>OY804556.1:20736207-23433707 GCA_963680865.1 Spergularia marina
TGGTATAGTTCATTGTTGGTAGCTTGGAGGATTATAACTATGACTATAGCTTTCCAATTGGCTGTTTTTGCATTAATCGCTACTTCATCAATCTTATTGATTAGTGTACCCGTTGTATTTGCTTCTCCCGATGGTTGGTCAAGTAACAAAAATATTGTATTTTCCGGTACATCATTATGGATTGGATTAGTTTTTCTGGTGGGTATCCTTAATTCTCTCATTTCTTGAACCTATTTGTTACAGATCCAAAAATGACCCCTCCCCCTGGATTATATTATAAAAATTTCGGGTTGTGAGACACAGTAAAATTTAAGCAATATAACAATATGCTAAGTCCCTAAAAAAACAAGATTGTTTAAGTCATGTGGTCCAAATCTCATTTTAAAAAACTGAGGTTTGAATCATAACACATATATCTATTAGCAGAATGGTATACTACGTAATTTTTGATGAACATAACTGAAAGAGCCCTTATGCATGTGGAAACATGGCATAGGGGTAGAGCTTTTCTAACGAATTTGATGAATTACCCTTAAACTAAAAAAAAAAGATATAAATAAAAGTTAAAGTAAAGTTTCACATCAGATCATAGTACTAGTTGATGAGAGTTAGGTCGGAAACATAACAAAGTAAAGAAAGTCCTACTTTGGGGTATTCTTTTAATTTAAATTAAATGGAATCAGATCTATTATGAATTGGCGATCAGAACGTATATGGATAGAACTTATAACAGGATCTCGAAAGATAAGTAATTTTTGCTGGGCCTTTATCCTTTTGTTAGGTTCATTAGGATTTGTATTGGTTGGAATTTCGAGCTATTTTGGTCGGAATTTTATAGCTTTAGTTCCCCCCCAGCAAATTCTTTTTTTTCCACAAGGGATCGTGATGTCTTTCTATGGAATCGCAGGCCTCTTTATTAGCTCCTATTTGTGGTGTACAATTTCTTTGAATGTAGGTAGTGGTTATGATTTGTTCGATAAAAAAGAAGGAATAGTGTGTATTTTTCGTTGGGGATTTCCGGGAAAAAACCGTCGCATCTGCCTGCGATTTCTTATAAAAGATATTCAGTCTATTAGAATAGAACTTAAAGAGGGTATTTATACTCGCCGTGTTCTTTATCTGGAAATACGAGGCCAGGGGGCCATTCCTTTGACCCGTACTGATGAAAATTTGACTCCACGAGAAATTGAACAAAAAGCTGCTGAATTGGCCTCTTTTTTGCTCCCAATTGAAGTATTTTGAAATGAGAAATACTTTCTTAACTCGGAGTAAAATAAAAAATCGACAATACTTTTTTTCGACGGCATATCCATCTTAATGGAAATTGCATCAGAATGTCCGCTTGAGTCAAAGCCGACGTATACAGAACAACCCAAAAGGTAGACTTTTTTTGGCTAAAAATACAAAGAATGGGTCTTGGGATGTCACTACACTCAAGTCAGTAATAAATCATTAACAAAATCAGAATTGATTGGTTCATCCCATATATATCCATTTTTTTGACCCAGTATTAGGATAAGTTAGATACAATACAAATAAATCATGTCAATTTTTTACATGATTGGTTTTTTAGCAATTTTTCCTTTTATTTTTATCCTTTCTTTTGTTCGCTTTAATAAATAACCACTTGGCGTTTTTTTAATTATAACGAATTAAAATTCTGTTTTGTTTTAAGGCCCTTTTTGACTTTTCATCATGACATTAAAAGGATAAAAACGGGTTTAAGATATACATTCTTATGAAAAGATGTTCGGGCCTTGTACACACCGGGCCTTGAATCGTTGTAATATCTATGCTACGGCTATCCTTGTAATTACATCTTAATTATAACATCTTTTCATCCCCAGCCACTTTGTTTATTCTATTCCAATCGGGTTATCTGTAATTATCATTTCAACGATCAACTTCTCCCATAATGATATCTATGCTACCCAATATCGTCATAATATCAGCCAATTTCATTTTTTTAACTAACTGAGGAAGAATTTGCAAATTGATAAAACCTGGTGGGCGAATTTTCCATCTCCAAGGAAAAACACTCTGATCTCCTATCAAAAATATCCCTAACTCCCCCTTTGGGGCTTCGACTCTGATATAAAGTTCTTGTTTTGCCAATTCAAAAGTCGGAGACGGCTTTTTACAGTCGATTTCAAAAGAACGGGCGGTGTAATTATGTCTAAAATTAGCACATATAAACTTGTGATGATATACTTGACAATTCTATCACTTTAGAAATGATATGACACATAGAAATTATTTGTATGAAGACTCATTCAAATATTTCTAACAACAAAATATTTGTGTTTGATCCTCAATAACCAACCGAAAATGAATCCTCACATCCAATTCGCATTCTAAAGCACTAACACCTAATATGTTTTTTTTTAAGTGGTAAGAATACATGGTGCGCAAAAGGTCCCCTACTATCCAGGGTGACACCAAATGCGGGATTAGAGCAAACACACTACTACTACTACTACTACAAGACTATTATACTACACACTACTACTACTACTACTACGAGACTACTATACTATACTATAAACTATATACTCTATTACTACGGAAAAAGAGCTAGTTAGGCCCAATTTACCGAAATGCTTAGAATTGAGGGAAGTGGATCCGGGCAAAGGGTAAAAAACCGGATCGACACGGCTCACATCTAAAACCCAATAACACAGGGGAACAAGCTCGGCCCAAAAAACATCCGCCACAAGACGAAAGCTCTCGAGACTGCAATCCCACTAACAAGAGACAACCAAAGACCACACTCCTAATGTGTATATTTATACTTGCAAACAACAAAATTCTATCAATACAAATCATTTCAAATGGCGGATAACAATGATAGTGATAACAACCCTGCACCATCGTCATCACCTCCCCCTCAAGGCAGGGTGAAAGGCCGGTACGGTCAATCATCCAATAGTCGATTAATTTTAACAGTAAATTTTTATTTCCCGTTTTTTAGACTCGTTGAAATCCTTTACAATTGAAAGTTGAAGTCATTTACCATTGATAATTACAATATTAAGTTTGTTCTTTCCTCGTTTTATGGACTTGTTGAAATCATTTACAGATTAAAGTTGAAATCATTTACAGATGAAAGTTGAAATCATTTACAGATGAAAGTTGAAATCATTTACAGATGAAAGTTGAAATCATTTACAATTGAAAGTTGAAATCATTTACCGCTACGTTACATATAGATGTGTCGTGTTATGCTACATAAGTAACATAATAATACTATACGTATATGAATTAGGGATATGGACAACCGCTCGTATAGCTCAATAATAGAGAACAGTGTTATGCTAAAAAAGTTGTTTTCGTTTTACTTGTTCTAAGTTTTTAAGATCGGTGTTAACTTGACGTTAGATATGAGGGTACCATGTGTGTTTCAATTTAGTTGATGTTTAGGTGATGTTATATGTAGGAGTGGTTGTTGATAAATGTTGTTGTTTGTATTCTTTGAAGTGTGTTAATTTATATTAGTGTTGGATGTATTGAGATTGTGTGTTGCATTGTTGCACGAAGAATTCGTTTCTGTGTTAGCAACTGAATTGTTGTTAGAACCATTTGCATGAGTCATCTTCATACTCATATTTTCTAAGTGTAATGTCAATCAATATGTAATATAACCGATCATTTGCGGGCCGGGTCTATGTTTATAAATATCTCAAGTGGGCTCAAAATTTCTGTCCATGTCCGCTATAGCGGGCTTTAATTAAATTCAAATTTTACATGAAACATAGATAAACAACATGAATAAGTTCATAATGTATCGATGTTTTAGTACAATACAACATCGAGAAATCGTCTTTACATAACAAATACAGACAATCAATTATTAGTCTTATTATGTTTTCTTTATTTCGGGGAACTCAAACCCAATGTAAAGAAATGAATGAGATGCAGGGAGTACATGATTTTTAGCGGGCCTAATGGGCCTGCCCATGGACAATTTTGATTAGCCCATAAACCGTTCTGCAGCCCGCCCATTTACAAAAAAATTTCCAATATCGGGATCCAAGCCCGCATAGTTGGCAGACTGAACAGGCCGGGCCTAGCAGGCTGTCCCGCCCATGATCAGCTCTAATATGTAACTAACCGAATCAACATGAATATTATCTATACATGATTACCCCGTCCGTTCTTTTGAAATCGACAACACTTGATTTGGATGGGAGATGAATTTAAACGAAATGTTAACAATGAATGATCTTTTCTCGTGCGCGCTAATGTAGATTACTTCGTAGTTCGTACAATAAGAATACATGCCATCATCAACTTTCGATTGATTATGCTGAATGTAAAGTTCGAACTTTATACGGGTAGCGCGCACACTGGCAAAACTGTGGCAATAGTTCTTATCAAACAAACTCAACCACATTGCTCCGAGAGAATAGTACATTGGGAGAGCTAGAGAAAACTACGTACAAAACTACAGATGGTTGATGGTTCATTAATCTGTCTCTACCAACAACATTTCAGATGCCTCCTATGTACAACGACACATAATTGGGTAAACAACCATGTTCTGACTGATGGGATGCGACCTGCTAATGATCCTGACAGTTCTCTGGTGAAGGTCATAAGGATCTCCGGCACTATGTGATCAATCGCATACAGAGCTAAAATTCAGTGTCAAAACACCCAACCAAAACTTTAGATACCATAGACCTGGCGAACGGAATATAACTCAAACTGTACCTGCAATTTGTAAAACACCAGCAAATACGTTAGAAACCATGAGAAATAGTAACCAGAATATGTACCACTCACTAGGGGATGGAGATGAAAAATGCAACGAAAACAGGTTCTTGAAGGCTGAAGCCAAAATCTTTCATAGAAGGGGTGAACGAACTTAGCCCGTAAGGCTACAAGCAAATAGAAAAATGCATGAGGACAACGCATAAGAAAGATCAACATAAGCAGCTGCAGAGCAATCAATACACCATAGATTATATTGGTCTACGTGGGAAGAAGTTTCAAAGGGTAACAAATGAAAAATATCACGACATTTGGCAACCAGCAATTTCTTTCCCTCGCAGGTATTCAACAAGACATAACAATTCAATAGTCAATGCATTATAATTATCTCACTCTGAAAGCGAAATGACTGCTCATGGGAACAAGCACTATGCCCTTCAAACTAAAACCGCCTAATCTGAAGGAGAAGGGTGGATGAGTGAATATATTAGATAAAGAGCAGAAGAGGCTGATTTTGTGTGGCATACCAGGTTAGAGCACCAAACTCCAGTAGAATTGCCAAAAGAGTCAATAGCTTGTTGTGAACCTGTTAAATGTGACCCAAAAAAAAAGGAAAAGAATTAAGTTATACAAATGGAAGGCGCACAAAATTCGGATATGAAAACAAAGTATAAGAGGAAAACAACAAATAGAGTCCAGGATATGGGGAGTTTAGACATATTCTACTTACATAGAGTGCACAAAACAGAGCGATAATCATACTCGCAGTGTACAAGGCAGTTCCATATATACGTACAGGATCAAGCATCATTATCACCTGTCTTTTCGGGCCAATAAGGAAAGCTGTGCTGTCATACAAAACCAAGCTCCATGAGAAACGTAGAAGAATAAACATATACTTCAGTTGATAAAGGACAGAAAACAAGTTATTCCAAGTCATTCAATGACATCATTACTGCATAACCAAAGTAACACTAATACTCGTCATCCAAAGACACAACAAATGGATTTGGATCCCATAGAATTAAAACTACATGGTAGAGTATACTCAATAAAGCAAAAATGAAATATTTTGCATTTTTCTTTGTGCATTTAAAATTCCTCCTTATTTTGTCTTATTAACAATACTAGCAAACTCTACCAAAAAATAACTCTAGGGGATCTTCACCCATAACAAATACACCAGAGAATTAACTCCCAAAATTAGAAAAAAAAAGGCAAAACATTAAGAATTACTGGAGTATAGAGCTAACACATTGAGCAGATTGAAACGCACAAGAATAAGTCAAGTACAAACCTCCCAATAGCAAGTAAATTCCCGAGGGTGAACACTATGCCAAACTTGATTGGATTGAAGAAAACAAGCATCGACTACACAGGAAAGAAAATGAAGTCAAGCTTGATTGACTTAAGAGAAAGAAATGTCTGTAGTTGACATTAAAATCCCATTAAGTAATGGAATCTATAAGAGATTAGTTTCACTAGTCCAGATCAAGTCACCAAATTTTTTGATGGTCTTTGGCATATTTTATGCATATTAATAATTAATCAGTCCGTGGAAAGAAGCAAGGTTGACTTGATGTTACACAAGGAAAAAGATAGTGCCTTCCATGCATGCCATTGTTTTATCTTTTACCTAGACCTTTCTCATTGCCCCTTTTGCCCCTTTCTCAACGTCCGGGGGTGGGGGTGATATGTGCAGACCTACCTACTTAAATGAAATATGTAGACAGTTGAGCACTACTCCACATTTATTGGAAACACAACCAAAGAACAACTTCAATTCGGGGTATACCAGTGCCATACTTACCAAGAATGTACAAGTTAGCCCCGCAACAAAGCATATGACAAAGCCCTGAATTCTCTGCAGAAAGAAAGATGACGCAAATTCTTAGTGGTTTTATGAAGAAAAAAAAAAGACATACAATCACTACCTGAAAACTTAACTGCTAGGAAGATCATAGTAGAAGAGTCAAGAACACTATAGCAATGGAATAGAAACGAACAGAGGAAAAAAAAAAAAAAAAAGACACATCCTTTACCTGAAAACATAACTGCTAGGAAGATCATAGAAGAAGGGTCAAGACCACTATAGCAATGAAATAGTAAAGATTGAAGTGTATAGCCATAGCTAATGGTAGATGGAGACGGGATAAGAAGTGAAGAAAAGGAGGCGAAGGAGAAGGATGGATGATGTGGCCACCGTCACATTATTTCCTATTTAAACCAGTAACCGATCTAGTAGAACTCATTATTGCCAGAAGCAGTAGAATCTAATCCCGTTATTTCTAAACAAATCGCTCCGTCCACAATACTATAAAAAACATCATTTATGGAAGCATAGTTACCATTCAGCACAGCAACAAGATGAAGCATGTAAAATGTTGAGCTACATCAAGCATTAGACATGAGAGGCTCCAGTATACACTTAACCAGAACAATAGATTGCGTCTAAGGCTCTAGTACCTCTGTCCATACCCTAAATCCAAGACATCACAATAACTTGAATCGTGATAAAGATCCACACATCCAGTGTTGTTTACCAATGAGTATGATCCTAAACGAGCTCGTTCTCCTCTCCCACTGGCCATTAAAATAAACCATCAAACTCGACTAAGAGAAACACTAAATCCCGTGTGTACACTGCATACATACAACCCAATGCACACCAACGATTATTATCGATTTCTTCTATCCGATTATACCTACCAGTACCACATTGGCATAAAACTCATGGCATCAACAATTCAAATTGCCTGCAAAATGTACATTGCATTGCCAAATGCTAAACTCGTGGACCAAAACGCGCCCATAATTTTCCATCTCCTCCATTTCAACTCTAACAACCCGCTCAACCGACGAAAAAATAACAATTACTACTCCGACCTAAAGTTGAATCATTCAAACATTCTCCAATTTGCGACTAATTCTTTTCGGTTTTTAAAATTCATACGATGAGACGGTCTCACACGACACAAAAATCGACATTCACAACCACCACACAACTGATCTCAAATTCCGGTAACAATCAATCAAAATCATTCAAATTAAAATCAAAGATTCGACAAAATTCAGACCTAGAAGCTTCAATGAAAAGTTACCTGTTTAGTAGATAAAGTGCAATTGCGATTGAAATCATCCATAAAAGCCAATGAACTTTCTTCGTCATTAACTTCTTCGTCGTCGTTGATAACTTCCATGCCGACTAACATCTTCATCTTCTCCACTGTTTGGTGCTTCTTCACATTCTCGAACGTCTCGCGTAGTTTCTCCATTGTTGCTCTCGAAACGCCGATCAGAAACTCTTTTTTTGGCGTTTCGAAACGGCCGGGGGGATAGAAATTTGGGGATCTCACGTTTCGAAACGGGTCGTAGAAGCTAAGCGTTATTGTGTCCGAATGCGATCCGTCTTGTTTGTGGATCGGTCATTGTCTTATTAGAAGTCTCGTTAAATTTTCAAAAACATGGGTTTGGTGTCGTTTTCTGTTTCCGGTTTTCTGTTTTTTCGAAAACCGAAGTTCCGTTTTTGAAAACCAGAAAAAGTGGTTTTTTAATTGTCAGTTTTCATTTTTTACATGACTATTATAGAACCAAACAATTCAAAGTTAATTTTATAACTTATTTAACTAAATTTTTTACGCAAAAAAGCCAAAAACTGAAAACGGCGGTGTTACCGAACGGAGTGACGTGTTTTTTTAAATGTCTGAAATGGCTAAAGTGGGCGGCCGCAGTTCTGAGTGCGGCGTCCATGTCTAGGTATTGAAGTCGCCGGAGCAGGGCACTCCAGAAGGTGGGGGAGGTGACTCGAATGGTTGTGGTTGATGTGGTGGCTACGGTGGTGGTGTGGTGGTTGCGGTGGTGTGAGAAGGGGAGGGGGGAGAAGAGAGAAAATGAAAGGAAATTTGGGTTGGTTTTTTTTTTCCAATTACGTTTATTTTTTTTAAATAAGTTAAATAAAGTAATTGACTAATGGTGTTAGATTCCATTAGTAAAAAACACCATTTTGCAAACCTTAAGGTTACGCTGGATAGCTCCGAAACCTGATGTTTATACCTTAAAATTTCGGGAACCTCGGCGGGTATATTGGAAATTTTCCAATATACCCCTGAGGTTACCGAAATTTTCAAGTATACCCCTCAGGTTTCCGAGCTATTCAGCGTACCCCTGAGGTTTGCGAAATCGTGTTTTTTTAGATTTTTCACTAACGACATCTAACACCGTTAAATTTGACTATTTTAAAAACACATTGACCCTTAATTAACATCAATTAAACAAAATAAAACAAAATAAAACCCTCCTCCCCACTCCACCACCCACCAGGCCACCACCCTTGTTCCGCCCCTCTACCACCCTCGCCCACCCCCACCACCACCACCACAGGCGCCCATCACCACCTAAACCCGACTACCATCGCCGGTCGTCGTCCTCTCTCTCACATGCCGCCATACCGGAGCCTTACCAAGGTACCCCCACCACAGAGTGTAGTTATTGAGAAACTTCCTCCGGAAGCGACGTAAAACGTAGTGGTCGAGGGAATCAATGTTATCGGGAGGCGGCGTGAGTCGCATCTGAGAGTTGGCGAGGTGGAGGACGAGGTGCTCCCGTTGGTTTCGGATGTTGTCGGCTTGAAATCCGAAGAAGATACCGAGCCAATCGAGTAGGTCGTAGTGTGGGACCCATTCGACGTAAGGTGGTTTGCGGAGGTCGTCGGTGGTGGTGGTGGTGGGGGTGGGCGAGGGTGGTAGAGGGGCGGAGCAAGGGTGGTGTCCTAGTGGGTGGTGGATGGGGGAGTAGGGAGGAGAGAGAAATGAGTTGGGTTTTATTTTGTTTGTTTTTGTTTAATTGATGTTAATCAAGGCTCAATGTGTTTTAAAATGTCAAATTTAACGGTGTTAGACGCCGTTAGTGAAAAATCTCAAAAAACACGATTTCGCAAACCTCAGGGGTACGTTGGATAGCTCGGAAATCTGAGGGGTATACCTGAAAATTTCGGTAACCTCAGGGGTATATTGGAAAATTTCCCAAAAAGTATCTCAATCCACTAATCAATTTACTATCAATCGCAAAGTACATTGATGATTAGTTCAACGTATAAGTTTTATATAGTCTATCGGTTCAAGACACATTCATTAGAAACATAAGCTACATTTTTTTCCCTAACATCGTCCCTTCTTAAAAGACCACTACTCGACTCGCTAATCCGCTACCAAACATACCCTAATCCTCACCCAAAAACAGTTAGAGAAAGGAAGACCAGTTTTGGGTCGCCTGTTTCCACGGTCGTCACTAGTCCCAACACACTCTCATAAGTCTCAACTAAACTAAACAAATTTCCTGCTTCCTCTCATTTTTAGTTCAATATTCAATTGAAATTACTCGAGAATTACTACAAATTAATATGATTAATTAATTTAAGTGTAGTAGTAAAACACACAAATTAATTAATAATGACACAAAATTATTTGCAAGAACATGTTAATTAATCAGTCCAAAAAAGTGAAAAACCCACATTTTGCCTCTTTTTTCCCATTTTTCATTCCTTCTTGTTTGGCTCAACAATCGATGAAATCAAATCTCTATAAACCCTAATTTACTCCCACCAAGATTACAACTTTACTACTTTGTTCTTCTTAAAATGTGTTTTTCTCAAGTGGGTCGAAATCAGAATTTTGAAAGAAGCAGTGTACTCTGAGAATTTCTGGGGTTTGGTTTGGAGTAGTGAGGAAGAAGTGTCCATTTTTTTTGATCGAATCTGAAATATTGAGTTGTTGATTGAACATTGAGCAATGGCCAGACGTCATGGGTGGGAACTTCCTGCTCATTATTTACAGGTACATTGCATTCATTTTATTTTTTTAATAATTTTGTGGTGATGTTTTGTGCTTAATAATAATTAAAGTTGGTCTGCTTAATGATTATTCTTGGTGAAGCTGCATAAATATTGTGAGTAATCGTTTTTGTTGATTTTGTTCAATGATTGATGGGCAGTTTTTTTTGCTTAAAGTTTGTAGTATGATTTATCATTATACTTGAATGTTACTACAAAATTGTCAGTTTCCCTCTTTATTTTGTTATTTTCTGCACTTTTTATTGATACAATTTGAGGATCTATTATTAATTTGCTGTTTTTTGTTTGTTTGTTTGGCTAATTGATTTTAAATTGATATTTTTATTTGTTTAAGCCCAAGAAATTTTAGTTACAATCTATTAGAAAGTATTGATTTTGCTTTAGATGTAGTCCAATGTATTAGTAGCTGGGTTGAGAAAGGAAAACCTAATCAAGGTTGGCATTCACTCCCCGTTTCGTCCCAAAAAAAAACCCGAATGTGTAATAGGTTGGAGAATGTAGGTATATTGCAATTGAACTTGTATTTGTTAACATCACAATTGACTCAAAAGAATGACAATTTCAGCAGAATTGGGGTGAGCGATTCTTCAATGTCGGTACTCCATATCTCTTGTATTTGGAGTATGTCTTTAGCACTTTTGAAGAGATATCGTGCTATGATGTAAATGAGCAGATGATTTGTTGGGAACTGTGATGGATAAATTGGTTATTGTAGTCTCTCCAATCTACATTAGGGGCTTTTTCGGTAAGTTGCAGTTTGCTGTCACAATGCCATGGACAAGTGTGTTAGTTGTTCCCTCTCTTTTGATTGGATCGACAATTTGAGCTATTGGATATTGGGGATGAGGCTCTCTAACTGACGAGGGGGAGACAAGGAGCAGGGTAGGGAGAAATATAATTTTGTGCAGACTCATGTTGTCCTGTAATGGTAGTATCGCCATCCCTTGGGGACTCCTCTGAGGAATTTGATTGTAACAGCTTTACATGAATCTTTGACAACACGTAGTCTCTATTGCCTTTTTTTTTTCCTTTTTTTTTCTGTAGCATAACATCCGTGGGTGCTAGTGCTACTTTGTAATTTTTGGTGAAACTTACCAGTGTATTATTGCAAACAAACTGTGGTAGTCACCTCTTGGAATTATGGCCTTTATGGAATTATGTGTTACCAGTTCACTCTTTGCTGTTATATTTAAGCAACTCATACCGTGATTCAGAGAAACAGTTATAGGATTGAACTGTATCCTGGAAAATTTAGCTTCAAAAAATGTTTGCTGATGTTTCCACATCTCGTTGGTTACTTGGTTTTCTTTACCCTCATTAAGTCATTATGAATAAGTTGTGTAATCTTTACTGTAAGTGAAGATCTTTCACACAGAAGTTTCTGAGTCAAAAGTCATAACTTGCAGCCCTCTTCCTTCTGTTTGGTATTGTACGCAAATTTTTCCCTCTTTATCTTTTTATCCAATCTGCTAACATGACTTTGATATTTTTCATGACTAGATATTGGCTATCACAGTATATCTCCTGCTGTCTGTTGCATTTTATGCATTCTTTGCGCCCTTTGTTGCCAAGGATGCCGTCTATGAATTTGTGGCGATGGGTGTCTATACCTTTTTGGTAAGTGGAAGTGAATCCTGTCCATATATTATATTCTTTGTCTATGAGTGATTATGCTGAATGATTATGTAGTAGACAGCAGGGATTTTTTTATTGAAGCCATAGACTAAGTGTTCTTTGGCTTGGGTTATAATGGAATAAAGCAAAATGGCTAAAAAACAACTGTGTTCGGTTCTTGTGTTGTGAATTTGCAGTCAGTCGGTGCAATTTTCGCAGCAATTCTTATTATGGGTCATCCGTACGCTGTCTCTCTATGTTTCAATGTAGGGCTAAGGCTTGCGTACATTCAACCCCCCCTTACCCCACCTTATGGCGGGAACCTTTGCGGTGCTGGGGTATTAATGATGATGATGGTGTTTTTGTTGTCCAATTGGAAGTGGGTACAACCACTATTTTAGAACAGGGGTAAGACTGCCTACATCTGATTCCCTGTCCCTCCATTTGCTTGGTGGGAGCCTCCGTAGGAGTGTAGGGGGTAATGCTGAAATGGAACCTATTGAGTATTCTTTTCTTTTTGTATACTTTTGTATTGTTGTGTCGTTCATTCTCTGACTATTGCTCTCATTATTGTTGTTGTCTTTGTCCTGTAGGCCTTAGGAGTACTAATTCTTTATGCCAGATGTACCGCTATTGATCCAGCTGATCCTGGTATTCTCGTTGTGCCCGATAGAACAGTCAGATCAGATTGTGAAGCTAGTTTACCAGGTCAGTTTAATCTTAGTGCTGTAGTTTCTTTGTTTTGCCAAACCCTGCTGCTGAGAAGGTGTCAAAGTTTCTTGGGAACTAGCTACAGTGATTGCTGTTGTAACTGGGCTTTTGAGCTATTTGTTAGGAAACTTATGACTTTTTTGGTACAATTTGGGGATTCAATGGGATTGAAAGGTTTTTGACTTTTTCTAGGTGGTAATGCATCTTCAATAGAGGAGCCATGCAAATCAGTGGTTGGTGGAAGAGGGGATGCATATAGTCCAAGTTTGTGTTCAAAATTTGGAGGCATCTTTTGCTTCTGCCTTGTCCGGGAAGACTGCCGGAATGATGAGGAGAATCTTCAGGAGCCATCAGCAGAAGAAGAGGCTTTATACTGCACACTTTGCAGTGCCGAGGTAATTGATTAATATTTTTTTTATTGGGAATATGAGATGATAATGTGGTCTGTGTCAAGAACTCATATGAGATGAGTTTCTGATTATGGTAAAAGTAGAACCAAGTTCTTTTGATGGTGCCAAGTGGTATCACTTCTTTCTCTTGAGTGGGACAACCCAATCGAAATACTTCCTCTTGGTGACTGAAATGAGTGAAATCTGCCACCTAGGGTCGTTTTTATGATTTATTCTTGCGTCCTGACAAAATTTGATGTCGCACTGACACACACTGTTTGATTGACTACATGTCTGCAAAGGCTTATTTTAAATGAAGCCCCTCATTAGGTTTTGCCTTGCAGGTACGCAAATTTAGCAAGCACTGCAGAAGTTGTGACAAGTGTGTTGATGGGTTTGATCATCATTGTCGGGTAAGTTAAAGAGACATGTAATTTTGGTTTTGCTAGTATTGGATTCCGTGCATGGGTTACGACGAGCTTCCTAGTTTCGAATCTTCTCCGGTTATGAGTAATTTTAGTAAATCGAATAAATTTGTGTTTATTACCTATCACTGCCCAGGGAATCTAAGTTTGTCTTTCTCATGCAGTGGCTGAATAATTGCGTTGGGAGGAAAAACTATGCCAGCTTTGTGTGTCTGATGGCAATGAGCCTTCTCTGGGTAAGTCGTGATAGACATTTTTTCTTTTTAACCGAAACAAAAGGGGAAAAGAATGAAATTCTGCATCATCTAACCATTTCTTTATCCACTTTATGCTGCTACCTATGACACATGGGATACGTTTATTGTTTGACAGCTTGTTGCCGAATGCGGGGTTGGCATTTGGGTCTTTGTTCGTTGCTTTGTGTTTAAAGCAGTTGTCGAACATCAGATTACTGAGAGGCTTGGAGATGGATTCACACGTCCCCCCTTTGCGTCAGTGGTGGTATGTAGTTGAGCTTTGTCTCTAAGAATTTCCCTTTAAGATCATTCAGTTATATGCCCCACCCCTCAAGTCAGTGGCATTGTCAGTAACTATCAACTCAAACTCTTCGAAATATTGGCGGGTTGAACTTGTTGATGTTAAATGTACAACGTTATACTAATTTTATGATATGGTTCAAGCTCTTAAAGATCTATGACCCAACATATTAGCCTGGGGTGTCGCCCAGCCCTATGATTTTTTTTTTCAAAAGAAATCTGTGGCAAGAACAATAGGATTTGGAGTTTTTGTATTAGTATAATGTAATGTACCTTGACGAAATTAAGATGTCACTAATTTGGTAGTGGATTTTATTTTCTTTCAGGCGTTCTGTACATTTGTCTCCTTAATGGCAATTGTACCCTTGGGGGAACTATTCTTCTTCCACATGATTCTCATCAGCAAGGTTTGAATTTTAGTTTATAATGAACTCATTACATTTTTCGTGAACTTTCTTCTTCCATTCATTTTCTAATTCTGCATAAAGATAGTCCTCGAAACAAATCTCACCTCCCCAAGTATGTAAAGCTAGCCTCTCAAAAAGGTGGGTACTGTAAGGTTGGGTTTGTATGGATTATATTTTTCACACCTTCATTGTTTTTTTTTTTGTGTGTGTGTGTGTGTGTGTGTGTGGTTACATTCACACCTTCTTGTACATTGTCTTTGTCCAACTGTCTGACTTCAATTGAAATAAAAATGCTTTTGCTGCAGGGTATCACAACTTATGAGTATGTTGTTGCCATGCGAACACAAAGTGAACCACCGGGACAATCAATTGGTGGTGGAGAACAGCAAAGTTTACCATCCTCGCCAACTAGTTCGGCTGTCACTGCTATTAGTGGACGAAGCTCAGTTGGAATTGGCTTGCAATACAAAGGTGCTTGGTGTACTCCGCCTAGAATCTTTCAGGTTGGTGTAGACGGTCTCGTCACTCTCTCTTATTCGAGTTTCTTGCATCATTCATTCTTTAGTCCCTATGTTGGTCTGGCTAGTTGATCTCAATAAGAACTTTAAGTGTAGCGCTCATGTCCAATACTCCTCTTTAGATTAATCTATATCTTGAGCTACCAATCATCAGGATTTTCGATCATTTGAATACTACGCCCTCTGTTCCACTCTAATTATCATCATTTTGGTTCCGGAAGGTCCTTCATTCCAGCAACAGTACTATATGCTTCACAGCCTTGTTCCATCCGGCGAAAATCCCCTCCATCACTAAGGCGCGCTCCGGCTTTCAAGCCTCCGCTTGCTCCCCTTTTAAAAACTTGAATCTTAGTAATAAAGACTAGTCCCGATTGATGGATGAATGCCTAATATCACTTAGTAATGTTATTGACTAAGCTTCATATTGAAGAAAAAAATCAAGAAAGCAGTTTGACTTGGCGCTTCTGCCTGTTATAGTTCACTCTAGATTGCATTGGTATTACCACTGCTAGATTGAACATTGATGACTCTCTCACATTCCTGCAGGATGAGATTGAACATCTAGAACCCGGACGCATACCATCAACCGTGGATCCGGACACTGTACACCCAGCTGATAAGGGGAAAAGGGTACCTCAGCGCCCTGTCAGAATTAGCGCTTGGAAGCTTGCCAAACTAGATTCACATGAGGCTGCTAAAGCAGGTGCGAAAGCTCGAGCTTCATCATCTGTACTGCGCCCAATCAGCTCCCGCCCCCAGCCCTATGATAGCGATCAACTATCCAGCAGCAATGTAAGCGTCAGAAGCAGCCCTATTAGCATGAAATCAGGGTTTCAGAACAGATTTAATTCCCGAGCAGGAATGCCAAGGCTATCCTCTGCCAAGAGCTCTTATCCACCCAGCAGGGCGAGCCGGGAAGACATCGAGGCATGTGCACAGAGTTTGAGCAACATAGGCAGTCCGCACCCATCACAGCTTGGAACATCTCCGTTGCCTTCAAACACGGATAACTTTAACCCCATGTACCAAGTGTCAGCAAATCAGTCTCCTTTGTCTTCAAGGGCAGGTGAGCCAAGTGAGAACATAGCTCTCAGTAGCACAGTACGGATACCACCAAGGAACAAGGAGGTAAATACTGGAGAAGGTGCGAAAAATACAGTTTTTTGGGACCCTGAAGCGGGAAGATTTGTGTCTGCCACTTCCAGAGGTGCTACTTCTTCCTCTGTTGCGTCTAGGACCGAGCTGTCATATACTGGTCAGTCTATTTTCTTTGGCGGCCCCCTTGTAAACGAGAATTTGACTAGAGGGACCAGAAGTGGAGGAGGTTCAGGAGACCGAGAACGAGGGAGCTATTTCCAGCAGGGAAGAGCGCAAAGAGGCGCTCAGCTTCCTGTTTTTGTGCCTAGTGATTCTCAGCAGGGCCAAATGCCTCATCAGTTGCCCTGAACAATCTACTCTGTGCAATATAACAGCTCAGTTAGATGCTCCGATGCTAGTTTTTTTTTCCCTTAATTTTTTATTTTGTGCAGAATTAGTTTAGGTGAATTTTGGATCATTTTTATGGCGATCCATGCGGCCGTAATTGGATAAAACCATCCTTCCTTAACAAGTTTCTCCATTTTTGCTGCTTTTATTCCTCCACTTCTTTAGATAATTCAGAAGCTTTGAATTATATCCATTGCACTAAACCCCATCCATTTCATGGGTGCCAATCTCATGCTCCTGCTCTCTCAATTTAGCCCGGAGTATTACTTACTCCGTACATTGGGTTTAAACTTTTTCCACAAATGTAAACTAAACGTAAATAATTCAAAAGAGATGCACGACTCTATTGAAGTTCAAAGGGAATGACCGAAAGACAAGCTCAGTTTACAAACCACCCATGGGATGCACGACTCTATTAATTATGGATGCATGATCACTGATCAACGATTCCCCGTTTACTTGACTCTTCAGGTCAATGGATTCCTGTGTGCTAAACTGCTTACGAGCAAATGAAGAACAATACAAGAAGCCCCCAAAGACGGTATTGATACCAGAAATAAAGATCTCGGTCTGCATTTGCTGTGAATTCTTCGGTCCAGAAAGGCCATTGAAAAGTAGCAACGGAAGAGTTACAGTGAGTGGTTTCGACTACTACAAGTACAGACCTGAAAACAGTAGTGAATACACAGAAGTTGAAAACTACAGTTAAGTAATTCTTTTCATTTTCGATTTCATTTTTTTTCATTTCTGTGTCTACATTCTACAAGCTCCAGTTAGGGCTAAATTCATGTACAAGCTACAAAAGGAAGAGCTTCAACTTAACAAAAAAAATCTCACTACTTCCAAGCGTTCTTCAGGCCTTCTGAAGATATCTACACATTTTCTTTCGAAGCCTGAAAACACGCGCAACTAGAAAAAAAGGAAGAATATACAGGACGCATGAAAGCAGCTAACGCACATCAAAGAGCATTCCCAAGCCATTTCCACCATAGTAGGCGCCAACATTGGCCACCATGGACTCATCCTTGCAGTTCATACTTATATTGGGCAAGGTAATCCTGTTGGAGTCTCTGCACCTGCTGCATTGGAACTTTGCTGGCACAGCTTCAAGGTCGGAAATCCCAGCACACCTAGTATGTTGCCAGACACCACACAAATCACATGCCAACATTCTTTCTCCGTCATCATCACGGGCACCACAGCTACAATCAACAGTCCATCTATCCACCCCTCTTTCCAACCGAAACTGCCCCAAACCATTCTTCTTTGGGCAACTGCCCTGGATTCGTACAGTTTGGAGGGAAGTAAAAACAAGCTTGACCAGGGTGGAATCTTCTACACCTCGATAATCAACTAGCTCTACTGCTTGGAACCCTTTAAACATAATGTATACTTCTTCGAAAACCTTGGCTACTTCAGCTTTGAAGTCGGATATGGTGGCATTAGGTGAGAGGGCAATGAGCTCTGGAGGAGGCCTCATGACATGCTCTTCGAATAGTTCAGGAAGCTCCACTTTGCAAATGAGATACATCACAGAGGGGTCCCCAAGCGATAATGCAGTCTCTGGCCCGTAGTCCTTCACAAACTGCTTGCAGTCAAGAAGCCTTGAGGCAGCAGCCAATGCACGATATGTATTTGGTTCAGGTCCATAGCTCATCACCATGGTCTGGGGATGAAGCATATAATCATACAAGAATTTCATGTCTTGGAGAATTTGTTCTCTAGGCCGGCAATTAGAGAAAGACTGGCTGCCACAAGCCACATTTCCATGCAAAGGGGTGCTCCCACGCTCCAGCCTGAAAGAAATGTTCAAGTGAGTTCTACATACTCCAGGACAATTTAACTGGCATATCACACACAAATAAAAATAAAATAAAAAATTAAATTAACCCTGACAATGCCTACCTGAACTCAAATGCACCCGTGTCTGGATTACTACGAGCACAAACCGTAGCTCCATCAAGGGCCTGCTTTGCATCAAGATCCTTAAGACAATAATCCAGTAGCTCAGGCGAACCTACTTTACACACAGCACCCTTGAGAGTTCGCCAACTCACCCAGTTGCAACTCGTCACTGCACGTAAAACTCTGATCATTGCATCCTCAACACGTTTGACATCAATAGCTGTCCAGGAACACAACACCCCAGAGGCAAAAGATCTGTGATTCTTGGAGGTGCCTTCACTCGAAAAGGGAGGCTTCTGCGTCTCATGGACTAGGTTCATTAGAAAAGAGAAGAGTTCCCTTACATCAACAAGCTCCCTTTCTGACAATGATTGATAAAATACTATCAAATCCTGAACGTGAGAGCGTGGCTTCCTCCTTTGACAAGTGAGCATAGATAATGGGAGATGAGATAGAATTTCCACAGCCTCTATATAGGCATCATGAGTCAGAGCAAAGCTCCCGTAACCAAACTCATAGCCCCAGTTACCATACCATGGACGTCCCTTGGTGATAGCATGGAGAAGCCGGTACTCCAACCCGTACTTTATGGAGACATCCATGACACTGATTTTTCTGTTGATATTTGGGAAACAACATTCTTCTTCAGAGAAGTGAATGAAAAATGTGACATCATTCCAGAGTAAAAAAGCATTGATGATGCAGCTTCACAACTAAGTGACCGCATTACAAACATATCCATATGTTACGCTACCATCACGATTCACATGATAGCACAAAAATAGGAACAACCTTTATGACAACACACTTGACATAGAAAAATGGGATTCAAAGTACAAGAATATTCTAACCAACTGGAAAGAACCATGAATTCTTTAAAAGAGTACAATCATCAATATACATCGGTCATTTGACAAATGCAGCAACCATAAAACTTCAACACATTGCAAAAAATCAGAAGGATATGTTTGCAGTCGTTTGTATTTCGAGTGCATTCCCAGAATGGATGCTAAAAATTGATATGTAAGCACTCGGAATGGAAGTGAATGATCTAATCGTAATTGCTACAACTTTTTTTCGTTTTCCCTCTGTATATCCCTGATTGTCCCTTTTTAAGCCTGCTGGTTTTCAATACAAGACTGACATACATTACAACATCACACTTCTTTGGTTTGTTCTTAGATCTTTATTCCCCCTCCCCAAAAAAGTAAAAACTTAAAGCTTCCCCATACTCATCCACTAACTATAAACTAACGAAAGCGTGCTAATTCAACGGCTTACAAATGTAAAGCACATTCTGGAACTAGAGTTCACTTTAATTGAAGAAGACGAAGGAACCAAAAATGAGTACGAACAAACTCTGGGACAACAAAAATAAACAGCGCAAGGAAAACCATCTGAGTAATTATAAACTTCAAAAGTTGTCTATTATCAAACTTTTCACTCTCAAGAAAGTACAGAAAGGTAAGAGCACCATGTACAATCAAGAGTCCTAACCTGACTCCAAGATATTTACAAAGTCTGTCCCAAAAGTCCATGATATGAGAACCCGACAGGACCCTTGAGCCACCTTCTCTACCATTGACCCTCAAAAGATGGCCATGTCCGTTAGAATGGACAACACCATGCAGAAGATGAGTGGTATCCTCTAACTGATGGTAAACCCAATCTTCCACGTCATCAGAAGTCATTCCATGATTGCAAGTTTTGCACCTGGAATGAGACGGAAAAGATCATTACAAATGCACACATATAATAGAGCCAACAAACACTATTTGTTCCCAAACTGAACATTCCATGTTCAGAATTTTCGGATGGGTGTAAGTATTTCCACCCTCGTTTAATGACAATACATACACATAAAACACGCGGATATAAGTGGCCTAGGTTAGCAAACAAATCCCTCAAACAGCATGAAACAAAACAATGTAAGACCTCCTACCTATCCCCTCATCCAATCGATATCCTGTATTTTCTAAAGAACGAAATAGAGCAAGACGAACATGGACAACCCTAAATTTGCTAAAACCCTTCTTCAACCCACCACGGAACATTCATAGGTCACGAGCTTACACTATGCCAAACCACACCCACAATGTAGTCAAAATTGATCACTAAGACCTTAAGTTGGCTAAACTCGAAAGAAATTATGTCTTGGGTCGACAATTGACAATCTACCAATAATAACCCATGGTAACCCCTCTTACAATAACAAAATCTCCATTCCATCCAATTCTTCTCATTCCATCCAAATTACGTCGAAATTCGCCCCCACGAATCCCACTAAACATATTAGCAACATAATAACAAGCATTACCAGATTAAATGATGTGAAAAATAGCTCACCTAGGTTCAGCAAGATGAACTTGATCACCACACTTTGGACATGGCTTGTTATACCCACCAATTGAATTCCCATCCGATTTCACTATAAAATGGTATCTTTTCCTGCACACTGGGTGCCCACTCCATCCTACATAATAATTTCCAATCAATTTCAACATTATTATTCACCAAAATAAAATTTAATAATAATAATCATATTAAGATTTTATTAAATTCCACAGCAGAAAATATTACGTGGACCAACTCAAGTGTACAATTACGTGGACAGTGGACTCCACAATAATCATTCCTTATCCGGAAAAGAATTAAAATTTTATTAAGGGCAATTTAGGAAATACAAATCTAATTTCTTTTTTATTTTTTAAATGACGGGATATGAGATGAGTCGAATCGAGTAGGATTACATAAGACGACAAATGGAACATTGAGATAGAGAAGCGTCAAAGGTCCATTGAATGAGAAGGAAACTTAAAAGCGAAGCAAAGGATAATATGAAAGGGTGGGGTGGGTGGGTCATTAAGGTGTGTCACGCAATAAGTGAGAGCTTAAGCTTATATTATTATTTTATTATCAGATCACACCTACACTCACTCATTTTCAATCAATCACTACTGTCATGCCACGTGTACTCTTTTACCCGCCAAAAAATTGACCAGTCACACCCTCACAGGCTCACACAACACCACCCAAGTCACCACCAGCATATTCCACACTATACGACATCGTTTAAGTTAAGGATGGACCCCACTTCCCAACCAAAATATCTGAAAGCCTAAAAAAAAATAGAAAAATAAATAAATAAATAAAAATTAATTAATAAAATAAAATAAACAGCTTCCAATAGTCCCAGAAATCTCGCACTGATTTTCGTGATACGCTTCGAAGTTTTTAATTTCAACAACTAAACGACACCGTATTGACCCAAAATACGACATTTTGGTTTTTGTTTTGCTTTTTTTAGTTTCTAATTTGAAAATATTAATCACTCGAAAAAATATTAAAATATTAAAAAGGGACGAGTCGGTTGTTATTTGACTCGGCCGAGTTGACTCAGTCATGACACGGGTTGGCTCTGCAAGTATTTTCAGGATAACTGACTCGGTCGAGTTAAACTCATTCACTTCACCAGGTCCTTTCACTAATTTTTTTAGTGGGTTTCTAGAAGGCTATACGACTCGGCCGAGTCAACTCGGACAGAGGAAAGGGCGGACCAAACAATGATACGTCTAGGCTAGCTAACACACACGCGAGTCGGGGTAAGGTGACTCGGGCGAGTTGACTCACCAACAACACGGCACTGGTCGCAGTAGACAGATCTGGAGAGGGCAACGTCCTCTTCAACAACATCAAGATAAACCACGGCGGCCGGAGAAGGCGGCGACTCAGATCCGGGCAAAAACTCCGGCGACGATTCGCCGGCGACGGAGGACGCTCGGAAAAGGACCTGCCACGTGACAAGGTGGGGAAGCATCGATGACGGAGGAATTAGCAGAGCGTGTCGCGTAAGGAAGGCTCTAACGTTGGACCTGAACGGACCTCCGGCGATCTTAACACCGTTTTCCGGCGCCGGAAAACTCAGGAAGTCGTACAAGTCCGCCGTCACCCTCCTCTTCATCCGCTTCAACGACCTCGCGTTCACAACCATCGTCACAAACTCCAAAAAAAAATTAAAAAGAAAAATTAAAACTAGATCTAGCGTAAATAGGAAGTTTAGGGTTAGGGTTTCAAATTTGGGGAAAATAATTATAAGATAGAAATAAATAAATTGAAGATCTGGGTAGTAATGAAATAAGGAGATCTGATCTGGGTATGTGATAGTTTTTTTGTAGGTAGGATATATTTTCTGGGTTCACTCGCACTTTATTTTATTTTTTTTGGGTAAAAGAGAAAGCTTGAAGAAGAAGATGAAGACGATGATGATGATGTTGATACTACCTCCTTTTTTTAATATTTAATTAATATTTAATAAAGTTCTATTTGTGGGTTTTTTTCCTAACCAGAAAATATGGCGGTTTGATAGAGAGAAGATTTGGAAAATTTGAAAACCAGCAAGTCTAATCTAAATTATTTTTTTTATTTTTTTATTTATTTATTAATTTTTTGGTTTTTCTGGGTTTTTTGGCGTACTTTTTGGGGTTGGGCGGGAGAAGAGGAGGAAGAAGAAAATTTGGGGGTGAAAATTTGGAGGGGAAAAAAAAAGGAGGAGAGAGAATAATAATTTGATGGGTGATGAATGTGTAGAGTAATGAGGAAGATTGATTGATGGAGGAAGAGCGAGACTTGAGAGGAAGTGGAAGAGGAGTGGTTAATTTAATAAGAGGAGTGCAGTAGTTTGTTTGATTTGTTGTGTTTATTATGAGGAGGAGATTAGTGGTTTTGGGAGGTGTAAAGGTGTGGTAAAAAATATTTAAAATGTATGTGGCACTCTCTTGAGACTTGGTTAATAGTGATTTATGGGGTGTTAGTTTGGTTTTTTACTCTTTTCTTTTTTTTTTTTACTGTTTTTGTAGTACCTTGTGAATTTGTACTATTTTGTTTTGGAGGTTTCTTGTTTCTTTTGGTGTGTATGGTGGGGTCCTTGTTAGCTTAAATAAGGCTTCTAATTGTATTTTTGTCATTAATGAAGAGTACCAAGTTGTAGCTGACTATGACATTGAATAAGGATTTGAGTAGATCATTAGAATTTAGAACTAATAATCCTTGTCAAAGATGTAGTAGGTTGGTTTTATTTTTCTTATTTTTTTTGAGAGAGAGGTTGGTTTTATTTTTGGTTTTGAGTTTTGACTAGGGGACCGACCTTATAAATGGGTCGTGTTCGGTTCGGGTCCTCTTTCGAATCAGACGTTTTATGATCAGTTCGGATTGTGTCGGGTATGGCGAATTTGGTACTAGTTAGGATGGTCAATACAAATCACGTAGTTTCATATAGGTCAATTCTAATCATATTAATGTCGGATTTTATTAAAAGTTGTCACAAATTGAAACTTGATTGGTAATTTGAGTGATTGATGTTGCGATAGAGCATTCAAAGTGATTTTTGTTCAAGCGATTCATTTATATGTCTGATTATTCGGGCCAGGTCATGTTCGGTTTGAGCCTTAATTAGGTCAAACCAAATTTGGGTTGTTTTCGAGTTTGTGTTAAGTCATTTTGAGTTTCGAATTACGAAATTCGTGTCAAATTTGAATATTCATATCAAGTCGTTCGGGTTCGACGTGGGTCTGGATCAGTTTTACGAGGCGTAGGATTCAAGGAGTACGTAACATAACGAAAGTATGTATCTGAATAGATTACTAATCCGTTTGTCGGAAAAACTAGGCACGTATTATGGGAAATAAAGGTTGACCTATTAGTCGGAAACTCAACTTGTTTGGGAGTTGTCACGAGTTCGAATATTTATATCCACACCCCTATAGCCGGTTATCTACTTATTTTTTGTTTTTGTTACCGTTATTTACTTATGTTAAGCATAAATAATGAACCTTCTTATTTGGGGTACTTGAGATTTTGATAAAAGGCCTTGTTCCGTAGTTCTTTAAAAAGTAGAAAATACAATTTTGACCGAGTTAACTACTAATGTACTTTGGCTGCTATAATTTAAGTAGTAGTTAGCATTTTATCCAGCATTGGGAAATGTTAATCAAAGTAAGCATTTTATGTAAAAAAAAAAACTAACATTTATGATTTAGTTTTATATAGTTTTAGTAACTTAATAGCTACTTCTATCGAACACGTCTGATATCAACTGGTACTTTTAGAGTTAACGGTTACCTGCTACCTACTACTCGAATAGCTAGTGCACCGAACAGAGCCAAGAATGTTTCAAAGCGGATTTGACACATTGTTCGTATCGACTTGTATACAATTATTATAAAGTATTTTCTCATTTGGCAATATGCCTAAAAATAACATCAAGAATAATTAGAGTAGCGTATTTCCAATCGGTTTAAGGGTTTGTTCGGTTACACTAGCTGTTTGAGTAGCAGGTACCTGTTTTACTAGCGGGTAGTAGGTAGCAGGTGGCTGTTAGCTTTAAAAGTAACAGTTGATATCAGACGTATTCGGCAAAAGTAGCTGTTGAGTTATTAAAACTATATAAAACATAGAAAAATAAATTATAAATGCTAGTTTTTTACATGAAATGTTACTCAAAGTAGCATTTCCCAAATGCTACATAAAATGCTAACTACTGCCCAAACTACTACTTATATTTTGGTTGCCAAACATGTACACTAGTAGTTTGACCCGGTCAAAATGCTACTTTCTACTCGTTAATGTGTTGCTGAAAAGAGCCTAAGTTATTCACCAAAGCAAAAGCCAACCGAAAAACCATTGTATATCAAATCCTCATACATCTTATGTATGTTATCTCTATGTAATTTATCTAAATGTTTCGTTAATCACTTAATAAGTAGTATTGAGTACTATTATGCATAAAGCTCCTCCATGCATGATACACCTCATTTTTCTCTACTAAGCCATATTAGCTTTATAATTAATCACCATATAACGTGAACCATTAATAATACTTGTGTATGAAGTTGTATGACTCCACCCCTTTTTTGCTTGAAAAAGATCTAGCAAAGAGGGGAAAAGTGACAAAAGAGCGTACATAAAATACGCTATAAAGGAGAAAATTTGGGAATAAAAGCTCCAATTTGTGAACCATACATTGCATTTTTTAACAAGTGCTCAACCTTTGTCGAGTAAATTAGACACATCAATTTATTCTCTTTTGTATAATACCCTACACATAAAACCACTTTAAAAAAAAAAAAACTCAAAACTAATAGCTGAAAAATGGAAATTTTGTGCTTGATGATGAGAAGGCTCATCGTTTTGGTTATGGTTTATGGATTATTTTTTCATGTCAAAGTTACGGGACAAGGCCAATTTACGGCTATATATGTTTTCGGAGATTCACTGGTTGATAATGGAAATAACAACTACATCAATTCTCAAGCAAAGGCAAACTTCTATCCATATGGGATCGATTTTTATATAGGTCCTACCGGAAGATTTACCAATGGAAAAACTATTATCGATTATCTGTGTAAGTTTAAGTTATTTAATTTTTTTAGATTATGAGTTCAATGACACTTTTACACATGTATTCTACATGATCAAACGATGTTTATAAGACGTTAATTTAAATCTCGATAATTTAAGCATAAATAAGAAGATAATAACAAAATCGTCTTTCTTTTACCGAAACAAAAATTACTCCATAAATAAAGACTTTAAAATTCATGTCGAGTTTTGCAACCACAATTAGCAAAAGTTATTTATATCTACCAATTAATTTGTCCTTGTATAAAGTTATTACAAGCAAATGCTTAGGTTTTAGGAGTCCTATTTCTCTCAACATAATTTTTATTTCAAATATTAACACATCAATTATACCAATTCACTCAACTCTTTTTTTTTTTTTTTGGGTGTGTGTGTGCAGCTGAATTGATTGGGATTCCTTACATTCCCCCTTATGCAAATCCATTTGCTACGGACAGAGACATCATCTATGGTGTAAACTATGCCTCTGCTGCTGGAGGAATCCTTGAAGAAAGTGGAAAAGGATTGGTAATTTTCCTAGAAATTATATTTATATCGAGTATGATGACAATCTCACGACAAATCATAAACAACTTATATTAAAATTCGTTATCATTTTCAACTTAATAATTCCGGACATTTAATAAGCATCACGTCACTCTATGACGACCTTAACTTATACTTGACTCAAAAGGATACGTACTTACTTAGTTGTATGCATGTCGTTCATTGTTTGTCTATTTTGCAAAGTTCAATAATTCCACCTGAATTTGCCGAAATATATTCAACATTCGCCTCAAATTGTGATCACAGGGAGATCGATTTAGCTTTCGTAAACAGGTTGAAAATTTTAACAACACTAGAAATCAATTGTTGAACCAAATAAGTGACGAGAATTTGCCAGATTATCTTTCAAAGGCGTTGGCAGTGATTATCCTTGGAAGCAATGACTACATCAACAATTACCTCAATCCATCGTACGGCACACGCTCCCAAATTACGCCCGAAAAGTATGCCGATAAAGTCATCGACCAATACAAAAAGCAAGTTTTGGTAATTACGACTTCCTTCATTTTCGACTTTAAAGTTAATTACCTTGTTTACAATTATCAACAACAGAATAAAAAGTCACGTTTTTTAACGAGACGTAAAAACTAGTATAACATGACACATGTTCATGCATTATGCCATAGAACCAACGTAATTTAACACCTAATTAATGTTCACCTAGAACTGACAAAAGCTCGTGTTCGTGAAATGTACCATCAGGCACTATACGACCTAGGACTGAGAAGGTTCTTCATGGCTGGAGTAGGGCCGCTTGGTTGTACACCATCTCAAAAAACAGTTGCACGGCTTCCTGCAGGAAAATGTGTTGATTTTAGCAATGATGCACCTCAAATGTTCAACTCAAGGCTTAAAACCCTTGTCGATGAGCTAAATACAACCCACCCGAATGCTACTTTTGTCTTTGGTGACACTTTTGCAGCTATCAAGGAGATACTTGACCATCCTGTTACATATGGTAAGAACTTATTGGAACAAATTCATCGGAAATTTCGTTATCAGCTAGCTTAGTTAGTAAAGGTCATCGAGGGAGTAATGGGACGGATTACACGTCTTTAATCATCAGTTGTCACTTTTGTTAAGTTTTTATGTTAAGAAATGTGACGAAAAATGATGTTACATGTCGTCTAGTGGGATTTCGAGGAAATCTAGTGAATAATGTTGCGCGATTTGTGTGTGACAGGATTGACAGTGACAGAAAGAGCATGCTGTGGAGTTGGCAGGAACAATGCAGAAAAAATGTGCCTGCCTTTGTTAATACCATGTTTCAACAGAGATGAGCATGCATTTTGGGATGCATTTCACCCTTCACAGGTTGTTCATCGGATCTTAGCTTTAAAGGCTTACAATGGCCAAACAAATCTGTCTTATCCTATCAACGTCAAACAGATGGCGCAACTTCAAATCTGACGTCTGATTTCTGTGTGAGAATATGTTCTGTAATGTAATAATTAAGCTTCTTTATATAGACTTGTGTAGTTGTAGACTTGTGCCTGAATTTGTTGAAGAGCATATATGTATGCAGAAACAGAATGCAGATATCAGGGTAGTTTTTCCTGTGTTTTCGAGTGTGTAATTGAATAATTTCGTTATAAATCATCCAATTCAGTAAATCTGAAGTTGCATAAGCTAGAAATTCTTGCCAACGTTGAAAACTTACAAAGATACGTAAGACTCTACGTCGAGTACGAGAAGTTTACTTAAGGATCAGACCAGGAAATTAAAGATGTGTATTGCAGTGTCTGCAAGACTGCAACAGGAAAGATGTTCAGCAAAGGCTGACCAAATCGATTCGATTCAAATCCGAATAGATTGACTACTACCAGCAACATTGTTGTGTTTAGAATTGTAGGAACATGATGAGCAAAAAATCAATATCAGTTATCCGGAACAGGTGCTCACAAAATCATAATCAAAGTCTCAAAGACATTGTGAAACAGGTAATAACCATCAGCTGTGGCTGTGGTCCTGCAATTTGGGGAACAAGATCAGCTTTGTCCGACTACCAACTAAAGAAACACAGTCACATGAAGGTCAGTCAATACTATCTTCACTATCAAGCTATTGTAGAGTGTAAAGTAGAGCAAAAGTGTTCGTTTGTTTGTCTCATGTACAGTAGCCATTTTGGTACACCTTAAAGTTTTGTAGTGTCACCTAACATAGCAGTAGTGAGCTGTAAATCTGAATTTGTGTATAGTATAAGCTATTGTTTGTAGGTTGTATATCTCAGATTCAATTTCAATGAAAGCAGAGAAAATTCATCTCAAATAATCCTTTACATATAACATTGCCCTTCAAAAAGTTATGATCAGGAGAGATGTGTAGTACATGACAGTGTCTGCAAGACTAAAACAGAAAAGGATGATTAAAACAAAGGCTAATCAGATCGGTTTTTCGAGGTGAGAATTCTAGGACAGAATACAGATGATATAATTCAAATCCAAAATGACTATGATCAGCAAAAAATTAACACCAGTTATGAAAATAAAGGTGCTAACAATATCATCTTCAAGGACACTCTTTTACATAAAGAGAGTTAAGATTGCCCTACAAAAAAAAGTTGCTCCCTCCTGAAATATATTCAGTATATACTTGCTAACAGAAATCGATCTAAGTAGGGCCAACTCTAGAATCAGATGAAGACTACAGTCTAATAACAAAGGGCATCCTACATTCAATATATCATATACCTACACGAAATCGACTGATCTTACTGTAGTGAATGTTTCATAGAGTACTACAGGATCAGATGTCTCAGAGTCCTCAAAAGGCTAGGAGAGTGTTCTCCCAGGGTGCCAAACCCGAGACAGAATGCTGTGGCTCTTGTTTCACCATTAGTCCATTTGGAAAACCCACATTGTCATCGAAAGACCTGCAATTCTCATCAGACAGCAGGGTTTGGTAATCAGCAGCTTCTGGATCATCAGAAAATTTATCAACCAAGTAGCTAAGATAGTTGAAGGGCTTGTAATCCATCATACTTTCCTCAGGTTGCGCCTTTTCAATTTTCGGAACCTCCTGTCTCCCCACATTGTCACTGAAAGAACACAGGCTACCGCGATTATTACCATCTGTCAGCAGCATCTGGTAGCCAGCAAAGTCATCAATACACTGATCAACAAAGCAGTCACCATACTGTAGGGTGTTCTGATCAATCACCTCCTCTTCCTTGAACAGCACGTCTTCAACTTTCGGAAGATTTTGGCTTTGTTTGATCAAATCAATCCTATCATTCACAGCTTCAATCTTAGCTTCCAAAGAACCAACCAACTCCATCAGCTCATCAAATGAAAACCTGTCAACCTGAACATCACCACTGCCTGATGCCTTTTCGCCTTTTTTAACCAGATTCAGAGACTTCTTTCTACGGACATCAGCTTCTTTACTCAAAAACTTGTCAATTACGCGACACATATCTTCAGACTTTTCAGGAAAGACACAGGGCTCAGCCTTGCCAGGTTCAAAGATTATGACACAAACATCAATCCCACACAGTTCAGATAGTTCATAAGCCTTCTTCATTACGCTACATTTCCTCATCTTCAAACTTTTCAGCCTTTTCATGTAAATTTCCGCTTCCTTCCCATATTCTAAATTCTTTTTTTGTTCCATTTTCAACAATCTGACCATCATTGACATTCAGACCAACCTTAGTAAACTAAAGAACACGAAAATCGTCGTAACAGAAAAACACGAGAATTCAAGTGCGGATGTAGACTATGTTATGTATAACAACCGAGCCTTATTCCCAAAATGATTTAGTCTCGGTAATTTATAATAGAAGCGTCAAATTACGAGTTTCTTTAACATACTTCCATGGTAATCAACCAAGAACATTATATTTATATATATATTGATATTGTAATCTAATATTAAGACAAAAACATTAATTTACCGCAAAACAAGAAATCTACTAGTACGATCGAGCAATTAACTTACCGAGAATGAAATTGTAGACGAAACCTGAATTATAATTGTTGCGTGTACTACAATCCAACTTCCAAGATCAAGAATCAACAGTTCCAACACTATTTTAATTTGATTGAATTATAGTACTTGAATCTATCGTATTATTATGATTATTATTGCTATTATTGGTAATGTGGGTAAAATTCAGATAATTGAGAAGATTTCCGAAAAAAAATAAGGGAGCTTTATAACGGTAATAATAACCAACGACAGAAGTTGTTAAAAAAAGGGTGAAGTAGTATTCAGTATTTATAGTACACAGTTTTTTTTACCGCGTTCGTACGCTTAACGTTTACCGACTTAAGGAAAACTTACCATAAACCGTAAAAAAAGAAAGCCTGGCCCATGTAACTTGGGCTGGATTTTCGTTTTTTTTTTTTATATTGGTTTCGCAACCTAAGGCCATGTAACCCCAATGTTACACTTAGCTGAACTTCTTTATTTCCCTAGCGAATGTAAACATAACCTTTCTATATTCAACCAAGTCCATCAACGTCTAACCACGTCTAATCAAGTCGAGTCCTGGTTCGCCCCTTAGCACGGGTTCAGGTTTGAGCCCGTGTCCAACGGGTTGCCTGACGATCAACCGAGAAGTGGTCAAAGTGGCTCGGTCAGGGTGCTACAAGGGTTCGCATCAAATGTAGAGCCCATTGTAAGGGAAATGTTGGTTGGTTCTGGTGGAGCCCAGAAGTCGACGCGTGAATTAGAGTTGTTAGACTTGAGATTTACTTGTGAATAAGTAGCGGGGAAATGGGATTAGACTTAGAGATTTACTCCACATCTCCATTAGTCAACAATCACATTATGATTATACCTACTACCGCTTCAAAGTGCAATTCTATCTCCGATCCACGTGCAACTCATGGTACTTCCTTGTCCAATTGTAGTATTATTGTCACCCAAAATCATATTAATCATAGATTTACAGTAATTAAAGCTTTCTAATAGTTTATCCCATATAGTACAAGTATGACTATATATAATACTCCATTTGTTCGGCTTTAAACTTTATAGAGCAAACGGACACGCATTTTTATCCACACGTTGTGCGCCTGACCCAAGTCGAACCTTGGGCTCTGATACCACTTGTTGGGCCTCTGCGTCTGCAGACCACCGGTCCAATTAGTATGATATTGTTCGCTTTGGGCTATGCCCTCACGAATTTGTTTTTGAGCTCCTTTCCAAAAGGCCTCATACTAATTAGTTTGGTAATCTCTTATAAGGCAGTCTTTGACTCCTTATTTTTTCCGATGTGGGACTTGGGTTTGCACCCCAACCATGTGCTCATCATTTCACTTCCTTCCTATACAAGGTCACGTGACCCCCTTGCTTCACATAGTTCAACTCCTTTGCCATGCAAATCTTAATAAAGTAACCTTTCTATGTTCAACCTACGTCCACCAACATTTGGCTATATCCAACGACCTCGAAGCCCGGGTATTGTACACCTGCCCTAATAGTTCGATTATGAATTTCATACGTCGACTTTCTGTAATTGGACTTAAATACTCAATTTGTCCACCCTAAACCTCTCAACAACAAATCACTTACACATTGCATTATTATCAACTTTTACAGTCATACTTAGCTTGCACAATTAGTATGATGAAGCATCAAACCAACTCTTCTTCATCATCACCTCATGTGCTCATCATTTCACTTCCTATACAAGGTCACGTGACCCCCTTGCTTCACATAGCTCAACTCCTTTGCCATGCAAATCTTAATAAAGTAACCTTTCTATGTTCAACCTACGTCCACCAACACTTGGCTATATCCAACGACCTCGAAGCCCGGTTTGCAAAATACCCGGGCTTCGAGTTCCAGGCCGTCCCAGACGGCCTGGCCGAGGACCATCCTCGGGGTGGCATTGGTGGCTCCCGAGAAGCTATTCTCGGGTTTGCATCAAATGCGGACCCCCGTCTTAGAGAGATTTTGGAGGGTGGTTCGGTTACGTGTTTGATCGTGGATGGGAGGTTGAAGTTTGCTCATGATGGAGCTGATGAAGTTGGGATACCAGTGATTGCATTTAGAGGTTATAGTGCTTGCAATCACTGGGTATTTTCTAGCATTCCACAACTCTTCCAAGCACATGTATTGCCTTTCCAAGGTATTACTCATTCCCTTTTCTACTAATTCTAACCTTAAATTAGCTTCTTAATTACTTCCCCTTATTGTATTTTCAAGCTTAGTCTTACCAAATGTTAGAGGTCTAGGAGTACACTATAGACACTCAAAATTGTCTACTTTCAACGATAATTCTAATACGCTAACCAAATTTTACTAACATAATTTAATTTTATTATTTATATATTTGAAAACTTACTAGGACACCACATATATAGTAGACAACTTAATGTCATCATAAATAAGTAGAAGTATGAAACTTTGTTTATTATTTACTCATTAAACCTTTTATGCACTATTTGCGTGCTTAGGCCTTAGAGTTTTATTGGCGTCTATTGGATTAGGTAGAAGTAGTATTCAACTCTTGGAAATCCAAAACCCGAACTTTAGGCTAGTGGTTAGTGTATACGCTGAACGCCTATTCAAAAACGGAAAGTTCTTACTTCAAAAGAAAAAAAATAAAATTTGCAACTAAGAATTCAACGAAAATGTCACTCGTATGCAGGGATGTAAATGTATCGGGTTCGGATCGGGTGGACCTTCATCCGATTATCATCCATCCACCCGATCCATCCATCACCCGTTTATCATCCATCCACCCGATCAATCCATCACCCGGCTAATCTCTCACCCGAACCCGATCCATCCATCACCCGTGAAATAATCGGATGGATCGGGTGATAAACGGATGAGTTTGAATATGAAAAAAATAACAATTTAAGTTACATTATTAAGCTACATGTACAAATAATTGGATTAAAAAAATTAAAAAATAAATAATTAAGTTAAACGGGTGGGTGGGTAACGGATGAAAATTTATCACCCGAACCCGATCCGTCAACCGAACCCGATTCACCCGAATCCGTGTAACATCCATATAAATCGGGTTCTCGTCCGTTTAAAGTGATCGGGTGGTAGGCGGGTTCGGGTTATATTGCCATCCCTACTCATATGGTTGTGTATATCATTACACATCAAGCATTTTGCAATGTAATGCTTCTCAGTATTAATGTATTTTGTTGAGTAATTCGACAAGCTCTCAACTTTACAACTCTCTTCTCGTCTTTTCGTCTTTACTCGAATATCAAAAGCTAGCAATCCAAAAGAACGGAGGGAGTAACTCGTAATTATTTGAGGACGAGATTATCTTTTCTTTTTTGCAGTCAATATAAACTTTACTAGAAAACTCTTTTAACAGTCTTTTTTTTTGGTTTGTGTCATGTACATGGAACAACAGATGATGACTTGGATAAGATGGTCGAGATCGTACCAGGAATGGAGAGCATCCTACGCCGCCGCGATCTCCCGAGTTTCTGCCGGATCACAGACAAAGCTGTTACCCAAGGCATTCTACAGGCACAAACTGTCGAGTTACAGAGTGCTAAGAAAACATTTGGAATCATCCTGAACACATTTGAGGATTTAGAGGGTCCTATTCTGTCGCACATTCGATCTCACTGCTCAAAGATATACTCCATTGGACCAATACACTCCCAACTCGAGTACAGACTCGCTCGAGAAAAGCCCGAGTCAGCAGGGAACTCGGCCAGTAGCTTGTGGAAAGTCGATCAAAGTTGCATATTATGGCTAGACCAGAAGCCAGCCGAATCTGTTATGTATGTGAGTTTCGGAAGCATAACTACTCTTGAAAAGAAACAACTGATGGAAATTTGGGCAGGGTTAGTTCAGAGTGGGAAGTACTTTCTATGGGTTATACGACCTGATAATCTGATAAGTTCGAATTTGTCAACTCCGGATGAACTTGTAGACGGGACTAAGGAGCGAGGGTGCATCATCAGCTGGTCTCCGCAACAGGAGGTGTTATCCCACCCAGCCATTGGCGGGTTTTTGACTCATAGTGGATGGAACTCGACTTTAGAAAGCATAACAGCTGGTGTGCCAATGCTGTGTTGGCCTTACTTTGCTGATCAGTTTGTTAACAGCAGGTATGTCAGTCATGTCTGGCACATTGGTCTAGATATGAAGGATACATGTGACAGGAACACAGTGGAAAAGATGGTGAATGATCTGATGGATGGTGGGATTAGAGGTTCCGTGGAAAAATTGTCGGTGTCTGCAAAGAAGAGTATAGGAGAAGGAGGTTCTTCTTACTGTAACCTTGACAGTCTGATACAGGATATCAAAGAGATGTCTACCAAAGATGACAGGCAGATATAAACCTACAGCTGATCAATACTATGATGCATCCAAGAAAAAAATGTTAGAAATAAATGAGCATGAAAGATTATTTTTGCCCTGTAATGTTCTGACAGTCACACTCAACACCAAACTATTGAGTATCATTTTCCTATTACATATGAAACTTCTAAGCAATATGTTAATGTTTTCGGAAAGTTCAGTGTACTTCATCATCTTGTACTCAAATTGGGATTCTTCACTCGGAAGCTTTTAGCTAACGACATCGACGAGCAGGGTTATCCCCGGCCATATGGAGTATAAGAGATAAGGTGAGATAACAGAACCTCGAGGAACACAAGTTACACAACCATAAATTGTGATATAAAGCATTTGGACCCAACTGTTTGATTGTAATACACAAACAAATTCCATACACAGTAGCGAGCGACTGTGATACTCACAGCCTACAATTGTCATACTCGCATAATGATTATGCCTCATTAAAACCGTGGGTCTGTGAATTGAAGACTCTGAAGAGTACTCGCATAAGATTATGTCGTAGAACGCTATGGTTCTTGGCGTTTTATATATAGGTGACATGCACCCCATTTTGTTGAACAAGTTTTTTTCCGACCAATTTTTAATATATTTTTTTTAGCATTATTTCATAAAATCGTTCCTTAAATACTCGAACATCATCAGTATTTTCTCCCAAGATAGCTTTTTACATACACAAGTATGGAAAACCAAACCAGCTCTTGTTCCGCTCATGTGCTCATCATTTCACTTCCTATACAAGGTCATGTAACCCCTTTGCTTCAAATTGCTCAATCTCTTTGCCATGCAAATATTAAAGTAACATTCCTATGTTCAATCAACGTCAACCAACACCTAGCCAAATCCAACGACCTCGAAGCTTGGTTGGGCTTCGAGTTCCAGGCCGTCCCAGACGGCCTGGCTGAGGACCATCCCCGGGCTGGTATTGTTGGAACCCGGGATTTGATTCAGGCGTTCGCATCAAATGCGGAGCCCTGCCTCAGAGAGATAATGTTGAAGAGTTGCCCGTTTACGTGTTTGATCGTGGATGGGTGGTTGAATTTTGCCCATGACGTAGCTCATGAAGCTGGTGTACCAGTTATTGGGTTTAGAGGTTACAGTGCTAGCAATCACTGGGTGTTTTCCTGCTTTCCACAGCTCTTCCAAGCCGAAGTGCCCTTCCAAGGTATGCAACTACGCAATACTAGTACTTCCTCAGGTATTACGAATTCAAACCAAAACGCAAACAATTTAAAGAAACGGAGAGAGTATCGTCCATGAAGTATGAAGATCTATTAGCCATCTAACACTTGTATGTGTACTCCTCTAAACCTGTGACTAACCGGATAATGCAGGTTTTCTAAGCTAAGATCCTATAGACGTGTAATTGTGCATCAGTGCATGCGTGTCAGTACCATTTCTTCCTATATTTACTAAGATATACAGACAAATCGATTAATCAAAAGTTCGGAAAAATTGCATTATAGCTACTAGTCGGCCGTGTAAACTTTTGATCTACCGACTGGTTGTATATCTTCCCCAATAAGCTTTTCCAAAAGAAAAGGTTTTTTTTGAGATTAAACATAGCCTATAACATAGGACATTTTACAGGATCAGCATTATATCCTCACACATACATCAGTTTGACCTATGCTACTTTCCCTGGAACTACAGATGATGAAATGGATCAGCTAGTCAAGAGTGTACCTGGAATGGAAGCTTTCCTACGCAGCCGTGATCTTCCAAGTTTCTGCAGAATCAAAGACAAAGCTGCCTGTGAGGGCATCTTACAGGCGCACATTGCTGAACTAGAGCGAGCCAAGAAAACCTCTGGTATCATCTTAAACACATTTGAGGATCTGGAGGCCCCTGTGTTGTCGCTCATTCGAGCCCAGGGCTCGAAAATTTACACCATCGGACCATTACATTCCCATGTCCAGTACAGACTTGCTGAAGAAAAAATGGCACCATTGCGCAACTCTTCTAGCAGCATATGTGAGGTGGATAGGAGTTGCTTATCATGGCTGGACGAGAAGCCTGACAAATCTGTTATCTATGTTAGTTTTGGCAGCGTAACTACTATGGCAAGAGAACAACTGATGGAAATCTGGGCAGGATTGGTACAGAGTCGAAAGTACTTCCTATGGGTCATACGACCTAATCTGATATCTTCAGATTTGTCAACTCCGGATGATCTCCAAGACGAGACTAAGGAGCGAGGGTGCATCACCAGCTGGTCTCCGCAGCAGGAGGTGTTATCCCACCCAGCCATTGGCGGGTTTTTGACTCATAGTGGATGGAACTCGACTTTAGAAAGCATAACAGCTGGTGTGCCAATGCTGTGTTGGCCTTACTTTGCTGATCAGTTTGTTAACAGCAGGTATGTCAGTCATGTCTGGCACATTGGCCTAGATATGAAGGATACATGTGACAGGAACACAGTGGAAAAGATGGTGAATGATCTGATGGATAAAAGGAAGGCTGAGTTTCAAGAATCCATGGCTAAAACGAAGGAGTCGGCAAAGAGAAGCATCACAGAAGGAGGTTCATCTTACTGTAACCTTGACAGTCTGATACAGGATATCAAAAAGATGTCTCTGAAAGATGAGCACTGAAACTCGACCACAGACAGGAAGATGACTGGCTGTACTGATGTTTCACTAGTATGCATGTCTTCCAAGTTTTACACTACATTACTTGAAAAAATAAATCGTAGGGATGAATCTACCCATTGGTTTGATGGATTCTTTTCTTTTTAACGTAATTTTGGGAGGGTGTTCTTACCCTAGTGCACCTTAATATGAATAAATAACCCCTTTCCCGTTTTGAACTCAAACGAAGAGGGCGTCCCCAGACAGGTTAGCGAAGCCTATCTCGTGTTACCTGGCTCAAATCATGACAAATACCGAATGGTTCAGTCCAAAAACTAACTCCGATTTAAGTCCCTAACATACAAACGTAAGAGTGAGGGAGTGGTCGAGGGCAATTTCGGGCTAAGAAACAGAACATAATGTCTTTCAGTCTCTTTCAGATAAGAACATAGGGTGATCTTATGTGAATAACTACAATCCACAAGTGGGATAACATTTAAGGTACAGAAATCATACAAATGGTCCCAAGAGGTGTCTACTCCACACAACTGTACTCCTTAAGTTTTCATGCCACAGATTCCGACCTGATCATTTTAACCGACAAGTGACAGATTCCGAAATGCATTTCGTTCTAACTAGATACTAGATAGGAAAACCCCAGCAGGCTGCAGGCCAGCAGCAGGAATCAATAATACTCAGAGACTTCATCTACACATGGAGATTGACAACTCCTCTGCACCACATGTTCTCATTTTCCCCCTTCCAATGCAAGGCCACATAACCCCCATGCTAAACCTTGCTGAACTTCTTTGCCTTGCAAATTTTCAAGTAACCTTCGTAACCACTAATCATGACCACCAACGCCTGACTCAGTACACAGACATTGATGCTCGTTTTGGCCGCTACCCAGCCTTCAGGTTCAAGGCCATATCCGATGGGCCGCCTGTGAAGCAACGCTCAAGCCTTGAGGAGTTGAAGGACTGGCTTTCCGACTTGGTTCAAAATTTAGCAGTAAATGCTAAACCCTTCTTAGATAAGCTGATAATTGGGTCTGGTGGAACCACAACTCCTGAGTCTCCTGTTACTTGTTTTATAATAGATGGGTGGTTGAGTTTTCCTTACGACATAGCGAATGAAGCTGGGATACCAGCTATAGCATTCCGGTGTCCTAGTGCTGGCTGTGTGTGGGCTTACTTCTGTACTCCGGAACTTATTGAAGCAGAAGAAGTACCCTTCCAAGGTATACACAGTTCTTTTTCTTACTTTTTTTTTGTTATCCAGCCTAACTATTGGATTTATCTAAAATGTTGGGTCAGTAAATTTCACTGTTATAATTTTTTTACCAGACGCTAGAACTAAAATGCAACAGCAAAGCATAGCAAACTCTGAAACTTAAACAATCTGTAACTTGGAATGAAATTCAGTCCGATCCTCGACCAACAAGAGTAAAATTTCAGTCCAATCTGGTAAAAGACTGGAATTTAAGATTCCGTCCTCCATCCCAAATGTAATTAGTTCTCGGTCTGCTTGGTCATGCTCCAACTTAAAACGGGTGTTTGATCATTCTTGATATTCCTCATATATTAAAGTATGTAATCATATTCTTCTAAAATAAGACAATATAAAGGCTTGTTTCCATAGATAGAAGATTTGTGTATATCTCTAAGATAAGCCTAGCAGCTGTCGAGTGCATAAAACCATACCTAAACAATGAACATATGGAAGAAGCACACAGTCCTCTGATCCTATTCTCCTACCTCAAACTCTCAACAAGCAAATATACATTTCGACTTCTCATCCTCGCCTGTTGCTTAAACCACAACAAGAGATTTTACATAAAAATCGCGCAGACATGGAGAATGACAACTCTCCTAAACCTCATGTGCTCATTTTTCCTCTCCCAGTACAAGGCCATATAACCCCCATGCTAAACCTTGCTGAACTTCTTAGCCTCGCAAAATTTCAAGTAACTTTCCTAATCGATACTCAAAACCACCAACGTCTGGTTCAGTACACAGACATTGATGCACGTTTTGGCCGCTACCCAGCCTTTACATTTAAGGACATTCCCGAAGGGCCGTCTGTGAAACAATGGTTTAGTAAGGAAAACTTGAAGGAGTGGCTTGTCAACTTGGTTGAAATTCTAGCAGTAAACGCAAAGCCCTTACTAGAAGAGATGTTAACCAGGTCTGCCACTACTACTACTACTACTACTACTACTACTCCTGAGTCTCCAATTACATGTTTGATCGTAGATGGGTGGCTAAGTTTTGCCTACGACTTAGCAGAGGTCGATAAGGTACCAGTTATGGCATTCAGGTGTCCTAGTGCTTGTTGTATGTGGGCTAATTTCTGTACTCCAAAGCTTCTGGAAGCTGGCCAAGTACCCTTTCAAGGTATAAAAGCACATCTTCTACTCATACCTACTACATACGGAGTATGTTATAATTACAACCAGCTGTTTAATCTTTCATGTTGACCCCACAAAAAAAAACAAAAAAAAAAAAATTGATCAATAAATAAAAAGAGTGACAACATATGGGCTCGTGGGGTACCAAATTCGTTTTCAGTTTTTGGTTTTTTTTTGTGTTAAACAAGTTACAAATTAGTTGTATCAATAATAGTCATATACAAAATGAAAACTCACAACTAAGAACTGAAACCACTTTTTCTAGTTTTCAAAAGAAGATACCAAATGAGCCTAGGGATGCAGGACGGGTCCGATCTTTTCGACCCCAACCTTTCATAAACATGCTCAAAGGTTTAAAGTAATTGCTCAACGATTACTATTACGAACTTGAAGATTTTAACTTCTAATAATAAGCTCAATGACTTGACTTTTGAGATAGGAATATAATAAAGGTCAGAGGATCTGAGAAAGCACTGTCCAATCTTGTGCTCAATGATTTGAAGAGAGGCAACTTGCTTATAATAGTATGTAGGTGCGTGACCCACGAGGTCCATCAATTACTCATAAATATCATCTAAGTTGCAAAACCTTAGTTTAAAGTTCAAAACTTTTAGCTTCAAAAACACAACACAGGAATGGAACATCAGGACTCCTCTAAACCTCATGTACTCCTCATCCCATACCCTATACAAGGCCATGTAACCCCAATGCTTCACCTCGCTGAACTTCTTTGCCTAGCAAATCTAAACGTAACCATCCTAAGTACAACCCACATCCACCAAAGCCTGACAAAAACCTCGAGTCTCCAGGGCCGGTTTGGCCGCTTTACAGGGTTCAGGTTCGAGTCTGTACCTGACGGTCTACCTGATGACCATTCCAGGACTGGTCAGGAAGGCTCAGTGCAAGTGCTTAACGGGTTCGCTTCAAACGCTGAACCTCTTTTTAGAGAGATGGTGATTGGTAGTCTAGTTACTTGTATGATTGTAGATGGGTTTTTGGGCTTCGCTCAAGATGTAGCAAAGGAAGCTGACATACCAGTGATTGCATTCAGATGTTTTAGTGCTAGCACCCAATGTGCATTTTCCTCTGTTCCACAGCTTATAGAACAAGAAACCATTCCCTTCAAAGGTATGCATTACCTATGTACATCTAAATACATATTCTTTCAACATGATCACTAGTTTCAATTGTCAAACACCATATGCCTGAGAATGGCAAAAGACATCTCAACCAAAAGCCTAGTATGGTAGTTTAAATGTGCCCATTAGGCAAACGGCCATAGGGTTTGAAGCACGGATAATGCACAAATCTTCTTCATGCAATCATAACCTGCGTTCTCACATCTTAATTCGAATTGGATCATCTCGATCTATGTTTTCGAGCAACACCTTAGGTTTTTACCAAGTTTCTGCTAAGGTCATATAAACAAATTACAACCTAAAAGAAACAGATCCCCTAACCCCCTTTCCTTTTCCCTTCAAAATATACTCCGTAAAATGTAACAAATCAAATTATACAGGAACAATAGTAACAGTTTCATATCACAGAGGATAGTAGAAAATAAGCAATTTCAGTAATGTTGTATCTTATCAGTCAGGTCTTTTAATGGTATTTGTTTGGTTTGTCATCCACACATGGAACTATAGATGAAGACATGGATAGCCTAGTCCAAAATGCACCTGGAATGGAAAGTTTCCTCCGCTACCGTGATCTTCCCAGTTTCTGCAGAATCAAAGACAAACCTTCCTGTCAAGGCCTCCAACAGATATTTGCTGCCGAGGCACAGCGAACCAAGCAAGCTCATGGGCTCATCCTAAACACATTTGAGGATCTAGAGGGACCTATTCTCTCGCTTCTACGATCAGACTGCTCAAAAGTCTACTCTATTGGACCACTACATGCCCACATTAAGCACAAACTCAATCAAGGGAACTCTACAGTTTTCAACTCTTCTAGTAGCTTGTGGGAAGTAGATCAAAGTTGCTTATCATGGCTGGACCAAAAGCCCGACAAATCAGTAATTTATGTCGGTTTTGGGAGCTTAGCTATCCTCGAAAGGAAACAGCTATTAGAAATTTGGGCAGGATTAGTGCAGAGCAAGAAGTACTTTCTATGGGTAATAAGATCTAATCTAATAATCCCAGGTGACGATGATACTCCAACCCCAGCTGAACTCTTGGAGGGGACTAAGGAGAGAGGATGCATAGTTAGCTGGTCTCCACAGGAGGCAGTCTTGTCCCATCGAGCCGTTGGTGGTTTCTTGACTCATAGTGGATGGAACTCGACGCTTGAGAGCATAACAGCTGGTGTCCTAATGCTGTGTTGGCCTTACTTTGCCGATCAGCATGTTAACAGCAGGTATGTCAGTGAAGTTTGGAGAATTGGCCTAGATATGAAGGATACATGTGATAGAAATGTTGTGGAGAAGATGGTTAATGATCTGATGGATGGAAAGAAGGATGAGCTTGAAAAATCCGTGGCTAGAATGTCAGAGTCGGCTAAGAGAAGTATCATGGAAGGTGGTTCCTCCTACAAAAATCTGGACCGTCTGATACAGGATATCAAGGAGTTGTCAATGAAAAATGCACACTAGATGATAATGTTGCACCGATTCAGATTTTGGAGAAGTAAAGCTTACTTCAGAGACGACAAACAGGCAAGCATCAAGTGTGTCTGATGTTTTAACTGTATGTTACAGAAGTACTAGAATTACAAAGCCGCACCAGGCCAGTTCAGCCAATGCTAGTTTGTTGGAAGTTTCTTTGTATCATTCAATACAATAAAAGGGGGAGATAAATGACGTATTCCCTAAAGTGCAATTCAGACTAATTATCATCCTTTCACCTTAGACCCTAAAAAGGGATTAGTTTCCTATTGTACCATGGAGAAAACTTCCCAATTTACTTCAGTTCAAATCGGATGAAATTTAACATTCATAGCTTACGCACATGCGATGATATGTAAAGGATGGTCAGAATTTAGGACATAGCAGCAACATTCACAGAAAAATTACCCAGTTTGGTGATAACAACCATCTTCTACAGATTAGGACTAAAGTACACATTAAATCCATAAATACCGCAAATAGATGTACCATCTGGATAAACACTGCAACATGCCCTTCTGCTTTTATGATCTCCCCCTCAAAGCTTGCTAGAGGCATCTCTGTCAGAGTCACTAGCAGCTTGTTTCTCCATAAGAAGACTCAGAGCTGCAGCAAACCGCTTCTCCAGTTCTTGTTCTTCCCCCCAGTGCCTTTTCTTCATATTAAGTTTCTCTTCATGAATTTTCAGCAGGCTGTCTCTTTCTGCAGCACAGGTATCATTCTCATGCTTCTGTCCGACATGAACCTTAATGATGTTTGCCACTTCCTTCGCCCTGACTCCCAGCCTAACAAGATTAACTCATACCATTTATCATCAGATCAGAGCCCTCCAACAATATTTGAAATGTTAAGCAAGTAATCCTGGCTAGAAGACTTCACGTACAGAAGAATATAATCTTATTGCAAACAACAGAACAAGCAAATCGTGAAAACCGTCATTGAGAAATGTAAATCAGTTACTATTCAGGAACCAGTAAGATACAGCTCTGATTCCGATTGACTGATAGGATAAAACCACATAAAATAATCTTATAGTGAAATAGATGACCAAAATTTTTTTATAGTGAAATAGATGTAGTTACCTGTGCTTAAAGTCTTCAAAAAGGGAGGTATAATCATATGACTGCTGGGATACCAACTTTATCTGTAATTGTTGGTGCTCACTAGCATCTTTTGCTTCACTGATTCCGTTCATAGGATGCGTGCAGCATGTCTCCTGAGTATCCACCAGAAATGAGTGAACTCAATAACATATTTGTCATACAAACAATAGAAATTCGGAATTACAATAACTTGTATGCGCTCAGCCTGAAATCCGTACACAGTAGATTATACATATAAAGTTATAAATTGCATCTATCTAGTTTATCACTTGAGATAGATTCACCACATCAATGACTAAAGTACAGTCACTCCCCACTTTCACAATCTATTGTAAGCATACTCAGAAAATGAAATGTTAAAACACAATAGAAATTATGTTGTTACATCATTTCATACATATATATCAACAGCCCTACTACTAATTGTTAAGAAAAAGAGGGTCGAAATCAAATACATTCTGAGTCATAGAAACTGATTTTTTTGACAGGTTAAGATCTGTAGATAAACCAACCTACATAAAGTATAGCAGTACTGCTATCACGTTTTCACCATTCTTCTTATTAAGTAATTTGGTCATCCGCTTGAACTCACAATTTACTGACAGTTTTTTGTTCCGAGTATGAATGCCACAAGATGACAAGATCAATTCATCCCATATGCTAATCACAGATATACATCAAGCTGTACGAAAGTTTGATCAGCCTGGTACTACCTTTACAACATTCTTCTCTGTTGGTAATGTAGTCCCTCTGTTGGACTCACAGTTGCCTTCCATTTTCTGGTCCTGAGTTAAAAAATACCGGAAGATCAATCAATTTGATATGTTTGATCATATAGATTGATAAACTTATCTGAAGTTTAGTGACACTAACTAGCTAAACAGAGAAAAAAGTTCAGAGATCCTGGTATTACCTTTCTCTCATTCTCCTCTTTTTGTAATTTGGTAATCCGGTTAATATCTCCTTCTGTTTTATCCTCGGATTTTGCACTCTTGTATCTGCAGGACTTCTCAGCAGTTAGTGAACACTTCTCATCATTAGCAGACTTGCTCTGGTACCTACATGCTAATTCCTGATCATCATCATCATAGTTAGAATCCTCATAGCTGTCAGTATCAAATGAATTTGCGTTTGAGTACGCTCTTCTGTGACCACCATTCTTCGCACTCACTTGGCAAGCAGCTCCAGATCTTGAATAACCACCATGTGGAAGCTTTGTCAGTGATTCCCCATCATCTAGCCGTGTATTTGAGATAGAGTAAGCATTCTCTGGACATTTTTGTTTATAAATCTCAACTTTCCTAGGAACCTCGGGTAAATTATCATCAGACATATCAGTCTCACTGTCATCAAGAACAGTTGATTTAAGAAAGGCTTCCATTTTCTCAGCATCACTTGTAGCTTTCACATTGAATGGACCAGTTCTAGCAGCTGAATTCAAACAATGCTTTGGATTGGATGGATGCATGGATGCCTTCCCTGTCATTTTTCTGTATCCCAGCATAATTTGCTGTTTCATATCCTGATCTGCGGCTGGCCTGATATGACCATGCGAGATACTAAGGGGAGCAATGTTGCTGCATGGGCGCAATGGAGGACCTGCACGTGCTGGCCCATGGTTACGATTTTGGATTTGTTGAGACCCATTTCCTCGTGCTACCCCTTTCATCTTTCCCATACCATCACCAGAGAAACCAATCTCACAGGTTTTTCCAACATTGTAAGGGTTCTTTATTGTGAAGTCCTTACTTTTATCATTAGAACACCTTTCCTTCATACTTCCATCAGGACAATTCCTCCTCAATCCCAGTGGTGCCTGGGACTGTACAGATGGATGTGGCATGCCTCTACCAGATGTTCTCTGTCCACACTTTGCGAAGGGAAACTGCGCGACATCAGATGGTGAAGGAAAGAAATCCTTCGGAACACTTGATTTTGGAACCTGTCCATGGTGCCCCCACCACCAAGTGCGAGGAGCTACATCAGAAGTAACCCCTTTTCTCTCAGCATTAGTATCATGATCAGAATTATCATTGAAAGTCGAGTCATACTCATACTCAGACCAAGTAACCTCATCATTTTCATCATCATCACTATCAATAAGGACACATGTAACAGAGCGGCTATTACACCCATCTTTGGCCGCTCCTATTCCTTTAAAACCACCCATATCATCACTTGAACCATACTCCTCAAAATTGTCTTCACGATTGACATGTATAGCAGGGCGGCTAATACACCCACCATTGCCCGACCCTATTCCATCCAAACTACCCCTAGGTTCCGAGCTCCATCCATTAAGAGGCAAGGGAAGGTGCACAGATCGGCCCATCACAGCTTTATTGGTCTTATTTATGCAAGTAGCCAATGGAGGCTTCATGCCACCAGCAACTACTCTGCCTAAACCAGCACTGGTCTTTTGCAGATTATGCAATGTCTCATAGCTGTTATCAGGCATTCGGCCCATCACAGCTGGATGATGCAACGATTTGGGCGCCGAATCTCTTGAAATTCTTTTGCAATTACCAGCCCTAGAATCAGTTCCGCCATTGACAACCAACCAATCACCATCCTCAGATGCATTAAGGTCCATCTCCATCATCTTATCAACACCAAAAACCGGACTTTTCCTGATACGATTCACATTTCCTTTCTTTGAAGCCATCTTCACAAGCATAAAAAATCAGGTTTGCTGTATAAGGAGCATATCTAATAAATCAAATAGACAACTCACTTTAAACCCACAACTCGATCACAAATTCACAACAACACACATTCTTCCATAGCAAACAAAACAACTTGAACAAGTAGTCTCTGCTTTAGGGTTTGCAATTGTATATCCCTCATAAGATCCCAAATCTCAATGTTTCAATTGCAAAAGACTTCAACTACATTTTCAGTACAACTTCCCAAAGTCCGAAACTTTACCAACCAAACTAGCTTATCTCTGAAGCCCCTAATTTAGGTTTTAGAACCACTCACACTATCATTTCCATAATACACTACAAAGTCAAAAATTTAGGCCATGAACAGTAAAATTGCAGCATGCAAACACCCAAAATAGCATGTCACACAAGAAATGTGAAATCAAAGTAAAATTTACCATCTTTACATACACAAGAAATTAAGTTTTCAGTACAAGGACCATACTTAATCAATCAAATTGATAACCCAATTCAAGCCAAAACCTTGATCAACAAGTCAACAACAACACACATTCTTCCTTAGCAAACAATACTAACTAAACAATTCTACCCTGCATTAGGGTTTGTGATTATATATCTCCCTCCTCATAAGATCCCAAATCTAATTTTTAATTCGTGAGTGCAACTACAATTTAGAAAGTTCGCAACTTTACCAACTAAACTAGCTAACATCTAATATCGCCACCTCAGAACTAGAATACATTCTCCAAATTAAAAAAAAAAAAAAACACACACACACACGAATTAGGTCATCAGCAGTGAAAAAAAATGCAGCATGCAAACACCCAATATAGCATGTCACACAAGAAATGTGAAACCAAAGTAAAAATGTACCCTTTTACGAAAATTTTAACTGCCCATTGAAATAAAATTCACTCACATTATGATGAAATTATACTTCAGTAAACAAGAACGGCAAAAAAACGCATAAATTAACCTAGAATGTAGAGCCAAAAAATTAAAAAAAAGACAACTTTAGAAGAAAAGGAGGAAAAAACCTTGTGAAATGCAATGCGTCCAAAAATCCAATAATTCGGGCTACTTGGAAGTTGGAACTAGTGAACCACTCCTAGTAGTGTACTGAAAAAAGTGACACTGAAAAGACTGGACACTGGACGTAGGCTTGGCTTGCTTTAGAAGCTAAAACAAAACAAAAAAAACGCTCAGGTGTCAGACACGTTATTTCGTACCTTTAGGATGATCTCCTAGGATGATCGCCAGTTAGCTTGATTAATAATTTATCGTATTCTTTACGAGTTCTTAATCCGCAAATAGACTTGGCCTCGATTGAGTGGGTTGAGTTGGGTTGTGTCGTGCAAAATGTTTTCTTCGTGTTATTATATGTCTTGGGCTAGGAGACCATATTTTGTGTCGTGAGTCGACTAGACTGGTCCTACAGATTGGTCAAGTTTTGTGCTACCAATGGGTCGGCCTAGTGTCGAACAATATTGGTGCGTGTTACGAGCACACATTAGGGACACTGTATCACATAAGGTTTGTAGAGTAGGGGTTAGTTGAGGGGTACTCGTATTAGTTAAGGCTTTAAGAATAATACCACCAAGATTTTCATAAATTCTTGTATGTTGACAAGGTTAAGATTCCGTGTAACGTGCAATGATTATCGATTCTTCTTGAGTCGTGTTTTATAATCGGCACCCATCTCAAACCTAGAATCCACCGTCAATCACACCAGTGAAAACACATACTCCTTAGATTTATCGTTCATTCGGGAAATAGAGGGTCACGAAAGTCGAACATTTCCAATGTTGTTTTGACAAATGAGGAGTGACACAATACGCATTATTAATCCCAGACTCACAAAGTCACAAAGTTGAGTCATTAATGTGTTCTTCTACATACCCATCTCTTTATAGTTTATACTAACTTTCTAGTCAAGTTCAATGCTGTGTGTTGCTGTTTGAGTCATCCATTATCATAAAAGATACTCCGTATGATAGCTCCCCCAAATCTTCCAACGTTTGGCTCAAAGAAAGGAGTTCATGTGCATGTTCGACATTCTCTCCATTGTGGATTTGTGGGCCTAAGTCTTCGCCCTCAGTTTTGCTTTCAACTACCCTTGTGTATATCTCCTTCTTGATGACTCTTGAGTCTTGCCTAATCAAAATTTCAAATTGACAACTTTTTTTTTATCCCTATGTTAATTTATTGGAATTCTCGGTTTCCGGTATCTTGGTTTTAGGAGATACAAGGATGTGAATTCGATATCAATTGTTAGACAATGTCATAAGTCATTAGATTAGTCATTACGTACCATACCAGCTTATGTCATGTGTCTTATGACATTTAATTTCTTCTTTTGTAGTGTCAGTTATCTTATGATTGTTGTGAATCTAGAATATTCTATTTCCGCATAAAGAAATCTTAGTAAGTAAAGTCAGATGTTAATTGTACACTAAAAGTAAATATCATTACGTAAAGACTAATACTTTGTTGTTATTATCGCGAATTATACTCGTCACAATCACAACTTTTGCTCAAGATGTAACTACTCCATCAATCAAGAGGTAATGATAGTTAGTAGTATTATCATTGTCAAGTTATAGGATTGCCCACCATTTGATTTGAGTCTAAAAACGAAGGAATCTTCCTTGCACTTGTCAACAATACGCATTTAGCTCAAGCATTAAACACGGTAGTTGTATATTTGGGCTTTATGTCATCTTCATAGTTTTTTTTAGGAGATGTCATCCTCATTTTGACAACATCTTGCATTTGTGATATTAATAAATTTTAAAAAAAAAACTTTGCATTCAATTTCTTGATAATTCAATTCAATCCTTTTATCTTGTTTATTAAATTCTTAGGGACCATCATCACATTATTTATCATTCACATATTTTCTTTAGACGAAATAATAAAAATGGATCGTCAAATTTCTAATACTACTACTAATACTACAACTCCTCATGTGGTTATTATACCACATCCTTTACATGGGCATGTAAATCCCATGCTATACTTAGCTGAAATATTATGCCTAGCTAAGTTTAATGTAACGTTAGTAAGCTCAACCTACATCCACAATCGCCTCACCCATTACACAAACTTAGTAACCCGTTTTTCACGCTACCCCGGGTTCACGTTCAAGGCCATTCCTGACGGGTTGCCTGATGACCACCTTCGCGCTGGTGATGATGGCGCGAAGGAGGTTTGTAAGAAGTTTGTGCCGAATTTAGAATCCCATTTGAGAGAGTCGTTGTTGGTTGATGCTCAATCAATTACGTGCCCTGTTACGTGTTTGATATTGGACGGGTGGCTTAATGTTGCCCATAGTATAGCTAATGAAGCTGAGATACCAGTGATTTTGTTCAGATGTTTCAGTGCATCTTGTGTTTGGGTTTATCATTGTATTCCAAACCTTATTGAAGATGGAGAGTTACCCTTTAAAGGTAAATTAAACCAATTCTCACGTACATTCCCATTCTTATAGTAATTATATAATGTCGATAGATCGTTCCTAAGTGGTATTTTTTTTTATCGAATTTGATTATCATCTTCTCACAACATGTGTCGGCCCTCTAGGTACATTATTGTCTGACAAAAATGAATTTCATTTCAAACAATTACCTAGTATATATATGTGAGAGGTTGATACCGAAACTCGATACGACTTAATTGACGTGGATTGCAAGATTTAGAGAGAAAAAAAACATTTGTTAACATAAGCTCCACAGTCTGACAACATTTACCCTGTTTTCTACCACTGGTTTTTTTAATATGTATCTTCTCATATACTCTACATGAAATTACTAACAGATGATGAAGACACTATGAATGAATTAGTGAAGAATGCACCAGGGATGAACGAATACCTGCGCTACCGCGATCTTCCTCGATTTTGCAGAGGAAAAGACATACAATTTTGCCGAGACATTCAACAGTCATTTACAACAGAAATGCACAAAACTCAGCAAACTCATGCACTAATTCTTAACACATATGAAGATTTGGAAGGCCCAATTCTCGACCTAATTCGACAACACTGTGCCAAGACGTACTCGATCGGACCATTGCACGCCCACCTCAAAACCCGACTCAACCCGACCCAACCAGAATCGTCAAATAACTCGACCATTGGCCTGTGGGAAACTGATCAGGGTTGCTTATCATGGCTAGACCGAAAACCCGATAAATCTGTTCTATACGTGAGTTTTGGTAGCATTACTATGTTAGAAAAAGAACAGTTGTCTGAAATTTGGGCAGGATTAGTTCACAGTCAGAAGTATTTTCTGTGGGCTGTAAGACCTAATCTGATCATTGGGAGCGAATCAGATTCGCCAACCTTAGAAGAACTTGTTGATGGGACTAAAGATCGAGGTTTCGTAGTAGGTTGGGTGCCACAGGAGGAGGTTTTAGCCCACCGAGCAATTGGTGGGTTTTTGACGCATAGTGGATGGAACTCGACTTTAGAGAGCATAACAGCAGGTGTGCCAATGCTATGTTGGCCTTACTTTGGTGATCAGCAAGTGAACAGCAGGTGTGTCAGTGAAGTTTGGCGAATTGGTTTAGATATGAAGGATACATGTGATAGGAATGTGGTGTCGGAGATGGTTAGGGAATTGATGGATGGCCGGAAAGATGAGCTGGAAAGATCAGTTGCGAAACTGGCTGAGTTGGCTGAGAAGAGTGTGAGTGAAGGTGGTTCGTCTTACTGTAATCTTGACGGTCTGATACATGACATACAACAGATGGCCGAAATATACAATGACGCTCATTAGACATTACCCCAGTGCCCCAAAAGCCGATAATAGTGTTTACTCGTAGTTTCATCATTTTAACTAACTAGGAAAATGTAACTAGTTTGGATAGATGAGTATATTTTACACAAGTACACACAATTTCATTTGCAACAAGATTATAAATTAAAAAAAAAAAGTTTCAATTGCATCAAATTAAATCATTCTGTTTCTCGAGTTTCAATTTTATTGATAATAACTCCCCTTATGAATTGAGGTTGATATAAGTCGAATACAAATAACGATTTGGATGATAACCAAGTCGATACGATTATTGATTAAGAAGATGCATGCAAGCAACTCTATGATTTCATCAATACGCTTATCGGAACTTCTACCTTCATCCGATGCCTCCTTAGCCAACAGTTGGTATACTGTATACCCGGGGGTAGTACCCCGGATGATGACATCAGCATTATAAAATAAAAAATAAATAAAAACTGATTTCACGTTTCAAAGAACGTGTCTTTCTCTTCTTTTTTTTTTTTTTTTTTTAATTTAACCCTAATATCTAGCTTTCTCCTACTTGTACGTAACAAATCAATTCAAAAGCTTATCAGGATTCTTCTAATTAACCATCATTGATCAAAGGTATGTTGATTTTAATTTATCAATTTTTAGTTGTGTTTTGTAGTTTTAGTAACAAATATTCAAGATCAAGCAAGAAAAGAATTCATCAATACCTCAAATTTTGAACTTGTTGAAGGTTATTTTGTTAATATGGATTGAAATTATATTGTAGTCCGCTGTTAGTTGTTAAATTTAGTTGTTATTAAGCAATAGAGTAAATCTTTAAACATCTAATTCTTCTTTTTCATAATTTAGTGTTAAATTGTTAATTAATTCTAGATGCTTGTTAGTTTAATATTCAAACTCCACAGTTTGACAACAATACTCATTAGTTTATCTATACTCGGAAAGTTTACATGAATGCTCATTAGTTTGATATGAATGCTCGTCTGTTTAATATGAATGCTCGATAGTTTTAGCAATATCCTCAATAATTTTAACACTATGCTCGATAGTTTTATTATTATACTCGTAAGTTTTACATGAATGGTTATTGAATTTAAATATATTCGTCAGTTTGAATGCTCGTCTGATTAATATGAATGTTCGATAGTTTTAGTAATATACTCGATAGTTTTACTACTATAGTCCTGAGTTTATTATGAATGATCATTGAATTTAAATATATTCCTTAGTTTGAATCCTCGTCTGTTTAAAATAAATGCTCGATAGTTTTAAGAACTATGCTCGATAATTTGAGCACTATGTTCGATAGTTTTAGCACTATGCTCTATAATTTGAGTACTATGCTCGTTTGTTTAATATGAATATTTATTGAATTTAAATATATTCGTTAGTTTTAATGCTCGTTTGTTTAGTATAAATGCTCGATAGTTTTAAGAACTATACTCGATTGTTTTAGCATTATGTTCGATAGTTTTAGCACTATGCTCCATAGTTTTAACACTATACTCGATAGTTTTACTACTATAGCCATAAGTTTAATATGAATGATCATTGAATTTAAATATATTCTTTAGTTTGAATACTCGTCTGTTTAAAATAAATGCTTGATGGTTTTGAGAACTATGCTCGATAGTTTGAGCACTATGTTCGATAGTCTTAATATTAACATCTATAGTTTTAGTACTATGCTCGTTTGTTTAATATGAATATTCATTGAATTTAAATATATTCGTTAGATTTAATGTTCGTTTGTTTAGTATAAATGCTCGATAGTTTTAAGAACTATGCTCGATAGTTTTAGCACTATGTTCGATAGTTTTAGCACTATGCTCCATAGTTTTAGTACTATGCTCGTTTGTTTAATATAAATGATCGATAGTTTTAGTACAATACTCGATAGTTTTACTACTATGATTATTTATTTAGTTCTAATGGTCGTTACATTTTGCTATAATACTCGTAATTTTGATGTTAATGATCGTTAATTTGACACTAATGCTTATGGAATTTTAAATATGCGCTAGATATTTTAATCATTGATGTTAATGCTAATTTTTAATTTGAATGCTTGTTAGTTTAATGTGAATGCTCATTAGTTTTTTTTTAATAATGATCAATAATTTTTTTCTCCCGAATGCAGAAAAAAAATCCAATAATACAATGACGCACGATCTTGAAAGAGAAAGGAGGTCAAAAAGTAACAATGACAGGCCACAAAAGAGATTGCAACAACACGAAGAACCACGACCTGAGTCGTTAAAGAGGAAAAGACTATAATTTAATACCATAATTTATTTTTCATATTCATTTTCACATACTACGATTATACATAATTAAAATCATTAAAAGCAAAAAAAAAAGGAAAATTACCTAATGGATCAATCGAAAAAGAAGAACCAGTCGGAACGTGACTTGTATCATGGACTTCATCCTCCATAACTAAATAATACTAGTTAAATTCAGTGTCGTATATAAACGTAAAACTATAAAGATGATATACTGTATGAAGAAAATGATGAGAAACAAAAAAAATAAAAAATGTTAAAGTAAAATACAAGAAAAACATGAGATAGCTAAAAAATAGGAAGAAGTTATCATATGTTGACCCAAAATGCAGAACTACCGCCAAACTGAAAAAAAAAACTATTAAAAATGATGACGTCAGCCTGGGGGTACAACCCCCGGGTGTATAGTAGTATTTTCGCTTAGCCAAGGCCTTCCAGATCGTGGCCTTCTCTTTAATACCCCGCCCTTTTCGACCACTCATGAGATCCTCGAGGCAACGCTCAATTACCTCATGAGTGACCGCACCACCTTCATTGGTCATAGGAGCGACTATTCCGAAACCCTAAAACTTCCTCCACAAAAAAATTGCGGCATTGCCAAAACTGGCACGCCAAAGCTCAATGCCTCTATAATCGAGTTCCAACCACAATGACTCACAAAACACCACACCGGACCTCATATTTTGTAATTTTACATACTAATTAATCTACGGACGTAGAAGATAGTTGCTAAAAAGTAGTTAACTTGTTTATTGGTTTAATTAGTGGGCATAGTGGGTAATTGTTAACCACGTTTCTCTGGGTTTAGTTTTAGTTGTTTTGTAAAGTCTATTTTAAGGCCTATGATTTATGATTTTAATTGAGCAAGTTTTTGGCAGTAAACTTTTCCATGAATTTACTCTCATATTCCTCCGGGCCTTTTGCCAAAATGACCATTTACGTACATAATACTAGTTACCAGACTAACCATACCCTAGAAATATTTATCAAAATGACAATTATTATTCCATGAAATGAGAAATATCAATTATTATGATCTACTAGTATTCAATAGTCAATAATTCCACTAAAAAAAATATTAAAGCTCATAATTCCCAAATCCCACACGGCCACTCACCCACAGCAACCTCTGGCCCGATGCACCTCACCCAAATCACCACCTTGGCCCGAAGATGGATGTGTGGCCGTGTGGGGGATAAGAGGAAAGGTGATGAAATAGGTGAGGGAGGGAGAAAATACACAGGAAAAGGAGGAAGAGAAGGAAGGATGGTTGCGGTAGTGGCGGAGAGGATGGCCGGCGCATGGTTTGAGGGTTGGATGTCTATTTATTTATTTTGATTTTTATTTATACTGAGAATATACACTCTACGAAAATGATACTCCATAATTAATTGAAAATTATCATTTTCGTAAATAGTTTTAGAGTATGGTCATTTTGGTAAATACTTTAATTCAAATGATCGTTTTGGTAATTGGCCCTATTCCTTCCCTCTAAAATTCTACACGTATAATATATTATCTGACAAGTAAATTTTCACAATTCTAAGAAGAGTACAGCGATTGTACTAGAGTACATTAAATGAGAGTAAAATTACAACAAAAATACTTATGTCAAATTAAAATACACAAACATGAACAACTGGCGTGCATACTTGTGAGTTGTGACCTGCGAGTGTATACAAGAATTCTCCTGTTTTTATTTTTTTGGTAAAAAGCAGTCATGGTGCACAATAGGTCTAGTCCGACACAAAAAAAGAGAGCTGAAAAACCACCCTTTAACTTATTCATAAGATCAATAATAGGTACTACACTTTGTTGTGGACTTGTGGCTTGCAAATCTCACATCCTAAAATTTCAACGAGTCAAGTCTCGTAAGATCTTTGGCGAGGGCATCGATGCAGAGATTAGCATACTTCTCGAAATCCAAAACCGTTGGGGTCGCTCATCATTAACCAATTCATTGACGGGTCCTATGTCTTTTCCAGCTTCCGGCATGCAAAATACAGCAAGTGACATTCTCTCCTTTGCAGGATTAGTGATCACCCTATGAGTCGGACTCTTAAATATCCCGTTGGTCATTACCTATAATTAAGTTGGAAACAATAATAATAATGCATGAGCAATTACAATGTAGTACGTATACGAAAAACAAACTGCTATAGGTCTACTACAGTGTAGACACACGTACAATTAATTTGTCTGCAATGTAAAATTTATCGTATTATAGGTATGTATTTACCCATCAACATAGATACGAAGAGTTACATATATACCTCTCCTAAATCACCAATGTTGATAAGCAAGGTGGTCGGAATGGCCGGAACATTATACCAGAGACCATCTTTTTGGATTTGGAGGCTGGAAACCTCCATATCTTGTAAGAGAATAGTCACAGTCGAGGCATCGGAATGGGGTTTGAGACCGAGAACACGTTCAGGACACGGGCACCGTGGGTAAAAGTTGAAGACACCCGTCATTCCTCTTTCCTTCCCTTGATTCTTTGAGATACATCTTCTTCCAACTTTAGACACCTTGCCATTGCCTTATAAACACCATCCGCTAGTGTTGTCAACTCCAAATTGTACTCATCTATCGTCTTGCTGCAAATAAATATTTTATTTTCCCTATTAGGATATGTTTGGTAAAACTAGCTGAAATAGTAGCTGAATGTTGAAATAGTAACTGAAAGCTTTTAGCTAAAAGTATTAGGAGTGTTTGGTACAATTAGCTGATATAGGAGGTGATATATATAAAATTACATAAAAATGCATTATTTATTTATAATTTCATTTTATTTTAGTAAATAATTGAGGGTATATTAGGAATAAGTTACCTGGGGTAATTTATTACATAAGCTAGCTTATTTTTTAAGCTGGTGGTGTTATCAAACTAACTTATTTGGTCAAATAGCTTAAAAAACTAGTCAAATAAGCTAGCTTATTGTGCATACTAACATAACAATGCTTATACCATGCTCCAGGGAGCACAAGGAGCATGGTGGTCCTCCTCACAATAGAGGTGTAGGGACCACACTTAAATAGATTGTAAATTGTTTTAAGTGTGGTCCCTACTCATCTATTGTGAGGAGGACCACCATGCTTCTTTTGCTCCCGGGAGCATGGGTATAATTTCCGCAAACCTAGCCTTAGTTTTTGGTGAAATGTAAACCTCATGGGCCATCATCAAACCTCGAAACTGATTTTTTTTTCTTCAAATATTTTTCTTACAAAAAAATTATAAAAAAAAAACTTATTTTTCTAGGGGTACCATGTGCAAATGTTGTGATCTCAAAGGTATCATGGGTATAAAATTGTAACCTGAACTCTTGAAGGGTGCCCTCAGGTTGCCCTGTGCACAAATTATGAATATTTTTTTAAGAAAAATAATATTTTTATGAAAAAAAACAAGGTTTTTGAAAAAAATTTGTTCATGAAAAATATTTTTTGGATTTGAATTTTTTTGATTGATTTCTTTATTTTTGATTTTTTTAAAATGGAAAATCATCACTAATTTTTAATTAGTAAGTTTAATTAACTAATTTACCGAACAACTATCAAAGGGTCTCTTTGATATCGTTTTCTGTTTTTTTTTTCCCTTTAACCATAGTCCCATTTTTTAAACCAAAAAAAGTGATTTTTAGATCAATTGTCACTTTTCATTTCTGTATGACTATTATATAAACAAACATTTAAAGTTAATTTTGTAACTCGTCTAACTAAAGTTTTTACGTAAAAAAAAAACCAAAAACTCAGAACGGCAATGGTACCGAACATGACCTAACAGTCTAACACATTATCACTTAACGGAAAAATCTAATATGCACCGACTATCAACATTGTTGTACCAATAACGGTTGTTGATTTTTCGGCCTTCCGATCCGATCCAATGAGGGGTTAATTACCTGAAATTTTCAGGACTTTTAGGCCAGACTGAGCGGCAAACGTCAGGTTGAAGAGAAAGGTATAAGGAGTCGCTCCAAAATTTCGTTTTAGAGGTTGAACGCCCCACATTGGTTGCGTAACCTTCAACTTCCGTATCAGGTGTAGAGCACTTGATCTTTTCCTCGCAAAAAATTGCTTCCCAAGTCTAGTCACTTCTTCAAGCAATGTGTTATTGATTCCATGATTAATTAACTAGCAAGTCGACAATTAAACTATAAATTTAATAAATTGAACATCAACAAAAACATGTTTAAAAGTTACTACTATAAATTATTATTTTTTTTTCTTCAGGAATAAGTAAATAAATTGTGGTAGTCAATTTTTCCAACTCCCGCTAAAATTTGAAATACTATACTATATTTTTCATTCACCAATATGTCGGCAACGGCTTTTTATACTCTATCTGATATGTTTGCCTTAAAATCAAGTGAAGTTGATACAATATAATGCAATATTGGGGAGAACCAGTCCATGTTCATAAGTCTAGTGAGGTTTCATTCTTAAAACCCATTGGCAATAGATAAAAAAAGAGCAACCCACTACCTTATAACACGTTCCACTCACTTTAATACTATGATGTGGCCTGTGGGACAACCGTTCATACACGAATTCTCAACATGCAATGTGCAGTAACTTTTACGACAAGTAAAAGATTGATAACTCCCTAACTTGGCCAATTAAAATTAAAGCAGCATAGTAATAGAATATTAATGTATTAGTGAATTTGGTTATCTTGCTTAAACCGGAAGTAGATAGAGGCATACAAAACCTGAATGCAACCCCAGCTGGAGAGAGCGGATGAGAGCTTGGCAAGTTCAAGTTCCCCGGCCGGCGTCGCCGAGGAAAGAAGAGAGTAATCGATGAGCAGACTATGTCTCCACAAATCCGGGAGATCAATAGCTTCAGCGAGGCTCTCTTGGTAGATGAAATCATCCGGCACTTGCCCACTTTTAGCTATGTCTTGAATTACTAATCTTTTTGATGACGTTGCCTCGTCCGACATGTTGTTATATAAGTAGCTAATGTTAATAATAACGTCCTCAGTACTCGGAAAGTTTCTAATTTTGTTTACTTAAGTAAAGTTTATATTGTGATACTAGACATACACGCACTTCAATTCCCTCCTGGCAATATTTGTAAGCCAAATCAATCAATCATCAATCAATCAATCAATATCATATATCATCGATACACATATACATATTAATAAAGGATATGCTTTTTTGAGAATTGATTTTCACGGAGCCACATTTGCACGATTATGAAAGCAGCTGTGTTTTAAATTAAACCCTAGATTCAACCTGTTGTTACTCAACAGTTTAACAAAAAGCCAAAACTATTAGAAGCCTACTACATAGGAATCAAATTAGGTCGAGCAAAGCCAAAAATGCATTACAAATTCAAACCAACTACCTTAATTATTATTACCCAAAAACCAAGTTTCCACAAATTAATTGATCGAAATACAACAACAAATTCAAACGAATGAGTGAACAAAACCAATCAAACGCACAACCTTATATTACCGAACAAACAATAATCAAAATTAACAACACTTACCAATGCAACTCCCACACGAGGGAAATGCGGCCTTATAAATAGCACAATACACAAGCACAAATCAGCGTTTCGACTCCATAATAACCGTCACCATCATCATCGGCATAAAAAAGGAGAAGTACGTCGAACTGAGAAGGCAACCGTTTGAAACTGTGAAAGAGGAAGATGAAGTGGGAAGTTGGAGTTAACAGGCGGTGTGCGAGCAGCTATAAAGCAAATTACTAGAATTAATTACAAAGAGGCAACAATTCATACAATTTGAGACACGTAAACAACTAGTACGTAGTGGGAGTAGCCATGCACGCCGCAACCCACGAGGGTATATATATTATGGATATATAATTACATCGTAACTACTCCCTCCGTTCGGCTATAAAACGTGTAGGGTCGTAACACAGTTTTTAAGAAAAGTAGAATAAAGAATGAGTTTTAGGTTCCACTTGGTGTAAAATGACACATAGGGGTATATCCCACTTCCACTTTTAATAAAAAAGTAAGGGTGTTTTGGTATTTTTATGTACAAATAAGGAAAGATTCCAAGTATGAAGTTTAAAGATGAACGCCCCTAAATAGAAAGTAGGAAGTTTAAAGCCGAACGGAGGGAGTAGTTCGTTATAAGATGGCTTTGTATGCAGTAAAATTAATTTGACGAGAACGCTCGTGTTAGTCGTGTATGTATCAACAAGTAGGCGTTGGTGTGGAAGCATTTTGCTAGAGGTTTACAACATAGACAATTAAAAATTATCTACAATTAATATGTCGTTAATGTGTAATATGATATGTTATGTATGTGGGGTCGCTTATATGAGGCCAGAGATAGGTTAGGAATATGTGTTTTGGTTTAGAAATCACTAATCTAGAGGAAAAATCGTTACTAATAAAAAATACTGTAATTGAGAAAACAGCAAGTCTTGTGTGAGACGGTCTCACCATAAGTGATTGTGAGACCAACACAAAAAAAACTTAAACTTAAATATAATTATTTATTATTTCAGTGATTGATCTCACAATAACCTATGGTGAGACGGTCTCATATGAGAATTGGGGTTGAGAAAATGGCTTAAATCAAGCAAATCAAATAAAAGATAGGTATGTTCATACTTAAAAATTATCTTGGGAAGAAGATAAATTAAAATAGACAAAATGAAAAAAGAAAAAAAAATTAAATGCAAGAATAAAATACACCGTATACGTTTAGATTCTGGGGAAAATAATTAGAGAGAGGTCACGTAGTCATTCTTTGGGCCATTGTATTTTGCTTTTTTTTTTTTTTTCAAAAATAAGAAATTTGGTTTTGTTTTGTTTCTACCATATTAGGCAACGTCATTTCAGGCATGCAAGTTAATTAGATTGATTTATTTTTTTCATATTTGTGGAAATCTGCAATTTCGGAATACTTGATGTCCAAAAATATATAGTAGTCATCTTTCTTATGTCGGGATGTTTGTTAGGTTCTCCTAATATACCTAGTTCTGCAGGTATGTATTGTACCCTCTTAATTTTGATACTTATCTACCAAATAAACGGGTGACTTTCTAATTAACGGTAATACTCTCCATATAGTTTTGTACAGTACTCCGTATATAGTATGGGACACGGGTTGATTCGTACCTTACTTTAAGTTAGTGCCCTATTATTAGTCTACCTAGGGGAAAGAACAAATAAAAGTTCTTACAAAGATTTAAACCCCTAGGTACTAGAGGATCCGTGAAACTCAAACCAAGCGAAGATTCAGTTACTATTTCACCATTCAGCTACTATTTCACCGTTTAGCTACTATTAGGTGAAACGCCCGTGCGTTGCACGGGAAACTTTATCATAATCGCTTTTTCTTATTTACTAAGTTAATCTCAAAATAAATAAGTAAACCGTGATAACTAATTAAATGTTTGTTAGTTAAAATGTCTCCTAATCATACTCAATCGACATTGTACATTTGTATGAAATATTACTTGATCTTTAAATAATATTCTTTTTTTTGTTTATTTTTAAATCATTTTTCACAAAAATCTTAAACTTGTCAACATGTTTCTACCAAAATCATACTTAACTTTTCAAAAGTACGTGTAAATGGATCTTATATTGAAATACATTATGACACGAACTCAATGATACATGTATCATAATATTTTTATATACGTAACCCGAGTTATATCAGTTTATATTATGTTTCATGTTGATAACTTTATTAAGAGTTTTACAAATATTGAACTCTCTTCGCATTTCTTAATGTTTAATGTGAATTATCTTAATATTTTACGTGAGAGTTTAACATATCATGGACTCTCTTTGTGCATTTTTTTTACCTCTAGATGCTCTCAATGCGGTCTAAACTGTTAACTTCTTACCTTTTCAAAAGTATGTGTAAATGGTTCTTATATTAACATACATTTCGACACGAACTTAATGATACATGTATCGTAATATTCTGATATGCGTAGCCCGAGTTATATATGTTTATATCATGTTTCATGTTGATAAATTTATTAAATGAGAGTTTTACAAATATTGGACTATGTGTGTTCATTTTTTAATGTTTTATGTGGATTATTTTAATACTTGAGGTGAGAGTTTAGCAAATTTTGGACTCTCTCTCTCTGCATTTCTGAACCTCCCGACGCCCTCAATGCGCTCCAAATTATTCGCTTTCAGATATATATATTAGATAGATTTCACCTAGTTTTACCAAATATAGACTTGAGCACACTAATAAGTACTTTATCTTTGTGGTGTCGGTCTTGGTTATTCTACTCATGTGATTGAGAAATGCAATTATAGGGAACTTAATTAAGCTAATGTAACAAGTCTTTTTTTTTAAATTTGGACTAAGCTACTCTCTAATCGTTTCTTTTTAGTGATTAGGAATTTAATTTGTCTGAGAGTTATCGCAGGTTCAACTACTCCTTGTACCCCCACCCCCGCAACATTATTGCTACTTCTTTGTATAAAAAAACAAATACGGCAAATTACGTGGTGCCCCCGAACTATGTTAGAATGCTCGTGGTGCCCCTGTGTTTGAAACTTGTACATTGCGGTGCCCGTGAACTTTACCTCAACGGACAAATGGTGCCCTTCCCACCCTTGTCTGTTGACTCCGTCGGTCCCAACCGTCAACTGTTGACGTGGCAGTGATGATTAGTGGTTGGTGGGAAAGTTAATTAAGGATTAATTATTATTTAATTACAAAAAAATTACATTTTTTTTTTGTTTTTGAAAATTTACAAAAAATTTGACGTAAACAAACAATTTTTTTTGGGCTAATTCAAGTGGTACCCCTATGTTTTGCCGATTTGCACGTGGTACCCAATGTTTTGCAAATTTGTACAAAATACCCTTGAGATTTGACTGTTTGCACATGGTACCCTAAACTTAACCCTCTTATTAACACCGTTAATTTTTTTTTTAAAAGATGGTTAATTCACGTGTTTTTTTATCTAAGTTCGAATTTGCTAATCCAGCTACCCATCCTGGGACTTTTCAAACTTATCATGAAAGAATTTGCCCTGTAATATTCTGACAGTCAAACTCAACACTGTTAGCTCCGCACAACAGGCCCATAGGGGAAAATAGGTCACAAGCCCAATGAGGTTCCATCTCAAAACCAATTGGCAATGAGATTAGTAGCCCACTAGTTTATAAACTTATCTTCTTACACTTATTTTTACCGATGTAGGACACTTTTTCCTGCGCACATACTTGGGAATTTACTCAACAAACACCAAACTATGGAGTATCATTTTTCTATTACATATGAAACTTTTAAGCAATATGTAAATGTTTTCGATCGGAAAGTTCAGTGTACTTTATCATCTTGTACTCAAATTGGGATTCTTCACTGGGAAGCTTTTAGCTACCGACATCGACAAGCAGGGTTATCCCCGGCCATATGGAGTATAAGAGACAAGGCGAGATAACAGAACCTCGAGGAACACAAGTTACACAACCATAAATTGTGATTTAAAAGCATTTAGACCCAATTGCAGAGAACCTGCAGCCTACAATTGCCGTACTCGCATAATGATTATGCCTCATTAAAAACGTGGGTCTGTGAATTGAAGACTCTGCATCAGAAGCAAATTACTAGAATTAATTACAAAGAGGCAATTCAAGCATGCGACCCACGAGGGCATTACGCCATTACGGGTATATAACTTGTTCGTTACAAGACGACGACTTTGTAGTAAAGCAATCTAGCAGCAATAATGATTCAGCAAAAGAAGGGATATATAATGGAAGTAAAACTTGTAGAAATAATATCAAGAGAAACCATAAAACCACACGTAGCAACACCTTCCGACAAAAAAGACCTCGTGAAAGATGGCCTAATTAAAGCCGGTGAACATGACCGTTGTCTCTAACACGACTTTCAATCTAACGATATTGCAAAATAGATCTGGTATATGAGATGGGAGAGTTAATAGGTTTTTTAGGACCCGAACTTTGCTAAATTTTTTATTTCAGAACCTCGAACTTTTTACAGCAGAAATCAGGACCTCATTCAAAGCTGCCGTTAACAATAGCAAACTCCGTTTCTCTCTCTCCTCATCTTCTCATATTCCAAGTCTTCATCCTCTCTTCCCGTTTTACCCAAAAAAAAAAAAACATTTCCAATTCATCATCGATCACTAATATATTTTACCTCATCCTTCCACTTTTAATTTGCTTCAGTATACGTTGTATATGTTTGGCAAATGTCAATCTAGCTAGGCTTTTGAATCCTTCTCCTCAACTTTCTTTTACCCACCAAAAAATATTCAAAAACTATCAAATTTTTGGAGGAAATACCCAGAAAAATTCACAATTTAATTGGAAATGGCCCATATGGGTATCAAATAGAAAAAGGTTAAGGGTTTAAATTATTGAGAAATTTTTTTTAATAAATTTCATGATGTTTTTTTTTTTCTTCCTATAATCATTAATTTCATAGGTGTGAAATTTTTTTGCGAAATATATTGGTTTAATTGCTCCGATGATCTTGAGCATCTCTATATTAATTAATTGGTATGATTTTCTGAAAATACATATTCCTCCCCTTTTCTTTTCCTTGAAACAAATTTGATGAGAAAACATGACGATTTAGATGGCGGCATGTTGGTGTTCGACTTGGCTGGGGTGGTGCACTGATGGGTTGACGGAGATGAGGTCCTGCATGTCGTCCTTTCGTCTGAGATATTCACACTATGCGATGAATTATCATTTACATTATGATGCCATTTGATCATCAATTTGATGAATTTGGCTGGAATTAAATTGATTTGGGGGATAAAAATACAGAGGAGAGAGAAGGATGAGTGGAGGTGGGACCTGGTAACGGTGTTAGTGAAATTGGATGGAAAATTAGATATAGGTCCTGATTTCAGCTATAAAAAGTTTGGGGTCCTGAAATCAAAATTTTAGTAAAGTTCGGGTCCTGAAAAACCTATTAACTCTGAGATGGGACGTTCAAAAAAGGAGGGGCATTTGAGATGTGACAGAGGGATTAGTAATTAGAATGATTTGCTTATGAGAATCATTTGGATGTGTTTATTACACTTCTGTTAGGCTCATACCATCTTAACAAAAGAGTAGCATAAATAGATTAATTTTCCAAAACAGTAACGATAATATTGTGGGTATATGAAAATGAAACTATCGCTTGAAATAAGTAACTGTGAACGGTTAGTGAAACATCATCTAAATTAAAGTTGACCACAAATTAAACTTCTTACCTCAATGGTAGTGTATTTTGCTCTATAAAAGTCGAAATATGTATACTCGACTAAAATACAAGTAATAATCCTAAAATTTAAATTAACAAGATATTCAAATAAACTTATTTCTCAGTTATGTTTAAATTATGAGATTAATATAAGATTATTATTCAAGTAAACCTTAAATGAGTTTAACAAGAGTCCATTGTTCACTAATCTCATTGAATATAGGCTAATTAATAAGCTACAGAAGTAGACCGTTTTCACAATCTTTAAAGAGTTAAACCTTATTCAGGAGACATTAGTGTACAAGTTAGCACTAAATTAACATCACATCATTCCACAAGTTCTTGAGCAAATATGGGGATATATAAATTGTACAGTGAGCGAATTGAATTTCAACAAGAAAGAGTAATATAAACCATTCTAAGGGTGCATTGATAAAGTTTAATAATTGCTTCAAGGAATCTCTAACTTTTACAAGTTTTAGTATACTACTATATTTTTTCAATCGGTATATGGTACCCCGGGGGTACGTAGCTCTAGGTACCCCCGGTTCAAGTGGTATATAATGAGTGAAATTCGTGAAATAATGACTGGAAGTTGAGAAATAATGAATGGAAAAAAGTTGTATATGATGATTGGAAATTCAGAAATAATGACTGAAAATAAATAATGACTATAATGTTATATATAATGAGTGAAAATTGAGAAATAATGAGTAAAAATTGTAAAACAATGAGTGAAGGTATATAATGAGTGAAAATTGTAAAATAATGAGTGAAAGTCTATAATGACTATAATGTGGTATATAATGAGTGAACAGTTAACCGGGGGTATGTAGCTCTATGTACCTAATAATTTGTGTTATATTTTTAAGTGGCAATTCAGATCAAATATTAACAAACAATTTAAGTTTAAACCAAAATTTTAAATTTGAGATTAGATCAAGAGTCTGTGCAACGCACGGGCATTCAACTAGTATATTGTATAAGATTTAAGAGTATTATTTGCGATTTGTGGCCCAAAATGTTACCGATGATGTCCTAGTGGGTTGGGTTAAGAGGGGCGAAAATTCAACGACAGCTATTGAAAGAATAGTATCAATGGCAAGGGTATATATGTCTTTTCGAGTCAGATTTGAGGGCCAATTCCGTCCATTCAACTCACAAAATTTCCATTGCCAGTCACAACCACCTGCTACCACTAACCACCAGTCAAAACACCCACTCGCCGGAAAACACAAACAACCGACATTTCCGACGGCTTCGTCGACGGAGCCAAACGACACCCTAGGGAAGGGCGTGGTGAACCCCTAAAACTTAAAAATTAAATATTAAAAAACAACCCCTAAAATGGCCAAGGGTTTATGGTTTGACTTGCCGGCGCCGCAATAGCGGCACCGGAAAGTCGAACCCTAAACACTTTTCCGGTGGATTTTGCAGTGGGTGCGTTTGATTGATATGCTTGCAAAGATCGTGGTGTGGCAAATCTGTGGAGGTGGTAGATCGGTGATGGTTGTGGTATGTTGATCGTGATAGCATGATTGATAAGGCTGTGCATGTGGTGACCGGTGAGTAATGAGTGGTGATGAATGATGAGGGAAGTGATGGAGTGGTTGACTGGGGAAGAAAGAGAGAGGAGAAAAATATTAATTTAACCATTAGCCACCCCATTACACTATCCACATCAGCAGTGATGCCATCGATTACATCAGTACTCATTTAATGATATCACTGTCGATGTCATTGCCAACTCAGTGTGTTTGATACACAAAAAAAATGAGCTTGTGGAGGCTTGAACTTGTCACCTCAGGATTACAAGTTTAACACTTCAACCACTATGGCAACTATTTTTTTTGAAATTTTTATTAACAAAATTATATATAAAGGATTTGAGATTTTAGGAGATGATTTCGCAAACAACTTTGGACGAGATAATCTGAATCAAATCAAATCATTTCATTTTGGAGATAATTTATGAAGTAATATATATAGGCGCAATATATTAGGAAATAACATATCTTGCGTGTGTTTCGTTTTAACTCAAAATACGGATCAACGGGTGGGGTCAGAGCTGAGTTAAAAAAAGTGTGTTAAAAAATAGTCGGGGTTATAAGAATTACAGTTCACAAAACCGGGACACGAAAATAACGGGTCACGGGTCAAAAATTGTAATTCGTACATAAGCATAAAGTACTGATATAAATTCGCTATACTTACTAAATTGTTTTCATTAATCAAACATAACTTTTCTAAGATGATACCAAATTAAATATGTTTTTTTCGTCTTAATTACAGAAAAATTGGGACAACGGGTCATCTCAAGTTTATCCCAAAAGAATACTGGTCTAAACAGGTTCGAATTATTTATGGCCTGAAGTTGATCGGGAAAAAATGGGCTATTAACCTTGAACAACGGGTAACATCTGGTCGGTTAAATTGTTTACAATTTTAATAATTTGCGTTAAGTATGAGTAGTAAAATAGAGTTATAACCAAGTTCATATAACAAACCGTGCAATTTTGCACGGGCTAATAAACTAGTGAGAAATAAAAGGGTGACGGAGGAAGAAACTGAGAACTTGTTAGGTGCAAATAAGCAGGTCACATTTTGGTTTTTGTTTTTTAGTGCTATTACAACTGTTGTACTAAGGCCCTGTTTGATAGGACTTATTCTCGGATTAATTCAGATCAGATCAGGATCATTCAGATTAGATCAGTTCAGTTCAGAAATGTTCAAATAACTATCTATGTATTTGATTCATAATTAATACTAATTCGTTGAAATTCAATCAAATTTTCAACCAATTCGATCAGATCAAAATCATTCAGATCAGATCAGATCAGAATCATTCAAATCAGATCAGATCAGATCAGAATCATTCAGATCAGCTCAGTTCATTTCAGAAAGAAGCAATCATGTCAAACAGGGCTTAAGAATAGTAATAGCTGCCCGTGATTTTTCGGCTCTCGTTGGGTTAATACTCTGCGATTTTTGGCCCAAAATGTTGCCGATGATGTCCTAGTGGGTTGGGTTAATACTTTGCGATTTGTGGCCCAAAATGTTACCGATGATGTCCTAGTGGGTTGGATTAATACTTTGCGATTTTTGGCCCAAAATGTTACCGACGATGTCCTAGTGGGTTGGGTTAATACTTTGCGATTTTTGGTCCAAAATGTTACCGATGATGTCCTAGACTCCTAGTGGATTGGGTCTACCCACATACAATATTGTATCGTATCCACTATCTCTTTCAAATTGAAGTCAGAATATCAGATGCATGTTTACAACTTAAGTCATCATACATTCATATGCATGTTTCTTTTTTTTTTTTTTCTTTTTTTTTTTGTGTTTTTTATTAATAATTTGTTTGTCTACAAACAAAAAAGCTGTTACTAATAATAATTCTGTTTCATTTAACTAATTTGACCAATTTAAACATGTGGGAAGGTGCTACTGATACCTGAATTACGATCTCGATCACCCTATTGACGCTCATTTTCACAAAGTCGTAACTCTTAAAGATCATACGATTAAAGATTGCAAGAGACCACAGAAAACCCAAAAAATCTATCATGACCAAAAACACAAATTCCGATTCTGATTCATATCCAAATCAATTTTACGATTGAGAAGATGCAAGCCAGTCAATGATTTCATCAATATGCTTATCAGAACTTCCACCTTCATCAACAGCCTCCTTAGCCAAGGACTTCCACGTCGCGGCCTTCTCTTTGAACTTCTTCCCTTTTTCACTACTCATGAGATCCTCGAGACAGTGCTCGATTACCTCACGAGCGACCAGACCATCTTTACTGGTCGTAGGAGCGACTATTCCCACACCCCAAAATTCCTCCAGAAGTTGTGCATCGATAGGCTGGTCCAAAAACTGCGGCATTGCCAAAACCGGCACCCCAAAGCTCAATGCCTCTATAGTCGAGTTCCAACCACAATGACTCACGAAACACCCAACCGCGCAATGTGCCAACACCTCTAGCTGTGGAGACCATGACACCACTAGACCTTTGTCAGACGACGACATGTCGCTCACAAAATCATTAGGGAGTTTGGCTCGGTCTTTCTTGCTAACCGCCCATAAGAAATGGCTAGGACTCTGCTTCAATGCCTCTGCTATTTCCACCATTTGCGCCGCGCTAAGATGAGCAATGCTGCCGAATGCGAGGTAGACAACCGAGCTAGCCGGTTTGGTGTCGAGCCACTTGATGCAGTCACCATCGTCGCGACTGCATGAGTTCAAACCAGAGACCACGTCTTTTTCTAGTCGCTTGTCGAGATATGTGGATGGGAGAGTTGGTCCGACGGTCTTCACTTTACATATCTTTGACATACATTCGATAGCCTACATTATACAATTTTAGATGAACTCATTTTACACGAAAAGATTACTAAAAATGATGCGTAGAATTAGCAATAATATCGATCAATGTTTTTGTAACTTGATTAGTAACGCTTTTTTGCTATTCGATTTGCATGTCACATTTTTTTTGGAAATTCGGCGCCGAATTATTTTGTAAATGACCTTCGAACACAAACGGTGATGTTAATATATTAGGACCCCAAAATTTTCGTTTTAATATACCAGTATGTATCAATGTGGCCTGACCCCTCAAATGCCAAAGTTTGTGCCTCCATTTATTATATTTCTTGGTGCATGGATTTGGTAGTAATGTGTTATAGATTGTAACCCACTATAAATTTGAGCTTTTTGACTTAAATTAAGACTCAATTATATGTATGCAAACATTTTCAAATGGCCATTCCAATTTGAAATTGGATTCCATATATTATGCACAATAATAATGGCATCAGTAAAATTAAATTTAGTACTCTCTTCGTCCCAGTTCAAACGCCCCATATTCCATTTTGGGACGTCCCACTTCAAACACCCCATCTATTTTGGGACATATTTATCTCTCCTACCTTTATTAAATTATTACATCTTCTCTCACATTATCTCACCTACCTTTATTAATTCTCACATTTTTTCTCCTCTTTTTACCCCACTCAACTTATTATATCAATTTATCTTATTCCACTATAAAAACGTCTTGGGGCGTTTGATCTGGGACGGAGAGAGTAGTTGTAAAATTAGATCAGCTTATCAGCGACTGCACAACTAATTTTCATCAAAAATAATAATTCTAAAACCAATTTATAATAATAAAATTAATTGTATTTGAAGGAAAATTTTGCTAGCCGTCCATTAATATTAATTAGAAAATTTTAAGTGTCGACACTTTAGACGTCTATCTATTGGCTTTCAAATTGTTCGCATAAAGTTATGCATGAAAAGATAATTAATACACTAAGGCCCTGTTTGATAGGACTGCATCTTTCTGAACTGAACTGATCTGATCTGAATGATTCTGATCTGATCTGATTTGAATGATTCTGATCTGAATGATTCTGAGCTGATCTGATCTGATCTGAATTGGTTGAAAATTTGATTGAATTTCAACGAATTAGTATCAATTATGGACCAAATATATAGATAGTAATTTGAACATTTCTGAACTGATCATGATTCTGGTGTGATCTGATCTGATCTGAACTGAATGATTCTGATCTGATCTGAATTCATCTGAGAATAAGTCCTATCAAATAGGGCCTAACATTAGTCACGTCTAAATTTTCTTAAATCATTATTTGTGAAAGGACAATGCTAGAGGTCTAAAGTGTAGACATCCAAAAGTGTCTACAATCCGTAATAATTTTACTACACTATCAAAATTTTACTACTCCCACAATTAATTTTACTACCTGAGTTTTTTACTACTATTTTACTATTCCGATCTCAATTTTACTACTACTATCTCAATTTTACATTGTAAACAAATTAATTGTGTCTAAACTATACACCTCTACATTAATATGTTATATCATATGTGCTGTTTGATAAAAACTGATTAAGCACAAGCTATAAGTATTAAGTAGCACTACTCACCTCTTTCTCAAGCTCATCAAAGGAATTAATAAGAAACATATCTGCATGAATAGTGTCAGCTATAAGATTCAATGTCCACTTGATGACTGGATGATATTGCTCACCCTTAGGAACCTCTGACCAATACGCAGCTGGAAGCTTTTCCAAGACCGATTCCGGTGGGGGCATAAACTCCGGCAACATTAGCTGCTCGCCTTTACCCTGTGATTTGAGGTACAAAGCATAGTAACTTAAGAACGTGACACTCCCTAGAGTGAAAAACACGGCACTATACACATTATTTTGTTCTGCCACGCCCCGTGCCCAGGGCAGGCTATAGTGGTACACGAGCAGGCACCTGCAAGCATGTGCCTGCTCTTTCCTCACGGCTAGAAGATGTGCTAGGTTCGAGGGTGCTTCAGCCTCGAACCCAGCTAAGAATCGGAAGTCGGTTGCAGCCGGCTTGCCTACATTGTCGTATATAGGCTCTACGGTTATTGACTTCCAAGCGGAAATCGCACTAGGCATCATATTTTGCATGAGGCTTGTTGTTGTTGCAATCGTAACGTTTACGCCTCTCGATGCTAATCTTTTCCCGAATTGCAACATTGGATTCATGTGAGCTTTCCCGTGGAAGGGGACTAGTATTACTTGTAGTTCCTCAATTTTGTGGCCCATTTTGCACTGATTTAACCTTATGAAAAAATAGTTAAACCACTCAAGAACTGTTTATCTATGGGATTATATATCATATATTATATTCTTAATTTCGTATCATGTATAAAATCTATAGGGGATGTGTGTATATATATACTAGTATAGATTTATAAAAGTTTGTCTTCAACTTGTAGTTGGGGCCATGTGGAACTCGAGGCCACTTCAAAAGACTTTACGGAGAAGCGGCTGTGTCCCCATTCCACGTGTACACCACTACTAGTGGGGACTAGCTAGGTACAAATAGCAATCAATCTATTCTTTTGACTTACAATTAAATTTTACTTCCGAACATAAAATTATTACAATTTTATTTAATTTTATCACGTCGAATAAAGAATTGTGAAATTACGCGGGCCTGGGCCTCACCCATAAGGAGAAGAGATAGTCCACTTGATAAGCCCAAGGAGGTTCCATCCTAAAACCAATTGGCCATAGGAGGAGTAACTCCTTGGTTTATATGGTAGACAAATCTCTTCTATTTTTCCAATGTGGGACACTCATATGTGGAGTATTTTGGGTGTCACTTTAACACTCCCCTCTCACATATGAGGTCCCTTTTAAGGGCAGACTGGCTTACCGTAAAGCCAGCTGCATTTTTGCACTGATTTATCAGTGGCCGATTTATCGGCATTTTTGGCCCAGATGAATTCATTGAGACCCAAGACTTTAACCATGGGCTCTGATACCATGTGAAATTACGCGGGCCTGGGCCACACCCATAAGGAGAAGAGATAGTCCACTTGATAAGCTCAAGGAGGTTCCATCCTAAAACCAATTGGCTTTAGGATGGAACCTCCTTGAGCTTATCAGGTGGACTATCTCTTCTCCTTATGGGTGTGGCCCAGGCCCGCGTAATTTCACATGGTATCAGAGCCAATTGGTTTTAGGATGGAACCTCCTTGGGCTTATCAGGTGGATTATCTCTTCTCTTTACGGGTGTGGCCCAGGCCCGCGTAATTTCACATGGTATCAGAGCCCATGGTTAAAGTCTTGGGTCTCAATGAATTCATCTGGGCCAAAAATGCCGATAAATCGGCCACTGATAAATCAGTGCAAAAATGCAGCTGGCTTTACGGTAAGCCAGTCTGCCCTTAAAAGGGACCTCATATGTGAGAGGGGAGTGTTAAAGTGACACCCAAAATACTCCACATATGAGTGTCCCACATTGGAAAAATAGAAGAGATTTGTCTACCATATAAACCAAGGAGTTACTCCTCCTATAGCCAATTGGTTTTAGGATGGAACCTCCTTGAGCTTATCAGGTGGACTATCTCTTCTCCTTATGGGTGTGGCCCAGGCCCGCGTAATTTCACAAGAATACTAATACTATAGAACATATATGACCTGTATAAATGCATGACATAAGTTTCCAACCCGATTTCAATTGATTGCATGGATCTAAACAACTTTGAAAATTTCATATAGATCAAAAACGTATTCAATAAGAAATAATAAGTCAAAAATATTGTGACTAAGTCTAGGAAACCGAACGAGCACTAAGAAGATGTTGCTAGCCATTCAATAATTTCGTTAGTATGTTTGTCGGAACTCCCATCTTCATCAACAGCCTCCTTAGCCAAGGCCTTCCACATCATGGCCTTTTCCTTGAACTTTTGCCCCTTTTCACCATGCATGAGATCCTCGAGACAACGCTCGAGTACCTCATGCATGATTAGACCAGCCGCGTTGGCTTCAGGAGCGACTATTCCCAGATCCAAACAATGTTCCATAAAGTGCGCGTCAACAGGCTGATCCAAAAACTGTGGCATTGCCAAAAGTGGCACACCGTTGACCAATGCCTCAATTGTCGAGTTCCAACCACAATGACTTACAAAACACCCCACTGCACTATGCGCCAAAACCTCCAACTGAGGGGCCCATGATATGACCAAACCCTTGTCCAACGCCGCCATGTCGCTAATAAAACTGCTAGGAAGCTCAGCATGATCCTTCTCTCTTACGGCTAACAAAAAACTGTTAGGGCTATTCTTCAATGCTTGCACTAGCTCCGCCATCTGCGCCGGACCTAAGACCGCAATGCTGCCGAATGCAAGGTAGACAACGGAGCCGACGGGTTTCGTGTCGAGCCACTTCATGCAATCGCCCTCGTCGGGTTTGCAGGTGTTGAAACCATAGACAACATCTTTTTCTAATCGTTTGTCAAGATATGTAGATGGAAGTGTTGGTCCAACGGTCTTCACATTCCATAACTTTGACATCCAATCAAGAGCCTACATACAAATATATACGTACAAGATTATTTACGTACTTAGTCACTTAAGATTAATATATAACACCATTACGTACACCACACGCTGAGCTAGCTACGTACATTTCGCGATTTTTGAATAATCTCGTTTCACAAAAAAATTATATGCCCTAGCTAACTTCAAAGTTGTAAATTAGCGCTTTTGGTTATTGGGTTTTCATGTCATATGTGAACACAAATTCGTTAACATTTTAGTAACTATACTATTAATTACTTAATTAGGTAGCATGGATTAGTTTATAATATGCTCTGACGTTCACGTACAGTCCCCTAATAACTTTTAGGCATGTTGACGCTCGCCATATGATTGAACCATACGAGTACTTAACTAAACTTTCATATCTCAATCTTTTGTTGACGCTTAGACGCTTAGTATGTAACATACGCTCTAACTAAAAATCTCTGATCTAATCTAAATTCGATAGTTACAATCTATATATGACTAGACACTACTTGCTATATACTTGCGATGTTTATTGAATTTAAAATTTTCTCACGTAATCTAACTAAACGTTAAGAATTCAGTAAATAGATCGCGGGTTTAAATTAAGCACAAGCTTAGCTTCAACACGACTCACCTCATCCTCAAGCTTGTCAAATGAATTAAGAAGAAGCAAATCAGCCTTAAGTGTGTCAGCTACATGATTCAATATCCACAATACGACTGGATGAAAATCAGAACCTTCAGGAATGTCTAACCAATATGGAGCAGGAACCCTTTTCAGGATCAACTCCGGCGCCGCCATAAACTTCGGCAACACTAGCCCCTCAGCTTTACCCTGGGACTTGAGGTGCAAACCGTAGTAACTTAAGAATGACGCACTCCCTAAGGTGAAAAACACTGCGGTGCGTACATTATGTTGCTCTGCCACGGGACGTGCCCATGGCAGGCTCCAGTGGTACATGAGCAGGCACCTGCCACCAGGTGCCTGCTCTTTCTTTGCAGCTAAAAGTCGCGCTAGGTTTGGTGGCGCTTCCGCCTCAAACCCAGCGAAGAAACGGAAGTCATTGACCGCGGGCTTGTCCGCGTTCTCATATATTGACTCTACGCTTAATGACCCCCACGCAGAAATCGCATCGGGGGCCATTTTTTGCATGAGGGTTGTAGTAGTGGCAATCGTAACGTTTACGCCTCTAGACGCTAATCGTTTCCCGAATTGGAGCATTGGGTTCATGTGGGCTTTCCCATGGAAAGGGACTAGTACTACTTGGAGTCCCTCATTATTGTGGGTCATTTTCACCAAAAAGGTATAAATGTATAATCAGTTTAAACCTCAAAAGTGCTTTTTTGGTAGTGTGGAGTAAATGTGTCATTTTCATGTACAGTTTATACGGTATATATATATGTAGAGAAGTTGGTCTACATCATCTTTGTTGTTTTGGACTTTTGGAGTTGGTAACGTGGTTGGTGCACGAGCATCTCGTGGCACAAGTCTGTACAAACTAAATGGGTCTATCATTCCGTACATAGTGAGTATTAATTAAGGATTCGCGATATATGATTCGTTGATTCCACATGTTTTACGATGTCCAATGCAATAGAATAATCTAAAGTTGATGTTTTTTTTTTGTAGAAGAAGTTTATGTTTTTATTGATTGTTGTATGGCAAAACCGATCTTAATTACTCCGTAACTCAAACATTTTGTATTCGGTAACAAGAATGGTTCTAAACTTCAGTAGAAAAGTTCGATTTAATTTGTCTTGATTGAACCAAAACGAAATTAGATTAATCCACTCGAGTTAAACTTAAAATGACCAATTAGAAATATGAGCGTTTAAATTCGCCTGATTCGAATCAAATATAATATAATTGGTTTACAAATTGATCAATGAGACAATTGCCTTGTTCCAGGACATTTCGTCATCGCCGATCTTTTTTAAGTTTGGACTTCGAGCCAGAGTAGTTGTAACACGGGCAACTCGTGGCCCCATCAAGCTACTATCCTAGATATCACGTCTCAAATCTCAATAATATTCTATGATGCCTCTCCTCATGTAATAGAATATGATACGATAAATGCTTTGTTTATTGTTAAGGTATGATTATGGCAAATGATAACGCCAGAGTACAAATATACTTTTTTTACGAGTAGCTCTTTCAGACGCGTGTATGCATCAAACCATCACTCACACGCGTCAAAGAGTGGCATGCGTGAAAGAGCATATTTGTACTCTGACAATAGTGTTGCGTACTTGCGCATCATTGTGGTTAGAGACTTTGAGCTTGCAAAATCAATACTCCGTACGAGACTATGTGAGCACTTATTCCGAATGATCCGACTCGGAACAATCGGTTTGAACTCTAAATAGTTAAAACTTGGCTACCTGTATTTAATTCGATCTTAAAATGCCACCATCTGAAGCAATAAGCTTCATTCAATGAAGTAAAATCCTTCTATATTGTTAAATGAGGCATTTTTGTAGCTCTCACAACGACCGAGCGTTATTAGAGAGTTTGGTGAATATTATATTGAAATATATATCGAACATGATTTTAAGTAGGACTCTACGTCTCTACATAATATATTTTAAATATTATATTATATTGTTTAATAATGTATCCTAATTTATATATTTGAATATTTACCAAGAATAATCCCAACTTTCATTTGTAAAATAATCACAACTTCCAACTATATCAAAATAATCCCAACTTTTATCTTTGTTTCTGAAAATGCTCCTAATTTTCCAAACCTACAAACAAAACCAATTTCTCCCTTCCCCCTCCCCTTTCCTCCACCCGACCTCACCCCAAACCACCACACCCCCACCGCTGTCAGACCTAACCAGCACCTCCTCCGGTGCGACCATCACCAACGTGGTCAGCATTCTCCCGCGACCCAATACCCCCACCCTATCGCGGCCGAATCCACCTCCTCCTCCTCCAATTTCCCCTTTTCTCTTCTTTCCCTCTTCTCGTTTTTCTCCTTCTCCGGCAGCAATGGCCGACTCCAGCAGTCTTACAATGGTCGACGAGGTGTGTTTCGAGGGTTGTGGGGGCAGGGAAATGGGTGGTGGTGTGAATGAAAAGGGGAGAGAGACAACGCAAATGGGGTTCTTGGATGGTGCTCCACTTGATGGCGACGGCGATGGGTGGTGGTTTCTGGGTCGCGAGATTTACGGTCAAGGTGGTGGCGTGGCGTGGGTGGTCGGATCAATGCAAGGTGGTGTGTAGAGGCGGTGCCTTGGTGGCGGCTTAGGTGGGTGGGTGAAGGGTGAGGAGAGAGAAAATATTAATGGGAAAATAAAATGAAGAAATTAATACTAATTTAATCTCAACCATACATTTCTAAATCTAATGGTTTAAAAGGGTTCTCATAGGAGGAGGAGTTCTTATTTGAACCTAATCGGGTTTGGATATAGGTTCATTTAGTAAATAAAGTAGGTTATGAGTAAACTTATCAAGTTATCATGGATATAATCAGGTTCGGAAATATTGGGACTATTTTCAGAAATAAAGTTGAAAGTTGAGATTATTTTGAAATAATAAGAAGTTGGGATTATTTTGGGAAGACAAATGAAAGTTGGGATTATTTTTGTTAAATTTTCCTTATATATTTTTGAAATTAAAAATGTATCCTAATTTTTAGTACTAAATGTATACTAAATCTACTACGATAACGGATTATATCCTGAAATCCTACGTATCAAACACCAACCTAAACCACATTAAACCTTGATATCTTCCATTGGTCTTAGAGCTGTTGGTAACATGGTATCGATGATAGATAGATAGTTGTAGTTAGGATGAATCCTACGTACATATATTATGGGGCTATCCAAAAACCAAAAGAGAATATGGGGTTAAACCTTATTTAATTAAAACTTGGTTATATATAATAACAATAATTACAATCAATCTATGTATATAATGATTCATATTACACGCGAATTTCTCACTAATACGAACCGACTGCCATAATTTAAGGAACCATACATGTTTGGTAGTCTTATCTTACGTATATAAACCAGAGTTTAGAACTTTTAGTAGGACATATCTTGGGAGTTTAGGACATTGAGTAGGACACATGCATGTTTTATGATAATTGCTAATTGGTCATCTTAATACATCTATATAAGTCTTTTTTTGAGGTCAATACATTGGTAAGTCTTAGTATGGTAGAACTATCGGCTATATATAGATTTCAATATACTTAGTAATAATCACTGATACTCCACATTCAAGTCAATAATGTCTAACATTATCCATACAAACTTGGGAATTATAATAACATATCTAATTGATTAGTAATGCTATTTGACGCTTTGATCTACGATGATCATGCTATAATAGTCTAAACGTTGTCAGTCCGATGGTGTTGATCTACATATTAATTAGTACTATTTATGCAGCATTCTTAGTTTCTTAAATACTATATAAGCATGTCTTCTACTCCATAAATTTAACATTGAAGAAATTTCAATTACGGCTCCTATATATACGGCTCTATGTCGGTATATATGTAGGCCTTCTATATGTATTTTAATTTGTAGATCGTCACATTTCTCCAGCTACTACATACGAGAAAAAAAGGATATAGTTGATGTTTTATTTCTTAAGATTTAGTTTCAATTCGAGTTCGTAAGAAAATTCATAACAAATGTTATGTAATCTCAAATATAATTAGAGTAATAGAGAATCATTTTATCAGGCTAGGACTAGGACTACTACTCCGTATATGGCTTCAATTTTATCACATTTGATAGATATCATTATTATGAGACCCGTGCATTGCACGGGCCTTCATCCTAGTCTTTAATAAAGTTGTATTCATTGATTAATTTGGACGCAGTTTCGAAACTGGCTCACTTCCTCATTTGTGTCGGAAAGTCTTAATCGTTTTAATATATATGGTCCATGGAAAAGGACTCACTCATCTACTCCAGGCGGGTAGCAATTTTACAAGTCCATTTCTCTATACTGCATGTTTCCGTGTAAAGGGTAGTATAAGCATTTTTATGCCCAAAACCCGGGGTAAAAAAAATGAAACTATAAAGAACGTAACAGAGATTGCGAAAGCACATACCGGGTTGGAATGGAGATGATTTTTACCGGGTTTTAATGCTTGATTCTAGTTTACTGGAGAGAAAAGTAGAGGGGGAGAGAAAAAATGGATACCGCCTTAGAACTACGTATCTGATTACGACACTCTAAAATGGCGACAAAAGCAACAAACGACACCATAAAGATGCAAGGTTTCCCTCATCAGCCATCTAAACACTTAGTTCCAGACACATCCGCATTAGTACCGGTTTCAGGACAACGTTGGCCATTCATGGCTATTTACATGCATTTTCTGCATTTCTTCATCGATTGTTCATCACCCTAAAGATAAAAAAAATCGGCATGTATTTGCCATGCGATGGTTGAAGTATCTGGGAGACTTGCTTTTCTACCTCACTACATGTTTATACATCAGTACTCCATACCTTCACTTGGTGCATTCACGGTATCAAGCACGGTCACCAGCAGCACTTCCTGCAATGGGCCGAGGAGCATACTTCTCCATCAGCTTGGTGAGTCCAGCATCGAAATCTTTCTCCAGTTGCAGCTGTTCCTCCCAGTGCCTCTTCTTCATCTCCGATTTCTTGTCCTCATGGGCTCGTATCAGCTTCTCCCTCTCAGCCTCAAACTTCTCCATCTCTTGTTCCTGGAACTGTTTAAACTTGCTAACTTTCTCGGCCCTGAAACATAACAAAATGTACGTGTTAAGTAAATGCACAAAATAATTTAGTCAACAGTACAGAGTCCTGGTTCCACTCGAGAATCTTACATACTCCGTATACTATTTACAGTCATGCACCACAATACTATGCACCTGTGATGGTCGTCACTCATTATCATGACGATAATTATCTCAAGTTTAACCGACCAGCATGGAATCCTAACACTTGAGAAGTTAAGGACTACGGCATCATAAGAATAGTTACCTGTTCCTAAGATCATCCAGCTGGGAGGCATGTGCTTTTGAGTCTTCCACCTTTTTCCGCTCCTCCTGCTGCATTTTCTCGAAGTCATTCTCCTTTGCACTAGTTGCATCATGAATCTTCTGGATCTGATCATTGAAAAATTGCTCTTGGAAGTCCATCTGCAAAGACAATGCATCATACAACACTCTCAGTTCAAATCAAAGACAACACTGCAAACAATTCAAACATTCAGCTAAATATTGATACACACAGCTGGCATATGACCGAGGATAATTGCAGCATGCAAACCACGTGAAGTCGTGAACCATCCATTGAAGATAAACAACCACATATCTCTTCAAAAGCCAAAAAAAAAAAAAAAAAAAAAAAAAACAACCATATCAGCACACCAAGCATATGTTACAAGCTTAAAACAAGTATACCTCTTCCTTGTTCTGTTCATGCTGCATTGTGGTTCTCTGGCGGACAATACGGTTTTCTTCCATTGTTTTACGGAGCTTCTCACTAACGACGTTAAATGACTCCTCAAGCACCTTAACACGACCTTGTTCTTTAGCAGCCTTGCTCTTGTACCAAGTCAGTTGTTGATTGTCCTCACTCATCTGTTTCATTTGAGTCACCACCTTCTCATTGTATGACCTCATCTCGTACTTCAGTCTTGCTTTATCTGACCATAGCACAGTGGGGGTGACAGGAAGAAGAGTCACCACAATAAAGAAGGCATTTCCGACCAAGGGAGTCTATCATACATTAATCAACTCCTTTCATATAAGTTACCACTTTACTATCTTGAGACAAATATGCATGTGATAAATATGATTTACCAATTCACTATCAAGAGAAAGACTAATGCATGCGATAAAAGAACAGTGTATGTATCCCATCATTAGTGGGATTCAAAGTATCATAACTTATTAAGAATGCAGGGCACACCTTGAGAATGCCAGTTGAATTCTTCCAAATCGTCATTCCTTGCCAGAAAGCCGTACAGCTGGCGCTTTCCTCCAGGATAAAAGAGCGGCCTCCTGTTGCTTTCCCATGCACTCCTCCCAGTTCCTTGCCCTAGAAAATGCTTGTGAAGCCGCTCAGCCTCCACATACCCCATAGCTGAACCATCAAAAATGAGGACACTAATTCCACGGTGTCCCTTGGGACCATAGGCGTGTTTAGACCTTACTGCAGAATAGTCCTTGAAATAGTCTAGAAGCTCTTGGTTTCCCATGCCAAGCCACTAAATAAGATCAAAAGCGAAAGCAAAAATAAATAGAGTTTTCAAAACAAAACAAAATACATGTCACAGAATTGTAAAGCCTTGATGGATACATGGACCCATTAAAAAAAGATTAGAACAAGAAACTAAAATCAATACTAAGAGAGAATATAAACCTTGTCATTGTCATCTTTGTCAAGAGTTGTATTCATGATCATAACCATGGGAGGCCAAACAATTTCGCGGTCTTCAGTCTTCTGAAGACCCTCCCACTTTCCAAAAGATTCTCCAGCAGGCACAACAGAAGTTCCCTTTCTTCGAAGCTCCTCGTCTAAGAGGTCAGCAAACATGCGATGGAGCTTCACCCTGATACTTCCTTTAGTCCTCGCATGAGTCATAAGTGGCTGAAGCCCCTTGTACCAATCAATAGCACCAGGCCCACCTTGACATGCAGGGCAATGCCACTGCCTGGCAGGTTCATTGACTTCCTCCACTGTCAGCTTATCCAGAATATCAAAAAAGGATTTCAGCATCCTGTGCTGCTTCTTTGATTCATGAGTTGGACTTTCATCTGAATCATAATCATCACTCAAGAGATCATCATCATCATATTCCGAGTAAACATCATCCTCTTCGTCCTCATCGGCATCCTTGTCCTGCTTACAATGAACAACCTTATCATCCTCAATTGCCTGCGAAGACTCAGTTTTGGGAGTCCAATTCCTTCCATGCCCTGATGGACCAGTAACAGGACTGCCTTTATGTGGCCTCAATCCCCAGCCACCATCAGTCGTCCCATCACTACTTGTGGTATTCCAAGCACTGCCAGAGACATTGCTGCTGGACATGCCAAGCCTCTTGGCGGTATCAGGTTGCCCCCAAGCTCTAGGTGCTGAATTTTGTTGCGGCCATGGAGTTCCCGCATTTCTACCACCTCGGTTTTTTGGTTTTCTGGAGACTGCTTCCCAGCCCCCATCCTCTGAGGATCCCAGATTGAGATCATTAACACCCTTGTTCAGTTGATCAATGCCTTTATTTGAACTCATCTTCTCTGCCTTTCTGTACATGAATACTAAATCAGTTACCTTGCACTAAAGTACATTTCCATGTTGTACTACTGCTACATGCAGATATGCCTATACATGCGAATTTGTCCTTCAAAGACATAGCCAAAGCTTAACACCACTTCACAAGGCGCAGTAACTATGTGCAAGGAGCTATTACCAATTACCAAACACCAAAAGACCGTATTGTCATCACAGTAGGACTTCTAGAAAGAAAGCATGACTCTACAACTAACAGCAAAATCAACACTCTTATTGGTTTAAAAAGTTTAAAAGAAACATCGACGAGGATAAATAAGCATGAATGCTTCACAGCTTCCTATCAAACAACTTAACCTAGTGCACAAGCAGTAAAAACTACTCGTACATGATTTATACATCCCATTCAACAATTCACCACAGCTAATCGTTATACTTGATACAAACAGGCACTCTACACATATCCACGTGCAACAAAGATCAGGGCTTGCGCCTGGAAACACAGATATCACACTGTCCACACACAAAAAAAGAGAAACTTGTCATGGGGAGACAGCGCAAGAAAACCTGAAACATACTAAGAACATTTGCAGAAACTAGAATACTTCGGACAGAAAAATGTAGATGAACACCAACACACACAAAAAAAGAGAAACTTGTCGAGAGCAATCGAGACTTGAGAGTTCCCGCAGAAGAACTATGCTCAACAATTAGCGGACATCAATTATATGGCATTCTACATAAAGAATCCCACCGTATGGTGCTACAAGACTCAAATATGAAGCCTAACACCAAAAAGTGCAACAGCATTACATCCAAAACCCGACTCCCAAGCAATCGAGAAGAACATACACATTCAGCAGCGATTCCTACTCAAGGTCCGTCCAAGTAACATAGTCAATCACATATTCACACAAAACACCCTCAATAAACCCCAAAAGAATCCACCGCATGTCAAGTTACACATAAGTGACATAACCTAATATCAAACCCTAATTTCCTCTTAACATTCTGACAAATATGAATTTCAAAATTTTCTCCCCACAATTACCATTTTAACAGAGTTTCACATTATAGATATATCAACGCACAGATCATACAACCTAATATCAACATGCATAGCTTCCGTGTGACGCAACCGAGCACAAAACACCCTCAATAAACCCCCAAAGAATCCTAATATCAAACCCTAAATTCCTCTTTAACATTCTGACGAATATGAATTCCAAAATTTTCTTCCCACAATTACCATTTTAACAGAGTTTCACATTATAAAGTTATATCAACGCACAGATTATACAACCCATTATCCCAATATCAACATGCATAGCTTCCGTGTGACGCAACCTAACACAAAACATCCAAATTAACTCGAAATTTCACACCTTTTCACCAAATATTACATGAAACAACATTAAACGACAACTACAGCGAATTAATGCGGTAAATTACCAATTAAATTTCAGAAAAAACTACATTTTTTGTGCAATAATTACTACTTATAGTAAAAAAAATACAGAAAAAAATTGTAAATTGCAAGGAAAAACACAATCGCCGCAAAGAACAACGTACATAAATTTCGGAGAGATAAAAAAATATAAAGAGACAAAAATAACGGCGGAAAATGAAGAGAAAGAGCATGAATTTGACGGAAAATGACGTCACCTTGGATATTTCCGACGATCGGAGGGGAATGTAGCGGTTGACGGTGGCAGAAACGGCGGCGAGAGAGGTGCACGCGCCGGCGAAGGAGGGAGTCAAGGGAGGTTTGACTGGGAGTGGACTGAGAGAGTGAAGTGGCGAAATGTAAATTAAAATTGGGGGAAGAATGACATAAAAAACCCTAATTATATTAAGGAGTATTGGTTCATTGGTTGTGTACTTGTGTGTGTGTTAGGTGGGGGCCCGGATTTCAATGCACTATTCAATTCAATTTTTGTGATTACTAAATAAATAATATTCTCTCCTTTTAATTTGATTTGATTCTTTAATTGTTCTTTGTAATTTACGAGTTTATAACGTTACTGTTAGGCCATGTGCGATTGGACTGCATTTTTCTAATTTGATTTGATTTGATTTAATTTGAACTGATTTGATTTGATTTGAACTGATCTGATTTGATTTGATATAAACTGAATCAATTGATAAATTAACTGCAATTAGACGAATTAATAACTAAAAATATGCTAGATTCATTTATTGTTATTTGGATAATTCTGATCTGATTTGTTTTGTTTTGAATAAAACTGATTTGAATAAGTCTGATCTGATTTGAAAACACTGTTGAATAAGTTGAATCGCACATGGTGTTAGTCAGTTACGTGGTAGTTTGACTGTACGGTGAGTAATAATGATGATTTGGTAGGTCGGGTTGAATTTGCATTTGTCATTTGACGCAAATCAACGTGTGGGCGTATGTTGTTGAATGTGGACTCCTCAGTTCCGACTCATTTGACAAGTCTATTGAAAGGGCGGTCCGGTGGACAGGGATGTATAAGGGGCGAGCCCTTACTCCCGGACAGCTTTTCTTATTTGATGTGGGAGACATTGTTTTCAGTGATTTGAGGTACAGTGACAGGGTATCAGATTCAGTAGCAAGCTGAGGTTGAAAGAATAGGGAGTATTGAGTATTTGACCAGTTAATCAAATTTTCAGATAATAAGCAAACTCCAGTGATGATAGCTCTCAACAGACAATTTACACCCTTTTTGCATTGCATTGAAATTATGACAGTCTACATACACAGACGAGTACTCATAACTTATTTCTACAGTTGAAGGAACGGGGGCGAGGGCAGGGATATGCATTTTGCTGGATGGCCAATTGGCCATATCTTCTACTACAAAACAAAATGAGATAGCTGATCAAAATTGCCACATTCGCGCTTTTTGAGCAAATGTTTATCCCAGCCTTGCAAAAACAAAGTTCCCCCCCTGCGGTTCACTTCAGGGTACAGATGGTACAGAGTGTCAAGCATGGATAGAAGCTGAACCCTCGGAATAGTGAGCTGTGTACGTCTTTAGTAACATACCAAGAGCAGCATCGAATTCTTTCTCAATTTTCATTTTCGCTTCCTGGAATGCCCTCTCTGCTTCATTCATCTTGTCTTGACAGTCTTGACAGTTCTTCATTAGTTTCACCTTCTCAGCATCAGATGTCTGCACATCTTGCATCTTCAGTTGTAAGGAGTGTATCATCTCATTAACCCTTCACCGAAAAATTGCACCATTTATCAGGCTATCGAAAGGATGGGATAGAGAAAACAGGTGCAAAAATATTTTCAGGTGTCACAATTTTCTGATCTATTGTTCTTACCTTTGTCTTCGATTCACCGTGTCTGGACTTTGCAAATTGAACAGGTTAGCTTTCTCCTTGTTTATCTCTTCCTGGATCTTGTCCAAGTCACTCACCCTAGGGGCTGTCACCTCATGCATCTCCTTAAACCTCTCCCCGAAAAATTCTGCTTGGTAATCCATCTACAAGCAACTGTCACAAGTTAAAAGCGAAGACCAATATAAAAGCGGAAAGTACAGAGGACGAAGATTACTTGGGTAACGTTGAAACACAACAGAGAAGATCTTTTTTATTTTTCTTTGTTTTGAAGGGACGACAAAGAAGTTTTGACAACACATATTCCGCAGGTTCTATAGTTTCCGTCCTCTACCATTTATAAGGATTTTTTAAGCTATTTAGCCATATTATGTTGCTTATTATTATTATTTACTAGGCATAATTTGCACTGTGAAATACAAATGCACATGCTTATGATTTCACGATCGTGTTTACAAAAGGTTTGCAACTAAGATTCAGGCCATTTCCAGGCACGGAAGAATGCGCCACAACTTGCTGATTACCAAGTACCAATACTATCCAAAGAAAATAAAAGCACACGAGTATGCTTTAGTACCTCCTCTTTGTTCTCCTGAAGCTGCTCTTTGCTTCTCTCTGTCACTTTTCTGGTATCTTCCAAAGTTCTACGCAACTTCTGAGAGGCAACATTAAAAGACTCTTCATTTGCTTTTGCCAGCATTTCTGCTCTAGCAGCCCTTTTCTGGTACCAAATCAGCAGCTCATTATCCTCACTCATTTGAGCAATTTGTTTGACTACCACTTCTTCATATGATCTCATATAAAATTTCAATCTGGATTTTCCTAAACAACATGAAGGACATCAAACATCTGTTATAGCAAAAGCCTTTGGAACGGGGAGAAGTAATCGTCCAATTTATTTCCCTTGGCCCCTTACCAATGTGAAAACTCTCTTCCTAAGTGTACGTTCTGAGAGACTAGGGGAAGAATGACTAATTCTTCTATACAGCATCTATATATCAGAATAATAGGTAAAGTACTGATGAGAACATAAAGAGGAGGGATACCATGACAGTGCTGATTGAATATATCGAGGTCTTCCTTGACTGCCATGAAGCCAAACAAACGCCGCTTTCCTCCTGGACCAAAAAGGACAGGCCCAAGTGCCCAGGCAGTCCTTCCGCGCCCTTGCTTCAGAAAATGCTCATCTAGTCTCTGAGCATCAATGTAGCCCTTTGCCGAGCTCTCAAACACCAATAAACTCATGCCACGGTGCCCTTGAGGACCATAGGAATTCTTTGCCTTGTAAGCCCCATAGTCCCCAAAGCTCAAAAGAAGCTCCTCACTTCCCATGCCATACCACTGAACAAAGAGAATTGTCCGTAAGCAATTAAGCATAAATACCAGCGAATTTCCTGTAGCTGTTGTCTTAAATGGTATGTTGCCAAGCTAATAAAGAAAACGAGAAACAACAATCTAGTAGAATGTACAACTGCGGGAATGATTACTAGTATTATTAATTGGGAACACTACTCTCTTAAATGAAGAAAAAAGAAAGGTAAGATGACAAATTACCTTATCGTTATCATCTTTCTCAAGCCAAGTGTTCATAACAATCACCATTGGAGGCCACACTATAGTTTCATCCTTGACATTCTGCTTTGGACCTTCCCATTGTCCAACTAGATCAGCTGGGGGCAGGAGACATATTCCTCTTTTCTGTAACTCCTCAACAAGCACATTCGCAAATTTCCTATGCAGTTTGACTCTCTTAGATCCTTTAGTTTTTGCATGAAGCAAAAGTGGCTGTAGGCCTCTATACCAATCTATGGCACCAGGTCCTCCTTGGCAAACAGGGCAGTGATCATTTCTGGCAGGATCATTAAGTTCCTCTGTACTTAACTTGTCTACCATCTTGAAAAAAAAACCGAGCATCTTATGGTTCCTGGTTATACAGCTCATATTAGCTCCATCCAAATCAAAATCGTCATCATCATAGTTGAGAAGATCATCATCGTCATCATAAAAAAGGTCTTCATCCTCGTCATCCTCATCCCCATCAACTCCTTCAGTATCCCCCATTTGAAGGGTGGAGGGAGGATTGGCACCCTCCAGCCCCAGCCTCTGAGCTTTATCTGGTCGGCCCAAGCATTAGGAGTGGAACTTCCCAAGGTCAAAGGTCTTGAGTTACCACCTCCAAGCTCCTTGCAGTTTTTCGTGTCCACCACCCAACCACCATGCTGAGAAGCTCCTACACTTATACTGTTGAGCCCTTGGACCCCAGTAGCAATTGTTCTACCAGTCAGCTTTTCCTTAAATGAGCCCCCAGTATAAGAAGCGAAAGTTTTTCCACACCCATTGGTTGAACTCATGTCCTGGTAAGATCACAGTAAAAGAAAGTTAATCATCACTACTATGCTTACAAGCAATATAGTTAACAAATACTAAGAGGAGAAGCTTCTTTATTGGTGGACATTAGGCACTTTATGGTTCTCAATATTATTAAGGGACAATATCTGAAAACATTGAAGCAGTAAATTATGTTCAGCATCAGGGTCATCAGGAGATGATGCCTCTGGCCACAATGATCACCAGCAGATAGATTGTTGAAAACAGATTTATCAAGGTTACTTGATTCCTACCAAAAACCTCACCCCAGGACTTCTAGAAGTGTAAGATACTTGTTACCGAGTTCACTCCAACACTTCAAGTGTATGTAAGTTTGTGAAATACTCTAACGTGCAGTTCAACTATGTTCAAGAGTATATTACTAGACAAACTTTACGATGAATTTCTACCGATTGTGCAGGTCTGGAATCAGGTGTGAGTGCCAATCAAACAAGAGCATAGGCGAAAACCTTCCATAGTAACAATTGTTAAGGGCTAACCAATTACAAGAGTCTACCCTACACAAAGAGCTAGCATAGTTTGAGAGGACAGAACAATGGGAGTGACACAAAGGACAATGAGGCTAATAATCATCAAAAGTTCTTCAAAATTTTTGTAGTTTTTGGCATCTGATTTGTTCTAAATCTTCATAGTATATGAACAATTTACATGAAAAAACAAACTTCCTACTCTCTTCTGAAAAGCAATGACAGTCAGGAGTAGACCTGGTTTTCAAAGAGCATGGAGACAAGGTGCGGTAAGACAGGTTGATGTATTAATGATTTAATGCAACCATGCACCCACACCACCAACAACGAACAATGTCCTCGTTTTTTTTTTTTTTTTTTTTTGGAAATCAACAATGTCATCGTTGAACACCTTACTACGTCAATGTTCAAAATTAGCATCAAAACTCAGATATGGTCCCTGAGTGACATAATGAGAATTGAAAACTGAACTCAGCGCATGAGAGAATCATTCCCAGACGAAACTCAACCTATTCATCACCATATTACCAACGAAATCTCATATAATCCTTCTACATACACATAGACCAAAATACACAACAATCAGGGCAAAAAAAAAAAAAAGAAAAAAAAAGATGGAAATGGAAGGAAATGATCCTTCATTAAACTGTCATTTCCTTTTCTTTCTAAAACGGGCGGAATTTTGATGGAAATCCAATTTACTTCATAAAAACACTCACTTTCCTCTCAATTCCTCCAAAATTTTAATAAGTAAACCAAACAAAGGAAACCGTAGTTCCTTTCCTTTCTCTTTTTTTACTTTCCGTTCCCTTCTTTTCCTTTCAATTCTTTCCGTTCAATTCCTCTCTACCAAACAAGCTCTTAGAATCATAATTCTTTCCACCCTAAATTATCCGTAAAATATTGTCATACTAAAAATGCACGAATTTTACATCATTTCGCAAATACAACAACATTACCCCAATGCCTCAAAGGGAGGGTCTGGTGTACCGTGTACGCAAGCCTTATTTCGCATATCCGAAAGTTAAATCCTACATTCACCCCCAACAACAATGCGGCAAGCAATACCTTACATATCACATTGAATGTACAAGTTGTACACAAATACACAATGTACATGATCTAACATACACAATGTCATGTCGAACACGCTACTTCAACTTCAACCACCAATATCTAAACATATAAAACCAAAAAAACGGTCACAAATAACATGACATACGTGAATTAACATGTCTTTCCCAAACATTGAATGTGAAACATAACATTAATCAACCAAAATCGGCACAAAAACATGCTAAAGATTGAAACTTGTTATTGAAGATTCCAATCTCCATTTGTTTGAAGAAACCCAGAATCCAAAATGCCCAGAAACAGAGTTTTGCCCACCAACGAAAACTTGCTTAGAAATGTAAAGCAATCATCTTCACATTTGAACAAAATATAAAGCAATAATCTTTTCTCAAATTTTCGATTTTACCAATTTTACAAATAAATATGAAGAACATCTTGCATGGCAGAAAAAAAAAAGGGTAAAATTCAGGAAATGAATAAGTTGTAAAAAAATGAAAGGAAAAGTAAAGAGTGAGCTATAAGTTTAGAATCCGATTACCGGAGAAATGCGGCGGCCGGAATGGCGCACCGGGATATACACGTGGCAGTCGCCCCGGCAAAGGAAGAAATGGACCCAGTGGAGGTGGAGTGTGTTAACTGAGCAATCTGGACTTTGGAGGGAGGCGAATTGAAGGGCAGTGTCTTTAATACTATTGGTTTGTGTCACATTATTACCGGAATACGAGGATTAGAGTTGACCTAATGGTTCGAAAGTTAATTTGTCTCGAAATTGTTCCAGATTTAAGTTCTTGTATAGAAACATTACTATCGGAATGTATGAGTGTATTTGTTGGTAAAACTAACCGGTACTTAATAGACTAATTGTAGATTGTAGATGTCTTGACGAGTTGGGTGCTTGTTTTCCTTTACGTTTTCTTTTTGTTCCCATGTCAAACGTAATGGTAACATTGTTGCACAATGTGTTTCGAGATTAGTTAGTTCCGTAGGCAAGGAGGTTTGCCTTGTCCGCGATTTTCCCCAAGCCGTTTTGCCTTTGGGGCTAGTTGATTCAATGTAACCTCCTCGGCTGTCACAATTCCAATCAGTAGTGTCTGAACAATACACTGTACATCACGGGTACAAAACCTGTCCAAACCGATCAAATGACGCTTGGTGCACCCAGAGTTCGTGTTAAAAAGACCGACAAAAGAGCCAGCTACAATTATTAGTAACACTGTTGTCATTAGAATTGAAAATCTTTTCTGAAAGAAGAGTATTCTATTCTGTTACTATTTCTAGCTGTATAAGAAAATGAAGATCAAAATAATGAAAAAACCCTAACAAAACTGAACCAAGAAAATGGGAAAAACTGCAGGTGGTGAGGATCCAAGCTACCTGAGCACTTTACAGTTGAAAACGAAAAACAGTGTAATACAAATCTCCTATTTGAAACAAAACTGTGATCAGTTGGTTTTCTTGTCTTCTTCTTTTGTTGCTTCTATAGCCTCTGTAGGTTGAGGCTCATCCTCCCCGCCAAAACCGAATTCGTTCACCCGCTTTTTGTCTACCGGGTATATCCATCTTTGATAAATATATATCAAGAATATGACATCTGCAAAAACATGGCAGAATTAGGACAAGAATACGAAAGATCTATTACGGCTCATCATTATTAAGTGGCTTTGATCGCTGTCAAGCGGAGTACTAAGTAATACAATGCGAAGTTGGTCATGTCATTACATTTATATTCAAAAGCAAACTCAAAATGCGGTCTTCTGAAGAAAAAACATACTGCTACGTAGTTGAAAAGAAAACAGATTTCTACTCAGACAAACTAGCCAGCCAAGTCAATTTAAATATCTAGCAGAGAGGAGTTTAAAATCTGGCTCTTACCATCACGGAAAACTGATAGGCGATGAAGCCAGGGCATCTTAATAACGAAGGCAAAGAGATCGTCAATAATTGTGTTTAGGAACTTGTATGTCATTTGCCTCCAGGGTAAATGAGCCACAGACTTCAGCTTGTAATTTATAAATAGCTGAGGACACATCAAGATAAAGCCTACAAGTAAAAGTTGGACAAAGGTCAATAACAGATTTGAATGCGACGTACTCCATAAGAAAAAAAAAAAAGACTCAAACAAGATCGCCAAAGTCACATCAGCAATTCAGCATAAGAATCAACCATACAATCCAGCCATATTCCGGCTAGTGAAGAACACGGCCAAATAGCTCTCCCACCCGAATCTCTCACTTTCAGTGGCTCTTGACTATAGATCATTTGTATGAAATAAAATAAAATATCGAAATTGCCCTGCAATCTATTACTACTATTATAAAGGGGCTTACAACTAGAGATGACTATTTGATGAGCCAGAGTCTCAAGTTTTAGGCAAATTGATATTTGTTACACAAATTCCTACGATTCCAATTAGTAAGAAAGAAATAATTAACGTGGAATTAGTTTTGGACATCAAAAATTTGAAAGCAGGACACTTATTTGGGGACGCAAGGAGAACAAATTTAGGGACGCTCAAAATTACAAATCTGAACATGTTTGCTCTCTCCATATTCCCCTACTTTAGCCGTTGTCAAATAAACATATTAACAACTAAAGTGATAACAATCATAGTATAAATTCCCAGCTTGAGGTACACAATAGAAGAAGGCTTACCAAACATATAGACACACTGTGTCATTGAAGAAAGAATCCACGAGTACCAACTCTTGTGGCGCTCGTACTTCAGGGAGTAAATAGATGAGCAGCAAACAAGGAACAGCAGGACATATGACAAATACTTCATCGCCATGTCATCATACTCCTTTGTCTTGTTCATTTTATAAGAATCCCGATCCTTGAACCTCAGCTTAGGGATCGTACCAGATCGGTCAACCTGAAACAAGGGTGCCCAAAAATTATGGAAGCCAGACTCAATCATAAAAGTCCAATTCAATCGTCCACACAATCTCAAAGTCAGATCTAATAGCCTGCTTCAATGCGGAAATGGAATTAGAATTCCCCAATGACTTTGGTGAATAACTCAGATTTTTTGCAAGTAATGACAAAACCCACCAGATATTACTGACAAACTATGAAAAAAGAAGACCTTAAAAATAGTTGACTCAAAATTTTACAGAAAAATACAGACAAAAATCATAAATAAGTACATCTATTACTTTTAGGTATTTAGCACTGACAAGGTAATGTATACGCCTCAGGGTATTTCACTATAACCAGGTTGAACTTTTCACACAACCCCCTCCGACTAATTTACGATTGCGGCTAAAATACTACAGCTGTTACTTGTGCTTCAACAAACAAAAACATTAATAGGGTACAGCATCTTCGTAGATATAGATGCAAAGATTCTCACTGTCCCAAAAGGGTGTTCTGTAACCAATTTGCATACTAACTAACAAAAATGCATCATAGAGCAAAACGGCATCTCAGATGGCCCTTTCCTTTACAAATAACCCTATCCTCTGACTAACGCCTCCAAACCATTAGACCTTTGGGGTATACATTTTATAATATAAAAAGGGGATACAATCAAAATTCTCCACTTGAAGTTTACGTTTTCAAAAATCTAGGTCGAGTCACCAAGGCTTTAGTAAACAAGATAAGAATATTACACAAGTTTGTAACACACTGGGCCTCAAGAACACCCTTGTAAATACAAGAAACTAATCATGAAGATGTGAGTTTCATAATTTCCATTGATAAGAACTCTACAAGAGACAATAAAGCCTAAACTCGTGTAAAACTAGAAAGCATACCTCTACATGCATTGCCTTCCCAATCTTCCAAAACTCGATGCAGCAACCAACTCCAGAACTCATAAGAATCATCCATGAGGTATCATTATCAAGGAGATATAAGAAGATAATCAGCTGGGAGATAAAGCTGACAACAACAGTCTTTGCAGATAGCCCTTCCATGGACTTGTTCTTGTTCCAGAACTGAATATCTTATGTGTCAAAACAGAACAAAACAAAATGGAAGTTGTCAGCTGACAAGCGGTGAATACCATGTAGGACGACTGTAAGACTAACCCATTTTCTTACACCATAAACTAAAACAACTAATACTTACCATTCTTAAAGGCCAAAAAGTCAAAGACAGAATGAAGCATGGAGACGACCATTGTGATACCAAGGAGGACAGGATTTCCTTCCAAGAATACCCTCTGTCAAAAACATCACATGGACACACTGTCAAGACACCAAACAGGGACAGCACAGCAGTACAGAAAAACGAGACAGAAAAGGTGAGGGGTGTCATTGCCAGTTGCAACAGACAAACATCAACGAGAGAAAAACAGAAACACAGTTGCATAAAACGAACGGCCATACACCCGGAAGTAAGATACATCGACACTAAACCACTTAGGACACACCCACACAGTCACAGTTTAGAGAGCATTGCTATCTCATTGAAGGGAAATATGTAACAGAAAATCCTTCCAAGAGAAGAGATGAAGAGGACATTTGGAATAGAGACTATAACCTCTGTGCACGAGGTTGATTGCTCAACTCTCACATATGCAGATCAATGTTTCAGGAAAAGATGTAGCATGGCCCTATCGGCTCTCGACCTGGCACTAGCCAAATTAGATAGGTAAACATGCACTCTGGTCCCTATGTAGGTGCAGGGGGGGGGGGTGAGTAGATGAGAAATGACGCAGAAACTTAATCATAAGCCCCCAAACTCTCCCAAGTAAATATTGAACAAGACATGAAGCAATTCTCCACTATCTTTGTTTCACATCAACCAATAGAAATCAGTTTTTACATCTCAATCTACTAAGCTGGTCAGGTCCACATCTCATACAATAGCTAAAGCAAATATGATTTAAAGTTTAAAATGTCCTCAACTTATAAGTTCTTTATGGACTTATCGTTTCTTAGTCACTACCAGTCTCAAATCTCAATTGATCAACCAACACCACGCAGAAAATTTGAAAGGCAAACAAAATGCAGTCTAATAATCAAACCTTAAGCTCGTCACCCTCGCCTTCAATCATACTTCCATAACTGCGATGAATCTGGAATGATTGATCAATCTGCATAAAAAGCTGCCACTTGGTCATGCTTATAGGGGCCACCTCCAAGTTCAACGGCAGTTCATTGACGGTCTCATTAACCGCTATCAGCTTATCTTTAAGTAACCAAAACTCATTGAAGTATATTGTTGGGAAATAGTCTCCAGTCTTGGGCTCCACATTCAGATCTGTGTCACTTTGTTAAAGAAACTCAAAGTATGTAGCAACCAAAGATTCATCAGCAATAATTTTCTGAAAGTGAAGCTCCTAGTCAATTTCAAAATACATTCAATAGCTCGCCAAGCATCCAGTCCACATTCCCACATCAGATGCCTTTGTACATAGGCTTGGGGCATAATTATCCAGCTCTGCTTTACACATAGGCTTAGTCTTTTTGTACAGGGGATTATATAGTCTTTCACATTTCAGAAATCATGAACAAATTGGACTTCCTGAAAAGGACAGTGATAAACCAGCCGGTATAAACTGGAACCCCACAAATCTAACAGAAAAAGTGAAATAAAAGGATACAAGGAGCAATAGTTGGAGGCACAGCATTTCCAGAATACCTGTCAAGGAGAAAAAGGGGAGGATAAACAAATGTATCAACCAATGGATAGATTAAAAAACAGCGCTGTAACACAAGCTGAACTCCAAAACAAGAGACAGTAAGTCAGTAACACGCAATACAATGTGTCTCAGAAATGACATAGTTTGATAATTGATTTAAAATACTTCAAGAAAGAGAAGTCAGAAGCCTGATCACACCACAGCATTGCATTAAAAAGATTGCCAACAAATATCAATTTTCAGATTTTAATTTTTATCACAGATATAATGGCTGCTTTTGCTTCTTTAACCAATACAGAACTTGGATATACTTGCACTAACTGCACGCAAACGTCCACCAGGTATAATACAAAATGTATTATCTAATATCATGAATTGATCATATTACCACGAACAAGAATCAAAGCAGACAACATACATGTCCACATCTTTTGGTTCCCAAGTCTCAACACTAATCAAAATCAGTAGAGTATACAATTGACATGTGACTCCACCATATATGTTTGCAGGCAGACTTGTAATCCATTTAAAAACAAAAAAAAAGGAATCGACAAGAATATCAATTACTATCATTGAAATTTGAAAGAATACATACTTAATTAGATGTAGATCAAAATTACTTACCTAGTGAAATCATCCAACAGATTTATTGTGACATTAGGTTTCCAGTAAGAAATCCATTCAGCCGGACCTTCTTCTTTAGGATTGTCCTTGGAATCTTCAGTGACCTGCTGACACCATATGTAACTTCATCAGCTTATTATTATCTATGGAGGCGTTTGGCAACTAAAACACAATGCAGCAAAAAAAAAAATGGCAAAAATCTGTAGAGATGCTATACAATGTAATGATGTATCATGCATGCTTAAGACTACCATATTTTAGTGACAAGTCCAATGTGTATTACGTCAAGGGAAAAGTTTACCCAAGGGTCTATATTAAGCTGGGAACAAACAATACCAAGGTTATGCCAGAAAGAAATAACTCCAATCACATTTTAACATTTACTATTCAATTACAATTTCAGTAATAACGTGAAGATTTAGTTGGACACCAAGGGATTCAACTGAAAGTTAGAAAGAGGCCAATTCTTCAAATTACAGTTAAAGTCTTAGAGAAGTCAACAGACGTGACTGAGGCTCATTTGCAACCTACAGAGAACAATAGCTGTATTCCAAATGATAAACATAGGCCAAAGCCAAGTCTTGGGCCACAGCAAAGTTAAATCTTTCGCCATGCAGTGTACTATGTATCTTACATCCACAACATACGGATGTGATTCTATAGTAACTACTATTACTCCCTCCGTCCGGGGTTGAACTTCCCACTTTCCTCTTTGGGGCATCCAGATTAAACTTTTCATCTACTTTTGGCAAACATTGTCTCTCTTCTCTACCTGAATTTGTGTCCCGCTTGTTTCACTCTCTTAACTTTATTATTCCTAGAGCTTAATCTAATAGGAAGGTTAAAGTGGGAAAGGAGGGGGTAGTACTGTCGGACCCAAAAGGTTGAGTAACTAACGAAAAATTCAAACATGAGCAAGTTAAAGAATGTATAGAGCATGAAGGAACTTAAACACACCTCTCCATCAGATGTGGTTTCTGCATCTCCAAGTAGGGACCTTTTTTTGTTGGCTTTAGACTTAGGAGAGAACACCACCACAGCTGCATTAAAAAGAGATAAATGATAATATCAGAACTTTACTGATTGTGCTTCTATGACCACAAGATAGGTGAGGGATGGCAGCTTACGATGGCTTCTACCAAAGGCGGCCAGTGGTTGATACTCAGGGTCATTTGGATCTGGTGAATAACCAGACCGCGCAAAGTATACATGAGCGTAGAGGGTCCCGTTATTTTTTAAAGCCTGAAGGAAAAAACAATAACAAACAATAGTCAAAACGATAAACATCATACTAGAACAAGACAACTCTGTCACATACAGTCAACTGTTCAAGATAGTTTCAGTTTGTCAGATGCCAAGTTCCGTTTCTCGCAAAACAAAGTATCTAGTTCAATAAGGAGAAAGGTCACCTCCGAAGGTTCATACTTCAGAGAAAGTGTCCTCGTACTCTCTGGCTTCCAGACTGCGTAAGGAATGTTAGTCTCATGCCAAATGAGTGCCTTTTCGTCTCCAAAGTCACTAAATTTATCGCTTTCGGAAAGGTAGACCCACATATCCTGAAAATATAATAGAATTAGGATAGAACCCAGTTGAATAAAATTCAGATTCTTCATCCAGATTCACTGAATTGCTATGCATAAGAATTCAAACACAAAAATAAGAAACAATACTCCACTAACTCTCAAGTTTACACAAAATTCAGAAGATGAGAAACACAACCGAATATGACCACTTCTGGCACCACTCCAAAACCTTGAAGACAATCCCAACTCCCAAGTATAGATTGGAATAAAGCCTTCACCAACCATCAACATATTCAGTACACAGACCCCCAAGAGATGAGGAATATTGTACTTTGTCAAAGACAGCGATGTGACGGAATGGAACCATCCTTTCCTCATTAATGAACTAATCATTTGTCCAAAAGAAAAAAGAAAAAAAAAACAACTTTTTTTTTTTGGATAAGCAACACTATAAACCAATATGTATCTCCCCTCCACAAGACATCTCTGAAAAAGATCAAAATTTGACTCTCCATAACCATGTTCGGTTTCATGGAGCGCATAAATACTCAGGGACTCACACACAGCTATCACTCAAATATGTGAGATGAATTACAGGCTGAATGCCAACCCAAAATCCTAAGAAAGTCATCCTCATTGAAAATTCAAATCCCAAGAATCTTCCAAGTAAGAACCCCTAATTAGTACAATACAAAAGGTCAATCACCTCTCACTATCCAAAAAAATTGGAATCATATGAAAAACAGTCTATATCATAGACATAATTTATCAGCTGACTGTCTTAAACCCCCCAAATAAAAACACACCCTTACTTCTTATACCTTAAACCCCAAATACACCATAACTACAATAGTCAATTGCAGTTGAAGTCAATCCAAATTAAGAAACCACAATAAACCCATCAAAAAGACCCAAAAAAAAAACATCAACAGATTCAACACACTACAAATAACAATTTAGTAGATTGCAGAAGAAAGCAACAAAATCAATCAGTCAGACTGGTAAAATTAACAAACCTCCAATACAAACCCAATGATCAAAACACCAATCATACATTTGTTTTCGGTACGTAGGAGCCACTAATGTTGCGGGGGTAGGAATATGCGAATTTAAACCCGGGACAATCCCTAGGCAGTTTGACTTCCTAACCGGTAGACCGACCTTAAATCCTGTATGCAATTATACATTAAAAAGTAGTAAACCCAAGACGAAATTGCCACAAAATCTGCATCGATTTACGCTACTTCACAATACAAGCAGCACATACAGCAAATACAGACAAACTCATAAACCCTACAAAACCCAGATGCAGAAAAAACAATCAAACAATCAAATTAAATAAAATTAAACAAAATCAACAAAAAAAAATACCCAATTCAAATCAAATCACACCCTAAAACCCCAGATCAAAGAAAGAAACTTACCAAAGGTTCAGACTTTTGGAACATATTAGACATAAGAATAGATGGGTCAGCAGGTTTTTTAGGAGAAGTGAAGAACTTTGATGCAAAATACCAAAAAACCATCATTCTTATTATCCCTGATATTGACTTCCCAAACCCACCACCCTGCTGCGGTGGTTGTCCTCCACCACCACCACCTTCTCCGGTGGTAACTGCCGGCGGTGCCATCTTTTCCGGCGACTTTTTCTCTCTTCTTTACTAGTTCTGATTTGATTGTGCTCCCCCACTAGTACTAGTTTGAGGAGAGAGAGAGAGGGAGATATTTTCAGGGGAGTGAGACTTAAGTTATTCGGGGATATATATGTTGTGTTACGTGTTAAAGAAAGGTGATCAAGTTGTGGGAGGGTGACGTTGGTTGTTTTGCACTAGTAGTAGTTTTAGTTTGGCTAGGACTAGTATTTTTAACTGTTTTTGATCTCAGATGGAGATCTGGACAAAACGTCACCAAGGTTGGTTCTTTCATTGGGTTGCTGAGTTGTAAAGGCTCGGTGCTCGACACGTCACACGATTTAGGATGGTGAAATGGTGAGATCGAATCACGTTATGATTGATTGAATAGACGGTTATGTGGTTAAGGACGTTAGGTAGACTCGTTCCTTTTTATGGGAGATGTACTTCATTGATTCGGGTTTTAATCGTCAAATAGTGCAATATTAGATACACGGATTGTAAATGGGTGTCCCACTGTCCACTATGTGTGATATAGCCTATAGGCGAACTCTCGTAAACAGTTTTAAACCTCTAGTCCTCTACAAAAAAAGAGCCAATAAGCCAAGTAAGGTATAAGAGCGATAACTGGTTTATAATATTCGGAACACTTTCGTAGTTTCGTATATCGTTAGAATAAGCTTGTATCACTTGATCAAGGTGTTTAGGAAAAACTTCAGCACATTTTTCCTTTTTTGTTAGGGGACTTGGTAAACGGGTAAAATTAGCCTTCCGTAACTCTCAACCATTTTCACTGCCCCAAGTTTTTATCCCCCTGAAGTTAGCTGTGCTTCATGTACAAGTTGCCCGGCAGGTGTTTGTCGAAAGTCCTGACTGAAAAAACCTCCCAAAATTCTCATGAAGGGTGCCTTTCCTTTGCCATTACACTTCAATTACGAACTGGGTTAGTTTGATCACGTCTGAAAATCCTTGTCCGGGAGGACAGTAATGCAAATACGTTACCAGTTGAGCTAGCTGACATCGGGGAGAAAAATTACGAGAAACATCAAAATGTCAGACTATAAGACATGGAGTGACATTATAAGACATCAGTCTATCCATGGCAGACATGAAGATGTCCTGTCACTTTTCCTTTCGAAGGTGCGTCCCCCATTTGGGTTTAAACCTGATCATCTTGTTCTACAAGCTGCTTTAAAATCGTGTGCTTTGATTCCAGCTCTTAGTTTAGGCAGAGGACTTCATAGTCTTGTGATTAAGCTTGGACATATATCCTGTCTTTCTGTATCTAAGGGAATGCTTAATGTTTACGCCAAAGCTAAGGCCTTTGAGGATTGCAAGAAAATGTTTAACTTGATGCCGAAATATGACGCTGTTGTATGGAACATTGTGATGGCTGGATTGTCTGGCTCACAACTTCATGATTCTGAAGTAATGGGTTTGGTGTATGATATGCATAGAAGTGAGGAAGCTGAGTTGAGCCCTGTAACTGCTGCAATTGTTCTACCTGTTTGTGCGCGATTGGGGCGTTTGAGTGCTGGTAAGAGCATGCATTGTTATGCTATAAAATCTGGCTGTGCAGCTGAGACACTAGTAGGAAATGCACTGATTTCCATGTATGCAAAATGTGGACGGATTCATGATGGTGCATATCCGTCCTTTTGCGAGATTGTTGACAAAGATGTTGTCTCATGGAATGCAGTAATTGCTGGGTTTGCAGAGAATGGGTTTCACAATGATGCGTATGTATTGTTTAGAAACATGTTGATGGAGCCTGCTTTGCCAAACTATGCTACCCTTGCAAGTATTTTACCCGTATGTGCTAATCTAGACCGAGATATTGCTTATAGTTCAGGAAGAGAGTTGCATGCTTATGTTGTTAGACAGAGGGAGTTACAAAATAATGTTTTTGTTGCTAATGCGCTTATGAGTTTTTACTTGAGGATGGGTCTTTTCAAAAGAGCGGAAGCCTTGTTTAATGGGATAATGTCCAGGGATCTTGTTTCGTGGAATGCCATTATTAGTGGCTATGTCTCGCATAATGAGTATTCTCGAGCAATCCATTTGTTTCACAAATTAGTGTCAGGACAGATGCTGGAGCCGGATTCAGTCACTCTTCTTTCTGTCCTTTCTGCTTGCACTTATCTGCACAATCTGAAAATGGTTCAGCAGATTCATGGATATACGATTCAGCATCCAATTTTATGTAATGATACAGCAGTTAGTAATGCCCTGATAAATTCCTATGCCAAATGTAGTGATTTAAATTCATCCTTTAGGACATTCATGATGATGTCTCGGAGAGATTTAATCTCCTGGAACTCGATGCTTGACACCTTTGCGGACAATGGATGTGAGTTACAAGTGGCCATTCTTTTAAATCAGATGACAGAGGAGAGAGTTAGACCGGATTCCATCACCATGTTAACTTTGATTCGACTCTATGGAGTTTCCTGTAAACCATTGAAGTTGAAAGAAGCTCACGGCTATTCATTGAGGGTTTGTCACTGGCAAGGTATATTGGTTTCAGCTCTAATTGATGCATATGGTAAATGTGGTAATTTGGATTATGCGCACAAGATTTTTAGGTCACTGTTCCATGAGAAGCCATTGATGTTAGATTCAATGAAGCCAGGATATAGGACTCTTAATACACAGGTTGGAGATGGTAGAAGCTTTGAAAATATGGTGCCAATCGATCTCATGACTTGGAATTTGATGATCAGAGCATATGTGTCTAACAATCATCATGAAGGTGTTGCTTCATTATTGCTTGAGTTACAAGTTCAAGGCCTAAGGCCTGATGCAACAACCATTATGAGCATTCTTCCCACATGTGCTAAAATGGCTTCAGCTGATTTGCTGAGCCAGTGCCATGGATATGTGATCCGGGCTTGTATTGGGGATGTTCAACTGAACGGAACCCTGATAGATGTATACGCAAAATGTGGCTGTATAAGCTCAGCCGCCAAGCTTTTTTGGTCAAGCAGCCTCAAAGACCTGATCATGTTCACAGCTTTAATTGGTGGTTATGCCATGCATGGTATGGGGAAAGAAGCACTTGCCCTCTATAATCATATGCTTGAGTTGGGTGTCAGGTCAGATCACGTGGTCGTCACAGCTGTCTTATCTGCCTGCAGTCATGCCGGTCTTGTGGACGAGGGGTTGAGGATTTTTCACTCCATAGAGGAAGTTCATGGAATGACACCTACCATGGAGCAATATGGTTGTGTAGTGGATCTTCTTGCTCGACAAGGCAAGGTTAAGGATGCATATACATTTGTCACTAAGATGCCTGTCAAACCCAATGCAAACATATGGAGCACATTGTTAGGTGCTTGTAAGACATACCATGAGGTGGAACTGAGTCAGATTGTGGCTGATCACCTTCTGAGTTATGAAGAAAAGGATATTGGGACTTATGTCACAATGTCGAATCTTCACGCATTAGATGCAAACTGGAATGGGGTTTTGGAGATCAGGAGACTTATCAACACGATTGATAAGAGGCATGCAGGATGCAGTTGGATGTAGATGAAAGGAAAAGAACATTTAGTCTGGTGATTCTTCTCGTCCAGATCGTACTGCAGCGTCTGTAGAATGTTGGTTGGCTGGATTGAAAATATTGAGTGTCCATTCATATATTAAAAAAGGGTAAACTGATTATGAACTTAAGTGCTGACTTTTCATCATCATCCCTTAATCTGTTTTTGTCTTTCATGGGTTAACTTGGGCTATCATCTTCTTGTCTTTGTAGTGCTCGCATTGGACCGCCATGGTTACTTGCTCGACTTTCAGAAGTTGAGAATTTTGCAAGATTGAATTGAAGGAAGGAGGAGCTACATCACTCATGTCTCAATGGTAATACTCTCACCAAATGAATTTTCATGCTTTTAACAATTAATCAAATGTAATAGTAAGGTGTACCTGGAACTTTTGCATGTAATGTCTGCTTTGTGACCCACGAATCTACATGACTGCATTTGAAACGATGAACAACAATGCGTAAAAACTCTGTTTGGGATGCCCAATTCTTTTCCATAATAAGTTATTGGGGAGGAAGATACATGTTTATGGCACATTCCCTCCTGTGCATTTCGGTATGTGTGTTGTTTGCAGTCTCTCTTTTTCGGCAAAGATATGTCTCGTGTGGTGTACTGCATATGTTGTTCCAAGTCAGAAATAGCTTCTGCTCCATTGAAAGTTTTCCTAGTCTGTTCACCCTAGGAACAAAAGTAGTCGTAGGATGATTTTCATTTACAACTGAAGGCCTTTAAAGACCAAGAACGACATTCACAACGCTGCTATGGAATTGTTCGTTCTTTGTTATTGTTCAAGGCTGTAAGTTCTTTTTGTTTTGCAAAATGAATGTAAGACACAATTGCACTTTTGTATATCAAGGATATTAGTATCTTTTACATGCTAAGGTGGTCACCTGGTGCAGCTAGTTACAAAATTAATACTGCTTTCACCATCTGCCCTAATCAGTAAGCTAACCTCCAGGAAATTTCTAGGTCCTGTGTGTCGGTTAAACACATAAAAGAGTCTCTTCGTCGAAAGGAGGGAAAAATCTACGAGGGCAAAAGAGCAGATCTGGTTTTGCATGCGCTACTGTACTAAGGTTACTCAAATACTCGTTATCAGGTAGCTGATCGAAACCTATCTCCTTATCAAGCTTATGACTCTCTGCCTTTTCCTGGAGATGTTAGAGGGAACAAGCTGAGCAACTCTGGCTCTGCAAACCCAGGTTTTGACCTTGGTGAAGGATGCAGGTAAAATCGCCTCTCTTTTATGGCTTTCTCTTCTTCTTGAGTATTCAAGTCAGGGATTGCTGATTCTCCTTTAGTATCTCTTTCCACTAAAGACAGGCTTGAGAAACATTTGGTCGGGGTGGTCACAGGGCTTGACTGAAGAACTCTACTCGCTGATGTAGATGGAGAAAATCTCTGTTGATCTGGTGATCGAAGCTGCTGCTCATTAAAATGTTGATGCATAATTCCGGCTCCTTGCTTCAAATTCAGAGGAGGTTTGATTATTTCCAGCTTGGCTTTATATTGTCTCCTTTCATGAAGCTTGAACTCCGGTTTTTTTACACCGATATTACCTCTACCAGTTGTCAGGTCATCCCCTGAGTCTGCTGGTGCTTCTGATGACCCTGTTAATCGTTGGACAACATCTTTAAAAGTCTTAGTATCTACCTGCACGAATGTTGTTAGCGGCTTTGAATCCATCAGGACCTGTTTCTGAGGCGTCTCCATGTTGAATGTATTGCTTCGCAGTTCGCACCAGTCCTTAATCTAGCAGTAGAGGTCCTGACCTGCAAGCAATACAATTTTACAGGACAGGTTAGCTTTGCTTATGCAACAGTGTTTTTCATATGCATTTACAGCCTAAGTTGCTTCTGATTCATAAAGTTCCACACTTATATATTCTTTAGTTGGCATTTGCTTTAAGCTATTGTATTTGAATAACTTGCCTAACTCAACCCACTAAAACCCAATCTTTCCTAACTCTTAACAATGTTTTGCTTAAAGAAATGACTTCTGATATTCTTTGCTTGACTGGCCGTAAAGTGTGTTTTCATAAATTGGTAAGCCCCTCATGTGGACGGGCGAGTTCCTCCGGTATCAGTACATAAGGCTCAAACCCGTGAACCCCGAGTTATAAGGTCGTATTCCTACCACCAGGCTCCCATCCAAGTCTCAATTAATCGCGACATTTTAATCCGAAATTTAGTCATGTCTGCTGTACCCTGTCACGGCATTAGACTCTGATAGAGGAATAATTGTATAGCAAGTCGTCCTATATATGTTCAGGGAGAAAAGCAACCTGTGGGGTATTTAGAAAGATAGGCATAAAATTATCAAACCTTTTTGACTCTTTTTAGATAAAACACTCTGACAATATCTTTCAAACTACGTTTTACTTATTACTCACTCTACATAAACTCAACTTCACACTATATTCTTTTCTCCATGCATACATACATGATACATCAAACTAACAAAGACATTAAACCAGTCCTAAATCTAAGCATACCTCGACAAATTCTCGAGTTTTCGACAATCCAAGGCGACTAGAGAAGCCGAATCCAGCCTTCACTCATCCATTTCCCTAGGCATGCACAACGAGAAGGCGGTCAAGAGGGTGAAACCTAACACGATTTTGGGAGAGTGAGAGAGAGATAAAGAGAGATGGGGAGAGCAAGTGTTTGGAGGAGGAGAGAGACGTTAAGAATTCATATTTACAACTAAGAAACAGGTGAGAACAAAGGAAATGCAACCGCAAAGCAACAGAACCATTTGCTGTGCCCACATCACATGTTGAAAGAGAAGAGCAAAGCTTTTTTGGACCTTTTTGGTTATAAACTTTGGTTGGTTACTTGCTTTTTTTTTTTCTTGGGTTGTTTCTTTGATTAGTTGGAACACTTGCCCATAATGATCGTCAACCTCAAAAATATATAACTGCCCAAAAATGTGATATTTGCCACCTTAAGAGTAAGATTAGCATGGTTGTCAAATGGGTTAGTTACTTGCTTATGGTGGTTACGAACTTACGATGGATGGGCATGACATGGGTTTGGGCGTTTTAGCTTATGGTGTTAGGTGACGTTCGGACTTGAAATTCGGGATTGCTAAATTACATGCGGAGTTTTAAAAATGATAAATTTACCTCATTTTGAGCAAAAAGTGGTATTTCCAGGCGTGGCTGGAATTGTGTTCGCCTCTAGTATTGTCGACTTATGTTTTGAACCCCCTATGCTAGGTGTATCAAAATGAAAGACATTGACGAGATTTGCATAGCACCTGAAATTTTTACCTTAAACTACTGAGATTTGTGAATGTTCTAACCCAAATTCGGAAATTCGAAATGAGTATGGGGCTAGATTGTGTACTATTTATAGATTTTGACAGACTGATTTATGGGCTCTGTAATTCTTGCTGCTGCATCAGAAATTCGTACGAAAATGTCAAATGCTAACAACTTTGACAATCATATGCTAGAGCTAGACTGATTGTTTTAAGACAAATATAGAAAGTCAAAATGGTTGCGCTGAATAGATTATTTACTATAATTGGATTATGTTTACTATGGAGCTGTTGAGCTCTTTTCTGTTTTTGACAAAGGTGCATTGTGTACTTGTGTAGCATTTTACAAAGATGAAATTTCACCGAATATGTTTGAGTGCAGTAACAAGTAACAAGTAACAACTAACAAGACAAAGAAACCAATCAACCATGATATGAGTAACAAGTTTTACGAAACGCAAAATCGCGTTAATTAATGTGGAAAGGGCATGGAATAGTTTCCTTCTACCTTATCGTTTGGTAAGGTTGAAAGGATATTCATCTTATTCAAAAAAACTATGAATTGACAAGACGGTCTTTATGAATTATTATAATCAAACGAGGTGAAAATATAACAGTTTCCTTGTTAGACAGTATAATACTATGAACGTAAGTGTCATGTACATCTCATACTTATACTTGTTACATAATCTAAACAAAATGGCACATATTATGACCACAAAAGAAAGATGAGCAATAATAAGTGAAGCAACCAACATTCATGAAGTATTGATGATTTATTGACTATTTTAGTCAAATCCATATTGTTGTTACTCATTTGTGTATGCTCCACTGATCTTCCCAAGCCAGGTGGTCTAGGACTTCTGCAATACCCAATACCCCAATCCATCAACAAATCTGGGTCACCTTCAATGTCAACATCATTTGCATGTTTGAAGCATAGCCCTGAATTATTGTATACCCTAAGTTTTCTTCCCATTTTCCACATTATATCCTTATCGAGGGGAAGCGGCCCATTCAATTGGTTATCGTTTAATCTTAGCTCGCTAAGAGACTTCATGCCCCGAAAATTATCTGGTATCGACCCATTTAGTTTGTTTCCGTCTATGTGGATGGCGCGAATCTTCGGTAGTTCGCCCAAGGAAGATGGAATTGGTCCTTGTAAATTCATGTCAGATAAGACCAAAATGACTAGGTTTTTCATGCCTTCTAGTGCATGGTTAGGGATGGTTGTGCCCATCATTGGGTTGCCCTTGAGGAGTAAGGCTTGAAGGGACACAAGGTTTTTGAGTGAACTAGGGAACGGGCCGGTGAGACGGTTGTCGCTGAGGTCCATGAGAATGAGCTCTTGGAGGTCCATGATCGAGTCGGGCAATGGACCCGTGAAGCGGTTGTGACTAAGATCCATCTTAGCTAAAGATGTACAAAGCCCAATACTCGATGGTAGTGAGCCGGATAATAAATTTCGACTAAGGTCCAAGACATTCAATGATGGTAAACGGATACCGGGTACTTGACCCGTTAACCGATTTCCACTCAAGTCTAAGGATCTTAGCTGGTATGCTCCGCCCAGTGACAAAGGTACTGACCCGTTAAGGTTGTTTCCGCTCAAATCAAGTACCCTTAGCCTAGCCAAGTTGCCTATTTCACTTGGTATTGGGCCTACATGCCCGTTTTCTCTCAAGACCAAAGTTTGAAGCGATGGGCCCAAATGGCCCAAAAAGGATGGGATGGGCTGGGGAGTGTTGGTTAAGCAGCGGTAGAAAAACAAGGTCCGTAAATAAGGTAGTTTGGTAATCGATTTAGAGATATATGATCGGTTGGGGTTACATGTGGGGAATGCAGTATCATCCGATAACGCCCCGAAAGATAGAGAAACAACGTGATAGATATTGTCTTTATCAGGGATACACTCAATACCATGCCACCTCCCTCTACACACATCAGGTATTTCGGTCGCCCACGAGTTACCGGTGGCTCTCATTATATCGTAGACAGCATCTTGTTCGTGGGTATCAGTTCGTGCCCCACTTCCGCCCATGGCGAACCCCGTTTGTGGCGTATCAACTAGGGTTTTCGGAGTAGTAGAAGGCGATATAACGGTAAATGGCATAATGCCTAAGGGTAAGTGTACAAGACATGATATTAGGAGTGTGACATATATTGATATAAAAAGTGCCATTTTTTAAGGTAGTGATAATAAAGAATATAAAGGGGACAATGTAGAATTTTAGCAGAAATTGAGGTTGAGAGTGTGCTCATAAAATGTGTGCGTATTATATATATGGGTAGAAATTAATATGAAGTGTAAAAGTGGGTGCATGCAAGTATGCAAGGAAGTGTAACAATTACGAGTTCACGAGGATGAGATGAAAATGAAATAAATTGGGAGGAATTGTTGTTTTGGGTGCATTTATTTCCTTCACGAGATATAAGCTTCGGGTTCTTTAGTTTCTGCGCCACGTAGCATTTACAGAAAGAAAAAAATAATAAATAAATCCCACCATCAAAACTCAAAAATAAACAAAAAATGTGGCTGCTGGGATTCGAGCCCAGGTCTCCACGGCCACAACGTGGAATTCTTACCACTAAACTACAGCCACTTTGGTGATCATTTCTTCCATGCAATTATATTTAAACCAAACTCCTTGGAAATAATCCGGGGAATGTGTTGCGTGACGTACGTTGTCACGTATTTTACATTTTTCTTTTTCAAAAATTACTCTTTTTTTTTCACTTTCTTCGGTTTACTCATTTTCACGTAAAGTTTCAAATAATTGGACACTCGGACATTGTTTAATCTATTGAGACATCCAAGCATTATAACCTAAAATAAAAACAAAGAAGCAAGACGTAAAATGATGTAATTTGGTGGACTTTCCTAATTGGAAGTTCGGAACTATACTCGATCGATTTCCATTTTATCTAATGACTTAATAAGAATTTCTGGTCAACCGAAGCTACCAAGTTTTCTTTGTAATTTAATAAGGTTTATGACGACTATGATGAGATTTGCATACGAGAACATGAGATGTAAATGGAGTTTTTTAAGATAAGAAATTGATCTCAAACTTAATGAGCAATCACTGCAAAAATAAAATCAAATATTAGTTTGGCTCATTATTCCGAGATAATGGTTTACTTCTTCACATCCACCGTGCAATGCACGCAGTTATTGATAGACAAAAGAATCATGCATGGTATGCACTACTTCCGTGTACTAGCTAAATCATTACGTCTGTTTGGTGGAGATATTCAAATTCCGGTACCGTAGTAGGCAAGCTTGAAGGGGGAAGAGACATCACCCTAGGCTTTATTTGTTGATTTATTTTATGGACAATGCTAGAGGTCTAAAATGTAGACACCCAAAAGTGTCTACAATCCGTAATAATTTTACTACACTATCAAAATTTTACTACTCACATAGTTAATTTTACTACCTGAATTTTTTACTACAATTAATTTTACTATTTCGATATCAATTTTACTACTATTAGCTCAATTTTACATTGTAAACAAATTAATTGTGTCTAAACTATAGACCTCTATCAATTTGCTTATTTTATTACATGATGATTTTACTGAAAAAGGCCGAAGTCGTGGTATTCTTTTCACTCCAAAGAAGATGCACATGCAAATTACATTTTGCTGCATATATAGTTGGCCAGCCAATTAGATTAAAGATATATAGTAGCAAGTAGCAACTACTGCTTGGATTAATTCATTGTTAGTTATAATAAGTGTATAAGTCTACCTCTTAGCTAGCTAGTACACTAGTAGGCAAATTCCTCATTTGTCCTAATACAATCAATCCTTGCCTTTATACATTAACTAAGCAACCTAATCGTAACTATACTCTATTATTAACTTATACCACACCCTTCATTCCACATAAAATTTCTAATTTTACACTTTGATACGTACAATTAATCTCGGCAACAACACTCGATCATTTCGCGCCCAAGTAGATCCGTGTGTACTACAACGACTTAAGGCCAAGCCAAGAGGCCAAGCCATCACCTTGTGAAAGTCATTCCTTCATCAGTAATTTGAAATACATCACTGGTTTCTTTATCACACTACGCCAAAAAGAGAGAAAGACACCGGGTTGAATTTGATCCCGACACCGGTTGTAACCAGTGTCTGGGCTGCCGGTGTCTTTACATACGACACCGGTTGCACAAACTCTACCCGGTGTCATTTCGAGTACTTACAACACCGGTTGTCAGTCAAACCAGTGTCGAAGGTGTACCTGGGACGCGCGATTGGAGAAGAGCTTTGACACCGGTTGTAGGGAAAACCGGTGTCATAGGTGTATGTTTTTTGTTTTTTTGGGTAAGGCTTTGACACCGGTTGTTCTTATAACCGGTGTCGTATGTAACATTTTTTTTTTTTGGTTTGGCTGCTTCTGCCTCGGCCAGGGAATTGGCGACCACGATCCGATTAGTCGTCAATTCCCACATTACACATACAATATATATATATACACAATTGACAAGCCACGAGATACCAATCTCCAATTTTTCGACTATCAAGTATTTCAAACCGATTCTCAACCATCGAATCTCAATCACTCCGATCCACAACATTCCTCCAAAATACAACTAACAATGGAGTTCTCTACTTTTCCAAGTTCTAAATTTCCATACTAAAACATACCAACTTCTCTATTCTAACTTAAAGAGAGTCTAAAATTAAAAGAAATCACATTAGATTTGAACACTTACAAGCAAACCAAAGTAGCTAGAAATCTTCATCTTCTTCTTCATCTTCATCCACACAGACAAATGTAGTCCAAAGATCTCTTATTTGATCCACTTGTTCATCCGTAAATTGTTTGCAACCTTTCACAACATACTAAAACAACAAAATGAATTTAGATTACCAAATTTTACACATTGATAAATAACAAGATATATGTTTTGATATTTACCGCAATAGGAATAGTTGTAACTTTTTTTTGGATTATCTCAAACATGTAACGCCAAACATAAAATCCACAATCTTGACTTCCTAATGGTTGACGGGGACACTATAAAACAAATAAAAAATAAGTTAGCTAAAATTCGAACGTATAAATAGGATATCAAAATTATATTTAATAAAAACAAAAATTCAAACGTACCATTATATTTTGCAATTTCACAAGCGTCGAAGTGTTAGTAAACTTGGCTAGAGGATCCAAACTCCTAATTCTCGTGACGGCGCTAGCAAAATAAAACCAAAATTCCAATATATAAGGTATAATTAACTAGTAATGAGTTTAAATAAAATAACTTATATAATATACACATACTCTTGTATTAGATTAAGAAGAAATTCGGGTGGTTTCTTGGTCCCTCTTGATGGATCTAACCAAAACTCCGTTCCCGATGGTGGATGAATCACAGGTAACATCCAATGTGCACTATACATTATAAAACAAATATAAGTTATGAAATATTAAAAAAAAAAAAAGTACAAGAATTGGTAAAACTAGTTACCTTTCATTATAAGGTGCAAAAAATATTTTTTGCCCGTGTGCACATGTTGTACAAGTAAAAGCATTATAAACATAATTCCCACGATCATCCTCATCATCAACATGTGTTATAGGAGACAAATATGCCGGGCATAAAAAACCATACAAACCCTCTACACGGCTCTTTTCACACACCTTTCTCAAATACCTATTACATAAAACAAAACAAAAATAGTGTTACATGTATGAATTAAGCAATATACGATTAGCATCTAAACTAGAATTATTATTTTACTTAAACAAAGGTTATTAGTGACTTACAAGATAAATGTCGTAATGTGAGTAGATTGAATTTGTCATTGATAACACCATTGCTCCATCTCTTCCGGTGTCACATACAAGTCTTGCATATTATGGAGCACATGCTCGGGAACATGCAAAGTTTTTCCCGATCCGGATTTCTTCATCTTTCGAGCTTCCTTACAAAGCCACCTCATCAACACAGTTCTCCTCATCTTCATTTTATCTTCCGTGGTTATGTCTTTAGAAGAGGAAATGGAAGTTGATGTAGGGGTCGAAGTGTTGGTTGGTGGTGTGTTGTGCTTATTTGTAGAGTTGTCTGTGTCATTCTAAGTGAACAAACAACATAAAACACTTGTTAGAAAGTGAATATAAATAAAAAACAATATGACAATTTCAATTATTATGAAATATAAGTTACCGTATTGGTCACTGGAAATATAAAAGGAGATGGCCACAACACATAACCACCAACGGCCGAAGAGAGAAAAAAAGCTTCTGGGGTCGGAACTGGAAATTCGGCATTTGACACCAAATCTTTCGAGATACTCACTTTACTATAACCGGAAGGTACAATGTTATTGTGTAGAAGGATTAGTTCCGAATTGCCCGACACATATACTTCTCCTAAAGCTACTATCTCTTGTGGATTGCTCGGAAGTGACATTTGACACTTATGCCAACCCTGCATTAATAAAGCAATAATGAAAGTTTGGCCAAACTATATATATACCACAATTCCTAAATATACTTGATTTTTATATAAAAAATTGTATAACTATATTAGATACCTGAACCTGTCCCCCTCTATTGTATGTTGAATTAATGAGATTGACGTTTGAGGAACCTGTCTCGCAGATGAATGGGAAGCAGGAGGGTCACGATCTTCATTTAAACTCACTGCTTTCCCCTTTCTTAACACATTATTAGAATCCTTAGACACTCTATCCTCTTCGTTGTCTTCCCTTGCTTGCGAATCGTGATTGTTCATCATGCTCATGAATGTTTTCATATCTTATTGACTTGGAGTATCGCCGGCTACGAATTTGCAAAACATTTGACTCATCTTGAACATTTGGGATTGCATTGTTCGCACCGTATTCTCTAACTTTACCTCGGACATCTTCTTCGTAGATCGACCAAAAACATCAGAAATATTCACCATGTTGGTTACACCACGAACACAACCCGGGTGCTCCTCTTTGCCGATTGCACGTGATAATATATCATCTCGCCCTTGTGGAACAAATGTTCCCTCTTCCACGGCTTCTTCCAACACCCCCTAAAAATGAAATAAAGAGACTAATTAGTATACTTAAATTTATATGTAAAATGAATTATTAAAATTACTATGTGAAATGATTTAAAAAACTTACAATTTCTTTCACCACTTCCTCGTCATACTCGGACATCGCACATTTCCTATATTTATGCGCTCTCAACCAAGATATATGACGTGGTACTTCTTTGATTTTCACACCTTTAGAGGCAAATTCCTCAACCTAATACATTTTTGTGTTAGTAATAAAAATATACGATTAGTTTTGAATTATCAATAATAGAAAAAAGTAAATAGGTGTATATTTACTTACAATTTCTTCGGTGATGCCAATATATCCTTTCCGAGAGCCGAAGTATTTAGTCTTCTTTTTGGACGCATTCTCTTTCCCGTCTTTGCTAAATGACTAATAATCCCAAAAAAAAAAAGTTAGATCATCCATTAAAATAAACTAAAGTTTAAATAGAATTATAAGATTATAAGTAAACTTACTAGAAACTTTGCATCTTTCAAAGGATATTCTATAAAAGCATCTCATTGATCTTGAGTGATTTGTGGATACACGACCGGCGGCTTCCTTACGACCGACAAGCATGAATCTTTTGGTAGCCTAGACCCATTGAATCTAACATTTTTTTGGCTTCATAAGTCCGAGTAGGGAGAGTATTACCACTTGGTAACATGTCATTCAACAACTCTAACAAACTAGTAAAGCTCTTGTCACTCCAACCATTTGCCGCTTTTAAATTATACAACTTTAAAACGGCGGACAATCTAGTGTACTTTTCGCAATTTTCATACAACACCTCTTCATTTTCATTCAACAAGTTCTCCATCATATTCGGGTCATCGCCAGTTACATCTACATCAATTTCATCTTTATTCGGATCAGTCTCCTCTTCTCCACTACCCTCCCCACTAATCGCATCAATATTATTGTCATCATCATCCTCACCAATATAGTCCTCACCATCCTCTCCAATATAGTCATCAACATTCTCTCTAATATCTTCTTGGACAAATTCACTATTACTTTCATTATCCATGCCCAAGTCATGTGTTGCCTCCCCATGAAAAATCCATTTTGTATAAGTTGAAGCAAAAGCACTCTTAGCCAAATGAAATTTTACCGTATCAAGAGAGTGAAATCTCATATTATAACAATTACAACACTGGCACCGCATACGCTTTAAATCTTCACAATTTTTCTCGGCAAACTTTAGAAACTTTCGAATCCCCTCCTCATAATCACAGTCACCTTGATTTGACATTGTTATCCATTTCCGATCCATGTCTATATTAACCAAAATTAACAACAAATTATCCTAAACACAACCTAATAAAAGTAAACGTCTAAATCTTACTAATTAAAACGATCAATTCAATAATCTACAATTCTATTGTTTCAATAATCGAACTAAACTCACTACTAAAATTAGTAACCAATTATTCTAAGAAAATCAAACACGATAATTAAAACTACTAATTCAAACATATAAAATGTATTTGTTTTAATCGAATAACTAAACCATTAGCTACTACTACAATACAATATTCATAACCAAACAAAACACATAAGAAAACGGTCAAATGCATAACCGGTGTCTCTTTGTCAACTATATATAAGTAGTAGTACTCTATTGTTCCCGACAACTAATGACCAATTTCACCCAAATAAGAACAATTCAACGTAGCACGCCAATACACAAAATGAATCTAAAAAAGTGCAATTCACGTAATAAGAGCAATTCACCATATAAATCTAACTATACTCAAAACAATAATAATTGAAAAATCAATAAACACAAACCTTATTAATTGGAATATGCACCAAGAGGAAGAAGTGAGCGGCGGCTAGATGAGCAAGAAGCTAAGACGCGGTTGCGGCGGCGGCGGCAACCACGAGCAGCGACGGAGCGAAAAAAGCCCCGAGCAGCGACGGCAACCACGAACGCGACGAAATTTAGAGGCAACCACGGAGCGATGACAACCACGCGAATAGGGAACGAAGGCGACGACAAAAGACTATCCAATAGGGCAAACGTCGCCGGCAATAGCAATGAGTCGCCGGCGCTCTTCGTGTTTTTTTTTTTCTGGGTTTTGAATTTGCTTGCGAATTGGGATGGAGATGATACGCGAATTCGATTGTACTAGGTGTTATTGAATCACTTATTTCCCAAAAAATAAAATGGTATAACCTCTATGACACCGGTTGTACCCAAAACCGGTGTCAAAGGTCCTCTGTTTTTGTGTAACCACGACAGTTTTCCTTTTTTTAATACCTTTGACACCGGTTTTAAGACCAACCGGTGTCAAAGGTCCTAGACTTTTTTTTTTCTTTTTGTTTTGTGTACCCACGGCAGTTTTCTTTTTTTTTTTAATACCTTTGACACCGGTTTTGAGTCAAACCGGTGTCAAAGGTCCTAGACTTTTTTTTCCTTTTGTTTTGTGTACACACGGCAGATTTTTTTTTTTTATACCTATGACACCGGGTATAGCAAAACCGGTGTCGTACCAATTTTTGACACCAGTTTTAACTATTCCGGTGTCTTATTTAGCGGTGTCTAATCCTTTTTTTGGCGTAGTGTCATCGTTATATAACATGAAAATTCGAACACGCAATTTAAAAGTATATAGGTATATACAAGATAAATTAAAGTTCCGACCATGTCTTGATTGGGATCCCAAGAATAATATCGTAGCCTACACATTTTCTTTGGTGCATTCACATTGTTTAGCTACTTAATTATCTGCAACCTCGGTGTGCAATGTACAGGTACAGCACAGCACTACATGCAGGCATTAAATCTTCAAGACCGACTAGAAGTTGTGTGTTGCTTTCACAATTTATGGCTCTCACCCACTAATTCTAGCTCACTTTCCTGCGTTTATCTCTAATAACTTCTCTAATCAATCTCTATTGATTTCATCATCAAATCCCCCGTTTAGTCCTGCGTCATCTCGATCCGTTTTAATCATCTCGTTATAATTAAATGTTTAGAATATGCATGGGACAGAAGTCACATAATAAGATTCTATATCAAACGAACGTAATATTCGACATTAATTAATTATGTCCACAAATGAGGATCGGACACGCGTATGCAACTTCGACCTTTTTTAAATCAAATCGAGTAATTCCGTCCATACTTATTTCATTACCTCGAACTAGACGTACCCCCGAAATATATGAGACCCTTCTTTATATCATTAATTGGATCATCTTATTATATAAATGGCCTGTACACACTAGCTAGTGACAACCAATAACAGTGTTAGTACGTAGTAGTAATATAATTAGGAATTCATACCATGTTTTCTTACACAAAAGACACCAAAAAAATGGTGAATTGTAACAATAACGCTACAGAAGATTTCAGCTTTCCTGTTATATCAAACAACCCATTAACAAACTTCATGGCATCTTCAACGACATCTTCTTCATCATCTTCATCTCTTTGGAGAATCGCCTCCAAAGTATACCACCATTATTCCGAAGACGAATATGAAGATGAACAAGAAGAAGAGGAAGAACATCGAATGGAAATTCGTAGTATGTGCGACGAGATTTTGCCTAGTAGGAGGGATAATGATTTGTTAGAGGGTTTGAGTTTTCGACGCGAAAATTCGAGGAATATGGAGGAAAGTATGGATTTTCTGTGGCAGAATTTCAATGAAGAAGAAGAAGAGATGTGTACAGATTTCATGAGGAATTCTAAGCAAATATCATGTGTTATGCAACGGTCCAAAATGGGTAGAAAACCAACCAGTTTGTTTGTGATAGGGAAGATGTTGAAGGGTCTTGTTTCTATCAGCAGGAAATCAGCTAATAATCCCAAGGCTTCTACGTCAAGATTTTGAATTTTAATTAGATTTGCATCTCCGATCTGGGATATGAAAATTTGAACCCGAGACAAGCAATTTCCTGTCAGGTGGAACTCCCAATCGTTGGTCGACATTACTTCTCATCAGTTGATATCGAAAGTTTAGTACGATTGTGAAGCTCTCTTGTATGTTCACTGAAAATTCGGGCATGTATTCAGCCGGATTTCTATTTTATTATAGTTGTAAGATGCGTGTTATTTTTTTTTTCTTACACTTACCGGTTTGAAACTACAGGAAACATGATCGGTCAATCTGTCCATTTTGTATTAGAAGGTAGATTTTACACTATTGGTCTCATACAATACACTGTTGAAGACTTAAAGTATACTAGTATACATGATGGAAGTAGTAGTAGTAAAAGTAACTTCTTTCTGGGCAGAAGTGTATAATAAGCCCCATACGTTTACCATTATGAGAGATTAAACCCCACGAGAATGAATTAGTGCAGTTAATCCGCACAACTAACTTTGTTAATCGGTGAAATTAACCCCCTACTCAAATTATCATGAGATTTTCAATTCTCATCAATATCTCCCCAACTTATTATTATATGGTTAATATGAAAACGAATTCCATAATTCATGAAATGTTTTGTTTTTAAATTATAGCTTGCGAACAAAAATGATACTGTGTATACTGATTTGCCGAAAATTATCACAAAGCCACATGCTCCTATGTGACGATTTTTAAAAGCATTGGCTTTATATGATGATAAATTTTGAGTTTACTTTGGCCATTAATTACATGCACATTTAAAATTATTGACTAATGTGGAGATTATTGATTACTCACATTTCAATTGTTGACCTTGATAATTATGGTTTTTTTACAAGACACCACCTTTTAAGTTTTCGATTTTGATAGACACCACCTTTTAAGTTCAAAAATCCCAAACACCACCTTTTAAGACTATTTTCTTTGACAGACACCACCAAAAACAATTCCGGCCACATTTTCTCTTGACTCCGGCGTTGACTCACCCTATCTTTTCTTCTTTCTTCTTTTGAGCCCGATATTCTTTCACTCTTCTTCATCCTTATTCTCTCTACTCAACCATTGCTTAGATTTCTTGATTTATTATCATCGTTAGTCTCATATGCTTTCTTTTCATTTGACTAGATAGAATTTTAGCTTTAATTTGCCTTTTTGCGTGTGTTAGAGATATGATCCGTTCTCTTATTGATAAGAGGAAGAGAATTGAAGAGTACATAATTGTGCTATTGACTCATTGTTAGATGAAGTCGATGAATTAAAGGAGAAATTGGGTGAAATTAAAGTTTGAAAATTGAAAAAATGATAAAATGGTGTTGTTCATAGCTTTGACAATGATTAGGGTGCATGTTGCTTACAATTGTCGAATCCAAAACTCCATTAGAGGTGAGGGGAGAGATAAGAGAGATTCTTGATATGATACGGAAAAAGAAGTAGAGTGAAATAATTAATAAAGGGGGGATTATCGAGCTTAAGAGAAGAAGAAAAAAGCAACGGAAAATAATCGGAGAGTGAGTCAATGCCGGAGTCAACCAAAATGTGGCCGGACTTTACTTTAGTGGTGTCTGTCAAAGAAAATAGTTTTAAAAAGTGGTGTTTGAGATTTTTGAACTTAAAAGGTGGAGTCTGTCAAAATTGGAAACTGTAGTGATTGGCAAAAAAAACCCGAAAAATATTGACCGCAAATGTGGAGATTTAGGTGGCAGAGACTTCAGTAAAACTGTAAAATGTACGCTTAGTAGTTAATACTCGTATTCAGATTGATGATCAAAGTGAGAAAACACTGAAAGAAGAAAAATGGAGTTTGAGACCATAAAAAACTACTTGGAAAAATTTGGTAAAGAAGATGAACCCACAAAAATCGACGAATTACCCAACAGATTCTTCGACCCATTTATAATCCACGGTCTAAAAGTGGATCTAATTGAACCGGGTCGGGTCCTCTGCACCTTCAAAGTCCCACCTCGTCTACTGGTACAGTTCAATTTCCCCCCCTTTTTCTCTCTATTCAATTTCATGTAATTTTTATTTTTTGAAGATTAAGGTTTCTAATTAGAGGTTTTTTGGGGAAGTGTGTAGAATACGGCGAATACTTTACATGGAGGAGCTATAGCTTCGCTTGTTGATTTGGTTGGATCAGCTGTTATTTACTCTGTTGGAGCTCCTTCTACTGGTGTTTCTGTTGAGATTAATGTCTCTTACCTTGATGCTGGTTTACTCAATGTAATCTCTCTCTTTCTCTCTTTTAATTTTGAGCTAATTGATTGGTTTTGGAGGTGGGAACTTGAGGAAATTTGAGGAATTTTGTGGAATTTTGCGGAAATTTGTAATGGGTTTTTGTTAAAGTTGTCAACTTGTGAAGTTGTGATCATATGAATGTGTGGTTCAAGTTTTTAGTTCATTAGTGTGGCAATGAAGCAGGATAATTTGATGGTTGGTATGTGATGGGTCTTTGTTGAAGTTGTGTACTTGTGATCATGATTATGTGTGTGATTGAAGTTGTGATTTCATTAGTGTGGAAATGAGGCAGAATGATTTGATGATTGATGTATGTGATGGGTTTTAATTGAAGTTGTGATCATGATCGTGTAGGTTGAGATTAATGTCTATACCTTGAGGCTGGTATACTCGTCATCTAACCTAACTGATTGATTTTTGGGGGGGAAAGGGCTGGAAATTTGAGGAAATGTGGAATTCTGCGGATTTTTGTGATGGTTTTTTGTTAAAGTTGTAAACTTGTGATCATGATTATGTGTGTGTATCAAGTTTTTATTTCATTAGTGTGAAAATGAAGCAGAATAATTTGATGGTTGGTGTATGTAATGGGTTTTGATCAAAGTTGTGATCGTGATCATGTGTGGGTTGAGATTAATGTCTGTACCTTGAGGCGGACATACTCAATCATCTAACCTAATAGATTGAGATTTTGGGCGAATGGGGTGGGAACTGAGGAAATTGGGAATTTTGAAGATTTATGTGATGAGTTTTTGTTAAAGTTGTGATCTTGATCATGTGTGATATACGAAATGAAGCAGGATTGTTTGCTGGCTGATTCATGTGATGGATTTATCAAAATTTTGATCATGGTCACGTGTGTAATTTTGGGGAAATTGGAAATTGGAAATTGTGTAGGATTGTTTCAATGTTGTATTCTGAAACATGTGGATGATCTTCTTAGTGATGAAAGAGTTGAAAGGAAGAGTTCATGTATTGTAATCTAAGGCTGATATCTATGTTTTGATCAGTGCACAATTAGAATGTCATGTGCTGAGTTTTTCTTTAAGTACACAGCTTTCGATGGTGCTGTGCTTAATAGCTTATGCTAAACTGCTTATAATGCGCCAATTGCCGAGCAACTTAATCTAATAGTCTTGAGGTAAATAAATGTTCTACAAAGATAAGGTTCTGAGGGTTAGATGTAAAACTTTCAAAGAGTCTCGTATTCTACTTAAATCGAAACAAAAGGTGTCCCAATGATATGTTTCATCTACGGCATCTAGGCTTCCTTAGGCCCCCTAGGTTGTCGGGCTCTGTATTCAAGCACCTGTCTGGCACTTTTCAACATAAAAAAATAAAAGGAAAGTATATGCCTGCCATGGACACTGAATTTACAGAGACTTAACACTTCCTCTTAGTCCTGTAACATGAAATATTTTGATCATGGTCATGTATTTAATGTGTGCAATTTTGGGGAAATTGGAAAGTGGGTAGGATTGCTTCATTGTTGAATTCTGAAACATGTGGACGATCTTAGTGCTGAAAGACTTGATCAGTGAAACTGTGTTTCTAGCAGTGCACATTTAGAATTGTCATGTGCTGAGTTTGTCGGCAAGTACACAGCTTTGGATGGTGCTGGGCTGTAGAAGCTTAGGACAAACTGCATGACGACCATTTATTTGCGCTAATTGCTGAGCGAATTAGTCTTGAGGGAAAACAAAACGTTCTACAAAGATGTGGTTTTGACTTCTGATTTCTGAGGGTTAGATGTAAAACTTACATAGTGTCCCCGTATACTACTAAAAACAATGCAAAAGGTGTCCCAATGATATGTTTCTTCCTTAAGTCCCCTAGATTGCTGGGCTCTGTATGTTTGCTGAAGTACCCTGTCTGGCACCTTTAAAAAAAAAAGGGTAATTGTGTGGCAGTGGACACTTAAATTAGGTATAGAGACTTGACACTTCCTCTTAGGCCTGTAACATGAAATGTTTTCGAGAACAACCAGAATTTGACATCCAAACATGTACCTGTGTTGGGAACTTGGCGAGTATGACCAACTTAGCCAGGCACTTTGGTTGGAGACTTGGACTCTTGGAGTGAATAGTGTGAGTGCCACAGTCGGATTTCTTTTCGGTCACATGTTGATGATCTTAGGTACACTTTTGTTGCCTTCTCTGTGAGTTTGGGTTTACAGGTTTGATTTTGTGTTCACCATTTAACCAAAGTATTAAACTCTTTACTTTGTGTTCAATAGAGTTTGAAGACTTTTGGGTGATACTGTACTGATAATCAACCCTGACTTGTGCTGCAGGAAGACATTGAAATAGAAGCTAAGGCTCTGCGCGTTGGAAAATCAATTGGTGTTGTGAGCGTAGAGCTGAGGAAGAAAGAAAGTGGGAAGATCATTGGTCAAGGACGGCACACCAAGTATCTTCCAATAACAAGCAAACTATAGTGTGATTTCTTTTCGAAATGAATAATGGTTTTTTCACATCATGATTATTTGGGAGAACGAGGTGCTTGTAAGTGATTACTCATGTTACTCTCTGTTGTGCGAATTCATGATGCATATATATGGATGTATAGTTTCATGATTATTAATGATAGACAAGATATTCTGAAGTTACTGAAGTCTCTAACTTGTGATGTATTTTTACATGTCTCTTCTTCTTTGAGAAGCATGTGGGATTGGTGATGAAGGCCTCTAGGACAGATTGTTACATATAGTACCCTAGTCGTCTGGTTATCATTGTCATAGACTTGCAATCAATAAATCAAAACACTCGGAGATGGGACTAGGAAAATCAGGTATCTCTAGTGAAAAATTTCATGGTTAGTTTCTTTTGTCATTAAAAAGATATGGTGCTTGTTTTAGGTCTGTGAAACCTCTAGAATGCCAATAGCATCTTCCCAATTAATTCCACCTCTAATTGTTCTCCTCCCGCCTCCTCCATTGCCTTTCCTCATCATAGCGACAAACTCCCCGTAGTCTATTTGGCCATCCTGAAACATAGCATTTACTTATTAGAAAACGGAGCTGCTCAGGTAAGTAACTCGCCAATCTTATGTTTGGTATACACTATACACCTCACAGAATATGCGAAAATGAGTCTGGACCGTATAATTTAAGGTACAAGCTTCAGTCATTGTGTCTACATGTCTAAGTGGCATCAGAAAGGAAACTTACATTGTCTTGATCAATCTCTTTGATCATGTCTTCTAGGTTAAGGTCACTGAGCCCAAGTTCTTTGCAAGCTTGTTGAAGCTCCTCCATGGTTATATAACCACTGCCATCTTTGTCGAAGTAGGCGAATGCTGATGCTAGGTTCTCCTCTCTATCCAGTTTGTTCAGGTGTAGGGTAGCAGCAAGAAATTCTCCATAGTCTAGGGTTCCATTTTCATCGACATCTGCCTGCCATTAGGAAGTTGACATTTGATTCAGAAACCAGTAGTCAAGAATTTTTTTTTTTTTTTTTTTGAAGGCAAAATCAAGAGATAACACAAACATAGGAAAACTAAGAGACGCAAGACTTAACATATGGGCCAACAAAACCCATATGTAAATCTTTCAACACATTACTAGAAAAAGAAATGTTTTTATTCAGTCATGCTTTTGTATCAGGATGATTTTTCTTACTGCTTGCATGAGATCCATAATTTCTGACTCTCTTATCTTGGAGTCGACCCGCTGTAACCCGTCTCTCAGCTCTTCGAATGTTATAGAACCACTTTGATCTTTGTCTATTCTTTTAAATAGCTCTTTCAATCCACCAATTTCTTCTTCTGACAGTCTCTCTGCGATGACCTGTGGAAGACTTGTGGTCAGCTTTTCTAGAATAGAATCATATAATGATGGAAGACATTAACTTGTCACTCTATGTTTTTTGGTCTCTCCTTCACTCATGCTTCCTATTGAAAGTTCGAGGTAAATTGGCTAACTTGAGGTATGTTTATGCTGAAGACTTGTAACATAATCTGTGAAAAGTTTTAGAAAGCACACTTCTGGCCTTTCCTTGCCCTCGTGTTTTTTTTTTTGACAAAGGAGTGTGTCTTCTTATACGGTTAAGAATGCAGAATATGTTTTACCCGGCAAGCCATCTTCTTTAGCTTGTTCATGGCCGAAAATTGCTTGAGGCGTGATAAAACAGCTGAATCAAGTGGTTTGTCCGGGACACTTGCATCATCAACAATCCATGGGTGACCTGATGGAAACACAGCTACTATTAGTGATCAGCCCTTAAGATGTGCAAATATCAGTTCAATGGGAGAAGTTATAAGACAAGAGGAAAGCAACAGGGTGGTCTGAGGATCTTACTGAGCACTTGATATGCTGTGAGCCTCTTCTTGGGATTCCTTTCAAGCATCTTTCTAATCAGATCTTTTGCTCCATCTGAGATAGTTGGCCATGGCTGACTTTCAAAATCGATCCTTCCTTTTAGTACTTGCTTGAAGATTCCAGCGTCGGTTTCTGAAATGAATTTCGCAAGGTTGCTTATCAGGAGTTTTCACCAGGTTACGCTGGTTTAGTACCAGCAGAAAACATTGAGGCTTGCACTACTCAACTCATGACTGTTAAGACAGTCAAGAGTTCAGCATTCATCTGCAACTGTTAATTCTGAACAAAATCCTGATTGCTGTTGACGGCATTTTTCTCTCGACTTACCTGCCCAGAAAGGCGGGACTCCACTGAGTAATATGTATAATATGACCCCTGCACTCCAAACATCTGCTTCTGGCCCATAAATTTTGCACAACACTTCTGGTGCGACATAGAAAGGACTCCCAACCACATCAGAGAAAGTATCACCTGCAAAATAGGAAACAGCAGGTAAGGGCAACTCTGAGAACCTTTTTCGTTTCTTGGCGTGGTGATTTACAGTGTCGGAGAATGAAGAGTATCCACATTTAATCGAATCTGTGATGCTTTTTCTTATTTGGTTAGTACCATCTGGTTTAGTCCGGAACGGATTTGAGTCAGGTGTACGATATGATTTCTAATATTTTGCTTCTGGCAAAATTTCTTCAATATATGCAGTGTTTAATGACAGATATCGTGGGCGAAAACCTAGGTAAGGCGGTCTTACGAGAGAACGACCTGGTGTATTTAAGGTTTCTGAAAACTCTACCAAAATCTTTAGTTCATAATGCTAAAATGCAAGGAAACCCAATGAAGGAGATTAAAGTTACAGTAGATTTGCTATACCTGGCTGATAAAACACAGAGAGGCCAAAATCAGTAGTTTGGAGGGGAGAATCCTCAGCAGAACTCTCAAACAAGAAATTCTCAGGCTTGAGATCTCTATGCATAACCCCAAAAGAATGACAAGCTTCAACAACACCAACAATGGTCTTCATCAACCTCGCCGCTTCTCGCTCACTGTACTGCCCTTTAGCCACAATCCGATCAAACAGCTCCCCACCTTCACACAGCTCCATAACCAGATGAACACTGCAGGAATCCTCATATGCCCCCTTAATGGTCACCACATTTGGGCACTCAGCTAGGTGGTGCATTATCTGAATCTCGCGCCAAACATCGTCGCAATCTTCCCTGCACAAGAGCTTCCTCTTGGGTATTGTCTTACAGGCATATTTTTCACCTGTGGAATTCTCTGTGCACAGGTATGTAGTTCCATATTGACCCTGGCCTAGTTTTTTACCTAGGGTGTACAGATCAGTAAGGTTTGGTGTCTCATAGGGGAGCACTGATGTGGGTTTTGAGAATTTTACTGAGGTAGTTTTTGTGATTGTCATGGTTGGTTATGGAAGTCTGAGATTTGGGCAGAAAACTTCTCAGGGAAGAACCAGGAAATGTAGAACACAGGTTACAGGAAAATCTTAATAATACAGCAAGTTGTGGTATGATTGTTGGAACTTTGTCAGAATGTTTGAAAGTGGGGTTTTTGTCTTTAGAATATTTTAGAGTAAACAAACCCATTTGGTATGATTCTTAGGCAAATTAAAAAACTATTAACCCTCAAATCGCATTATACTCTATCTTAAATTAATAGGAATGGTTGTTGTCATGATTTCATGGACCATGGGATGGGACTAGTCCTTCCAATGTCAAGGTTCCGACACACACGTGCGGAACAATCACACTATCATAGCGTCGTTACAAATATCAAAATGTCAACTAGTTGAATTGGTAAAATCACTAGAAAATAGTATGAATGAGAATGTTCAAAACTCGTTTCTATCAATATTGTTATTTTGCAGTTAGTTACTCCCTCCATTCAAGTCCACTCTTCCTAACACTATTCGGCACGTACTTGAAGGCGCGGTTTTCTCTGTGTTAGAGATTACGTAAAATTCCAAAAATTTTAGACAAACAAGATTAAATATCAATAGTGATTTTCACAAAATTTTAGAATTTTACGTAATATTAAACATAGGTAGAATCGCACTTTAAAGTTCGTGCGAAAAGTGATAGGAATAGTGGATTTGAATGGACGGAGTATTTATTAGAAAGTTGTCCACTATGTTTATTTGTTTACTGTTCTAAGTGTTTATTTGTTTACTGTTCTAAAAGAATGTCAAATTGTCTACTTTTGCACGTTTTAAACAATAGAAATAGTCGTGGTTCTCCTTATGTGCGCCTACCTCAGTTGAATATTCAAAGCACCATGGTATTGTACTATTGTACAGGGTGGATAATCACTTAATAACATGGGCATTGGAAAAAAAATTGTGGGATGTTAATAAAATTCTTCTATTCATTCTCTTAAATGATCAATGTTTAATTTGAATTGATCGCATATATTAAAATCAGCGGATCATCACTAAAGAAAAAACGAAAGAGTTATCTATGTCAAGTTGTCAACTTCCATTAACAAAGTCTCTAGTCTTCGAGTTGATTCATTCTTTTAGAATTGTTCCCAAGAATGAATTTTTGGTCGTTTTGAGCCTTGGCTCTTACAAATTGATGTACTCCGTATTATTCAAGCTCAGTTTCATTCCTATGCTTGTCCAATGACTGTCGTTATTCTTCTTCTCGAGTTTTCCTCAACAAAATGCGAGGAGTTCAAATTAGAATAGAGATGTAAAGATCGTTTCTCGTATGAAACATGTTATTCCCGTTTCAGCTTTCTAGTCCTTCTTGCAGCATCTAAGATTTATTACCGATAGCAAAGTATATTTTAACATGATTGCTAAACGCAATACTTGTATGTGGACTGGCTTTATACACTGGATCAGTTACCTCGTGGGCCTTGAGGCCTTTTTTGTACCCATGGACCGACTATTGGTTTACTTTAGAATTGGATCGGACACGACTTTTATTGGGTCATCAAATGAGTTGCGTCATTGTCGGAGAACGAGTCATTACGAATTTGGTTAGGTTCAGTTCCGATTAGACATAATCCAATTTTGTCGAATATCACGTAGGGTCGAATCGGGTTTGGAAGATCACAATTTGGAGTTCGTTTGGGTCATATTTTCGGGTTCACGAGTCAAGCTTCTCAGGTCAGTTTGCCGATTCGAAATTCAAATAAAAACAATTGGAAAGAATCGTTTGTCGAGGATGACAATCTCTGTGTCATTCAAGGAGAAAGGCATCTATGAGCTCAATTTAGGGGGTACCTTCCCATTTTGGGTTCGTCTGAAATTATTTCGTGGGGTTAAGTCGGAAGCAAATAGATATTGCTTTCTAGTGCTTTCAGCGCTTATTAGTTAATCCTTTAAATTAAAAAAAAATGACCTGAAAAAGAAAAACCAACTACTTCACTGGAAATCAAACCAGTAATTAATCAACCAAAACTTGGACACAGTGTGCACAAAGTCTTTTGGAATACCGCATGCAATGAATCAAACTTCAATGGTACCACGTAAATTATCACAACGAGTTGTTGTAAGTGATGATTGTTAGATGAAAATACAAATCAAAAAAATATGATCAGAACACATTCTTTCCAATTAATATTAGGAAAATTTTTTAACTCCTACCTTTTATATACCAAAACTTTTAAAATTCTACCTTATTTCTAAAAAGTTTCTAAATCCTACCTTATAAAACATTTTTTTATCAAACTCCTAACAAAATTTCTACTCCGGCGGGTTTGACTCTATTTTCCGACATTGACCTTCGACTTGACGCGATTTCCTTCGATTTGTTTCGTATTCTTTCCAATTTCTCCCTCAAATTTCACCTTCTCTCTCCTATTTTCCACATTATATCACATTACACTCCAATTTGATCTTCTCTCTCCTATTTCTCACATTTTGCGATCAAATTGGAGTGCAATGTGATATAATGTCGGAAATAGGCGAGAGAAGGTGAAATTGAAGGAAGGGAAAACGATACAAATCAACGAAAATCGCGTCAATTTGAAGGTCAATGCCGAAAAATAGAGTCAAACTCGCCGGAGTAGAAGTTTTGGTAGGAGTTTGACAAAAAAATGTTCAATCGGTATATGGTACCCCGGGGGTACATAGCTCTAGGTACCCCCAATTCAAGTGGTATATAATGAGTGAAAATTGGAAATTAATGAGTGGAATTCGGGAAATAATGAGTGAAAGTTGGGAAATAACGATTGGAAGAAAGCTGTATATCATGATTGAAAATTCAGAAATAATGACTGAAAATAAATAATGACTGAAAATAAATAATGACTATCATGTTATATATAATGAGTGAAAATAGCAAGATAATGAGTGAAAATTGAGAAATAATGAGTAAAAATTGTAAAATAATGAGTGAAAGTACACAATGAGTGAAATTGAGAAATAATGAGTGAAAATTGTAAAATAATGAGTAAAATTATATAATGAGTATAATGTGCAATATAATGAGTGAACAGTTAACCGGGGGGTACGTAGCTCTAGGTACCCCGGGGTACCTAATAATTTGTGAAAAATGTTTTATAAGGTAGGAATTAGAAACTTTTTAAAAATAAGGTAGGATTTTGGAAGTTTTGATATATAAAAGGTAGGAGTTAGAAATTTACCCTTAATATTAAAAAAAAAAAAAAAAAAAAAAAAAGGGATTTCAAAGTAATAAGGCTAAAATCCAAACCAAAAGAGACTTCGCATACAAACTCAATAAAACACATAGTTAAAGCCCTAAACAACTCTCTACGACTCTACCCATGTCTTTTACCAGGAGGGCACAATCTAAATTGGAAGGGCTTGGCTCCAATCTAACAAGTTGAGAATGGTGTAGCGTGCAGGAGAAGTTGGCCAGTGCGGATATGGAAGTCCTAAGAGTCGCAACATCCATACCCCTGAAAAAACCCAATTGAAAATCCAAAATCGGGTGGTACTCGAACCATAAATGATCGATCCACCGTCATTTTGATGGGTCGGGCAACAGCATCCACATTGTATATATTGACCAACAACCTGAAGCCCTTTTTTTTCCTTTATACTAGTATCACATTTCCGCAGTGTCGTCAGAGAGGTTTTGAAACGTGATGATGAAGCACCTTTGGACTTGGTGCATGCGCCTGCGCTTGCGTGCAAACATACCCTCAACTGTGCAAACTTTAGTAGGACCGACAACAAAGATTGGCCCCCCAAATTTATAGTCTACATCATAGCGTTTCGCTGCTGTGTCACCAGAATGTATGATATCTATAAAATGACCAAAAGCACAGTCATCGTCAAGATTACGAGACCTATAACGCGTCATCACTACGCTACCAAGCTTTGCCCCATAAGTAGTAGGGGGGAGACCCAAAACGGGGAGGTTGTTCCACCTACATTGAGCTCATAGATGCCTTTCTTCTTGAATGACACAAACAGCTTGTCGTCCTCGACAAACGATTCTTCCACAAAGTCATGTCTCGGCTTAAAAAGAAACGGGTCCGGGATCGTAACCCAAGTCTTTTCCCTAGGATCGAAAATCTCAAAGCTGCAGTCAGGTGGTCTATAGCCAAGAAGCTTATCAAACACGCATATCTCGTCTCCCAAGACCACAGCAGTCGGATTAAACTTTCCAGAGTTCATACCAGGCAACTCTTTTACCAAGGCCCTGTTTGAAAGACTTATTTTCAAATGAATTCAGATCAGACCAGATCAGACAAGACCAGATCAGAATCATTCAGTTCAGTTCAGAAATGTTCAAATAACTATCTATGTATTTAGTCCATAATTGATATTAATTCGTTGAAGTTCAATCAAATTTTCAACCAATTCAGATCAGATCAGAATTATTCAGATCAGATCAGATCAGAATCATTCAGTTCAGTTCAGAAAGATACAGTCCTATCAAACAGGGCCTAACTCAATTGGTAACGGTTTCTTTTTATCATTACTACTGACGTCAAGTGACTTAGCTACCTCATAGAGATCAAGTACGTACGCAGTGTTGCACCCAACCCTAATATCACAAGTAGGCATCATCCTACCTCCAAACACATATAACATACGGTTATAACACACGTACCCCGCTCCGAAAGGGTAATCCTCTCCGTTCATCTCGACAAAACCTCTGAATTTTTCCCTTGTCATATGAATGAAGTAGATCAAAGTACAGTTCGTGGGCGATAGTTGAGATAGCACAACCCATGCAACATCCTTCAAATTAACGCCAGAGTCTCCCTGTCACACATTCTTGAGTCAGACCAACGAAATTCATTGACAAGTAACAACTCGAGCAACTAGAAGTGTAAAAAACAACAAACTCGACGACAAAAAGTGTGCAAATAACGCATTCAACTGAAACAAACTCTAAGCAATCAAGAGGAGATTCAATGACAAGTTACAAACTTTCAACAATCGTAGAATCGTACGTGCAACTACTCAAATTCGATTGAAAAGTTATAAAGGAGGTGAAATTCATATTACCATGATTTCTTACTGGAATCTCCGGTACTGTAAATAACCTCTGCAATAATGAAGGGGTGTAGGGGCTGGGGAAGGGGAAGGGTTTTATGAAGGGATATATTTTGGGGAAAAATTACCCACGGTAATATTGAAATTTTTGTAGCCAATAATTCACCCTTATTATATTTAAATTGTGACCCGTTTTAAATAATAAATAGCCGGGTTACAAATATTAAATGCATTATTTTTAATAGGTTTATTTTACTTGTAACAACCCAAGTTTTCGTGATTTTTTAAAAGGATTTCGAATAAGAGAAAATGATTTTGTGACACTTTTTAATAGTGGAAAATTACTCTACGTCAACTATGAATATGCATAACAATTAATAGGTAGAACACTTTCTTTATTCTACCTCAACTATTATTTGGAAATATTTAAAGTTCGTAATTGTGACCAGTAGGAGTTTTCCCAACCTTATTATTTTTGGATAATTTTCGAGATTACTATCATAAATTGTTTGGGAATATCTACTGCTACAGGTTTGAGAATATCTACTACGTTTTATTTGAGTTAGGGCTAAGTTTGACGGGCTTTCTTCCTTGTCCTGCTGCTGAGCTTGCTTTTTCGGCTGCTAATTTTGCTTGCGGAGGTAAGATCCATTTTCTACCTAATTTTGAGGTCCTTGATGATCCCATTCCATTGCGGTATATGATAAATGCTTGTTTGGTTGAATCTTTTCATTTGTCAAGTTATACTCGTGCTGTTGTATTTTATACGAATGTATGTTTTCGAATTTGTGATTTTCAGATACCTCTTGTTATACCTCTTGTTAACCGATGATCATCCTGATTAATTGCGGTGAAGTGTATGTGAAATAAGTTTAACATTTTTGTTGTCTTTGTTATATGATATACAGACAAGATTGTAGTTCCTGTTACGGTTTATATGGTGGGTTTGCCAAAAATATTAATTTGATATTGAGTCTATGCATGATTGGTTCATTGGTTAATCCATGTCAAATAGCTAAAGGTAATATGATATCCATGCAACGTTTCAATTTAGGTGTATTTCTTTTGTTTTGTCTTTTTGCCTTTTTGCAGTGATTTATTACACGTGATATAAGGAATGTACATAATAATAAGGTAAAGATGAAATCAATTAATAGTAAACATTGATTTTTTATAATAAAAAAATATTGTGAATTTTTTTGATATGGAAACGTTGCTATACTCTTTACCATAAAAGATATTTCAAATGAATTTTTTAAAAGAAAATTGAAGAGACATGCCACGTGGCATTACAGACGGCGTAACTGAAGTTGGCGAACATGATCGTTGCCTCTAACACAGCTTTTAATATATAGTATAGTATAAGGGGTTGTTTGGATACCCCTATTTTCCATAGGAATTTCATATTCCTATGAATTTGATTTTTGTCTAGTTGTTTGGATGACCTTTTTTCACTAAAGTGGAGAAATTGTGAATTACTTGGGAATTTCTAATTCCCATGAACCATAGGAATTCAATTACCCACCCCCATTGGTAATTCACAATTCCTATGGTGAATATAGAGGAAATTACTAGTTCATTCTTAATTAATTTTATTGCATTGAATTAACTACTAACATGAAAAAGAGGGTAAATTGGTCATTTAAATGACTAACACGGGAATTGTAATATGGTAAACAAACAACATGTAGAAAATGAATTCAAAGGAATTCTAAATTCCCATATGGTAACCAAATGCTCTAAGCCAAATTCCCGAAAATTCGTCACAGAAATTAGAAATTCCCATAAAAATTTAATTCTTACGTTATCTAAACGACACCTAAGATTTCTTACCTAACTCTTCCTAGCAACCGGCCAACCGACTAGTGTAGCATAAATACATTGCGTCCAACTTAGCTTTCTCCTCACTTCTTATATTATTCCACCACCGCAACCACCACCACCGCCGCCGCAAACACCGCCTGTCCAATTATTTCTATTTAAGTTTTCAGAGTCGAATTTCCAATCAAATTAGTTCAAATCAACAAATTTGGGGGAAAAAAATAAGATGGCGATGATGATTAGGGTTCGAAGCCGTGATGGTATAGAGAGAGTATCAATCCCAAACCCTAATTTAACAATTGGGGAATTAAAATCCCTAATTGAATCCCAACTCCATGTTCCCGTCGCAAATCAAACCTTATCCGTCAATCAGAATCTTCTTCTCGCCAAAACCCTAGAATCTCGATCGCAATTCACCGACATGGCGAATCCGCAAACCCTAATTTCATCCCTAAATATTAAGCACGGGTCGGTTGTGTTCCTCTATTACGACGGCGAGCGCGAAATCGCCACCCCTCGTAGCGTACGCGTTACGCCGGCTGGGTCGTTCGGGAAGAAGATGACTATGGATGATTTGATCGCGAAACAGATGAGGGTGACTAGGCAAGAGCAGCCGCATTGTGAGATGGTTTCGTTTGATCGCGACGCTGCGAATAATTTCCAGCGGTATGTGAATGAGGCGTTGGTTTTCGCCGTAAAGCGAGGCGGGTTTATGTATGGGCGTGTTGATGAAGCTGGGAAAGTTGAGGTTGATTTTATTTACGAGCCGCCGCAGGTTGGGCAGGAGAGTAGGTTGTTGCTTGTGAGAGACGCTGAGGAGGAGAAGATTGTGGACGCAATTGCGGCCGGGTTAGGGATGAGGAGGGTAGGGTTTATTTTTACTCAGAGTATTGGACAAGATAAGGATGGGTATACGATGTCGGGTTTCGAGGTTGCGCAAGCTGTTGAGTTGCACGCTGAGAGTGGGTTGAAGGAGTGGGTGACTGCATTGGTTAAATTGGAGGTGAATGAGGATGGTGCCCCTGATGTTCATTTCGAGGCGTTTCAAATGAGTGATATGTGTGTTAGGTTGTTTAAGGAAGGTTGGTTTGATTTGGAGGGTGGTGAGGTGAAGGAAGGCGAGGTTATCGATCCTAAGGTTTCGAGGATGAAGAAGGAAGTTATTGTTGGTGGGAAGGATGTTAAGGAGGTTGATAATGACTTTTTCTTGGTCTTGGTTAAGATTGTGGATCATCAGGTTCGTTTACTATACCCCCCCCCCCCCCCCCCCCCGTTTTGCGTTGTAGTAATGTTTGGTTTCGAGTTCTTTGTGTTTTGCTTGTCGTAAATTTCGTGATTGTGTGCTTGATTGCTGTAAAGTTTGTTGCTTTGTGTGTATTTCCTGCTAGGAGTTAGAATCATTGGCTCTATGATTTAACTTGAATGTGGTGAATGTAGATACTTGGTTTGTTCTTCGGACTCTAATTTGTGTGTGTTTGACTTGGCTTGTGGAGTGGGTGTGCTCACTTTTTCGTGCTCATGTCCACGTATAGACTGAAGAAGAAAGAGACTGAAATTTAGTTTGAGGAAAACTTATATGCATTGAGGCAACATATACGTTGGCGTAAGAGATGGGAATTTTCTAAAGTTTGTTGCTTTGTGTTTATATCATGCTAGGAAATAGAATCACTGGAAATAACTTGAATGTGGGGAATGCAAATACTTGGTTTGCTGTTTGGACGGTAATTTGGTTTGGGCTTGATTTCTTTGGCTTTTGCTGATCGTAAACATCATGTTTGATGCTTGATTTCTGTAAAGTTTGTTGCTTTTCGTTCTATTTCATGTTAGGAGATAGATTTGATGGCACTAAACTTTAACTTGGCCAATAGAAGTATAGAACATTTGGTTCGTTGTTTTTTGTGTGATTCATGTGTGTTTGACTTGCCTAGTGGAGTGGTGTTCGCGTCCATGTATACACTGGAAAAGAAAGCTGAATGTGAGTTTGGTGAAACTTATACATTGACTGAACATATACAACCTGAGTTAAGAGATGAGGTTTCTTTTAGTGCCTAGTTGGAGGCTTCCATCTTTCTAGTTAAATTTACAACATGATCAATCAATTTGCGAGTTCATAGATTTGTTTGATAAGTACTGATCAGAGATTTAAGAGATGCGAGTTTTATCCCAGTAATTTTAGCTTTTCATACATAAGAGCCAGAGCAACTGGTAGGTAATTGTTCGAAATTGGTCTTTAGGAGCGTGATTTAGAGGTCAGAAGAGATGAAAGGCAAGACTATAGGCAGAATTAAACGAAATCTTGTAACCTAGAGTAAGCAAGAAGATATTTCAATACAGGGTAAAGCATGGAATCAGCAATGTGATTTGTGAATGAGGTTTTCGATGTTCTTGAACTCTTGAAGTAAATATGTCGCTTTGATAGCTGAAAATTCTGATGAGAACTTGAATTTTGATCATTGGCGTAGAGACAAGGATGCAGTGATGCACCAGCCGAAGATTTATCCACTTATCTATGTCATTCTTAGACTAGTGTTCTGAATCATCAGTTCATCACCATGAGATGCCTCACTTTTTGGACCACAGACTACCTCATCCTTGTTGCTGTACTTTTTTACTGGAAGACTTGTGGATGCATTTTTTTCCGAAAGAGGGGGAAAGGGTGCGGTTAGATAGGAAAAGGTGGTTTGAAACCGGTGATATTTGAATTAATACTGTTTGTCCTAGATAGTGATTTGCTTACTCTGTCCCATTTGACCCTTTCCATTTCTGTTTTTTGAGTGCCTCTTGATCCATCTGATTTATTGACAGTTTTTTTTTTAACAATGAATTTCTTTTAGATGTAGGCGCACTCCTAAACCCACTCCATCCCCTAAATTCACTATTTCTGTAGCTTTGGGTTTCCTAAATCATTGTGCTCTTCTTGCCTTCAACCTTGAAACTTTGTGCCAAAAGCAAACTTATACTACAACAATTGTATGGAATCTGTAGTTTGAGAATTTTTGTTTTTTGTTTTTTTTTTTTTAAATGAGGCTTGGTTGTTGTTGTTGTAACGATAACTTTCTTTTAGATGTAGGAGGCTCTCCTATAGCCACTCCTTCCACTAAGACGACTACTACCTATTTCTGTGCTTTTAGATTTCCTAAAGCATTGTGCACTTCTTCGCTTCTCCCCTAGAAACTGTGGGCCAAAAGCAAACTTATGGAACAATTGTTTGGAATCTGAAGTTTGAGAACTTTTTTTTTTTTAAAGAGAACTTTCTTTTAGATGTAGGGGGCTCTCTTAAACCCACTCCATCCACTAAAACCACTATTTTTGTGGTTTTAGATTTCCTAAGTCATTGTGCTCTTTTTTGCTTTTCCCCATGAAACTTTGTGCTATAAGCAAACTTATAGAACAATTGTATGGAGTCTGTAGTTTGAGATTTTTTTTTAAACGCTTTAATATTTTGGGATTTTGTCTTTTTACGTTGTATAGGCAGTATCCATAGTAGGTCATTAAACTAGTTCTTGTTCTCAGAGGCCATTTTAGGTTATAAATATCCTCTTTACAATTGATTTGTGGAACTTGGAGTGGAGTAGGAGATTATGGGTTTTCGTGTACATCTTCTTACAATGTCAATGACTCACGCCAACTCATTCCCTTGATGAGGTATCACGCTGCGATTCTAGATGCAGTTTTTATTATAGGTTACTGAGCAGCCTCTCCATGTTCTCAACATAGAGGTAAGGCTTGTGTATATCAGACTCCTTACCGTTCTATAGGCAGGAGCCTTGGAGGCACTGGGGTAATATTGTCATTGGTGGTGGTGGTGTTATCCTGTGCTGACTGATTGTCTATTGAGAGTAGCCTCCAACGTGTATATGATGCCCTGAAATATACCCCTTTACAGCCAAACAGTGTGAAACCTTTCCACAAAGAATTACAGTACCTGGTTCGCTTGGTTCTCCAAGTGATGAATTATAGACACTCTATATAATACAGTTTAGAGGGGGGGGGGGACTGCAATTGCTGTGAAACTAAAGGGTCAAGTTCGTCAGCCAAAAATAACTATGGAGTGTGTATGCGATTTGTGTTTCAATGGTCATTGAACCATTTATTGATCATGCAAATGATACTATATGGAACTTTGTTCATTTTATATTTCTGGGTCACAATCTTGAGCATCCTAAGGAGTTCATAGTAGTATTTTCTTTAAGTTAGTCAATGAATCACTCTAGGCTAGATGGCTGAGAATCTGAGATATATGCAAATATGGCAGTAGCTTCGTCCTAGGACTGGTTTTGTACAAAGTTTGTTGGTTTGGTGTTGGTACGGAAAACACAAGCTCCTACTGTAGTCTTTCCTAGAAACAGCTTCGACGACTGCTTCCTAGATAAATTCTCCCATTTAGGCCTCGTAAATAGACCTAGCAGGTTGATGAATTGTGTTTGCCATCTGTATTTTGGTGTGTTTTGCTTGAGCTGAACTTTTTTAATTTACTTGAGCGGGGTTGTCTATACTCTGTATGGCAAATTGGTGATGGGTGGTCTTTATCGTGGGTTTAAGCACCTGGGGCTTTTAAAGGTGTTCCGATTACCTTGGCAGGCTTTGATGACTTATCTCTTTTGTCCTTGCAATATTTTGTACAGGTTAATTTTCAACCAAAAAATAGTACTGATCTGTTGTCCTGTTTGGTCAAACTTCCTATATTGCTGATGTTTTGGTAAAAGAAATATTGTGTAATCTTACAAGATAACTGTGCTCTTGAGCTAGGTTAACAAGGTGGGGCATGTTTTCATGTAACCAGATGGCTGAAAAATATCCATTCATGTTTGCTTCTTTGTATAGTGTTTTAGATGTTTTTGTTTGCCTTCCTTCCAGTCCATTATACTCATGCGGTTTCTGCTTTTACACAGGGCTCACTACTGTCAACATTTCCAATTGAGAATAGGAACGTTCCAGTATCGACAAAGTCTCTTAGAGCTCATTTTGACCGTACGAAGAATCTTCCTTTTGTGAAGCGAATTTCTGATTTCCATCTGCTCCTCGCAGTAGCCAGGCATTTGGACCTCAATGCTGATGTCCCAGCATTAATGGAGTGTGTGCATTCACAGAGGACAGTTCCCGAAGGATACCAGCTCTTGATAGAGTCTATGGCTAGTGCTTGATGCTGATTTTATGCACCGTTGCATATATTGCAACTTTTTGTAGAGCTCATGAACTGCATAGATGGTTTTACTTGGATTGGAATTAGGATGTCATGTATATGGCTATATTACCATCCAAGATACCGGGAAAGTAGCTCATTGCTTAATGTGGCAACTAAATTGACAGTGCTAAAGCATATCGCTGCAAGCTCCGGTAGCGAATTGTTTATCATGTTGTTCAGGGTTCCGTTATGGCTTGTTTACAGATCATTATTATAGAAAAACCTACTCTGTTCAGAAGTTTCATCCTCACGCCATTATTGCACAGATTCTATTGCTGTGCCTTCCTTTTTTCTTTTTTTTTTTTTTTTTTTTTTTTTTTTTTTTTTTTTGCACAACAGCTTCCTTTTGGGCATTGATCTCCAGACTTACTTTTTACCTGTGGAGTTTTCTCTACACAGGTATGAGGTTCTATAACTACCTTTGCCTTTCTTTTTGCATACCGTGCATGGCATCAGCTAGTGAAGGTGTTTCGTAGGGCTGACCGTGGTGGGTATTGAGTGTTTTGTTAATTATCATGGTTATGGTGTTCAGAACTTGAGACTTTGGTGCGAGGGGAATAGAACAGAATTTCGAAAACTGTGGGAGGGTGACACAAAAAAAGGCTAGTATTTACACGTTTTCGGAAATTTTGGAGTACGGATTTGGCCTCGAAAATTTAGCTAGAATTGGTGTCCATAAAATTGTGACAATTGACAGAAGTAAATCGCGATTCACATTTTATTTTAAAAGTCACGCTTTTAATTAGGTAAAAACTGGCAGCTGCTGTCTAAAATTTGATTCATTAAAACTACAACAATTCAAGGCAATGAAAATGATCATGAAACAAGATTTATTACAATTTGAAACAATTTAGTACAGAAGTTTTGAATTGGTATAAAATAAATCCGGAAATGTTTACATGTTTAAGAATTAAAGATCGAACCTCGAGCTTAATGTGTTTAGCTTAATGTTTACTATTGTCGAGAGAATTGCTCGATCGACATTTATTATTATCGGAAAGGAGGTACAACATACACAAATACAAATTACAAAGGCCAATTGATTGCTCATTGGTTCTGATTTTCAAAACCCATGTATCATGTATGAAAGTCTGTAAACAATATGTTGATCAACCAGTTCCCTTAGGCCGATTTCAGCTGAAAGGAGGAGGTTTATGTACAGTATCAGGTCCAGAGACCTGCACTATCTACCTGAAGCCTTGGACTTTGATCTCGACCCTGAAACAAGGAAAGGCATTACGGGTATTAGTACCTAGTATCGGTGGCTGCTGCCTTAAGTCACAGGAGCGCGCTTATGGCAACAAGGTTGTAAACTAAGCTGTGAGGTAAATTCATGTGGTCAGAGTAGCTAACCTTTGCGACCCTTGTCACGGCAATGTAAACTTCCACAGCGACAGCGGAATGCCTTGATAGGATGACCCTGATCGTCAAAGTCAATGCCATAATCCTGGATTTTAACAGACATCATTATTAGTCAGCAGTATGAAAAATTAATGTAGACTTCATACAATGCCTGCAATACAGGATCCTGAAATTCGAAAACTGAGCTGCTATTGGTAACTACATCCAGTCTATGATGAGGCTGGGGTTGAAATATCCTGGCAACCCACGCATTATCCGATGAAAATTTACTGAGGATTATTAAAGATTTCAGCTGTGCACATTTTCACTGACAGTCATTTTTTAATCCCAAGTCGAATAAGTTGTCATTGCGGAACATGAATTTACTCACCCAGGTTAGCTCTTCATAGGCTTTCACTTCCTGTGTAGTGAAAAAAGCAACCTGCCACAGTTAAAAAAAATGCAACAGTTATTTAGTATGTGCTTTATGCAGGATAAATTTACCAAAGTTACAGAAAGTACATTAGAGAGAAAGCCATACATGGTAATAGTGATGATCTACTGTCTCCACCTCGACAGGAATGTCAAGCAAGTTGGCATTACCGCATCTGAGTTTAAGCGTCAGTATACATACAGGTTAGCACAAGAAAGGATACAAACTACCACATATGTTAAATTTACCGAGTTATGAAAAGGCAGGGATAGAAGCAGTACTTGTGGTTGATAAACCTAGCGACATTTCCATAATTTGTAGCGTCCAAACAAAGGGCAAAGTCATCGTCCAATATACTTTCTGAAGACCAGTCTGCATCAAGATGAATCGGATATGTATGCCTTCCGTTACCTTTACTTTGCTTATTGCGGTCATCCAGTTCAGTGTTCGTAACAACCTCACCAACATACTCACATACAAAGGCACCCTTAGGCAAGTCTTCCAATGCCCTAAGCCCCCATCCTTTTCCATCAGCAGTCCAGAAAACCTGAAAAATAAAGCGCCAAAAGATAAGGAACAATAATAAACGATGAACAAAAGCCCCAAGTACAACTAAAGTGATTAATACAATTGTCTGGTACTAAAGTTCTTAAGTGCCTGTTCTGGAAGATTGAACACTTAGATGATTGTTGGAGCCTCAACTTTTCTGATCTGATTCGCTTCTGCACTCTAAGCTTAATGTGCTCAAAGTTGTGAGTGATGTACACATTCTATCCTCATGGAGATTGTATAAACTATATTGTTGAAAGGCTAACATATATGGTCCTATTATAAGGAAAAAAAATACAGGAGACACTGTCAACTTTTTTTTTTTTTTTTTGGGTGAGGTTGCTAATCTACACAGAAGTGGCAGAAAATCTGGTTTCTTCTATCGAAACAAATCATTCATAACGGAGTTCATGCACAATAGGAAATGCAAAAAAGGAAAGCTGATTTCACCTGTAATTTACGGGTGATTCCTCGTTGCACAACACGATTTCCACATTGCATGTTGCAGCCACATTTACTCCAACATTCCTTGATGAATTTTCTCACGGCATGACCCTTGCATGCTGCAAGCTTCTGCGGGTTCTTAGCCCTCTCAATGGGGCAATCTTGACAATAGACTGCAGGCCTATTGTCAGAAAGGCAAGCTCTTACAAATGCCGGTTTCAAAAGCCCGTCAGTTGTGTAGGCAAACTCACCATATGTTGTACGAGTGCATGCACAAGGTACTGATGAGGACAGACAATCGCCTGAACAACTTAAACAACAATCCTCTTCTGAAATCCGAGCCAAGGAGATGTTGACAATTGCTTTTTGATAGATAATACTTTTGTGTATGTAGAAGAACTCTGGAGGCTGCCTGTTCCCATGCTCATCCACCAGGGAAATCTGCACAGCTTCGCCACCCTTTGCAATATCTTCAATGAAAAGCCCAGGCCGCCTTATCCTACCCTCTTGAACAATCTGTGAACTTCCAGGTTCTGATTTCCTCTTACCTGAAATTCCAACATGTTCAAGTGCTTCCACTTGGACCAATTTCATTCTGTCTTGACTAAGTACCTCAGGAGATGTCGTTCTAACTAAAGATTTGTTCGCAGTCTCATCTCTCGATTCAAGGAAACTATTACAGAGGTCTTCAAGTAGGTTTTTCAAAGAAAACGGAGCCCCAACAACGTTATGTGTTCTCAAAAACTTTTCTTCCACAGCTTTCACAATACCATCTCCATTTAGTGTGCAAGAAAATTCTTTTCCACTTGCAGAGACACAGCAGAGCTTCACATCTCCTGAGCTCGATGAAACTATGTCAAGTTTACACATGTTCTGAAAATTGTTTGCCAAAGCACATTCTTTAATAGCCCCAAGGTCTGCAGATCGGGATAACTTTGCAGATATGTTTCCAGTTGAAGAGGCTTCGACCAAGTCTGGCAGTGCTACAAGAAAAAACAAAGTATTGGATATAACCTAGAACAATTCACCTTTCCAAATATCGCGAAAGCAGAAATACTGCAAAAATACCTAAACTCTTTGAGGTAGATCCTGACAGAGGCATCAAATCAATATTACATTTCTCGTCGTCATCCAACACAATCACTTCCTTAGTATGATTGTAACCAGGGAGCTTCTCTAATTTCACAGGAAGAGAGACAGATACATCTGCCAGACACTTGGGTCCTGAACATGATGCTCTTTCAGACGTAATTTTCCCTGTTACGGAAATTGCAGCAGATGAAAGCAGGCCTTTTCCTTTGTCCATAGCAGAACAAGAACCAACTTCAGTTTTAACACTCACTAGATGTGAGCCTGAAGCTTCTGCCATTCCACCTGCCAAAGAAATAGAAGTATCGCCCTCATTCAGAATCATCTGAAAACTACTGTCCCTTGTAGATGATGCATCATCCTCCTCAGAATCTGTGTGCAGCTTCTTCAATGGAAGATGATGTGCGTCTAGATCCAATGGCTTCTTCCTCTTCGTTTCACCTTTCTATACACGCAGAATCATTGATGAAAGTCTTCAGTGATTATTCAATCAAATTACAGTTGACATATTGTACAACTTCTGCAAATAGCACAAAAAGAATGAGTAAGTCGCACCTGGTCTTCCTCGAATATGGCATCTACAAGAGCACGGTAGTTTTCTGCTTCAATGAAGCTCCAGTTTTTGTCATACAACTTGTAAAGGTGCTTCAGTTTTGGCTTTACTATATCGCGGCTGATTCCCAGGGCCTTCATTACATCATAGGCTTTCTCAATTCTAGGATTCTTCATTTTTTGATAAGGATTTAGTAAAGCTGTGTCACTATATCTGAAGTATCTGTCAAACTCGAAACTGCAAAATGTAACATTCCTTTGAAATTACTCCTCCACTCAAACAAAGAAAAAACACTTACAGTTACAGTACTATCGCAAAGATGCTATTCTGTGACTCCTATCATATAAGGCATGCATAATCACACAGTCAAGGGCCATGACCATATGTTGAGTATAGAGCACAGCCCGAGTTCATAAATACGTATAGGAAACAATAATGTATTATCATAAGTTTCCTTAATAATCAAGTAGGGATAGGTTCGGTATCAGTGAAAGGTCGAAAGTCAACCTTAATGTAGTTTATGCAGAGCTATACAACATATATCAGCTCAAAATGAACGATTATAAAAAAAATGAACAGCGTACACCAACTGCAACTCAATCATCTACTAAGAATCAAAGATTAACTTTCTCTGTACAAAGTTAATGTTATGAGCATCATGAAGAACACCTCCATCCTCTGCCAGTCTGCCTTATAGCATTAGACTAGAAGGCAAAATTTGAGCTAAAATATACATGCAAAGACAAGTTCTCAAAAACAAATGCTAAGTCAGAAACTGAGCATTTCGACATCATAACCAGATGCTGCCAAAACAGTTGATCAAAGACACATAATAGCTGAATGCAGAAGCTTTCAGTCGCAATAAGCACCAAGATTTCCGTTTAATCAATTACCACACCATAATGTCATCAGGATCAAACTAACAACTTTTCTAACATGCAACCAGATAGAATTCCGAAAGCTAAAGAAAATGACAACAAAAGATGCTTGAATGTGAGCATGTCTTTGTCTCAAGCTCCTACTATCAAATGCTACAGAGTGAACTAATCTAATACACACAGATGTACAGTTAGTTTGTAGTTGCTCAATTCCACCACTATTAAAACGAATTAAACTTGACTCTTTAAGGTATCATTATAGCACATTAATCTCCATATCTCAAGGGTTTTGGGAAAACGAAATAATTTTCTTAATACATAGAAACACAGGTTTCCATCCCACCAACACACCTGAACACCATTATAATAGCAAAAACTTACTCTACACTACAAATTTAAGAATCATAGGGAACCAAAGAAAAACAACACTTCTTCCTATGGAGTTTTATAACATTACAAAAAGAACTACTATATTGTAGCCATAGCATGTTCAGCTAAACGTATAAACAATCACTAAAAGTTCGGAATATATGTACATAAAAACTTACTCAAAATGTGCCCCTTTACAATTTGAGAAGCATGTAGAACCTCTATTAAGCTTTCCTAGGGGGTCAAAACTCAAAAGTACAGAATTTGCTAAATTACACTCCTAGTCCCTAGACCATAACAACAGCCAAGAAGCTAAGGCCATGTCCTTGGCCAATTTGAGAAAGAAACACACCAATGTAGGGATCATTACCAATTAGAACAAAAATCGACACGAATAAAAACACATGATCACTAACAAAATCCTTTCAATCCCATCAATTATACGACAATTCGCGCTATAACTTATAACTACAAACATAATTCATCACTCCAATTCTCAGAAAAAGGCAAAGAAAAAAAGTTGGGGAAAACTTACAATTATTAAACCCTACTGACCCAAGATCACAGTGGGACCTCTCCAAGATCACTTAGTTTTGGTCCCCCTTTGGTACTTTGAGGAGCACACACAATAAATATTTGTTGAACAACCAATTTTCAAAACATCTGCAACAAACAGAAAAGTAAAAAAAACATCAGAAACTTGAGATAGAATGCATCCCACATTCCCAATAAAAATCATCAAACTTTATATCATATGATTAAAATCATACAAAATTAAAAGTGCCCACATTCCAATTCTCCAAACAAATTAGAACCCACATAACAAAATATGAACTTGCATCATAACAATGTACATATTTATACATACAATTCAAAATTGTATGTACATGTAAAGGGTAAAAATTTAAGAAATTAAAACATGGGTTTTTGTTAGAAATAAAAAAAAACAGTAAAAAAAATGACATGCAATGCATGTAGAATGATGATTTGACAAGACTTTACCTGTAATTTGGGCAGTAAATTTATGGGTTTACTGAAGTGATCAGTGCGTGGTTTCTGGGTTTTACCAGAGAAACAGAGAAAGAGAGAGAGAGAGAAAATAGCGGGAAAAAAAAAACCAGAAATTGTTAGCTAAGATGAATAAATAATCGAGGAATTTTGTTGTTATTATTCCTGTTTTTAAATTTCCAGCATGCTACATTGAGAGTTTGCGACATTATTGTGGGAGATGACTTGATCATGAATACTCCGTATTTATTTTGTTGTTGTATTGTTTTTTCAATCAATTGGAAAAGTGAAAGTTTGGATTTTTGTGTGTGTAGGTGTAGGTGTGTTGTGCTGAGATGGGTATTGGCGCAATCGAGTTGTTACTCACCTATCGTAGACGAGTGTAATCGTATAGTTTTTTGAAGCTAAATAACTTGTTGATTTTACTAGTATTTGTTGGTGAGTGGTGATCGATATGAAAACGGAAACTGTTTGTTTGGTAGTAGGTGATCTTGGGGGGGACTCGGAGGAGGATGTAAACGGCAAGATAGTCAATACTCAATATTTACCTTTTCTGAAATGCGCATGCGAGATTCACAAATCTATTGACTAAAATACTCTATAATGGGGGTGAAGGAATCAAAGTACGATGTTTGGTCAGATAGAAGATTTGTTATGCAGATTGTTCCGATGTTGGGGACCGGATCTCGGCACACTCGATCCACTATCGAATTTTTTAAGACAGATATCACTACCACTATTGATTCGAAATTTTTTGTCCCAGATATCCAAACTAATTTTGTGTAGTGAGTTTGTTGATAAAATTTTGCAACTTACCGTAACCATTAGCTATCACATACTCCACATCATGAAGGCAACTCACTTCACATATTATCGTTTTTTGTTTTATCTCATGGGTGTTACACTTAATTGTTAGTCGTCATACTATCCTTTTAACAATTAGATGCTTTGTATGTACAATAATTCCTTCAGAATCTTTATATATGATCTGGTAGATCTCACTATAAGTTTTTATGGTGTATGGAGCTAATTAAGGAAAGGCCATGGATCCATGGCAATTACATAAAATGTATGGTAATATTAGACATAAGAAGTTTAATTTCATTAGTAACTGGTGAAAAGGAGAATCGTTATTGATGGAAAATATAGGCACAAATGATCCTTTTATTACCATCTATATAAGTTTTTACGTTCTTGAGAGTAATAAGTTTCTTTCTAACTCATTTACATCATTATCGGAGTGCATATTATCTTACTATTATCACAATTTATAACCATTAACTGAATCATCCCCTCTCTCTCTCACACACACACATATACTCGCACACGCGATTACTTAACCAAAAAGAAAGCACTTGCCCCACTGGTGCCCTAAACACATCCATCCTTCATAACATATATTTGTCACTCCTTCGCCCCTACATATTATCAAATCTCTCTCTCACGCGACTATTCAACCAAAAAGTAAAGAGTTATCTCATTGATGCCCCCTACACATCCCTTCATCACACATTTTTGTCATTCCTTCGCCTCTACAAATAACCGGAAAGAAAAGGCTTACCTCATCGGTGCCCCAAACACATCCTTCATCACATATATGTGTCATTCCTTCGCCTCTACAAACTAATGATTCCTATATATATATATTGCCCCCATGCACATGCATATGAGTAATTTTCAATATACGCATGTTACCTCATTTAATAGGTGGCCGGTATCAAAACCTTTAGTCCAACCAAAGATAAGTAGGGTTTCATTAAATTACTTATTCGCAACAGCATATATGACGAACAAATTCTACCTGTATATATTGCCCTCAAGCGTATGCATGTTCATATGTGTGATTTTCAATATGTGCATGTTATCTCATTTAATAAGTGGTATCAAAACCTTTATTCCAACCAAAGCCATGTAGGGTTTTTTTATTATTAAATTACTTGTTCGTAACGGCATATAACGAATTTTCAAATTTCGCGCCTTTTCCTTTCAAAATTGTGTTTTCTCACATATATAGTAACAAAATGTGGTTTTACGCACACAAAAAAAAAAACTCCTCATAAGATATTTTTAAGAATAGTGTGGATAGATTGAATATTTTACAAAAAATTCAAAATTGAAATTCAATTAAAAAAACCCCTAAAACCATTATCATGTATTTCTCATAGTTACACTTATATCAAATAATCAATATTACTTTTATAAAGGAAAAAAATACTTTTAGATAATAAACCACAAATTACCATGTGAAAGCTAAGGTTAAAACTTGAATTAGACTACTCCCTCCCTTCTATTAGATTCTTTGCATTTGGTTTGAATATGTGAGAGAAATTCAAACCAAATGCAAAGAGAAATTCAAATCAAATGCAAAAAACCTAATGAAATGGAGGGAGTATTTAATTTATATTTGGTTTAAATATATGAAGAAGAAAAAAATCAATCCAAATGAAAATCATAAAACGTGACGATCGATCAAAAGATCCCCAAATGATCTTGTTTGTTAATTTTTCAGCGTTAGGACTGGACTTAGGATACAAAAATTCAATTCAAACGTGAACGACCTCATCGATTAATTAAACCTAAAAATTTAAAACCATCCTTTTCTTTTTGTAGAAACCTATAAAAGCGCAAATCTTTTGACCCTCCATCTAAGCTATACAACTAAAGTTTCACAAATTCAGAAACACTACTATAAAAAATTCTTTTACAAAGCAGATTGGTGAGATCCTACCTATATAACAAATAAAAAGTCGAAGACATACAATAAGACAGAAAACCCGCTACACGAAAACCTATATAGACATAAAGTCATAAATCACTCCTAACAACTTAACAAAGATGAATCACTCATTTCAAAAAAAAAAAAAAACAAAGATGAATCACCACCGGTTACTCTAATGGATCATCAAAGGGTGTCAAAACTCTTTAATTTAGGCGCCAAAATCCATGATTTGCTCAATTTGCACCATGGATTTGACTTTGAGGATAAGTTAATGCATGGCGGCTTGGCAAGCAATGCCATTATAAGATTATGAGTTGATTGAAACATACCTGCTGCTCTTTTCCTCCTCTCCTCAAATTTGATGTCTTTGATCCTTAGACTTGTTTGAACTCTTTTTTTTTTTTTAATTAAACAAGAAAAAAATATAATGCTTGTGAAAATAATTATATGTCTTTTTATAATGAAAAAGAATAAGTTAAAACCCTAATTTTTTTAACCCTAAAACTATACTTATGGCGGCGATGGACTTTTATGGAATATAATCACAGTTGATATCGATTATAACTATTGGATAGTGATTGTATTTAGGGTGGAAAACTTTTCTATAAATACTTGATTCTTATTGTGATTTTGTACCATAAATTAGTTCAATATTAACATCCTAAATATTGTTGTGATTTCCAATTACCTTAATTCATTGATCTAAATTAATAAATAAATTTTATAATGTTTCTCACCTACCCTAAATTTATTATTTTTATATATAGGGTTGAGTACTTGGATTTTCAAGAAAGTAGAGTTGGCAGTGGGCTGGGCCGTGCCTTGTGCTAGTGCCAAGCAGGCGATCGGGCCACCCATGGCCCGAATTGGCAGCTCTACTCAGGAAAACCTAGCTCACTCCCATGTGATCTATGGCTTCTCTCACCCATGACCCATGTGAACCACGGGTTCTCACGAGAATCGTGAGAACTCTTATGAAATCTCAAAAACAAAACACATCCCAACAAACCCGAACTTATTTATTTTCTCTCGATCTCCCCTCTTCCTTTCCTTATCCCCGTCTCCTACGTACACTGAGCCACGTCAATACTGCCATCCCTCGCTCTCACCATTACCTAGTTACCTACACCACCTCCAACCCCATCATCATCATCATCACCAGCCATCGTTAGCGTCCCTTTCTCCGGCCTCCACCCGCAGCAACAAGGGAGGATTCTTGCCACTTAATGTGTCATCATCCTCGTATTTGACTCGGCCCACCACTTAAACTGCTCGCGGGTTCAGATTTTTATAAACACGAGGGTGGTCTAAATTGCATATATTCAAGCACCCATAATGTATGTCCTCAAAGTTTTACACATTAATCTGCTTGGAGTACCCTGGTTAGATATCAAGTCGAGGCCGAATCCTGTGTTTGAGAAGCTCTTCAATCCCCCTTGCAATGTCACCCTTTGAGTCTAGCGTGTGCGCTTTTTGCCTTTTACGGGAACTTAGCTTAAGGTTTTTGCTCAAATAATAGTATTTTCTAAAACACACAAAAATACCCCCAAGAACTTTTACGAAAATTCTAGCAGTAGATTTTTTTGGGCCAAAAGGAGTAGATTATGGCCTTCATTTTCTTCCCATTTTGGCCACTTTTAATTATTACCTTAGTTATTTCAAAACTCCGATTCCAAAAGTAGTAGATAATTTTGCCAAGTCAGTAATTACTACCCCCAGGCAGATTCATTGAATATGTTCCATATAATGGACATATTTGCCTTGAAAAATGTTGATTTGCTAGAACGAAGGAATAGATCATGTCTTGATGTTAATTAGTCAAGAGGATGTTTAAATTTGTTGCCGTAATTTCAAATTTATTGTGGAATTGTTGTACATGCCGACTAACTATCATTAATTGAGTTTTAGTTAATGCATGTTTGATTAAACTTAGAGTAGAATAACAAAACAATGGAATATTTTGTCATGCACTTTAATTTCGATTTTGTCCATTCAACAATTTTATTGACCGAAGCGTCAAATTTAAGAGTAATTCTAAAGTGCTTGACAAGTACCGCAAAGTACAATAAGAGGCATCATCTCAACCATCCATAATGTTGAAAATCAATCTATACCATCCATTATTTTTATTTAGATATATTTTATAAATTATATTGTAAATAACCAAAAAAATTAGAAAAAAATACATTTAATTAATCTTTTATACTTATATATACCTTGTACAAACTATATCTAATATAATTTGATAATTTTTTCTTTTTAAAAAAATTATTAAATTATTTAAAAATGATTTAGTATGGTGCTTTGCGGTACTTGTCGAGCACTCTTTACTCCAACGACAACAAATTAAAGCTATATATAACGACCAAAGTGATGATAAAGTTTCTCTCGGCGGCGCAAGCTTTTTCACTCTCTACTTCTCTAGCATTATTAATTACCGTAATAATTTACAGTAACAAATAAAGTATCTAGAAAGAAAAAAAGAGACACCAACGCTATAACAACCTTGCGACGTTGTAACTTGATGATAACGCAATATAAGTCAACAGCTAAATCTATCAATTCCATGTTCTTGCAACGACAACACTATAACAACCTCAGCATTTACCATTTTAACATAGAAATACATCTTATTTTAGATTTCTTACATTCTATAATTGGAGTCAAAAGGTCACTTATACTTATTCATTTTTAATTAATTTCAATATATATAGCTTGAGAAAACGAATGAGAAATTACTAAAAAAAAAAAATCTCAATTATAATTACACCACAAAAAAAGATATAAAAAAAAATGATGGAGCCAAATCATTTGCTACAAATCAATATAATCTCAGCTCGAGACCTTGCAAATGTAACAAGGACAATGAGTACATATGCAGTTGGGTGGGTCAACCCGGAACGAAAGCAAACTACCCGTGTAGACCACAAGGGTAACAATTGCCCCGAATGGAATGACAAGTTCGTTTTCCGGGTCACGCCCGGGTTCCTTAAGTCTGAAGCAACCACAATTGACATTGAGGTCTACACCCAAGCTTGGCTACGTGACACCCTTGTGGGGTCGGTACGAGTCTCTATAGCAAGCCTCATACCCACCCGCAACCCAAAGGGCACGGCCCGGCGGGCCGTTGAACTCCAAATCCGACGCCCATCGGGCCGCCCACAAGGGATCCTTAGCGTGGCGGTCTCCGTGATAGACGCCACGCAAAGGAGCATGCCACTGTCCGGGCTCGGGGTGGCCGCTGACGACGAGAAAGCCGACGGACGATCAAACCTGGACTCGCGAAGGAGCATGATGCGGAGAGTGAAGAGCGAGCGCAGCTTGTCCGTCACGGACTATAACGAAGGTTCTCGGGTCGGGCCCATGCACGGGCCATGCAACGGGCCTACTACCGGGCCAGCATCTTCCCTGGGCGGCGGGTCCATTTGCAACTCGGACGTGGGACCGTCCCCATCAGTGGTGGCGGCGGCCATGGCGAAGGGGTTGTACCTCCCGCCCGGGGTGGCGAAAGCCGCCACCCGTGGGCGGCGAGGCAAACAAATTGAAGATGACGAAAGCTCCTCAATCTTACAATGGGCAGACGAGCAAAGTGAGGAAGGCGTCATGACGAAGATTGAAAGGTGGAAAACCGAGTTGCAGCATCCAATGGCAGTGTATAGCAAGGAAAAAGAAGTCATCAGTGGGCCGGGTACCCGATATAAGAAGCGTAGTAGTAAGCATAGACGTGCAAAAACAGAAGGTGGGAAATTGTTTAGGTGCTTTGGAAAGGCCTATGGCTTTGAGCTAACCATAGTTTGTGGTGGGAACCAAGATAGCAAAAATGAAAAACATGGTAAAAATAACAAGCAGGGGAAAAAGAAGAAGTTGCAAATTGCCCCATCTGATTCTGACTATAGTCAATCATATGTTTTTTAGCGATGATAAAATGGCTGACATTGTTATTTTTTTATGCAATGTGAGCCAAAAGAGTAGTATTAAAGATGGGTTATATTGTACTCATAATTAACTTATCGGTTGAGTTAATGGATAGAAACTGGAGACATGAATGTGTCCTATGTTTGATACGTACTCGGGGGTATATAACATCCCAATCTTTTCTATGTACAATTTTTTTTTTTTTTTTTTTTGGAACACTTTTGCTGCCTAGTGAATTTGTTCACAAGGTTCTGTAAATTATTATGTCTGTTATTTCATGTTTGTTTATGTAGAACCCAACGGTTAATTCAAAGCCATTCCCTTATAAAAGAAGGTTCAAGATCATAATTCAGCATATATATAGATCGGTTATTGTAAATTTCTCTGTTCTGGTTTTCTGTTTTTGGTAAGTCGTAGTTTTGCTCTATATGTTCTTTATTCTGATCTTCTTTAGTTCCAACGTGAGTTCTATGTAATTCTCTCACATAAAGTTACATGCGGTAGATTTACACATATCAAGAAAAGCGTCGTCATATTGTCTTATAAAGTCTGATCTCTAAATAGTTTGGGCTAAGTAAATGATTGAGTCTTTTTGTAAACATTGATAAACTAGTGTATCATGCTCATACAAGGATGCGTAGGCGTCTCTATTATTACTATTGTTTATGAGTAATTCTAAGGTCCTTGACAAGTAACGCAAAACACCTTAACAGCCTTCATCTCAGCCGTCCATCATGTTTAAAATTGATCTACACCATCCATTATTTTTAATTAGGTATATTTTATAAATTATATTGTAAATAACAAAAAAAATAGAAAAAAAATGGTTAATTGCATTTATTTAATCTTTTATGCTTATATATACATTGTACAAACCATATTTAATATAATTTGATAATTTTTTACTTTTAGGAAAATTTATTAAGTTATCTAGAAATGATTTCTTATGGTGCTTTGCGGTATTTATCGAGCACCCTAGAACTCCTCATTGTTAATCAGTTCAAATGTGGTGCTTTTTGATACACATTGTCCTGTGGAAGTCTCCAAACATATTGTTGTACATTAGTGAGTCTCTTATATACATTGAAAAACTCGATTCTAACACTTTGATATACAACTTTGTACTTAGTTCGGATTACTACTTTTATTGTTAACTTTAATTTTAAGCTAGCTTGATGTCGTTTCTTTTTACTATCATTAGTTAACTCGACCTCTGACTATCTGATGAAGTGTATAATTGTGTTCTTGTGCGCACACGGATGATAAATGAATAATGAAAATTATTTTGTGAGACAAGCTAAGCTTAAACTTCAAATATAAACGTATACTTTATTTTGATTCAATTAACATGGTCAAACCACATGCACAACAACACTTCAAATCAAGCATCAATTAATTTGCCCCAATACTATAATCCATTTACTAAGATAAGATTTCTGTACATAGATTATATTTATGAAAGCTATAAGGTATTTACATCTATCAGTAGTGAGATTGGTTAGCTGCCAGCCTGCCAGCGATGGTTTTCATATAAACTAGATACATTTAGTTAGAGAATAAAATTATCAACTATCCGATGTCGTCCAGCGGTTAGGATATCTGGCTTTCACCCAGGAGACCCGGATTCGACAGGGCCGGCTGGGAGATTTTGGGGGCCCTGGGCGGAGTTAAAAACCGGGGCCCCTAAAATATCGTAATTTAAAAATCTAACTTTTTTTAATGGAAAATCATAGTATATATTATATGAAGGCAAAACAATAAAAAAAATAAAGAAAATGTTTGGAAAAGAAATCAAATGAAATATCATCACATTGGAAAAATAATAAAAGAATGCACTAAATAAAGAAGAAAACAGTAATAAATAAAAGAAAGCACTAAATACGGCAAAAGTGGTGCGCAGCAAGAGTCAAACTTGGGTCTTCAAGTCATAATGACTAAGTCTTACACTCTTACCCACTATGCTAAGAGAAAAGATTGAAATACAATGATACATTTTGTTATATGTCTAAGAAAACTTAGCAAAGGAGGCCCTTGCTCGGTTTGGGCCCTGGGCGGGAGCCCATTTCGCCCAGGCCCAGAGCCGCCTCTGGGATTCGATTCCCGACATTGGAAACTTTAAACGAGTTTGAAACGGGAAACATTAACATAGTCTGGTAGAGGAAGAGAATACAGAGTAGGAGAAGGGATCAGAGGGCGGGCCAACATCGCGCCATCGGATATTAGAGGTAGTAGTGGGTGTAGTTGTCGCTTTTCCGACCACTCACCTATCACCGACAACTACACCCACTACCTCTAATATCCTGGCTGTCACCAATACTAGGCGGCGCGATGTTGGCCCATACCATTTCTTATCGTCTTATGCTTAGTGCATAATCTATTACATTGTACTATTTAAACCAGATTCTTTTAACTGCAGCGCGAATCAACAAGAATAACATAAGATTACAAAATCAATAGTCAAGGCAGCCTAAAAAATAATTGCGCAAAACAATCTGATTTCCCCAAAAACCTATTCAGATAGATTTCGTCAAAACATTCCTTAAATTGGGTCTTTTGTTTACCTCTTCTGATTTCCTTAAATTCAAGGAGAAAAATATCTAAAACATTGTAGAAGATGCGTATACTAGGTAGCTCTGGCAATTCAACGAGGATAATTTTTGGCAAATTTCTTCATTTTCACCATCTAATATGATTACCTCCCTTTTTCGCTCAAACTGTCACCCATTGTGTTGTTTTTTTTTTGGTTACATCACCCATTGTGTTGTATATTTTACAAATTTGCTATTCCATTAAATCTTCGTGACTTTGTCCTTGATGCGCATGCACTGGCCACGGATTGTCGTCGTCATCGTATCCTGCCTTTTTGTTTTACTAGTCATTTGGTTTTATAGTGTTTAGGTCCTTTAAGTTCTTTTAATTGTAAGGTTTAACCTCTGTCAAAAAAAAAAAAAAACTCCTTCTTCTTTGCAAATTTTACGTAAATTACATCTTAATTCATCGTTACCATTTCTTGTACGTATCGATAAATATGATATAAATTGAATGAAACTAACCCAAATTTTATTCAAATTGGGGAAGAGATGAATTCCTAAATTCCTTGTATGTGTTGATAAGTCATCGTTCTCCATTTCTTGTATGTGTTAAAATAAAATCAATAATCACTCAATCTCCAAAATTAACGGACTAATCTAACAGAGGTTCTTGGCTGAGAAATAAACATGTTCGTGTCCTAAATTGAAAAAAAAAAGAGTAGTTCTATTAAACCCTAATTTGGGTGTTAATGTTAACTCGTCGAGATTACGAACAAAAATTCTAGAATCACCGCCGATACTCGGTAGTTGCTACTCTTTGGTCATAATATCGTCGCCCAAAATGCGCAGGCCCTTTCAGTTCCCTCGCAACTTCCCAAAGAAAGAAAAACACGAAACTCAAAAATACTAGTAGCAGTACTACTACTGTCTACTGTTACACCCAAAATTCGAATTCCTCTTTATTTTCTCTCTCCTTAAAAATTTCCCTCCTACTTTTAATTCCCCTAATTTTCCGGCGTTCAATTTCTCAGAATCCCTAAAACTTCCTCAGTAAGTCTCAATTCAAACTCAATTTTCCCCTCTCTCTCTCTTTTTTTTTTTTTTTCTTTTTTTCAAATTCTGCTATTTCTGAACTGTTCATACGTATGTTTTTGGTTATGTTGTGATCAATTTTGACCTGAATTAGGGTTTATGAGTGGAAAGTTTTTTCCTTTTTGTGTTTGTTTGTTTCATTTAATAGCGTAATGTAGAAGTTGTCGGACAAAATTTGTCGGAATTCTGGAAATTATTGTTCTTGTTGATTGATAATTTGATATGTTATGAATTTATTTATTACGAGTAGTCAATTTCCGGTAATTATAATTGTTATATGTCAATTAATTCATTTCCGTTGGATTAAAGAAAACTTAAAAAGGAAGCAACAAATGGTTTAATCTTTATGAGGACTGTTGGATGTAGCTATACTGTAATTGAAATTGAGGTTCTTGTTGATTTTCGGATGGAACTTAAAGTGTCGCACAGGCCGGAGTTGATCTCGAGTATTTTACGACAGATTTTGGAGGTTTTACGGCTTGATAACACTTGTCATTGTACCATAACCTAAATTGAACTAGACTCGTTTTTCCGGTTAGGGTTCTGGGGGTATCGGGGTGAAAATGAGGGTTTTACAGGGCAAAATTGAGTCCAAATAGCTTTAGTAAAGGCTCCTTTGGATCCTCATTCGATATGTGTTTTAATTTATCAACTTTGTCTCCTAACGTAGATTTTGTGGTCGGTTATTGTTAGGTATGAAGGTCAGTTCTGGTAACTTTCTATTTTAACGTGTTCGGTGAACATATAGCATATATAGTGTCATTTGTAATTATAATTTTGACTTATTGCTGATGGAGCTTAAGTACGTGGAGTGTTGCCTCATTGTGGCTTTGACAGCTATCAGCATACTGTAATCGAATTGAGGCTGTCCTCGACCATCCATTATGATAAAAAAGCTAAACGGGTAACCTATATGGCAGATTTTTTGTTGAATCGTTGATCATCTGATTCTACATGTGTGTCACATGTGAAAAGTGGACTTCGGATATCCAAAAAATAAAAAGATCGTTTACTCTATTGTGCTACTATCATTATATTGTGATTAATATAGGTTTTTGGTAAGCACACGATTTGATGTATAATAATGCTTAGCTAAAAAATGAGTCAATTGAGTTGAAGATGATGGTTTAGATGCTCAACCGGTTATTTGTTATGATAATAAGCTTTGTTTCTTAACTTATGTTTTATTGTTTGTAACCGTTGGCAACAATGATGAGCTTGTGGTAGTTCCCTTTTAATTTGTGCATTATACAAATAGACATATAGGATATATTCATGGAGGATAAACCTGATAAAAAGCGGAAGAGAGCCAATGATGAGGTAAATGAGGTGGACGTGGTCTTGGAAGAATCTGTTTTGGAAGATTCAAGTGATGAGGATACGGAGTTAGCTTCAGAAGAAGGCGGATCACAGCTCGAGGCAAGTGAATGTGGGTGTAGCTAATTTCACCAATTCAGGAGGATTTAAGTGTACTTCAATAATTTGGTATGATATTCTTTTTGCAGGCGCCTCTGACTGAAGAGGAAATAGATGAATTAATTGCTGACCTTCTCGAAGTAGAGGGTAAGGTATCTATCATCTTTCTGTGCCTTATGTTTCCTTTTTTAGTTTTACATTGCTGACTATTCTTTGTTTAATGTGGTGCTTCGTCTTCTGAATTTCATATTTAGGCAGCAGAGGCACAAGAAACACTTGAAAAAGAGTCATTGGAAAAGGTTGAACGGGAAGTTAGAGAAGAGTTGGCGGAAAGTCTCCAAGGAGATGATGTTAGTACTCATTTGATTGTTATGATCTAGGTCACTAGTTGTCTTTTGCTGTCCTCACCTAAATGCTGTTGTTTCCACCTTGATAGTTGGAGAAGGCTGTGGCAGAGGAAATGGCCACATTTATGGAAGAGTGGGAAGCAACTCTTGATGATCTTGAAGCGGAGAGTGTTCAGTTATTGGTGAGTAGCTGTGTACCTAACTTGCTTGCTATTGTGATGAAATAGTCAGTTTACGCAAATGCGTGGTTTTTTTTTTCTCTGTGCAGTAGATTATCATTGTCCCATCATGTAGGATGGATACCTAATAGCCACTTGCTACTTATACCGGCATTTGCAGATAGCATTTATATGGCCGTCTTATTCCCTCTGTCATGCACTGAATTGTTGCTGTTTATGCATTTACTGTTCGTGAATAAATCAAGAACCATTGTACCTATTACTTTGTTATTATTGTGAACACATATTGACTTAGCCATCTTTGTCGTAAATTGTTTCATTTAAGTTGTTAAAATTGTTAAAGTGATACTGCCTTCAGATAAATTTCTCTATTCTTTTTCTCTTTATGTCAAATGCGATTTCATTTACTGCGTGATTGCATCACTGCCCACTGGATTGTTTTACAGGAGCAATTGGATGGTGCTGGTGTCGATCTACCGAACATTTATAAATGGATTGAGAGTGAGGCTCCAAATGGTTGTTGCACTGAAGCTTGGAAGAAAAGGACACACTGGGTAGGATCTCAGATTGCAGGGGAGGCTTCACAGTCGATTAAAGACGCTGAAGTGCAGCTTCAAACTGTAAGGCCCGTAAGAAAGTATGTGCCACCTCTTGCTTTTTGAGTTCTTCATTTCAGATGTACTGGTCTTGGTTTGATGAATGGCTGATCTTAGAATTCATTGGATCACAGTAAACATGGTAAAACTCTGGAGGAAGGCGCTAGTGGATATCTTGGGAGAAAAGTAGCCGTTGATGACAGTAGTAAGGAGTCAACCAACAAGGAGGTGGATTGGAGCTCTTTTAATAAGCTAATCTCTGAGGGTCCATCCAAGGATTTTGCTTTTGGCAGTGAGCAATGGGCTTCAGTATACTTAGCAAGTACTCCTCAGCAGGCTGCAGCTTTGGGACTCCATCTCCCTGGTGTAGATGAGGTAATGTACTTCGGTGGATTTAGTAAATGTTTCAGTTGGGTGTACCAGAGGTCTTCAAGTCATAACCAATGGTTAGAACACAATCTATTGTCCTTTACATTCGACCAGGCCGATTTCGTCACTTTCAATTGTTCTTTTTTTTCTCCCACTGAAATTGTCGAAGTTCATATAATTCCTTTCCAGTCAGAGTTTTTTGTTCCTAACCCTAGCCCAATCTTTTAGGCGCCAAATGTTTTTTCCGTTTCTTTTTGTTTTGTCAGTTTTGAGCTGCCAGCTTCTCTTTCTCCCTGTGCGTGTTAGTTATTAGCAGAAGAAATAAATTATCTCAATTGCTTATATTGGATAAAAGCAATGTAAAAATAATTCTTAGGTACGCAAGTAGTGGGTATATTTACTGTCTGGTCTGTTAACAGTTAACACTTAACAAATCAATGCTTAGCCTTAGCAAGTTAGCATTTATGAGTAGCATTCCACACGGTTTCTGATGGAAGCTTTCTTAAGGTTGAGGAGATTGATGACGTTGTTGATGATCCAAGTGATCCACTCGTTGCCGATGCTATAGCCAATGAGAAAGAGTTAGAGCTTTCTGAAGAGCAAAGGAAAAACTTTAGAAAGGTTCGTCTATTTCTTGCAAATCTTTTTTATTGTAAGGGCTTGTTTCTATTTTATTTGCAGTCCATAGATTTTTGTCATCACGGTTTTTCTCAAGTTCTGTAGTATACGATTGTTTGCATGGTGCTGTGAACAATGACAAGCTGGTTGTTTTAGTCTGAAGGAGGCAACTGTGACAAGTAGGACAGTATGTAATTTTCAATCATTTGTAATGAACACCAGCAGAAATGTAGGGTATCAGACTTATCAGTTCTGTTCTGTATAATTTGATTGCGGCGTTTCTGAACATGAAGCATCTCTGAAAATCAATTGGGGTAGAAACAGAACATAGAGTAAGCAAGATCAGGTAGTGGGAAGAGGTTGGGATCCACACAAATGTTTGAAGAATACATACCGATTATAGGTGGATCGTGGCTGTTATGTTTAAGTGATGTACCTTGTCTATGTATGGCAGGTCAAAGAGGAAGATGACGTGAGCATTGATCAGAAGCTGCAGCTTCAGTTGAAAAGGAGGAGGCGTAGAAAGAGGAGTAAACAGGTCCTTAAGATTGTTCTTTCCAGTTTGAACAGTTTGACATCAGTTCTGGCTTGAAAATATGTGAATAATTAATGTTTTAAATTCGAAGTACAATCTGAAATTATTTCTTTAGTGCTGACAATTGTGGGTTAAAAAGTAGGTTTGTATGATGGTTGGCTTCTTTACCATTTCTTAATCTCTTCAGTTATCGTAATTACTGATTAAGGTTTGTGTGATATATTTCTGAAATTTAAGAATAAACAATACTGTTAGCAAACAAAGTCAAAGATACAGATTGTTAGTTCATCAACGATGCTGCCTTTGGGAGTTGGGACCATGTCGGAGTGCAGTGTGCGATGTTTGTTGTGAGCTATGCTGTCCAAAAAGGAAAATTAAGATGTTACTATTAATTGTTTTTGGTGCATTCTGTCTCTTCATTGTCCTTTGACTTGTATTTTTTTTATTGATCCCCAGAGTGCTAGGGGTAACGCTTCTGAAGCTGGTGAACATTTTGATGGTGCTGTTTGTCATGGTGATTCTTCTGTGCTATTGTTAGCTCAATCTATTGAACCTACCCAGGGTTCCAAGCGTTTACGTGGTGATGAGTTCATCGACACAGAAGCTATGAGAACAAGGACTGACATGGAAAGTGATGAAAAGGCTCAAAGTCAAACAGATAATAGTGATGTGATTACTTTCAATGACAGTGAACTGAAGAACGAACTTAGCACTGAAGGGGATGGTGCTCAACTTCTTATGGTTGATCAAATTCCCCAAAAGAGGGGTAGAAAGTTCCTCTGCACAGCTTGTGGTCAACCGGCAACCAATGTACATCAACATCCACTAATGAAAGTAATTGCTTGTGAGCAGTGCAAATGTGCAATTGAAAAGAGGATCAAGGTAAATTTATGCTTGAACTGCAAACTTTCCAACCGAAAGTTTTAGTCTAACTATTATGATTTGCCAGAAGGGGCGTGATTGTTGAAACGGCTTAGGCATTGGCTTTTGAAGAGTTTTATTCGATTACCTATTCAGTCTAAGTAAAGAATGAAACATGTTGCAGTTGTTTTTCCAAAGTTCAATTTTAATCGATTTGACTACCCCTTATTCTGACATATGAGGTGTATGTAGCTTAACTCTTATCTTCTGTTGCGTGGTATATGCGGGATCTTCTTTCAGCAGTGATATATTTTAATATTTTTTCTGTGGCAGGATAATGATTGCTCCGAATGCTATTGTGGATGGTGCGGAGGGAGCAATGATTTAGTAAATTGTATGACTTGTGAAAAAAACTTTTGTACATCATGTATAAAGAGAAACTTTCATGTAGAAAGCTTTCCGAAGGCAAAACCATACAAATGGCGCTGTTGTTGCTGTTCTCCTGATCGTTTGAAAATGCTGACCGTGGAACTCGAGGAAGCTATTGGCTCCCAAGATGCAGCAAGTTCTAGTTCTGATAGTGGTACAGATTCTTCAGATGATGACATAGGTCTTTCTGTCAGGTAGGTTGACCTATTTTTTACTCTTTCTGGTGTAATGTCTGTTCTGGTTGTTCGCTGTGGTTTTACCTTTCATGAATGTTAGTAAAATATGGTATGGTTGGTATTGAGGGCTTGTTTTTTCGATAGGTGACTGAAATGTGTTACCACTTTCACCGTCTTTCTAGTCATACTGTGGTCAACTACTCAACTCCATTTGCTCTGTAGTGCCTTTGAGCTTTCTGAAACGCTTCCAGCTTGTAAATTATGTCAAGTGAATCATGATGAATTGCTTCAGCATAATTTATATCGATTAGTCGTTCTGGGGCAGTTACTAACAGCTCTCAGCCTTTTGATTATTTGAAACTAATGGACATTATTAGAATTTTGAGAAGCGATTTCTTATACTACACCTTTTGTTCCTGTTTCCATTACTAGAAGGTTTAAGTGTTTGCTATTTGAGTGACCATATTTTGTATTTGATATCTTAAAAAAATACGCTCTTGTTCCGTTGTCGTCTATCTTAAGCTCAACTCTTCAAACACTGCTGCATTTTGATCGTATTGCCTTTCATGTCATATAAGCAATTAATGATGCTGAACTGGATTCTATCTTTGCTTCAATTTCCAACCCATACAATCAAACTTTATTTGTTACATAGCTCATGGCTGCTTTGTTGGACTATTGTTTGTTTTGGTTCTTAGCTGTTGCCTGTTGGTATATTAAGCGTTGTTGGATCTGACTGACTGCCTTGTTCTATCCTGATACTGGAAACTAATTCATCTCTTATTCTTCAGTGGTAGCAAGTCACGAAAGAAGAAGATTAGAAGGATTATTGATGATACTGAACTTGGAGAGGAGACGAAGAGGAAAATCGCCATGGAAAAGGTAATACCATGTTTTTAAGTGTGTATATCTTATCTTTTGATAAATGAACTTCTTTGAAATCTGTAGCAGTTTTTTTTTCTTTTCTTTTTTTGGGGGGGGGGGGGGTGGTGGTCTGTGTGTGTGTGTGCTTTTTACGAATTCTTTAGATTTTCCTTTTCGGCCTATTTCTCCAAATTATTTATGTTACCTAATTCGCCAATGACTTGTGTAGAATTATCTTTTGCTCTTATACTTTCTTGGTCATAATGGATCAACATCATTTTCTCTCTCAAGAAAAAGGCTCCCATGTTGAATCTTAACACTCTCTGCTCCGTTCTAAAACTTTGTGCCATAAGCAAATGTGAAGAACTCAATGAAACTGAGACCTTTTTAATCTATGTGTATATTTTTCTTTTTGAACAACTACCTAATACTAGAAATGCACTTAAAAAGGTATTTTTTTACTTTCAAATACAAAACTCACCCGGTATTGTTCTACTACCTTTTCGAGTATATGTTTTTGGTGAAACACCTACCCAATAACATTATCACTTTTACATCAAATAAGTCATGTGCATTGCTTGTGCCTTCGATTTCCCGGTCAAAAGACTTTTATATGGTTTATTTCTTACCATTGGTAAGCTTTTATCTCCATTTTGCACAAAATCATCCTGCAACACCCTAATCACCCACACCATAAGTTATCTTTCAATCAGGCTTCACTCTATTTGAGATTGAAGAAGCGGGCAAGAAATCGAGAAAGGTAAGTTCATTAGCCTACCACCAATCTTGTTAGTTATAGGGTTTGCAACTTCGTATCTCACCTTAACAGATACTTGCTTTCCTTTTTTTTTTTTCCTTTAAATTGATAGATTGGAACTACAGATGATTGAACTTAATTCATATTTTTGGGGTTCACATAGCTTAATTAAACTTAGAAACTATGTATGCCATGCCCACTTTTAATTTCTAATCAGTAACCGCAAATGTTTGTAGAATTGGAGTCTTGGAGGGTTATGAATTCGAGGATAATTTTGATTTCGTTTTCTTGTTTCGATAGAAAATTTTAAACAAGTAATGTATAGAATTGAGTTTGCGCATGGCCAATTAACTTCAGAATATGTAGAATTGGGTTTGCTATCTAGTAACGTCGTGCCAAAAAATGGTACTCAAAAGGTAGTTCAAAACGAAAAGTCCCATATGAAAATGGTGAATTTTCCTGTTGGTTCTGGCGATAATTGATGTTCATAGTCATTTACGCTTTGTGATTGCTGGATGTCTTTAGGAGCGACAGGAGCGACTGAAGTCTCTAAAGGCAAAGTTCTCTGGCATACCCATGATGATGAATGATGTCTCCTGTGATGGAAGCTTACCTGAAGGTGCTAGTTCTGAAGTTCTGGGTGACGCCTTTACTGGATTTATCGTGAATGTTGTTAGGGAGTCAGGTGAAGATGCTGTTAGAATTCCTCCAAGTATCTCTGCCCAGTTGAAAACACATCAGGTATGTGTATTACCAATGACATTCTTTTTCTTGTCACTAGTATCGTAATGATTGAGCTCTATACATTGTATCATTAATCGTTTGGGGGGCAAAGGGGATCTTTTGTTCATTTCATCGCTGTATTTTGTTGTTGTGTTATTGTTACTATTTCACTTCTCAGTTTTGCTTCTTCTACAGTGGGCTTATTTTGTTTTCGTATGTTCCTTTTACCAGCTTGGCAGTCTTGTCTTGCGGCGTGATTTATAATGAGTTATTGTTTGGTCAATAGTAGCCTGACATTCGTGTTGATTTGAAGTTTAGGGTGCAGTTTTAGTAACATGATCCTCATATTGTTTACCAGGTTAATTAAATGTTAAACTGCTGTAGGTGGCCTATTTTGTAGACAAGTTGCTAGAGAGTAAAAAAAAAAAATAGCAAGGGCTTCAAAAATTAAAAAATGTATCTATTCTTTCTCCTAAGAATATCTTTGTTTTCCAAGTACCAAATTTGTGCTTTTGCATGACACAGACAGAATGTTTGAAATCTTTAATTATTCCATATAGCAAGTTATATGCTGTGGCTCGTGGGTTTGCGTTTGCGTTTGTCCTGGTATATAGCGTTTTCCTGATGTTAAGCTGTATGAGTTTGATTAGGTCGCCGGCATTCGTTTTATGTGGGAAAACATCATTCAATCTATCAGAAATGTGAAGGCTGGGGATAAAGGCCTTGGTTGCATCTTAGCTCATACAATGGGGCTTGGCAAAACTTTCCAGGTAGTTTCATTGATTAAAGTCCTCCTTTTCTATGCATGTTTCTTGATTTTTTGCTATGTTGAAAGTTGTAGTTTTTATCGCAAATTATGTAGTTTTTATCCTGGTATTTTGGAATATGGTAGGAAATAACATTGATAATTGGCTAATAATGTCACTTCATGTATTTTGTTACCCTAATGTTCATGGACTTTTCTTTTTGCAGGTCATAACATTTTTATACACAGCAATGAGAGTTGTTGATTTGGGTCTGCAGACTGCACTGGTTGTTGCACCAGTAAATGTGCTGCACAATTGGCGGAAGGAGTTCAAAAAGTGGGAGCCAAAAGAAGTCAATCCTCTTCGTGTTTATATGTTAGACGATAAGCCAAGGTTTCCCTCCCTGCTTAATCTTTGTTTGTCATAGCTGGTGTGCTGCTGTATATTTATTTGGTGCTTAGAGTTTGTTGGACATTGTTGCTTATGGGTGGGGGGTATCTCTATGATGTAATCTAATTCTCTTTGCTCTGTCTGACCATATGTACCATTTATTTTATACTTTAAGATAATGGCTAGAAAATTTCTTTTATCAACGTTTTTAAATTCCGATGTGTGGAGGTTGACGGTGAGATGGCGTACTATGTTACTCGGACTCTTCTACAGGTGGTGGACTCGGGTGCGCGTTTAGGTGTCCGTATGGCTGTTTTTGTTTCTTTTACTCTATATTTTTGGTCTAGGATGGAGTTAAGTGTCGTGTTGAGTCAGAGAAGTTGCATGTTAGATATGTAACACGTCAGGTATATGGAGTTTTGAATTATCATAGTTGGCTTGTTGGTAATGTACTTGCAAACTTTAGGAAAGGCTCTTTGTTGTCAAGTCTCAGGTTGTAAGGTTTTTGTTCAGTTGGTGAAGTCTTGGATGTAATGCAGCATTTTCATGTTCTGATATTTTAGTTAGTGCCTTATAAAAGTATGTGAATTAAAATGTCTTGAACTTTCTTTATTACCTATTGGACACAAAAGAATATTCATGTTTTTTGGTGGGAGTTGTTACCTGGTAGCTTCTTATGTGATGATATGTAACTTTGCTCCCAGGATCATACTTCATAAGTATGAGTGATTCTCAGCTGATAATTGATGTTATCATTATTGTTGTTAAGAGTTATGAATTTCTGATTTTTGTATGCTGGTTAGGGAGCAGAGAGCAGAGTTGTTGACTAAGTGGAGAAAGAAGGGAGGGGTATTGCTGATTGGCTATCATGCATTTAGAAGTTTGTCCGTTGAAAAGAATGTGAAGAATCATGAAGCAACCAAAATCTGCTACGCCCTTCAGGTTCCTCTGTGTTGCTGTATATGCTATTTGCTTCCCTCATTGTTACACTATTACTGTGTATGCAAGAACTCTCAAACTTGCATCTTGGAGGCATAGCGAGCATGCTCTCCTCAAGTTAATGCCAGAATGGAAAATCTCTCCCTTTCATTTCGTTACCATGTTTACATATACTCTTCCTTCCTTTTTACGCTATTTATGTACCTATAAGGGTGTGTTTGGAATTTGGGTGATGGAAACAGGACTAGAAATAGGGGGTTCCCAGGTGGGTGTGGTGATTACTGAAGGAGGATAGAGGGGTGGTGGAACTGTAAGCCTTTTGGGGTTACTCTGTCCCTCTTTGCGAGGTTCCTCTCTCTTCCCCTCTCCTCCTCTTTCTCTATCTCTCTCCAGAAACACTCTGTTTCTTTGTACTGAACATAACTACATTCCTTGTTTTGTTTCTTGATGTATTGTTGGTCATCTTAGATTCCTCCAGCAGTATGGCTTTCTTAAACCACCTCTTTTATATGCCTTTGTAGCTTTACTTCACCTCCTCCCTCAAGTGTGAAGTTCCAGCTTTGCCAATAATGATTCTGTCTGCTACTTGCTGGCTTCTTATCGTGCAAGGAATGATATAAGTTTTTGTGTGGAATCATTAGTATTGAAAAGCCCCCTTATGAAAAATTATCAGTTTGCCCTTATGTGAAGGTGGTTTGGCCGACCAACAGGCTCCTAACCAAGTCTTACGTTTTCAGGGGCTAAACTACCAATCTAAGAAGCTAAATGATTGGCAAACACTTAACTGCATTGTTCAGCTGTGATATTATTTTCATTATATAGCCTGTCTAGTGCCACCTATGAGTCTCTTTTTCTATCACCAGTGCTTCTGATTTTCCTTTGAACATGTCTATTTATTTACAGGAAGGGCCGGACATTCTTGTCTGCGATGAAGCACATATGATAAAGAATACCGAGGCAGAGACAACTCAAGCTTTAAAGAAAGTGAAATGCCAGCGGCGGATTGCTCTGACAGGCTCCCCCCTTCAGAACAACCTAATGGAATATTACTGTGTTAGTGCATCTGTTGTTTCTTGAAATTCTAGGCATTTCCAGCTGATATTTAATGGTATTCTTGGACTAAGAATTACATTGTTGGACTAAGAATTACATTGTCTTGGACAGATGGTTGATTTTGTTAGAGAAGGGTTTCTGGGTAGCATGCATGAATTTCGTAACCGGTAATGCTACAATTTTTGTTTCATCAATTTTTCTGGATATGTTATGGCGTTTCTGATGTTGGAATACATACAGTTTTCAGAATCCTATAGAGAATGGCCAACATGCAAATGCTACTGCTGAAGATGTGACAATCATGAATCAAAGATCACATATTCTGTATGAACAGCTAAAAGGTTTTGTCCAGAGAATGGGCATGAGTGTGGTGAAGAAGGACTTGCCCCCTAAAACTGTGTTTGTTATAGCAGTGAAGCTTTCTTCATTACAGAGGAAACTGTATAGAAAGTTTCTTGACGCTCATGGATTCACCAATGCCAAGGCTTCTTGTGATGGATTAAAGAAGACCCAACTTTTTTCTGGGTACCAGGCCTTAGCTCAGGTATTATTTTGTCACTAGCACATGTTGTAACTTGTATTGTTGGACTCACAAAAGGTGGAGGAATGCGAAAGTGATGTGTAGATATGGTGTCATACACTAGTTTAATTTAAAATCTTTTTATGGCTGAACTCGATGGTTATTTTTAGAGTGACCATTCATATCTGTGGAACGAAAGAGAATATAAATTTTGGTAATGCTTTTGTTTGAGAAGGGTGATTTCAATCAACTGTTTAAATCAAAGGAGTACATGTAATCATGGCCTATCTTTTACAAATGGATTTAATGATTATTTTTTTTCCTATGTTTTCCCTTTATAAAATCTTTTTCTCTGAACTTTTGTAAATTATCACACCCCTTTTGCTTCCTTTTTTGGTCGTGTGATTTTTCGCTTTTGATCTTAAAACTTTTATTAAACGTGTTTCGTCTCTTTTTAAACTTGTTTGCTACTTTTCATTGGGTCTATATATGACGATTTCAGAGGATGATTCATGTTAATCGACCCCAAATCATTTTGTTGCTACTGCTGCTTTGAGTATTTATTAAAACTTAAACTGGCCGTTACTGAAGTAGGACGGCCATATGCTACTTCATGATAAAAGTAGCGCAAGGAGTTTTACCAGTTTAGTCCAATCATCGCAAAGACAAACCAAGAAGTTATCTTTGACTCCACTGGAAATGAATGGATTTAATGATTAAAGTTATATTGTAAGTGTTAGTTATATAGACAGCAATTATAGTACTGATCTATAATCATAATACTAGTGTTTTTATTGTTGTTGTTGTTTTAGCATTGGTGACAGTTCTGATTCTTCTGAAAAATGCTACTGTTCCAACTTCCCACCTGGATACAGAAATGTAGGCGTCAAACTGTGGATTTCTTTTACAGTTTGGTAGTCTAGGTAGTTGTGCTTAATTTAGATGTTGGACATGTTAAGAAACTACTGAAAGAAAAAGAAATGCTCCGTACAAATTTCAGATATCTTCAGAATGTATGCATGGCCAGAATAGCTCAGAACTGTCTACGCTAGATGGCCGTAATTTGTTATCCTTGAACGTTTTCCTTCTTATTTATAGATATGCAACCATCCTTGGATTTTGCAATTGATGAAGGAAAGAGAGTATGCAAAACGAGATGATGCTGTTGAGAACTTCTTGCCAGATGCAAGCTCTAGTGATGAAATGGATGTTGATGTGGCGACTGATGGTACTGTCTCTGCAACCCCCCCCCCCTCTTTATGCCTTTCAGTCTGAAATCCTAAGGCTTATGCAGCACTATTTTAGATGGAGTCACATTTTGAGTTAAAGTAGGCACTTGCAGTAAATAGTCCACTTCATTCTGTGTATGCTATGTTGCCAATTTAACTTGAATATTGAGGCAGTTGTATAGCAAGGAGTAGGTCTGGACGTAATTAAATGGCACAGAAGAACATTTTATTACTGAAATGGAGAAATTGATAAGGAACATGAGATTTGAGTTAGGCTCATGTCTGGTTTGTTTTTTCTGACACTTTGACCCAAGCTTACTGGACTCATAATTTGCCTATCCTCTCTATGTTTGTCAAATATTGACTAATTGTTATACTTGGATCATATTATGTTGCCGAGCCTTTTATGCTAACTGGTTTTTTAATTTCCTGATTGAATTTCTCTTGACAGAGAAGGGTAAGGGAAAACTTGAATCAACTTCTATAAAAAGTGGCAGGAGCTTCCTTCATGAGGTTTGGGTTGCCTTTACTATGTCATTGTTTCTCTTATGCGCTTTATCGCTTTACTTCTGTAGCGATTGTTTCACTTTTTGGTAAAACTTGAATCCTTGATGGTCAAATAGTTGTTCTCAGTAGTCACCTTCTGTGCAGGGCTGGTGGAACAATCTTCTTAATCAGCACAATTACCAAGAGATTGACTTCAGTGGCAAGATGGTTTTGTTACTGGACATTTTAACCATGTGTACCGAAGTAGGCGATAAAGCTTTGGTCTTTAGCCAGAGTTTAGCAGCTCTTGATGTTATAGAAGAATATTTATCCAGAGTGCGTCGTCTAGGTAAGAAGGAAAAGTTCTGGAAAAAGGGGAAGGACTGGTACAGGTTAGTATCCATCTACCAGGCTTGTTTTCTGATTAATTTAATCTTTCTGTTTTTTTTAGCTTTCGTTTTAAAAAAGGCTGTTACTTTGTTAAAAAAAATGTTGTTGTAAAATGCGATTCTAAATATATTCGAGAACACAATAGTGAACTGTTGCGTTCTCACATGGTGTTGGGTAATGCTCAGATTTATTTGACTTTATATTCTGATATGAAAAAGGTGCATATGATATCATTAATTCCAGTTCTCGAGAACTCTTTCCTGAAATCTCAGCATTTCTGTAATGGGATCCCAAATCTGCAATCAGTATTGTACCACATATATACTTTGAGTGTGTCGCTATATGTCATTGTGTCTAAGGCCATAGAATTACGTGTCATGACAGATCATGTCTTATAGATGTACTAATTACATCTACGTGGGTTCTATAAAGGCATCCCTCTTTCTCTCACTCTTGGATGTATCATTTATGATCATATTGAAGCAGTTCGTTACTTGCCACAAAGTGGTTTATTTTTCCTAAGTACTGTTTCACATATTATCTTAATTGAAACAGAATTGATGGCAAGACAAAAGGCTCTGAAAGACAGAGGCTTGTTGATGAATTTAACAACCCTCACAATGAGAGGGTGAAGTGTACTCTTATATCAACTAGAGCTGGAGCTTTGGGTATTAATCTTTTCGCTGCCAATCGTGTTATTATTGTTGATGGCTCCTGGAATCCAACACATGATCTTCAAGCTATATTCCGAGCTTGGCGGTGGGTGCTGCCCTTTTTGTTTGGGTTTTATGTCTATGCGTAATACGTCTGTGTAGGATGGCGTAACAACCGCTGTCTAAACAATTAGCTAACCTTTTCAGGTATGGTCAAAAGAAACCTGTGTATGCCTATCGACTAGTAGCACAAGGCACTATAGAGGAAAAGATTTATAAACGTCAGGTATTGCCATATTTATAAGCTTTCAGGAGTCCTTGACTCTTTTCTGTCATTGCCGCCATCTAAAATTAACTTGGTTTACAGGTCCAGAAAGAAGGTCTTGCTGCAAGGGTTGTTGATAGACAGCAAATCCACAGGAGTATGTCTAAAGAAGAGATGTTACATCTTTTCGACTTTGGCGACGATGAAAACCTCGATATGTCAACTGAACTCGGAGATGATATTGCACATGCAAGTGGTACAGATAGCAAAAAGGATGGTTTTCTGTTGAAACAGAATGCTTCTGATTGTCCTGAAAGCTGTTCCTCTGACAATTTGATGGATCTTTTACTCAGTCGGCATCGCCTGAGGTATTTTGCATGCTGAACATTATGCTTTAGTTTTTTTCATGAGAGTCTCTCAATTCCAGTGTTCTTTGGACATGTTTGTTCTGGCATCACGAACAAGATGTGTACTTGAGCTCAATTGGGAATATTGGCGTACATGCATCGCCTGGTTTAGCAGCGTTTCAATAATAATGACGATCCTGCAAAATATGGTCATGTCAGTGTAGAGAGTATATTTTGAGGTTCTGTTCAGAATTTGTTCTTTTGTGCTATGGTATGGCCTAGCACTGTGACAGGGATAGTTAATCAGGTAGAATGAGGAAGCCTCATTTGTTGTGTCATTTGCATTTGTAAAACCACACCCTATAATGTCTAATATAATCCTCATCCATTGTTTTTTAAATCTGAGTTGTGCATTATCCAGTAGTGCAGTTAGCCGGTGGCGCATAAATTTTTTTGGCTGCTTTATGTTGTACTGTGTTTGACACGTCTTTTCAAACTACTTATTCAGATGGATTATGAACTTCCATGAGCACGAGACCTTGCTACAAGAAAACAAAGAGGAAAAGCTCACAAAAGAAGAGCAAGATATTGCATGGGAAGTATTCAGAAAAAGCATGGGAGTGCAAAGGGTTCCTGAGTGGGAGGAGGTGCGTAGAGTTCCTGCGGACAGTAGTTTAAATGTGCCTTCTACTGCTCAAGAAGCTAGCCGTGTGCCTGCACCTGTAGCACCGTCAGCTAGCACTAAGAGTCTAGCTAATGCTGTGGAAAAGATGAGGTATCGTGTTCAGGTCAGAAAGTGCACAGGCATCTCCCACATGTTACTTCTGAAGAGCGGAGGTATAAAAACAAATTGTAGTACTGTTTGCGGGCAGTGTGGTCGGGATATAAGCTGGGAAAATCTAGATCCCCAGTGAAAAATCATGGCCGCTTCACCAATTTTGCTCAGGACGAGGTCGCTATTGCTCTGGAATTTGAACTTTTAGGTAGAGGCTTTCTTTTTATAGACGTCCATATCTAGAGCCGACGCCCTTTTCATAAGCCGGCCTGATTCCCCTCCCCTATCAAATTATGATATCTTTTGTTCGTTAGGGAGGTTTAACCCCTGATATGTTGCCTTTGTTCGAGGAACTCTGGCGAAGCGCAATACATAGAGCGAAAAACCTCATCCATTTTTGGGATACAACCAATTATATTTCAGGACTAAGACTTTTTTTTTTTTTTTGGTTACAAGAACTAAGACTTTGTTGTTATTGTTTTTAGTATTGTTCTTGTTTATCAACTTTTTCGCCATTGGAACCTACAGGTGTCCGCAAGGAGGACATATGCCGTCTGTTGCAACTGTTTCTTGGATAATATTCAGATGCTTCCAACTAACTTGATGTAATGTCTTGTCCTATACGGCTAGACTGGACCGCTGCGGTCAAGATCAATATAGCCAATATCTTGAGATATGACATTGTAAAATCTTTAGACGTCAAAAAAAAAAGACATTGTAGAAATCTTATCGTATCGTAACACATAGGAGTACTCTTGATGCATACTCTCTTCGTTACTGTCTGACTGTTACCACTGATAGTGAAATCGAACAATCCCAGAGCGACAGAGTATGTTTTACTGTGGATCAATCTGAAGTGCCTTTTTTTCAGATGCGCATCTCAGCCTGTCACTGTTTTCAGAACTCGGGAGGCTTTTTAATAAATCTTGTCAGAATTCTATTGCTTGAAGTTCAAGCTGTGTAGAGATTTCTGATCCCTTATCCCAATCAGTGGTTCTGTTTTCGAATTTTCGCTATCTTTATTCTCAAATAATTGCACTTCACTTATTCCCTGCTACTTAATTGGAGCTTTCACCGACTGATTTTCTAACTACCAACTTCCTGAACTACAACCTGAAAACTGACCCTGCTGTATATCAGCCTATCAGCCTATCAGCAACATCATATATCGGCATGGAAACTTTTCCACCTCGACGAGGGCAGATAAAGCTCAGGATCATAGGCAAACTTGTCCAGTCTACAGCAAATATTGCTTCCAATTTGGTGCACTCTGATTCCCCTGCTGATACTATGGACTACTGTCCAAGAAGTGGCTATGTCTCTGATGCGAATGCTACCCGGGAAACTGAGTCTTCTGTCAGCAGAGATCGCTGTCCCAGAACCAGAAGTGGGCTTAGCTCTTGATGCGAATTCTGACCGGCAGGAGAATAGAAGTCATATAGTTAAACTTCCGGAGTATTTTTCTGTTCCTTATTTTCTTTATGAGTTTTCTCAAAAACATGTATAAAATACAGTTGGATAACACAGTCTTACGAGGACTCCAAGAGTACGTATGTATGCATTTATCATGCACACCCGTTTGTTCACCTTACGCGATCGGGATACTTAGGTTGGACAATATTTTTCGAAGTTTTTGCTTCTACGTTTGATGTTAAGTGTGGTATTATGTATGTAATTTGGCTGATGCATGTATTTAACTATCATGATTTTTTTTTTTTTTTTTTTGGTGGCAAAGGCCAAGAATCACTGGTTTGGTTAAAGAAAAGTCCATAATCTCCGACCTTATGGATCATTGACACAATGGTTTGAATTTGTCTCACATATTCAAACCAAACATCAACAATCTGAGTAAACGGGGGGAGAAGAAGTGTATAACATTAGCAGTCCAAAAAAAAAAAATGAAGATGGTTAGCCAGAAAGAATGCTAAGAAACCCTGGAACGTTTGGACTGTTTTCCATCAACAGTTAATGGACATAAGCTCCCAATGCCAGAAATATTTTAGCAGGAAGGAGAAATCTGTTAAGTAATCAACTGCAACAGTTTACCAACTTACTGTTGGCAGCTTACTGCTTACAGTTTAAACTGGTTTTACAGCAGGTTCAGGACATGGAATAGACAGTTGACAAATAACCGTGATAAACTTTTATAGTATCAGATCAGTATACAACAAACTTGGACAGTTTATACCTTCTCAAGATAACAACCATTATCTCTCAGATCGGAAGTCTGAAACTCTGAAGCGAGGAGTATTCATTACAGTGAACAGTTGGGCTTGCATGTCTCTCGTGGCTACTTTGGAGTGTGAATACAGAAAAACTCCACGCCACTCCAGAATTGCTGGGAAGGCTATGCATTCTCTTAAAAATCTGTGGGAAATTAATTTACAACATCGACGGAGATGACAGTGTTTTTACAGCTCCGAGAAAGACTTGTGCTAAGTCAAGGACAGTGGTCACCATCTCTCATCGCCAAACCAGTTGTCTTTCTCTTTAGGTCCTGTTGGTCCTTCCTCCCCATAAAGCTCAGTCGGAAAGAGTTCCAAGATGTTCTCCACTGAGAACCGGAAGAACACTGGGAGATGATTAATAATTTTGTCTAATTCAGAGAACGCGTCATACATAACTGTTGGCCCCCATTCTCTCATGTACTGGAGCCAACTCGGTTCCTTAACAGTGAGACCAAGATATTCCGCAGCAATGATCTTGTACTTAGTGCTAGAGTCCACAAAGAATTTGCTTTTATCAACATCATTTCGGACTCCCATCCCAAGCTTTGATGACCCCTGGAGGTATGTTCCTGGATGCGCATAACTGGCATGTCCATCTTTGGATGCATAAACAATTGCCTTGTTTCCATTGATATACTCTAAATCACTTACATCAACCCACCTGCCACCGCTATGCTCAGAGCAGTAAATGCTCCAGAGTTCTCCGTTAAAGTTACTTACACGTAGAGTATAATGTTCCCAGTCACTGACATGCTCGCCTATTCGGTTCAATGGAATGTTAGCCAGTCCAACTTTAAGGGTTGCTGGACCATTGAAGGGGCAAAATATCCACATGGCTATATCCGTGAAAGTGCCACCCAATGCTGGTTTTACATGAACATACAACTCTGCGCTCTCCAAGTTCCCACGCTTGACCTGATCCCGTTTGTCATCATCCTTTGGCAAATCTATCCAAAATCTCCCATCATTGAAGCCACCCCCTGGTAACAATGAACCTTTCGAATCTATGCGCTCACCATCACTATTGCCATCCTTGTACAACAGCGCCCCATTGTCAAAAAACCACTGCACTGAAGAGGGCATATATATCTCATCAGGATGAAAGTACAGAGTTGGTCCATAATGTTGAATAATTGCATGAATTTGGTTTAAATTAGGCATTGCGGGTCCTGTAGGATCTTGATTTCTCAAACAAGCGGTAGTTAAAACATCATCTTCTGAAGTTACATATGTACTGCAAAAGAATGTTCCTACTGAAACCCCTCTTCCATACATTCCCCTTCTGCAAGGTCTTGAGTTCCAAACCCAAACATCAGTGTCTAAAATCAGATCACAAGCTTCACACGTCTCTGTCAAATCGAATCGAACACATCTAATATCATCAACAGAAGGCTCGGCTGGTGTATCAGTGACCAGAAATCCCATAGCTCTATAGCCTGTTGGAGCATTAGGTAACCAAATATAACCAGGTCCATGCTGTTGCGAATCTGCGCTCCAAACCAATGAATAATTTCTTGGTTTCTCTAAGGCAGGAAGGTCTAATGAATCCTGTCCGAGTAAAGAGTCCGACATAACCTCATCCACCTCCCGTGCTACAAGAATAAAACCCCTCAAAGGAAGATCTTTAGATTGGGAATAATGACCAAGACAAAAAAATCCATCAGGGATCCCAACAGGTTTGTAAAATTTGACACCTTTTGCTTTCTTGCGCGAAGGACTACAACCCCAAACACATTCGAATTTGGTGATCTGAGCTACCTCTAGTTCTCCAAGGCGTATTCTCCCATTGCCGAATCCTCCACCTGACAAAGTAGTATTGTAACAGTTGGCCATATGGATCATTAGCACAAAAGACAGACTTCATATCCCCTGACCAATATTATATCACTCATCTTACCAAGCATTAGTCCATGTCGCATATATCGAGGCATGATGGTACTTTTCGGCATAAAAGTTACCCTTACAAACTACAAGATACTATATAATCTACCATATGAACCAAAAATATGTCACCATTACCAGGAATTAGGATAGTCAACAACAAATCTCCAATTATTAGAACATTGAATTTAGGTGAGATTCATGGAATATACTACAGAAACAAACATACTATGGGATTGAAATTTCCATGGGTGTAATTATGTGAATTTCACGCTACAAACAAACATACATACAATTTGGACTTGGCATTTCTATGAGAGTCATTATCATGGGAAACAAATTGGAATCAACAAATTTGAAGTTTTACTGGAAGACAAACATTAATAATTGAGAAAATGTGACATTATAACAAACAAAAAATAAGGAATTGTCAACTGATTATTACACAAAATCTAGTCAAACTGATTAATACTCCCAAAATCACAAAATCAAGGAGAAATTATACTCGTAGAATCTAATTTGTACGGATAAACATAATATAAAGCACACAATTAATTAAATGTTTGTTTGAAGTACTAATAATGTTACTTAATTAGACAAGATAACATCCTTAATCATATTCTTCAGTTTCTCATGTCAGAACCTGTCCCTTCAACACAAATTTGAAGTACAAAAACCCCAATTAATGATGTAATTAAGCTTATGATTAATAACAGTTCAATTCTTTCATCATTTTCCCACTAATTTACCATCTAATAAACATGAATTAATAAACCCCAATTCAGTAAATCACATAAAGATACAATCTTTCAACAAATTTCAGTGACTTCTCACTCAATATACCTCAAAATATACCAAATTTAGAACACCCAACAGAAAAAAAAATGATAAAAATCAAGCTTTAAATAGTAAGAAATATACCTTGAGGCCACTGTGGAAGAGGAGCAGGCAGAGAAAAGGGTTCAGGTGTTGCTTCTTCTTCATGCAACTCAGTGTTTTTGCTCCAGTAGAAACAATCACACCCCAACATCTTCAAACTTTCCAAAAATAGTAAAATTCTCAATAAAAAAAAAGTTAAATTTTTCTGAAAATAAAACTTGGCAAAAATCCCACCAAAACCCAGAATTCAGAATTCCAAAAATTGCCCTCTTCTTCCCTCAAAAGTTGGTGGGTAAATGGTGGGAAGAAAGAGAGAGAAAATGGGATAATATAATTTATTACTTTACCCACCAAAAATTATATTTATAAGAAGAAGTTGAAAAGATTTGAGAAGAAAAAAATCAACAAAAAAGAAGTGATCAAAGGAGAAAAAAATAAAATAAAGGAAAAGGGAAAACAGAATGGTGTCTTGCTTTTTTTTTGGTTGCTTGATTCTTAGATTTTATAGTATGATCATTGAGTTGGTCTTGTTTGAACTTTGAAGTGGAGTTGGAGTACACTTTTTCTTTGGGGGGTCCTACTTTCAATTAAGTTTGATGTTTACACTTCACTTATGGAAGATTATGAGATGAAATTTTTGGGATTAAAAAACTTGCAATTATTGGATTGTGTGCAAGTAAGTAATATTTATTAGATCAATGTCTTTTTCCGATTAGTAATAGGGAATTCAATGACTTCAATCCTAGGGAAGTATGAAATGTGATAAGATGCGAATAAACCTTTTGATACAAATATACAATGCATGGAGTTTGATGGTTCACAACTTCATAGACTCCGTATCAAAATTCACACTATAATCGATAATAAGTCTTAGTTCATAAAGACGTAGGTAATTGAAAATTACGACTTTTTACGAGAATTTATGGAAAACTTTGGTTTTAAGTAAATGATTACATTATGATGGATGGATGATATGAACGAGGGAGCATAACTGCCTAACCAACCTTAACTGCCTATAACATCACTCCCTCCTTTAACTGACTTGTCCTCAAGTCAGGTTCCAGTGAAAGCAGTCACAGGCCCACGACAGCAGGATATTGAGCTGAAATTAACTCTAGTAGCTTCAGTTTCTTCCCTCCCCTGCCACTGAATCAGGAACTCATGCTGCAGCTTGTGATCTGATGTCACTACCTCCCTTTCTTTTAGTATAATAGCAGGTATGTGGGCATTCTCCACAGATTTGCACTGCAGTCCCACATGAATATGAACAACCATAGGCAAAATTCCTCTAAACTGTTTGAATTGAAACACATGGACCACATTGTGAATTTTGACAAACTCAGGCAACTTAAGCTTGTAAGCCACACTGTTGATCACTTTAGCCGCCTGAAATGGACCAAAATACTTTTGAGCCAGTTTCTGATTTCCCCTCAGCTGTACAGACTGTTGTCTATAAGCTTGCAGCTTTAACCAAACCCAGCTGCCTTCTGAAAACATCATTTCTGATCTGTGTCTGTCAGCAATTTGTTTCATCATGTTCAGAGCTTTGATCAGGTTTTCCTTCAGTGTTGCTATCATCTTTTCCCTTCTCTATAGAGATCTGTCTAGAGTCTCTACCTTGGATTCACCAGGCAAATAAGGAAGATGAAGAGGAGGTGGTTGATTGTACACTACTTCATATGGTGTAGTACCAGTAGAAGTATGGTAATGGGTGTTGAACCACCACTCAGCCAAAGGAAGCCACATCAACCAGTCTTTAGGGATTTTCTCCACACATACACCTGAGATAACCTTCGAAATACATGTTACTACTTCTGTTTGACCATCAGTCTGAGGGTGATAAGCAGAACATAGCTTGAAGGTGGTCTTATGCAGAGAAAATAAGCCCCTCTATAATTGACTCAAGAAAACAGGATCCCTGTCACTCACTATGGTTTTTGGCCACCCATGCAACTTGAAAACATTATCCAAATATGCATGTGTGCTACTTCAATTGCAGTGAAAGGGTATAAAAGAGGTATAAAATGAGAGTACTTACTCAGCCTATCCACCACCGCTAGTATCACTTCACTTCCTTGAGATTTAGGGAGTACTGTGATAAAATCCATAGAAATGTCAGTCCACACTTCTTCAGGTATAGGTAATGGTTGTAAAAATCCTGGATATGCAGCATTGTCAGATTTTGCAGCTTGGTAGACAACACATTCTATGATAAATTTATTGACATCTCTATTTAAACTTTTCCATTGAAATAATGCCTTGATTCTCTTAAGGGTAATATCTCTCTCTGAGTGACCTGCCTAGCTCACCAGAGCAATGCTGCCATTGAATTATCTGATTCCTTAAAGTCTGGTCATTTCCCACCACAATTCTGCCATTTTTCCTTATCAAACTATCTTGCAAAGTATAATGGGGGACAGTCTGCTGCTGTAGAATGCTAGTAACCACATTAGATAAATGTTGATTAGTAAAAATATGATGTCTTGATTGAGTCAGATAAATCAGAAGATACAAAGGATATAGCCATCAACAATATTTCAGCTCCTTCTACCCTTGACAGTGCATCAACTGCTACATTTTCAGATCCACTTCTATATAGAATCTCATAGTCAAATCCCATCAACTTTGAGAGCCAAAACTGCTCAAAGGGTGTAGAAATTTTCTGCTATAACAACCATTTTAAGCTTTTTTGGTCAGTCTTTATCACAAAATGTTGGCCTGACAAATACTACTCCCATTTTTGCACTGCAAATACAATTGCCAACAATTCCTTCTCATATACATATAGCTTTTGCCATTTAGGACCCAATGCTCTACTGGTTTAAGCCAATGGGTGTCCCTTTTGCATTAATACAACCCCAATACCTTCATTTGATGCATCAGTCTCAACTGTGAATTGTTTGGAAAAATATGGTACAAGTACTAGTGCTGAAGTTAATGATGCTTTTAACTAATCAAGAGCCCTCTGAGCATCATTAGTCCAACTGTAAGCTCCCTTCCTCAATAGGTTTGTCAAGGGTTTGCTGATAACAACATAATTCCTGACTAATTTCCTATAATACCCTGCCAACCCCAAAAAACTCCTCAATTCCTTGACTGATTTCGGAGTTGGCCACTCTGCAACAGCCTTAGTCTTCTTAGGATCTGTTTCCACTCCTTTTCCATATATAAAATGGCCTAAGTATTCCACCTTCTCTATAGCAAAATAGCATTTTGACAGCTTAGCAAACATTGTATTCTCCTCCATTATCTTAAAACACTTGCGCAATATGATACCACTGCTCTGAGAGGGAAGCACTATAGACCAATATATCATCAAAAAAGACCAAAATACACTTCCTCGGTAGTGGTTTGAATGCAACATTCATCCAACCTCGAAATGAAGCTCGTGCATTGTCAAACCAAAAGGCATAACCAGGAATACATAATGCCCTTTATGAGTTTTGAATGCAGTTTTATAGACATCTTCCTGATTCTACCTGAGCTGGTGATACCCTGCTCTGAGGTCGAGTTTGGTGAAACCAGTAGCCCCAGCTTCATCTATGAGCTCATCTATGACAGGATTAGAAACTTATCTTTCGCAGTTTTCCTATTCAATTCTTATAATCAGCACATAGCCTCTAGTTGCCATCCTTTTTACCCACCAAGACTACAGGGGAAGAAAAAGGGTTGCTACTATTCTGCACAATTATCCACCATTTCTTGTATTAGTTTCTCAATAGTATCCCTATGTTTGAGAGGATACCTATATGGTCTTATGCTGACAGGGTTGGAACCATGCTCCAATGGAATTCTATGATCAAACACCCCTTTTGATGGTGGTAAAGATTTAGGCTCTTGAAAATTAGCATTATATTTGTTTAATAAATGCTGTAATTCAGGAGGTTTCATAGTCTTACCACTGTCACTTGGTTGATCAGATGAATTAGGAGAAGAAATCAACTGTATTAGGCATATCTGAGTAGCCTAACCAATAACCTTTGGTGAAATTTCATCAGCAATAACTCTGGGTTTCTTGGATTGTAATTCACAATCAGATCCTTAAAATCCCATTCCACTAGACCCAACAAGCTCAGCCACTGAACACCTAAAACCATATCACAACCCCCCCAGAGGAATAAGCAGTACATCAGTAGTGAATTGCCGATGTTGCATGAATCAAGAGAAATTCTTTGCAGAATTCTGACAAGCCAATTGATTACCATCAACTACAACAACTGATTGTTGTGGGATTTCCTTAATTTTACATCCCAACTGTTATGCTAACTGTTTACGAGCCTCAACTAAGCACCCACATATTGCATACAGGATAAATTAATGCACCTATAAGAGATGTATGGAATGACACTATGAGAGTCCATTTTTGGGAGCAATCCAAGTTAATGTATGCAAACACCCACATATGGGTAAATTGAACATGTATCATTGTCAAAGAGCAATCCAGCAATCCCAGCATCAAACATCAAGAACAGAAAAAATGAATTCATGTATCTTAATCTTACTATCCCCGGAACACCCTTGGAAACCCTTTAACGAATCACCATTTTTTCGTCTACGAAATGTAAAGATTTGCGTGTTAAAATCATAAGGCACATAACACAAATTTAAATCCAATCCAATAGATTTAACACAGCATAATTTAAAAATTGAATTAAAAGACAATTAACATAATCTCTTGTCGTGCTAAGTTATCACAATAGCATACAAGGACATAATTAAAATACTGAACAGAGTACTTAATAGAGTCCCCCTGCTGGCTCCTGCTATATGGCTGACACCTTTAATAAAGTTGAAACACACTTCAACCTCACCATTAGATACATGGATGTAGGAGTTGTCTTTACTATAAACATCATACACCAATAGCCTCTCATATTGTATCTGCCAATTATACTTAAAGGATTAGATGATCTTATGAATGGGAGACAATATTCCCCAACATTGTAGGAATCCCACAATGATCTTGGGTCCTTAATGATGAAGTTTAATTCTCGAAGTTGTACGGTGATCTTCATTGCGTATGACTTCTTGTAGTAAAGCTCATAGGAAGATCTTGGTGACTGTATTGGTTCTACACCATACTCCTTCTTCAATACATGCCTCACCGATTGTATCACATTATCGTATATTGGAGATCATATTATATTCTGCAATGCAGTCTACCAACTCCATTTGATTCCACGACAAATGGATCTGTCATTTAGTCTACATGTACTCCATAACATGACAACTTACAACTGTAAAAAGAAATAGGAAAACCTCTTTAAATCGGATGGAGTATACTCCTTATACATGAGGCTACAAGTGCATTCTGAGCTTCTTTTACTTAATTTTGATAGATTAGATTATTGTGTCTTGTAATGAGATACAATTTGGTATTTTGTAAGAAAACGTACACTAGTTAGTTATTCAATCTAGTCTTGATTTTCGACGAAAAACACCAAAAATATATATAATACTAGAAATTATCTCGTGCTTCGCACGAACACGATCAATTTATGTAAATGAAGAAATTAAAAGTATACTATAAAGTAAAAATTCATTCAATAAAGGGAAAACTCATTCAATAATACTTTAGCGATAATAGATTATCATGTATTGGATATGTATTGTCTTTATACTATATTTACGTGTATGACCTGTCTACTTTTACCCGTGTACATTTAGCTATGCTTCAATATCTGTAATATACATTCGTAAGTTTTCATCAACTCAATTACATTTATATTATGATAATCGTATCTTCATTTCTAAAAATAATTATGTGTATTGTTTTTACAGAACTCATGCATATTGTAGTATTAGGCTTTTACCATACTATGTACATGAATAAATCTTCTCAAAATATTATGTAGTACATATTTGTTTTAAATATTAAATAATAATTATCTTTATTCTCTATGATGATTAGCATATGAGACAATTTTCAAGGATCATTGATGTATAGTGATACGATATCCAATTGGCCAAAATGACAAAGATAGAGAAAAAGATATTTGTGACTAGAAGTGGATTTTAGGAAAGCTAAGTGGAGGAGATTATGGAAAGTAGCATTACTTCCTAATTTTTTGAGTCTAGTTTAGTTAAGTGTCTTATTTCTCGTAAAAGAATAAATTTCCTTATCATAGAGGAAAAGATGGTGGAAGTCATGTTTCCACATCTCATTAGGAGTAATATTTCCTTATTGATTATTTTGTTTTTAGAAAGTCTAGGATATTATAAATAGCACCCCTATTGTATTGTTTTTAGACAGAGAGTTTGAGAATTAATATTGAAGAGTCGAAACAGAGTCTTTCAATGGGTTCAGGCTTTGAACACAAATTGAGCTAAGTAGTGTTATTCTTATTTCGACATTATTTGCTAATTGCGTTATTAGTGAGCAGTGGATCATTACTTAGATCGGTGTCTAGGGATTGATCATAGTTTGGACAAGTTATAAGTCTAACTTGTTCATCAATCGGTATATGGTACCCCGGGGGTACGTAACTCTAGGTACTCCCGGTTCAAGTGGTATATAATGAGTGATTGGACATTCAGAAATAATGACTGAAAATAAATAATGACAATAATGTTATATATAATGAGTGAAAATCGGAAGATAATGAATGAAAATTGAGAAATAATGAGTAAAAATGTAAAATAATGAGTGAAAGTATATAATGAGTGAAATTGAGACATAATGAGTGAAATTGAGACATAATGAGTGAAATTGAGAAATAATGAGTGAAAGTATATAATGGCTATAATGTGGTATATAATGAGTGAACAGTTAACCGGGGGTACGTAGCTCTAGGTACCGCGGAGTACCTAATAATTTGTGCTTGTTCATCCATATCTTTTATTCTTTTCGTTGTTTTTTGTTTTTCGTCCCATAAAACAGAAAACCCCAAAAATAGTTCTACAGTAGTACAAAATATCAATTTGTGTTATAGTCAAATTTTAAATCCACTGCGTACTCGTATCATATAGTGTGTGAACTCAACTTTAGATTATTTGAACTTTTTAAATTCTAATGCAAACATCTAATTTCCTAATGTTTTGATTCAATGAATATGAATTACTTGTTGTTGAAGCTATTGATCCACACTTGCCCTATAGAATGCAACACGCCAACACATGAACTATGTACGCAATCAAATTATCCCAATCCGAGTCCTATAATCTTAGACTCAACATCACACTATAAGCAACCATGTGAATCCATATTAATATTACTAATATGGACCAACTGAGGACACCACGTGCCGCGTTGTGTAAAACTGAGGGACACCAGAGAGTAGTAGTTTCAAAAGCAGGGACACCATGTGCAAAACGTCAAAACTCAAGGACACCACGTGCATTTGTCGATATATTTTTAATTGTTTAACATTCACGTTCACATACGAGTTTTGGGGCTTGACCGCGTGGAAAAGCCACATGTCACTCGTAGATACTTTCACAACACTGTTATTATTATTCTTTTGGGCTGCCCATATAGACGTTATGAATCACTTCAACTTCTTACATCTCTTTAAAGTTCCATAAATTACTCATTATTCATCATAATAACGACATTAACAAATAGGGTGTCTCTTGGTTTTCCGTTTGCCAATTGCGTCGGTTACATCTGAATTCGAATCCTTATATATAGGTTATGATTTTGTTTGATTTTGGTGAGAAATATCATTTAGAGAGCCTATTTTTATGTATTTTTCGTAACAAGACTTTCAAATGTTTATATTTTACAATCTAAGTATAATGGTAAGTTGCGAATCAATACTATAATTGAAAATAGTTTATATCTAACATCTTTTTTTTTCAAGATATGATCATCTTGGTCATATTTATTTTTGGCATTGTAATTGTCAACTTTATTCTATTATCCATATAATTAACATGTTAGTACAACTCTACAGATAAATTAAGAATGACCCGTGGAGTCACGAGGCCAAAAGCTAGTTGTTATAATTATAATTTTGTGTCAAATTAAAATTACTTGGGATTAATTCTCGGATATAGTCAATTTAGACGTTGTCCAAAAAAAAAAATAAACCGGGTGTATGTGAATAATAAACGAGCTTAAGTCAGTCTTGCTAGAACTATCTATGATGATGACATTATACTAATCATAAATCACATCAATCTTTTTGTCATTGTTCACATCAATTAGTAACTTAGCAAGGCGTAACGCTCCCCATAACTGTGCTAGAAAACTTTATCTTAGAAAGAAATTTGCTAGAAATTTTCACGCGCATTTGTACGCTATGCTACATTCGCAACATTTCTTGAAAATATCCCAAGCGCTATTTGTTGCAATTGGAACATATGCAAACTTATGGTATGTTTTGTAACCGCAAAAACTCAAATGCCCGACTTATGAAAGTGTACTTCACTACCAAATAAAGTATTTATTATAATTATATTTACCTTTAGAGTCTTACTGCAAAAATCTTATGAGCCCAACACAGTGAGAATTACATGCAAAATGCTGAAAATGCAGCTTAACTTTCTATAACTCATTCATGCTTCTTTTGTTGCTTTTAGACCGTTTCGAAAACTCTGTCAATTTGGAAACTTACCAAATCCGCCCTGCGCCTCGTGTTAGCTAGTATATAATAATAATTGGTCTCGAGTAACATAATAACATAAAGGGATTTATTTGGATGGCTAATTGGTGTGAGCTGCCGTTTGATCTTGTACATGAGATTGTGATAAGGTTTGTAACAATTGAAGACTTGATCTATTTCTCTGTCGTTTGCCGTATGTGGAATTACTTTGCCTCAATCGTTAAACAAAAGTTTTGTGTGAAAACAATGCCTTGGCTCTTGCTAGCTGAAAACACCACCACCACCAATGATAATGATGATGGTTTAAGGAAAGTTTATAATCCTTTCAACGGTAAGTCTTCTCGGTTTAAACTACCCGAGACTATTGGGTGTAGATGTTGGGGTTCCCCATACGGTTGGATTGTAACGTATAATGAAGCTCTTGAGCTACATTTATTCAATCCACTAACCAAAGTTAGGTTGTCGCTTCCACCCATATCATGTTTGCCTTACCGATGGAAGAGGTATTATACTCACCCCGACGATGACTTTTCCCTGTGAGTAATGAGATCATTATTTATTCGAAAGGCGTTTGTAATAGAAGCTAGTAAGGATGATTATTATATCGTTTTTGTAAGCTATTGTATGCCTTGGACCAAGTTGGCATTTGCAAGGCCAGGCGATCAATTTTGGACGTCCATTTATGATGACCCAGGGCAATCGGTGGTTGTAGATGTAAAGTGGAGTAACAGTCCGCACGAGGTCTTGTTACGTGGTAACCAAATATTAATTTTGTACAATGATGGTTCGCTTGGGTATCTTGATATCTCTGATTTAAATCATCCACAGAAACTTTTGGAGAAAGATCGCTCAAGAGTCCAACCCCCTTTGTGGTTTATGCCCCGATTTTAGGTTGTAATTAGCAAGAAGTTTCGATAAATCTTGTATCGCTTGATAGTACATTCATTTGTGTTTGTGATCTCGTTTTTCCATGTCATAACATGGTTTCGGAGAATGGCTTGTACTTCTAACTTTTCTAAGAATAATAGACTAATGTATATCGTATTAGATGCATTTGGTTTGCTCTCATTTTTCATGGAATATCATAAACAATGAACAATTTCTAGGAAAAAATGCAAGTACATGTTATAAACATGGTTTAAAAGCTATTGGATAAAAAACGTGAATTGTGAGTTTGATTCTTAGCTCGGAGCTCGAGTTAGCCAACTTATGGGTTGGAGCCTTGGAGCCAGGTTGGAGGTCGAAGTCTTGAACCGGTGGAAACGTAAACAAAACTCAACAGTTGAAAACAAAATCCCAGACAACATTTCCGATAAACCCTTTCTTCTCCTGTTATCTCTCCACACTCTCACTCACCTGGGAAGAACCAAGAATCCTCCATGAAACCTTGACTTCCTTGTTAATTAAGCTTCCTTTCACATTTTCTTGTTAATTACGCTTCATACTTTATGTTCCCAACATGTCCCTCATCTTCAAACTCCATTGTTCAATCCACCCCTCATTGCAATTCTATCCCCTTCTTAATTCACCACCACCATGGAAGAAAAAGAGTTAAATCCTCCAAAAACCCCAAAATTGTAGTGAAAAAAACATACCCATGTCATTCAATCTTTGATTTGAGGAGGAATTCGAACTGGGTTTGCTTCTCCAACAAGTTTGACGCTCCACAGGTGTGTGAAACTTCGATTTCTCATGTAGATTCTAGTGTTAATTTGGATAATTCTGGTAGAGATGAGGAGAAAGATGGTTTCTTTGGTAGTGGTAGTAGAGTTAGGTTAAGTAATTTTGGTAGAAATGAGGTTAGAGATGGTGTTTTTAATTGGTTTTCGAAGTCGATTGCGATTGCATTGTTTTGGATTGTAATTGGGATGTGCCCGGTTCGCGGGCGCCAGCCCGTTGCTGTTGCATTGCCTGCAATTAGTGATTTTGTGTGGAGGAGGAAGGGTAGGATTGTCAAAGAGCAGGAAAAGTTGGTGTCTTGGAAGGATCATGACTTTTCAGGGTATTCACAGAGGTTGTTAGAGAGTGTTTCGGGTGTTACGAAGGTTATGGAGGCGGTGAGGGCGGGGAAAAACGACGTTGATGAAGTAGGGATATCCTTTAAGGGAGTGAAGGTGAAGAGAGAGGAGTTGCAAGATGAGTTGATGGGTGCACTGTATGCGGAGCTGAGAGAGCTGAGGGTAGAGAAAGGGGACTTGGTTAACAAAGCAGATGAGGTACTTGAGGGTGTATTGTCTGCAAAAAGGGAGCAGGATAAGTTGTTGATTACGTTGAAAGGTGATAGACAAGGTGATGGTGGTGGTGATGAGGGGGTTAGGGAGAGGATTGACAAGTTGGTTGCGGTAATGGATAGTGGAGAAAAGGAGTACAATGCTTTGCTGGAGAAGGTTGGAGAGGTTGAGGATAAAATGTCGAGAAGGGAAACAATGGCATTAAGTATTGGTGTGAGGGAGCTCTCGTTTATTGAGCAGGAGTGTGAGCGCTTGGTCCAGAGATTTACCCAGGAGAGTAGGCGTGGTATGAGGTAATTTGCTGGTTCTTGCTGCTACTATTGTTCATCACTTGCTCTACTCCCCCATTACCTTGTGATAATTTTGAGTCTTTATCATGTTGTCTGAGTTTGGTTGAATGCATGGCCTTGTAGTTTGCTGAGTGTATGTTCGTCCTTGCCTTCTTGTCTTATAAACTCTTCAATGTTCAACTGACTTATCAAAAAAAAAAAAAAAAAAAATCTTCAACTGTTCTAAACTTGTAACCTTGATGACATTTGGTTAGTTAGTCAATTCTCTTTTGGAACTGTATGATTTAGTTGATGGTAAGGTCTTGCTTGGATTAGGAGCAAATAATGCTTTAAGGCCTCAAGGGGCCATCGGAGTAAAAGGCAAAGGGGTCATGGGTGTATGAGGTGGCGGCGATGATGGTGGTGGAGGAGAGAGAAGGGGGTGGGAGGGAGGGATGCTTATAGTCCCCACATCAATGGGGTAATAGTCCACGTCCTCCCTAGGGTAATGCGTTACCTTTAAATGAGAGATTGAGAGTAATAGACCCCATGTCCCCAGTCCCCACCACCTGCTTCCTCCAATCTCCTCTTTTCCCATGAATGTATCAATTAACAACGGTTTGTTAGGAGAGGGCAAGTACTAGCTGCTAAGGAGGCTGTAACATATAAACAGAGTACTAGCGTGTAGCTGGTAGCTGCTGTAACGGCAAGGGCTAGTGAAACAAGGGAATGGTCATAGATTACCTGCATTTTGCTTTTTGATGAGAAATATCAAAACGAGAATGAAGATTATGGTTAACATTGACTATCGTTTACTTCTCTTCCATTAACACCATTACCACCTATGAAGCTGGTAACAAAAAGTAAATGAAAAATGCAACTCCTTTACCACCTTCTTCCCTTGTAACAGGATCCTAATCTTAGTTCTTTCTTATATACACCCTCCTACCCACTAAGATTTCCCCCTTTCGTTTTCTGGTTTGAGTAGCTATATTCGGAGCTACTTTTACACCAAATGAAAGACCCTATTACCTTAAAATCAAGTGAAGTTGGTAGAATGCAATGCAGAATAGAATATGTACTAATTTTTACAACAAGTGAATGATTCATTTGGTCTAAAAGTAGCTCCAAACATGCCTACCAAAAACTGTTTTCGAAAGGGGGAGATCATTTTGGGTAGGAGGGAGTATGAACCATTTTTATTTATTTGGTTGCCATTCCAGTGATCACTACTTAATACCCAATGTGCCTTAGGGTATTGAAGGTTGGCAGGTGAGAATCGTGAGAGTAGTAGAAACTTGTTGTTGGCTACAAGGTACTAGACAAGGGAAGAAGCATTCCAGGCATCTGGGAGCCATCAGTCAGTAGAGAAGAAAAGGTCTGTTGTAAAAGATAGTTTTCTAAGAGAGGGAGTAGTGAAAGAAAAAATACCGACAGAAGAGATGCTGAACAGGAGAAGTTTCTGCTTGGCTAGCCAGTATTCTTTCTGCCATGAGATGAAAGTTCCATTGATCATCTGTTACTGTCTTACACTTGGCCTTGTCATTGTGACACTTATCTGTATCTATTTTCGGCTTGTGTTGGATTCACCCTCCTAACACTAGAAGGGATTTTTTGGCTTGCAAAAGGACGATGAGAAAAGGTTGGATTAGTGAAGTATGGAAGATGGTTTCTTTTGTAGTTGGTGGTATACTTGGATGAAGAGGTTGATGCTGGTGGGTATCTGTTTCTAATTGATCTATAGAGTCTTTTTGCGCCAGTTTTGGATTTTAGTCTTCTATTTTGTTGCTTGGGAGCACGCTTTCATAACATTTTGCAGTGCACTTTTTCTCCTCCCTGACACGGGGTCGGTGGTAGAAGTTCACGCGTTTGTTGGAGTCTCGTGATACGATTTTTAGTAGACTAGAAGTCATTTAACTTCCTCTCAGTTAGTCGTATTTTGCCTCCCACTGTGAGTACCTTACGTTATTATATTACCTCAGAATTTTCAATTAGAAATTCGAATGCAATGCAGCACTTAAAGAAGGGACCTTTTTTTCCGTTTCTTATTTAATAAACTTGGATAGAATTAATACAATCGTGTCAGTCAACAGAAGCTTTCTGCACATCTGGTGGTCAATCAAAATGGAAACTCAAAGGAGTTTGATATTATGTCTCTTGTGTGTTGTAGTATGAAGAGTAGTGGTCTGAGAGTGTTCAAAGGCAGTCTTTTCTATAGTCTTGATGAAGGATAGTGAATGTTGTGTACTCTGCAAATTGCTGACTTTTGATTGTGTTTTTAGTTGCTGGTGCTTACTATGTGAACTGCACCCTATTCCTGCTTGTACGAAGGTATTGAAATGAAATGGATATAGTTATATTTCTTACATGAGCATACTGTGAAGTTGCAGTTCTTCAAATATTTCTTCTCCAACATTGTCCATTAAAGATAGACGAAAAGAGTTGGAAGCTGCCCAAAGAGAACATGTAAAACAAATGGTATTGCCTGGTGTGGTAGAAGTTGATGATGCTGTTGCCCCTCTTTTTGAGGGGGAGGAATCAGACTTTGCATTACGCATAAAGGAAGCTCTTCAAGAATCAAAGAATCTTCAAAGAGAACTGGAGGCTAGTATCAGAAGAGATATGAAGAAACATGGCCACGAAAAGCGTGTTATTATAAATACACCTGAGGGTGAGGTCGTGAAAGGATATCCAGAAGTTGAATTGAAATGGATGTTTGGTGATAAGGAGGTTGTGGTTCCTAAGGCTATAAGCGTCCACTTACATCATGGATGGAAGAGGTGGCGTGAGGATACAAAAGTGAAATTCAAAAAGAGTTTATTGGAGGATACTAAAACTGGTGAACAATATGTAGCTGAGAGACTGGTAATTTCTTTCTCTATATTTGGGCATTGCTTTCATATGACATTGTTTGTTTGTTTGCTTTGTTTTTTTTTTTTTTTTTTTTTTTTGGTTTTTTGGCATTGTTTTTGTTTCTGGTCTTGTATAATTGTGATTTGAGAATATGTAAAAGGAAAATTTGCATATATATGATCTTCATACTTTAGAGGTTGATTCTCACTTCTTTCCATTTTTTGGCCGCATTTGACTGTGGGGGTCAAATGATGTCAACTTTGACAATTAGTTATATTATGAAAAATTTGCTGTGATTATACTAAACCAATTTCACATACATATTTGGAGAAAGTAATGGTCAGCGTTGTTCAACTTTGACCATAAAAGTCAAGTGGGGCAAACGAGTATATAGTGGCAGGGTTACAGAATAATGAAACCACTGAGTAATAGCTTTTGGCAGGGTCCGAGGAATTCTCCTTAATTTTTGAGTTTTGACCCGTCTTGGGGCACCAGTGGCTAGACTTTTTTTTGACAAGACCAGTGGCTAGAAAACTGAGATGGAATCTGCAGACTGAGGACGAGAAAGCTATATCGTGGACATGCCAAAATACCTACTGACAAAGCCGGGTTGAACAAGCTAGTATTAGTCTTTCTCTTGTCGGGTGGGGTGGAGCGTTGACGGTGGTTGGGTTTTAATAAGACCTACAAAGGGGGGGGGGGTGCTACTGACAGAATTTGAACTTTAGTCGTGGGTACCACCCACAAAGGCTCTAAGATTATACCAGCTAGCTTAGCTGGTGTCAACAAAGGCTCTAAGATTATACCAGCTAGCTTAGCTGGTGTCAGGAAGCTTGTATTAGTGCTTTAAGAAGATATTCATATTTCTAATGTGTACCATGTCTATAGACTAAAGTTCAAATTCATTAACAGGATATTTTTATGACTTTGTTCGGCTTTCCCTCGTTATGTTTCTAGATTTGTGGTTGTTCACCTGTACGCAATCAGTCAGGTCTGAGGCTACGCTAAATTTAATTTTGCTTATAGTTATACATTATGGTTCTTGCAAGCGCATTTTGCTAAAAAAGGTTTTCGCTTTGCATGTTTTCAGGAACGCATTGTCTTAGACCGTGATAGGGTGGTGTCTAAGACGGTATATAATGAGGAGAAAAATAGATGGGAAATGGATCCTATTGCAGTGCCATATGCCGTTTCCAAGAACCTTGTGCAGTATGCGCGGATAAGGCATGACTGGGGTGCCATGTACATTGGATTGAAGGGAGATGACAAAGAATTCTATATTAATATAAAGGTCATTCTCAACCTTTGAATGTCAGTTTCTGTATTACATATGTGATGTATATGAGTGGTGGATCTGAGTCATCTGACAAAACACTCTTATTACAGGAATATGAACTGCTGTTTGAGGATTTTGGAGGGTTTGATGGGTTATATCTTAAAATGCTTGCCTCTGGTGTCCCAACTTCTGTCCACCTCATGTGGATTCCATTGTCAGAGTTGAGTATCTATCAGCAAGTCCTTTTGTTGACTAGACTTTCTCATCAAACATTTAGCGGTATATGGAAGACTAGACTTGTGTCACTTGGTCGTGAATGGCTTTTCGAGAAAATAAAAAACATAAATGATGACTTAATGATGGTGTTTGTGTTTCCGCTTGTGGAATTCCTAATCCCTTACCCGGTATATTCTCCCTAACCTTGTTTATTTCATTCTTCAAATAATTGGTGATCTTTTGATAGTAATCCCAGATTGGCGTTTCTCTTTAGGTAAGGATAAGGCTGGGAATGGCATGGCCTGAGGAAATAGGTGTGACTGTTGGTTCGACCTGGTACCTTAAATGGCAATCTGAGGCAGAGACTAGTTTCAAATTAAGAAAGAGAGATGATATTCGGTGGTATTTTTGGTTTCTGGTCAGAAGTTTCTTGTATGGATATGTATTGTCTCATGTACTCCGATTTTTGAGGAGAAAAGTTCCTAAGCTACTTGGTCAGGGGCCCTACCGCCGAGACCCAAACGTCCGAAAGCTTCAGAGAGTGGTAACTCTTCTGCTTCAATTTATTAACTATAAAGTATTTTATCTTGAGAATAATGGTCAGGATATTAGTCTTTGATTACCAACACCATGATGATGGCGTGATATTGTCTTGCTTTACGCGGAAGGGAACCATCTTACCCATTGACTTCCCTTCATATCTGTGAAGAACTACTTTAAACTTGTTTGAGCTAAGTAAAACGTTTCACCGTCTCTGACATTTTCTGTCTAGTGGCCACAGGGGCACAGGATACTACTCTTGTATGTTCACTTAACAACAACACTCTACCTCAAAAAAAAAAAAAAAAGACTAATCAGATTTCATTATTCATAAGTTTGAACGATAGCAAATCTTCAACTTTCCCTTGGTATGTTGGCTACCCTGTTTTTTCTTTTTTTTTTTTCCTGATAAGGAAGTAAGAATATTAATATATTTAAAAAGGACACCAAGCGGGTGACTGCCCAAAACAGCCTCTCTATGTTTTCAGCATAGGATTAAGGCTACATACATCTGATCCCCCTTATCCCGCCTTATGTGGGATCTTTGAGGCACTGGGTAATGTTGTTATCCTTATGTTGAACTGTCACCCTCTGTCTTACACAATATTTCCTGTCCCATGGATTCTTTATCGTGATAGTTTTTATGTTTTAATGCAGTTAGGATACATAAAGTTTAGGAAGCGAAAAATTTTAAGGAAAAAGAGAGCTGGGGTTGATCCAATCAAAACAGCATTTGATGATATGAAGGTAAAATGTAAAAGTTCATATTTTGTGTCATTTTCCTTCTGCTTTTCAATTTCATTGCTATAATCGGAACCCGTTGCTTTTTAGAGAGTGAAAAATCCACCTATACGGTTGAAAGACTTTGCTAGTGTTGAATCCATGAGAGAAGAGATAAATGAAGTCGTGGCATTTCTGCAAAATCCAAGTGCATTTCAGAAGCTAGGAGCTCGTGCACCTCGGGTATGTTAATATTCGAACACTTTCTGGGTTTGTTTCTGTGAATCTTGTTATAAATTATGAAACTTGAGGTGATATCCTATCTTACTTATCAAAAAAAAAAAAACTGTGGTGATTGTGTCACAAACTTTGATATGTGATGAAACTATGAAAGTCTGTCCTTACCAAGGTTGAGAATCTCAAAGTGTTAAAAGCTGTTTTTGGTTTGTTGTTATGTCATATATGTTGTTGATATTCTTCAATTATAATTGTTTTTGCCCCTACTAAAAAGACCGTTAGTTACTTTTACAAATTACTCAATCTGTCTAGAAAGTATCTCATATCATGGAGTTCAATCTGTCTAGAAAGGATCTCATATCATGGGGTTCATTGGTGATGCCTTCTTAGGTTTGTGTTTCACTCACAAATCTTTACGCACTTGAGAGCTTATTTGGAAATGTATTTTCTGCTTCTGGAGGATGTTGAATGTGTTTGAAATGATTTTTTTTTTTTTTTTTTTTTTGAAAGAGAAGGGATTTTATTATATTCGTCTTCTGGAATACTTTTAGAAGTGTCTTGCTCCTCAGATTTCTGCTTTACTTGCTTTGCAAACCTCATCTGCAAGTGAAACTTCTCTCACATACTATGCAGGGTGTTCTTATTGTGGGCGAGAGGGGGACAGGGAAAACATCTCTTGCCCTGGCAATAGCTGCAGAAGCTAGGGTGCCTGTTGTCAATGTCAAAGCACAGCAGTTGGAAGCTGGACTATGGGTTGGGCAGAGTGCGTCAAATGTTAGAGAATTGTTTCAGACAGCCAGAGATTTGGTAGTTTTCTCTTTTAAGTATAAGCAGTAAGCTCATGTCAAGGATATCTGGTTTTTAAGTCTTCTTTTTAAAGAAAAACAAGTCTAACTACAAGGAAGTAATACATTTGATCTCGGTAAAATCAGCATTAGAAATGGTACTAGGTTTGCCTTTTGGGACTTTTTCCAAAAAAAATTTGAATTTCAAGCCTTGTCTTCTGTTTTCATTGCTCTTTCGCTGATCCTTTGCAAAACTGATTTTAAAGAAATGTCTCCTTTCATTTGATTCTGCCTAATTAAAACTACTAGCTGTTGTTTGGGAGGTTTCTCTGATATCTGGATTATTGTAAATCATCAACCTAATCAATTGGTTCATTTATGAATTATACCCTGCGATATCGTCACACGCTAACCAACTTTAGTTTTGATATCATTAGGCACCTGTAATAATATTTGTGGAAGATTTTGATCTGTTTGCTGGCGTCCGTGGCAAGTTCATCCATACAAAAAAGCAGGATCATGAGGCTTTTATCAATCAATTGCTTGTTGAGCTTGATGGGTAGGCTTGAAATCCTTTATGAAGTTTTAGGTGCCTTTATTATTTAATGCCAAGTGGATATCAAAAAGTATGTTAGAACCATGGAACATTTAACGCTCTTATGCAGATTTGAGAAGCAAGATGGCGTGGTTTTGATGGCTACTACAAGAAACTTAAAGCAGATTGACGATGCCCTACGCCGTCCTGGTAGAATGGATAGAATATTTACTCTTCAGCGTCCAACTCAAGCAGAAAGAGAAAGCATATTACAAAATGCAGCCAGAGAATCTATGGATCCTGATATTATCGATTTTGTGGATTGGAGAAAGGTGGGTTCCGAAACTATATGTCTGCTTTGGTGAATAATTTGCGAATCTTAGTATGCTTCTTCTTGATTTGTTCTCCTGTTTGAAGGTTGATTTTTCTATCGCTGCTGAGACCTTTTTGCCGTGTATGTCCATGGACACAATGTATCTCTGGTTGCTATTTTGTTTTTAGAAGAGAGAACAGCTATTGTCCAGTTTTTTCCTCAGTTATGATATGATAAATTCTTTTATCTAGATTCAAGTAATTTACTAATTTCCCTACAGATTCGTTCATAACCTCCCAGAATGATTATCATTGTTATATGGTCAAACTCCACCTTCTTTTATCTCTCTCTCTTCCCCCCCCCCCCCTTTTTCCTTGTTTTCTTCTAATGTTGTTAGTCATCTTCATTTCCGACATCATTAAAATGACGCTGCTTTTGAGTTGTGACTACCTGCCAATCATGCCTCTGATTTGCTGCTGTGTTTGCTGTCTTGATTGGGAGCTTGGGAAACTTGCTCATCTAATATCTTCAAATGCTTTACCTTCAGGTGGCTGAGAAGACGGCTATTCTACGCCCCATTGAGCTGAAACTCGTCCCAGTGGCTTTGGAAGGTAGTGCTTTCAAGAACAAATTTCTTGATACAGAGGAGCTGATGAGCTACTGTAGCTGGTTTTCTGTAAGTCTTAATGTCCTTGTTTATTTGCTGTAGGACTTGTTTACTTGTTGACATGGGAGTCTCCACATTGAATGATGCTTTCCTTCCTACTTCCTCTAGCCTGCTTTTGATGTAACCCCTTGGGATTAAGCTAAGCCTCTATAAGCCGCTGGCACTTGTGGTGGAGCTTTATTGAATGTTCCCTTTAGTATGGAACTATGGAATAGCTAGGGAGAGATGTTGAATGTAAGCATTTAAAAGATATCTCGGTGTACTAGGTTTAACCCAATACCTAAGAGTGACGGCCTCTTCTGGACCACTGTAAGCAAAGGAATTTCAATTGTTATCCTGGAGTCCTAGACTGCAAAGTGGTTGATCCTTGAATGGTAGATAGATTGACTGTAATTTTGTCAAATAATACTCGGTGGCTTTCTGAAGAGGGTTGATGAAACTGGTTGAATACATGATAATTGTATAATTATATGTACGAAGGGCATGACTAGATTCATGAGACCTGATGCCTTTTATATAATTCTGTTAAATTAATGAAAAAAGTCTCATTTTGACCCGTGGCCTAATTTTTTACTTTTTTGTTTTCCTTAGTTGATCAGGTTTCATGTTTTCTTTTAACTATGGAAAGAGCCCAACACATACATCTTGCACCTAGCAGTTTAGCAGCAATAATTCCTGATTCTACTAACTATCGAGTCACCTTTATTGCATGGCAGAAAAAAAAGTCTTGCTTCCCTCAATTAACTCGCTCCTTGTTATAGTTAGAAGCTTTCGATATTGATTGGCTTGGAAGTATGGAAGCTTTGCATCAGTATATTACATTGGAAATGGCCAAAAACACTTCATGAGGGCATCTGCACCTGCAAAAGAGGAAGAGTTATCTAGATATTGACCACGAGCTATGATTATAGCATACAGTGATTTCTGTGATATAAGACTGAAGTTTACTTGATTGGCCTAGAACTAGTTGATCATGTTCTTTCATCACAAGTGTCTTTGCTAATATCTGAGTTGCACGCATAACGTTTTTTTCTTATTTGAAGTTTCTTGAATGTGTCAAGGAGTTAAATGATTGCATGATGATTTCTGTGGTGATTCTGAATCTGGACTTGTTTTAAAAGTGCAAAGTCATATCAGCCCGGTGTGAATTCTTTCTTCTGTTGATGGTTAACCAATTTGCTTACGGGTATCTGATGCTTTACTTGTAGACTTTTAGTGCGTCTATCCCTAGCTGGCTGAGGAAAACCAAAGTTGCTAGGCAGATAAGCAGAGTGGTTGTAAATCATCTGGGACTCACAATGACAAAAGAAGACCTGAAGAATGTTGTTGATCTTATGGAGCCTTATGGTCAGATTAGCAATGGAATTGAGCTCTACACTCCTCCGCTTGATGTAAGAATATTTGAATCGAACTTGTCTGATAGATTCATAATGCTGTGACTCTTGTAGTTTTACTTCAATAACACTGGCACAAAAGAAATCTATTGTCATGCTATGTGACCAGGTATATTAACTGGTCTGATGTATTATAATCTATAACTATGGAATCCTTTCCTTTTTGTTTTTTTGACAGTGGACGCGGGAGACAAAGTTTCCTCATGCTGTGTGGGCTGCTGGCCGTGCCCTCATTGCTCTTCTTTTACCGAACTTTGATGTTGTTGATACTATGTGGCTTGAGCCCCTTGCTTGGGAGGTCAGTTTCCCTCTGGCCCCGGCCATCTCTAACTGAATGTTCATCACTTTCCGTGCCAGGAACTTTTGAAATTGCAATCATTTGTTACATGCTGGAAGATATAGAGGTTGAAAATGGGATTTTAATTGCCTTGTTAGACTGTATCTCTCCCTGATATTCACTGGAATCTCAAGCCCTCCCCAAAAGGAAATTGTAGCAAAGAAAATTGGGAGATGGCAATGTGCACTGTGCCTCTATCATATTCCTATGTGATCGAAATCGGTTAAAATTCCACCCTTCGAAGATTCTTAGCATTGGCCCTTTCGGTAACTATTTTGGCGTAGCATGTTGAATAGTGTATGAAGTAGAATCGAGAGATACTGTTTGTTCCATTAGCTTTTGGGTGTGCGGTGTACATTTAACTTTTTCCTTTGAATCTTTGTGTTATTGGTGACTCTCGTTTAGGTGATTATTATCCTGTGCTGATACTCGAACTTTTACAGGGAATCGGATGTACCAAGATCACTCAAGCTAAGGATGGAGGATCAATGTATGGAAATGTAGAAACTGTATCATATCTGGAGAAAAAGCTGGTATTTTGCTTTGGGTCACATGTTGCATCACAACTGCTTCTTCCCTTTGGTGAAGAGAACCTGTTGTCTGCTTCAGAGCTGAATCAGGCTCAGGAGGTAAGTACTACTACTTTTTTTGCACTTCAATTACCACATGCTCAGATGTTGAATCCAACTTTTGTATGCATCTTGTCATGAATCTGGCAAGATCTGAACTTTGAGTGGACTAGACAATGGACTCGACAATGAAAAGTTAACATGAAATTCGGTTTGATGTCTATGTAACAGATTGCTACTAGGATGGTACTTGAGTACGGATGGGGACCAGATGATACACCTGCGATTTACTATCATGGAAATGGGGTATTGATCGTTTTTTGCTCTGAAAGTAGCTTGCCCTTAACTTCGTTCATTTGTACGCTTTCAAGATGTTCAAGAAGAATAAGATGCTTTTGCATCAAACAAGCTTAGAAGATCATGTGTTTTCTAATGTATCTCTTGTTCATTCATGGTAGCTTGATTTGTTTGACTTCTAGGGCAATTTCTTTAGATATTATTTCTCTTCAAGCTTAAAGTCTTGTGATTATTTGTTCTCCAATGTTTTATACTCCATATATCATATAGAATTTACTATTTTACCAGCTGTATTGAATCATTTGAGCTCTTGAACAGGCTACAGCTCTTAGTATGGGGAACGGACATGAATATGAGATGGCTGCTAAAGTTGAAAAGGTTTGTGAAGTGTCTAAAGCTTTTCAAACTGCTTCGCCCTTTTCTTTTTTCTTTTTTTTTTCTTTTCTTTTTTCTTTTTTTTTTCTTTTCTTTTTTTTTTTTTTTTTTTTTTGTAAATCAAAGGCTACTAACTGCTTCACCTTTTCCTTAACCTACAAACTGCTAGTGCTATGCCTAGACGTCTGACCAATTGTTTTCTTCTCAGATATTTAACTTGGCATATGATAGAGCTATAGATATGCTAAAGAGAAATCGACAGGTGTTGGAAACTATTGTTGAGGAACTGCTCGAGTATGAAATTTTGACCGGAAAGGTATGTGTAATCTGAAACATCGTTGATTAAGTGGATTTTATACGTTTCTTTTCTTTGTTGGAACTTGGAACAGCGCTCCATAGTTTCATGACTTTTCAAAGCTGTCAGTCTCCTGCCCCCGCCCCCCAATCATAAAAAAGAAAATATGATTCATGTACCTCGAAGCTGCAACTGTGCTTATTGCAGGAATGGTTTTCTTGGTTTGTATCCGAATGTCCAAGTGTTTTCTAAAGATTCTGTATCTGTTTGCTGTGGATGAAGATGCTGCTGTTCTAATTACCTGTTCTTTTCAAACATAAATAATTTGTTTCTAAGACATTTGATCAAGCGGTAATTACTAATGACGTATTCTTATTTTGTTAATGGTCTGTTGCCATTTTAGGACTTGGAGAGAATTATGGAAAGCAATGGTGGGATTCGAGAAAAAGAACCTTTCTCCCTGTCCAGAGTTTATGAAACCGAGGTATTATTCTATTAAAACTCTCGTTTTAATGTTTTTTTTTTCTCGTGGAGTTCATGCTTTGCTTACTTTGCGCTCACAAAGAACCTATAAATGTAGTGATCTCCTATTTGTTTCTGCAGTCAATATCTCTTAGTTATCTTTCGAGTGGCACTGCATCTGGAACTCCGTTACTGGGTGGAGCAACTTAAATACGTTTCTTTTCCCCGATGTCAAAGAGTCTGGGACATGCTTGAAAGCCGTTTGCTTATTGTGAGGGTGACCTGCAGGGAGTGGCATAAACTATTCGACATGTCTTGCTTACCTGATCAGAATTCAGAAATCATCGTACATAAACAGAAATAGCACCTGAAAAGAGTATGTATGGTTCTGGCCTCATTCTGGAGTCTGATGTACAGAAATCAGTTTTTCTTGGTGGTGCTCCGAGTCTTGTAAGGCTCATGTAGTTTGTAAAGAATTTTGACCTCAAGGTAAGTTTCTAATTGAAAAGGCGCCGCTTTCTTGCTGTTATTTTTTCGCCGTTATTTTTATTTATTTGTGTGTTTAGTTCAGTTTATTTCTTGTTATAGCTGTGAAAAGAAAGCACTCAGCCTCCAATTTCCGACCTCTTGTATTTTCTCCGGGTTAGCAAGTTGATGAATAACACATGTTGCTTCATATCTTCGACACTCCGAACTCTCGGCGTTATAAGGTGAATGTAAGCCAAAGTCTAACACTTCGAGGCTTACCCATGTCGACCAGTAGATATCGTAAAACTTACACATATAACTAATATGAACCCGAATTCTGACATCTCTCTGGAGTCTAGTTTGCTTTGCATTGTATGATTAAAGTGATCGAAAGAGCTATTTCATTTGAACTAGATTCTCAATTTACAGTTGAATATAGGGCTCGGTAGTTCTCGGATCAGGTACATTATTTACCTTACAGCTGTAACTGTGCTAAATTACCATGCTTCAGAATATGAAATAGAGATACAAAAAACTTATGAACTCTACACAATAAAAATTACATGCAAAATGCTGAAAAGAAACAGCTAATCTTCTATAACAGGCCAGTAACTGGAGATGTGCTAAAGACTGGCTTATCGATGTTAACGTTATATCCATTGTTGTTGCAAATGCTCTTTCTCCGGGGCTTCGCTTCTCTGAGCATTGTGATAATGTCCCTCATGGAAGGCCTCTCCTTGGGTAGCTTAGCAGTGCAGAGAAGAGCAATTCGCAGGACAAGTAGCATTTCTTCCTGTATGTACATGCATTGCCCTGAAACATCAGGGTCAAGTACTTCCTCTGACCCTTTGTTATCTCTAACCTTCCCACGAACCCAATCGACTAAGTCAGTTGCTTCTCCGATTGAAGGGTCTAAAGGCTTTTTCCCGGTGATGAGCTCTAGGAGTACAACACCGTAGCTGTAGATGTCGCTCTTCTCATCAACCTTGAGACTGTAGCCATATTCTGTGGCATAAGATTTCAGAGAATTTAGTTTCTAATCAAGACAGGAAAACATGCTGGAACATATGAGGAAATGCTATCACTCTTAAAGTTCAAAAAAAAAATGATTAGTATGTCACATTAAGTACTCACCAGGTGCAATGTACCCATATGATCCTGCAACCATGGAGATGGTCTCAGTCTTGTTGAGCATCATCTTAGCTAGCCCAAAATCTGCAATTCGAGCCTCAAAGTTCTCGTCGAGCAAGATGTTGTTCGACTTGACATCACGATGAAGCACTGAAGGGTGACAATCATGGTGGAGGTAAGCCAAGCCTTGAGCAACTCCAACTGCTATGTTGTACCTAGAAACCCAGTCTACAAGCATGTGGTTTTTCGCACATTGTTTGGTACCGTGTAATGCTGTTCCTAGGTTACCGTTAGGCATAAACTCGTAGACCATCATCACCTCATTTTCATTGTGCAAGTATCCTAGTAGTTTAACTATGTTCCTATGCCTCAACCTTCCTAGGAGATCCACCTCTGCTAACAAGCTTTCTCCTGTTTCGACATCACCAGGTGATTTCCACAACTTCTTCACTGCTATGACTGAGTGCGGTCTTTGGATCTCGGCCTTATACACAATGCCGGTTCCTCCCATTCCTATCACATTTGATTCCTTCAAGCAAGCTAAGATGTCTGCACTAGTGAAATTCAGCCTTTGGAATGCAACTAGTCTCCAAGGCCATTCTTTGTTGTTCCTTGCGAACCACGCTTCTACTGAACTGCTATACAAATACCATCTCCTGTACACCATCCTTCCTGCTAAAAATGCTAATCCAACTCCTAGGATGACTGATATTCCTACCCCGAATCCGATGATTATATGATTCACACGCCTATGTTTTGATCGAGCTGAATTGCTAGAATGAATCCTAGAGCACGGTGGAAGTACACCTCCACAAAGACCAGCATTGCCTTTGAGCTCATTCGGGTTAATGGTGGTGAACATGCCATTTGCAGGTACAGGACCTTCAAGCTTGTTGTAAGACAGGTTGAGTGTTTCTAAAGCAGGTGAGGTCCCAAAGTTATCGGGTATATGACCCGTAAATGAGTTATTGGATAGGTCTAAGATAGCTAAAGTTGGCATTCCTGCAAGGGAATGTGGAATTTCCCCTGAGAGCTGGTTTCTCCTAAGGTTTAAAGTAACCAGCTTTTCGCATGAGGCAATGCTTTTCGGAATCTCTCCTGAGAGACTATTGTGGGAAAGATCAATGACATTTAGAGAAGGACAGTCTTGAAACTGGTTAGGAAGATGGCCATTTAAGTTGTTCTTAGAAGCAATAAAAGTTTGCAGGCTAGAAACAGATAAAATTCCTGAAGGCAGAAATGACTGAAGATGGTTGGATGACACATCAATGAATGAAAGTGATCCTGAAAGCGAAATATCATCCGGGATTGCTCCAGTTAGATTGTTGTTCTCTAATTCCAACCTCTCGAGTTTAGGTAATGTACCGAAACCTGGAGGAATAGACCCCGAAATGTGATTGTTCTGTACCCTAACTCTGACTAATGAGACACATTGTGAGAGGCCTAAAGGTATGGAACCAGAGAAAGTATTGTTAAAAAGAATAAGTTTGCTGAGATTGCTAGAAGCACATAAACCAGGAGGAATTGCACCTGACAAAGAGTTTGAAGAAACATCAACCCACTTCAAAGGAGAATTTTTACCTAAATTCACAGGCATTGGACCTGTAAGGGAATTCTGCCATAGGTTAATTACTTCCAAGCTGGTTAACTCACCAAGCCCGCCAGGTATTTCGCCTGTCAGTTGATTGCACATCAAGTTCAGAAGCTGCAGATTCTTCAAATTCCCTAACTCCTTTGGAATCTCACCTGAAATTTGATTGTCAGAAAGATCCAAGAATATCAGTGATGAAACATTCCCCAATTCTGCAGGAATCTTCCCCTCAAAACTGTTCTGATACAGAAAAACTGTACTGAGATTCTGTAACATCCCAAGTTCTGCAGGAATCTGCCCACTTAAGGTCCCAACTGCCAGGTCCAAATACTGCAGATTACTAAGGTTCCCAAATTCTTTAGGAATAGACCCTTCAAACCAATTATACCCAATAATCATAGTCTCTAAAGAAGACAACTCCCCAAGTTCAGGAGGCAGCTCTCCTGTCAGATTATTACCTGACAGGCCTAAAAACTTCAACTTCCGAAGGTTTCTGATCGAGCTAGGAATCGAACCCTCAAAGTAACTCCCCCTAATGTCTAACACCTCAAGAGAGCTAGAAAACCCAATATCATCAGGTATTAATCCCAGAAAATTGTTTCCTGAGATGTTCAAACTAACTAGACTTTTCGCAGAGCCGAAACCTGCAGGAAAGCTCCCTGTGAACTCATTCAAGCTAAGATCAATACTCACTAAAGAAGTGAGATTGGAGAGAGATTTAGGCAATGATGAGGCAAATGCATTGCAGCAAAGATTCAGACTTTTTAAGCTAGACAGATTTTGTATGGAATCTGGGACTTTCCCACTTAAATTTAAGTTGGAAAGATCAAGTTTTTCTACAAAACCTGCAGAATTGCACCAAACACCCTTCCACTCACAATGAGGATCATTTGTGGTCTCATTCCAATCTCTCATGTGATTCAAAGGATCGATAAGCGATCCCTTGATCGAAATCAAAGTCGAAAGCTCATCATTTTGTGAACTTACAGCTAAAACCAATGTCACACCAATAAGACAGTAAGAACACACAAAAATAAGAACTTGGTTTCTCTGCATTTGCATTTTTCTCTCCATTCCCCCCCCCCCCCCTCAAATCTCCCTCTTTCAAGCTCAAAATTCGATCTTTATGACGACATTTTAATGGGTTTTTAATTCTTTTTGGATAAAATGAGGCTTTTTTTGGAGGTTGTGATCAGAGATGGAAGAAAGTGGCAGCTTCCATTCTATAAGAAAGAAAAAAAAAGTGAGGTTAAAGTTGCATGATTAGTGAACTAATTACTGATTAGTTTAATGATTAGCGAATTCGTGAGGTCTCGAGAATCTAAAAACAGCTTAATTTGCTTGTAATTGTAAAGATTATTTGGAGGTTAGTGAATAATCAGTCGACATTAAAACATGGAGAGAATGTGTTTTGAAGGTGATTTACTGACATGTTGCTGTGCTCATCAACTCAATCATTAGCTACATTTACATATGGTCAACCCCATATTGTTTTGTTAATGATGTTTTTTTACAGTTTTACTTTAACTTGTTTTTACCATATCTTGTTATTGATTCAGGGGGAAATTGTACATATTTTATGAGATATTATTACTTTAGTGCATCTGAGTCAGTTGTTATCTTATTATGCAATCTTTCTTCTGACAATCTGATCAAAAGCAGTAAAAATTCTGTACTTGCATTTGATGTGCAGGAGAAACATGGATGTGCAGGAGAAGCATGGGTCAAAGTGAAACTTTTGTAATTGAGAATGTTGCGTATGTAAGAAGAGCTAATTTAGGGACATGCTATTGAGATTTAGTTTAGTACTACTACTATGAAGTAAGAACCAAATATTGCTTGCTTATTAAGACCCTTTATTCTAAACTACCATTATTTGTCCTCAACTAGTCACAACTCACAAGTCGGGTGAGTGACCGTCAATCCGTCATCCCTTTTCTTGTTAAGTGCTTACATAATGATGATATCGGTGTGGTAGATGTAGACATAACTAAGTAACAAGAGATCAATCTAGTTTATCAATTTATGTAAAGTCAAACAAGACAGTCGTCTTGAAATGACGATAAAAAGCCATATTTTTTGTTTGTTCCAATCAATTTCTTTTTGTCTGAAATATTTTTCACACACACATTCAAAAAAAAATTTGTGCTTGACAGAAATGATAGATGGTCGAGATAAATGATTAGTACAATATAAACACGAAGACCCCACGAAATTATATAGTTTGGTCTGAAGTTGTGCGTACATTGTGACCTTTTTGTGATGTTTGGTTTACATATCAAAATTAATTTGTCCTTGAAATGATCCCCCAATATTTTCGTACCTAAATTTTTTTAGCTTAATGGAAAATCTTGCGTCTCAACCGATGACACAAAAGTGCCCATGAACTGCCGACAATCTTGCTGCTATATGATTGTAGGTTGCACAAACCAATGTTTAAATAAAGTTTTGATTAACATAAAAAAAAATATATAAAGTTTGATTTGATTTGTTTGCTTTTTATTAAATCTCACTTGTTTCTTACAATTTCATTTTTGTTTTCATTATTCTGAATTTATGAATTTCTTCTTCTTCTCAATGAAAAACGATTATTTAGCAACTCTTCTACTCATGAACTTACACAATTGAGTATTACAATGAAAAAAATAATCACAAGACTTTTTGATACGTGTTCTTGAAATCACGTACCGAGTACTTTTCATGTCGTCTCGAATTCAAATATTCAATTTATACAAATCAAAATAAATTATAATTTATTTATTATGTCTACATTTGTGTTTGTATAAAAATAAAAACCTTAAATAAAAAAAGTCACACTTAAAAACGAGGAAGTACTAAATTACATCTAACTCAAGTTCTTATAGTTTAATTTATAAGGTATATCTATTTGCAACTCTTCCAAACTCGGCTCTTGCATGTTGAGTTGAAAAGCCTTAAGGTTATTTCTTTACGTATTCGAGAGTGTACGTTGCAGAAAATATATATGAGCATTAAAATCCGAGACAGTTTCAAATATTTACAAAATAGATCATAATAACTACTAACCAAGCCTTACTAATCCAATAAGTGAGGTAAAATCAAAGAGAAAACACAAAGGAACACAAAAGGTTTTGATGAATAATAGTGAATTTAACGGTGTGCCATTCCCTGCAGAAATGCAACCTCTGTAAAACTTATTACTGAAGAATCACAGTGCACATGCATTTCTTCATTTTCACAGAAGAAAACACTAAGATGCAAAAGGTGCATGTCTACGTACTAAAACTATAGAATAATATACTCCATATAAGAACATTATTACAAAATAATGAAATTAGGCCACTTCGATCTCTATATAATAAAGGGCAATCATTCAATGTTTATAGATGACCTTTGAGTCCAGAAAAAAGGTGGGAAGTGCTGGACACCATGTGAGGAAGGGCAGCTTCCTATGCACACTGCAAACTTCTAAATCTCTTGCCTTATTATTTGTGGGACACCCACCACTGTTATCAATTTATATCTCTACTAATCTCTTCTCTTATTTCTTAATTGTTCATCTTTAACTTCCTACTGATCACAGCTCTAATAAGAGTCTTAACAGCATGAATAAATAAACTTAGTATTATTACTAGTGATTGATAAACAAAGTGGGTTAAGTTATGGTTCTCTTCGTCTAATCGTATGTATTAGATCTGAACTTATTTGAACAGAATAATTCAAAATTTGTTGAGAAATCCACTGGAGAACTGATCTTTTAGTCTAAACTGGTTGAAAATGAAGGAGAACGAGGTTGATTTCATCTGAATCTATCATATTTAATTTCAATAGAATTCTCTCATCCATTTCTTAAAACGGGAAAGAACGTGACCTCAAGGTTGTATTTTACGCAGTTAAATTTCAAATTCAAACAATGTTGTATAGACGATTAACGAGTTGATTTAACTAACATGTGTAGTAGCACTTGCATATACAATTTTGCAACTCGTTGAAATTATAGATTAGTACCCCTAAAGTATATTGTCCTTTGTTATGATTGATCATAAACTTTCACTAATCTTTTGGATACGATGTAGTTTGTAATTGTGCCCATGTTTAAAGAATCCATGCTTGTGAAAATTAGTTGCACCACATGGGATTATGCTTAGTCCATCTCCTCTGTCTCATCATTTATAGGATGATTGTTTTGGACGTGGAATTTCTTGCATGATTTCCTTCTTGCTATCTTCTTTCACTGTCTTTTTCTCCCCGGATCGACTTTCTTAACAATTATGATTATGATCTATCAAATCTGTCTACATTTTCGTTTTCTTAGAATTATTAACGCTTGGTACATAATGAATTAAATTTCATATATTCTATTGCTACAAATGGGGAATGTATGACATAATTGTAGATAAATGTATGTAAACCATTTTCGAATTCAATTACCATAACTTTATTTTTCACTTTAGACTGAAATTATTCATAACCATAAGCAGGACATTCGAATAGAAATTATATTTCTGAATTACTAGCGTCATTTCCTAACAATCAAAGTAAATAAGGAATCAATGACACCGCCAAGATTAGTCACCGCATTCTTAAATAACCAATTCCTAAATAACCAACCGATTCCTAAACACGTGTTGTACTTATTGATGACAAATTTTGGTTGATTGATGACTGTTACATGCAAGATGTTTATCACGAAGATTATATATATAGACTACAAAAGCTTTAACTTTAACAATTTGTTTGATCTAACAAAAAAAAATGGGTGTGGATCCTCTAGAGTTTAAAATAAACTCTACCAAGCATGAAAATAACTAAATATTTAATTCTTTATTTATGCATTGAACTAACCAATTTATTTGTTTTATTCCCAATAATAGTAAACTCTACAAACTTCACCAAAAAATAACTCTCGAGAATCCCTGCACAAAAAAAAATACAATTTGTGGAGTAACATAATTTCAGGGGACGTCGAAACTCGAAAAAAAAAAAAGCTATGGCTCGTGGAATCTGGATCAAAATTTGGTTCAAAATTCATTCGACATTCTTATTGGCCCACTACCCACCATTTCTATATTGGCCCACTGGTGAAGGCTATTGTCAAACAATTATGACTGGGCTTTGAACTTTTAAGTCCATATTAATCGAACGGGCCATTCTCGTTGGGATTGGACAACACAGGCTGCATTTCAATTTTTACTTTTTTCTGTTAGATAAACGGAAATTCATTAATATGATCGCAAGCGGCGATTACCTGAAGGACTATTATAATGTGGACCCTTGTTTCACTAATATTCGGTAGTTATGATACTCGTAACAGAAATATCTAATTGACATAATTATTCATTAATTAAAAATATCGTTATTTTGTATAACTTGGGGCTTTTTTATTTGTCTATTTATTTATGAGGATGATATATTTCAAAAGCCTTTATACAAATAATCTATTATTATGATAATATGATTATTACAAGACCACATCTTAATAAGGGCACACATTTGAAAAACCGATGATGACATATATACACGCGTAAGTGCTCGTTCATTTCCGCAAATATTTACTGGAAGCTTACTTGCTCCCACATTATTGGAAAACAATAGAAAGGAATCTTCTTTGTGGAAGGGAAGATTCGTACACAGGAATCTAAAGTCATGGGCGAATTAACAATTGCATGACTTTCGTATTATCACTCAAATTTACGATAAAGAAACTAAAGTGACAGAATGAAAAAAAAAAACAAAAAAGTTTATCATGTTCAAAGGGAAGAAAGAAAAACGGTTGTTATACATATTATGATCGTTCAGTTATATATATAACTCCCTTGTGATTCCATGATCTTTGTCATGATGCGATTAACTTTTTTCATGTATTAATCTACGTTCCCTTTGTTACTTTAAAACGTATTAACGTTTAATTTAAATTTTTCTCACATAACAAAAGAAAAATAATGTGAACAATCTAAGAACAAACGAGATGATAACAATAATTAAAAACATTACATTGAAAATGGAATTTGGACTGCTAGCCTTAATAATCCTTTGATGTGGATCGATCTTGACTTTTTCATATGTCATGGAATTTGAAAAACATGTCATTTTCCTCTTGATCAATCAAAAAGGCAATCGAGAAATAGTTCTAAAAATGGGGGCAACATACATGTATAATAAATACTATATAAAAAAGTATGATAATTAACTTCAAACTAACTATTCGTACATGCCTACGACAATGTGTACGTGCTGCTCAGATTTAATTGTGAGACTGAATGAAATACTCCGTACACAGTAGTCATCACAATACCATTACATAATTGATCGCCGTGATATTCGTGAGTCGTGACCGCTAGCTATTATATATATTCAATACTGTATGTCTATAACATGAGTACGTACAATAGTTTACCGGACCTAAGTGAGTTGTAGTATAGTAGTGTGCGCAATAACTTTATAACATGTATGTAATACAGCCGGATGTCAATTAAATTTGACGATAATATTGTTTTCAAGAAGTGGTATTTAAGTAGGATTCTCAAACCAATATAACTCGACCAGAGTTCGGAAAGCTAAACATGGTAAGAGCTAGTACTGGTAAACGCATATACAAAATCTCTTTTACTCATCATATTATATGATTGAAGCTAAGTGATGGATTTGGATAGAAACATTTGTGATATGAGACAATAGATATTTCGATCCTATCAACAACAATTTGAAATTGAAATTGATAGATATTAAGTACACATGAAATCGTATATCCATCTATAACTCAAAATAACAAATCCATTCCGTTTTTTTTATTTATTCCTAATGCCTGAACTTAAATACTCTGTATATATACATTCATACACCGATATATATTCTCATACACTATACGGTGACTAAAGTTGTAACTCCACTCATTTTGTAAAAAGTTTCGTTCTACTTCAACGCCTGTCGGCCAGAAGAATCGGAGTGGATCACATGATCACAGTGCATGCTGCTTTTTCCACTATTATAATTAGTAGTCATGTATCACATACCTTCAAGTCGATCAAAGTGTTACGAGCAAGTTAGAACTCATGAGTCATATGACACATTATTAATAACCAACTTACCTACCCCACATCCTCGTTCTTCAAAGAATTGGACATATATATGCTCATTTATTTGTCAATGTAAGTTGTCTCATATATCTCAATATGACTGCGACACTTTCACAACATAAAACAGAGTAAATGATAACCGAATAGGAGTATGTGACGAGTAGTTAATTATTATAATTCTCTTAAATGAAATAACGATCATCTTAAGGATAAACAAATTCTTCTTGCATTTGGCACAGTTTCACAGGTAATTGCGCTTTGCTTGTAATAGGTTAATGCTAGAGGTGTACAGTGTAGACACTCAAAAGTGTCTACAATCATCAATAATTTCACTACACTATCAAAATTTTACTACTTACACAATTAATTTTATAACCTGAATTTTTCATTACAATTAATTTTACTAGCCCGATCTCAATTTTACTATTACTAAGTCTATTTTACATTGTAGACAAACTAATTGTGTTTACAATGTAGACCTCTAGCAATTTGCTTGTAATAATATGGAATTAATAATGACTGGTCGCAAAATTGCTCTTCGTTGATTTTAGCATCTAGGTTAAATTTTTGTAAAAGACAACAAAAAGGACTAACCAAAGAACTATAAGGTCTATAACTAATAATGAAACTAGTCACAAATTTGAAAAAAGAAAGTCTTAAGTTAGGAATTTGTCCAAAAAAGTACTTGTAACTAATCTTACAAATATGCTAGAATTGACTGTGAAAGAAAAAATTGCTTGAGGTGTTATTTTTATTTATTATTTATTTATGTGTAAGAATGAGCTTCAATTGCTTGAGAATAATCATCATGCCTCAGAACCAACACAAAATTAATTTAGGAATTAATCCATAGAATAGTCCTTATTTGTGGAGTTTAATAAACAATAACTCAATATTTTTAAGGGAAAAACAGATAAAAAAAATGAACACAAAAGACAACCAAAGGTTAACAGAAGATAATTAAGAGAAAAACATGTTATGCTTATGTCTAGAGATACATGCTAAATGTGATGGAAGGATTTTGAATCTTACAAACAAATAATCCCAAAAATTCTCTCTCAAGCTATATATTATGAAGTGAATTTCCTCTGATAATTTCTTACATATTATACCAACAAACCAAAAGTGGGATTGAGAAAGAAATTAAACTTTAAAAAACAAAAACGAAAAAAAAAAACAGAGAGAATGAAAGCCAAGCATCAGACTTGCCTAGAGGTTAACATTTTCCTCCAAGATCATGTTCCACCATTATCGTCGTCGTAGTCGTCAAGTATACGACTTCATTTTTGCTCATTGTACAGATTTTTTCCTTACACGATGATGATCATCAACAAGAGCTAAAGTTTTTGTATTCTCCTCACCATGCATGGGTGAAAATTGAGCTTGTAATAATTTCTCTTTTATCTTCAATACTACCTTGCTTGTCATCTTCTTATTCTTCTTCTTCTCCTTGTACAATAGTATGTACTACAATTCTATTGGTAAAACCTATGAAAAGTTTAATCAAGTATGTAAGAGGTGTACTAAATCTTTGGGTTGTAACTAAAATGATGGGGGAGAGAAGTATAGGGAATTAGAGATGTTATAGACTTATAGTTGAAATGTGAGATGACTATGATTGCATGAATGTTTTATAGTATTATTGTATTGGTCACTATGCTCATTTTTTAAGGAGGTCATTAGAAGGCCATGGAACAATTAAGAGGCCATGGGACAATCTCCATAAATTATTCAAAAAAAAAAGTAAAAGATTTCAAAAAAAATAATCAGATATGAATTCATTGCTAAGGTCCACCACATAACGCATAAACTGTTACCATTATATAAACGTTTGATTTGGTGACAGGTTGAATAGAAATCTTACCAGTTAAGCTAATATATTCAAGGAGACAGAACATAAAGAAACTGAAAAAATAAAGAAGGAAATTATGATGGCACAAATTACCTTGTTCACAAATAATGAGGTTCAAGAGTGTTGTCGACAAACTGTCAGAGACCCTTTAAGAGTCTTTTCATTAGTTCAACTCCATACAAAGATCCAGATATTCAATTGGACCATGATTTAGTGAGCTAGATTTTCGAATAATTTCTTAATAATATTATACGAGTTTTTCGAAGTCAATAACTTATCTATCTATAAACAAAATAGATATTGACCCTATTTCACATGCTTCATAAGCTTGAATAGAGAACTCCAAAGTAAGACTATCTCGCTAAAGTTAGGAGAAGAAGCCCCCTTTGGATCAAAGTGGAATCTAAAATAGTGAACCAATTGGTAAAAATTATAAGTTGGGTCCATCTACCTAGACAGAAAACTCATTAAGTTCAACAAACAAAGTATAAACGTAAATAATTAAAGCTACAAGAAAAACAAAAGGACAAATGGACATTAGCCACCTGTTTATGGATGAGATGAGTTGAAAGGTCAATTTTGAGACCAACTTACTACAAACAACAACATTGTAAACAACTTAAAGCTAACAAAAAAGGTATTTAGTTCTAGATGTGTATGTGCATTCTGATTTTCATTATTCATAATAGTATATGCAATAATTAAAGCCCAACTTTTGACAATTTTTGCATTATGCTTAGTTGCTTCTATCACATGTTTTGGAGTTTGTGGATCAATACTTGTCATATAGGAAATGTTTAATTGTATATAATTAGATGCTGATCAAGGCATAATCACATACTTAACTCTTCCCTTAGCTTTCTTCTTATAAGTTAATTATTATTGTTGTTAAATTGACATTTCTCTCAAAACCACTCCATTAACTTTAAAACGCACAACCAATTTTATAGGACACCTATCTTTAACATGAAATGATTATAAAATTGTCTTTTCATAATTTTATCAACAAATTAAATTTGAAATTAATTTTTTTTTTCTATATTTGAATTGGATGATAATTTTGTTCCGTCTTAATTTCTATAGCTATTTCATCATAATGTGTTCTAGTTTCAATTATTGCTACTTTTGTAATAATAATGCATGATCATATTGGTTACGAGTTTACTTGTGTAACTCCGCTTGGCCATTTACATTCGCGATAATTATAAACACAATTGGTCATGAAGCTATACATTACAAAAACCTTCCCCCCCCCCCAAAAAAAAGAGAAGTAATATCGTATAAATTATTAATAATCATGGACCTTTTATTTGAGACCACATTTTCACTGCACAAGATTATATATAAATACGACGGAATTAAAGGTTAACTAACAAAGTCATGAAGCGTAGTAATTAGTAAATTAGAAAAAAAAAATATAACACAAAATCTCTTTTTGAAAAGCTATTAATATTCACCAATTATCGTTCTCTCTCTCTCTCTACCGTGGGGGATTATAGATTATCGATCACCTTTTTTTTGTTAAAAGATACATGTCCTTTATTTGCCATGAAAAACAGTCCAAATCTATAACCAAAATCTAAGATCTAGAAATCATATTGTACCACTTCTTATCCATTTCGCAAGAATCCCATTGGTAAATAGTAAGAGGTCATGCATTGGCTCAGAAGATATGTTCATGTATATTCTCAAGTTGATTGTATTACGCCTTACGCCGTACGAATTAGAAAGAAGCTATAGATTGACATTTAATTAAGTAGGATGGTCAAATGGGACTATGGGAATTGCCAGTGATGATTGATTATTCCATCACAGTAGTAATGACAAATGGAAAAGGATAGCAGCGCAACCTAATTAAAACTTGCGACGATAAAATATTAAATTTTGGGTTTAAAATTTTTTCAATTGGTTGATATGAAAATCGTCAAATAAAATCACCTTAGAGTCCCAAGTCATAACATTGTTCAACTTTGTGAGAAATATTCTTTAGCCCCAAGTCATAACATTGTTCAACTTTGTGAGAAATATTCTTTAGCCCCATTCAAGAATTTAGTGCTTATTTCTTTAATATAGTGTCATAATTAAATTGTTGGTGTTGGGAGTGTGAGTATGACTGTTTTCCTACAGAATTAGAAAACAAACAGAAAGGTCAACGAGGTCAAAGCATATACCATAGTGTCCACTGTTTCTACTCCAACGACAAATTTTGAGGCTACATTATGCAAATGGACGGGCTACCGGCGGCTGACTTACATCATACACATAAACTTCTTCCATCGCTATTAGTGTTTTGTTATTATGGCTTTTGCCATAATTGTAAGGCGTATAAGGGGATGAACATTAGAGTAATGACCGCAAATTCCATACCAATAAAGAAGATGTGAGTAACGTTATGAGTAATACTCATAACATTTAAAACTAGGAAAAGTAATACTCCCTCTATTACACTACAATCTTAAATCTTGTTTTGAATACATGAGAGGCTTTGGATTTGCAAAATTATAAAGTTGAAGATATTGGAGAATTACAAATTGAGAACAAAGTGAAATGTGAATTAAAGGGATTTAATTATTGTGAGGAAATTTAGCGATGAGAATTAGAATCTAGACGAATTTAAGAGTAGTCTCAAATATACCGACAACCCCCAAATAAACGACTTACTATCTCACCCCGCCCTCTATCCTCTGATAACAAACGAGGCAGAAGAAAAATCACAGCACTTTGTCCGTACAACTGTACATATATGAGTACCAACAACATCACGCCATCGACCAAACATGAATCTTGATGACACCACCTAACTTGTTTTCTCTTGCTTCCTTTTTGGTGGGGGTTGTTTGAGGGGTTAACAATTTAGTAACACAGGAGAAAATTCATGAACAAGCTATTGGAGGTGGAGGCCCAGACGCCCCTTTCATCATGCCCACCTAGTCACATTTCTTAGTTGTTTATTAAAAAAAACCCACTCACCAAATCAAAAGTTTTGCGTTTGCTCTCAATTATTATTTTTGTTCTTCCCTTGTCACAACGTAAGCTCAATTATTGCAATCAAAATAATTTTCCCATATAAGGAGGCTAATGTGTGTGCTCGAGTAATGGACAACAAGTGAGTTAGTCAGCAACTCATTACTAAGAACATGTTCGGCAACACTTAAAATGCCAGCTATTCAAAAATCGTCAATGCGTGGTGATCAAATGAAATGGAGACAATACATTTCACGAAATGAACTTATAAGCTACGAGTTATTTGTCTCTTTACAAAGTGATAGACTATGATCAAGCTAAGCCCTATGCACTGCAAAATTCGCCCAAATGATCTTTTGCAAAACTTGGAAAACCATTTTTTTTTTCCGAGACAAACTTTTAATAAGTCACTATGGAACATGACACAAGAGTACCATCAGACTATGTCACACTATGTTAAATGCTCGAGTGCATAGCCCCATAAGCTCACGTAATCTAATTGAACTTGCCATGAAAATCCTACCTAAGGAAAAAAAAGTAACTTCCTAAGAAAGAAAAAAAACTTACCATCAGACTTTTTTTTTTCTCAGTACACGAGTACAAATCACCAGCAATGATGCTGTGAGCTGACCACCGAATGGTAAAATGAAAATTCCTTCAAATTAATAAAAATCGGTGAAAATATTACCTGTGTAAAAAGTCCCCGTAAACTCCAAACTAGATAGACGATATTACAACTATACTTGGTGAAAATACACAAAAAAGATCAGACATGAGAACGATCAGGCGATCAGTGACAAACATACCAGTATATGGACTCAAAAGCGCTCCAAATTTAAAGCACCAGAATGAATATCGACTACAATAACCAAACTACAATATATGATATGATATGATATATGTTCCAAGAGATCATATTGAACCACAAATATTGAACAAGAAGTTCTAAGACAGGGGCAATATGCCAGTGCAGTAAGAATTTGAATCGAAATCAATAACAAGCTCTTGTTACAGTGCACCATATATAAGACGGAATGTACGGCATTTTAATCCCCAAACTTCAATGGGGAAATCTATGATATAGTCATATAAGTAGCACACTTTAAAAGCATACCCAGCTTACCAAAATAGCGATGATGCTATGCCTGTAGTCGGATAAAAGGCAAAGACGATAGCTCATCCGTGGCCCATGATAAAACCAGCCACCAAAATTGTACTTTCTCCTACGATATATGACGGTTGCTTCAGTACCTAAACTAACATCGAAAAGAGGCTTGTCAACCCAATATGAATGCATGTATTTCAGCCCAACTGGAGGCAGTATAAAGAACTCCAGGTTCGGTTTTCCAATTCATAGAGTTTCCTTCAACGCATTCCTTTTGTTTCTTCAACAAACCTTCAAACATTGGCACAAATGAAACACCAAAATGACTGCCGACTCTCCTAAGGCTCGAGCTTGACCCAACAACAATACCTATGTCCGCCCTGAGTAGGCAGAGAAGATCACCAACTGAATCCCCAATATACACACTTACATTCTTCTTATTATGACCACGGTTCATCAAGATCTCATCAAATGCATGAAGTTTGTCAATGGGCGATTCAACCTTCTTAACAATTTCACCAGTGGATATGGACCCTTCATACTTGAATTCATTTGCATGTATATTCAGAACTTGCAGCCCCCCTGTCCAGTACCGACGTTAGGATTCAGAATTGATGACGACGATGATAATTACTCGACCAACACAAGAAGCATACTAGTCTAGTCCAGTCATCTCTATGTACCTCTATGTCAGAAGATATTAAAAGAACATAATAAAAAAATCTAGTGTTTTCTTTAAAGTTTAAACTCACAACGGTCCATAGTCGGTAAAAGTAGAGGAGCATTAAAACCTAAACACATAATGTATGAATTCAGCTTTAATTACTGGGCTCGGACCCCCTTGACGATTTATCTTACTCAGCCAATAATCAGTTGCTTGCTACTAGCATCATAATTAGTAAAAATACCATGCTCAACTCCATTACATTCAAAAGCTGACAACTAATTACATCCGAAATTTTCACGAAGAGGTTTCTGCACAGTATTCAAAATCACTTTCAAGTATCATTAACATGAATGAGAAAAACCACCTAAATTATTTCAGATAGTACCCATCTCTTCTGATCACACCATACCGTTCAGTTACATTGCTCAAGTCAGCACTAAACCAATCATTTAAACAGTTTAATATGAAAAGTGATAACCCAAAATTTAAATCTTATGCAACACAATCAACCAAAATGAGCTAGATAAACATGTTTTCTATTCAGTAGAATTCAGCAATGGAAAGGTACATAACACATAATAGAGCACTGATGATGGCAATAAGTAGGAGAGGTAACTGCTCAACAAAAAGATTTTTACCTGACGAGAAAACTGATCTGATTAGATCACCACACCAACAATATGACAGTACATGGACATTCACATCCAGATTTTCACTCTCTACAACTTTCTGGAAGAAATTAATACAGCCATCTTGAAGTATTAATCTTTCACCAGCCTTCTTAATGTCTTCTAGATTGACACCCTTTAGCACCCCAGAGTCAACTACCCTTGCATTAGCCTTCTTCTCAAATTCACTCAACAACTCAAGTCCCTTCTGCAGATCTTCATATCTAAAATCGTCTCCTTTAAGACAAAATGTAACACACCGGCAATAAAACAACAATAAGGTTATTTAAAATCATGGTGGCAAACAAACCAATAAAACTACGGTATGGCATGATGTCAAATTGTAATACCTTTTTTCATTGCTAGTACATTCTCTATGCATAACTCATACTCTTCTGTGTAATGCCTTGACAGAACTCCCCATGTATTTCTCAAATCAGCAGATGGCATCCGAGCAATTTGACTTTCAGATGGATTCTGGTCGGACTTTGGAGCTGTTACAATTGCAATCTCAGCTAAAATAGCAGATGAGTCAACTACTGTGCAAGTCAAGTCGAAATCCGAAAACAGCATAAAGTGACATTCATCACGAACAAGCTCCTTCTGCAACGGTGCCACAGTCTTCTGCCCCAATGGCTGTGCTAAAAAGAATTCTGTCTCAAGTTTCATGGCCTGTTGATAAAGCTTTTCGATGACGTTGAGCTCCTCACCAGTAAGAGAGACACTCAATTTATCAAGCAAGTCTTCCATTTGAAGTGCGCATGCCTGCATTCATTGTAAGATATCATTAGCTGCTTGCTTATTAGGTGACAGTTCAACCTGAGAATCTAGCTGGTAAATATAAGAATGGTGATAGCAGCCTGATACCATGACAAACCTGGAAACCTTCAGATGAATAACTGTCAATCCATTTCTTGTAGGGGTGATTGTTGGCATCTGGATGTAGCAAAGCCTGCAGCTCCTTACCAATATGGGCATACAACCTCATGCATGGCGTCATCGCACCTAGAGTATAAGCTGCAATCTTAGTCTTTTCAAATGGAGTTGCAAGTTTACCAACACCTTTTAGTCCTTCAACTTTTCCTGTAGCCGTAGCTAATAAAAAATCTGTGTACTTCTGAGTGGCTGAACTAACAGGGCTGTCTTTGCTGAGATCAGAGCCCCATTCCTGCAAAAATATATCAAAAGCGCACATGAGAAAGCTACTACACAAAATGATAAACAAAAATTCAGTAATGTCGCAATTTCAAAACATGAGAGCACGAATAAGTAACGGCACAAGACTATCTATAAGCTACAAGCATAATGCTAAGATATACGGAGTAGTATTTAATACATAAAATCTTAAATCATGAGTGTAATACCAAATTTTCATTGGTGAGGCATACCACAGGTATGTCCATGATTTCATCCCAAATAATGACAGCTACACTACGGATTCTCCATTCGTGAGGCATAAAAAATCTCTCGTACGTGGTTTAAGCTACTGGTAAAAAAAGAAAAGAAAAAAAAAATGAACAGACTCGTCCACTCGCTCCAAAGAGCCATATGAAACATGTCTTCAGAAATAGAGTACCAGACTAGAAAAAGTATGATAATCACCATATTAACCAGGAAGCTCCAGAAACGCAGTGCACAGCTGTGAATATTTCTCATAATGAGTTCCAACTTCGTGCTACTGCTACACCCAAATACAAATTTGTCAAGTCCCACATAAGCTAGATCATCATACATTCCAGTGCTGTAAAAAGTGTGCCTAAGTTGCCAAGGCAAAAAGGTCACTCGCCTTTCTATCATGAGCAATGAAATTTCATTAAGCGAAGTTGAGACACACTTAAGGCACTAGAGGTGCACCATGCACCTGTGCGTATTTCACTATCTTTGGTCCTTCTAAAATTCTAATTGAGAGAAGGTATAAGCACTAATCTATTTGCCTAATATGGTGTCAAAGATGCTTTACGAAAAATCTCACTTATTCACATTCCCTTACAGCTCTGTCATCTATTATACATGTGGATAATCATTTCTGGCAGCACATACTCGCCTTACACTACAACCCTAACTCTCTCAGAAGCTTTTTACCTCAGTGAGCGTCATGACATTTGAAACACTGAAACAAGTCACACAATCCTATCTCAAATACTCCCTTATCACGAACATTTGTTCGTAACAGTTAATCGAAGTTTAATAGTTGAAACAAACCAAAACTCAGCTATATTTCTTTAAGCTGGTCAGTGCAACTTTTGCTTAAAAGATTCCATCAAGAAAAGTGGTACAAAAACCACTCATAAAAGGTAAAACAAAATTAGAGTTGGAACGTATAAAGCGCAGCAGAAAGATTAACAGCCTTGAAACTAATGGAATCAATAGTACATTTGCAGAAAACCAAGTTCTCCTTGCCTTGCCTACTTCTACTTAGACTTTACTAAATGAATGAAACTAAGATTGTTCACCTTCATTCATCGGGAATACACCCCTAGAAAACAATAAACCCCTCTCCATGGACAATACTGAAACCTCGAGTAACTACTGTTCAGTTCATAAATCAAAAAGAATAAGGAGTAAAGCAAACTACTCAACACAAAATAACTCTTAGCTCAAAGCACGTCAAGTAGGTCCAAAGAAACCTCATCATTTCAGTACTATACCTCCATAGTGTATCATCCTAATACTTCTAAGATGTCAAAGTACAACAACTTATGCAGCTCAAATACCTCCAACTGTCCTACACACTCTGTTTCATAATAATCGTGGTTGGAACTAGTCAGGGAAAATCTAACTCAACATATTCTGTACGACTTTAACCAGAGCTACCTTAAAACATACGGAATTATTATCCCTCGTGGAGTGACAACAGTGATCTACTTCTCCAATTGTACGAGGTCATGAACTACGAATTGGTTTTGCGTAAATTGATCATCAAACAGACCATAAGAACACCACCAAGGTCGATCTCTCCAATTTCGTCTGAAAGTTTTAGTACAGAAAACTCGCAATGCTCACCTCATACCAACACACACAGTGAAATTCATCGCTGTCTGAGAAACACACCTTCCCAAAACATAATCCAACTACTTTACGAGTATACGAACCATGACAAACAGTTGTTTATCCAACAATTACATCAAAACGATCATCGCAAATAATCAGTAAACTCAAAGAACATTCAATCGTCAACGGTAAGCTTCTAAAAACTGCTCCGAACACATCTCAACAAATCGAAAATAAATACACTAAAGTAATCAAGCAAATTCACCAACTATAACTAAATTAACCGAAATCGATAGCATGATCATAATTTAAGTAAAATTAATCATATATTAAAGTAAATGCTTAACAAAAATTCAGACGAATTACACAAATTTGCTCGGAAATCGAACCTGCGCAAAAGAATTGTGCAATTTTAACTCCTCCAACACATTTTTCCTCAGCTTCATAATCGCGATTTTGTCATCATCGTCATCCGCGAATTCTTCCGCCAATTCATACCTAATTAAACAAACAATTTCCGCAAAATCAGTTACAAAATCAAGAAAAAAGAATGACGAAATTAGGAAAGAGAGAGAGAGAGAGGAAGAGTGAAACTGACGCTTTAGCAAAGGCGTTAAGGAAATGAACATCTTGAGAGATATAATGCCGAAAAGATTCAAGGCGGAGATTACCGGCGGCAAGAGATATAACAAAAGGAGAGAAGAGAGAGAAAACAGACTCGCGCTTGAACTTATTCCAGAACTTCCTCGAAATTCCGACGTCGTTGATGACAGCAGCGGCTCCGATCGGCGGCGTAGCAGACCTAGGGGGTGGGGCCGTCGCCATTGACGACGGCGATCGAGATTTGCCGGCGGAAAAGAAGCGTGTAGAAGAAGAAAAAGTAGGAAGGGAACAGACAGTTTTGTAGAAGGTGGTTGTAATTGGTGCGGTGGTGCAGATGGTGGAGAGAGATAATAGATGGCGCATCAAATAAATGATGTTGAAATTTAATGGAGAGAGATTTTATGAAGGTGGTCGTAGTGGTGGTGGTCAGGTTATAGAAAGACTAGCTGCTCCATTTATATGAAATTTTTTTTTTCTTCTTTTTTTTTTTGGGAGGGGGGGGGGGTAAAAAGGTAAAAAGTGTGAGTGAGAGTGATGTACAAATTGGAAGTATTGAATTGAATTGAATTGAATGTTGAAGATTATGATTTGATCTAGATTTTTTTAAGTGATTTCTTTTTTTCTTTTGTTGGTAGGATGATTAAGGGGGAGATTGCGTTGTTACGACGTCGTTTTGTTTGTTTTAGCTGGATAATTGAGTCAACGACGCTGTATTATACTATTGTATGCTTTAGCTCGATAACATAGATATATATTATGTTAAATGAGGAGTAAGAAGATTTTTTGTTTGGGTGATATGGGGTGAGATATTTTTGGATTTGATGCACATAAATTATGGGATTAACATGTTGTAGCAGAAGAATTAATTTTGTCAATTTTATCACAAATTTTGTCATTTTCTGGAGTTAATATTTGAATTTGGGTTGAATATGTAAGGTACTAAAATAGTTAAAGAAAAACAAAAAAAATGCTAATTTTTCAAAAAACAAATAAAAAGTGTAACATTTCAGGGAACTTGTGTCATGTGGTAGGAGTTTTTACAAACCATGCTTATCAACGTCACTCCTTATTGTATACTCCACTTTTAGTTGACGATGTTCTATCATCTTGAAAATTTTTCCAAAGCTCGTGTAAAATGGAGTACTAAAATATTATTTAGTGAAGTTGGCATTGATTCGTGGTTAGAGACTTAGAGCAATGGAATATTGCTTAAGCTAAATCAAGAATTTAGTTTCATTTTGGGCTTTGACTAATTAAAGCAAACTGCCTTACTTGGACCTGACTCGGCCTATTGGACATATGAGAGAAACTTTTGCAAGTCTACCAAACCAGCTAGTACTAACTTTTCAAGGCCGCCCATGGATACCAAAGCCGGACAACAGGTGGCCCACATTAATGTTCGGGTCACCTTGATTGTCTCGATTCTTGGTGATGACGAGTTGAGTCGAGTAATGCTTTGTTTGAATTTGCGAATTTCAGAGACGAGCAAAAGTTTGAGTTCAAACTTGAATCTTTTAAAGATGATTTCGCCTATTTTTACATGCGTAAGAGAAAACAGTGCCTGGAACAACCTATCTTTAACTTGTTAATATACCCGCCTGATTTTTAAAACTTGGGACACAATTTTGAAATTTCAAGCTAAATGAATGCAGTTTCATACCAGCCCAACCAAGTGCTTCGGATACACGATGACCTTCTTGTTGCAAACTTGTAAATGTTGCAATCGATCGTTTTGACCAAAATGTCATGCATCAACAGGATAAGAGACAATAAGATTGAGTGGGTTTGGTTTGGGTCGTTAGCATTTAGCAACTGGGGCTAATAGTCGGTGGATAAGGAAAACACGGGTCCTTTTTGGTATAAATGCAGCCATACATACATTGTATCAAATCGATCTCAAGTGACGATGATATTTTGCCAAGTTGAGGCAAAACATGACTTAGGTGACTTTTAGCACGTCACTAAATATCTTTGGAAAGAAAACAAAAACTTCGTTAGCAATTTAGCTTAAGATGCACACCACAAAAGTCATATAATAATGTTCATAAGATGACGTGCGGGAATAATATTATAAAATTTATGAAAAGGTTAATTAAAGATACGAAACGAGTACTCACAAAAGTCATAAGATGATGTGAAAACTATTATAAAGCAAATTAGAAGACTAATCAAAAATCTGAAACAAGTAAACGACTACTTGTATATAATGTGATGATTTTTGTTTAAAACAATAGTGTCATTATACATATACTGCGATCATTTGAATTACAACGAGAATCATGTTTCCGGTCACAATGAAAGAGTTAAGAAAGATGGATCATGGTTGAAAAGAATAATAATTTGCACAAGAATATTAGTCCACAACAAAAGCTCTCTCGAACATATATTTAATATCATTCTACATGACGTTAATTACTCTGCTCAGTACTCACGTGTATCGCTATAATGATAAACAAGGGTATAACGTACCAACGGGGCAATGAGAGCGCCCCATGATGTATGGAGGAAGGAATGTCTACCTTGGCAATCCAATCGAGCCACAAGCACCGGTCTATGCTTTTGTGCTTGTTCATTCAGCCTCCATATTTTTATTTAACCTTACGACTAACTTTAAAAAAACTCCTCTATATTAGTGGGGTTGCACCAAATGCTCCTCTACAAGAGGTCAGAGTTACACTTACACTATCTAATTGAATTCTTACATTTTTCAACCAAATCCCCGTATTGGATCAGTCACGATCTGTCCATGTCCATTCCCATTCCTATCAAACTTACGATCCAAAATCAATCGTAGTCAACTTACGATCCAAAACCAATCAATATTTTTCCGAGTATGAAATTTCATTTAGCAAGAAATTATGTTCGTTTACAACCTCAGATACGAAGCTTAAACAAGATAGCGTGCCTAGTACTCTAGAAGCCACAAATTACGTATTTACGTGCATGATCCCCTGAGAAATGGGAGCACCTCTATGGGGAGCACTCACCTCTTATTCCTCTTATCTTCGTCCCCAATTTACAATTCCACCATAAACCCTAGAAAAACCCCCAATTTCTCCTCTCGATTTCGCTCCTCTTATTCGTCTACACCCAATCGGAGCTCCAAATTCGACGCATTTCGGAGCGACCCATTTGAATTCGACGCCGATTTCAGGAGAAAGAAGCGGCGGAATCCCAGGAGAGAGAAACGGAAAAACTGGTGGGACGACGACGACGACGATGATGAAGATGATGAAGATTATGATGGCGGGTTTGGGTTTCTGGAACAGTCTAAACCAATTGATTGGGTTTTTAAGGTATTAATTTCTTTACTATATTGTTGCTTGATTTTGACGCTTCATGTTGTTGTTGTTGTTTACTATTATGTATTGAGCAAACTTGATTACATTGATTAGGTTAACTAGTAATTTAGCAGGCGTATGTTACAAGTTACAGGACTTACAACTATGCTTGGTATTGTGTTGTGCATGAATTTGTGGAGGAGTAGTTTAGGTGCTTGTTTGCTTATAGATTAGTATAATGGATGGAATGGCGGTATCGGATATTCGATACGTTATATGGTGAGGGTGCCCTAGATGAAGGTTCAAAACCCAATTTGTATCTTTGCCGTTTGTGGATGCGGTTCGATCGTTTAGGAATGGGAAGGAATTGAGTAGAGGGAGAGTCATGTAAGGGGAGGATAGGTAGTTTTTTCGAGTTGAAGTGTCACTTTTGTGGAACCCGATTACGAGATTGAAAATGTGGCCTGTCCTTATGCGAATATAAGGCAGGGTAGTTTGGTGGCATGAGTTGCTAAAAAAGGAAATTTGAACTTGGAGGTAATTCTAATGAGGAAAGGATTATTTCTGAAGGGAACTAATGTTTGTTTAGAACTGGCTTAGTGTTGCGATATGTATTCCTTTGAGAAACTTTTGAGTATTGTCGATTAGTTTAGAGATAATAGAACTACTACTAGCTATAGTGCCTGTTTGGCCAAGCTCCAACTTCTGCAGAACTACTTCTCAGAAACAGAATCTGAGAAACAGTTTCTGAAGGAGAAGCTCCAAACAGAATTGGAGCTTCTACTTCTGAAGAACAAATTTACACTAGAAGTGCTTCTCACAAACCAGAAACAGTTTCTCAATTTTGGGTGTTTGGCCAGTTTTCAGTTTCTAGGACCCAGAAACAGTTCAGAAACAATTCAGAAGCTTGGCCAAACACACCCATAGTGGTGGCCATATAGGCACTATAATGATCTTCATATTCGGGGTGGGACATGCACAAGACGTTCATATAAATGTTGGCAAATCATAAGTGAGGCGAGTGCTTGTCACGCCCCTTGTTAGTTGTCCATGTGGCGTACTCAGTGCTGTTGGTAATTACCCCTTACGAATGTCCTGTATAGTTTTTTTTTTTTCTCCTGGTTTAGGTGAGTCTTAGAGATACTTACTATGCTGAGCTATTTGATGGTTCATAATGGAGACCGTCGCTAACATGATACTGACTTGCACAAAATATATTTATGTTTTGTACCATCTCATGCACCACCTTCGCTTGAAGGGAGCCACAAATATTAAGGTGACGCAAACAAATTGAAGAAGCAATTAATGAAGTAAGGAGTAGTTCAACTATGTCTTTATTTTTTAGTATGAAAAAGTACCAATGAGGCGTAAGCCGCATAGCTTCTTGTTAGATAGGCTAAGTGAAACTTGAGAATTAGAGGCAAATTTGTGATTTATAGGGCAAGTTTCAGCTGTTTTGTTCCACAACTCTTTTAGGCCAAAAACTGTGGATGATATACTTTGTTTTTGGCAGATTTTAACCGCTTTTTTTAACGTAGACAAAGGTTCTCAAAACTTTACCATGGACAAATTTGGAGTACCCTTGCTCTTGTTCGATATGAGGGCTCGCCTCTGTTAGGGTTCTTCAAGCCCTTTCGCTTCTTGTCACCTGATGAGGCTAACATGCGTTTTCTGTCGATTTTGAATTTATCATCATTTTGTGGCTCTATTATTTTTCCAAAATCCATAATATGACCACTAGGGGTTTTCACATTTGTTTGCTTCTTTTTTGTTCCGGGGCCAGCTATGGCTAAAACCCGTTGATTATATACTTTGATTTTGGCCGATTTTGAACACTTTTTTTGAAAGTAGCTAAACGCTCTCAAAACTTTACTATGGACAATATTGGAGTACCTTGTTGGATATGAGGGTTGATTCCTTTGTTACGGAACTTCTTTAAACCCTTTTGGCACACATTATCCCTTGAGGCTAGCGTTTTTTTTTTTTTTTAAATTTATTTATAGCGATTTTGGGATCTATCAGAAAATTTTGGCCTTAATATGAAAGGCTATAATATGATCCCTCGGGGTTTCCACTAAAATTTGAGTTCCGGGATCATTTTGGACAAAATTGTGGATCATACTTGGGTTTTGGCCAATTTTGACAAACCTTTCAAAACTAGCCATATGTAGTAAACTTTTTACCATGGACAATCTTGGAGTACCCTTGTCGACTTGTTGTGTATCCTGAGCGATTCCTCTGTTTGGGAAGTTTTGTTAGTCTCTTTGCACACGTGACCCGTTGAGTCTAGCTTGTGCTCTTGGCCAGTTTTTTGGCTCTATTTTGCGAATTCCCGTAGTATTACCCCTGGGGGCTTTCACAAAAATTGAGCCCTTTTCTATTTCAGGCAAAAACAATGAATTTTGTCCTTTGGTTTGTCGAATTTTGTCTTTTTGTCTTTTTGGCCACTTCATAAAGTATTTAAATTTTCTCAGAACATTACCATTTATTACTTGGGAATGCCTTTTGAGGAATTTGAGGGTCAGCTCCCCCGTTTCATGGTCTTATAAGCCCTTCACCTCATCTCACCCGCTGAGGTTAGCCCGTGTATTTGGCCGTTTTGGGGCATCTACCATAGGTGTTTAGCTTTAATGTTTTGCCAATACACATAATATGACCCCGGGCGTGCACAAAATTTTGTTGTTTTCATCGTGGTGCCATTTTGTGCCAAAAACTGTAGATTACTTTTGTTTTGCCAAATTTGACTTTTTTCCTTTTGAAGTAGCCAAATGTTTTCAAAACTTTGCCATGAACAGCCTTAGAGTACCCAACTACCCATATTATTTGACTATAGATAGAATAGTGGTACGTGCATTTGATGAGCCTAATCAACTCTACTTTCTGCATCATAGTTGCCAAGGTTCTAAGAGCTTTACTGGCTAAGATCCTAGAACTCTGGTCTTGCTTGGTTTGTACTTTGTGGGCTAGATGACTATTTAGGGGTTCAAACTTTAGATAGACTTATCTACTAATAAATTTTAACATACATTGTTTTTAGAATTGGTTCTTTCTTGATGTTTGATGACCAGATGCAGAAAATCTGTGATTGGGTTTGTAATATGCCACCCAATATTGCCCATTTCTAGCTTGGTTGTTAGATTTGGTAAACAGATAAGCACATAGCTTATTGATTGAATCATGTGTTAAGGCTGTTACTCTATGTCTTGCTGACGTCCTAAATGTCTAATTTCTTGTGTCTTAGTTTTCAAGCAATGTTGGGGTCACCAGACACAATGCTCACCCCAATCCCTGGCTTACAATCTTCGTAGCATGCTAGGATTTTAGCTTTGTGGAGTTTCCTTGCATGTTGTTCTAGTTCTGTTCAAAAGTTTGATTTTCTTTTTCTCCCAACCTATTTAGGCATTACCTTTTTTGAGCGACTATTAAAGAATGAATATGTTATCTACTCATCATTGTATTAATTGCAGGCGCTCGGATACTTTGGTTGGATGGTTCCAGCTTTAGTAATGTCAATGCTGCAAGGGACAACAGGAACAAATTCATTAATCATAGCAGTTATACTTTCCCTGGGTCAAACAGTTCTTTCCTTGGTTTTAGATAGATTGTGGGAAAATCCAAGTTCTAGATCAAAATCAAGTTCCCGATACAAACCCAAGTCCAAGCCCAGACCTCGGCGCATGTCTATAAGCAGATCTGATGTTACTGGTAATCCATATGTTGGGACCGCCTATGGTGATCGGAAAAATCCCGAGGCACGAAAGGCAAAAGGCAGGACAGCCCCGGGGAGGGGAGGATTTCAATCCTGGAGGATAGCAAATTACACTTCAGTCAAAAAAGGTGGGGAAAGTGAATCGAGGTTTGGAGGATGGGATGAATTAGATGATCAAGTAGGGAGCACCATCGGTTATTCGAAGGAAAGACAAAGTTCGGAGTAATATAGGTCACTCTTAATTATTCACATTTCTAAAAACATTACATAAAAGACTCACATAAAAGCCCTTATATAGGCAATGAAGGGACACGAAGTGAAAAGACAACATGTCTTTTCAAAATGAATGGACACCTCTTTTGGAGCCAACTTGGGACAAACTTGATGGACATGTTGATACACACCACTTTGTAGTGGTAAAAGATTGGTTTTTATTCATTCAAATGGTTGCTTTTGGATCAATTTGTTAGCTAATTCTTCCATTCGTGTATTTGTGCTTTAATATAAGAATTCATGGTTTTCGAATGTATTTACGGTCTCAAGATTGATGTGCAATTGTGCGGAACGACAATGAGGCGATAAAAGATGATCCAAGGAGCAAGATGCCAAATTTTGGACAAGTTTGGGAGGAATTTCAGTCCATTTACGGAATGTCAACTTTGAAGCTTCATAACTTTCACACTGCTTTGAATTTTGAAGTGAGACCAACAGCATATTAAAGTTCATGATATTAGCTTTCCAGGAAGTGGTCACACGTCCTCATAGGCCAAGTAACGAAGAAGTTATGACCGTTTGAAAAACTTCGCCAGAACTAGTCCAGCGACAGAAACAAGAGAGCTTATGAGTTCGACGACTCGTCTATATTTGGGACGAGTGGTATGAATGCTTAAGATGAGTCGTCTGGGATAAGGACGAGTCGTCCCGCTGATGTGTCGGCGTATTTACGGGTTTTCAAATCCTGGTTTGTAATCTTTTAGTATAAATACTTTAAGCTTTCGGTAGTTTTAAATATTCAGGATTCAGTTTTCTCAAGACCTAAAGTTGTATTTTGAAAAATTATGCAAGGCTAAGGAACTTTTTATTCTCGGATTATTAATCGAAACTATTATTCACCGACAATTGTGAGTTTGATTTCTAATTCTTAATTTCGTTTGAGTATTGTATATTCTCTCGCTCTTATCATTATTATTAATTGATTTGCTATTAATTAGGTGGCCACTAATTAACCTTAGGTTATTTTTTATTGCTAGATTCTCAATTAAAAGATTAATTGTTTGATTGTTGAACCGATTAGTAGAAACTAGGTCTAATTGCATGATGATCATCGTGATTAGATTTAGGGGAGAATAAACATATTAATTGAAGATCGAAACCGCTTGTGTCTAGATCTTATCAATCTTAGTTGATATCGCTTAATTGCTTTATGCTTTCGCTGGATTGAATTTAGGCGCGCGTCTTTGTTATCCACCGATTAGGGCTATTAGGTACGAGTGATCTCTCCTCTTAGCTAAAATTAAGAAACGATAAAAAATTATATTTGTACAACTAAGTACTCAACGAATTAGGATTAGTTGATAACTAAGACCAATTAAGTGAATGATAGTGGGTATTAATTGTCCGAGAACTTTTCCTCAATTGATTTACAAATTACTCTTTTGCGTCTAGATTACTTGATCACTTAGAGCATCTCCAATGGTGTACAATCTTTGTAGTTTGGCTTGGCAAACCGATGATGTAAGTAGCTTGCACCATTGGAGTAAATTCTTGGCTTGTAGTTTGGCTGGCCATGTTCCCCCTCAAGTTACATTGCTTGACAATTACAGAAAAAACCAAAATAAAAATAATTGATGAAAATTACTTTATTCCCAAATTAAATGAAAATTAATGAATCTAAAAAATAAGATTGGGTTCCACAGTAAACTAAATATGTTGTGTTTTACCATTGTAGGAAATTATTGTAGTTTAAGAAATTAGTTTAAACTTTCCTTCTCTCCTACATGGCACATCGAAATTACAAGGTTTGTAGTTTGCCCTTGGAGTTTCTCTTACACTAAAAATCCCCACATTTGTTACTCTGCATACATTGATAATTACCGTTCTTTGTGGATACGATCCCACTTGCCCATTTACTACGTTTATAGATTTGTGTGGTAATTTATATTTGTTAGACATACGACTTTAACATGTCACATGTTATACAGTCCTTGGCTCTCACAGCTATGTTCTTGCAAATAAATTGGCTTTACTGAAGTAGAGCATCAAAATCTGGAACAATGATGTTTTTGGACACTTTGGCCATATGCGATTCAATTTGTTCAACAGTGTTTTCAAATCAGATTAGATTCATTCAAATGAAATCAAATCAGATTAGTTTTATTTAAATAAAATCAAATCAGATTAGAATTATCTAAATAACAGTAAATGAATCTAGTTTATTTCTAGTTATTAATTCGTCTAATTGCAGTTAATTTATCAATTAATTCAGTTCAGATCAAATCAAATCAAGTTTATTCAAATCAAATCAAATCAGATGAGTTCAATTCAAATCGAATCAGAAAAAACAGTCCAATCGCACATGCCTTTGAGAGACGGTTGGAACAATTGTAAGCTAAAATTCAATTTTGGGATGCGATGGAACAACTTCAAACTTTTCAAAGTCTTTCTCTCATGGATAGAGTTGACAGATTGGGGACAAAAACCCAAATATGCAATCTTAGAGGGTCAGTTGACATCTCTTGGAGGCTAAAAGCAAAACAACGGCGGATATACTAACTATTTCCCACATAGTCGCTAATATTGATTACATAACGGTGGATGTGATGGTGTTTTTCGAAAGCATTGCTGGGAAAGAGGCTAGTTCTGGCTTTCGAGAAGTTGTATAAGGAAACTTCCCTGTCAGGCTACACTTTCAGGGCCTATCTTTTGAAACTATTCGGCCGGAAGATGCCACTACATTGGAGCCCAGCCTTTTGGAATAGGAAGTTTGGGAGACTATCAATGATCTTTGTAAAAACATGTCTCCGGATCCAGATGGTCTCTGTAATATCTCGAAATTTCGTAATATTTTATATTAATAGTCTGGAATTATTAATTAGATTATTCTAGGGAAAAATGAATTAGTTATATGAGTCGTTTTCGAAAATGGGTTTTAAGGTTGGACTTGCGATTTGGGTTTAATAGTCGGATTTTCTATTTGGGTTTGTATTTTCTAATTGGGTCACCCTTACTACAACAATCATACACAACCCAATACATTTTAGCCCAAACACAAAATCAATACCCAACCCAAAATAAAAAGAAAATCATAAATTGGAAAAGAAAATAATAAAACAAAACACTCTTTCGCTCTCCAAAACTCACGACAAACAAGTAAACAACCCCCCCTTATTCTTCTTCTATTAAAAAAAAAACAGAGTTTCCCTTGCCTTCCCGTCCTCTTCGCTCGCACATCACACCGCCGCCGCACGCCCGTCCTTCCTTCCTGCCCAGCTCGTTGAACCGCTCTTACTCGTCGGCCGACCACCTCTGTCACCCGCTTCCCTCTTTCCCCCGCCGCGGTAACATCCCCTTCCTCTTCTCCCCTGTTTTCGTATTCTTCAAAGAATACGTTTTTTATTTCGTTTTTCAAGCTTTGATTATGTTTAGTGGGTTCTAATAGATGTTATGATTAATGGGTAATCGATTTGGGTTAGTTTTATGCATAAATAATCGATCTTGATGATTGTTTTAAGTTGATTTTCACTAATCACGAATTTGGGATTAATTAGCTTAATTATTCGAATTAGGTTCAATTAGTTTCAACAATTATGATTCTAGCATACTTATAATATTTCAATTGGAGTTATTCAATTTAGTTTAAGATTTAAATTGGGTTTTTTCTCAAGTTTGTAGAAATTGTAAATTGGGGAATTTTGATTAATTGTTTCTTAATTAGCTTAATTAACCCAAATTAATCATGATAATCAATATTTCGAAATTTTGATGATTTAAGAAATTATAAGCTGATTTTCGAAATTGATTAAATTCGTTCTTATGTAATTTTATGTAATTTAAACATGTTTTTGATAATTAAAACATAATATAAATTGTATTAATAATTCCTAAATAAATTATAATAACTAGGGATTGATTTTTATGAATTGGATTCTGTTTTAAAAGTGATTTTAAGTCTTTAGGAATTTTTAAGATAAATTGAGAGTTATTGCATATTAGTATCTAATTATTAAATTAGAATTATAATTGTTGGCTAAATTGATAATTGTTGGTTAAGAAATTACATTGTGATGAGCATTTCATATAGAATAGAGCTAACATAAGTATTAGATGAATGATCGATTAGGATTAGTATTGATTGGGATTATTGGTTGTATTATTGTAGCCCCTGATTTCGTAGACGAAGAGTACTAGTGATCGTTGTGATGTCGTGTTCTTGTGTGAATTAAAAAGGTAAGCTAGTAAGCTCAACCTTTCTTAAAGTTGTAGAAATCTTTCAAAATTATATGTTAAGTGATTGGTGTGTTGGATGATAACTTAGGGTCATGATAGGTTAAAAACGATTTATTGTCTCGATTATCATATCTTGATTGGATTGGATTGGACTATTGCATTGATATATTGTTTGATTTATGATTCGAAAAATGTTGTTGGAATTATTGTTTATGGGTGTGCAATTGATATGGCTGAATTGAATGGTTTTATGATTATTGAAATGTATGCTTGAATAAATGATTGATACTATAAACAAAATAAATAAATAAAGTATGAGGATACACGATGATTTGGTTTGAGTCACATTGACTCCACTTTATTGGTTTGAGTCACATGGACTCCACTTTATTTCCCCACCACATGAGTTTTTAAGAGGGCTTGGCTCTAGTACTATTCTATTGGGTTAGCAATACTTAATAGGGGGTGTGCACACTTAAGGTCTAGTAGTCTTATATGGTATGGTTTGGTGGGTCGGCAAAGAACTGACTCACCCACGTATAATGGTTTGGTGAGTCGGCAAAGATTAGGCTCACCCACGTATATAATAGTATGGTTTGGTGACTCGGTAAAATCCGGCTCACCCACTTATCAATATATGAATGGTATGGTTTGGATGAGTTGCCAGAGACTCGACTCATCCCACTTATAAATTTGGTATGAATTCCTCAATAAAAATTATAAAGAATGATTTAGATTATATTAATGATACGTTACACTTGTTGAAGCTATTGTGATATTTCTATTTTGGTGATATAATTTGTCTTGATGAATTGTTTATAAGATAATGTGCTAAGTGTGGTTTTCGAAAATAAAATCTAAATGTTTTCAAAATCCAGGTAAGAGTTTTGGTTTTCTACATGTTGAGGTGTTAGCTTACTCAATTTTCTGACTTTTTCAACTGTGATTTTTGTGTTTTAAATCCACCACAGGTTTGAAGTGATTGATGCATGCGGGAACTACGACTCATTAGATATTAGTTGGACTCTAAGTTATTAGACAATTCATTATACTTAGACTATTTCATATTTCGATTGTTGTAATTTAATTAATGGATTGTAATAACCTATTTTGGATCATTAGACATTTGTAGTTCGGCTTCTGAAATCTCCTTGCATTCGGGTCTTTGACTCGAGTGCGGAGCGACACCTCTGAATTTCCTCATTTGTGTTTTTTGGATCTCGATAAAAATATTTTTAAAAAGAAAAGGAAATTTGGGGGTGTTACAGTCTCAACATTGCTTTCTTTCACCATTCTTAGGATGTGGTCGGGGAACCACCATGGAAATGTACCCTTAACTTACAGGATGGATGCATTCACTTTTTGACGTTACATGATATTGGATTCCTTAATTATTTATTTTGTTGTTGTTGTTGTTAAAGTTATTTTCCATTGTCGATACTCGGTTGGTCGTACACTAGTATTTTTGAGGTGTCATATTGAGAGGTTCTTTTATATCAAAAGAATCATTCACTTATTGAAAAATTAGTACATATTTTATTATGTAATGAAATCTACCAACTTCATTCGATTTTAAGACAAATGGATCTCCATTTGATTTTAAGACAAATGGATTTCCATTTAGTGTATGCTCAAATCTCAAGGAGGCGGTGAAAGTGGCTGTTGGAGCTCAGCCAATAGCAAAACCGCCACAGTTGTAGCTCAGCTTGTGCTATGATTAGAACTCATATTTTAGTACCTGTTATAGGGTTGAAATTCCGGAAAGTAGAACTGTGGAAGTAACATGTTTTCTACTTAGCCATTGTGTATTTAAGAAGGTATGGATCTTGTGATTTTGAGAAATACTATGTCTAGGTGTTTGAGGTTGAGTATGATATACATTCTAGATAGTCAGATTAATAACTTCTACTCCTATGAATTGTGTCCTGAGAAACAATGGTGCTTGCCTTCTCTGCGAAATCTCTGAGTTCCATGGGGAGTCGGTGGAATCACACTTTGAAGCTAAACATGGAAGAGACAAAGATCCCAAGATATGCAGCAACTGCAAGAGTATCTATCACACAAGGGAGGGTCATTCCCTTTGTGTGAAGGTCAGCAAGTCGAAGAGGCCGAAGAAAAAACAACTAAAGGTCGTAGAAACCTGGACTTGAGTACGACATTGAAGGACCTGGAGGCTGCTGAGAAGAAAGAGAGTGGTGGTTTCTGAGCTCGAGTTGTGTACTTCGGTATGCCTTTTGGAGAAGAAATGCAGTGTCTTTAAGCTATGTTGGCTTCGATATTTGTAATCCCGTACAATTTCTTTTCGTTGTGTAAGGTGTTAAGGACAACTGTTGTTCCTCTGGCTATCTTCAATATTTGAGATTTTGCAGCACCATTCCAGAGTTCCGTTTATTAGTCGTCTGGCCGTATCATACGGTTTGTGTGTTCATTTGGCTCTTCTGCCTGAAACCTCATAAGTTTTCATGTATGAAATGGTTTGTGTTGCAAATCGTGCAATAGCTCGCATAAGTTTCTCTCCTCGTCTTTGCTTTCCCCTGATTTTAGGGAGCTATAATTTGCTTCTGTGAGTACAAATTCGAACTTCAGCTGTTTGCCTGTTTCTGGACTAGGGACTAGGGAATTGCTGCAGTCAGCTGTGATGTTTCTGCTGCGGTGATCCGTTTACAGACATCCCATAAAAAAATTTCCTAGGCGAACACAATCACCTTATCAAGATGACTGAGTATATGACTGTGACGACAATAATCAGCGATGATATGATTGTGTCTCTAATCTCTAATACATTAAACAAGATGGGAAAGTGACTGTTTATTCAATCGTATGAAGCACAAACATGACGATAATTGCAGTATCAGGGTGATTGAGTTTAGGCAACAACGATCATCTTTCAAGCTTTAAACAACTCTTGAGGTAATAGGACATCATCAGTAGCATATATAGCCAAGGGCTGATCATCAAGTAATCTGCCTACGATCGTGGTTGTAACAACGTTTGTTTTCAAAGTTAAACTATTCTGAACTTCCACGTAATAGCTGTTAGGTCTATCGGTAGCCAATGTATTGTATATACCATTTGTGTCCCTTATCACGTAGATAGACATGTATGCTGGTAATGCGTGATACAGCAGCAGAGTATTCTTATCCTTCTCTGACAATTTCTCAAACCTCGGAAGGAACTTACTGAATGCGTAATCTGCAGGGCAGAAGATTGTCAGACCTCTGTTTACATTGTGCCTGTATATTCTCTGTGCCAGGGTGCCTGATAGCTTCTTCCTGAACAGCTTACAGAAATTGTTGTCCATGACAGCAGTCAGAACAGATCGGAGATCAGGTGATGTTCTGGGTGCAGACAGAATCCGACTGATTTGCACCACAGAAATGTTGTACGCAACACCATCAACAGAACCGACCAAGTAAGCAGTTTTTTCCTTGTTCCTTTTATCCTTAATAGAAAACTTGACAACCTGCCCACCGTTGAGATCAGTCATGTGGACAAACCTCGGGTAGCCAAAGACATGGTGATTGTTGTCCGCAAACAATGTGCTCATACGAATGTTTGCGGAAGAAAGATGGCGCATGTCCGCAAACAATCCTAACGTCATAGTAGGATTGCAGGACATGGAGGGACAAGATATGCCTAAGGGTGTTAGTGGATGGACGAGACCTGGTCATGAACTGCCGCATGGTTGTATTATCCACTGCACAAACAGTCAGGTCCATTTCGTGGTTGATCTCCTCCGTCAAATCCAGTAATTGTAAGGTAGTGATTAAAGGCCGAGAATTTAGGGTGCTTAGCAAGAATGCTGGTTATATTGTGGCCATTTGAGGTAGAAAAACTAGAAATCAGGAGCAACGAAGCACTGAATAGCAGTAAGACTGATCTATTCATTGCAAGTTTGTTAATGACTGAAGTACTGAATCTTGGGTTTATAAAGTGGTGAAGTCAACGCATTGACTTGACTTTTGGTGACATGAAGAACGTTGACTTCTGCCGTTTGAATTATACTACCATTTCACTGACTACGCTCCACGATCCTGTCACATGCATAGGCAGATATGAATCTGGTTACTCTAGTTCTGATACCTGACTAGTTTAGGGTTACTTTGGGAAGGTTAGGGGTACTTTGGGAAATTCAGTTCCGATACATAAATGTATACATGAATCTAGTTAACTGGGTAAGGCTAGGGACAGGGTTGGACCCTGACATTACAAGTTTTTGCCATGAATAACTCCTAACATCCAAACCAGTTTCCTGGAACTAGCTATTATCGACGATATGACCAAGAATCAACTATCAAGTATAAGAACCATCATTTTTAGGCACCATGTCAATTCTCAAACGAGGTATGATGGATATAACACTGTGCTTGCAGACTAAACTCCAGAGCATTTTATATGGATTCCACCCACTGATGCCACCACAATGCTACGATTTTAGTGTGCATAGGCACTTCATGGTGCTGTGTTCAGCATATACATCCAAACATCTCAAACCTCCTGATGTGTATACCAGATATACAGGTAAGTCATCAAATACACAAGAGCGGAGCACTGGAAATCTAATTAAAACCAATCTAATTAAACCAGAGAACAAGCAATGCATTTGATGCAACTACCATTTTGCTCACTAATTCCATTTCAAATAGACTTTGATGTAATTCAAAGACATAGAAGCAAAAAAACTACCAATATTGCTTAAAAATTGCAGTTCAAATGCATATTCATTAGTAGGATTTGAAGTGTCGGAAATCTCAGAATCATATAACTACACAAGTACACAGAATTCTCATAATGTGGCCCCAAAAAAAAAGGACAATGCTAGAGGTATAAAGTGTAGACACCCAAAAGTGTCTACAATCCATAATAATTTTACTACACTATCAAAATTTGAATTTTTTACTACAATTAATTTTACTATTCTAATCTCAATTTTACTACTACTAGCTCAATTTTACATTGTAGACAAATTAATTGTGTCTAAAATATAGACCTCTATCAATTTGCAAAAAAGAATATCGAGGGGCGGTAATTGTGCGAAATGCATTCAATATTTGGAGGCTAGCGCTTCACTGGAGAAGTTTGAAGTTTGAAGTTTCATTATAATCTAACCAACTACCCATCTCTAAAAGCAATGAATAGTCTGCTTATTATGTGCTAAAAATTTCATTGGCCTCCTTTGTATTACTACTTTTTGTCTTGGGTTCTATTCTATTGCTCTGGCCTTTCAATACCCTAGGAAAGTTCCATCCACATAATCAGGCTACACACCTCGCAGCTGTTGAAGACTGGTAATCCAGTGTAATCCTGATATGGCTAACAACGTCAGTAAATTAACTATTTCATACACAAAGTCACGTGATCAAGTAACAAGGTTCAAGCAGACATTTACATGTATAAGCTCATTTGAGGGACAAAGGCCATATATCCATAGACAACCCTTCATTTGAAACCCAAACTAAACAAGTCCCAAGTTTAAGTTCACCCAAGTGCCTCAAAGGCTTCCGCCTAGGGCGAGGTATGACCCAAGATTCAGTGCATCAGTTATTGTCATACTCGTATATATGTGGTATCATGGAAAGATTGCCTTTAGATATTCACATTCCTGCTTAGCTAGATTGATACGAAACTCCTAACATTTGATATGATAGGCAAACATACTTGAACCATAACAATTTTATATATGTGGATTTGTAAAGTGTTTTTTGATTACGATATTACAACGACTGATATGTTCTATTTTCGCCAGAATAATGAATTGCGCATCTCAAATTCCAACCGAAAAAATCATGAAATATTCTCCAACTCAAAAAAAGTTTTTCATGTTGCTACAAAGTTAGGACATAAAAAGTGTCCGTTTGCATGAATGATGAAAGCCTCTCCTGTGGCTGTGGCGTGGATAAGGTGAGAGACAAAAGACTCTTAAAAGAGCCCGTGCATACTTTCATTTCCTCTTTTAGTTTTGCAAATAATCCTCCTTCACAGAATCTTTGAAGGTAGTAAACATATCTCGGATATAATGGTCTTTTAATACTCCCTCTATTTCTTTTGATTCTTTACGTTTGGTTTGAATATGTGAGAGGAATTCAAACCAAACGTAAAGAATCAAAAGAAATGGAGGGAGTACTACTTTAATTCAAGCCGACACCACTTGACTATTTGACTAAAGCAAAGACCGTTTCTATATGTCTCGAGTTGTAGATATGCAAACAATATTTATAGTTCGTAAAAACAGAATTTTCGTATCGCACCTTTCAAGATGTACTCTTTACGACTCGTACTTTTGGAATACATTGTATGGTATCTCGAATCTCTTTGATTCCAACACATGACAAGATTCACATTTCACAATCACAATCACAACTTGGGTTACAACGGAAGACGACTCTTGGCTTGATTAGTACCTTGTACAAAGAACCAAACAGTTGTCGAGATCATTATTTGTATATATCAAGCTAAACGGTTGGATGCTGTTTCTCTGATCTCCCTATTATTATTCGTGCACGTTTGTTTCGTACATGATACTCCATATGTTTAGCTCCATCACTATAGTAGTCTCATGACCGTTGAATTTGAATGGGCGAACTCGAAACAAACAAATTAAATTTCTTATTGTTAGTCAACTCGAGTTATTCTTCCTGGATCATTATCCACGAAAATTATTCATTATAGTAGAGTGATTTTTAAGTTTTTGTTTGGCTGATGAGATTCTGAGGATCACTACATGAAAATCGAGAGTAATATAATCGAGTAATCGTGTGCTTAAATATTGTGTGCTTTACATCTAACAACTAACAGATTTGAGTGATAACTGATAAGCTTCTTGTGAGCGTTAACTAACCGTATCAAGCATGCATCCATGACCATGGTTCACTAGGTAAATGTTGATTCTTTTTTTAACTAAAAAGGAATTGCAACAAAAACTTAGCTAAATAAACACCACAAACTATAATGTACACAACATTTGTGGTCGATTTATGTCAACTAAACATGAGCAACAATAATAAATACACGGGATTATATATATATAAAAAACTAAACAAAAAATCGACCGATTGAAAGTTCATACAATCTCATTAGTAGTATAATACTCCAATGTACATTACATCAAGACATAATAATAAGCAATAGAAATACACAACATAATGTTAGCAATCATTTAGAAGCAAAAAAATCAGCAAGAGAAACAATTACCAAGGCCTCAAAGCAAAACAATGCAACTTAGCTTAGTCAATCGAAGGACGATCATCCCCCTTTTTAAGCACAATCCTTAAAACGTTACCGTAGACGAGAGAACCAATAATTACTCACACATTTGGGCTAGGAGTGTTTTTATTTGGCTCCACCCTGCTTAGCATAAACGATTGGGGTCCGTTCGACGTATCTCTGTTCGACGTGTAGCCCTCGTCATGGTACACGTAGGCGAACCCGCCGTGTCGGGTTAGATCCATACCTTGAGTCTCATCATTGTCAGAGATTCGTAACAGTTTGAGCTTCTTTAGAGCGTAGAAAAGAGGGCCCATAGTCGCGGTGACCCACCCGAATATGACCAATATTTCAACTACCTGAGCAGCTAAAAGCTTTCCTCCCCCACCCATGAAAAGTCCATATGGGCGATCCGACCCGTAAATCTCTTCCACATATCGCTTAGACGCGAATAGACCCGTAAAAAGTAAACCCCAAGCACCGCACCCGCCGTGCAATTGGGCCGCCTCGAGCGGGTCATCATACTTGACTAGCTCAGCCAACCTGTTAAGCCCAGTTAACACAAATGAGGCCACAAACCCACAAATGATAGCGGCCCATGGCTCAACAACCGAGCAGCCCGCCGTAATAGCTGCAAACCCGCCCAAAAGCCCATTACACACATCGATCACATTCCAGTGGCCCACCATCAACCTCTTGCTAAACAAGGTTGTCAACGCCGCTGTTGACCCAGCCAATGTGGTTGTGACAGCTGTCCTAGCAATTCCACTCCATTGACCATAATACCCTCCGGGTGAACCGTACGCTTTGAGGATGGTTAAGAAAGAACCCGGGTTAAACCCGTACCATCCGAACCAAAGCAAAAACGTTCCTAACACGACTAGTGACGCACTATGACCACGTAAAATAACCGAACGGCCCGAGTGGTCGAACCGGCCCATCCTCGGGCCTTCGATAAAAGCCCCCCACAGACCGGCTACCCCACCAACCATGTGGACCACACCCGACCCGGCAAAGTCAATCGCACCCGACCCGAACAACAACGACTCAACGGGCCGGGTTGGGCTGGCCCACCCGTCAACGGACCAAATCCAATGCGAAACGATCGGGTAAACGAACCCGGTTAAGAACGTGGAATAAATAAGATAAGCCACGAACTGAGTCCGCTCGGCTATCGAGCCGCTGGTAATACCGGCGGCTGCGATAGCGAAAGCCCATTGATACAAAAAGAAGCTGTAGTCAAAAGTTCCGGCGCTGTTAGACGCTGGAATATCATTGAGCCCGAAGAAATGGCGGCCAATGAAGCCGTTAGACGGCGCGCCGAAAGCCAAGGCGAAGCCGAACAGGTAGTAGGAAAGCGAGCCGGCTGCAGCGTCAAGAACATTAGTGAGCATGATGTTCATTGTGTTCTTGGCTCGGACTGAGCCGGCGCACAGCATGGCGAAGCCGAGCTGCATGGCAAACACCAAGTAAGCTGAGAAAAGGAGGTACGTGTTGTCCACTGCGTACGCTACCGTTGCGAAACGGTCGCAAAGGTAAGTTGCCGCCGCGGTCGCATTTGCTGCGCCCCCTAGAAGGGGGAGCAGCTCTGAAGCTACGCACACTGCGTTTGACATCTTTTTTTTTTCTTTTCCCTTTTTTTTTTTTCAAAGGGAGATTTTGTGAAGAGTGAATGTGAAGTTTATTATTAGAAGTAGAAATGTATGAAGTGTTTATATATAGTAATGGTCCGTGAAAAGTACAAGTACAAAGTGTTTGTTTGGAAGTAAGAAACTGAACTTAAAAAATACGTAGTAATATTAGTTTTTAATTGTATACTTGACAAATGACAACCAACAAATTATTGAATTATCTATTGGTTTCTATTATCTAATACGACATTTGCATGTTTAAAAAATTATACCAACGTTAAACCAAGGACAAATAACTTGACATCTGGTTTGATGTCTCTCTAGAAAAATTGGGGACGGATAATGTATACGAAAAAGTGGTATATAGGAGGAAAATTACCATGAGGATCAACTATTCCATTTCGTGTCCCACTACTCTCCGTAGTTCTCTAATTCATTTTCGGGATTTCATATTATAATATTAAGGGCTCGTTCGATATCACTGTTATTTTCAGTTTTTTGTTTATTTGAGTAAAAATATTTAGTTAAACAAGTTACATAATTAACTTTAAAATGTTTGGTACTATAATTGTCATATGGAAAATGGAAACTGAAAACAGAAAACACCTTTTTTTTTTTCAAAAAAAAACGGGACTTTTGTTTTACTTTTCATATTTAATAAATTCATACTCGTTGAAAAGTGAAAATATGAAAAGTGATCGAAGGGGTATAAAAAGTGGGATACAAAATAAGACTGAGAATCCTCGTTGAAAAACTTATTACAGTAGTCATCTTCACTCGATTCATTATTGTACTAAGCATAACAAGAAGAGTATATTCAGTATGCAAAGTTCAACTAATCAGAGTAAGGGTTGTAGACGAAGGAGTGGTGTGGGGAAACATTTTATGGATTAGTATATGGTGTAGTTCTTGGATTTTAATCGTGGTAGGACATTTTTCAACTTTGGCTGCTTCAATTATCAATCTTTTATTGCGCAACTTGCACATATTGTAGTCCAAATAAAATATGAAATCATGATTCACTATTTTGACATATACCCACTTTACGTATAGTATCAACTTACAACTCTTTTGTTGCTTGTGTCACAGTATGGGTGTGGCCTAAATGTAGAGTGTAGACAAATTTACTTATTTTTTCAGTTGGTTGTCTCTTTTCCGGAGATTAACCAGTTTATGTGTAATGCATCAATCCTTGAAATCATTTATATATGTTCAATACACACTAGATTATTTTATATGTGCGACTGTGTAAAGTAAATTGAATGAATTAAACATGGTTAAATTTGATTCTTCCGAGGTTCTCAACGGAATTAGGGAAAAATTGTCTTTCAAAAGTTTGTCAATATGTACCACAATGATACGACCAAGTTATAGGAGGTTAATTCTTGCAAACGCATGTCATATATGGATATTTGTACTTCTTCTAAATTTGGTTCGTTCAATATTCTTAAATTTGGCTGGTCACTTGTCGCTAATAACCACCTTCCACCTGATCCTTAACTGGATACATAATTAACCTACTATAATGTCATCAAAAACTCTGATTTTGATATTATATATATGACGACACATAACAAAATGATTTATCAAACTACTGTAAATCGATCAAGAGATTAATTAGTCAAAATTTACAGCTTCAACCCCACAATCACAAATGTGTAAGACTAAAAGCTAATTCAAAGTATGAGTAGTCGCATTAGATCAACAATAGTTGATTGCTCTGGTGCACATTTCTCCTAGGAATTAAGGGCCAATCATTTGAGGGGGTGGCTGAAATAAAGGTTAAAACCCACTTATATATACATCATCGCACTTGATTATCAAGCTTTGCATAATAACTCCATATGCTTATAAAGTTGCTTCAATTAAGTTTTCTTGTGTACTTTAGTACTTGTGTTCTCTCCTATCACTATTTTATTTCAATTTTTAATTTATTAATGCTGATTTTTGGGCCATAGATGGGAAAATGACAAAGTTTTTGCATGTGGTGGGTACTGGGTAGGACTTCAGTGCCCTAATGAAATGGTATTCCTCATTGTTTGGACCTTATGAATTTGTGACACTTTTCATGATTAGTGAGACACATAAACATGATTATTACCCATTATTATAAAGTTTATTTAGGCATTTAGAATCAGAATATTCACAGATCCCATGTATATATAGGGTTGTTGTCCTCAACCCTAGTACCCTACCTAAAAGTGTAGAGGTCCTTCTTAGCATTTCAAATAACAATATATGAGTTATAGTGAAACACAACGAAAATGCAATATGTAATTATTTTTTTACCTGTTTTTTTAGTTATGGTGATGATGTGTTTAAATTTAATTAAGGCCTAATAAAATACGTAATACATAAAAGTCATATGTAATGCTTCAAATAATGATACTTTTTTTTAGACTAGTGTTCAACCTTCGTCTTTTTCTACAAAACGACACTGCTTTCACCGAATAATCTTCAAACATGGCATGTCTAATTGAGAACTTGCTTATGTGATCTTGCACTGGTAGCTCAATATGCCTTAAATATCTTAGAGAGGCCAGAATTATATTTATTAGATGGTGGGTTTTGGCTCTTGGATTTTACAAAAAAAATTGGCTTGTTTAGCTGGAGATGTCGTCAACTCTACGAGAGCTTGCATGCTTCTAATTAAGATAAGCTTAATTAGTTTTTAGTCCATGATTAAATGCAATAATAATGGTCCAGGATATCTATGCTATTGTAATCCCCATTTGACTTATTCTATAGTGTAATAATTTTCTAATTTACTGTACCAAAAAAAAATTCTAATTTAAATTAAATGAATTAGTATTAAAACTATGGGTTAAAAGTTAAAACTCAATTCAGATTTCACTGTATCAACTTAGCGGCTTCAAGTTTCTTTATTTGGGAAGCGGCTTCACGATTTTGTAGATTTATAACTTATTAACTTGTTATGCTTGATCATATATACTCGTAGTCATTAGTCAATTCATATAAAACAATAAGAATATCTACCAGGATTGTGAAAGTTTGAATGATTCTAGTAATGAAACTGTGGCTTATGTGTATAAGATGACAATCTTATGATCGAATTTCTAGTTTAAGGGTGCGTTTAACACTTTAACAACATCATGTACATTTTTCAATTGTCTCTAAAGTCTAAAACGATAATGGGGGCAAAAATGTCATAATCAGAAATTCAGAATTAGAGCTGACAAATAATTAAAGCTGACATGACGCTATAATTTGATAAACGGCCGGACACAAAACTAGTAGTGAGTTAAAACAATAGTTCAATTCTTTCAATTGAATGTATCAACTCTACTTATGCTACTAGTTAAATAGTAAGGTTATTAGTGATCGATGAGATCGATCGGTTGGGAATTTTCCATATGTGTTGAATTATCCCACATTGGAAAAACAAGAGATCGAACTGGGAGGTGTTTATTATAATTATAAGTGTGGTTATGTCTCTAGTTCTCTACCCATTGGCTTAAACTTTTGGGTATGAACGGGTTACAGCACACTTACAAACCGGGTTACTCAACTCTGTTTTCGGCCCACGGCCAGCAATAAACGAGTAAATAGAATTAACACGCAAGACTAGGTGAATGTCAAAGATTCTGAATATCATGAATATTTGACGCAAACAAAACCACAACACGAACACGAACTTTTGCCGACTCAGATAAGTGATGAAAGAGAGATTCAAATATGGAATCTACTTGTCTCATATGATAAGTGTAATCAATTCAACGACCAAGTGGTTACCAAATGGTTTAATTTAGAGCTTTAGATCCAAGTAAGCATATTATAAGGCTTGGGAGAGTGTTGTACGCAGTCATCACATGCGTCATCTTGATAGTTGCTTGGCCCGATCGATTCACAAAACTATTGCAATTCTGCAACTAATTAAGCAAACAAGCAATGTCTAAGCAATAATAATTAACCATAATTTTTTTTTTTGGTTTCTTTGACTTGGTTATGTTTTAAAAATCATTTTACACATACAAACTTAACATGAAAAGATTAATGAAGTGCAGAAAGTATTTTAACAATTATTTTCATTTGATCTACTTGGAAAATGAATTGCGTTATAGATGTCAAATGTAGTATTTTGATACATGTTTATGACCGTCGTCGATGGTGTCTATGTAGAGTAATAGAGTGACCGATCAAGCTCTTACAACTACGGTGAAATTACTATCTTGATAAGAGAATATGTACGGAATATCTCACATTTTAATGTTTTATAAAAGTCAAAATAAATTCGCAATAACAATGTCGTTATGTATTTCCTAAGTAAAGCTATCTAAGATCATGTACACTAATGTGTTTCAACCAAATGGAGATCATTCACCTAGCTACAAACTTTGATCTATCAATAAGAAACCTAAAACTTGGTGATTATTTCACCTAGCTAGAGCTTCATGGAACAATATATTTTTAATTTGAAGTTTGAAAATCTAACAAGTTGTACAGATTTTCTTGTGCAATTTGTAGATAATGTCACACTTATGGCGCACAACCAGACAAAAAGAAGGTCAACCCCTGATTTAATAATTGACGAATTGTGAATAATGGAATTGATTAATGTGTGGCTTATGAAGTTTGGACTCTTTACTAAGAAATCATTTTTGAGATAATAATAATATGCTCAAAAGTTGACATGTAGGCAAATAAAATAATTAAGAATCAATGAGACATGTTCTCAACTAAAAAAAAAAAAAGGAAAAACCAAGAATCAAGGAGACATAAGAATGGGATTCTATGAATTTGGATTCCATGAATTTGCAAGTAAATGTAATAAGCAACCGTACTTTTCTCCTCAAATTTCCCTTTACAATAAAATTTCATTTATTTATTTAAGAACTAGGAGTATTTTCAAAGCTTTTTGTTTGACAATTGCAAATTAACATCGGTGGGGGTATCATAGAATATGAATACTCGAGCTTTCGTGGAGCATTGTTGTTACCGTTTTACCATAAAGTAATAGTACTCTGTATGAAACTTGTTCATTCAATGAAAATAAATGATAAGAGTATGACAAGAGTTTTAAATAAATGTTAACAATTTAACAAAATGAAGGCAGTATTTGAGAAATCAGGGGTAAATCCCGGTTCCCACCACTCCACCTAGTAACAAATGGATGGAGTAAATGCGGAGAAGACGGAGAACCAGTATTTTGTGATTCATCTGCCAACTTGGCTTCTGCTAGAAGATTCATCAATAACATAATAATTACTTATTTCCTCCAAAAATGGTGAGAATCCCTTAATAATTATTGTCCTCTTGTGTACTAACTGTGCTCGTTGAATAATTGCCAACTAATACTAGATTCCACGGAGTACGTCACAGGCTCAGAATTTGCTAGCACATAATCGGAATCCTGTTGGTACACTGATTTAGGAACATGTACATCATTAGCATCTAATAATTTGCCTACATGCTAATCAAATGGTCACCCGGACATCTGTCGTATCAATTACTCATGTTGAATGACGTTTTAGACATGGTATACAAATTGAACGATAATTTTTCAATCAGAACGTCATAACTCATTGGTCGAAAAGGTCTGACCTTGCGCAAAACTATACTTTTCTCGGATCGTGGTTGTTAACTCGTTGATGACGTATTATCTCGGTTTATTTGTCTAGACGAAATTCAGAAGTATGTTAATGAATTTATAACATCAACATCATAAACTTTGTTGAAGTGCAATTGTCACGACTTGGCAACAAGTGATGTCAAATGCATTGATTAATTAAATTAAGCAGGATTATTAGTTAACAGATTACAGCTACGACAGCAAAAAAAAGTCCAAATTACGATTCAGATATGAACGTGAATCTAGCTTCATGTCAACGGATTCCTCAAAAATACTAGTAATTGACAGAATTTCCACCCGATTCCTTATTCCTCTCGCCCACGTATTTCCATTTTTCGATTTGATTCAGTATCTTGGACTTGTATTTCGGACATGGTTTAGATCGTTTCGTTGAATGTAGGAAGTTTGAATTTATCAGACACTTCTAAATTTTTATTAGATTCCATAAGTTTTTAATTTTGTATGAACTCGTGAACACGAAATTTGGTAAACATCTTCGTAGGAAAATATGAAATTCCCAAAAGAAGAGAATACTGAGTAATTCGCAACCATTAAACGGCTTTGTCACTTATTGGGTTATTGCTAATAAAATTTTTCGTGTGTTGTTCTAACAAGCTATACACTCTCATCTTTTATCATTTATTAACGGTTCGCTTGAACACGTGTGATAAATTCAAATCAAACTTTAACAAATGAAAAAAAAAAAAAAAAAGAGAGAGAGAGGAAATTTGGATAAGACCTATGATGGGCCGTTCAGTTATTTCATTAGTAAATTCTTGATGGGCCTATCCAAATATAAGAAACCCAAAGCTACAGAAGTACGGTATTCCTCATGTACACTAGTCTCTAAGCATTAAACTTGAACGTTACTCCGTATAAGCTTGCAACTTAAGCTACTGTAAAGATTTGGATTCTGACCTCGTAAGATATCGGGAAAATGCCTCATTTTGCATACTGGTAGATGAAAATGTGGAACTGAGTCGACGAAATTCACCTGCAGACTTATAACCAAACCAGAGGATGTAGCCTCACTTATCCTTTGACTTGAGTTGTTGTGCTAGCAAGAGAAGTCCGATTGCAGAAAACCCTGACAAAAGGGTCGACGAATAGAATACTGCAAGAAGAACTCCCCTCAAAGACTGCATCCAGGAACATAAGGTTAGGTATTATCAGGAAAAAAACAAAAAACATTACGTTAGGGGCGAAGGTATCATGGTTCACGACTCTAAAGGGTGTCTATAGAGAATATTGTAGCATTCATATACACACACCTTAGCCAGTTGCAAAGCGTTATCGTTTGCATATTGCAATGACCCCTCTGAGATGTTTTGTATTCCTTGACTTACTTCCCACGACAGGAACCTGAATTAAGACCACAGGAACATTCAAAAATCACAAGGCATAAGAAAACCTGATATTTTTAAGGTAAGCACATAAGTTTGCTACCCAAAACAATAGTAATAAGTGTGCTACCCGAAAACAACAGCAATAGCAGCCCCAACATAGGCCTTCTCTGGAGTCAATTCAACTTGGAGTTCCCCAAACTACAAAAGCAGCAAAGCTGAAAACATCATCCGAGAGAATCATCTGATAATATGAATCAAAGAATATGAGTATAGAAAGCTAGATTACCTTAAAGGTCCTTGTTTCGGCGTTTGGGCTTTCATCAGTTGCTTCAGGCACTGCAGTTGCAGATAGAAGCTTCCCGGCAGCAATCATCGATTTTGCAATCTATACTTGTTGCAAGTAGCCAAGAATACTGCTATTTAGAAATGCATTATCTAAGAGTTAATTACATTACAAAGTGGGAACATGACTGACATTCTGACAACATAACTTGTATCATCAGATTAGGCCAATGTCGGTCTATCATTCAGAAAACAATCATCTCCCTCATTACTCATTATGCATGAATTACAGCAGGTTTTTCTCAACAGAAGTTGAAAGGGAAAATTTTGAGCTGAACAATACCTTTTCTAATTCACCTTGACCATATTGCCCCATTGATTGAAATCGTCTTCCAGCAGACAACAATCTCTTACCAAGAGCTAGAAAGGTAAACGACTTCAGATCAAACAATAATCCAACTCATCTCCACGAGTGGAAATCTTAGATATTCTCAATGCATAAAGTTGCCTTTTTCCCCCTTGAGAGGAAGAATAAAAGCTACTAACTTCTAGCCAAAAAAAAAAAAAAAAACGCTTGCACCAGATATGAGAATCTTGCCTGATTTTGCTCGTTCTGTCAAAGATTTCTCTAATATTGGAAGCTTCTTTGCTAACGAGGAAGATGTCGAAGTATCAGCCAACTCCCAAGCACGACTTAAATTCAACAATGTCTCCCCTAGCTCTTGTCCACACTGAAAGTTTTAGCTTCAGGGAGTTAATTCAACTATGCAACCCATGATTAATAATTTGAAACACAGAAGTTCTCACTTCTCAAGAAACAGTGTCTAAAAGCATATGAATTAAGAGGTGCGTTAAGGCCAGAAAGACATCTACTGTTCAAACAATATCTACTGAAAATTGATAAGTTACACATGACATAGCTCAAACGGGAAAATATATATTCCAGGATACAATTTGTTCAGCTTGTATTCTTCACAAATAGTTAAAGAATATATGCCAACCAGTGTATGGTCATTCAGCTCTTATTCTTCATACCAGACATTGGTTGATGTATGATATCATTAGTAGATCAAACATAACAATACGATGAGTCCTCACGTAAAGGCAGCAGGGGTTCAAGAACCACAAACACAACAATGATAATATCTCCAACGGATCCATATAAGTCCCAGGTCCAGACAATTCTAGAACGTAACAGCAACATCTTACATCTCACATTAAGCAATGATCCTCAAGCAAACGCAGTTCAAGAATATCACTAACCAAACTTTCCACTTGCCCTGACTTTAGCTGTACTTTAATAACTATGCAATATAATATTCATTCGCGCTGCATATTCTTTTATTGTTGTAAATGGACCAGCCTATGGGTTCATCAAGGATGAAAAAGGATTGAGGCAGGGGGATCCCTCGTCTTCCCAACTGTTAGTAATAACTATGGAAATCGTATTTAGAATGCTAACTAATTTAAAGGGAAACAGGTTACAGTCAACGTCCAAAGTGCAATAGATTAACCTCCAACCGTTGCTCAGCAAATAGTCTCAAATCTGCAATAAATTCACTTACTGACATATGCAGGGAAACTACGACTCCTAAAACCTGAAATTTTTAGCACCCGGTTTTCTGGTTTTCAACATTTCTTCTGAGTTCTGTCATCAAAGAAACAGATAAGCTGTGGATGAACTTCATTTCAAGGCAGAACAAAAGCCCTACGAAGCTAGATTTGCTCAAATGGGAGCAATTTGCTCTGCCATATAGGGAAGGAGGTAAAAATTTCGCAGAAATTGCAAGCTGTAGAAAAACGGCTTTCTTGAAATGGGGTAAAGAAAATCCAGCATATGGACAACATTGTATTGAAGAAGAGTATTAACGCTACAAGTTCAAATTCTGGTAGGTTTTTATGCTAAACAAACGAAAACCTAGCTATGGAAAATACCTGACTGAACTCAAGGATTAACTTACTGACAGAGCTAGTAGCCATCGGAATGAATTTTCCCTTTTCACTGGATGGAGTCTCGGGGGAAGTTCAGCATAGAAAAGGCAAATCATGTTTCGTGAACTAAGTAGTCTAGAGATCTTTACTTATGTTGGATTCAGCAGGCAAATTTGTTCTCTTCCTGTTGGTTTCACTCATGAGACAGAGGGAAGATTACAGATTATGTAGAGCAACTATGGTTGCTATCATCTATTATGTCAGACCGCAAACAACAGGATCATTGCAAATAGACATTGTACCATTGAATTTCTCAGCAAACAGATTGAGTCCGAGCCAGCTTGCCAGCTATACAGTTTTTATCCTAGTCAAGCTCAGCAACGCCATGGATAAGCATATAGTTAGTTATTAGATATGTCATGTATCAGTTTCTTGCTTCCTGATTCGACTTCACTCATGGATATCACATTGATACAGTTTCGAGGAAAGGGCATCTGTTTCGCTCTTTTCCCCCCATTGTGGACTAATAGCAATGTTTGGAAACACAGTGATCAATTACTTTTGGTTTTGTTGGGCAATTTAACAAAGTTTCATCCTTTGAAAATAACCATTTCTAAATCTACTCATGGCCTAAAAATGAATAATCACATATAAATAGTTCTTCACAAACAAAATAGTAAATGTAAACAGCAAGTTTTGCAATTCTACACAACTAACCTCAACAAGAACTGGTCCATTTGAAAGATCAAATGCTGCATCATTAAGCTGTAACAAAACAATCTTGTTTCACAATCAACCAAACAATATATACAGCAATGAACATAAAATTTGCCCCCATTTCAGTAATTTGACAGTAAAAAATCATGTTAACTTTGAATATAAAAAATCACTCACATCAAGACGAAGGTCATTTGGAAGCTTAACAAAGTAATCAGTTGGCAAATCAAAGCTATCCTGCAAAATTATTTTAAACTTTTAAATTAACAATGCAACATTATACGGGGTTCTGGTAAAAAAACACTGGTAAAAAAAAAAAGAAATTACCGCTAATTCCTGAAGAAGAGTTTGAGGGTCAGGGTTTAAGGACTTGGTAGAGTCTGATTCAGTGAGAGCAAATGCAACTCCAAAGGGTAATTTCGGGATTTGGGTTTTGCGCAGGATAACATTTCTGAAGTGGGTTTGCGAGTACTTGCTGTATAAGAGTGATTTTGTCGGAGAAATTTTGGTTGAGTGATGAAGAAGGGAGAGTAGAGGTTGATGGCAATGATTTTGCAAGGAGAGTGCCATTTCTTTTCTTTTCTTTCAAGTTTCTGGGTTTCTGACTGTTTAAGAGTGTACTGATGACACTTCATAAAACTGGCAAAGTTTAAGGATGTTTGAGATCAAAATCTGTGGTTTGGGGAAATGTTTGTGGATTTCCAATGGCCCACTTTGTATGTAAGCAAAATGATTGTCTGCTTCTCCGGTGAGAAAACTGGAACGAATTTCGGAAACGTGACTTTTCAATCGAACATGGAGGAAATAACAAAAACTAAAGATACCCGGAGTAGAAAGGTCACCTGATTTTGTTTGTGCATTCATTTCTTACCATTTAAAAGAAAATATATTTATGAAGAATAAGAAACAATCTACTCCTAGAACTTGATACACTTAAGGCAGTGGACAAAGGCCATTGAAATTTGAGAGTAGACGTAGACAATGAGTTGAGAGATCTGACATGCATTTCAACATGATGTGTTATCGTACGAAATGGACTTCTCAATTTCTCGATAGGAAATGAAGACGATCCAAACTCGAGATTCTATGTGGAGAAAATCCACTTTACAATTTGTTTTTCAGTTTGTCATCCCCTATGGTTTTAACCTCCTAAGAGACCGATGCTAGTCCATCAACTTCCAACCTTAGCGACCTTTCTCTGCTCGACTTGGCCGGTCACAGGACACTGCATCTCCGTCCAACTAATAGGAACCATTTTCTCACCTGCAAGAACACAAATGCCACATCAATACTTTCCAGACTGATAAACCACGATGCAACAACAGCTTCGAAACATATGGGAACCAATTGAAGCTCTGAGTCGGAGCTAAAGCATACATATGCTAAGCAAAACTAGCATGAAATTCATATGACGAAGTCATGATTCTGTATAAGGGAGTCCGAAGAAGGAAGAAAGCAACATTTACCCGCAGAACTCTCTGCAGATACAACACCCATTTCATTCTTTGCTGTTGACAAGTAGTAAGCCCTTGCATCCCCAAGAGATAACTTAGCAATGTGTCAAGGATATACGTCATGTACGTTCAGACATACAGTACAGAAAAGATGCAGTATATGCACTCGAAGTTTTAAGATAAGCCACGACTAATAGCAGGACTGTTTGAGCTTCAGGTGAACACACTCAAAAAGAAAAAGTTTCTGTGGTTACTAGTGTTAACATAGCTTCCAAGATAGCCCAAAACAGGAGAACATAAATATCAGATACTATGAAAACAGAGAGACAGACAACAATAGAAAATAAGAATGAAGGATACAACAACTGCTTTTACGATATCACCGGCTCGGAATGAAGCATACATATCAACTTTATCAATCTCGGTTGCTCTTACATCTTGCTGCCTGCCACAGACAATGACCACGTGAATCCCTGTAATCACAAATCTTATAGCAGTATCCTGTACCCACCTTTTTCTTGGGATGGGGGTAACAAGGATCCAATATAGACATTCACAATTACCAGCAGAAAAGTATAGTCAAGGTGTTTACGTAAATACTACATATGGTGCATTAGATAACACCCCTGCCACCCACCCCCTATAATAAGGAGCTTCATTGACTATTGGTGTCCGAGGTAACAAATGTCTTGTGAAGTATACTATTTAATGAATTCAAAAAACTAAGCAGAACTTGCAAGTTTTCCTTCTTCCTGTAAAACCCTACACAACGAGAAAGTATCCAACCCTCAGGGACTCGGTGAGGAAATAGCTGTATGAAATTTCGATACCTGATGATGCCAGTAAATATCTCCTTAACCGCTTTATCACCAACACACATAATGTCGGCTGAAGCCATTTTAGGCATCACCTTTTTAACCTGCCAAAAAAACCAGATAAAGATCCAGTTTAACCTCACTACACAATATCAAATAAACCAACAATTAATCAATCCAGCAAATATGCAACAAGTTAATGATTTCAATTTTATCATGCTACATAAAACATACTCCTATTCTCTAAGCTGTTTTAAAGGAAAAAGACTTCAATCAAAGCACGAGCAAGTAAAGTACATGAAAATATGAGTTGTGTCATGTGCATCAAAAAGTCTAGATCCGTTCAAGACACCCATCATTCAACTCACTCTCTCAGTAGTTAACAAAAATATATTATATCAAAACTTACACGAGAAAGGACAATAGAGCCAGGCTCAGGAACCGCACCGTGAGCTTTGTGACCAGTTACCTCCACCATGGGCCTCTATAAGAATCAGAATGAAGAAGTTAGTGTTACAACAATCACCATATCAAACATAATAAGCCCACTTGAAATTATGTAGTCCTAGTTCAAAACGATACAGAACAAAATTTTACTTGAAAAAAGGGAACTGTTACTTCCAATAAAAAGATTACAAAACATCGTGAATGTGTAGCCTTTCTCAATAAACAAGCCACCACCACAAGCAGAGACGGAGCTCGGGCAGGGCCCACAGGGGCCCCAGCCCCCCTCAGGTTTCTGTATAAGTAAATTTCAGTGTGTAAAATGCTGTAAATCAGCAACTTGCCCCAGTGGTCTATTGGCCTGTTTTCCAAATTGCATGGGTTCGAATCCCTGGACTCTCATTTTGCTTTGTTGTTTTAAATTTTGTTTCCTTTTCTCCATTCTTCCTCTCTAATCATTGCTTTCTTTTTTTTAATTTGTTTTGTTTTTTGCCCCGTCTTTCCTCTCTAAACCAGGTTAAGGTACTAAACAACCTTGCATTGTTTACATAATAATATTACTATATCATTTTATTTATTATTTTCCTTTTCTTTTGATGACTTTTTAAAACTACTTTTGAGTTTTTTCAAGTTCATACTATATACTTTCGACTCGAGCCCCCCTCAACATTACCTCCTGGCTTCATCCCTGACCACAAGCAAATCCGAGGGTTGCATGACCAGTGCCATACATTATGTACAAGTACAACCCACCTCAACCGCAAACCCCTTGATTGAATAGTCTGTATCACTAACATAGCTCGTAGCCACAGACAGTAACCGAAACCCCATGAACCACAGAAGATCTCATTTGGAACACTACTTGTATAGTTGTATGTAAACAAGCCACTGAAACAGTTGCCCTCTAATGTGCCCCTAAAAATTGGGTCAACGAGAATTAAAATGCCCCAAATCTTGCAAAACACCTTTAAGGCGAGACATCTCCATCAAAGCCACCATCAAAGCCACCATCAAAGCCACCATCATGCACGCCCCAAATAATAAATGTTCTCTTCATGCCTACTAGATCAACCAGCAATCTTATCAACCATCAGGATTAAGAAGACACAGCATAGCCAGGTACGTAGCAGTTTGGTACAAAACTCCTTAGTAAAAAGCCAATATGGCAGTACAACCAACTCATAATGAAAACATGCCAAAGAGAACACTCAAAACCCAGCTGTGATCACATGAAGCATCTACATCTGTCGGGGAGACACAACATTGCTCCACCCAGTCATCAAGTACCATGAAACAATCATGACTTGCTCAATGAGAACCAAGACTACTTAAAGAGTCAAAAAGACACCATCTTCAAGAAAACTCAATTGTTTCCACCAGAGAATTCAGCTCAAAAACCCTAATTTAACTTACATTCAAAATTGTTCCAAATCTAAAACTAAAGCATGTCATTCTCAACCCAAATATGACATTGTGGTGAAAATAAGAACCTCTCTCGACACCCATAATATACACTCCTTTATCTTAATTGCACTACCCTAGACATTCCACAGTGCTCAATTCACACTACTTGCTCGCCATTTCACCACTCATTACACCAATTACCCATACAACTTCATCCAATCACGCTCAATTGTACTCCATCCCGTCTCAAAACAAAACCATTTCACACACCCAATTCCTAACCTTACCATTTAAAAACATCACAACATTTCAAACCTTCCCTAAATTGCAGTGCCTAGACATTCTCAAGCTCAAAATTTCCCCAACTTACATCTCAATTGACCAATTACCCCACAATAATTCATCCAATCAAGCTCAATTGAACTCTACCCCCAGCTCAATATAAAACCCTGGTCCGAATACCAAATTCCCAACCTCCAACATTCCAAATTCTCACAACATTTCAAAAAATTCTCACACACACATATATATAAATAAACCACATTGGCAACACTATCGCGATTTTAGTTCAGAACTCGTCTACATCAATATCCGCACCCGAATTCCTAACTGGTGGCAAAACAAAAGTATACTGAAGGTGCATTAATTAATTAGTTAACAAAAAGATTAATGAAGCAAAAACCTCTGATAAACCCTAATTACCAAAATTTAAATAAAAAAAAATTAACAGAAAAAAGCGGGAACCTTGTCGGAGGAATCAGAGGAGGGAGGAGAGAGAAAAGAGGAGCCGGTGAGACCAGCGTAGACCAACTTAACCCCGCTTGCGTCAGCAATGACGTAAGTGCCTTTCCCTGCTCGTATTTCCGACGCTTTTCCGAGCACTTCTCCCGGCGTCACTATTTTTACTTCTCCGTCTTTCTCTCCCATTTTTTTTGCTCTCTTCAGGCGGCGATGTCGGCGGCGACGGCGGCGGAGGTGGTGTTAATGTTTTGTCGGGAAAAAAGTTGAGGAAATATAGAGGTGTCGCAAAGTTACGAAAGAACGGCGGTTTTTTTTTTTTTTTTTGAGTTGGGAGTTTCGAATGGTATTTGGGCTTTTTGGGGCCCTTATTTCTCTTTGTGGGAGGAATGTCATGGCAATACGCCACTCGCAAATTGTGTTTCCCACCCGAAAATACGTACTCTGTTGTATTTTTTTTTATCGAGGAGTGGAAGTTTAAAAATGACAATCGAGTTAGATAAAAGAAAAAAACTGGAAAAAGGTACAACTAATTTATTTTTGATGTAATCTTTTTGTGATACTCGTAGTATATATTAAAGTGTCAGCGGTATGGTAGACTTTCTCCACTTCTTCTAAAACAATGATTGAGTTGAAATCGAGTTTGTGAAAACAACGTGTGGTAAACTATGTAAATAAAAAAGTTAGCTAAGGTAGGAGTTGAGAATTAAACAATGACTCCATAGAGTTCATACTTTTAACAAGTTTTTTAAAAGAATGCCTTTTTTTTGTAAGCGCGAATAATGTTAGAATAGCCTATATTTTTATACCTTGAGTTGAAAACTACTTACGCTGTTGTGATTTGCGACTCTAATATACCTAATATACCTAATATACATTGATCTTCTCCTCATGTGTCGTGTGAATGCATTTTTATGCATAAAGTGAGGATAATACGCACACAAAATTATTTTGTCTTATAAAATTATACCTTGTGTAAGTGGTTCCGAACCACTTACGATGGCGACAATTTAAATCATTCTACAGTTTTATACCTCAACACAAAGCAATAGACTTACACCTAGTTTCATGAAATTTATTTTCGATAATGCTCTCTTTAGCCCTTTCTTGGCCAATTTTAATCTCGATCCAAACCTATTTCGATCCGATCCAGTCCGGTCTCGAACCAATGCAACAACAGTGGTTAAGGAAACAAAGTGAGCAAGATTGGTTTGGGATGGAGTGGAATCCCAGTGAAATTCACGTGCCATGCACAGATCAGAAACATACAAAAGAAGAAAAGGTGGGAGTCAAGTGTTGGAGCTTTCTTTGACGATCTTATCTTATGCCAAAATTAGCAGAGCATACAGCACACTGCCACACTACACTACACTACACTACATCTTTTTCCAGCTGACCAGTCAAACCTACAGCTTCTCAATAACGACATCATTTCATAAAGTTATTACTATAGTAGTTTTCACCTTTTTAGTGGGACTCGACATGCACATTATCTTTTTACTCACTCGTAACTTACTTTGACCATGTACACCAATCTATCATCGTTATCGTAATCTCGCCATGAATTTACACGTTCATCATTAACGTACACTTTCATGCATGACATACGTTTCTTACTTCAAACTCTTAGGGAAGAACTTTCAATATTACCTATGTATGTCTTGAAACTCGCATGGAAACAATACTAATATATACCGTATAGTGAAAGATTATGAGACTCTTTTGTAACGAGTATAGAATTCGATCAAAATGTTACAATTAAACTAGTAACTAGCTAGATTGTTTCGCATTTAATGTTCGATATTCACCTACAGATATAGCTATCGATCTTAAAATACATGTGAAAAAGGTGACACGCATGCACAGACGCACTCGTCCAAAGTAAGGAGTATTGAACATGCACCAGTAGCGGAATTATCGAGTAGATTATCTCCTCATCATCATTTGCATATAGATATAGACAAAAAAGAGAGTAGTGTTTAACACTAGCTAGTACTAGTACAAGAAAGTTGATTTGTACTAATTAACTTCACAGTACGCGAACAACAATTACAACATCTATCAAACAAGTACAAATTGAGCCCTATCAAATAATTTAAGCAACAGAGGAAGGTAAACTACAAAAAAAAAAGGTCAAAATGCAATAATATATATCTCCGATAATCTTGGAAAATTAATACTGATGAAACTAAGCTAGCTTACCTCACTATGTATAATTCAAATTCAAACTTTGGTTACACAATATTTATAAGATGATATGGAAATTGATTTTTATTACTAGTAATTATTAATTAAGAAGGAGGATCAAACTTGTAGAATTTGTCAACAGCAACAGAAACATCCCAAGTACAACTAAGTCCCTTTGGAATAATAACAAGATCTCCAGCTCCAAATTCAACACCATCATCGTCATTTGTACAACTTGATGATGAAGCTTTTGGGTATGCCTTCACTTTGCCTCTTACAAAATAGCATGTCTCTGTTGCATCATATTTGAGCGTTATCTTCCCTGGTGGACAACCCCATCTGCACATATATTCTAATAATTATTAGCACTCATAATAATTAAGCAACAAGAAAAAAAAGAATTTTATTTATCGACTAACTAGACGTATTTATTTATCCACACCGAGTCATAACATTGTAACAAACTAACAGTTAAACTAGCTGATATTCGTCTATAAATATTACTCGTAGTTTTGTAGATATATAGAGTGTTGCATACTTAGGCCATGACTTTATTCCAAGCTCGGATAATCGAGTTTCGGAAGGATTTTTCTCTACGATGATGTTGAGACGATGAGACTCTGATGATGTTGTTCCCATTATTACAAAATCTTGGATTAGGTAAAAACAAAAAAGTTGAACTTGATAGCTAGTTCGAATATGTTGATGAGGAGTTGGGAAGAGAGATTAGAAGAGAGAGATGATCGAGTGCAAAAGATGTAGTGAAGTTCACGCCTTTGGTTTATTTATACATAAGCGGGGTTAAAGGGAAAAGGAGTGGTAAAAAAAAGAGTAAATAAACAAATATCTTTTAACTTATGTGGATATATCATTGAGGAAAGACCTGTCTATGAAGCATTGAAGTGTGGTAAGATTGTCTTTCCTCCTTAGATTTTTACAAAAATTAGGATTTAGGAGTATTATATAAGGAGTATCGAGTAAGACTTAAGTAACGCATACATGTTTTATTTATATTGATACTCGTATTCAAATTTTAGCATGGACATATTTAGTTTGATGAATTATTGCTATTTTTCATGTGAGTGTATGTGGACTAGAGATAGATGATCAAATGTGTGCGATTTGTTGAACATGAGTCACGTTTCTAGCATGGATTGGTCGCAAATATATAAGTGACTGATAGATAGATAGAGTTAGATGCGGTTAACTAATTTAACGAGGAGATAGTAGTGGGGAAATGATGTACTCGTATTTCGAAATGGGTGTTGAATTTGCCTACTCTAGTACTACTTTAACCTAAACTTTACTATGTACATATACAAATTAAAAGAAAAGAGACTTAAAAAGGAAGGGAGTACTTATGTTAGCCGTAGAGATGACTAAGTCAAAATTGCATGCATGTAATGTGTGAAAATCATTGGAATTCCGTGAACAATGAGTCACTATTCACTGAGTAAGAATCTATTGGGTCATCCTCATCCGTTGCTAATTTGCTTTGCTTCTTTTGGAAGGGCCAGTTGGTAGATCACTATTCAATTTTTGCAACTGATATTATAGCTTTCTCTGAACTAGAGGGGGGAAAAAGTTCCTTTTACTTCACTAAACATGAAAAGATTTTTAAAAAGCAAGGTTTGCACATGTAACTCTATGATTTCTTTCATGAGAATATAATTTCTTTTTGTTCATGACATTGCGTTCGAGTGAGGCTTATCTGAATACTATTCGTAGAATTTTTACGAATTTGTGAATGTTAGGTCTAGATAGCTAAATCTTAGAATTATAACCGACCTTAAAAAGAAGGTTATCGAAATTTGATCAATTTTTTTTATTTTCCATCGAAAATCTCCAATAATTTCCATTACAAATTCTCCAGTAATTTGTTTGAATTGTTTGTAATTAAAAAAAATAAACACGATCCAATACAATTTGAAAATATTGCCATTTCTATTCATCTTTTGTTTTGTGTTTTTTCTTATTTCACAATTACATTTCTTCGTCGCCGCATCCTTAGATTGACAAAAGAAAAACAAAAATGGGAAATTACACAAAACACCTAAGAAATGACACCCTTAACTTTGAGCCTGAGGTAGTATTAATAACTCTACCTTACCTTAAAAATAAGAAACTAAAAGAATTAAAAATAATAGACCCCAAAAAAAAAAAAAGATTATACTTGAAGCTAGTTTTGGGCCTAGCTTATCACGGACATTTCGGGTTTTTACCCGGCCCACCATAGTAAAAATGTTGGCCCCAATCATTATCATATGAACTTTTAATGTCATAACAATTTGTATTCTCAGCTAAAGTTTGGATATCTTGGGCCGTGCTAAGACTGTTGTCCGAGTCCACAATTTGAAGGTTTCTGAAATAACTAGCCTTTCCGAACCCACCTTCCGCAAACTGGCCCGAACCCATTTGGGTCGATGTGTGCAGCCCATTGGCCCGTGTGTTGACCACCTCACCACCCCACTCGACCATGGTTGCATGGTCCGCTAGGTGGGTGAACAACTCTGCCGGCCAGTATCCTACTAAGGTCCCTTCTCCGAAACTCATCCACCAATTCCCAAGTTTCGGATCCTGCAAAAAAAGATCGAGATATGACCCTTGGTTAAGATAGAGGTATTAGGTGGTATTGACACATGTACGGGCAAATAGTAGTAACCAACATATGATGATACATTGATACATTGTTGTCGTGGAATATTAACTCGTTTGTTGTAGATACTTCATTATCAACAAAAAATAGAAAATGGTAATAATGAAGTGAGGGTCGACCTTCCAAATTAGGATAGTGATGTCAAATTGGTTGCTTGAAAATGAAGATACAGGAGAAATTGCAGCTCCAATAGCAATTCTTGTGTTCATTTGCACAAACCCGGAACATAGGAGATTGTAGCATCCTGTTGCTTGATATGAATCACTCTGAATGACATAATAAGCAAACCAAAAATCAGTTTTCAGTTAATTTTTCGACAACATTATTTACACGGGAGTTAGAATTCCCGATCCAGATCATTCGTAAGTTTAAACGCTTATTACATATCAAACGAACCAATGTATTCAACTTAGCCGCCTCTAATGTCTGGCGAAAAATAGAGGGTGGTCCAAAATTATAAATATTGAGACATAGTACTCCGTATATGATAATGAACATTAGCAAAATTATTGATAATATTGGATCAGTAGTTGACAATAGTATTAAATTTAACTGATAACTGGATCTCCATGCTCAAATTAAAGGCACTCTAGTGGAGACTGGAGAGAGTCACTTTCCTAATACCTGTCCTATTTAATGCTCATCTTATCTTATTACTCTCATTGGATCCTACACAAATCACCAACTTTAATTTGCTTAATTAACTTGTTCATTCTTGGACACTCTACATGATCTCATATTCTTTGCATTAGACGTACAACTAATTCGTCTAATACTGATGTGTGAGTGATTAGGTCAAGTGGTACATGTTTGTTAATTACGAAGTGATTAAAGGTATCGAAATCGATCAAGACACTGAGAAATGTAACATACATGTTCAAGTCCTTCAAAGATCCATTGACTAAATTCCTAGTGAGTGGTCAAATTTTGAGTATCGTCGTATAAATGCACATGCATGTTACAAGTACGAATATATAATTAAGTGGTTGAATGAGTCTCGATACAAATCAAACACGATTTACTAGTAAACTGTATGTACCCAAAAGGCGAAAATAGTACATTGCTATGTAGCAATCTATCAATTTCCTATGTACTCAAGTGTATTGATTGGAAAATCAAAGTTACCAATTAACAGGAGCTGAAATTCAGGAAGGTTATTTTGTGGGGCTAAACACCTAAAACGATAGGGCTATTACGGACATTAATTAGACTATTGGAGTCAAAGTTGACTTTAAGACTAGTAGAAAACGATAAGTGAGGCTTGTACTTGGTATATTTAAGTGAGTTTGACATTAGGAAAACTTGGTCATGTGGAGCTTGATCTAAAATAAGTCGTATCCCACTTATAATTATTCTACACACTTGTATGTAATCATGTACCTAAAATTTCTTGAGTGCTATTATTTTCATGAAAGTGCACACATTTCTTAAAAAGGAAGGTAAAAGAAATGAAGAAACAAGGTAAATAAATTAAATGAGTCGAAAAGAAACGTTAACAATCGAGAGGAAACGGATTCATACCGTCCAGTAAGTGAACAATCTTGGCCTGCTATCACCATAAAGCTCCGGACTGACCTGACTAGTAGAATAATCAAATCCTTAGACTTCCATTTCCAATTAGAGTGGGATAAACTATTGTACGATAGACAAATTTACTCGTCTTTATGTCTCATTAAAAAATACTAACACTCTCTAGTGTAGAAATACGAATTTGTCACCGAATTACGTCTTAATAATCTAACAGCACAGGTTTAATTAAAAGATGGTTGGTGAGAGTTATAAGAAAATTAGATAGGAGATTATTGAAGTTTATGCAAGTACCTGCCATCCGGCTTCAATGCTGTTGAGATCAGTGCCGTCAAAATCGCCAGAAAGAACCCAAATTTGCGACAAACTAAATTCGTTTATTTCTTCAATTGATGGATCCCATACATTTATTGTTGCTCTTGCTCCATATATTTGCTCTGATAATCCCGTATAAGCGATTGCATGCTACAAAATAATATGCACCAAGTCACCAACACATATTAGAAAGAAACTTCTAACATACACCATAACCCGACAACAAATTAAATCGGCATAATTCATACATAGAACCAATTTGTACCGTTCATTTCATAATAGATACGAAAGCAACATTGATATTGACGAGTTTCAAAATCACCGCACTTGAAAGATGAGACAAGTACCATTCTAGACAAATAAGTAGGGACGCAAACGCCTAGAAACTTCTTAGTGAGACATATCATTTATAAAATGAAAGTTCCAAATTACTTTACATCTACTTAACCATGAAGTGAGAATTATTGTCTAATTCCTTAAGCATCATCATAATTCATACATATCATGCAAAAATCATCATGTTCACTTGTGCACTACTTAATTATTAATCGTACAATGATGAGCGAGCAAAATGGCAATGATTATACCATGTTGATCGATCTCCTCTACTACAATTGTACAAAAGATCACATAATTACATGAAATGTAGCAACTAATTAATTAAAAATGATTAAGGGACATATAGTAAGTACTAATTTAATAAAAATAAACGCAATTGAACTAACTAATTACCTCATGGCCGTTGCCAGTAACAACATCAGGAGCATCTGTACGCCTAGCTAACGCCAATGACCATGGCCGTTTCCTCCCAAAATCGTACAAGGACTTGGCCCTTAACACGTCCGGGACCGTGCTCCGGCGCACCGGGACAGTACCCTTAGGGCACCTTGTCCCATTGAGATGCCACATTTGCCATTCCACTTCTTTCAACCCTTCTTTTCTCTTATCGTTACTCCCATCTTTTGCCTCATCTAATTTCACCATTTTCAATTTTGGCATTTCCGGTGGCTCTTTCTGTCACATTTTTTTCAAACATAAGCCAATAATAAATTAGTGATGATTTATTTAAGTGGGAATTCTTGTTTGAAAATTTCTAATACGAATCCAACAATATACTTTTCACAAGTTCGAATAAAGTTTTAATTTTGATTCGGTAAGTGAAAACATCGTATAAGAATGATAATACTAGTCAGAAATGCCTAACGAACCACTTAATGGCATGGTTAATGCAAACTAATTAACGACTATTTTTGTCTTCACTCCAATTTCCGCACTATGATTTACTGTCAAAAGGTTTTGAAACGAGTCAAATTATAAATTTTAGAATTTAGCTTAGCATTTGCTACCCCGAATTTCAAATCCTAAATTACGACAAGAATTGTTTCAATTCACGAGTCAAACAACTGTTTAACAGTAGAGTGGAAGAGATACGAACCTGAATCTTGTGATTCTTTAAAAGAGGATGATCAAAAGCAGGCTGCTTTTTCCTATGAACACAATCTATTATGTCTCCATCAGGGCTCTGAAAGTGAAAACAGAAGAAACATCAACAAAAACAAAAATAATAGACCCAAAAAACTTTAAATTCAAGTTACACACAATAGCAAACAAACAAACAATTCCTTCATAAAAAAACAAACAAACCCTATTTTTTCTTGGTCATTGTAACAACAAATTAGAAGTTAGAACATACCAACAACAACAAAATGAAACAGAAACTAACCTTAAAAATAAAAACAAAAGTTGCACCCAATTATAAATATATATAAAAAGAAAAATGGAACATAAGTAAAAGAACGAATATAAATATTACGATTCATGTAAGTCGACCCTAAATCATTTTGCGACAAATGCTTTATTAGAAGACAAAGAAAAAACAGAAATTAACAAACCTGAATGCTGAAGACAGGAGGTTTATTAATCTGGTCAATGTGCTTCTGAATTCTTTCAAGCCTCAAGTTGCTAACTTTTCTATGTTTTGTGTAGTTTAGCCCAAAAACAAGAGTGAATCTTCCAAAAAACAAGGTAAAAAACAGTACAATAATAAATAGAAAATTAGAAGAAGAAGAATAATAATAAGAAGAAGAAGAAACTGTGTTCTTCTTTCTGTAAACAAAAATACCCATTTCTCTAAATTTTCTGGGTTTATATCATATCATATCATATTCTTATAATAGTGCACTAAACACAGCAGAAGAACACCCCCAGAAAAACCAAAATGGTGCTGAAATAAAAGCAGAGTAACTCTGTTTTTTTTTCACAAGGAAGAAACTTTTTTTTTCTTTGAACTAATTTTTTTTTGTAGTGGTAATAAAAATTGTATGTATGTGTGTCTATTAAATGTGAGGAAGAAAGGGTGGGTGTGAAATTAATAAAAACTCTGGAAATTTGTGGAGCAGAGAAACTTCTAATGCTTTCATAACAAGAAGCAGGATCATCATTGCATTAACCTGCTCTTGCCCTGTTGCATTGGCGTCATATCTTTTCTCCAAATTTAAATCTTCACTGTCAAGCTAATTAATGTTTTTTTATTCTTTTTTTTTTGTGTGGAAAAGTAGGTTTTTTTTTAACAAAAGAAAGAAAGAAAAGGATTTAGGTGTAATTTTTAAGGGGTTGTTTGGATATGAAACAAGAAAAAAGTGACTTGAAAGGCAAATTTTGTAGAGTGAATAAGAAGAAGAATAAGGAGGAGAAGAAGGTGTATGTGTAGTGTTATGTAATATGTAGACCTACCAAAGCAAAGCCTTAACTATGCACCAACCTAAATTAATTACAAAGTTCCCAACTTGAATCTCTTGTGTTTTTAATGATTTTATCACTCTATCTGTCAACACACTGAGTTGAGGAGAGAGGGCATTAATTTTTCTTGAAGCACCACCAATCTTCTTGGTGTGTACTTTTTTTTTTAATTTTTTTTTTTTGTAAAATGTGATACACTTTTTATTATTTCTAGTACAAACTTGGTGAAAGGGAAGATGATCTATTTATATGAGACATTGAGATGTCCCTTTTGTTAGTTGCATGCACAAGTTGATCATGATATGCATTGGAAAGTTCAAGAAATTGGGTGGATTGTTAACTCAATAAAGTTATGTTGCAATTGATATATACTAAATGTTTTGGTTGATATTACCTTGTGGTTCTAAACCTTGGATTTAGAGAAGATTCTTACTATCATAGTTAGAATGAAATGGGGATTATTGGTTAATTATGGTTCAGTGTGATTTAGTTGTTCAAAATTGATAGATTGAGCATGTATGGTGAAGTGTGTGAGTTAGCATTACGATAGAGTGAGCAAGGGATCTTGGGATCTAGGTTTTTAGATTTACGTTATATAACTTCTAATTTTATGTATATATGCGGTTTATGAAATATTAAGTCATGTAAACTTTTCAGGTGATATACATGCCCCCATTTCTTTTAGAACTTATTTGAATTGCCTCAAATCTGCTTGTTTGATCTGAAAAATTCTAATCTTATCTGAATTATTGTAACTATATGTCTGTATGCATACTAAGATTAATTCAGACTACATAAGTAAATTCGTGATATAGGAGATGACCTTAATCTTTAGTCCACTATGTTTGGCATTGTTTTTCGTCATTCTACTACACGGAGTACTGTAGAAACATAATAATCAAATGAACTTTTAAGAAAAAAAGAATCAAATGAGTACTTAATTATATATGCTCTTTAATTAATAATGCAGAAGGTTATACAATTCAAGTCTCCCTTCGATCAATAACAAATGGGAAAAATTATAGAAGAAAAAGACGAGCATCTCACGTTTGACGTATACGTTACTTTAATCACCTACAGAAATTCTTAATCATGTATTATTATAGTTTAAGGAACCCCATTAAACTTCAACTAACTATATATTGAACCTTTTGCTGTATACGCCTCCTTTTTGACAGTAATGCAAGTATGCAACAAACTCTTGAAACACTTTACCAAAATTCTGGTGTACTACTGAATGAGTAAATCGGCTGATTATCGTACCGCTTCCACAAATTGGGGAACCGAACTAGAAAATTCCAAATAGAGTGTTAATTACACAACTGATTATCTCCCCTTTATTTGGCAACTTGTTCAGTTAATTTTTGCGCCATACTCTTCACTTTTTCATGCCATACTTGGTTGTTACTCTTTGTTGGTTAAGAATTTTGCAACTCTCCATACATGCTATAGGCGGCTCACCCGTATATACGAGTCATGGCTGCTTATTAAGCATTACTTGATTCGATCAAATCAAATTTACGCGTCACTTTTCACATGTATGTAGTTTACTTAACTATGTATATATCACGTAAATTTGTTCTAAGTGTGAGGAAAAGGAAACTACGGAGTGTATATATGTTGCTGTATATCAAACGTTACAATCACAAACGACCAAATAATTGCCTAAAATCGAAACACAAAATGAAAAATAGTTCCATCCTTCATTCTTAAGTGTACTTTGAGTTTATTGTAATCGAATATAGTTCCTATGAGTGTGAGAATAAACGCTCCCTTATTGTAGACTACGGAGTAGACGGCCGTGGGTAAATTTGAAGCAAGTGTGTAGATTTGGGGTCTTTGAGTGTAAAGATCGCAAGTCGCAAGCAAGATGGTCCTTGCGGATGCATTGATCCATGCAATGTAATACCAGCGCAGTTATCAATATGGCCATATCTGAGTTCTTTATTAATAAAACACTCATTTATCAACTCTCTCCCACTTCAAACTTTAATGCTATTGTTTCAGCTAGTATTCCTGAAGGTGATGATCCAGTATTTTAATAATTCAGTGTAGATACTACAACAATTAAAGCTATATCCTCGTATCTTGTACTTAATTTGTTTGTGATTTAATATTTTTTTAGTATCCCGATGTATTAATTCATTTCAAGCATGGAATTCTGAGGTGCAAATTGACAATTTCGATTCTTTCTTTTATTTCAAAGAAAAATTTAATTTGCTGCCTGGCCTTGCTCTCCTAATTAACTAAATCATAAACAACTTCTCGGTGTCAAGCTGATAGTCAATACCCAAAGCAACAAAAACTGCGACACATTTTAAAGATCGACTAATTCCCTTAAACGGGTTTAGTATTAAACAAACAGTTCTATCACCGTGAAATGGATTAATCGACTTAATACATCAACCACATGCATTTGTGAGTATATTATGACGTGTTGAAGTGTCCATTTACACTCCACATGTGAGTGTCCCACATTGGAAATGAGTAGAGAAATTCTTTAGTTTATAAATCAAGGAGTTACTCCACCTATTGTCAATTGGTTTTAGGATGAAACCTTATTGGCTTATAAAGTGATTGTTCTCTCTCCTCTTTAGATGTGGTCAGACCCGTTTGCGTTTTTTCACATGACAACTACATAGTCCAGAATCAACTATTATCCCAAATTTAAGCAAGTTTTACTTCATCAAAGAAAGAGACCCGTATTAATTCAATCTTTTGTTGGACTGTTGCGAGCTTACTGGGACGGGAAAGGACAAATTTTAGAGTACCAATTTCCGTTAAATGTTGACATGCAATGCAAAGCCCTGTATTTCTCCCTAGAAATTAAAAAACAACTTTTTGCCTAATATCTTCAAGTTTGAACACTCAGGCAATTTTCTTTGTCAGTGAAACAACACCAATCCCACTAAACTTTGCAGGGTGCTTGTCTTAGGTGACATCTCTCGTGGGGAATGGCAATGATTTATCATCCTTGGATTAAATCAACTGTTAATCAACTAAGTTAACTGGTTAATGAGTAATTGAGAACTCCATAAATTTCATCAAAAACCTCTCAAATAATTCCATTGTCGGATCGTTTCATCATATGAGATCACTTAGTATATTATTTGTTTTCTTTATTTCTCATGATAATAAAAAAATAAATAGTTTTGAAAAGGGGGTCACCATATACAAGCCTACAATTGAAGGTATAGACGTTGGCTAAGTTGACTGACATGTTGGCCTATGAGCATAGATGACAGTGAACATGAATAATGCGTCCTAGTAGCAGAAGAGGGTTGAACAAAAATCAACGGAGTTCATTATTATCTAGCACTGGAAATTAACGAATTCGAGAAAATGGATCAATCTCCCAATTAAAATCTCAACCAGATGTGTTACGAAGCAACAGTTCATAACACATGGTATATAACATAGCACTTCAATTTCCAGCTTTTGCGATGGGACATGGCTTAGCACGGTGGCACGGACTCAAACTAGACTCGAATCCAGGTCGAAACATGAAGGGAAGCTAAGCCCAACATGAGAGACTGCCTAGAGAAAACAAAGTATTGCTCGACACAATGATTCCATATATTGGAAAGAAGATTAAATCAGTATACATAAGCTATAGCATAGTAGAGCAAGAATCAACACCATCACCCTGAGATACAATGGGAGGTAATGGTTTGAGAGCGCCTCCAGGGATCAAAAATTCACTCGCAAAAACCTATCTACAGTTACGGGAAGGAGGCCTCTATTCGTCGTTTATCTGGAGATATGTGGTCTCCAAGTGTATGTTATGTGTTGTATTGCCGTATTAGTGCTATGACTAGGAATTCAGCTATGGACTCCATGACTCCCGCAATATGCAGTGAGCATAAGGTAACTTCCAACCCTAACAACAGTAAAAATTAGGGCACCTGGAACATGATTCTGACAAGCCAGTAATATCTCTCATCAGCTACTTCCATTGTCGTCTTCACTGTCACCATCGCCATCACTGTAATCATCAAACAGTAAAAATTAGTGTTATTTAGATTGAGATTGATTGCACGACCGTGAGACTTCATGAATGCATTGGCAGAATTATAATTGTGCCTTTAGTAATAAAATCTTATGATCCATATTATCCTTGTCTATTTATCAACATTTATCCAAACAACTATAACAGGCTCTTGCGCCTTCGCAATAATAAAAATAAAAAAGCAATTTGTCTTACAATACTGTTGTTTCATGAACTTGGTAAGTTCTGGGCAAGAATATACTTTTCAAAATAACGAATACGTAACGGAACCCTAGCCTAGTTAACGTTATTTATAAAGCACATTTCAGCTGAACCAGTTACTTGGCAAAGAACATGCAAAGCCTTGTTTTTGCAGGTTACACAACCTGATACAAGTTATAGTAGGGAGAAGAGGAACATACTGAGGGATAGAGAAAAGGCATATTGACACATAACTAAGTTAATAAGAGAGAATTCAATACTCCGTATATACTTAATAGGCAGTTTGGGTAAAGTGCACGTAATAACAACCCAACAGATGAAGCCCATCTTGAGTAGACAAAATTGTTCAAGGTAGGTTACCTTTCTTCGGGATATTTAGCAAGCCGTCTAGCATCCAGCCCAGTGATGAACTTCTGCGCTGCCTGAACATTTTCAGTAGCTGCACAAGGTAGAGTACATAAAAATGAGGCACACATTTCAAAAAGAAAAAGCAGCACTTTATCTCTAGCAAATCATCAAATGGAAGCGAATTCCATATGCATTATTACCCTTGGTCAATTGGAAAGAATGCAACGCACAGCGTTCTGCAGCAAGTCTCACTGGTGTACTTCCATCCTTCAAACACTCAGCCAATGCAGGGCCAAAAATTGAAGCGTGCCCCATAATGGTCACAGGACTTTCCTGTAAGTTTATCAAAACGTACACTGAGAAACTGCAACGCGATTATCATGGTCCAAGGTTTAAGTTCACCAAATTGTGTAGCTGCATACCTTTGCAGCAGCCTTGAGAGCAGATAATGCCCGCCGCCTAACTTCACTGGAGTCATCTTGCAGAGCCAAGACTATGGAAGAAATAGTTTGTGCATGTGAAGCACTATTGAGGGGATCACTTTGAACTTGATAAAGCAGATATCTTCCAAGTGCTTTGGTCGAACTCTCACGTACAGGGAACTGTATTAGATGTATGACAAATAAAGGTAAGAGAGCTTGTGACTCAAAATAAGAGAGCATAATGAGACATTACAATGAAGGACTTCACAACGTTCATCAGTCTGATACCTTATCATCCTTTAGCTTTTCTTTCAGTAGAGATAATACTCTCGGTAAACAAGAGGATTCACAAACCCGTGACGGGCAGTGTCTAAGCATTGAGGAAATAGTGAGTACTGAACCATGTCTGGCAGTCCAGCTAGACGACACTGCTAAATCCGACTGTTCCTCAAGTAAGTTAGCCAGCTGACTGTCATCGATATACTGCCATTTAAAAAATAAATAAAAGAGAGGTCAGAAGAATGAAACCACAATATATCTAAGGCAGAGCACGGGAAATGCTATATCTTGCAAACCTTGGACGTGATACCCAATATGCTAGCAGCGGAAGTTCGAACTTGGTCATCTTCATGATCAATCAAATTCTTTAGTACATCATAAACACGAGTCCTAACAGCAACACCTACACTCTTCCCTGCATGCTTTACCACACCTCTTAAAGCAGTGAGAACTGCTTCTCTAACACCGCCATCAGAAGCCTGAAAAAACACCATATTAAACATCAACCAGAAACACAATTGGCATGTTAATCAAACATAAATGCAAAGAGGAGAAATACCTGTAAACTAGACAAAAGATCACTAACTAGTGGATCAACCCTGTTGCTAAGCGCACTTAGTTTTCCGAGGGCCATCGCAGCACTTGAACGAACAGTCCTACAAATTAGCAGCTTTTTAAGTGAGCGCACCAAGAAAATAATTATCAAACTTCTAAGTTAAAACCAGATCACAACGCTTAAACAACTTCTTTCAGAAGCATACCTGGTGTTATCTTGTAGACATTTGATAAAAGTTGTCTGGAGCTGTGGTAGGAAAGGCTTCAGGGCCATCCCACCTTTCTTGATCATGATGGTCAAAGTTGACAATATGGCACTCTTCACTTGCCAAGGAAACCGATCACCAATGATTCTAATCAGGGGCCTACAAAATAAAAAATTTGGTCAACGTTTGATATATCCATCTTCAATTCACGTTCAAGCGTCACAAGCTAGAACGACAGTAAACAGGAATATGCAAAGAGCAAAAACTGAAACGGATGCAAATTTCAAAGGTAAAACTCTCCAATAAAGCAAAGAGAGCACTTAAAATCAAGAGTTTTTCTCGATGAACATAAAGGCAAAATGAATTTGGGACAAAAGAGTACCCAGTTATCGGAATAACGAACTCCTTAAGCGCTTGTTCACTGGTCACTTCAATCAATTCACCAAGGCCCATTGCTGCTTGTTCTCTCAATTCAGCAGATCCACTTATTAGACCCTGTTTGCAGACAAGAAGTTAGGTCAGGATGCAAATTTTTAAACAGGTTTCTAAGGCTGGCTCCATGGAGGTACCGAATTGGCCGATAGAAACTAGTATTACGTTACCGCATAGCTTCAAATCTTAAGATCACGAAATTTTTCTCTTCAATTTTAAAAGGGATCAGTTCAATTAGATCCAATGCTTTTGTCCTAAAATTGATAGTATAAAGACAGCTACCACTCGCATGAGATCAAATCTTTTGAGTCAAAGTGAGCAGGGCCCTAATATACAGGAATTATTAACAAACGGGCGAACGGCACTGGACAGAACAATTTATATCCAACCCCACAATATCAACGCTACTTATCCATTCTTTATCCTCAGTCAGAATCTCTAGGAAGGCAGGAAACCCATACTTTATATTTTAGGTAACTCAACTTCTCTAAAATATATATCAGGCTAGTTCATTGATGTTTGGTAGCTTTTGGGTTCACATTGAGAGACGAAACTCCATTTGCCACAGATAGCAGAGTGAAAACATATTCCGCAACATAAGCAAAGCAAGAGACATTGTCATACCTGAAGAAAGATCGGAAGTACAGGCTGAAGAGCTTTCCGGAGACAAAAACCAGGTACGAGAACCGGTCCTCCCTGCAGAGTTCAATCACCATAAACCCAAACCAAACTATTCAATCACCATCAAAGAACAATGCAATCATACGTAACAAAAATAAGTAGCCTACGTAGCCAGCTCAAGAACAGTGTGATCAACACACCTTCTTCTTTCTGCGCTCTTTGTCTCTTGCTGTAGATACAGCATCGCGAACTAACTTAATGTAACTAGGGAGTCCTTCTTTAGGAATAGACCCCACAACGCTCGATAAAGCTTCCCAAGCAGACTGTAAAATACAAGTTTAGAAACATATACGGTTTGAAGATCTCAAGTCACAAAAAAGGTAAATGTGAAGGTATGCTACCACAATAGTATCAGGATCTGAATCACTAAGCAGAACCACCAAGGTAGATATCATGCTGGGCGCTTCATCATCCAAATATAGCTTGCTGTTCTTAAACAGATAGCCAATAAGGTATGAAGCACTCTTCCTGATAGAAGCCTGCAAAGAGACCGAAGAATAAGAGTGGTATTTTCAATTAATCTTTGTTAAAGAGATTAAGTTGGCTGACATACTTTACTGTCCCCTGAACCTTTAACAAGCTCTGATATTAAAGAGTCAATTCCATCTTCATCAATGACTGATACAACAGTCTCTGCGGACTTCCTTGCTAAATCTCGCACTTCCTGTAAAAATAAAGAACACAATAAAGGCTCATCATAAACAAAACAGGTCATAACACAGTTAAGTACAAATGTATCAAACTTTAATTCCCTCTCTCAACCACAGCCCTTTTAGTTTTTCTTTGATGTACATAAAAGTGCTATTCGCAAAGAAACCAACATACCACATTGCTGTCACTCATTGCTGAAAGCAAGGCAGGAAGAACGGTACAAAGGTGGGAATTGAGACCAGGGCCAGCAACCTCGGCCAGAGCTCCAAGAGCATGCGCATTAAATTCACTAAAACATTGAGGAGTAAGAAGTTCAACAAATAATCTTAAAAGGCGCACACGAATTACACAAATAAGCTACACACATACCTAAGAGGAAGCTGAACCAGCTTTGGCAAGATGTGAGGCAAAACAGCTGTAGTTCTCACACTGAATATAATCGGATATAAGAGGAAAACAAATCAACAAAGGCCCAAGAAAGGATAGTTGAATTGGCAATGATCTATCAAAACCAAAAGATAGAAATGACCTTAAAATTTGCTTAAGACCATCTAATGCAGTATCAGAAGTTGCATCATCCTCTAAAGCATGCAAAAGGGTGGGTACGATCTCATCAATGGCTTGCAATCCAGCACTCTGCGCATAATACCATATTAGCAACTTCCAGGTTTAAAGGGCAGAAATTACTCAAGTACAGGATGATGTAAATAAAACCATAGAACCTTGTAGAGGGTACCAAATGCCGTGCCTGCCGATTCACGGACCTCAGCCATACTGTTACAAGAAAGTATGTCATCATAATCAAGTACTTCGAAAAACACTCAAAGGTTATGTTTCTGGACAAAAGGTCATAAACCACTGGAGGAATACAAATATTGCTTCAACGCACCAAGAATTCAAATTTCGTTTCTCACTTGTTAATTCTAAGACATGTGCAGATAAAATGACTCATGAAAGTTTTAGAGCTTAAGTAGCTCCCTTTATGTGTATGGGTTCCATACTCTTGGTGTCAATTGTAATTGCACTCACTCTCTTAGTGTGTTTTTTTTTGTAATTGACCATCACTCTCTTCATGCGCCTTGGGATTATATTGATTACATTGATCTCCTACTTAAGAAAAAGGATCTAATTCAACAAACCTATCACAAAGCGCATCCCTGATTGTAGGTATAAGCTCGTTCATGAAATTCAATAACTGACTCTTTCCAGCACACGCCATCACCTCACTAAGACCAATGCATACACCCTGGGCAAAAAAATAGTACAATGTGAGATAATTAGGAGTATTAAGAACTGTAGATTTCAACATCTCATATTCACCAAAGACAATCTAATCAACAAATAAGGGTAAGCAACATTTATGATAATTCAAGCACTGCCCGGCATAACTAGAGGAAAGAGAAAGCGGAACCATCTCTTCCAGCAAGTCGGAGTACTTTCTAGAATTGGTTTGCAGAAAGACTAACATAACGACTTTGGCATGATATGCAATACTTTTAATATGTTAGGATGTCATAATATACAAAATCTCAAATAGACAGCAAAGGGGGTTGACTCCCATATACTAGGGGTGACGCCCTTACATGTTGCAGTTCAAGCTTGGGGAAGGAAATTCTAACTGCTTCGAGACAGTTATACAAAATTTTCCTCAGCTCCATAAAAGAAGAGTGCTTTTACAGTGCATGAATCTGAAGCAGTTTGTCACAAGCCCCATTTTATCCCCCCATTCATTACGTGATCCTCTCATCTGCCACTTACCAGGTGCTCAAAACTCCTCACTCTGGTGAAAAGGAGTACCAAGTTTCTCCTTCGTTTGCACCAATCTCATCCTTTCATAGTGCTACCATCCCTATTACATAGACCTCGAACTCCATGCATTCATTGGGCGGAATATAGGGTATCACAGAGCCGAAGGTTTGCAAAGGATACGCCCTCGCTACTTATCGAGCTTAAAGCTCGTACGGTTGTAAACAGAACCCAAAAAAGAATAAATGCAAAACTAAATATCCCAATTAGGTCAACGCTTCTCTTTACCCTTCCAGATTTTGGTACGTCAGGTTCACCGTTACAAAAGAATTAATACAGATATAATTAATTTTTTTGAGAGATAGCAATTAGAGGAAGCAATTAAGGTTACAGAACTTCCGATTTGAATTGATAAATACTAACTTGCCACAATTCAAAACCATCATACCCCATTATCCCATGACCAGAGTTTTATACGTGGTTAACACTAAAAAGTCACGCTTCCCACATTGTGAAGTGTACAGAAACTTCTACACTGTTGAACAAATAATTAAATTTCATACTGCCTTCAACCATCTTAAGACAATAATCAAATAAAATAACACAGCTCTTCACACAAAGCATAGTATGCCATTATAAGTCTTTTTTTTAAGGGAAAACTACTTGTATTAACTTAAAAGTCACCATAAGTCATGACATAAGAAGAAAGTTACATATAGAGCTGGAGAGAAAGAACATTTCATACTTGTCTTCTGCTTGAATCTGGATCTTTAAGTCCTTGAGATAGAATGGGGATAATCAAAGGAAGTACTCTCTCACCAAGTTTCCGCACGAGCTCACCTAGCGACCGTCCGGCAACCTAATAGACAACAGCGAAAACAGTAATACATTTGAGATTCTTTTGGGTGGGGGAATGAATCAAACAAATAAAGAAAACCAGCTAACCTGCCGCCTCTCATTAGATGGTGAAGCAAGTGAGGAGATCAATGTATCCATCAGAACAGGCATAATTTCCTTCAAGGTCTTTGGGGTGTTTGCTACAATAGTCTTCCACACATGTAATGCAGCCTACCAAAGACAAAAAACAATTTCGAAAAGCTTAAACCCGAACTCCAGTAATATGCAACAAGATCAAGATTGAAGAGAAATGCTCAGGATCAACAGAAGCACTGTATAGCTACCTGACGTACTGATACGCTAATATCAGTCCGAACCATGTATAAGGCAGCAAGTACTTCATTTCGCTTCTCTCTACCTAGAACCTCAACAATAGCTCGGCCCTGTGCTTCAGTACTTGCTCCTTCATCATCACTACCTCCCTCCAGCAATGCTTTTCCGGAAGTTCCAGCGACCTATAGAGTAGTAGGTTTATTAGTATGGATAGGACTGATGGAGACACTCAGATGAGTTGAGCACTACCATGAACGGAAAAATTATAAATAATTAAAAACAAAGTCTCAAGAACGCACACCTTAAACAACAGGTCTCCCAACAGTTCCACGGAACTCTGGCGAATACGCCAACTATCATTGAAAATTCCATCCTCAACGGCAGGAAGGAGCAAGGGAAGCGATCTGAAGAATATATAGCAAGTGAGAACAAGAAATGCATATACGAGAGCATTTACTGCAGAGAGAATGTGTCGGCTCAAAGTTACAGCACCTTGATGTCCCAATCAAACAGTAGCGCAAAGGAGTTGACGTCTAATACCGTTAATACACCAGGATATCTAGGAAGCCAAGAAGAAGAGGAAGAAACAAGAACTTACGTTGTTGCATAGTGCTCCACAAGAACATGTCCAGCACTAAGGGCAGCATCACGAACAGACTCATTTTCATCAGCAAGACCTAACACAAATCAAGACCCAAACTAATCAAACAAATTGAACAGAAGCAAAATGTACATAGTTAGGTAGCCAGGGCTGTTATCAAGACCCAAGCATCAGGTTCTGTAAATCTACTAACCATCAAGAATAGCAGGTAACACTTGCTGCAGATAGTTTTGAAATTGGACACCAAGAGACCTTGGCAAAAACTGCAGATAAATTTGAATTATACCACAGATGATAATGATTAATCTTCAAAACAAACGTATCCTGTAAAGATGAGTACCTTGAAGACAGTCAAATACCCTTCACGAACATGAGCCTTTTGGTGAGCAGAATTTTTAATAATATCAGGAAGAAGATGCTCAAAGTAAGGAATGCCAAGTGCAGCCAACACCTGGTAAAGGGGGAAAAAATTACTATAATAATCTTGAACTAGACCATATCAACAGATAGAGCTCGGTGCATATGGGAGCTAAATAGCTAATGAACCAGTAGACTCTATGCAGTTGTGAAGTGTCACGTGAGACACTGCAGATGCCCTTTTCTAATTTTACATGTAAATTGCTTCAGTAAGGTCCTGATTACTTTTGGCAATTTCAGAATATTAACATCTTTAAAATTACGAGCAGTCCACAAAATTAGATATAGATATGCACGCCTCTCCGGCACTTAACAGATGTAGCTACCGAGAAAAACATGCAGAAGAGTTTTCACATATCCTACCGAGCTTGGTAAAGAATCATATCCAGCTCTTTTGGAGGTCATAAGTTGCAAAAATGAGTGGCAAGACAATATGTCGAAAGAAGTGAATAAGTGAAACTTGAAGGGATTATATTGCCTACCAGATGGAAATCAAAACTAGTTTTTTCTTAGGGAGCGTGACACTGAAGTAATCTTATACACAAAAAGAAATATAGGGTAATAACTTTTCAAACCATTAGGCAGGGACAAGACAGGCGGGTCATAAGCTATTTTGAATCCTACTTGGCAATAAAGCTATCCCGTCCTTAATTATGATAAATTTGAACGAAACGTTTCCACTCTAATTATGACTATTAAATTAAAATTCCTCTAAAAGAAGAGTGATCCCATAGTGTAATCTGAACAAACCCCCTTTCCCCTTACATGTTCTCTGATACCCACAAGCAAACGCACAAAGCAATATGCACCAACAAATATTCAGGGAATGTAGTCGCGGTAACAGTAACGAAACACCACTGGAAACAATAACATTGCATCATTTTCATGCAGTGGAATGAAAGAGCCAATCAAAAAGTATACTACCTCACTCAATCCCTGTGCGGCACCAGAGCGCTCAACATTGCTGCCATCGGATTTTAGTGTTTCTAAGAGCCATGGTACAAGATCTGGGAAGTTCTCTTCACCCATTCCTTTAATGAGTGACCCAATGGCCCTGGCTGCAACAGATCGAACTTCCGGTATAGGATCAACAAGAACCTGCGGGTATTGTTGAAAGAAACTAACTTTTCAAGACTAATCATAGTAATAAATGCAGAAGTAAAATAATCTGAGCAAAATGTTGAACAAACTAAACACTGCCAGACTAATCAATGCAGAAGTACCTTTTTTACTTCAGGAAGAAGCAATGGCGTATAGGGTATCATATCCTTGGGCTCCGTCACTAACGAGCACATATTCCCAACAATTTGTGCAGCTTTCTTCTTAGTTTCAGCACTCCTTTCCCTTAACCCTCTATGAACAATTGGTACCAGAAGGGCAAGCGACGGAGCATCAATTGTATTCACAAAAGTAGTCTGCAAATTTGATTCTGAGTGTTAGAGACAAGCAAAAAACAAAAACAGCCGAACAGAAGATGATATGTCAAAAGCCTTACTTGCAGGAGTATGTCCAAGGCAATTTTGGTATGATCATTGGGATCAGTCAGTGCAGTCAATAGAGTAGGGACTAGTGACAATATTTCAGGATTCTTTATTACACCTCCAACCTGAAGAGAGATCAAACTGTTAAAACTCTGTCAAATACATGAAAACATAATTAATGTCAGTCTGAACTTCACCTGCTGAAGTGCCGTTTGTCCTGCTGACTGAACCTTCGGGTGGGTATCTGTCAGAACCTGTAAGCAGCAGTAATACCTCAAAACAACCGAAAGGAAGATTTGTAACGAAGTTAAAGTTGTAATATGAATCATATACCAGGCAAACAATTAAATAAGGCACAAACCTCCGTTAATTTGGGTACAATCTTAGGTAGGCATTGTGATAATTGTTGAGGAGCACAATATGCCATAGCACCAAGTAGCTGCACACTACTTTGCTTTGTACGCCAAGCCTTATCTTCCAGGCCCTAGGAAGACCAAGCACAAACAAGACATTATCATATGGGAAAGAAGTCGTAAGACTGATACGATACTGCAACAACGAGGACTGGAATACATCTCTTTTTCAGTTGAGATGATGGAGCAACAAGGTTAGGAGTAACTCCTGGTCCTCAGTATCCAGCCAAAAAAAACTGGTCCGCAGAATGATATTCTAATAACTAAATAAGCTAAACATATTGTCAACATGGACACACGTGAGACAAGGTAACAATCGAGAATGCAACAAAGATTTATAGAAATACCAGTAATATTGAAAATGCTGGTAAAAGAAATCTCTTACTCCCAAGAATAAGTACATCATAGATTATCATGATCAGCATGGCCACTCAAAAACAGTCAAACCCTTCTGGAGACCAGCAAAGATGATATAGTAGCGGACTATAACTTAAGAACTCTACTGCAGTGCGTGATTATGGAAGATCACCAACTTCTGGCGATCAAACTCAGCTACAGGGATGAAGAGCAAGTACCTTTAATAAAGAGGGAAGGACAAGCTTAACCCCTTGGGCAGAAAGGTTTGACATCATTGCACGTGCAGCACACTCGGCCGCTTCACGAACAGCAGTAACTTGATCAGAGAATGACACCAGAAGCAAAGGCAACATTTGAATTACATACCTGAACACAAAAAGAAGGGGTCTCATGATAGGGAAAAGTCTATATTGCAAAGAATAATATTAACCTAAAGACAAAAGAAAAGGAAAGAGGTAAAGAATATGATTAGTACGACAAAGGACTTACGGTTCAAAAACTTTTCCAAGCTTCTCACATAGACACTCAAATCCGAGTAGGGCTCCTTCACGACACTTGGCTGAAGCCCTGAAATGCGAGGATTACTATGAAATATACATACAACACAGCACCTCAAATCTTGACAAGAAGACTCATTGCCCTCAAAAAACTTGGATCATTGCAGCCATTGCAGGACACTTCACAGTGAATAACAAGACTTAAGATAGTGCCCATAGTGGAATAGCCATGACTGGAAAATCACCTGTCAGTAAGACCTTCACGTAATGCAGTTGCAATACCAAAATTCTTCAAACTACGAATTCCAAACCCCTTGACAACTCCAGCGAGTCCAAATGCTGCGCCACGCCGTTCTCCATATTTATCACTCTTCATCATTTGGTTCAGCAGCCTTGAAACAAGAGCTGGCGCATCTTCCTACATAAAGACCAGAATATGAGATAAAACGTCTCCAAGCAGATCTAAGAAAGAAGCCTGGAAAAAGAACAAAAGCAATTAAGCTTGCTTTTCCCTTGTGACAAATTACAGTGGGATTAAGGGTTCGTTCTTATTGTAAACACAGCACCTTAAGTGAAGGGTACAGGACTAAGGGTTCAATTTGTAGACACAGCCCCTTAAGTGAAGGATGTTAAGTGAACACGTATTAATCGAGCACGGTAGTGGTAAGGTGGTGCTTGTTGGCCAGGCGGTCGTGAGTTTTGCTAGCTACGGTTAAATGTTCTATATAACGATTATGGTACCCTCACATCTATCTCTCCCACAAAACATTTGAATATTGAGCGGGGCTTCAACATAATTAAATGCTTTCCTAGTCACAGTGTCAAATTGAAAGACGAAGCACAGATGGGCATAGATGGACTAGGGAGCATACGCTTTGTGTAAGCTATGAGCTACATATAAGGGCCACTTTAGAAGATTTATACTAAGATCCAGTTATTGAATAATTCTTTATATTTAAATAAATCTTAAATAAAAATTATAAACCTCAGAAAGGTCTGGAGTATATTCAGACAGTCTCGTAGAAGATTTTGGAGATAAACAAGTAACCATTTGGCAACAAACATAATAATATACAACTAATAACCACAATGATGAATTCCACAAATAAACATTTTTCATTAGATACCTGTTTAGATGGCATTAGTGGAGACAGGCAAGATGAGACTGCCCTTTGAACAGCTTCAGAAGGAGTATTCAGCACCTCCAGCAACTTCTCCACGACTATGTGGACTTTAGGGTCATCCTGTCACGGAAGTGAATTTCAGGATGCCAGTACACTTATAAAAAATTTAAAAAAAAAAAAAAGAAGAAGAAGAAGTGTCAAGTTTAAATGGTTTATACCTTGGCCAAATGTTTTGCTAACGCCCCAGTAAAAATAACAACACCCTCCCTAACCAGGTCGTATATTTCTTCATCAGAGGCCTAAATAAGTAATAAAAGAACAATCGAAATTTTAGATGATAAACAAGTGCATAATATAAGAAAAGAAGAAATAAATAATAGAAAAATACAGAAAAAGTTTTTAAAATGAAACTATTAACCAATAAATTAACCTTTTTGTTGAGGTAGTTCTCAAAAATAGGGAAAAGCAGTGGCACATTATCTCTCCCATGTTTGTCAATGATCAATATACCAGCATTTATCATTCTTCCACGAACGTCTCCATTAGGATCAGCCTGAAAAAGACACAGCCAACGCATCCAATCTCAATTTCTAATAACAAAACGATGAGAAAAAGGAACCCCTAATTACCAGCATATAGGCATGATCTGACCAGATAACCCTCTAGTTTTGAAAAGAAAAGTATGAACAAAGTTTTACAAAACAAAACGTCATGAATGGATGATGTACAATGTTAGCAAGAAGTATAATAAGATGGAAGTACATGTAATACCAAAAAAACACACAAGTCAATTCTACCATTATCCATAAAACATTTTCACACATTGCAAACTAACCAGATTCTTAACAACTATATTACTCAGCATCATCAAAACATTTTATCTTGCTATGTCTAAACAATACTACATTACCCCAATGCCTCGATGGCTCCCACCTAGTATGAGGTAAAGAGGGATTGAATGTACACAGCAACCTAACCCCTAGGTTGATACCATGAAAAGGTTCCACAATATCCTACTATTCAAAAGGAATCCAAGTAAAGATACATAGAATGGATAAAAAGGTATCCCACAGAAAGTCAACAAACAACAACCAAGCCTCATTCCCAAAACAATTTGGGGTTGGCAGGCCATAAAAGTTATAGTTCACTGCAATCAAATTTAAAAACTAATGAGATAAGTTTAGCAAGAGTTTTTAAAAGCTATCAAAAGAAAAGGAAAGCCATTAGTTTAGAAAACATATATATAGTTATAAAACAAGTGAAAAGGTATGAACATCTTTACAAACGATAAGAAGAAAAGGTTTGAGAAAACAAGAAAAAGGAAAATCATCACTGATAGGAATTGCATGCAAAGGGGAAAATGTACAAGCTGGATCAATGACTTACAAGTGCACGTGAAATGAGGAAGGTCATGACAACGGGAAGATCTTTAGTTCTTAATATGTCAGCTGCAGAATTTAAAGCCAGTGCCACTCCTTGCCTTCCCAACCACCCAGCATCAGCATATCCTTCTTCAACACCAGCATCACGTATATACAAGGAAAACAGGGTTGCAAGAGACTCCTGAAGAAGAAAACAATGAAAAATATGGACAAATCTAAACCATTTCATCACAACAAATAATAAGATTACCTGTATAGTATCCGGATACTCATCTAGAGCAGCAGCTAACCCTTCAGCTGCAGCCAGACGGACATTGTAGTTGACATGCGTAAGTGCTTTATAAAGTCCAGAATAGTCAGTTCCAAAATCAAATCCGTAACGATCCCACAGATCTTCAGCAGCTTCTGCAATTGACTGCCAAACAGAAACCGAGTAGCCAAAAAGGTTTTATAGAAGATGCCATCAGAAGAATAAAAAAAAGATAGAGAACCAGACATCAACCAAACCTTTTCAGGATCATGCAAGGCAATCCAAATGCTTGTAGCAATCTCAACATTCTCATCAAGACAACGCCCAGAAACAGCAGGGATGCATTTTACAGCATTCAAGCAGGCCATTCTTACATGCACATCTTTAGCATAGACCCCATAGAGAGCCTATATATGCACACAGAAAAAAGTAAGAAGGGGCAAAAGGTAGGATCCAACAGAAATATACAAGGAGGGTGCAAAACATACAGCTGCAATGTCGCCGGGCTTTAAGCCCAAACACAATTCATTTAGAGTTGATCCAATAGCTGCTTGGTAAGCAGGAACAACACTCAGAACGTGATAAAGAACCTAGACACAAATTGACAAGATTATGTAAGAACAAGCAAATATTACCACCTTAAGTGAGTGAATAATATACATAGTAACAGTACAATAACAGTGCTGAAATCATAAACGGCTGCTGGTACTCAACTGATAACATTCTCAGCCTGGGTAGAGGCAGCACTGGATCTGTGTGCAGATATAAAACTCGCAACACGTCATTGTGAAGAGCTGTTTTCTTCGGTGACAACAGAATCCACTCCATGATCTGTGGATGGTGCACATGAGATTCAAACACAGGATCGAAACAAGTTTGGCAAATTGGCTTTCTCTTAAATTCATCATTCAGGACTCACCGGAAAGGCGAATATAAAGGTGTCCACAGCAAGGGGACCAAATTTACATGAAACTGACAAACCATTTACTGCTCTCTCAAACACACTGTCAGGAAGCCTCTCACTTGACTCTTTCTCATCAGCTACTGAAATGAGATCCAGCACACTGTGGCTTTCTTCTAAGGAAACCAGCCGCAAAGCAGTAGCAATGTCAAGTGCCCAATTGCTGAGAGGAGGAGCAATACATTTAGAGAGCTTCACCAAGGTTTCATACGCACCACCACCAACAATAGGGGACCGAATAAGAGGTTCAACAAACTTAACCTGAATTTCAAATCAAAAGATAAATCATACTCATGCAGAGCAATTGTATATCCATATATAAGATCATACGGGCTTCACAAACCTAAATTGATAACAAATACCAGGAGTCTCAGTAGCAAATCCCACGATAAGATATACACTCATAAATTAATGATAATATAACTCTCAAAGCCCATAGAACACTCACCCACCCCCATCCACCCTAAAAACAAAGGAAAAAAAAGATTGTGAACTTCATCAGAGAGAGAAGCATTCACCGGATGGCAGAAAGCCCCGGCAGTATACTAGTGACTAGAAACTCACCTTAAAAATATAAAAAGAAGATTTAAAGTGAACACACAAATGTCTAAAGCATATACTAAGCTATATCAAGGCAGCAAGAGATGAACCATGGATGAAAGTTGACTGTGTGTAAAAATAGGATTTGCAACGGCCGTATCACCAAGAGCTCTCAAAACCATGGAAAGATTCCTCTGTATAGCCTTGACCTTCTCCCGTATAGCAGCCTCCTCCTGTAAAAGCAGTTCTCGTGCTTCTTCTTTGGCAGTCTTTCCCTTGTCTGTGCAACATGCAAACAATTTTTTTAGGTCCCATGTTCAAACAGCGTGTACAGGACAAAAAAAAAGGGAAAATGGTTTCCTATAAAAACATGCCTGTTTTTTTCAGTGTTTTGCTCATATCTTTTTTCCCTGCAATACCAGAAGCTTCTCTTCGAGAAACATCTCGTCGTGATGGCTGACTAGAAATTTGCTCCTGAACAAAAGAACCATATGAGTATCGTATCAGACTGAAGAATTAGATATCAGTTGGTATGGAAGAATCAATCTCACCTTGTTGACTTGCTCATCTATTTCTCTGGAAGCAACATATACGCCAACCTCAGTTGAAAGTATACCCTCAGGAGTGTTAAATACCTAAGACCACAGTAGTTATAAAACAATCATGAATAGGATGCGTAAGCATCTAAGAGCAGTAGAGCACAAAAATAAATTAAACACAATACGTCATTTTGCAAACTTTTAGCAGACAGGAATTTCAACAGTCAGATGCTTACAAAAGTGAGATTCAGAAAACTAAATTCGACTTATGCAGCATAAAAAATATCAACGACATTGACACTACATTCAAAATCACCTGAATGTCATTTTGAGAGAGAGCATCATGTGCATAATTGTCAGGAAGATACCGCAAATGCTGTTAAGCGATGACGAATACGTAAGTTAGTAACAAGAAACAAAAAAACATAAATGGAAAAGATATTAACACAAGATTGTGTATGCAAACCATATCACTGTAGGGTTACCTTTTCAAACTCATCATATGCATTACTTGGAGTTAAGGACATAAGTGTGCACAAGGAGTTAACCGCTGCCTGTTGAGCAAATGGGCTTGAGCTCGACAACCCCGCTGATCCCACGAGGTCCTGTAAGTGAACTACTAGTCAAATCATTTCATTCTATCTAGCCCTAGAGGTAAAATATGATTATAAATACCAAAGAATTATCATATTGCAGAAACCAAGGTTTCCAATATCTTCATGACATGACATTTGGTTTCACACTTCACTCACTACTAGCTTCCTTAAAGATGAAAGCATGACATGATATTAAATAAACTCTCAGATACCCAAACAAGCTAGCCACCCCCTTATTCCCCATATACTAAAACGTATGAACTAGTAGAGTCAAATGCAGACATGTTTAGCAAAGCTGGCCAGTACACTTTACAGAGAACAAAAGTCTATGGTTAAACCTGGCCCCACAATATTGATAAGGTTGACCAGAGCATATTCAAACTCATAGCACCTACTGCCTTATAAAGATATTTCTGAACTGACGAAGTGGCACTGAAGCAGAGGCCTAAAATTTAGCAGCTGTCTCCTATTGATAATTAATATGGTCCTCTTGCGCAGTCCCATTTGATGTTAAAAGTTCGCTTTTGTAGGGACTCTTGGGCATTTGGGATGACTAGCCTAACCTTGCCCCACACTCCACCACAATTACATCCAAACCAACGTGGCCTCACGCCCACCCCCCCCCCCCCCAACTCCCCACTCACCTGCCACCAGGACCACACCGCAACCACCCCCAGTCACCATGAGCATACTCCGGCACACCTCAGCCCGCACCCCCTATATCAACTTCTAGTACTCCTTGTGTGTCAGCTTCATCACTCTCTTCCCAGGTACAGTCGATTTCCTGTGCAAGGGCTGGGAGAAAAAAAACAGGAAGGTGGTGCAGACAGAGTGGTTGGATTTTTAAGGAAGGGTGAAGTTGGAAGAAGTTATAATCCATCAAACTTGCTATCATTTAACTTGAATAGCAGGTAAAGAGTATCAAACGGTATACAGAGAGAGAGAGAGACAGTAATAAAGCTAAAGTTCTAGATACTACATCCAGAAATTCAACGTCATTAAAGAAATAGTATCACCTCACAAATTTTCCTGGTGTTTCCAGCTAGAATGCTCAGAACATCAAAACCTTTTGTCTTCAAGCATGTCGATATTCTCTGAAAAAATTAAATGTAAAGCAGCACCTAATCAGAGCAGCGTAAAGGAAGGAACGATAAACAACGGGAAATTAAGTCAGCAACACGCTCATAGCTGTCTCAACATACTACCAAAGAAAGGTGGTAACCGCACATTTCCAAAAAATAAAACCAAAAGTGAAAGTACCACCAAGTACATGCTTTAACAACTAGCCACCATGAAAGAGGTGCTTATTCCGTCTCTCTTTGCCGCGCAAAGCAGATATAGATAAAATGGTAGATGAACTACCACAAACAAAAATGACAACAGTTGGCCAATATATGACAAATTGGGCAATATAGATAGAATGGTAGATGAACTAACCCGCCATATTCCGTCTCTCTTCCCCGTGCAAAGTAGTGCCGGATGGTGAGCGCAGAACATGACACGCCCACATGTTGCCGGTTCAGCCGAAACAGATGATGATGATAAAACCACTAACGCTTTCACCATAACCTCTACAGATGGAAGGAATACAACTGGAGCTTCTACAGCATTTTCTGTTTCACTACAAAGTACCAAATTAATTGTCGGTAGTGTCCTCTTTGCTGAAGAAATTAGTTAAAATTAATAAATCAATTAGCTCCCATCTCCATTCAACGATTGTTGAAATGTCCAAACTCACAACAAGCAAATTAATAATTCTAACTGTAAACTCGGGTTTTAGCAAGTGAACGTGGGTGGTTTTCGTCACACTGTCACACCCTCTATGACTAGGCCAAACAGCTTGCTGAAAGAGCATAATGAAAAACCTACTCTGAGTATCCTAGACTTTGAGGGTGAGATACCGGACCAATCCAAATAATTCTAAGGTGTATTATAATTTCCAGAAGATTGATTCCTATATGTTTTCGCAAATCGCAACCATACACCCTCAAATAACCATTGATACCTCTACTTCCAAATGCATCACCCGATTACCAGAACAAAAATATCAGACAACCATCAGTGACACAATACTTGTTCAACCCACATTCTCAAGCATACATACATTCCTTATGAATTATATGACATACACTAATTAGTGTTCGATACAATGAACTTGGTGATATACTTCATTCCCATAAATTTCCAGGGAGGTCAGAGTACTTCAGTGGATATGACCACCTTAGATCAATACAACGCTGCTGGATGGATGATAACTCTTCTCATATGAATGAGACATGACTATCTTGAGTATTTTAGGTTAAGTTAAATGCATGTCTTGACTTAGGGTTCATACCGCTACCATTCAGTAACTCTTAGCGTTTCTCATTTCACAATCCTATGGATTTTTAGCAGTACCTGCTAAGATTGATCATTGACAGAACATATAGTCCTTGTGCTGAATTTCTATAATTGAGAATAGTCTGTGGGACTTCAATCTATCCTAATTCCTAGGACTCCATAAACATACCAGAGATACCAGTATGGCTTATATTCTAAACAGTAAACAGCGAAATCCTAGATAATTTAAGGTTATAGAGGAGTACAAGAACAGAATGTTGACATGAGTTGTTATTAATTAAAGATGGGTCCAGAGTTGAAGATTACCCAGTATTATGCAAATGGGTTTCTGCCACAGCTGACAGGAAAGTTGCAAACTCTTTCAAGAGTGATTCTGACATTTTGGGAACAGCTTCAACAATACTTTTGGTACTCTCATAAGCAGCTCTGCGGATTTCCCATGATTTATGGCACAATAAAAAGAATAATACCTGATTGAAATGACCGTAAGTACCCCAAAAATAATAGATGGAAAGCAACACAACAAGCATGTATATTATCTTACTTGAAACAGTGACGGCATGGAGAAAGCTTCCAACATCCTACAATAAAAGCAGTGCGAACATTCATGGCTATACCAAAACTTGATGCAATTTACAACAAGGAAAAGAGCAACAAGAAGGGAAATTACAAAAATAAAGAGAAAAATAAATTGATCAAAGAATAATGATGAAACAACTTGTCAACAGAGTTTAAGCAGAAACTGACCTTTTTGTATGGTCCACCACGAGCACATGGAGAAGATCAGCACAAGCCAAACAATCTTCATCTGATAGTTTAGAGGCCTATACAAACATAACAAAGATTAGGAAAGTTTTTGAAAGTGAGGTATATCCTAGTCTTACTTGCACTAATGGAATCATTGTTATAAAAAGGGAGAAGGTAACAGAGTAAAAAGAAGAGCGGATAAATTGTACTAGTTTGCAAAGACAGGAAAACATCAGTTAACAGAAATTTAAGGTTTACTCTTCTATATTAACTCCTATAGAGAATTATCCTATTTCTTCCCCATTACCCCAGGTCTGAATCGTCTGATTGCAAGCATGAACAACATCTTGCAAACACAGCTACACAAGATGTCAAGTTGCCAACAACCGCCAGGCTTTCAGCAAAATGTACCATCAGAAACTCAGATCTTCTCGACAGTCCAGGTTGCTGGAGCATCTCATGATTGGGCCAGCACTACCACACCTGAATAGCTAAGAGACTACAGCAAAAGGATACAAACTCCTCTTTGATTAATTGATTACAATGGTCTTATCCAATGATTGCTTTCCATTTCTTACAGCCTCAAAGAATATATTCTCATTTAAAATGAGTTTCTAATGACATGAAAAAAAAACATTTGCACGTTACAAAAGCATGACCATTATGCCCATTTCAATAGTTATAAAACATGTATACAACACCTCTGATTGTCATATTCCCAATAAATTTTTAGATTCTCCGTCATGGACACTCAATTTCATCCTCCTCTTCTTCGATCCTCACAATACTGTCAATTAAATTTCCGTTCCAACATCTAACTACTAACAAAAAACATGAAGACTCTTATGCTCAAAACACTTCCATACTAAAGATTTGAACAAAATTTATCTATGTTTCATTCTAAATTTAGACCACACAAACCACAATACTACATTTTCACACAAAGTTAAACCTAATGCAATCCCAAAACAAGAGGAAAATGATCAGACATGGCATGTGGGTGTGGTATTGCTGATATAATTTCTTTTTTGACTAGTTCTATATGGAACTCCACCATTCACCCTAACAGATTCGTGATACACTTGTCACTGTCCACTCCATCCCCAAACGTTTACAGATGTGACCATAAATACACTTCATCCCAATGGTCAGCAAGCAACAAACTACACCAAACAGGCTTTACAACTCTATATAATCTGACCTTTTGATTACTCTTTCTATTACAACCTCCTAACCTTATGATTACTCAACACTTCCGCGCATCCATGAACAAGACCCATGATATAGTTCCCTAAATATTTTTTTTATAGGCAAGTTAAGTCATCATTATATTCAAAAGCACACCGAGAGAGGACTCCCATATACAAAAAGACACCAAAAGGGGTGACGCCCATAAACAAAAGAGAGCTAATCAAGATCTTAGACTATCTTGAGAAATTCCATCCATAAAAAGACGGATAGTCAAGTGTCTGTGGAATGTAACACTTTTGACTCCAAGTCTCCAAACATACAACAACCTCAAGAAGCGAAATTTGAAGTCTTGGTGCCCAAACAATGTTATATTCCCATACTCTGCTGAAGTACAGTATAAAGTACAAATGAAAGTGAAGATATACCAGAGAAACTGGAACCACTGAGGGTTCATTTTGAGCTATTAATGACCATATCTTTTCCTTTGCAATAGCCTCCTCTGCAAAATAATTAAGACTTCCTTGTCATATCATTAAGAGAAAAATAAGGAGTGTGGTAATGATGAGAAGTTCTGGAATATAAAGCTTGAACAAAAACTTAAGCATACCAGATTTGATATCCAGAGCTGCAATCCTCGCAACCAGAAGCAATGCATATATGCTATCGAGACGCTGAACAGATTTGGTGTATCCTGTTTTAACTATCTGAATAAGAGGAGCTAGCAACGATGACAACTGAAAAGTGAGAGCAAAAAAGTAAGTACAAGAACACAGCCAGAAAATAAATAAAAAACAAAATATGAAAAACAGCGAAAGAGAATAAACATTGACCTTGATGGTCGCTTCAGAATTTTTGCTTATACCCCTTAGACATCGTAGATGAGCCCTTCTAAGGGTCTCCTTCTCCTTGAGTCCTGAAGTAAAAAAAGATACTAAACTTGGTTGGACAGAATCTGCACTTCGTGCCACCCAAGATGCAAGTGCTGACAAGACTGCAAGCTTTACTTCTTCATTTCCTGGCATTTAAAGAAAACAGATGAGCCAGGTAATGAAGCCAAAATTCAAATAAATCAAAAATATATATTATATATATATGCCATATGATAGTAATAAAAAACTGTGAGCAGCCATCTATTACCATCATCTTTGTAATACGACATCAGAAATCCAGTTACTGAAGATGATAAGTTGTTTAATGATTTTCCATCAGGAGCACTGGACAGCTCTAGTAATGCATTGAACATACCAACCCTCTGATATGGAAACTGAAGTCTCCCCTCTGAGCCTGTTATATTTATAGATGAAAAGTCAAACAACGTTAATAATTATGTAATACCAGATGAACCGATAAATTCTATACAAGTGACGAAAGTTATTAGAAGCACAGAACATGAGAAACTAATACCTCCGATAACAGCTTTTACAGTGTTATACATTGAGTCAATAACATCAGGATTACTAGATTTCTGGCTCAAACATCGGATAATTCCCAGAGCTCCTAGCCTCCTTCCTTCATCAGCATGTCGAGCTTGTGGTAGCACCACAGTGAGAGTTTCCAACGCATACTTGCTCAAATCCAGGCTCACTGATTTCAAGAGGACCTCAACTGTCTCAAATGCAATCTCAGGATTGCGTTTCAACATTTTAATAAACGGTGGAACTACAACACTTCCGAATTCTTCATGTGTTAGGCACAAAAAGAGAGGGCAAAAGGCTTCAGCAAGGCTTTTTGATGGCTTCTCTCTAGCATTTAGAACAGCTTTCACGTACATGTCGAGGAATATTGGCTGCATGCATAGTCACATTAAAATTCAACCTTAAGAAAATCAACTTCCAAACATGAGTCGGTTGATAGAAGAAATGCTCAAGGACTAAACCTTGTACTGGGCGAAAGAAGGATCTTGTCGTGAGAATTCAAGTAACAACCATATAATATCAGGATATTCTTTGTAGGGTATCCTCCCATCTTTCAACTCGTTGATATAGGTTTTATAGATATCTTCAAACTACAGATACAACATACGAAGATATTAGTTTAGAGTCAGGCCCATTAAAATATGTGAGCCAGAATTCCGAAACAACAAAATGCAGAAACTATAGACAACCTTTGAAAATAAACTAAAAAACAATCGTTTACAAGCCCTTCTCTCTCGGAAAGATCCTTTGAGAACAGAATGAAGAAGTATGGACTGTGCCCCGACTACTCTTGAGACAGCATTCTTAGAAATGGAGGCAAATTTACTCCTACTCAAAAGGAAACATGACCATTTTAGAAGTCTGTAAGATCCCACATCTGAATGCGACTTTTGCCGCTTCTCCATGGACTGAACAAGGGAAGCTGCAAAGGCTTTCATGGACGTAACTTCACCCAAAGTCTGTAAAACAACATTGTCCACAGCTTTCCTTGACCGGAGATCATCATAGATACACACGGTTTTAAAAATAATTTCCACCAGTACAGCTGCAAGCTCACTGGACATCTCTGCAGGATATTAAAAGCGATCGATTAGAAGAAAGAGATCGTCTAAACTCCAGTCAAAAGTAGAATTCAGCTTGCATTGGCGCCACCTCTAGAAATGAGCAAATTGAAGACAACTAAAAGCAAAGTTACAAGAGTAACAAAGACGGGCATTCTAGTTAAACTTTCAATTAACATATAAGGACCACAACAGTTTTCCTTGATCTGACGAAGCAACCAAGTTATTGGCTTGACTATTTAAAAGTAGACACAATGAACCAGAAGGCAGATTACCCCACTACCAAAAAAAACACTGAAGAACAATCTAAAACCACTACAATAACATTCATCAGAATGAACGAAACTGAAATCATATGAACCCCATTTTAGTAACACGTTATAGCCTAAACAAACCTTAAGCCTGCGCCTCATGCCCCCTTGTGCGCCTCAAGCTTCTGAGGCGATCCTAGCTGCGCCTAGGCGGGCCTCAGGCGCGCTGTTTGAAATTAAGACCTTAACAAAATGAAAAGCATCCTACCACAACCGTCGGTCCTGTAACCACGTCCTGGAAAAATAGGCTATCAGGTTTAGTACTAATCTGTTCTTATAATATTCGCAAACACCACCCGTTCAGAACATTTCCCATGGAAAATCCTAGAAATTGACTGATTGTATACCACATGAGACATTTAAAAAAGAATGGAACTTAACTCTAAATCTCAGTCAATCTCCCAAATAATTTTTAAATGCATGGAAAGCAGATTCACTCATTCACTTTTTAGAATAGTAGAGCTATTACTTTAGTAAAAAAAAAAATAGAACACTATAGCTCCCCGGTGACGACAGAGGAATCAACCCGCCTGCTGTGGCAGGGCAGCTAGTTTCTTTCTAGATGCAGCAAATCGACCAACGTCAAGGATGGTAGCTAAAGATTGGTTCAGATGACAACCCACTACATACAATATAGATAATTTTATACTAAGTAACCAATAACCAGTAACTCTTATTTGGAGATGTAAAGCTCCTCCATAAGCTTGTTTTTTGCGTGGGCAGCCACTAAAGAGAAAATCCCAACTTTGGACTACCTTAAACAAAGAGGGGTTAGTTTAGCTAGTCGTTGCTCTTTGTGCTGTGAGGCGGAAGAAATCGTAGATCACCTTTTGCTCTCTTGTCCTTGGGTGCTGTCTTTGTGGCAGACCGCTTTGTCGTTGTTCGGTGTGAGATGGGTTCATCCGCGGAGAGCCAAAGATGTCCTCTCCGCTTGGAAAAGGAGAATGAAGAAAGGGTGGCTAGCCGAAGTATGGAAGATGGTTCCAATAGCGATTTGGTGGTGTACTTGGAAAGAAAGAAATCATGCTCATTTTTTATGATATTATGTTGACACACCAAGATTTCAAATTTAGGTTCTTGAGGACGTTGTATAATTCGAGTCAAGTGTTACTTTCACACCGACACTTGACTTTCATTCTTTGTATGGATAAAATTTCTCATGATAGTCCTAGAGCTTGATTAGCTCTCTTTTGCTTATGGTGTCATCCCCTTGGTGTCCTTTTGAATAAAATTATATCCTATCTTCTCCCAACAGGAACTCTTATCATAAAATTTTATGAAAGATCCTGTCAGGACAGAACTGCCCATACAGCACAAGGAGATTTTCTAAAGTTCTTCAGAATTTAGAGTTACTGCAACAGAACTACAGCAAAGCAAGGACGCCAAAGGTTTGATAGCCACAGAAATTTGCCCACACCAAGAACCCACCAGAAATGTCCAGAATTTGATTTCAGATAAAAGGCGATCCATAATGCACTTGATGAGAAAAAATTGTTACATAAATGTTTTGCATAATCATAGAATTAGCACGTCCCTATCTGCCTATCAATACAATCAACTTTCACCAAAAGGGATCCAGCAGATTAAGTAAATAAAAATCAATTAGTACTACTGAAATGGTACACATGAACTGCAAGCAGTGATTTTTACAATATTGCGACGCAGCAAGTCAAACCAGATTATTGGAGCCAGAGCACACAAATGTAAGGGTCCAGAACAGATAACAAATAAAAACGCGGAATATGAAAACATTACTTATTCTAGGCGCAACGTTTATACAGAATGCATACTGCATATCTTCAGTAATTTTCACAATTTCAAACCATGGAATATAATCTCCACATTATTAAGGCAGTTGTGGGTCAAACTAACTGCTGTAAAAGCCCTTGTCCATTATACACTTTCTCCTACGCATCAGTTGGCATATAAAACTGCCTTGAGGAAGAAATGCAAGACACAAAGAATTCTCTCTTTCATTGAGGCCAAAGCTCTATATTACGCATTTTGAACTTAAGACAATTCCTGTTAAGACACATGGCCAATCAAGAATTACTACAGACTTCAGTCCAACCCTAGGTCAACACAAATAGACATGTCATTCCTGACATGTCAAAAGCTCACACACTAACCAACAAACCACGTCGGAGGACACATGAGCTCCTCCAATCACACAAATGATGCCATCACAATGACATTCAGATGGTAACTCTTTCTATAATTCCTCGATATAACCCCTCTCAATGGTCGTGTTTATCACTACATTTTAACCCAAGCTCATTACTAAGTCTTAAAAGCTCAAACTACCAATGCCAACACTATTGTCATCCTGCCACGATAAACCCCTCCAATCACGCGACCAATGCCAACACTATCAACATCCCTATACCATTTCCATTACACTTCCATGAACTCGCCTTGCATTCTAGGAACGAAAACCTTAACGTGTGCGCACTTTAAGTCTATAGCCACCAATCCCACTCGACTACCGAAATTACACCAATAATCTCGAAACAAAGCCATAATTCCTTCAAACAATTACGCGAAACGACGCTCATCCGCAACGAAGACCACGGCAAAATCACCACAAAGCAACCTAACTCTATCACTCTATCGGCAACACAAAACGAACAATTTTCCATCAACATGCTAAAAATTGAAACAAATGCAACTCCAAAAGTACAAAACAATCAAAAATCATCAAAGACGAGAGCAGAAATGCAAGTAATAATATCCAAAAAACTAGTAGCGTAAGATCGAAGTATCGGAAAAGAGCGAGGAGAGTACCGGAAAATCGGAGAATGTCAGGAATTTGGTGGCGGAAGATGCGAAGGCGGAGATTAGTAGAGGAAGTAGTGACGGAGTCACCGAGTGAACTCAGCCGTTGAACCGAGTCGTCCTCCGCCATTGCGGTGAGCTAAATCAGGCGGCGGCGGTGACGGCGAAGAACCGATGAAAAAAATGGTGATCAGTGTGGGTGAGGGGAGAGAAAATGGTGAGACTTGGGGTAAAGTGAGGGTGCTGATATTTTGAGTTAGGGTTTTAGCTTTTGTTCTTCTTGCTCACTCTTCCTGCTTCTGCTCTGTGCAACGTTGTGCGGGAAAAACAATGTGTGTTTAAGTCAAGTAATTTGAGTTGTGGAAACGTAAACAAGAAGCTGGAATAGCTCAGTTGGTTAGAGCGTGTGGCTGTTAACCACAAGGTCGGAGGTTCGACCCCTCCTTCTAGCGGGAGTTTTTTTATGTGTTTTCCACTTTTTGCCCTACATTTATTGTTTCTTTGCCCTTAATATTTTCATTAAAACAATATATTGAAGGAATACATTTTCATATATTTAATTTTTTTTTTATATAGATATTTTTCTTAGGTTTTACTTTTGCTGAGTAAACCGAATATAGTGTGTACTATGTACGTGTAACTATTACCCCGGTATGTTATGTAATAGGACACAACATGCATCTTAATGCATTTTAGTCTCACTCGTGTGTAATATGATACAATTTTCAAAGAGGTTGTCAATTCTAGACTTAATCACCTTAATAGACATATAATCGTGGAAATAATTATCCAGAGTATGTTTCAAATTAGAGAAGATTACATATGAGGATTAGAAAAATGCATTTATGTGGTCGAAGTTGTGGCATGAGTTCAATTAAACACCAATCATCAAATCACAATCAATCACGTGCATGGTATACGTTGTTGGCAAACTAGTTGCTTTCCGCAATTATTCAACTGATTTAGAACCTTATTGTAAAAAAAAATTCCCGCTTAGGTCATTCCTACTGTGTTCCTCATGTATGCTTTCGTCCTTAACCTTTTACAAGGAACAAAGTGGTTGAAACTTTCTCCCTAACTCGATGCATACAACTCTTTTTCAAACTTTAAATATTATTCCATGAGTGTCAAACATGGAACATCCATGTACGATGAAATAAGAACAGACTCCACGTTAAGATGTTTTAGATAGTTAGGACCCCATTATATGGGTATGTAAAAATTCACAAGTATCAACGGATGCTTATCAAAAGCAATGTATAGTACCATTTCATTACAAATTGTCGAGCTTTATATGTAAAGTGACACTCATTGACTCACACTCATTATCTAACAACGACACTAATTGCTATTGTTGATAAACTTTTGATTGTAACGTGAATGCATGTCACATATGTAGGTGTATGAGTCTCCATATTCGAGGGAAAGAATCATTAATAGATCAATATCACAACATCACAAGTATTTAAAGTATGAGATAATTTGTCCAACGTGTACAAAGCTACAAAAACAATTATTTTTTTTACCTAATTTAAACTTCAAACAACTTGTTACAACTGTATACTAGTATTTTTTTTCCCCACAATTAAGCAAGACACACATGTTGTCATGTCCAATGAATAAAATCAAACAAGAGAACAAAATAATATGAAAGTGCAATACTCACATTGTAGACCTACAACAAAACAAAAAACAATGCAACACATTGCACCGTAAATATTAGACCGTGTTAAAATTCTAAAATGCGAAACAATTTTATAGAAAGTTGCGAAATTAAACAAAAATCGATGAGTCATGCATAACTTTTTTTTTTTTTTAATAACTTGTTTTGGGTAAGGCATGACATTTTGAAGTGAAAATTTCAACTCATTTGAAAATTTATAGATTTTACCGCGCATTCTACATGATGTATCTCTCATCGTCTTTGCCGCCTAAGGACACGTAACTATGTAAGCAAAGCAGAATAATAATAAATCCATACAGTTGAACCACTCCTGCCTGCGTCTGGGCCTTAGATTTGATTATTTCCAGTGAAAGTATAGGCATGAACACTGCAATAACCAGCAAATCATGTACTTTTTTCTGTTTTGACACATATAAATAAATAGTAGTACTACAAATTATTACAATTATGTAGCCAAAAAAAACAAATTATTACAATTACAATTAAAATGCAAGTCGTTTTCAGAATTCATTCAATTGGGTAAAAAAGGCCACTGTATTTAAGAGCCTGAAATATTGGGTTGGCATTTGCAGTAACACCACCACAAAACATGTGTGCATCACTCTTTGTTTAGGCCTGCCCTTTGTTTGTGTCAGGGTAAGGCCCTTGCGCCTTTCGGGTAGGTGGATCTTGAGGGCCTTCAATGCCATGTTTTTCCTCTAGATAGGCACTAATTTTGTTGGTGCACGCGTTAAGGGGCGAATAATCTAGTCCGTAAAGTCGAGATAATTTCATTCGATAACAAAATAAGATTTTTATTATTGAAAAAATATCGAAATTTTTTGTGTAGTCGATACACCCAAAGGTCAGAACACCCCTAATTGGATTCGCCTTCACATGTAATAAGAAAAAAATCATGTTTTCATCTAAACACAAAACATCTCATAAACCAAATCAAACTTCAAATATCCAACTATTCGGATTTTTATTGTTTTGTTAATGGATTAGGAGGACAAGATATAGCTGTGAGAAGCGAGACAATGAAAGAGACCCAATTAACGGTCATGAAAAATAAGATTAGCAAGTCTTAGGTTTAAATATCGATCAACCGGGTTGGCGTTGAGATGTGATATTATGCCCCTCGCTCCCCTTTTTAACATAAAAATGCGTCTAACGAAAAAAAAAATCCTTATATAGACGTTTTGCGACATACTCGTATGTATCCAATTTAACCAATACATCGCAAACACACTACGTTCACGCCTTTGAATGTTGCAAATAAACCAAATGCAATCTTTTTCTGTACAAGAAACCAGGTATAAGGGGGAGGATGTAAAGAGGTGAGTAGGACTACTAGTGAAAGAGTAGATGAAAAACAACCCCACCGGAATTTATTTTCTTCACATGGTGTATTCATCATTTGTTTTGTTTGAATTGTTTCTTGTCGTCCTCCTGTGTTATTAATTCGGCCGCCAATCGGAACTTGGTAGCTAAAGCTCAATGTGCTCAAAACTTGAACATGGTTAACTTGCTCAAGTAAAATTAAATTACCATTACATAATTTGCGGGTTGTAATGTGTTACGTGTATAAGGATGATTGAGTTTTTAATTTGACCACCTAAGATAATGGATGCGGTTTTTCAAAATACATTTCGTAAAAGTGAACGCAAAAGGAAACTATATCCTACGTTTTCTAATTGTGTTCCCCTAACAGCTAATAGATTTCGTTCCTTGCAGTTGTAGGTTACGTATAAAGAAGATTGAGTTTATCATGTGACCACCAAAAAATGGTTACGAGATTTTCAACGCATATATCCCGTGAAAGTTAGCGCAAAAGGTTTAAAAATTTCTACGTTATTTAATTAAGCTCCACTTTATTGCTAGGTGTTTAAGTTACATTTTGTAACAATTTTGGTCAAGTAAATCACATGATCAAACCCAAAAATGTGAAGAAGAAGACACATTTGAGTAGGTTGAGTCCAGGTTCAAATACTTTCCTAGGCCAGAATCTGTATGTAACACGCTGCACAGCTTTACTATATCCTGCATCTACCTATTTCTAACCATTTAAAGCTCAAAATACAGAGCAAAGTCGTCTCTTAGTATAATGCTATTTATTGGAGATTCCAATTTAGGCATATCTTATTATCAAATTCAATTCTACCCATCATCTTTTTCTATAGTTTAACCATGAAATTATAGAAATAACAACAAAAATGTATGGTCCAGTTTTGCAGGTATTAGGTGCTCAGTAGTTGAACTTGATTGATCTTTTTTTTTTTTTTAACTTATGTAATATAACCTCTTTAACTTTTTTCTTTGATCTAAAATTACCGATCTTTGATGCATGGTAAATCATTAATGGCCTTCACTACCAAATTTTTACCATGAGTGACATAAGATCAGTTGAAACTTCATCAAAGAAAAAAGACCCATGCATGGTAATCTTTTGTGTGTTGCTAGGTACATTAAAATTGCTGATGTCGACTAGTTCAATCGACGAGATTTTGAGGAAATAATCCCGCTAGTATCTTAGACGAAAAGTTTGTTGCCTCCAATCCCCATCAAACATTTGTATTTTCAGTGTCATGATCATGTCTTGCATGCTACTCTTAGTTAGTTTACTGTATGTTGTTATTAGACCAAGCCAAATCTTGGTCGTGCTTCATCTTTGGTAGCATAGTTACACATGTACAGTCAGATTTTGGTTTAAGTCTAAGGTAACAAGGATACCCGATTCTTCATTTGAATTATGTGCGCTCTACCTTTAATTGTATCGACTTTTGCACCTTATATCGCAGTAGAAAGAACAATGTAAGGTTATGGACATGCATTATACTAAGTCACTAAGAAACAAATGGAAATATCTCAGTAAATTTTTTTTTTCTTACTGTTATGAACCCTATTCCCATAAATCCTTCATCAAGAAGTTTTGATGAGGAAATAGAGAATTCTCAATTATTACACCTTCTGGACAGCTAGTCATTGGAGCATTATGATCAATGCATCATGGATCCAATTTTCCCAAGGTGGACCACCATTTTGATCTTAGGTGAAAATGCAATTAATATGGTGAAAACTTTCACTTGGCTAGCTAGACTCTTTATATAATGCTCAAAACTTAGTAAAGTTTCTCCATTCACTAAGAAGATTTAGTTGGTTGTGTAAGAAGTAAGATACAGAATATAAACCAATAAAAGCTCTCAGTCTAACTCTGTCAAAAATACTCTGCAATGGAAATTGCACCAGTAGTACTTACCTGTCTGATCCTCACATTGTTCTTTTATTCCCCTGCTGAGGCTCAGACTGGCCGAGCATTCTTCGTGTTTGGCGACTCCCTTGTCGACAATGGTAACAATAATTACCTTGCCACCACTGCACGGGCTGACTCCCCGCCCTATGGTATCGACTACCCTACCCGCCGCGCTACTGGCCGGTTCTCTAATGGCCTTAACATCCCTGATATTATCAGTTGAGTATCATTTCCTTATAAACTACTAGTGTCTATACATATACACTGCATGGTCACACTTATATATATTATTACATGTGTTTGCATGAAACTATATACTAGCTAGTATATTGTTTGTACGGAATATTTACATGTTTTTAGAAAAGTCGGGGTAACATGTGTACAACGTTAGACTAACTGAATGTGTGTTATTAGGTGAGTCACTTGGTACCGAACCTACATTGCCATACCTAAGTCCGGAGCTAACCGGGCAAAGATTGCTAGTTGGTGCCAATTTTGCTTCAGCTGGAGTTGGAATCCTGAATGACACAGGAATTCAGTTTGTAAGTCACAAACTTATCCTTCTGTTTATTATGTTTACTACTTATCTGATCATGCTCACATATCCTGTGTGTTTTCACAAAATTTAACATGTACAACTACTATAACTGCATCACATTCGTCGTTGTAGGAAATACCATCATTCATATCAAGTGTGTGGTACCAAATTCTTAGTCCACCCCTCTCACATCACATGTAGGATTCGCTGATATCATGTGACACTATAATGTTTTCGATTTTGGTACCACCACCATACACAAATCTTATATTACATCACTTCGAAAATCCTTGTTAAGTGGGGTCAACACAAGTCGAACACAAATTATAACTATAATGGTACCGAATTGAATAAATACGGACTTATAAATGCGCTGATTTCATGGAATCCGTGAAAACTTATCTTGCCCTAGCTTCAATAATTGCACAACCCATATCTATGCTCAAATTAGCTAATCAGCATCAGCTAGTCAATATCCAACTACTTAATTGTACCTTTGTTATTAGTCGATAAAGAAACTTTCTATAAATAGAATTGAAACTCCTTAATTGTATCTTTCAAGTTTCAACGTACATTACATTAATCACTATCATGCATGATTCGGAAAAAAATGTCGTGATGATCGACAAGAATCGACATATGGGTACATAGCCTACACTATATATCATATATTATGCTCATGCCCTTTCATTTCTCATATATAATTAATGAAGAAAATAATTTGTTAAAAAAAATTCAATTGTTTTTACTAGGTTCAATTGTTGTAACTTGTAATCCTATGTATATTATCGGATTTGGCAATTTGATATCCAGAGCAAGATTAAAACTTTTCGTTGTATGTAAAGTCTATATGGATGGTCTCCTAACTCGTGATAGATAGGTTAATACGGATTCATATTTCATGCCATGTACTACAAAATGACTGAAACTACTACTGTACAATTGTTGTGCAGCTGAACATCATAAGAATCTTTAAGCAGCTAGAGTATTTCCAGCAATACCAGCAACGAGTAAGCGAACAGATCGGAGATGACGCGACACAGCAGCTAGTGAACCGTGCCTTAGTACTGATCACACTTGGAGGCAACGATTTCGTTAACAACTACTACTTAGTACCATTCTCGGCCAGGTCTCGCCAATTTCGTCTACCTGATTATGTCAGATACCTCATTTCTGAATACCGAAAAGTCCTTGCGGTAAAAAAATTCTTATCTCCCTGATACATTTTTATAATTGTCTACATATAGACTCCTAGTATTTTTGAAAAAAAAAATTATTACCATGTTAAAGTATACAATTATTATGTCTAGTCACATGAACATTGAATTTGAAGGGTAAATAATTAAGTCAGTTACCAAAATCGTGCCTTTTACCCGTGTGACCGCCTAGCTAGCTAACACAGGACTTGTACGTTGTTTTGTTCATCATTTATGGGAGCTGTTACACCTTTCCCTTTTTCTCCTAGTTGCCTACTTGTGTTACGAAAATTATATTATCCGTATTTTGTTTTAATATGAAGTGTCTAGTGTTTGTACTCGTGTTTTATTTGAGTGTCGAGTATCTAGAATGTGTTTTGTTAGTTGTTACTGTAATGCATTTTATGTGGTTCGGACTTGGTTTATAATTTACAAGACTCGATTATCTAATTTGTCCTTAGAAAAAATGTTTGTCCGAGTGTCTAGTATACGACATTAGGTACTGATAATATGTGATTTACGTGTTGTTACAGAGGCTGTATGATCTAGGTGCGCGAAGAGTCTTGGTGACAGGTACCGGACCATTAGGGTGCGTACCGTCTGAGATAGCACAGAGAGGCAGGAACGGACAATGTGCAGAGGATCTGATGAATGCTGCAAACATGTTCAATCCTCAGTTGGTTGATATGATAAATGAGTTAAACAATGAGATTGGCTCAAATGTTTTCATTGCTGCAAATGCATTTAGAATGCATATGGATTTTATCAGTAACCCTCAAGCTTACGGTATGTTCATTAATTATTATCGCGTTACTTGTTAATTAATCTGGTTTAAGAAGGTGCGCGGACACACACACATACACACGAAGTTTAATCAAGTTTAGTGCATGTATGTACTGGCAAATTGTCATTCTGTCCTTAATTACGATCATATATCGTAAAGGACAGATATTCATTGGCACATAAAGAGGTGTCTAAGGGACCATGGCACATTAAATCCTGCACTGCAAAGGGTAGGCAGAGTCCTAAATGTTAAGGGTCGGTGTCCATTAAGATTAAGGTTGGATTGTTCGATGTTAACATAATACTATTACGATAATAGTAACGTATTTGATATTGATAGGAAAAATTGGAATTGTTAGAAGTTATATAACATGAGTATTGGTGACAATTAAGATGTTTAAGGCCAAATCTAGCTGATAATGATATACAATATGATTTTGATGTTTTAAAGTTTTTGTGTGTTGGTGAGCAGGATTCGTGACATCGAAGGTGGCATGCTGTGGACAAGGGCCTTACAATGGGATCGGACTTTGCACGGTGCTGTCGAATTTGTGCCCTAACAGGGACGTGTACGCCTTCTGGGACGCCTTCCACCCGACAGAGAGAGCAAATAGGCTCATTGTCCAGCAGATTTTGGGAGGAAGTCCTGAGTACATGCACCCCATGAACCTCACCTCAGCCATGGAGTTCGATTCAAGAGTCTAGCCAATCATATATAATAAATAGTAATTATTCTAGAAGATGAACATTATTATTGTCTCTCTTAAACATTATTCCCTTTGTTTTTGAGTCTACAAAATTTAAATTGTCAAGTTCAATTGTGTGATCTCATATGAGTCTGTAGTGTTTATGTTTGTTTTCGGACCGAGGATTTCGCTCTGATCAAAATTCAAAACCATAGGTCTTTGAAACATGGTTTGTAAGTGTAAGGTGTTCAAGTGTAACAAAGTTTTATTTTTAGTATTATTTGAGTGTGCAATGTGTATCATAGTGTTGGTCTTTCTTTTGTTATGTTGTACTACTACAACAATGACTTAATTGCTTGGTCCATGCTAAAACTACCCACCACAACACCATAAGTAAGACTATGACAAAAATCATGTGAGCTCAAGGAAAGCACTTGTGAGATAAACTTAAAATTTTTGTGGGACAAGGAAATGAAGTAAGATAACCCACATGTTTCTTACTCATGCAAATGGGTTTGAGCAAGGAGGAGTTGATTTCAAATAAGGTTGGTCATGATCCTTGAAACTGCATGATTTACTTAGTAGAAATTTGGAATAGTTCTCAGCACAATTTACGCGTAGTTCATATGTTAGTTATCTGTTATAATCCCGTTCTTGTTCGAAGAGGTTGGAGTTTTCTATTAACTCCCCATAATCTCTAATGTTATTTCCTTGTACCTAATTGTAAACGGGTGGTTAAATGAATTTTGATATCCAACTATTTCGTTTAAAGTAATAGTAAGTCATACTCCCTCCGACCCAAAAAGATTTTCGTGTTTCTTTTTACAATTTTGAGGTGGCATGTTGGCAGTGGCGGAGAGGGGGCCAGGTTTCAAACTCATAACCTCTCAAATGTCAACAAGAAACTCAAGAGGGGCCAAACCGCTGGGACAAAGCATTTTGTGTGATTAGTATGTGCAATAAACACTTATATTTAAAAATCTAGGGGGGGCCAGGCCCCGGCCCACGATGCCTAAGTTCCGCCTCTGCATGTTGGGAACTATGGAGTATTAGACCATATAAATCGTTCACTTGCTACAAAAATTAGTAAATATTTTATTCGACATTGCACCCTACCAACTCTACTTGATTTTATGGCAAACAGGTCTTTCCCAAATTTTGTTACGATTGAAAACTTTACTCGCTAAGCCAATGCATCTTTGTGTTACCATCTTAGAATGAAAACCTAAATATAAAAAAAAAAAAGTAAAATATAGACATAAACGCGACACAATCTATTGCTCGAGGCGCCTCGAACATTGAGAGGTACCGAGTTCGATTCTCATAGGTATACCGTATACCACAGTCCACAGGGACTTGTCAACAAAAAAATTAAGGGTATCTCTCCCGAAGCCCACTGCTGAAATGCGGATTTCTTGGTTAGAACCTTAGAGAAGAAAGAGAGAGCTTTCTTGCAGAAGAGATTACCCCCAAAAAACACACATATAAAAACGGAGAGAGAGAGAGGAGGGAGAGAGATTTAAACTTGAACAAGACGTTTTCACAGTTTAAGTTATTGATCTTGTGGAGCAAGCCACCTAACGTTTGTATCAATTTGACATAGAAGAAATGGGGATTACAAATTTTGTAGTGACAGTAGCAGCAGTTGGGGCTGTGATCCTGCTTGCTAGAAGCGACGTCAAGCAATCCGCCACTATTTTCCGTCGCAATGTACGTCACATCCGTAATTGGCTTGAAGAAGAAGGTGTTGCTGCCTCCAAGTATAGCTCCCCCCCCTTCTCCCTCCTAATCTTTATGTTTTGTGTAATCACGAAGTGGGTTTATGGTTAATTCATCTCATCTGATTATTTCTTTCTATGATTATGAAGTGGGTTTATGATTATTTCATCTGATTGTGTCAATTTGTGGTTAATTTCTATGATTATGTAGTGAGTTTATGCTTATTTCATCTGATTACCTCATTTTGAGGTTAATTTTCATAATTATGAAGTGGGTTTAATGGTTATTTCATCTGATTACCTCATTTTGAGGTTAATTTCTATGATTATGAGGTGGGTTTAATGGTTATTTCGTCCGATTTTGTCAAGTTTTGGACTTTGGTTAATTTTTATGATTATGAACTGGGTTTAAGGTTAATTTTGTATGGTTGTCATTTGGTTATATTTTTTGATCGTGTGATTGAATCTTATAAATAAATTGGGTATTTGGTTAATTAGTATATAGTCACGGCATTCTAGCAATTGATGAAATTGGAATAATTGTTTGTATTTGTATACAATATCTGAGCTTGAGATGAAAGATGAAATATGGGGGTGGACTGTGGAGGGTCATTTGTAGACTTGTGTTATTCCCGATGACAAATATTCGACTTTCGACACCCCGGTGTGGTTATGACTTATGACAGTTTGTTTTAGGTCAAACGTTTGGTGAACTATTTACAAGGTAGATATGAGTCTGGCATATGGGATAGGTACTCATCTCGGACACTTATAGCCAATTTTGAGTACCCATTAGACTGTCTGGTAGCATTTCGGACCAGATGGGAGCATATGGAGTAGTTGTTTTCAGTAAAATATGTAGGATTTATATGGTAGACTGAGTTGCAACTTGAGAACGTTGTGATATATGTATCATATTTGCCATGTAGTTTGTCTAGATTGAGGCTTGAAGCACATTGGTTGTTGTCTTCTGGGGTAGTTGAAACATAATGTATATGGGATTGGTGTGTGCTCGTGGATATAAGGAAAACTTTATAGCATGTGGATTTACTCACTAGGATAAATACAGATTGGATGAACTATCGGTTCTTATTTACTGTGGTCTTGTGGTAAAGCAAGCTGATAGATTGTTTGGCTTTGTGCTGCTGTCTTTCTGCGTATTCATAAGAGGGATCCGATCTCTGAGGGTTGAAGAAGTGTTTGCTTATCAAGCAGTAGGTAGTGGCATCATAAAAGTATATAATTCAGGAAGCAATTAATGCCGCCAAGACGTATGAGTTGTTGAAAAGTTAACTTTCTAATAGCAGTATATGATTCTTAGCTCTTTTGTAAGTTTAAGCTGTAGAAGATGATGTTTCACTCCAACTGGAATGGCATTTTAAGTGGGAAGAAGTATCCTCTGCCATAATTTGATAGTTTGAAGGATGAAAGCCGCTCATCCCTTTATCTGACTTTCATCTCCTGCTATGAAAATTTTGGCCATTTGTATGCTTTAATCAGGTGGCATATCAAGTTTGAGTCACTCACTTCCTGAAACTATCTAGTAACTTGATGGCTTGATGCCGGGTTGTGAACCAGTCTGAACTCTGAACTAGTTGAATCATATTCCATGTATAGCACTTCATGCTCTTTGGTTTATTGTGTCAAACATTACGAAGGAACTGAATAGGATCGAAATACTATTAATAGTGTTACCCCTCTTTTTGTTATTTGTTAGTCTAGGTTTGGTCCTCTGCACTGCCCGTTACACCCAATGTATCTTCTGATGTCTGAATGGTTTAGGAATGAGTGCTGTTCTAAAAAAAACAAGTGTATTATCTGTGCAAACGTTCCTATAGTATTCATTTCATATTCCTGATTAGTCGTCTTTCTAAGTTTTCACTATGTTCCTGGTAATGCCTCTAGTGTTTAAATCACATGTTCTGTGGAGTAGTCCACACTTGCCTATTTACGAGTGACTCCATAAGCTTGCTCTTTTGTTTATACGAGTATATGGTTTTAAGATGTGGTTCTTTTTCCTCCCTCCCTGTTCGGGTAGACATTAATGCATTAATGTGTTGTTCAGGTCTGCTGAAAAGGCAAAACCGAAAGAGCTGGGGTCAAAAAAAGATGTTCCCAAGGACAAAGATTAGGTTTCTTCCTCTGATACTCACTTTGAAGTTTGAAGATAGATCGTTATGTTGTGGCTTAATTTTTTCTTCTGTTCTCTCTCCCTTTTTTTTGTATTGTTTAATCAATGAAGAATTAGGGTTTTGGTATCTATAATCCCAATGTTTTGAATTGGTAGCTTGCCATGGCTGCTTTGAGTCGAGTTATGTTTCCATTGAACGATTCATTGCACAAATTAGACATGCAATACTTTCTTTCTCCTCGTGTACAATTATACGGAGTAGTAATTTCAGTTCACTTTAAATCGGCTGTTGGCACAATGAGTTTGGTTGCATTGTGAGACCATCAGTGACGACCCGCAAACGTGTTGATGGGAGTGAGCTAGGACCGATTTGCGTAATGTACATCCGATCATTTAGGGTATGGTGTAATAGTTTTCTAGCCACTTCATTCCACATATTCTAAATATACAACCGATTTGCGTAATGTACTCAGTTTGTAATAATAACTCACTCAATGATTATCTAGTTCAAATTAAACGCAACAAAACGTAATAAAAACACAACTGGAGAAAAAACCGTAACCCGTTGGAAAAAATGTCCTTAAACCCCCCATAGAACCCTCAAAAACACCAAATTTCCCACCCTTATCCTCATCTCCCCCTTTTTTTCTCTCTTCACTCTCTCTCTAACAAAAAATGGCGCAAATTCTATCCTCCAAATTATTCTTCCTCCCATTCAACCCCCTTCCCCTCCACTCTCCACCGCCACGACAACCACCGCGCTACCTCGTCGTCTCGGCGGTATCAACGCCGGAACGGAAGGCTCGACGGCGGCGCCAGCCGAAGAAGGCGGATGCGTCTTCGGCGACGGCGGAGAAGTCTCTCCGGCTGGTTTTTATGGAGGAGCTGATGATTCGAGCTCGTAATCGAGACGCAACTGGAGTTTCCGACGTTATTTATGATATGATTGTTGCTGGTCTGACACCTGGACCGCGGTCTTACCATGGTCTCGTCGTCGCTAATGTCCTCAATGGCGACGAAGAAGGCGCTGTAATTATTTTCTCTCTCCTCTCTCCAACTTAACCTTTTTTTTAATAGCTTGTGAATTACGATACTACTATATGAGTATATGATGATTTTGTATTAATTGAATATTTTTGGAATGTGATTTTGTGTAAATTGAAAAAAAAAAGGAAATGTGATTTTGTTTTCTTCATTAATTTCAGTGATGTGGATGTCATGTTGTAATATGATTGATGTTTTGCGGTGGAGCGGTTTTATTAAGGTCGTGTTCTCTTCAACTTAATTACGCCACATTTTAACTTTGAGCAAGTGCCTAAAAGAAGTTCTAGATGTAATTAGTTGAAGAAGAGTGCCTAATTTTGAGCAAGAAATTTAGCAATAATGTACGAGGAATCATAGGGACTAGAATGAGGAAAATTGGGTGGGACCTGGTAGTATGAATGATGGTAGAATTTCTCTTTGAAACCCGGTCCCTTGGCGTCTTTTTGTACTTGGGACTTGGTTTGCTCACCCCTCTTGAGTCATAGACATCCTATAGTACTCGAGCTTATTAGGCAGATTGTAGCATGACTAGGACCGGCATTTGTTGTAGAGAACCGGAGTGAACGAGACAAGCATGATTTTGTAGAATTGTAGTTTGTATGTATGTAGTACTCGAGCTTACTAGGCAGATTGTAGCATGACTAGGACCAGCATTTGTTGTAGAGAATCAGAGCAAACTAGCCAAGTATGATTTGTAGTTTGTATATATGTGCCGAAATTAGAGGGTCTAACTAAACTTTTTAAAGAGTAGATAAGTCTGTTAACTTTGTATTTGCTGACATTTTACATGCACCTGCAGATGCAATCATTGAGGAGAGAGTTGAGTGTAGGGCTTCGTCCTCTGCATGAGACGTTTGTCTCATTGGTACGGTTATTTGGGATCAAAGGATATGCGACCAAAGGCCTAGAAATCCTTGCTGCAATGGAGAAGTTGAATTATGACATCCGCAAAGCTTGGTTGGTTTTTGTTGGTATAATATTATTTGATCTCGTGTCTTCATTTTGGTTGTCACATTCCATTTTTTATTACATAAGGGAGCAAACACTTTTTGTATCCAGAGGAGCTAGTGAGAAACAACCATTTGGAAGATGCAAACAAAGTGTTTTTGAAAGGCGCTGAAGGTGGATTAAAGGCTACGGATGAGATATATGATTTGTTGATTGAGGAAGATTGTAAAGCTGGAGATCACTCTAATGCCTTGACCATCGCTTACGAAATGGAGGCAGCTGGGCGTATGGCTACAACTTTTCATTTTAATTGCCTTTTGAGTGTACAGGTGAGGTGAGGTACTTGCACTTAGTAAGTTCATCTTATAGATACTTAGTTACCTTTTCTTTTCTTTTATTTTTTTGCGAGGGAAGAAAGTACTAGAAATTGTGTTTTCATGGTTAGTTGAAGTGTTTAACTGCTTGTGGACATAATTTTTTGATACCTGTTCTTAAGCATAAGTTTTATTATGTAGGCAAATTGTGGAATACCAGAAATTGCTTTTGCAACATTTGAGAACATGGAGTATGGCGAAGGTGTGCCTTTCCCCTTTTATTATGTTATGGAATGCCACATTTGTTATTTTAGTGGTCTTATTTGCTGGTTGAATGTTCACATGCAATGGGCTGGGCTGTTATTAACTCTTGAATCGAAAGAGTGTTCAGCTCTTGTGATCTAAAGGAAATAATTAGACAAACTATCTAGTTACTTCACTGAAAAATCTTTTGTAGATTTTGAGGAAGACTAACTATACCTTATTGCTGAGAAATCTAGAACAAAAGTATCTACCAACAGCAGCTGACAAGTGACAACAAGGTAACTGTATAGCCATTGTACACCTCTAACATGGCTGATCTCTATGAGATCTCTTCAGATTAGTGAAAACCTTAATAACGCGGTCAAAACCTCGAGAATTTTGAGGGCCGTATTTTTCTTTTTGGGGTAGGGTGGGGGAAAGAAGTAGGCAACATCTCTTCACATATCAGCTCAGTTCTCATCTGACTTCCAGTTTGTTCGTCAGATTTTATGAAGCCGGATACAGAGACATATAACTGGGTGATCCAAGCATATACAAGAGCTGAATCCTATGATAGGTGGGTATATTTGCTTGACCTACTTTTTATTCTATGATGGGTGACATATTTTTTTTTTTGGGGGGGGGGGGGTGGGATTAGTATCTTTCTTTTATCCGTACTGTGCTGCAAGCTCTTGCAATGAAATGAGACACTGAGTACCAAGCTCTTTCTCAATTAAATATTCTTATCAAGATTTCTTTCATGTCATAAGGATCCTGTATATGTATGCAAACGTTTGAGTTGTAGTGGGGAGTGGTACGTCTTTTTTGTGAGCAACCTGTAACGTGTAGATTAAACTCCTTTTTGTTCTGTCAAATAGGGTGCAGGATGTTGCTGAGCTACTTGGTATGATGGTCGAAGATCATAAAAGAATACAGCCAAATGTGAAAACACACGCGTGAGTGTTATATGCTATTGCTTTGTAATTGTAAATTCTTATTATCAAGCCGTACATCCCAGTTCATTTTGTTGGAACAACTTGTTCAATTACATCATTGATTTTGTGACAGATCAAATGTGAACTTATCTGTAAGACTGTAACATTTCCTCTATCTGTTCTGTGGAGCAGCAAAATCACATAATGTTTCCAAGGATCAGTCATCTGTTGTCTGATTATTTTCTTTACTATTTGCCTATTTCATGATTGATTTCATTGCTAAGGCGTATGGACTCTTGTTTTCTTTTGTAATTGAAATTCAAATGGAAAGCTGTGCTACCTCATTCAGTTAGCCTATTGTCAATTTGGTGATGACATTATCCTTATTTCTTCAGGTTATTGGTGGAATGCTTCACCAAGTACTGTGTTATTCGAGAAGCTATCCGGCATTTCCGTGCATTGAAAAACTTCGAAGGGGGTACGAAAGTTTTATACAATGACGGGAACTTTGATGATCCGCTTTCTTTGTATCTTCGAGCTCTGTGTCGAGAAGGTGGAGAATTTCTTTCCTGCTGATGCCTGTAAAAACTTATTTCATGGTCTCATGCCCAGTGTGTTTGTTTTGCAATTACTTCCTGCATTCATATTACTTCACAGAAATAGACATCCTTTTGAGCCAATGATTCATTGTTCATTTTGGATGAATGGACCTAATAGAAGTCTCTTAAAAACTCTCTGCTTTTATTTTTCCATGAAATAGAACACAGTTGTCTTTTTTTTTCTTTTTCCTGGTTAATCTTTGGTTAGATATAACCTCTATAATTTTCCTAGGAAAGGCTGCATAGTGCGGACCTCCTAAGTCTGCTTGGACTCTCTGGGGTAATGATGATGATTAGTATTGCATTCTTTTTGAGTATTACTTGTCTAGATTTTAAAACATTCTTGGCAAAAGATCTGTTTATTTTTGTAGATGGGAGTCAACCCCTTGGTGTCCTTTGGAATATACGATCCTATCTTACTTATCGAAAAAAAAAGATCTGTTTATTTTTGGGCAGTTATATAAGGCCTTTTTTCTTAGCACGGGCTTATTATGTCTGCTTTTTGTCCTTCGAACGAGCCTGAACATATGAACGTCTCACTTTAACTCATTAAAGATAACTGCATTTTCTTAAGAGTGAACCCTTTTCCACTTGAAGGCTTCAAATCCACCAAAAGTCAGCTTGGCTACCCCTGATTTTGGAACTCTATACATATACTAAGGTTTGACTTATTCAGACTGAAAACTCATGAGCGCTTCCATTATGAAATAAGCTAAAAGGTTTCGGTGTTATTTCACACAGATGCTGTTACCGTGAATACTGTGATGGTTTTAATTCTCATCTAAATGTCAATGCTGATTGATTTTGTGTGGGTGGAATCCAGGGAGGATCGAAGAATTGATTAATGCTTTAGACGCTATGGCTAAGGACAACCAGTCAATTCCACCAAGAGCTATGATCTTGAGTAAAAAATACAGGACGTTAGTAAGCTCATGGATTGAGCCTTTGCAAGAAGAAGCTGAACTTGGATATGAAATTGACTACGTGGCCAGGTGAATTTTGACTTCTGTCTTGAGCTTCGGCTTCAGCCTGAATATCTTTTGAAATAGTTCTAGCCATCAATAGTGCATGTCTGACATAAAGTCTGTTTATCATGATCTGTTATGGTTATCCCAATTACCACCAGATATATTTCAGAGGGAGGTCTTACAGGTGAACGAAAACGTTGGGTTCCTAGAAGAGGAAAAACTCCTCTTGATCCCGATGCAGAAGGTTTTATTTATTCAAATCCGGTAGAAACCTCTTTTAAACAACGATGTCTTGAAGACTGGAGGATACATCACCGGAAGCTTTTGAATCATTTGCGAAATGAAGGACCTTTGACACTGGGACCAGATGTATCAGAATCCGATTATATGAGAGTGGAAGAAAGGTTAAAGAAAATAATCAAAGGTCCTGAAAAAAGTGTCTTGAAGCCAAAAGCTGCAAGTAAGATGGTCGTTGCGGAGTTGAAAGAAGAGCTAGAAGCACAAGACCTTCCTACGGATGGAACAAGGAATGTGCTTTACCAGCGAGTACAAAAAGCAAGGAGGATAAACATCTCTCGTGGTCGCCCATTATGGATTCCTCCTGTGGAGGAAGAAGAGGAAGAGGTAATTTTTACATTTGTCTCAATTGCATTCCTGTCCTCTTTTTGTGGCCTTTTCTTATACAAGGTTTGCTTGTCAGGTTGATGAAGAGCTGGATGAGCTAATCTCAAGAATTAAACTGGAAGAAGGCAACACCGAATTTTGGAAGAGACGTTTTCTTGGAGAAAAACCAATTTATGACATCATGAAGCCTATAGATGAGAAGGAATATTTGCCTGAGGACATAATGGACGATGGTGATGTTGTGGAGGATGTGTTAAAAGAGGCTGAAGATGATGAAGCTGATGACGAGGAGGAAGTGGAAGTGGAGGTGGAGGTTGAGCAAACTGAAAATCCGGAAGATATTGTTGACAGAGTGAAGGATAAAAATGCAGAAGCTAAAAAACCTCTCCAAATGATTGGGGTCCAATTACTAAAAGACACAGATCAGCCGACAACATCTAAAAGATCCAGAAGAAGGTCTTCTGTTGCTGCAGAGGTATGAGGAAACTTTTAGCTGATAAAAGGACCTTGCACTGTCATCAATTATTCCATGTGTTGCCTTGGATTCTTTTACCCTCAAACTTTACCCATTCTCATTGACTGGTGAATTTGTGCAGGATGACGATGATGATGATTGGTTTCCCTTAGATTTATACGAGGCATTCAAAGAAATGAGGGAAAGAAGGATCTTTGATGTAAAAGATATGTACACCATCGCCGATGCCTGGGGATGGACGTGGGAGAGAGAGCTGAAGAGCAGATCTCCAAGGAGGTGGTCACAGGAATGGGAGGTCGAGTTGGCAATAAAACTAATGTCCAAGGCAAGTTGCTAAAATTTCACCATTTCTTTACCTTCTATTGGTGTTGGTATTGAAGTTCTTACATTAATTGCTTCACTTTTGTAAGTGTTATGGAATTGACGAGTACACGCCACTGTGTTGTTAATAACAAATAAATGGATTTGTCCGCAGGTGATAGAATTAGGTGGCACACCAACTATTGGGGATTGTGCTGTGATCCTTCGTGCTGCTATAAAGGCTCCTCTTCCTTCGGCCTTCTTGTCAATTTTACATACCACGCACAATCTCGGTTATAGATTCGGAAGGTCAGTTTTAGACTTCTTACCTGTAGATGTACTTGAGTCTTGTTTCCAAGTTTCGTAGGAAAAGCTTGACGAGTTTGAAGAATTTGTTATCATCTAGTAGCGTATGAAAGGAAGGAAAATGCCAAATTTGACAGTTCCTGATTGAGAAGACTGTGACTCACTGAGTCGAAGTTCTGTTTTATTTATCTGACTGACATATGTGTATCATACTTGCACACATGCAGCCCTTTGTACGATGAAATCATCACATTGTGCCTCGACCTTGGGGAGCTTGATGCAGCCATAGCTATCGTTGCTGATCTTGAGACTAGTGGAATCTCAGTTCCTGATGAAACATTAGACAAGGTGATCGCTGCTAGACAAACGCCTTACGGTGCTGCTGATGAAGCTCCTTGATTAATCTTGCTAGAAATCAGTTTGTAAATACTAGAACTTCAGTTAGTTCAGTATATTCACTATACGACATGTGTAACTGCGCTACTGCATCTCACTGGGCGATGACTCTGGCCTGTGCCGAAATTTGTTGTGCATCAAAACTAAGAAGCTTAATGGTCTATTTTGAACGAAGTTTGCCCTCCCCCTAGCAAGTCACAACGATGCGTTAGGCCCCCCACCATGTAATTGATTATTTTGTTCGAGTAATTACAACATAGTGATTGCAGGTTTTGCTATGTACAGTATGTATCATGATTCAGAACTTGTTGTATAAATGTACAAAATTGCCATCAAAATTTATTGTGTGTCTGCAAAAGACGCCGTCTGTGGGGATCGAACCCACGGCCACGTGGTTAAAAGCCACGCGCTCTACCACTGAGCTAAGACGGCTGATTGATATCTTGTATCCAAAATTAATAAAGTTCCATATATGCATTCCTTAAATGAAGAATTGTAGTTTACTGATTTTACTCACGGAAAAATGCCAAAGGGGCTTCGCACTGATTTCTTTTTGTTCATTGCACAAAAGTAATAATAGGTTTAAGTATGGGAAATAATATTTCTCCACTTCACACGGACTCTTCCACGCAAGTCTGTGTTGGGCGCTTTGATATTATGAGTGTATGTTTGTCGTTTAATATGCTCGTCAGACACAAGCCTGCGTGGAGCAGTCCATGTGAAAAAAAGCCAGAAAAGTGAGAAAAGAAAAAGTTTAGCAAAAATGGGGATGCGTACAAAATCCTCAGGTGTGAAACTGCTAGGCAAGATGGCGTATGAGTAGTAAAACTGTCAGATTACGTGTTTTTCTTTTCAATCGTAATCTTTTCTTTCGCTCTACGGTTCATCATATCTTAACTCCGCTTTGCAAAACAAATCTTCAACTCGCCTCAACCCGAATATACATCAACTCCATGTGATGTATTTCTTTCCAAAACTATGTGTGCCTCACTATTCAGTCATTTTACTCATTTGAACCGAAGTACCGAACCGTCAAAGTCTCGTCTCCGACCACCACAAAGCGTGAAGCTCACACAACCTCAGCCCCTCCACTCCAACCAACTACTCTTCCACTCTACCCACCTCCATAACACCTCCCCCTCCCTCTCTCTCTCTCCTCTCTGCAGATCTTACCGCCATTTTTGCTCAACACTTTTCATTCCCCAATTAATTTCATGTTCTTCAATTGCACAGGTGAGTCCAATCACTTTCTTAATTTACTTAACTTCCCCCAAATTGTTACTAATTTTTGCTCAATTTCATCTTCTAATTGTATTTTTTTATTTAATTATGAAGATTGATTAGGTTTTCGACGACATTGCTGAAATGGCTGTTCCTGTTGAAGAAGCCATTGCTGCACTTTCTACGTTCTCACTTGAGGTCCTCAGTTTCAACATTTGCTTCTTCTTTACGCTTCTTTATGATGTTTTTCGGTTTATTTGGCGGTTTTGCTTAGCATTGTAGCTGAACATGTTGATATGTTAGAACAGTTGATTTTTAGTTTGATCGGTGTAAAACTTTACACAATGTATTGGTAGAACATTGAGGTCCTGTATTTTTACATTTACTTGTTTCTTACGCTATATTGTGAAGTTTAGTGGGTTTACTAATCGGTTTTGCTTAGGATTGTCGCTGAACGTGTGACATTGATGCGAAAGTTGATAGTATTTTAGTTTGATCAGTGTGTAATTGTGCACTATCTATATGAGAAGATTTCGGAACACATGATTTTCAGATGATCTGAATGTTGCGTTGGTGTTAGTTTCGCGTGATTTTGGCTGCAAATACCTTCTGATTCATTTCAGACCGATGCCATGTCCATTTTTAGTTAGCTCGATCTTGGAAGTAGAGTGAATGAGCGAGAGAGTGGGGGGGGGGGGGTGTGTGGAGGGGGTAAGAGCGTTGATTTTATCTAATGGTGTAATCATTCCTTTTTCTCTTCAGTTCACCACAAGGTGCAACATTTAACTTCAAACGCATGGAGATCTGGCAATGTAGCTACAAAAAATTCATGTTTGATGTTTTTGTGTTTTAAGGATGACCAACCTGAGGTGCAAGGAGCAGCAGTTTGGGTGTCAGCCAATAGAGGCGCTACTATTAGTCCAATTGGTAAGCATTTAGGCTCACTTAGCATTTACATTTATTACTTATTTACTTATTAGCGAATATGTCTCTTGTTCAAGCTTTAACTGGTGTATAAGGAGGCCAATAGTAGAAAAACATGGTTTTGTGACAGTTACATGACTATATGCTGTAGTGATGCATAAAAAAAGATATAAGAAACGGGAGGACATGAAAGAGTAAATATTGTGCTTCAAATGGCAATGTACTCTGAATCAAACTAGTTAGAGAAGGGACTAATATTAGTCTTGCTCTTTCCTTGTGTTTCTTTCGTCTATTTGCTAGTTGCCTTCCAGTTCGGCCTGGTCATAGTAGGTAGGACTTCACTGGGGAAGGTGCGGGTCACAGTGTTGCACCATGTTTTGAAAGGGGGTTTCCAAATGCATGACCGGGTACTTTGGGGTTATTTGAGCCACTCATGAATCATTAGGCTTTGTTTCTCTGCAGAGTACAACGACGTTTCTGCGTATCGTCTTTCTCTATCAGAAGACACCAAAGCTCTTAATCAGTTGGTACGCATACTTCCCCATGAGCTGTACGTTTAAATTCATCAACTGTGTAATATCATTTCATATTTCAAGTGATCTTGCTGCTGTTTTAATAAGTTCGCTATTTACTAGCACTCAAATTGTATATTATTTATTTATTATTAATTTGTTTTTTGGTGGGTCTTTTGTGCACAATTTTTTTCCTACTTAGGTTAGAAGAAAAGTCACATATGTATGGACTTCTCTTAGCCTCCGTTTACTGGTATTTCTACTGGGTTGTTAAAGTATTACTGCTTCACTTGCAGAACCTGCTAATCCAAGAGGGGAAAGAGAAGGCATCTCTGCTTTATACATATCGGAGCTGCATAAAGGCGCTTCCTCAGGTGAATTTCAACTTTGTTTGTTACAATGCAGAGGAACATGTTCGTGTTATGGCTGAGTATTGTTATATTGAAGCTGGAGTTTTTAGTGTTTGTGTACTTCTTATATTAATATCATCCATCTCAACTTATTAACAAATTAACAAATAATTTTTTCATCCATCCCCCCCAGACTACTTCCTCATTGTGCATGTTCTTGTTTGATTCTAAATTGAGATAAATTGCAGCTCCCCGATTCCATGAAGCATAGCCAAGCAGAACTATACCTAGAGACATATCAAGTTCTGGATTTGGAGATGAGTCGCCTTCGCGATATTCAACAATGGCAAGCGTCGGCAGCTGCTAAAGTACTAGTCCTCCGTCTCTGTCTTTAACATACTATATTCCCCTACGATTGTTATCCTACCTCATATATGTGACAGTTTGTCATCTAATGTAGCTAGCGGCTGATATGCAACGGTTTTCTAGGCCTGAGCGGCGCATCAATGGCCCTACTGTAACTCATTTATGGTGAGCAAACGTAACTTCATTGGGACCTTGCTAAAATATAGTGTCAGTTGTAGTGAACATGGTTCTTTGTTCGTCATCATACTCACTCTTTAGCTTCTGGCTTATAGAGAAGGAATGAAAGAGCATTCTTCTTGCATATGCATAGATGCATAGTGAAAATTAGTTTTAATCAATGTAGTCCGTTTTCTTATAACCCCTGTGTAGGTTTTGCTTCTTTTTTTTTTCACAGAGTAATGAACTTTACCAGTCCATTTTGACAGACATCTGGACTTAAAGGCCTATCTCTAGACCAGTTTTATAAAATGTGTCCTATTTTCTGTCTTAAAGCTGTGTTCTTTGCTGCAGGTCCATGTTGAAACTGCTGGATGTTCTAGTACAACTTGACCATCTTAAAAACGCAAAAGCAAGCATACCTAATGATTTCTCTTGGTACAAGAGGTTAGTATGCTAGTTTATCATACTATGTATGCTACTCTTTGCTCTATCTTGGCCTGCCGTATGTTTTGTGCACTACATGTGAAGAAAGTAGATGAACTCTGTAGTCACCAAATTAGAAAAAAAACATGATCTATGTAGTCACCAAATAGATCACAAGAAGGTACTGTGTTAAATAATGCAGAATTCGTTCCCACTTCATATCAGTCTTGTCTACATTTTGGCGCAGAACTATCTGTACAACGCCCTAATTACCTGATATTTATATTCTTTCTGATTCTATTGTTAGAAAGAAAGTATGTTGCTTCCAAAAAAGCTAGCTCTATTGTCTACTCCCTCCGTCCCCCTTTAAACACCCCATACCCGAAACGCACCCTTATTGAGGAGAGTGTACACAATAATCGGTTAATCAAAGTTCCAAAAAAATTGGATGGAATTTTTGCTAAGATTGTTATCTAACTCACCAAATAATTTTTTTTGAACTTTGATTAACCGATTTGCTTGTACACCCTCATCAATACGAGAGTATTTTGGGTATGGGGTGTTTAAAGGGGGATGGAGGGAGTATTGTTTTTTTGCGATATAGCCTATGATCTGCCATAAAACTGTCTCTGTTTCTTATTTTGTGAAGTAGCAGTCGGTCGGTGCGATTCTCGAAGCAATTTTCATTTTGGGTCATCCATGCGCAGCCTCTCTATGTTTCAATAGGGGTAAGGATTGCGTGCATCCGACCCCCCCTACCCCGCCTTATGGCGGGAGCCTTTAAGGCACTGGGGTTAAAGATGTTGTTGTAGCCTATGATCCGCCATTCTGCCTGTTTTAATCTTTTCAAGTACCCACTCTGTCTATGTCTATGTCTATGTCATCTCTTTCTGTCTGTCTCTCGCTCCCCCTCTTGCTCTGTCCTCTCACTGGGGGGACCTCATACTCACCTTCTCACTGTAATTGCAGGACATTTACTCAAGTAAGCGTCCAGTGGCAAGACACCGATTCAATGAGGGAGGAGCTGGATGATCTACAGGTTTTGTGAAGAAATTGCTCTTTGTGTTTCTACTTCTTACTATCAATTCCATTTTAGCCGTCGTAGATTCTCTCATCATTGGTTTAACACTTGAAGTATTAAGTTGGTTTGACCTTCTTTTGGCTGTCACTAGATTTTCTTGAGCACAAGGTGGGCAATTCTATTGAACTCTCATGTGGAGATGTTCCGAGTAAATAAGTATCCTAAGTTTACAATTTATAGAAGCTGTCACATGTGCGTGTCAGATGGTTTGGTTTCTCTGAATTGCACTTATTCATCTCTGGACTTACCTTAACTCTGTATAGTGTTGAGGACATCCTTCAAGCTCTGATTGTCTTTGCTGTTGAGGCACTGGAGTTGGATTTTGCACTTTTGTTTCCAGAGAGGCATGTTCTCCTGCGTGTCCTTCCCGTTCTTATTGTCTTAGCGACTACGTCGGAGAAAGACACTGAAGTACTCTATAAGAGGGTCAAGATCAACCGACTCATCAACATTTTCAAGGTAATGGTTCAGGATTTTTAGTTAAATCATAAGGCTTATATTTGCTTTTGCTCATTTTGAAGATTTGGCTTCATATATAGTGGTGCCTTGGTTTCTCAACTTATTCCTTGCTCTAAATATGCAGAGTGACCCAGTTATACCAGCATTTCCAGATCTCCATCTTTCTCCAGTTGCTATTATGAAAGAGTTGTCAATATACTTTCCTAAGTTTGCTTGCCAAACTCGTCTTCTTGCTCTTCCTTCACCTCATGAGCTTCAGCCTCGCGAGGTCCAAGAATATCCTACATAAGTATTTATTGTTTCTTTGTATACTGTATTTGATACAAAGAGAGGCGACTTAAGGTAGTTATGTCTTGTGTGATATAAGAAATATCTATTACAAGAATTAATTTATTGATAATTTAGAAGGCTATCATTTAGAGTTCACTAACAGGGTGGGGCCTATATACTGAAAGGAAAGAAACAATGAATATATCAACAGAGTTTCAGAATATCTTAAAGTGGGAGTATGCTTCTTGGTTTATTTGTTTATTTACTTATAGATGCTCTATTTTCTACTTCGATAAATATCATTTCTTGTCAATCATTTCTGTAATTGGCATAGTCCTAGTTCGAGGCGATTGCTTTTGCACATATCACTCATTAAGGACAATAACAAAGCCTTAGTCCTAAAACAATTCCGGATTGGCTACATATATGCATTTATATTTCAACGACGAGTTACATGTATCAGAGGGTAGTGAATAGTTAGCTTGCCTTTTTACATGGTTTCATTGTGCTGCTCTCTTGACAAGCTTATACACAGTGGACTTGTATTTCTCTTGACTTGTGTTACTTATCAGCGTCAGTATCAAATAGTCAATCATATAGGAGCTATTCGGTCTGAGCATGATGATTTTACAATCCGCTTTGCTTCATGTATCAATCAGGTAATAGTTTTTAATTGCTTCCATTATTAGGTCATTATCTTTTAAGCATGTAAAATCTATTCTCCTCAATCGATTGCCCAAGAATTTATGCTAGTTTGTTCGTTTTATCCACAAATTCTGCAGTTGGATTTATTGAAATCGACAGAGAGTGCTGACATTGAGTGGTGCAAAGATGTCAAAGGGAACATGTATGATATGATTGTTGAAGGATTTCAACTTTTGAGCAGATGGAGTGGCCGTGTATGGGAGCAGTGTGCATGGAAATTCTCTCGGCCATGCAAGGATCAAACTTTTAACGATTCAAACACTACTTCAACTTCTTATTCTGACTACGAAAAGGCACATACTAAAACTCTTCGTATTTTGTACTTTTTTTTTTTTTTTTTTTTTTTTTTTTTTTTTTTTTTTTTGTAAATGTTCGTGAAATGTGTATGCTTGAGACAACGGAAGATATTGTTTATCACCTTCTATTTGGCTGTAAAGTGGTTTAGAGTTAGAGAGAAAATGCATGAACTCATTATCCAGGAAGGCTCCGTGGCTACCCTGTGAGATTGTGGGGAATTGGAAAATCAATGTGATATTCTTCTGATACACTATACATTACAGGATTAAAGCATGCCAAAGCGATTTCTCTGATGTAGTGGTTAATTCTGCTGCAGGTTGTAAGGTATAATTACAGTGCAGAGGAGAGGAGAGCGCTGGTTGAGCTCATTGGCTACATAAAAAGCATTGGTTCAATGATGCAAAACTGTGATACGTTGGTGGCTGATGCTTTGTGGGAAACAATTCATGCTGAAGTTCAAGATTTTGTTCAGAATACCTTGGCCACAATGTTGCGTACTTCCTTTAGGAGAAAAAAGGACTTGTCTAGGTGGGCTCACAAGCAATGTTTTCCTTGAGTTATTGCTTTAACCGTATTTTGTTATGCTGTTAAAGCTTGAAGATCTCATGGTCTGCTTCATGTGTTATTGTGTGATCCTCGGACGAATAATAGCATATGATCTCTTCATGGAGAAGCAGAATAATTGGCTGGCCTCTCTGTAATAGTGGTGGCAGGGCGCATCCCATTTAGAGAGAAAGTTCCATCAAAATATTCGAATCATAAACTATTCTGATGATATACCTTGATTTCTATGTTTATAATGTATTACCTACTATTGTGTAGAAACAATTATTCTTCTATGTTTAAAGCTATATATTACTTTGCTGTCCTCCCGGCAAACGTTGTTGCCCATGCAATCCCCATACTGTCTGAAATCCTTGAGGGAAGCAATGGCCGGGAGAGATTTATTAAATTTCTTAACTTAGCTTCTTGGTACACGTTATTGATGTGTATGGGACATGGGGAGTGGTGTGGGTTTCTGGCATAATAAGTCATAACGTCATTTATATTTATTTGGTAGCAATAGATAAATTAATCCTTTATGCTCTCCTTATTTGATCTATCCTTTCATATTCTAATATTCAGGAATGAATATTCTCAGGATTCTGTCTGATATGCGGACCCTGTCAGCTGACTGGATGGCAAACACGAGCAAGCAAGAGAGTGACTTGCAAGCTTTACACCAAGAGTTTGAAGAAAACAAAGGGAGCCACCTCTATCCTAGACCAGTTGCACCAACACCGGCTCAGGTGTGTTGTTATTGTTTATGGCAGGTCTCTAAAGGAAAGGCTTAGCAGGACTGTAGTTCAGTCTTCAGTCATATTACCATATATTTTATTTCTCAACGTTCATTGCTGTATCATTCAATTGAACTGAAGTTCAGACTGTCTTGACCTTCTGATACTTGATCTTATACTTGTATTCTTCCGAATTGTAGGTCCATTGTCTGCAGTTCTTAGTATATGAGGTTGTGTCTGGCGGAAATCTAAGAAGGCCAGGAGGTCTCTTTAACAATAGTGGGTCAGACATTCCTGCTGAGGACTTGAAACAGTTGGAAACATTTTTCTACAAGCTTGGTTTTTTTCTTCATATCCTGGACTACAAAGGTTATGTTCTTAACCTGACTGCAAGTTTAACGTCCATCAATTGATCACTTTTTTCTCCCCCACTTTAGCTTAGTTAAGTAGATTACATGCTTTTTGAGCGCTGTGAGCCTAGCCAAGTTTTCCGCACCTAAATCAGTTTTACTTTTCTCTTCTATAGTATTGCCTAGTAAGTGAAGTTTAATGTTCACTGTGGTGAACTGATACTGGATGCATCTTATTAAGCTTTTTGAAGATGCTACATCAGTTGGTATGCAGAGCGTTTCAATAGCTGATGTTGCTCTCTGTTATGTCTGCAGTAACGATAGCATCACTCACGGATCTTGGCTTCCTTTGGTTCAGAGAGTTTTATCTAGAAACTTCTCGAGTCATCCAGGTAAAATAAGCATGAATTCCATGGCAGAGGGATGTCAGCAATTCCTCTAATCTCTCTTGCATATGTGCATGCCTTATCCTAATTTGCTACCACAATCTTCTGTCAGCCACTATTGCGTAAAATTTTGATACTGTCTGTGTCCTGAGTAAGATGTAATTGAGGTTCTGTCTCTATTTCAGTTTCCAATTGAATGCTCTCTTCCGTGGATGTTGATTGATTACATGCTTGAGTCCCAAAATGTGGGTTTACTTGAAAGTGTTCTTATGCCGTTCGACATCTACAATGATGCTGCTCAACTAGCACTGACTGTTCTGAAGCAGCGCTTCCTCTATGATGAAATTGAAGCTGAGGTACAATGAGTGACATTTTGGCTCTCTCTCTCTGTCTCGTCCTTGCTTTAGTTGGATAATAGGTCCATTTACAGTTACTTGTCAAAAAGATGTGTCCATTTACTGCTGTAGTAATTATTTGCCTGTTATTATCTAAAGAAAAAGTGATTGCTTGTGTGGTCAGTTTCTATATTGTACTCATGTTAAAGTTGAAAGTCCATTTCTTACTCGAGCCACGTATATGGCTTATATGGAACCTTTGAAGTTCCCATAACATAACAGGTTTTTTAAAGACTAGCTTGTTGAGAAAGGTTTTCATAAGTGTGTTCTTTGGGGTGACATGAATTTCCGACAGATATCATTGTTATCATGCGGTGGCTTTGTTTCTTTTGAATGTGTATCATCCTTTCATCATTAGTACAACGTTTCTTATAAAGAGAAAGGTTTCTTTAAAATGGACTGGTTGTTATCTCGTTGTCGAGTTAATTTTCTTTGCTTTTATTGTGTTGCGAAGGGAGATTATAGTAACATAAAGCTGAAGAAGATTGTTTTGGTGCCCTGACATGGGCAGCAAAATGTTCTTCTCTTAGACGCCAATGGTTGTGTCCTTGTTTTGGTCCTAAGGAATACTGTAGTCACTTTCTATAATGCCTTTCAACCTTACAAGCTTATATCTCACTAAAATGTGGGCTCTGTTATATTGATAGGTGGATGTTCCTTACATGTTGTACGTTACTCTTTTGGCTGATCTGATCTGGGAATTCTTCTTGTTGCTCACTACAGGTGGACCATTGTTTTGATGTATTTGTAACGAAGTTGTGTGAATCAGTTTTCACATATTACAAGAGTTGGGCAGCGAGGTGTGTCTATCTGTAGACCTTTGTTCTTCCTCTGCTGTTTTGATTCCTAAAGTTTGCTTTTACAATCTAACTTCAATATCTTGGCATTGCAAATTGTTAGAGACTTGCTCGATCCATCATTCCTCTTTGCAGTGGACAATGGAGAAAAATATGCGGTGGTACCTATGCGACTGAAAGCTCTATTTCAAATGACTAGAGTCAAGGTGAGTGTATCTTGTGCATGGTTATGACAATATGGGATTTCCTGCACTGTTTAACTTTTGACCAGTTCACGATGCACACCTGTGGACCAGAGGTCAAACACAACTTCTCTGAAAAGTCCTGAAGCTGTTGTCTTTGAGAATAATCATTGGGGAATGTGGGTGCCTCTTATTGTACATGAATGCTGTTCCGTCTACCCTAGCCTTCTAAAACATATGTTCTGTTTTCCTAGCAGAGCTGCATGTAAGATTAAATAATCTGTACTCTCTGGTAATTTATGAACTTGAGCTTGTTTCGTCACTCAACTCTTTGCCCATGAACAATTGCCTTTGACGAGACACTTGATAGTAGTGTCTCTGACTTTGAAACCTTACCTTCTTGTAAAGAACCTCTAGAGTAGCTTCTTCCTCAACTTTTTTTATATTGGTGTCATACTTCTATCATTGGACTTGGTCCACTTGATAGATGCTTTAATAACCTCAACTATAGCTGATGTGGATTCTGCTATTGTGGAAGTTAATACAATCATATAGGTCATCACTTATGTTATGTTTCTTTTTTTTTGAGGGCACCACTTTATGGTATCTAGTAATTGCTAGAATGGCCATAAATCTAACACGTTTCTTCCTGAAAATATTATGTTTCTAACACATTTCATCTCTTTGTCTTCGCCTCATTGATGCTTGACATTTTATGATGGATTTGTAGTTACTGGGAAGGACTATCAACTTGAGATGTCTGATTGCTCAACATATGAACAAGACATTCAGAGAGAACCTAGAGTTCTTGTTTGATCGCTTTGAGTCGCAGGATATCTGCGCCATCGTGGTAATAAGAAAATTCGCTGTTGCTTACAACGTGATGTCACTTCTCATATATATATGTTTATAGGAGTACTCATTTAAGATCATCTTTCTCAATACTAATTTTCTTCAGGAGCTGGAAAACCTCATAAATATTCTAAAGCATGCTCACAAGCTGCTGTCCCAGGATCTGGCGATAGACGCATTCGATCTTATGTTCAGCGAGATGCAAGAAAACATATCTCTTGTTTCTTATTCGAGTCGACTTGCTTACCAGGTTCAGCTTGTGTCTCTTTTCATTACTATTGTATATTTTAAATTGAAGCATTTCTATGCTGATTTTTTATTGAAACAACTTGCAGTCACTGCAATCATATATGCTTTGTTCATTGGCTAAGATGCGAAATTGTTGTATATTTTTAACGATGATCCAATAATGAAAGTTAACCTATCTTGGACGCATCGTCAGTTTCCACTTTGATCTTTCATAACCTCAAACAAGTTCCTTTTATGTATATATCTTTGCTTTTCTTGATTTCATGCATAGTTATTGAACTACAAAATCAAAGATCGGTTAGGGTTATCCAACTTATATACATATGTCCTTCAAGCCCAATGAAACTTCAGTCAGCACCAGCTAAAGACCAAGTAAAGAATGTTTAAAAAATAGAGTAGGTAAACACATGCTTCACTTCTAGTCGCTTGACCAACAAAATGCCATTTTATTGGTAATTTGGTGGTTTCATAGGGCTTGCAGAAGAGGAAATATGCCTCTTTTCTTACTCCTTTCTTTTGTATTTTTTGCAGATTTGGACAGAGATGCAAAATGACTTTCTTCCCAATTTCATTTTATGCAATACTACTCAACGCTTTGTCCGTTCACCAAAGTTGACCAGTGTTCCGGTTCAGAAGCCATCAATGCCATATGCGAAGCCCAATTTCTATTGTGGAAACCAAGTAAGAATACACTTCTTAATTTCTTATTGACCGCAGTCAAGATGATTCTTTCAATCTTAAGAATTATAATGAAGCATCTTTGTCAAGAAGTTCTTTTCGGAATGATGAGATGATTGATATCGCAAAATTTGCTATATCTGGTGCTGTGTAGAATTATTCTAAGACATTCCTGCTATCTTTGGTGTCATCTGATTTTTATGTCTATATCTGTTTTGTAATCTACCCTTTTATCTATAGACAAACATTGTTAGGGTGATAATTATAAGTATTTTATGTGCTGTTGCTGTTCATTCAGGATTTAAATTCAGCACATCAAAGCTTTACGCGGTTGCATAATGGATTCTTTGGGATGCCTCACATGTTTTCAATTGTCCGACTGTTGGGCCCTCGATCTTTGCCATGGTTGATCCGTGCTCTCCTTGATCACATATCAAACAAGGTGTATTTTCTTTGTGTCCTGTCAAGTGTCCAATGTTTTCTATCACTCCTAATATAAGAAGTTTCAAGTATTTTACAGATAGACAGGAATATGTTTATTTCTGTCAGATAATCTATTTGTTACGTAAATACATTTTCTTCATCAGTTTGGAGTTCATTGGATACCCTGACATTTTGTACAATTATGCGTCCTTGGGTTATAGGCTTCTGACAGGCTGGTCTAATCAAAACATTTTTTCCAGATGATGTGATGGATAATATCTGCTTTCACTCAGCAAATTCTTAGTTACTGTCAGAGACTTGGAGTATTAACCGTAAAAGGAAAAAGGTTTTTATATACTAGTAGGTGTAAGATGTCGTCATAGTTAGTAAGGTCGCAAAATGCACTAGAATGTGACAATGTGTAATCATTCTTTATTTCATTGGCACTGGTATGCCATTTTGGGCTTTAAAGTGAAACCTTAATTGGGTCGGCCGATTTATTCTTTTCAGGTTATATCTTCAATGAATGTCTTGCTCCTAAACAATAGTCAATTAGTTTTGAGTTTTGACATTTACCGATGTCCAGTGAATTGCTATTCATGATGTGTCATTGCTGCCTGGTCTGAACTGCGATCAAGATCCCTGCGCCATTTGTTTGGGCCCTTAGTTACCCAATATATGATGTTATTTGGTTGATATGGTAATATAGTTAAGGACTGATGATATGGCTAACCTAGGCTATGTAGCAACAGCGTAATTTTTTTTCTACATAAAATGACTAGAAACTTATCTCTACCCCCCCCCCCCCCCGGGGAAACAGCAATTTCCATTTCCATTTCTCACGTCATTTGTTTTCCCTTTTTGATGACACAGATAAGTTCTCTTGAACCCATGATTTCGGGATTGCAAGAAATGCTGCCCAAGTCTGTTGGATTGCTTCCCTTTGATGGTGGGGTGGCAGGTATGTGGTACTGCCGGAGTGCTGGCGTTGTTTTTCCTTCTTCCGTCAATCTTCTCTCCCTCTCTCTCAGAAAGATAAATTGAGTTCAAATATTCAGGTTGTTTGAAACACATCAAAGAGCAATTGAACTGGACCTCAAAGACAGAACTCAAGCAGGACGCTCTTCAGGGGATAAAGGAGATAGGAAGCGTATTATATTGGATGGGTCTTCTAGATATTGTTTTGGTGAGTTCTGCAATTATATGCCCTGTTCAGATAAACGAAAGTTTACGGACACTATAAGGTTTTAGCTTTCTTTTAAGGGATATGAAATCTTACCTACTATGGGAATATTATATCTTTTTTTTTTTGTATTGGATTCGATTCTGTAGAGAGAAGTGGACACAACCCGTTTTATACAACTTGCTCCCTGGCTTGGGTTCATACCTGGAGCAGATGGACAAATTCTGCAATCACAGGGAGAGGGAGAAAGCCCTATTGTCAATCTCCTAAAGTCAACTACAGCTGCAATTGTGTCAAGCCCTAACGTATCAAATCCAGGTTCCTTCTACACCCTGTCAAAGCAGGCAGAAGCAGCAGGTACCAGGGTCCTCTTCGTTAGCCCTCTTATACCAGTTTTTGTTAAATTTGTTATGCAAATATGGTTGCATTGCAATAATTATTTGCATACAAACTGATTATAAATGCATAAAAGATTAGTAGGATTTACTTAATAATGACAAAGCTGTTCTCGCTGTTGAGTGGTACCAAATCATCAATTTCTGAATTAATTGTCAAAATCAGGACAGATGTGAGGTTTATGCTCCCAAAGGAATTAACAAGTTAAATGATACTACACATCCTTGTGGAGAGAAGTCTGAATCAGGGAGTTGATGAGTTGGGAACCATGATTTGCAGCTTACCCTTTCAAATGCTTTTGTCGTGAAGGAATCAAGAACATGACTGTGCCTAGGGTTGGTGATTTAAAAGACAAAGGTCAAGAAATGTTGAAATTTTCTGTGGTGGGTAGAATGGATGGACTGTGTTAGCTTTCACAGTAGTTCACATAACTTTACCCTGTAAATGAGAACGGATTTTCCATGCTGATTGTGTTACTATATTTCTCTGTTGGTTTTCTTCATAAACAGCGCCCCAAATTTTGTGTGACGTTCTATCTATCTTGTTACAGATCTCTTGTATAAAGCTAACATGAACGCCGGAAGTGTTTTGGAATATGCTCTTGCTTTCACAAGTGCTGCATTGGATAAGTATTGTAGCAAGTGGAGTGCAACTCCGAAGACAGGGTTTATAGACATAACAACTTCCAAAGACTTCTATAGACTATTTAGTGGCCTCCAAATAGTAAGTAATTAACTAATTGTGTGTCTCTTGTAAAATATGTCCGGTCTTGATCATTGTAGCTTTTGTGTTTCTTCATGTGTATCTGTTATTATTTCCCTTTTTCGCTCTTCATGACTATATACCTCTCACTCTGTTGTTATTTCATTCCTTTCTTGGCTCTTCATGGCTATATACCTTTAATTTTCTCACAATGCATTAGTGCATCTTATTTCCTTTCTCTTTCCTGGAGAGTAGACTGTTGTGTACATGTAGAAGTACATGTGCCGTAGTCAGAACTTTAGTTGCAGTGCTTATATTACCTGCCTCCTGACTTCCCTTTTTTTTTCCCCATGGCCATGTACAAAGTTGGTACTACCAAAATGTTTGTTTTCTGAGAGGAACTTTAAATATGCACTACTCTACAGTAGAATTTTAGAAAAAGCTGGCCTTTACTGATTGATATAATGACTTGCAGGAATATTTAGAGGAATCTGTCCTTGGTGTCCCTAGTAATTATGCAATGCTGGGAGATTCAGTAGCGTGGGGAGGCTGTACGATAATATACTTGCTCGGCCAGCAGCTGCATTTTGAACTATTTGACTTTTCTTATCAAGTCCTTAATGCTGCTGAAGTGGAGGTTACAGAACTCTCACAAATGCATAGGAATCATCAGAGTCTCCAGGTAAAAAATCCTTTATTTATCATTCTTGTTGTTTCGACTGTATGTAAGATTAGATGGAATCACAGTTACACTGCAACACATCCTTCTAGAAAACATATTTGAGAGAAATGAAAGGAAGAGGGGAGGACAATTTATTAAATTATGAATTTGGTGAAATGAAGGGATGGGAGCCCTTATTAGAAGCCATGAAGAAAGCGAGGAGGCTAAACAATCATGTGTTTTCAATGCTGAAAGCACGTTGTCCCCTTGAAGATAAAGTATCTTGTGCAATAAAACAAAGTGGAACTCCTCTACATCGGATCAAATTTGAAAACACAGTATCTGCATATGAGACACTTCCCCAGAAGGGGCCCTGAATCATTCCCAGTCATGTCAACAACTCTTTCTGGTAAGGAAGCTCCATATGCCACTGAATTTTTCTTTTGCCTGTGAGTCTAATGGTTACAATAGGAGTAGACTTCCCTTTGCCTAGTCTTATCTGTATGGCTGTATGCAACAACTGGTTGAGATAAGAGGTTATAGAAACTGTACAGCAGCAACTGGCGCATAGTGCACCTCGCCACCTCGTGGTTTCTTGTTGTAGATTTATGGTATTGCTAAAGTATAGATTTATACATCACTCCTTCCGTCAATTAGTTGTTCCACCCTGATGAGAAAGAGAAAGTAGGAATAGCTGCTATGTGGATTCTGTGATGTCGGAGTGGTTGCAGAAATTTCAAGACTCGAGAGTGTTACTTCAGTATATCCTACCCTTTGTAAGTGTATCGGTTCATGTAAACGTTGTCTATAATAATATGGAACTAAGTTTTGTGGATGTCACAGTTCTTAAGTAGTTCAGTTTTTTTTTTTTTTTCTTTTCGGGGTTTGTTCCAGCGCATGGTACATGAGACTCGAACTCGTGATGACCGAGTTAGAAGATGAAAAAATCGTCTCTAGATTCGTACCCGTTTCAAATCATTGTAAACTTCTCATAGTGGGTGAGCAGTGAAGCTGAGTTATATGGTGGATAAGGTATTTTTCATGTTGAAGTTAGCTAGGTCGGCCGTCGATAGTGACAGAGTTCTTGTTTTTCTGTCTTCTGGTTCACTGATAATGGTCTGGTAGTGCTTCATCGCAAATCTTCTAGGCCTAGAATTATTGCTCACATCGCACTCATGTTTTAAAAGGTCAAGAAACAATATTATTAGACCTCTGTCTACGAGGACGGTGGAATTACAGAACAACGATTTTCTATTCCACTCTATGTCTCATTTTCTATATTGGATCAATCAAGCCAAAAACAAAAATGTTATTAATTTAATTTTTGTTTGTCAATTATTGAAGTTCCATTTATCCCTTTTGATTACCAAAATGGGAATAATAGGAAGAGTATCGGTATGACTGTATATAGTGTCTTATTGTCTGTACATTCTACATATCCCTCATTAAAGAAATCTGAGTAATCAAGAAAATAGATTAATTATTAATTAGAGATTACAATCATATTGAGATGAAAATGGGTGTTTTCTTGACATGAAGAAAAATATTTTAAAGAATTCTGCAGACCTTTTATCTAAAGGGGATCATATATTATATTCTTCCAACTTTCTAAGGGTATTGTTTACAGGTCATATTACAATATGAGGTGGTGTCATTTATGTAGTGAACTGAGGAAGTGTCAATGCATTTAGGTAGTGAACTAAGGTAGCGTCAATGCATCATACATGTAACATCCGAATGTGTATTACTTATCTGCTACACGTGAAAGGGTGAAATCGAAATTGAATCACGATATAATAGGCTAGGGACTAGTAAGGCCTAGGGAGTGTAGAACAAGAAATGTTAACATGGAATTTCCATTAATGTAACAGATCTGAGTGGCTAAGTCACTAAGTGCCAACTGCCAAGTCGCCTAACTCGGATATTTGCAAGATTTGACTTGATTTACAGGACTTTTTACTGTCTCAATTCCACATACAATTGCCGTTTTTTATTCTTTTTTTTGTACCAAATGTATATCATTTCCCGCTATATAAATAATCTAAGATATTTCCATTGCTAGACTTTTTATTTTTGGTCTAATTTAACCACCGCCAACAATAAACCTTTGACTTACTATTTGATTTTCCGAAATTAAAATATAAAATAAGAAAACCTATGCAACCAAGGAAGCTTTGTTTTGACCAGGGTAGCAGACTTGATGTCAGATAATGCATGACTTAGTAATTTAGTTCATACTGTAAACTTTTGAGTCCAAGAAGTCAGAAACAAGTTGAAGGGATCGGACAACGACATTATATATTTTTTTGGGTAAAAAAATGTTTACGTTAAGGTCGGACGTAGACTTACTCTTACCATATTTGAAAGGTTAAACTGAAACTAGTAGAAAATCTAAACTCTTATCGTTAAATTAAAAAATAAAGATGAAAATTGTATTTTATAGTAACATGCTCGTAATAATATGAAGAAAAAATAGGGATTGTGGTCGAGTAGTTGGCGTGTTGGTACAAGGAGTGTCAAAGGTGCTACTTTAATAACTCTAAGCGTGGGGTTTGCCAAATAGAATTAAATAAAAGATTACAACTTTATGTAACTTTGGCACTTGATCACTTGGCAATCTGCCAATCTGAGTGATGAAGGCGAGAATTGTTCACTGTAATTTGTATATTTTGTATTTAATGGGTATGGTCTTTGCCATTTATAGAAGACTAGTATGCTTTTTTAAGTGAGTTTTAATAATGGTATTAACGGCCTATATTATGTGTACTAAGTTTATAAAAGTTGTTCTGAATTAAATGGTTGAATTAATTTTGAGTAAATCGACTTTAAGGGAAAGAGCGAAATTCTTAAATTTTCTTCGATACAAGTGAATCTTAGATAAAATAAGGAATTACTGGCAGAGGAAGTACATCATTCGATAACGAAATTGATATATATAGGCAAATTGCTAATTTTATAACCAGAAAACTGAAAAGAGAGGGAAATTTCGTATATTATGGTCGTACATTATAGTTTCAAACTTCAACCATATATACATGCTGGCACTGCGGTTGTATGTACTATCTTCTCTCTTCTTGGGTTGGCCAACTTTCTTAAGCATTAAAAAACTTTACTTATTAATGGAAGGAGAGAGAGAGAAGGCATGAGATGAGAGGGATCCCATAAAATGCATGCTTTGTCGGCCATTTTTTGCTCTCATTGTCTCTTCTAGTTTACATTTCTTCAAAATCACACAAAATCCCATCATTTTGATATATTTTTCATTAAAAATTACATAAAAATGGAGTCTTTTTAGTCTTACTCTTAATGATTACATAAAGTCCCATATTCATAGTCACCAAATATCATCACATCATACTATGGGATATGGCTGCTCCTACCAATAATAATAATATTTATTAATAAAATAAAAAATTTCATGCCTTTTGGCCTAAAAAAAGCTCAATGCTTGACAAATCATCAGAAAGTCTTATGCTCCTAAATCTTTTTGTGGGTATGTGATAAAGTTGATAACTTTCTCACTGAATTCTAAAAAAGTTGGGAGTCTTTAAAAATTTTGAGGATGGATTTTGTTGGGTGACCTTTCTTTCAATTCAAAATGGCTCTGACTTCTGAGCTTTTGAAGGTATGTACTCTATGTTGAATCCTTTCTTTTTTTTCCTTAGTTTTACACCATTGACTTCCATATCAATGACCTGTGTGCTAGTTTCTGAAAGTTTTCAATTCTCAGAACTCTGGTAATTCAATGAGCTTATACTACTCTTACAACTCATAACTCCTTTATCCTCGTATTCTTTTCTCCCGTAGCATTAGCTGCGCGCCTATGTAAAAAAAATCTAAAAAAAAAAAACCACCTTACAAGAATATAAATTTTTTGTATTGTATTTTGGGATTCTTAAGTTGATTTTTGTGATGGGTAGAATTAGTCTTAGGAAACTTTTATTATGTAGGATGTTGGTAGGATTTCTTTTTGTATATACCATTTTGCTTGATCAAGCAGAAGGCCTTAACTTGGAGGGTCAGTACCTTTTAGATATGAAGAATAAACTGGTTGATAAATTCAATCATTTGGGTAACTGGAATCCTAGGGACTTGAACCCTTGTGGATGGGCTGGTGTAACCTGTAGCAATGGTAGTAATCCAGTTGTTGAGTCTCTTATTTTGAGTGAAATGAATCTTTCTGGATCTATTTCACCAAGTATTGGTGGATTGGTGAATCTAGTTGAACTTGATCTTTCCTTCAATGGGTTGTCAAAGGGTATCCCTAAAGAATTGGGAAACTGTACCAATCTGGAAAGTGTTGCTGTGAATAACAATAACTTTACAGGGAACATCTCTAAAGAGTTGGGCAACCTCTCAGCTTTGACTTATTTGAATATATGCAACAACAAGCTGTCTGGCTCTCTTCCTGATGAGCTGGGAAATCTTTCTTCACTATCAGATTTTGTGGCATATACCAATCGTTTTACTGGCGCGCTGCCTCGCTCTATTGGGAGGTTGAAAAACCTGAAGAACTTCAGAGTAGGGCAGAACTTTATATCAGGTAGCATACCAGTGGAGATAGGTGATTGTCAGAGCATGGAGTTGTTTGGTCTTGCTCAGAATCAGTTGAGTGGTAGTCTTCCTAAAGAGATTGGTATGCTGAGCAATTTGACTCAGTTGATTCTGTGGGATAACCAGCTTTCGGGATTTATTCCGAGAGAGCTTGGAAACTGCACAAACTTGCAAACTCTTGCTCTGTATCAAAACAATCTTGTGGGTGGAATACCTAGTGAGCTTATGAACATCAAGTTTCTCGGATTTCTATATCTGTACAGAAATGCTCTGAATGGCACAATTCCGAAAGAGATTGGCAAGCTTTCTCAGGGCATCGAGGTTGATTTTTCAGAAAACTCCTTGACTGGAGAAATTCCTAAAGAAATTGGTCTGATTAAAGGGTTGGAGTTGCTGTATCTTTTCGAGAATCAGCTGACAGGAGTGATCCCAGAGGAGCTGACCAGCTTGAAGAATCTTACTAAAGTTGATCTTTCGATAAACAATCTCTCTGGTACAATACCTGTTGGTTTCCAAGATTTGCGTCAGCTACTGATGTTGCAGCTCTACAACAATTCCTTTGGTGGTACAATCCCTCCAAAACTCGGGCTATATAGCCGGCTTTGGGTTCTTGACGTCTCTTCAAACAATCTTACAGGAACGATTCCCACCAACCTTTGCAAAAACTCTAACCTGATTTTGTTAAATGTTGCTTCAAACAAGCTTTTCGGAAACATTCCATATGGCATCATCAGCTGCAAGCCCCTTGTACAGCTTCGCCTGGCTGAGAACAGTTTTACAGGAAGCTTTCCATCTGATGTTTGCAGGCTGGTGAACCTTACTTCTATCGATTTGAGTCTCAATGACTTCAGTGGCACAATTCCTCCTGAGATTGGTAACTGTAAGGCTCTGCAAAGGCTTCTCATCTCACACAACCACTTCACTTCTACTTTACCTGCAGAACTTGGCCAGCTCCGGCAGCTGGCTGAGTTTAATGTCTCATCGAATTTACTCACTGGAACAATACCATCTGATATCTTCAAATGCAGCTTGCTACAGCGTCTTGATCTCAGCGGGAATAATATTTCAGGCACCCTCCCTGATAGAATTGGAACTCTCTCTCATCTGGAGCTTCTCAAGCTCTCTGACAACAAACTGTCTGGAAACATACCAGCAGTTTTAGGGAACCTAACTCATCTGACAGAGTTGCAGATGGGTGGTAACCTGCTTGCAGGAGGAATCCCACCAGAATTGGGTAGGATATCGAGCCTTCAAATCGCTCTGAATCTCAGCTACAATAATCTATCCGGGAACATCCCTTCAGAGCTTGGAAATCTTAATTTACTGGAGTATCTATACCTCAATAACAACCATCTGTCAGGCAATATTCCTAGCTCATTTCAAGGTCTATCAAGCTTAATGGGATGCAATTTTTCTTACAATGACCTCAGAGGTCCGATACCTTCCTTGCCAGCTTTTCAAGGTGCATCTATATCCAGTTTTACCGGAAACAAGGATCTTTGTGGCGGACCTCTTGGTATCTGCAGCGACCTTGAGTCTCCACTACCTCTCCCTGAAAATCCCAGGAAAGGAGGATATCGTCTTGGTAAGATTGTTGCCATAATTGCTGCTGTTATAGGTGGTGTTTCGCTTTTCTTCATTGCGGTGCTTATACATCTTTTGAGACGCCCTGTTGAAATTGTTATTCCACTGCAAGACAAGAGCTTCTGTGATCAAGATTCAGATATCTACTTCTATCCAAAGGATGGGTTTAACTTTGATGACCTGCTTGCAGCTACTGATGATTTTAATGAGCGATTTGTGATTGGTAGAGGAGCTTGTGGTACAGTATATAAAGCTGCTATGCCTACAGGAAAAACTTTTGCTGTAAAGAAGCTGACATCTAACCGGGAAGATGACTGCATTGACGAAAGCTTTAGGACTGAAATTTCAACTCTTGGAAAAGTTAGACATCGAAATATTGTCAAATTACATGGATTCTACTTCCACGAGGGTTCTAATTTTCTGCTTTACGAGTTCATGTCAAGGGGCAGTCTCGGAGAGCTCCTACATGGACAATCCTATAATCTTGACTGGCCTACAAGGTTTCTTGTTGCTTTTGGTGCTGCACAGGGTCTGTCTTATCTGCACCATGATTGCAAGCCTCGAATAGTTCACCGCGACATCAAATCCAATAACATACTGTTAGATGAGAATTTCGGGTCGCATGTTGGAGATTTCGGCTTGGCAAAGGTGATTGACTTGCCACAGTCCAAGTCAGTTTCTGCAATTGCTGGATCTTATGGTTACATTGCCCCTGGTAAGCTCCTTATCATTATTCTGCTTCCATAATAGAAAATTAATTCAGATTGTCGTTAGTAATTTAGTATAGCGAAATGTCTTATAACATGTGTGAGCTAGTCCCACGTTGAAAGATTAGGTCAGACTTTCCTAGTATATTAGGTCGGGAGCTCTAGGCTCCCTCACCTGCTCTCTCCGCCCTGACAATAGTTCTTCTGAGATTCATCATTAGACTATCTATGATCAACAAGGAGTACTCTCCCATCCAGTGTCCACCCTGCATTATCGACTCCTAGGAGCTCATTGCTGTTTGTTTGTCAGCAAATATATGGACATCATAATGTTGTCTTGAGCTGATTGCATTTTCCACATTTTTACTGATGTTTTGAAATTCCTGCCTACTTTCAGAATATGCATACACTATGAAGGTCACAGAAAAATGTGACATATATAGCTATGGGGTGGTCGTGCTAGAACTATTGACAGGAAAAGCGCCTGTACAGCCGGTTGATGAGGGAGGCGATCTTGTTACATGGGTGAGAAACTACATTAAAAAGAACTCAATGTCTCGTGGAATTTTCGATACTAGATTAAACTTAGAAGATGAAAGCATTGTTGCTCACATGACCATGATTCTGAAAATCGCCTTGTTATGTACCTGTATGTCTCCTTACGAGCGCCCTACAATGAGGGCTGTTGTGTCCATGCTCATAGATTCTAATGAGCAGGAGGGACATTACAATCTCTTTCCAAGTAGGGATTTGAGCTATAAAGATGAACCATTAGAGTAGATTTTTTCTTCTTTTTCATTTCACTAATTTTCTGGTTCATCATTACTTAATTTTCTAGATAATTTCTTAGTGTAAGAGGGCAGTATATCAGTGTATTAATCATACAGAGAAATAAGCGACTAAGCGATTCTCAAAGCTTGTACAGATGAAATAATTTGATCCACTTTACTGATGCAAAGGTGACAATGTGACATCCTCCAAATTCCTGTGTTTCTGTTTATTGTCGAAATCCTTCACCAATAAGCCAAACTATGTCACTGGTTTTTCGAGTTATTGGTGACATGAAACATTAACGACAGGTTTAAAACTATCGGTGACTTGTCGACACGATACTGTGCAAAATGATTTACATGTATACTCTAAACTTATTTAACACAAAGTAATCCATGAAAGTTCAGTCTGAGATCATTTCTTATGTCAGACTCAGAGATATTGATATCATGGATGAAGTCATTATGCATCTTTTGTATTTTTATACTAAAATATGCACATGCTAAGCTAGCTGGATGTCCAAGACCAACCATGGGTAGGAATGACCAGAATTAAAAAAAAAATTAGGGATCAATTTCTCAGTTTTTCATCTAAAGATGACAAGAAAAAGAATTTTTTTGTTTGAAAACAAATTGAAACGAAATAAGAACACAAATAAGTACGCTAAATTAAGTGGTGCAATAGTTGCCCCAGAAGTATCCTGACCATCTAAAACACTATACCAAAGACGAACACTGTAATTTTTAGCAACCTTCTTTCGACAGCAATCACAATCTTCTAAAGCAAGCATTGGAGACTCTTTCCACTTAACACCACTTGTACTACAAGACGTGATAGACGATAATCTCTAATGTAGAGACTAGATGTCCTATGAGTCGAGGCTTGAGTCTTCCTATGGATCAATAGCTTATTTCTATTTCTTGGAAGTTGGAGCGGTTAGACTCCAAGCTCTTGAAAGGACAATCAACGGTAAAAGCGGACCCCTTCACACGAACCCTTATCATCCACCAGCATAGTGTCATTGGTCATTAGAAGAGACTTCTGCGTCAACAAGACGACTTGTTTCATGAATCAAATCATCAAACTTAGACAACTCTCTCAATATTACATCGAAATTCTTGGGACAAATAGATATTACTCGAACAAGATCGTCTTTGGCAAGATTGGAAAGACCAGCCGTCTTGAAAGTTAGAGCCCTTATGTACAGGGCTTTCACATTGTTATAATCCCAATCTAATCTAATACTATATATTAAAACTTAAAACCAAGTCTAATTTAGAAGGTCACTTGACATTCATTAATTGGAGAGCACTAAGTAATTACAAATTATTAGCTAATTTATGAAAAATAGTATAATTTATGGTGATTACGGTGTGCTAAACTAATTTATAAAATATAATAGGAGGCTACTGGTTCAACTTCCGGGTCGGTTTTCAAAACATTGCACAAAGGTTATACAAATTTTTAGTTGCATATAAAAGAAGGTAAACTAACAATATCAATAAGTTCATAATGTTAAAAGTCTGTATCTATAAATATCGATGTAATAAATGTTCTTCAAAAGCGTCATATTTAATCAAAAACCTTAGTTTTCCTGGGGAGAAGATCTATTGTATTTTTTATGATTCGAATGTCAATTACTCCCTCCATAAATAAATACATGACGTTTTCGGATTACGAGGTAAGGGTTTGACTTGCAATTTTTGAGAAACATACATGTCGAAAAATTGTGAAACGATGTCGTTGGATCGTATCGAAAAATACATTAATGCATGTATACTTTCATAATTTTTACTTATGGAGGGAGTATTAATTTATTGCAGTTACCGTAAAACTCTTTATCAATAAAACAATTTTTTTCCTAAGAAAATTATCGAACCAACCTAACCAAACACTCAAACAGATCGAACTTAAAGTCAAATAATCTCTGTACAAAGAAGAACAAAAGTGACATTATACCGAACTAGTATTAAAGATAACGTGCAAACGTGAGAATCCAAATTGGAAGAAAATCCAGAAAAACCCACCAAAAAAAAAAAAAAAAATCTGAAAAAAATGGAACATTAAAATTACCAGATTTGCTAGCAGACAAAACCAAGTGCTGACACAAGACAAAACCACATGAACTCTTGTGTTAGTTTAACTCATATTCATCCTGATCCAACGGTCCAAACCCAGTTAGATTAATCTCCACCTTCCACTTGAACGGCCCAGATTTCATCTTCACTAAATCTTATAAAATATGTTGTTGCCTCATTCTTTTCTCTTCTCCTAGACACATGGCGCTTTCTTGTACTTCACCAACATCTGCCCAGATTCTTAAAATATAAAAATATATTGTTTGTTAATTTTATTTAGTAATAAAACCCATCTTGTACAAAAATTTGTAGCGTTTCATTGAAGTTTTTATGTTGGTGTAAGATCAAAGGAAACGAAGGGTTTTATTTACCCCTTTTTTTCTTGATCATAGTCATAATTAAGAGGTGATTAAAGAGTGATTTAATTTAATGTGATCAGTGTGGTTTTTTTTTTATTAGCTGGGTTTGTTGTTGTTAGGGTTTCTAAGAAGAAGAAAAGATGATTTCTTTGCAAAGTGCTGCATCTAGGCAGCATCATAAAAGTGATCATCATCATCAGCTATCAAATTCATCTTCTGTGAATCTTAAGTCTGAAGCTTCATCATCCAAGTGTAATTTGCACCATGTTAAGGGTGCTGAATCTCGGGAAGGTTTAGTTTCTATACCCCTTTCAGTAATTTTGTATATTTGCCTGTATAATAGTGTGATTGATTGGAAGTTTGAAATTGAAATTTGGTAATTTTGTATGTGTAGAAACATTTAATTCCATGATTTGAAGGCATAATTTTTGGAGGTGTTTAGATGTTGATTTAGGTTTCTTTCCAGTTTCTCTAGTTAGTTTAGTAGTTGGTGGTGATTGAGAGCTTGAAACTTGGTGTGTGTGTTTGTGTGTTTGATGGTCAAATGAGGTTACTCTTGGGATATGAGTTTTCTTAGCACATTATTAACATATATGGGTTATATTGGGTCAATGATGTCCGGGGCGTTTAGGAATGTAAGGGTTGTTTGTGGCCGATTTCGTGATTGGTATGAGCGCATGCCAATGTAGGTCATATACGAGCAAATGTGTATGTGTGGTTCTAATGCAAAGGATTCAATTCGCTTTTGTATGAGGGAGCGCAATGATATTGGTCTCTGAATTGCTTGACGATGTTTGTGAAATTGTGGAAAGAAGATCTTCGCAGAGCTTATAGTGTTTCAAGTAGAATTTCCGACATGGAAGTTGAGGGGGGGGGGGGGTTGTTATGTCATGTTGAGCGGTTTGGGAGAAGTTAAATTTATGTTTTCAATTTAATTGTAGATTTATGGCACGTGATGGCTCTCTATCTATCAAAAAACGCAATGATGTGTGGTTTTATGCCACTATCTTGATGTATTTGCTACCTCCGGCTGGCATGGCCTATTCTGGTATTACTTGTAATAGTTGTAAGTTCGTGTTTATGAAAATCCAATCACGTGCAAGGCTGAATAGGAATGGGCTGTGACCCCCTTTGTAGGAGGTTATATGGTGGCTAGTACGAGGCTAACATAGCTATTGAAGTGGCATTTATGAGAACTATTTAGCATTTTTCAGCATTTTGTTCCTTCACGGCTTCACCTGAGGGTAGGCAGAGTCACATTGTTTGATACCATCCTGCGAAACGAATTTCTGACATGCGGCCACTTTCTCTCTTGGAATTGTAGAAGAAGACGTGCTGTTGGGCCTTGCTCACCAGATGTACAAGGGTGGCAAGTATAAACAGGCTCTGGAGCATAGTAATACTGTTTATGAGAGGAATCCATTACGTACTGACAATCTTCTTCTCCTGGGGGCCATATACTATCAGGTTGTTAATCTGGTCTTTCTCTTCTCATTGGGTCATTTGGTTTTGTTGGGCTTTGGTTCATTACCTTTTGTGTTATGTGTTTGCAGCTGCAAGATTTTGATATGTGCATAGCGAGAAATGAAGAAGCCACACAAATTGAACCTCAATTTGCTGAGTGTTTTGGCAACATGGCAAATGCTTGGAAGGTAAGTATGATGTGATGTGTTTATAAACACCTGTTGACAATTTGAGAATCATGAAATGGTTGCTAATACGGCTGCTTCTACAGGAAAAAGGAGACATTGACCTTGCTATTCACTACTACTTAATTGCTATTGAGGTATGCTTTTGAATCACTTTCTGCTGAACTCTCTGCCCCTTAATGGCTTGAAGATTAATGACCTGCTTCCATATCGTGTGTGTTCACATTTATGTTGTCTCCATTTCAAGTTGTAGGGGTCACTGTTGAAAGTTAAACTTGATTTTTGGTATCCCCTACCACGCTTCCCTTTCCTTCTTTAATCGGAACATCTCTTCAAAATTGTCTCTTTGTATGGTATCTTGTTGAATATTACTTTCCCAAAATGGGGTTTAGTTTCTTTGTTACTGAATAGATGTACGTATCCTCAGTTTACTGTCAGAAAAATAAGTCAATTGGGTGTTTGACATATTTTTGCCCTCTCCTATTTTGTACACTTACAGCTGCGGCCAAATTTTTCGGATGCCTGGTCAAACTTAGCTAGTGCGTTCATGCGGAAAGGAAGATTAACTGAGGCCGCCCAGTGCTGCCGCCAGGCACTTTCATTAAATCCTTTATTGGTTGGTTTCCTGTATTATAGGCTTGTCGTTTTTGACATTCTTGATACATAGTCTCCAAATATCAGCAATTAGAACTTTGAACTTCTTAGCTTCTGTCACATATCTCAAATCTATTGTCTCGGGATGTGATCAGGTTGATGCACATAGCAATCTTGGGAATTTGATGAAAGCTCAAGGCTTGGTTCACGAAGTAAGTCCTGCCCTATTGTTTTTGGACAGAAATAATTTATCAATAGCTTAATCAGAAAAAAAAAGTTCTTAATGCTCATTCCCCGATTTATTGGTATCAGCTGAGCTTTACTTACATGCTTGAGATTAAGTGGTCAAGAGTAGGTTCTATGTTCTTCGCAAAACTGAGACTCCATTATTTGGTCTCCTTTTTCTTTCTTGATCTTTTGCTGACTTCATGCTGTTAGAGCTATCTTACGCCGTTCTCTCCCTTGACATTCCTATATTCCAGTCGCGAAGTGATGAGAAATTTGATTTCAAAATGATTTTGTCCATTTTTAGCAGAGTCCATGTATCGGAATGCGCTTATCAGAACGGGTTACTCTGCTTCCCACTTCCATATGCAGTCATCTCCTTAGGGTTTTAGTGCGTAAGGAAACTAAAGTGGGTCAACTTAAAAGTTCTAGCAACACCAGGCTTTTTATTTTATGTTTTGGTTCTTCTGTTAAAATTCTTTCCTCTTTTTCTTCTTCTTCCCCTTGTTTCTCCTGCTACCACCAGTTGAGTTACTGATGGGAGTTATACGTGTCCATAACTGTCTTGATGCACAGTTCAGTACAGATGTCAGTTCTTAGCTACAGGCCAGGCTCAGGTGATGGTTGATCTTGTTGTTACTTCGATCACCAAGACTCCATATTCTGGAATGTATTGTTGTGCAGGCTTATAGTTGCTATCTTGAGGCTTTACGAATACAACCAAGTTTTGCCATTGCATGGTCAAATCTCGCTGGCCTTCATATGGAATCAGGTGATCTAAACAGAGCACTTCATTTTTACAAGGTACATTTATCCCATGTTTCCCCTTTGTCTGCTTTATTGCCAGTTCTCATCAGACATAATATGAGCAATGTACCGGCTTTGCCTCAATAAATAGCCAGAGTTGTCAATGTCTTACCTATTTGCACTCAAGAATGCCAGACTTCTTTTCCATAATGAGTGAAATAATGAATACTTATACCAATCATGAACTTGATTTTATATCTGTTATGCTATATTCTCTTCCAAAAGTTTACTAGTTGTCTTATTTAAAGCATTTGACTTGTTGCTGGCTTCTTTCAGGAAGCGGTGAAACTTAAACCAGCTTTCCCTGACGCATATCTGAACTTGGGTAATGTTTATAAGGTTGGTTTTCTGCTTGTACTTTGAGGTTTGATGAATTATATGAGTGCTACATCGAAAACCAGACCTATACTTTTCCGTTTCCAGGCTTTGGGTATGAGTCAAGAAGCCATCATGTGTTACCAGCATGCTCTTCAGGCACGGCCAAACTATGCAATGGCATATGGTGAGGCTTTTTATTCATATATATTTCATCTCGTTGATCAACACTAGTGGCTATATTGTAATTTGGAACATTGTAGGGTTCCAGTTGCTCAATGTTGATTTGCTGGATTGTATTAATGCCTTTGTTTTACAATCCAGGTAATTTGGCTAGTACATATTATGAGCAAGGGCAGTTGGATCTGGCGATTCTTCACTATAAAGAGGCCATTAATTGTGATAATGGGTTTCTGGAGGCCTACAATAACTTGGTTAGTTTCTAATTACTAGCAGCTGATCAAAAAATGATTTATCTACTGCTTAATTAAAAGGGCTAAACTCTTGTGCTTTTGTTCTGCTAAGGGTAATGCGTTTAAGGATGCAGGGAGAATAGATGAGGCAATTCAGTGTTATAATGTGAGTTCTGATGCTTTGACTAGTATTCTATTGTTGGATATTCTTGATTGTCCCTCTCTTTAATTTCACATTTTTGAATCTTTCTCCATGTAGCAATGCCTTTCACTACAACCTCAACATCCTCAAGCTTTAACCAACCTTGGAAACATCTATATGGATTGGTATATAAATCTGGCTTCTTGTACATCCATTTTTGACAAAGATATTTGTTTCCATTTTGTTCTTGTATATCCCAAGTGTGCTTGTATTGATAGTCCCCCTGGCTCAGGAACATGGTGGCGGTGGCAACTACATATTATAAAGCAACATTGAGTGTCACGTCAGGATTGTCTGCTCCGTTCAACAACCTAGCATTTATTTACAAGCAGCAGGTGAGGTGGTAGACACTATTTGTTCGTGTTGTGTGGTTTTTTTCTTTTTCCTTTTTTGGGTGGTATTATTCCCATATGCCCCTGACGTTCTCCTCCAAATTTTAGGGTAAACATGCTGATGCTATTTCTTGCTACAATGAAGTTTTACGTATTGATCCAATGGCTGCCGATGGGCTTGTAAATAGAGGAAATACTTACAAGGAAATTGGAAGAGTGACAGAAGCTATTCAAGACTATATTCATGCCATTAACATACGTCCAGCCATGGCTGAAGCACATGCAAATCTGGCTTCAGCTTACAAAGATAGGTGACATTCGTGTGTTCCTTGTACTGTTGTCCAGATGTCCTGCATAGTTATAGTACTGACTTCATTTTTAATTCTTGAAAATGATGGTTGCTAAAGTGGACATGTGGAGGCGGCTGTCAAAAGCTATAGACAGGCATTGGTTTTACGTCCAGATTTTCCTGAAGCAACATGCAATCTGCTCCACACTTTACAGGTACTACTTGATGGCAATGATGGAAGTGTAAAAATTCAATTTGGTTATGTCATAGTTAACTTGCACCTGAGAGGTGTGTGTAGCACTGTTAGTCTGTTAGAAGGATCTGTCACTTGTCTGTTTTCACATTTAAAACACATGCCGTGAGCTGAAAATCTATCCTTCTGAATTTTTTGTTTGCTAGTGGTCATAACTTCAGATATAAATTCTGGGGTGGAATGAAAAACTGTGGGGCTTGTTAGGAAAGAAGCCTGATATGAGTTTAATCTAACTTGGACATGCTTCTCTAACCTGCATATTGCTGTTAGTGGAAGTTCCTCACTTATATACTGAAATCTTGGTCTTCAATGTTATCCAGTGTGTTTGCAGCTGGGAAGATAGAGACAAAATGTTTAAGGAAGTTGAGGGGATAATTAGACGTCAAGTGAAGGTTAGACCGTCTTTCTTTAAGAAGATTGTTCATTTATCTTATTGGTGAAGTTGTTTTATTTCAGATGGAAATATTCATTTATACAGCTTCTGTTTTCAGATGTCAGTTCTTCCAAGTGTACAGCCTTTTCATGCGATCGCCTATCCCCTTGATCCTATGCTGGCTCTTGAAATAAGGTAGACTGGTAGACTGGTAGATTACTGGGTAGTAATACCATAGTTTTATGTTTAATTTTTTTTTTCGATGTAAAAATACTAGTGCTCTTATTTTGAACTTCTATCCTGTAGCCGCAAGTACGCCCAGCACTGCTCAGTTGTTGCATCTCGGTATGCATTATCTCCCTTCAAGCACCCATCACCTACTCCAATAAAGAGTGGATGTCGCCAGCGTCTAAGGATTGGGTATGTGTATCGATCTGTTAGTGATATGTCTAGGGAGTTGGAGATGCCCTCCTCAAAATCAGTGTGCTTTTGCTATGCAGATATGTGAGCAGTGACTTTGGTAACCACCCTCTCTCTCATCTGATGGGCTCTGTGTTTGGCATGCATAATAGTGAAAATATTGAGGTGTGTTTGTTTCATCCCTCTGTATCTTGGTGCGCACTATCATGCTATCTCTCTTTTGCCCCCCTCCCCCTCCAAATCTTTCAACATGCTGAGTACACCCAACATTTTTCTCAGGTGTTTTGTTATGCCTTGAGCCCTAATGACAATACTGAGTGGAGACAGCGTACTCAAACTGAAGCGGAGCACTTTATTGATGTTTCTGCTATGTCGTCTAATAAGATTGCTGAAATGATTAATGATAATCAGATACAGGTCCTTGTCAACCTCAATGGCTATACCAAGGTCTGCTTCAATCAATCTATCTTCCAGAGGTTATTTTGACCACAAAATAGACAATTAATGTAGTATTTTTTTTTATTATCTGAATCTTTGTCCTATGGGCTTTAGCTTAGATTGTAGCATCTCTTCGGGACTTTAAAAGTAGGATTATTGAATTTACTGATTTTAATCTTCTAATTGTATGATGCAGGGTGCCAGAAATGAGATATTTGCAATGCAACCGGCACCTATTCAAGTCTCATACATGGGATTCCCTGGGACAACGGGTGCTGCATACATTGACTACTTGGTTACTGATGAGGTTAAAAGAACTCTCAAATCTTTGATTTAGTCGTTATTTTTCCCATTTTTTAAAAGATGACATCATTTTGTGCACCTTTAGTGGGGTCTCTTACCTTTCCTTTCTCTTTATGCTAACATGTCACATATTTGTACTGCAGTTTGTATCACCTTCCGAATCTGCTCATATTTACTCCGAGAAACTCGTTCACGTGCCTCATTGCTACTTTGTAAATGATTATAAACAGGTAATCATGTCTTTTGGATACTTTAATTCTGTAAAATGTTATCCATTAGTTCTTCCATTGATGATTGGTAAATCGTCTTCTGTGGGCTCAGAAAAATAGAGATCTATTGGACCCAAATTGCCGGCCCAAAAGGTCAGATTATGGTCTTCCAGAAGACAAATTTTTGTTTGCATGCTTCAATCAATTATACAAGATGGATCCTGAATTCTTCACTACCTGGTACTTTTTTATTTTCTTATGTTTCTTTGTTAAGCTGAAGTCCTTTCAAGTTTCAACCGAACTACTTTACTGAGCCGGGCAGTATTTCTCATGTACATTTATTATAACTTATCCACATTTACCTTTTGTGTTTTAAGGTGCAATATCCTTAAGCGTGTACCTAACAGTGCATTGTGGCTCTTGAAATTCCCTGCTGCTGGAGAATCAAGATTACGTGCATGTAAGTCTTTCGCCTTTTAGAAATAAGAAAGGTCATCAGGATGATAGCGATGATACTCTTTTAGATAGAAACTAACCATAATTCATGGAAGGTAAACTGAAAAGAGACACTAGTCCTTAAAGAAAACTTTGTGCTCACCCCATTCACTGTCAATATGTCATCTTAATCTCCTTGTAACAGATGCCGCTTCACAAGGGGTGGGGCCCGATCAGCTTATATTTACTGATGTTGCTGTAAAACATGAGCACATCAGGCGTAGTGCTTTGGCCGATTTATTCTTGGACACGTAAGCCATCGCTTACTCCCAGTTCGTACTACTGTTTCAGCACTGTAATTTTCTGTTACACAACTTTGATTCTATTCTTTGACGAGTATGCAACATTGTTAAATAGGCCATTATGCAATGGACACACCACTGGTACAGATATCCTCTGGGCTGGTTTACCAATGATTACGTTACCCTTGGAGAAAATGGCTACTCGGGTAGCTGGCTCTCTGTGTCTTGCTACTGGACTTGGGAAAGAGATGATAGTCAACAGGTAATCGGCAAGTGGTTATCGAATTTGGTTTGTCGTTATATCCTTCCCGTTTATGGTTGCTTGGCAAGCTTTTGTTGTCTTGATAGGGTAACAGAACTGTACCACATCTTTTTAGAGGTGTACACTGTACAGTCTACTCTGGCAGTACCCAAACATATTCCAATTCAAGTAATTCTCTAGCAGTCCACATGGTTTCATGTCTCTTAGTGTAAGTTGCTAATCGCATTGCTTGTGTTTTGGCAGTATGGATGAGTATGAGGAACGGGCAGTTTCACTGGCACTACATCCTTCGAGACTTAGAGCTCTTAGAGATCAATTAAAAGCCATTCGTCTAACTTGCCCTCTTTTCGACACTGCCCGCTGGGTATGTTGCTCTAATTCTTAAGGAGTGCCTATATCATATTCCGCATCTGTCAAATCATCTATAACTCTCATATCACCGTGTCTTGTTTGCATTTCAGGTGAAGAACCTCGACAGGGCATACTTCAAAATGTGGAACCTATATTGCTCAGGACAGCATCCTCAGCCTTTCAAAGTCACCGAAAATGACTCAGACTTCCCGTGTGATAGGTAGTACGTAGAGAAGCACCTGGTCGGGAATCGGGATTGTATATAGATTGTAGAGTAGCATTGAATGATATAGAAACAACTCCGAAGGCTTGATATGATTTGAGAGTCCCTTAAGTCGTAGAAATAATGCGATTATTTCGTGCTTCTTTACCTTACCCGTCAAGCACGCCCTGAGGCTGAATGATCCACACCTGTATGACAGCCTTAGGAGCCTGTATGTGTATTGTGTAAAAATATGTATCCTTGAATATGTTTATTATCCAGAGAGATGGTTTGTCAACTTTCACCGGTGTTCGTTCCCGGCTTTACGACACGGTTAATTTACGATGAAAAATAGCACTAATATGAGGTCGTGTCGTAAAATGTTAAATGCTCGCACTAGCCCTTCATCGTCCTAGCCGTCAGTCGTGACCTAACGCAAACCAAACCCACACGGATACACGATCGAGTCGTACCGTCCGAGCTTGGATTGATGAACCTATTTGCCCATTGCAAAGAGAGTCATGGAACCCAAGTCACATCACTAGTGAAAAAATGAAGCGTGAGGCTCACAATTTGTTGACAGCCTAAAAAAAAAAACAGAAGAAATGCTCTCACGAGCAAGTTCCACCCTCCGCCTCTCTCTCCACCGCGCCAACCACCACCACCACCACAAAACCACCCCAACCGCATCCTCTCTCCTCCGCTTCCTCTCCACAATCTCCGCCACCAAACCCACCGCAACAACAACCAAGAACGACGACTACTTCGCCGCAATCCACCACATCTCCAACATAGTCAGCCGCGACATCTACCTAGAAAGAACCTTGAACAAGCTAAACATCGCCGTCACCAACGACCTCATCTACCGCGTCCTCCGCGCCTCCTCCCGACACGGTCCCCAATGTTTCCGTTTCTTCAACTGGGCCCGGACCCACCCGACCTACTCCCCGACCTCCGTCGAGTACGAGGAGCTCGTCAAAACCCTAGCTCGGTCCCACCACTGGGAAACAATGTGGAAAGTCGTCGAACAATTGCGCGCGCAATCCAGCGACACCGTCCGCCTCGGCGGCGACACGGTGGAGTTCATAATCCGAGAGTACGGAAACAAGGGCCACGTCGACGAGGCGGTTAGGGTTTTCAATTCGTGTGAAAGAATATTCGGTTGCGAACAAAACGTCGCCGTTTACAACGCGCTGTTGTTCGCGTTGTGCAGCTGTAAGAATTTCTACGGCGCATATGCGTTGGTTAGGAGGATGATTAAGCGGGGGAAGACGCCGGATAAGGAAACGTATTCGATACTCGTTAGTGCCTGGTGTAAAGCTGGGAAGATGAGTGAGGCACAAGATTTTCTTGAGGAGATGAGTAAGAAAGGGTTCAATCCGGCTGTAAGAGGGCGGGATTTGTTGATTGATGGGTTGTTGAATGCAGGGTACATTGAGTCTGCTAAGAATTTGGTTACGAAAATGGCGAAACAAGGGTTTGTGCCGGATATTAGGACGTTTAATTCGTTGTTGGAGGCGGTTTGTAAGTCGGGAGAGGTTGAATTTTGTGTGGGATTGTTTGGGGATGTGTGTAGGTTAGGGCTTTGTCCTGATATTGAGAGTTATAAGATTATGATTCCGGTGGTAGCGCCATTGAATAGGTTGGAGGAAGGGTTTAGGTTGCTACATTGTGCAATTGAGGAAGGGCATAAGCCTTTTCCGAGTTTGTATGCACCTATTCTTAAGGCATTGTGTAGGAATGGCAAGTTTGATGATGCTTTTAGCTTTTTTAGTGATATGAAGGTGAAAGGGCACCCGCCTAATAGGCCGATTTATACTATGTTGATTAGGATGTGTGCGCGTGGGGGGAGGTTTGTTGAGGCTGCTAATTACTTGGTTGAGATGACTGAGATTAATTTGCCACCTTTGTCTAGGAGTTTTGATATGGTTACTGATGGTTTGAAGAATTGTGGGAAGCATGACTTGGCTAAAAGGGTTGAGCAATTAGAAGTGTCTTTGAGAGGCTAAGGCGGGGTTTGATACATCAGTTGATGTTTTTAGGGTCTCTGTTATGGTTGTTGGATCCATACACGAGACTGCGTGAGCAAGAAGGCGTGTTTTTGTGGACTTGGTAAGCGTTTCAGTCCAGTACATTTGTTCTGGTATTGCTTGATAGATAGATATCTTATGCTTGATTTAGCAATGTGGATTTTGTTGCTTTCTTATGTTCGTCAGGACACATGGAATTGAGATGAACACTTGATTTTTTCGTTTCTGAAATTGTGCTTATTTTTAGCAAGTCAAGACATATACTTACTCTGTAGTCTGTAGATGGGTATTGAAAAGTTCATGAACAATTTTCAGCTGGCTTGTGTTCCTTCATTTTTGGACGCTGAATGATTTGTCTGATGTCATAGCTTTTGGGATTAGGTTCAGTAGTATTAGTTTTCTCTGATTTGTGGTGTACGTAATCAGACTGGACGAATTTATGTGTAGTAGCATTGACAATTTGTGCTTCAATGTTTTGTTCACAAGTTTAGGACTCCGGTGTTATCGTGGAACGAATACGTTGATATGCATTGAGAAGGTGACCCTTTGATTACAACTTGTTTTCGCTAGTTTGTGTAATCCCTTCCCGTCCCTAGGCATTCTTTTCTCACTACTTTAACCAATGTGCTTTTTAATACTTGGGACATCCCTTTATGCAACCTTGTATATGAAAACTAGCTGCTAGTTTCGTAAGCCGAAACTATCTGCTATAGTGAAGACAAAATTACTCCCTGAAGTTGGATTTTTAGGTTGGCTTTTTTCTTTCTTTCTTTCTGTTTGCTATCTCGTTGATTTGTTATGAGATGGATGATTTTGTGTGGAGTCTGACCATTTGTTAACCGAAGATGGTCTATATGCACTAAGGGGTATTGTCTGGATGACCTCCTTTCTAATTCTTCATCTTGCATGACAAAATCCATTGTTGGTGATATTGTGGAAATGTGGAGTTCTATGCTGATGTTGGATGGTGGCTAGGTATATGGTTTGGAGTGGAGTGTTGTATTATAAACTTTACTTTGAGGCATATGATGAAGTGACATTCAATGTGGTAGTTTGATACCAAACGGTGTAATTTTTTATACAAGAAGCTAGTGATAGAAAAAAGAGACCTCGTCTCCTTCGATTATAAAGCTTGTTGGTGTTACTACTCATCAAGACCCTAGCTTTATATTCTCCCAGATTTTGTAATGCATAAAATCGTATATAAGTACTCCGTTGCCTCATATTTGCTTAACTTTCTATAGTTCTATTTAGAAGTAATGAAATGACTTAAATGAGGACGGGCTGCTTGTTGAACTATCCCTGATAGTTAGTTACTTAGTATAAAGCTTTGCGTTGTCGAGACCGGATTTTGTTGATCCTAAGCATGAAGCCAGATTATATTGATGTAGTTTTGTCTTGATTAGTGTATATTGAGTGCTAAACGTTCTTACTGTGTTTATTTTCAGATACCTTTTGTTTGCAAGTTTTTGCTTGGACTGCGGGGTCAAAAATTAGAACTCCTCATTGTTTGGGCAAAGCCTACCAGGTCGAGGTTTATTCAGCCTCTTGTCACACAAATTACTGACTTGATTGATGTCAAAATGTCAGTCATTCAAACGGCCATAGATCTGATGATGACCGTGCCACGATGATTCTTCAGCTCTGCTATGCTCTCTGGGGCACGATTTCTATCATTACTCATGAAGTTCAGTATTCACCCTGATGATGTTTGCCCTTCTTTTTGAGGATGTGACCCAGGTAGAGAGTAGTGTGTTGGGCGGAAATGCACGTCTTTGGGGAACACTTGAGCTGGTTTCTTGTGATGCGACTTCTGTTCAAGTTGGTTTCTTCAGGGGACTAACGAACATGGTCTACTTTGGGCAAACGAACACACATCTGTAATAATCTCATCATTCTTGTGTCTTATTCCACCCGAATATGAACATTGGAATGCTACACAGTACACTCCCTTACTTTTTGTGAATATTCTAAATTCCAATATGACAACTGTAATTTTTTAATGATCTGTAATTTTTTAATGGATTCAGATTCCCTAGAGTTGGGATAAATGTACATGGTAGAGTTAACTTTTCTTTTTAAGTAAATTCTACCGTGTAGAGTTATTTTTCAACTCTATGGGATCTCAATCCAATTTTAATTGCCTCTCCCAGTTAAACTATTGATTTTTTTTTTTTTTTGGGATAATGCACTTGGTATCTCCCAACTTTCAAACATCGTGTATTCGTGTATGGTTATTGGTTACAACTTACCGTAATGAGTTGGAGTGTGGAAATGAAAGTTCGCGCGCATCTCATAAGTGTTAACAACCTCCACCACCTCTCCTTTAAATCGACAATCGTCAAGTTTTTTCATGTTAGGCGTCTCCTTTACTCTCTTACCACCTCCACCACCTCTCCTACCACCTCTAGTCGCTAATCATCAACCTATACTCACCGGAAACTACTAACCAACCCTATTTTTCGATGGCTTCACCGCAGGATCTGTAGATACCCTAAATCAATTAAGAATGTGGATCAAATCAAGATTAATAATGTACTCTGTATAATATAGAGTTAACTTTCAATGATCATAAACCTAAGTGAAAATGATTGAAATGATGATTACCAATAATAATCCGACAAAATTAATCTAATCTAATTAGCAAAGTTAATTTGTTGTCGGAGAAAAAAAAAAAAACTCCAAGATCACATATGCAACACTTTGATCAACGGACAACAATTGCATAGAATAAGACTTCCCAAACACGTTCAGATTATTACTCTTATTACTCCCCAACGATTGGACATTGGTCTCTGGTAAAAATTAATAAAATATAAATATAAATTGACCCCCTCTTTTTTTTTTTTTTTTTTTTTTTTTTTCTTCGCTTCTTCCTCTACCTTTCTCCCCCAAATTCGTTTGCAGAAAATTGGGGCAATTATTCTGAGCTCAAACCCAGATTTTTCCACCAAAACCTTAAAATTTTCCAAATTGGGGAAGTACCCATTTTAATTCATCCCCAAATTTCAAATACCCAGTTGAAGATATTTGAAAAAATCAAATTAGTTGAAATTATTCAAACCCAGATTTTTTTTGAAATTTCCCAATTATGATTTACCCCCAAATTTAAATACCCAGTTGAAGAAAAATTGAGGTAAATAAAAAAACCATGGCAGATAACTCTGTATCTTCCCCAAAAACCCTGCAATCGCCAAATGTGATGGACACACCATCGCAAAACCCATCAAATAGTGGTAATAATATGAATAATATGAATATGGCTTCTCCTTCTAATCTCTCTCATAATTCTCCTTCTATTGATATTCCTCGGATTGGTTCTCCTTCTGTTTCCCAAATCTCGCAATCGTCGCAGCAACCGTCGCAATCTCAGTCGCAGTCGCAACAGCAGCAGCAGCAGCAGCAGCAGCAGCAGCAGCAGCAGCAGCAGCAGCAGCAGCAGCAGCAGCAGATGAGTCAGAATGTCAATGTTGCTGGTTTGCAGCAGAATTTGAGTGCTACTGCTTTGCATCAACAGCAGCAGCAACAGTTGTATTCTCAACAATTTCAGCAGCAAATGGGTATTAGTGGAGGAATGGGTTTGGTTTCGAATAATTTGATGGGTTTGCATCGGTCTGGTTCCATGTCGCGGATGAATCAGCAGCTGCAGCAGTCTCAGCAACAGCAGCCACAACAACAACAACAACAACAACAGGTGCAGCAGCAACCGGGTAATACCCAGTCGTTTTCGCAACAACAGCTGCAGCAGCAGCAGCAACTGTTGAGGCAGCAACAAGCTGCTTTATATGGGCAAATGAATTTTAGCGGGTCAATGTTGAACCAGCAACTTCGACAACATCAGCAGCAACAACAACAACAACAGCAGCAGCAGCAGCAACAGCAACAGCAACAAGGTCAGCAGCAGCCGCAACAAGGTGGACAGCAGCAACAGCAACAACAGTTACAGCAGCAGCCGCAACAGCAACAGCAACAGCAACAGCAACAGCAACAGCAAGGGCAGCAATTGAATAGTGGGAACCTGTCACGGTCATCAATTATGAGTCAAAGTGGGAACTTGCAAGCTGCTGCGGCTGCTGCAGCTCAATTCAATTTACAGTCGCAGTTGCTAAGCTCGGTATGCTATCTGTTTGTTGAGATAGATAAATGTTGTGTCATCTTAATATTTTGAAGGATTACTGTTGTTTTGGTGTTCAACTTCTAGTGCTAAGTTGCTGATGGTGATGCCTATGTGTATTTAATGTGATGTGGTATTTGTGTGTTTCCTAAATTTGGTGATTTTTTTAATATTGTAGTGTTCTTTTGCAGAGAATATAAGGGAGTATATTTAAGTATGATAAGAGATGTGATCATGTGGATTGTATGTATGTTTTTTTTTTGGGGTGCGAATTCAACTTGAATATCTGTGGTGATTGAAAGTGTTTCAAGTGTCTATTTTGGGTCGTTAGAAACAGCCTCCTTGTGTTTTCGGCACTAGGTAACAGAGACTTTGAGGCATTGGGGGTAATGTTGTGGTTGTTTGTATTCAATAAAACTTTGTAAGCCATAGGTTTGCTGATAGCAGTAGCATGTAGTTTCACACATAAAAGTTTAAAATGGTGGATATGATGTTCGTCCTTCCTGATTTCTGCTACTTTTTTTTTGTGTAAAATTGCAGCCAAGACAAAGGGCGAGTATTCTCCAAGGGTCACAATATCCACGGTCAAATTCGATTGGGCAAATGCAAGCACTACACATGATGGGTTTTGGCTCGCAAGTTCGTGCAAATGGTCCTATGTCTTATGGACAACGGCTGAACCAGGCTCAGTTGACGCAGCAACTTACTCAGCAAAATGCACTTTCATCTCCTCAGGTATAAAGTTCAACTTAAAATATCTTTGCTTCATGCTAGATTCAAGGTTCCTTAGTTTTTGCCTCATTCATTGCGACCTAGCTTATGCAGGTACAGTTTCAATGTTTTCTTTGAAAGAAACTGAAAGGGTCATGTATCGTAGTGGGTAGCTAGGTTGGAAATTTTTCTCTATCTTGTTTCAGTTCGAGTCTTTTAGATATGAAAGCACTTAATAAGCATTATCATTCTGTTACCAACCCTAGGAGTATTCTATCAGATAGATGTCTGTATAAGGAAACTCTTTGAAGTCGGATTTCCATTGTTTTCCTTACAATTTTACCTTGGACATTGTTAGAATTGAGATTTTATGGGTTTGTTTTTGGGACTGCTTATTTAAGAGACGCGAACATGAAATTCTTTTCTGTGAGATTGCTAGTCCCACTTCTGCTGGTATAGTCATCTTAAGGGTAATTTCTTTGACCACTAATTTAACCAGTTAAGTTAGTGTGTGAATTAGTTGTGATGTACTCCCTCTGATTCTTTAGATTTGCCCCATTTCATTTGGGCACAAAGTTTAAGTGTAGTGGGGTAGCCTTGGGTTTTTTTACACGAAAGGACATTTGTCCCATATGTACATGGGTATGTCCAACCTTCAATGCCATATGTACATGGGTATGTCCAACCTTCAATGAAAGGTAGAATGGACTTATGCCTATACACATGCCACATATAAATATAAATGGGGCAAATCTATTGCACCATCCAAAAAAGGAAAACTGGGCAAATCTAAAGAAATGAAGGGAGTAATTCTGTTTTTATTTTAATGGAACTCTTACATCTTGCACCAGAAAGAAAATTATTATGTAGAGTGCTATGCTACTAAGAGTACTCTCCTTTAGAGGAAAGGAATTTGGGGGATTAATTCTCATGTTGTGTATCAAGGAGTTGTGTAGGTTTGGGCTTCGGTGAAATGTTCCAAGGCCTGTTTTTCATATTTACAGGACTCGTTTGTGTTCATAGACAGGGCAAACCCCCTAATTTTATGGCGCCGGAGAGAATGGCATGGATAGGTAGAATTCATGGGGACTATTTTTTTTTTTTTTTAGTTTTGAGGGACTTTAAACACCATTGAGTCTTGTGATTATCTTATAATGTGGTTACTTGTGTGCAATCTGTAGCTATTTTAAATGGTTATCTTCTTTCTTTGTTATTGGGGAAAGCAAGATTTCTAGCCAGTCAACAGCTTTACATGCCTATCGGACTTAGCTTGCCCAGATAATGATTCCGCTGATAAGCTCTCTTATCCTCAATCACTGAACAGTTTCGTGTCAATTTTCCAGTCCATATAATTCTATTTTGTCAGGGGATATAAAGGTTGCTCGGACAAGGTAATTGAGGTGTTGACTGAGCTTATTAACATTCTTTTTTCTCTGTATTTTGAATTATGGTCGAACAAAAGTTTAAGTACTGTCTTCTTTCTTTCCCTTTTTATGTGGTCTTTTGGAGTTTCTAATTCTATGATTCTATTTGCAGAAACCGCAGGGTCAAAACTTATCACGGACCTCATCACTGGCATATATGAACCCACAGCTGCCCAGCTTAACACAAAATGGACAGTCACCTTTGATGCAGAGCTCTTTGACACAGCAGCAATGGTTAAAGCAAACAATGACTGCGTCAGGGTCACCATCGTTGCGCATGCAGCCACATCAAAGACAACTCATGATGCAGCAGCAGCAAATCGGTCAGTCATCTCAGTTACCACAGAATATGCCCTTAACTTCCCAGCAGTTATCTCAGCTGGCTCAGCAGCAGCAATTAACGGGGCATCCTCAGCTACAACAGCAATCACCACAGCAAACGAGGCAGCTACAACAACCTTCAACGGTACAGCATCAACAACCACAGCAACAGCAGCAGTCACAACATCAACAGGCACAGCAGCAGAGCCAGCAGCAACTCCTCCCGCAACAACCATCTATAAATCAGCAGCAACTGTCTCCTAGGCTACAGGGGCCATCAGGACAAAAGTCTCTCAGCTTAACTGGCTCGCAGCCAGATGCTACTGTATCTGGAACAACCACTCCAGGGGGGAGTTCAAGTCAAGGAACAGAAGCGACGAACCAACTACTTGGAAAAAGAAAGATACAGGATTTGGTATCACAGGTACTGCTTGGTTTTCCGTTCTGTTATGTCTCATGTAGCATGAGAAAGGGAAATCACATATTTTTCCACTTATTTATGGATGTGCAAGAACTCCGGTTGACAGTTTTTCAGATGTGTATTTTCCATGCTCCTGTCAGAAAATATTAAAAACACAGGATGCACTGTCCTTTTGTACAGTCTGTCATTCAAGACTATCTGGTCAATTAGAAGTTCCGTCTGTGCTAAAAGATATACCCGTTACATTAATTACTAGCAGTCCCCCCTCCCCCCCCCCCCGGGTCCTGGGGTTCTTTAATTTCTGTTCTTACTCCATTTTCACATTGTTAACACAAATATCAGTTGGTTTCAGCTTATCTTTACCTAATTCTAGATATGGATATACCAGGTGGATGCACGAGGGAAGTTGGATCCTGAAGTTGAAGATCTTCTATTAGAAATTGCGGATGACTTTATTGATTCAGTGAGTCCTGCTGCTAGTCTATCAGTGTAATTACATGTTCACTGATTTTTGTTTCTGATTGTCATACATGTATGTGATTTACTCTTTCCTAATGTACCACTTGGATGGTAGGAACTTGCACTTCTCATTGTTTTTGACAAATTTGGTATTTATCAATATGTTTGCTTGGCATGTATATTCTAACCATTGTGTAGATATTTCCTTTCACCTAAACTATCCTAGTTTTTTCTTTTCTTTTTTTTCTTTCTTTGATCTTATCGAGGTTCCTTCTCTGCAGGTTACTACATTTGCATGCAATTTGGCTAAGCATCGGAAATCTTCTACATTAGAGTCCAAGGATGTATTACTACACCTAGGTATGTTTTTTTAAAACTTCTTATAGTCCTCAACTGTGGTTTGAATTGATGGTAGCTGGAGTCATATGGTTCATGAAGTGCTTAGCTTGAACTCTCTTCAGTTGTTGACTACTCCTTCCGTTCGGCTTTAGACGGCGTAGGGCCAATGGACACGGTTTTTTAGGTGAGCGTACACGCTAATTGGCTAATCCAAGTTTCAAAAAAATTGCATGGCGGGTTAGATATTTTCATCTAACCCGCCATGCAATATTTTTGGAATGTTGATTAGCCGATTAACGGGTACACCCACCTTAAGAAGCGTGCTCATCGGCCTACGCAGTTTATAGCCGAACGGATGGAGTACATGTTATGAATTGAATTTGCTTCTTGCTATTAAAGTCTCTTCTACATTCTTCCTCTTTTCTACTTAAGTTTGCAGAGAGAAAACATGTGAAGGGCTGATCAGTGATATGTTTAAGCCTGAGAAGTAATTGCTCTACTATCAACAAGTTTATTGAAAATATCGTTTCTAATAGTTAGTTGCTTTGGAAGTACATGTAGTAAACATTTACGAGAATGGAAAACATGATAAGAAAGGACAGGAAGGAGTGAAAGATAGTTTGGTCCTGCTCCCTGCCAATTGTTATGGCTTTTTTAGTTTCAATTTGTTTGCTTCCCATATTGTTTTTTGGGAAGCTTGCTAGAGGGTTTTTGAGGTTATATTACATAAACATGATCAGTTTGTCCTGGTGCTTTGCTCATAGTATCATAGTATGGCAAAGCCTTATACCCCCACACATGCCCCTTTGATGTAAAAAGAGAGTAACCTACACTGTAGATTTCTATGTGGAAAGTGAAATGAGGACGCTCCTTGTACTACTGTCCTATTCATGAGTTTACGTCTATGACAACAAATTTCTTCTGTTTTATGCTCATTGCAGAAAAAAATTGGCACCTTACAATTCCAGGGTACTCAAGTGAGGACCGTAAGGGAAACACAGATAATGTAAGTTATTGCTCTCATTCTCATTTGCAGCCTTTCATTTGTTATTAAATTGCGTGTGAGGCTTACATATATCGTGTTAAAACTGACCAATGGGAAGGTGTTGGTCCGGAGGAAATGAGTCCAGCTTGTTTCACTCAATGATTCCACCCTCATTACTCCATTCCTTTCAAGGTGAAGGAACGAAGTGTAATTTAATATACTCGTGAGACATGTTGCCATTGTTGTTATCATTCATCATTTTTATCATAATCATCACAATTGCAAGGAGTTTGGAAACTCATTCTAACTTAACATATCTGGTGGTTGCAGCCTTCAAGTGATATTCACAAGAAGCGTCTTGATATGGTATATTTGAATTTCTTACGCTTGCACACAAACTATGCGAGTCGGAGTATCTATTGATTTTGTGGATTGAATCTTCGTGTGACATGTATACCAGATACGTGCGTTGATGGAATCCTCTCAGTCAGAATCCCACGCAAATAGTTCGAAAGATCTGGTCAGACCTGGCCTTGGTAACTTGGCTGGTGCTAGTCACATGATGAGGCCCTCCCCTAGTTCAGAGCAACTTCTAACACAGTCAGCTGCTTCTCAAATGCTGCAGCAAATGACAAGATTTTGAAAGATTTACCGTTCTTTCACATCAATTGGGTGTACATTACGGTCAGTAATCTTTCCTCTACTACTGTACACTTCTTAACTGAATGTATTAACAGTGTTATGTCCAATTTTCTCTGTTTTTTTTTTCCGCAACCTGCATAACTGCTATCTTTCACTTTTCTTTTCTCGTAGAATATAGTTTTTGACTCTTTTTGGCAACAAATTTGGACCTGTTGCAAGATGAGTACTTTTTTGATATCTGAGTCATTTAAAAGTTGTTCAAATTTCTGCACTTTGTTCGTACTCAAGTCTATGATATATGATTTTCTTCAATCATGTTGCATTCAACCTTAAGGACTACTAATACCCGTCAGTAATGTTATTGGCGGAGTCAGGCATGAGCCTCAGCATCAACTTCATTGATTACTAGCTTGTGGTGTTTGGTAAAATGATGTCTTGGTATCAGGGCATGTCTTAGGAATAGAGCCATAGAGGTGTAGAAGATATGTAAGATGGTCCAGTGGAGACACCATCGTATTTGGAATAACCTTGTTTAACTGTTCCGAGTCAAGTCTTTTTCCTCTGGAAAGCTAAAGCAAGAGGTGACACTTGAATGTTAATAGAATTTGGTCAACGCCAGAGCACAAACACCTCCTTCGCTTATAACTGTTGGTACTGTGTGGCTTCTAGACCAGTATCTTGTGTCCAAACAAGATTGAACAGCCGTCCTATCCAAAGCTCTGTGTCTTGTTATGGGGTTCATGTTAAAAAATTTCCGTATAATTTCTGGGGCAAAGGCGTAGTTGAAAGTGACATGCATCATTGGGTTCATGGTGGTGTCTTTTCCAATAAATTTAAGGGCCTTCACGCCTTCTTGATTCTTTTGGCAAACTTCTATGTTTTTGTTCGAACGGAAGTATGACTTGTATTCATGACTTTTCATCTGCTGTATCTTGTCCAAAACTTCATCTTTTATATAAGCTGTTTTTTCATTTTAAGGAGCTGGCCAGCTGCCTACGTGTCATTTTCAATGGTACAATGAAACTAAGTCCCATGACTTTTGTTCTAATCCTGATCCATACTCCTCGCAGGTTGGATAAAACATTGGTTGCCATACTCAATAACGGGCAAGTTTTTGAAGCGTACTCATTTAACTGGTAATAATTTATAAAGTGGGCATATGCAAGGTCGTCTTTTTATAAATTAGCATGTGTATATTATTTTTGTTGATGGAATTCCGAGAAGATTCGAGAAATTATAGGTAAATTTAGATGATAGTTCCATTTGATGCTGCAATTTTCTATCGGTAAACACATGAACTTCATGTCTTGTAATCCTATATCGCAAAAACTTCCCTTTGGGAAATTGTAGTTTGATGGTGTTGTTTGTTTTGCATAGGTTTTTGTTTTCCTCAGAGCCACAGATGTTCTCTGATCTGTAACACTTTGATGTCTAAAATGAAAGTTATTTGACCTTCTTTTCCGGTTGTGTGTTATTGTTGATGATGAAGTTAACAACAAATAGGATTGCGCAGAACTAATTTCGGAGATGTACTTGAAAAGATACCATACATTAGTACATTATCTCTGTTATTGTAAAGAAAATCAGATGCGTGTCTAATCTTGTCTTCTACGGTGTATTTTTGATGTACCTTTATCAGTTAGGAGATGCAGTAAACAGCCCTTCTTCATTTGCAACTAGAACACTACATACTGTTAATACATACATTGGCTGCTTAAACATGATTATCCTTGGCAAAAGAAACGACTGTGTTTTTGTACATGCTATGTTAACTCTGCGCTTCCAAGAAGGTATTGAAGTCCTCTCTTAGAACTCCTGGTTTTCTGTCAACATTGTGGTCTTGATCTTGGTTGTCATCATTTTCGTTATCGAACACAAATGCTGCTGTAACTGGAGATTGCATGTCACTGACACTGCACCTGAGCATCTCCATAGGTAGATCAAAAAAGAGGTTTGCAGAGTCGCCCTCGCCATCTTCATGCAGCGATGACGAAAAAGATCCACACTCAAACCTCTCCAGGGAAACTGTCCTTGATATAGTAGGTGGATCAGTTTGGATGGAGACCTGTGTAGATGCTGATGAGATTGATCTTACAGGCTTTCCTTTCCCTCTGGGAAGGAAAAGGCATAACTTGCCGCACTTAAACCCGTCTTCTGGGTAGTTTTGATCTCTGCTTTTGCTCTTCTTCATGTGGCTAAGACGGTCCTCACCACTTGGACCTAATGGAGGCTTAGAATAGCTTCGAATGTTGCTAGACTCTGTTCGGCCTCCTCTTGGGTTGTTGTTATTTGATTTCTCGAGCCAGAGATCAAAGTCATCCGTATGGGTGCTTGATCTCCTACCTTCCCCAAGCGATCTGCTTCTCCTCTGGTTTGTCTCAGCCATTGCAAGGTGAGTATCGTCCATTGTGGACTGGATACGTGCAAGGTTATTTTTCGAGCTTTTGTTATGATCATTTTGGCTCTTCCATATTTTCTTTAGAAGGCTAGTGCTATGTGGGGATGAGGAGGCTGAGCTAGGGAGGCTTGAGCTCACGAACTTGAGCTTTGAGGGTGGTGAGGCCACCGGAGGGCTATAACCGGAGCCCTTCCTGGGTGTGACCACCGGAGGGGAAACTAGCCTAAAGCTAGCTTGCCTAATTGTAGTAGATCCTTGTAATGAAATTGGATCAACTGAAATCTGTCTCTCATTTTGTGAGGGCTCTTTTGTAAGCAGGGCTCTAGGGGGTTCCACCCCATAGAACTCGGGACCATGACCGGTGTTGATTGTCATGTATATGTCCTCGCTTTCACTGAACGTGCTATCGGAGTAGCGAGCGCTATCCCCGGATTGCGGTGGTGTAACCATGACAGAAGAGGGAAGAATAATAACTTTTGTGATTTCAGATGGGAAACTTGTGCGAAATGATGTGAGTTTTACATAAGGTGTGTTGCTTGATAACATATAAAGGCAGTAGCTTCGAAATAAAGGACGTGCATGCCATATACTAGTAGTTCTTTTTCTTTTGGAACAAATATAGTGATCTTCATGTCATGTATTTGAACAAGCCGGCTGATTTTAATGGAAAGTATATACTATCATTGGTTGAAATTTGACAAGTTTTGTTATTTGTTGCGTTTAAAAAGTCTTCTAATTTCACATACAATACATGGTCAATTGATAAACAATTATAGACATGCCGGCATCTTAGAGTTCTATGTCAATGGAAGTAGGTGTTCTATTTATTCCCAATCTAAGGATAACAATCAACACATAATTACATTAGTTGTAGTATGAATGTTGATGCTTGATAAAAAAAAAAAAAAAAAAAAAAAAGGGTTTAAAAATGGTGACTATTAATCAAAATTGTTTGTGTAACTTAAAAACGAATACTTTGGCTGAGATACAATTCGAAAGAACGAAATGAAAGATTTCTCTGTGTTTACGTAAGAAGAAAGAAAATGACTTCTTTGGATTAGAGCGAGTATGGAACAAAGTTTAGTTTTTTTTTTTTTTTTTTTTTTTTTTTTTTTTTTCAAGATGAAATGGAGGTATATATAAATCATCACAATTTGGAATGCATATGAAAAGTTTGTCCACCATAGGATTAAGATCGACATAGTCGTTGTCGTGAGTCCAAAACCTCATATTCCCACCTCTACAACATTAACTTGGTACCGGAAAAATATAAGTCCATCCGCTTAATCTAATGGATCACAAGATCCAAACCCGACCGACAACATTCAACGCCTGATAAAATAAAGAAACAAGAAACACTCGGTGTGTGCTTCGCTTACTCTGATCTACTGATCAACAACACAACACAACACAACACAGGCACTAAAACTACATCATCACCAATGGTAGCGTATATGAGACTCCTCATCCCCAAACCTGGGTCTCCGTTTCTTTTCTGTCTTCCTCTCCGTTCACCAGGTATTCCCTTTCCCATTCCCATTCCCATTCCCATTTACTCTTCTTTCCCTCATTCCTTTAATTTTTCTTCTTCCGCGGCTTCTGTTCTTGATGATGATGATGATGAAGATCCCCAATTGTTCCTCAACTCTGTTAGAGATGAGTGTAAATTAGGGTTTCGTAATGTTGATTTCCCCCTTTCCCTCTTTCACCGCATGATTCAGCTCCGTCCTCGCCCTTGTATTATTACATTTAATCAGCTTTTTACTGCAATGTCCAAGATTAGACCCAACCCCCCTTTTACCACTCTTATTACCCTCTTTAATCAACTCGAAATGTCTGGTTTACGCCCCGATAGACATTCCCTTGGTATTCTCACCACTTGCTACTGCCGCTTGGGCCGCCTCAACCTCGCATTCTCACTCCTCGGCAAGAACTTTAAGCTTGGCTATCCGCCTGATATTGTCACCTTCACTACCTTAATTAATGGCTTCATTCACTCGGACAATTTACCCGAAGCTGTCAGATTGTTGGATAAAATCGTCAAGCTTGGTTTCCAACCTGACCTTATTACCTACGGTGCTATGTTTAAAGGGCTCTGCCGCACTGGTAACAATGCCGGTGCTCTCAATTTGCTTCGGAACATGGAGTCTAGAGGCGCTTGTAAGCCTGATATTGTCATATACAACACAATCATTGACAGCCTTTCTAAAGACCGGTTGTTACCTCAAGCCCTCCGTCTCTTCAACGAGATGAAAACCAAGGGCATCTCACCTGATGTTGTGGCCTATAATACTTTGATTCGAGGAATGTGTAGTCTAGGTCATTGGGATGATGCCAAGCTCTTGTTGGCTGAGATGTTGGAAAGCAATGTAGCTCCTAACGTTGAGACATATAACATGCTCATTGACATGTATTGTAAAGAAGGCATGATTGTTGAAGCAAGGGCTATTCTTGAAATTATGACTAATCAAGGTGTGAATCCTAATATTGTTACCTACAATGCTCTCTTGGACGGGTATTGTATGCGTGGCGAGATGGAGGAGGCGGAGAAGCTAATAGATTTGATGGTCAAGCGTGGCTCTAAACCGAATGTTGTGAGTTACAGCATCCTGATTAACGGATACTGCAAGTCTAGAAAGGTTGACAAAGCGCTAGAGATGTTCCAAGATATGCGCTTCCAGGGAATTTCTCCAGATGTGATCACCTTTACCACTGTTATCGATGGCTTATGCAAGGACAATAGACTTGAATGTGCCATCCAACTTTTCAACAGGATGAAAGCCGATGGTTTCGTGCCAGATATAGTCACCTTTAGTACACTTATTGATGGCCTCTGCAAAGGGGGGCAAATTGACAAGGCAAATCATTTGCTTGATGATATGAAGAAAATTGGATTGCAACCTAATGTCATCACTTACAATATCCTACTTGATGCCTTGTGTGAAGGTAATAATCAAATTGGAGAAGCAGTGAAGTTGTTCTCGCTTATTCAGGCTAATGGATTACGGCCAAATGAACGTACATACAATACAATGATCAAAGGGTTCTGTAAAAAAGGATTATTGAATGAAGCCGGTGAGCTTGTAAACAAAATGGGGGACGATACATGCCCCGCAGACGACTGCACCTACAATACAATCATCAAAGGGTGTCTTTATAGTAAAGATATCGCAAAGGCTTTAGAGTATGTCAAAGTAATGACAGGCAAACGCTTCAAGGCGGATGCTCACACTACCTCACTTTTCATTGATTTACAGAGTGATCCTGACATTAGCGATGCAGACAAGACGTTGCTGCTTAAGTTTTTCAAGACCTGAATGTTGGATTGTAGCCATCACAGTTGCTGATACTGAACATAGTGCTCTACCTGCTAGTTAGTTTGATTCAAGTCTCCACTGTTTAGCATAATGTCAGGAGTTGAACTCAGATATCATTGCTAAGGAGGTCTTACCCAGTAATTAAGGCTGACTTCTGACACCGTGGACCGTTTTGAGTTATTTAAAAACACACACAAGATTGAACTGCGCTTTCAAAAATATATTTTGAATAGCTAGTATGCCTGTTGTGTTAGTTAAGTAAGAGTATAATCACCATCAACACCTCTGAATTGCTAAAGTTTTGTACCGGGCAGGGGGTTTGCATGGTTTGATGAATAATTTTATGAAATACAGTAATATTTTGAAGAATGTAAATGTTTATGTTGGATTGTTGGTGATATCAGTTGGTTATCTGTTCTGTAACTCGACACAGACCCAATAATTTTATGTTTGGTTTGTGTTGTATTGTCGTGTTAACATTTTGTGGTTGAGAATCGGGATTTGATGCTATTGTTGTCCACTAGCTTGATGGATTGGCGACATACTTTTTTCTGAGTCGGGTGTGATTACTGTGCATTATCCGATTTTGCTATGCCCTGCAATTTATACCTTGCAGTGACCATCTTTGAACCTATTCTGGAAAGGGCAACTGCCTGTACAGATTTGGTGGTTTTGTGCGTAACTTGTTGGAAAAGCTTTTGTTTTGAGATACTTTTGTTCTGTTGGCTTGAAGTAGAATGCAGTAGTCCCATGTAACCATGATCTGAACTCTGGAGTTGGTTTATTTCTTGTTGCGATAGGATGATGGCGGAGATTGTTTCGCTCCAATGTGAGCTAATGAAGTACTGGGATTTGAAGTATCAGGATTCAAGAGGAACCAAGATATGCAGCGTCCACTTCAGTAGCTATATGCGACAATAGAAGGATCAAGGACCTTGGAAGAGGTAAGCAAATAACCAAATTTCAGGCTGATGGTTGGGTTTGTGCTCTGATCTTTTACTCCTTGACTCTGTACCTGAAAGTATGCAGGCTGCAGTTTTGTGACAGTATTCCTTCTTTTTAATCGTTACTCCCTCTGTTGTTTTAGGTTTTTTATGTTTCATTTAAATTCCTCACATATTCAAATGAAACGTGAAAAACTTAAAAAAACAACGGAGGGAGTACTAATTTTTGTCTTCTGATGTACGGATGTAATCGTGTTGTTAACAATCCAGTTGCTAGTTTGTTGGAGTTTCAATTTGGTTAAGTTTGCGGTCTTCATGTGGTGGAAACTGTATGTTTGTATACTCCCTCCATTCATATCCAACCTTCCTATTTTTTTTTGCACAAAGTTTTAGGAGTGTATTAAAAATTAGTAAAAGCGAGTGGGAATGGGGACAATAGCACTTTGGAAGCATTTCATTGGTTCAAATGTTACCAAAATAAAAAAGAGGAAGGTTGGATGTGAATTCCCCTAAAAGGAAAGTAGGAAGGTTGGATATGAATGGAGGGAGTATGAAACAAATTTTTTTGCGCCTGATAGTGTTTTTTTTCCTTCCAAAATGTGGAGTAATTCTGATCTTGTTATTCATTCACGATTTAATATTAAGTATGTCAAATTTCCAATTTACGCTAGATTGGGCTTTCGGACGTGTTCTACTAGTCAAGAATCATAGTACAAATTTTTTCTTCTTCAACCGTGATTGCAATACCACCACTAAATACAGTGTTCCTATTTAAGTTGATCCCTAGTCGTTCGTGATCTTGGAATTGGGAGTAATGGTGTCGATTCAATGACTTGCAAGTTACAAGGAACACTTCCTAAAGGGGGAATCATAAACAGGTGATTCCTCACGATATTTCCAAATCAATAAGCAACGACCTGAAAAAAATACAAAGGAATCTCCGAAAAGCTAAAAGAAAACAAAAAAAATGCTCCTAACTAAAAGAGGTAGTTTAAACGCTGAAAACTCTCTTTAATTAGCATTCAATTAACATAAAAAGACAAATAGAAAAAGAAATAGCCGCCGTAGACGAAATTCGTTAGTTGACTTGCACCTGGTATCTTCTTCTTCAATTTTCTTTTTCGCTGCCACTGCAACTCTCCACTCTCTCTCTCTCCTTCTTCTCGATTCTCTCGCCAATTTTTTTTTTATCAATTTCTCTCTCCTCCGGTTTAGTGTCTCATTATTATGGCAATCACTGGTATTTTTCTCTCTTCATAATTCTTTATTATTGTTATTGTTTTGTATGATCAATTTTTTATTTTATTTCATATACCCATCAATTTAGTGTTTTTTTTTTAATCGTAGTTTGCATGTATAATAATATGGTTTTTTTTTTTATCATTGATGGGAAATGTTTAATTGGTTTAATTTAAATTGATTGATTGGATTGAATTTTAGTTTTTTTTTGTTTGGTTTCCTCTTTTGTTAGGTTAATTAATGGGTAATTCAGTAAAATTGTGTATTATTGAGGGTGAAATTGGTGGAAGTTAAATTTGAGAGGCTATTAATAGTATTCAGTGTTTGGGATTGAAAGGGGACATGTGATCCGCACTGAATCGTTGCGGCCGAATTGCGTTTGCGATACTAACCCGTTAGAATTTGCGCTATGGGGTGGTCCAATTCCAAATGTACGCAACCTTTACCTCTAATAAGAGCTAAGAGTGGTTGTTTTTGGGAATTTCTTTTGTCAAGCTGTTGAGTGTTTTTTGAGTGTAAAGCATGATTTTCTCTAGTTGTTGAGCTCTGAAATGCTTCAAGTTGCCTTCACAATTACGTTATCAGTAAAATTACCCCAAGTTGGATGATTAATTTTATTTCGGAGAAAACAATTAGTGGAGGTTTTTTTTATGGAATTGAGTATTCTTGAATTGACATGAGCCTTTTAGGAGGAGGGTCATTAGGGACATGAATTTAGTAACAGGCAGTTAAAGAATGATTGGAATGTCCAATAGTTCGAGAAATCTCGGTTTTTCAGTGACATCAATGAGTAGGCAGTATTTAAGGGTAATTGGTATCAGAAAGTTCTTGTGAATGTTGATTGCTAGTGTATTACTCTCATTCATCGGAATGTTTTGAAGATCTCGGGTTTATGTTATCGGCTGTTGAGTGCACTTTGTTTATGATGTACTCTACTTAAGGCTATTTCTTGAATGTGATGTCTTTTGAAACCAGGCACTGCAAGTAGAGCACCACTTCTAACTGGACCAATTATCATTATACCAATTTACATGTTATCTTACCAAAAACAGCGGCTTTTGATGATCACTTTTATGTTTGGTTTTTGTTGTCTGACTTAAATGTCATATTGACATATGAATCTGAAATTTCCAGATGTTGGAGACCCAATCGTGGCTAAAGATAGAGCACGAACTGAGATTCCTATACTTAACAAATTAACTCGTTGGCAGTGGTGGTTTTTGGTGGGACTCAACATCTTCTTTTTAGTTGCTGGACAAACTGCTGCTGTACTTTTAGGAAGGTTTTATTATGATCAAGGTGGATTGAGCACATTTATGGCCACCCTTGTCCAGACAGCAGGTTTTCCCATCCTTTTTATTCCTCTTCTGTTCCTCCCGGCGTCCCCCAATTCTCCAACCCCTTCTGGCGCGTTATCTGGAAAGTACATTTGTCTGATCTATATTGCTCTAGGACTACTTATAGCTGCTGACAACTTTTTGTACTCAAAGGGGCTCTTGTATCTCTCTGCTTCTACGTATTCGCTTATTTGTGCCACCCAGTTAGCTTTCAATGCTGTCTTCGCTTTCTTCATCAATTCACAGAAGTTCACTCCGTTGATTCTGAATGCTGTGGTGATTCTCTCATATTCTGCTGCTCTGCTTGGGGTAAATGAGGATTCTGATGCACCTGATGGAGTAACGAAATCTCAGTATGCCGTTGGATTTCTGTGCACCCTTGGGGCTTCAGCTATTTACTCGCTGTTGCTTTCGCTGATGCAGCTTACCTTTGAAAAGGCACTCAAAAAGGAAACATTTTCCGTAGTGCTAGAGATGCAAATCTACACTTCAATAGTAGCCACTATTGCTTCTGTTGTTGGACTCTTTGCAAGTGGACAATGGAATACTTTGGCCGGAGAAATGCATAATTTCCACTCGGGAAAAGTTTCTTACGTGATGACGCTGGTCTTTACTGGCCTATGTTGGCAGGTGTGCTCCGTTGGTGTCGTGGGCTTGATCTTTCTGGTATCATCTTTGTTTTCGAATGTCATCAGTACCGTGGCTTTGGCCGTTGGCCCTATCGCTTCTTTGATAGTTTTCCATGACAAGATGAACGGCATCAAGATAATTGCTATGTTACAAGCATTCTGGGGATTTGCCTCTTACATTTACCAGAACTACATTGATGAATCTAGGACAACACAGTCAAGGAGACAAAGGGAAACCACTGACAGCAGAGTTGCATCATGTTAGTTTATTGATGTTCATTAGGTTTTATACTCAGGTCAAGTAGGATTCTCAGATCACCATCCTAAATTTATGCAGCTTACGCAACGTCGGCCCGATATACTGGTCATTCTTTTACTCGTTTTGTCAATTTCTGGATACAACTCTTTCACTTAGTATCTGGCCTGTAATCTTTCTCTTTAGATACATGCCAGTGATTTTCTCCTTGTTATGTAGATAAATATTTCGCAGTTATTCATTCTAATACGACACTATATGAATGGACTTGGGAAAAAAAAACACTTGCTAACATTAAGAAGCAAGGAACATTTGAATAGAATCACTATTTTCAATCATAAGTCAGGACACATTTATTGGATAAGAATAAAGAGATTGTAGTAATTTAATTTTAGACCTTTTTTTTGGGTAAAAGCAGAACTTCATAGTATTCTTATAATTTTAGACCTTTTTTTTAGCGTGGGTCATGGGGCGTCGCCCAGGCTCGACTCCATCAGGGCTGGCCTTGACCTAGAACTACCATTATTCCTACTTTTCGGTGATTTTAGGGGAGAGAAAGGCGAGTATTGAAACAATGTGGGCACGCTTGTGTGCCTCTGATCTTTGAGGCAACATCGTAAAGTAGCACAACTTACTTCATATCTTTAAAGTATGTACATAGATCACACATAACAACCAAACTTTCCCAGTGAGTTTTAACATTGTTGCATTTTTAAGACTCAAACTCAGATCTCTACCCATGTGCAACAAAAATGTTCATGGACATTTACTCACTCGTGTCGATAACGAACACTCCAATATTCTCGATATGGACACACAAAATCGTAGTAGAAGTGTATGTGCATCCCTATGTCCATTACTTGGGACTTGAGAGTAATTTGTACTCTACTCCGAAAGTAATTTGTCCCAGATTTCCCCACATTCAAGCGCGCTCTTCCCAATTTCCAGACACAAATTTTCTGCTGAAAATAATTGCTCTGCTCAAACATGGGAATCTGATACTCTAAACCTAGAAGAAGACCTTTCCGAAGTACCCAATTAAATAAAGCGTATGCATTACTCCACATTTAATTTTTTGTTTTGCTGTACTAATTCATACCTTATCTAATTTATTTGATTTGATCAATCTTTAATTGGTATTTGTATTAATCGTATATGATCTTCTGTATATGTTGCTGTTGAATCTTCTTCCTTACGCTATTCTGCAGAAGATTCAAACTCAATGAATCCTCAATACCCAGTTCCCAATTCCAATTTTTACTTCAATCCCTTAAACCCTCCCCAAAACCCTAACCCTAATTTCTCAAATCCCCAATTCAATTGGGCACCTCCGCCTCAATTCCCGCCACTCCAACTTCCCACACCACCACCGCCGCCGCCCCCGCCGCCGCCGCAGCCGCAAGCTCAAAACCCTCTTTCAGATTTGCCCAATTCTTTGTCTTCTCTCAAAACCCTAATCCAATCATCAAAGTCCACTCTCCAATCTTTCTCGTCACTCTTCCCGTCACTTTCTATCTCCTCCAACTCACTAGTTCAATGCCCTTCAAATCCTCATCACTGGGTTCCTTCAACTTCACTCTTCCTGCATTCCCTCAGCTGCCCTTCTGCTCTCGATATCGGTCTCGTTGTTGAAACACTTCAGTACCCTAAAACCCTGAATAATGATCAGCATTTGGTTCAGGATAACAAGTTTGTTCTGCCCCTTAATGATCCCACCTCGGAATTATGCTTTTCCATCGATGATTACGTTGATTTCGAAAGCAATTTCTTTTACCAGGATTGCCCTGGTGTCGTAAGTTCGTTGAGTAGTGATGCTAGTAAGAGAATCTTTACTCTTCCTGGTGTTTTATCTGTTGAATGTGCTAATTATGTTGGTTGTAGTGATAAGGAAAGTGTCGGGTTTGGGGGAAGTAGTGTTAAGGTTCTCCCTTCCGAGGTATGGTTTATTGGGCGCGAAGTTGAGCAATGGAGTGATTACCCGGGTGAGTATTCTTTAAGTGTGGGAAGGGCGCTTTTGTGTGTAGAATGTGTAAAAGAGTGTGATTTGCCAATGTGGGTAATTGAGAATTCACCGCGCTTTGGTGTTGTCGTTGATGTTCCTATGAGAGATCATATGTTTATACTCTTTAGGCTTTGCTTGAAAGCAATAGTGAAAGAAGCTGCACACTCTTATGGATCTTTATTAACTAGTGATGTTAATGGCGGAAGTCGGAAATTCAATTTGAGGTCCTTAAATTTGAAGTGCCCTGTTATGGTTGAAGTTTTGAGGTGGTTGAAATCACAGCTGTCTATCTTGTATGGCGAAATAAACTCGAGGTCTCTTATTTTTGCCATGCTTAAGCAGTTATTATCTAAGGCTGCATCGAATTCATCACTCTTCCGTCTAGAGAGGAAATCGGACCAGGCTTATGGCAATGAGCGAGTGACTGATACATCTAGGGGTCAGTCCTCTGGGAATGTGACTGAGAATGACGGAAATGATAGTAAAGATTAAGGAATGTTTTGCAGACCTATTTTTGTTCACCAAATTGCAGCTGCTATTGCTGCATTGCATGAGAGATCATTGCTTGAAGATCGAATTAGAGCGTTAAGAAATCCTCCTCAGCTGACTCCTTATCAACGGTTAGTTACTTCTCTTCGGTTGTGCTTTAGTACTGTAAATTTTGGAAAGGACTTGACGGCCCTTTGATGATTGTTGATCTGCTATTATATTCATTCTGCGGGCTCTGTTGAAGTTAAACTCTTCTTGGTGGATGCTCTAGCCTGCAAGCTAGAATTTAATTTTTTTTTGTACTTGTCTGGCGGTTTATTGCTATTTATTGCTGGTGATAAGAATCGAGACACAACATCAGTTATTCGAATTTCTGGTTTTCAGTAATTGTTTTTGTAAGCAGGTTGTCTGAGTATTCATATTTGTCAAAGAAGGCTGATGAGGAACGTCATAAACGTCCGGACTACAAGCCATTGATTGAGCATGATGGTCTCCTTAATCACAGGCAGCAGGATAAGGTATGTGATCACAACTTGAAACACTCTGAATCGGATTCTGAATGTTTTTATTTTTTAAATAATTTCGAGTTTGAAAAAGTTGTGGTACACAAAGGTCCATGTCTGTGTTAACTGTAATCTTTGGCTAGAACGGTTATCTAGCTGGTGTTACTTGTTGTACACGTTCGTACCGGGGGTGGGGGGAACTACATTTAATTTTGGAATGAGAAATCTGCCAATGGCTAAGACTAGTTAGGTTGAGTGCACTTTCTTCCAACTTTTACAGTTCTCAATGATGATTCATGAGGTTGGGGTAAAAGTAACTATACGATGCTGATTGGAATGCCTTTTCCAGTTGACCTATTTAAATGGTTATTTGGTCCTTAATTCCTATGTATGGGTTGGATGAATCCATGGTTTCCTCTCCGATTTTCTTGAATCGTCATCTTAGGATTCACAAATGCATTGTGAAAGAAAAGTGCTTAGTATTCCATTCGTAGGTAGTGATTCGATCTCATTCATGATACTTGCCTTGAATCTAGTTATCAAAAAGACTAAAGCACTGATATGACTTATTCACCCATAGCAAAGTAAAAATTTTGTCTGTTGCTGGTGAGCTTTTTTTGGTAATAAATTTATTTTCTTCACACATTTACTGTTTTGGTTTGTCTTCTTATATGTATAGATTCCTTTTCTGTCGTGATTTGAAGAATTTTCCACATTCTTGAGTGATTTTACAGGGAAACAATAAGCTAAAGACAAAAGAGGAGTTATTGGCCGAGGAAAGGGACTATAAACGTCAGAGAATGTCTTATCGTGGGAAAAAATTAAAACGTTCAACGAAAGAGGTAACAAATTATCTGATCCACTCAAGTTTTTTCTTTTTCCTTTCAAGTTTGGCTCTGAAGGGGAGCCTTGGCGCACCGGTAAAGGTGTTGTCGTGTGATCGATAGGTCACGGGTTCCAATCCTGGGAGCACCCTCTTGTCCAAAAAGTGACAAGGGAAGGCTTGCCCTCTATTCACCCTTGTGGTGGTACCCTTCCCCAGCCCCTCTCTTTGCGGGGACGCCAATGTGCACTGGGCTGCCCTTTTCAAGTTTGGCTGTAAAGATCCTTACATTTGAGACACAGGTGTCTGACCTTTATTACTGTAGTCAGAGAACACCATCGAGTTGAGATTTAAGTTTAGCAAGGTTACACAAGAGGGTGTCCGAGCAGTCACCATGATATGGACCTTTATATTGGTATCCCATTTAGCAATGTCTGATGTACATCCTCTTGATGTAACCTGACTCTCTTCATTTTTTTTTACTATCCTTCCCTGATCTCAGCTTCCAACCAAAGAATTTCAAATGATAGATAAAGCATGATCGTTATTTGCCCCTCTTTTGATAAGGAAAAGGAACTTGAATATAGGGATTGGTTATTCTTTACCTATCCTTAGGAAAACTAAATCATACATGATGGATAGGATAGCCGACTAGCCGTCTGTCTTATTCTATTGTTTTGATTCAAAGCCGTCTCGAAGTAACTGATGAAGACTGGCATTGACTGACCTTATTTCATATGATGTGCTCTGTCGATTTGAAGGTAATGAGGGACATCATAGAGGATTACATGGAAGCTATTAAACACACGGGAGGTATTGGGGGCCCGGCAAAGGGAGAGACTGAAAAATCGTTGTTGACATCTACAAATTCCTCTGCTCCAAATGTTACAAGCTCTAAGTTGAATCGTAGTTCACAAAGTAATACACAAGATAATTATAGGACACTGTTGGATGATGACTATCAATATCATGAGACGGATTCTACCCATGCTTCCAGAAGACCTGAGCGGCAAAAGAAGGAATCTCACAGTCATGGGCATGCTGAAGATCAAAGAACTAGGAGTACGGATAGACGGTATAGGGATTATTATTCTAGAAGCCCAAGTAGTGACAGAAGGCGTAGCCGGTCAAGAGAGCAGAGGAGCCAGAGCAGGAACCAAGTTGTTCGTGAAACAAGTGAAGATGAGCCCACAAAAAGAAGATATTCTTCCTCTAATAGATCCAGCCATCACGATTATAAATCTTATAATTCTGCGCGGAGGAGTTCAAGAGTCTCTTACGACCGTAAAGACAAGAGAAAAGTAGTGTCCCCAGATAGACAGAGATGGCCAAAGAACGAATATGGCAGATCAGATTCATTTGGTAGTGTTGAAATCAATGACAGATATGATCCTGCAGAAAGTAGTCATGATGATGATCAGTACAGCAATTACACTAGGGCGACATCTTAATACAATCATTGATGGGCTTTGGATGTTTCACTGTGAATTCGTATCCTTTGTCACTAGCTTTTGCAGTTGTTTTCTCAGGTAAGTAAATTCAGCATGGAATATAATCCTAGGTCTTGATATTTCTTACAACAGCTCATTGGTGTTGGTTTTGATTTTGCTGTAGGAAGTCATTCAGGCTTCAGAAACTTTTTCGTTCGTATCCTTTTTGTATCCTTTAGTAATCTTATTGAATTTATTCTCCATAACCTCCAGCTTTATGTTGTTTCGGTTTTGCTTTTGTGTATGCTGATCTCTGGATGCATTGTGTCTTTATAATTTTAGGTTGGTTTACCCTCCTGTTCTATTACTTTGTTCAGTTGCATCCACCGGACCTTAAGTGCAACAGCTGGTCAAGTATCCTTTTAAAATGCTGCATCAAACTTCTGTCATGACCAATATTATCATTCTTTAGTGCATTGACTCATAGTTACAAAAATTGGAATAAGCTGAAAACCAGATGCTCTGGAAATGTCCTAAAATGAAGTTAACTATCCCTCTAATTATGTGCTTGGCGTCCTACACTTATCCACTTAATGCCTAAATCCTGTGACAACCTTCAGTCTGAAATTAGTCTATGTGAGCACTTGATGAAAAACGATGGTCAGAAAGTCATCTGCGCTTTCAGGCTGGTAGGGGCTCTTTTTTTGCTGTGAATTTTCATTGCTTACTATCTCTTTGGTCATGATCATTACTCAGAGCCAAATAGATGTTACAAAGTATCGTGACATAGGACCAATATTTCATCTGTTCAGTGGCTGTCTAAGGTCATTGGGATCACTTTAGGCCATCAACGCTGGGTGTTTCGCTTAGTTTTAGGTTCAAATGCAGTTGGGGTCAGCTAAATGTATTAGGTCCAGACATAATGTTAGTCTTCCAGGTCTAGTCATCCAGGCCAAATAGGTGGGCATGATCATTATTCAGAGCCAAATATGTGTCCATTTGCTGTGGACATCTTATTCTTGTTTTATTAAGGTTTCTGGAGTCTTTTGTTTAAGGAGGAATAAGGGAACAATTGTACAAATATTTTGCGTTTTGGCAGCTTCAGTTGGGGGTAGCTTCTTCTAGGTAGTACATCACATTCCTGTTGGGAGGTTGGGGTTTTTAAGGGGTATCACCCTACTTTTGTAGATACCTGCCTCTTGTGTGCGACTTTTCATCTTGAATTGTTGAGTAGACACTAAATCTAGACAAAGTAACAACAACCCTATGATTTAGCATGCTAATATTTGTAGTTAATTGTTGAGTGAGATTTGTGTAGTCACAAATTATGCTACTCTCGGAGTTTTGATGACGTGTCTTTGAGATTCCTGTTTTCCTTTCCGTTCCTTGTAGATATATATTTCATGGAGGTGATCGCTGGCGCGACTGGATATATGCTGCTGCTGTAAGAACCTCACTGTTGCTCTACTCGGAGGGCAGTGTCATCGCTGGTGGTATTATTCTTCTCTTCTTCTGGTTTGTTACAAGGATTTCCATCACCTTTTTCCTTTCCTTTTTAGTTTGTTGAATAGAGCAGCATGGAATTGGTTCAAACTATTTCTTGTGCCCCGCCCTTAGTTTTCGTCCTCCTTGCATAACAAGAAGTCGGGAACAAATGGTTATCGTGTTTTTTCCTTGACGGGACTAAGTGGTTATTGTTTGTGTAGCTCTCGTGAGGAAAGAAAGTGAAGCAAGAGTAGAATAATTTTGTTTTGGTGTCAATGTATTCCCAGGTTGGGGGATACTTTCGATTAACAATCTTAGGCAGTGGTAGTGTATGGATCACATCTTGATTTGAGTAACCCATTTTCCAACAGATTATCATGAATTTCCTGTATACTCAATTGTTTGACGTTTTTGTTTCACTCAACTTTACTATGTTCTGCTCAGTCTGTAGTAGTGAATCAGCCATATTTACACAGCACACTTACTTTTCACTCCCCAGTGAGAGTGTAAACAGTTAGAGTAAACCAGGAAGTGTAAAAATCACCTCCTCAGTTTTGCCGAATTTTCGCATACACTTGTGTTATAATGCTCCTATGAATTAGGTCGAGCTTTTTTTTTCCATCAATGAGAATGGTAAAATCTCATTGATAAGTTGTTAAACGACACTTATAATAAGCAAACAATACCAACCAAGACAGTTAAGTAAACAACACGAACTCCCTAAGTTAACTCTTTGTATGGACATGTTTAGAGGACAATCTCCATGAGTCCATGACTCCATGTTATAGTATCTCTCTTTGATCAAAAATATCTACTTATGTCACATGGGAAAGCTTTATAATAATAGAGCAACGTACGTACTGTAGTGTGTAACTGTGGAGTGAGTATAAGTCACTATTCCTAAGAGTCTTCCAAGAATCTCGTGGATATTTTCATAGTATCATCTGAATGAATCCTTGACATTTGGATCTCGTCAATGTTATTATTCTGGCTTAATATTAATAGCCTTTAGTGTAATGTTGCAGGACTTGCACTCTTGCGGCCCTTAAATTATTATTCTAATTGTGTAATTTACGTGTTATCTGGGTTAATTGCGTATAGTGTAATGGTTTTTGAATATCTCTGTTTGTTCTAACAAATTTTTGACAGATCTTATTACGTGTTCAATCTAAATAAAAGTAATTTAACGGACTTGGGGAATAATCAACTCAATTTTGGATTGAGAATGTCTGAACTTTTCAAGTACATTAGTAATTAGTAAAACATGAAAGAATCAGATTATAATCAGTACAAAATATCCTATGATGATTGATGCACAAATGTGCATGAAATAAACTCCCAAGTGTCACGTAGGTAGAGCAGCAGCCATATATTTGGGACAATACGGACAAATTTCTTACCACCATTATTTTTCTTGTTACAACAGAACTTCAAACCTAAATTGTCAGATTTTGCCTGCTTTCATCAAATCTTTTACACAATCAGACATTCAAAAATTAAATAATCGGCAAAAAAAAGAGTAAATAAATGAAATTGTGGACTTTTAGACTTATCTACCACAAAATGACATTTCTTATGATGGACCATATTTTCTGTTTATAAATCAAAAGTTGAAAATTCCCCCATTATGATTGCTCACGTTACTACAAATTCACACGTGGATATGTTTTTTTAAGGTGAATTAATCTTGATTGAATCATTTGGTTCACGGGCTAACGAAGTGTTGTACTATCCCTTTTCATTTAAGTATATGGTTTATATGTTTTGCTTCTAAAGTGGTGCAAAGAATGTCATGCCAGGATTTTTGATTGAATACCCACACGTATATTGGTGCTTTGTGCGATTCTTTATGGTGTGTAAATGTTTCGTTTAAATTTTTTTGGAATCGACTAACTGGTGGCGATAATTCGATCATTTTGATTTTTGAATAGTTCTATTTATATTACTTTTGACAAACTTTGTCCGTAAATGGTAACTAGCTTTGTAGATCGGTGGCTAATTGAAGATTGATCCAAAAACATGCATATTGAGCTTTTGTTAACGTGTGTCTTTTAATCAGCTAGCTGAAATAATTTTATTTAACAAGATTGCATTAAAAAGTAACATGCTCAACTATGTAAAATGGAAGGGAAGAAATTAAACAAGTCATATGACTCTATGAGTAACACTGAAGCAACGAATGCTGCCATTGTTATTGCATTTCTTTAGCTAATTCTTCCCCAAGTTGTTATGTAGTAGTATATTTTAAATTAGCACTATAATTTGATCTATATTCATCTTTAACCATTCGATGTGTCACGCTTAATACATGATTATCTCTTCCACGAATAAGGGCAACCCGTCTACAAAACTGTCTAATGAACATCTACTACTACTACTACTACACGTCTATACCACATCAACCCGTTGTGTTCTCTACTCATTTGTGCTCTCGGGAACATGGTGTAATTTCTTACATAGACAGACAAGATTTAAATTAAGACTTTTATACATACATAATCTTTCTTTAAAAAGAAAAAAATATTATTTTTCCCTAAAATCCACGTGTAATCTTTTTTTGTGACACATAATCGAGAAAATATAAACATTAAATACTCCCATTTATTACCAAAACATCTGATTCATTTTCTCTCTCCTCTGTTTTACCACCAAACAAAAAAACACACAATCAACACTGTTTCTCCACACATCACACAAAATTAATTAGAAACTCATCGTTTTTCTTAGAGAGAGAAAAAACAGCGTACAAAATAACAGAGAAAAAGAGAGAGATTTTACAAAAAAAAAGTGTTTAAACTCAGTAAAATTCATGAATTTATATCTTCCCACCATTTTCACCCAAATCCCACCTTAATTTCATCAAAAAGATCCAAACTTTGTGGTAATTTTGTATGGCAAAAACAGATATCATGGGTGTAGATGTTCAAATTTCAGACAATTTTATCAGTAATTCCCATAAGATTAGGGAGCTTAAGAAGGAATTACAGAAACTTGCCATGGAAATCATCGGAGAAAATCATGAAGATTGTGAAGATGGTGGTGGTGGTGGTGTATTAAAGAGTGATCATGAAGTTTCTACTATCAACAAGGCGATTCAAGCACTTACTGCATTAAAAGATTTGAACTTGAACAAGAAGAAACGCTCACTTTCCTCTATTTTCGATCATTTGAATGTTCCTGATGAATTTCGTTGTCCTATTTCTAAAGAAATCATGAAGGACCCTGTTGTTTTAGCTACTGGCCAGGTAAATTACTGTTCTTAATCTGGGTTTTAATTTTCAGTTTTTTTTTTTATGGGTATTTAATTTGTTGATTTTGTAGTCCTTGTTCTTAATTTTTCTGGGTATGATTCAATGTTTGAATTTAAATTTAAATTTTTATGTGGTGCATGTTTTTGTTGGGATATATGATTATGTATCTTCTCTGGTAAGCTTTCCTGTTTTTTTGTCGGTTGTGACAGTTGCTTGAAATTTTCTGCATGAAGATTTCTTGTTGTTGAACTGAAAGTTCACATAGTCGGTGGTCTTCCTCAATTTCTGGGGGTGTGTTTTGCTTTTTCTTTGGTAGAATGTTTTATTATCTAGTATTAAAGTAATGTTTTCGGTCATGAAATAGGACACGAAATGAGACAGATGATCCAGAATGCGACTAATTAGATGTTACATGCGGATGCATGACTTGGGGTGGTGGTTGTTAATTTTAGGCACATTGGAGAAATGAGGATGGTGGAGTAAGGGAATGATAGTAAGTTTTTAGAAGTTAGGGTGTTTGTTTCGACATTGCCAAATGCTAAAAACAAAAAACATCGGTTAGAAAATGCTGAAAGTTGGTGTACTGTCAACTGTGGGTTGAGAAACTATTGCATTATCCTTTTTCTTGGTAACTCTATACCATGTATTGTGTATCTTAACAGCTAATCATAGTTGGGTGTATTGGGAAGACTGTGAGAGGATAGTGGTGACTGGTGAGTCACTGAGTCACTGTGGTTTTTAAGTTAAGCAAATTCGAAATTGATATTTGGAGACGGAGTTGTTAAGATCATGATACTGATTACGATTTTATGTTAGTATGGATTTATGATGACATAATTTAGGTACTTAGCGATGACCTCTAGTAATTGTAGTAAACGATACGATACCTTTTCAGAACATAGGATAATAGGATTTCTAATTCTTTTCCCGATTGCAAAAGGATTTGAATAGAGTTAATGTAGTTGTTTGTTACTCTATGTTACTCTATATGTGGTGAGCATATCTGCTCAGAACTGGCATTTCCAGCAATTTATATTCAAGTATAGCTTGAATTACTTAGCACTGCATTCTTCCACTGGATTATGTGTTCTGCGTTCCTTAGTTCTAGATGTAAATAAACCGATACTGGTCTTAAAAGTATCGTAATGACAGGCTTAATGGTTTTGGCATTTGCAGACATATGATCGCCCATTCATTCATAAGTGGTTGAAAGATGGTCATCGAACATGTCCTCAGACTCAGCAAGTCCTTTCTCACACTGTACTAACTCCTAATCATCTAGTGCGCGAACTGATAGCACAGTGGTGTAAAGATCATGGCATTCAACTCCCACCTCCTGTTAAGGATATTGATGAAGGAGTCATAACTGATGCTGATCGTGGCCATTTGAATGAACTGCTTGATAAATTATCTTCAACTCTTTCTGAGCAAAAGCAAGCTGCAAGAGAGATCCGTCTGTTGACCAAGAAAATGCCTTCTTTTCGCTCCTTTTTTGGCGAGTCCACAGATGCCATCCCTCAGTTGCTCAACCCACTTTCAGTGTCAGGAAAGCTTGACGACCATCCTGATCTTCAAGAGGATCTCATTACAGTCATACTGAACCTCTCCATACATGACAACAATAAACAGGTAATTGCCGAGCACCCACTTGTTATTCCCGTGCTGGTTGAATCCTTGAAACGTGGAACAATTGAGACAAGGTCCAATGCTGCTGCTGCCTTATTCACGCTGTCTGCGCTTGACTCAAACAAACTAGTTATTGGTAAAGCGGGTGCTTTGAAGCCTTTGATTGAGCTTCTTGAAGAAGGTCATCCATTAGCCATGAAAGACGCTGCGTCTGCTATTTTTAACCTATGTGTCGTAGTGGAGAACAGAGGAAGGGCAGTCCGAGAAGGTGCAGTGAGCGTAATATTACGCAAGATCATGGATGGAATGCTAGTTGATGAGTTGTTGTCGATCCTGGCTATACTGTCAACCCACCAGGCTGCAATTGAGGAGCTTGGGGAGCTCGGGGCAGTGAGCTGTTTGCTTGGCATCATACGGGGGAGCGCATGTGAACGTAACAAGGAGAATTGCATAGCTATTCTGTACTCAATTTGCGTCAATAATCGTGGAAAGCTAAAGGAGGTCAGGGACGACGAGAAAACCTACTGTACAATTTCAAAGCTTTCGGAGCAGGGAACTTCAAGAGCAAGAAGAAAAGCTAATAGTCTATTGGACAGGTTACATAGAGGCATCAACCTCACCCATACTGCTTGAAGAGCGGTATATGCCTTATGCCATATATCATATACGAGTGGAAGAACCGGTAAGACACTTTTGTACATATATCACCTCATCTTTGATCCCTGGTACAGATTACATATCGGCTCTGATTCCGTTACATGTAAATTAGATAGCTCTCGTCTTATACGTCCTCGGAATCCCGTTCCCGGGCCGGTAATGGTGCCCCTAACTGTTTATCAATGTACAGTAGTAGTGCTACAAGTTTTGTTTTCCATCATTGGTTTCAAATAAGAAAAAAAGTTTGCCATCTTTTGATTCTTTTTCGTCAACTCACCAACAATGTTTTGTCTCTCCTTAATATGGACCACCCCCCCCCCCCCCTCCCCTTAAAAAGTTGGAATCATCACAAATTCACAATCAACATGTTTTAATGTGCCCATTTGGACCCACTAAGCTTTGCTAATCAAGCATTATTTTGAACCCAAAGCTTTTGCTACTTAGTCCTAGTTGCTATCACACAACCAATCTTCTCCAAGTGTCGGTGCGCCCTTCCAACTTTGAATGATCTGCATTTCTTCTCCGAATTTGCTGTTTTTAGTTTGTGGATTATTTGTTCTTTCTTGCTGTGATTTTGACGCATTCTGGTAGTAGACGAGTAGGGAAGTTGATAGTTTAACAAGAATAATGTCTTAGTTCAAAGTTCTTGTACCACTATTATGATGTCGGGATTTCTCTATTACGTTGGGTTGACACGAAACGAGGACAAGTACGGATGGATTGAAACTCTCCCTCCCCTTTATTCATGACATGTTCGAGATCCTAATGGGCGTCTTATTATCTTTCGTTTAGCATTATGACAAAAGTTGTTTAGCTTATCTAGTAAAGTCGTTTGAAGAACGGAGGACAATGATGAAGTCATATATGGAGAGGAAATTGAGAAGCATTAAGATAAAATTAAAGGACATAAAAGAGACCTAAAGAAGCAGAAAAGAAGGAAAAGTGTAAAAGAAGCAGCCAGAATGTTGTTAGTACATGACTAGTTGCAGCATCATCATGCATGGGGGCTGCTATGAATTGAGGAAACTTAAGCTGAATTAAGCTAAACTATAGGTCATTATTACTTCTAATATGATGTATTATATTGGGTAGTTTAGAGGTAATTTTCTTGCTTTCCAAAGCATTTTTGTACCTTCTTCTCAATTTGGTAATAATTAAGCCATGAAAAGTACACTGGTATTCTTATCACTTCTGTTCTTTATCTCAAATTGATGGTAAATCTTATCTTTGCAATTTCTCACCAAAAAAAAAAAAAAAAAAAAAAAAAAAATTAAAGAGAAGGTTTTTTCAACTTTACTATTTAACCATGCACACAGTAAAAGCATAGTTAGATGGTTTTAGAATTATGAGTTCTGTTCATGTCGGCAACTGCTCTCATTTGATGCTGGACATGACAAAATTAAAAGTTTGTTCTTTCTTTATGAATATTTATTCTTTCAGTCTCCTCTTTTAATTTCTTTGTTAAATACATAAAATTTTAAAATGTAATGTCAAAACTTTTTTTTTTTTTTTTTTGCAATGCATGGTTAACCAATGTTGAATCTAATGCGAATAATTCCAATGTAGTTGCTAAGCTACTTGCTTTATGATAAACGTACCCAAGAAAATTCACGAGTTATTACGCAATGGTAATCAAAATAAATGATACTATGAGAGCGAATTAGCAATGTCGCCTCAACGATCCACAAGAACAGAGAAAATAATATTCATTACGTATACAAAGCGTAACAAATTGAGTGGCAATTAGGTTGTTGAAACATGAATTATCATACATCATCAAAGTAATACAATATATCGAAAAATAGGAGAGAATCTTAAACTTGGTCTTAGTTGACAGTTAGATGATTTGTTTTACATAAGAAACTATAGACTCGTGGTCATCACAGTTTTTGAGTGGAACTTGTTGTTTTCTTTTGCGTTTGGGGAGTTTGGTAAGTGTCCTTAACGTATGAATCAACTAACTCAGTTGTAGATAATGCTTCATATATACAATCCTTAAAACAAATGGATAATGTTCACGTATCCTCACTTACATTAGCTTGTCTCAGTGGGAACTGTGAGATAATCCCATTTTTGTCAAGGTTTCTCCTCGGTTACGTTGGACATGCATGCCTCATGGTGGCGTAACTTACAAGCTTAATTAAAGGTTTTGAGTACAAGCCATGGAATAGAAGTATTACATACTCTCGGTATCGCTTGGTGTTGAGTCTAATTAGTCTATACTTCACGTTGAGATGGTTCTTTCATACTCAGCACCTTTAAAATATGAAGTTCAAGTCATGTAAGCCCCTCACTCTCCTTCCAAGATAAGGACAGTTCCCCGATGGACTTGTTAGGATAGTGGAATGGAAAGCATTGTTTTGATCTCAACCATCGATTTAGACTTCGGGTTATGATGATTCTTCCACGCCAAGCTGAATCAGTAATGTACTTGCTAGGTTTCAAATAGTGGTGGTGCAAATCGCAGTCCATTACACTAACAAAGTCTGGGTCCAATTTAACATACATTCTTCTGGACCGACCCATTCTAAGGGTCTTATATGCTTTGAAGGCTCCGATTTTCAGACCCACAATCGAGTGTTTATAGTCCTTTTTGAAGAAGTTGCTCTCTTATTTACTGAACCGATCTCAAATTATGCCATATTGACAATTAGTACTAATTAAATAGACTCGAACGTCACAAAGAATTCGTAATTGGTCAATTAAATTGCATGGTATAACATCTACGGCCTACAACTCACTTGGACTCGTTGTATATGGGATGGTAGGTATTTCGTTGTAAGCGACCTAGCTACGCGTTTTCCATAGACTCGTGAGTTTACTAATGGATTCGCCGGGCTTGAACACATTTTAAGCCATACTTACAGTTCACATCACAGCTTAAAACCCGATTAGTTTCTCGTGTTGCACTTTGAATAATTTATGGAACGAATAACAACATTAGTGATGATGATTGATGAGAAAGAAAGGAGATTACAAGTCAATGGGTACAAATAAAAAAGATTATCTACCTTTTAGGTTTAGCGTGGAAATTTGGCCCATGATTATGTTGAAAGTGCTAAGCAAGCAAATCTACCAGATTTTGACAAAGATATGATATACATTGACATTTGACAAACATTTTGCCTGAGAGTGCTGTTGCGTGACTAAGAAGGTCTAATATATCATCATAGTATTACTATTACAAAAGGAGTAGCTGTAGGCTGTAGCTAAGGTTGACCATTTTCATGTCATAAACATAATATGGACCAACGAAATTAGACTATGAATAGTTGTGATTAACTATAATAACTTCCTCTAATTACGGTCCACTTCATTAATAACTTAATTGAGCTAGCTAGCTAGACTGCGCATGGTGGTACTAAGCATCTTGAAAAGAATCCTAGTCTTCTCTTCTGCACACAAAGAATCGGCAAACAAATAAATTCAAAATCGTCACCAAGTTATATACGAGAATTATTGTCGTTCAGTGAAATCGACTATAAACTCGTATAAACTCACACACATGCAGTCATGCTAACTTCTAATAACATGCATTCATAGTGTAACAATTTTCTAAACTATACTACGTTCGATACCATTTTTATGGATTTGGATCCGAGTTGGGTAAATCACAACCACTCATCTTAATATCAACGGCCAATATCAATTATTCGTAACAAATAGTAAAGAATTGGAATTAGTACCCGTTTGAGGAGTTCAGGGGGGATCTTGTAGAGATCTTCATCAACAGCAGCTTTGGGAGGTCTGCAAGCTTGAGCGCCCAATGCGGCATCGTATTGAAACTGCTGTTGCTTCTTCTTGACGGAACTCATAGCAGCAGGGGGGTGACGCTTTCCTACTTGGGCTTGAGGAAGTTCCGTTACAGTCACGTCATACACCTTCCCTGCTTGTTTCCTGCCTCCCTCTCTTACATGTGCTCCTCCTGTTTTTCTCTCCCTGCCTTTCCCCTGTACACCCACACACATTATTAATCTACTCATCATTATTAACTAACACTTAATTTCGTCATTGATAATCATTCATTACCAACTCCGGGGAAAATAACTACAGGGGATCTGAATCCGACAAAATATTATATAACAACTAGCGCGACAGTCATAGAACATGAATGGGTTACTTATATCCCCGTGATCAAAGTGATGTCACAACGAGACGTCTCAATTCAAACCTAAAACCTATTGTTAGTTTGTTACACGACAGATTCTAAGTCGATATCAAAGAAATTGAACACATTCGAAATGTGAAAGGAAGGTGTTGATTGATGAGATTCAATGACCAATTAAATGCAATTATACTAGTAGCAAAGATTTTATAACATACGGAGTAGTCTAAGTTCCTTCTCAATAGATTTGAGAGATGTCACCATGCCAGTTGAATGAGTGGGGCCAGACAGTCCACATCTGAAGAGAATGGTGGGATCTGGTAGGAAGAGCAAAGAAATAAATGCAATTGCTTGCATAGTTGGTATGATGTTTGAGTTTTTGGGTTATACTGATATTTTTGAGTAATTTGGACCTTCGACATGTGAACGTGGAGCCTAGTCATGGAGTAAATGTAATTCATTGTAAATTAGTTTATCTGACTATGAACTGTGGTAATAGTATTACCGTTTTACTGCAGTAATTGTCATTGACTTCGTTGTTAAGTGTATCCGTATGTAGCGAGTGTATTATCCTTAAAATAATGTTTTTTCTTCAACTTTTATGTATTATATTGGACGTTTGTCGCTAAATATTGAGTGTAGTACACAAGTCTATGATATCGTACATTTAAGGGAACGACTTACGGTTAAAGAGGAGAATTCGAGAATGCAAGAAATGAGTGTGACAAGCAATTTGAAGCGATGTAACCTTAATGCATCAAGAAATTAAGAATAGTCAAGGACAAGTCACTGCACACAATAACCTTAATGATGATGAATTACTAACATAACATAATACCTCAGCTCTTTTGTCACATGAATCTCATATATGCATTCCTCTTATCACTTATCAGCCTTAAATTCTCACTTTTTCCTAAATCATTCCTCACTTTTTTGCGTATTATACAAGGCTTAGCTGTTTTTTTTTTAACTATATCCATCATCACAGATTCACAGACCTTAAATTACTACAATACAGTACGCATCATATGTATCGAGTTCAAAGGCTAAAAATGTGCTACCGATAATGTTTACGAGCTATGGCAAACCTAGTGTACTATTATCACACATGTTCTCGAAATGACCCTTGTTTTGTTCTACGACGACTAAGATCAATGTGAAATAGATGGTACGAAACATAATTACGGTACACTTATTCACCGTAACTTATCTAATGATGGTCCATAATTTGTAGTGACTCACCATCCAAATCCACAATTTTCTTGTTTGAACTGTGGTTCTTAGCATGAATGTCGCTAGAAAAAGACCAAAAATCCGAACACAAGACTGACAAAATCTTATACTCACTGACCACAATCTAACTCAACTTTTTTCCTAATTTAGCTTAAGAATTTGACTAGTTGCAGAAAAGCGTTATAATAAATGGAATTCCTTCTATTTTCATACTACTCCATAATAATAATAATAATAATAATAATAATGCATTTTCTTATTTTGACAAATTCCCATCTAAATTACAACTCGGTAATAAAAAGTGTTCCTCCTAATAATTCTGAATTTTCATAATTCATTCCAACATTCCATTCCCCACAAATTATCCCAAAAAAGAAAATAAAAACATTTCCAAAAAAATTGCCTAAAAATGAAGGTAAAAAAAGAAAGAAAACCCATGTACTCAAACTTTTTAGGCCTGCTGTTCTGCTAACCATCTAATCCTAGAGAGCGTACTGTAGAAGATTTCATAGTATCTTCGTCTAAAATTTTACCATTACCTAAATTTTGTAGCATCACTATGAAGTTCACCATGCACGCAAACAACACATTCAACTATCCGTAAATAATTAATTTGGGGTCGACTAACATGGACTTACCGAATTTAAACTGTTGACGAACAAAATAAAGAACTTACAATAACATAATAAAAAAAAATGGATTAATGTAAGACAACGAACCTGTTTGGAACGGGGAGCAGTAGTGTTACGAGGTTTGACATACTCAACCGAGTATAAATCAGCATTATTATCATGATTAATATTGTTGTTGTTGTTGTAATTGTAAGGATGGTCGCATTCACCAGAAGAAGAGCTGTAACGGATCAATCCAGCTTGTCGAGCACACTCGAAATACTGAGTTATTGGTAACTCGTTCACGTGCTCCCAGTTCCCAAATGCTGGTATTTGACTCCCTCGCATCTTCGTCCATTCCTATATATCAAAATATAAACAAAAACCCGTCATTATAATAATTAAAAGGCTCCCGCCTATGGCAAGGTTACGTAAGAATAACCCAATGATAATTAATCTTATGTATGTTGGAGATAACGGTCTTATAATTACGTTACTAGACCGCCTTACCATAACTTTTATATACGGAAAAATTAGAATGTGAAGAGAGGCAAAGAAAGGAGGAGTTGTGCTTACATCCATGTTGGTGACAAGAGCAGGAGATATAGAAATGGTGAAAGTATTGAGTATTAGTTACGTTTCAGGTGGTGGTTTTATGGTGGGAGTAAGTGGGTACAAGAGAAAATGAGAGAACAGGAGGGTTTCCAGAGGATATAGGGAGTGTTTGGAGAGAGACAATTCAAGGAAGCAGAGAGATAGGGACCAAAGAGTAGTAAACACCCAGATAATGTATCAGAGAAGATTTTAAATAGACGGAGTGTAAGACGGATATGTTATTTTATTTTTCGATATATGGGTGGACGGTTAGTTTTACGGAAACGGGATATGAAGATTTGAAGTCGATAGGACTTTATAGCTCCTAAGATAGTATCATGTTATATTAAGTGGTAAGAGACTTTTTTTTGGATTGGTAATATATTAAGGTTAAAAATGGGAGAAAGTGTCCAAAGTTGAAAAATAAAAAGTTTAGAAGGTGGGAAAATGTGATTGGATTGGAGTTTGCTAAGTAGTTTATTGGTGGGTTTTTGGTCTATAAAGTCAACTTTTGAGTTGAAAACTTTTGCCAAGTCTTTTTCTTGTTTTTATGGGTTTCTTGTCTTCAACTAAACAATGGCCATGCTTAATAAATCGTGTTATAAAAGGGATGGTCCAATTTTCTTAAGCAGCGCCATAGACGGGCCGTGCTCAGATTCTTACTATTTAGTATTTATTCACATTGAAAGATTGAATTCATGGCCGACGGGTTAACTTAGTAATAATGATTATTGGTCTAACGCGTTAACTAAATGTCTCGATTTTGAGTCATGAAAATGTAACGAACATTACTAAGAATATGTAGAGAGAATACGAACTTTATCGTCTAACTCGGTTCAAATTTAGACGAAACAGGTGAGTAAACATGAAAATGCAACGAACATTACTAAGAATATGTAGAGAGAATTCGAACTTTATGATCTAACTCGGTTCAAATTTAGACGAAACAGTTGAGTAGGGTGTAATTAAACACAGAATAATTAAGTACTTTAGGATACTTGACGGTTAGAATTTGAGCAATGATGGATTTGAATTTTCCTATCGAATAGTGTATCAACAAACAACAAGATAGAATGAAACCATGGAAATATAAAATCGGTGACTCTTTGATGGACTTGTGGGACTTTTACGATAGTGTCAATAAACAAAGGAGTATAATTAACTCGAGAATTAGGTGTTCAATTTGATTCAAACTATTCGTATTAAGGTTCGAATATTCATATCCTCTCGTGCCAACGAGTACCATTACTGTAACCCCTTCCCAACTAAAAAACACACATAGTCACATACAATAATAATCCGAAGGGGTCCAAGACAGACCAAAATGCAGCCAAAATTATGATTGACATAACACTCGAGTGAGAGTCCAAATAATTAGAAAAAAAAAAAAAAAACAGGGTCCCATTTTGGAATGCAAGAAAAGTCTAAAATTAACCATGTTTGGTTGTAGAAAAAAAGGGTGAGAAATGGGTAAAAAGTTGAGCAGTGTAGCACGATTCACGCTATGGATTAGACAAGGACAAGTTAGGCATGGCCTCACCATTCCCTTTCCCTTACAAGTCCATATCCAAACAGTACCCTAAAAACAGCTCCTAGATATATATATCTCGAAATCAGAGAATTCGTTCTAATCACATAAACGTGTAAATTCTGAGTAAAGTTTTTTTACCTTTACTGTTTTTATGACTTAAGACTAAAAAAAGTAAATAAAAATTTACTGATGAAGCCACTGACTGCTTGTGCTCCAAGGCATGCATGGGCTATTTACTGCGAAGTTAATTTTTAGCAAAACAAAGGAAAAAGAGAGTGAGTTTAATGAAAATGGAATTTTACTATACGTACGGTTTAATTTAGTGAAAGTGAGTGAATTTTTTATATTTATCACACCAAAAGTTGTGCAAGAGAGGATTGTATGGCTAAGATTCATGCAAAAGGTGGTGAAAAATGTAGTAAATGATTTCGTGAATTTCGAGGATTTGAGGTAAATGCAAAGTAATTTTATACACCGTATGGAGTACTGAACTATTTTTGAGTTCTTAATGCACTATTGACTGAGTATGAAAATAATTGCAAGGAGTGTTTGATTCTGTTTTACCTAGATGGGAATTAAAACAAGCTCAATTTTAAAAAGAAGTTTAAAAAGTAAGGATTGGAATTACCTAACAAAAAAAGGTTGAAAATGAGATTTGAAGAGCAGTTGTCTAACCTTCAGGATGAATAATCTAGGTTGACTAAGGTAGCGCTTGAGCAATACCGTTTTTGAAAAGAATGTCTCAATTTCAGAGATTAGATTTACTTATATCTAACTTTGGGCGTGTATATGTTTACGGCCGATGAATTACCGGGTAGTATAACTTTACACGGCTCTAATGCCTAGGCAATAGTGCAGAAAATAAATAAGATTGAGCACCACTCCATTAAAATGCCCTTTTTATGTGATGATGAGTACAAGAGAAGACACATCACAAAAATTCTACTCAAAACATCCTGAAAAACTGAATCTAAAAGTAATGTCCAGCCAACACGGCTATAGGCCTAAGATCTAGCAACGCAAAAATGTGCACAATTCATGACAAACTTTTTCCGCGAATTTCTAAGAACAATGAAACAGGGGAACACAAGATCCTTCCACAAGAAAAAGGGCACATGCCCAAACTTTTTTACTTTATATGTAATTTTAATATTTCAATAATTAATTGGGCAATTTACAAAACAAATTATATACAGTAGAATATTGTAGGAGATTAACAATTTTCCCGACGAATATAGATAAGAAAGCAACTAACGACTTCAAAGGACATGCAACGAGCAAGACATCTTGATGTTATAGTAATTGCCACAATATTTAATGGTGATGCAAAAGTTATATTTCAATTAATTTGATGATATTATTGACATACATTATAAATGTGATATATTAATCGATTGCAAATTGCTATAGGTTTACAGTAGTGTAGACACAACTAATTTGTCTACAATGTAAAATTGAGTTAGTAGTTGTAAAATTGAGATCGAAGTAGTAAAATTAATTATAATGAAAAATTCAGGTGCTAAAATTAATTGTGTGAGTAGTAAAATTTTGATAGTGCAGTTATTATTAATTGTAGACACTTTTGGGTGTCTAAACTGTAGATCTCTAGCATTGTTCTCATCGATTATGATGTTGATCAATGAATCTTACTTACAAAAGAATAAGCGACATAATTTTATATCATTTCAATAAAATGACAAACTAAAGATTTATATGTAGGTGACCATACTAAAAGGCCAAAAAGGGGACTCCTACTCTACTCTGCATGGGATATTGTTTTTGACCTTGCAATATTATTGTTTACTCCGAACTTAATTAAAATATTAATCTCGAGCTCTATGCCTCAGATGTTCACGTACTACGACTTTACTAGTTTGAAGTTTGACCGGAGCTCCACACACTTCGCGTCAACATCCGCCGTCAGATTACCAGCAGTCAACACGTGGCACGTCGATTCAGTGTCCTGAAGTGAGGGGGGAGGGGCCTTAGCTTGTCCTACACTCAAGATAATGACTGGCCTCTTAACGCTAGGAGGTACCCGCTACAGCCTACAATATTTGTAAAGGCTGGTCGAGACGTTGGATTGCAAATTAATCGTATAAGATATTTCCAGTTTTGAGTCTTGATAATACACTGTGTCTTGATACGAGCATAAGAATGAACTTGATTTCTCATGTTTTATCTAGTTTAGTTTTTCAGACATCTCTTAAAATTACTTCTATTCGTTTACAAAGCAATCGTATATGGTGGAGTCTGAACTAAGTCGAGTAGTACAAACATACAAACAAAAATAGCGTAGTAGGTACGTCAGCAGCAGGGCATGTTAAAGTGCATAAAATATATTTTTTTTTGTTCATGCAAATGGATAGAGGTATACAATGTAGTCGTGTAAAGACAATGTCAAATTGAGTTAATAGTAATAAAATGGAGATTGAATTAGTAACATTAATTTGTAATGAAAATTTCAGGTATGGTAGTAAATTAAGTTGTGTTGTAAGTAAAATTATTTATGTGAGTAGTAAAATTTTAATAGTGTAGTAAAACTATTGCTAGCAGTAGATCGTTTCATATGTGATATGTCTACATAGGGAAAAATTTCTTCATAGTAATGGGAGTGCTGGACTACTAAACTTGTACAATTGTACTATTACATCAATGGACGGTGGAAAATGGTTATATTCTAAAGTACTTGAGCCGGCTGCGGGCATCCAACTGCCGCTTTTTCCCCTTCTTTAACTAATTCAACTGTATATTAGGGCAAAATTAAACCAGGAAAGAAAGAGTTGGACTAAACAACATTCATTTTTAGAATTGGGAAGTCAAACATTACAGATTACGCTACTGTATACACCCTCTTACCCACTAAAATTTTTCCCTTTCGTTTTCTCTTTAGAGTAGCTATATTTGGAGTTAGTTTTACACCAAATGAAAGATCCGCTTACCTTAAGTGGAGTTGGTAGAATGCAATGCAAAACTAGAATATGTACTAACTTTTACAACAATTGACAGATTCATTTGGTCTAAAAGTAGCTCAAAACATATCTATCCAAAAACTGTTTTCGAAAGGGGAGATCATTTTGAGTAGGAGGGAGTACTTTGGTTGGCGGCCGTGTCACAGTTTCGTCAAGATCGACACCCTCTAATTTCGCCACAAACCGTAGAAAGAGTTCAATTATCCACGCGAAATGATATTTCCCCGATACGAATGGACTGTTCCACATAGCATATGAGCTAGTATCAACAGAGGCCCATCTTTTGTTCTTAAGTTTGGCCCAAAGCATTGTTAATGGACTGATTGGGCCGACTCTGAATTAGTTCCGCCAAACATTACAGTTTAACTACTTTTTACTCGTAACATATACTAGTACAGGACAAGACTCATAAGATTAGGGTAGAAAATGGACAATCTCACATTTTGTTGATGTTGAACAAACACTTTGCTTTTTCCCCACATCTTGTTCGATTTCGTACAATGGCTTCGAACTAGAATCTCTATCATGTTGTTATACGGAGTAACATAAAGAGAAAATTGCTACGATAATATATTTGAACAATTTTAAAATGATCAGACAAAGTTTTATATAAGACGGTCGTACAATGGTTTTCAAAGATAAATTTTAAAATATAAGAAATACGAATGTATTTTTGAGTTCAGTCTTCTTGTGCTACACTTTTGTCTCACTCACATTCTCACAAGTCACACCCCGGATCTCATCATTTGGCGGCCATTTCATCCGAATGTTTGTGCACCAAATCCCGCAGTTAAATCGAAAAGAACACACACCTATATATGTTCATTTAATGACAAAAATTACAACTGGAATCTGGACCCTGAAACACATCCTTTGCTACAAAAATTCACCACGTGAGCTTCCATCTCTTTTGTCGGGCAATATTGATTGTTACTTTTACGTTGCAAATCCAAATTTCTCATGAAGACAAGGAGTAATCAAGAAGACATCGTTTACAGCATCTTTATAGCCAAATATACCACAAGGTATACATTAGCGGCCGTGCTACCTTTCATATACATGATTAAGAAAATATCGAACAACATAACGAGTTTAATTTCCTTTAAAAGAAGAACGGATATCACAATTTTTTCCACGTAAGACTAAGGAGATGAATTCGATCTTACGGTATATTAATTAACTTAGACGAACCGTGTAAAATGCAAATGTCAATCGTTCAACTCATCTAATAATAGTTGATCTAAACTAATAGTTGAGGCATGATAATGAATGATTTTACACTTCTAACAACAAATTAAAACTAACACTCTCTCAAAAAAAAAAAAAATTTACTTACCTTGCATGATGTATGATTGAGCTCTTATTATATGGTCCTTGGGCATATAATAATGCATGGACCGCAAGGTATAAAATTAGACCAAGCAACCAACCCAGCAATCCAAGGAAAACTGAATGATAGTGCTGCAATTAGCTTGATCAGTGAGTTTCTCCTCACAAGTTGGCAATGGTTTGATGCACGACATATGTAGGTGTGATTGTTTCTCCCGCAAAGATATCTCCTCCTCTTGGACCACACTTCGCTAACCTATCTACTCAAACTTGTATGATGGATGTCAGTGTTACGATCATCCTTGTACTTCCATTCACTTTAATTCGGCTTATGATGATAAGGATCGGATCAGAATAACTCGTTGTTCTTTATTAGGTATAAATTATACAGTAAACAATAGGCGGATTAAGGATTTGACATTAAATAAATTACGAGAATTTCGACTTCTCATGTGTGTAGTGTAAATAATTGAACCCGGCCATATAAAAAGATGAGTATGAGTTTAATTAATTAAGAGCCATATTAGGTAATTTGCATGCTTCGCTTTATTAATATGGTTAAAAAAGCAGCCGATATTTAGATACGAGAGGTAAGAAAGTACATTTCCAACTCGATATATAACACCTTGAGCGGACACTAGAAAAAAAAAATCCAGCAAACATTGCTTGATTATTTTGTTCTTTTTCCTTCGAGAGTTTTTCTCTGTATTATTGATCTAGGAGACTAGGAATAATTAATACGTACGTAGATTACGTACATATAATCCATATGGGTGGAGTTGCATGGAGTGAAGAGGAAGATCAACTGCTGAGGAAATGTATTGAGCAATATGGTGAAGGCAAATGGCATCGCATCCCTCTTTTGGCTGGTACGTACCATCTCTGATTCTCGACTACTTAGTCGACTATGTATCATACTCCCTTCGATTTTGTTAACATTTCGTTAGTTTGAATACACGAGAAGAACCATATCAGGTTATTAATTACTCTATTCGATTTGTATGGCATATGGATAATGTTGTATCATTTCCGTCTCATTATGTAGCCAGGTTATGTCAATCATTGTTTATGGATTGAATTGTTCATATACACCACTTAATACAACGTTAACTTTTCAAAATAATAGAGGGAGTAAATGCAATCAAATGGTGATACATGTATTCCATATAACAATGCATTTATGTGTTTGTATGCAAATATATGCATTTTTTATATAATAAAGTGGAATTGAATTACACATTGTATATTTGTATGTACGTGGTTTTGTAGGTATCAATAGATGCCGTAAAAGTTGTAGATTAAGGTGGTTAAATTATCTTCGTCCAAATATCAAGAGAGGAAAATTCACAGATGAAGAAGTTGAACTCATCATCAAACTTCATAATCTCTTAGGCAACAGGTAATTTTCTCGTGTCACTTCATTCCACCAACAATAATCATCGGGTTTACTTTATAGGCTCTTGAACTACTTATTTCGTAATTATTTTGTACTATGATGGAGTATATATACTACGACATGTGTGAAATTGAGGTGTACGGTATATATGAAAGAAAAATGTGGATATCAGGATGGAGAACGTTTTGTTTACATAATTGCATATATGAAAGAAAAGTTTACATACGAAAAAGTCGAGAATGAGTATGTTATATTGTTATTGTTACGTTATTCAAATTTCCCAAGTGACATTTTCGTATGTATGTATGTATGATGAAGTTGTATGTGAAAAGATCTTGCATTGTTTTAATTTATTTACTTTTTCGATATATAGGTGGTCACTGATAGCTGGTAGGCTTCCGGGAAGAACAGCAAATGATGTGAAAAATTACTGGCATTGTCATTTAAGCAAGAAGCTAAATAATTCTCATGTTGCTAATAGTAAACCAAATGCAACAAGCAAAAACACAATAGATCAAGAACAGATGATCGGGGAAACTCTGATGAGCTCTACAAATAATAACAATGATCATGGAAAACGTGATTCTCAAGCTAAGGATAATCAAGATGAACATGGATCGTCCAACGGGATTGTAGCTTGTGTTAAAGGACACTCATATGAGGATTGCAGTAATATTAATGTTGCTCAACACAAAGAAATCAGATTTTCATGCGAAGAGAACAAGCTGTTCGAGGATTTATTGCCTACTATAGACCTCGACTTTGATTTGGAGGAAATCAAAAATACCGGGGCTGATCCTAGGAAGTGTAGCTGGGATTTTGATGATTTATTGTTCGACATGGAAATATAGAATAACGCTTTAGGTAGCCAAGAATTTTAAATTTGTGTGTTGTTTGATTATTCACAAATCAATCATGTAGTAACATATTTCTTAAGATAAGCGTACAAGGGAGAAATGTAACGATAAGGTAGGTAACCCTTTTAAACATGGAATCGCCTAACTTATCACCTAAGATACAATTTATAATTAAATGGATTACAAATTCACAAGCTAAGGGTTCCTAGAGGGAGGGACACAACATATTTGCTACCAACGAACTTTATGAAACTTTTAGGGTGTAAGTGAAGCTTATTAGCTTAATAAGTTGCAAGTATGAAAAACTCGATCTCTTCTCTAGTTAAATCTATAGTAGCTTTGTAAAATGTAAACGTAGCCATTTTAATAGTAGACGTGACTTGCACAAATTTCTTTACACCAATAATCGTTAAATATGCGTTTGCCTTGTTTTTATTGATCAAAAACATTATTTTATGTTTTTACTCTCCTGAGCACGTTGTAACGATTTTGACCACCTTGGATTTTGGGAACACATGGTCTTCACCCTTCTCTAAAAAAAATCAGAAAATGTGCTTATTTAATATATATATTTTGTCTCTTCTCGAGACCCAGATGTTGGACACCAATAATCTTGTTTTAAGGGCTCTGTTCGGTCGCACTATCCGTTTGAGTAGCAAGTAGAAGTTTTACTAGCATGTAACAAGTAGTTGTTTTACCCAAAACTGCTACTTAAATTATGGCAGCCAAAAAGGTACACTATTAGTTTGATTCGGTCAAAATGCTACTTTCAACACCTTAAAGTACTGTCGAACCGGGTCTAAACATTTCAACTCTATCACTCCCTCCACGCATTTCCTTTTTTTCTCAGGTTTGAGATGCGTTTTGTAAAGGAAACCAAAGCCGAAAGTAAAGAAATGAAAAGAGCACCATGACATGGAAGTGTCAAGTGTGGAAGAGGAACCCTGATGTGCGTAACTTCACATTTACTCTCCGCCAAACAAAAAAAAAAAACACAAGTACATAACACTCGGCTTTGAAGAAAAGAGAAGGAACCCCAAAGAAAAGCGCAAAGCATATGTGTATCTAACTGTTTGCAATCTTCAACTCTCGGTGGGTAATTAACAATTTCTCTTTCTCTATTTCCATGTCATGATAATCTTATCTTTCAAGTTTCATTTGCTAATTTTTATTTATTCATCTTCATAGAATTCTTGTTTTGGGGGGGGGGGGGTTACTGGGTTTTTATCACAACTTCTCTATTCCCTATTTGCATGGGATGATCTGAGCTTTCAAGTTTCATGTGCTAATTTTTATACTCCGTATTATGCTCATAGAATTTGTGTTGGGGTTTTTACCACTGTGTTGGGTACTTAATATAGGTTTAAGTTCAATCAAGTAATCTTCCTGCAGCTGATACTTTGCAAAAATCAAGAATTTGGACTTTTGGAGGGATGCCCCCCCCCCTAAGACGCAATATACATTTTGGGTCAGTCGGAAACAACCTCTCTGTGTAGTTTTTTTTTTTTTTTTTTTTTTTTTTTTTTTTTTTTTTTTACATAGGGGTAAGGTTATGTACATCCGGCATTAGTTTAACTCAACATAAACGGGAGCCTTTGAGGTACTAGGGTAATGTTGCTGTTGTACTATTAACCCTTTTAGGGGTTCTGAATAGTTTGTAATTTGAGAGGCATTCATGTATTTGGTTGAGGGTTTTTGTTAATTAATAAATTAGGAGGTCTAGATTGTTGATTTACATGGTCATGTCTGGGTTTGGGATAATGTTGTTCGAAAGAGGTTTTTGCCTAATGGTTAAGATGGAGGTATTGGGTATATATATTGGGTGCAATGTTCAGATCCCTCTCCTTGCATTGGTTTTTGCACGTTGTACCGAGTCCTAAAGAAAAAGGAACATGTTTTGATGAGTTCCCACTTAGTTTGAACTTTTTAGGTGAATGAGTAGCAGTCAGTCGTTGCTTTTCGACACATTTCAATTGTGGGTCATCTAGAAACAACTTTGTTATGTTTTCAACAAGGGGTAAGGCGAAGGTTGTGTATATCCGCCCCCCTTATCTCGCCATAGGTTGTTCTTATTGTTGGTTAGATGCTGTAGAAAAACTTTCACTAGCTGGACCCGTATAATGTATATATCTTGTAAAAAAGGGTAAATTACACACGCCAAAGCCTAGTTCAATTGGTGTAAGCTGCCCGTGCTTCCTCGGTTCTTTGGACCTATGTTTCTTTTGAACTGATAATGTTGGTGCTAACTAGAGGTGATTGCTGTTTGTGATATGTCTGTGGGTAGTATGATGCTGAGGAAGGCTAATTTGCACAGTCTCTTCATCTTCGTATATGTATTGTGTCGACACTAAATAGTTTCACTTGTACACTTCATTTTAATCCAAAAGATGATGAAAATCTTTCAAAGGAGTACCCAAGCCTGACACTTGGAAAAGCACTCGTGTTGAATACCTGTTATCGAGTCCAAGAAAAACAGGGAAGATGTAGTAATAAAGTAAACCTGACCGATGTTGAGCTAAATTTTTAACTTGATCAATGTTTACCAGCTGCTCTTGATGATATCGAGCATCCTTTTCTGAAACTAAATCTCAGAGTCCAACCTTAGAACAAAGTAATCAAGTATTATGATTTGTTTGATTCTCAGGAACTAAAGTGATAGAAGAATTTTTTCAATGGCGTACGTGCCTCCACATAAGCGACTAACCCAAGAAGGTCCACCCCCTACTCCAGAGCAGCTTATTCCCCAATTCACAAAGGGTGTTAATCTCCAATCATGCAGAGCAAAATCTGAAAGAAAAGCTCAAAATCCTTTCTCTTTGGGAAAGAAAGTCATCTATGCTGATCACTGTATATCAAAATGGTTGGCGGTTCCATTAACTGATGATCAACAGCTTCCTTCCTCGGTGAAGTTGGTTTCAGTTCTGCTGGAATCACCTGAATGGAACACAAGAGATAAACCATTAACTTTAGTTAACGATCGTCCTAAAGAAGTTTACTTTCTTTACACTGCCGGTCCACCTTTCCCTCACTTTAGCCATTGAGCGATGCTGGTTGTTGTCGTGCATTTTGCAAGTTCCTGATTTGCCTTTTATTCTCTATTAGGGCACATCGAGCTGAAGAACTCTCACCAGGAAAGGCCATGGGCATCGGTGGCTAAAAAACTTCATTTCGATCTGTGTTCCTCTTTTGAGAATGTGAGAAATGAGTTAGTGGATCAAAGTGTAGTAGAAACAAGGCCCCATATTGTCGCTCGTTTTGGCAAATTACTGTTTCATAGGTGAAATCATTTTTCTTTGTAAGCTTAGGTGCTCGCACATTATACTTTTGAATCTGAAATCCTTTGTGTTGTGGCCTGTGAAAGATCATATGGCTCTCGTTTCAGTTCCTTATGCTCTTGATGATGCAGGAGCCCTGCTCTTAACCTAAAGGTACTTGAAGACTGTTCAGTTTCTGAATCCAGTGCAAGGCATCTGAGAAAAGCATTCTATACTAATTTACCTCAGTCATATATTGAGCATATGAAAAATGCAGTTGTCCCTAAGCTTGGTCTGCACTTTGAGGAGGAAAAAGAGCTATATCATGTGAAGGTTCTTTAATAACAATATGCAGAAAATCATTTCCGTTCTTCCTTTTAGATGCATGTTCTTGATTTGTTTATCTGAACTCTGTTTTATATTGTTGTTCAGGTTGCTGATGCCACACGTCCTGATTCAACTATTTCATGCAAATGCAGAATCCGGAAAGATGAACGAAAACTCGAGCTCTACAAGGCATGTTCTCTTTATAGTACCATTTGATTATCGAGGTGCACAACTTCTTAAATTGGCCTCCTTTCTGTTCACAGCATGCCCTTACAAAAGGGGTTCATGTTTAGACTAAGTTTTTTTTTTCTAACACGTCTGAGTAGATTACACTTGATTTGACTTCTTGATTACGGTTTTTCCAGATTGAGTTTAATCAAGTACGCCATCTGATTGTAGACATCTCTTGCCTCAATAGCAATGTGGACCTGCGGATGGGCCTGTGGACGAAGAGGATATTAAGCGCTCTCACTGTAAGTTACTTCCTTAACTGTACTCCAGCGTCTGATTAGTACTCCGTACTTCATTGTTAAGCTGTTGTCTATTAAAATGTATTAACTGTATATCTATTAAAAGAAAGAAGATATGAGACTGCATTAATCACAGGAATCCTTTATTTGGCCGTATGATGAAGGTTATTAACATATAACTTGCATTTGTTTAGGATGAGGAGAAACGAGGAATAAGTGGTCTTATAAATTCAGCCATACTCGACTCGAATGTGAAAGGTGGTCTAAGATGGGGTCTAGGGAAAGCCAAGTCTGGAGGTCGATACAGTGTGGTTGGGGTTTGGCACACCAAGACTGAGACTTACAGTAACTCGGCTTTGAGGCTTAGCGTGAGAGAGGCTGATCGCTTTGATTTCATTACTTCAACTGGTGAAGTTTCAAGGGAAGCTGTTCTGAGGCTAATAGGGATAAAACGCACTCTGCTGGTAAGATCTGTTTGCCCCTAAATCAATTTTGTGCTTATGTAGTTATGTGTACAAGCATTTCCTTTTGCAAAAGTAGTGTGTGTTTTCAAGCGATCCTTTTACCTGAAAGCAGGTCACACAAAAGATGCCCCAAGGGTTTCAATGTAAGAATGATGTCGACAAAGTAAATTTGAGGAGTCCGATGCAAAACGCTTCCTCTAGATATGTGTTGCTAGAATAGCTATGGACTAAAATCGTATCCTGAAAGATAATTGCTTTGCGAATTTTACATGTGAAAAGTTCATGATGTGCGCCTGGTTTGACGTATTCAGTTGCTTCCAAGGCGGAAAACTGAGTATCGCTTATTCTAAACTACTCCAATGTTTTGATTGGGTTTATGTTTTTCCAGGCGAAGAGTGATTCAGTAGCTCTCTTGACCATGCTTGAAGACACATTGAAGCTGATATGGGACTACTTCCTAGCTTGGGAGAATGATGTTGTCTCGTATTGTGAACCCGAGCCATAATGTTCTTGGTTTCCCTTGTGAAGTTGTTTCAGCCTTGCCATGGCTGATGTAAATGCTGTAGCACTCTGACGACTGATGTGAATATGTGATGTTAATACTGTAGCGTGTTAGTTGCTACTCCGTATGTTTTTGCTCCCCGTCTGAGTATGGGGGAGGATGTAGACCCAGGTTTGTCAGCAGTAGCCTTTGTGGTATGGTGTTGTAATCGTAAGACACTTTAATATCTAACATCCTGTCATTCGCTACCATATCCATAAAATTTGGTCCACTTTCGTTATACGGAGTATGTATTTTGCCCGCAGTGTCACCGTACCGATTACACACATTCTGGCGCACCATTTCGGGACAAAGACCGATTTTGTTCCTACCTTGTAGCGCCTCGCATGATCATTCATTGTTGATGAATATCGTGCAGATAAAGTTGGTTGACCCTAAAATTTCATTTCATTGAATCGAAGTTGTGTACTCCCACCATCTCACTTTAATGTTCGGAAACTTTGCAATTTTGGTCCGTTGCGTCGTAAGGAAGATTGAGCCCGTTGAATTCAAATTGTTTCGGAATCCCGATCCGACCCATGAGCAGCTCTAAATTCTCCAAGTGTCAAGGTCACGCCTCTTGCATTCCTAAATTCTCCCAACGTCAATACAATCCCACAACACAAGGTCGAAGTTTGAGAAGCTCAATCATCATATTTTTACACCAGAAACCTTCGAATTTACGCTACAATGGCATCCACTGTAACTGAATAACATTTCCAAATTCTCTCTCCTGTTCTCCTTCTTCAACAAGCCACCAAGCATGAAACCCCCATTACTCTCATCTTCCCATCACACTCTTTCCACTCCCACTCTCTCTCTTCACTTCAGAAATCTCTCCCTCCCAAATTCTACCAAAAGTTGCCAACTTTTCTTCAAAAATCATACTTTTCTCCCAATTTCTTCCTCAAAACATCCCCAATTCTTAACCCTTTGCATTTCAAACTCATCAATTAGAAAAACCCAAGAAAATTCCAGCTCAATTGCTGAAGAAACCCAACAAATTGACCCTACAAATGAATTCCAATTTGTGCAAATTCAAAACCCTAATTTACCCAATTTTGCCCCTTCTTGGCGTTCTAAGTTCAGTTTGAGTGATCAAACTTTCTTTCTCTTCACTTTCATTGCTTTCACTGTAAGCCCATTTCTTTTTTTCCTTCAATTTTTTTTTTTTGGGTATGATTATTTTTAGCTTCATTGAATTTTGTGGTATGATATGTTTATTTTGCAAGCTTAATTAGTGTTTTTTTTAGTTCTATTGGTATGTTTAGTGATGGGTTTGGCTCACATTGTTGAGAAATTCTATTTGTGGATTAGAGATTGATTATTGGGATAAAATTTATGTATTTTCAGGGTTTTGTTTGGGGTTGGAAGTGAATAGGGGTTTTTTTAGTAGAGGGAGGCATATAGGAAAATTTCTAGATTATAGGTGAGAATTGTGTTTGTCTTCCAAATCACTCATGGGGTTGGGTATAGGTGAGACAGTCTGTTGGCGAGGCGGTCTATGTAGAACTACCGAAGAGTCTGTTGATTGGAGTATTGAGTGGTTTGGAACTATAGCAATGCTAATATTACCAATAGAGTACTTTGGTTTGGATTGGAATGTCAATCTCTGTATTATTTCTTGCTTTGACTTGGAGGTCACCACAGTTCAAGAGTTTAGGGTTGATTGTACCGATATGCCATGTTATATTAGAGTTTGACAACTGATACTTATTTTGGTTGGAATGGAGTTAAATAAATAGGTTCCGAGATAGAGGAGGGGATAGTGTAGTGCGTTATCAGGCATCTTTAGATACTACAAATGGTGGTGTCTGTTAGTTATTCTAAGCTTCTTCATTGCACGTCACTTATCCGTGTCACTTGTGAATTGCAGACTACTGTAGCATTTGTGAGCTTTGTTGCTGCCGCAGTTCCCATGTTGTATGTAAGTCTTTTAAATAATCTGAGTTTTTCTAGGTAGTTCATTAGCTGTTAGAATGTTTGCTTTGTGGAACCTGAACTTGTGCTTAACCCTTATTCGCATGTGGAAGCTCTTATATTGCCTTGCGGTTTCTGCTTAATGGCCGTTGCAGAGTCAAGATGGGTGTGTTATATCAACTAAGTCAAAGCCCTCCACGAGCTTAGTAATCACTATATGAACTAATCAGTAATCAGACTATAATCACTGTATGTTTAAGTTATACCATGCATTCTCTTATTATAGAAGTAAAACTAGTGTCAAGTAATTAAAACAACAAGCCTATTGTACTGCCATGGTACCATGAGGATGGTACCTCAAGTCAAGTTAATACAAGCAATGACCAAGTTCTATACAAATAATGACGTAAATCTAAAGTAAGGAAAAATTAAGTCATGTAAAAAGAATGAGGTAGGCATCTAAAGGAATGACCAAGTCGTAGACGCGTAATGACCAAATGATCAAGTTAATACAAGTAATGACCAAGTTTTATAAAACTAATGACCAAGTTCTATACAAGTAATGACCAAGTTAATACAAGTATACTGACCAAGTTCTATAGTAGTAATGAATAAGTTCTAATCAAGGAATGACCAAGTTAATACAAGTAATGATCAAGCTTTACACAAGTAGTGACCAGGTTCAACACAAGTAATGACAAAAATCTGGACAAGGAATGACCAAGTTAATACTAGTAATGACCAGGTTCTACACAAGTAATGATTAAGTTCTAGACAAGGATTGACCAAGTTAATACAAGTAATGACCAGGTTCTACACAAGTAGTGGCCAATTTCTATAAAAGAATGACCAAATTGTACACAAGTAATGACCAAGTTGTGGACAAGTAATGACAAATTTCAAATTGGACGCGAGGCACCATGCTCATTGTATCATAGGGGTACAATAGTATTTGCCTAATTAAAAGGTAGAAAGTTGCTTTACAGCAATAGTTGTTATAGCGAATATGGAGGGCTTTGTCAAATATAAAATGTGTTTTTACCATGTCTGCACAGAATCATTGATGTAGCTGATACCTTAATTGTTGATTATGAAGAAATATATAATGTGGGGTTGCTATTCTCATATATTTAGGCCATGGGAAGAGCTGCCAACTCTTTCGCAAAGCTAGCAGATACCGCTCGGGAGGAGCTCCCTGGCACAATGACAGCTGTCAGACTTTCTGGCATGGAAGTCAGTGATCTTACTCTTGAACTTAGTGACTTGAGGTAAATTGGAATAAATTCAGGGATTTCCTTGCATTTTCTTACTTTCTTTAACTTTTAAGATTCTTGTGTTTTAACCTTTCATTTATGGTCTGTTTCCAGAAAACTGGACACCATTTATCTAAAGTATTGCAATTTGGCAGCCTTGCATGTTTCATCTGTTCTCCTCAACACTTTGCTTCCTTGTTTATCCTCGTTACTTTTTGGTTATTTCTACTTGCTGCTTTTCATTGTTTTTTCACATGGACTATCGCATATGACGTCTCATGTTAGCTGACCCTAATCATTTTGTGACTAACTGATCCGAGCTTGCCATTTGACACATCTTCCACAATTAAGCATTGTTCATGCATACCTTGTCTTTGGTATATATTGAACTGTTAGCAATTAGGTCAGGATTTTCTACTTCCCAAAGAAAACGTGGAAGTTGAAAAGCCATACTTCAAATACTAAGTCTTTTCTCTAGTGAACCCCTTGAAGTGAATACGACTATGTCGGCTAACTATTTGAAATTAATTGTCCGAAGCGATAGTGGCTAATTGCCTGTTGAGAAAATGGTGGAAGTTTTGAGGTGAAAAGAGAGAGTAAATCTTTCAGGTTGACTTGTGACAAATAGGGTCAAGCAACTACTCAAAATGGGGAACCGGCGCTCATATCAAATAGGATAACTAAAAGGCTATCCTTGGTAAAGGTTTAAGAAGATTTGGCTACTTTAGAAACGGTGGTAAAAAATGGCAACACCGAAGCATATATACCACGATTTTCAGCCCTCGAAACAAAAACGACTCAAATTTTTGTAAAACCCCTAGGTGTATCAATATGGGGTTTCTCAAAAACTTAGAGCTATAAACTTACGGTAGGTTCCCTAAATTTCCAAAAAGCTTAATTCTACTCATTTTGTGACGTGTGAGAAATGGGCTTAAAGAGCTACTCAAACAGGGGAACCGGCCCTCATATCCAATTAGGGAACTCAAAGGGTGTCCATGGTAAAGTTTTGAGGACATTTGGCTGGTTTAGAAAAATTGGTTAAAATTAGCCAAAACCGAAGTATATAATCCACGATTTTCAGCCCAAAATGGTCCTGGAACAAAAGTGGCTCAAATATTGGAGGAAGCCTCTAGGGGCATATTTATGGCTTTTCTAAAAAACTTAATGCCAAAAACCTTGGTAAGCTCCCACAATTGCCAAAAATGGCACATTATCTTCATCCACCGACATGTGTCAAATGGGGTTGAAGAACTACTTATACAAGGAACCGACACTCATATCAGATGAGGTAATTAATAAGCTGTCTGTGGTAAAGTATTGAAAACATTTGTCGACTTTATTAAAAAGTTGTCAAATTGGCCAAAACCAAAGTATACAATCCACGATTTTCGGTCCAAAATGGCCACGGAACAAAAACGGCATAAATTTTTGTGGAAGCCCCTACGGGTGATATTATGGGTTTTCTCAAAAACCGGGATTCAAAAACCTATCGTAGGTTCCCAAAATTTGCAATAAAGACATGTTACCCTCATCTTGTGACGTGTGATAAATGGGGTTAAAGATGTACTTCAATAGGGGTACCAGCCCCATATCAAAAGGAAACTACATAGCTGTCCCTGGTAAAGTATTCAAGAATATATGGCTTCATTGGAAAAAGATTTCAAAGTTGGCCAAAATCGAAGTATATAATCCACAATTTTCAGCCAAAAATGGCTCGGGACCGAAAATGGCTCAACTTTTTGTAAAACCCCCTTGGAGTAATGCTTTGGGGTTTCTCGAAAACTTAGAGCCAAAAACCTATGGTAGGTTCTCAAAATTTGCAAAAAAACCTCGTTATCTTCATTTTGTGACGTGTAACTAATGGTGCTAATTGACTACTCAAATAGGGAACGAGCGCTCATATCTAATTTGGGAACTACATAGCTGTCCCTGGTAAAGTTTTAAGACCACTGGAAAAAGTTGTCAAAATTGGCCAAACCCGAAGTATATAGTCCACGATTTTCGGCCATAAATGGCCTCGGAACAAAAATGGTTCAAAATTCTGAAAAAGCACCTAGAGGTAGTATTATTGGTTTTTTCAAAAACTTGGAGCCAAAAACCTATGGTAGGATCCAAAAGTTTGTAAAAAAAGGCATGGTATCCTCATCGGGGGACATGTAACAACTAACAAACAAGGAACCGGACCTCAAATCAAACAAGGAACCGGGCCTCAAATCAAACAAGGGAACTAGATACCTGCCCTTCGTCGAGTTTTAAGAGCATTTGGCTACCTCATAAAAAGTGGTGAAATTTTGGCCAAAACGGAAGTATATAATCCACGATTTTCGGCCCCAAAAGACCCCGGAGAGAAAATGGATCAAATATGTGAAAAATACCCTAGGTGTAATATTATGGATTTGCTCATTAACTTGGTGCTAAAAACCTATGTCTAGGCACTAATGGATTTTCTAAAAAACTTAGAGCTAATAACCTATGTCTGGGCACTAAGCGCCGAAAATTGGCATAAAAAGCCCGTTATCCTCATCCGTTCACGTGTGACAAATGGGGTTACAGTTTTACTTAGACATGGAACTCAAATTTATTTCAAACGAGTAAATTAAAAGGTTGTAGGTAAAGTTTTGTGAATGTTTAGCAACTTTAAAAATAGTGCTAAGAATTGTCAAAAACCAAGTATATGTATAATCCACGAATCTTGGCTCAAAATGGACTTGGAACAAAAATTGCTTAGATATATGTGGAAGCCCCTAGTGGTATATCAGTTTCCTCAAATACATTGAGCCGGAAACCTATCGTAGGTTTCCAAAATTGCCTAAAAAAGGCACGTTACTCATACTGTGACGTGTGACAATGGGGTTACATGTGCTGGAGGGGCATAAAGCATTCCACACACTTCGGAACTGGCCTCTCATATCCATCGCCGGCACTCCCATAGCGTTTGTGGTTAGTTTCTAATAACATATGGCTATCAACAAACTGGCCTAAATTGGCTCAAAACTTTCCTGAACAAAAGCTCCCCAAGCTACCTGTTAAGAAAAGAAATAGCACTCTGCATTATACGTTTTTGGAGGAAATTACATTTAGGGTCACATGTCTTGTTTAAGGCTGTCTTAGAAGTAATCATACAGAAATCATTTAATTTCTGTGTTTTGTGAGTAGGGATTCCTTTTTTTTGGTTGGGGGGACCGGGGGGGGGGGGGGGGGTTAGGGGTTGTTGCTGAACCATACCGTTTCAACTTTGTGAAGTAAGCTTGATGAGTAAATAAGCATAACTATAGCCTTATGGGGTTAATTCCAATCCTAAATCTGTTGGCTTCTAGGAATCTATTTATGTAGACCTCAAGCTGTCTAATGGCCAGTGGGTTTTACTTGGAGTCATGATCTCCTGGCAAACATCTTTCTAATTTGGCTTTGGGTCAAAAGTTGGTATAAGGAAACGTGAGCTCTTATATCGTAACCAGTCATGTATTTTGATAGGACTGATACCTATTTGAAAACATGTTCTTCTGAGTTTTGTCCAGCATGGGAGAGGAGTAGTGTCTCTGGTGTATAACCATATTGTCTCTTTTCCCCTTTCTATATATGTGCCATTATTTTTAGCCAAGAAATATCAGAGGGAGTCAATAAATCTGCACAAGCCGTTCAAGCAGCAAAAGTTGGAATCCAGCAGATTGGTACTCGTGCTCGTGAACAGACTATCTGTATGTTTTTGTGACTTGTGTCTCATGGTTCGTTCTTTTTTCTGCTTGGATTGACTTTTTTGCCCTAATGCTATTCCCTTCTACTATGCAGCAATGATTGAGGAGAGAGCGAATCTTCCTGCCATCTCTCTGGACCCAGTAGTCTCTGGTGCTGCCAAGAAGACTTCTCGTGCTGTTGGACGTGCTACAAGGACCTTTCTGAATTTGTTTTCTCGAGGAGAGTCCAACTCTGAAGAAATTGGCTGATCCTTCACAGGTGAATTTGGAGGAATCGTATGAGCTCTTATGTTACTTTACTTCTGTACATAATATCGTAAATTGGACAAGTAAATTTAGTGAATATTAGGACAATATACGGTCCGCTTGTTTAGTTGAAAACCTGCACAAGGCTATAACTTGAGGCAGACTTGATTATTCTAGTCTGCTGGGTCTTGAACCTTGACCTGTTGCTATGACAAGATTAGCTTGTTTAGCATTTGGGTTGATACTTGTACTGAAAGGTTTTCTTCAACATCCTAATCTATGGAAAATCAATTTTTAAGTCAAATCTTACCTCTTCCCCCCCCCCCCCCCCCTCAACATGTTACTCCTGCTTGTCTGGTGGTGGCTGCATGGCTGGTGTTGATGGAATCACCTACAGCAACACACCTAATATCATTTAGCTGCACATGATTTGTTGCCACAGTGAGAACATTCATGTGGGTTTTTTTTTTTTTTTTGGCCGAAGGTACCCTTTCTTCTCCTGTGCATGCGTTTTTGTTTTTGTTTTTAGAAGTATTTTGTAAGAGATGTCAGATGTGTATGCCAAACCCCCCCAATCTTGCCATAGGCACGTTTTGAGGTATCAAGGCAATGTTGAGTTTTGTAAAGGCCTGAAGGTGGTCGTCCTTCCTACATGCTACGAGAATCGAACCCTACCCTCTCAGGTGGAACTTGGAAGGGAAGGCTCAAACCACCAGGCTATCCCCTGAGCCCTGATCTCCTGTCGTCCCCCCCCCCCCCCCCCCCTCTCCAGCCCTTTTTCTGAAAGCCTCTTTAGGTAGAGTAAGTGTTGAGAGTACTCTTTTTGGTACAATGTTATAAACGAATATATGTATTGTTAAGAAGTTGACAACTACTTAACAAGTGAAGGAGCTCAGCACTGTTACTAAACATGTTCAATTTTTACATCTATACTTAGTAAAACCGACTCTTTCATATATAATACATTCTCTTTCACGTAATATTGATCTATGAGCCTCATATCAGGTTCTGGACTCCTAGGTGTTATTACCTGCTGAATGAATGTGAAATAATACGATAATGACTCGCTTTCAAACGACACTGAATTATTGTCTACATAACAAGTCTATACTCCTAGGTAGATTATCTCTGACTTCATCAAACCCCGAAGCTCAGTTCAGGTTCCAGAGTTCACCCTAGCCTCGTACACTGTGTTCTAAACAATCTGCAGCTCCATCTGCTGTTTATCATTCTTGGTAACATCATCTTCCGAGCTCAACCTTGATTCTTTGGTTGGCTCTTTCTCATTAGGATCCTGCTCCACTTTCTTGATGCAGTATCTGTAGATTATGTACAGGATTGTCTGAGCCATTCCAAGTAAAAATCCCAAAACGTTTGGACCCTGTTCATCAAGAGCATTAGATTTAAGTGAGTCCTATGCCGTTGCCAAAAAAAAAAGGTGCAAAATGGTGGTGAAAAACTTACAGCAATGTAGTAATCTTTGATGAAAAATCCATAGAAGAACCACATAGTAGCGTTGAGATTGAGAGCTAGAGTAAGAGAAATCGGCATGAACTCCACACTCCTTGTTCTAATCACTTGTCTCTGTAAGACAAGAAAACATGTGTTGGTTTCATGTATCATGGACCAATATTCAGATATCTTGTTAACTTGTGTTTGAGCTTGTAGCCATGAAAATCATCTGGTTGCTTACCATGACGCTCAACGGAGCTGCAAACACACAGATGTTGATAGCAGCATTTATCCAACCTACAGCATCAATTCTTTTGGCCCCTTTAGTAAGCAAGCCTGTGAGCAGCAAAACCAAGCTGAATGCCCCCAAGTTAAACAGAAGTAGCAGCATTAGCGTCGTCCTCTGCAAAGTCCCAAGAATTGAACGATTAAGCTTGTCAGAGAAACGATTTAGTTGAAAAATCTAAGCAGCTGAAGGTCTTTGATGTTTTGAACAGTGAACCTCCAACACTTCTGCCATGTCAAATTGTCTGACAGTGCCGAAAATGATAATTAGAAGCACTGGAGGTTTGGAACTGTGTATAATTTTCCTGCACGCAGGTTTCTTGATTCCTATTTGAGTTCTCAAGGAACATGAGATCTGTCTAATATGCAGCTGAAAAGAGTACCTTAGTCTCTTTTGGTGAGTACAGTACAAATATTGTGAGATAGATAAGCTCAATTAAGCACCCAAAGCTGTTAATAGTGACCAGCAGCAGTCCATTTGGCTTTAGAGAACCGTAGTATAACAGCATCATCGCACTGAACAGTGCGACAGAATAAGGTAGGGACTTGTATCCTTCCGATGATTTTCTGGTGAAGATCCTGTAGAAAGTTGGCCTGAGAGATAGAAAGGGAGGGTTATTTGAGAGACAGCTGAAGAGATTTCTCCGGTGCTAAGCTATATGTTGAAATAATGGACTCAGAAGGACTTACGCTGGTGAAAGGAAGACTCCAACCGCGACAACATTTCCTGAGTAAGAAAAAGAAGTAGAAGTATGATTATTTCAGCTTCTATGAAAAGAATTATGCAAGCAAAGCATAGAGGTTAAGAAGACATACCTAAAATGCCGAAGATAGACGCAAGAGTTTTAACTGTTAAGACAGGCATTTAGATGTTTCAAGTTCCTTCTGGCTAATGCCTTTTTTCTGTTGTGAAAGAACTTGTTTTTTTCGGGGTTTCTTTGAAGTTGTTTCTGGCTTATGCTTCTTATGCTTTGAAAGAACTTGAAGAATCCATCTCACTACCTGTGACTTATATATACATGGGGAAAATGTTAGGCTGCGGTTATGTTCTGTGTTAATATCTTTCCAAACAAGTACCGCGGTCTGGCAAGAAGGTAGGCGAAATTCAGGAAAAATACCAATATCTTGCAGCTCAGTATCTGCTTCTATGTAAACAAGTAATTGCACGTCAATGGGAAGGGACGGTGCCCGAAATTAGTGAAGAGCTGTAGCTACTAATTTGTGTAAATGGGTGCTTGTTTCCAAAAAAAAACCTTCCATCACCACAGTAAAAATGCAACAGGCAGGGGTGATTAGTATTCTTGTTTTTGTTTGTCCTGATTGCATGGTTTCGGAAATTCATTACTGTCTGTTTGTTGATGATTCGTGTAATACTCCAGATATTTCTGCCAGATTCTTCCTAAGATTGAAATTTGTTGCGCAAGTTTTTTAGTATACACTGCCTCTTCCTTTTACCACACTCTAGTCTGATAACATCCACACAGTATTCTTGGTGTAGCCAAGATTTCAAGTTTTTGCTGTATGTCTGATTTCGCTTACAGAGACAATGTTATCAACACTTGTAGGATACACTTCTCATAAAATGTCTGATTCCATGTGCAGTGTCTTTGTTAATCATCTGACTATTGGATGTGACATGAGAGATCAGTATCTGTTTGCAAATCAGGCAAGACGCGACTCAACTGCTATATCTAGGGGTGTGAATAAGCTGAGAATGAAGCTGAGTGAACAGTTCGAGATCGAGCTCAGGTAGACTACGTTCAGTAAGTTTCTTGATAATCTGGTAAAAAAACGCTGTAAAATTACGAGTAAATACTTGTTTTACAGCGTGATGTGTAAGATTTGAGTCATTTACTTGAAATATCCATTCAAGTTATACTCAAAAGAGTTTATTTTTGTTCATCTACTTACTATGTTAGGGAAACAGATATGAATAAGACTCAGATAGCATACAGCCAAGGGAGTTCTATGAGTCATGAGTGTATGATATCGTAAACTTGTGACTGTTGTGAGATTTCTTAGACATCATCTTGTTGTATCAGTGTTATAGTTCACATGTTAAATGTACGTTTGTTTTCGATCCGCAAAACAGACGACACCTCTCAACTATCTGATATTCACAGATCCAAAATCTGGGTCTCTTTTGTGACCATAACTGAGTTACATGGATTTAACCAACCATGAAACGTAAGCCAGAAGTTTAAGATTTTACAAAATCATGATAAATGAATAATGACATACTTTCAGTGTTGATATTTTCCCTGGTTCAGTAATTGTCAGATGCCAAAAAACTTTCACCTGTACTGATAGTCAGTCCAATATCTGGTGTACCATTTTTTTCAAGGACTTCTGTTTTTTTGTCACCATTTCCGGTAATTTCCGCAGGGAAAAATCTCCTGGTCTATAGAGATACACAGCAACACAGGCTAATACGATATTGAAGGAGAAATCAAATCTTTAACCTAATCCGAAAATTTTGATCATGAGACGTACGTACATCAGTAGAGGGTGTGTAGGTAAACCCCTGACTGAAGCGAGACAAGGGTTGGTAAATTAAGGTTATTCAATGAATAGTTCTGAGTAACGCAATACCATAGTGTAGGAGAAATCAGTTTTACTACAAGATTTATTATAGAGGTCGTGAAGGTGATTAGTCCGTAGAACTTGTATAGGTTTCTCATTATAATGCAAAAAAAAAAAAAAAAAAAAAAGTTTATATTTCCTAGCATAGATGGTTTTATTGATACAAGTTCATCATGTTTACCGCATATTTACGTGGAATGGGAATTATCTTAGGTTGCGATGCCACATTAAGTGCATGCTCACCCAAGAAAACATCGAGTAACATGGTAGACTTACGTCCAATGCTTTAAGTACGTACTTAACAACTGTAAATGTTATCTAGGCCTTATAGAGCAGTTAGACAGTCACACTGTACTAGTGTGGATTATTTTGCTTAGACAATCTGAGTACATCTTGATCAATGATTCGGAAAACAGGTAGACAAACTCATCAATCGAACCAACGCGTAAAATGGAAGAGTTTCAGTTTTGGGTGAGACCATGTTGATCATTATGCATACCATTCAATAGAAGATTATGTTGTAAAGAGGGAACAAGAGTCATTCAAGGGGAAAGGCAACGTGTTATTGAAGTAAAGTTGGAGCAGAGGAACCATATGATCACCAGAAATACCTACTAATATTATGAGTTCAAGGAAATTGGAAGATGAGTATGGAAGTTGACCAACAACATGAATGATTTTCCTGAGTTTACATCCTCATTTCTTTCTCATTTGATATCTCGAAAGACACCTTTACTATCAGCCAACATTACCAAACTCTTAACATTTGATATGTTTGGATACTAAGGAAACGACTATTTTCACACCCATTTTTTTTCCATATTATAGCTTTTCCGAGTAATTATACAAATTTTTTCTTACGAAATGATTGTGATGAAATGACAACTTAGTGTTCCTTTTCTTTACATATGTGTATACACGAGAAATAGATAAACATAGATGAGTACTTATATTTGATTCGCCTCTTGTTCATTTTTATTCCTACATTTTACTAAAGTATTATCTCGTGTACATTTTAGGATGTCCTATCACGCTATTCTATATAGTTGTCGTTGTTACCTCTGATTGATTATGTGATTTCTAGTCCTTGTGATTTATAACGAAGCATGAATAACCTACATGGCATGAGCGATTAAGTGCTTATCCTAAAACTTTTAGGCCACTCTTAAACTTGAAGTTTAAGACCAATGTCTTAATAGTTGAGCATGGTTTTCTTATCTTGTTGGACTGGATTGGAGGGGCGATGTCATCTCTCATTTGGGCCCAACTTTTTCAGGCATTTATGTGGGCCGTGGCCCATGATTGGAAATTAGTCATTATAATATAATGGAGCTAGCCATGCACCGACCTTCCTTGTGTCACAGTGGCACTTGCTTTATCTTCTTGTGATAAAGATCGTTGCCATGGGTTTAGGGTTCAAGGGTTTGGTATGGATACAGGGCTAAAAAAATGAGGTATTATAAAATACCTCCTCGTTTTTAATTATTATATGTCGGTCTAACTTATTTAAACAATTGAATGAAATTGAGAAGATAGACAACATCCAAGGACCCAACCATTACTATACGCTTGGGGATTAAGACATTTGAGGTGAAATTTGGGCTAACATACTTTTAACAGGTTAAGCACATTATGTGGGTTGACATTCCGACCTCACTTGTATAATTAAAAGAGTAAATGATTGGTTATATCATGTTGAAATTTCTTAGTACTAACCCAGCTTATTTACTATTCCTCTACTCCTATCCAAGTCTTCTCCTCTTTAGAAGTGTTGTTTACTGGTCGCGTTGAGATCTAATTTTAGACCAAATGTATTGTCTTTCGTATTGTGTCAGATTTTGCGAAGTGCCCTTGGTCAAGCCTAAAAAAAAGCTCAAGGTGAACAAAAAAATCCAATCCTAAAAATATCTCAAAGTGAGTATGCCACAAAAGACGGACGAAAACAAAATGGGAACAAAAGAAGAAGAAGAAGAGGGTTATCCGATCTTCCAGTTTCTTCATATTCACAAATTCATCATCACTCTACTTTTTTAACTTAACTGTCTGACAAAAACCACCACGTTGCCCGCGCTTTCTCTTCCCTCTGCCATTTTCCCACTTCAGCTTCAAGCTCAAGGTACCCTCTCTCTCTCTCTCCCCTCTCTCATCTTTTATTGCAATTCTACTATTATGTGGGGTAGAGTATATAATTGTGCTCTTTAATTAGTAATGCTTAGCTTAAAGTTGTAAACTTTTTCGTTGTATCTTATTACTATGTATAATTGTATAGTGGGTTTCGTTGCGAGTTTGTTAGGGATTAGGTTGCGTACATCTGAACCTCCTTAAACCCCGCTTTAAAAGCGGGGTGTGACAAGTTGGGTTTGTTTTTCTGTATGTGGTGATTACAGTATTACTATTTTTTTCAGTGACTGCAGTTGCTGAGTGAGTTGATGCTAGTGGGGTTTGCTTGAATTGGGATATGGAACTTACTGAGTAAGCTTCATCTTGTAATAACATATAGTAACGATTTTGAAAGGGAAGTTATGGCATTGGTTGCACGATCAATATGCTTATCCTATGACGAAAATCTTGGGCTTTCTCAGCGGAATTGTAAGAAATGGGTGAAATGGAGGAACCCTTTGATGTTCCAAGGTGTTGTCGGGACGAAAGTGAGGTGTATTGGGAGGAAGCAATTAGTATATAGTAAGCTTATTGGAGAATCTGTAAATTTGGATCGGTCCAAGTCGAAGAAATCAGGGTTTGTTTCGTGTGGTGAGGAGGCGAATACTGTAAAGATTGTTGCCAATGCTGTCATACATAAGGTACTTATACTTGTTTGTGGCTGGTTGGTTGTAATTAAGGATTTAGGGTAGACAAATACAGTAGATGTATTGTTCTAACAGTAGCTTGCTTAATCTTTGTCAGAAATGGAGTACAATGAAGTTGCAATTTGTAAATGTCGCTGCTGCAGTTGCGTGCACTTTTTTTGTTATGTCGTCTGCAGAAGCAATTGATGCTCTTAAAACGTGTACCTGTTTACTGAAGGAGTGCAGGTAATATATTGAATCTCCTACTGTGTTTCTGAAGCTAGTTGCGTATAGTCTGAACTGATATGATGTTGGCATCAGAGAATGCAATCTGTAAGTGTTTGCACACCTGTCACGGAGTTTAAGCGCTCAGTCAGATCTCTGTAGGTTGGATTGTTGAGTGATGTGGTCATAAATGTGACTTGTTTCGAACATCTGCAAGTTACAGATTGAAAGTTCTGTAAGGATGCTATTTCTCTTGAGATGGATGACTATCTGGACTTGATTCATATGTTTCCCGGAACATCACTTTCTTGGATTTGTGTAGATATTGGGGTGACAGTCACTAACAGCAGTGTATTACACTTTAGGCATTAAAATGAATACTGTCAATGTTGTGCACCTTAGCGCTACTCAATTTGCACCTAATTTGACTTAGTGTCTGAACAGAGTGGAACTTGCCAAGTGCGTTGCAAATCCATCATGTGCTGCAAATGTTGCCTGTCTTCAAACCTGCAATGATAGGCCTGATGAAACAGACTGCCAGGTAAGTTGATATTACCATATATCAAGTGATCTTGAACCCTTTCATGCTTACGCAGAAAGAACGCTCAGTTAAGAAAAAATTATTTTCCTCCTCCCTGGCCAGATTAAATGTGGAGACTTATTTGAAAACAAAGTTGTTGACGAGTTCAATGAGTGTGCTGTTTCTCGAAAGAAATGTGTGCCTCAGAAGTCTGATGTTGGAGATTTTCCTGTTCCTGATCCTGCTGTTCTTGTTAAGAATTTCAACCTGGCAGATTTCACTGGAAAGTGGTACATAAGTAGTGGTCTAAATCGTACATTTGACACCTTTGATTGCCAATTACACGAGTTCCGTGTTGAAGATGGCAAGCTTGTTGGCAATTTATCTTGGCGGATAAAAACACCAGATGATGGGTTTTTTACTCGAACAGCGGTGCAGAGATTTGCTCAAGACTCCGGCCAACCTGGGATACTGTACAATCATGACAACGAATATCTTCACTACCAAGATGACTGGTATACTGCTCTGCTTCTTTCTGTTTAATTGTATTTTCTAGTAATCACAACTCACAATTTCTCAAGGGAGAGGGAGGGATGGGGGGCGGCGGGTTATATCATTAGGTGACGAGGACATAGTGATCTTCCAGAGAAAGGTCATAGTTAGAGTTAAATTCATCTAGCTTGAAGTGCTACCGCTACACCACATCACTTATCTCCTCATACCCTTATTCTAGTGTGAACTAGAGGTAGCTATTTGAAGCCTAACTCTTCATATTTCTTCCAGGGCAATTCATTCGACCATTTTCACTTTTTTTCGTGAGTACTGACACGTAGTGTGATTTATCATATAGGTACATCTTATCTTCCAAGATAGAAAATCAACCAGATGACTACGTCTTTGTTTACTACCGAGGTAGAAATGATGCTTGGGATGGCTATGGTGGTGCTTTTGTATATACAAGAAGTGCAACTTTACCGGAATCTATTGTGCCGGAACTTGAGAGAGCAACACAAAGTGTAGGAAGAGACTTCAAAACGTTTCTCCGTACGAATAATACTTGTGGTCCTGAGCCTCCACTTGTTGAGAGGCTGGAGAAGAAGGTGGAAGAAGGAGAGAAGAGCATTCTAAGTGAAGTTGAACAATTAGAAGGGGAGGTGGAGAAAGTCAGAAAGACGGAGATGACGTTACTTCAGAGGCTCTTCGAAGGTTTTAAAGAGATTCAAAAAGATGAGGAAAAATTCCTCAGTGATTTAAGTAAGGAGGAGATGGAAGTATTGAATGAGTTAAAGATGGAGGCAGGTGAGGTGGAAAAACTCTTTGGCCGCGCACTGCCCATCAGGAAACTTCGCTAGCTTATTCTTGTAAGAATTATTTTTTCTCACATTTTACATCTTGGTCATATACATATACATTTGGTTATATCATGTTCAAAATCTTATACAATACCATTTGCAAGCCCTACACCGTTTGTTTCAGAACAATTTACTGCCTTTTGTTATTTCTTTTATAATTCTACAGTCATTTCATAACAGGTATTTATAATTGGAAAGTTGTGAACTCAGAGGAAATGAAATCTATCAGTGATATGCTTAAAATCTAGGAACTTGACCTTAAAAAGAAAAAAAAAAAAAACTAGGAACTGAAATAGGAATTGTAAACCTCCACCAGGCATCTTCTGATAACATTTCAGGCAATTCGAACATTTCTGGAGGATGATACATAAAAGTATGAATTATGAAACTTCTGAGGCAAGAAGAAAGCGAATTCTCTTATTTGGTGAAGTTGGCATGATTGTATCTTTAACTGTTCAAGAATAGGGTCATTGAATATTTCCCGCGGTCTGGTATACTGAAATAGCAGCAAGAGTGACAAAGAAGTATATTGTTTCCATGCACATACAGGAAAATGAGTAGCATAAATAACTGAAAATCTCAAAGAAAAAAAAACTCGAGTAACAGTATCTATGTGTACATAAGTACAGTTCTCATATTTAGTTGGACTGATGAGCAGGGTATGCATTATGGTCGTTTATCTGTTCTAGAGACTTTCTTTTCGGAAATTTTAACTGAAAGAACTATAACGGAAATGCCGCTTCCAAATAAAAATCGATTCAAATCATACACATTATGGTTTTGGGGAGGAGGAGAAATAGAAATGTAAGAAAATAAATTCATAAGAAAGTGGGGAAGAAGGGCATTGATGAATTTAACACACTTTAAACACTTGGTAAGGATCTTGCAAGCTGGATCTGGCATTTGCCCCCTCAAAACAGCATGAATCCATCCTCCTTGATGAGTTAGGATAGGCGGATTTCCGTGGTGATATATGTAATTACATATAACATGAAGAATGAGAGAAAAGCAGTGATAAACTGTTTACATAAATTACTAACCAAAAGTTTTCTCGATTCGACATTGAATGTTGGGACAGCTTCCTTTGGATTACCTGGTCTGGATATGCCGTAATTTGGGAACTTCTTTATGCAAACCATCAAAGACCCGATGCTCGCTGCCGTCAATGCTGGAGGTAGCTTCTCTGTGATGTGGGTTTTTTTGAGGAGAGCTTGAGTCAAAATCAACAGTTTGATGTCTTGGAGGCCTCTTCTCATCCTCAGATTCGCTGCTGCTGCTACTTTCTGAACACGAACTTGAGCTTGAACTCTGTTGTCTGTCTTCAGGAGTAACTGGCAAGTTCTGGGAAGAGTTTTCTTCCTGATTAGCCTTTTTACTTCCATTTCGAATAGAGCTTTTACTCGGTTCCTTAAATGTCACAACCAACTTCCTACGACGTGAACCAGTTCGTTTTGTGGGTGATCTCCGGCTACTTCCATGTTTAGAAGAGCGGTTTCCTGCATCAGACATGCTGCTGCCGTCACTAGGACCTGAGTTAGTACTATAAACACTCGGATCCACTGATCTCCCTGAATTTTCAAACTCTGTGTTTTCAGCGTCACCATAGTTCCCACTCTCACCTTCACTACCCGAATCTGTATAAGTGCTTTCCTCCTCTGAGTTACCAGGGGTTTGTCTTTCTGAGACGCGTTCACTTTCTCCAACGGCAGGGTCACCTCTTCCTGCAATGTCCAAACTCTCACTTCCTGAAATGCGAGAGCTCCCTTCATTGTGCTGCTCAGGAACACTTTTTCTGTTGCTACTCGCATTCTCACTCTCATCACTGCTTGAACCATCATGGTTTGAACTATCCTTGTCCGAATGAGAAGATTGATCCTGGTTGGTGTCGTTCCCATAATGCATCTTCTGCTCTGGTGGCGGGTTACAAGCATTTGGTGAACTATCCTTTCCAGCTTGAGCTGAAGCATGAGTAGAACTTGGTTGAGGTATTGCAAGAAAACTAAGAGCAGCAACAACATCACCAACCAACGGACGAACTGACGGTTCTTCTTGAAGGCACATTGCACAAATACCAACAGCCTGGTTCAGACTTGTCACTGGAAACTCCTTTTTAAGATGTGGATCTGCCAGATCTGGAAATCTTTTCGGCTCCCTAAAAATCGGTTGTGCCTGATCATGCAATTACAGAACAGGTCAGGGATACTGAACAGCACTTCACTAAAAAAAAAAAAAACTGAACAGCAAATGAGCTTTTACCCAGGTAACCAGATTTTGCTCGTCATTTGGTCTAGTGGTGTCGATGACTCTTCGTCCAGTGATAAGCTCTAGCAATACTACTCCAAAGCTATATATATCAGACTTGAGTGTAAGTTCGCCACTGCTGGAGTACTCAGGTGCAGAGTAGCCATAAGTTCCCATAACTCTTGAGGTTGGATGCATCTTGCCTCCTCCGGCTCCAAGCTTAGCGAGTCCAAAGTCAGAGAGTTTAGGTTCGTAATTATCATCTAGTAAGATATTTGAAGGCTTTAAATCGCGGTATATGATAGGGGGATTGGCTTTGTCGTGCAAATACTCAAGACCCTGGGCTGCTCCAGAAGCTATCTTCATCCTTGTGTACCAGTCAATTGGCTTCTTTTCAGGATCTTCGTTACCTGTGAATCGAATGCTTAACAACCTTTCTTGAAATGAAAACTCCGAAACAGAGAATGAAAAGTAGTTTACGTGTGAATATGTGAACGGCCTAAAGAACCGGACCTAGAAAAACGGAGGGAGTAAAATACTTACAGAATCAAAACACCAAAATGGATGCAAAGTCAATAGACTTACCAAACAAATGATTCTCTAAATTTCCCATTTGCAGGTATTCATAGACCAAAAGCCTCTGATCTCCATCAGCGCAGTATCCAATAAGACTGATCAAATTCGGATGCTGCAGAAGACTGAGCATCAAGATCTCGACCAGGAATTCCTTGTTCCCTTGCATACCGTTCCTGTCTAGCTGCTTCACAGCAACAACCTGCAGCAGGCATCAGTATTTTAGGTCAGTATCAGCCAAAAAAAAGGGCATTAATGAATATGAGTATATGACCAACCTGGCCAGTAGAATGAAGCTTCCCCTTGAATACTCTTCCGAATCCACCTTCCCCTAACAGGCATTCCTGCCGAAAGTTCTTTGTCGCCATTGCCAGCTCCCGAAAAGTAAATGTTTTTGCTGCAGAAAGACACAATCTTTATCAATTAATGTTGACAGCAGTGAGATAGATTGTCTGCTCAGTAATTCAAGCATTTCATCGATTATTTGAACCATCATCTCTCTCCCTCTTAACATAGGAATACAGAATCAGCTAACCGAGGTTAAATTTTCGGAAACTGTTAATCCCAACATTATAGGAAAACACACTAATTCAAGAACACGTCTCTTTAGGTTCCTTTAACACCTTATCTGGTACAACCTGCTAATCAGACTGTCCTCAAGCATCAAGGTAAGGTCACATTGTAAAGCGTATCAAACAAGCCCCCATCAACCAAACAAAACAAAGATATAACGTTGAAAAAAAAAGTCTTATTCCCAAAATGATTTGACCCCGTCACTTGTCTAAAATGTTTCTAATACGGATTCATTTGATATTAATCATTCAATTTGGTTATTTACATATATAACAAAAGGAAATACCGTTAGAGGAAGAAGCAGCGGAATCTTTGGCAGCGTCGGTCTGAGGTTGAATCTCTCTTTTGGCGGGAGCTGGCTGATTATCATTGCCTTCATCGTCGTCGTCGTCCTTTTGAAAGCACGGTAGGCAATTCATGTCGGAATTCCAAACCCCTGATCCCCGTCGTTTTCCTCTCTAATCTCGACAATGTTTGTTGCTGCTGATGATGATGACGCGGAAAAATACTTCTCCTATGTCTAAACAAAAACGACGAAAAAATTAATCCTCGTTCAAAAACCCGGAAAATCTCCCGGCCAACACTTTATCTTTCGAATCACCGCCATCATCACAACTCTACCAGGCAGGGGTAAAAAAAAAATCCAAATCCAATAATTACCCAATTCACAAAAAAAAAAATTAACCTCTGTTGTTTAGAATGAAGGACAACGGCAAAATGCGGAGGAGAGAGAAAAAAACGAGGGAAAAACGAAGGTCCTTCGAGAAGGCGGAGGACCCCGCTCAGAGAATGTGAATCAGAGAAGAAGGAAAGACAAACATTGACAACAGAAATTCGGGGTGGAAAAAGCCCAAATTTGGGAAATTTGTGGAAAAAAAAATAGAACGTCAAATTTACGACATTTTTTTTTTTTTTTCGGATTTGGGATGGAAAAGAAAAGAGGGGGAAATTAGGAAATAAAACAGAGAAAAATGAGGAAGATATGAGTGGACTCAGCTTGGTTGGTTAAGAGTTAAGACGGACATGTTTGCACGCTCTTTTTTTTTTAATTTGTTGTTGGAGATTTTGTTTGAGGATCGACCGTTGAAATTCAAATTTCTGTTAGTTTTTTTTTGGTACTAACTCCCTCCCACTCTTTTCCCACCAAGTTGTGAATATGAAGGGACCCCACTTGTGGCACCTTTTGAGGAATATTTGCTTGGTAACATAAGTTATCGGGTGCGATTGATGTAGACGGTTTTAAAACGTTTTTTTGTTTAAAGGAATGTTGTAATTTTAGAAATGTCATATTAAACAACATGAAACATAGGTAATCATCTTTACGCATGAACCCGATGACACAATCGTGAGAAGGTAGCAGCTTTGTAGGAGAATTATGAAAAACTATGATGACCTAGTATGACCGATCAAGGAAATTAAATACAGATCCATACACATGCATATGGTGATATGGTTGATAATTTGATATATAGCCTTTTTTGTGCACAGCGTGAAGCTAACCATGAAACTTCTCTAGGTAGTAAAGCATGCATGATGGAAAAAGTTATGTGTTGGTAAAGAAGTTAGAAAAGAAAGAAAGTCTAAAAGAAGATGACTCGGCAGGGCACTCTGTCTATTCTTGCATACGTACATGGCTGATTCATAAACACATGTACGCAATTACTCTCTCTTTCATCATCATTTTCTGCTATCCTGGTTTCGCCCCCAAAAATTATTTATTCATTTTAACATAATGTATGACTATGTCATAAAATTGTACTAGTATTTGATAAGCATTTTTAAATGCTCATGTCGGTCCATGAAATTCAATCTTTGTATTCCTACACGTAATGCTCATCATATATACACCGTATACTGTAAGCTAAGCTAAGATATCGTCCGCACAAACTATATTATGTCTTCAATGAACATACATGCACTACCAAACTTCAAACTCCGACTTTATTTGGAGTCACGGATGAATCATGAGGTAATTAATAAGTCGTGTTCATGTATTTCGAGGCTCACACAATTTTGTTTCTTCTTTATATTTTCGTCTTATTCTGACATACTAATTAAGTAATTTTCTAGAACGTAGTACTTAATTATTATTAGCTGCCTATATGAATCTATGATATGACAAATCGTAATAACTACTTTCTGGAGGATGGATCCGTTTATAAACGATATATTTTACTTGACACCCAAAAAGAAGTCACAAGTCAACGACAGACCTAAGACACACATGAGAAATTACAAATAGGAGCCATAAGGCCGGGTTGATCGGCTCGTAATATTAGAGTTGACTAATTAGGAATTTAGGATAAAAGGTCAATTGAATCAGATTTATTATAATATAATAACACTAAAAATCAATTATAGTTTACAAGAAATTGGTGGGGAGACGAGAGACAATCTGAGCCCCACACCCTTTGCTATGGAAAAACAAATCCTAGTAATATATGAGCCGCAGCCTGCGCACCGATATCCTGCGTCCTGAAGAACTGCTAGATCCGCTTAAACAGAGCAACAACTGTGGGCTCCAACTCCCCCAAAGAGGAGAAAGATAAGGGAAGGAAGCAATAACACAAAGCAGCGCACCTAACCTCATACTTAGCACGCTTACGATGGGCCGCTTCTCGCACCACCTTACCTGGTTCGAAATCGGTCAATCCGGTCTGAGTCAAAGGCGACGACCCAGTCAAATCGACACAGACGTCGCGCCCTCTGTCCCAACAATAAAGTAGCATGTCTGCTGGGCGTAGAGGTCGGCCATCAGCACCAATGTCAACCAATGTCAACCACCTTTCCAGCTGAGATCCCTGACCGATAACAGATGTCAACCAGCGTGTCACGAACCGCATTATGCCGATGCTTGACGCCAACCAACCATGCACACGAAACAGTATGATCCCCAAATATATCACCCACAAAGACCCGCGAGCAAGCAGAGCACGGGTAATCCATGGTGAATAAAGGCACCCCCAAACGGTAGCAAAGCACGCAACGATAAGTACGCCCATTCATAGTCTGACCCAATCCCGAAATAGGGACAACCCGAATCCAATCCGAACTGTGCGCACTCTGCTGAGAACTCCACAACGCCAACTGACGCGGTGTCAATGAATAAACAGAAGCGGCATCCCGAGCGACCCGAGCGAAATACATATCTGCCAATCTTTTCATAAATCTGGGGGCAATGATCTCACCAGGATTAACCAAGATATCAACCTCTAAAGTCTGATTAAAAACACCGACAGCAGCGGCAAACGCAGACCCCAAAGAGACGACACCAGTATGACGAAGAAGCTTAGACTGCAGGTCAGCAGACTGAAGTCGCGACGCTAAAAAAGCATAATGGACAGCATCCCCGGCCGCATAAACACCAAGCCCTCCGAGTGAAAAAGGCAAGGTAGCGAGCCTTCACTGCCAGTCACCAAAACCCGGACCTGAAGCAACGACGATGCGCTCTAAGGAAGAGCGAAGGGCCGCATCAAAAGCTATCTGGCCCGACTCAAAAGTATGCGGCGCACAAGTACGCAGAGCGAAATATAGCTTAGAGACCCCAGTGCAAGCTCGGAGAAGTAACAACTCGCTCTGAGGATCATTAAGCCTAGCAACCGCATCCATGAGCTCAATGGTCTTAGCCACCCGCTGCATAACCATCGAACTACAAAAATCCAAAATCGACACTGACTGGTCCACCTAATAACTTGACCCTCGAGGAGAGGCCTAGTTATATTAGGGGGGAACACACCACCAAGCCGGCTCCTCGGATCCTCCGTAGGCCAAAAAACCTCAGTTTTATCAACATTAAGGTGAAGACCCAAACGAGGACCCTCTGCCTGAATCAGCTCCAAGACCTGACCTACAACCAAGGTATCACCGACGACAGTGCCATCATCCAAATACCAAGCCTGCAAAGACAAATCAAAGGAGTCTCTAATCTTACACGCTAAAGGGTGTAACACTAGAACAAAAAGCAGCGGGCCTAGGGGGTCACCCTGCTGCACCCCCTGACACGATAAAAGAGTGTGTTCTCCATAATATAATCGAGCCGGGTTAGAGTAACAGAACTCCACCCAACGAGCGAGAGCGGGGCAGCGAAGACGAACCTCCTGAAGCATAACGTTGCGATCCACCATATTAAAGGCATTCCGAAAGTCTACCAATAACATCGAAAGACCCAACTCATCTCCACGACCCCCAACCAAGCGGTTAACAACATGCAAGATCCACCATATAATTATATCTTTCATTTTTTAAATATGTATATATTCGAGTCAGGTCGAATTACATACGAGTATAAGAGAAAGTATCCTTTTATAATCTTTCAACACCATTATTGCATTAAAATGAGCTTAAAATGAAATGATGACTCACTTAAGAGTTAAGACCATCCAAGTGTTTGAAGCTGAGTAAATGTACGTTCCAAGAAATGAAGCCCCTAAGTCTACGGAGAATATGGTCTAAAAGATGGAATAGATCCGAATAGATAAGTTCGGGTTTGGGATCCACAATATTTTAGTCGGTATTCAGACATTCAGTGGAAAGAGTAAACATTTCCACGTGCTGAAGACACAAGGGGAACTTGTTCTGCGTCATACTCATACTCACCAATTCACCATACGCTATACCGCTATACGATATCCAGCTTACCTTGTCTTATAAGTAGGATTAACGGACACGTTTCTTAAGATAAATGTATATATTTATCGGTTAATTGATCTCTAAAAAAATTATGTGACAGGTTGGATAAAATGAAATGCATATTAATATCGGCTTCACTAGATCCAGTATATGATCTACGTGTAAAACGTATTTATACGAAAATTAATGCTTGTTACAATATAAAACGCATCTGTATTTCCAAGCCATTTATTGCAACATGTCATCAAGATGTTGATTGAATTTATGCACAAAATGTAATTTTTTTTTTTTGAAAGAGAAGAAATAATATAAAAAAATAAATTCAAAGTATTCCCAATTAAGATTCTAGCTACAAAAAAAAAAAAAATAAGAGCAACTTTGAATCAGATCCCCTTTAAAGAATTAAAACTTAACCTCTAAGCTTCTCACCTCTTCCACCCACCGCTCTTTTTTCTCTATATAAACTCCCCGCCACCGAAACTATTTCTCTCACTCTTAATCCACCCCTCAAATTTACCGCCGTAAAAAATAAATATTACCCCCCGCCCCCCATTTAAATGATCGGTAAAATCATGTGCGGCGTTGATTTTTTCTACGTCTTGCCGGAAGGTTGCATAGCCGCCGCGATATCATTCACCGGTCCTCGTGATGCGTGCCGCCTCGCCACCGTGTCTAAGGTGTTTAAGTCGGCGGCGGATTCCGACGCTGTTTGGTGTCATTTTCTGCCGTCCGATTATGAGGAGATTCTCGCTCGATCCGACGGTGGTGGTGATGGGTTGTCTTCTTTAGATATGCTTTCTAAGAGGGAGTTGTTTTTTCACCTTGCTGATCACCCGCTCCTCCTTGATGGCTCTACCAAGGTAGTAATTTACTCGTATCGAGGTTCTTTACATCGGGTTTGAATATATTTCGCAAAAACTTGGTGTTGCGGTCTAGTGGTCACGTGAAAGCACTGTTTTAGGTCGTTTCGCACGAGACTTGTGTGAATGAATGAATTTATAGTTTTTTTAAATTGGAATAGTGGCTTTGTGAATATGGAATCTTGGGAAATGTCATCTAAATTGAAACCAATTAAAATTCACAATTGATTGAATTATGAATAAGTACAACATTGATGAGAAATACATGGAAATGGGGTTTTGGAATTTTGGGGTGTGGCTAATTAGATAGTACGAGTAGTAGGGAAAATGGCTTCTTTAGGAAGGAATTGATACTTTTTGTAAAGCTTTTGATGTCATATTTTAATGTAGCCATGTAGATTGTAGGTATGCTTTCTTTTGCGAGTTAGAGACTATTGGATGTGCTAGTTTTTGTTGACGGTACATGTTTGGAAGTCATATCATATCTGAAAAGCATAAGAGAAAATAAAGGCGCACTTATCATTCAAAAAAAAAAAAAGGCGCTACCTTTTTAGTTGAGGAAACAGGATTTTCAGAGTTGTGATGGATTTGCCTCTTTTAGAAGGCTAAACGGGCTAAATGTGATTTCTTTCCTTCTTGGTTTCCACTATTAGAACAATGCTGAAGCTTTGTCGTATAGCGCGTTGGTTCATGATTGAATGAGTAAACTTGTAGGATTCTTGTCAGAGTCGTCATGGGCCAAATATCGGCCCCCTCGTGGAAGAGTAGCTCACCACCTTATAAACTAATCCTCATTCTTCTATTTCTCCAATGTGGGATATTATCCCACAGTGGGTCGGTGTCACTCCCAACAATTCTCGACTTAGGTTTGGAAGCTTGAGCATGTGTTCTATCCATTGTGTGTTTCATGCCAGTCTCATGTGCTGCCATTTATATAAATGTAGACAGCAATTGCATGTTGGTTGATCAATTCACCGTTATTTGGATCATCTAATAATATAAGACGATGTATGTCGTGAACAGACTTTCTTTCTGGAGAAATCAACGGGCAAGAAGTGCTACACTATCTCTGCCAAGGAGCTTGCCATTACATGGGGCGACACACCTAGATATTGGTCATTCCATTCTGTACCCGAGTCAAGGTCTTTCACCCGATCCTCAAATCTTTTCCGTTTTCTCAATGTATTTGTCGTTGTTTGTTTTGTCGTTAAAGAGTTACTGATCGTTGGTTCCACTGTCTGTCGATTCTATCAGGTTTCCTGAAGTTGCAGAGCTGCATTCTGTTTGTTGGCTTGAAATAAGAGGGAAAATGAAATCGTCAATGCTGTCTCCAGAGACAACTTATGGTGCCTACTTCGTGTTTAAGATGGCAGACGCAGCTTACGGTTTCACCTCCCCAGCAGTGGTCACAGTTAAAAGTGCAGGAGGCAAAGCAGATACAAGCAAAGTATACTTGGATCATGAGAAAGGTCGTAACCAGAGGTACCAGATTGTACCAAGGCGATTGGGTCTCTTCAGCAGGATGCGAACCCCTATGTTTGAGGCGCCAACGCCTGCTAAGAAAGAAGAGGATAGAGTGCTGCCTAAGAAGAGAGCAGACGGGTGGTTGGAGATAAAAATCGGGGAGTTGTTTACTCGTGCAGGCGAAGATGGGGAAATCGAGATGTCAGTGCTGGAGGTGGACGCCGGGAACTGGAAGAGCGGCTTGATTGTTGAAGGAATAGAGATTCGACCTGAAGTGGTTGCAGAGTAAACGAGATGTAGATGTGAGAAGCTTAGTGTTCATGTTCTCCATTTGATTTCTTTGTAGTTTCGACTATTTCTTACAGTATTTTTCAAGCAATTATCCTTTATACGTATGTTGAAATGCTTAATAAAACTTGCATTTGTTATCTGTACATGTGTGATATCAGTATACAATTATACAGGAGTTGATGAATAATAATGATAGTGTATGAAGGTTTATTTTCAACTTAAGGAATCCGATTCTATTTTGAAGTGATCAAAACGAGTTTTTGATGTTAGAAATGAGATAAGTTAGCCCTTGCCACTGTTGTATGTCAAGAAAACTAGAACTCAAAACCCGATAATCTTGTTTACATTTGTTTGCTCGTGCAGTCGTAAATTTAGTTTTTGCTTGGTTCGTAATTTGGAGTATGGAATTGGCTTTACTCTCTTCTTTCACATGTATTGTTGACGTCTGATTTGAATTCCTCTGATATATTCAAACCAAATGTTTACCAATGAAAATCCCGAATGAGCGATTCTTTGATGCCGACTCCGGAATAGAGCAAGAATTGTAACATCTAACATTTAGGTGTTAGGACACGATAATTGTAACATCTAGTGAGGGACTAATAATTTACACACGAGAGGATTAGAGAACTTTAATTGGAAGATCCGAGTAATGTAGCTCAAAGTTAGAATGGTGAAAAGACAATTATACCCTTCAAAACAGCCCTAATTTAAGATATCTCCCACTCCACAAAGACTGCAACTTTCTCTCTCCCCTCTTGTTCTTCTCCTGAAATGACGACCCCCAATTAATGAAAAACTCGTATCTTCATCGACACAAAAATTCACCACTCAAACTTCCAGCTCGATCGACGGCCCAAACTTGATCTTGAAGCTACCAAAGACTCAATCTTGACCCCTCCAATTTCATCTGGTACTTACTTCCTCTCACTTCATTTTTATGATCTTCTTTCTGTTTAACTTAGGGTTTACTCTTCTATCTTCTGAAATTAACCCCCCTTTTTTTTTTAAATGTAAGAAAGTGTGCTAAATTTGAGCTTAATATTTTGCTGAATAAAAACATTGTCCCTAGATTTTTTTTCATTGCTTATTGTTACTGGGTTAATTTGATTTTTTTACCCAATGTGTGTTTCTTGCTGGGGTTAAAAAATAGATATTTTTTTTTTTTTTAACGAAATGAAATGTGATTGAGGTGAAATTTATATCAGATGAGTTTTACGAGCACAAGGGCAGTTTTTTTTTTTTTGGGGGGGGGGGGTTAAAAAGATTAAACCTTTGTTCTTTGTTTAAAATGGGTGAAATAGTAAGTTAACTGGATGAATGAAAAAATCAGTGGTTGTTAGATTTGAGGAAGAATTGTGATTTTGTGTATTTGTTGCTTGAATTTGTCTTGGTAGAAAAACAATTGAATAGTACATTTATCAAGTATGAGAACTTAGTTTGGGATACAATGTACATTGCGATTTTGCGTGGTGTAGTGGAAAGACGATAAAGGGTACGAGATGCGCAGTGAAAAGTTGGGAACAGGAGACTAGGGGAGGGAATGATTCTTGATGAGTTTTGTGAAGTGAAAGTTTGTTGGACTTATGATTACGTAATATAATCATTGTGCCACTCGGTCCCTCGAGTTGGATACTTGGCTGAACTTTTGGGCACTGCTAGGTAATGTTTAGTAGGGATGTAGGGGATAATTAACAGGGTTTGGATTACATTGAGTAGAGATGGTGGGAAGTGTAGGTGTGAGAGAGAAGTGATATGTAAAAGAGTGTGATAGCCGTGTTCACACTTGAAACACGTATACTTCCTGCTGAGTGACGTAGGCGACTCAAGTTTAGGTAGATACCCTTGGAAGAGAAAGTGAACTAGTTTGATCAAATTTTGTTCCTTGAGCAAAAGCTAGTTATAAAGGTATAAGTGTATAACATTCAGGTGATGTGTATGATGGGATAGTGCTAGGAGAGAAAGTGGAGAGGTATTGACTGCAAACGAATAATTTTGGTACATCAAAACATGTTAATGACGGCCAAAACGTACTTAGTTGATGGTAATACAAAGCATCATGACCATTCTAAAAAATGTAGCAGGTTATTTGATCCCCCAAACTTTGTCTGTGAGATCACATGCCAAGCTAAAGTCAGAACGAAAATCCGGAGTGCTGAAATGGGCTGCGATCTGGTTCTTCTTTTGACCACAGAAGTAAATCATGTATAGTATGTTGCGATTAGAGTCTCCCCTTCCCCTTCAATTTGATCTTGGATTGTCTAATGTTCTCAATCTGATACACGTTAACATGCCATCCCTGACTTTCATCCTTTTATTCTTTGCTCCTTCCTCAAGATTTGTTTACTTCTGTTCTATGATTGTCTAATCTAGGAGTTTTGTCTTGCAGCTCAACTATGGCACTCAAGAGCAAAATTGTTAGCTGTTCGAGTGTCTGAGACTATTGGCTGCTTACCTATGGCATGAGGAGAGTTTTAGCAAAGAACTCTAAAATACTTATGTACTACGATTTATGGCTGATAATCAATTGATTGTGCCAAACTCTTCCGTGATCCCTACCGATCATCCTATTCTCATTGGGCAAGAGTTCCCGGATGTTGAAACTTGCCGAAGAGCCTTGAAGGATATTGCTATAGCTTTACATTTTGACCTTCGGATAGTAAAATCAGACCGCAGTCGGTTTATAGCGAAGTGCTCGAAAGAGGGTTGTCCATGGCGTGTCCATGTTGCTAAATGTCCTGGTGTTCCTAAATTTTCAGTTAGAACTCTAAACGCAGAGCACACTTGTGAGGGTGTTCGTGATCTCCACCACCAACAAGCCTCGATTGGTTGGGTTGCTAGATCAGTTGAATCTCAAGTACGTGACAATCCACAGTACAAACCCAAAGAAATTTTGCAAGATATTCGTAAACAACATGGAGTTGCCGTGTCTTACATGCAAGCCTGGCGTGGGAAGGAACGCAGTATGGCTGCTCTACATGGAACTTTTGAGGAAGGGTATCGCCTTCTTCCTGCTTATTGTGATCAAATTAGAAAGACTAATCCTGGAAGCATTGCCACTGTTGCTGCGACCGGACAGGAGAACTGCTTTCAGAGACTTTTTGTTTCTTTCCGTGCATCAGTATATGGCTTTCTTAATGCTTGTAGGCCACTCTTGGAACTTGACAGAGCGCATCTTAAAGGAAAATACTTGGGGACCCTTCTTTGCGCCTCGGCAATTGATGCTGACGATGCATTGTTTCCTTTGGCAATTGCTATTGTGGATATAGAGAGTGAGGAAAACTGGATGTGGTTCGTGTCAGAATTGCGGAAGCTGTTGGGGGTCAACACTGACAATATGCCTAGGCTCACCATGCTATCTGAAAGACAGAGAGGCATTGTTGAAGCAGTTGAGACAAATTTTCCCAGTGCTTACCATGGCTTTTGTCTCCGTTTCTTGAGTGAGAATTTCCGGGACACATTTAAGAGCTCAAAGTTGGTAAATATCTTCTGGAATGCTGTATATGCACTCACTGCAGCTGATTTTGAGAGTAAAATATCTGAAATGTTAGCGGTAAACCAAGATGTTCTGACGTGGCTTCAGCAATACCCTCCCCAGCTTTGGGCAGTTGCATATTTTGAGGGAGTCAGGTATGGTCACTTCACATTAAGCGTCAAAGAATTGCTGTACAATTGGGCCCTTGAATGTCATGAGCTTCCTATTGTTCAGATGATGGAACATTTTCGCCAGCAGATGGTGACATGGTTTGATGAAAGGCGTACAATAGGCATGAGATGGAACTCTATCCTCGTACCATCCGCTGAGAAGAAGATGGCAGAAGCAATTGCGGATTCTTCTTGTTATCAGGTGCTTCGGGCAAATGAAGTCGAGTTTGAAATAGTTTCAAGTGAACGCACAAATATTGTGGATATAAGTTCTCGTGTTTGCTCATGTCGTCGTTGGCAGCTTTATGGTATACCGTGTGCTCATGCTGCAGCCGCCCTCATCTCTTGTGGGCACAATGCACAATTGTTCGCTGACCATTGTTTTACAGTTGTTAGCTACAGAGAAGCCTATTCTCAGATCATATTCCCAATTCCAGATAGAAGTCAGTGGAATGAGCCTGATGATGGAGTAGCACAGGCTAGAGGCCCAAAAGTCAACACTGAAATCCGGCCACCAAAAACCCGCCGACCACCTGGGAGACCCAAGAAGAAGGTGCTCCGGGTAGAAAATTTGAAGCGGCCAAAGAGGATAGTTCAGTGCGGTCGCTGTCACATGCTAGGCCATTCTCAAAAGAAATGCACATTGCAGCTCTAGTTCATCTGTCTAATATCTTTGTACATTGTTAGTGTACTAGTCATCTTGTAGCCTTGCATGTAAACATACCTTAGGGGATACAACGGGTAGATTGTGTTGTTGTATCTGCGTTTGCCGCCAGTACTCCGTCCTTTGACTTATTTTTCCCCAGTCTGTGACAGGCCTGACAGCAACCTTGTTAACTCGTTTTGGCCAAACTTTCATGCAAACGATATAGCCAAACTTGTAATCAGCTTAACAAAATTGTTTACGTAAAATGAATGCAGTATATACAACTGGGCCAAAATCCCTCCTATAATCAGGAAGCAATAATCGAATTCTTGCAACTTTGCAAAGCAGAAATAACCAGAGGTTGCCCTCGAATACTAGGGCTTAAATGGCCAATTTCGCTGATTTCCTGAGAAAGCAATCTGAATGCCATCAGAAGTCCTATAGCTCAACAGCAAAAATACAAGTGCAAACACGACTAAAAAATTTCACTTAAAGATATCAAGTGTGCAATGTATCTTTGAATACCATTTTTTGTTTTTCCAGTAACTATATTGTTGAGTAACAAGAGTATCAAAGTGTCAAAATCTTTAGTGTCAGGCAAATTTGACGTGCACGAGGAAGAGGCCTGGCAGAGTTTGAGTTCACAGGCAGTCTTGTTAGTTGAACATGTTGGGAAGAGGCCTCTTAGCCATGAACGCATCCACCACCTAAAAATCGAAGGAAAATGTTAGTGAGGGATTCGATAAGTTCAAAGGAAATCTAGCAACCAACCAAAAGAAAATAATTCAGCAGTTTGATGTCTGTGCCAAATGGGGCATAGATGCAGAAAAACTGATTAAGAGAATAGAAACAGTTTTGAAGGGTGTTTACAAACCAAACCACCGTTGTAACCAAAAAAACAAACCAAACCACCGTCAACACATGACTTAAAATGACAAATCTGACAGCAAGCATAATAGAACATATAATTTTGTGAATCAGGCAACGATCGCGACAAAGATGTAGGCCTACCAAGACTCATGAATTCGTCAGTGAAACAACACCTTTGTATATTTTTCACATTGGTGAACTAATTGAAACTGAAGTTGCAGGCTTAGGTCTACAAGTAATTATCTTTTCTCAATACTAGATAAAATGATCATACCAAATTAGACAGACCAAAAGTTCTTACAAAATTTTGCCCATGTTGAATTCCAACAAGTACAATATTTGGTCCAACTACATACAAAACCGTGGATTTAGTTGTGGACAAATTTTGACCACTTTCATGAAAGTAATCAAATGTTTTCAAACATTTACCATGGAAAGCATTGGAGTACCTTGTGGGATATGAGGTCAGATTATTCTGTCAATGTAGTTTTTTACGACCCTTAGGCACCCGTCACCTGTCGAGGCTAGTGGATCATTTTAAGATGTACCATTGAGTTTTTGCTCTAATATTTTGCAAAAACCCATAATATTATCTTTACAAGCTTTCACAAAAATCTGAGTGATTTTTGTTTCGAGACCCTTTTGGCTAAAAACTGTGGACTATATATTTCAATTTTGACCCATTTTTTTTAAAAAAAGTCAAGTTTTATCAAAACTTTCCCATGGACATCCTTGAAGTGCCCCGTTGGATATGAGGGTGGGTTCCTCTGAGTAAAAGTCCATAAGCCCCTTCGGCACACGTCACTTGTTGAGGAAACGTGAGTTTTCTTGCCGAATTAGAACTTAGCATAGGTTTTTAGCTATAATATTATTCTAAATCCCATCACATTACCTCTAGTGGCTTCCGAAAAGTTTGAGCCATTTTCGCCCGGGGGCCATTTTTGGCAACAAAATCATAGATTATATATTTCGATTTTCACCAATTTTGACAACGTTTTGAAATACCCAAATATTCTAAGTACTTTACCATGGACACCCTTTAAGTGCCTTAGTTGGATAACAGGGGTTATTCTTTTCCGGCAAACTTCACCTATTTTGAGGATATTGTACGTTTTTTGCCGACTTTGGAATCTACCACAGGTTGTTGGCTCTAATATTTTGCAGAAACCCATAATATAAACTAAAGAGGCTTTTATAACAATTTGAGCCATTTTTTATCCGCAACCATTTTTGGCCAAAATCGTGAATTATATATCTCGTTTCGAACTCATTATTTAGAAATAGCCATATGGTTAGTTCAAAAGGGCGTGAGGCACACCGAGGCGATGAGGGTTCGCGTCATGGAAGCAAGGTGCTCCCTTTTTTCAAACAAAATTTCTACTTTCAAGGCAATAATTTGCATAAGATTATCCCTTCTTGGTTTTTAAAGAGCGCAAATATATATAGGAATTATAAATTACGGAGCAGAGAGAAAGGTAGAAGAAAAGAAAAAAGAAAAGTGGAAATTGCTTAGTCGAACACCTCGGGTACGCCTCACCAAGGTGAGGCGCTGCACCTTGGCTAGGGTTTCATGTGAGGCGCGTCCCGGCAATTGTTTTCTGGCACAAACGTAGAGTTCCCTTGTTGGCTGTCAGGGTGGCTGGGTGGGTCTCTATTTGGGAAGTTCCTTAAGCCCACTCGGCACACGTAGTCCATTAAGGTTAACGCGACTTTTTTTTTTTTTGCAAAGTTAGGACTTACAATAGATTTTTAACTGTTTTGCTAAAACACATAAATTTACCTCTAGAGAATTCCTGAAAAACTTGAGCTGTTTTCGATCCAGAATCATTTTTGGGGCCAAAACCGTGGATTATAACATTGGTTTTGGCCAATTTCGACCACACTTTCGATTGTAGCGAAATTTTCTGAAAACTTTACCATGGACATTAAAGTTTTCTTGTCGGATATGAGGGCAAGATGCAGGGAAGTTTTTTAAGACCTTTCGGCACACATCACCTGTTGGGACTAGATTGCTCTTTTTGCAAAATTTAAGACATACCATAAGATTTGGCCTCTAATTTAATGCTAAAACCTATAATATTATCTCTAGGGGCCTCTACACAGATTTGAACCGTTTTGTTTCAGGACTGTTTTGGTATAAAAAAACCGTGGGTTATATACTTCGATTTTGGCCAATTTCGTGAACTTTTTCAAGGAAGCCAAATGTTCTTAATTATTAACATGGACAACTTTGGAGTGTGCTTGTCAGATATGAGGGCAGGATTCTATATTTAGGATGTTCTCTAAGTCACTTCGGCACACATCACTAGCGTGCGTTGTTTTGCCGATCTTAGGACTTATCATAGGTTTTCTTCTCAAAGTTACCTCTATTGGCTAGCATACAGTTTGAGGAGGTTTCTATCCCGACCACCTCTTTGCCAACCCCATGGATTATATACTTCGATTTTGGCCAATTTTGGCCAAATTTTTGGAATGAGCAAAATGTTCTCAAAAGTTGGACATGGACAACTTTAGAGCGCCTTTGTTGGATATGAGGGTTCCTATCTTAAAAAGTTCTAATTATGGTGGCAGACAACTTTATAAACAAGCATCAGGTAAAGCATGGACACGGAGTCGAGTACCAAATTAATGCAGAGCACTATGCACAAGAACTAACCCCCGTAACATTCAAAAAACAAGAAAAGGAAGCAATACGCCTCACAACAAACTCACCTCCTCGGTGACAGCAGCCCGTGCGAGACGGTGTCTTTCAACCACATCTGTCAGAACTTCTGTAAGCCTTTTCTTCACCTCACCAGTTAGCATGCGGCCAGCACCATACTCCTGCAGGAGTAAGATTTTTAATATCACACAAATGAAGAATGTAAAATTGTAAGAGAGTCAGATGCCCCAACATCCTGCATAGGGGGCATAGGTTCAGATTGTCTCACCGTTTTTATGTGTTCAAGCTCAGCATCATCATCCAGGAAAAAGCCAAGATACTTGACAGGTATGTCTACCTGATACATAAGAAGAGAAATGTACATTTAGTTTTGCACAGTACAACAAAAAGGTACAGATCATCTTACTTAGGTACCTATAATCTAGAAGAGAGAAATGTAATCTAGCTAGAACTCTAATAAAAAAAATTGTCTTTCTCGAGGTTTACTTTGTCTATTTAACAAACGAAATTAAACCAACCATACGCGAATCTTTATGAAACCAACAACAGCAACAACATCACAGCGCCTCCAAGTCTCCTGCCTATGCCAAGAATTGGGAGGTTGGATGAAAACATTTAACCAAAGTACATTTTTTGAATGTGGCAAGACCGCGAGAACCTCTACTTATAAGAGCTCTAGAAATAAGGCATACATGCTTCAGCTATGTGAATAGATAAAGCAAAGCAAGGAATCAGGTACATTACTGAACTCAATTATCATCTAAGAAAATGTTTTAACAAAGAACTACACCACGGTTTGTTGCAGTACAAGCACAAGTATCCTACAAAGTTCAAATTACTTTCTTATCCCACTTTGAGACGCAAATTATAAACTTGTAAATGGATGAAAGAATTACTAGACAAGATTCTTTCTCAGTTAAGCACGGAAAAGATTCACAGTACCTCTAGATTGGCACCATATTTTCTGTGGTTCTCTATAGAATCTTGCCCACCTGAGAATGCATACCGATTTACCTGCATCAGCATAAGAATTAGATTTGGCTCTCCAGCACTTATCAATTGAATCCAGGGAATTATAAACTATTTTTTCCCGATTACATAACTGTGTTTAGCCTTCATTTGGGACGAAAAGTACATGATGGCTAGTTGTATAAATTGGTAATTAGCCTCAATGAACGAGCTCTCCTCGCCACATACAAAGATAAGTGCTTATCACCAAACAACCATCTCCAACTCACTGATAGTCTTTCCAATTACTAAGTAGGGATACTTATGACAAAGTATTAGAAGCTTAACCTAGAACTATGATTACTAAGATATGGAGGGAATATAGCACAAGGCATACAGAAAACAGTATTTGACAGTCAGCACTCAGCTCACACGTCTAAACATCATATACCCTCTTGCAGATTGAAAAAAAAAAACGATACAGACAATTAGATAATTGTTTCTATCATTGTCACAAGGTTATTCTAGCAAGAGCACCCTCACACATCTAACAAGAGATCTAAGCTTTCCATCCCCACTCCCCCCCCCCTCTCTGGCGAACCAATGCAGAAGCCTAAGGTAATTGCACTCATATTACAATCAAAGTGCTCCAAAGGCTCAGGTTAGAGGTAATCGATGAGAGTACTACCTTATTCTTGATGTCTTTTGCAGAATCAGTTACATATATCGCGGAATTAGGATCACTAGCAGACATTTTTCCAGCCTCGCCCTGTCACACAAATAAGTTGTTGAAATCTTGTTAGACATTGTTCGAGTTTAAACAAGGACAAGCCAACAATCAGATAAACAAGGATGCTAGATTTGAACAAGAAAAAGGAACACTGCTACTACACTAAATAAGAGAGAGTCAAGGGTTGTAAGAGGAATTTTATTTGCTTCATTATGATCCAGAGCCAAAAAAATAATGAGACAAAAACTTAAGTTCTGCCCAAACAAAATTTGAAATATTGTGCAGCTGCGGAATGCCACTGTTTTTATAACAGACGCAAACCTTAAGCAACTTGAACACATAGAAAGGCCACAACAAAGAGCGACATATGATGCTTTAACACTTCAGAGCAGTGGGGGGAATTTACATGCAAACTCCCATTTCCTTAACAATTAATACAGTGTACCTACTCACACATACATAAAGAAGAAGAAACCAGCACCACCTTAATCCAATCATCACTATCCTATTAAACAATACAAGTGATATACACAAATTTTGAACATTTTCAGCCAAATACTTGAAGAACATCTACCTGAAGGGCAGGAAAGAAGGAAGACTCGATCAAAGCAGGCTTCTCATATCCTAACCGAGGAGCAACGTCTCTTGTCATTCTGAAGTACGGATCCTATAACAAGTTAAAAACACAAGTCAACAATAACACCATTACCCCAGTGCCTCAAACGGTCCCGCCATAAGGTGGGGTATGAGATCAAATAAATAAGCTCAGTCAGAGAAAGAAGTGTAAAAGGTAAGCAGTTAGGAATATGTTTGATAATATACAGTGCTTCTATACAATTTAGAAAGATCCAGTAATTGCAAAGGAGGCTGACAATCCACATATGTATGCAGCAGCAATTACTATTCTTAACCACGAAACCATTTTCTTCTGACACAAGGCCAAACGGAAAGAATATGGTGGCAAATAGTAATATACTACCAGCAAAATGAAAAGGGCTCCTTGCAACCAGAATGAGAGTGTGAAGCAATGTCGTTCTACAAAGTGCTGTATGCTAAAAATTCTCAACAATTGACTATAAAAAGATATATTGCTGCATAATGTCTAATGGAAACAAGTACTTAGTCACAAACAAAGATTCGTGCAAATCACTGCCAGTGATCAACTAAGGCTCATTACTCATTGGAGGAAACTGATAAAGAAGAAATACTCAACCTGATCAATCGCACATGGAACCAAACACCGAAGTTTATCTTGGCCAGCAAACAGGTGAGGAAACGTACTGGGAAATGCAGGAGCTGCCTGCACAGACATACACACACATAAAGTTCCAGTAGGCCAGCAAGTTTGATCAGTACAAAATTCAAAAGAATTGCAAAACAAGAACAGACGCTATGAACACCTAGAGAAGGGAAGCAAAAAGACATGATCCATTTCACAAACAACTCACTTGCCATCATATCAGACACTTGGAAAGATGATATTCCACCAAGATGGTGCAAAGCAAGGTGTGTAAAATTTAGTCATGTTAACATGATTAGAAGAGCATTAAATTTTGGAAAGTTAGGCTCAACTGACAATAAATAGTTCAATTGACACACAGTTCATTAGGGCAAAAAAGGAACTCTTTAAAGCAAAAGGGTCAAGACAAAGTTTTGAAAGATCAAGAAAACAACATCAGTCCAAAGTATATCATGTATGTATGCCTATGAATTGAAGATTTACCTCTACGGCAGGGAAGGATATTTTGCCAATGTGATCTTCATTAGTAAAACCAAATATGCCAACAACCTGAAGACAACAATTCAAATTCAAATGTTAAAAAGAAAGTCAAAACGAAAGGACTTTAAGAATGCCAACACAAATCATCAAAATTCTATGCTGATTAATCATTTATGCAGAAACTACCTTGTTGTAGGTAATGCACTTACAAATCTTGACCATATTCTGGTAGAACGCACTGCAAAAGAAGTATCAAGAGTATTAATAGCCTAAAAACATATACATCTTCTCATATGCAAAATTAAACATAATTTAAAAGAAGCATCAACCTTCCTTTTCTATTTACCCAAGCTCAACCAACTGCAATGATCCTATCATAATGTTAACCATCTAAATGATATTGTTTATCAGCATATGGCCAGTGGCTATTAGAGTTAGTTGGATATAATAGATGATCCACTTTAGGTAATGAATCAAATGCAAAATGAAGGTATGCCTCGGAAGGTGAGGGCTGTATTCACCTGTCCATATGTTTGAAATCTGTGAATATAAAGGTCCTGGAAATGTCAAAACCACAGGCAATAATATCTTTAGCATTCTCCCGAGCAAGTCTCATGCTCTCCTCTACCGACAAGTTCTTCCACATGCACTTTTCATCATCTGTTAATTGAATTACCAAAGGCACCTTAAAAACATCCTGGAGATACCTGGAATATTAAGCCATCAATAACAACAGAACTACCATTACAGAGAGTTATGAGTTACGACTAAGCAATTAACATGTGAACGCAGTTTTGAAACTTAACTGGCATCAACTTTCGCACTATTCATTCCTAGAAACAGTTGCAGAAAATGCATACAAAAATGAAATTCGACGAGAGTCACTTCTAGACTAATACCAACTTCCAGGCTCCAAATACTCAAAGCACAAGTGCATATAAAACACGTGGTCACTGTCACCTAAGGTCAGAAGTTTAACAATACCCCATAATTAAACCTAAAGCTTCAGCTAGATAAAGAAATACCAGTAGGTGGTAAGTTGTAACATGGTAAACGTAAGTCAATCTTATTTCTTTCTTCTCCTTTACAAATCAACAACAATATTACTAGCTACGATACAACTTTTAGATTAATACCGTGCTTACATCCATCCGGCCATATCCTAATAAACATATAACACGAGTAAACATCGTAATTGCCAAGTTCAACTCTTTCCAATCTATACACTGTCCTCGACAATTCGATAACCTCCACTGACCTATCATCCATTCCATTTTCTTTTTTTTTTTATACGGAAGCAAGTCAGGTTCGTAAATCACTAAGACGAACCAACACAAAGCATCTCATTCAATCACATACAACAACGCAATTCAATTAGCTAACCAATCCCGAAATCAAACGTGTTCAACAATTTTCGATATATACAATCAAAAACACAAAATAACTATATTGTATCCGCAAAACCTAAATTAATCAACAAGTTTAGGGATAAGAAAATTACTTAGTGAACATGAAGGGAACTAAATGTCCCAAATGCAGCGATTCCGATGACGGTCCACGGCCCGTATACAGGTAGAATTTCTCCCCTCTCTCATACGCATCAAGTATAGCATTAAAATCCCTAATTAAACAAACCAAAAACAACAAAATTAGCAGAAAAAATCAAATAATTGTTGATTAAAATTTTGAAAGAAGAGAAGCGAGAACTAACCGGTGAGCAAAGAAGACGCCGCGGCGGAGGAAAACGTGAGGTTGACGCCCTGTAACGCGGTGGATACGGTCTATGAGAGCGGAGTCGAGGCGTTGACAGCCGAATTTGTCGATTAATTTGTCGTAATCGATTTTACCGCCGTCTTTTCCCGCCACCTCCCACGGCGTCACCACCTGCTCTTCTTCAGCATTCGTCTCTTGCTGCGGCGGCTGCGCGGTGGTGTTTTTTTCGGCGTCGTTCGCCGCCATCGTTGTGATGAGAGAGAGAGGGTGTGAGACAGTGAGACTTGGCGGCGGTGATAAGAGTGTGTGATTGTTATTCGAATTTTGGTACTCAAATTTACATTTGGATCCTCGGAAGTCAAAAATAAACTACTCCGTATGACATACATAAAACGTATTGGGTATCTAATGAACTAGTTTACATGTCTGGCCCGCGTCCGGGTTATATATCTATATTGTTAAACTTATTTATGAAATTGTCAATTTACCTGTGTTATAATATTAGTAGCAACACTATTATTTTCCATAAGTTAGCTTACCACCCTAAATTATATTATTTTGCATAAATTAGCTAATAATTTTCATATTATGTAATCACTTAATGCTATCCAATTAATGAATGCAAAGTGTCGTTCTAGGAAAGACTTGGTTTCATGTTTTAATATATATAGTATTAGATGTCATCTGTTTCGACGTTCGTTACTTTATATGGATTTATAACAATTTTGCTCTTTATACTTAACTTCACTTAGGTTTTTGGCCCTAATATATTTCAAATCCTCATTATATCATACTTAGACACTATCACCAAAATTTGAGCCGATTTCGCTCCGGAGCCATATCATCAAAAACCGTGTTATTCTGGTCAAATTTGATTAATTTTTCGAAAAAAATCAAATGACCTCCAAACATTACTATAGATACCCATTGACTATATTTGTTGGATTTGAGTGTTGGTTTCTCTTTGTGAAATATTTCATCCGTTTCGACGCTCGTCACTTTGTATGGATTTATAACCATGCTGACCGTTTTATAACTTCACTTAGATTTTTGGCCCTAATATTTTTCAAATCCTCGTTATGTCATACTTAGACACTACCACCAAAATTTGAGCCGATTTCGCTCCGGAGCCATATTATCGAAAAATCGTGGATCGCGATTCTGGTTAAATTTGATCGATTTTTTGAAAAAAAAACCATATGTTCTCCAAACATTACTATAAGTACCCTATGACTATACTTGTTGGATTTGAGTGTTCGTTTTTTATTTTGTGAAGTATTTCATCCGTTTCGTCGCTCTTCACTTTGTATGAATTTATAACCATTTTAGCGGTTTACTTAACTTTACTTAGGTTTTTGGCCCTAATATTTTCAAATCCTCATTATATCATACTTAGACACTACCAACAAAATTTGAGCCGATTTCGCTCCGGAGCCATATTATCGAAAAACCGTGGATTATGTATTGTGATATTGGTCAAATTTGATCAAATTTTCAAAAAAATCCAAACGTCCTCCAAACATTACTGTAGATATCTTAGGACTATACTTGTTGGATTTGAGTGTTGGTTCCTCACTTTTTGAACTATTTCATTCTTTTCGACGCTCGTCACTTTGTATGGATTTATATCCGTTTTAGCCGTTTTACTTAACTTTATATAGGTTTTTGGCCCTAATATTTTTCAAATCCTCATTATATCATACTAAGACACTACCACCAAAATTTGAGACGATTTCGCTCCAAAACCATATTATGGTAAAACCGTGGATTATGTACTACGAATACGGTCAAATTTGATCAATTTTTCGAAAAAATCTAAATGTCCTCCTAACAATGCTGTAGATACCTTACGATTATACTTGTTTGATTTGAGTGTTGGTTCCTCATTTTATGAAGTATTTCATTCGTTTCGACGCTCGTCACTTTGTATGGATCTATGACCGTTCTGGTCGTTTTGCATAACTTTACTTATGTTTTTGGCCCTAATATTTTTCAAATCCCCATTACTGTAGATACCCTATGACTATACTTGTTGGATTTGAGTGTTGGTTTTTTATTTTGGGAAGTATTTCATCTGTTTCGACGCTCGTCACTTTTTATGGATTTATAACCATTTTAGTTGTTTTACTTAACTTTATTTGGGTTTTTGGCCCTAATAGTTTTCAAATCCTCACTATATCATACTTTGACACTACCAACAAAATTTGAGCCGATTTCGCTCCGGAGCCCATATTATCGAAAAACCGTGGATTATGTACTGCGATTCTTGCCAAATTTAATCATTTTTCGAAAAAATCCAAATGTCCAGCAAACATTACTGTAGATACTTTAGGATTATACTTGTTGGATTTGAGTGTTGGTTCATAATTTTATGAAGTATTTCATGCGTTTTGACGCTCGTCACTTTGTATTGATCTATGACCGTTCTGTTCGTTTTACTTAACTTGTCTTCGGTTTTTTAATCTAATATTTTCGAAATCCTCATTATATCATACTTAGACACTACCACCAAAATTTGAGCCGATTTCGCTATAGGGCCAAATTATCGAAAAACCGTGGATTATGTACTACGAATAAGGTCAAATTTGATCAATTTTTCGAAAAAAAATCTAAATGTCCTCCTAACATTACTATAGATACCTTAGAATTATACTTGTTGGATTTGTGTGTTTGTTCCTCATTTTGTGAAGTATTTCATCCATTTCGACGCTCGTCACTTTGTAATTTTGTATGGATTTATAACCATTTTAGCTGTTTTAATAAACTTTATTTAGGTTTTTGCCCCTAATATTTTTCAAATCCTCATTATATCATACTTCAACACTACCATAAAAATTTGAGCCGATTTCGCTCCAGAGCCATAATACCGAAAAACTGTGGATTATGTATTGCGATTCTGGTCAAATTTGATCAATTTTTCAAAAAAAATCCAATTGCCCTCCAAACATTATTGTAGATACCTTAGGACTACACTTGTTGGATTTGAGTGTTGGTTTCTCATTTCATGAATTATTTCATCTGTTTCGACATTCGTCACTTTGTATGGATTTCTAATTGTTTTCCTTATTTTTTATTAGGTTTTTGACTTTAATATTTTTCAAATCCTCATTATACCATACTTAGACGCTACCACCAAAATTTGAGCCGATTTCGCTCCGGAGCCATATTATCAAAACCCGTGGATTATGGACTGCGATTCTGGTCAAATTTGGTCAATTTTTCGAAAAAAATTCAAATGTCCTTTAAACATTACTGTAGATCTCTAAGGACTATACTTGTTGGATTTGAGTGTTGGTTCCTCATTTTGTGAAGTATTTCATCCGTTTCGACGCTCGTCACTTTGTATGGATTTATGACCGTTTTGGCCGTTTTCCTTATTTTTTATTAGGTTTTTTACTCTAATATTTTGTAAATCCTCATTATATCATACTTAGAGATTAACACCAAAATTTGAGTGATTTTTGCTCCGGAGCCATATTATCGAAAAACCGTGGATTATCTCAGGACTATACTTGTTGGATATCTATATTGTTATGTTCATTTTATGAAATTGTCAATTTATTTACCTACCTACTTACATTGTTTATATACGTTTCATAAAAATGTAAGTTTATTTTTATTATAATATTATTTGAAAAAATGCTTTACATGATTTTTTTCTTTCAACTTTGGTCACCCGTTATATTATATTATTATTATGTTTACTAATTCATCGTAATTTTATTTCCTTTCTACTTGTACGTCACCCGTTATATTGTTCCATTCATTCCATGTCCCGTAACCCTTTTTTTTCATTCTCATTCCACTATCACGTCACCTGTTATGCTATTTCATCTTTTTTTTTTCAGTATCGCATCACCTCTTCTATCACATCATTACCATATCATGTTTTCCATATATTAGTTGATAACTACCATATTTTTTAATAAATTACATAGAATTTCCATATCCTAATATTTTAATAATATTATTTCTTCTCATCCAATAGAATTATGCCAAGTGTCCATCAATGAAGGGATGTACTCGGCTTTTATAATATATATACTAGATAGATTAGATATATTAGATGGTAAAGTTTAACTATTCGGCTATTTAGATAAATAAATTTTGTAGTAAAAAAGTACTTTACGTGAGTAAAGGTCGATATTTGATATTTATGTTCTTTCAACTGATTTGAATTGACCTAGTATTGTTTTTTTTTTTTTTTTGATATTTGATATTTATGTCCATCAAATTCGTTGTATGCACAGCTTAGTATTGTTTCAAGGAACTTGTTCTTTACTCACTTCTGATTGAAACTGGTAACTTCAATTCAATTTATGTTTTACGCAACAGAAAGTTTGCAGTTTTTTTTTTTTTTTTTTTTTTATCGAAGTTGATGTTTGTACACTCTCTGATCGCTCAAGTTTGTAGCTTGTCATTGAATTTATCGTTTTTACAGTTGTTATTGATTGCCCAGATTATGTCATTTGTCATTGACAGTTTGTGCATTTATTTTTTGGGGGAAACTGTAGCAATTAGCATAGATAATGATATGGGTTGTATGTTTGCATACTAATCGCTCAAGTTTGTAGCTTGTCATTGAATTTATCGTTTTTACAGTTGTTATTGATTGGCCAGATTATGTCATTTGTCATTGACAGTTTGTGTTTTTATTTTTTGGGGGAAAACTGTAGCAATTAGCATAGATAATGATATGGTTTGTATGTTTGCATACTTCTAATCGCTCAAGTTTGAAACTTTTCATCGAATTCGTTGTTTGCATCGTTCTGATTGATTGCTAAACTATGTCATTTTGTCATTGAATTTCTGATTGATTGCTGATTTGATGTCATTTGCACATTCTGAGCTGAAAGTATGTTGCTTGTTTAGTTTGCACACTTCTAATTGATAAACTTTGCAACTTTTTTCTCTTTTTTGGAATTTGTTCGTTTGCGCAATTCTGATTGATTGCTGAAGTTTCTGCGAGTTTTTACACCGGTGAAGTAGAAGATGGTTGTGCAGTAGTATCGTAGTAGACTAGGGATCAGTTGAAAGAAGCTCTGTGTTGTTGGCCCCTCATCTTGCTTGGTGTAGGAGCCTCAAAATAATGATGATGATCAGGAGGGTGAACATTGCAGTCTATAATTACAATTTCTAAGTGTAACCTTCAAGCTCAAACAATTTCTAAGTGTAACATATAGGAGTACTTCAATAGAGGATCTCTATGTGAAACAAATAGTCAAATTCCTTTTATAGTATGTGAAATAAAGAAAGATATGGATTTGATCAGGAGAAGTTATTTTTCTAGAGCATCCAAGTTACCGTTGCATAACTGTCAAAATAGATTGTATACCTTGCTCAAATCAATAGCCACCTATTGGAAGCTCACAAAAACGCGGTGATTTGAATGCACTATGATCAGTATCAGTGACCATTGATGTAAAGTGAGTAGTATGCTAATCTGTTTGCCCCCCACCAGTCCCCTTAGTCCCTGAGCGGCCGTTGCATAATCAAAAGACTGAATTTCTTGTTAGATGGTCAAGGCATCTGCTTCTTGAGATTACTAGTTAGTCAAACTAATTGTTATCTAAACACCAACTTTTCAACACCGTACTGTTGATATGCATAATTAGCTGTGTTTATTGTCCACCTGACTCCAGAAATTGTCTGACAGGAAAACACTGACAATGATTTGAAGAATGTTGCATGCATTGGTTTTTTCTCAATATATCTTGTTGATATCGTAAGGGAAAAATTAAGAGGTTTTGTCGACATGAATGGAGATGATATCCTTACGAAATGAGGTATGTGGTTTATGAGCATATGATACATATGTTGACTGCAGCTGACTGCAGCTTTAAGATTTTTGATCCCAAGCAAAAGACATGGTTAGAGCTTTCAGGATTCAGGCTCACCTTCCTAAAAGATTTAAGGGAGATTGTCTCCTTACTGCTACATACGTCATCAATGAGATGCCTACAGATTCTCCAGTGGAAAACAGCATTCGAGATATTGTTTGGAAAAAAACCATAGTATGAGGAGCTTAGAGTATTTGGTAATCTTTGTTATGCATCCATGCTGCTACTTACAATGACAGATTTGGTGTTAAAAGCTGAAAAGTGTTGTTTCATTGGAAAAGAAAAAAAAAAAAAAAAAAAAAAACAGAAGACAGTGAGTAAGAGCACAGCAGAGCCGAATAGCGCAGCTAGTTCTAAACATCTAGTGAAATGGTATGGCTAGAAAGTTTGCTCAAAGATCTCCCGATACATGTGCCTCGACCTGTTCCTCTTTACTGCAATAATCGAGCAGCACAACATATCACAGTGAACCGTTTGTTCCACAACGACCAAAACATCTCAACGCACACTGCCACTATGTCAGAGTTGAGCAACAAAAGGGTGTGCTGCAGACCCTTCACATCAGGACACGGCTTCAAACCCCCGACATTGTGACAAAGGCCATACGAGGTCAGCAACATCACTTCTTTTATAACATCACTTTTTAATTACTACTGCCTTTTTCTTTGTGTACCCGAAAGGCACATACTAAAAAGTTTCGTATTCTATACTCGCTCGTCCGCTTATCCGCTTGTCCTGATCACTCTTTACTTAGGAAAGATATATCTCCGCTAGCTAGTATAAATCTCCTAAACCAGTCTATTTTTAGTAGTTCGGGAAAAAGAGTTGAATTGGAGTAGGAAAGACCTAACCAATTAATCTGCTCAAATAGTATTATGGCAAGTTCAGTATTATACGGCTATATATGAGTATACGGAGTATATCAGTATATAACATGTCCAAACTCCGAAGGATTTCTGAAGCATGCGCATGGATGGGATAAAATCTCAAAAGAAAAAAAATAAAGGATCATAGGAGATAAAGAAAATTTCGCTCATAACTTTCTCATAGCTGAAGCTGTGCGAGTCTCGTCAAGGTAATAATCTTTGACTTCCAGCTGTTCTTATTTTTGTTGAATTCCAGAAGTATTTGATAACTAATGTTGCAGGGAGGGAGATAAAGATCCGAACAACTCACATGCATGTCGGTTGATCTTATAACCATTAGGCTAGCTTTACTCCCCACATTATGTTGAAATTCTTACAACGTAAACTTCAAGTTTGTGTTGGAATGACTTTTTGGTACATGGGATAGCGGGTATGAAGATCCGATAGCTCTGATGCACGTTGATCTCCTAACCAGTAGACTACATTGCTTCTCATTTTGTTTTGCAATTTGCAATGTAAAGTTCAAACAAGTCCCCTTAGTTTACCTCAGAATTAAGTGTTGTACAACCAAAAAAATCCATTAAACTAGATCCTACCTAAGTTATATGGTAAAACAGTAAAAGTTGATTAGTGTATCCTTCAAAAAAAGAAAAAACGTGATTAGTGTAGATTTCGTACAAAAGTCTTGCTTCGTTTCTTTTGTGTCTCTATCAATGGTATGATATTCGTATCTATGAATGGTGAGACGGTCTCGTATGAAAGTATTTGTTGCTTGGATTTAACAGGGGGTGGATTGTCTAGGACAGAGGAAACAGATAGCATGGCTCCTTCCATGCCGAGATGCATATGCACGAGTGTAAAGCCATGGTTGATTTCCCAGCAACAAGCGAAATCTGAGAAAAGCACAAAGGGGTGCACTTTGTTCTCTCCTTTGGCACCAACAATCAAACACAAAAGCATAGTTGAACTTTGCGGAAAAATTGTCGTCGGCAGTCAGTATGGTTGGTTGATTGTGGTTGATTCCAAGGATACTGCCTCTATTTCCTTATTCAATCCGTTCTCTCTAGCCACAATTGATCTCCCTCGACTCGATTTATTTGCCGAGGAATTAGGTAGCAAGTCTGATATAGTAAACTTCGTCATGACGTGTGTACCAGACAACGATAACATAAGAAGTGTTCGTTGTGTTATTGTAGCGACCTGCAAGAGCACCATCATGTTTTGTTGTCCCGGAAGTGACGGTGGCTGGGGGATGCTTCCTGCTCGTTTGGGAATAGAGGGTGTCTTAATGGAGCTTAAGACTGGTACTATGGCCATATGTAACGGAATATTATATGCTATACTAGCCAGCGACGAGCAACAATATCTGGTCAAGTTAATAATTTGTAATCAGCAAGATGATTCCGACACCCCAGATTTGGTTGTTCGCTTAAATTACATCGGTCTCCTAAAGAGGAGGGACTGGATTGTTGGATCACCTCTTACAGTGCTTCAACTTGTGGAATCCTGTGGAGAATTGTATTGTGTGATGTTATTCGAAGGTCATACCGAGTACATAGAAGGGGTACGCGTGACAAAGTTTGTACAGAAAGATAGCAGTGCTGATACTATGGTCGTGAAAAGCTTGCAGAATCGAGCACTTTTTGTGGGTTTGAATTGCAGTTTTGCCTGCTTCGCTCCTGCTGCAACGGGTACTTCTGTTTACTTGCCAAAATCTGAGGTTCCCGAAGAAAACTGTGTATACATCGCCAGTTCAACAGGAATCAATTATGTGTATCGGCTGCAAGATCGTACTTTGGCTCCTCTCGTCCCAATTTTGGAGATGCGTAGCTTTTGGGTCACTTCTGCAACAAGGAAAAGGTTTGCACTTTTACTTCAAGCACCAAAGCTGCTGCATCATCCGTTTATATAAAGATGCATTGCTATTATTTGACCTGTCTTGTTTCAGGAATAATGTGGATGAAGGCTGCAACGGCAAAGCCAAGAATCGTCAAGAGGAAGTAAAAGGAGAGACGGTGATATGCACTATTATTGACGAAGCTAGTGACTGGGCGCTTCCAAGAGAGTTAACTGCACTAGTCGCAACGTGTATGGGGTTGAATGATTACTCAAGTTTCCGTTCAACGTGCAAGAAATTCCGGGACTCGACTCCTCCGTTATCACATTGGCCAGAAAGATCAGTAAAGATGGAATATCTGAAAAAGCATTCCATCCTACCGTGGCTCATCCAGTATAAGGATGACGGAATATGCAACGTGACGGACCCTTATCACGCCAACCAACCATATCTGATGACTACTCCTGATTGGGATACCTCCTGTGCTAATACTGATTTACATGTAGCGTGTTCGAAAGATGGTTGGTTGCTCATGCTCGGACAAGCAGGGGACATGTTTTTCTATGACCCTTTCAACAAGGTGGTGACCGAAACTAAAAAGCCTGATGATATGATCGACGGTCACATTCGATGTGTAGGGTACTCGGCCATACCACGCTCATCCTCAGACCAATGTACTATAGTCGTTGCACTTTATTCTTATTCAGAGGAGCTGCTAGTGGTGTGCTCTTATGTTTACGGGGATAAGAGCTGGCATATTTTCGCAGCAAGTGAACATGATCCTGATAAAACTTTCATCCCAGCCAACAACAGTCCCGTGTATCACAAGGGCGCTTTCTACTTTCTGGACATGGATGGACGTCTGGCCCAGCTCACAGTGACGACTGATCGTCTTAGATGGTGGAGAGTCTTGTGTGACAAGTCAGTGCGGCAATGCACCTCTTCAACCCCAATGGAAACCTACCTCCTCGAATGTGAGGGAGCTCTGTGGTCCGTCTTTGTATCTCTCTTGGGAAATTGGGTCAAAGTGTTCCGACTAGATTCCGCTAAGCAGCGCTGGTCTGAGACCTACAACTTGGAAAAGTACATGATTTTCTTGAGTCCTCGCTCATCATTCGCAACATTGGCACCCATCACAAAGCCAGACTTAGGGAACAAGCTCTACTTTTCGAGGCTGGGCGGACATCAACAACGTCGATTTATATGCTACGATCTTCGCTCTCGTACGTTTTGTCCGTCTACGCCAAGAAATGAAAAATTCTCTGAAACTAGAGAGCTCTTGGGTTGTGCTTGGATTCAGCCTGCTTGGTCTTAACACTTCAAATTTTATTTGAGTTGTGTATCAGCATTCATTGTTTGTTCTTCCTCAACATTCGTTTCTGATCTTGCATACGCTCAAGAAGCCTAGAGTGCATATTGGAACCTCTTTTCCTTGCACAAGGCATCCTACAAGAGTGTTATAGGTTGTAACGGCCAAACAACAAGAATGGTAAAAAAAAAAAAAAAAAAAAAAAGTCGAGAGTTGAAGACAAATTGGTAAATAAAATTAGGTTCAGATACCGTTTTGGTAAAATTTAGGTTATTGACCAATTATGGAATTCGGATACGGTTTCGTTTATCATCCATTAATTGATAGATCGTTACAAATTAATAGATGATTCATGTTTCCATGTATTATATTGCTACTCTAAATTATGAATATTTTTAATTAGTTAATTGTAAATGGTACTCACTTTGTGTACCACTCGGTGGCGCCGTATCGTCGTCCATGGATTAATAATCTATAGACATGCAAACTATAAAATATATAAATAAAAAATGGTTGACCGCGAGAAAATTGCTAGTTTTCCTATTTGTTGAGTTTTCCAATCTTTTATCGTTTTCGGTGGTCATTTATAGAGTACTTATTATAATTATAATTGAAATTATTGATAATATTGAAAAAACTTGAGCGTTTCAAAATCGTAATGATTTAAATAAATAATCGATCAAACCTTTTACCGCATTTCACTTATGAGGGTTTTATTACTTTTATTTTCGTACATCCTTTGAATGATTTTGCAATTTAAGCGTGTATAAATAAAATTTATTGTTATTATCGTGTTTAGAGGGATTCGTTAAAAGTTATTTCATTTTTCATATATAAAAAGGCGTACAAATCATGTTTTACATATTACCATCGTTTTTGCATTCTAATAATATTAATAAGATATGAAAAGTACATGTTTATACATCATATTCCGTATATAAACATTGATATTGGTCGATTTGTCTCATCAAGATGTATTTTTATTTACTAATATGGTATCCAAACCTTATTTTATTTACCAACTTGTCTCAGAGTACACTGTTTTTTTTACCAATATGTCCGAAACACTCAACTTCTTTAATTTTTACCAATTTGGTGGTTATATGTTTTCCTTTGACACAACATAAAATGTACACCATGTTATTAGAGCATCTCCAATGGTGCTTGAAAACTTATAGTTTGGCTTGCAAAACTGCTTATATCATTTGTTTGTACCATTGGAGTGAATTTACAAGCCGCTTACGTCACTAGTTTGGTGGGTTGTGTTGCCTATTTTTAACTAATACAGAAATGTCATGTGTTTAATTTTATCTGTTGTGTAGCTATAAATGGTCTACAGACTCTACACAAGGTGTAGATCATGATTTCTCCTTTATCATTGGAGTAAACTAATTTTTTCGGCTTCCAAACTTTCTATTATCCTACATGTCAAGTTAAACTACAACCCTACGTTGCTCACCATTGGAGATGCTCTTAGAAAGTTCGATCAATCGACATGTCGGATTATTATATTGTTTTGTTTGGTTTGATCAAATAAGTTGAATGTCCGATGATAAAGATTCAAATTGATTTCGGGGGGTTACATTTTTTTTATTAAAAACACACAATCCCACAATCCAATTAATAATTAACCCTAAATGGCTCACTTATGCTAAAGAGTACCCTAAGTTAAAATAAAAGACACACTTCAAATTTAAATAAATGACCTACGTACTCTTCTAACGTAGCCCCCTCCCTTCCTTTCACGCCCCCGAGGCCCGAACTAGTGGCGGTGGCGAGCTGCCTCGTGGAAATCAGGGTCAGACCAGGAGCGGTTTTCGACCTATTTTTTCCCCGCTCAAAGGCGGATTTGTCTAGAAATCCCTTGGCGGTGGAGTCGGCGTTTGCACTACTAAAATCAATTATAGTAATTTGGCCGTGTCTCCCCTCGAATGTTTCCTTATCGGGGTTGTTGGTGTTTTTGTTGTTGTCGTAGCCACCGTTGTTGTTACCACCGTCCATTATTGTGTTTGATTTTTGTTTTAAAGATGATGATGTTGTTGTGACTATTGTATAGTACAATAGCAAGCGATTTATATATATGAGCAGTTTTGAGGTGCTATTTTTAGACCAACTTTTATATCAAATGACTGATTCACTTATTGTAAAAACTAGTACATATATATATATTTTTAATTCTGCAATATAGTCTACCAACTCCATTTGACTTTACGACAAATGGATCTGCCATTTGATCCATTTAGACTACATGTAGCCCCTAACATGACAAGTTAAAACTTTAAAAAGAAAAATCTCTTTAAATCGGAGAGAGTATATATTAGATTGACATACATTTCTTAAATGTGAGTTCTTCCATTGCTAATACTCTTAGGTTACTCAATAGAAAAATATATGGATAGGTCGAGTTTCGAAATGCTGGTTCAATTCTAACATTTTGTCGTTAGATTATTGCAGGTTTAACTTTATTTCCTTTTATTATGCATGTAGAGGAGGTACCATGACGAATAGCTTGCGCATCTCAGTAGCTAAAACTTTTGTCGAGTAGATGATTTGTGTAGAGGGTCACCTCCCGCCTCTGCAACTTATTAACTCTGTAGTTCATGATGGTTACCCCACTAAATTATAATGAAATTAGTTGATGGTAAGAGAAAAAAAACACCTCACTTTACTTTTCGCCACACACGTACACGACGACGACATCACCTTTCCGACCTATGAGAGAAATTCACAACTTGTACGTCCATGATCATAGAAGAAACTCGCACTCAACCAGACTAGAATCGGAATTAATCGATATATTCCAATTTGTTGACTATTAGTTATCAAATCTTGTTTAAGGCTTATCTTGTATGCTCACTACTAAACCGAGTAAGGCTATTTGTATATGTGATATACATTACTAAACATATATGGGGGGTACTATGGGTATGTTTTGTATTTTTATGTGGTGAAATTGAGGAGAGAGAATTGGAGTATGGTGGGACATGTGCATAAAAAATTAGGGTTATACATTTAGAAATGTATATGGATATACATTAAGACTTTCACTATTAAACCTTTGTAGAGATGTGAGGTGGACGGATACTAAGATAGTATAGAACTGATAGCATGCCTATCTAGGGTTCCGGTTAAAGTAACAGTCCGTGTAGTAGCCGCCGAAGTGAAAGCGAGAAGTCCGAACTTGACTTGGCTTTTTTTTTTTTATCTTAGGTTAAGAAAAATGAGTACGTCATTATACAATAAAAATACAACTCACATGTCACAGTACGGATCGTTGATACTGTAGAACAAGCAAGAGAGAGACTTAAAATCATGTCTCGTACGTAACTAGTAAGACACTAAAAGACCCCGTTTGATAGGAGTATGTAGTGTAAAGATCTGATTTAAAGGCATGGATCAAATCTAACCGTGTTTATTAGGTGTATCAAACATGGCCAAACTCTCCTATACCAACTCTATTTATAATAATAGTTTGCCCAATTAAGAGTGTAAGAAAAACTTTGATCAGCTAAAAAACGGAGACCCTATATACAGTACATGCAGGTTACACTTAGAAATTAAACATAATTAAGCTAGGAGAAAAAGCATCAGTAGAAGATAATAAAGATACTCTCACTGATCTTGAGCATGAAGCTGTGTGTGTCTCTTCAAGGTAATTGTCTTAACGACCTCAACTTTGTAATCTGTTTCATTTTTTTAGTGAACTTTAATTTGAAAGCGTTTGATAACATATATTCCATCCGATCAAAAGAAATTTTTCCGTTTGTTTGATAACATATATTCCATCCTCATGTTTTCATAAGACGCATTATTAAGACCAAGCACGGTGAATCCAAACCAATCAACCAAGCACAAGTCAAGCAAGCCGACCATATATGCATGCATGCCTGAATCCAAATTTAAGAGAAAACAAAACGTAAAGGATACACATACACCACTTTAATTTGTCAAAAAAGATAACTCAAAGTAGAATGCAATTGGAAGTTTAAGACCAAGCAGGCTGAATCCAAGCACAACCCAAGAGCTCCCTAGTTTCAGAGAATTTTTCATTTCTTGGCGTAGATGGACAATACGAACGAGAGCGAAGATCGTAGCATATAAATCGATCTTGTTGATGTCCGCTCAGCCGCCTCGAAAAGTAGAGCTTGTTCCCTAAGTCTGGCCTTGTAGTGGGTGCCAATGCAGCGAATGATGAGCGAGGACTCAAGAAAATCATGTACTTTTCCAAGTTGTAACACTCAGACCAACGCAGAGGCTTCTTAGTATCATCAAGTCGGAGGACTTTGACCCATTTTCCCAAGAGAGATACAAAGACGGACCACAGAGCTCCCTCACATTCGAGGAGGTAGGTTTCCATTGGGGTCGAAGAGGTGCATTCCCCCACTGGCTTGGGTTGCTTATGAAACAAGACTTTCCACGATCTATGACGATTGGCAGTCACTGTGAACTTGGCCAGACGCCCATCGATATCCAAAAAGTAGAAAGAGTCCTTGTAATACACGGCACTATTGTTAGCTGGGCGGAAAGTTTGCTCGGGATGTTGTCGAGTTGCTGGGTGATTATACCAGCTCTGATCCCCGTAAACATAAGAGCACACCAAAAGCTCCTCTGAATAATAATGGAGTGCAACTATAGTACATTTGTCCGAGGATGAGCGTGGAACGGTCGAGTACCCTACACATCGAATGTGACCGTAAACCAAGTTATTAGGATTTTTGGTTTCGGTCCACACCTTATTGAAAGGGTCATAGAAAAACATGTGTCCAGCTTGTCCGAGCATCAACAACCAACCATCTTTCGAACACGCCACATCCAAATTAGTATTAGCGCACGAGGTATCCCAATCAAGAGTAGTCATTATATATGGTTGGTTAGCGTGATAAGGGTCTGTCACGTTGCATATTCCGTCATCGTTGTAGTGAATGAGCCACGGTAGGACGGTATGTTTTTTCAGATATTCAATCTTTGCTGATCTTTCTGGCCAATGTGATAACGGAGGAGTCGAGTCCCGGAATCTCTTGCACGTTAAACGGAAAGTTGAGTAATCACTCAACCCCATGCACGTTGCGACTAGTGCAGTTAACTCTCTTGGAAGCACCCAGTCACCCGCTTTTACTTCCTCATGACGACTCTTGGCTTTGCCGTTGCAACTTTCATCCACATTCCTGAAACAAGACGGACAAAAGCAATTTAATTTAAGTTCTACTCATATATATATATATATATATATATATATATATATATATTTTGTTTTCGTATTTGAGTTTGTGTCGATCGATATGCAGCTTAAATGCTAGCTTGATGTATGTAGTGCATGAATATGCATACCTTTTCTTTGTGACACAAGCGACCCAAAAGCCAGGCATTTCTAGATTTGAGAAGAGTGGAGTCAAAGTACGATCTTGTAGTCGATACACATAATTGACTCCCTTTGAAGTAGCGATGTATACACAGTTTCCTTGGATGAGAACATCGGATTTGCGTGAAGTAGAAGTAAGCGTTGTAGTAGCTGAAGTGAAGCATGCAGACGTAGAATTTAAACCCACAAAAAGTGCTCGATTCTGCAAGCTTTCCACCACCATAATATCAGCATTTGTATCTTTCTGTACAAACTTTGTCACGCGTACACCTTCGATGTTGTCGGTATGACCTAGGAATAACATCACGCAGTACAATTCTCCACACGATTCCACAAGTTGAGCCAGTGTACGAGGTGATCCACCAACCCTGTCCTTCCTTCTTACGCAACCGATGTATTCTAAGCCAACAACCAAGTCTGAACTGTGGGAATCATCTTGCTGATTACAAATATTTAACTTGACCAGATAAACTTCCAAGCTGTCCTTTACCAGAGCATATATGATTCCGTTACATATGCCCATTGTACCAGTTTGAAGCTTCCTCAAGACGCCGCCATTCATTACTACATGAGCAGGACACATCCCCCAGCCAGTGTCATACCCGGGACGGCAAAACATGATGGTGCTCTTGCAGGTCGCTACAACAACACAACGACCGTTTTTTATGTTGTCGTTGTCTGGTACATGCGTCATGACGAAGTTTACTGTATCAAACCCGTCACTAACTAATCCTTGAGCCAATAAATCAAGTCGAGGGAGATCGATTGTGGCTAGAGAGAACGGGTTGAATAAGGAAATAGAGGCTATATCCTCGGTATCAACCACAATCAGCCAACCATACTGACTACTTACGACGATTTTTCCGTAAAGTTCAGGTATGATTTTGTGTTTAATTGTTGGTAATAAAACAGTGCAATCCTTTGTCGCAGTTTGATCAGATTTTCGTTGTTGCTGGTAAATCAACCATGGTTGTACATTCGACGACATGGAAGAGCTCTCTGTTTCCTCTTTCCTAAACAAACCACCACCTGGTATTCACAAGCAATTACCGATACTTTCATATGAGACCGTCTCATCATCATTCACACAGGCAAACGGATTTTAAATAGAGTTTAAAAGGACAATGATCCACTAACTAAATCAGGAACTTGAGTGTATGATTAAGAAGTATCAACAAGTTTTAAATTATAGATTGCAAAACTGCAACATAAATTGATCGAAGAGCAATATTAGTCTAGTAGTTAGGAAATCAACGTGTCGAATTTAAGTTTTCTGTAATTCAAATTGAATTTCCATACGCCCTCTATATATGCACCAAAAAGTCATTGCACATAAAGTGATCGAGGAGCTAGTAAGTTAGGTTAATAGTTAGAAGATCAGCCGATAAATACCCCAACTAGGACAATGCTAGAGGTGTACATACAATACTTCAAGGGTCGATTGTTAACAACAATTTTACTACACAAATAAAATTTTACCACCAACACAATTAATTTACTGGTAGATTTTTTATTACAAATTAATTTTACTATATATGAACCAAATAAAAAGTCACTGCAACATAAAATGATCGAGGAGTAAAGATAACAATGGTAGAAGTCTACTATGTACGTTGTAGACACTTCAAGCATCAACTATCAACAATAATTTTACTACATAAACAAAATATTACAAGACAATTAACTTTACTATGTAATTTTTCACTACAAATTAATTTTACTACTCCTAGCTCAAGTTTAGTGTTACTAACCCAATTTTACCACCACATGCATTGTATGTGGACACAATTTGCATGCACGAGAAACATTGCAACATAAAACTCATATAGTCGCATTAAATCCATACACATGTAATCGAACATTTACCTTGAACAGACTCACGCAGCTTCATCCTATGATCGAGCGAGTGTTAAATTTCCTTGTCTCCTTGAATACTTGATGTTTTTTTTTTCTTTTTTTTTCTTTTTTTTGTTTTTTGGTGTGTGTTTGTCTGAGATACTATCTCCTGATGATTCATAAATCTATATATTAAGGTGTCGTTTGGATACACTTGGTAAGTCGCAATTTCCATGAACTTGCAAATTCTAGGAATTTAAAAAGTATGAGAATTGGGGAGATTTGTTTGGATGAACAAGGGAATTCTATTCCCATGGGAATTTCTACTTACCTAGCCACCCCAGGTAATTAAGTTCCTACACTTTGGAGGAATTGGAAATGCCTAGGAATTTCTAATTCCTACACTTTAGGATAACCAAACAACCCATGGTAAATCAATTCCTAGGAAAATAAAATTCCTATGGATTTTGAGGGTATCCAAACGACCCCTAAAACCTCCTAAAAAGTAAACCTGACATTCGTTAATTGGACAACACTAAGTAATTACACAATATAGAAGTTATTAGCTAATTTATGGAAAGTGCATTAAATAATTACATATACATAGCCGTATAGTTACGAAAACTTCTAAGGTGGTGATTACCTGGCCTTATGGTAATTACAAATATTTAAAGGTGATTACCACAATTGTATGGTGATTACCACGATTTGAGCAGATTAATTAGTGAAGGCTTCCTTAATTCATCGATTCTTTTCCCGAACTACTTAAAAAATAGAGTGGTTTTGGAGAGTTGCTAGCTAGGCCTACACGGCTACACGAGATAGTATGGAAAATACTCCATAGTTGCAAGTTGTAATTTACAACTTGGTCAGGTTTCGAACTCAACAAAATAGTAATATCACAAAACTCAGGGGGGCCACCAAGCTTCACCATTGGTTCGAGTGCTACCCCCGACAACTCGTAAATAAGCTGATTTCCTATATATTAGGCCAGCCTTAATTATCAATGACAAGCTAATAAGTCGTTATTATTAGAATAAGCTCCAATAATACTCCGAGTAATATGGTCTACGAATCACAATAAAATCATATCCAAATAGACACTAAGACGCCTAAATCATACGGATTAACACACTATATATACGCCACATCATAGATAAACAGATTGTTATATACGTGGAAACTCATTTAGAGTCCTGGAATAATTATGGCTGAATCTAGCTAGTTTGGGGCGATATGGATAGTGTGGCGGTGGCATGCAGGGCCCCAGGGTTGGTGTGGTACGTTGACGATGATGAGTGGTGGTCGTATAAGTGGCCTGGTTTCGATGAGGACTGAATTTGTGTGGTTATTGGCCTAGTTTATTTATTATAAATTACTCCCTCCGTTCGACTTTAAACTTCCTACTTTTTATTTAAGGATGTTCATCTTTAAACTTCATACTTGAAATCTTTCCTTATTTGTACATATAAATACCAAAACACTCTTATTTTTTTATTAAAAGTGGGAGTGGGACATACCCTTATGTGTAATTTTACACTAAGTGGACCCTAAAACTCATTCTTTATTCTATTTTTCTTAAAAACTGTGTTCCGACACTACGTGTTTTATAGCCGAATGGAGGGAGTAAACAGTATAAAAAACAGACACAATGCAACCAGTTATTTTTTGCGACTATCGACAAATCGGTTTTAGAGCATTTAAATAACTTATTCGTTTCGATCATTGACCAAGGATGCTTGCATTGTCATACAGTGAGCTGAGATATTGGTATTAAAATAGTTGGTGATTTGATCTTCTAGAAACTAAACTTGAATTTGGAGTTTTGGGGTCAGGATTGGGTCAGTATGAGCAATGATGGTCAAGGAATAGAGAAAAAATTGAACAAATTAAAGTAGATTGATAGATTGAGAATGTTTTTAGAGAAGCATGTGCCTCATTTTCACTATTCCTTCGATTAAATAAAGAATGCCTTTCCGAGGAAATGAAAGATGATGGAGTATATGTAGTGTGAGTATGACAGACTTGATATGAGTGTGTGACTTCAACTCCAAGCTCAACTAATACCATGGCATTTTCATTCAATATTGGCTGGCACACCAACTCACCAAGAGCTGATTTCTTAGTTACAACATCACTTATTGGCCTCTACATTTTTGTCATGATGTATGTTTACAATAGCATGATTAAAAATTCGTGCTTGAATACAATATCATGAAATTTACGTGTGAGAGTCATATGCCAAAGAAACTAATGAGATTATTGATTGATAAATCATATGCATAATAATATTGACATACCAATTATTACCGTAAACTATAATATCGATCACTATCTTATACATCGTATATATTTAGTTTTTACACTGAGTAGTGCTGGACTAATAGATTGAAAAAGTTAAAGTATGATAACCCCCTCCTTAACTTTGTGTTGGATTAAGAAGTGTTAATTTGCCAATGACTCGAGAAGTCGATATCAATAATCATTTGCTAGACCACTGGTTAATAATTGCACGTGATGAAGAAAATATAGAGCCATTTCATAACTTCATTGACTCGTTGAATGAGCTCACATATGCTGACACACAGATGCAATGCAATGTGGAGTATATATCATATCATAGGTTAATTATTAATGAATGTGATGTCTTTTATTTAGAACTCAATCTAAGTTAACCCCACCACATGATTTCGATTAATTCTAAAGTTTGGTAGCGTGATCACTCTTTAACTTTATTTCCCTTCTTTTTTGGGTAAAATTCTTCTTGTGTAAAAATCAGAAAAAGCACTCTACAAAGACAAAATGCATGCGTTGCACTAAAAGTTATTTTCAAGAGATTTTAGATCTTTATGTGAGTGATTTAAGAATAATTCTTAAGAGTGTTCTAGAAGTAGCGTCACCTCATATATTTAATTTGCTCTTGAGGATAATTATAATAAAATTCCAAATACAACTTAATCATAGTAGTATGGGGTTTAGAAATTGAAGATGTCAATCCTACATATGAAAACAGGTTTGTAATAAGATCATTACACAATGACATATGTTATAACTTATAAGTTATACTCCGTAATTGAGATCGAGAATGCAAGTGACAAAACTTCAACATAGCTAACTACCTAAAAGTTGAAAGGATTAGAATTTGTATTGCCTTTGAAAAGTTGGAAGCTAGTATTTTGAGATATAACTGTGTTTTTTTTTCGTTTTACCAACACTATCTTGTAGGAGTATAAGACGATAAACAAAATTTGCAACTCATATGAGAATCATAAAAGCATCAATAGATCGACATAACATTATCGGAATTTCATAAAATGCGTGGCATCATTATATGTCATAGTTCCACCAAGAATGACAAGGACTTAGGATCGAAGTGCATCTGATCTTGGACCTAATTTTGGAAAGAGGACATCCCACAGAAAGTAAAGTGAGTAGTAATTAGTTAACTTAGAAAATCTAAGTCTTAAAAGTATAGATAAAGGTACTAAAGAAAAAAAGCTCAAATCATCATATTGATTTAGATGTTGATGCTATAGCATCAGATTATGAGACGATGTGGATTTCAAACTGTCAAGAAGCCAATCATCACATTTCTTTCCACCTTTGATAACTAATAACCTTTCTCCCTTGTGGAAACATGTCATATTTATCGACGTTTTCACTCAACTCTATCTTCTCTCTTTTTGTTGTTGCTGCCGACTATCTTACCAAACTTCTATTTTCACTATTCAAGTACTTATGATTTATCTGTACACTAGTTCGACTTCAATCTCCCTCGCATTGTTTTATTACCGATTTACATTCACGGTTGTATTATTAGTTTGACGAACGAGAATGTGACATATGATCCGTTGTATATACTCTTGACATATGATTCTGAAGAAACTTTATTCCGAGTGTATAAATTAGTTCACTAGAATGTGCTCCATATTCAAATCGTCACGTATAAAACCTTTATTTTAGATTCTTAGTTCACCGATAAATACGGTCAGATATATAATCAAAAAATGTTTTTTTTTTTTTGTTCGGTACCTAGATTTGAAAAAGGTCCGTTTTGTGAATTCTAGTCACACAAGTGTGAAAATCCAAAAGGAAAATGTCCCTACATAGAAAGTGTTGCACGTTGGGATGACCCACGGCCCACTTTATCTGGCATCAGATCTTCCGAGTACTATACAGTCCACGGTCCACAGAAAGAGTCCACATCCTAAATTCTTCCAAGTCTGACACATTACTAGTCCGTCGTGGGCCCACTTAGTAAAGTACTTAATGAATTAGATGAAGCTTGTGCACACCAGCTTTGAAAATGATAGAAAAATTAGTTCGTCTTTTTGGTCACGCTTGTGGTGGGAAATCGGAATATTGGTCTTCAAAATTTATCGCCATCAACATTTTATGATAGATTATTATAATTATTTCACTTGTTGGTGATTTTATTTGTAGCTTTCGTTGAGAATAATATTTGATCATATCGTTATAAATCCACAATATCTTATTTCTACAAAAGTAAAATGAATTGTGGATGTCAAATGTTAAACATTGTTAATCTATCTTTACCAGTTATACTGAGTGTTAACTAGCTAGTTGTGTCTTGTAAGTTGTAACGTTCTCTATTTTTGAGTTCAGATCAGATGTATAAACTATATCCGTATTAATTAAGTACAAACAATATAGTTCAAAGTTAGTTACTATATTTGTAGAATTGTACAACAATCTTAATTGAATAAACGTGTACGATGATGGGAAATTGGAAACTAATACTCGGTCTAATTAATTTGGACACACAAAAATGGAATAGAAAACTTTTTGAGAATTACTTGGGTGATACATTTGGGCTGGGGAAGCTGCTGCCGTAATACCGTATGGCCCCGTATGGCCCCGTATACGAGACGCGAACTAATCATTGTCAGCCGTCATGTATCATGGATGTGGGCCCAACTGAATCGTTTTGCTAAGTCATTTTCACATCTTTGTAAATTCTAGATGAACACTGTGAACAAGTGCCAATGATTATTGATGATTTATTGATTTGATAGGTTAGCTAATCAGTAATTAGTGTGCATGTGTTCTTTAATTTTTCCTCTTTTTTTTTTTGAGATTTAAGGATTAAAACGATATTGATTGATGTACCTTTTATTATTGAAACACGATTTTTATGAGCAACAAGTTAGGTGTAAAAGATTTAACTAATTTAAGTTAGAGTTATAAATGTTGGAAAATACAAATATATAATACGTCGTCAGAAATAAGAGTTTGAAATATCCTTAATGCAAACCGCTACACATATACCTATCCCGTTTTTTTTTTAAATAAACCCTTCATCACCATTCACCAAAACTATTTTTTAATATTGACCTAGTTCTACTCCCGACTGTTCTCAAAGTTGATCCCTCCCATCCTCGCTGTTACTTTCATAATTCTCCTACCTCTAATTTAAGAAATTGACGATAATAATTGTCTTTAACAGATTTGTAGTATGAGCTAGTTCGAATATTTTTAATCACCACACTAATTTTGTGAGATTAATGACCAATTGTCATTGTTATTGACTTATTGGAGGGAAACTAAAAGGGTGTTGAGTGTTGGTGAAAGGAAGCTAAAAATCAAATAAAGAAAAACATCATGGGAATCAAAATCATTTTTGGGTTGTTTATGTAAATGAACTACTTCTACCTATTACATTAGAAGTGTTGATTTACATTACTACACCTGAGGAATGAAGAATTCTATCGAATGTTTCTGACCTGATTTGATCTACAATGTTAAATTATAAACATATTACAACCAAATTCATTGAATCTAAAGCACTTATAGTTTCACACAACATTACATTCTTGTAAGGTCTATAAATTTAATAATTTATCGTAGAGTTTCTTATGACAATACTCATTTTGGCGAACTTCTGGACTTATTAAAATACGGAGTACCTCTTATATTAACACTTCTTATGCATCGGAACTTCTTAAAAAAAAAAATTAAATACGAAAGAAGCCAATAACAAAAGAAGCTTACATATACTATTTTTTTTTTTTTTTGAGTAATATAAAAAAATAAAAAATGTTAAATGACTGCGCCGTTATGCGGACAAACGCAGCAATAGAGAGAGAGAGGAGTCATAAACTCGTTGGCGTCAACAATAAGATAAACTGTTCCTCAGATTTTTCTCCTTATAAAAGCAGCTCCAACATTCCCTCGTTTTGTATTCTGCACGCACACAATTAAACAATTCCAAATACCAGTTAGCTTCTAGAATACGATACAAAACAGAGTTAAAAAAACAATCAAGAGTAACAGAGGAGGTTAATCAGGAACATTATTAACCATGTCTTATTCTGATCATTATAATCATGGAGGTTTTATTAACTGGAGTTACGATCACGATCAAATGTATTCCTTCTACAATGGTAGCTCTTCTGCTAATCATGCCGAAATCGAAACATCGTCACCATATTCTCAGCAAGCTGATCTTCGGGTACTATACATTTCTTTCTTTTGCTTATCTCGTTTTTTTTATTTAGTAAGAATTGTGATCGAATTGACATTGTGTTTGTTTACGTGTTCTTAAAGATTTCGAGAGCTCGTTGAATTTAGTTTCTTACAGAATTCGTGTTTTCTCGATATATTTCGTGTTTTTGGTTTGAATATTTGAGATGAATTTAAAGTAAAATGAACGTAAGTGAAAAAGACGCGTAGTAACTATGATCATTATTGATATTGATGTTGAGGGATTATTCTTGAATTTTACAGTTAGTTACATGTTTCTTAAAGATTTCGAGATCTCGTTGAATTCTAGTCCCGTACATGTTTTTAAAAAAAATATTGCGGTTTTGGTTTGAATACGTGAGATGAATAAAAATAAAAAAAGACAAAAGGACGTAAGTTACAAATATGCATGGGTAGTAAACTATTGATATTATTGATGTTGAAGGGTTATTCTTGATTTTTACCGTTTGGTTAATTCCTTTTCTTGTTAGGCTATTGATATTGAGGCTGCGGCAAAGGGTGAAAATAAACTTGGCTTAAAGCTCACGAAAACACCATCTTTGCTAAAGATTATGGATGATATGAAGATTTCTGGTGGCAAGAAGAAGCAAACAGTTGATGATAATCTTACAAGTGCAGACAAACTCAAAGCTGCTAACTTTTCTGCTTTGTCTATCCAAATCGGCAATTGGAAGGTAACGTTGAATCTAAAATGGCGATGTTAGTTAGTTTAGTCGATAAAGTAAAGACCGTACGAAAATATCGTTATGGAAATGATTTAATTTGTTTATACTTTAGTTCGTTTTACGCTTCGAAATTGGATGTTAATTGTTGTGCATGTGAAGAATAGTGTGTGATAAGTTTACCATAATGCAGAGAGAATCAAGACATGAAGGAGATTTGGTAGCAAAATGTTACTTTAAGAAGAGAAAGTTAGTTTGGGAGGTTTTAGATGGCAATCTGAAGACAAAGATTGAATTTTTATGGTCTAACATTATAGCCATCAGACAACGTGATTCTACTCAAGGCACCAAAAGGATTCTTGAGATAATGGTCAGATTCCTAATTTTGTATTTGAATCGTTTACGTATTTTTTTTCGAGGAAAATGAGATAGCGTTATCATGTTATTACGTGGTTTATGCGTTTTTATAATTTTACGTTGGCTTGCAGTTAGAGAGGAGTCCCTTGTTTTTCCGTGAAGTGAATCCACAACCTAGGAAGCATACTAACTGGGAACAATCTGATGTGGACTTCACAAATGACCAGGCTTCCTTAGTCAGGTATACTTGCTTTATTACGAACTCTAACATTATCGTCCTTTATTTCTATTGTGATTTACGGGTTTTTATATTAAAATTGCACCTCATGATCAAGTCGTCAACACGTATCTATTTATGACTTTTAACATCGTGTCTCTCCTATCGTGATTTCGCCACTATTAGTCTACTGTCTTTATTGAAAATGTTTGCATATTTACTAGGAAACATGTACTTGAATTTGCCCCTGGAGTGTTGGAGAGGCATTTTGACAAGATAGTACAAGCTGACCCAAAACTGCACCGGTTGAGCCAACAACGTTGGCCAGATCACATCAGTTCAACTTTTCATGAACTTAGTTTCTCCAGACGCGAAGTTGATTATCCAGTCTACCCCTCTACCACCGGCCTGACAAGTTCCACTCATCTCGGAGGTATACTACTTTTAATCTCATTACGTATTACTCAATTTCGATACCACCCTCTTACATAAAAGACGATGCTCGACTTCATGTACAAGTGTATAACACCTTTAATTAAATCATCATTTTGTTTTTGAACCATGCAGGGATGAATTCGTCTATTCTCAACAATTCCAACTTTTGCCAAACAACAAATTATCCAGTGAATCAAGATGTTTCACCATACCAAAATCTCAATGATGATCAGCAGTACTATTCTCAAGGACTTCCAAATCAGTACAATCATCAATCCGAGTTCGCCACGACATCAATGGACCTCGGCACTATGAACCAGCAACATGTCACGTACGCACAACAGCAAGACTTGAGTACGTACGATCCAAATTTTCCTTACTCATATCCTAATTCTGGTGGGTTTTATCAGTCGAACAACGATTATCAATCAAATCATGATTATCAAAGTCATGACTATAGTAATGGAGGAGGAAATCAGTGGTAATAAATGAGTAGAGTGATGCAGTTGAAGTGTCCAAGAAGCTTGTTTTGCCTTCCGGGAACCGCGAAGGTACGAATGATGCAAATAAGTTTCGAATTCTGGTCACAAGTGTCGCCTTTGACGTAAGCTAGATGAAGTTTGCAGGTGTAGAAACTAGTAAGTGTGATTGTGTATGTAAGTTGAAATGATTTCAACATGTAATGTAGAAGAAACAGAGGAAGAAGGGTGTTGACTGAAGTCTTGTACTCCTGTTTGTTTGCTACTGGAAAAGTAGACCATAGGAGTATGATGGTTTACATAGGAAATGTGTAGTGAATTGCAATCGTCTAAAACAAGCTTCTGTAATAGTACAATTTAGCTCATGTAATATGATGGAAGTTTATATGTTCGTTTAGAAAATCGAACAGTTTCATTGAACAATTTTTCATACCAAGGCAATACTTCCAATCTCCCTTGCTAATACTGCTGATATACTACAGCAGGAGTTGTTAGCTCTCCTACAGTTCTTGATCAGCAGCAATTACATTTTGATTCGATAATTCGTAACAGGTTTTGTTCTTTCTCAGCTGGTGAGTTTATCCCCATCACTCACTCGCAACTGAACAAATCATCCCAACAGTCCTGAACGTTGTGGACATGCTTGTGCAGTTGTACTCATGCCAGGCAGGATAAGTATTTGCTCACAGCGAATCCAAATGCCAGAAACCCAGCATTAGGTCGTGTGTAGCTGCGTGGTCACAGTTCCGACAGGCGACAACCAACAACTTCAATCATAATGCTGAAAATCAAGAGTATTGACAATGAGGGTCATGGAATGCCTGGTGAGTGATCTCAATTATTTGACAAAAGCGTCTGTAGCAGATTTTCTTTCCAGAAACTATAGAAATACAATGACAGTTAAAAGCTGAAGTTCGTAGACTCCTTCTATACAAATGAAAGCTTTCCCTGTTTGCATCCGCACGTACATATGTACATATAGGACAGCTAATTTGTACTTTATTAATCAAAAGAAAAAAAAAAAAGCAGAACATCAGCTCATACAAATGGTGAGTCAACAGGCAACGACTGAATTCGACTAAAAGTACAGAACGATCTTCCAAGGATCTTGGACTGTCAAAATTTCCATTCCTTGCACGTTCAGATCGAATGTTGTAGACAAATACAGTCGTCTGTTCCACCATGGGACACATCTGGTTGCAGAATGTCTACTTAAGAGACGTTGATCAATCTTTCAGCCATCAAGAATGTCAAGACTTGACATGAGCCTTTATCTCGCATTTTCATCTTTATCTAAAGAAGAGGACAAGAAACTGATGATAAATTCATCTATATCGCCCTCAAGGACAGAATCAGGATCTGAGACCTCATAGTTTGTGCGAAGGTCTTTCACCATCCGATAAGGCTGCAATGAATCACATCAAAAGGATCTTGTCAGTGCAATCATGCGGCTATAGCTAGATAATGTTTAGCTAATTGCTGGTTCGCCAATTGAATATTAGGGGAACATGAACAGAATATGTTAGCACATACATGAAGAACATAAGTTCTTATTTGAGTGCCCCAACTGATGTCAGTAAGTGATTCTGTGTGATGGGCATTCATTTGAGCCTGACGAGCCATCTCAAGCTGATCTATACGAGATTGCAGCACAGCCATTGCCGTAGACTTGTTTTGGTGTTGCGATCTGAAATTTCAACAAGATGTCAAATTTTCAGTTTATGAATACAAAACACAAATAGAGATAAGAGAATGTATTACATCATACTGTCTTACTACAAGGTCAAGTTGAGAGACCTGTCAAACTTTAATATTTGCAAAATGAGGTTGAAGATAAAGCGGTAATAACATAATGTTCTTAAAACCACAACCATTCATCTTACAGCCTGACCACAAATTGAGAATACAACAAGCCTGATCATCCTATAGAAGTTTTTGTACATATTGAAACTACAAGGTATCAAGGTAATGCTATCCAAAGGTATGCCCTCTGCAAGAATATGGAAGTTTCCCTGGCTAGAATCAATACTGACCTGTGTGAGCTCTACCTTCTCCCACTATTCCTATTTAATCTAGATTGTTCTCCGGACCAGTCTACCTTGTTTTAACTACTTTCTACCATATGCTAGTTAAGGAACAACACAAGCCTGGATCATGCTCCTCTTAACATTTTAGTAAAATTCGGCTCTAAAGTTACCACTAAAGTGAAATCTTGACAACGCCAACATGGAAGAATCATAAAACTAAATCCCAACAGGCTCTAAGGGCAAAGTTTGACCAAACAAGTGAATATTTCATTACAGATGTCAAATTTTCAGTATTCATGAGTCAACAAGAAAATGAAGCCAAACAAAAGCTAGCACATTTGTTAGAAAGAAAAGCTACTATATATTCACATGACTCAGGTCCACAGCAATAGGATGAGCTTTCAAACCTTTCATTTTGACAAGTAGCAACGATTCCAGTGGGAATATGAGTTATCCTCACAGCACTGTCTGTAGTGTTAACTGACTGGCCACCAGCTCCCCCAGAACGATAGCGGTCTATACGGAGATCCGATTCTTTGATTTGCACACGTGATGACACATCTTTAAGGATAGGGATGACTGCTACAGCAGAAAATGATGTATGTCTCCGCTTTGCACTATCAAATGGTGAAATGCGTACCAATCGATGAACGCCTACTTCTGCTTTTGCATATCCAAAGGCATATTCACCATCAACTTTGATTGTTGCTCGCTAAAAGTACAAGATATCAATGACCGAGAATCAAGTCGTGAAAGGACATTATATTTAGCGCTATAAAAGTAATAAAACCTTTATTCTAATGTTGCCCCTGCTCCCTCCTTCCCTCCAAAAGAAAACCTCAATTAGAGAACTCAAGATGCTATACCTTGATCCCTGCCATATCACCAGGCATTTCATCTACCACACTAACTTTAAATCCACGTCGCTGGGCCCAAGACTTGTACATTTGCAGTACCATGGAAGCCCAGTCATTGCTCTCTGTGCCACCGGCTCCAGCTTGAACCTACAGCGATTACCAAAGAATTTCAGTTATATTTATATAAAAGTGTAAATACTTTTAAACATAGATTTTAAAGTTTTAAATCACAAGGGAAGTGGTAACTTCAAAACTACGCAAATGAGCAGAACGTCGTATCTAAAATTTTGATAAATGACAATACCAGTCAACCTGTTCCAATTTTGGCATGATGCTTACAAACTGTTAGAACTTTAAAGGGTCCCTACATTACTATGTAATAAGCATGATCCTTTTTAAAGCCTACTTGCCACAACAGATCCCCAGTATTTATATAAATGCTCTCTCGCAATCCTATTGGAAACTCCACATGCCCCAAATAGACAGCTTGCAGACCTAGTTAAACAACTATGGACAGAAGTGAAGCAAATGTGGTTCAATGATATCTGATTGAAAAGCCGATATCATATGTTATACAAGAAACAACTTACTTTGAGATGAAAAGTAAAATAGAACAAAGGGATCAAAAAAAAAAAAAGGAGAAAGTGGTAAGGAAAGTTCCTCATCTGCTGACGAATAATGAAGGCAAATCGTAGAAATTTCAGTGATTTAATGGGCAACCGACTTCAGGGCTACTCACTGCAGCCCGTGAGAATAAGACTCATATTCCCCTTTTTTTAGGAAGGGGAATTTTTGAACAATTGACAAAATGTATTGTGGTTTCATATCAAGTAAGAGAAATAATGGGATCCCAACCTCAATGAAACAAGAACAAGAATCGTGTTCTCCAGATAAAATAGCTTCAAGTTCTTTCTCCTTCAAATCGCTTCTCATTTTCAGTAAAGCATTCACTGATTCCTACACACAAACAAAAATTGCAAGATGAGATAAGTTAAAAAGCCAAGGACGATTAGAGGTTCTCTAAAAACTAGATTCGCTAACATAGAAGGTAATAAGGAATCACATAGACGCATGCAAGCGCGAGCAACACAAGAGAGGATGAACACGTATATGGTCGTACATGCACATCTCTCACTCACTCTCTTCAATGAGGTATCAAAAACATCTATTCCCTCTGTTTTTAGTTAGTTAATTGATGTATAGCCCATTATTAACTCTTATTCTTCAAATATTGATGCTCTACTCTCCAGTGAACATCATTCCTTCTTATTTCAAAGGATTCTTAATAAGCAACCGTTGAATATTATAAAGTAGACGAAAAAAGCACAAAATCAACCACAAAGAAAACATCTAAATTCTTGTACTTAAAAACATCAATTATTATAGAAAAACAGAGGCAAAGAAGTCACTCTCTAGAAATTTCACGAAGACAGTTGTTTGCGCATATTCTGCAACTCAGGTTATTCCAAGGAGCTTGAAACATGAGCAAAGCATTTAAACAACATGAAAACGAGCTCACGAGAATCACATTTATAATAGCTACAACCATAAAGAGCCCATACCCTAAAAAAATATCTGAACACCCCCAGATGTTATAGTGATGGTGTGCTACAAGTGGAAAAGATCAGAAAACACCTTTCGCCAACACATAGTGAACATTCCAAGAGTAGAAATGGCTGATGGAAAAACAATTGACAGCTTTTGTTTTCTCTTTCTTTTGTATTTCCAGTACTTATAAAGCCTAGTTTATTCAACATTCAGCGCATTGTATTTCTAAGAGCAAACCAGGAGTGAGCGGATTTATTGAAACAAGTTCATTAATGAAAAACCAGAAATCAATTTGCTCCTGACTTCGTGTTCCAACCTCCTGCTGCAAGCACTCTTAGCCTGGGAACATATATCAGACCTAAACCCATTATCTATCAGTACTTTTCCAGGAAGTCATGGATTAGAATCCGCGGTCCCACCTAACACAACACAACCTTATACTCCCATAGACTCCTAAAATTCCAGTAGGCATGAACCAATCTCATACATGATACATCCATAAATAAAGTTTGAACTAAATGATTGAAAGCACTAAAGATAACAAATTAACCTATATAATCACATCATTTCAATCCCACCTTTTTCGGCATCATTACATATCATAGAACAAATGCTTTCCACACAATAACCGACTTTTCCATGCATTTGAGGAATGCCATGATTTTTAAGGTTTGTCGTATAACATGATATCCACCAAAATAAGATGAATATGTTCAGCACTTGATCACTTATTATATTGCAAGCAAATTTTAAACACGGCAGTCAAACAGGGACACAATGCTCAGAATCGACTCGTCTAATAGTAAGCATGTCAGGAACATCAAAAACTATATAAATGCAATAAGTCCGAGTACATGCCTAGAAAAGGTGAGTGCGCACCAATTCCAACTCAGAATCATTCTCTTCTCGAGCAAGCTTCAGCATGTCAATATGATCACACAAGTCCCGCTCAATAGACATCACGCCTTTTACTTTGCTTGATACTGAACCCTGCTCACGACTAATCTTTCCAGCATGAACAGGATCATCCCAAAGATCCGGTTTATTCACTTCAGCTGTCAACATGTCCAAGCGGACAAGCATTTCTTTCCACTACACACATAGAATAGAAATCACATAAAAGATTAGATCAGGGAAAGCCTAACCGAAAGAACGGAATCCAGATCGGTAGGCAAAATACACACACAAGCAAAGCAGTTTACATAAAGCTTACTCCAATCAATAAGTTAAGAAAAACAACTACAGTACTAAGTGCTGGGGTCAACGCCAGATGCTAACCCTTGGCAAGAGATTATTTTGTCTTTTTTCTCATTGTGATAAAACAATTCAACGTTTGATGCCTAAATTAGAAACAATATGATTCAAGGCATAACCTCAAATAAAGAGGTTAAGAAATTTCCAAGAGAAGTCACACAACTCTTCAATCACCAGAAGACCCACACTGCTTTCGACCGAATCATCTTTGATCTTCACCTCCCTTTTACAATCGCATCACTTCTCCAGTCCAGCCTAGAAGCCTCGTAACTGCCGCCTCAGGCACTTCACCAATCCCTACCCACAAGGACTCAAGGACAACACAACTATGCCCATTTACATCCATTCTCTCCAAAAATGATAGCTTTAATTGAATTTAAGGGGCATAATTGTAATGGATGCACAATTGCATTCAACTACAATTCATGAATAAACTTTCTCCGTACATTAGTACCAATTTCCAAAAGGCACCATGGGCAATCGTCGGGCACCAATACAATAAAGTGCCAACCTTTAAACTTAACCTTCAATTCCTCGACATAGCTAACATTACAAGTACAGCTTAGACTCTAAAGCTTATATTGTTCCAAAGTCCCCGCCTTTACATTTAAACCTTCATTTCCTTGACAAAATTACCATATTAGGGCAGCTTAGACTCTAAAGCTTATATTGTTCCAAAGTCCCCACCTTTACATTTAAACCTTCAATTCCTTGACAAAATTACCATTTCATGGCAGCTTAGACTCTAAATCTTATATTGTACTAATGTCCCAACCTTTACACTTAAACCTTCGGTTCCTTGACAAAATTACCATGATATGTGCAGCTTAGACTCCAAAGCTTATAATGCTCCAAAGTCCAAACACATGTCATAGTCTCATAGACCATGCTTGGTTGCTTGTAATGTAACTCACCAATTAAAAGTCATATGTTCAACTACGGTCCGCTACACGTAACTCCTCCTACCTACCCCCTTCTCTTATTTCATATATCTAGTCTAAATGAATTGCTTTCCATAGAAAATGAGATTCCATCATATAATCAAACAAGCACACAATGTCATCTCCAATAACCCAAACATAAACATACTCAAATCCAACACTATAAATTTATATAAACAAAACTAATACAACAAAAATGTGGACACAATCGGACCAATTAGCGTACCTTCAACCGCCTTTTAATGAGATGTATAGACTGAGCAATAGCAGAAGCATGACTCTTCCAGTCATTCTCACTCTCATCAAGTATAGTCCAATTTTTTGCCAATATCTTTTCCACTGTCAGTCCATCAGAAGTTGAGGGTTCATCATTAGCAGCAGCAGCAGCAGATTGAGAGCTCAAAAACCGAACCCGGCTCGAAAACCCGAATCTTCCACCATACCCACATGAGAAATCTGCATTCTGGGGTAAATTTACGAGATACCTAGAAAAAATTGATTGAAAATTTGCATACCCATTTCCAAAGATCGAATCTTTAGAGCTAAAATGACATATTTGGGGATAATTTGAGGGTAAATTGTTGAAATTTGGGAGGTAAAATTGGTTAGAGATGGTATTTGTATAAAATTTGGGGTTGATTAGAGATGATAATCTTGATCTTCGGGTAACAATATGTATCATTTTGAGAGAGTTGAAAATAAGTGAGAATCAGCAAATGAAAAGTGGGATGTGAAAGGGGAAGGGTTTATTGTCGCTTGGAGAGGGTTTTAGGATGAACACACGAACAGTTTAATTTGGGGATGAATCAAAATGACTATTTTAACCTTTCCAGAAAAAAAAAAAAAGACAGCGTAAGTGTGAAGCTTCCTCTTGAGTACTCTTGTCATCTGATCACAGATTCATTTCCAGTTTCATATTAATTTAACCATTAGCCACCCCATTAGCCTTCAATTATACTATCCACGTCAATAGTGATGTTATCGCCACCTCATTATTGCATGTGTTTGACTACATAACAAGATTTGAACCTCTAACCTCAGAGTTAGAATTTTAACACTTCAACCACCGAGGCAACTAATCTTTTTGATACTTATATTAACAACGTTATATATAAAGGATTTGAGATTTAGGAGATAATTTTAGAAACATCTTTGGACGAGATAATCTGAATCAAATCATTTTATTTTGGAGATAATTTATGAATTAATATATATAGCGCAATATATTAGGAAATAACACATTTTGCGCGTGTTTCGTTTTAACTCAAAATACGGGTCAACAGGTGGGGTCAGAGTTAAAAAAAAAAGTGTGTTAAAAAGTAGTCGGGGTTAATATGAATTACAGTTCACAAAAACGGGACCCGAAAATAACGGGTCACGGGTCAAAAATTGTAATTCGTACACAAATATAAAGTATTGATATAAATTCACTATACTTACTAAATTGTTTTTATTAATCAAACATAACTTTTCTAAGATGATACCAAATTAAACACGTTTTTCTCCGTCTTAATTATAGGAAAATTGGGACAACGGGTCATCTCAAGTTTAACCCGAAAGAATACTGGTCAAAACGGGTTCGAGTTATTTTTAGCCAGAACTTGATCAGGGAAAAAATGGGCTACAAACCTTGAACATGTCACATCTGGTCGGGTAAATTTTTTTCAGTCCTAATATTTTGCGTTAAGTATGAGTAATAAACTAGAGTTATAACCAAGTTTTTATAACAACTCGTGCAATTTTGGCTAATAAACTGGTAGTGAAGAAAAGAGAGAAAGTGTGGAGATGAGGAAATCTGGGCTTGTGATTGCATCTCTTCATCATTCTTCTGGTATTTTTCTTCCCTCTATTGAATTTCGTTGTCGTCTTCTTTACTCTTCCAGTTTTTGCCATCATTTTCATGCTTCTGCTACTTCTCTTGTTCATGAAGATCGTCAATTTATTCTTGATTCTGTTAAAAAGCAATGCATATTAGGGTTTTCTGATCCCCAAATCCCCCTTTCTGTTTTCCATCACATGATTTCTCTACGACCTCGCCCATCTATTGTTGATTTCTGCCAGCTTTTTACCGCAATGGTCAAGATTAAACCAACCCCCCTTTTACCACTGTAATTACTCTCCTTAATCAGCTTGAGATGTCCGGTCTCCGTCCAAATATGTATTCCCTTTCTATCCTCATCAATTGTTACTGCCGCTTGGACCGCCTCGACTTTGGTTTCTCTCTCCTCGGTAAACACTTCAAGCTTGGTTATCCTCCTAATATTGTCACCTTCACTACTTTAATTAACGGCTTTATTCACACGGACCAATTACGCCAAGCTGTCAAATTGTTGGATAAAATCGTCAACCTTGGGTTTCAACCATCCCTTGTTACTTACGGTGCTATGTTTAAAGGTCTGTGCCGCACTGGCAACAATGCTGGTGCTCTTAACTTGCTTCGCAATATGGAGCGTAAAGGCGCTTGTACGCCTAATGTTGTCATATACAACACTATCATTGACAGCCTATGTAAGGACCGGCTGTTACCTCAGGCCCTTGGTCTCTTCAAGGAGATGAGAACCAAGGGCATCTCACCCGATGTCGTGACATAAAATACCTTAATTCGAGGGATGTGTACTTTAGGAAAATGGGATGATGCTAAGGTTTTGTTGTCTGAGATGTTGAACAGCAATGTAACTCCTGAAGTTGACACCTACAGCATGCTCATCGACATGTACTCTAAAGAAGGAATGGTTGATGAAGCAAGGGCTATACTTAAATTCATGACTAAGCAAGGTGTGAAACCCAATGTTATTACTTACAATGCTCTTTTGGACGGGTACTGTGGCGAGATGGAGGAGGCCGAGAAGCTACTAGAATTGATGGTCAAGCATGGTGTTCAACCAAATGTTGTGAGTTTCAACACCCTGATTAACGGATACTGCAAGTATAAAAAGGTCAGTAAAGCCCTTGACATGTTCCAGAACATGTTTGTCGAAGGTAAACCTATTACCCCAAATGTTACAACGTATAACATTCTTATAGATGCCTTGTGCAAAGAAAAGAGGCTGCAATCTGCACGCCTGCTTCTTGAGCGTATGCAATATCAAGGTGTGAAACCCAATGTGGTCACTTACAATTCATTGCTTGATGGCCTATTTAAAAATGGCCAGATTGATGATGCAATCTCTTTTCGTAGACAAATGGAGGGTGAAGGAGTAGTCCCTACTATTATTACTTACAATATCATCCTTGATGGACTGTTTGAAGCTAAGCGACTTGGGGAAGCTGTTGAAGTGTTTTCTTTTCTTGTAGCTAAGGGGTTCCAGCCACGCGTAGATACCTACAATATTATGATCAAAGGGCTGTGTAGGCAGGGGTTGTTTAGTAATGCAGCTGAACTATTCAAGAAAATGGAGGACAGTGGATGTGCGCCAAATTGTCGGACCTTCAATACAATCATTAGAGGATTTCTTAGTGAAAATGAAATTGAAAAGGCTCTGGAGTTCGTTAATGTCATGAGAAGCAAAAGTTTTGCAGCTGATGATCAAACGTCCGAGTTATTACTGGGCTTACTTACTGCTGATAATACTAGTGATGAAAACAAAGCATTGCTGCGATCATTTTTTGAGAAATGAGACTATCATGATTTATGTTCTTATGTAGCTCGATATCATTGTCTGGCAACATGACTATATCTGCTTACTGTTTTCAGTATCTGGATCTACTTCAGATTTAGAACGAGGTCTAGAAACTTGTAATTGTATCAATTGTGGAGTACGGAGTAGTTGCTAGAGAAGTCCTGTAAATTGTAATCTGTTGCTTACCAGTAAAGCCTATGAATGGCCTTAATCGGGACATCCTCTAAATGTTTGAAAGGTTTATCAACATCTGTGTGGACGTCGATGATCACTGTATGTTGCTGCGGAACTTCGCTGGACTAGAATAATTGTCAAAATTCTCAGGTGGCTAGATATGGTAAACCATGCTGAGAATTTTGACAATCTAATCTATGTGCACAATAATACAGGTCTCATGATAGATACTCCGTATTGAAGAAGCCTTGCCTCGCCTCATCGAGTGGAACTAGTGCCTATCTAAGATTATCGCCAATAGTAATAAACATGTATTCCCAAAAATTAACTAAGATCGTACGGACAATAAATCTTTATCTCGAAACGTCCTTAAGACGTAATTAACATATTTTACAATTCTAACATCTTTATCTTCAATATTAACATCATCATAACAACAAAACAATTCTGCTTTAACAAAGTTCCACTAACTTGCTCAATTGAAAACTACTGCAACCTCTGGAATACAATGTAGCTAATTTAGTGGTGTACGTTATGTAGGCACCTTACAAAGACACTCAACAAAAGCGACAAAAAGTCGTTTTTCAGTCATGATGCTTATAAAGAGAGGGTCAAGTAAAGTAAGGGTGTCAACCTGAGAAATCTGTTGGATAAAAAGGTCGGCTTAAAAGTTGACCCGAGTTGGTGGAGTCGACCAAAAAATTAATAATCGGGTAATGACCGTCCGTCACAAGTCACAACTCTCGCCTCACGAGACTCTTGTGCGGTTGTGCCCCCATTCACCCCTCCCTGACTGACCCCCATCGACCGGGGAAAGAAGTGTAAAGATGAAGAATCTGATGAATTTGCTGTCGACTGTTCATTCCTTTACAAACCCTCTCCTTCATAAACCCTTGTTCCTCTGCGCACCAAAACCCACTCTTAAACCCTCCTCCACTTCCCCAATTTCAATGTCATCATCATCATCCAAAACCCAACAAAAAACACAATCAATTTCAATGAAAAAACAAGAAGAAAAAACCCAATTGGACAACCCCCCAACAACAATGGCAGACTACCCAAGTCCAGTGTCCCCACAATTGCCTGTAATTTCAAAGGATATTGAGCTCAGCAGAGCCATGTCAGCAGCTTCAAGGTCAAGCCTCTTTGTTCTTACTAAGGATGATGTCATCTTTGAGGATCAATGGTTGTTGGTTGTCAATAAACCCTCTGGTGTTTACTGTGAGAATGTCTTGTCTTCTGCCCCTGCTCTCATTCACCAATCTACTGCTATTGGTTTGCTCATCTCTCTCTCTCTCTCTCTTTTCCTAAGTTTTAATTAGGAAAACTATTGTTGTCTTGCTATAGAATATTAGGGTAGGATGTTTTTTTTTTGGGATTTTTTGCGGGTCTATAATGAGGCGTAAAGGTCAATACAGATATTACGAGTTTGGGGAAGACAGGTTCGGACCCGTGGTTTAATGTACACAGTGGCTCAGACTAATGTAGCTCATTGGGTTTGTAGGATTCGATCAGTCATGGATGTTGTTAATTACTTGTAATTGTGGATTTTGGGGCATGACCCGGATGCTTGTAATTCGCAATTGGGCAGGGTGTGTTTGTTAGAGTAATTGAGTGAATGAGTCATGATATCTACCTCATTTTTGTTTTAAAGATTTGATCTTGGAAGATTTGATTGGAAGGGTTCTCGTCAATGCGTCACTTGGAGGTGTTTTGTGGGTTGTTAACTTGCTAAGTTTGTTGGAATGAATTAGAGGGAGTGTAATGTCATATTGGTCTCAAACTGGGGAGCTGTATTTAGATAATCAACTCAACAAAAGTAGAGCATCCAACAAAAAAGTTGATTTTGTTGCATATGTGGGTAAGTGGGTGTTGGTGGTGGTCGAAATGAGAGGAAGGAAATGACATGGTTTTTTGAAGGACTTGCATTAGCAGGAAGACTTGTGAGTCTATAATCTATAGCAGGATGTGTCGTAATATATGACTAAAAATTCACATAGGATCAGATATTGTGGTTGAGAGCTTGAGATGGGGATTTTCTTCAGTCAAAAGTATTGCAATTGGTCAGGCTGGCTGGGTTAAATTACTCGAGTCAGTGAGGCATGATATCTACCTCATTTTGGCTTTAAAGATTTGATCTTCGAAGGTTTGAGTTTAAGTTTCTCGTCAATGTGTCAATTGAAGGTATTTTGTGGGTTACTTAGTATGTTGGCTTGAATTAGAGGGGATGTAATGGAAATAGGTCTTGAACTGGGGAGCTGTATTTAGATAGTCAGCACAAAAAAAAAAAAAAAAAAAAAAACACGATATAGTTCCATATGTAGGTCAGTGCTGGTGTGCATGTAGTCAGAATGAGTTGAAGGAAATGATAGGTTTCGTTGAAGCCATGAAGGTTTAGCATTACGAGGGACACTTAAGTCGTATAAATTGTTTCATATTAGTCTGTGAAAGTTGCATAGGATTACATATTGTGGTTAAGAGCTTGAGATGGGGGTTTTCTTCTTTGAAAAAAATGGTAGCATGAGTTTCATACGTTGTTTCAGTGGATTATAAATTCTATGAATGATGAGCCAGTACCAATATTTGTAGTAGTTGGTGGACTTGAATGCTGCTTTGAGGTGTTGTAAATAAGTATTGGAGGTATTAGAATTCCAGAAAAGATCAAAAGGAATCTCAGGCTGGAACTTTCAAACAAGATTACTTTGGGGTCTATCGAGAGAATCCTGTTTTTAGAATTTGAGACCAATTCCAATTTATCATGTCTTGTTGAAGAGATATGCGGATGTGCATGTCAGAAGAATTTTGATTTGGTCTCATGTACTAATTTCCTTGCAATAGGTGTAGCGGCTTATAGCATTAGAAACTACTTTTATTAGGGGAGGGGGAGAAATTGTTAGCCAGATATCAATGGGCAAGTGTATGAGATATGACCTCATCCAAGAGCGAGCTGAGTGGGGTGCTGTGGTTTCATCCCCATAGCTTGTAGGTTTTGATGAAGGAGGTCTTATTTTCTCAACCTTGTGAGTTATGAGCAAGAAGTGAGCTACCTATAAATTAGTAAAGGCTGGAGCTAAGTGTAACTTTTATGAAGCATGGATAGCAATTTGCAGATTGAATGTTTACAACTATGATCTGTTCTCAACCACTCAGCGTCAATATCTTACCTGAAAATTGTATCTCCTAGTTGCTGGCGTTTCTATAAACTGTATACAGTCAGAATGCTTTTTATGCACACTACAAATTGAGAAATCTCACCCTCTTACCTCCCCCTCCTCCCCTTAGTGAGAAGCTGTCTACAGGTCTAATTCCAACTCATTGGGTAGTAAGACTAGTAACCAAAGAACTTATCTTGTAAAATCAGTATCCAAACGACCACTAAGATTTCAGCTTACATGTGTCTGTCACCTTGTTTCAGATTCGGAAGGAGCTTCAGAATTCCATCTTGCTAACAGATTGGACCGTGATACAAGTGGGTTGATGGTTATAACCAAATTACACAAGGTAGCTGCCAAGCTTGTCAAGGCATTTACCGATCACAAGGTTCGGAAGGCTTACATTGCTCTATGTATAGGGACTGCACCAGATTGGGTTACGATCAGGTTAAAATCTGGCCATGGTAGATCTAAATATGGAGCTTGGCGTGTATATGCTGCATCAGATGTTGGTCGAGTCCTTCCTGGTGGATCTTTTGTAAGAGACATGGAAACCCAATTTGAGGTAGTATCAGTAAATGGTGATGCTCCATCAAAGAAGTTATTAGTTGGTGCAACTAATGAAGAAGAAACTGTTGTTGTTGAAGAAAAATCCTTGATTGAGACTGAGCACAGGGATGAGATTTTGGTCCGAGCTTTTCCAAAGAGTGGGAGGACTCATCAAATCCGGTTGCACTGTCAATACCTTGGAATGCCTATAAAAGGAGATGTTAAGTATGAAGGTGTGTGTGAATGGAAAGGGGAGATTTGTGACAGACATGCACTACACGCAGAAAGTTTGTCATTTGAACACCCTATGACTGGCCTTCCCCTACAATTTCAAGCACCATTGCCTTCATGGGCTGCCCAAGCTATGAGATGATGATGTTCATTCACCATGCCAAAACCCTGCTACTTGCTTATCCCAAGTGTCAAGATAAAGTCCAATTATCATTTATGTGATGCTTAATGATTGCTGAAAATGGAAAGTAACTGTTTGTTGTCACTGGTGGGATAATGTCTTATATCTTATGCCGCAGCTTCAGGCTTCTGCTGTTGAGCCTTTGCTTTGTCCTCTCTCAGGTCATGGATTGAATGAGGTATGACGGAGAAAATGCCTTCACTGACCCTTATGGAAGAAGTTTAGAATTTTCTTTTGGTGGGAAGCGTTTGTGTATGGAGTATTTTTTTGTGTCTGATCATAAACCGACATGCAGTTCATAAGACTACTCATGGTCAGCTCAGGATAGACTTCAATTACTTACGAAGGAGTCAAGTCTTGTCCTTCTGTATGTCTCTAGACAATGCTACCGTTTTCTGGAATGGGTAGGCTTGTGCACACTGTGCTGGAGGTGGCTAAGAGCGTCTAAATTTGGAAGTTGTTAGACTTGTAGAGCTACTCCGCTTGAAGGCTTCCATTTACCATGGCGATGAGGGAAAGTGAATAGTTTCAGCACCCTGCAATCTAATATGTTCTGAGGTGAACAGAGGAGTATTATAAACCTACTGAGAGTATTGGAAGGTAAGTTTGTGTTTCCCTTACCACTTACTCTATTGTCTTTGAATGTATACACTGTTGTTTGCAAATTAATGTGTTGAGGAACAATTTGCGGTGATAGGATATATGTGTGGATTGTGGCCCAGAAGTTGTTTTGAGATCCATTCAATTACATGAGTCATTGGTCAAAGATATTATTGAGAAGCATAGCTTGGTTAATGAATTTTGTTGGATTGATTGAATTATGTCGGTGTACTTCCTGTTCTCGTCTATAACAATAGATCGCAGAGTCTTCTTCACATGGAAGCCTGGTTTATGTAATCAGTTTCTTGGCCTATTTTGGTGAAATCAATTCGGAAGCTGATGGGAGTAATACTGTGAGTATGGTACTATACCTACATGAGTTTCGGGCTTTCACTGTGACACAATTGTTGTAGATAGCTATATCAGCTCCGAAGTCCTAACATCAGAGGGATGTGGACTTTTGCATAGGAACCGCAGCTGATATCAACTGGTCACTTTTGTTAATAGCTGGTATAATACAGGAAGTTGATGCATCTAAAGTACTTGCAGTTCTGTTTTAAGAAAAACGAGTTTGGCAACTCTCACGAGTACCCAGTCCACAGGCAGGCAGGTTTTATGGATAATTTCAGAATGCTACGATGCTAGGAGTCAGAACCTAGAAGGGTAGATGCACAGGTCTGGATCTGTCTACAGACGCGAACAACCTTCACTTAACAATGTCTTGTTCCTTCTTTCCCTTCTGCGTGTGGTGGAGTGGGTGTGGCCGTGTGGGTGTTGTCTTTCTAGCTCGCTTTAAGACGAGACTGCGGGTTGTCGAAGTTATCCCTGTAACTTGTACCATTGACATAAATTTGGACCTAATCTAAGTTATGGGTTTCCATGACTAGTCCACTACTTTATTTATGTGCAATTGCAAATTTGCAATGATTGTAAGAAGATGTTGGTAGGTGATCATACGTCGTGGCCTCGTGGCCCGTGGGTGTGAACCTTGTATGTGAAGCTTTATGTTTCCATTGCTTCAAACTCAAGCATCCAAATGTAGACTTCGTGAGCCTATATAGTGACCCTACAGACAAACTTTAAGATGCGGCAAAAACCCTGGATTAATCCCCTCATTACAATTTACTACTCCACTATACTACTCCATACCCGTTGTAGTGTTTTGTACGTTTAATTATGATTCATTTTGTGTACACCAATTTGTTTCATTTTATCTTGATTAATTGTAGCTATATGTACGTGGCTTTGAACTTCTTGTTAGAGGATCACTACTAAATGTTTAGTTGCACCAGCATTGTAATACAAAACAAAGCAAAAAACGTTCGCTCGTACGCTCTAAAGCCCCTCTAATTGTATCATGTACGGAGTATATGACTCATGTAAGAAGTTGTGTATAAATGTTGCACACCGCACTAAAGAGTCATTTGGTTTGGATATGTACAAATATAAAGCTTCACAGAGTCTTATATGACGAAGCAAATGCGATGTGACGAATCTATGGTAATTTTTACAACTTAATAGTTAGTTTGAAAAAAATTGATCTACCATGATACGAAGGATTTCATTATGTTGTATTGTTGTTTATATGTGGGAAAAATGTAACAGAAAACGACTTTTCAAGTTTAACCAATCAGTTCGAGTTCAAATTATCAAGCATAACAACAACTCACTCTTTAAACCATTGAGTTACATATACCGTAATATGATGATCCATCAACCATAAATGAATCCGTTCTAAGTCAAAACCTTATAGCATAAAGTGGAAAAGTAATTTTTTATAGAGAAGTTACAAGTCTTACAACTACAGTTATCACACTTGGAAATTCACAACTTCATAAGCTTTTTATATAGCAAGTCGATTTTTTTATTTTCCTTTGCACGTAATCAGAGGGATGAAAAATGATTTAATTAGATTATGACTCTGCTTAATACAAATTAGATCAGATCAAATCGCTCTTTTGATTTAATTCAATCCGATCATAAATACTCGGTCATGGGCTCTAATAATGATACTAGCATTTTTTTAATACTATTGGACCTACTACTCATCTAAGCTTAGTGTGGGCCCAACTGTCACCCAATATCTTTCATGATCGAAGCACACAATAAAACCCAAAAGAACTGCACACGCACACCTCACGTGACAATCCTAAAAACATCCACCCCAAAAATAACAAAAACCCAGAATTAATGGCATCTTTCCTAAATAAGCAAACCCAGAAGGGGCAAATCCGTAAACTCACCAAACGAATATCCCCCATAAATACACTCCCCTTCCGTGTAAATTACCAATCAAATCACGCCACGTCACTCAAAATGACACCTATATCCAACGTGTCAAACTCCCATTAGTCCACATCATCACCTACTCACCAACGAGGACGAGGCAGATGTAGAAAAAAGGGTAACAGTAGAGTAAAGTAGGCAGAGAATTGGTCTCACCACATTTATATGAAGGCTGTTATATGAGAGCAGCTGCTAATCGTACTGGTCACTCTTCACATTTCTCACCTCACTCTCTCTCTCGAGATCGAATTTTCTCTCTCCTCACAAATTCTCTCTCCTCCTTGGAGTTAGCAATGGAGTTTCGTAGGCGAAACCCTAGCGCTTTCTCTCTCCTTGTCCTTCTCTCGCTCTTCGCTTTCGCCTCTGCTAAAGTTTTCTTCGAAGAACGCTTCGATGACGGTAAATCGCTCACTCTTAATTTTGTTAATTATTGAATTAATTCGATTTAATTCGTTTTTTTTATCGTAATGTGATTATCATTTCTGATTTTGATTGTGTTGATCGTGCAGTAATTTGATTTGATCGTTTTGTTTAATCACATTTTTGGATTGAAATTATGATATAATTTGATCGGCATTTTGAATTTGAATCGATCTGGAGAATTTGATTTTCAGGAAAATGTTTAATTACTGTATGAATCAGCTGATTTTCTGTTTAAAACGTGTTATACAAGTTAGATGATTAGTTTGAGTGATTTCCGAGGTTTTAATTCGTGATGATGATTGTGCGTTATTTTTTTCGATTATAATTGTGTAGATCTGAGTGTGTTGTTTTGATATTATGAATACGATTATTAATTTGATATCAGATCTGTGTGTTCAGTGTGTTGATTACGCATCCTTCATTCGTAGTCGCAGTGATGGTTGGTTTATTGAGGATTAGTTGTGATAATTGTTGTTTAAATATTGATTAAATATTGCGTAGGGTTTAATCACCGTGGCCGTTGACTTAACGAGGATTAGTGATGATAATTAATCTTCTTTTCTACTGCTTAGTATAAAGTAGTTGCAATTGGCTGCAATTATCAGACGTCACTATCCGGCCGAAATGTTGATTTGTTCTTGGCCTGAACAGTCTTAATAGTGTCACGCGTTCAACACGCTGTGTAAATGGTGCTTTGGAGTAAGATAGGTGTTAAGTAGGTGGTGACGTAGTGTGATGGAGAAGGAAGAAAAACGTAGGAGTGACTCAGTGTGTCTCGAACTCTGAAATGCAAATAGTATGCGAAGTGTACGAATCGTTGTAGACGTATATAATGATATTCCATCTCAGTCTAGTGTCATCGTGGGGTTTTAGTTAGATAGCACCATGGATGATCCTTGAAGTCTGTACCAGTACTACTAAGGTTTATGTGTGGTGAGTTTGTGGAGCGAGTTCTTTCTGCTGGCTATTTAATTCTTTAAATGTGCGTAGATTAGCAACTAGGCATTTGCTCGAATTTGTTTAGATGTCACGAGGTTAGTAAACGAAAAATGCTTTTTCTCACAAACACTGTGTTGTGGTGTATTCAATCATATGTTTATTTTGGTTGTCTGAAACTGAAAAAAATGTTAAATCAGTGCGAATAATTCAGGATTGGTACGAATGGATGAAGGTGTTGAACGTATACGTTTTAGTTGTGTGATGTTTTCCTCTACTAATCATTTCTTTTGTTTTCTGAAGATGGATGGGAGTCTCGTTGGGTTAAATCTGACTGGAAGAAGGATGAGAACATGGCTGGAGAGTGGAATTTCACCTCTGGCAAATGGAACGGAGATGCCAATAACAAAGGTATACATTTAGATGATTTTCTACGATTTTTCGCCTCTATAATTTACAGATTTACTTTGAGTTCCAACTTTATTGCGCCTGTTCTGACTCGTGATTCTGTTTGATGTTTGCATTACAGGTATTCAGACTAGCGAGGATTACAGATTCTACGCCATCTCTGCTGAGTACCCAGAATTCAGCAACAAGGACAAGACTCTAGTTTTCCAATTCTCTGTTAAGCACGAACAGAAGCTTGATTGTGGAGGTGGTTACATGAAGCTACTCAGTGGTGAAGTCGACCAGAAGAAATTCGGTGGAGACACTCCATACAGGTTTGCCTGCGTTTTGTCACTGTTATAAGAATTTTTGTGCATGATCTAATTGTTCTTTTGAAGTCTATAGTTCACTGACATGACATACTGTAATTTATTGGCTTTGCAGCATTATGTTTGGCCCTGACATCTGTGGCTACAGTACCAAGAAAGTCCATGCCATTCTTACCTACAACGGCACCAACCACTTGATCAAGAAGGATGTTCCATGTGAGACTGACCAGCTCACTCATGTTTACACCTTCATTCTTCGCCCAGATGCCACCTACACCATTCTTATCGACAACGAGGAGAAGCAGACTGGTAGTCTGTATGAACACTGGGACCTACTTCCTGCTAAGCAGATCAAGGATCCAGAAGCCAAGAAGGTATTTAACTATTGCAAGTGAAAATTTCTTTTATCCCCAATTCATTGCGGGTGAATGTTGGTTTGCTGACTATATGTGATGACTTGTGTACTTCAGCCTGAGGACTGGGATGACAAGGAGTACATTTCCGACCCTGAAGACAAGAAGCCCGAAGGTTACGATGACATCCCTAAGGAGATCCCTGACGCTGAAGCCAAGAAGGTACTGTATATTGAGGATCATATTGAGTATTAATCAAATTCTCTTATGAAGTAGTATTACTGACTTGGTTGGTCATTCCCATTGCATCAGCCTGAGGACTGGGACGATGAGGAAGATGGTGAGTGGACCGCTCCCACCGTTCCCAACCCAGAGTACAAGGGCCCATGGAAGGCAAAGGTTTGTGAAGTTAAATTATAACTTAATTCTCAAGAGTAATGTTAACAATAGTGTTCCATCGAGTAACTTCTTTGGCTGTTACTGAGCTATATTTCTCCCCCTACTTGCAGAAAATCAAGAACCCAGCCTACAAGGGCAAGTGGAAAGCACCCATGATCGATAACCCAGGTCTGCTCCTTGTTCTTCTGCTATTGTTTACTCTTTGGTGCCTCTCTTCCGTGGTTGTGAACTTGGATTTTGATAGTGAGCTAATCAAAATTGTTTTATATTTCAGACTTCAAGGATGACCCAGAACTCTATGTTTTCCCCAGCCTCAGATATGTTGGTATTGAGTTGTGGCAGGTAGCTTTCGTTTTCCTTTCTTAATTACCTTCACACAGACCTTGTTTGCTTTTTTTATATGCAATACAATGTTCAAATACTGAGAAACTGATACACTCCTTTTCGACAGGTCAAATCTGGAACACTCTTTGACAATGTCTTGATCTGTGATGACCCCGAGTATGCAAAGCAGTTGGCTGAAGAAACCTGGGCCAAGCAAAAGGATGTAAGATTTAGTTTGTGTTCACCTTTTGCCCTCTTGCCTTCTTCTTTCAACGCATGGTTCAAGTTGTGACATGTCATTTGTTGTGTATTTTTTTCAGGCTGAGAAGTCTGCTTTCGAGGAGGCTGAAAAGAAAAGAGAAGAGGAGGTATGAATTCCATTAACAGTTACTTTCAGCTGTGTCACTTACATTTATTTCCGCAACCTTGTCATCTTTCTGATGAATACGTAACTGAGGGATCAGGAATGAGAAGAGGAGGAATTCTTTTTTGGATACTGAATATGTACCACAAAAGTCTTGTAGATTCTGGTTTAGAAACCTGTTGATGCTTCTCAAATGTATAGCACCTCTGTTTAAAAATGTACTTTTATGAATCCTGAATTCTAACTCGAGTTTTACACTTCCAACAGGAAACTAAGGATGATCCGGTTGAGTCAGATGTAAGTGGCAAATTTCTCTCTTTTGTTTGAAGATTTAGTGTATTTTATAGCCTTGGCCGTAGTCCTAAGCCAATACCTGTTCTTCAGGCTGACGAGGATGATGATGACGACTCTGAGGGTGATGATGGTGATGTCAAAGACTCTCACGATGAAGATAAACATGTATAGTCCAGTCCTGTTGATCACCTTTGCTGTTTATAACAAATTGCTTTTGCTGCTGACTATAAAATGTTTCCTAACTTGGATATCTGGTTTTGTTCTGTACAGGATGAACTTTGAGAGCAAGGAGCAAAAGCGATTCCTTAGATGAGAATGTTAGATTCGGCCTCATGGTTCGCATGCAATCTTCCCTTTGTCAATTTTTTTAGCATAGGGTTTTGTTGGTAGAGTAAAGAACACCAAAAAGGCTGTAAGTCAGATTGGTTTTATCTCATTTGGCTGTTTTAGTGAATAGCAGCCGAAGGCCAAGGAGATCTGCTTAGTTATAAATTTGGAACATTGAATAGATAACCCTGAAATGGTAACTGAGCTGAATTATGACAGTTTTCATTGCATTTTCCAGTCTACTTTACCCTCATTATATATGTGCCCGAAGTATTCCCTAGCCTTAAATGATGGCGCGATGTTACATCCTGAGCTGCAGCTCTAATCAGTCTTTAAGTCTATTTTAAGTGAATCATCTTTAATTGTGGGAGTCTGGGACATTGGTGATGGACGGATGGTTACTGTGTCTGACAGACGGCAGCGCCATCTTTAGGCTTAATTGTTGTTCTCTGCGAGACAGCAGTTTCTGTTATAGCAAAGCAGAGACAAGTCTGATCGGAAGAATTGAAAGTCGCAGAGATGCAAATATGCTTTATATGCTATATTTGGCAAAAGTGTGGACACATGTACATTATTTTGGTAGATCGAGCCCAAATTGATCCTAGTACAACTACTTTAAGCTCTTCACTATTTCATAAGTTCATCGCCGAACATCAGTTAGATCTCTCTTTTCACTTTGCAGCAACATTGCCAGAGCCATCAGATTTGGGCATTTTCACCACTAAAACAGGACAATTAGCATGTTGCACGCAGTGATTACTGACACTCCCCAGTATGGTCCTGAAATCGACACAACACAAGATGCACATTTTCTTAGCTACTTTTTTTTGGAGCGTATTGTATATGTTTACATTTTTCGACTTTTCACTCAACTTTGTGGAGAGCATAAAAAGCGTGAAAATGTCGCGCACCTAGTAATGAGACCATAGCCGTGGCTTCCCATGACTAGCAAGTCAGCTCCCATCACCTTGACCATTTCACAAATCACATCTCTTGGATCCCCATCCTCAATTCTAGATTCCATTTTTACCTAAACAACATAGACTTGCAAGTTTTGTCAAATAAAAAAAAAAAGGTAACTCATCTCCCTTGAGAATTCGGTTAATGCAAGGACTGATCTTGTCTAACTCACATCATACTCCTGGCATAGCTTCTCAGCCTTCTGTAGAACCCAGTGAGCCATGTCTCGGTCGCGCCTATCCAGCGATGACAGCACATCATGGGAGAACATCAGAGCTTGAGACAAAGATGAACAAAACATGAGCGCAATTTTAAGCAACCTGAGCTTGGTGTGGTACAAGTAGAATTTTGACATCAAATCATCACATGATATGAGTGAAATTTCCGTCGTAATTTCACTTATGATTGTTCGAAGCATTGCCTCTAACGTAAAGATAAAGCTACGTATATTCGACCTCCTTTATCTCACCAACATCCTTTCGAGAATAAGAAACTCTATATATTCACTAACAGTAATGTTTTTGTTTCATCAATGATCCATACGAAACTTGTACTGATACAACAAAACTATTCTAAAATTTCCTCTACAGAGTGGCTAAGAAGTGTCTCCTTTGTCATTATTTATCAAATAACAAGTTGAGGATTCTGGTTAGTTAGAAAGAACATGCATAAAAAGAGCACGTACCTGAATTATCCAAGCCAGGACATACAAGTATAGGTCGTTTAGCATGAACAATGACAAGTTCATCTTTCGAGCCCGGGTTCCGTACGATGATGTTGTTGAGACACCAAGACAAGGCGTACATGCTCTCTTCAGTTTCGTCGACCGCGACAACGATCTTCCTCCCCTTCTCTGCTCCTGCATCACCCATTGTTGTTCACCCTTTTTTCTTTTTTTCAAAGTACAAAGTAACGTTTTCTTTTCTGATTGATGTATGTGTTGGGTGGAACAAATTAGATGATAACTAAAATTTTATATAGAAGAAAAAAGTTTGTGCATGTTTACATGGATTCTGTTGGCTAGGCTAAGAAAGCTTTAGAGCATGAGCATCCCAAGTTTTAGTGGTTTCTAATGACAACTTTTCAAACACACATATTCGCACCCCAAAAAGTTTTTCAAAACAATTGGGCCGTTTTGCTATAGTGTGGCCGACTTTTGGGTTTGTGGAATGTCATCATTTTCTTGGTGCATGAAGTAGGACTAGGAATCTAGGATGGAAAAGAGGTAAAAAATAAAATGTTCTACCCACTTGTTCAAGGATGTCATATTGTCATGTTACGAAAAAGGAATTTACCAACTAGATAAAATAATAATCGAATTTGGTAAGCGTATCATTTTCTCAATTTCTAATCTTGTGTGTGACTTCTAATTTACCCGTAATCATACTATTTCTTATACTTATACCTCACAAGTCCTTCCCCTCTTAAAAAACTAAGTTGGTTAATACTGTACACAAAAACGAATATATATATTATTACAAGTATAAATAGCAATCGGTATATGGTACCCCGGGGGTACGCAGCTCTAGGTACCCTTCGGTTCAAGTGGTATATAATGAGTGAAAATTGAAAACTAATGAATGGAATTCGGGAAATAATGAGTGAAATTTGGGAAATAATGATTGGAATAAAGTTGTATATAATGATTGGAAATTCAGAAATAATGACTGAAAATAAATAATGACTATAATGTTATATATAATGAGTGAGAATCGGAAGATAATGAGTGAAAAATGAGAAATAATGAGTAAAAATTGTAAAATAATGAGTGAAATTGAGAAATAATGAGTAAAAATTGTAAAATAATGAGTGAAATTGAGAAATAATGAATGAAAATTGTAAAATAATGAGTGAAAGTATATAATAACTACAATGTGGTATATAATGAGTGAACACTTAATCGGGATACCTAATAATTTGTGTATAAACAGAGGTGATATTTAATACTCGTAGAAATAATATAAGAACGATCAGAGATGAGATCGTGTCGTGTTCGAGTTTAGGTCATAGTGTCATAGCCCTACCAGGCCAGCAGCAAGAATTCCACTCGTACATTGTACAACTCTACAGTATACACAAACAAAGAAACAAATATTGATCACACTTGTAATATACTCCTCACTTTGTCTTTCTTTCCTTTCTCTCTCTCATAGGGTTTGTTCTTGTACTAGAAGTTTCTTCTTCTCCTCTTTCTTCCTCTCCAATCATTCGGTGATTCCGAGATTTTATTTTCCACTTTCATACCAATTAATCCCTTTTTTGTTTAATTAAATTTAACCCAAATTAATTGCACAATCAATATTTCCAGTCTTTTAATTCAGGGTTTTAAGAGAGAGAAAAAAAAAACAATGTTTCTAGTCGATTGGTTTTACGGAGTTCTTGCATCACTTGGCTTATGGCAGAAGGAAGCCAAGATCTTGTTTTTAGGTCTTGATAATGCCGGAAAAACTACCCTTCTTCATATGTTAAAAGATGAGGTTTGTTCTCTTTTTTATTATGCTTTATTTTTTCCCATGAATTTGGGGATTTTATTAGGGTTTACTTTGATGGGTATTTATAATTCTGTTAATTTGATTATGGGTCAGTTTTAATTTTGCCAATTTGAATATGTAATTTTTTTCATTTAATTGGGGATTTTAATAGGGTTTACTTGATGGGTATTTATAATTCGGTGAGTTTATTTTGGGTCAGTTTATATTGTTTATTAATTGGGTGGAATTTTGATTGTAGTAGCTGTATTTTGAGTATGTAAAAGTAGCTTCTAACTGGGGTTTTGTTTCTGTGCAAATTGATGGCAGAGGTTGGTTCAACATCAGCCAACTCAGTACCCAACATCTGAAGAACTGAGTATTGGTAAAATCAAATTCAAGGCTTTTGATTTAGGAGGACATCAAATCGCTCGTCGCGTCTGGAAAGATTACTATGCCAAAGTAATTTGATATCCTAGACTTTTAGTTTTTGAACATTGCTTTGTAATAATGTTGTGTGGTTGATTGTTTGTGGAACTTGGTGGATTGTGTGGATGTTTAATTCATTTTACGAGTTTATCTTGGATGCTTTATGCTTTATGCTTACTGTGATGGTTGTATATGATCAGGTTGCCTGTGTGTTTGTGGGGTTAAGTTGTCCGAATATGTGTTTGTATGCGCGATATATTGGTTGTTTGTGTGTTTTTAGGTAGGCCTTCATAATCCCAGATAAAAGTTTCAGTTTTTATCTGATTCATGGGAGGCCAAGAGAGGTATTGGGAGTTCGCTCATGACGCCTCTATTGTCTTATAAAGGTGTTCTAATAGTATCTTTCCAGACAGTTTCTCTGTAGTTCTATACTTCTATGTAGCTCAAAGTTTGACCTGAGCTATTGTGCTCCTGTGTGTTTTGTTCTCCTCCCTCTATTTGGATATGCTATAGGTTCGACAAGCACGTGATTTCCTTCCTTGGACTCCTGCTTTTGCTCTACCTGTCCTGTTTTAGTAGATAGTTATAAGATAGTGTACAAGGGTGTGGCATTTTAATTGTTGGACAACCTATAAATGTCACCTGATTTATAAATTCTCTAAATCTTTGCTTAAATATATTAATACATGGGCCAAATTCAAAATCTGTGGCTATTCTTCTCTAACTTTCTTTGTTTATATGTGCAATATTTTCGAGTGATCACATCCTCTCCGTGAACTTATGTTTTTACTTTTTTTTTACCCTGTTTTATCTCTAGATATTGTGAAATCTTAGGGCGGGCTTTTTGATGGGCGAACCTCTTCGCCTTACCTGCTTAATTGTTATCCTAAAAGCCTTTCCTCGATATATTTTACAAATTTTAGTTCTGAAGTCGGTAGATATGTATTTGTGGCAACTTGCTAGTACAACCGCTAATGTAATTACTATTTGGTGTATATTGCTGCATAGCGAAGTGGGGTTGGAGATCTCATATGTTACTGTATTTTCCGTATCAATTGATTGTATGGAGTGTCTTTCACTAGGCCATCAATATACCGTAACCATGTTTCGATTGGAAGGACAGATCTGGGTGGTTAATCTTTATTGGAGTCCGATTATGATACCTTCAACTCAATACTTAAACAGCTGCATTTTCCATTGTTAGTGCTTTTGCTGACTTCACATTGTTCTCCAACCAGTCTCCTTTCCTTGACAGTGAATCTTGCATGCCTTATTTGCAACATTCGTTATTGCTGTTTATATATTTACTTGGCGCTGAATGTTTACATGCTTTGGTTGGTTGTTTGAGTGATGTATAAGCGATGATAGTGTGCACTCGGTATGACTGTTGAATTGAAAGCCTCCCTACAGAAGATGAGGCCGTGTAGTCCTCTGCTCTTTTCAAGCTTCTACGCATCTGTTTTTTGAATCAGAAAATCTTCAACTAGAGCTATTGGGTTTAAAATGTTATAATAGCCAACTTTTTGCGATCTGAATTTGTTTTTTGTTCTTTTTACTGCGTCATCCTGTAGAAACTGAACTTATGAGCTTGTGTGCTATTGAAGGTGGATGCGGTGGTTTATCTGGTTGATGCTCACGACAAGGAGAGGTTTGCAGAGTCTAAGAAGGAGCTGGACGCTCTCCTCTCTGATGAGGCTCTTGCACAGGTCCCATTCCTAATTTTGGGCAACAAGATCGACATCCCTTATGCCGCTTCAGAAGATGAGTTGCGTTACCACCTAGGACTGAACAACTTCACCACTGGTAAGGGGAAAGTTAGTCTGGCGGAGTCCAATGTGCGGCCCATGGAGGTATACATGTGCAGCATCGTTAGGAAGATGGGCTATGGAGAGGGCTTTAAGTGGGTCTCTCAGTACATCAACTAGTGGTCGGTCGTACAGTGTGTGTATGTCGTGTTTTTTCATATTTAGACGTTATGTCCAGTTGAACTTGTATGGGACGTTCTCTTGGATGCTTTTTTCCGTTTCAGCTAGCGTGTCATATGACGAATATATATATATTCGAGTTTCTTGCTCACGGCCTTGGGCTTATGATGATGATGACGACGGTTGTAATTAGCGACTAAGCCTTACGAAGCAGTGAAGTATACGCCTATGATGTATTTGCAGAAAGAATTGGCGTTCTGTAGTATTCCGTATGCACATTACCATTACTAAAAGGGAAATTTTCCAATATACCCTTGAGGTTTCCGAAATTTTCAGGTATGCCCCTCAGGTTTCCGAGTTATCCATCGTACTCCTGAGGTTTGCGAAATGGTGTTTTTTGGTGTTTTTGACTAACGGAGTCTAACACCGTTAGTCAATTACTTCACACAACTTATTCACACAACTTATTCAGTTGCCTTACCAGGATGCGGAATATACTCGGATGTTGATCTGGCTACGCAGGAAATTTGAACTTGAATTTGCAGGGACGCGGGATAGTGATGTAGTACTGTACAAGTGTGTATGCATGAGCCATGAGGATCAGCTTGGCCTTTGCATCTGATCTGTTGGAGTGAAAGTTAGAAGCTGGCGTCCTAAACAAAGCTTAGAGTGCAATGCCCTATTCTGAATTTCGGCAGATAACATCAGCAGCTCTGTGAAATAATTGTATCACCTTCTGACTATCATTTAGGCATATAAGAAGCTTATTTATTACACCCCTGAATGTAATACTGGCAATGTTGAATGCCCAATTTATCATGTTCTGTCATCCTTGACAGTTATATTTGCCTCTTTTTCTTCTTTCACATTAGTCCCTTCCACATTTGTTCTTGGTCATTTTGAAAGACTCGGTTCATTTGTCAATTCATTAAAGATTGAATTTGTCACACACCCTTCCATAAATTGTTGGTCTGAGACTCCCTTATATAACCAATTTCGGCTAGAAAAAAAAAATCAATTTTCTAGCTTGACCACCCTCTTACACTTGAAATTTACCGGGACAGGAGCAGGAAAAATGGAAAATACGGGGCATGGGAAGCTGGGGATGGGTTTTGCCTTTTCATTGAATGGTGTGATTCACTCGATTCTCGAACCTTGGTAGCTCATCTTATTGCTCATTTAGATCCGTTAGACTATTCTATTGGAGTTTGAGTCGAGGACTTGAGAGTGACCCCGTCTGTACTTGATTTAGGGGCGGCAGGATTACCATTCTCTCTCCTCCGCTTGAGCAATGTCCACGAGGAAGTTCACCATGTCTTGTCTTACTCAACAAGGTAACCTTCCTCTTATTCATTTTCAACGTTCTTTCTGTAATTATCTTGTACATATTCGAAAATGTCCTTCCTTTGATATTCAAAACCCCCAATTGTTCCTCAAGTCTGTTAGAGAACAACTAGTTTATTGGCCCGTGCAAAATTGCACGGCTTGTTATATGAACTTGGTTATAACTCTATTTTATTACCTACAATTAACGCAAAATAGTAGGAATGTAAAAAACTTAAACGACTACATGTGACCCGTTGTTTAAGGTTAATAGCCCATTTTTATCCTAATCAAATTCTGGCCACTGATAACTCGAACCCGTTTTGACCGATATTCTTCTAGGCTAAACTTGGGATGGTCTGTTGCCAGTTTTTCTATAATTAATAAGAAAAGAAACGTGTTTGATTTGGTATCAACTTAGAGAAGTTATGTTTGATTCAATGGATTTTTTTTTTAATAAATATAGCGAATTTATTTCAGTACTTTATGTTTATATACAAATTACAATTTATGACCCGTGACCCGCTATTTTCGGGTCGCGTATTTGTGAACTGTAATTCATGTTGACCCCGACTACTATCTAACACACTTTTTTTTTAAACTCTGACCCCACCCGTTGACACGAAATAAACCCAAGATGTGTTACTTCCTAATATATTGCGCCTATATATATTACTTCTTAAATTATCTCCAAAAAGAAAATGATTTGATATGATTCAGATTATCTCGTCCAAAATTGTTTGCGGAATTATCTCCTAAAATCTTTAATCATTTATATATAACTTTGTCAATAAAAGTATCAAGAAAATCAGTTGCCTTAGTGGTTGAAGTGATGCAATTGTAACCCTAAGGTTACATGTTCAACCCTTCACAAGCTCATTTTGATTCAGCTCCGTCCACGCCCTTGTATTATTGATTTCTGTCGCCTTTTTAGCGCAATGTCTAAGATTAAACCCAACCCCCCTTTTACCACTCTTATTACTCTCTTTAATCAGCTTGAGATGTCCGGTCTCCGCCCCAATATGTATTCCCTTGCTATCCTCATTAACTGTTACTGCCGCTTGGGCCGCCTCGGCTTCGCATTTTCTCTCCTCAGCAAGCACTTTAAGCTTGGCTATCCGCCTAATGTTGTCACCTTCACTACCTTAATTAACGGACTCATCCATTCCGACCAATTACCCGAAGCTGTCAAATTGTTGGATAAAATCGTCAAGCTCGGGTTTCAACCTGACCTTGTTACCTACGGTGCTATGTTTAAAGGTCTCTGCCGCACTGGCAACAATGCTGGTGCTCTTAACTTGCTTAGGAATATGGAGCGTAAAGGCGCTTGTAAGCCTAATGTTGTCATATACAACACTATCATTGACAGCCTTTGTAAAGACCGGCTATTGCCTCAAGCCCTTAATCTCTTCAAGGAGATGAAAACAAAGGGCATCTCACCCGATGTCGTGACTTATAATACCTTAATTCGGGGAATGTGCAGTCTAGGGCAATGGGATGATGCTAAACTCTTGTTGTCTGAGATGTTGGACGGCAATGTAGCTCCTGAAGTTGGCACCTATAACACGCTAATTGACATGTATTGTAAAGAAGGCATGGTTGATGAAGCAAGGGCTATATTTAAATTCATGACTAAGCAAGGTCTGAAACCCAATGTTATTACTTACAGTGCTTTGTTGGACGGGTACTGTTTGCGTGGCCAAATGGAGGAGGCGGAGAACCTAATAGATTTCATGCTCAAGCATGGTGTTGGACCGGATATTGTGAGTTTCAACACCCTGATTAACGGGTATTGCAAGTCTAAAAAGGTTGACAAAGCGTTTGACATGTTACAGAATATGCGCGTCAAAGGAATTTTTCCGAATATCGTCACCTTTAACATTCTTATAGATGGGTTGTGCAAGGATAATAGGCTTGAATATGCCTGCAACATTTTCAACACGATGTAAGCTGATGGTCTAACGCCAAATCTAGTCACTTATAATACACTCCTGGATGGACTCTGCAAAGGCGGGCAACTTGACAATGCAAAACAGTTGCTCTATGACATGAGGACAAATGGATTGCGACCCGATATCTTCACTTACAATATCCTAATTGTTGGCTTGTGTGAAGCCAATCAAATTGGAGAAGCAATGGAGGTGTTCTCGTTCTTACAGGCTAGTGCACTTCAGCCAGATGAACATACGTACACTTCAATGATCAAAGGATTCTGTAAAATTGGATTATTGAAGGATGCCTGTCAACTTCTTGAAAAAATGGAGGGCACTGCATATCCTCCAAATGAATGCACCTACAATATGATCATCAGAGGGTGTCTTCATAACAAAGATATCAAAACGGCGTTGTACCTTGTTGAAGTTATGACTGGCAAAGGCTTCCTAGCAGATGCTCACACTACCTCACTCTTCATTGATTTGCACAGTGATCCTGATATCAGTGATTCTGACAAGACATTGCTGCGTGAGTTTTTTAAGACCTGAGTGTCCATGCATGGTCATCCTTGTACCAGTTTAGCTGATAGTCTTTTACTTTGGGGCTCAGTTATCTGTCTTATGCAATTCGGTACTTGCTGCTACCAGGCCCGAGTACGATAAAATACCTTGATTATTACCGCATCCTGGTAGGTAAATTTCTGGTAAATTTCTGATTTTCTACTACTGTTCCAACATATTTATCTGGATTTGTACCAACGTATTGAATGATTGAATTCACATCTACTAAATTTGATCCCACAGCTCACAGCTAAATGAGTGACCATGCCCGTTTATCTTATTAATACACCTTCCATATTTTACTTAGAGGGCGACTGGCGTAGAATCAAGAGGCATCGCCACTATGATTGACCTTATCAAAGAAGCATCACCAGATTCACGACCAAATGATTTGAGAGAGGATTTTATTTTAATCACTTGAAAAGAGTCTACAAAAACAGGACCAATTGCCTGTTAAAAATTAAATTGACCTACAAATTTTGCAGGGTTAGCAAAATCATAACCACCGCAATCAGACTGACATTGTTCCATTTTTCAGCAGCGAGAGGTGTTACGCCTGGCTGCTACATTTCCTTTGGGAGCTGAGCACCGTTGCCTCTTCGCAGCCGTTTGATCAGGAGTGAAATCAAAGTGCATTCCATCCCCGCCCACCATATCCACGAACATCTTTTGGAGATCCTCTAGACTGTCTCCCTGCTAACAAAAGAAGCCATATGTAACACACAAAATCTAAGTGCAATAGTCGTACGATACAACTCGTACAGTCGTATCTAATACACCCTCTTCAAATAAATTTTGTTACTACTACTTCTTAGGGAGTAACATATTAACCCCCAAAACAGTCAAAATCTATCTTACCTGATTACAACTCTGCTTATAAGACATCATCATTTACTACCTGCCTACTCGTTAGTCGTTACCCGTAGCCATTAGTCATTGCTCATTAGACCCTCAAAGTTTCGAGCCAAACCCAAACCAACCCGAACACTGAATTTTGGTGATGTTGAATTTATCGAGAAAACAAATTGTTAAACCACGATTGGGCCTGGCCCGCACCCGTGGGAAAAGAGAGAGGGTCCACTTCATAAACTCTATGAGGTTTCATCTTAAAACCAATTGACAATAAAGTCTAAACTTACACAGTTACAGGTGGAGCTCACTTTAACACAAATACACCAAATAGCCTCGAGAAAGTAATTGTGAGTCTGTGACCCGTGTTCTAACCTGACCCTACTTACTACCCGTATTGATTCAACCCGTATTTGACGAAAGATAACTAATCCGATTCAGGCAACGAATCCGTAAAACAAGTTTTCCTAATTTACACTATTAGTCCCTGACAGTGACAGATTCTCCAAAATTTACCAGCTTGAAGAAACATATAAAAACAGAGCACCAGGAAAAAAATTCTGCAGATATTATTATTATTATTATTTTTTACCTGAGGAGAACCTCTGACGTTGTCCATCATCATCATCATCTCTTGCATAAAATCACTAAACCCCTGTTTCAGTAATTATTACTCAACGTATCAAAAACACAGCCATCAAAAATATACAAACTCACAACAAAACGACGCCGTACGCAAAACTGCGCGCCATAGCACCCCATTCCAAAATTTAAACTTCTAAGAATAGTAAAAAAAAAAAAAAAGAAGCAGAAAATCAGAAATACTAACTTCATCTTCTTCTTCAGTAGGATCGTAAATTCCGGCGTCGTACATTGATCTTTTACCGTGATCCGATAAAACTGTAAAAAAAAAAAAAAAATCACAGCATTAAATTAAAGTAGAAATACAAGCTAATGAAAAAAATTCAAGAAAAAAAGACCTGTATAAGCTTCTTGTATTTGCTGAAACCGGCGATTCGCTTCGCCGGCTACTGACGGTTCCATGGCCCACCTATCCGGATGCCATTTCTTCACACAAAAAAAAACGATAATTAGTCAATAATATTACCGACGGTAAAAAAAATTAGGAAAAGACCGTGAAAAAAACGGAAAAGCTCACAATCAAAGGAGGAGGAGGAGAGAGAAAATACAAGGGCGAGTTTGCGGTAAGCGGACCGGATGTCAGAGGAGGTAGCGTCTTTGCGAATTCCTAAGACGGCGTAGTAGCTTGCCGCGCCGCCGTTGGATCCTCCGTCTCTGTCCATGGTAGCTCAATCGAAAAGCGGCGGCGCGTGGAGGAGAGAGAATTACAAATAAGTGTCGGCGAATTTTAAGGAAGAGGCGCGTGGGCGGTGGGTTAGAGCATAGGGGAGGAGGTTGCGGAGGAGAGAGAATTGGGGGATTTTTTTTGAGGAGAGAGAAAGGAGAAGGTGTGGAGGAGAGAGAGAGAAAAATATCTGAGGGGAGGGAAGGGTAGGGTGGGTGGGAGTTTGTGACGACGGAGGAAAGTTCGAGAAAAAAAAAAACAGAGTAAGAGAGGGGGGGGGGAGAAGATATTCTTTGAAGGGGGGTTAGGATAATGACACTGGGGTTAGGGTTTAATTACGGTTTTTGCCATTCACTTGACACTTACGCGACTTTTTTTTGTCGTTTTGTGGGGATTTGGTGGTTTTTATGGTTATGCTCATTTCGGTCCCGTGCCTTGCACGCGACAAGTTATATGCCTATGGGGCATTGGGGCGTATGGGCTATGCTATGTAAGGACTAAGGAGTATGAAAAAAGAAATGGAGTATGGAGTATTTAGACCTGTCAAACGGGCCGGGCAGATAGGTTTTGGGTTCAGGTAACTGCGGATCTAGTTAAATACAAGTCTGGACCTAATAAGGGTTGACTATACGTGAGTTATAAGTTTTTGGATTGGTTTACGTGTTGACTGACGATCAAAAAACATGCTCTCGCATTTTTCTTGTGGCCTAATCCTTAATTACCTCGAATTATTTACTTTAAATCTATTTCTTTTTATTTTATTTTTGTACAAAGAATTATTTACTTTGAATTTATTTATTTATTTGTACAAAGGACCGTATAATACTGTGGGGGTAGAGATATCTAATCTAATACTATATATTAAAACCTTAAACCAAGTCTTTCCTAGGTTGACACTTGGCATGCATTAATTGGATAGAGCATAAAAATAGTATTAAAATACAATTATTGATTAACATATGGTAATAAATTATCATATTAGCTAATTTATGGAAATAATAAATATGGTAATTTAGTTTATAACATGAGATATAAGAGATAATATTATGGTGGTTGGCTAATTTATGGTAATAAATTTGAATATGATGTGATATAACGGGTGACGAAATAGTATAGTGACATAATGTAACATGTGACTAGATAATGAGATTGAAACTGTAAAATGGGTTCATAAAAGTGGAAATATGATAATACGATGAGTGAATAAAAATATATAAGAATCAAATATGACGGGGGACAAAAGGTGATTATAGTACCCTACTACCATTCATTATAAAATTGGAACAACGATAAAACATGCTGTCATTTCTACAAAACGAGTATAAACATTATAAATAGACAAGCTCGGGCGTGGCACGAGCATGCAAACTAGTACTATATATTAAAACCTGAAACCAAGTCTTTCCTAGGAGGACACTTGACATACATTAATTGGATAGAACATAAAAATAACATTAAATATAATTATCGGTTAGGATATGGTAATAAATTAATCATAGAGTATATATAGCTAATGTATAGAAAATAATAATTATGGTAATTTAGTTAATACTATGGCAGTTAGCTAATTTATGGCAATAGAATTAAATATAATGTTATATAATGGGTAACAAAATAGTAGAATGAAATAGTATAACATGTGACGAGATAGGGGAATAAAATTCAAATAGTATAATGGGTGATGTAAAAGTTGAAATGTAATGATAATATGTGAGTAGAAACAGATAATAATATAATATGACGGCCTGATGGGGGACAAAATTTGAAAGGAAAAAAAAACATGTATAGTTCCGTTCTTAGTAATATTTTAGAATGAATAAAGATAAAACTACATATTTTTTATAAAATAAGTATAAACATTATAAATAGATAGCCCGGGCGTGGCACGTGCATGCAAACTAGTATATATTAAAACCTGACACCAAGTCTTTCCTAGAACGACACTTGTCATTCATTAATTAGATAGCATTAAGTAATTATATAATATGAAAATAATTAGGTAATTTATGCAATAATATAATTTATGATGATTATGGTGATAAGCTAATTTATGGAAAATAATAGTGTTGCTACTAATATTATAACAAAGGTAAATCGACAATTTCATAAAATAAACATAACAATATAAATATCCAACAAGTATAGTCCTAAGATAATCCACGGTTTTTTTTATAATATGATTCCGGAGCAAAAAATATCTCTCAAATTTTGGTGATAATCTCCAAGTATAATATAATGAGGAATTACAAAATATTAGATTAAAACCTAATAAAAGATAAGGAAAACGGCCAAAACGGTTATAAATCCATACAAAGTGACTAGCGTCAAAACGGATGAAATAATTCACAAAATGAGGAACCAACACTAAAATCCAACAAGTATTCCTTAGGAATCTACAATAATGTTTGGAGGACATTTGAATTTTTTTCGTGAAATTGATCAAATTTGACTAGAATCGCAGTATATAATCCACGATTTTTCGATAATATGACTCCAGAGCGAAATCGGCTCAAATTTTGGTGGTAGTGTCTCAGTATGATATAATGATAATTTGAAAAATATTAGAGTAAAAAACCTAAGAGAAGTTAAGTAAAACGACCAGAACGGTCACAAATCCACACAAACTGACGAGCGTTGAAACACATGAAATACTTCATAAAATGAGGAACCAACACTCAAATCCAACAAGTATAATCCTAAGGTATCTACAGTAATGTTAGGAGGACGTTTAGATTTTTTTTTTTCTAAAAATTGATCAAATTTGACCCGAATTGTAGTATATAATCTACGTTTTTTTCCATAATATGGCTACGGAGCGAAATCGGCTCAAATTTTGGTGATAGTGTTTAAGTATGATATAATCAGGATTTGAGAAGTATTAGGGCCAAAAACCTAAGTAAAACGGCTAAAATGGTTGTAAATCCATACAAAGTGACGAGCGTCGAAACGAATGAAATAATTCACAAAATGAGGAATCAAGACTCAGATTCAACAAGTATAATCATTGGGTATCTATAGTAATGTTGGGAGGAAATTTAGGTTTTTTCAAAAAATTGAACAAATTTCACCAGAATCGTAGTACATAATCCATGGGTTTTCGATAGTGTGGGGTCCGGAGCGAAATCAGCTCAAATTTTGGTGGTACTGTCTAAGTATGATATAATGAGGATTTGAGAAATATTAGGGCCAAAACCCTAAGAGAAGTTAAGTAAAACGACCAGAACGGTCATGGATCCATACAGAGTGACGAGTGTCGAAACGGATGAAATACTTCATAAAATGAGATACCAACACTCAAATCCAACAAGTATAATCCTAAGGTATCTACAGCAATGTTAGGAGGACGTTTTGATTTTTTTCGAAAAATTGATCAAATTTGACCCGAATCGTAGTATATAATCTACGATTTTTCCATAATATGGCCCCGGAGCGAAATCGGCTCGAATTGTGTTGATAGTGTCTAAGTATGATATAATGAGGATTTTAGAAGTATTAGGGCCAAAAACCTAAGTAAACTTATGTAAAACGGCTAAAATGGTTATAAATCCATATAAAGTGACGAGTGTCGAAACGGAAGAAATACTTTACAAAATGAAGAACCAACACTCCAATCCAACAAGTATAGTCCTTAAGAATCTACAGTAATGTTTAATGGACATTTGGATTTTTTTTCGAAAAATTGATCAAATTTGAACAGAATCGCAGTACATAATCCACAGTTTTTCGATAATATGGCTCCGGAGCGAAATCGACTCAAAATTATGGTGGTAGTGTCTAAGTATGATATAATGAGGATTTGAGAAGTATTAGGGCCGAAAACCTATAAAGTTAAGTAAAACGGCTAAATGATTATAAATCCGTACAAAGTGACGAGTGTCGAAACGGATGAAATAATTCACAAAATAGGAACCAACACTCAAATCCAACAAGTATGTCATAGAGTATCTATAGTAATGTTTGGAGGACATTTGTTTTTTTTTTTTCAAAAAATTGATCAAATTTGACCACAATCGCAGTACATAATCCACGGTTTTTCGATAATATGACTCCCGAGCGAAATCGACTTAAATTTTGGTGGTTGTGTCTAAGTATGATATAATGAGGATTTGAGAAATATTTGGGCGAAAAACCTAAGTAAAGTTATGTAAAACGACTAAAATAGTTATAAATTCATACAAAGTGACGAGCGTCGAAACGGATGAAATAATTCACAAAATGAGGAATCAACACTCAAATATAACAAGTATAATCATAGGGTATATATAGTAATGTTGGGAGGAAATTTAGGCTTTTCAAAAAATTGATCAAATTTGACCAGAATCGTAGTACATAATCCATGGTTTTTCGATAATATGGCTCCGGGGCAAAATCAGCTCAAATTTTGGTGGTAGTGTCTAAGTATGATATAATTAAGATTTGAAAAATATTAGGGCCAAAAACCTAAATGAATTTATAAAACGGCTAAAATGGTTATAAATCCATACAAAATGACGAGAGTCGAAACGGATGAAATACTTCACGAAATGAGGTACCAACACTCAAATCCAACTAGTATAATCCTAAGGTATCTACAATAATGTTAGGAGGACGTTTAGAATTTTTTCTAAAAATTGATCAAATTTGATTAGAATAGCAACACATAATCAAGGTTTTCGATAATATGACTCTAGAGAGAAATTGGCTCAAATTTTGGTGGTAGTGTCTAAGTATGGTATAATTAAGATTTGAATACTATTAGGGCGGCCAAAAATCTAAGTGAAGTTATGGGAAATAGTATAATTTATGGTGATTATGCTGGTAAAGCTAATTTATGGAAAATAATAGTGTTGCTAACAATATTATAACAAAGATAAACTGACAATTTCATAAAATGAATTAACAATTAGATGTAAAGTACGGGCGCTGGCCGGGCATGCAAACTAGTGAGGATTCGAACCAAGGGACAACCCCAGGCAGGTTGTGCTTCTAACCATTAGGCCAATATTGATTCTCTACTTTGAATTTATTTTAATTTTTAATTTTTTTAAGTACTTGACATGGGCTGGAGAATAAATACGATGAGTAGGTATGAAAGGGAGAGATACCCTAGGGGTACCAAATAATATGGTTTTTACTTTTTTTTTTTTTTTTTTTTTTCAAAAGGCATGGTTGAACTAAGTGGAGTTTTTTTTTTTTTTTTGTTTATTGTTTTTTTTTTGTGTGTGTGTGTGTTGGTTGATCCGCTGATAACAAGGTAGTTTGTATATTTCTACCGTTAGCTTGTGTTGCTAATGTTTAATTTAGGAAAATTGAGACCGAATGTTAGCAATTTTAATACCAAATAGCGAATATGGTCATAAGCGATATAAGATTCATGGGGGTTAATTTCACATATGAGCAAACATATGAGACTCATTTATTACTTTCGCCAATAAAAAACTGATGCAAGTACGCCTGATCAGGTTGTTGAAACTCGCACAGAACAGATGGCTAGTCAGTATCGCGACGACACAGAACAGATGTCTAGTCTGTACGCAGATACTCGTTTCAATCTAGGCGTTGGAGTATTTCCCATATTTGAATCTGGGTGATGCGAGATAACTTTGCATAGTATTAGATAATATTATTTACCTTATTGTTGTTGGAATAAAATTAAGGGATAAGTAGAGTTCTTATTTCCTTAGGAGTCTTAGTTATCATATTGTATTAGGACTAGTTTAAGGTAGATTCTAGAGCTTATGTTTACTATTTAAACAAAGTCTAGGACGTTTCTTTTAGGTATCAAGTGTATCGTTGAATTAAAGAAAAGCAATAAAAGAGTCTGAGAAAGGTTTTCTCACCCCTTTGCATCCGTTTTAAGTTCTAAAGGTAATTGAACTCAAGACAGGGAACGGAAGACACTCGTTCTATCGTTGATCGGCTAGAGGTACTAGAGGTCAAAGGCTAAAACTAAACGGCCGTACTGTTTAGGGATTGGCTTAGTTCGATTGGGTCTCTAAGGGTTGAGATTCATTCGTCCATATCTTTATTTTTCGTTCTCTAAACTCGAAACGTACAGACCAGAATTCAGTCCTGTTCTTTTTGACCAGAGTACAGATTCTCGTTTTGTACTGCACTTAGCTTCCGCACGCATTCGTACTCGTATAAAAAACTACTCCCTCCATTCATACCAAATGCCCCATTTGTTTTGTAGTTTTTGACGGAGCATATTTGGGCGCACGTCTAGATCAAATAAAATGTTCATTTAGTGTAAAAGTTAGCAAATACTCTATTCTGGAATTCACTGTCCCAATCCCACTTAATTTTAAAGCAAATGAACCATTCATTTGGTTGATATGTGGCTCACAATATAGTAAGTCAAAAACTGAAAACTCGATGGGGTATTTGGATATGAATAGAGGCAATACAAATTTCATATAAGCCTAAATTTTGTTGAAGTTAGAAAAATCTACAAAACATGTTTTTTTTTTTTTTTCCAAAATAACCCATTACTAGTTTTGAGAAACATATTTTCAAAATATATCCATTTTTCAAAAATTTAGTTAAAAACTGTTTTCCTATTTTTTGGAAAATAAATGATATTTTTTTTTTTTACGATTTTGGTTTCTCCCTCCTCGGTAAACACTTTAAGCTTGGCTCTCCTCCTGATATTTTCACCTTCGATGCCTTAATTAACGGACTTATTCACTCCAATCAGTTGCCCTGGGGGCTGGTGTCGATTCTGAGTTAATCGATCTGGCTAGCACGCTAGTGCCCAACTCTAGCTGTAGTAATGCGGTTGGGAGGCTGTACTTGGGGGTGCCATAAAAACTCATGGAACTCACCTTTTCTTAAGTTTACATGTGCAAAAAAAAGAAACCGGAGCTGCAAGTTTGTAGAAAAGTACCAGGAGGAGTGAGCAAAGCATAGCGCAAATGTGGTGTGAATTTTGGGATGATGTGTTTATACGCCAGTTTTGTGACTACGGATCTTAAAATCACCCCGTTCTTATCTTCACCAAAAGCACTTGAGGTATCGAAGGCATCACACACAAATTACAAGTTTATAACCCTGAACAAAAGCTCTGGAGCTAGATACGCAGCACAAACAACAAAGCCACTGCACAGTGGCGACCTAGACATGGGTTGGTGATCCGGGTGCTTTCTTGTAGCTGAAGTAGAAATTGAAAGCACTGATCTTGACAAGATATGCAGAAGGATGGTGGTAGCTCTGAAGAGATGATAATTCTGCCTGACAGCATGTAAAGCAGCTAAACAAAATGTACAGTTTTTATGTCATTGAAACTTCCGCTTTTTCTTTAGGGGGACAGGGTCTTGCTTAATTGCGATCATGAACATAGTTGCAGCTTTGGTCACATAACATGCAGCTCTAAGCTTACTGGTGACATTTTTCTCAGTTGGTATTTCAGGCAATTCCCATTCCGCCGCCATCAGCTGATTAAGCCATTCTTGATCATCTTCCACTTGACCCTCAGATAACTCTGAGTGTTGGTTTTTGTGATTGATTTGGTTGGATGGAGTAACATACAAGTAGCTTCCTGCATGTGGCACAGGAACGTCGGCATGAATGATTAATGAGTGAGAATATAGGCACCTTGAACAATTTTGTTTAACCAAATATGTTTGTACCTTGCTGAACTGATGTGCCACCAGGTTGTTGCATACACATGTTGGATACCCCGGAGATCTGAGCTTCACCTTGCAGGAAGGCCGCCTCATGACACTGCACATTTATGGATGGCGGTATACTGTATAGGCATGATTGCTCAGCTTGGCCTTGCATCTGATCGGTTGGAGTGGAAGTTTTAGGCTGACTTCGGATTTCATATGCGTCAGACCTTACTTTGTTCACTATTAGCTGTTAAATCATGAAACACCAAATTAATTTTAGTGTTATAACTTGGTAACAGAAGAAGGCTCCTACAAACGAGATCACAGTGGAACAATCAACTTTGTATCCAGGATTTCGAGAGATAGTATCAGGAGTTCAGTGGAGAACAGTATACCTTCTGGTGATCATTTAGGGATTCATAAGGCTGACGGATTTGTCCCATGAATGTAACGCTTACAATGTTGAATGCACAATCTAGTAGAAGTTCAACCCCATCTGTGTAATCGTAGTACCTGCAAATGTCGTTGCTTAACACACATGCTTCAGCATTCTCGACTGTTTCTTTCCACTTCGTTTCAGCGACATTGAGAATCTGTTATTGACCCAACGATGAAGACGATTTTATGCAACCATCATATAAATATCATAGTAGGTGTTATCATCACTCCATCAGGAAACAAAGAAAAAAAAAGCTAAACATTACCTGATGCAGTCTCTTTGGATCAGTGTGCAACAGTTGTAGGAAATCCTTCACAGTATTGATACTTGCCTTTTTTGCTCTTTCATAAACTGCCCCATCTCTCCTTATGTTTTTTAAACGCCATAACTCGTCCTCTGGAGCTGGCTTTTCATGCTTTCTATCAGCTGAAAAGAAGGCCAATTACGAAATTAGTTCAAATAAGAAAGATGCATCATAAATCAGAAGTTTTGCTGATCCTCTGAATAATTGGCAACATTAACAAAATAACAACAAAGCTATAGTCCCATATTAGTTTGCGCTCCTCAAACCTCTGAACAGACAAATTCACAAAGTCCCCCAAACCTCAAATGGAAGACAAAAGCTAGCACTCAGTATCAGATAAATACAACTTTAACAAAATTCAATGTAGTAAAACTTACTTTTCAGGCGACGTTCCTTCACTGTAAAAGCTTTACTTATTGCTGCTTTGATATTTACCCCAGGAGGACATGTCATAACTTCAGCACCTAACTTGAAGGTTCCATTTCTCTTTGAATTATCGGTAAAACAGAGATGACCAACACTAGCAACGCCTCTAACCAAAGAAATCTTACATTCGCCCTTCAGTAGTGATGAAGCTTTGTCTTTCCTAGGTAGGACGATGTTTTTCTTGAAATCTTCATTTGTCCAATTATTATCCTCAACTTCAAAGTCGCCATTGAGGACAACCATCCTAATCTTTGCAGAAGATTCAGGGTTATCTTCTACCCTATTCCCGAATTCATCAACTAACTCCACCACGAGTGAGTCAACCTGATGTTGTATTTTGATCATGGTGAAGAGTGACTCAGGTAAACAGTGATCATCAATGCGCAGATATAACATCCTTGACACAGATGGCTCAGCCTGGTGTGGCATTGATCTGTTGCCACTGACGAGTTAAATCACCACAACACTCAAATCGACTTATCAAACTTCTACCAGACACTAAACCAGTAAATTTATGTCAATTACACTTTGTACCATAGGAAATCATGAGACAGATAACTAGATAAGCTTGTCTACCTTAAGCCACACTGTTCTAACAGTGGTACAGTACTGTGTTTTCATATTGTAATCTTTCACAGGAGTTCCCATGAAGGCACAACGTATCTTCCATACGTATACAAGATCAGTTGAACTCCAGGTCAGTCAGTCTGATGGTAATTGACTTTTACTGTCATACAGTTTGAAGATCTAACTAAGAATACAGGCAAGTATTCTGATTTCCTACTATATTTATCAGCAGGGTTTGTTTGTTCACTTTCTGAACTTTATACTTTCCCCTTTTAGAAATTACTACTCTTAGGCAGACATATACATAACAGATAACAGATTCCAGAATAGATATGCCAGATATGTAAGAAGTTTATGACTAAAGTTAGTCCATGATTTGCATTTACTTTTTTCTGGGATAAAGTCAACGCCAACCCCATAAAGAAATGCAGTACCTTGTTTGCTCAGGAAAATGGGGAAGGATTACTCTCTTGAAAGCCTCCTCAACCTGTTGATTAAAACCCAACTTAGTAATAAAGCCACATCATATGAAAAAAAAATTCGACTATCTTTGTTGTTCGGACTCTTTATTTTTCCTTGAATACCTATGTCGGGTCCTTAACACTTAAATAATCACATGATAGTGAAGACATATTTTAGGCCAAAAGCATGATTCTTTTTAAAAAGTAGTAGTTGAGATATACCCAAATAATATACTTGTAGCCGAGTCTGATTTAACATAGATCACGCAATTTAATTACAAAAGGTAATAAGCTGAGATTACCTCTTCCTTAACTAAAGATTTAAATGAGGATTTTAAATCTTGTATCATCTCCATTAATTTGTCACATTTGCAACAAGACACTCTGAAAAGATCAAAACCCATGTATCCAAATAATTATCAGGTGATGATAATCTAATTAACTTAATCAACACTTAAACATAGACACATAGCACCAAGTACCAAATAACAAAATTACCTAAAAAAAAGTGCTAATTGAAGATTAAGCTTAAACTAGATATAATTACTTACTCATTAGGCTTGTAATGCTCATAGTGTTGACCTTGATAAAGATACTCTTCTTCAGGAAAACCACTAAATTCCATAGTAATTAGAAATGCCAAGCAATTAACAAATTTTTATTGAAGTTGAAAACACAGAGGGAAATCTGAGGATTATTAGAGTTGGAAGAAAAGTTATGACAAGTGAAAGCTTGGTACAAGTGTTGCTTTTATACTGAGTCAGACTTCACAATTCGTGGAAATGCTTATACTCAGATAAAGACAAACTATGCTTAATAATTAAATTCACTGTATTAACCTTTTACTCTAGTCATAAAGTAAAACAACTTGTTCGTCGAGAAATGCTACATATTGCACAAAAGCGACAATCAACATTTTTCTCGGATTAGTTTGTGTGTATAAGGATTGTCACTGTAGGGGCGAATTTAGCCCCACAAAACTTAGGCTACCCTTCTTAGTACAAGTTAATTTTATTTTATTTTGGATATTTTAGACAATATTTTGACGTTATCGAGAAATTTGGGGTAGATGGTGCACCCGAAACTACCCCTTAAATTCGCCCCTAAATCTGTTAGGATTGGATTGCATTTGGAAGAAGAACAGTTAAATCGAGCCCCTCGCATCCAAACTTTTTGTAGGATAACTCTATTAGTATATGCATATGAATATGATCACTGAAAAATGTTATGAAGTTCAAAAATTTAAGTATAAGAATGTACATGATTTATTGAAGTCAGTTAAATTTATTTAATCATGATAACTGTAAAGATTGTCTCAAAAAATCCTTAATTTGTTTTTTTTCGTTGACAAATCAATAAAAAGACTAGAAGGAAAAGATTCTGTGGCGGCTCTATAAATACTGATTGAATGACAAACCGCGTCTATGTCGTGTGGCGAACTGAGATGAGCCAACAGCAAAAGCCAAAGTACTTTTATTACGGGCAATAATTTTGCGGTACTTGACAAACACCGTAATTTTTCAACCAAAACATTGAAAGATTAGTTTTAAAATCGAGTTTTTTGAAGACCGGTTAATGGACCAAATTAATTTGATAGGCCACAAATTGCATTAAAAATGTTAGAATTAATCACTTGGGTTTCTAATAAGAAAGCAAGCAAGAGGAGGAGGGTTCACAGTTTATGTTATCAGTACTATGAGAAGTTGAGAACAACCAATGGTGAGTTATCTACTGAGATGGAACAGCGAGTAGTAAAAACCCGAGACCGAAAATTGTCACTTGTTACGAGATTATCAGACACTCTGGACATAATTGTGTTTAATCTGGAGTAGGTGACAGTAGAGAACGAACTCGAGATATTTGGTGAAGTTGGAAAAATGTGTGTATACCTTACCTGGTGTTCAATTGCACAAACTCCATATAACAGAAGACGAAATGCAAACATATACTTCTATTGCTCAGGGTAAAAGTACAACTGTTTGTACTGTTACAGTGACAAAGTATAAAGCATGGACTTATGTTCACAGGCATATCTGGCAGCCTGCTGCACTTGGGTAAAACAGAGTAAATTTCAAATTGCAGAAAGTAGAGCAATTTTGTTTTAAGTATATAGCCTAACTAACTCAGGCAAATTTCATCAAACTGCAGCAGGCAGATGTGTTTTGCACAGACCTCACAGTGCTCGATCTAAGACTTCGGGACTGGTGAAGACTTGTATATCATCTATCACCACAACCTCAGAAAAGCTTCTGCCTTTTCCCAGCTCTAAGACTTTCTTTAACCGGAACCTTGATTGCAATCCTGAATCTTAGAGTATTTAGTAACAGGATCCATCGAGGGCTGCATACAACAGGGAAATAGTCGGTAGGTTGGACCTCTGATAGACCTGGACAACACAAAACTTGTCAAAACTAGACCAGAAGTTCTATTAAAGGCAATTTACATTTCATTTACGCATACCTTGATCTGTAACCACAGCATTTGAAAACTGCATGCCTGGGTTTAAAACAGATGGGCATGAAGTCTCAGCTGGCCTGAATGTCAGGTATTTTGTCTGCTCAGTTTGCTTCTCATATGAAGTACACCTTGATGTATTAGCCAATCCCTGTAAAAGTAACCACAGTTATCTCTTCCTTTTCCTTTTTGGGGTGTGATTTCTTAGCAGCTGTAGTTTTGTACAGTCATAATATCCTCGATTGTTGTTGATATTTTGATATAGAAAAATCTGAACCTGGTGAGAGTTGTCAGGTGTTTCCTGAGGCTGAATGGGCTGATCTGATCGAGTGCATGATTTAGCCATTTCTACAGTATCTTTCAACTTCAGCCTATTACGAAACATCTGAGATCGGAAGGAAGAAGAGAGAGGGGTTACACATAGTAACATCCACTCACCAATGAGAGCAACAGTATGCACAATGAAAAAAAAGAAAAAGAAAACTGATCCTCACTTCCTTCAATGCCTTCTCATCATTATGATAAAGTTGGAGGAAATCCTTCACAAGATGAACTCCTATATCCACCAACTTCTTATGAGTTTTCCCTTGGCCAATGTTAATTAAATGCCATACCTCATCCTCCATAGATAGTGATCCCTGCTTCTTGTAATCTGAGTGGAAAGTGAAATAACAGTCACATTAAGGGAAAAACAAAAAACATGGAATCCAACTGCAGGAGTCGCAAAATTGTGCTTATAGATATATGCTCCACTTTTCCCAACTCCTGAGTCTTGCTCTTTGACAGAGAAATCGAAGGATCAAAACCAAGAAAAATGAAGACATAAGATGGAATAGATTATGTTTCAATATCCAAAACATACGAGGAAAAAGCACTTACATGTGTTGCGGTGCTCTTTCACCCTAAAACTTTCACTTACTGCTGCCTTTATGGCTACTCCAGGTACACCTTTTACAACTTGAGCCCCTAATCTGAACTTTCCATCTCTCATCGGACTTGAGTTGTCAGTAAAAGCAATTTCATCAACACTAGCTACTCCTTCGCACAAAGACATTTCATATTTTCCCATCAAAAGTGGTGCTTTGTTTGTCCTTGGTAGGACCTTATGTTTGCTGATATCCTCCTCTGTCCGACTATTTTCCATCTTAAAGTCTGTGTTAACGACAAAGACCTTAATCTTTACAGAAGATTCTGGACCGACTTGCACTTTCTCCCCAGAATGATCAAGCAGCTCAACCTTAAGTGAAACACCCTGATCTTTAATATTGTCCTTGGTGACGAGTGCCTCAGGCAAACTTCCCTTAAATTGCAAGTATAAGTTTTTTGAATCAGATGATTCGGCCTGCTGAGGAGATGATCTGAAATAACTACCACACAGATTAGGTAATTAAAAGACCCAAGGGCATGGACACCACCGTGATAAAAGGTCACGAATCAGTTTCAAACAAGGAAAGTGCATGTCTGACTTAGAAGCGAAACATTTACAAAGAAGTAGGAGTCGAGGTAAAACAAAAATCTAAATAAAGACGAATGATACTTTTCACATTACTGATTCTTCCCATCTATTGTGGGTTACTAGCTTTTTCATGTGTCTTAACTTTCATACCAGATATCACTGCATAAGTGTGTGTATGTGGGCAACAAGTTCACTAATTCCAAGTGCATCAATATCAAGCATATAAACTCCCCAAGGAATGTAAGAAAGTACCTCGAAGTTACAGGCGGAGCTGGACTCTGCAGCAAAGGCAGAGAGGCAGGAGCCATTTTGTTCAGTGCTTCAATCTGTAATCACAACAGCTCTATCATTTGCAAGATACGTGAAAAGAACAGAGGAGGAAACAACATGTCAATGAAGATCTTGCATTCCCTTCTTCATTTCCACTTCCAACTAAAAAGGAAAAAGTCAGACCGCTGATGAGCTTGGTCTAGGATTAAACAAATTCTCAAGAGGAAAATAGTTCAACCTAAAATTAATGATACAGAATTCGATATTACTTCAAATAAAGTGCCTTTCGGAGCCATAATACTGTAAACAGAACTCTCGAAACCGATCAATAGTGACAACGTTACCCCAGTGTCACAAAAGCTCCCGCCTATGGCAAGGTAGGGGGTCGAGTGAACACAGCAGTTGCTGGATTGCAGGCTAGTCCTTATATTGAACAAGAAGACTACAAGAGAAATGCAGGACAAGTAGTACCACTTGTAGGCTTGGATTTAATCTCTTGACGACTCACATAATTTTGAAAAACGGATCAAGAGGAATGTTAATAATTACCGTAGACTGTAAGGAAGCTTGAAATTTTGTTAAGCCTTCAACCTAATGCAGAAAAATGTCCAAACTTTAGAAACAACATAAATTAGAATATGTATCTGATACTAATAGGACGTATGAGGGAGGGGGTTGAATGTGTATCTGATGATAATAAGAAGTATGATCTTCTTTATAGATAACTTTGAAAACAGATCAAGAAGAATGTTAGATAGTTACCATTGTTTGTATGGAACTAATGGAATCTTGCAATTTTCTCAAATTTTCAACCTAATGAAGAAAATGTCCAAACTTGTGAAACAATAGTGTCTTTCACATATAAATTACTCAAAATGGACTTAAGATAATAAGTCCATACCACTGCCTCGTATGAAGCCTGTGATTCTCTCCGTAGTGCTTCAATCTTAAAAAAAAAAAAGGGCAGAATAATGTTAGGATGTTACTAAAGTTTGAACATGTTAGATAAAATTAATTTGTCTAATGCCCGTGGAACGTGCCGCATGCCCACATCAACAATAATAGTAAGTAAATTAACTCTGGCCGGACATAGATAGGAATATCATGGAATACCCCAGGAAGTACGAGATCCTGTATTTAAAAAAAAAAAACTGACAAATATCAAACATGCTTCTACCACAAATTACTGAGTAATTTTCAATTAGACAAACCAATCTGAAGCTTCTTTCCCTCACTTCACAAGTGACATAAGATAAAATTAGGTCAATATAGATAATACGTAGTATGTTTTAGTTATCTTATTTCAGTTAGGTTCAACTCATTTCGTATCTCAAAAATATCAAATCAGACCGGATCAGAGACTTTGGGTCGCAAATTACAAGGCCTATCTCCATTATCCCCAGAAAAACAACTAAAGGTCTAACCATTAAACATGAGATGACAGCTTCAACATAATTAACAAGCTTAAAGTTCAATCTTTCCTCTTACACCCCTCTTTCTTAACAGCAAATTGAGTTGCTACAAATTATGAACAAAAATATTTAGTGGTACTAGTGTAGAACACTAACCTCTTTTCTGAACTGCTCAGGGGATCTTTGCTCAACAAAATGCAAGGTACAAAGAAAACCAGATTATCCAACAAAGATAATTATGAATATTGCTCAATGAACCCATATTATGATCTAATTACAGGATTAACATATTAATTTAAACAAGCTTAGAAAATATCACTTACATTACAGTAGACAGCAAGGGCGACAGCCAGTCATCCATGTTTCCAGTAGACACATCAAAGTTGTTCATCATTCCCTGACAAAAAACAAACCCCTGATTTTCTAGTTATGTTTATCTTTCCCCTTTTTGTTTGATGAATGCTCCAGCAAGGAAGTGTTTTATAGGCAATATGGACTTTAGGAAAAGTCTGGGAAATGTTGCTATTATTGTATTAAAATTTATACGGAGTAATTAAAATCTAAAATCCCTTTATAAGTAATACGGAGTATATACATATTGTAGAGCATAACCGAGGAAAGCAAATTCAAACTTGATCGATTGTGATAAGCACCTTGTAAAACACAACCTAAAAAGGTTGCATGATATATTATATACTACTCTGTCTTCTTTTAAACACCTTATACCCAAAATATCATGTATTGAGAAGGTTGTACGCGGTTAATCAAAGTTCAAGCAAATTACATAGCAAGTTAGTTAAGAAACTCGCAATGTAATTTTTTTTAATTGGCTGTTAAAGAAAAATTAGTAAATACAATCATGACATATAGTTTTTCATGCATACGAGTGGAGAGAACTAGAGAAGTATGCTAAACTGATAACCGCGTAAAAGACGAGTAGGTCACGCTACAAAGTGATTTGTGCTAGTACTCATATACTAAACCACACATTTATGGAGCCCCTGTTTGTCGTTATTTTCTCTTAACCAAATGTTACGTTTAAAATGTAACATTGCGCTAGTGGTCATGAGATTAAGTGTCCCGAAGCTATTCCAAGCTTATAGTATTGTTGGCGAATGGCAATTATCGCAAATTCTTATAAACATTCGTTGTTGTTGTTGTTGTTGTTGTTATTATTATTGAGTACATCATACTAGAATAACTCGTTATAGAATTGATGATGTCTTAAATGGACCTTTGATCTAGAAGCTTTCTCTATCCCTGCAACAGTCCTACTAAAGCTCACTAACCACCAACGTGCAAGCCTTCCTAGCCCATGCTTCATCAACCTCGACCAGGACATGGGTTGCAGCCACCTCGACACCACCCACCTTGGCGCTTCTTTCTTTGGCCTAAGAAGCATCCATAAATTGATCAGAGGTGTCCATCCCCTAACCTGTGTTGGACGTTTCCTAACAATGTGCAGGAAAAGGGTGGGAAGTACCTAACAGTCGAATTTTATTTGTGACTGGATGAACCACAGGTGAAGATTTAAAAACTTGCAAACCCCTTAGGCCATGAGAATTTTTAACTTCTCCAAACTTAGAAATGCCCATTTGCACATATGGGATTCAGTGAATTAACTTAATATCCTCAATCAATCAATCATCAGAACTTCAGAATGTCTGGTACAAAATTTAAAACAGAGCCAAGCCATAATTCGGCAAAACGAACAATGTGAATTGTATTAAGTTTCACTGCAGACTCCAAATAGATCTAAAACTGGAAATTATCTGATGCCAAATACAAGAAAAGGGTGTGATATGCACGCACTCGTGTACACGATCGAATGCAATTCATACCCCATGTCAAAATAATGTCATTTCAATAGAGACAGAGCACGATTTGATTTAGAAAACAATTCATATTGAACAGTACAAGGCACAGGCTAGATAACTTATCTAGCAGAGACTCACTAACACTATGCGTCCCAAATGAGAAGAGAAATAAGGAAAACATATGCACATTTCTAGAGCCTTGTTGAAATTCAAACAGCAAACATGTCCTCTTGGAGCTTGAAGAATACCATTGTATTTACACGTATTTGGATGTGAATACTCATAGCTTGGGGAACAAAGATGACACTGACGGATTCTCCAAGATGCCTAGTTTCGGTGAAAAGAATAGGGAGAACTCCATTGTTCCTCATATTCTTAAGCTCATGAATCGGCTTATGGAGTTTCTTGGCCTTGCACCACGGACCCATAAGAATGTTATATTAAGACAATACTAGGGGAAAATCCTTTCATCGACATCTCCCTGAAGAGTCCAAGGGGTTTGCAAGCTTTATAGTTTCTCAGTATTTAGTAATCAAACTCACATCGGATTTTGAAGCATGTTCCACCATCACATGTAATACATGTTCTGCCTCATCCATCAGGCCAAATAAACTCTTCCATCTGACAAAGCACCTTGCGTGATAGCATCAGAAGTCATGGATCTCTTAGTCACATTTTTAAGCACAGCTCTTGCTTCACTAGCTTTTCGCATTGTAATATACATGTCAGCCTAAGTGGAACAGGAATCTAGATTTTTGTGTTGGGACTTTGGAGAAGTCAGCTAGGATGTCCTACATCTCAGTTAAGAGGTTTTTAGCCACAACATTGGGAGGACACCCCTTGGCATCTGGGTGCTTAATGACTGTTATTTACGAAGATGCACGATATAGGCAGCCTAGCCAGTGAGCACTTCATGTCCTAAGCAATAGCCAGTTTACAAAGTAGTGAAAACTCGTTTAGCAAAAGTTTTAAAAATACGGCAAAGACCAGGAATGCAAATAAATAAATTTCGATACTGAAAAATTAACAGGAAAAAGAAGAATTATAATAGGAAATGGAATGAAATTCAAGGAGAAGTGATGAAAAAGTACCAACAGCAGCCAAGGCGGGGGAACCAAGGGCGAACAAAATCTTCAAGCAAAGCTTCCTCCTTGTCATCAACATTTGTGGCAGTGAGTAACCCACAAATAGTGAGAAATTGCAATCATCACTTCAATTCCCTTCCCAGTCATTAAGCAGAGAAGTTCCACAGCTTTACTAATGTCATTGGCATGTATAAATCCTTTAATATTTCCATTGAAGGTAAAACTATCAGGACAGCATCCATTGTCCTCCATTTTGTTTAGCAGTTCCAGGCCTATCTTAGTAATCCTCCTTCACAGAGTCTTCTAATCATAATACTGTACGTGCGCACAATTATCTGTACTCCCTAAAAAAAACAAAAAAATTGAACACATTAACAGATTAATAGCTTCTCCCAGTCTGTCAGATTTGCACAGACCATCAATTATGATATTGAAGATGACAACATTAGGGATTACTCTTTTACTCTTCACGTTCTTGAACATTGTTACTGCCTCATAAACTCGTTGATATTTAAAAGAACCATCAAGCAATGACGAATAAGTTAACACACCTAGAGTTAGTCCATGAGATTCCATTTCGTGAAAAAGCTGGAGAGCAATTTTACCCGATTCTCCTTGCTCAAGGCATCTACAAGAGTAGTAAAGGTGACAACAACATCTGGGGAAATTCCTTTGAGATGCATATTACGGAAGATGACAAGGGCTTGCTCAACCCTGTTAGATTTACAATATCCATTAATCAAAATGTTCAAAGTAACAACAACCAGAAGTGGCCATCAAAACTATAAGCTTTTCGGCATCCTCCATCTGGCCACATAAACAATATCCATCCACCAGGCCATTATAGGTAATGATATTCGGATCTATTCCAGACATACTCATACCATACCTTCTTTACAGTACATGTTAATGAGCGTGCTATAGGTGTCAACACCGGGAGGTATGCTGCTATCACACATCTCGGTCAACAAAAGCTTAGCACATTCCTTGGAATGAGGTATTGTAGGTTACAACATTGAGTAGAATGCCCTTGGTTTTCATCTCCTAAAATAGATCAAGGGCTTGAGGTAGAAGCTTATCTTTGCAAAGGCTATTAATAATGGTGCTAATATAACGACATCAGGCTTAAAGGCGGCTTTACACTCCATATTCCTAAGCAAGTGGAGAGCACCGGTATTATCGCCAATGTGGCAAAGACCTTTAAACATAGCACCATACGTAACCAAGTCAGGCCGAACCCCAAGCTTGACGATATTATCAGAATGTACGAGGCCATTGAGTAAAGTAGCAAAGCCGACAATATCAGGGTGACAGCCAAGTTTGAGAAGCTTAGCGAGGAGCGAAAGGGCGAAATCGACACAACCTAAGCGAGAGTAACAATTGGCGAGAATGGTAACGGAATAATCATTGTGGCGTATACCAGACTCTAACTCCAGCTGATTCCAGAGAGAAAAAAACGCAACAATTGCCGTAAATCAAAAGGGCGTCTTCCGCCCTATAAAACACTAATTTACACTGTTCTCTAACGGAATTAAGAAACATTTTAGGATCTTCATCATCAACAATAATTGCATTTCTAGAATAATAATCATAGCTCAACAAATTTCGAAGGCGTAAAGTAGAAGGAATGCAAGAATTGGTAAAAGAAAGGGGAAATTGAATGAAGATAAAAAAGAGTGGTGATTGAAAAATACCGGCGGCGGAGTTCATCGCGAGTGGAGATTTTTGCGCTACTATTACTACGCCTCTCATATTCAGCCTGTCGCGCGGTTGTTTATACGGCGGTGTTTCCCACGTGGCGGTGGCGGCCGCGGTGGTTTTCAGTATAGTGCGGAGAATGAAGTGAAAGTGAAAATGTAGGCGGAAAAAGAAGTGTCCAATTTTAGAATTTTACCTCTGAACCCAAAATAGGCAAGTATCCGATATAGGAGAGTGTCCATGACATTTCTCGTATTTGAAAATCAAAGAGTCCAAAAGAAAAATCGATTTTTGTAGAATGACGTACACGTACTCTTGCAAGACTGTAACTTACTATTCCATCAACGAAATGAGTGATGCTTAATTTTAAGAGTGTGTTCCAGACCACCATATTTGCCGAGCAACATGGCTTTAGTATCTTTAACAAAGGACACGGGATTAGATAACAGTGACACCACAAACTTGCAACGTTTTATTCACATCAATCAAATTTACCTTAGTACATGACAATGTGTGAGAATATATGCCTCCTATTTTACAAAGATACAACATCACATATGATTTTAACTGTAAACGCCACCCATTTCTTGAAGGGAGCTGCAACTCTAAACAACTATGAACAAAGTTGCAACTTGGAAAAAGAAAAAAAGACTGTAACTTTGGAACTACAAAGGTTAAAACTTCAGAGTAAATCCCAGTGTAGCAGTATATCACACTAATAGTACTGATGCCTGAAAGGAAACTTTGCTTTCTTTCTAGCAGCAGCGTTACGCCTAACAATCTTCCACATGACAGCAGCGCGAATCTTGCACCAGCCAGCCCTGGGTGATCCACTGCCTGAAAAGTTCACACCATAATCAGGGGTGTGAAATGGAGCACCACAGTGAGCAGCAGGGTTCAAATTCGCAAACAGGTCATCAAATTGCCCCCATGTTGCAGCAAGAGGATACATTGACGCGGTTTGAGGATCTGACAGCTCCACAAAAGGACTGATGTTGTGTGCAAATGTCGTAGCTGGACTGTTTAAGAGCCAGTTACAGCCACCATCAGAGGGTACAGTAGAGGAGTTGCCCATCATGAAGGCAGCTTGAGAGAATCCTTGGATTGGTACTGTTTGGTTAGTCTGAGATGTCGAATCACCTTCTTGTAGATAGCCTTCTTCACCTGTACAGGGGTATGATGCCGTGTCTGACAGATTGAAATCCAACTGTTTCTCTGGTTCATCTGCACCAACATCGTAAAGTAATCAGATATAGATGACTGAAATGTCTGCTAACTCGAATACCGCATACAGCAACACTGAGAAAACCTATGCATACATTTCCAACTCAACAATCACTTGCTGATAATGCATATCACTCAGGCAACTTGCAGACAGTTTCAAAAAGATTCGGTACTTTTCATGAAATGCAAACCTTATAAGCATATTCACTTAGATACAATTATACTAGGCCACTTGGGCGCTGATCCTTGGCAGAAAATAGAAGCAAACATAGACAAGCAACCATTTAAAGCCAACCCCATTTGCATTCAATAGCTGTATGTTCTGTACCTTGATCTAAAATTGAGAAACCATCATGTTGGAGATCCAGCTGTGGACTAGAAAATGGGATGCTATTCTCAGGAGTCGGTAGCTCGAGAGAAGAAATGACTGGTGAGCTGTGAACTGGAATGAGCTGACTTGGATTCAAATATGCAAACTGCTTCAGCTTTTCCACCACATCCTGGCAGAGAATGTAAAACTCAGTCAGCTGAAAGTATGGCTATGATTGTACAAGGAAAATGAAACAACTACATGTGGAACTTGTTTAAGAAGTAACTTGTGGCAGCAGGACTCAAAAGTGTTTCAGCTGATGAGATTGAACTAACCTTTTGGCGGGAATCAAGAGAATCCACTGACTGATAATCCAGGCCAGCAAACTTCACAGCAGTTACTTTGTAGACACAGTTGAACAGGAGCTCAACGCTCCCAGCTTCATCAGAGTAACGATAGTAACTGTTGTCGAGATGACATTCATTAGCATGCCTCACCATTGTGTCCCATGCCCTATTAGCAACACTTTTTCCAAGCACCTGCAAAATTGCCAAAAGGTCATTACCAAACTGGAAAGGCGAAAACTTATATAGTCAAAGGAAGTCTCTTTCCAGTAGTAAAGAGATCATTTTCTTACATGCCGCAGGAATGAGGAGTTCATGTGGTAATGCATCAGGAAATCCTTCACAGTCCTGATCCTATGTGACTCCAGTTTCTTATGTGATGCTCCTTGTTTCGATATCTTTTTCAAGCGCCAAACCGGATCACCCAAGGAAGGCCTACTGTGCTTCTGATAGGCTGGAAGTAAGAACACAAACCATGCTTACAAAATGAGAAGACGGCTAAGGGAAAGATACGGAGCAACACAGCATGTAAAACCCAGAGAAATTACCTTCCCCACGATGATCCAAGACCACAAAAGCCTCACTAACAGCTTCCTTGATGCCAGTCCCAATTGAAGCACCAGACATTGCTCGAATACCCAACTTGAACTTTCTACTCCTTATCCAGCTTGAATTGTCAGTGAAGCTAACATTGCCAAGAGAACCAACACCATTGACAAGAACAGTCGAAAGGTCTCCAATCAACAATGGGCGTTTACCCTCTCTTTCACGCACAATATTGTCATTAAACTCACTTTCAGTCCAATGTTCCCGACCATTCGCTACAAAATCACCATTAATAACAACAATCTCCACCTTCATTGAGGAAAACAGACCAGTACGGATCACATTCTTCGAGTTTGCATCAATTAGCTGCACTTGAAGAGGAGCATGATCCGCATCTTCTACCCTACTGTTTGTAAACAGAGTAGATGGCAATTTTTTGATGAAATGCAGCTGCAATCCTCTTAGGGGAAAAGGCTCAGGCTGGTGAACAAGAGAAAGACTGCAACAAGCAATCAAGAAAAAAAAAAAACATCAGTCATAAAAATAACACATATTGCAAGGTAAGGGTTCAGGGTCAGATGTACGCAACCTTATTAAAACACCCGTAATGAGAAATTGGGTAGATGATCAAGTAAAAACAGAACTAACCTTGGAGACGCCTGAAGACGAGAACCAATATGTTGTTCCAGCTCCTCTTTCACCTGTTTACATAGATGTATAGTACAAAAATTAATCAGCATTGAACTATGAATGAAACCACATATTGAATCAGAATTGTAAATACTACAATCATAAAAAAATCAAAAGAAACCGTACCACTCTGCGCAAGGTAGGTTCAAGTATTATGGCAATTTTCGATGCAATTTCTTGCAGAGAAACTTCTTGCATGACATACTTGACAGCTCTGCAAAAGCCACAAGACTAAATCAACATGGAGTATATAGACAATTCCGAAGAAAAACTAACACGATCATTGGGGTAATTCTAAAGAGAAAAACTTCACAATTACACTACACGTCTACACCCCGAATTTTTTATCAATCTTTACCACGTCTTACCATAAAAACAAAGTTCCAACACAAAACAAAATTCGACATGTAAGTCATAACAAAACCATACACTCACTTTTGAAACTTCTGTGGAGGGCTATGGGAGTAATCAGACGACGGTGATGATTTATCACTCCCTTCTTCCTCACCAAAGTACCTGTTCATTACCATTACCGTGAACCACAATGTTTCTTAATTACAATTAAGATAATTGATAAGAAGAGGAGTAACCAAAAACTGCTCATACATGCAAGTTTTTATAGTCATATAGAAGAGCCAAACAGTCCCTAATGAAAGCGCGTAGAAGCTTCATTATAAAATTTGTACTCTTTATCAAAGTTGTGAACATTTCTAATTAAAAGTCAAGCACAAGATTTCTTTTTAAAACTTTCTCATCTACAAATGTAACTGAAAACGAAATGTACTCTACCGTTATACCAGTACTCTACATGGCTACATACTACATTGTTTATGTTTAATTCGTCGTGATTACGTTCTAAACAAGGTAAGCAATGATAATTAACTAATAATAGTAGACTGCACTAGTTAAGCACAAGATTTGACATGATTAAAGTACACAATCAGGAATACGAGTAAACAACAACTAGAGTAATTAAATATCAAGAGAGGTCCATTGATACTTGACCAAGTGAACCGCGTTTGAATCTTGAAAAGAAATTAATCAGTAGTCACTAGTCATGGTCACCATTTTATGAGTAAATTATCACCAAACACTTTGGAGCGAATAGTATGGGTATTTGTGGAGTAAAAAAGACATGTATATAAGGGTCGGATCAAGTTGCGCATTTTGTAGGTAAAGACTACGGGTTGAAATGGAAAGGGTATACGCTCACGTAAGAAAATAAAACATCAGTATGCAGATGACACACAACGAACTTCGATACCATCATTTCACATAGTTTTTGTGTTCGACGCTAAATAATAGTGTCATTTTAAGTCTAGTAAGAGAAGATGATTCTCAAATCGAGTTTTACCAGGTGGGACTATTTCGGATTTCAAACACGAGAACAATAATGCACACCCAATATTGGTAAAAATGAGCAAGCAAAGAAGTTCATCAACGGCATTTGTCCATTTCCAAAACTTATGAAATAACAAAATTATGCACATGCTAACAGAAGTCTGATACGAACAAATGGGACAATAATAATACAGAAAAGAGTATCCATGCTCAGTCACTATTAAACTCATTTACTCATGTGAACGCTGTATATGAAAACATGAATTTTTAAGCATAGATGGTGGTCCGTTGAGAATCAAAAACCTAACTATTTAGATTCTAGATAATTATGGGTAATAAAACTAAACTGAAATACTTAAAAAACATGATTACGAAAGCCTATAGCTACAATCTACCAACTTATACGTCTCTTCTATTATTATAGTAATAAACTAATAATCTAACAGCATAATAACAAGTCAACCCTAAAAAAAGAAAACAACCTTCCATGCATACATGCATGTGTACTATAGACGAAAAGGGCAAAAGACATGTACTGCCTTTTAGGCTTTTCTCTTGTAATCCTTGATTTGCGTCATCCGAATTAGTCTGAATTCAAATCATGTAAGATCATATCGTATAAGGTGATACATTTTTCTCTTATATATTTCTAGCTATTACGATAATATATTTACACATAACTCAAACTCGAGAACTCTAATCAGGCGACTACAACCCGTGTCGAATATTAGATACTCTGTACGATAGAAAATTGGAAATAAGAGAAGTCCACCCACACAATTTTAAGTATAAAATGTTGCAAGTGACCTTACGGTTAATGGGTCGTGCCAAGACTCAAATTTTGTGCATAACTACCTACCTTGTCACGCGTCCAAAGTCCAACGACTGCAGTGTGACAAGAACTATCCAATCCAAGTATGATTGCTTATTGATTAGCTAGTCAGAGTATAATATGATTTTAATTCTTGGGAGTTTTACATTTACGTAGGAGTATTTGACTATTTGGTGAAAACATCATGATCCTATTTCAGCTAATTAATCCCAAGTTGCCCTGAGATATAGGTTTCACCAAGACAATGCTTACACATTGTTCTAGGACTTTACATGACAGATCGATATAATGACCAACTACATGACAGACATCTTACAAATCGTGGAATTAATTGTTGTCGTAGAGTAATCTCGTAAAAAATGGAAGAAATAGAAACAAAATCAGTGTAAATTAATATTAAAGTATTACCGTTGTTTTAATATGCTTTTACGTGTATATGCATCTAAACATTAGTAGATATGAGTCTCATACAGTCATACTCCTATGAGGCTATGACTCCTATATCCTAGACTTTCGTATGAGACTCCCAAACCATATGCGGGTTTGTTGAAATGGCCATGGTTTTGAAAGGTTAGAAAAGCATAGAATATTCATAGTGGGGGCGATTAAATGATACACATGTTGCGTGATCAATAAAGAACCAAAAAAAATTGAGTTTTAAGAGAAGGGTGTAGATTGGATTGTAATAATTGAAGAAAGCCCGAAGAACATTTCAACATACATGTACAATTACAAGAAATGGAAGAAACATACTGTTCAAGTCATACTCACCAAAAAATGTGGACACAAAAAAGAGTTAGTAAGACTGTGAGAAGGAAAATAGGTAGAATTTTCAGGGGAATAACCAAGGTGTTTCCTCATAAATTGATTTTAGGATTCCGCAAAAGCGAGCGTGAATTAGTGCAAGTCTTATGTCCCATTTTGCGTAGTCCACACCAATCACGCAATTGATCGGTGTGCTATATTAACGAATGTATATGCATATATGATCGATGTGGTACATACATTAAAGTCTAAACGGGACGCAGAATGAAACAGAAGATCGGCACTGTGGAAAAACTAAAACCCACCAAACCCCCAAAAAGAATGAAGGACCGAAAGTACGAAATGAAGGTATAATTCAAGAGAAAAGTATATCAACAGAAATTGGTCTTGAATTCCACAGGAAAGTCAAATGTCAATGGAAATACTAAACATTAATGGTTAAAATGAAAAAGAAATAAAAGGAGAAGTGAGAAACATCTCTGACCACAATTTTACAGTAGTTGTCATTTTCTTTGTCTGCAGGAAACTCCACATGTTTTTCCAAATTAAGGAAGGTTTGATTTTCTTGTCTGGTGGAAATCCAAATAACCCAGGAATTTTTGCAGTTTCAATCGAATTTTGTTGGGTTTTTTTTTTTTTTCTGGATTGATTTGGTTGATGCTAGGAAATTATGTGTTTGGAAGTATCAGACTGTAGTTTCAACCCCTTTTCTGGGTTTTTACCACGTTATATCCACATGAAACTAGACACGGTTAACACATCTTTTGCAAAGGGCAATTACATAAAAGCAAGTCCATCGTTTAGAGGTTTAAATCGACATCCTAAATTCCTAATCCATGTTAGATGATCGGCTAATGGGTCAATTTCGTCGGGGGTCTATTCCGGTTTTTAATAAAAGGCTAGTCATAACTCATAAACTCATAATGTCACGTATGTGCGAACCTGTATGGATTGGTTCATTTGTTGTACGGAGTATGACAATATCAAAGCCCTTAATAAGTCTCTCCTTCCTCGCTTCTCATCAAAGAATGATCAAAATAAAAGCAATACAAATATAATGATACCAATCGACATATAGACATATTTAGATCCAATTTTGATTATGTTTCTCCTTTAATAGCATTTCTTAGGATAAACGATAAATCATTAACTTGAACGAAAGCATGTGTCACAATGTTATACACATGCAAGTCTTCATTAGTCCAAAGTCCAAACCATAATACTAATGGTGTGTTCTACTTGTGTCATACGTAGTATACGAGTCATTATATGATTGCTTTATAGATCAATATACCTTGTACTTCGTATACGAAATGTACTAAACGATAAAATGAGAATAGTTATATGAATTTGCAAGAAGAATTAAGCAATTGTACTTCATAAATCCATGAAATAGACTTATACACAAAATCTGAATCTCATTTCCCTAATCCTCATTTTTATTTCCTATAATTTTTGTAAAACATTTTTGTCTCTTTATACCAAACACGAGTACTTTTTTTTTTCAATTCTTATAACATTTGGTTAAAATTATTCACATACTGTGACCAAATGTTAACAAATGAGAGAAACGAAACAAATGGAGTATAACAATTCGAGTGTCTCAAGTTGGTTTTCAATTAGAATACATCAATTTTCGATACATTGATCACCAAAGCACGTACCCATTACTAGTGTTATCTAGACACGATCACGTAAAAAGACGAATATTAGAACGGTAAGTTGGTAACCAAGGACTAATCCACAAACGGACCAAACCTCAATATCCCCCTCCAAATCAGATCAAACGCAACAAATCAGATGACAGTTAAAACCTAACTTTCAAATAAATCCCCAAAAACACACAATCATCATCATCACTAAAACCCCCAAAAAAACCATGGCAACATTTCTTAAACCCTCAAACCTTTTCGCTTCAATTGACATGGGAACCAACTCATTCAAGCTCTTAATCATCCACTTCGACCTCACCACATCAAAATTCACCACCGTCCGCCACCACTCCGCTGCCGTCGTCCTCGGCCGGACCACCTCATCACCGCCGCTCATTTCCCCGGAATCCCAATTCCGGGCAATCGAGGCGCTTACGGAATTCCAATCCATCTTACGGTCCCACAACATCCGGCGGGCCCGTGTCGTCGGAACTTCAGCCCTCCGGGAGGCCGGAAACCAGGGAGAGTTTCTAAAAGAGGTGAGAGAGAATGAAATGGGTTGTGATTATTTTAATGTGAATGGAGTAGTTTGCATGCCCGGCCCACGCCCTATATATATTTTGTTAATACTCGTTTTTTTTTATAAAAAATGGGCAGGTTTATACTCGTTTTGATGTGAATGTGATATCTGGGGTTGAGGAAGCTAGGTTAATTTATGTTGGTGTGCTTCAATTTTTACCAGTTTATGATAAAAAGGTGTTAACTTTGGATATTGGAGGTGGGTCCACTGAGTTTGTGATTGGGGAATTTGGGAATGTTTTGTTTGGTGTATCATTGAAGTTAGGGCATGTGACATTGACCCAGAAATTTAGGGGACGTGATTTGGTGGGATTGATGAGGGGTTATGTTAGTGAGCAGATTTTAGCATCTGGGTTGGTTGAGAAAGTGAAGGATTTAGGGTTTGAGGTTGCTGTTGGGTCGTCTGGGACGATTCGGGCTATCGAGAAGGCGATTTGGGCTGGGTATGGATGTGATGGGAGGGAGGAGGGTAAAAGGAGGGAATGGTGGTGGTTTAGTAGGGAGGAAGTGAGGGTTTTTGTTGAGAGATTGTGTAGAGGGCTGTGTGATGAGGGAGAGAAGGTTAAGAGGGACGGGTTTTTTGGGAGATGGTCCGAGTTTATTGTGGCTGGGGCGGTGATTTTGGATGTGGTTTTGGAGTTGCTTGGGATCAGTGAGATGAGGGTTTCCGCGTATGGTTTGGGAGAGGGCGTAGTGGCTGAAATGGCGTCTGAGGCGTTTCCTGGATGTGATTTAAATGGCAATGTGCGATGGAAATCGGTAATGAGGCTTGCAATGAGATTTAATGGAAAGGATAGGATGAAAAGCTGTGTTCAGTGTGGTGCCATTGCCAAGGTATTCCTGTTTAAACTTGGTAGAGACTGTAAGTAACGTCAGGATGGTATCTAAATTTGTTTTGTTTACTGAATAAATTTGATAGGAGATGTTTGAAGGTTTAAAAGAGTAGAGCAATGTTGCTGGAAGTCATCGTACTGGGATCTGCCTCCAGCAGAAGGATCTTGAATATCTTCAGTCTGCATGTATGTTATACAATATTGGTCTCTACTATGGTAAAGAAGGCTATCATAAGCGATTCTGTAGTATCATTATGGTAGGCTATCTATTCCTTCTGGTGGTCAGTCCATCTCTATGCTTCCTGATATTTGTACGTAAAGTTATAGTAACAAGTGGTATTTGCCTATTCCATTCTGAAGGAGGTCTTAGGAACACAGAAGAAACAATTGCTTTTGAATCCTCTTTTAGCTTTTGAAACGTGTCGTCGTTGTTTCACAATTTGAAGTGAAATACATAGCTGTGCTATATGCAACCTTTTACGAGGATTTTGACAGTGCTTTTAGTATAAGTGGAATGATGCCTTTGGAATGATCTATGACATTTTGAAAGAAAAAGAATAGTGTGTTAGCATTGTCACTTTGGGTATAACATAGGAATTTGGATGTCAGTTATGGGTGTTTCTCTGTATCCCTCTGCAATGCAATGTGCTTAGTACATCCTTCAAACAACAGAGAGACACATATGTGTTTGTAATGGTCACAAACCTATGGAAAAAGATGCAGTAATTCGAGAATATTCCATGTCAGTATAGTAATGGATAAATTGGGTACTTGACGTTACTTGTAGCAAGCCAAAACTACTCCTTTAGAGCGTGATCATAAATGACCTGGTGTAAATGACGTAGATGGCTTTAACATATATCTTGTTTGTTGGACTGTTTGGCAGGAACATGGCCAACTAGATGGTTACACAGCTGAGGAGATAGAGGTAATCTGGATGGGATTGTCTTCTTCTTTTTCTATTGAGCTTTTTTATGCTGTTATGGTGGTCACGTTTTAATGTTTCTTGCAGGTGATTGCACAACTGGCTAGACATCATAGGAAAAAGTTTCCAGACTTTCAACATGCTTCCCTTCAGGGATTTTTAGGAGAGGTATAGCTAATATGTGAAAACTTAGTGGTGCCGCACTGTTTACTTGTTTAGTGATTCTCTTCTGCTGTTTTGTAATCTTTTTTCTTACAATTGGGGTGAAACAGAAATTCGGAATTCTTTGCTGCATTCTACGTATATCCGTCATTATTGAGAAGGAGAAAATGTTGAAGCATAAAGAAATCAACTTTTTTCATGTTCACGAAGGATTTGTATTGGTAAGTTCATCAATATCCTGCCACCTTTTGTACAAAATTTAGTGGTAGACAGAACGATCAGCTAATGTGTAGAAATTTTTAGGAGAAAAGACCAAATAATGACATTATAAATAGGGTGAAAAAATCTATGAAAGCTAGCCATGGTTTAATATAGCGACTAAAAGAGGAAACTAGTACCTTTTGAGTTGTAAACGTCAAAAGAGGAAGTAATGTGCTTGAGCATCTGAGGGATTAATTGCTCAAAGGTGTAGAGTAATACGCCTCTGCGTCTGAGGGATGGATTAATGGCTCAGAGGTGGAGATTAATTTTGTGAATTATGATTATAGAGACTACCTACTTGCATTTTGTATTCTGCTGGGTGTTCTTGACATTTGTGTTCAGGCCTTGGTTGAGAAGGAGGGCCGTCAACTGCTTCCTGGTTTACAGAAGCAAATCGCAGATAATATTCAGCAGAAAATAGCTAAAGAAGCAGAACACTTAAATGTGGTAAGCAGTATTGCTATAGATGGATTTGTGTGTGAGAACTATCAGTGTCATATTCTAACAGTTCCCTATAATATTTAGGTCTTTCATAAGAAGATTTTGGTTGTAGCTCAGAGAAGCTTCTTGGAGTCATGTGCTAAAGTTTAAACAACTCTGTTTATACAGGCAAGTCTAGTGCGTTGTTTCATTAGATGTATATGAGCGAAATGGGAAGTAGCTGACGTAAGAGTGCATTTTTTTTTCATCATCTTCTAAAATATCAGCGTCAGATCATTGTCTGACACCATTATACCATGACATCCATCAGGTTTTATCAGACATTGAGACATATATAACTCTACAAGTCATTGAAGCTCGAGTCGAGGTTCCATGAGGTTTTACACTACATATTGTCCACAACTCCACATTATCATGGTATTGTTATAATCCGGTTTAACTCTGCTGAAGAATGGCTTTTCTCACAGGTGAGCTACTTCTTGAATTTTTTAAGTTTTGAGCGCTGAATTTGTATTTTGGTCATAAAAGATATGAGGCTTCTAAGTTCTCTGTGTTATATGGTGAAGCACTGAAGCTTGAAGATGGATTTGACACTGGAGATTTGGAGAAGGTCGTATAAAGGTCTGACAACTTCATATTGAAGAGGGTATGAGAATAGTTGTTTCCATTATTTGTTCTTCGTGTTTTTATGTTCAGTAACAAGATAAACTTAGTTTTCAGTTTGATGCCAGGATTCTGGTCTCTTGCGAGCTAAACCATTATTCTCAGGAGCTCGATCCCGTGTAGAGTAGACGAAGTCCTTGCATATATGAAAGCTCGAACCAAATGCATGTTCACAGGAACTTCCATGGTATGAAGTGTAGAACTATAGTCAGTGACAGTAGACAAAGTCATTGCAATTAGAAAAGCTTGAACCTGCTTCAAACAGAAGCTGTGTACTTCACAAAGATTCTACAACAGGTATGGTGGACTAGTTGTGTACCCTTTTTTCTTTTTGTGTGGGTGAAGGGAGGCTACTTAATTAGTACTTCTGTATTGCATCATGCAGACATGAACTACTATGTACTTCTTGCTTAGTAGCAGATCTAAGAAAATGATTTCAGCTGATTATTCGGAGCCCGAGCTCGTCGCCTGGAAATGCTGCCGGAGCTCCAAAATAGAACCCAAGGCTCATGATACATCGGATATTCGGATTGCATCCTACTTATTTATGAAGAAATTTTTTATATAGTCATTCTTGATGCTTTGGAATTTAGATGAGCAACAATGAAAAAAACTTGGTTTTCAGTAGACTGTAAAGTCATGTCGATCATCATACGATGTTTACCTGATAATCAACATTCGATAAGATTCGGTACATTCAGCTAAAGGTGAATCTAGCTACATGTAGACACTCAAATTCACCAAAAAAAACTTCATTTCAACATTTCATCATCATCGTCCTTTTAACCGGCTGAAAAACACGTGAATGTGACGAGTTGACGACCATGATGATAGTTTTGATTAATTGACAGGGCCATGCACAATGACTGTAGACGATGTCATTTTATAGGGTTGAATTGTACAAAAGATGTCACTCTCTATGGCCCAGGAGGCCACATCAACACGTATAGCTTTCTCTCAAAAAATAAAAGAGAGAATTATACTATACAAATGTTACGTGCTAATGACATATTCCCATTTTTCTTTGGCAACAAATGTCATCATACACAATAAGAAACGACAAAAGTTTAAGATGGGATATGCTATAGTAGGTACACTTGTTGTCATAGACTCATAGTAGTATCACCCTTTTCACTATATTGATGATTGCATCACACATCCATGCAATGCGAGTATGTGACCCCAACATACAGGTTCGAGTTCCGATTCCGTATAACTACTCGTTTTGCTCACTCCTGAGTTGTGAGGATACATTTTAACATATCGGCAAATGACAATCCCCAATCGCTTCCATTTTTTTTTATATATTGACACGTCACATAGTGAAACTCGATAATTTTAAATACCCAAGCGAAGTAAGATTGCGTGGGCATTCTCATCTAAAAACTCTTTACAGTGACCCTTAAAGGCTTAAATTATAGGGTCAACAACCACATACTCCGCAACTCTACAGTCCACATTAACATAACCATAGTGGCTTCTTTGAGAATTTTTTTTTGTGTTAAAAAGTGTGTATCAAAATCCCAAAAGGTGCCAAGAAAAGGGCTTCTTCTTTTACTGGACCCAAATCACACAAAGTATTTTAGTACTTTTGCAATTCCTTTGTTTTGCAGAAGGTATATATTGCTCTTGTAGAAGAAACCAATTAATTTCCCAAACTGCGGTTCGTTTGAGTATTCAACAAGCTCCAATTAGCAAATTTCTCCGGGTTTGCTTCTTCTGTTCTTCCCTAAAATACGCATTACATTGGTTTAATTACAGCTTCTTCTTCTTTTTTTTTTTCTGTAATTTTTGGTGTTCTAGTTTGATGCACACCATATGTTTGTTAGTTTAGTTTTTACTGTTTCATTCTCATCACCCATTAATTTTTCATGCAATTTTTTTGCTGTTTTTTTGTGAAATATTGATTTTTGTGCTGAATTTGATGATTGGGTACTTTGCTGAACAAATTATTTGCGCAAATATTATGTGGGTATGAGAAAGATTGCAGCTTTGGTGATTGTTTGAATTTAATTGGGGGGGTTTCTATATAGAAAGGTATAGACTTTACATTTGTAGTGGGATTTTCATGCAATTACCATTCGTATTTAGTGTGATTTTCATGCAAGTACCCTGTCTGCCTGTCTCTCTACTCATTTCTTTTAGAGAACTTTGACAGTGTTTCAGACTTGGTATTCCTCCGATCTTTCTGTGATCTAATTGCTTAAGTTCTGTTTCAACGCCGATGTCTGTTGTCAATCTTGTCATAATTTTTTCTTATTCTTTGTGTTTTCAGTTGTGGCATTGCGTGATTCATGTGCACAGTGGATATTTCTGCATAAAATTTTATGCTACTTTAGGTTTTCCCTTTCAGGCAATGTGTTATGTCCAGAATTACTGTCTTTGCATTTCAGCTTCATTAAAATAACTGCAAAAATTGGAATTATTGATACGAAAGTAGGATCGATGGGGAATCGGTGTGACGCCTACTTCATTTTGTATTTAGAGTGCTTAATGAGATCAGAATTGATTGTTTATATGAGAGAATGCAGCATTAGATCAGTCTGACTGCTTCTGTAGCAGTTTTTAAGAATGAACACAGTAGAGAAGTTAGGTATTCATCCTACTTTATTTCATGTATGATTAGAGAAAATGTTGGGATTAGAACAGTTTCTCCAACATTCTTTTGTTAAAAAAATGTGCTGGCTTCAATTGATTTGATTCATAGTGTATCTTCCTACTTTAAATTTTTTTTTTGACGGGACTTTCAATGTTATGTATACCTCAGTTAGTCAGGTTTTGTACTTCAAAAGTGTTCTGAAATTCTTGTTGATTGACATCCGAGTTTCGGCCTTAATTGTGTTGACCTCAAAACTGCTCGATCTAATAGTTTGTGGCTCTTTCTGACTTCTAGGATAATTGACACTCATTATGGGCTTTGTGGAAAAAGGCGTGGTAGACGACAATCTGGAGTCAGCGGAATCATGGTCTCTCACCCGGCATACATTTTCTGATTTATCGTCTGTTTCACCCGTATTATTTTTATTTCTTCTGAAAGAATGTTATGTCTACGGTAATGCTTCTATTCTGAAACTCTATTTAGGTGTCTTGATTCTAGATTATCTCTACAACTGTTTTGAATTTTCCATGCTTTGATTTAACTTACTCTTGCATACTTCATCCTGGAAACACCAACTAGTGCTGTGTGACAATCATATATGTTTGTTCTTAACATTCAAGGTAGTTTGATGTAATTGGTACTGATAAAATAATCTGGTGGTGGGTTCTAACTTACTGGAACTAGTTATGTGCAGCCCTAAAAAACTCCATCTTTTAATAATAGATGCCAAATTGCTGTATGATGTCTCACTTTTACTTGTATGTATATTCCATGAATAAGTCATACTTGGTTCAGATGATGATGGGAATCAACCCAGGCGTACAGTGGGCAAGTGACCTTTGTATGATTTTTTGTTTATGTTGTCTTCGACTTTGATGTCTATCCTTCACAACTATGTGGCGCAATTTAGTGTAGATGATAGGAAAGCAGGTCTTACTAATTTTGGGTTCCACAGGGAAATCTAAAGCAACTGCGAAATTCCGTGCTCTCCAACAACAAGTCAATCTAGCTCTTCAAAACAATCCTCAGCCTGGAGCAGCTGTTTTTACTGTCCGCTGCCTCTATGCACTGCCACTATTTGAATCTTATGCAGACGGATTCAGTCACTTGATTGTTTCTGCTCTTCGTAGATTCCTAAAAAGTTACAACAATTATGCCGACTTGCTGGAAGCACAGGATCTCGCTGCACAGTTGTTTCTGGATGTTGTCGAAGGCTTTGTCATCCATGATGAAAGGATTCTCATAAAGATAATTGAAGTTTTCGACGTGAAGCTGGTAAATTTTCAAAATGCTCGATGTGGTCCTGAGTCAAAATATCTTACTTCTGACAAGGCTGAAGCTTTCATCGAGAAATACATATTACGTCATATAGAATCCCAATCATACATGACAGCTGTCTCTCTATTGGAGCAATTTGGTATTCGTCACTTTGGAGAAACTTTTCTCTCTAAAATGATTGAAGTTAATGATTTTAGGGCTGCAGAGAAATGGGCATCATATATGGGCAAGTCCATGTTGTGTCTTCTTGTCGAGGAATATGTTAAATTGAATATGCTCAAAGAGGCATATGGCATTATCAAGAGGAACAATCTACAAGAGGAGTTCCCCATTGTCTATCACAAGTGTAAAGAAAGGTGATTTTCTTTGCCTCAGGGCTCAGAAATTAAACACTTACCTCCTGTTTAAAAATCAGTAACAATGGTTTAAATTGTAGCGCATTGAAGACTCTAGCTGAAAAAGGATGTTGGGATGTGGCTGAGGGAAAGGCTAGGAATGACACCCAGCTTGTTGAATACCTGGTGAGTGTAATCAGAAAGTTGCTCTTTCCCAGTCTGTTCTGAATATAACGATCATGAACTTTCGGGCTAAAACTTACTGGACGACTGTTGGGCGTAATTCTTGATGTTTCAACCAACTTTTTCCTAGACTTTTTAGCTCTCTCTTGTCACTGTTTTCTTAGCATGCTTCTTTTCTCTCCACCAGCCCTTTTTTTTTGTGGAGATTTGGCTGTCATAATCTGTATTTTTCTGTTTTAATCTTTGAGGTATCTACATGAAAGGTAAAGCGCGATGGCTCCTCATGACTCATGAGGATATGTATTCAAACAAGCTAGGCAACTTACTGTTCCAACAATTATGATTTTGTTTTCCTTTTTGAAATGATGGTTGGGAGCGTGTGTGGGGGGTTTGCGAAGAAAGGGCTGTTAGTTGCTCTTCTCTTTTTGTCAAATGAATAGCTAACCCCAATTTCAAATAAAAAGGTATATCTGGCGATGGAAGCTGGCTACTCTGAGAAGGTTGATGAATTATGTGATCGGTACTCTCTTGAAGGTTTTGTGAGAGCAAAAGGTTAGATCTTTCCAACTATTATTTAATTGTACATTGAATTTTGTCAAAATTTATTGTGGTAAGAATGGTTGAAACTTAAAATTTCATTTTTTAATTTTATTCTTTTCTGTAGATTTTTAGCTATATAGGAAGAAGTTTTTCTTAGGTGTGTTACTCTAGGAATTGCTTTAAACCATTGCGCCAGTCAGAAGGTTATGCTTGTTAGTTAGTTTCTCAAACAATAAGGTATGTGTGCCCATGGGGTTGTGTCCTTTGGGTCTAGCAAGACATAATTTCATAAATGTCTTATGTTCCTTTCTTTAGTGGCTGCAGAACCTGAGATCCTGTATCTTGAGAGTCGCTTTCTGCAACTTCATGAACTGTCCATAGATGAAATTATATGGGTTGATGGGGCTGACACGCTGCAAACAGCAACTTCTTATATTGAAGGCTGTAAAGTGGTGGGTTTAGATTGCGAGTGGAAGCCTAACTATATTAAAGGCAGCAAACCCAACAAGGTATCTGATGATTCCTCAACTTCTCTTCTCGACTGCATCCTGCATCCTGCTTCGCTCAGTTCACCTCCTTAAAGTCCGGGAATGTGGCATTTTAGAGAGAAAATGTCGTAACCTGAATTTAAGGCATGTGGATGTCAGTTGGAGTTTGGAATTTCATATTCCTTTAGTGTGTTTGCCCTAGCTTCCTAAATGATGCGATGTTTCAATTATTACAAGTTTGATATCTCTCAGATGAGATCCTTCATCCGTTTGATCTTGAAATTTGATGGAATGTTTCTGCCCTAGTTGAATAAAACTTTCTGTAAGACTTGATCTTTTCTCTGTATCCTTTCCTGCTTCTCAACTCTTTTTTTGATCCCATTTCAATCTACAGGTTTCAATCATGCAAATAGCTTCAGAAAAGGTTGCTTTCATAGTTGACTTGATTAAGCTTTATAATGATGTACCCGAAGTTCTAAACAACTGCTTAGTCCGCATTCTTCAGTCTCCTGGAATATTAAAACTGGGTATGTGAAATGTTGAATTGCCAATTCAGCATTTTGATCCGTCATGTAATTTGTTGTTTATTTGCTTTCCCTTTTTCCTTGTCATTTTATCTTCTTCCGTACACCAGCAAAGGGATATAGGAGAACTTCTTTTGAACTGTTAGGGAAGTTGAGATGATATATGCCTTGTTTGATTGTGATTGACTAATTGCCCTCTAACGACTGTAATCTCTTTTGTTCTATTCATAGGCTATAATTTTCAATGTGACATGAAACAGCTGTCTCGTTCTTACCAAAACCTGGATTGCTTTAAGCGTTATGAAATGCTTTTGGATATCCAAAAAGTGTTCAAAGAGCCTTGTGGTGGATTATCTGGCCTTGTGAAGGTACTTCTTTCCATCCAGTATGTTGTGGGTTGCATGGGGCACAAGTGGCTGATTGTAAGATCTTTCTTAGAAGTTAGCCTCCTATTGCTAGCTGAAGGCAACGTGTTTTTTTTCCCCTTTTCTGTTGCTATGATGAGCCGATGATATTGCTCTCTGATAGAAATTATCACCTGTAATCGATTTGGATGCAGAAAATACTGGGTGCTGGTTTAAACAAAACGAGAAGGAACAGTAACTGGGAACAAAGGCCTCTAACTCAACAGCAAGTTCGTTGAATTTATCTTCATTCTTTGTAGTCCTCTCCCCCCCCCCCCAACTTTGTTGCTGTCTTGTGAACCATGTGTCTTATATAATTATGCTTAACAGTTGGAATACGCTGCCCTGGATGCTGTGGTGCTCATTCATCTATTCCAACATATCCGCAACCACTCTCATCCTGCCGATGCAGAAGGTTCTAATGTCAAGATGGAGTGGAAATCCCACATTGTAAGTCCCCAGACTAAATCAAATGATTCCCTTTTTAAGACGGTCCCTGTGATGTGGAGTTTCGATGAGAATCAGGCTTCAAGGTGAACATAGTGTTTCTGTGTTCCAACTCCTAGAAATATCAGATTTAGCACTCGCAAATGTTTGTCTGGATCTTCTTTGCTGTGTAAGAACTGCAATGCCCCTTACACAGTGTCTGATACCTACTGTAGTTTAGCCTGATTACCTGAAAATTTCAGTCGTATAATCTTCACACAGTGTCTGATACAGTTGTTGCCTTTGTCTTGCCTTGGTGAAAATATTTCAAGAATTGTCGTCTGTGGAATAAGTCTATGCATCTGATTAAATTGACACAGTTGCTCCTCTTTGTTATTATGCAACTTTTGGAGATTTAGTGGTGTAATAGCGGTCAGTTTGCTAAGACTAAGCTGAAATTGGAGCCGAAATTGATCCTTTTCAGCTCCAATTCCTACAATGTTCATGCTGCCACCACCATTCTCTAAATTCCTCGTTTCCATCTTGTGTGCATATATGTCTTTACGTCAGCATGAAAGTTAGATGCATACAGAGTTTATCTTCATCTGCTTACTCCTCTTCTGTTCTCTGTACAGGCATCACAAATTGGCGACACCAAGAAGTCATCGAAGAAAGACCTTAGAAGAGAAAAGAAATGCGAAGCTAAGACGGGTCAGCCTGAATCATGTTAAGCTGCTACAACCACAATCATCTATATCTCCAGTTGACATAAATTTTACATACATCAAGAATTTGGTCAGCTGGTAACATTCAGAAGGTTTTGTGAATATTTATCAATGTAAATATCGAAATGCTGAGAAAAAAAGTTGATGTATATCTCGACTCTCTTGTACATATATATATATGCACCTTTGTTAAGCCTGCGGCTTCTTAACTTCGGCATTTTTCAAGCATTCCTGTTTTTTTTTTTTTCTTTTCCCGGTCAAATTTGAGTTTACCAAAATTAGGAGTAGATGAGCATATAAGAGGAATGCTTATATTTCTTTATCAGGTAAAAAGTGAAAGGTGACTCCTGATATTATGTAAAATCACGAAAAAACTACCTTATATAATGTCAAGTAAAAACATTTACCAATTTTCTTATCCCCGTTTTAGCTCCCAAAACTCTCTTTTTTCTCTCCGTATTTTGTTGTTGAATTAGGTGAAGAGGTGATGATGGAATTATTCCCATCGTCACCTCGTGCACAAGCTTACAAATATGGAGGTGGTCGGAGAATTGAGTATTACGGGATCGATCACACGACAACGGTGGATAAAATGTATGTAGCAAGGTCACGTGCCCGTGGACCGCCCAGCGGGATGCGTAAGCCGCCACGTAAATCGACTTCTGTGGTGTTTTCCGTCAAGGCCTGGTATAATGATCCTGAACGTAAGAGGAAGAGAAGGGTAGCCAAATATAAGATCTATAGCATGGAGGGTAAGGTGAAGAGCTCTTTTAAGAAAGGTTACCCTTGGTTTAAAAGAAAATGCGTTCGTATTGTACATGGTTATTAATATCCAATGAAACGCAAATAAAGCCTTTTCTCTATCATTTTTCATTATTATCTACCCCATCAATATGTTACGCATATATAAATTTAACTAATTGTATATTTTAATATAATTTGTCAAACTTTGTAGTAAAAACATGGGTTATGTAGATAATTTAAATTTTAAGGGGGCATCAGGCATGTACCATCAATTTTGATATTTTAAGAATATTGTTTGGGGTATGAATGAAGTGAAAATTATTGGAATACTTGATGTTGAACTTGTGTTAGGCCCTGTTTGATAGGACGTATTCTCAGATGAATTCAGATCAGTTCAACATCATTCAAATCAGATCAGATCAAATTAGAGTCATTCAAATTAGATCAGATCAGATCAGAGTCATTCAGATCAGATCAGAAATGTTCAAATAACTATCTATATATTTGGTCCATAATTGATACTAATTCGCTGGAATTCAATCAAATTTTCAACCAATTCAGATCAGATCAGAATCATTCAGATCTCATTCAGATCAGTTCAGTTCAGAAAGATGCAGTTTTATCAAACAGATCCTTAGTCTATTTAACAACAAAAAAAAATTATGTCTTTAGAAATATTTTGGCAATGTTTGGTAAAAACTAGCTGAAATTGTAGTTGAATGATGAAATTGTAGCTGAAAGCTGAAAGTGTTTAGCTGATAGTAATAGTAGTGTTTGGTAGAATTAGCGGATTTAAGAGCTGATATATTTAAACTTACATAAAATACATTATATATTTTTAATTTCATTTTAATTTAGTAATTAAATGAGGGTAAAATAAGAATAAAATTATGATAAGCGAGTTTATTATTAAATAATCCGTAAAACAAGTTGCAACACATACATACGGGTAATGCTTTTGAGATTTTGAGTTTGAGCAGATACCAACAATCTTTGACTGTACTAGAGACGGAGCTGTAATTCCTATTTGGGGGTTTTGGAAGACGATGAAGATCTTTGTTGCTGCTACTGCTCCTTTGAATAGATTCAGAGGTATTCTTCTTCATTCCCACTTTTCTCGCCTTTTCTCTTCCGTTTCTATAATACCTTCTCATATTGCTCATCGTCCTCATTTGTTCCTTGAATTTGTCAGAGATCAGTCCAAATTAGGGTTTCGTAATGTTGATTTCCCCCTTTCCCTCTTTCACCACTTGATTCAGTTACGACCTCCCCCTTGTATTATTGATTTCTGCCAGCTTTTTACCGCAATGTCCAAGATTAAACCCAACCCCCCTTTTACCACTCTTATTACTCTCCTTAATCAGCTTGAACTGTCCAGTCTCCGCCCCAATGGACATTCCTTTGGTATTCTCTCCAATTCTTACTGCCGCTTGGGCCGTGTCGATTACGCTTTCTCTATCCTCGGCAAGCACTTTAAGCTTGGCTATCCTCCTAATATTGTCACCTTCACTACCTTGATTAATGGACTTATTCACAACTACCAATTACCCGAAGCTGTCAAATTGTTGGATAAAATCGTCAACCTTGGTTTCCAACCTGACCTTGTTACCTATGGTGCTATGTTTAAAGGTCTCTGCCGCACTGGCAACAATGCCGGTGCTCTTAACCTGCTTAGGAATATGGAGTCTAGAGGCGCTTGTAAGCCTAATGACGTGATATACAACACTATCATTGACAGCCTTTGTAAGGACCGGTTGTTACCTCAGGCCGCCATCTCTTCAAGGAGATGAAAACCAAGGGCATCTCACCCGATGTCGTAACATATACTTCCTTAATTCGAGGAATGTGCAGTTTGGGGCAATGGGATGATGCTAAGCTCTTGTTGGCTGAGATGATGAACACCAATGTAGCTCCTGACGTTGAGACCTATAGCATGCTAATTGACATGTATAGTAAAGAAGGAATGGTTGATGAAGCAAGGGCTATATTTAAATTCATGACTAATCGAGGTGTGAATCCTAATGTTATTACTTACAATGCTTTGTTGGACGGGTACTGTTTGCGTGGCCAAATGGAGGAGGCCGAGAAGCTCTTAGAATTGATGGTCAAACGTGGTTGTAATCCTGATGTTGTGAGTTTCAACACCTTGATCAACGGATACTGCAAGTATAAAAACATAGACAAAGCCCTAGATGTCTTCCGACAGTTGAAACTTAAAGGAAATTCCCCATCTGTTGTCACATATACCACTCTTATAGACGCGTTGTGCAAGGCCAAGAGGCTGCACTTTGCACAGGAGCTATTCAAGGAAATGCAAACTCTTGGGCATACTGCAGATGTTGTTTCATATTCTTCATTGCTACATGGCCTATGTAGAGATGCCCAGATTGATGAGGCAGTTGTATTGGTTAGTGAAATGATACGCAATGGTGTTGTTCCCAATATAGTCAGTTATAATATCCTTATTGATGGGTTCTGTGAAGCTGGACGCCTTGGAGAAGCCTTGAATCTGTTCTCTTCTCTTAAGGCTGAGGGGTTACACCCAAATGTGAAGACATACACAGTGATGATCAAAGGCCTTTGCAAAAGAGGGTTGCTGAATGACGCATACGAAATATTTAAGAAAATGGAAGACAATGGATGTTATCCGGATGATTTGGCCTATAATACAATCATCAGAGGTTTTATTTGTGGCGGTGACATCAAAAACGCTTTGCAGCTAGTGAAAACCATGAAGCTCAAAGGGTTCATGGCAGATGTGGAAACTACTTCCTTATTTTGGGGCTTACTCACTTCTCACGATATTAGTGAAGAAGACAAGAGGTTGCTTCGAGACTTCTTTGATTCCTGAACACGTGCTTTGTTGCATTATGCCATTTGGATTAAGCTTGGTTTTTTTTCTGTTCTTTAAAGCTCTGGTAAATAATCTGCATTGTATGTCTTGACCCTTGATGCCTCGGCCAGCTCGTCATCGTCTTTCTTTATCTTTTCAGCTTAGAGTGTACTGTCATGTACAAAGGGTCCAAACTTTTAACTGAAAGCCAACAAAGGGATTCTTAGTTGCAGGTTATAACAATCTCGTCTATCTGATTATCGTTGTGGCTCTGATTTTGGAACAATCCTTCCATTTCTATATGCCTGTGTCTTTTCGCTGCTGTGTGTTTTTCTGCTCTTCCGTCGTGTGTGCTAGTAATGTAAATGCCGGCGTTGACTTGTTGACTTTGGTTTGAGAACAGTCTGAGTCTGAGTTATCTACTACCGAGCAGACTACTACGGAGCATCTGTTATATCTTACTCCGTATATGTAATTATGTTAGCTTGGTTTATGTGCGTGGCTTCCTGTCGTCATAATTTCCGGCTGCATCAAGATTTTTTTTAGTTTCAATAATCAGGTAAACAAAAATTAAGGATTAATAGATTCTGATGAACAATAACATAAAGCAAGGAACTGTGTATGCAGTAATGTAACTTTTCCTGCAATTTTCTTTTTATCTCGGTATTGTTTATTATGCTTGCATTTACAAGATCATCTGCTATAATGTTGTTGTGTACATTTTCTGTTGCACATTGCTGGGCTTTCTTCACTTTAAATAGACTGCCTCTTTTGCGTTAACTATATTTCTGAGTATTGGCCGATTTTTGTAATCGCTTATTCAATACTCCCTCCGTCCCCCTTTAAACACCCCGTACCCAAAATATCCTCGTTTTGATGAGGGTGTACATGGTTAATCAAAGTTCCAAAAAAAATTATTTGGTGAGTTAGATAAGAATCTTAGCAAAAATTTCATGCAATTTTTTGGAACTTTGATTAACCGATTAGTGTGTACACTCTCCTCGATAAGGGTGCATTTTGGGTATGGGGGGTTTAAAGGGGGACGGAGGGTGTAATGTGGAAGTGCCTGCAAAATAGTATTACATCAAGGCAGTGGCAAAGGTAACATTCGGACTACATCCTGTTGATACGTTGCGAGTTGGACTCAAAACGACTCACAAATCAAAATAGTATTACATCAAAGCAGTGGCAGCAATTACGAGGGCCGGTTCGTCATCCCTCCTTCATCCTTACGCTACTCCAGGTCACTTCTCCTTTCTTCATTTTCGCCGTTCTTTATCTTCTCCTTCATTTCCTGTTGATTATGACTCAAACCCCCAATTGTTCCTCCGGTCCTCCGGTCCTTCATTTACATTAGAGAAGAATGTAAATTAGGGTTTTCTGATCCCCAAATCCCCCTTTCTATTTTCCACCACATGATTCAGCTCCGTCCACGCCCTTGTATTATTGATTTCTGCCAGCTTTTTACCGCAATGTCTAAGATTAAACCCAACCCCCCTTTTACCACTCTTATTACTCTCCTTAATCACCTTGAGATGTCCGGTCTCCGCCCCAATACTTATTCGCTTAATATTCTCGCCAATTGTTACTGCCGCTTGGGCCGCCTCGACTACGGTTTCTCCCTCCTCGGTAAACACTTTAAGCTTGGCTTTCCTCCTGATATTGTCACCTTCAATGCCTTAATTAATGGCTTTATTCATACCGGCCACTTACCCGAAGCTGTCCAATTGCTTGATAAAGAAGGAATGGTTGATGAAGCAAGGGCTATATTTAAATTCATGACTAAGCAAGGTGTGAAGCCCAATGTTATTACTTACAACGCTCTTTTGGACGGGTGTTGTTTGCGTGGCGAGATGGAGGAGGGGGAAAAGCTTCTAGATTTGATGGTCAAGCATGGTTGTAAACCAGATGTTGTGAGTTTCAGCACCTTGATTAATGGATACTCCAAGAATAAAAAGGTTGACAAAGCCCTGGAAGTCTTCAGGGGGTTGCAACTTAAAGGAATAACCCCAAATGTTGTCACATATAACACTCTTATAGACGCTCTGTGAAAGGCCAAGAGGCTGAACTTCGCACAAGAGCTATTCAAGGAAATGCAAACTCGTGGACATTATCCAAATGTTGTCACTTATTCCTCGTTGCTACACGGCCTATGTAGAGATGAAAAGATTGATGAGGCAATTGCATTGATTAGTGATATGAAGAGTAATGGAGTTGTCCCCAATTTAGTCGTATGTAATATCCTTATTGATGGCCTATGTGAAGCTGGGCGCCTTGGAGAAGCCTTGAATCTGTTCTCTTCTCTTATGGCTGAGGGGTTACAGCCAAATGTGAAGACGTACACGGTCATGATCAAATGACTTTGTAAAGGAGGGTTAGTGAATGATGCGTATGAATTAGTGGCTTACTCACTTATTTTGTGGAAACTACTTCCTTATTTTGTGGCTTACTCACTTCTCACGATATTAGTAAAGAAGACAAGAGGTTGCTTCAAGAGTTCTTTGATGCCTAAGCACATGGTTTGCTGCATTCTGCCATCCCTATGTTGGTTCTTAGAAATTCTGCTTCGTTTGAAAACAGTCTGAGTTATATACTAATCTATTATATGCTATTGTTTAGGTTCACTTACATGGTAACCAGAATTGCTGAGTGAATAGAAATATGTGAACAATTACATAAGGCGAGGAATTGAGTATACATTAATGTAGCTTTTCACAAAAGTTTCTATTTTTTATATTTGGGTATGGTTTTATTATGCTTGCATTATTTAGGTCTCTGTTTAAATTAATGCTTATACTCAAATATCTTGCCTTGCCATGAGCAGTTATTTTGAGGTACCAGGATGCTAGATATAGCTAGGAGGAGGCCCTTCATATCAAAAATCATCGGAACATAACATTGCTCTTTTGCATCTTAACCTTTTGTGCTTTACTCTAGACTTTCTGTGACACTTAAATGGCTTTTTGTCTTCAAATAGACCGTCTCTTTTTGTGTTTAACGATATTCCTTCAAGACTGTCCTTTACGCCTTTTTGCTAATCGCTTACTATATAGAAGTGGCCTGAACAGATGACGCTCGGTTCTATTTTGAATCATCGCAAGGCGGGTATTACCATGCAGAACTGTCAGTTCTGAGGGGTGTTGCTTCAGCTTCCTTCCTCTGCAGAGAATTTTCAAATCTCTCTCTCTCTCACACACACACACAGTTGTGACTTTGTTATGGCAGGATTCTAGCAGTTATGAATCAATTTTTTATGCAATTTGTTAAATCTCAAAGGGTAAGATTTTTAGCTGATTACCTTTGGAACTGGTAGAAGAATATGCTTGGATTGCATCTCAGTCTAGCTACCATGGCGCTTTCGCTTGGAGGTTGCACTCTTTTGATTGGGATTCTGTCTGCAGGTTGAACAAACTAGAGATTGACAAGAAAATTTCACTGCATCTTGTAGTGAAGTAATCTGTCATCACCTAGCTAGTCTTTGCTAGCCTAGCCTGCCTGAGTGAGTGAGACCATTGGAACTTTGTGTGAGACGACTCAAAAATTATCGTATTGTTCATTTTCATAAAGTTGATCCATCTCTGTGTGAAAACATGTAACGTCCAGTTTTATTCCAATGATAATAACAATAATAATAATAAAGAGTACTTGAGAACGAGAAGTGTGCTATCCCCGATGTCATACTTGTGGAGAGACTCCGACGTTGTTGTATAGAAAACTTTTTGTGTAATTTTGTTGTCAAGTACACTACACAATATGTTCCGCCACACCTTTACGTACCAATTTGATTTGGTGAAAACTCAAAAGCAAAAGATTTGATTCCCCTACATACAATTCCTATATGTATTGTACGAAGTAATGCAACTGCAACTCATGGTTAAGAATACACAAACTCAAATTGACGAGAAGTTGATTACTCCGTATTCATTCATCGTAAAAACGCGACAACTCGAAAACTATCATAATCCACGACATGAGTTAGAAATTTTACATTCCCTATTTGCGCACAAATACACTGGTCCCATAAAAAAAATATAGTTCAATCCATATGGAGTATTTTAATTTAATATGTCGTCGTTTTTTATATTGGCGGGAAAATTTCAGATTAAATATTAGTTCAGCATTTAGAAAGCGGGAGAAACAAAAAATCTAGAGAGAGAAAGAGAAAATCTTAGAGAGAGAAAGAGATGAAGGACGGCGATGGAGATACAGAGAAAGCAAGATTACTGAGCTTGGCCCTCGATTTCGGCTTCGATCAACAATCTGCTCAAAAATGCTTGGACCGTCTTATCCTTCTCTATGGTAATTCATTTCCAAACCCTAAGTTTTTGGTCCTAAAAATCATGTCCTTTTATTATGTTCTTTATTGTATTTATTAGTTTGTTTGGTGATTGATTACTTCTGTATGACGATTCATGTTAGCCGACTCTGAATTGTTTTGGTTGTTGTTATTGTTGCGGTGGTGATGATTAGTTACTCTGTTGACGAATTAGTGTAAATTAAATAGAAATTAAACCTAACTATTACAATAGAGATCCGGATGTTAATTTAATTTTTAATGGATGATTAAGATTTCACTTAATTGAGATGGAGAAGATTGAAGGCTAAATACACATTAGTACAAATTATCATTTGATATTAGCCAGTTACCGCGTTTTGGCCTAGGTTAAGCCGATGAATAGGACTCATTGTAGCTATTAGTCTCACACTAGAACAACTCAAACGTCTATTACAAGTTTACAACTTTGGAATAAAGTTGTTATCTTTGGAATTTCTCGTGTGTGATTGATTCGTGTTTGATGTGTAGGTGAAGATGGGCAAGATTTTGTTACTGTGGAGTTGTGTGGTGATGATTTTGTCACAATGCTGGCTGAGTCGGTTGAAGACACTGACGAATGGGATGACCTACAAGCTATGGAGACTGAGACATGTGGTGCACTAAGCAGCATGCTGCACACAAAAATTCCGACTGATCAACTTGAAGATGAGAGGGAGTTAAGAAACGATGTACACATCATAGAAGATTCTCCTGTAAAAAAGATCCATCAAGATGTCCTGATGGTTGATTCTTCCAGTGAAACTGAGGATTCAGACTATGACACTGGCCGTAGAAATTCGTCATCTGCACAGCAGTCTGGTCATCATCTGCGCAGCAGCATTAGGTCTACAACAAAATCTGGAGTAAGATTTCCTGAGCACAAGTTTGTTTGTTTTTGTGTGTGTGATTCAGGCTATAGAAATGATACGTTTTCAAAATATTAATGTAAAACTACTGCAAAGTTGTGAGTCTGTCATACCAGTTACTTAAGAACTTCTAGTGCATGTGCTGCATATTCTTGTTACGCTAGTTTCTCATGTATTGCTTCCACAAACTTTCCTTTACCGTATGATCTAGATAAATGCTTCTTTGCTCCCAAGTACATTCCTGTTTCCGGCACCTCAGCTGCAATCTAACCATTTTCTGAAAGATGGCTGCATTGAACTAACATTAGTCGTGAATGATGAATGTCAAGTCCCTAATGATTTATGGCTTTTTGAAGGTGAGCAATGTAACTAGTGACTCAATACCTTCAACTTCTCGCAAAAGGGATAGGACCACCTCAGAGAGCCATCAGGGAACGAACAAATGTGAAGGAACTCTAAGCTTTGAAGAATTGGAGGCTTTGGATGATTTTGAATTAGCTAATGTTGTTATATTCGGTAACAAGTCTTTTCGCCCTTTGCAACACCGAGCATGTAAAGCATTTGTACAGAACGAAGATAGCTTTATCCTTATGCCAACAGGAGGTGGAAAAAGTCTGTGTTACCAGGTGACTATCTTCATCTTCAGAAAACAAAGTTTTTATTGTTTTGTTTGTCATGGTAGGTCTATAACCCTATATAGATTCATGCTCAGTAATTTTGCTCAGACATTGTTTGAATGCTGGAACTTTAGAGAAGGTTAGTGCAAGAATATTGTTGAAAGTATTCTTCATAGTGGCTGTGCTTTGCGTTTGGCACAACATGCAAACATTACACCCCAAGCAAAAATGCAGTTGAATACTTAAATACATATGTAACCTTGTATCAAAATCAGAACTATCTTTTGGGTACTAGTTTCAAAAGATGAGCTCTTGCATCTCCAAAATGTGGAAAGTTGCAGAATTTTGTCAGAGCATAGGATTGCATTCTGAAAACTGCTTAACTGTTCTTGATTTGGAGTACTCGACATATTCTTCTGATGTGACTTTTGAGTTGCTTATTACCCCCGTTGATTTTTTTTTTGTTTTGCATGATCTTGCAGCTGCCAGCGACCCTTAAACCAGGTGTGACAATTGTGATATCCCCACTCCTCTCCCTGATACAAGATCAGATCATTACATTGAATCTAAAATATGGGATTGCTGCAACTTTTTTGAATTCCCAGCAAAGCGCTTCACAAGCCGCCACAATTCTCCAAGAGCTACGGTAACATTTCACTTATTATTTCTTGAGTTTTCATATGCCTTTCTTCTGGTACTGACAAGTATATGTCTCTATTTTCTTTTGACAGGAGTGACAAACCTTCTTGTAAGCTTTTGTATGTGACTCCAGAAAGAGTTTCTGGAAATGCTGCTTTCTTTGATACTTTAAAGTTCATGCGTCAAAAGGTTAGTCATGTGTGTCCTTGTTTGGTGATTTGATTTGGTTAAGCTCCTCTTCTTGTAGCACAAGTTTAACTGAACAAAAAACTGTCACATTTCATCTAAATCACAGGGACAACTGGCAGGCTTTGTTGTTGATGAAGCACACTGTGTGAGGTATGCTTCTAATTCAAAATACATATTGTAAAGAAGAGGTTTAGGCTACACTTAACGCTATTTAAAAGGGTGAGCTAATGGTGTAATATTGTGCACTCATTTCTGGATTGGGGGGGTGGGGGGGGAAGTCTCGAAATAGAAGCTTAGAAATTGGATGACATGAAGACTGTGGGTAAGTTATGCTGTGTGACCTACTATTGGCAAGAAGGAAGATTGGTTGCAAGATCTGAGAATATGATGAAATGCAATCAATAGGTAGAGTTGGGGATACATTTGATTAAACGTGTCACGACTCATGAGAGGTCCAATTCATATGCATGAACTTTTTTTTTTGTGTGTGGATGGTGATAATGATTTCACAGTGCATGATACTCGCCTGGAGAATAAGCTACTTGTCAGTGTTTCAAGTGCTTCTTTTGGAGTTTTGGTCATTTAGTGCACCAGTGTCCCTGATAGTTTGTTTTGATTCACTTTAGTTACAACCTGCAACTTGGAGCAAACTTATTGTTTTTTTCATTATGTCATTTGAAAAGGAAGGAATTGCCTCGTTAGGTGTTACTGCAGTATCTGTGCTTGTTTGCTTACTTGATCTTCTTTATTTTTAGCCAATGGGGACATGACTTCCGTCCAGATTATCGGAGATTAGGATGCCTTAAGCAAAACTTTCCAGCCATCCCAGTAATGGCATTAACTGCAACAGCAACTCATTCTGTCCGCAAGGTAATGATTCACGCAATTTGGATTCATTTGCTGTGCTTATGACTTGAGTTTCTGCTCCTTATTTATAGATATCTTCTGCAGGACATATTAAGTGCATTGAGAATACCTCATGCTATGGTGCTGGAGAGAAGTTTTGATAGACCCAACTTGAAATATGAAGTCATTAATAAGACCAAGGAACCACTTAAGCAGCTTGGTGAAATACTGAAGGAGCGGTTTAAAAATGCTTGTGGCATTGTGTACTGCCTTTCGAAGAATGAAAGTGTTGAGGTTTCAAAGTTCCTGAATGAAAAATGTAAGATCAAAACAGTGTTTTACCATGCTGGTTTACCTGCTCGTCAAAGAGTTTCTGTTCAACAGAAGTGGCACACAGGGGAAGTGCAAGTTGTGTGTGCTACAATAGCTTTTGGCATGGGAATCGATAAGCCAGATGTGGTAAGTAGAAAGCCTCAATAATTGCTCCACTTCTCCCCAGTCCCCACTTTGTTATGTGATTTGATTTCGTGAGCTTTATCCTATCTCGTGATTGTTGAATACAAAATCGGGCTATAACAAAATGGGCATTGTTTTGTTAAGCCTGTACTGTAATCCATCGTAATGGCAAGTTTTTCTGGTCATTCTGTGTGGAGAAGTGCTTATCCTCCTTGAGGATAGGTAATGTTATTCTCTTTTCTTCAGAATTTCTCTGACAATACTTTTTGTTGATGTCCAGCGTTTTGTTATCCATAATACGATGTCCAAATCTATTGAAAGCTATTATCAGGAATCTGGAAGGGCTGGGAGAGATAACCTTCCTGCAGTTTGTATTGCCTTGTTTCAGAAGAAGGATTTCAGTCGAGTTGTTTGCATGTTACGTAATGGGCTAGGTTTTAACAAGGAAAGCTTCAAGAGGGGGATGTCCCAAGCTCAGAAAATGAAGGAGTATTGTGAACTCAAGGTGAGTACAGTACAATATCTTCATTTCATTCCATCCTGCATATTGTCTGCATGACTGTAACCTCTCTGGCCAAGATTCTAATACTCCTCGGAACCTTTCAGGATGACTGCAGAAGAAAAACCTTGCTTGCACATTTCGGTGAAGCTTTTGATTCAAAAGCATGTAAATATGGTGCTAATCCTTGTGATAACTGTTTGAACAGTGAGTAGTCCTTGCACTTTGTCCTCTCTATTGAGTTCTTGCCAGTCGCAACTTCTGCTCACTGTTCTGTTCCGCTACCAGCTTCAAGTGCTCTTCTCCCCCGAAAGAGCAAATGGGTTAATGTATGTAATTTTTAATTTCTTTGGTCATAAGCAGACAGCAAGCTTTGTGCAAACCAGCCCTGGCAAGGCTGCAACTGTCATTACCCAATGGCAGCACATCAGATCAGATGGGCCTCAATCTCGTGTAGCAACGAAGCTACAAGGATCATATCTGCCTTCGAAAATTTCCATGATATCTGGCCCAAGTTATGAGTCAGGGCCAGAAGGTGAAATGTGTAGCAGGGTGGGAAGTTGGCATGAATTTTCGACATTGCAATAGCATCATAAGCATAAGGGTTTCTGAGTTTCCAGGTTTTCGGACTATTTGCCATTGCCCTACTGTGTTCCTGCAGCTAATGATGACATTGGTGCAGTGAGCCTTGTATTGCACTCATTGATAGTGAGAATTGTCAAACAAGTGACCTCCAGAAATTGTTGTGGTGTCAATGATGATGATTCCAGAATTTGAGATGAATCAGATCAATACCACAGGCTTTGTAGAAAGAAGCGGCGTCACTTTCTGAATTCTGACAAACAACCCACATGCCATGTCCATTGCTATGCATACATCCTATTGTTGCGTAAAATCGTTCTAAGACATTTCACGTTTTAGGACGAAATTTGATTACATTAGTCCTATTACAGACATACTATTTTCGTTCACTTGAATTGTTAACGTTTTGTTTACATTTATTTTGCATGTTACTCAAATTTCACGCGAGCAATGAAGCGATTTCCAATATGAGCTACATGCAATTCTTCTGCTAAAAAAGGGACATGAAATTAGAAATGTTATTTATCACCTGATGCAGTTCTATTCTAGAATCTAGATGATCATTATCTCCATTGGTCTTGGAGGACCAAGTTAACAAGATAGAATTATTTAGAACTTAAAAATGCTAAACTAAGGCAATTAGCCAACAAATGGTCAGTAATCATTTGACTCATTGACCCAGAAATGGTCTGCTAACATTTTCTGTACTCTTGTGACACAAATTCAATATTCGAATACATACTAGTATATAATAACGTAAATCCAATATATAAAGAGATCGAGAGCAACTACTATTTACGCAAAATGCGAAGTTCAAAAATCAACATCAATCGAGATAACATTATCAAAATTTTGAAAGGAGACAATAAGTCTCGATTGCTTTGATGTCCACCACAAGCTGCCAGCAAATGAAAAGTTCCAAAAACCCAATTGACATTTTAAAAATTAATTTCAAAACATACCTAAAAAATAATATACTTTAATTTACGAGGGAAAATAAATATTATTATTATCATGAAAACAAAAACAAAAAAAAAAGTCAAATTTTGGAAACTTTATTGACTGTTCTTTACTCTTCCCTCTCTAACTAATGTGAGTAGTTTGTTGCTCATTCAAACCACTGTCTGTCTCCGTTTACCTGAAAATTAAAACTCCATAAATTCCTCTTTTTTTTCTCTCTCTCTCTCTCTCCTCCAAAACCCTAATCCCCAAATCTCCCAATGTCATCTTTGATCTGAATCAAATGTGTGTTTTACGCCTCGTTATTACTTAACGGTATGATTTTCTTCAAAACCCTTCATATTTTTTTTCTGCGATTGTTATAGTTATTCTTTCTAATTGTGAGAATCAATTTTATTTTATTTTATTTTGTTATTGCATTGGGAAAGTTTTGAACTTTGAAGTTGGGTATTTGATTTTTTTGTTTAATGTTATATTTTGGGTCTTTTTAGGAACTTTTTTGTGTAGAAAAATGGACCAATGTGACTGATTTTCTTGGTGGGTGTTGCTAATTTATTTCATTTCATTTCAAATTAGTGGGTTTGTTTTTTTGTAAGTTTGTAGATTTTATAGAGTTTTAATTTGTGAAGAAGCAATTTTGTTTGGGTATTTAGGTATGAATTGCTTGTTTTCACTTATATTGGTTGATTTTATGTATAAAATCTATGTATGTTGCTGTGTGTGATTATTGATTGTGCAGTGTTTTAAATTGGTATGTGTGTTTAAGAAGTTTTGAGCATTTGGTACAAAATGTAGTGCTTGCGAATTCTTGTAGAATGAAGTTCATAGTTGAGTTATTTGAATCATGATGAAAATGCAAACCATTGCAGAGAGCTGCCTAGCATATCTGGAATCTGTAGTTGATGTAGAGGTTGCCTTTGGGGAGAGATGGCGACTGAGGGAAAACGTTCAAAGGGACGCTTCCTCTACTTGTTTGATTGGAATGCTAAGTCAAAGAAGAAGCTCTTCTCGAACAAGACTGAATCATCTGGTAATTGCGTCCTCCGTGTTGAAGATCTAATTCGCTGTTCCACTTAGCTTTCTTCATCTTGTTTTGGTTATGAGGGGTCGGGGGTTCATGGACTCGTATGGGTATATGTTGAGTTTGTGACCCTTTTTTTGTATGTTGTCATTTCAGAGGAATCTAACCAAGGGAAGGAGAATGGTGACAATATGGTGATTTCTCAGTATCTCATGGTAAGCTATTATCTGAATCGTTCTTTTGGGCTTTTTTTAGAGGTACTGAACTACATACTCCGTATGAAAGCTCTCAGCTCTGGCATTTGAGAGAAACAAACACCGGCCATACTCACATGGTTTTCTCAAGGACTTGCTTATTGACTAACCCAATTTCCTCTCTAGTACGTTTTAAGCATAAGACTGATGTTTCCCTCTTTGATGTTTCTCTAGAGGGAGATGCGTGAGAATGGTAATCATTCTTCTTTCAGAGGAAATGCGAACTACAATTATGCATCGTCGGGAAATGGAGATGATGATTGTGGAGCAAGACCCCCTGGGGTGGTTGCCCGACTTATGGGATTGGATACTATGCCTACCACAACTCCGTGTGAGGCAAGTTCTGTTTCACCTTATGAGTCTCCTGCTGTTAACAATTCTTATTATTCTCGTGGTGCTGTCTCATCTCAACAAGGACATCACATAATGGACTATAGCTATCCACCTAGCAAAGTTGATGGTTTTTCATGGAACTCTCCAAGAACAAGCAAGTTTCATGGTCGGGCAATTGAGAGGTTTCAGACTGAGGTATTGCCTCCAAAGTCAGCTAAACCGATTTCAATTACTCACCATAAGCTCCTGTCCCCAATCAAGAGTCCTGGTTTTGTACCTTCTAACAATGCAGCTTACATAATGGAGGCGGCTGCAAGGATTATTGATCCTTCTCCCCAGATATCTAGCAGGGCCAAAATCTCATCACTTGGTTCTCCTTCATCTTCATTTAGAATGCAAGATCTAAAAGACAGGATGGATGCTGCTCAAAGATCCTTCAGGCTACCTGAGACACCCAAAACTCCAAAACAGTCTCCTCGTGTGCATCAAGTGAAAGGAACTTCGTCTGATAGGTCCAGTCACAGGTCTTTGTTTAGAAATATTATGGGTTCACAAACAAGCAATTCTCAGAAAGTGAAAAGCAAAGGAAAGTCCATACCTGTGCCTGCCCAAAATAAAGCCAATGTGCAGAAAAGGGAGGGTTTAGCAAGTAGTGACAGCAGGGGTCGGCCACTCAAGGAGCGTAAGAAAGTTATAACAAAGCAAAAGGAGCCAAGTGCACAAAAAGAGTTAAACACACAAAAGGCTGGACCAAGTAGATCATCTAGAAAGAGGACTTCTGGTGCACTTAGACAAAATAATGATAAGCAAAACAGTGTCTCTCACAGAGATAAACCAACTCCGAAGTCTACAGGTTCAGACCCGCTATCTCGAAAAACTGCCTCTAGTGACAACTCTACTGGTCCAAGTAGAATTGTAAATAAAGTTTTTGTGAATGCTGTAAATGGATCAAAGAAAGCTGTGCCAACAACTCTTAGTACTGAAAGGAGACCACTAAATGGTGTTACTGAGAAGCGTCCTTCATTGAATAAGATGAAAAATATATCTCGAAGCAAGCAAATTCCTAGAGTTGATGATTTGGGTGAATGTTTGCCAGACAGCAAGGGTAGAAGAGCTGTACAGCGTGATCGATCACCACGTAGTGATTCCAGGAAGGACATGGATGTTATTTCATTTACATTCACCTCTCCCATAAAAAATTCCGGATCCCTGTATTTGCAATCTGCTGAGGCCAACGGAACTTGTGAGCGTCATTTCTGTGGTGATACTAATGATTGTGGTCAAGCAGACGCAAAAACTTCGTCATCGACGCCAACAGGGTTGAAACTTATTGACAGTGGTTCTTTGAGTCGTCTTTTGGAGCAGAAGCTTCAGGAGTTAACAGATAAAATAGGATCCGCTAAATCAGACTCGATGATTGAAGGGCCTGAGACTGACTCCATATCTTGTATGTCGGAATCAATTTCATTACATGGACTAGGGGGCACTGTGGAATATGATGATTGGTCTGATAAAGATCAAACAAGTGCTACGTTTGATGATGATTGCACTTCGTCTATTGTATCCAGATCAACCCAGAAATGGGAGGTATGTTCTACATCCTTGTATCAGTTATCTTTGATTAATAGGGAACTATAATGTGTGTTTCCTGGCCCTCCATCTTAAAGTTTTTCTTCTATTTACGTGTGTGAGCTAATAATCTACAAGTGTATCATTGCATTGAGAGTTCCGCATAAAACTGTAATTTAGTTCTCCAGCTATGTCCCTGTGATTGTATTGGTCTTTACCAATATTGTCATTCACTCTGACACCCAAAGTGGGGAGGGAATGAGGGGACAATCTTTCTGATGAAATTATGTTTGTGAAGTGGACAGAATTCATACTGTAATGAGGAACCAGTATATGAGATTTTTTGATTACGTGTTGCTGTTTGGAGTTGCTTGCTTCTTGTACACCGATTCTTGTCCTTTCAACACTAGATTAAGAGATTCGTACATTCAGTACTTGCATCTTCATTATATAAAATGGTACTTAACTTCATCATCTGTAAAGGAAACTAGATTAAGTCATTAACTCGATAAAATCTGTGTCACACTAAAACTTCTAAACCAGTGAGTTCATGAATGGCTCTGCCTTCCTGTTTTCTTTAGTGTGAATGTGTGATCATCTTTTTATAAGCCACACACATCACTTATCCTCTTTCCTATTTGCTGGTGACTAATTTTAGCTTCACTTGTGGATCCAAGTGGTGGCTTCCTTCTGCATACCCCTATAGTCCTATACATAAAAGCTAGGCCTCTGGTGTTCAGGTGATAGAGTACTAGAGTAAGACACACTCATCGTTGTCCTATCATTTCCGAGAGTGTGATCCTTGATTGAATTAAGCTTAGATTGTCACGCCTGCAATTCTTCAAATATATGTTGCTCAGAGCCTCAGACATGGTAAGGAGTATCCTACAGCCTACACAGGTGTGTGTCCAGGATTCAAAGTTGGCTATTTTATGAAAAACCTTATCTTTTGGCCTATAGTGGAGAATCCAAGTTCATATTATACCTGAGGTTTAAGTTTCCTAAGCTGGGGTATGTGAGGTACTATGAAATGTTTTGAGTAACAATGCTTCAAATAGCCTTGTATACTAGTAGCTTTAACTTTTGCCATCAGATACTGCACCAAGTATCTTTTTAAAGTCTCAATTTCTTTGTTTGGTTTGAAGGGGGGGTGCTGAAAGGGTTCATTTCACTTGATAAGTATACATTCACTTGCAAGGAACAACCATAACAAAGAGAAAAGTATAGGCTACTCACATTGAGTTAGCAACATAATTTACCCTACTTACAACTAGAGGCTACATATTGTAGTAGAGAACAATTTATTACCTTTGCATCTCCTTGAACTCAATAGAAAATACTATAAAGAATGTGATCAGCACTGCAAGCTTGCAGCTGACTTTTTGAAATTTGGCTTTAGCCATACGACCCATTGTAGTACGCAATAGTGTCGTATACTTAACTGTCAGACATGTTTTTTTTTTCCTAAAAAAATAGTCTAAGTCCGAAAGTTGGCATGAACCCATGAAGATTCTAACCATGGCTAATTTTCATTTGTTCTCAAAGAACATAGCAGTATAGCACCATGGCACCTTTTTAAAATCTTAAAGGCTGTTCGGGTGGTTGCCACTCATATGCACTGAAATTGAAATTTCTTAGGATTTCCATTCCACTAAACGGAGGAAATTGCTTACTTAGCTGATGCCCCCACAGGAGTAGTCTGTCTGTCATCCTTGTACAGCTTGTACTGAAGGGCAAGCCACAAATTAGTAGAACTAACTAAAGTTTTTAGGCTGTGGCAGCCTAAAGACTTCGAAGGACCTTTTGATTAGGCTACTTTAGCATACCATAGACAGGCTATATAGTCGGAAAGTCAAAATTTCACCTTTCAAAATCCCTGCCCATCTTCTAAAAGGATCCGATTGTCTCTAATGGCAAGAATCTGTCTGGTACCCTGGCTTGAGAAGGAATAGCCATGGACCAGAGCTTGAGTGTTTAACTTACGATCAAGCATCTGTTGTCGTGTAGCACTCAAGAAGGAAAACTGCTGCATATGTTATAATTCCATTGTCCTGCAATGCTGCATAAACTTAGCAGATTATTTGATTCACTCTGTTTATGTTGTGTAGGATTTTGAAGGTATTGAAGAGCAGAATGTCATCGGCACTAACGAAGAAGCCAATCAAGACTCTGAACTTGAAAAACGTAACATCTCTATCCCAGAATGTTCTATTTCCGGAAGCTGGATGTCAGCAACGACAAGTGATTTTACTTATGGTAAAGCTCGACTTCGAATATTATATTTGACATAAGGAATTAAAATTCACCCTGATAATTCCCCTGTAAGGTTTTTATTATCAAAGTGTGTAGTATTTAGTGTATTTTCCTACGTGTGTGTGAGATTGAAAGCTGGATGCCTTGTACTAACCTCAAACACAAGTGAACGCCCAATACGAGCAAAAGTGCTGTGATTTGAGCTCAGTGAGTTTCAGTATGAAATGTTTTACAGTTCAGTGATTACTTGATAAATGATCTACAAGTTATCCTCCACTGTAAATATACTGTTTAAGACTTTTGCGCTAAACAGTTGATTTTGTTTTACCGCTGCAGCACTTCCTAACTGTGGTTTGACTATTGAGTTGGTTTTTGTATTTCAGGATATGATGAGCCTTCATCAGCTCGATCTCAGGAAGTGATGAGTAGCCTCTCTACTGAAGGCGTGCATCCAAAAGAAGATGAAGCACAATATGACACAACAACATATTGGGAACTGGAATATGTGAGATATATGCTTCACTATGCTGGGTTGAAGGGATCTGGGTTGGTTGAGGATTCAAAAATTATTGATCCTGGTTTGTTTGATCTATTGGAAAATTTGATAAATGCTTCAGGCAGGACTACAGATCAATGCTCCAAGCTTGAACGCGAAATCTTGTTTGATTGTGTTTGTGAAAGTGTTAGCATAAGGCATGAGCGAGCTACTTATGGAAGCTACAACGCATGGGTCAAATGGGGTATTCTGCTTCAAAATGAGTGGTTAACCGAGGAAGTGTATAAGGACATCTTATGTTGGCAAAGTATGGGAAACTTAATGGTGGATGAACTTGTCGACTGGGATATGAGTACTCCGTCTGGAAAGTGGCTTGACTTTGAGTTCGAATCATTAGAAGAGGGAATGGATATTGAGGAAGATATAGTGGCCTCTTTGGTGGATGAATTAGTGACCGATTTGTCTGTACAGATCCTTTCTAGATAGTACCATCTTAAATCTTTTGACGCCGATCTACATGTCAAGGAACTAATCAATTAGCTAATCAGCTTTTGGAATCACAATGCAGTAGATGTATTTATTCTTTGAAAGAAGTTGACTGCTGACAGAAAAATAGGGTCTCATGTTAGCAGAGTACAGTTATATGACTCGGAGACATCATGCTTATAGCATCAGATAATTGGAAGCCTCTTGTCAAAGACAGACTAGTTTACCGGATGTGATGTTGATATCAGGTTTTAGTTCTGAGTTTGTTCCGGTGTAGCTTTAGTATAATAGAACCCCCTAGCTTAATGGTGTGGCGGTGATTACAGGCATAATCTTTTGGTGAAGAGCGATGTCAATACGACTCTCTCAAGTTTGGTTTGCTGTAATTCCTTGTTCTTACATATGTAACTTCTCTGATTGTGGAGAGGCTGAAAACAAGTCAGAATGAGCATTTCCTGTTCTGTTGTCTCAGGTAACTTATATTTTTTAGTTAAGATTGCACAGTTTTAAAACCTCCATCTCTCTTTCTTTATCTTGCCCTGACAATTATTTCTTACCTTTCTTTTATGTAAAGTTCGGGATTTGTCGTCCTACTTATGGACCTCAGCATTTGTTCTTACCCCTCCTGTGAAGGTGAAAGGCAGGCATGAATTGTGTACTTGTATCTATTTTTGTTTTTGTTGTCCTGCACGCCAGTATACGCACGTTGGGTGTGTGTGTACCATTGTGTTTGGAGGACTTAACACACTGTTATACTAAAACCTTGATCTAAAATGGACATTTTGGTGTCGGAAGCTCAAAAGTCAGGTTTGTCAAAGCTCATCGCTCTCGGCTATTGTGGGCTGTGACTGTTACTAGGATTACTATGGCTTCTTACTTATTAGTCTAGATCTGTTATGAAGGTGAGAATTGGAAAATGATGTTTTAGGAGCTTGAATGCTGGATCTTAGCTGGGGGCAAAAGTGACTGCGTCCATAAATGCATGTTTACTGATAATGATAGATAGAAATAGCATCTCATCCATGCTCTTTCGTTTCGTTAAATTCTTTGCTTCAGATTTCTGCAGATTTGTAAGAAATCGAGGAATTACTAGTAGATATTTCACTCGGCCTTGTAATCTTTTGGTTGGTCGTGTCTTTGCATCAGGCGGGATTCTTTACCTGTATGACGTGATTATTCTACTAGCTAAGCTAACTGATATCTGTCGTCCATGGGTTAAATATCGTCTCTAGACAGCTATCATGTTAGCCAGACCACAAGATGCGTCATATAACATTATAACCCATTTGGTGTAAAATCATGTACAGTGTGAAAACTGATGTGGACAATTTTGTTGATAACTAAATTCGAATTGTAGGTAACAAATGAGTTCAACTGTCATTGTTAGTAGTACTACAAAGAAGCTTAATCATGTTGCATGCTACATCTAGATCTGAAATGTCATTGTTATAAAGAAGCTAATCATGTTGCATGCTTTGACATTTTGTCACTACAGATTTTTTTGATGTGATATTATCAATTTCAATACTGAGTATATATGGTTCTAAAACGCAAGATCATTGTGAATAGGGTGAACTGATGAAGTATCATTGTGTACAAACATTGTAGAGTGATTAAGAAGCGTAAAAGTCACCTTACACGTTTGTAAACATTACCGTTATTACTAACGAGTCATCTAGATATTAGAAGTAACTTTGTAATGAAGTTACACCACATAATACAATCCCACTCTTGGTTTTGATTCATTGGCCAACAAATGCATATGGCTCCTCAAAATGGCAATTAGTTTACTCACAAAAGCATTAAAATTAGCAGTAACTTGGGTGGTGAATCCTGCCACATAGTGATAATATCAAAAAGACACACATCTAGTTTTCTAGGTAAGCTCAATTTGATTTGTAAATTCTCAAATAAGACAATGAAAAAACAGTAAAAAAATTACTTTAAGCGAGAAAAGGTCCCATGTTAACTTCTTTCTAGGGTGGAGTAATAAAAACACTGTAAAGGACTTCTCTCCCACTGGCTTTGCCATTTGCACATGAACATTAATCCGATTATGTGTAGAGTGTTGGATAAGCTAAAGTAGGTACTTAGGCAACAGTGTCCTCCGTTTTAGGCCACTATGAATCTATGGTAGACTGCTAGTTTACTTTGGTAGCTAGGGTGTGTTGTTCTAAACTTGGGTTAACTAAAGGCATGTTTCCACTTCTCACGACATTTCATATAAGATTTACCTAATAGCTAGTTGCGGTTTTTACCGTACATCGTTGTGCCATTACCGTGTTAGATATGTACGATTGTACGATGAGTGTGTAATGGATGCTCCACGTCGTTCACAATAAGCCTCTACTCTTCGATCCTGAAACCATCGATCTCAACTTATAGATTTGAGAGGTTTGTATGCCTTATCTGAAGTTATATACTCGTTATTAGACAATTTAACAACTTTGAGTCGTAACTTAGTTAAAAAGCTGTGTATGTACAAACTCGAAGAAAAATCGACTAACTAAACTGAACTCCGTCTTTATAAGTCACCAAATCTTCAATTCATAAGAACCAAATACACCATAAAATCTCATAGATACTTTCACTCATTTTTCTAAATGATTCCAACTTAACTACTTAATTAAACAAACATTATGCTTAATTACTTGTGGATAGTGATAGACTGATAGTGACTTTTCTTCACTCTTTATTTATTCATTTATATATTTATAACAATAGACTAGCGTTATTGTAGTAGTACTTGATTAGATAAATATGCTAACAAATCATTATAATGGCCTTAATTTAGATCATTTAATTACTTATTTAGGTCTACAATTATTCGAGGAATATTTGATTATGGTGATATATTAACGAACTAATTAAGTGTAAGTAGAGTTTTATTACCATAACCTACTTCCTCGTAATTGCTGCCAGAAAGTCAGAATCCTATGAGCGCCATGATCCTCTACATTCAGGTGTATGATAATCAATCACCACAATTAACATCAGATTCTTGGATATGCTGATTTGGTAGCATATCCACCGTAGAATGAGAATCGGGGGCGCGATTGAGCAGTGTAGCATGGTGCAGTACAGGATTACAGCGTGAGGGTGAGAAACAGACGAACAAAAAACAGAGCACGTGACACTGCACACTGTTTGCAGGCGAGGATAAGAAATATAGGGGTGTGGTAGGCTAGTGACATCACAAGGGAAGTGATCAAAGTGAACGTGCGTCCCTCATTTCATAAATTTTGAGTTTGTACCTCATAATTATTCATATTAGTATATGAATACTTACATGATTCTCACTTACGACTTTACCGTAGATCTAGTTTTGCAACTTTGCATAAAGCATTTACCTTTTGTAATTCCGACGTATAGAGTGTAGACAAAATTTTGATTTCGTTGCATGATAATTTTTAACATCGTCTAGTAACACTTCATTTCCGTCAAGAATTCGTGCAAGAAACGAGAAATGGTACTATACGAAGTTCACTCATAATCCTTTACATTGACATAGATTGGTATTGTCAGGCCCGTGCAACATTTCACTAAATGGAAAATTTTAATTTTCGTAAATTATAAAACGAGTATTGATTTTACGTTCCATTTTAAATTCATTTTTTCGTCTCTAAATTCAACAAAGGGAGTAAAACGTGAAGAAATGACAAACATAAAAACCATGAAAATTTCATCCAACACACATAGACAAACAAAGCAGGCCAAATTGTGGAGTAATTAATTAATTAATTAAATTCATCAAAAGAAGTTCTAGCACCACCACCACCCTACTTCCCTCTATTTCAACTCCCAGAATCTAAACAGCCTCATCATCATCATCATATACTAATACTAGTATATTTAGTTATATTAATCTCTCTCCTCGTACGGACCTCAATTAAATTAACCATATTTTCTTCCTTCCTCTTTACATTTCTCACCAATGGCATTTCCGTTAATACTCCCAAATCTAAGCCCTCTTTATCAAGCCTCCTCCTCTTCTACTACTTCTACATCTTCCCCACTTTCCCATGCAAAAAGTGAACAACTATACCTCTACATAAACATTTCTGCAAATACTTCCATTTTATCAAAAGCTTCTCCTTCACACTTCACACTTCCAACATTTTCACTTAACAAATAAAACCATGGAAACCGACCTCGAACCAGCCACCACCATCACTACCACCACCGCATCAGTAAACGATGTCGTTTCCGACAGCGATGATGATGATGACGACTACATTGACGACAGCAACTGCTCCACCCCATACGTCAGCGCGCCGTCGAGTCCAGGCAACCGTACAACCACCGGTTTTCTCTCTCATCCGCCACCGCCTGGATTCTTCTTCTACAGCGCGCCAACAAGTCCCATGCACTACGTCCTCTCCTCCTCCGCCGCCGCGAGATCGTCATTAGCTCCGGCGGCTTCCGACGCGTCGTCGTCCGGTTCGTTTGAGTTCGAGTTCTCCTCTAGGTTTGAATCGCCGGCCGCGCCGGAAATCGGCGGCGGCGGCGTTGGCGGCGGTGGCGCTATGTCCTCCGCCGATGAGTTATTCCTCAACGGCCAGATCCGTCCGATGAAGCTCTGCGCTCATCTCAGCCGTCCGCAACATCTTCCCCCTTTTTCGTCGGAAAATGGCGACATTATCGAAGAAGACGAGGAAGAAGAAGAAGAAGACGACGTCGTTTTTAATAGGTCTAGAGATGTACGACTCCGCGACAGATCTCAGCGGCGGAGAACTCGATCTATGTCTCCCCTCCGCAGTACGGTGCCGTTCGATTGGTTCCTTCCCTCTGACGACACAGCCGCCGTATCGACGCCGAAAAAGGCGGTCGCGGGAGAGGGAGAAGTTTCCGAAACCGACGGCGAGAAAACCGAGGCGAAGGAGTTTCCGTCCGCCGTGAGCGGAGGATCGGCGAGCTCATCGAGGTGTTCATCCGCGGGAAGAAGCTCGAAGCGGTGGGTGTTTCTCAAGGATTTCTTGAGGAGTAAGAGTGAAGGAAGAAGCAACAACAAATTCTGGCAGAACATGAACATTTCATTCTCGCCGGCCAAGGAGAAGGAAAAGAAACAGAGCGGCGGCAACACGGCGGCGGCTGCGGCGGCGATATTGTCCGACAATCAGAAGGCGAAGAGGAACAGCAGTAGCAGCGCGAAAGAAGCTCCGGCGAAGAAGTCGTCGTCAACGGCGGCGGCGAAGAGGAGGTCGGCGCACGAGATGCACTACGCGGCGAACAGAGCGCAGGCGGAGGAGATGAGGAAGAAGACGTTCTTGCCGTACAGGCAAGGATTATTGGGATGTTTAGGGTTTAATTCCAAGAGTTATGGCGCTCTTAATGGCTTTGCTAGAGCTCTTAATCCCGTTTCTTCTAGGTAATTAATTCATTAATCGGTAATTAATCAACATCTCTCAAGTCTCATTATCATAATTAAATGAAGAAAAAAAAAAGTTGTTAGTTTGTTACTACTAGTAATGAAATTATGAATGTAATGTAATGAAGAAGAAGAAGATGTATGTTAATCAAAATATTTTTGATTAATTACAACTAGTTTGTTATTATTATTATTATTATTATGAATTAGGAAATGTGAGATGGTTGGATTTGTGTATATAGACTTTTAATTTAATTTACTTTTCCTACACTTTTCACTATACTTTGATATCGTGATGATAGTCCGTCCACTACTCTTTTGCTTATCATTTGCTATGTAATTTAGCCTTGATGTTATCATTTCTCATTTGTTATCATTAGATTCATTACTAATTTACGATGACGGTTTTAGGTAGTTCACGTTTGGTTTCAATATGCGAGAAAAATTGAAAGTAGTTTTAAGGTAATGTGGGGGGCAACATACTCTTTTTGTGTCTTAACTACCACAAAAGTGAGGGAGTGTAATTGTGCACTTTTTCTACGTAGCTCTTGAATATGAGAGCGGGTAGAGGAAGTATCCTTTCAATTATTATGATTCAAGTACTAATCTAGGCACATAGCTAGAGCCTAGATTGGCTTTTAATTAAGAACTTTGTATTCTTTTAAAATGAGCTTAATTGGACTAGACCACTTTCAATACTCCTCTTTCTTCGTTGTGTAAATGTTTGCTAGTTCAATTATCATTGTGTCGTGCATATGTCAGCTGGTTTAGTTACAAATAAAAACTCGTATTTACTTTAATCTACTTAACCCTGCATGTTTTCTTATCCGCCTTCCAAGATCGAATACTCGTCAAATAATATATTCATAATCGTGTCGAAGCAATGCAAGATGATGGGTGTATTTACACATGACAATGGAGTGAAGCAAATGGCTGGAGAGCATGTTAAGTTTTGTGAAGGTAGTACGTACTTCTCGTGCACAATAATGTGGAGCGTCGTCGAAAGTCTTAGGAGAGAGAAATGTGTACTTGTATGAATGAGGCAATAAAAGATGGTTATGATGGTTTTATTGGACTCTTGTCAAATATAGAAACGGTAGGAAGAAGAAGAGTTGGGTGTGACCTTGAGGCTGGCTCAGTTACCCCCAATTATTTGGGCCACATGGTTCAATGACAGAGCCATGTTAGGTGGGCAAGGCTCGTTTTTAGTCCCCACAACTCTAATGGTGTGCTTTCAGTGTAATTTTGTTGCTTAGCTTTAATTTGTTTCCACATTAAGAACTATGGAGTAGGGATGGCAATATAACCCGAACCCGCCTACCACCCAATCCACCCGGTCACTTTAAACGGACGAGAACCCGATTTATATGGATGTTACACGGATTCGGGTGAATCGGGTTCGGGTGACGGATCGGGTTCGGGTGAAAAATTTTCATCCGTTACCCACCCGTTTAATTTATTATTTATTTATTTAATCCAATTACTTGTGTAAGTAGCTTAATGATGTTACTTAAATTGTTTTTTTTTTTTTTTCATATTCAACTCACCCGTTTATCACCCGATCCTTCCGATTATTTCATGGGTGATGGATGGATCGGGTTCGGGTGAGAGATTAGTCGGGTGATGGATGGATCGGGTGGATAGATGATAAACGGGTGATGGATCAGGTGAAGGTCCATCCGATCCGAACCCGATCCATTTACATCCCTACTATGGAGTACTCCGTCTCGTACAACATGTAATTGTCTACAAGCCACAACTTTATTCGTCTTATTATTACTACGTGTTACTCCTATTTATGAGATGGATATCCAATTACTCGAGACAAACTCAATCTCGTTACTATTTGTGAGTCGTCATATGTATTTCATTCTTTGATCATTCGATTTAGTTTAGATTTCCGTTAGATAGAAATATAGAATTACATAATCTCCATATCTCGACAGTTCGAAACCCCTGAATAAACTAGTTGAATTACGTGTCAACTCGATCAACATTTGTTCACAACAGCCACAATGGGTGGATTACGTGTTTAAATGTGTGAATCATGCATTATTGTGTATATTCTTGCATGGCCTTAACTCGATGGTAGTTGGGGGAGTTTTGGAATGTGATGGGCATCATGAGTCATGACCCAAAGCAAGATTTTTTTGCTAATTTTGCTGATTGTCTTTTCTTTGATTGAAAAGTGAATGGATATTCTATTTGAGTCCGATTTGTGACAAATCTGACAATGAAGTTTCCCTTTAATGATATATTATCTTCGTTATTTTCTCGATTGCAAAATTCAAATTCTGGTCTAGAATAACCAAGGTGGATTTTATTTGTTCTATAACAAAATGAAATACTCCGTATCACTAGATTTTTAGGTTGAGAGTGGGGTTGGAAAATGGAATGTTGGATAGGTTTGGTTGGTGCTAGTGAGTAATGAGCCACATTTTTTTTATTTATAGTGGTACTTTTCAACGTTTTTATGTAAGCGGGTTTTATTAATGTGATGATGTCCCTTAAAAATTGACATAAAGGGACCTTGAAATTTAGGTATACGACGTTTTTGATACTTGTTTTATTTGCTTGTTTAGTTGCTCTCATTCTTTCGTGTTTATTTTGATGCCCCTCAATCTTTATTCTACACAGTACGTACTATACTCCGTTCATTTGATAGATCACTAACAAGTAACAATCAACATTAGGTATGAATTCTTGTCAAATCTCTAAATACAAGGCCTTTAGTCTAGCTTTCAAGCTCAATGTACTTATGGTCGAACAAGCATATGGTCGATCTTTCAAGTTTTGGTTCTCCTCGAGCATGGTACAATAAAATTCAATATTGGTACTTCTATTGATTAAGATGGATAATATGATTCAAGCTTGAGAGGAGTGGTACAAAATGGCAAAGTAATGTGATCGATTTGGATTTAATTGATTTTTGGAGTTAACAATCCGAGTTTTATAAACTCCACCCATGAGTCCATGACACACTAAAATAGCATGGCAATTCGAGTTATTTTTTAATGCGATGATTTTGTCAAGTCATTTAATTTTAATATTAAGACAGATTTACTAAACTTGATCTATATAATGGATAAATATTGACAAAATTATCACCCATTTTGGCTGTTATTACTTTTTTTTAAATGAATCATAGAAATTATTACATTTTATAACATTAAAGTTAACAAATTAATGGAAAAAGAAATTATATTTGCACTATGAAAGTGTTGACTTCATCACAAGTCCATAGTAAATGCTCAGTTGACCTAAAAGAAAAAACATTTTGTTGCTTCTACTTAATTCATGACAAAGAAAATTTACTACCTTTTCAATCTACTGTGGACGTTCTTACCTCGAGTTCGTCAAATAAGAACATTTAAAAAATTATGATTTATGGAGCATGGGGCTTGGCAGTGTTGATGAATCATGATTATGAAAGTTGAGCATTTAAATTGGTTGGTGATACACTGCACTGTGCTCCAACTACTAATTTTAGTTCGTTTTTGGTAATAATTTTAAAGGGACGTGGCTTCTCTCAGAACTAGAACTGTAATTTTGTAAATATTACTTCGGGACATTGATAACGGAAATAAGAGCAGACGCACAAAATGTTTATTTTTCTTTGGATTTCTCAAATTTTATTTAACCTTTGTGATTGTATTGTATATTCAGCTGATTGTGATGCTTCTGACAAACATGGAATGAAGAAACTTCATCTTGAAATTTCAGATCCGTTGTCTCAACGTATAAACTTGCAACAACCAAGTCATTACGCTTAGATAGGTTACTGACTAGGTGGTCGGAGCCTGTTTTACTAGTTTGCACCATCCGATTTTGGTATGGATATATACAAGTTAACTGGAACACATTAAATGGTAAACCTCGCTCCTGTAATAAATGTTAGTACTGATGTGTTTCCGTAAGTTGAACTTAAAAGTTAAAACATATTAATTTAACCAAGTACTCAGCAATGTGTTATGGGGTTTGGGTGAGAACATTTTCTAAATCATAGTTTGGATGTTAGTTATTTTCATATCTCAACCATGTGCGTATCAGTGTCTCGATCTTGTTGTTACTATAGTAAAATAAAATTTAATAGCGGATTATTCTACTATCAATCAAGACATAGTTAAGAAAGAAGATTTTATAAACCAAAATTTGGACGAATGATATAATCACTTAGATGTTGAAAAAAGATTTCATGTCTAGTGTAGCTTACGATTGAAATGCCTACCGGATACTCCTTCATATGGGGGGGGGGGGGGGGGGGGCTAGTATGCCTAATACTCCGTAGCTAGCAATCTAGCATAATCTTTGTCTAATTGCCCTATTATAGCATTTTAACTCTAGAGAGAAAAAAAAAAAGATAAGTCAACTTTTGTCTTCTTCATGTAGTATTGTGGATTGACAAGTTATTGAATTGGAATATGCCCATCATAGCAAAAATTCACCAAACTCTACTGTAATGGTGAATATATTCATTACTGTTTGGATTGGTTACGTACTAACTAGGGGATAAACACTATTGCAATTGGTGTTTTTTTTTCCTCGCTCGTCATTTAATTTACACCAAATGCAAAGTGAATGGTTTCACAAGACGATAAAAGTTAGTAATGAGATTTCAAGTTATAGGGATAGTTAATGGACCAAAATAATCATGTTGTCCCGTGTTACACAATTAGTTACAAAAAGCTTACTTAACTCAAGCTAATTGACATTTGCGACAACAATACAATTACTTACGATAATTCACAATACTATTCCGTAGTCTCTTCACCTACAAGAAAAAAAAAATTGATGAATTTATGAGTGAAGAATCCTGACACTTAAAATTAAAAACATTTCACCTCAATTGGACCCATTAGAAATTCCACAACCAGAAAGGAAAAATCTCCATTATTTGATCTTTCATCACCAAAAAAAAAAGCTTGTAAATTCCATATTATAATTTGATAAAGATTAAAAAAAAAGGCCCAGTTCAGTTGTCTTATAGTAGTAATATCAGGCCTCATCAGAAGATCATCCTGGGACATTTGAGTAGACTGAACCAGACTATACACACCCCCAAAAGCCAGGTTCTATTGCTGACTTCAACTTGTTGCAATTTTGTACAATGTTGCGTGTTGCATTTTTTTAAGGTTTTGTGTCTACAAGATTCTTAATGTTCATGTGTGTCTGATCAACTCAACACAGTGCGTACAATTTTCACTGATAGATACATACGTGTTACCTCATCATATGAGTATACATACTTCTAAATTACAACAGGTTTTGATACTATTAGTACTGTTATGTTCCGTTCAAGGGTGAGTTCAGCTCGTGCACCACATGAGTTCATCCGTCTCTTGTTAATTAGATTACTTGCGAAAAAATTGTCGGAATCGACTTATTGGAGAACTATTTTAGAGTGTCAATAATAGCTTATAGCCTATCTAATCTTAATTAGTTCATCTGTTGTCTAACTGAACGAGTCTTTGGTCGCTCCTTCCCCATACATTTCAATTGTAGTTAATAATTTTCAATTCTACGCGTAATCTTGTTTCTCCATGATAGTCGAGCTTAAAGCCCCCCTACTTACATAAACCAACTAACTTTTGCGTGATCCTATTTCATTAAAACAAATCCTTCCCCACACATTTTTTTCATGTAATAGTTTCGTGTCGAAGATTAAACCTTAACCGCGCCAGCTAATTTTAACATATATATATATATAATACGTTATTGTGAAACTAATAAAATTATAAAAATAAGAGGTGTTCCGTATATAATGTGGTAGACAACAGCAATGGAGATGAGGATGTTAACATATAGGAGTATGAAGGGAGCAGATGAACCCACACCTGCAACTGGAAAATTGTTTTGTATTGGTCCAATTATTTGTTGTAGGACTGCATACCCCATCCCTCATCGTTTTCGGGCACCATGCACCCTCATTTTTCAATATAATCTCTTTCGTACCAAAACGTTTTTCCCACATATGCACGTACGTCTGCCACAATTTGGGATACAACTTATGTAATCATATGACATTGCTACGTGACTTACGTGAAGTCGTGTACTACTGTCTCATTGATTATTATTTTTCGCCACCAAAAATTCAACTATTAGTTATCAATATGAGCGCGACGTATTTAAATCATATTCAGAGATGTTGAAATAGGTAAACTATAGCACCAAGTAACTCATAAGATAAAGTAAGAATCCAATTTGACAACTTATTGATTTCATAAGACAAGGTATGTCAGAGTTAGTCATCCGATCATTTTTTACTCGTTTTAGAAACCTTTACTCATAACTAGGAAATTCTACATTATCATCGAGTAAAGAAGTCGTTATGAAGTATGCCCTTTAATAAGTGCGAATTGATATAACTCCGACTCCTAATAATTCTAAGTTTCCCTTGCTAAGAGCTTTGCCATGAGTCCATGACTAATCGGAATTTAATAATCCATCCGATTTCTTGGGTAGGGACTTGGGTAACATAAAAAACGACGAAGCAAGAGCATGTGAGATGTTTAGCGGAGAATGTTGGGATGAAATGACCAGACAGCATTATGGGCGTAACAAGATGCATATACGCTTCAGTAAATGCTTTGTTTGTCCAAAGCAGTAAAGAAAAAGTCGGGAGTAAATGTTTCAGACCTGCTTTTACGGCTACCGGCTACGACATACCAACGTTGATTCACTTGGGAAAACGCATGCATATGCAGAAATGCCAGCCACACAAGCTCGTAAACCATCGAATTTGTTTGTTTGGATTTAGTCTCGTAAAAATACGGTGGTACAAAAACCGAGTTCTAATGTTATAATAAGATTTTGGTAGGTACTTGTCGAGTATTCGACTTATACGGAAATTTCAAAATGCGTAATGTAATGGATTTATAACGAGTTTCACTAAAAATTCACGATTAGATACATAGCGGATACATACGAATCCTTATACATAACATGAATCCATATTCAATACAAATGGATAACACGTAAAACGCGACAAACCTTAGGAGTTCCATACTCGCATAGTTGCATTTCCCTTAAATAAAATGCAAGTCACATAAAGAGAAGGGAAAGGGAAAGTGCAGTGAAGCGCGGATCTTGTCGCAAAAGTTAACGAAACAAATTGAAGGAGACTGCCTACCCAACAGACAGCAGCCTTTTTCCAGCGTGTGACAGACCAAACTCCAAAGCCCACCATTTTCAGCCTTCTTCGCAATGCTATACGCCTACAGCGACCCCTTATACAGAGTAAATCTTTCGGTTTTTACCAGGCAGTGAAAATGCACAATTACCAAATAACAAGAAACTCATCGTAATGGTTGATATCGAGAATGAGAACATACGACTATACGAGTAGTAATCAGTTACAGGCAGTACCACCCTCTTGGTCTCGGGTGCCATCTCCCGTTAACCCCACTTGCCTCTGGTGCCATCTCGAAAACTCGTCTACGAAAGCTGTACTACAAATCTCTGAAACATGCTCCAAATGTTTCTATGTTTAGGATGCTCGGCCAGCAGAGAACAATGCAAAGATCTTATACCTATATTGTTCAGATTTCACAAAAAGTGCACAGATTTCAGCTGCGACCCAATATGCAGCAGTGCAGGCATTGCTGTAGGGATTTACAGCATCTATCAGCGCCTTAAGCAGCAGTGCAGGCATTGCTATAGGGATGTGCAGGCATTGCTAAAAGGGGTTTACAGCATCTCGGCACCTTAAAAAAAACGGGAGTGGCGAAAACAGGAGCACAACGTTGTTCTAAACAAAATGAGCTCAAGGCACAATGCAAACGCTAGTATCTGGACTCTACATATTGCAGTTATAGGCATCCAATTTGAGAAAATGAGTAGAGGCTTCATGCACACAAGGGCATTCGAAAATTTATCATAATTTTCCCTTGGTAAAGGATCATTAAACTGGAGCAATGTCATCAGGACACTGTATCTAAAAACGTTCCGTATATCATTGACGTTCAATCCGTATTACTGTTTACAGAAGTAGCTCGGACAACTAACATAATGTCATTGCTCGTTAGCAGCTCGTACCACTATCAGATGCTGCAGACATTGCTTCAGGTACTCTATTATTGCTAATCATGAAAGAAAAACTATGGCATCTACTATTACAGCTAAGCCCCAGGGGCAAAATGTGCAAACAATGCACACAAGGAGCGCCTCTAGAAAACCTCTTCCGTAAGACAGAGAGCGCCCACATGAACAGCTCCAAGGAGATGAAGTTCAATTAACAAGACGCAATTCAGTCCACAAATCAGATAAAAGCTGACAGGATATTCTTCTTTAGATTGAACTCATCAGCCTTCACTGCACTGATTGCCTGCGAGAACCATCAGAACATATGACGTTACAAAATAGCCCAAAAATTTAACATCCACCAAAGTTTCGTGCCTTCTAGTCACAGAAAACTCGATTCAACAAGTACAAAATATTGCACGAGGGTCAACAGATCGTGAGACTCACGATTTGGCAATGCTTCACATTTACAAATTGTGATGCTTAAAGCTTCTATCTTGGGTACCAAGACCAAGATGATGTTTCAAAAACAAAAATGGGTTTGTCATTGACAAAATTACCAGCCCGTTTCTTTACACCAACTAAGGGCAAGTACATAAGGGCAGCCCGGCGCACATTGGCGTCCCCGCTAAGCGAGGGTCCGGGGAAGGGTCCCACCACAAGGGTGTAATGAGGGCAAGCCTTCCCTTGTCAATTTATTTGACAAGAGGCTGCTCCCAGGACTTGAACCCGTGACCTATCGATCACACGGCAACACCTTTACCGGTGTGCCAAGGCTCCCCTTCAAGGGCAAGTACATACTACTAACAAAATGAAAAGCAGCGAGAGAGTGGTCCAAAATACCAGGTGGGAGGTCTATACATCATGAAAACATCAAAACAGCACGCAGAGCAGAGTAATAAACCAAACTATGCATACAGAAACATACACAATATGATATGATTTTCCCAACAAGCATGCAGACAATTAAATTTGATTTATATTGAATTAACACATGCTTTTCAATATTTCACATCGAGATGAAGTACCGATGCGAATTCATAATAACCTCTCGGAAATTATATAGATACAATGTGATTTACCTTGCTAAGCATGCGTTCAAGCCGCTGGCTTTCATTTTTGGTATAATCAGCACCCTTGTTCATGCAGCTTTTGGCAATCTTGGTATAGATCTTCCCATACCTGGCATTATGGAAAGCAATCAGAGAGCAGCCAAATAGTGAGAGTAATTTAACAAGAACGTAGATGAGTGTTCATACTAAGTAGAAAACTGATATCAAAACCTATAAAATGAAAAGGAATAGTAATATTCTCACAACCTGGCAGCGGAACCTTCAAGCTTTGCAACTTCTTCCTCCAAACGGGTATAGATGGCCTTCTTCTCTTCATTTGTTGCACTTACAAACTCTTTCACAAGACTCTCCAAGGATTCAACGATTCCAGCCTACATTTTAGGAAGCAACAAAACATTCTAATTTATGTTCATACAAATGATAGTTTAATGAGGGAAACAAAAAACACTACATCAATCACCTTTGAGGTGAGTTGGCCCTTAGCATCACGACTGGTGCCACACTTCTCATTGATAAAGCTCACAAAATCATCCACATCTCGGCCGCCATCATAGTCTTCACCATCTTTGTTGTTCTTGGGGAAAAATTTCAATGTTGGAAATCCACTTACACCGTATCTGCATAAATAAAGGGTCAGCACATAATGGTTACAGGCACCAGCAGAAGTTCATGGAAGGTAAAATATACTGGGTGTTGGAAAGATGCATAGAAGTCACAGCATTTTGACATATAGCCGGAAAAAAATTGAAGAATCAGACAAGTAAGGCAGATAGAACACTAACTTCTCTCCTAATTCTTTATATTTGTCGGCATCAACGTTGGCAATCACCACATCTCCCTCCAACTTGAATGCACTGGCAACCTTTTCATATGTCTACAATCCCAAGAAAATATGAGACTTCAAATTCTAAACAAAACTTATAAAGAAAAGCTTATATAATAAGTATCTAATTCGTAGGTAAGCTAAACTTACTGGAGCCAGTGACTTGCAGTGACCACACCTGACAAAAATTGTAAGCATCAGTGAGAAACAGTTTCATGTGAACTCATATATATACTCTATACCACTTTAAAAAAATGCAGATCTTTTGCCCAAAATCAGGATGCATACAACTGGATCACTTCAACCACAGTCGAGCAATGAGAATGCATCTTATCATCTTAGTATACAGTCATGATGTGTTTTAAACACAGGATGCAAATATAGAGTTAAGGAATTAATAGAAAGTACAAAAACGAGCAAATAACATACCACGGGGCATAAAATTCAACAAGGACATCTTTTGATTCATCCAAAACAACCTCATCGAAGTTATCTGTTGAAAGCACCACCACATTTGATGGAAGAGCTGCAATCTTTACATTGGTCCCTGAAAAGCAAGCTAGCATAAGTGACCCAGGCACAGAGTATACATAATAGTTAACCACTAAAAAATGTAAATTTCCAGGATATAAACTTTCATGAATGACATACTTTCTACGTTTTTCAAGGAAAAAATACAAAATGAATGATTTATATATGCATCGATCAGCCCAAGGGAAGGGATCAGCCACTCAGACATCGCCCCAACCCTGCCAAAGCCGTTCAAAGACGGGGCTAATTTGATTCCTAATGCAGAAGATTATCTATAAATGGAAGTCAAAGATTTGTTTAACTACTAGAACAGACCACGCAAGATCATAATTTGTGGAAAATGAGAGCCTTCACTCGTAGATAATCTACTAGGTTGATAATTATTAATCCACTAGGCTGAAAATTTACCTCCTTCTGAGTTGACAAACTCAGCAAGTGCCTCCGCAGTACGTGCACCTTCATATCTGCACATGCACAGAGCGTTACAAATGGATAACTCGTAGATGAGCAGATCATACATTTGATCACTTGCGCATTTATACATATGACCATCAAGATCAGGTGATAGTACGCAAATGAAAGCACTCACTTCTTTGGCTCCAAGGATCCCTTGGGAAACCACTTGAGAGTGGGGTATCCAGAAACCTCGTATTTGCCACAAAGGGTTTTATGTTCGTCACAGTCAACCTGTAAAATAATTGTCGTTTATTAGAAGAAAACACACACAGACACACGCACACTCAAATATACTATAAGTTCCACAACACAAGCAATGGAGAGCACTGAACATGATGCTAGTAAAAGACTAGTGGTTCACACCTCCCCTACAACCTCCAACCACCCCTTGGGAACCAAAACGTGGACCCAATTGGCATACCCCTTGTATCATTTGGAGAAGAGTGATTATGAGGGAAGCTCTTCTAAATGCTAGTAATCATATGGAAGCTCTGTAGTTTAGCTTACCCCTGAATATTGACCCAAAAGCAAATGAGAAGTTCTAAAAGAAACAGATTAACAACAACAAGTTTTGGCAAGCATAAACTCCTTCGAGTAAGCTTGAGCCAGAAACTTTCAAGAGAGATCGTTAAATTACTTGTAATGAGCACTGGTCTGATCATTGATAGTTTTTTACAGGTTGACTGGGACATTAGGGGACTAGAATTATCATCAAGTAACCAGAAAAACTCTGGTCTGTCAATGATCTTCTCTTAAATCAGATACATTTTAAGTGTTTGTTAGATAGTAAAGCTAGCTAGTAACTTAACAAACTCTGACCTGGTGATGTGGTATTATTTAAACATAGAGTGACACTGTTTAATCCTACATTTGCAAACAATCATTTGGGTATTGAGAAAGTAAAATACGGAACTACCAAATAATTGCCAGGATACATGCGCATGATTGTACTTATACAGTTTCTTGCGCAGAAAATGTGATCCCAAATGTGACAAAGCAGCCAATTCCATTTCCCCACCCACACTAACAAGCATCTTCTAATCAATCAAACACGGTATCAAACAAGCAATTGTTCATTAACATTCTTGTACATTTTTTCGATGAAAAACGAACCCAAGGTAACTAGTTGATAAAAAAAAAAAAAAGGATGGCAATATTACCTTTCCAATCAAAACAGATTTTGCCTTCTTGAAACTTGCACCAAGCTTCTCAAATTCTGGGGCAAGTTTCTTACAGTGCCCACACCTATAAACAATAACAAAGGAACGAAAAAAGTATTCGAGTTAAATCCTGTAACAATTGTTAGGGAAATATACAACATTGAAATGTTACACTTTGTTGTTAAATCCAACAAAATTTACAGCTTCACAGTGAGACTAACAACTCCATAGACTAATGTGTAGCACAACCATTTCCAAAGTAATGCACCATACTCGATATGTGTGCCCAGGACATACACTTGCAGTAACGGCCACTATATATTCATTTTCACTTTAATCCTTACGTTCCAAGGTCTAGTGAGATGACTAAATAAGCCTCGTAACCTTAAAAGTATCGATAAAACTATTAGCCACTACATTGGACTAAAATTTAAATACACTCAGTTCATCAAGCACCACGCAATTACTCGTCACAAGTTCGTAAATTACGAAATTACACACTAAACTGCCTGCTTTCTCGCACCTTAGTCGAAAATTCAAAAACAACGAAATCCGAAACTCCAAATCATGTTCTTCGCACAACAATCATCCCAAATCTCTGTACATTCTACTTCATCATATTACACACTAAACTGCCTGCTTCCTCGCACCTTACTCGAAAATTCAAAAACGACGAAATCCGAAACTCCAAATCATGTTCTTCACACAACAATATAACAATCCTTCCACAACCCTGGACATTCTACTTCATCATATTACACTCAATTCATCATCTATACTACGATTACTAATTTACTATCCTAATTTAAAAACCGCGACGAACATCTACGCTAACTATTCAAATATCTCCATCTCCAGTAAATCATACGCTACATCAACTATAACATAAGATCCAAAACTTAAATCTAACTTATTATTAGATCTATATAACAGCGCAATTAAACGCACAAAATCGCACCTTCTCTAAAATTAACCAGATTTTTCAAGCTCAATGAAATAATCGCAATTTAAATCATATAATTAAAAATTTTATGAAGAAAAAGAGAGAATTTGTTTACCAAGGAGCGTAGAATTCAATGAGAGCGGCGCGATCTTGACCGACCTCCTTCTCGAAGTTGTCCTCGGTCAAAACGACGACGTCGTCGGCGTATACTGATGAAATGAAGAGCAAAGCTAGGGTTCCGACGGCGAAGCAGATCTGAGATTTCGCCATTTTTTCGCAGTTTTTTCTGTGATTTTTTTTTTCTGGAGTTCACAGTAGTGGAGAAGTCGTTGAGCATACGTGGTTTTATAAGGTTTTTCGGGTGTTTAAAAGTTGTTGCCTTGTCTTAAACTTGAAGTTTGCCGATCTGGCATTCGTTATGTGTTGCGACCAATAATTTGTTGCCATGTCAATATGTCATTGTGTTGTGATCGTAAGAAAAAACTACTCATTTGGTGTAACCTTGGTGTCGAGTCGACCATTTGATTTTATAAGCGTCAAAATAATCTTTTGAAAATTTTGTTTTATTAAATACTCGCGTATCATATTAAGGTGCAAAATAAAGTATTTCGTAAGAGACTAAGCGGCACAAGTTGATCGGAATGTTTGATGCACAATGGTGCATAACATTTGCATTTGTTTTTCCACTTGACCTAAGATCCACTGGTAATTTGTGTCATCGATATATATATATAAAAATCTTGTGTGTATGTATAATGAGGTATGCAATAATACAAATATTGTCCAAAAAGTAATTTCTTAGATTGTAATCGGATAATATGATCAAGCGAGCGATATCTCATTGTAGGACTATTCAACTTTTTCTCTGTGCTAGACTGCTAGTGCATATTGAAGGTTTTGTTTCGCATCACGCGAAAAATTCCGAGATTCGATCAATACCACGCCATTTTAAAAACGTATGTCCCGATATCGCAACATTTTGAAGACAATTAGGCACAGCCGAATCAAGGAAGTTGATTGAAAAATTAAAAAGAGAAGGGGTGTTGCGAGAATCGAACTCACGACCTCTCGCACCCGAAGCGAGAATCATACCACTAGACCAAACACCCATTTTGTTTTTTATGTGGATAAAAATAATAATATTATATGAACGGTTTCAAAGTTCAAATTAGCTTAATTTTATTTTGTTTCGACCGACCTCTCTTCTGTTCTTTCCCCCCAAAAGTCCCAATCCCAAACCATCGTCTTCTTCCTACAAATTTCCAGTCACTGAAAAATCCCCAAAAAATTAGGGTTTCTGATTCCCAAATTTCCCCCAAATTAAAATGGCGCAATCAAGTAATCAAGTAAGTTCCTTGAATCTCACGCAATCGAATTCTCTCCCACCCTCTTCATGATTTCACGATTGTACCTTTTTTTTTCCAGTGGAATTTGATGATTAATCATTTTTTTTACAATCACTCATGTTGCATTTTTCTGGGTGGTGATTCAGGCGGCGGGAGTAGATAATACCTTCAGGAGAAAGTTTGATCGCGAAGAGTACTTAGAACGCGCTCGTGAGCGCGAAGAAAAGGTTATTTCTTTCGAATTTTTCACCGATTAATTTGTCGTCAAATATTTTTTTTTTACTGTACTAACTTGTTACTTTTGCTGTGTTTTGGGGGTAATTTTAATCCAGGAAAAAGAAAAGTTGAAACCCAAACGTAAGGTTTTTTTATTTTTATTTTTACCTTCATCTAAGTTTTTTTTAGGAGTGTGGTGCTGAGATTATGGTTTTGACTCGTAATGAGTACGTTATGATCCTTTGCGAATATCGGCTGCTAAGTTGGTTTACTGATGTACTAGCTTAATGTGGTAGAATTTTGAACGGGGGTTGTGGGAACAGATAAAAGGGAGTGTGGTTGTCGGAGTAGACGAGCCGAATTCAGTAGTATCGTGTTCTTTAATGCGCGGTATTTTTCTGCAGCTAAAGGCCCACCTGTGCAGAGGAAGCCATTGAAACATAGGGATTATGAAGTTGATCTCGAATCTCGACTGGGAAAAACTCAGGTCAGTCAATAGTTCTTGCTAGTGATGATTATTTGCTCTTGATTTATTTCTGGCAGTAGATTTTTCTGGTGATGATTTGCTTTTGTTAGAGAATTCTTAATGTGCTTTGCCTTATTTTAATCATCAACCTGCTGAGAAGAAAAGCAGGCATGTTGCCTAAGCTGGAATTGTGCTTTGATTCTATTTCCTTAGCGCTTTGACCTTGTGTTCAAGCTACTTCGTTGAGCTCCATGCTTAGTATATATTAGGTCAAGGGAGGGAGAGGGTTTCAGAGGAGTAATCAGTGAATGCTAGAAAGAGAGACAGAGAGCTTTTGGTTGGAGAGCGATGAATTTTGGTTGGGAAAAGTGTTACTACGAAAAGTATGATTACTTCACATGGAATTGTTTTATTTAAAATAGAACTTGTTTTAGTGTCAAGTCTCAACCTGTAGTACCTTAAATAGTTAAAACTCCCTATCGAGTGCCCAAAGACCATGGGAGTAGAATTACCAGAAGATTCTTCCTCTATCCCAACCCTATTTTATTCGATTCTTAATGATCAATTACCAACCCCACTACTTAGCTCTGCAGGACTCTGATATGAGATACTCGGGTAGTGTTAAGGTTGTTTGACACGTCTAGTTAAACAACCAATCGACTTAATGAATTGCCTGGTTGATATCAGGACTTTTGACATGAATAATGGCACGCTTTGACACTTTTTATAGATATCCCTACTGTAAAATTTCCAAATGTCTCGTGTAGCTAATGCGAAGACTATTCTATTGTTTCTTTGAAAGTAGGCAAAATGTAACTGTTACATTGGTTCTTTGAAGGTTGGCAAACTGTAAAACTGTTAACCTTCAAATAATAGAAGTGGGCAAATATAAGTACCCAATTAATTGAATGGGTTATAATGGGTCAACACAGAAGTCAGATCAATGTTGATATTCTGTTTGTATATTATTTTAATAATATTTTGTTGTTATCTTGCAGGTTGTCACTCCAGTAGCACCTCTAAGCCAACAGGTGCAACTTCATCTCTCTTTACATATGTTTTTTCCCCTTATTTCTAGAGTATTTTTGTTTTGGTTTTAGTTACTTTATCTTTATGCCGGATGCTTTTCCGGTTTTGCCCCTGGGGAAACATGGTTACACACTCATGCATGTGGTTATTTGATTGGTCGGTCTGTAGTTTGTGGAATGTTTCCGCGATGTTAATGAACAAGACAATGGAAGCTAGGTGAACTGCATCTAACTTTAATAACTTTGTTGATATGGTGACACTGTTGGGTCTTTTGTTTGATGAATTCGTGATCTGTATGAAATTACTTTTCACCTTTTCTCTCTCTTTCCTTTATCCTCCTTGGGCTGGGGTGGTTACTGGCTTTGAAGTGCTTTATAAGGGAAGAATTAGCTGGTTGTTGGCGTATATGTTTGCCATTAGAGTTCTTTTTGATCCAGTTTGATCTTTGGGTGTTACTCAGAAACATCTTGTTACCTTCCGTTAACTATATTGGACCTATATGGAGGGTACTTGGGATGACCCACCAGTTATATGTGTGATCGTCTTCTATTTGTTTGTTCTTCTTAGAAAAAGTGACAATTGGCTGCTTTGTGGCCGGTGGGTCTTTTTAGCTTGTTATGGGGCTGATCTAGCGCTACCTCTGTTTAGCATTTGAGATATAAATTACATACTTTTTATGGGCTTCCTTGTCATCTCAGCTTGGTATTGTAGTTGAAATCATTATGTCTCTTGTTTAAAAGAAAGTTTTTTGGCCTTTTGACTTCCTTGCTTATAGTATTGCTCAAACAAGGTAGAATGATGATGTAATCGTGCAACTCTCATATCGATCAATGGTACTGCACGTCTGCAACAATATATTTATTTATTGTCCTTTGAAACAATCTTGAGACCATTTGATGATTTTCAATTTTTTTTGTCAAAATTAGCCTAAATCGAAGTGCATTATCCACAATTTTTGGGCAAACACTGCTTTTTACCAAAAACGTCTCAAATTTTTGTGGCATCACCAAGGAGAGATATTAAGGGTTTGTGCAAAATACTACACCCAAAAAACTACCCTAGGTTTCCAAAATCGGTGTAAATACTGCAAACTTCCCTAAACGATGGAAGTGGCAAAATGCCATAAAGAACTAACGTAACAAAGAATTTTACTCTCATATTGATCAATAGTACTACAACAGTATATTTATTATCCCTTGAAACAATCTTGAGGCAATTTAATGATTTTCAAAATTTTGGTTAAAATTAGCCTAAATCGAAGTGTATTATCCACGATTTTTGGGCAAAATCAGCTTTGTACCAAAAACATCTCAAATTTTTGTGGCATCACGAAAGAGAGATATTAAGCGTTTGATCAAAATACTACACCCAAACAACTACCCTAGGTTTCAAAACTTGGTGAAAGAATTGCAAGCTTCCCTAAACGACGAGACTGAAAAACTGGCATAAGAAACTAACTCTCATATCGATAATTGGTACTGCAACAATATATTAATTATACTTTGAAAAAGTCTATTCGATTTGATGATTTTCAAAATTTTAGTCAAAATTAGACTAAATCGAAGTGTATTATCCACGATTTTTGGGGAAAAACTGCTTTGTACCACAAACATCTCAAATTTTTGTGGCATCACCAAAATGATATATTAAGGGTTTTTGCAAAATACTACACCCAAAGAACTACCCCAGGTTTCAAAAATTGGTGAAAGAACCACAAGCTTCCCTAAACGATGAAACTGGTAAAATGGCATAAGGAACTAACTAAACAAAGAAACTAAATCTCATATCGATCAATAGTACTCCAACAATATATTTATTATACTTTGAAACAATCTTGAGGCCATTTGATGATTTTCAAAATTTTGGTCAAAGTTAGCCTAAATCGAAGTGTATTATCCACGATATTTGGGCAAAAACTGCTTTGTACCAAAAACGTCTCAAATTTTTGTGGCATCACAAAGGAGATATATTAAGGGCTTGTGAAAAATACTACACCCAAAAGACTACCATAGGTTTCAAAAATTGGTTAAAAAACCGCAAGCTTCCCTAAACGATGAAACTGGCAAAATGGTATAAGGAACTAACTTAACAAAGAAACTAACTCTCATATCGATCGATGGTATTGCAACAATATATTTATTGTACTTTGAAACAAATCTTGAGGCCATTTGATGATTTTTAAAATTTCGGTCAAAATTAGCCTAAATCAAAGTATATTATCTACGATTTTTAGGCAAAAATTGCTTTGTACCAAAAACATCTCTAATTTTGGTGGCATCACCAAGGATATATATTAAGGGTCTGTGCAAAATATTACACCCAAAAACCTACCCGAGGTTTCAAAATTTGGTGAAAATATAGCAAGCTTTCTTAAACAATGAAAGTGGCAAAATGGCATAAAGAACTAACTTAACAAATAATTTAACTCTCATATTGATCAATGGTAGTGCAAGTCTCCAACAATATATTTATTATACTCTGAAACAATCTTGGGGCCATTTGATGATTTTCAAAATTTTGGTCAAAATTAGCCTAAATCGAAGTGGATTATTCACGATTTTTGAGTAAACACTGCTTTTTACCAAAAAGGACTCAAATTTTTGTGGCATCGCCAAGGAGAGATATTAAGGGTTTGTGCAAATTACTACACCCAAAAAACTAACCCAGGTTTCAAAAATTGGTGAAAAAAACGCAAGATTCCCAAAACGATGAAACTGGCAAAATGGCATAAAGAACTAACTTAACAAAGAAACTAACTCTCATATCGATCAATGGTACTGCAACAATATATTTATTATAATTTGAAATAATCTTAAGGCCATTTGATGATTTTCAAAATTTAGGTCAAAATTAGCCTAAATCGAAGTGTATTATCTATGATTTTTGTGCAAAAAATGTTTTGTACCAGAAGCATCTCAAATTTTTTGTGGCATCACCAAGGAGATATATTAAGGGTTTGTGCAAAACATTACCCCAATAATTGGTGGAAAAACCGCAAATTCCCTAAACGATGAAACTGGCAAAATGGCATAAAGAATTAACTTAACAAAGAAACTAGGGAAATTTTCCAATATACCCCTGAGGTTCCCGAAATTTTGTAACCTGTCCAGCGGCGTTCCCCTGAGGTTTGCAAAATGGGGATTTTTTTTTGTGTTTTTCACTAACAGACTTTAACACCGTTGACCATTTTGTAAATTTGACTTTTTTTTAACAACTTGACGAATAATAACATAATTTAAAAACAAAAACAAAAAAAAATTCTCTCACCTCCCTCCCCAACCCCGCCGGCCATCCATCCCAACCCCTGCCCCACCGCCTCACCACCCCATCCCAACCCCTGCCCCACCGCCTCACCACCCCATCCCAACCCCTGCCCCACCGCCTCACCACCCCATCCCATCACCCACAACCACCTGGGGCACCTCCACCACCACCACCACCAAACACGGCTTCCTCCTGCGACCACAACAAGCCCAACATCCGCCCCTATCTCCCCTTCTCGCTCCTTATTCTTCGAGGCCTTCTTAAGCCTCTCCTTTGACGGCCTCCCCCTAGCAGCTCTATCCCCAAACGACTTAGGATCAATTTTACAATACAACAACTCCGGCTCACCCGTGGGCTCATGCGTGTCCCTCGGCCTCGAGTCAGTAGTCAATACCAATCTCGATTTCGCCCTGTACTGCATATATCTCGTGTGCGCTTCCTTCTCGGTGGGAGCTGTCTTTCTCGGCGTGTGATGGTCGCGGGAGGAAGTCGCGTTTGGTGGTGGTGGTGGAGGTGCCCCAGGTGGTTGTGGGTGATGGGATGGGGTGGTGAGGCGGTGGGTCGGGGGTTGGGATGGATGGCTGGCAGGGTTAGGGAAGGAGGTGAGAGAATTTTTTTTTTTTTAAATTATGTTATTATTGGTCAAGCTGTTAAAAAAGTCAAATTTACAAAATGGTTAACGGTGTTAAAGTCTGTTAGTGAAAAACACAAAAAAAAAACCCCATTTTGCAAACCTCAGGGGCACGCTGGACGCTGGACAGCTCAGTAACTTGGGTATACTTGAAAATTTCGGGAACCTCAAGGATATATTGGAAAATTTCCCAAGAAACTAACTCTCATATCAATCAATGGTACTGCAACAATATATTTAGTATGCTTTGAAATAATCTTGAGGCCTTTGATGATTTTCAAAATTTCGGTCAAAATTAGTATAAATCGAAGTATATTATCCACGATTTTTGGGCAAAAACTGCTTTGTACCTAAAACATCTCAAATTTTTGTTACATCACCAAGAAGATATGTTAAGTGTTTGTGCAAAATATTACACCCAAAAACCTACCCTAGGTTTCAAAAATTGGTTGAGAAAACCGCAAACTTCCCTAAACGATGAAAGTGGCAAAATGGCATAAAGAACTAACTTAACAAAGAATGTAACTCTCATATCGATCGATAGTACTGCAACAATATATTTATTATACTTTGAAACAATCTTGAGACAATTTAATGATTTTCAAAATTTTAGTCAAAATTAGCCTAAATCGAAGTGTATTTTGCACGATTTTTGGTCAAAAACTGTTTTGAACCAAAAACATCTCAAATTTATGTGGCATCACCAAAGAGATGTATTAAGGGTTTCTGCAAAATAATACACCTAAACAACTACCCTAGGTTTCAAAAATTGGTGAAAGAACCGCAAACTTCCCTAAACGATGAAACTGGCAAAATGGCATAAAGAACTAACTTAACAAATAAACTAACTCTCATATCGATCAATGGTACTGCAACAATATATTTATTATATTTTGAAACAATCTTGAGCACATTTGATGATTTTCAAAATTTTGGTCAAATTTAGCCTAAATCGAAGTGTATTATCCACGATTTTTGGGCAAAAACTGCTTTGTACCAAAAACGTCTCAAATTTTTGTGGCATCACCAAGGAGATATATTAAGGGTTTGTGCAAAATATTACACCCAAAAAACTACTCTAGGTTTCAAAAATTGGTGAAAAAACCGAGAGCTTCCATAAACGATGAAACTGGCAAAATAGCATAAAGAATAACTTAACAAAGAAACCAACTCTCATATCAATCAGTGGTGCTGCAACAATATATTTATTATACTTTGAAACAATCTTGAGGCCATTTGATGATTTTCAAATTTTTTGTCAAAATTAGCCTATATCGAAGTATATTATCCACGATTACGGGTTTGCGCAAAATACTACACCCAAAAAACTACGTGAAGGTTAAAAATTTGGCAAAAAAGATCGCAAACTTCCTGAACGATGATACTGCCGAAATAGCATAAATAACTAGCCTAACAAAGAAACTAGCCCTTATATCCATCAATGCTACTGCAAGTTTAAATTTATTGAATTTTGAAGCAGTTTTGAGGTCAGTTGGCAACTTTCAAAAATTTGTCAAAATTAGCGTAAATCGAAGTATATAATCCATGAATTTTGGGCAAAAGTTATTTTGTATCCAAAACTTCTGAAATTACAAATTAAATTGAGCTTACCTAGAAAATTAGATGTGTGTCTTTTTGATATTATCACTATGTGGCAGGATTAACCACCCAAGTTATTGCTAATTTTAATGCTTTTGTGAGTAAACTAATTGCCATTTTGAGGAGCCATATGCATTTGTTGGCCAATGAATCATTACCAAGAGTGGGATTGTATTATGTGGTGTAACTTCATTACAAAGGTACTTCTAATATCTAGTTGACTGATTAGTAATAACAGTAATATATTTATTATACTTTGAAACAATCTTGAGGCCATTTGATGATTTTCAAATTTTTTGTCAAAATTAGCCTATATCGAAGTATATTATCCACGATTACGGGTTTGCGCAAAATACTACACCCAAAAAACTACGTGAAGGTTAAAAATTTGGCAAAAAAGATCGCAAACTTCCCTGAACGATGAAACTGCCGAAATAGCATAAATAACTAGCCTATAAGGAACTAGCCCTCATATCCATCAATGTTACTGCAAGTTTTAATTTATTGAATTTTGAAGCAGTTTTGAGGTCATTTGGCAACTTTCAAAAATTTGTCAAAATTAGCGTAAATCGAAGTATATAATCCACGAATTTTGGGCAGAAGTTACTTTGTATCCAAAACTTCTCAAATTACAAATTAAATTGAGCTTACCTAGAAAATTAGATGTGTGTCTTTTTGATATTATCACTATATGGCAGGATTAACCACCCAAGTTACTGCTAATTTTAATGCTTTTGTGAGTAAACTAATTGCCATTTTGAGGAGCCATATGCATTTATTGGCCAATGAATCATTACCAAGAGTGGGATTGTATTATGTGGTGTAACTTCATTACAAAGGTACTTCTAATATCTAGTTAAATTTATTTGTAGTTTCGTCTGGCGTGTCAGTCTTGGGATGTATTGCATAATCAAATCCCCAGTTTTGTTATTGACTTAGGATCCCTATGTCACTGCCTGATATCTGAGCTGACTGCATTCCCATTTTCCGAAATTTTTATAGCAGGGTATATCAAACTTGAACATCCTTATTCTAAGTCATAAAATGATATTGGGGATTCTATCAGAAAATCCACCTTGTTTGTGCTATAGTATTTACTTAGTCTTCCTGCTGCAGGCTGGTTACTTTTGTTCGGTTTGTGAATGTGTAGTAAAAGATTCAGCAAATTATTTGGACCACATCAATGGGAAGAAACGTAAGTTGATTGTTGGAGACTAACCCCCCCCCCCCTCTTCTCTCTCTCTCTCTGTGTGTTTTTTTATTCCCTTCCATTCTGATGTGATCTCATTCATTTTAAAATATGCTTTTGCCTTCAGATCAAAGGGCTTTGGGCATGTCTATGCGAGCTGAACGAGCAACTGTTGATCAGGTATGATTCTCTAGGCACAGGTCATTTCTTGATCAGTTTGTTTGAACCTGTTTGTTGAAGGAGTCTGATTTTATAACTTTGTCATTTATGTACTTTTGGAAATTGCATGATGGAGTAGTGATTTACTAGAGGAGAGGACTTGTGCATGATGGTATTTTGTGCTCCTATTGCATTTTGCAAGGTGGAAATGTTGCGAGACTCTCCTTTATCATACACTAGTTTGGGGGCCGGCTCTAACCCGGCTTACTTATGTTATGAAAGTTCAAATATCACATTGTCCTATTATATCATTTATACTTTTTCTCCCCCAGCCATATTATATTACATTATGTATTTTTTGTGTCATACATCATATTATTACTTTATTTTTACTTTTCCTTCCAGTCATATTTCTCATTTTTGGTGCCCTATTTGTAAAACTACCATAGGTTTTTGACCAATTTGGGAAACTACCACAGGTTTAATGTTTGATCAGATTCTATAATATTACCCTGTTGAGACTCCCATGGAAATTTAAGTCGATATTGTTTTTAAACATTTCGGCAAAAAACTGTGAATCATGGCCTACATTATTTTACCATTTTGGCCACTATTTTTAAAGCAACCAGGTGATCTCAAAACTTTACCATACATCTGCTAGTGGCCTTGATGGGGGGGGGGGGGGGGAGGGGGTTGTATAAGTCTTTCCAACACACGAGCACGAGTTGAGGTTAAAATGTGTGTTTTGCCTAATTTCTGAATCTTCCCCAGCATCCTGGGTCCTATAATTTTCGTAAAATCCATCATATACCAACCCTGGGGCCTTGCACAAAAAATGCAACATAGTGCACATTTTGGGCAAAACATTGTGGGTTAAAGCTTATGGTTTTGGCGAATTTTGGCATTTTAGGCCATTTTAGTCCCTTTATGCATCTGAGGGGTTGATTCTCCCTTTTAAGGGGCTTTTCTTCTCCGCCACCCGTTAAGGCTGACGTGTGTTTTGGGCTGATTTGGGCACTTATCAAAGGATTTTAGCTCTTAACAATTTGCCGGAACACATAATAAGACCCTTAGGAGCTACTACAAAATTTTGAGTAATTTTTGTTCGAGTATCATTTAAGGATAAAAACCATGGATTATATACTTCGAATTTGACTGATTTTGACCACCTTTTTTAAAGTAACCAAAATTTCTTAAAATTTTACCAGGAGAAAGCCAGAGTGCCCTTATTTGATATGAGTGTCGGTTCCCTTGTTTTGGTAGTTCTTTAGGCCCATTGGACACCCGTCATATGATAACGCTAATGTTCGTTTTTTTGGCCAATTTTGGGAACCTACCATTTGTTTTTGGCTCTAATGAAACCCATAATATTACCCCCTAGTGGAGTCCACAAAAGCGTGAGGTGTTTTTACTTTGGGCCAAAACCGTGGATCATAGCCTTCGAGTTTGTCCAGTTTTGGCCCCTTTTTACAAAGTATCTGTGTTTTCTCCAAATTTCAGCATAGATACGTCGGGTACAAGTTTTAAGACTGGATTTATGTTTTAGGCCATCTCACTAATTTGTCTTATAGTTTTCATTATTGACTTTCAGGACTGTATATCTTGCATCCCGATTCGGTCTTTCTTTACCGGTCTCTTGTGTCCCGTCTTTAGTATCTGCAATTGCGGTTGCCATTGTGTCTTTCATATTTGAAATGAACGCCCCTTTTTTGTTCTCGTGTCCGTAACATTAACTTGCTGGACGAGATGGGCGTGCGTGGCCCTATCTTCTCCTGTTTGTTTTGTTTACCCGCTGGCTGCATCTATTTGAGAAATATATATTTTTCATGATGTAACCTATGATGCAAGGGGGTCTTTCTTTTTACTCATCTTTTCATCATGAGTCCATGATATACACATTTGATGTACCTACATGGAATAAGGGTTTTAGTGCTAATTTATGTCTGTTGCTTTATACGAGTATTCTCTCAACTAATTTGCTTGCTTGTCTGGGAGGCTTGGAATTCTAATCTCTTGTCTTGTTTGACTTAGGTTCGGCAACGATTTGAGGTTCTTAAGAAACGGAAAACTCCCAGCAGTTTCTCAGAGCAAGGTGAGACTATGTGATGATTATGTGCAACTACTGAAGCTGTAATCCTATCATACTTACAGTTTCTAACAAATCCTATTCTACGTTTCCTTGCATGGTAAAATTTTGAATTGATACATTGTGATCATGCACTGATTGCCTTGTGCTGTTTCTGCATTCAGATCTTGATGAAAGAATACTGAAGCAGCAGCAAGAGGAAGAGGAGAGGAAACGCCAGCGTAGGGAGAAGAAGAAGGAAAAGAAGGTTTGCGGACTGGAATTTTAGTTGCTCTTTTCCATAGTCGTTGTTTGTGCAGTTTGCTTATCGCTGGGACAGAAAACACCGCCTAGTGTCGCTAATCCTGTTCTTTCTATTCCTCTTCATCAAGCCTTCTTCACTAATGAATGTTGTTATTACCTGTACCAGAAGAAGGTTGCTGAAGAGGAGCCTGAGATGGATCCTGATGTCGCTGCTATGATGGGTTTCGGCGGTTTTGGCTCTTCGAAGAAGTGACTGCGTGATTAGCATCCAGTGAGAAGTTTGCTTTTGTATCCATGCTTAGAGCTTTGTTACTAACTTGTAGTGCGGCTAGCTCAGTAACATTGTAATTTTATGTATCTTTACTGACACTTCCATGACTTTATAGTGTAAAAAGGAAAAATAGGGCTGATCTACTTTTTCTTCAAAAAAAATGCGCATTTTTATCACCCTCACTTTCCTTTGTACACCACTCCAATCGCCTATTCACACACCCTGTGCTACAGAATTATGAATGTTGAGAAAATTTTGAGGAACATATAATACTTTGTCATAGATATATAATCGTATTCGATTCTTATTTGTTATCTGACCGAGAACGTAATTTGGTCGTTTTTACTATTCTTTCTTTTTTTGGCATTGATACAATGATACTAGTAAATCTTTTTGTTTGCTCATGAAGAAATTGGAAGTTGTAAGAGTTAAATTTGGCGGTTTGGTTCAGTCGTTTAAAATGACAGTTACTTCCTTGGCGCCAAATAAAACACAACGGCTACCTAATATCCATTTCCTCACAACACACTTCATCTTCAAGTTCACGCTACACCAGTTCATCAAACACATAGTCAGCTCCCACCAAAATGAGCAGAGGAAGCAGAGAGGTTGAGCGCCGCATCCTCAGTCTTCTCCACAACCGCGAAACCCGAACCCGTCTCCTCGAAATCCACGCCCATTTCCTCCGTCATGAGCTCCACCAATCCAACCAAATCCTCTCACATTTCGTCTCCGTTTGCAGGGCTAACGGCAAAATGCGGCACGCCGAGGTCGTATTTCAGCAAGCCCAGTTTCCGGATCTTCTCCTTTACAATTCCATGATCAAGGGTTACTCTGTTTCTGGGCCTGTTCAGAAATCACTGCTTCTTTTTTCTCAGATGAAAAATATTAGGGTTTTGCCGAATGAGTATACGTTCGCGCCTTTAATTAAGTCTTGTTGTGGTATTAGGGATCAAATGCCCGGAAAATGTGTTCATTGTGAGATAATTAAGCTAGGGTTTGATCGTCTTAGTTCGATTAGAATTGGGATTATCGAGTTTTACGCTGGTTGTGAGAAGATGGGGGATGCGCAGAAGGTGTTTGATGAAATGCCGCAGAGAGATGTGATCGTTTGGAACTTAATGGTTCGTGGGTTTTGTAAGATTGGGGATGTTGATACGGGGTTGCGATTGTTTAGGCAGATGAGGGAGCGGAGCATTGTGTCTTGGAACTCGATGATATCGAGTTTGGAGGAGTGTGGGAGGGATGGTGAGGCGTTGGAGCTCTTTCGAGAGATGCAAGATTGTGGTGGTTATAGACCGGATGAGGCCACTGTGGTTACTGTGCTACCTGTTTGTGCACGTTTGGGTGCGTCTAGTGTTGGGAAATGGTTACACTCCTATGCTGAATCTTGTGGACTTTTTCGAGATTTTATCACTGTGGGTAATGCAGTAGTGAATTTCTATTGCAAGTGTGGGGACTTGGAGATGGCTCATAGGATTTTCAGAGAAATGCCACGAAGAAATGTGATTTCCTGGAACACTGTGTTATCGGGTCTCGCCTTTAATGGGAAGGGCGAGCTTGGAGTTAGTTTTTTTGAGGAGATGATTAGTAAAGGTGTAAAACCAAATGAATCGAGTTTTGTTGGGGTTTTAACATGTTGTTCCCATGCAAGGTTGTTGCAGAAAGGGCGCGACTTGTTCTTGTTGATGACTGACAAGCACAAAATTCTTCCCAAACTTGAGCACTATGGATGCATGGCAGACCTACTTGGGCGATGTGGATGTGTGAGGGAGGCGTATGAATTGATAAAGAACATGCCTATGAGGCCGAATGCTGCATTATTGGGGTCATTACTTAGTGCTTCCCGTACTTTTGGAGATGTTCAACTTGCAGAATACGCTGCAAAGGAACTCATCAATCTTGAGCCATGGAATTCTGGTAACTACGTACTATTGTCCAATATATATGCAGGAGAAGGGAGATGGGAAGAGGTTGATAAGTTGAGATTATCAATGAAGGAAGGAAGTGTTAGAAAGTCCACTGGACGTAGCACAGTCGAGTAGTGAGTAGTGAATTAAACAGTTATTTCATCATTCAAATCTAATATTTTGCTGGATAGGTTTGGTTTTGGCTTGCTTGGGGAAAAATTAGCACATCAGGACATCAAGTAAGCTCTGCGCACAGGGGCAGTATATAACTCGACTGTTCTGAGCGACAAGAATTTTTTTCTGGGGCACTTTAGGGGAGGAATAAAAACCTGGGATCGTCTGCTGTTGCTAGGAGTATGCTGGTGAGTAAGAATACATGCTCTTTATATTAATTACGTTATCAATTTAACGCCTTTTTTACAGTTATTCAGACATTGCATCCAATTGTCGCCAATACATCTGAAGCTAATGAACACATTGTCTCAGTGTCGTGTACTTGTTACTGTGCACTTAGCGTCCCTCTTTACTTATTGTCATTAAAATACATATCATAGAATATAGATGAACTATATGCTTCTGTATCAAGAGTATACATATATATATGGACATTGGTGCTTCGCTCATTCGTTAGGTTGTGAATAGAAAGAAGCAATCAATAAGTATCAACTATTTGGAAACAAGATTTTATCTCTGCTCAGGTAGGATGTCAATAAGCTGCTCTTACTGTGAGAAGAAGCACTGATGCAGCAAGTATGAAGGTGATGAAGAAGTTATTTGGTATAGGAGGTAGCTTTGCACTGCTCCATTCATCCTGCAAGTAGTCTTGCATGTACTCTTCCACATTGAAATTACCTGCACATTATGTCCGAAGAAATTTCAGAGAACATGAAAACAGTAAAGAAAAATTGAAAAACATAGGTTTTTGATTCCCCTATGTTCTGAACATTTGGGTTCTTTCTTCTGCATACACTGTTGTTTATATAAGCTTACAAACTCATCTAGTATCTGTAACAGCTGATAAAGAGATTCTCTAGAAGAAAAATATTGTACCTCTGCCTTCTGCGTGACCGCAAGCTGTCCGGAGTGTTGATCTTATATCATTAATTGTGGCCCTGTTGTAGAACACAAAGGCGGACAATGAATGATCAACGCAGTCAAGGACTAGGTGTGTCTCTGCTAAACAAGGCCCGTAGCAGAACTGATTAGTAGCAGCCGCAGGTACGTTGATGTTTCCGCTCTGTGTCAGTCTATATGCTGCATTACATCTGTTGTAAATCTGCAACAAAATAGGGTTCTCAAATAAGTATAATTCATATATAGTTATAGCAAAGCACTCACCAAGTGTTCATCTATGTAAGTGTCAAAATTATCGTAGATGAATAATCATTCGAGATTGGTGTGAGCTTACGTTGTTGGCATTAAAGCATGTCAGTGCTTTTGCAACAATCTGTCCTGGATTCTGTGCAAAACCTGTTGAAAACGGCTAATCAGAATCGCATTGATGAATTTTGAAACATGTAAATTAGACTACCCGCTCCCCCCAAATGACTTGTGATTGCACCTTTCCTAACCTGAGTTGCAACAAATTGCAGAGACAAGAAGAAGAATGCCGAAAACCAGCACTTGTCTTGCCATTTCTGAATTCTCAATCAGAAGGAACCCGAAGCATGCAATGCACGAGCTAGATAATCCCTTCTGAATTCTGAGAGGGTTAACAAAGAGCAGCAACTAGCAGCTGAAGGTACCTTTGCAGGCTTAGAAAGATACTGAAATCAACAATAAATAGGGAATTGCTCATCTGCTTAGTCTTTCAGTCCATTTAGTCAAAGAGTCCTATTGGTTTATAGTTCTAATGTTTCTAATCATCTCTTCTTTTCCTGTTGTTGGTCACTTTCTGGTAGGAAAACACCGTTTTTCGCCCCATATTCAAAACTAAAATGGGGAATCCCTTGGATTTGCCCATAAATCCCAAGTCATTGTCTGATTATAAATGGCGAAAATTGTGACGAAGACAGTTTCTGGAGTACTTTACTTTGTGTTGTCTCAGCTGAGGTTTTGCCCATTTATGCATTCAATCATATTAGTTGAGCACAGATGGACTTGGGAGAGATGGAGCAGTTGGAGCAATCCAACCACCTTTTCTGAAGCATACTGTATTATATATTGCTTCATTTCGCTCTTCCAAGGCTATTCCCCGTGCTTATTCCAACATATGGCTGCACATATTCATCAGCAATCCCGTCACATTATACTGCTAAGTCGAAACCTTTTATACAAAATTCTCAATACAGATGACCAGAAGTTAACTCTAAAGACACACTCGACGTCTGCGACATAGATGTACTGATTTTGCCAGGAATTTCAATGAGCTAGCGTAAAACCTAAGCTACAATGGTCCTTGATTCACTTGGTCTACAACTGATGTAATCATGGAAGGATCAGTGTCCATTCTGAGTTTTTGACATATAAATGAAAAAAGCAAAAACTATGGAGATGCGGGGTATCGATCTGAGCTACATCCCCATGCTGAAAGAAACTCTTTCGAATATGTTTAACATCCGTTATTCTTTCATTTGTGATAATAGCATAAAATGGAATAGGTAAGTTAGCAATACATTCCCACCAAAAAAAAAAAAAAAAAAAATTTGTGTACACGGTATACCTAGACATGAGTATGTTACTTGCCAAAGGTACCATGAAAAAAGGATACTACATGAAAAAAAATTTATATCTCAATGAATCGTGGTTTATATGAAGTTCAAATGAAAGATAAATTAAAGTAATGACGTGATTAAGTCGTCTATTAAATATTTTTGCTAGATATGTACAACTTTTAGCCTTTTATATCAAGCAACATTATAACACTACCTGAATCGAAACAATATAACACTACACCATTAACATTGACTATGGACCGGTTCTCAAGTGGAGTAGGAAAATCTTGAGGTCCACGAATAAGTTGTTTTCGTTCCTAAAGGTTCGTTTGAATTTTATCAACTAACCAATTTCTTGGACTCAAGCGAGTCTAATAATAATTTCACAAAGTTTACACTTTGTAAAGACAATATGTCAACACAAGCTCCATATTATAATTGAGTCTTAAGAATTTTTTTGAAAATTCATTATGCAATTACATACGGTCATACGAAATACTGGTATGTCTTAACATTTGTATCATAATAATACATCTATAGCTAGCTAGACTTGCCATAGGGCCCATATCCTTACATTCCGAATCGTACTTGAACTTGCAATAGTGACAGTCGTACTAGTATCCCATCACGTCTTGAACAGTGAATCCGACCGTTCAGTATCAACAAACCTAGGGTGAAAGTTGAAGTTCCGTTGGTCAATAAAACAATTACTATGATCTTACACTCACATGTATCACCAATTTTTATTTTCCCTTAGTATAGAGGTCAGATAAAAGCGTAGGGTTAAAGATACGAGGATTTGAAGTCGGGATAACACGATTGGTTTTGAGTAAGGTAAATTGAATGCATCTAGCCATAAAGGGATCGAGTATAACCTAAGCCTGGCAGCCGCTCTACTGAAAAAGAACAAGGAAAAAAAAGGAGAGTGAGATTGAAGCTAACCTAAACCCGGGCAGCCGCATACGATCTGCTCATCTTCTACTAGTATTATCACTTGATTATTCTCTTTTCCCCAAATTTCATCTCCTTTTAATTTATCTTCATAATATCAAATATTCTGCTTTCGATTTTCTAGGTTTTACCATCAAATTCCTAATTTCTCCCCAATTTTATCTCAACTTCTGGAGTCGATTGATATAATTTCGTCTTCTTCTTGTCTAATTCCGTCTAAATTAATCGAGCAATTGTTCAGGTAAAAATAAAATTTACGTTGCTTTAATTTTTATATATTTGATCAAATTCCCGATTTTTATTCATTATAATTGCTAATTTTTTTTAGCTTGATTATATTGAGTTTAGTGTTAATTGAGTGTGGAATTCGATGAAAAGCTTGTTGAAGAATAAACCCTAAATTGATTGACTTAGTGCAAATTATTGTGTGCGATTGTTAATGTTCTGCGTTATAATCGAAAATTAAGATAAAAAGTTTGCATTTTTATGAGTTAATAGTAGGGTTGACGTTGTATTGTTAAGGGTTTTTGCATAGGGCTCGTCGAATCGACGAGGCGGGCCTGTGGAGGTAGCGTTTTTATGACGACACCGGAATCAAGGAATTATTACGAATAGAGCCTTTAGGTGGAAATGTTATCAGTTGTATGCGTATGACGGTCTTACCGCGTAGTTTTTAGTGAAAGTGTTTCGGAACTCGGTCAGTCATAGTTTAGGTAATCTTACCGCGTTCTCTAATGTACCTGCTTCGCAAGAAAGATGGGAAATGAGTTGTCCGGCAAAATGTCTGTGTTGTTTGGATTGCATTCGTGGTTTCTGTAACAATGGGCTAGTTTTTCTGTGTAGTATCAAGTATTTGGTGTAAAACGGACTCAGGAGATCTTGCCGGAGTTCAGATATCGAGTTATATTTAAATTTTAATATTGCAGGGGTTGCAACTGGTGGGTGTAGATGGGGAAGAAGAAGAATATAGTGATAGATGATGATGAGTATTCTATTGGGACTGAATTATCTGAAGAGTCTGTAGTTAAGGAAGACAAGGTAGCACCTGTTAGCGGGAAGAAGAAAGGAAAGAAAAAGAATGTTAGAGGGGCACAAGGGAGAGAGGATGAGGACGAGGATGATAAAAAGCTTGAAGATAAAGTTGAGGAAGCCGACGTTTCAGAGATTGTTTTTTCTGGGAAGAAAAAGTCAAAGGGTAAAAAGGGTGGGAATAATAGCAAGGTAAGCTTTGATGTACTGGGAGATGAAGGTGAGGAGGCTGCCCAGAGTGAAGAAGAGGAACCTGTGGTCAGCTTTGCAGGGAAGAAGAAATCTTCGAAAGGTTCAAAGAAGGGAGGGGTGAAATCTAGTTTCGCAATGTTAGAGGAAGCAGATGATGAAACTGACCAGAGTTTTGAGGGGAAAAAGAAGTCAAAGGGCCCAAAGAAGAGCAGTAGTCTGTTTTCTGCATCTGTCTTTGATTCTATTGGAGGTGAGGGAGATGAGGCTGATGATGACCGTAATGTAGACGATGATGATGATGAAGAGACTACTATTGTTGCTTTTTCCGGGAAGAAGAAGAAGTCCTCAAAGTCTTCGAGGAGCGGCAGTTTGTTTAGTGCTGTTCTATTGGATGAAGAAAATGATGATGCCGAAGACAATTCTGAGCCACCAGCCATTTCACGGTCAGCCTATGAAGGAGCTGATGATTCTACAGTAGATGAAGCTGTGATTGCATTTACTGGCAAAAAGAAGTCGTCGAAAAAGAAAAGCAGCAGTGCTTTTGCTACATTAGGAGACGATTTCACTGCTGAGATCGTGCCGGAAGTAGCTCATGCTTCTAAAAGCGATATTGTAGCGAATGATATTAAGCCAGCACAAGCAGACAGTACAGTTGCTGAAACTTCTAAGAATAAGAAGAAGAAGAAGAAAGGTGGAAGAACTGTTCAAGAAGAGGACGATTTGGATAAGATTCTGGCAGAGCTTGGGGAAGCACCTCCAGTCTCAAAACCAGAACCTTCTCCAGCCTCAGTCCCCGTTGTTGAAGATGAGAAAGTTGATAAGTCAGAATCTACCAGCTTGGCGAAAGGTGATCAGGAGGGTGATGAGCAAGGAGTTGTAGAGTCAGCGGCAGCAAAGAAAAAGAAAAAGAAGAAAGAGAAGGAAAAGGAGAAAAAGGCAGCTGCTGCGACAGTAGCTGCGGAGGAAAAGAAGGAAGACGCGAAAAAGGACAAGAGTAAAGTGCCTGATAAGAAACTACCGAAGCATGTGAGGGAAATGCAAGAAGCACTGGCTCGGCGCCAGGAAGCTGAAGAAAGAATGAAGAGAGAAGAGGAGGAGAGGTTGAGGAAGGAAGAAGAGGAGAGACGCAAGCAAGAGGAGCTTGAGAGGCAAGCAGAGGAAGCCAGGCTCAGGAAGAAGGAAAAAGAGAAGGAGAAGCTTCGGCTAAAAAGGGAAGCTGGTAAGCTTTTGACTGCAAAGCAGAAGGAAGAACAGCGTCGTCTTGAGATAATTAGGAATCAATTTCTTTCTTCCACTGGAATTTCTTTGCCAGCGGCTGATGGTGGTGCTCCAGCGAAACGTCCTATATATACAACAAAGAAGTCAAAACCACATCAAGGACAGACAAGTGGTGCAAAAGCTCAAATTTCAGAGGAGGAGAAAACCGAAGAAGAAGCTGCTGCTGATATTGAGCCTGTTGAAACAGAGAAGATTGAAGAGGTGGGCACAGTTGGCGATGTGGCAGTGGAAACTGCTGATGAAATCCAAGAAAATGGTGCTGCGAAAGAAGAAGAGGAAGAAGAAGAAGAAGAAGATGATGATGAAGACTGGGATGCTAAAAGTTGGGATGATACTGACCTTGCACTTCCAGTTAAGGGGGCATTCGATGATGAAGAGGCTGAGTCTCTAGTTAAGTCTTCAGCTAAGAAGGAAAACAAAAAAACTGTCCAATCAGTTGCTAAAGTTGCACCACCTTCGGGTGTCAACGCAGTTACTGCCGCCAAGAAGGCCATGTCTCAGCCAACCATCGCCCAGACTTCTGAGAGTAAACATAAGTTTTCAGAGGTTGAAACTGCACGGAAGACAAAGGGTAAAGAAGCTCATCTAAAAAAGGATGCGATTCAGACTACAGAGAATAAACCTGAGTTGAGGTCCCCAATCTGCTGTATCATGGGGCACGTTGATACGGGGAAAACAAAACTGCTAGATTGCATCAGAGGTACAAATGTACAGGAAGGTGAAGCTGGAGGTATCACACAACAAATCGGAGCAACATATTTTCCTGCTGAGAACATTAGGGAGAGGACCAAGGAGTTGAAGGCTAACGCAACACTGAACGTCCCAGGTCTTCTTGTTATTGACACACCTGGGCATGAGTCTTTTGCTAACTTGCGTACCCGGGGCTCTGGGTTGTGTGATATGGCTATCTTGGTTGTGGATATCATGCATGGTTTGGAGCCACAGACAATCGAGTCACTTAACCTTTTGAAGATGAGAGATACAAAGTTTATTGTGGCATTGAACAAGGTGTGTGTTGAGTTATGCATGCTATTCAATTTCCTCTCACTAGGGTGTCTTCATTAGTGATAATGATTTGTGATTTCTCTTATCCATAGGTGGACCGGCTTTATGGTTGGAAAGCATGTCGCAATGCACCAATACAGAAAGCAATGAAACTACAGACCCGGGATGTACAAAATGAGTTTAATATGAGACTCATTCAGGTAATAACCTAGTCTTACGATTTCATAGATTGATGGATCTTAGATGTTTATGGCATTCTCTTGCCCTTGCAGATTGTTACACAATTGAAGGAGCAAGGTTTAAATACTGAACTATACTATAAGAACAAAGACACCGAGGATACATCCAACATTGTTCCAACCAGTGCAATCAGGTAAAACTTAAGTTACCTGTATCTGTTATTCCCTCATGACAGGGTATTGTTTGAGAGTTCCTTATCCTCATTTAACTTTTTTCATTCTACTGTGACAGTGGAGAAGGTATTCCTGATTTGTTGCTGCTCTTAGTCCAATTTACGCAGAAGAATATGACCGAGAAGCTTACTTTCCGCAATGAAGTGCAGGTTTGGCTTCCTTTCATTCTTTGAACCCTATCATTCTTATGCAGTGGAAATTAATTTCTCACTATTGAGATTGCCCCCCCCCCTCTCCTCAGTGCACAGTATTGGAGGTTAAGGTTATTGAGGGCCATGGGACAACCATAGACGTTGTGCTGGTAAATGGTGTTCTTCGCGAAGGAGATCAGATTGTTGTTTGTGGCATGCAGGTAAGCTACTATTGTCTTTTACTGGATGTGTTGAATTCTTAAAACTTTCAAAAAGTTAATGTTGACCCTTGATTTCTGTCCATTTATTTGCAGGAGCCTATTGTCACCACTATCCGAGCTCTCTTAACGCCCCATCCAATGAAGGAACTTAGAGTCAAGGTAATATATCTCTTGGAGCATTCTATGCTTCCTACCTTAATCAAAAGGAGCATTATAGGTTTAATATTTTGTCATCTATCTGGATCGTTGCTGCTCGTACCATACACCAATTTCAGTTTACAGATAATTGATATAAAGTAGCAATTGTCTGAATTATTGTGTGGCTTTCTTTCTATCTTCTAAACAATTGAAACCTTATGCTAAGCTAGCCTACCCAGTAACTCGTTCTTAGGTTCTGTTTCTCTTCATATAATGACTGGAAATTTGGCTTTTACTGCTACAGTGCTACCTTATGACTGTAAAGTTCTAGGAACTATTTTATGTTTATTTATTATTTACAAAACAACTGTTCTTGAGGTAGCCAAATCTGCATTTCAAGAAATTATTGTGTTAGGGGAAATTCACTTTCAAACTATTGTTTTCGCCATTAATTTTGTTGTGCACAGTGCAGATATTGACCTCCTTTTGATACCATCAAATCTGCATCTTGAGAAATTATGATGTTAAGGGAGTTTCACTTTCTATACTATTGTTTTGCCATTAGTTTTGTTCTGCGCAGTTCAGATTTTGACCCCAGTTTACAGCTTCATCAGCGTCCATTTCAATCACATGTCTTGACATATGCGGATGCTTACCTCAGACCAGGATTAGTGAATATGATGAATGCTGTCTTGCTCTGATGACTTTGATTATTCTTTGTACTTGTATCTCACCATCACCTGCATTAAGTTTTAGCACTTAAACCTGAAAGACTTCGTGGAATATCTTCATTAGTTGGTATTGAATTTGATACCATCGAAAGTCCTCAGGATGAACTAAAGTAGTTTGATCTCATTGCTATATATAATCCATTTGATAACCATTCGTACATATGTCCCTGATCTACAAAGAGCAATATTTTTAATTAATCATGATTCCTGGGTATTTTTCCATGGAGTTTCTTCAGATTTCCCCACTTTTTTTAACAAGTCACATAGGATTTGTATTAAAGGACTCCAGAATATAAGTGTTCCACAACCTGTTTTTTCCTTTCTGATTTTGTTTACAGCAGCTTTTTTCTTTTTTTTTGGTTATTATTACATTATTGCTTTTTAGCTTTACTTTTAATAAAGCATAAAATATTGTCAGTGTCCATCGCCTGATGGTATTTTGTCTTCCACCTTTAGGGAACATATCTTCATCATAAGGAGATTAAGGCTGCACAGGGGATCAAGATAACTGCACAGGTATTAGTTGTCATATTTCTGAAGTGCTTATTTTCGTGCCAATCCCGCCCTGTTTTATTTAGGGCTGATTTGAGATCACTATCTTTTTGTACTATTAAAGTTAGTTAAATAAGCTGCAAAATTGCAGTTAAATTAGACGATTCTATCTTACTTACTGTATTTGAGATATGGTCACTGACAACTAATAACCGAAAACCACCTTTCCAGACATGGATTTTAGTTCTTAAGAAAACTGAAAACAGAAAACCAGAAAGTAATACGGAACAAGCCCTTATTTGTTTTATATTGGTTTCCTCGTTAGAATTGTAATGGTTTTTTCAACAGAATCTTGAGCATGCAATTGCTGGTACTGGGCTTTATGTTGTGGGACCTGATGATGACCTTGAAAGGATCATTGAGTTAGCCAGGGAAGACAAGAACTCTGTTATGAACGAGATTGAATTGAGTGCGGAAGGAGTTTGTGTGCAAGCATCTACTTTGGGATCAATGGAAGCCCTGCTACATTTTTTGAAATCCCCAGCTGTGAAAATTCCTGTCTGTCAAGTAAGTATAGGCCCTGTTCATAAAAAGGATGTGATGAAGGCAGGAGTTATGCTAGAGAAGAAGAAAGAGTATGCCACAATACTTGCATTTGATGTTAAGGTCACACCGGAGGCACGGGAATATGCAGACGAAACTGGTGTTCAGATTTTCATGGCTGATATCATTTATCACTTGTTTGATCAATTCAAAGCATACATTGACAGTATCAAAGAGGAAAAGAAAAAGGAGGCAGCTGATGAGGCAATATTTCCGTGTGTTCTCAAGATCATGCCAAACTGTGTATTCAACAAAAAGGATCCTATTGTCTTGGGAGTGGATGTTCTTGAAGGCATTGCAAAGGTATGTTCTATTAATTGGGGTGGGCTGGGTAGAGGGTAGGGAACACTGGGTTAGAAGATGAGCAAAATCTATTTCTGGTCTATTGTTTGAGTGTGTTGTATGTGGTGGCCTAAGCTCCTTAATGATTCTGCCTTTTGAGTGCTAAAACTTTCTATCGCTGAGGCGATTTCATGACTGTTACACAGGGTATATATTTAGAACTTGCTAGCCATCAAGATGAATATCGGTGGGTTCTTTGAGTACTTGGCATTCGGCTAAAGTTTAAGTTGAGTCACCTTGATTATAAGGGGTTTTTGTTGAATATGTTGTAGTTTACTTTTTAGTGTGAACCAACTCATGTGGTCTTCCTATGTTGGTGCTGTTTATGAGTGTAGATTTTATACTGAACCTTTTATGAAGTCATTATGTTGGTGCTGTTAGTAACTTGGTATCTGTTGATGCTTTACTGATATTGACCATTTGTTGCATTTTAGGTGGGCACACCCATTTGCATTCCTGCACAAGATTTTATAGATATTGGCCGAATTGCGTCAATTGAAAACAATCACAAACCGGTTGATATCGCAAAGAAAGGCCAGAAAGTAGCCATTAAGGTATGTGTTACCATAAGGACTGGCAGTGATACATACTAAGTTGATGCAATCTGTTTATTTGGTTTACATAATAGTCTCTCATGTATCTTTTAATCTAGATAGTAATCCAATCTTGTTTAGGAAACATATTTAGAAAATCTAATCGAGGCGTATCGTTGTATATAATCACCTCTCATCTTCAGATACGAATTAAGCTTTTCACAAATCTTTCTATTTTAAGCACCTCATCTTAATACAAGATGACTTTTTACAATACAGGTGCTAAATTGAGTTCATGGAGTAACTTCTAGCAAAAATAAATCATAGAAGTAAGCTAAGTCCTAAGAGTAGTATTTAGTTACCAGTTAGTTGACATAGTTAAGCATACACCCTTTTACATAATAAGAAGTCCACGAAGAAGTGTAGAACAGATTTGTGTATCAAATCAAAGAAGAAGACCTTGCCTCACGGCTCATCCAAGGTACCACTGCCACTTGCTGCAATCTGCGCCTTTGCTGCTATCTGTTCTGCACCTCACCTGTCTGGCGTCTGAGCCTCTGAGGTGTGCTTTCAAAGCTAAGCTTAATTTGTATGAATAGATATAATTAGTGCTGAAACTGGCTATGCTTCTACTTTTGATGTAGTACAGACTTAAGATTCATATTAAAGATGGCGCAGACTGCAGAGGCTAGTGACTTCTTTTTTTCTTTTGGGTAGGAGGGGGGTGATGGTTTTGACATTTGAAGCTGTGATCTACTGTAGTCAGCGTTGAATCTTAGGCAATAAGAACTTAACAAGATATTTAGGTGGCATAATGTGAGCATATCTAATTTCTGAAAGTGACATGTGAGATACTTCTGAGTTTATGTTAATAAGTTCGGTATTTTTTTGAACATTTTATTCGTTAAAATGAGGGAGAGCTTTGTAATTTCCCTATTGTTGGGGAAGTCTTGAGAGAATTTGCTTTCTGTGTGCTTTGCAGATTCTTGGTAGTAATCCAGAAGAGCAGCAGAAGATGTTTGGAAGACATTTCGATATGGAGGATGAGCTTGTTAGCCACATCTCTAGGAAATCGATTGATATGCTCAAAGCTAATTACCGGGTGTGTAGCCTGCCACATTTGCATTTTTGTATTCTTCACTCTCAGTGTCCTATTTGTGCTAATTATAGCTTACATGTAACAGGATGATCTGTCAATTGATGAATGGAAGTTGGTTGTAAAATTGAAGACTCTCTTCAAAATACAATGATAATAGGAGATTAACACTGGAAGCTGTGAAGGATAATCTATTGCATCTGAGCTCCTGTGTTACAGCTGCAAATTTGTAGATAAGTGAGCTTTCTGTGAAGCTGAAGTTTGATATTCACACTGGAGACAGTTATCATCTTCGCTGTTCCTCATCCCATTCTGCGTCGGGTGAAGATGCGCCAACCATGCAGTTCAACTGCCCTCCGTTGGTGCCACATTATGGGTCCTGACATTCACCAGTGTATTATCGCCAATTGTGCTCATTTTACACATTTAAATTTTGTGGATGTAAGGAGTAAGCGACTGGCCGACCGACTGTGATTGGCAGAAACTTGTGGCGGCAAGATCTTTGGGGAAGTGGTCTAATTTGGCTCTGTAGATGGTGTCTACCTTTGTCCTTCATTGTCTAGCTGTCTTATTTTTTCATGTCGATTTTGTTGAAGTCGTCTGAGATAGAATTACGGCATTTTTGAGACAAATCTGCAAATTTTGCCTCCTGTCTGAAGGTCTGGTGTAATCTTTTTGAAGGAAACCCAAAGAGAAGATACGAAAATGGAAAAATAATGCTCTCAATGATAATAATGCGCACTGTTCTAGTGGTCATCTGATTTAAGTCTGTTTTCCTCCACTCCCACCTTTTGAGTCCTCGTCTACGAGAAGCTTCCCATATGCGTTTCTTTTCACCTTGATTATACCATTCTTCATTCTATCCAAGCTTTATTCACATTGGTATTATATGAACCTTTTCAGACTAGTTGTTTGCTAGTTAGTCTCGGAAAAAAAAAACTTTTACATGCACTCTTGCTTTTACATGGTAACTGACCATCTTGTTATTTTAAGTGATCAGTTAAAAGTTTTTGTTATACTACATCACACTTGTAATTTACAAGAAAAAAAAAGTTGATATAGAATCAAACATAATGTGCTCACTATATGAACACCTATAATGTGGAAGACATCTGAGAAATTTGTTTGCAGAGGGAGCTAAAGGAAGGGAATTCCAATCAAATAGCAGTGCATGTTCATATCTGCCTTCTGATGACTCAAATAGAACCAGACATCTATCTGAAGTGAAGAAAGGCATTGCAATGCAAGGGCTCACAGCACAGCAAGGTTAGATTATACTTCACGGAAATTCTAACGAGTGCAAGCCCGAAAAATCAGTATTAACAGGGCGAGGTCGGAGCTGAATCATGTCGTGAAAGAGGGAAAGGGGGATTTGGGGATCAGAAAACCCTAATTTACATTCTTCTCTAACGGAACGGAGGAACAATTGGGGTCATGGACAAGATGATGATTATGGGGTGTCAGACAATGATTTTAATAATGGGTTCAATAATTTTACGTGCAAGCAAAGATATAACGTGACGTCTTAGTTCCAAAACAATTTCGGTCAAATTTGATCAATTTTTCAAAAAATATCTAAATGTTCTCCCAATATTAGCGTAGATACCTTAGGATTATACTTGTTGGATTTGAGTGTTGGTTCCTCATTTAATTATATATTTCATCCATTTCGACGCTCGTCACTTTGTATGGATCTATGACCGTTCAGACCGTTTTACTTAACTTTTCTTAGGTTTTTGGCCCTAATATTTTTCAAATTGTCATACTATCATACATAGACACTGCCACCAAAATTTGAGTCGATTTCACTCCGGAGCCATATTATCGAAAGAACGTGGATTATGTACTACGATTCCGGTCAAATTTGATCAATTTTTCGAAAAATATCTAAACGTTCTTCTAACATTAGTGTAGATACCTTAGGATTACACTTGTTGGATTTGAGTGTTGGTTCCTCATTTTGTGAACTATTTCATCCGTTTCGACGCTTTTCACTTTGTATGGATCTATGATCGTTCAGGGCGTTTTACTTAACTTTTCTTCGGTTTTTTGCGATAATATCATACTTAAACACTACCACCAAAAATTGAGTCGATTTCGCCCCGGAGCCATATTATCGAAAAACCGTGGATTATGTACTGCGATTCTGGTCAAATTTGATCAATTTTCGATAAAATCCAAATGTCCTTCAAACATTACTATATATGCCTAAGGACTGTACTTGTGGGATTTGAGTGTTGGGTTCCTCATTTTGTGAAGTATTTCATCCGTTTCGACGCTCGTTACTTTGTGTGGATTTATAACCATTTTAGCCGTTTTACTTAACTTTATTTAGGTTTTTTGCCCTAATATTTTTCAAATCCTCGTTACATCATACTTAGACACTACCACCAAAATTTGAGCTGAATTCGCTCCGGAGCCATATTATCGAAAAACAATGGGTTATGGACTACGATTCCGGTCAAATTTGATCAATTTTTCGAAAAAAATCTAAATGTCCTCCTAACATTCCTGTAGATACCTTAGGATTATACTTGTTGGATTTAAGTGTTGGTTCCTCATTTGATGAAGTATTTCATGCGTTTCGACGCTCGTCACTTTGTATGGATATATGACCGTTCTGGGCGTTTTACTTAACTTCTCTTAGGTTTTTGGCCCTAATATTTTTCAAATCATCATTATATCACACTTAGACACTACCACAAAAATTTGAGCCGATTTCGCTCCGAAACCATATTATCGAAAGACCGTGGATTTATGTACTACGATTACAGTCAAATTTGATCAATTTTTTGAAAAATATTTAAATGTCTTCCCAATATTAGTGTAGATACCTTAGGATTATACTTGTTGGATTTGAGTGTTAGTTCCTCATTTTGTGAAGTATTTCATCCGTTTCGACGCTCATCACTTGTATGGATATATGACCGTTCATGCCGTTTTACTTAACTTTTCTTAGGTTTTTGGACCTAATATTTTTCAAATCCTCATCATTTTATACTTAGACACTACCACCAAAATTTAAGTCGATTTCGCTACGGAGCCATATTATCGAAAAACCGTGGATTATGTACTGCGATTCTGGTCAAATTTGGTCAATTTTTCGATAAATCCAAATGTCTTTAAAAAATTATTGTAGATACCCTAGGACTCTACTTGTTGGATTTGAGTGTTGGATCCTCATTTTGTGAAGTATTTCATCCGTTTCAACGCTCGTTGCTTTGTGTGGATTTATAACCATTTTAGCCGGTTTACTTAACTTTATTTAAGTTTTTTGCCCTAATATTTTTCAAATCCTCATTATATCATACTTAGACATTACCACCAAAATTTGAGCCGAATTCGCTCCGGAGCCATATTATAAAAAAACCGTGGATTATGTACTACGATTCCGGTCAAATTTGATCAATTTTTCGAAAAAATTTTAAATGTCCTTCTAACAATATTGTAGATACCTTAGCACTATACTTGTTGCATTTGAGTGTTGATTTCTCATTTGATGAAGTATTTCATACGTTTCGACGCTCGTCACTTTGTATGGATCTATGACCGTTCTGACCGTTTTACTTAATTTTTTCTTAGGTTATTGGCCCTAATATTTTTCAAGGGGGGTTGGGTTTAATCTTGGACATTTTAGTAAAAAGCTGATTGAAATGAATAATAGAAGGGCGAGGTCGTAGAGAAATCATGTGATGGAAAATAGAAAGGGGGATTTGGGGATCAGAAAACCCTAATTTACATTCATATCTAACAGATTGGAGGAACAAATGGGGGTCAGAATCAGAATGAACAGGAAATGAAAAAAAGATAAAGGACGGCGAAAGGAGAAGTGACCTGGAGTAGCGTAAGGATGAAGGAGGGATGATGAACAGGCCCTCGTAATAGCTGCCGTCATTACTCTTCTTTCTTACTTGAGAAAGGGGGGAGAGTGTTTGTTGCGAATTGCAAAGTAGTCCCTGTGTTCGTGCCACTGAATCACTGATACTATTTGATGCAAGTGCACAACAAATCTGAAATACCCATTGTGCCCTTGACACTTTGTCCTCCGTCTTTCAACTTTCCCGTACTCCTGACGTGACCAATAGTAACTGTTGCAACAGGTCTGAGTGAATTTTACCAACAATGTAGTTTACGATACACTAGTACAGTACGCCCAGATTTGATGTGTTTTAGGAAGGAAAAAATTACGCCAATCTTTACTCCCTCCATTTCATTCACTTATTTACGTTGAGCCTGTGTTCTCCTCACAAAAACCGGTCCAACGTAAACTATTGAATGGAATAGAGGGAGTACCAATAGTGCACAACTACAATAAGATGATGTACGGAGTAATTCCTTGTGTGTGCATTATTTAGTGACATTGTGACAAGTGACAAGTGACAACCAAGAAAGTGCTGCTGATTTTAGTAATGGTAATGTACATACGGAATACAACAGAACACCACAATATTCATATTCTTTCTACAGAAAGCCCGCCCTAACATTTCACAATAGCTGTTAATCTCTTTCAAAACGGGGTAAGAAAAAGTGAGTTCACAGAGAGGATGTTATCACTCGAAAATATTGCACATATAAACAAAGAAAGTTGGAGAAGAATGGCCACAGATTTAAATTTGGCCCATGTATTAATGTATTTAAGGAAAGATTTAGGAAATTTATTAAGCAGGTGACATTTATTAGTTTTCAAACAATTAAAAAGCCACACCTTTGTACACTATCTACTAAAACAGGACAGGTAGAGCAAAAGCAGGAGTCCAAGGAAGGAAATCACGTGCTTGTCGAACCTATAGCATATCCAAATAGAGGGAGGAGAACAAAACACACAGGAGCACAATAGCTCAGGTCAAACTTTGAGCTACATAGAAGTATAGAACTACAGAGAAACTGTCTGGAAAGATACTATTAGAACACCTTTATAAGACAATAGAGGCGTCATGAGCGAACTCCCAATACCTCTCTTGGCCTCCCATGAATCAGATAAAAACTGAAACTTTTATCTGGGATTATGAAGGCCTACCTAAAAACACACAAACAACCAATATATCGCGCATACAAACACATAATCAGACAACTTAACCCCACAAACACAAAGGCAACCTGATCAAATACAACCATCACAGTAAGCATAAAGCATCCAAGACAAAACCTCATAGAGTTTATGAAGTGGACCCTCTCTCTTTTCCCACGGGTGCGGGCCAGGCCCAATCGTGGTTTAACAATTTGTTTTCTCGATAAATTCAACATCACCAAAATTCAGTGTTCGGGTTGGTTTGGGTTTGGCTCGAAACTTTGAGGGTCTAATGAGCAATGACTAATGGCTACGGGTAACGACTAACGAGTAGGCAGGTAGTAAATGATGATGTCTTATAAGCAGAGTTGTAATCAGGTAAGATAGATTTTGACTGTTTTGGGGGTTAATATGTTACTCCCTAAGAAGTAGTAGTAACAAAATTTATTTGAAGAGGGTGTATTAGATACGACTGTACGAGTTGTATCGTACGACTATTGCACTTAGATTTTGTGTGTTACATATGGCTTCTTTTGTTAGCAGGGAGACAGTCTAGAGGATCTCCAAAAGATGTTCGTGGATATGGTGGGCGGGGATGGAATGCACTTTGATTTCACTCCTGATCAAACGGCTGCGAAGAGGCAACGGTGCTCAGCTCCCAAAGGAAATGTAGCAGCCAGGCGTAACACCTCTCGCTGCTGAAAAATGGAACAATGTCAGTCTGATTGCGGTGGTTATGATTTTGCTAACCCTGCAAAATTTGTAGGTCAATTTAATTTTTAACAGGCAATTGGTCCTGTTTTTGTAGACTCTTTTCAAGTGATTAAAATAAAATCCTCTCTCAAATCATTTGGTCGTGAATCTGGTGATGCTTCTTTGATAAGGTCAATCATAGTGGCGATGCCTCTTGATTCTACGCCAGTCGCCCTCTAAGTAAAATATGGAAGGTGTATTAATAAGATAAACGGGCATGGTCACTCATTTAGCTGTGAGCTGTGGGATCAAATTTAGTAGATGTGAATTCAATCATTCAATACGTTGGTACAAATCCAGATAAATATGTTGGAACAGTAGTAGAAAATCAGAAATTTACCAGAAATTTACCTACCAGGATGCGGTAATAATCAAGGTATTTTATCGTACTCGGGCCTGGTAGCAGCAAGTACCGAATTGCATAAGACAGATAACTGAGCCCCAAAGTAAAAGACTATCAGCTAAACTGGTACAAGGATGACCATGCATGGACACTCAGGTCTTAAAAAACTCACGCAGCAATGTCTTGTCAGAATCACTGATATCAGGATCACTGTGCAAATCAATGAAGAGTGAGGTAGTGTGAGCATCTGCTAGGAAGCCTTTGCCAGTCATAACTTCAACAAGGTACAACGCCGTTTTGATATCTTTGTTATGAAGACACCCTCTGATGATCATATTGTAGGTGCATTCATTTGGAGGATATGCAGTGCCCTCCATTTTTTCAAGAAGTTGACAGGCATCCTTCAATAATCCAATTTTACAGAATCCTTTGATCATTGAAGTGTACGTATGTTCATCTGGCTGAAGTGCACTAGCCTGTAAGAACGAGAACACCTCCATTGCTTCTCCAATTTGATTGGCTTCACACAAGCCAACAATTAGGATATTGTAAGTGAAGATATCGGGTCGCAATCCATTTGTCCTCATGTCATAGAGCAACTGTTTTGCATTGTCAAGTTGCCCGCCTTTGCAGAGTCCATCCAGGAGTGTATTATAAGTGACTAGATTTGGCGTTAGACCATCAGCTTACATCGTGTTGAAAATGTTGCAGGCATATTCAAGCCTATTATCCTTGCACAACCCATCTATAAGAATGTTAAAGGTGACGATATTCGGAAAAATTCCTTTGACGCGCATATTCTGTAACATGTCAAACGCTTTGTCAACCTTTTTAGACTTGCAATACCCGTTAATCAGGGTGTTGAAACTCACAATATCCGGTCCAACACCATGCTTGAGCATGAAATCTATTAGGTTCTCCGCCTCCTCCATTTGGCCACGCAAACAGTACCCGTCCAACAAAGCACTGTAAGTAATAACATTGGGTTTCAGACCTTGCTTAGTCATGAATTTAAATATAGCCCTTGCTTCATCAACCATGCCTTCTTTACAATACATGTCAATTAGCGTGTTATAGGTGCCAACTTCAGGAGCTACATTGCCGTCCAACATCTCAGACAACAAGAGTTTAGCATCATCCCATTGCCCTAGACTGCACATTCCCCGAATTAAGGTATTATAAGTCACGACATCGGGTGAGATGCCCTTTGTTTTCATCTCCTTGAAGAGATTAAGGGCTTGAGGCAATAGCCGGTCTTTACAAAGGCTGTCAATGATAGTGTTGTATATGACAACATTAGGCTTACAAGCGCCTTTACGCTCCATATTCCTAAGCAAGTTAAGAGCACCAGCATTGTTGCCAGTGCGGCAGAGACCTTTAAACATAGCACCGTAGGTAACAAGGTCAGGTTGAAACCCGAGCTTGACGATTTTATCCAACAATTTGACAGCTTCGGGTAATTGGTCGGAATGGATGAGTCCGTTAATTAAGGTAGTGAAGGTGACAACATTAGGCGGATAGCCAAGCTTAAAGTGCTTGCTGAGGAGAGAAAATGCGAAGCCGAGGCGGCCCAAGCGGCAGTAACAGTTAATGAGGATAGCAAGGGAATACATATTGGGGCGGAGACCGGACATCTCAAGCTGATTAAAGAGAGTAATAAGAGTGGTAAAAGGGGGGTTGGGTTTAATCTTAGACATTGCGCTAAAAAGGCGACAGAAATCAATAATACAAGGGCGTGGACGGAGCTGAATCAAAATGAGCTTGTGAAGGGTTGAACATGTAACCTTAGGGTTACAATTGCATCACTTCAACCACTAAGGCAACTGATTTTCTTGATACTTTTATTGACAAAGTTATATATAAATGATTAAAGATTTTAGGAGATAATTCCGCAAACAATTTTGGACGAGATAATCTGAATCATATCAAATCATTTTCTTTTTGGAGATAATTTAAGAAGTAATATATATAGGCGCAATATATTAGGAAGTAACACATCTTGGGTTTATTTCGTGTCAACGGGTGGGGTCAGAGTTTAAAAAAAAAGTGTGTTAGATAGTAGTCGGGGTCAACATGAATTACAGTTCACAAATACGCGACCCGAAAATAGCGGGTCACGGGTCATAAATTGTAATTTGTATATAAACATAAAGTACTGAAATAAATTCGCTATATTTATTAAAAAAAAAATCCATTGAATCAAACATAACTTCTCTAAGTTGATACCAAATCAAACACGTTTCTTTTCTTATTAATTATAGAAAAACTGGCAACAGACCATCCCAAGTTTAGCCTAGAAGAATATCGGTCAAAACGGGTTCGAGTTATCAGTGGCCAGAATTTGATTAGGATAAAAATGGGCTATTAACCTTAAACAACGGGTCACATGTAGTCGTTTAAGTTTTTTACATTCCTACTATTTTGCGTTAATTGTAGGTAATAAAATAGAGTTATAACCAAGTTCATATAACAAGCCGTGCAATTTTGCACGGGCCAATAAACTAGTTGTTCTCTAACAGACTTGAGGAACAATTGGGGGTTTTGAATATCAAAGGAAGGACATTTTCGAATATGTACAAGATAATTACAGAAAGAACGTTGAAAATGAATAAGAGGAAGGTTACCTTGTTGAGTAAGACAAGACATGGTGAACTTCCTCGTGGACATTGCTCAAGCGGAGGAGAGAGAATGGTAATCCTGCCGCCCCTAAATCAAGTACAGACGGGGTCACTCTCAAGTCCTCGACTCAAACTCCAATAGAATAGTCTAACGGATCTAAATGAGCAATAAGATGAGCTACCAAGGTTCGAGAATCGAGTGAATCACACCATTCAATGAAAAGGCAAAACCCATCCCCAGCTTCCCATGCCCCGTATTTTCCATTTTTCCTGCTCCTGTCCCGGTAAATTTCAAGTGTAAGAGGGTGGTCAAGCTAGAAAATTGATTTTTTTTTTCTAGCCGAAATTGGTTATATAAGGGAGTCTCAGACCAACAATTTATGGAAGGGTGTGTGACAAATTCAATCTTTAATGAATTGACAAATGAACCGAGTCTTTCAAAATGACCAAGAACAAATGTGGAAGGGACTAATGTGAAAGAAGAAAAAGAGGCAAATATAACTGTCAAGGATGACAGAACATGATAAATTGGGCATTCAACATTGCCAGTATTACATTCAGGGGTGTAATAAATAAGCTTCTTATATGCCTAAATGATAGTCAGAAGGTGATACAATTATTTCACAGAGCTGCTGATGTTATCTGCCGAAATTCAGAATAGGGCATTGCACTCTAAGCTTTGTTTAGGACGCCAGCTTCTAACTTTCACTCCAACAGATCAGATGCAAAGGCCAAGCTGATCCTCATGGCTCATGCATACACACTTGTACAGTACTACATCACTATCCCGCGTCCCTGCAAATTCAAGTTCAAATTTCCTGCGTAGCCAGATCAACATCCGAGTATATTCCACATCCTGGTAACACACCAGTTAAATAAGGTACCACTGTACCAGCAATCCAGCATATGTGGTTAATGCTTCATATGACTAACAGATTTCCGGCTGAAGTGCCTGAAATCACAATAGAGCGCAGGCGCCCCCATGTTACATACAAATAGTCACTTGCATGGTCCATCATCCTAACCATCCAAACATGAAACCACACAACCGGAGGTATCAGAGGGCCAGCTGCTAGATGAACAGGAATGGACTAATCGACAGATAGCGGAATTGCCACCTGAACTTTCAACCCAGAACAATCATCACTAAACTTCTCAAATCACAGAAACTGCCATAATACATAATGGCCAGAAACAAAACACTCAGGTCACAAAACACTCAGGTCACAAAAAACTCGTACAGCAATGTCTTGCCTGCAACATTAATATCAGGGGCTCTGTATAAATCAATGAACACTGACGTTATGTATGCAGGCTCATCTGATAGTACTCCATTAGCCTGAGCACACACGAGAACACTTCAATTGCTTCTCGGATACAATTAACTTAACCAAAGTAATCAACTAGGGCAGTACTTGATGACATCAGGTAGCACGCCGTTTTCCTTCATGTCATCAAGCAACTGTTTTGTCTTCACAAGTTGCCCGCCTTTGCAGAGGCCATCAACAAGTGTATTATAAGTAGCTTTATTTGGCCTGTTGAACATTTTGCAAGCACACTCAAGTCTATCGTCTTTGCATAACCCATCTATTACAGTGGTAAAGCTGAAGACATCCGGGGAAATACCCTTGGTGCGCAAAACCTGTAACATTTCTACGGCTTTGTCAACATCTTTGGCCTTGCAATACCCATTGATCAAGGTGTTGAAAATCACAACATCCGGTTTCAAACCACGTTCTACCATTACATCTACGAGCTTCTCCGCCTCCTGCACATCACCACGCAAACAATACCCAACCAAGACAACATTATAAGTAATAACACTAGGATTCACACCTCGCTCAGTCATACATTCAAGTATAGCCCTTGCTTCATCAACCTTTCCTTCTCCAGTGTACATATTGATGAGCATGCTGTAGGCATCAACGTCAGGAGCTACATTATTCAACTCAGCCAACAACACCTTTTATGGCATCATCACTAGATAATTAAGACTACCAGCTACACTGATACAGAATGGTCATCCACTGACACTCAGTTCTCAAAAAACTTAAGCAACAGTGTCTTGTCTGAATTACTGATATCAGGATCACTATGCAAATCAATGAAAAGTATAAATCACTTCTTATGGTTTCAAAATGAAAGGAATTGCTTTTTTTTTTTTTTTGGAAACAGTATTGCTCTGGGTTCAAGTGTAGAGCACAAGGAGTTAAGCTGCAACAAACAGGTTAGGTTTCGTGTGACTTCCGAACAAAAGAGCCTCTTGATAGCCTCAATTCAAATCAAAGTGCTCACTGAAAAACAACATACTTCAGCAATCACGACACTGTTGTAACTATGTAAGTGCACGGTATTCCATGTTCAAATTTCCCAGAAGCCTGACACTAGTATATACAGTTCCACATTCCTGTCCACTCTGTTAAAGTGTCATGTAACTATGTAAGTGCACCCTAATACAAACGTTTACCAGCCAAAAACTTAAAATGACTGCAACCACGGAATTCCGTATAACTTAATCTGGGAAAGATGATAACTGTAACTCAACATTGATCTGATAGAGTGGCAGACTTGCAGAAATCCTTGGCATTGCCATCGGAAGTCAGCAACATAACATTATCATTACACTTCCTCCAAAAGAAGGTAGAAGGGTGGAAAATATTCGCTATCTCTGCATATGAACCCAAAGATAAAAAGACAGAAAAATCATTGCTTCAGAATGATAAACCACAACATCAACCAAATAGATAGAGATTGTTGTAAGTTGTAACCTGCTACCAAGATGCCGTGGAACAGTGAGACACCAGTAAGAATATCACACCCTTAGTTCATTAAAGAAGCTCACAGTCTCTTGGACAAAAGCAGGGAACCCATCATGCCTGCAAAGCTTAAGAACTCTCCAAGCCAGATTTGATGGAGGTACCATGTCAGGTAATATAGATTAGTTAGCATGTGTTCAGGCATCAAAGAACTCTCGAAGCAATCTCTTATCTTCTTCATTAATCTTGTGAGAAGTGATTAAGCCACAAAATAAGGAGGTAGTTTCCACATCTGCCATGAACCGTTTGCTCTTCATGGTTTTAACAAGTTCCAAAGCATTTTTGACATCACCGCCACAAACAAAACCTCTGATAATTGTATTATAGGTCCAACCATCTGGAGAACATCCACTGTCTTCCATTTTCTTAAATAATTCATAAGCATCATTCACTAATCCTCCTTTACAAAGGCCTTTGATTATGACTGTGTATGTCTTCACATTCGGCTCTAACCCCTCAGCCGTAAGAGAAGAGAACAGATTCAAGGCTTCTCCAAGGTGTCCAGCTTCGCATAGGCCATCAATAAGGATATTATAGATAAACATATCGGGAACAACACCAATGCGTATCATATCACTAATCAATGCAATTGCCTCATCAATACTCTCATCTCTACATAGGCCGTGTAGCAATGAGGAATAAGTAACAACATTTGGATAATGTCCACGAGTTTGCATTTCCTTGAATAGCTCCTGTGCAAAGTGCAGCCTATTGGCCTTGCACAACGCGTCTATAAGAATGTTATATGTGACAACAGATGGGGAATTTCCTTTAAGTTTCAACTGTCGGAAGACATCTAGAGCTTTGTCTACGTTTTTATACTTGCAGTATCCGTTGATCAAGGTGTTGAAACTCACAACATCAGGATTACAACCACGTTTGACCATCAATTCTAAGAGCTTCTCGGCCTCCTTCATCTGTCCCCGCAAACAGTACCCGTCCAACAAAGCACTGTAAGTAATAACATTGGGTTTCAGACCTTGCTTAGTCATGAATTCAAATATAGCTTTCGCTTCATCCACCATGCCTTCTTTACAATACATGTCAATTAGCATGCTATATGTCTCAGTGTTAGGAGCTACATTTCCGTCCAACATCTCAGCCAACAAGAGTTTAGCATCATCCCATTTCCCTAGACTGCACATTCCCCGAATCAAGGAAGTATACGTTACGACATCAGGTGAGATGCCCTTTGTTTTCATCTCCTTGAAGAGATTAAGGGCCTGAGGTAACAGCCGGTCTTTACAAAGGCTGTCAATGATAGTGTTGTATATGACAACATTAGGCGTACAAGCGCCTTTACGCTCCATATTGCGAAGCAAGTTAAGAGCACCAGCATTGTTGCCAGTGCGGCACAGACCTTTAAACATAGCACCGTAAGTAATAAGGTCAGGTTGGAAACCAAGGTTGACGGTTCTATCCAACAATTTGACAGCTTGGCGTAATTGGTCCGTGTGAATAAAGCCGTTAATTAAAGTAGTGAAGGTGACGATATTAGGGGCATAACCAAGCTTAAAGTGTTTGCCGAGGAGAGAGAAAGCGTAACCGACACGGCCCAAGCGACAGTAACAATTGGAGAGAATGCCAAGGGAATGTCCATTGGGGCGGAAACCGGACATTTCAATCTGATTAAAGAGATTAATAAGAGTGGTAAAAGGGGGGTTGGGTTTAATTTTGACCATAGCGCTAAAAAGCTGATTGAAATCAATAATAGAAGGGCGAGGGCGGAGGGAAATCATGTGGTGAAAAATAGAAAGGGGGATTTGGGGATCAGAAAACCCTAATTTACATTCTTCTCTAACGGAGCGGAGGAACAATTGGGGGTTTTCAATATCCAAAAAAGGGGGATTTGGATTAACAGAATAATTACAGAAAGAAGGTTGAAAATGATAAAGAGGAAGATTACCTTGTTTAGTAACAACAGCAATGCTAAACCTCATCACCATAACTGACGTCCGCTCAATACCCAGTAAGAATTTCAGTGGAAGTTTATCAGGTGATGTTTTGGCAGATTAATTTGTTATCAAGGGTTCGGAGTCACAGCTCACGACAAACCATGTACGCCAAATCAGATTAATTTCATTCAAATTAAATCGGATCATAATCTATAATAGCATGTTTGGTAGAAAAAAAAATGGATGAAAATGAAAGGAAATGAAAGTCATTTTCTAACTTTCAGTATTTGGTTTACAAGAAAGCATAGAAAATGGGGAGAAAGTAAAGGAAATGGAAGGAAAGTATCCTTCATAAAACTCTGACTTTCTTTTCCGCCCAAAACGGTGGGATTTGGAAGGAAAAGAAAAATACAACATAAAAATACACATTCTCCTCCCAAAACCTCCACAGTTTTAAGTTTTCAACCAAACAACGGAAATCATAATTCCTTTCGTTTCCTTTCCTTTCTCTTCCCTTGCTTTCTTTTCCCTCTCTTCCTTTCCTCCAATTCCTCCATACCAAACAAGTTGTAAATAAAAATCAATGTATATAGGCTAATTCTAATTATTAATTTAATTTATCAATATATTCATTCAGATCAAATCAAATCAAATCAAGTTCATTCAAATCAAATCTATTCAAATCAAATTAAATCAGTTCAAAAAAATGCGATCTAATCGCACACAGCCCATTGTAACTTTATAAGTTGTTGCCTGGTTGGATTAGTTATTCTCGCTCCCGCTTTCTATGATGCATGTCGCCAAATGGTTTCAAGACGAAACTCCACCGAGTTCATGAGCCGGTCTTGTACAAGGGAATAACGGGCAACTATGCAAGAGGTGCGGAGTAATATGGTTAAAATCTGAGGCTTTTGACATCAATAAATTTTGGAGGAGTGACTGATAGTCTCTGCCTTGACTAATGTATAGCTTACATGTGCATAACGTGGTCTTCAACTCTATAGGATCCAGATTCGGGTTACAACTTACAAGTATAAACATAAGATGAGGAAAAAAACGTCTAATTTGTTAATAATCTAATCATTATTGCGCCCATACCATGAACCAATCACCCAAGCATCTCTTATCCGACTAACAGGGGATTAATCAACTACGGTAATGTAAGTTGTGGGTGTGCATCCTCTACAGTTAAAAACAAACTCTAAATGATAGAGTGAGTTTACCGAGTAAGAAAACTATTTATTTAATTTTATTCGTAATAATAGTAAACTCTACCAACTTTACCAAAAAAATAACTAGAGTATCTCTGCACGTAACTTGTTATCATGTATAATTACAATTATTAATTAATTTTACCCATTTTGTTCAAGAAACTTCTCTTAGGCAAATACAGAGTTACAGGACATAGACATCAGTAGCACAGCAGCTTCTTCCACCTCACTAAATTTCAAGCTACTACTGTTGCTATTGATGCTACTTCTCTGCTTCTTCAGTTGTGAGGACGACGACGACGAAGACGAACACGACGACAATGGTCTCTGGGTCTGGGCAATCCTTTCCTTCTCAGAGTCATCCATCTGAATTTCCTGATGATCACCACTTCTGTTACTGCTGCTTGATTTTTCTGAGTTGATTTCTGCACTGATGCTGTCATCTGCTGTTTTCCTTTTCCTGTATCTTATCCCACAAGCATTGCACAGTGACTGTTATCACCAAAACAACCCTGATTAGGATCTCATAAACGCATAATATTTATTGTGCCTCCTAAATACGTCATTTAGTTAACAAAATCTCATATAAACATAATATTTACTGTGCCTCCTAGTATATAATATACAGTCAAGGCCAGAGTTACAGGGTCTAAATATAGGCAACCGTACCCTATCGATCATATGTTATATGCGAAATTTAATCTTTATATACTCTCTACTATTCTGAATGACTTTCTAATTTGCTTTGCAGTTTTTGACTAGCCATGTTAGGACTAGTATATAGACTAAATGAAAAATCATTTTGACTAGGGAAACTTATAGGGCAGAATAAAATACGAAGTATGTCTTAATTTTTACACTAATTAAACATTCTATTTGGTCTATTTGTGGCTCCAAATATGATTAGTCAGAAATTACAAAACAAAGGGAAAGATTATTCAAAACACGAGGTAGTACTAAATTACTAATCGTATTTATTTATGGGTCTAAATATGTGAAATCTTATCTATAGAGATTGAAACATGAATTTTGCATGTTGATCGTGATATACGGAACAATAAATATAGGGTTGTGGTCTTGCAACAAACATCATACTAACACTAAATGTACGTAACTTTATCCCTACAAAACATAACGGACAAAAAAAACATTGAGATGGATATATAAGAGTATACCCTAGGGCCATAAGGACCGGTCCTCCACAAAGGAGTTCTTGTAGTCTTGCAATCTGCACAAAATCTCTTCAACTCGTTCATCGTTTCTTCCCTTTCTTCCAATATCATGAATACTTGGATAGGTTGATAAGTAAAAAAAAATCGATCAACTATGTAATTTCTTAGTTAGACTACAAAAACAAGATTAAATAGCAACAAAATTCTTTTGGTTCGAAAAGCTTCTAAGAGAAGATAGAAAAAAGAAGAAGCAGGGTTTTATTATGGGGTTTGGGCCAAAAATGAGCAAAGTTACGAGGGTAAAATAGTAGGCAAAATGAAGAGATAGGTTGACCGACATATGTAAGCAGGTAGCTCGGTGGATAGCGCAAATTTCTAGGAATGAAGTTCAGAATTTCAGGGACACTAATTTTATAATCGTTTTCGTTTCCAATCTCACTCCATATATTCTCAGATAACTGATAATACATTCTTATAATAATTTTCAAATTTTAATTTTCATTTAATTGTCGTACAAAAACGAAATTTAGAAAAACTATTGTAAACTAATTTCTGAAATATTATTTGTGTGTAGATTCGATAATATTTTTGACGCATAATTCTGATCCGATATTCTGATTGCATTTATTTATTGTTCTAATTATCATAAAACAGCAATTTTATTGTTAAAGTTTTGACTAGTCTAGTGACTAATATATACACTGGCCAGGAAATGTCGCAATTTTTCTATTTGATAATAACTTTGTAATTTCTAGTGAAATGTAGAAATTATTTGGACACCCGCCAAAATATAGTTGGCGGGAAGGGGATGGCGGGACACCTGCGTGGCGAAATATGAGCGCCGTTAGTATTCCCTTCTTTTTTTTTTTTTCTGCTCGGCAGTTTTATTTGTATCATCGGTAATATATGGTGTATTTCGTTATAAAAAAAAAAAAAAAAAAAAGTTTACTCCGTATATTATATGCTGAAAATTGCAGGTATCACGTTTCGTGCGATAGTATTTTATTTTATAGCACTGGTTATTCAAACGGTTGTAGAATTGTAAACTCCAAAAGTTATGCAGCAACCGCCAAACGGTCCACTAACTAACATTCTCGTATCTACTTGATGTTTAAGAATTAATGATGTTAGATTAGCGATGAAGTTTGTCTTGTGATCTATTTTTCTGTAATTCATATCATCAAAAAGTTTAAGACACCAAGTGGTGTGTCTTTAGCACCTGTGTTCGGTTGTAAAAGCGGTTTGAGTAGCAGTTAGCTGTTTGAGTAGTACATAATTGTTTTAACAAGTAGTTGTTAGCTTTAACTCTAAGCAAATTGCTAGAGGTCTACAATGTAGACACAATTAATTTGTCTACAATGTAAAATTGAGTTAATAGTAGTACAATTGAGATCGGAGTAGTACAATAAAATTAATTGTAATGAAAAATTCAGGTAGTAAAAGTGTAAAACTAATTGTGTGAGTAGTACAATTTTGATAGTGTAGTAAAATTATTGCTGATTGTAGACATTTTTTTGTGTAACATTGTCCTTTTAAAAGTAGCAGTTGATATTTGACATGTTCGGTAGTAGTAGTTGTTAATTTTATTAACATTTCTTAAATGCTAGATCAAATATTAAATGTTAACCAAATTGCGACTTGAATTATATCAGCTAAACAAGTACACTAGTAGTTTGACCTGATCACATGCTACATCTAATTATTAATGTACTGCCTAACAGGTTCTAAGACGCCCGAATTGCAATCATAATATTGGTTTTATTTTATATTTTTATATAACGAACAGGAATAGTATATTAGTTCAGTTAGTTTTGTAAGTTAATTACGTTATTTGCTTATACGAGTTAAAAAACATAATCGCAATTTAAATTTTAATGGACTACGTAGCATTGTAGCTTTCAAGCTAAGTGCTCATGTGCTTAAAATTGAAAAAGTTCAAACTCGAATGATGAAATTGAAACATAGTTCAACTTACATATACTAGTATGATATATAGAAAAATGATTCATCTAAACAGTCTCATACTCCGTATAACAATGCTTCCTTTCATTGAGAGTATAGATCCATGACTTCATACTCATCACCCAAACCGGAAGCCCATTCGGAAAGAAGCCCAGAGAAATAAGAGCCCAATTTAATTATCCACTACCCGTCTACCCGATATAGCAATACAACGTTTTCTATTTTTGACAATTTGACTAATGGAGTATAAACAAATCGGACGTATGGAATATTCCCGCCATTGGATCTGGAGTATTGGTTTTCTGTTACCGGTGGCTTACGCAATTCGGAAATCTCTTACACTACCACGTACATATCTACCCTAATAAACCAAGACATTAACAAGGTCGACCAAACAGAACTGCTTCGTATTATTTTAGAAGCGTAAGGTTGACTAACGGTGAAAAGTTCAACTTCATATTGATTGTCATGAAAAATGGATCTTTATATCACCTTTAAGACAACGTTATTTGCTCTTTGATGTGCTAAATTATCCATGTTCTATACTTTTCAAAATCGTTATTGCAGTTGTATTTGTGTTGCTTAGACATGTCCGATGAATACTTGTTAATTAAATATCTTATAATTATGAGTACTCCGTATGGAGTATCAACTTGAACTTTATCATCGTGAGAAAATTAATCAAGTTAATACTATGTGATATAAATATGTAATAGAGTTAAAAAAAAATCACGAGAGAGTGTCTATAGATTAGGATATTTGCTTAAAACAGCTAATTATGAGTGTTAACGTAACCTTTAAAACTTAAAATCAAGGACGTGCTTGAATTTAAACTACTCTAAATCGGATAAGCCTAAAAAACACAAAATACATTAGCTAGAAAATGTTTTACTAGGAGTAGAAAAAAGAGAGAGAAAAATTGGAGTGATGAACCCGAAAGAAGTGGAGCAAGATCGAGATCCGAACTTCAAGGGGGAAGAGGGGAGAGAGGACTTAAGAAAAATTAAATTAATCGACAAAAAAAAAAAAGAAAAAAAAAAAAGAAAGTGTGTAGTGCAATATTTTCATCAACAAGCAAAGACACAAACAAGAAACAATACGGAGTACTTTGCTTGTTTCTTTCTCTCTCCTCCCCTCCTCACATGTCTTCTGGTTTACTACGTATTTCTTAACTACCTTTCTCTCTCCTCGTCCTCTCTCTCTATAAGTTTCAAACTAATTGTAACTTCCCCTTTACGCCTCAACATATGCATTTTCTCATCCCATCTACTAACTCCCAAGGCACGTTTCCTCCCTCTCTTTCTCTCTATATTCTTCATTTTTCTCAACTGGGGTTATTGTATTTTTGCATTTTTCATGCTTTAATTGATCATTTTATGGGTTTGTTTGTGTAAAGTTGGCACCTTTTGTTGGAATTTCTGGGTAGATTGTGTAATTGATTTGTAATTTTTGGTGGGTATTTTGAGTTTTTTGGTAGATTGAGCTTTACCATTTTTTTCCCATTTTCCCAATTCATTTGATTGTTGCTATTGGATTAACTTCATATTATGATTGAAAGGTGCAATCTTTTGAATTTTGTGGTAAGATGAATGATCTTTGCATTTGTATAGTAAGTTAGTGGGAAGATTGATAGAAAAAAAAGGATCCCATTTGGTTAATTTGTATGATTTTGGTACTATTTTAATAATATCTAGGATTATCAAGGCTGAGAATATCAACATTGCATTACCTGACATTCATACACTTGCTTAGGCTTGTACTGATTGTCCTGGATTCCTGGAATAAGGATTTGGGTATGGTTTCCGTGTCGTGTTATACTTTGGATTGGGGATAGAGGATTGGAACTGAAGGCATTGCATAACCTGGTATTCATACACTTGCTTTACCTTATACTGAATCTCCCTGAATGAAGGATTTGGTTACAAGCATCAGTGTCGGGTTTATTATGTCATACTTAGTGTTTAGATGGGGTTAGAGACTTGGAGGGATCCAATTGAAGTGTACGAGTCTCATTTGGAAGATGTTATTTAAGGGAAGGCCATCAAACTTTTGACAAAATGTTGTTTCGTGTCGAAGGATTGGTGGCTTCTTCTTTATGCTTTTCGTTTGATTTGGCTCTGGCATGTCTGTTACAAAACCATAGCCTGTTTTAGTAGGAATGTCTTCTAATTGTCGTTTTATGCGTTATATGTTTGGAAGTCAATGCCAATGGATCGAAGTGTGTGCATTTTTCTAATTCTATGCAGCAGTCGATAATGATTTCATTTCACTCATAGTATTCAACTGCTGTATATAGGTCTAGCTCTGCATTGGTGATGCAACTTGGTTGGGTTTCGGTTTGTTGAAATTTACATTCAGATGAGAATCGCTTCCATGTGTTCCACTGTCTTTCGAATACCACGATGTAGAGTTCATTCTTTGGTCAATACATGGTGGAACAGATCTGACAGTTTGAGTATACCATGTAAAGAAGGCCACGATTTTAGGTTATTGAGTTCCAGTGTGTCTGAGCAAGGACCAAAGAGTAGAAGGTGGAGCAGGAGACCAATAACCACAAGTGTCGAAGGAAGTAGCAAGAAGGTTTTAAGTAGTGCAGCTAATATTAGGAATGGAATAACAGATGAAATAGTCACATCAGTGTCCACAAACTTAACTATAAAGGAAACAAGTCATAGCAAACTCCAACAGATTCAAAGTACAGATGTTCGACAACTCATAGCTGAGAATAAGGATTTGGCCAAGCAAGCAACTTTTATTGTCTTTGATCTTGAAACCACTGGACTAAGGAGAGATGAAAATATCATCGAGATTGCCCTTCTAGACCTTCAAGGGGGCGAAAACAGCACCTTCCACACTCTAGTTAATCCTGGACGTTCTGTACCAAATGCAGAGTTCCATGGTATCACAACTAAGATGGTCACCGGACCTGGTGTTCCAAGGTACTCTTATCCCGAATGTACTTAATTTCGTGGTTGACACTGTTGTACATTTTGCTCTTTTAGAAAGAACTATGGCGACCTAGGCTTGGTGAGCTAGTGTTGTAGGGTCATGTACTCAGGTGAATATGTGATCTTGGACTCGTGGAGTATATAGGGAGTGTAAATCTGTTTGGTAAACGTCTGTCAGTTAACTAATTTATATTGCTTGGACCTTGGTATAGGATGGAGGAGCTGATACCAATCTTGTTAGAGTTTGTCAGAAGCCGCCAGAAGCCAGGGGGATTTGTGGTTATGGTAGCTCATAATGCTCGGTCTTTTGATGTGCCGTTCTTGGTAAATGAATTTACTCGCTGTTCCTTTCAAATCCCTTCAAATTGGGTCTTCTTAGACACAGTTCCTCTTGCCCGTGAATATTTGAAATCCATAGGTGAGCTCTTTTTCTCTGCACACCTCTTTGGCCAATGTTAACTTGGAATGTTGGATGATAAAAACGGTCTTGATTGCAGGGATGGGAGCAAAGTACTCGCTGCAGACTCTTCGTGATCATTTTGGAATCGAATTAGTAGGTTCCGCTCACAGAGCCATGTCAGATGTGCGTGTGTTGGCACTAGCGCTTCAGAAGCTTTCATTCGCTTTGAAGGAGTCACCAGCCGGCCTAGTACAGAGAGCATTCACAGCTGACGAATTAACCAGTAGCAGTACAAAGAAGAAGAAAGACTCCCGCTAGTAGTCCTGTTTCTTCTTGTCAATGCCTGTATCATCATCCATTGTTGTTCAATTACGATGCTTCGTAATTATTCTTATTCGATTTTAGGTGAAGCATCCTTCCATTTGTATTCAAGTCTGCTGGCAATTATAGAAATGGATCATCATTCACTTCTCTCTCAGTTTTTACTTTTGTACCAGTTTTACCAAATGTTTCTGAACTAGTAAATCTGAACAAAAAGGTTAAAAAAAATAGATTAAAAAACGTGACAACGCCCACCGTGGGGCTCGAACCCACGACCACAAGGTTAAGAGCCTTGCGCTCTACCAACTGAGCTAGACGGGCATGTTGATTTTAATGAATAGTATTTGTTATATAAAAAAAAGGCTGCAGATAAAAAAAGAACGAAGAACTGCTCTCGTTGAGAGTCGAACTCAAGACCTCCCGCTTACTAAACGGGTGCTCTAACCAACTGAGCTACGAGAGCTGCTTGTTATTTAAGCATTGAGTAACATGGTAACTATATCCATGACATACGCGCAATTTGCTTGTAACTTGTAAGCAATAGGTGGCTAGTAACACAAAAATCGGATCCAACATATGACATACGCGGAATTTGCTTGTACGCAATAGGTGGTCCGTCGCTACTCGCTAGTAACTCATGCTTCTCAGAAATCGTATTCAACATATTGCGTGTAGTAATGTTGAAGTTAGTCCGACATGGCAAATGGTATTAATGTAATGGATATATGAAAATAAATTGGGTTTGACAAACGAGAGAAATGATATTTGCAAATCTAAATCGGAGTTTGTTCAAAGTTGCACAGCCTTCGTTGTTGGTCTTCTCACAATTGAAGGAGAATTGCCTTCGCCAAAGGGGAAAAAATGAAGGAGAATCAGTGTTGTACATGATGACATAAATGAATGCAATGATGCAATAACCATTAGATTGCTCACAAAGCGTACATACGAAAGTTACTCTCTTTGTGTAAGATTACGACTACAACTGAGGGGAAAAGATCCCAAAGAATAGATGTCAGATGTCACAATCGCTTGGTAGCTTACTTCTCACATTCCGGGTTCTGGAAGTTACAGACTTGAAGAAGTGCAGAACCCCCTCGATGAAGTAGGTGGTTAAGGACTTAGGCTCTGTTCGGCAAGACTAGCTGTTTGAGTAGCAGGTAGCTGTTCAACTAGCAGGTAGCTGTTTTAGTAGCAGGCAGCTGTTTTAGTAGCAGGTAGCAGGTAGCTGTTTGCTCCAAAAGTAGCAGTTGACGTAGACGTGTTCGGCAAAAGTAGCTGTTGAGTTATTAAAATACATGGATTTATGTTGTCTTTAATAGCATTTTGTGTAAAATGCTACTTTGGGAAACATTTCCCAAATACTACCTAAAATGCTAAATATTACCTCAAATGCTAGTTGTAAAATATTTGCCAAACATGTAAAGTAACATTTTGACCGGGTCAAAATGCTACATGTTACTTGCTAGTGTGTTGCCGAACAGAGCCTTAGTAGCACCGGGCGAGATCACTGCCACTCATGTTGGAATTTGGAAGCATCAGACGCCTAGCCAAGATCTCGAGGCCATTTCTCCATCTGGAGGATAGGCAGGGCCACACGGGGCAAAAAGTCTGGAATGTCGAAGGTAGAACCCAAAAAGCTTCACAAAACTAAAACAATATTTCCTTCAAAATCAGGAGAACCAACATGACAAAACACATTATGATGAGAACTGTTGCGCATTTCACCATTCCACCACGTCTTTGAGTTCTATCTGCCTGCAAATCCAACACAGAAAAAATGAGCAAAGTTAATAGAGTACAGTAAGATAACAGACAGTTTAGAGCAGGAACTTTCAACTAAACATCACGAGAAGATGACCTTCTGCAGCTGTTTTAAGCCCTCATCAACTGTCGCTGCTACATTCTGAATGTTGTAATCTATCCTATCAATAATTGTACCCTGCAAATTCAAAAGGTCAACCAAACTAATCCTCAGATTGTGATCTCCAGCCAGATGATGAGTTCCCTTTAGCTGCTAACCTGATCTATCACCAATACGGAGAGGTCCTTCATGATCTGAGCAAGCTCATTGACTGATTCCACAACCTGGGTTAGCATAATGTATAAGAAAAAAAGAATTACATAGATGATTCACAGAGCATAACGATCATATGTAGGTCATTGACACTAAGTAAAGCTCACATCAGATCAGAAGAAGCATAGCAAAAACATTCTCACAAAGTATCAATAGAGAGGAAGAAATTAACAAAGAACTACGACAAAAACTATATCAACATTAACTCAGTGCCTCAAAGGTTTCTCCACATGACATTTGGGGGGGGGGGGGGTTGGAGTTACGCAACTACATATTAAATGACTATATCTATTTTTCTGCTTCAAGGTTCAGAAATTCATTTGACTCAAAGCCCCATAGTGCCAAAAAAAAAAAAAAAAAAAAAAAACTGCATAGGGATCAAAGTGATAAGCATCATCACCTGCTGGATTTCACGTTCCCTTTCAACAGTGAAGGCTTCACTCTTCTTTATTTTAGCAAGCTGGTGTTCCGTGAACACCTACAGATCAACATATCATCAGAAGGTGAGTACGACTATGACTGTCATTTATAAGGGAAACAAAAATTACATCTGAGATTTGTAAAAAAAAATGCAACTAAAATGGTACTTTTAGGATGACAAGAAAAACATCTTCAGGACTTAACAAACTGGTTTTCCACGCCAGAGCTGTAAGATTCCACATACGAATATATATGGCTGTTCGAACTATTTCAAGAATTCAACAAGGATTGAAGGGTTCTAAGTAAAAAATTTACAAAGACCACCAATTTCAAGTCCTTAAGAGAATCGGGTTTTTAATTTCCTACCCAAAGTCCAGTGATGCCCGATAAATTGCAAAAATCCACAATGTAGAAAGAACTGAGGTAAATTCTCTATACCTGGTCATCCAAGTCATCGTCTTCTAGTTTCGATCTGCTTCCACTAATATTTATTTCCAAGTCTACACCATCTGGGCCCTAGAAAAAAAAAAGCATCAGCTTTAGATGTTGATGTTGAAAAAAACATACATTGATACATAGCTAAATGCTCTAGCAGCACAAACTGATCAAACGATACAGTATCAGTATGATATGTAATATTATCATATTCAAAATCACACATGATCTATACAGAGAAATTAGGTAGTAAACAGATCCTGATGCCAACCTCTTTTTGTTGCTGAAGGCGCTTTAGATATGTAGACTGTTTTTTCCGAAGCTCCATAGACAAGTTTTGAAGGTCGGTAGCTAACGACCGCTGAAACAGAACCATCCACACTTTAGATCAGTTACAGCCAAAGCACAAGCCAGCGCATGACACATTATAAACATAATGAAGATTATCATGTTAAGATATCTGCAATTCAAGAAAGTAATGTGATATAATTATCATTGTTTAAATGTTATACCTGCACATTTTTTCTAACATTTGAGTCCTCTGAAGGCCCAGCAGCAGAAAGTCTTTTCAGTTGTTTCTCTGATCTCCTAATCAAACCAGTTATTTCATTTGTCAGGGTCTCGATTTGATGTTGGTCTTCCTTACCATCCCCAAACGATGGCATCAATGCTTTTGCATGGGTCTTTGTCAGTTCAGCCATCTTAGAACGTGCACGGTGCACATTTGATGCCACATCTTCAAATACATCTACCCAGGCTGGCGGTAGACCCACTGCTATAGCACCCTGGCTGCATCAACACAGCATACTTAGTTCAATTGAGAGGATCAAACATATATCAGTTTGGATGAATCATTACCTAAAACTTCCTAACGTGATAGCGTTTTTCAAAGTAAATTCAATTTTATGGTGCTAGTTTCATCTTCAGGCTGGCGTTAGAAACATCTACAGAAACTAGCTTATTAACATCTGTGGGATGTGCCAAAAACTAGGTCCGACTAAATTTGGCCTTCCTTACGCCACATCTAGAAGACTAGAACCAACCAATTGAAATGCACACATCAATGCTATCTCACAAATGACTGTCACACAAGTAACTTGCTTACCACAATTGCTTGAAAATGCATTAGATGCTTCCTACCATCTAATCATCTATGCAAATCCAAACAAGACCTCATTGTCATTTACGAGATTACATCCTCGACGACTAACAAACGAACAAGGCCTCATTGTCAATTATCCTGCAATCAGTCTATTAACCCGAACATCTCGATCAATTCAATTCCCATTTCGCCTTTTTACATTGTGATGAGAATTCTAACAATGCAACTAATTTAGTAAATTGTAGGGAGCTTAATTATTCATGCATTACAATTTACAACTTCGAAAAATGAAACATATGTCGAAAACATAGAGAGACTGTTTCCGAATAATCCAACAAACAACAACTACGTAATTGATCGAGTGGGGGTAGTAAATCATGCATTCCCTTGACAAAATCAAAGATCTTCAACAACACGCAACAAAAACAACATCTCTGATATCGCATCGAAATCGGATAGCTAAATTCAACAATGCAGATCCAAACAAATCACCAAATTAACTCATAATCTAATTACAACCGTACAAAAAAATAAGATTAAAGATTAAAAAAAAAAAAAAAAAAAAGTTGCCACCTGGCGGAAGTGGCGGGATCGGAAGTACTAAGAGGAGCGTAAGAGCGCGCGTTCCGATTAATCAACGCCGTCGCAGCTAATTCAATACTATTATGCGCCGCCGACGACGACGTCGGAGCACGCACACTCTTCAAAGCATCCCTATGCTTCTTAAACAAGATCGTCCGATTTCTCGTCGCCATTTTTTGCCGGCGATTTTGAGATCTGTATAGCTTACTGAAGAAGATTCATTTCATTTCCCCCCCCCCCCTCTTCTGATTTTCAGAGGGGATGAGTGAGAGAGAATTTTTGGCGGGTAATTTACAGACGGTGTACCGGAGAATGGCGAAATCTTGGTGATTTATTTTTTCTCCCGGTGAATGGGAAAAATTGATCTAATTTAATTTGTGCACATTGTTATTTTTTTTAACTAATTTGGTGGCCTTACATTAAATTAAATTTGATTTGATTCAGTATACGGATAATGACCGCAAATTATAGAAATCCGCCAACAACAATAACAAGAACTTTGTATAATTTGATTGAAGTTGTACTTTTATACTTATGTAGTCACATCATATTGTCATTTTTCATTAGAGAAAGTAGATTCGACGTAAGAAATTGGCTATTTGTAAACATCGGGTAAGAAATTGTCAATTCCGAAGTTGATTCCACAACGAACTCTCGTTTGTTACTATTCCAATTTTCGGACTACTTAAAAATATGATTGTAACACAAGAACAATCTTCAAAGTGCAAAAGAATGAAAAACTCCTATATAGATCAAAGTATCAAACAAAATGAGATTCAAAGTGAAAAACACACATGCATGTAATATAATTACTCAGCCGATTAGCCATAATAAAAAAATGTCATCATGAAGCTGTATCCAACAACAACAAAACAAAAATCAAGTGCACAAAGCAAAAAAATTTCTTACAAAATTCTCAATTTAAAAATATAAAAGTCACTTAATCTATTTATTTAAAAAACAAAAAAATAAAACCAATAAAAAATGCTAAGCAGGCAGCAAAACAGAACTCAGCTGTTAAACTCAGTCATATCATCTTCTTCCTTCAATCTTCATCATCAAGTTTCATTTCCTCCCTACTCAACTCCCAACCTCTTCTTTCTCACTCCTCCTTTAAAAAAAACCCCATTTTGAGCTCACTCCTTTAAAAACATAAAACCCCACAAATTTGCATTTCACAACAATCTTATAAAGTTACCTGGATTTTTCACTGAGCTCAGCTCTCAAGAACCCTAAATTTAATCTGTAATTTGTTTTTTTTTACTGTTTTTTATTGACATTTAGAGTAATAATTATGGATTCTGATTCTTGGAGTGCTCGTTTGTCTTCTGTTTCTAAGAGATATCAATCTGCTTTCCAATCTCGATCAGGTAAATTTTCATAATGTAATTAAGATTATATAGTAAGGATACATTTTTTTTTACTGTATAGTATTTGTTATTGGGTTTAATTATTGCATTCTTTGGTATATAATATGTTATGTTTGATTTTTTTTATGTTGGTTTTTTGTTGTTGATGATGATGATGATAGATGTGTTTATGGGGTTTGACGAAATTGATGGGGATGATGACATACGGGAGGAGTTTCCATGCCCATTTTGCTCGGATTATTTCGATATCGTCGGACTTTGTTGCCACATTGACGATGAGCATCCGGTTGAGGCGAAAAATGGGGTATTTACATTCTCTTCATTTTACTTTATGCCAATGTTTTTGGAAATTGGAAGCTTCAAATTTGAGTTTTGGTTTAAATGGTAAAAAGGTTTCTACTTGTTTGTATTGATGATCTAGGTGAAGTTAAAAATTTCGCGGTAGTAGTTATAGGTACCGGGAGTTTTCTGGCTGAGTTGATTGGTTTGTGTTGCTATGGAAAAGGTGAGGTCTTTCGATGGGGTGACATGTATATTGTTGATCGAATCAATCTTATGCCTGACGAATAAATGGGGCTAGAGTATGTGTAGATTGATCATTGATTAAAAGGGTTGGTTGATTTAGTTGAAGTCGTGCCTAAATCAAGGGCCTCAAGGCCAAGGTTCATGAAGTGCGGAGGGATCAGGAAGTTGGTCAGGTGGGGTGGTGGATAGTTGACTACGTAAGGTTCTTACTTTCAGTAGATTATATCTGTGGTGATGGTTTTGGGAATTGTGTGCATCTTATAGTGGATTTCGTGAGTTGAAATGAAGTCAAGATGTACTAGTGTCTAAGTTGTGTGATTGTAAAAGACTTGTCAAGTTATTAAGTTTCAACTCGGTGAAATGTACATGTTGCCCTTGAGAAGGTAAAAGGGGCATCATTGAGACATTTTAGGTATGGATATTAATATTTAATCATGCCATCTAAAGCTAACCACTTATGGAGGTGTTAATATGTAAAACTTTATGTGAAGCTTAGTCTAGGAAGGTAAAATTGAAGGATGCAATTGCCTATATAGGATCAAAGTTTTGTGTTGAACGTAATAAGAGCCAACTTTAGTATCTCGTGTGATCATGGGCCAGAACTGGCTTAGGACATAAAGCCACTTTCAATTGAGCTTGATGATGTTAAACTTAAACAATGTTTTTGGCATAAATGATGTCGGAATATAGATAGAGACATGAAAGGAAATTAATGTGAGGAGGTTATGAAACCATCATTGAAACAAGCATCATGTAGTGTACCCGTCACCTCATACACAAATAAAGAATGGAATCGCGTTCTTCCTCGTGGAGGATCTTGTTGCTTGTAGTTTCTTGCTGACAAATGTTAGCAGGGTGTCTTAGAGGAGCTTCTATAGGTTGGGAAGTAATAATCTGAGATGAAGAGTTTCGATAGAAATGTACAGGAGATTGTGATTTATTGGTTCTTGGTTTTCTGGGTGTTGAGAAATGATCAGAGGTGGTTGTGCAAGCCGGATTTTATATTTACTCCATTGTTCCTTACTACTTCCTTACTTGGTTTCCTAGCTCGCTTGTTTTTCACCGTTCACGTTAGGAGCAGCAGGCAAGGGGAGTTGACCATGTTATCTGCATAAGAATATTACGCAAAATCTTCTAGCAAGGATAGAGATTTGACCAACAGTTAGTTGTCAATGATTTGTTTTTTGGTCCGTGGAATCTCATGTTAAAGGTCTTAAAGCATCCCCGTCATATGGGTTTTCCCCTTGAGCTAAACTAATACAACAGCTATAGTATACTCCGTATGTTTTTCGTGATCATCCAAGCCCTTTCTCTCCGTGGTTGATGACTTGATGTGTGTGCTTTCAAGGTTTTGGCTCTTAGGAGTTTTACATTATCCCAGTGTACCATAACATGATCTACCATGTGCCTTAGCCTTTAACCTGACTCTGAAGCTTAGTCATGTGAAGTTTCCTAGGCTTCCTGAAAATCTGAATTTTTTTTTGAAAAATTGGCTTCACTGTAACAGTCGTTTGATTTCACTCCTTTTCTTGGTAATTGCCAGCGAGAGATAAGACACACTTGTATGATTAAAAGGCAAAACTCGAGGATGCCCTTTTTTTTTTAATCTATCCCACCCGAAATGCTTTGGTACTTAACTACTTAAGTTAAATGGGATCTTGGATCTGGACTTTTTGCCGCCTGAGTAAACTTTATCTACGTTAACTGTTGCTATTATTGGTTTGCAGGTATGTCCAGTTTGTGCTATCAGAGTGGGTGTTGATATGGTTGCACATATCACATTACAACATGGGAACATATTTAAGATATCCTTTTGGCATTCAGTATTGCCGTTATTTCTTGTTTCATATCCTTAATGTTCTTTATCTTTTAGTAATTCTTCAGAGATATGTGTAAGCACTGACTAACTAGATCCCCCACACCCTTCCCCCGGGTTGGAATTTTTGATAAGTTGAGGAAGTAGAAACTTCAGTGCCATCTAATCTAGTGTTACTTACACAATGGCTTTCTTCTTTTGTGTGTCAAAATCTAAAAAGTGCTCTTGTTGTGATACCATGTATCTATCTAAATGGTAATATGAAAATTTTGCATACATACGTTACCAATTTCAAAAAAAAAAAAAAAAAAAGTTAAAAAGATACCATACCGTATCAATTTAGAGAAGGGAAATACTTTCCAAGATCTTGAAAACATTAACTTTGTGTGGATGTGGGTGATAGACTGTGATACTTGAAGTCCTTAACTCTATTTAACGTGCAGCGCAAGAGAAAATCTCGTAAAAGTGGATCTCACGCAACACTTTCATTATTGAGAAGAGAACTACGGGAAGGAAACTTACAGTCTATTTTTGGAAACTCTTCTTGTTTAGTATCGTCGTCCAATACAGCACCTGATCCCCTGTTGTCGTCATTTATATCACCCTTGGCTGATGAATTCATGTCTTCCCAGTCTGTGTCATTAGCTGATACAAGCTCTGCAAAGAAAGGACAAGAGGATAATTTACTCAAGAGGTCTGTCTGCTGCTAATTGCTATTGCTTGTTTCTAGTTTTTCTAATAGTAAACCGACAAGTATTTGATAATGCCAACGTACTGGAAAAGCATTATCTAGCTACTTTTCAGTATGATCATTATAAATGTATCTAATGTATAGTTCATACTTGGTGGATTGTCGTTCAATTTCTTGATATATCTTACATTTTTCTAGCCAGCGTTCACTAAAATAGCCTCACTATACTTGGTTGTTGTGTAGTACACAAGGTTTTACTATGTAGGTCGTGATGGTGATAAGGCCACTGGAACTTGTATAGGTTTATCATTGTAAAAATGCAACCAGAAAAAAGAGATATGTTTTTGTTCATTTCATTGCAGAAGATTGGAGTGACACTGTCCTGGTACCCAAGACTGATGACTTCAGCTGATGGTGATTCCTCCTGTGCTTCCACACTACACTGGTGCTACAAAATAATTTCTGGGGGTTGAGGGGTGAATGAGGGTAGGATTTAAATTGGTACCAGTTCTTATGGAAGCAAGACAGTGCAAGGTTATGCCGCTGAAAACACTTGTGAATAGGATCATAGTGTCGGTAGATAAAAGCTAATAAAGTAAAGTTTGCCATGATTCTGCATTGTTGGAAAACTAAATGTGCCCATAGAAGGCCGTAGACACATTTTGGTCTCTGTAAGCTTGGTCAGTGAAACTAGAATCAGGTCATAGGTTATCCTATGTGTCGTTCATAACCGTAACTTTGATAAAAGGTGTAGTCTTTCGAGGATGATTGAAGTATTAGACTCTTGTTACATTTTCTGCGCTGGTATATCTTGGGTCAGATTATAATCTAATTGTGATATCTCTTGTGGTGACAGGAATGTGTCAACACCTCCCCTGTCAATCAAGGATCAAAAAGAGAGGGCTAGGAGATCGGATTTTGTACATGGCATGCTGCTGTCCACCATCTTCGATGATGAGCTATGAAGTCGCCTCTAGGGTTTTGGTTTGTGCGCTAGTGCTACTGAGAAGCTGGTGGTGCAAAACACCTGTCTGTAGTGAATTTGATGAATGTATCAAACAGAGGAGTGGTAAAATGTGTAGGAATAAATATGATGTATGTTCAGTGTGTGGTATCTATTCGTAGATCGAAATGTGATCTTTGTTATGGTGCCCCATCTCTTGTTAAAGAAAAGTATCATTTGGATGCAGAAAAGCCTTGCGTTCTGCTTCAATTTCACGACATACCCCCTTACCTTCGAAAGAGGAAAAGCACGCAAGATGCAGTTTGTTAGAGCACGCATTGCTGACTTTACAATGGAAAGATGGATTTGATTTTGTTTTCTGAGATGAATTTTAGACATCGATTTTGACAATCTTCACGTGAGAGTATGGTTAACGCCATGGACCAAACTGGAAAACAGACTCTCCCCTCTGCAGTATAAACAAACAAGTAACGACCAGGGACAAGGTGCAGAGTAATCTTGAAGCCTCAGTAAAGGAACAAGTATAATTCAGTGATCATTCATCTTAGCGATTGCGTACAACCTCAGACACATAGCAAAGAACATAGATAGAAGTACTATCCTCATTCCACATTGGCACTGTTGTATTATACAGTATGTAAAAAAAAACAAAAAAAAAGTAAACAAAGTTTTGATGTTCAATCCGTTTTGTTGTTAAAATGCCCTGAAGAGAAAGAGCTCGATATAATTAGTCACAGTTTGTTCCTACAGTCATAAACAAGATATGATTATGCTACACAATGGCCAAAAGCAAATCGGCCTGAAAAGGGAAAATTTTGTTTTAAAGAAAAGAATCCTAATATCTAAACATCAGTGTCTGAAATCCTGCCAATGTGGTGACATCAGTATGTCTATCATCCTTTTCACAACAACTTTCACAAAATCCTGAAAACAAACTAAGCAACAACCATTTAGTGGACTGCTCTCCACATTGGCAAACCTATCAAGATGATGGACACAACCCGGAGGCTGCACTATAAAAGTGTCATGCCTTTGAGGCTCTAACCCATACGCTGCCATAACTGTGTGCGCTGATCTTCTAAAAATCTCCACGAAACTGTTCTGATCTGCAACCAATAATCAAATTTAGAAAATAAGTCTACTATATGTCTCAGACAGATGCCGGCAAACCACCAACAACGAAAAGGCAGAACTACAAGCTCACAAAAAGTACCAACAGATTTCTTCCATCTTTCTTTCATTTTGTTAGGGGGAAGGGGTTAAGGGTTTCCTTAGTTCAAGACTCGGGAATGGCTTGTATTGACACCACAACAAAAGCTGTGTAACATGTCACCTTCACATAACTAACACATCATCATAGACTCATAATGCAAGCTTTCTAAGGATAATCATGCATATACATCAAAGCTGCACAACCTACATTATGAATTGAGGAGAAATGACATCAAAGGAACTTACCCAAGTTCATGTCTCGAGAGATTTCCTTTATTTGGTTTCTCACTATTGTATGTACTTCTTGTTTCACAAAATTATTACTATGTTCCTCCTCCCTGTTTTGTGAGGGAAACCCACCAACGCCTGCTTGACTGCTTGATCTACTGGTGCAGGGTCTAAGTGGGTCATTATCTGGTAGATGGGCCTGAGCGGCCCCCAAATTTATGCTGTTGAGTCCACTCCAAGCTCTGTGACCCTGAGCTGAGCCAATTGCAGCTGTGAAGGGTTGACCCACATGTCCCATGATGTTGCCCAGCCTTCCAGGACCAAAATCCATATTTTGCACACTATGAGGATATAGGTCCTGAAACCTACCAACTTGTTGAACATGATGAGACGTCCCTACATCTGTTCTACTATGATGGAATGTTGTAGGAACCCCAAGACCTATTACATTCCCCAGAGAACTTATTTCACCTCCAGTTTGACTCCTTCTGGAAAGGATATGTTGTATTTGACGGTGTATTCTTCGTCTTCCTGAAACAGTAGATACCCCAATGCCAGAAACTGGAGAAGGAACTTGACGACTTCCTACAGGAAACCTTGGAGAAGATAGAAACCCATCTCCTTGACTTAATGGTGTTTCAGGGATTGTCACATTAAGATCTATCTCTGCCATGTTCTCAAATGTTGACCGTCCATCAGAAGCACCATTAGCTGCTCTTTGATCGGGCATGAGATCCTGAGCTTGAGGATGTAATGATGCAAGAGCAGCTGGTCTACAACCATCACAATACCAATTGCCTTCAGGGACTTCCTGTCCAAGACCAACACAATATGTGTGCGCTGGTGAATCACAGACATCGCATAGTAACATGAGGGCATCATCCCCACCTTGATGGCACTCTGTACAAATGACATTTTCATAAGGATTAAGAAAGTCTCGAAGTTCCTCTTCAGAAGGTTGGTAAACCTGCATCCAACAAAACCTGATTCTATGAAAAAAGGGACTAGAGTATTGAAAAAAGAGAAGTCTGAAGGACCTGGGTTATGGTAACGCAGGAGAAGATTAGGGGGATATGGAGAGAATCAAGACTTGAAGGAGCTCCAAGGACTGTACCTGATCACGTTCAGGAACTGTTACCACCGCATTCCTCAGATCAGAGCCTTTACCACATTTTGTAGGCTTACTTATGGTCACAAACCTCTGCTTGCAAAGTGGGCAACGAGTTTCTACTTTAGACCATTCCATAATGCATGCAAAACAAAAGTAATGAGTACAGCAGTTTAGTGTTCCACGGACGGTGCTTCTTCCCTCTTCTGTTAGGCAAATACCACAAACAGGCTTCCCCAAATCATTCTTTGTCTCCTCTGCCTTCTCTTTGCCCTTCCTGACCGGAGGTTTCTTTGGCTCACAAAAAGCTTCATCTTCCTGATTTTTTCTTGAACTTCTCAAATTTGTGGCCACCGTTCTGCAAATCAAATTCGCTTCTCTGATTTGTTCCCTTTCTTCCTCAGATATAGTGAACTCACAATCTGATGGGTCGGAGCAATTATCTGAATCGGACCCAGCAGCCCCTCTTTTCTTCCTACGTCCTGCCTTTCCTTTTGTCCGGCCTCTAAGAGACGGGACCTCCTCAAGAAACTCCTCATCATCAACAGAGTTTGTCTTTCTCCCCGAGCTGCTAGTCCTTTTACTTCTCTTTTTAGAAGTTTTCCTAACTGTCTTTGCTCTTCGTTTTCTCCGACCTTTCACAGAACTTTTCTTCTTCAATGTGGTCCTTCCCCTTTTTTTAGTCTCTGTCTTTGCCTTCGGAAAGTCCTCCTCCTCCTCCTCATCATCATCATAATCCTCCTCATCAACATCATAATCCTCCTCCTCCTCCTCATACTCATCCTCGTCCCCATCCTGCTCCTCCTCCTCCTCCTCCTCCTCCTTCAGATATTCAAATTCCTCAGGCATAAACTCATCATCGTCATCATCATCATCATCTGAGGTAGCATCATCGTCACGTATAACTTTTCTTCTCTTCTTTGGCCTATTTACACCATTCTTCCTAGACCTTGAAGATCCTTTCTGAACCCTTGGTTTTGGCTTAGGTTTTGGCTTTGCCACAGTTCTCCACCAACCTTTTCTTCCACCCTCTTCATCATCATCTTCTTCTTCTTCCTCCTCCACCTCCTTCTCGTTCTCCAAAAAGCTTTCTTCTTCTGAAGCATCTCCCACCAAGGAGTCCAAATCATCAGACTGATCATCTACTTCATCAGCTTCAGCTACGTAGTCCTCATCTGAATCCTCGGAGTCCATGATTTTCTTCCGTAAAGGTTGGTTTTTTCTTTCTTGCATATCAGTCCTACCTCCTCTCCCCATCTATCGATTGTCACACAAGAGTAAAGACATCAAACTTTAATCAGGAAACAATTTATACATTTCAGAATGTAAACTTTCTATGCAACCAACATATTTAGCATCAAATCAATTATAAGTTGGAATTCCCAATTCTCCTGACAAAATCTAAAAAAAAAAAAAAAACTTCACTTACAAAGAAATAATCATGCGCCATTTTATTAACATTTCTGGGTATATACCAAATTTGAACGAATAATGCCATATAAAAGAGATCATGCCTGGCATCGCGATTTTAACCTTTTAACCAAACAGTTACCTTATAAGTAAAGATCATAGTAACACTAACCAAAACAGGCAGATACAAGCTGATCCCTAATCCCAGAACAATCAATGTCCATTACTGTTTCATCCACTCAATCGCGATCAGTCTCCAGCTGATTTCTAAACCACACAACTACCTACAAACCTTAAGGAGATCACTAATCTCTTACTTCCAAAACAAGCCCACGATATTCTGCAGTTCGAGCATTAGATAGTCGAGGACAGAACAAACAAACCCTAGATCACTTCTGTTCAATCGTTTGCTCGAAAATCAGATTACTCCATCACAATCTATTGATCCAATTATAAGAACCACACAAACACTTTAATAATAACCAATCTCCTCCACATCTTAACCAATTTTACCTTTAACCCAAAAACTCAAATTCATTTACTTTACTTTTTTTTTAACTGAGATCACCTCAAACTAAATTACTAAAAACACCAACTTTCACCACCTTCACCAATCCACAAAACCCAAAATTCCAAATCTGAATTGCTGAATTAATCAATCTTAATAATCTCCCAAAAATCACCCAAAAAATTAGAAAAAAAATAACATGCATAAATTATTTTTAATGCATAATCAAATCTACCTCAATTCTAAGCTGAATTATCTCAAAATTCAAAAAAAAAAAAAAAAACATGTTCAAAATCAAGAACAACCCATCACTGATTCATCTCAATTCACCTTCACATATACTCCCTAAAATATAACAAATTCAGAACAACATAATGATGATGTAATATATATATATATAGCATGCCAAAAATTACCCATATCATAAAACAAATAAAAAATGAACTTTTTTTTTTTACTACCATAACACAATTTGAGCCAAAAAAAATGAGAATATAATAAAATAGCTGTAAATTAAACTAGAATTAATAAAAATACCCTGATTTAAAATGGGCTGGGAGAGGGTAAAAAAGAAGCGTATAATTGACATTTTGAGGAGAGAGAGAAAGAGGGGGGAGAATTAGGTACCTGAGAGGAGAGAGAAAGCAACGAACCAAAAGTAAAGAGAGGAAAATTTTGCTGAGAAATGAAAATGTTTATTATGTGGAAAAAAAATTGTTCCTCTTTGGTTTTATATTGGCTGTATTTTATCCTTTTTTTTTTTTTTTTTTTGGTCCGGTCGGTAAAATTTAATGTTTTTTTTTTTCTGATCCTAATTGCAGTAGATTTGGAAGGAAATCATTATTAATGAGGAATTAAATTTACCTGATTTGATTTTATCTTTTTCTTTATTGATGTTTAATGGCTAATGGCTTCCTTCTGACGTAAGCATATTGGGGTGACAATAATGTCCATACTCAAGTGTGGAAATTACGTGGAAATGCCACAAGTTTTTTTCTTTTTCCTTTGCAAAGCATGTGACAGCTCAAGAGGCATAGAGCATTAGATCCGTAGATTGACTCACACAAAACTTAAGCGTTATTCATTTATACTCGTTGTTGGGGTTCATTTTATTAATGACGCTACAACCTTGAGGAATAGAGGCCCAATGTCCTTCACAAATCCCATGTGATGTTATTCAAAGTCCAAGACCTTTCAACCGTCAGATGGTCAAGGAATGGAGGGTTAAGATGAAATGGGGACCCCTGGGATTATTCTCTAGGGATCCTCCCTTCACTATAAATACCCCCCATTTCTGACAATTCCAGGTTCATTCCAATTCCACTTTATTATTCGTCTGACACATTTATTATCTTTCGTGTGATAAGTGAGTTTAGGCACCCATTCTTTGCACGCACCCAGTACTGACTTGACCGTCGGAGGGGCGTCGCTTGGGTAAAACCGGGCCCCCTTGACTGTTTGCTCACTGCGCAAGACAAAAGCATAGACCCCATCTATCCCAAAGTCGAACTAACCCCAACACTCGTATATGTGTAAATACGGCGTAATTTTAGAATGATCGTTGTAAGTATATAGCGTATTAGCGTGATCTTTCTTGGTAAATGTGTACTTGTATCGTATATTTGAGTTGTTGAATTTTACATCTTGTGATGTTGAAGAAACGTATGCAAATTCGATCACATTAGTTTGTGTTTACGAATTGTGTTACTCTGTATATTCTTATCTAGCACTCATGAATCATGAGATAAATGGCTTCATCGCATGGTAAAAACTAATAGTAACAAGTAATGAATACGTAGACACGGGGGGTATAAAATATTTCATCTTGTAAGAGCATGTACAATGGCAAATATGGAAGAGTTACTCTCCCATTTCTCAACACACCCTCTTTTCATGGAGGGTTATACAACTCCTTCGTTACAATGTTACAACTCTCCAAAACAACTCTCCAACCCATTTTTTGTGGGCCTACATTCCTTTTCCAATACTTTAACTCAACTTTACCTCTTTCGTAATATTTTTTACAACATACGGTAGATAGTAAAGCAGTAACTTATAAGTTATGAACAAGAGGTCATACGATCGAATCCCAACCCTTACTAATGCTTTTTAGCAAGCTCGTGTGGGGGCAATTGTCCCCCTCTACCCCCACCTAGATCCACCCCTGTAATTACGACTTTACGGATATAGAATGATATGTGTTTCATACAAAAGAGAGACTTGCGTGATTATTTTGCATCACTCTTTCTTCCTTAGTGTGTAGTTCTCTTCGTGTTTAGCCCTTTTTACTATTTTCCAATCTCTTATCTTGTTTATACCTTTAAAGGTGTATCAATATTTTCTTCAACTAGAATCTCGATCGTATAGTCATATGGTAACTCCACTTCTTCTTAAGTTCCGACAATATTTCAAGCATTAATCAACGTTTCATTTCAAGCATGAAAGTTTCTAATTTGACTTAACAACTATATATTATTTTGTTTAAATTCATAGCCTCAAACATCAAAGTTGTAGAGTCTAAAAGTCAGATAACTAGTAAGCAATATACCAGTACACAGAAGAAAACCATAAACATGAGAGGCAAACCCATAGATTACATGGTAGCATCGAACAATGTTCAAAGTAGTTCAAAGTAGAAACATGTTAACAAACCATAAACATGAGAGGCAAACCCATAGAAAACCATGAAGTTTAGATTACATATATAGTAGCGGCTTATATAGCACAAGGTTCACCTTCCTACGACAGCTTCCTAATGCATACCCCGAGAAAGATAATGACAGTCCCTCCCCTGCAAATAAATCAGCATAAACAAAGTTAATAACATCGCGCAGCATAAGAAAAAGGAACACAGAGCAGTAATGAGATGACCAAACAACAAGCTACTCACGCGATCCCAACAGCAACGGAACAGAACTGCCTACTTGCATACCATTTAAGGAAACATCACAAGATTAGAAGTATTAAAGAGTTGGACAATCATAATAAGCTACTTCAACTGTCATACTTAGCTCTAGATGATCATGTTGTTTCAACAAAGCCAATTTATTCAGGGGACTTCTTCTCAATTTTGTATTCAGTAGAATGTGTAACTGCCTCAATAATTTAGATACATACAGAACAAAACTCCAATAAAAAACAAAGATATTGCAATTAAAGTTAACAACCCATAAAAAAAATTGAATCTATACCTCAAAATAAACTGAGAAACTCAGAATTGATGAAGAGTTTTGGTCTCCATCCTCATCTCATCAATGTGTTTCTTGAAAAACTCAGCCCTATTCTTAGATCTCTCCACTTTGGCTGCTTTTTCTACTCGATCATTAACATACTCTTCCAAAATTTGCTTCTTAATAATCCTCCAACTCATCTCACCTTCAGGATTGATTTCTTCACTATAGTAAATTCATTTTGTTCACTGAGAGAACAACATGTTTTTGTTCATAGAGGAAAAAAAAGAAAATGAAGGTTTACTATACATCAGCTTCCTGATGCATCCCCTGAGAAAGATAATGCCAGCCCCTCCCCTGCAAATAAATCAGCATAAACAAAGTTAAGAACATCGACGCGCAGCATAAGAGCAGTAATGAAATGACCAAACAACAAGCTACTCACCCGAGCCCAAGAGCAATACACTCGGCAATAGAAAGCTCTAATTCTGTAGGCTCATTTGCGAATTTCGCTGATTCTTTCTCCGACATCTGTGAAAACGTCCTCTTCTTCACCATCTGACAAGGTTTTGTTGTCCTATTTTAAAAATCAAAAGAGATCAATTAAACTAAACAAAACCCAGCAAAAATTAATTAAGAGAAAGCAACAATAAATCAAGCATAATAATAAGATTAATTACCCTGATTTTGAGGCTTTCTAGAACACTGAACGAAGAGAGCTACAACAAAGACAATCAATTAATTAATTAATTAAACGATCAAACAAACAAACAACTCACTGTAGAATAAACATGAATTCTTTCCTTTTCTACAACTCTAGATTAAAAATCTGTTTTGAATAAAAATCAAATCTTTTGTATCTTCAGTATCAGTAGGTCTTGTGGGAGACCGCCTGCCAATAATTTATTGAGAGACCAATTATGTAATTTACATCGTGACCCTATTTATATAATTAGTGACCGTTATACTACTTTTGGTAATCGTTTTAGTCAAAAACTTTAGACACTTAATCCAAGATTTGCAAATGGGTTACTTTATAAATTCTAGCTAATTTTATATGATTTGATCTTCCAAAAACATAGATAATGTGATTTATTATAGTAAATTAATACGATCACTAAAAGTATCATGGTTACAATCAATATAAAAAGGGTCACTTTGTAACACATTATAATGGTCTCTCAATAATTTATTGAGAGACCGTCTTTTCTAAGAATTTGTGCTTCAGCATTCAGATTAAACAGATTTTATCACAACTTCTACATAAACACATTAGATGACTTAAATATCCCATTTTTATTTATTTGAGACGCCAAATTAGAGATTAATTCTTTATTTTTTTTACTTATCAGGGGGATTCATTATTTTTCTGATCACATGGATTAAAAGACAAAGATCAACCCGAAAGAACATAAAAAAAAGGACAAAAATTTTACGATTAAGAATTAAATCAAATAATAGAGTAATGAGGACAAGTAAAATGACCTTGGGTTCAGAATCCTGGATATCGACATGATCGACATATTCAAAGAGGAATGTTGAGATGAATATTAGATTTTTTTTATTTAAATTTTAATAGATTATTTTAGGTTAAACGGCGCAAGGTGAGATGATACATATAACATTGTGTGTGTATACTCTTTCCGATTCAAAGAGATTTTCCTCTTTCTTTTTACAGTTGTAAGTTGTCATGTTATGGACTACATGTAGACTAAATGGATGATACATTTGTCGTGGAATCAAATGGAGTTGGTAGATTCCATTGTAGAATAAAGTATGTACTAACTTTGCAATATGTGAATGACTCATTTGATATAAAAGTAGATCTTGGGGGGATCAAGATTGGCCTAGTGGGTAGAAGCACAACCTGCCTAGGGGTTGTCCCGGGTTCGAATCCTCATATCCCCACTCCCGTAGTATTATCTGCTCCTTTGTACCAAAAAAAAAAATATCTAGTGGGTCACAAAAATAACCAATCAGAACAAAATCAGATGATTAAAAAATCACTCAAAATTATGATCTGGTACTCAAAATTAGCTATAATAAATCACTTACCTTGATTTTCAAAAATCCGAAAATTAATAAATAAATTACGAAAAATCAGAAATTAATTCTACAAATTATGATAATTCCAAAAATCCCAATAATAACAACTAATTAAGCATAAGAAACACAAAAACGAACGAGAATCAAATTGGGTAAAAATGGAGTGCGAAAAAAGAGGAGAAAGGGGTTTATGTTACCCGAAATTGGCCGGAAAAGAAAGAGGAAAGCCGGAGAAGCGATGGAGAAGGGGCTGAGTTGCGACCAAGACAGGGTGGTTGTCGTTCACTTGTGCGTGGTGTTTTTTTTTTTTTTTCTGATTTTTGTTTTTGTTTTGGGTTGTGTTTTGAGTTGAGTTGTTTGAGACTTTCAGCTAGTAGATTAGAGTCATTGGACTGAAAATAGAAAGATACCCAATTTGCTATTCCAAATCTAGAAACACTTCTAAAACTTTTTTTTTAAAAAATCAAAACTCGACATTAAATTGTAACTGATTTCATTAAAATATAATTATAAAATATCTCAAAAATTCAGGATATTACACTTGTGATTATTATCTAAATACTCTTCCTTCTTTCAGCGTGTAGTTCTCCTCGTGTTTAACCCTTTATGCTATTTTCCAATCTTTTAACTTGATTATACCTTTACATGCGTATCAGTCTTTTCTCCAACTAGGCATTCGATCGTATACTCATATGGTGAACTCCATATCTAAGAGCCAGTAGATAACTCATGCATGCTAAATGTTACTATAAACATCTACACATACGATTAGGAACAAAAATACACAATGTAATGATCTGTGTTCATATCGATCACACATATCATTTTTATTAAACACGTGCTCTAACATGGCATACCATATTCATCGCAGCCACATTCAATAACTCACTAACTCAAAAGTGACAAAGGGTTACGAATACATTGGATCATATGTTTGCACATCTCATTTCATCAATCTCAACTCTCAAGTTTATCTTATTTACTTTCGACATCAACTTTTCTATAATAAAATTTTTTTTTGCAATTGAAAACTTAAAACCAAATTTGAATCCAAGTTTATTCTCGTATGTATTTGACTTTCTAATTTTCATTTTCAATGGAGCCAAAGACTCATAAAATTGTATGTGCTTCTTATTTTGTGAAATAGTAGTCAGTCAGTGCTATTCTCGGAACAATTTTCATTTTGGGTCATCCGTGCCGCATTCTCCCTATGTTTCAATAGGGGTAAGGCTTGCGTCAATCTGACTCCCCCTTACATCGCCTTATGACGAGAGCCTTTAAAATAATGGGATTAAAAATGTTGTTGTTAATGTATTTGACTTTCGTTAACTTAAATTCAAATCAATCCTTAATCGAGTTGTAACCTACAACACCATAGAACCAAATTGACTCAATTTCATTTTATGTCAAACAAGATGACAAAACTAACCTCCAAAGTCTAACCTCCCACACAAGGAAGCCACGTGGCAGTCATTCGTGAGGTTGCCTAGATTTTGGGCACTTTGGTAGCCAATATGTGCCACAAACTTGCACCAAGTCTTGCCAATCGGGCGTTATCTCTTCAAAAGCTTCAACAACAATACTCCTATAAACTGCCCAAAAACTCTTTCACTCTCCTCTTCTTTCTGGCTCTTATTATCCCAGGAAAAAAAAAACACACACCATTTTTACTGATTTTTTCCATTTTTAAGCTCAACTTTCATTTGGGAGGGAGATTTTAGAGTGAAATTGAAGATACCCACTAAAAACACTTCCCAAAATTCAATCTTTTTGGTAATTACAATGGAGTTTTCCACTTTAGAGCTCCTTTCATCACCATTTATAACTGGTTCTTCTTCAAACTTGTTAGATGCTCGGAAATCTTCACTCTTACCCCTTCATTCTCACTTCCATACGATAAAAGCTTCAAACTTTGGAAATAATTCGATAAAATCTTCAAAACCCACAAACCCTAGGCTCAAATTATCCCAAATTTCATCAAAGTTGTCAGCTTTAGCAGTGGAAACATTTGACCCAGATACCCAAAGTAGGGAAGAAATTGAGGCATTGTTTTCTAGGGATTCTAGCAGTGATTATGATCAAAGAAGGGGGAATAATAGGCAGTCAAATTCTGGGGCTTCAAGTGTATCTTCTGGAGTAAGATTAGAGAACATTACTAAGAGTTATAAGGGTGCTACTGTGTTGAAAAATGTGAGTTGGGAGGTTAAAAAGGGTGAAAAAGTTGGGTTGGTTGGGGTAAATGGGGCAGGTAAAACTACACAAATGAGGATTATATCAGGGTTAGAGGAGCCTGATTCAGGGAATGTAATTAAGGCTAAGAATAACATGAAAATCGCGTTCCTGAGCCAGGAATTTGAGGTTTCATTGAGTAGGACTGTCAAGGAGGAGTTTATGAGTGCATTTAAGGAAGAAATGGAGGTTTCTGAGAAGATTGAGAAGGTGCAGAAGGCAATTGAGAGTGCTGTTGACGATTTGGACTTGATGGGCCGGTTGTTGGATGAGTTTGATAGACTTCAGCAGAAGGCACAGGCTGTGGACTTGGATATGGTTGATGCTAAGATTAATAAGTTGATTCCTGAACTCGGGTTTTCGCCCGAGGATAGTGAGAGGTTGGTTGCTTCATTCAGTGGTGGATGGCAGATGAGGATGTCACTTGGGAAGATCTTGCTTCAGGTATTGAAATTGAACTGTGATATAATTTTAACCTATGTTTAGCTATAAAAAGAATTTGCATTCTTTTTTATGCTTATGCTATGTCATATAATGATTTTTATATGCTATGTTTTATATGAGTATTTGAGATAGTATTAGTAAAGACTACTCTTTATACTAGTCCCATACTCCCATGTATTATGGAGTAGAAGTTACATTGAGCTGATTGAGTGGTAGACTTGTAGTGCAAGTTTGAGACACAGAATTTTGCGTGAATTCGAGACTTTCTGATGCTTATTCTTACACTTTAAAGATGAGGAATTGCTTTGCAAAACTATGGTATGTGTTGATTATTAACGACATGTTACATGGAGAAAAGGTTGCATATGATTCTAGTTCTGTTCTGTATGCTTTCAATATTCCTGTGCTAGGTTACTGATCGAATGTGTTGGCTTTGGAGTTTCGATTAAGATGTTTCTGTCATTGCAGGATCCTGATCTGTTGCTTTTGGATGAGCCTACAAATCACCTTGATCTTGACACCATTGAGTGGCTTGAACAATATCTTAACCAGCTGGATGTTCCGATGGTCATCATATCTCATGACAGGGCCTTCCTCGACCAGCTCTGTACCAAAATTGTGGAAACAGAAATGGGAGTGTCTAGGACATTTCCTGGGAACTATTCTGACTATATAATCTCAAAGGCAACTTGGATCGAAACTCAGTTTGCTGCTTGGGAGAAGCAGCAGAAAGAAATTGAACAAACAAAGGACTTGATCAACCGTGTTGGTTCTGGAGTAAGTACAGGCCGAGCATCTTCTGCAGAGAAGGTAAGTTATATGAAGTATTTCTAAGTTTGTACGACACACTAAGGTTGAGCTTTTGTATACTAGCATTAGAACTATCATTTTCTTTCCCGTTTCATTTAGATGCTGTGGGTTGCTATTTATATACTTTATGTTGAGGGTACTAGTGGATAGGACATGGTAATCACAGTTATTGTGGATGATGTTGTACCATCTAGCACTAGGAAAAAGAATTGTACCATCTAGGTGACTAGGTAGTATCTTGAGTCTTTGACTTGTTTAGTCTTGCGTTTGAAAATCTTATCATTGGTTCTAGGGTGTGTTGGTTGTGCGGATTTTGATCTCACTGGTGTCGTTTGCTAGTAATTTATGCAGACAGCTTACTGCTGATTTTTCATGTTCTTCACTTCTGGAGAATGTGGTGCACATTGTGAAATTCTACTTCACAATTGCATCTTTGGACAGTACTGTAGTGTGATTTATGCCTTGTTTTGGAAGTATGAGGGAATTTATGACATGGTTACAGAAGATTTACGCTGAAAGGGGTTTCATCTTTCTGTTTTGTAACACGTGAGTTCATTGGTTTTGGGTGGGCTCTTGAGTCTGTAATTTGCAAGTTTTTATCTTACTTTATCTTATTTCCTTTGTGCTCAAGTTATGTATAATGCTTCTGTATTATCCAACGAAGAGGCTAGTAATTCTTATAGCTGTTATATCATAAGCATCATTCTTCATTTAGTTGTGGATTCCTAATCTATCTTTGCAACTTTGATTATTGTTATTACAGAAACTAGGAAAGCTTCAAGACGAGGAGCAAGTCGAGAAGCCTTTCATTAGGAAACAAATGAAGATCAGGTTTCCTGAGCGTGGGAGAAGTGGGAAGTCAGTTGTAACTATTAACAATTTGGACTTTAGCTATGGCGATAATGTGAGTTAAGCTGCATGCTCTCTTCTTCCAGTGTGAGGCTCATGTTCAATTATCTTACAATTATTACATGTCTTTGAGCCAGGTGTTATTTCGTAAGGCAAATCTCACAATTCAGCGAGGGGAGAAAATTGCAATCATTGGTCCCAATGGGTGTGGAAAAAGCACTTTATTAAAACTGATACGGGGTTTGGAGAAGCCGACTGCTGGTGAAGTTATTCTTGGGGAGCACAATGTTCTCCCAAATTATTTTGAGCAGAATCAGGTATATGACTATGGAAATCTGAGGTTTTTAACATTATTGAACTTTCTGGTTGGCATAGATTGTTGTCAGATATTCCTTTTGTCCTTTTCCACCTCACCCGGAGTCTGCTTAATGACCACCTCTAGCTTAAGTAATTCTAAAAGTTTGATTTCTCTGTTTCCAGGCTGAAGCGCTGGATTTGAATAAAACGGTGCTCCAGACGGTGGAAGAAGTTGCAGAAGATTGGAGAACTGATGACATAAAAGGTCTTTTAGGGCGATGCAATTTTAAAGCTGACATGCTTGATAGAAAAGTCTCCCTCTTAAGTGGTGGAGAGAAGGTAATTGTTTCTGCATCTTGCTCTTGAGCTCTTCAGCAGCTGGACTTATTTTAAAAGGCTGATCACATTGATTTTCTGCTTGGGCAGGCGCGTTTGGCCTTCTGCAAATTCATGGTCAAACCTTCAACTTTAATGGTTCTAGATGAACCTACAAATCATTTGGATATCCCTTCAAAGGAGATGCTTGAGGTTTATCGCTAACTCGCTACTGCACAGTTCTTTACGTGCAATTGTTCTAGCTATCTTTATCATTAAATCTCATATCCATGTTTTAATTATTTCTCAGGAAGCAATACAAGAGTATGATGGTACAGTCATTACAGTTTCTCATGATAGATACTTTATTCGTCAAATAGTTAACAGGGTGATTGAAGTCCACGACGGATACATAAAAGACTATATTGGTGACTACAATGTAAGTCTTATTGTATCTCATTTTCTCCTCTCTTTGCTTACTTGGTAGACAGAATATTTTAGATCTGTCCCTTCTTCCTGAAATATTGCCTCCTTTCTTTCTCTAATGGGCCTACAACACTATGAATATATTGCAATGTTTTTGTAGTGGCTACAACTTTCTACTGACGATTGAAAATGAATTTTAAGAAATGAATAAATTTACTTTTTATCACAACGAAGTTACTTTGAAGAGAGCAACACATTTGCTCAAAATTGTCATCATGCTATACTATATCTTTATTGTAATCTTACTTCATATTATAAGTTCATTTGATGTTATTATGTTTTAATTAACTAAATTCTGGTGGATGGTTGGACTCACTGTTTCTAAAAGATGAATGGACTGGATTAGCTAGTTTGGTAGTCAACTGGTCACCACTAAATTCTGGCCATTGTAAAAACTTTTGAATACACTAGTACACTAGCCATCTTCCAATAGATCATGTTTTTTTGTGAAACACATTTGTTGGTTAACCATCATTTCGATCAGGGCTATATCTCGTTTGACTCCCTGGTTTTTTAAAAGCCTTGTTTAAAAAACTAGTGCTACCTGAAACCAACTGAACAAATTGTCTGAAGTCAGATCTACTGGTTTTGTTTGGATCAGTCGTAGTCTTTGTAGTGTACGAGAGGTAAATTTAGAAATTGCCATGAATGTCTTGTAAAGAAACTGTATTGAAGACCAAGATTTGGTCGTTACCATGTCAGTTGAGTCTGTGGTGATATATTTGGTTTCTGAATTGTCACAGACACAGTATAGTGAGTAGTATACTTCTCAAAGACATAGTAGTATCTTCACTTTTGTCTCTGGTCTTTCATTATACCAGTGTTCCGGATGCTTATAATGCAGAAGTTCTATTTAAGTTTGTTCGTTGAGGCTTATAAAATCTGAATTATCATGCAGTATTACTTGGAGAAGAATCTAGATGCGAGGGAAAGAGAGCTGGAACGTGAGGCAGAGCTTGACGAGAAGAACACCAAAGTAAAAGCCAAATCCAAAATGTCAAAGGTAGGTTCTTACTGGCTTGCTCCTTGCCTAGGATAATACTCTCTCTTCTCAATCAGCTTGAACGTAACTAACACATGGTTTAACAGGCGGAGAAGGAGGCTCGGAAGAAGCAGAAAGTGCAGGCATTCCAGCAGGCAAAATCAAAATCCAAGGGGTTAAAGAACTCCAAGAGATGGAACTGAGGGTATCTTTCGGTATTTTTGATGAAGGTCCTCTCGTTACAACCAGTTTGCAGTCCCCGTTTGGTAGAACCTCCAAACCAAATAGTCTGATCGGTGTATATAACTACCAGTTGACGCGTATATAGGGCTCTAGAGGTCCTCCAGTATGAAGCTGCATCCGAAAACAGATACAATTTTCTTCTGTTTGTCTCACACATGTTGCTTTATGTTAGTCATCAGTTCCTGTATTACCTTAGTATCAAAGCAACAATTCCTCCGCTTTGTAAATAGCAATTGTGAATCACACATTTTTTTGGTGCTTCTACTTGGTTCATGTCCTCGTCATCGCAGCGAAAGTTGTCATCGTACCGACGTATGAGAAACTATACGAAAGATAGGTGCGTCGTGATAGTGATGTTTATTTCGATGATGAAAAAATGGGTATGTTACATCCGTGAAATACAAATACTTTTTATTTTGTTTTATATGTCATATTCCGGTTTTGAATTTGTGAATGTGCTACATCTCATTAAGATTCGAACACATTGGTCTCGATAATCACTAATTGGGTTGGTCTCGATAATCAGTAATTGGGGTGGAAAGTAAACGAAAATCGACGTGGTGATAAATTTAGTTGGTTTCGTATTAGAACTCGCGACAACTCGATCGAATTTCGCTAGTTCGGTAGACCGGTACGCCAACCTTAATCCTCAGGAAAACCGATTAGTAAATGAACCAAACAACGAAAACGCTATATTCCAGCATCGGGGTTTTCCCATTGAAGTGGGAAACTTGTTGATGAAGATGAGTAAACTGGGAATCCTACCGTTATCACCTCAAATCGGAATTCTACCTGGTAAATGTTCTTCCCATTTCTTCATTCGTTCTACATTTCAATTTCAATGTAATTCCTACAAATTTAGTACTCTTGTTCATGATCGTCAATCATTTCTCAATTCAATTAGAGAACAATGCAAATTAGGGTTTTCCAGTGTAGAAATCCCCCTTTCAATTTTCCAACAGATGTACAGTTTGCGGCCGAAACCTTCAATTATTACATTTACGCAGCTGTTTACTGCAATGTCCAAGATTAAACCTGACCCCCCTTTTGCCCATGTAATTACTCTTTGTAATCAGATTGAGTTTTCGGGTTTGCGTATCGATAAGCACTTGCTTGGCATTCTCACCAATTGTTATTGCCACTTGGGGCGTGATGATTACGCTTTTTCTCTCCTCGGCAAACGGGTTAAGCTTGGTTATCCTCTTGACGAGGTTTTCTGTAACACCTTGCTCAATGGTCTTATTAATTGCCGTAAGTTGGACCGTGCTGTTCGGTTGTTGCGTAAAATGGTTGAGTTAGGGTTTGAACCGAATTCTGTTACCTATGGTGTTATGTTCAAAGGTCTTTGTCGCAATGGTGACAATGCTGGTGCTCTTAATTTGCTTAGGAATATGGAGTCTAAAGCCGGTTTTAAACCTAATAGTGTCGTATATAGCACTATCATTGACAGTCTTTGCAAAGACAAGTTGTTACCTCAAGCCCTCGACCTTTTCAGTGAGATGAAAGCCAAGGGTGTTACACCGGATTTTATCACTTATAATACCCTAATCAGGGGACAGTGCTGTTTAGGGAGATGGGATGATGCTAAATATCTGTTGACTGAGATGTTGGAGGGGAACGTAACCCCTACCATTGAGACATACCGCATGTTGATTGACATGTATAGTAAAGAAGGTATGGTTGTCGAAGCAAGGGCTATGCTTACAATCATGACAGAGAGAGGTAAACCCGATGTTGTTACTTACACTGCTCTCTTGGACGGGTACTGTTTGCTTGGCCAGATGAGGGAAGCCGAAAAGGTAATGGGTTGGATGGTTAAAGATGGTTGTAAACAGGATGTTGTGTGCTTCAACGCTTTGATCAATGGCTATTGCAAATCTAGAAAGTTCAATGAAGCTCTTGGCCTTTTCCGGGGTTTGCGACTCAAAGGAGTAACCCCAAATGTTGTTACCTATAATACTCTTATCAATGCCTTCTGCAAGAAGAACCAGGTAGACCACGCCCTCCTACTTTTCGAGGAAATGAAATCTCATGGAGTAATTCCAGATGTATTTACTTATGCTGCGTTGATTGATGGTCTTTTACAACACAAACAAATCGATGAGGCGGTAGCAATGTTTAAGGAAATGAAGAACAATGGAGTAGTCCCCAGTCTTATTATCTATCATATTATAATGGATGGTCTATGCAAAGCGGGAAGACTTGGAGAAGCAGTGGATGTGTTTTCATTCCTTCTCTCTAAGCGGGTAAAGCTCAATGTGCGCACTTACAATATTATGATTCACGGACTATGTGGAGGAGGGCTTCAAGATGATGCTAGTGTCCTGTTAAGGCAAATGGAGGACAATGGATGCTCTCCAAATGCCATTACCTTCAATACAGTAATTAGAGGTTTCTTGCTTAATAATGATGTCAGTAAAGCTTTGGAGACTGTCAGTTTAATGACTAGGAAGGGGTTTGCAGCTGATAATCATACACTGTCATTATTTGCGGACTTACTTGCAGACCCCAATGCCAGCGACACTGTCAAAGCTCGTCTTCAAGAGTTTTTTGGCAATCAAGTGTGATTTCAATGCAAAGGACTGTAAAAGTTTTCCGGGTATGAGGTGTGCATATATATGTGATGGTATCATCGGTTAGGTATTGATTTTGTACTTGAGTGTGATCTTGATTCTTTTGATGTTAAGTGTGGTGTTGGATGAGAGTATTTGGATTTAATGCACTCATAAAGGGTTGGCGTCTCTATTACAGAACGAGAATGAACAAATACAGCACCATCAAGAAGAGAACAACATGCCTGGAAGGCTCCCTCCTCCAGTGAGGTAAGGCGAGAGGCCAAGAGGGGTCAGGTCCTGGATGCGTGTTGAAACATGGAAAGTCTTCTGGCTCGTCATCTACTTCAGACAAAAGGTAATATAGCGTCTTTGCGAGATTTTAGCAGTTTTATTGTTCATTGATCTGTCTTGCTAAGAGTGGTCGTGATTTGTGAACTGCAATTTATTCTTTGCTTTCGTTGAATTCAAGTGATGAATTCGTGCAGTTTTTTGAAATCTTCAGTTGCAAGTACTCCTGGAGTTTATGTTTGTTACTTCTTGCTTCAGTAAATGTACTCCGAAGTTATGATTGCTGAAGCTTTAGAGTGATATGTTCCTCTCATTCATACTCGTGATTTATAGATACCAGATGCGTTTGTGGACATGAGGGTCACCATATGACTGAAGAGCGTTCCTTGGTCATCTGGATATCCTAATGAATATGCCGTGGCAAAGCTCTCGAGGAGAACTCCTCCAACGTCAACCCCAAGTCCAAGCTTTCCAAGGCCTTTTTTTGGTGGCTGATCGTTGGTCGTTGAGGGCAACAAGAAGGTTTTGTAAATACTAGTGTCATATTGGCAAACACAAATAAAAGGTCCCGTCACATTTCGTCGTCAAGGAAAATGCAGTTGATCATCTGTATTATGTAGACCATATATCAAAGAGTTGAAGCGTAATTTTGCTACTTCAGTAGAGTGAATGTGAAGCTGAAAAAGTCAAAAACTTGCTGGGCGGTAAACAGTTTTGAACAATATTTAAATCATTTCTCAAAAGTTCATATACTAGTCTTAACCCTAATAAATGATGGTGAAACCAATTTTGATCAAATTTACGGCACAAAATTGTTACAATACAAGTAGACGGTCCTATAAGAGACTTCTTGTCGAGATGCATATAACGGGTACAGATTCGAATACATGAGACTCTGAGAGTTGAACTTGAGATCCTTGACCCGGACTCGGACTCGGACCTGGCATTCAAACTTCAAACACACGTATCCACTGTCCAGCTATCACGAATCGGATCTTGGGTATTCGGATTCTTTCTCAATTTGAATTTCATGTACAACGGAAATAAGGACCGTCGTTTTCATTTCCAGTCTCTCTCTCTCTCTCCTCTCCACATACGACGCTGCGTCCGACTCTCTCTCCTCTGAAGTTATTAATTTGGGGAAAATTATTGAATTGAGCAATTTCACGCCTAAATCAATCGTCCAATTTCCGCCCAAAAATTAACCTAGCAATTGTACAGGTACATTTTTAATTTTTTTTTACCTATTTTTACTATTATCGATTTTCTCTCTTTCATTTGATCGAATTCTGTTTATTAAACATGCTGGATTGTAGCTTCTATTACAAGATTTGGGTGAATTTTTAGTGTTGAGTGTGGAATTGAAAGAAAATTACATTAGTTAGGACTTAGGGTTAATCAGCATCAACTTTTTGGGGCTTTTGTGTGAGTTGTCGGACTTCAAATTGCATTAGTTAGGGTTAAGTCGCATTGTAAAAAGCCGAGCCGAGTCAGCGAGCGCGAGTTTTTTTTGTTGTTTGAAGCTTGAGCTTGGTAGAGTTTGAATGGAAGCTTCATGATTACGGCAACAAGAAGCGTTACAAAATGGCGAATATTCCTGTGTTTATTGATTTTTTTCGTTGCGGGGGTGGGGATATGAGGATTTGAACCTGGGACAACCCCCGATGTAGGTTGAATTCCTAACCACTAGGCCAACCTCGATTCTCGGTTTTTTGCAATTGTAGTAGGTTGGTGAGATGAACTTGTAGCTGTATTTTAGCCTTTGTCTGGTGATTAGATTGAGGCGTAAGTGTAAAGGTGCTGATTTGTTTTATTGCGTTTTGTAGCGCTTTCTTCACCAGGAATTTTTCTGCCGGTGATTCTGAGTTCCGGGTGTAGGCTGTGGTGATCTTGTATGTAGATCTTTTGGGAGGCTGAATGAGTCAAGTTTTGTTTTGTTGGGATTGATTGGGTGGGATTTGTAATCTTGGCGAAGAGATTGGATCAGAAGATGGCTAAGCAGCCTGTGGCATCAGATTGCAGAGTTGCTGATGCTGTTAAGAATCATAAAAAGTCGAAGATTAATTTAGGTTCATCCACGGATCGAGAAGTTGAACGGCAGATTGCTGCAGTCAAGGCGATCTCTGACATGGAGGTTGATCATCTACTTACAAGTCTGCACTTAATTCGTTCGTACTTCAGTGAAGATCAATTACGGATTCCTGTCCTGCAGTTTTTTAGGGAGAATCTACCAAACGTTGAAATTGTTGGAAACAGTGAAGATGAGCATACCGATCTAAGGTGGAAAGATGATGCTGGTAACTTGTCCACTTATAACACTGATGGAAGGGATATCCATGCCTCCCTTTTTCAACGTATGAGTATGGCTTTTCCTTCATGCTCTTCTGCAAGGCAGTCTTTCGATGGACTTCAATTTTCAGCCAATACGGTGAGAAGCCATGCTGTTGATGATCTGCAGTTTGGGAATTACTTGTCTCAGGAATCCCTTAACAATGTGATGCTCGGCATGCCAGACGGTCTTCAGACTCCAGGAGCAACTAGCCAGAGATTGTCTGTAGGTATGACACCGAAAACGGTTAGATTGCCTAAGCATGGCGAGATGCTTCTTTCGGTACATGGGTCTCCGCTTGGTGTCTATAAAGAAGACAACATGGAAGCAATACACGAGTCTGAAGAAGGTTGATAGTCTTATGTGGTTTTGGCTCATGTTCCGAAAAGGTTTGCTATGTCATGTGCCTCTGAAAGTTGTACATTGTAGAATTAACATGATTCAGCTTTTTCCCTTTTAAACGTGATTTTACTGTGGTACGTTCATTTCAGCTATTGAAAGGATCTGTGTTAGGCTGATATGTATGAGCATATGTTTCAAATGACTGTAGTTGGTCCGAAAGTATTGTATTAATGTATGCCATCTTATGTTTTTATTCATGTTTGTGGTAAACCTTTACTTCTGGCGTGTTTTCTTCTTCTGTTTTCATTCTCTAAAAGACGAAAACTCACAATGTAGAATGCTTGGCATTGTCAGTGGCAGAGCTCGATGCCTACTTTGTCTGTTTCTTTCAGATCATGTATGTTATGCAGCAAATGCAGCATCTAAGAAGTTGGATGAAAGCTAGTGCATCAATGACGTTTCCAAGGCGGAAGAAGAAATTAAAGGGTCCTGAAACTTTAAGATAAGTTGGTACCTTGGTACTCATCAATGACATTTTTCCTGCCTGATTGTATTTTTTTTTTTAGTTATATTCAAAGTACTATATTGATATAGATGTATATTTACAATGAAGATAATCTCTTCTCTGTTAGTGAAGTAATGGTGTCTTTTTAAATTCTGTATAACCTCTTATCTGATGTATATGCTCCCTGGTAATAGCTGATTCATAGGCCTCCGTGCTTTTGTGCGAGTAGAGTAAAGTTCCGATTGTTCAACTTCTTTCGAATGTTTGTGATATGTTATTACATAATTTAGTTTAGCTCTAACTTTTATTGAAATTATTTGTGTTTGTTTTTTTCATGATCTGTCAAATGGTTCGAGCATTTTTTTTTTTTTTTTTTGTAATGCTTGGAGGTGCCACTATGGAGAAATAGGTCAAGGTATCTAGCAGCAACCAAAGTTCTTATCTACCCAAAGTTTCACATCTAATTGTTTACCCTCCTCTTGGAGCGTGTCTGAGTTATGAGTATTGTTTCTTGGCTGTTGCCACTTACTTTGTGTTATAATCTGATAATGGACCTAAGGGAGTAGATTAGGTGGGACTAATTCGAATTGATACAATAAGAAAAATAGTATAGATGAGCAACGCCGACTAGGAGTGATTTTGTTTTGAGTTTTGGTTTAGAATTTTGTTGGTTTGCTTCCTTTGTTGATTGTTGAAATATAGAAACGGTGCAATCGGTCCAGTTGAATCAAGGAAATGCAAAAGGTTAGAACAAGAAGTCACTTTGTTCCTTGTAGATAAACCATGGGGAGATGTGAGACGAATGAGAGCCTGAGAGGGAACCTTGACAGATGACAACAGTTACTGTGTTGGGAGTTTATGGTGTGATAACTGATTTGAATTACAATGGACTTATTATGCTCTACTATTTAATATTGTAGCAAGTTAGAGTCATGATACGAGTCTTACGACTGAGTCTGCCCTCATATGTATCTTTTTTTAAGGTAGCTGAATTGCAGACAGTAAGAGAACGTTTTTACTGCAAATGATCATTTAGTGTGTTAATAGTTTATGTTTTCAGGATTGTATGTAGTGTTAAACATCAACTTCACTGGGTGATACTTAGCCCTCCCCTTTCCATGAGATGGGTCGATCTTTACCTTCCGATAGCCTGCCACCAAATTTGCTCTTGAGTTCGTAGTTACCAAGTGAACTCGTTGCTCCAAGCATAATTCAGTGGGATTACTATGTCTAATGTCTGCAGATGATATATGCATGACTCTACTCCGATATATATTGTAGTATTTGCTTCTTCTATTTCAGGGATTCTTTTTCTGAAAGCCATTGATTCTGACAGTACTGTAACAAGTTTGTTGCTTTTCTGGCCTCTTTGAGGTACTGTCACTTTGAAATTGTACTGTACTACATAGCATTTGATGCATAGATTTTGGTTTACTCTCCCATACTGATTTTAAATTACCCTAGTCAATCTGAAATTCACTGCTGTGTGGAAGGATTCTTATTGTGGTTGATTGAATTCGTAATTGCAATTTGTAATACAGTGTCTGGAGGCCTGTTTACTCTTGTAGATGAAATCAGCTCTTACTGCTCTCCCCTTGGACATTTGGATATGGAGGAGCTTGATAGTTTATAGTCGACAATTGCTGTTGTTTGATGTCCCTGACAAATTTTGTCAAGTCCCTCAGACCCCATAATATCATGACTTTTTTGGGTCCATTTTTAGGTACAATTCCTTTTCAGAAACAGGGGTTGTGAAGATTCATCTGCTACCTTCCACTAAAAAGGTACTGAACAAATTGGAAGAAAATCTCATTGTTAATGTGTTGGGGCATGATATAATCTATGTCTAATTACTTTATTTGGTTGCTGAACATATTATATTTTGATGATAAAATGTAACAGGTCATTTGGCACTTTGCAGTATTGTTAGAGGATGGGACATTTCAATGCATACCTTAAAGGTGACTTATCAACTCTTTGATCCATGATTTATTTCTGAAAGTTATTAGGGCTCACCAACATACTATTAGACAAAGGGGTATGAATAGTTCAAGAAATGACTTGAACACATGGTCTGTATTAAAAAGCGCTTTGCAGATTCAATTTATGATTGATCATTTTGCAAAGCTTGGATTAGATTTTCTTTGTAAATCCTATTTTAAGTTGATCATACAAAGGGTCCTATGGGGGCAGCACTGCTTTTTGAGAGTACATCTAAAGATACTTGCGAAGTGCCGACATAGCTAAGAGTAAATATTTCAGTTGGATTGTTTAATTTACTTGTTGGACTTCTTTTAATTTGGATAAAGGGCGATGATCAAAAACTGGATTTTCTTTCTAAATATTATGCTAGTTTGGTTCTGCTTAAAATATACACTGAAGCCTGCCATGATTACTTGGTATGAAAGGGTCTTTGAATCCCAACAAGATATATGATGATTAGTGATGTTTTGTGGTCCTTTTCGCAAATTGTTTATGCTAATCTTATGAGCAAGTTTTTGACTTCCACAAATGGTGAACCTAATGAATGGTAGGGGAATCAGGATGGGTAACATTATGTCAAGTGGATCGAGTTCTTGGAAGAACATTCAGATCTAAGCCTTGATTTCTGGTAAATTTGTGTATGTTCTTTAGGGTGTTGAATTCTTTCTTTATACCAAGTACACATCTATGGTTTTCTAAAGTGGATTCAGCTATAAGCTTTTCTCCTATTGAATATTCTTGTTCTGCTTGATGCTGTCAACTTTTAACTTCAAAGACAGCCAAGACTTTGTTGCCATAATCATTCCAGCATCTAATGCAGGGAATTGTTTTCATTCTTTATTTTGTTGATCTTGCATTCCTTGTCCTCTTTTGACATACATGGACTTGCCGGCCTTAAATGAGGTGAAATGTGCATTACTCACCGGACCGACACCTGTTTGTGAGAAGGGCAAACTCGCGGTCTGTTTACATGTTATTGATCTCATTCCTGATCTGACTGTGTCTTTCTTATTAGTAGTGTTTGCTGCAATGTAGTTCCAAACTCGTCCTGAACTATGACTAGCGGCATTAGAGATTGGGGGGAGAGGGGGAGGGAGTTTTTACTAGTTTTGATGGCATAGGGGCAAAATTGCTGTTTACTTCCCGCGTCTTGGACGACGTGATTCTTGTGGTTGGTAGGTTTGACGGCTTCTTGTTGCTTCTACTAGTCCCTTAACCTAGAGGAGATTGAGCCAAAGTTGATGGTTCTGCATGTGAACTGGAGCTTGAGTGGTGGGGTTGAACAACGCAGAGCTCCACTTTCTGTGTGAGCTAAGGACATGTTCCTCAACCATAGACAGCCACACTCACCATCACCAGAAAGGAAAGTTGGAAAGATTTTTAAGATAACCTGCCAAATTGGGAAAGGGGTCTCGTTGTTGGACAGATGATTGTCGTGACTCGTGGCCGTTGTTCTCAGTGTCCTACATCTGGGACCAGCGTCACTTTCCGATCACTATCCGAGACCGAGTCGGTTCAGCTATCCACTGAGCTTTGTAGACTGACGACCTAGCTAAATGAGCTACTCCGAACTCAACTTGTGGGTTACCCAGGAGTCAAGGATACACCATTAGGCTGGTTTGCTTTTTAGATTTAACATCGGGGCACAACTTTAGACGCCTCGCCAAAAAAAAAAAAAAAAAAAAAAAAAAAAGAGATTAGATTCGTATGTGTTGCCCCAATTATCTTTTTTTTTTTTCCAAGGATGCCCAACTATGATTCCCACGAAAACGGTAGTAACTTGGTTGTTTACATTTCTTTTTATGGAGCGGACTAGTTCTTTAATTAGTCAGGAAGGTAAAAGTTATCTCATATCTCATTGATTTGTCGAATATACCCTTATCCTGAAGGGAGCTATTCTTAAATTTCTTCGCAGATCTCTTGTTTGGTTGTTTTCCGTGATACAAAGGAAACCATAGGCGCCGTGGTAGAGATAAACGCTAAGTGAAAATTACTCTTTGATGTTCAGCGGAACAGGGCCTATCTCCCAAAAGGTGAAAAAAACTTGCATAATTATTTTTGTTAATCTTAAGAGTTGCGAGGGATGGGTTCTTAATGTGGCAGTGGAACATGTTAATGGTACTTAATGATGTGTCCCACGTTATAATAAGTTAATAACAAAGATAGGAGTAGTAGTTAGTAGTAAACATTCCTTAATTTTTGGGTTGTTTGAGCATTTCATGGGCCGGCACTTTCAAGCTTCCCTCCCCCCGCCGATGCTTTATGCACGTTAACATTGTGGGTCCCCCCGTTCGTCTTTCTCACTCTGGTGAGTACTGTAAGCCAGTTGGAAACAGAAAACTCCCTATTATCCGAACCTCTTTGGCTTGGTGCTGGACCTATTATTTGAATTTCTTGGAATTTTAGACTTTGGAGGGAGATGTCATTGAGTACGGTAATGCTCGACAAATAATAGTTACAAGCCTCGGAGGTCGAATTATAGTTTTCACCCGATAATATATAAGTACACTAAATTTCGTTTGGGTTATGTCGAGTTGTTCTCACGTTTTACGTAATCTGATTGTACAAGATCAAAACAATGTCGCTAAATTATGTTCATTAGTAATTCGATCAATAGATAACTATTGTATATGTTTTATCACAGACACGACTAAAAAATCATTTCTTATAGATACGACCCTTAGTTTCTAAGAGTCTTAACATATGAGATAATTATTAGAAATCGTGATTCATATCAAAGATTGTCAAAACACATTTTAAAAACGTATTAACTTAGAAGAAGTTTTATCAGAGAGAACTTTACAAAAATGGGATTCATCCGTTGTGCACGTCTCCTCTACTTTCAACTTCTTTATCTTCTAATCAGTGGTTGGTAAAAGCATAGTAAGTTGTTAGACATGATACCCACCTCTACACATTTATATCGATTGTTCTTGAATGTCAATGTTTTTTAATGTTTATCATCATCTCTCTCATTTTGAATGGATTAAGGATTTATGTTTCTAATGCAATTCGTTATTTTAGTTTGCATAGTAGGTTTAAATAACAAAGTTGGTGTTAAGTGATTTATACATAAGAACAACGTATGATTAAATCATGTGTCATTGTCTTTGCATGGTTTGGTTTAAATGTGCATTTACGGCATCTACCATTGTTTAATATTCCTAAACTGATGAGTTATAAACACTGAATCTGATAATACGATTTCACTCCACACTAACACCGTAACACATAATCAAAATAGCGTAATTTTTTCTAAATAAGAATTTAGTGTAAGTATTTGTAATAATTTTATATCGAAAGACACGTGGGAGCTCGCAATTAGTAAGGATAAAAATAGCCTTTTTAGTTTTCAATTTAAATATTATAAATAGAATGACCGAAGCGGGAGGTTCGGAAGCAGCTTTTTGGGGAGTATTACCTTTCTGACAGCGACATTTTCAGATAGTAGAACCAAAAAAAAAATTAAAATTTTTAGAGGGAGAATTTAGACGAGTTCAACAATGGCGATTTTAGAATTCAAGCTTCTGAAAATATTAAAACTTTAATTACAAAAAATTAATACAAAATTAAAATATCTTCTTTATCTCTTTCTTTCTTCTTCTTCTTCTTCTTATATCATACTCTCATTCTTCTCATTTTCCCCCTCTTCTCTCATCAAATAAACAAAATTAAAAAGAAAACAAATAAATAAATATACTTCATTCGGAAGAAAAAAAAAACTCATTTTTCTTAGAATTTTGACATTCTGTTAAAAGGGTTTGTTCATCTTGGGGAGAATTAATCTGGGTCTGTCTTAATTTTGGATGATTTTGATCAACGGTCAAATTTTCGTACCAAAGTTTCTTGAAATTTAATTTTTGAAAAGAATTAATTTTGAAAAAGAATTGTGCACAACGGTCCAAAATCTACTGGTGATGGTTTCAATGGCGGCAGAGGGAATGTTGTCATTTTCGATGTTGTCTGTGGTTGAAGATGTTCTTAGAAAACATAGCACTCCTTCACGCGACGTTGATCATTTTGCATCAAGAAGAGCAGATGAAGCTTGTATGATTTCTTTAAATTTCTTTTCTTATTTTTTTTTTGAAATGTGATTTTGCAATTTTACATGCATTGACATTAACATATGTATTATGATGATTATGTTGTTTGTATGATATGATTATTTTACAATATGATTGATTGACAATTTTGTGACCTTGGAATTTGTCTAATGATGGGGTTTTTCGGTTGCGTACATCTGACTCTTTTTACGTCGTCATAGGCGGAAGCCTTTGAGACACTCGTGTTTGGGGGTAATGTTGTTGTTGGGGGGTTTTTGGGTAGGGTTTAAATGTAATTTTGCTTTTTCTCTGTTTTGCCCTATAGTTGAAATTGATGGACCGTTGCTATGATCTATGATACATTGCGATGATATTAAATTAATTAAGGTATGGGTTAGTGAAATTTCGGGACACGGATCATTTTGGGATTAAGGCTTGGTTGTTGAAATTGTGTAGCCACAAGGCGATATGAAGCAGCTAGGTGGCTAAGGAAGATAGTTGGGGTGGTATGTTCTAAAGATTTGCCAGCTGAGCCTTCTGAAGAAGATTTCAGACTTGGGTTGAGAAGTGGGATAGTTTTGTGTAATGCAATCAACAAAGTTCAACCTGGTGCTGTTACAAAGGTATTAGTAGCGTAATGTTGACTCCTTACCCAAAATGATAGGTGACAATGAACTTTTCCTTACATTACATGTTTGCTGGTTTATGGGTTTAGGTAGTGGAAGCACCAAATGATACAGTGATTATCCCGGATGGGGCCGCGTTAATGGCATACCAGTACTTTGAAAATGTAAGGAATTTCCTAGTAGCTGTGGAAGAAATGGGGCTTCCTACATTTGAGGCCTCTGATTTGGAACAGGTAGGTCATACACACTCGTAATAATTCACCTGATAAGTGTTGGGACTTGGTTCTACTTGGTAATAGTTGAATGTGTCAGACTGAAAGGCGTAAGGGACCTAAGGGTCTGATTCGGATGTAGTAATAACATTTTAGTTGTTGTGATCAATGCAATGCTCAGGGTGGTAAAACTACAAGGATTGTGATCTGTGTTCTGGCGTTGAAATCGTTTTACGAATGGAAGATGGCAGGAGGAAGTGGAACATTCAAGTTCGGTGGAAGTACCAAATCACCTAGTGTTGGAAAGGGTTTTGCTAGGAAAAGTTCAGAGCCTTTTATGAACTCAATTTCGAGGGCTTCATCTGTGAGCGAGAAGTCTTTAGACACATCTTGCAATGACCAGTATGGCGATGGTGCTCATGATTTCAGTGACATGGTTTGAAACTAATCCTATCTATTGTATATATTTCAGAATTTGGCACAGTTGGTGAGAACTTACAAGTTACAATTAACTCGTTTTTGGATTGTATGCACAGAGCAACTCTCATTCCTTGAACTTGATGATTCGTACACTTCTTATGGACAAGAAGCAAGAAGAAATCCCAAATGTATGTACGATTTCTAATTATCTGCGATGTATAGTAACTTTATTTCAACTTCTTCTCTAGTGTGAGACTGATCAGTGATTAGAATCCTTGAACTTCTAATCTGACATTGAGGAGAGTCAGCAACCTGATATGTAGGTGACCTGTTAAAGTATTCGTTTTGGTTTCTGAACCTATAGTCTTATGTGTGATTAACTTAGTGCTCTTCCTGACTACAGATTGTTGAATCCATGCTCAGTAGAGTCACGGAGGAGTTTGAACGTCGTTTAGCAGGTCAAGCTGAATCAGTAAGTAACTGTTAGGATTTTGTCACAAAAGGCGTGCTTTTGTATACACTTTGCATCCTTTTACCTGCACCCAAATGAAAGCATTGTACATATGCAGTGTCTGACATTATTATGTGACTAGTTTTTGTTTGAAGTGTGCTCTGATTTTTTTTTTAATTATTATTAATGATATCTGATTCCATCAGGTAAAGTTTACTCCAGAAACATTGTCTGTCTCTGGCCAAAACTCGTCTCCAACGGAGTCCCCCAAGGCAGAAACGCAGGTAAACATTCTATATCATGTTGCAAGCATATAATAATTGTTGATCACATGAAACCAAGTTGCTGAACACTTGCTTATCCGATAACTTTATGAAGAATGATGATGACACTGCGACAGACAAGGCCAGTGACACTGAGCAGGTCATTGAAGAAGATAAGATGCAGCTGTATGCCCCCTGTGAAGCATCAGAAAACCGCCTTAAGAAGCAAAATATGTTGTTCGAGAGACAGAAGAATGATATCGAGGTTAATGAAAGCTACGGTGTGCATTGTTTGATTTGACATTCCCTGATTCTAGGGAAAATTTTCTTTTAGCTGTAACTGACTCTGCTGGTTTCTTCAGGGACTGAAAGATACTGTACATACTACCAAAAGAAGTATGCGAGAACTCCAAATGAAGTATCATGATGAGTTTAGGATTTTAGGTACCTTGTTTCTCTGTCTTTGCATTTGTCATGGAAACTTGCTCATAGGTAATCCTTACACTGTAACTTTTTCCTCTTAGGTAAGCACCTGCGCAGTCTAGCTCATGCCGCCACAGGATATCATAAAGTTCTTGAAGAGAACCGCAGATTGTATAACCAAGTACAAGATCTTAAAGGTTAGAATCACTGCTAAATATCTGTCTGAATCATCTTTTTACCACAGCTGTAATTGCAAAACTCAGATGTTCTTTGAAAATAGGCAACATTAGGGTTTACTGTCGAGTGCGTCCTTTCTTGCCCGGCCAAGCAAATGGATTTACCACAGTGGATCACATTGAAGATGGGAACATTACAATCTCAAATCCAGTAAAATACAGCAAGGAAGGAAAGAAAACCTTCAATTTCAACAAGGTGTTTGGATCTGCTTCAACACAAGGTCAGTAAACACACACCTAAGCATCATTTAGCTCTGCATAAATGATATTGAGCTTCCACTTATTTACGTAAATTCTGTTACAGCTGAGGTATATCTGGACATGCAGCCTCTTGTTCGGTCTTGTCTCGATGGTTACAATGTCTGCATCTTTGCATATGGGCAGACAGGTTCAGGAAAAACTTACACCATGGTATATTGCTGGTGATTTGTCTACGCTCTTGTACTAGTAGCCAGTCATGTAAATTATGCTAACTTTCTGCTTGTCTTCAGACTGGACCAAACGACCTCACAGATGAGACCTATGGTGTTAACTACAGAGCCTTGAATGACCTATTTTATTTAGCAGAACAGAGAAAAGCCACTTTTAGTTATGAAGTTTCAGTTCAGATGATGGAGATCTATAACGAGCAAGTCAGAGATCTCCTAGCTACTGATGGTTCGAACAAAAGATATCCTTTATACTGTCGGTCCCCCCACCCCCTCTGATGGAGATCAATCCTGCTAAATTCTTTTCGCATTATGTTTCCTTAACTCTTTCATACATTAGAAATTCGTAACAGCAGTCAGACTGGAATAAATGTACCAGATGCTAATAGGTTGCCCGTCTCAACAACATCAGATGTTATCCGCTTGATGGATCTCGGTCACAAAAATCGGGCAGTGAGTTCTACTGCCATGAATGATCGTAGTAGTCGTTCTCACAGGTATACTAAACTTTAAAATGACAACACTTTTTAGAGAAAATGACCCCAGAGCTTTGTCAGTTCTTGTCAACCAACAGCATAATTATCTTCTTTGTTTTGTAAACGGGTTAAATGTATGGTTTCAGTTGCATGACAGTTCATGTTCAAGGAAAAGACCTAACATCAGGAGCAATGCTACGAGGATGCATGCATCTAGTAGACTTGGCCGGAAGTGAAAGGGTTGACAAGTCCGAAGTCACAGGGGATAGACTGAAAGAAGCACAGCATATTAACAAGTCTCTTGCAGCACTAGGAGATGTAATTGCTTCATTATCATTAAAAAACGCGCATGTTCCCTACAGGAACAGCAAGCTAACACAATTGCTTCAGGATTCTCTTGGTAGGTTATCTTGAATCTCTGATTTAAACCTTGATTGTTTCCTGTATCAACTCTTTGTGGCTAATTTGAATTCTGGCACTTCTAATTATCAGGAGGCCAAGCCAAGACGTTGATGTTTGTTCACATAAGCCCAGAAGCTGATGCCATAGGAGAGACGATTAGTACACTAAAATTTGCTGAGCGTGTATCCACAGTGGAGCTTGGAGCTGCACGGGCAAACAAAGACAGCTCTTCTGATGTTAGAGACTTAAAAGAACAGGTATTAACCATTTGGCTTATACACAGGACAAATTGTGTTATTCCTTGTATCATATAGGAGAGCAGATTGGAGTTTCAAGTGACCTTGTATAAATTCACTTTCTTTGTACTAGATATCCACTCTGAAGGCAGCCTTGGCCAGAAAGGATGAAGAAATGGAGCAGCTTTCTCGTTCTTATAGCAGCACCCCTGAGACAATGAGCGTAAAATCAACTGCTTCTTCGCCTATACATCCTTCTTACCGTGTAACTAAAGATACTCCAAGTGGCCGGAAGAGTCCAGTGAAGGATGGCAGTGTCACCAAGGTAGGTTTATTTTCTAGCACACTTATGACATACAGGCCACAGCCTATATATATGGCTGGAATGAGCAGCTGAATGTATGTTACTGCTCTTATCCTTGTTTTATTAGTCAAGCAGGCTCCCTTGTTATATTAGCAGCAGTTGTTTCTAATCAACTGTTGTTATTGAAAATTGTGGTTTACAGGGAAAAGGCAACAAGCCACGTAGGAAAAGCTTAGACCCGAATGATCTCCTAGCAAACGCTGCTCACTGGCCGCCCCTTAGTGTGGTGAAGACAGAGGAGAAGATACTAACATCAGGAGATTGGATGGAGAAGGTCATGATGGAGCAAAACTCACTGGAAACAGATATGTCCTTAGATAATTATATGGAGGATAACAAGAAATCTTCGGAGAATCAATATCAGGGTTACAGGCTCGATGACACGCTTAAGGAGCCTTGTGATACCTTGTTAACTAACAATACTCATAAAGATAGCCAAGACAATGATGTGCAGATTATGATGTTTGATCCAGCCACCCCTGACAGCATAGATGAGCTCGAAATAGTGACCAGCGATTCATCTGAGCAAGACTATCAAATTAATCTTCCAAGAGTTGCAAGCTTGCCGAATGTTTTGTCGTCAAAGCTTAAGAAACCTCAAGTGAAAATCTCCAGAAGTCCGGAAAAGAGGTATGTTTTAAAGTTACTTATCATTCATTCATCATGAATCTTGCCCTTTTAACTTAAAAGGTTCATAATCTCACTATTCTTTGGCTTTGGAATAATATGATGGAATAAACGATTTCTTTTCCTATATTGTGAAGTAGTAGTCGGTCAATACATTTCTCCATATAATACACTATTCCATGCATGCTTAGGAGGAGTTGGTTCATTGTCTCTAGTGTAGTAGAACTTGTTACGTACATTGTAAGCTAATGTAGTAAGTATTTTTACTTGTTGTCGATGATCAGAAGTTTAATCCCAATGCCACCAACGAGAAGATTATCCAGTGGCGGTACTCCACCAATAGTGAAGAATGGAAGACAATCCGTGTACATGAAGCGAAAAACAGCAAATGTCAAGTGACTTCCCATGTCCTGATGAAAATGATGGTTTTGTCACAAACCCTCTCTTTTAATGTTTTTTTGAGTAGTGTAGAGTTGAGGAAGAAGGCTTTTCGAATGCGAAAAATGGCAACTCTGATCTTTACCAGTTGCTTTAAGGGATGTTGTCTGTGTTTCTGGTGGTGATGTTTATAAGTATTTGCAGTCCCATCAGATTCAGAGTAGTCCCTTTTTTGTTGTGCATATGAGTTTCTTGATTCAGTTTTTCTTATTGATTCAAATGGGTTTGATCTTGTTAGATGTACAATTGTGCCCTTCCTCTCAAGAATTGTGAAGGGTAAAATAGGGTATTATATAGCACTATTTATACTCCGTGCTCCATTGTGTAAACTCTGTTGGGGAAAACTGTATCAATTACTACTATCTGATGAAAGAATCAGATGAAATTGTTGTATATTAATACCAGATATATTGAAATTTTGAATGTACCTTGTGAAAGCTCAAAGGTTTGACTTTTCCGCTAGTTTTATTAGATTCTTTTGGTTCTAAATAATCGCTAATTGTGAAAGTGTATCAAGAAATATAACACGTCTGTATACATGTTTAAAACCATAGTGTATATGTACACGAGTAAGAGGGTGAGACTCAAAAGTGTGAGACGTATATATTTGATTTATGAAAAATTAACGATGGCTTGTAATAAACGTTAACAATTTATGAAAACGAATGGGTGTAGTATTGTTTTCGCAGTGGCAGATAATTTGGGACAAATGATCAAAGCGCATACACACATCGCAATTAGCCAGCTGGGTAGCAAAAACCCCTGTGGAAGGAGTAGTTAAGGCATAAAAAAACAATAAAAAAAATAAAAAATAATAAGAATATGTGAATGGGTTGGGTCCGTCAATCACGTGGCCACGTTAGCTTTGGCCTTTTTATTCCTGGACTGCACTTCCCCAATTTCAATTCCAATGACTCCATTTTCAAGCGGTCTACATTTCCATTTCCATTTCCATTGCTTTACTTCCTCATCAATCAATCCTTAATCCTAAATCCTTAATTCCTTGCTAGACCGGTACGAGTCGAGTTTTGGCCGAGCTGAGTTTGAATATAATAATATCTCATAAACTATCTCAACTCATATAGTCGTCTTCAGAACGAAAGTTGTGGTTCAACCTTTTTGGACCTCAAACGTCAACGTATCCATTGTTTATAACAGTATTAGCACAATATAGTCGGTCAGACTTTCATCCTACCACTAATCCCAAGTTCCCAACCGATACAAGATTATCGATTTATCATAAGTTAATACTCCTCCAATGTGGTGTAGTACTTTGATCACAATGGAACTATATACTCTCGTAGTCTCAATCTCATTCTATATGATGTTCTTATTTCCCTTTCAGGTCATCTCTAGATGATATTTTCTTTCCTTATCTATACTTTTTTTTTTTTTTTGTACAGATGAGCAGTTTGAGTTTCTAACCACCAAGTTAACATTAATCCTTGTTTATAAATAATTTGTGATCATATGTATCAAATCATTTCAAATTAAACGTAAAAGGATTTCGAATTGCACGAGAAGTTTAAATTGAGACGTGGTGATAATCCCGTTTTTGACACAAACACCCGCGTCGCTCTTTTTCATTCCTATCAAATCAAAGCACAGCACAGCACCAGCAAATATAAACTTCCCCCTTTCTTTCTCATTCTCTCTCCTCTTATCTCCTTCCTAATTTCCTTCCTTTTTATCTGCCAATGTCGCCCCTCTCTCTTTCTCTCTCCTCTCTCTAACCTTACTTTCTCTCTCTACTTTTCCCCCCTTCTCTCTCTCTCTCACTTCGATCTGTAAGTTTCTTTTTTCTACATTCTCTCTTTTATTTGCTCTTCTACTTTTTCAACTATTTGATTTTTTTTTTATTATTTTTTTTGTGTTTTTGTGCTAGAGTTCTTTAATGTTCAATGTTTAATTAATTTCTGTTAATTTTTTCGCGGAATTATTTGCGTAATTTTGTTAATTTTTCGTTAATTATCTGTAAATTGCGCATCGAAAATGCTGGAAAATTGAGTCGAATTCTCCGCCAGTTGAAGAGAAGACTGAAGTTGATTTTGTGTTTTTTTTTTGTGAACTGAAGAGAAACGTTATTCTGTAACTGATTTGATTGAAGCGTATCGTATACGCGTTAGTAATTTTGTGATTAGGATTATGCTGTTATTGATTCTAATTGAACTGTGTTAGTTATGATTCGGATTGCGGAAAGGAGTGTTGAGAAATGTTGAATTAATCGAAGCGTGTTCGTGTTCGTTTTTTTTTCGTGTTTGTTATGATTAGGATTAGGGAAAGGAGAGTTAAAGAAATGTTGAATCGTTGTTCAAGATGAGTCAGATTGAAGTTTCGCGAGTTAAGCCACCTCTGGTTCCGCTTGGGACGTTGATTGGCCGTGAACTTAGGTCTGAGACGGTAGAGAAACCGATTATTAGGTACGGACAGGCAGCTTTGGCAAAGAAAGGGGAGGATTATTTTCTTATAAAGCCTGATTGTCAGAGAATTCCTGGGAATTCTGCCTCTGCGTTTTCTGTTTTCGCGGTAATATATTGTCTGTATTACTCGGTTTTAGTGAGTTTCTTCGCGGTAATATATAGTCTGTATGATTAGCTAAAGTTCGTTTTCGTTTGTGTGTGTTGTTTCTAGATATTTGATGGTCATAATGGGATATCGGCTGCTATATATACGAGGGAGAAGTTGTTGAATAATGTTTTGAGTGCTGTTCCGGAAGGTGCTAGTAAGGAAGAGTGGCTTCAGGCACTTCCTCGTGCATTGGTTGCGGGTTTTGTCAAAACTGATATCGAGTTTCAGCAGAAAGGTTGGCTCTGATTATAGCTGGGGTCACCTTATTTGTGTATACCATAAGAACTTCTTGTTTGGGTGTTTACTTAATTTTGTGATTGCGTGAAATAAATAGGTGAAAGCTCTGGGACAACGGTCACCTTTGTTGTGATTGATGGGTGGACTGTGACTGTTGCATCTGTTGGGGATTCTAGATGCATACTGGACACACAAGGGGGAGTTGTTTCTCTCTTGACAGTGGATCACCGGTTAGAGGAAAACGAAGAAGAGAGGCAGCGTGTGACAGATAGCGGAGGTGAAGTTGGAAGGCTTAATATTTTTGGTGGAAATGAGGTAGAATTGATGGCTGTGTATAAATATATTACTTGCGATTTTATATTGGGTAACTTTAGCTAGAGGATTCTTGACTGTGCCACTGATATGTGTCTGGGTTTCTAGGTTGGTCCTCTTCGGTGTTGGCCTGGTGGACTATGCCTTTCTCGATCAATTGGTGACACGGATGTTGGGGAGTTTATTGTTCCTGTTCCGCATATTAAACAAGTGAAGGTGAGTCTCTGGTATGCATAGCTATGTTTTTATTAGTAGAAACTTTCTGTGAGAAAATTAACTTGAATTGCTTTCAGCTTTCTGATGCTACTGGGGGAAGACTTGTTATTGCTTCCGATGGTATCTGGGATGCTTTATCATCTGATGCTGCTGCGAAAGCTTCGAGAGGTCTACCAGCTGATCTTGCTGCAAAGCTTGTTGTTAAGGTCGATTAATTATATTGATAAGGATCTCATTTTTTTCACTGGCTCATTAACACCATAAAAATGCATTCTGAATTTGCTTTCACTGAATATGGATCAGGAAGCTTTGAGGTCGAGGGGTCTAAAGGATGATACAACTTGCTTAGTTGTTGACATAATTCCCTCAATTCACCCTGTATTACCTCCAGCGCCTCAGAAAAAGAACAATGGACTGAGTTCACTGCTATTTGGGAAGAAATCGCCTAGTTTAACAAGCAAATCATCTAAGCTCTCTGCCGTGGGAGCCGTGGAAGAGCTATTTGAAGAGGGTTCTGCTATGCTCGCAGAAAGGTTCATTTCCTTTACACTTCTCCCTTTGCATCGTTGCTGTTCATTTGCTCTGTCGTTTGCAGACTTCACTTTACATCGACTTAAAGTAAGCATTTACTTCTAGGGCTGTAAAAACCTGATGAGAGACAGTCATCTGGTTAAGTGACTTAGCATTGTGTCTCTCTATTAAGCCTTTCTTTAATCGAGACTACAGGCGTTAGAAAAAACATTTAGATGTGCTGCATATCTCCGTATGCAGTCTCCTGAGTTGACAAACCAGGATTTGCAGCGATTCAATGCTGAATATGAATTCTCTGTTGAGTCAATACGGGAATTGTCGTGGATGTTCTTCCGCCCCTTAGCTGTGAGCCTGTGACAGGATTAGTTTCATCCTGCTGTTATTATTGTTTACAGCAATTCAGTAACACAAGATTCCCGCGTATGCATTCTGTACGTCGGAAATCGCATTTTTGGACAAATTGACCTACCCAAAATTTGCCTGTATCCCTGTACCAATAGTTAGAGGAAATGATTCTCCATTTTTGTCAAATGTTAGGTGCGTAGGTGTTGCAATCATTTATTTTTCTGCATGTGAAGACAAGAGTTAGTGGTCTGTGTAGGTTTATCTATTTTTTTAGTCTTATGTTTGTGACTGATGGGATAAATTAATGATGATCACCTGCTTAATCATGGATGTCACGAGATTAAGAGAATACAACTAGATTTTCTGACAGTGTGCAGCTCATTTAGCGGGTACTCAACTTTTTTGTGTAATCTATTGTGTTGACTATGGGGTGAGATTAATTGTTGCAGATCATAATTTGTTTTTTAGTTTCATGGTAAGTTGCCCATAGTCTTACATATTGGACTCCTTCATGTGATAAATTGGTAATGTAAGAGCTAACGCAACAATTAGAACCTGAACAGCTTAGTGAAATAAAGTAGATAACTAAAACGTTTAGCGTCTTTTATCAGAAGCATCGAGTTGGTTGGAACCTTCTATGAAAGAGTGAGGGTTTTGCATCAGGGTGAGGGTTTTGCATCCTCCCTTCCATCCTGCCTGAAAATACCAGTCGTAAAGTAGTACTAATTCTGTGTTTTCTTTGTCTCTGAAATATGCAGGCTTGGTACAGATTACCCCATGAATCCAGATTCTGGTCTCTTCAGATGTGCCATCTGCCAGGTGGATCAGCCATCGAATGAAGGTCTATCTGTTAACTCTGGACCGTTCTTCTCTCCCTCATCGAAACCATGGGAGGGGCCTTTCCTGTGTGCCACCTGCAGAAGGAAGAAAGACGCCATGGAAGGGAAGATGGCGGCGAAGCCCACTTTCCCCAACTAACCAATTTTATCCGGTGATATATTCAATTGTTGATATATATTCTTTTTGTCCGGGAAGTGTGAGTGTGTTTACATTTCGTGGACAGTGTGTGTCACTGTGTTGTAGCCTCTTAGGTGTGTGTGTATGTGTGAGGTAGAAAACAGATGAAAGGTTTAGTAGGTGCTTTCGCCTTTTTCACAGTTAACTTCTCGTGTTGGTTATGAGATTCAGCTCGGCTGTTGGAGACTCAGAGTTGCGGAAAATGAAAACATGACTGTTATGTGATCCTGTATGCAGTAGATGTTGCTAACAACTTTGAACGTTGATAATATGTAAGTAAATTGGTGAATGTTACTGATACGTTCTGCGCTTGATATTCCAAGCTTTCTCTCCCTTAAAATTAGCTTATTCATCTGATTGATTATCTGAGATCGATGTCAGTCATTCTCAGTTTTCTAGTAGCTTGCTGAACTGGGAAACTGGCAGCTTTTGTGAATTTTTGGTAAGGAGGAACTTCACAGAAAGCCTGCAAACTCTCTAAATTTTCGTTTTGGAGGTAAGAAAATTTAGGTTAATCCTGGACTCCTCGTCTTTAAGGAGTACCCTGACTCGATCCTTGGGGAAAACTTGTATGTTTCACGATTTCCTACCTTAGCTTCAACTCCAAGAATGTGGAAGAAATCTTTGCACTTAGGTTTCGGGTTTCATCCAACTGATGCAGAATTACTGCAATACTTTCCGAAGAGCAAAATCATGAACAAACCTCTCCCTTAGTCCCTTGTGATGATGTTATCTTGGAGCTTGATATATGCAAGTATGGACCGTGGGATCTTACTCGTAACGAAGATGATCATAATGTCGGCATTGCTGCGAATTCTTACTTTTTTTTGTCCGGTCATCCGTGGAGGCAAATCATCATCTATAGTTAAGAGAAGTACAGAGTATGATCAACATTCAACAAGCTAAAATATGACATCAAATTCATAGTCTACTAGTTTGCATGCCCGGCCCGCGCCCGGGTTATATATCTATATTGTTATATTTATTTATAAAATTGTCAATTTACCTTTGTTATAATATTAGTAGCAGTACTATTATTTTCCATAAATTAGCTTACCACCATAATCACCATAAATTATATTATTTTGCATAAATTAGCTAATAATTTTCATATTATGTAATTACTTAATGTTATCCAATTAATACATGCAAAGTGTCGTTCTAGGAAAGAATTGGTTTCATGTTTTAATATATATAGTATTAAATGTCATATGTTTCGACGTTCGTTACTTTGTATGGATTTATAACCATTTTGCCTTTTATACTTAACTTCACTTAGGTTTTTGGCCCTAATATTTTTCAAATCCTCATTATATCATACTTAGACACTATCACCAAAATTTGAGCGTATTTTGCTCCGGAGCCATATCATCAAAAACCATGCTATTCCGGTCAAATTTGATTAATTTTTCGAAAAAAATCAAATGTCCTCCAAACATTACTATAGATACGCATTGACTATATTTGTTGGATTTGAGTGTTGGTTTCTCTTTGTGAAGTATTTTATCCGTTTCGACGCTCGTCACTTTGTATGGATTTATAACCATGTTGACCGTTTTATAACTTCACTTAGATTTTTGGCCCTAATATTTTTCAAATCCTCATTATTATATCATACTTAGACACTACCACCAAAATTTGAGCCGATTTCGCTCCGGAGCCATATTATCGAAAAACCGTGGATTATATACTGCGAATTTGGTCAAATTTGATTGATTTTTTGAAAAAAAAACCAAATGTCCTCCAAACATTACTATAATACCCTATGACTATACTTGTTGGATTTGAGTGTTCGTTTTTTTATTTTGTGAAGTATTTCATCTGTTTCGACGCTCTTCACTTTGTATGAATTTATAACCATTTTAGCCGTTTTACTTAACTTCACTTAGGTTTTTGGCCCTAATATTTTTCAAATCCTCATTATATCATACTTAGACACTACCAACAAAATTTGAGCCGATTTCGCTCCAGAGCCATATTATTGAAAAACCGTGGATTATGTATTGTGGTTCTGGTCAAATTTGATCAAATTTTCAAAAAGATCCAAACGTCCTCCAAACATTACTGTAGATATCTTAGGACTATACTTGTTGGATTTGAGTGTTGGTTCCTCACTTTGTGAACTATTTTATTCGTTTCGACGCTCGTCACTTTGTATGGATTTATAACCGTTTTACTTAACTTTATATAGGTTTTTGGCCCTAATATTTTTCAAATCCTCATTAAATCATACTAAGACACTACCACCAAAATTTGAGCCGATTTCGCTCCGGAACCATATTATGGTAAAACCGTGGATTATGTACTACGAATCCGGTCAAATTTGATCAATTTTTCGAAAAAAATCTAAATATCCTCCTAACAATGTTGTAGATACCTTACAATTATACTTGTTTGATTCGAGTGTTGGTTCCTCATTTTATGAAATATTTCATACGTTTCGACGCTCGTCACTTTGTATGGATCTATGACCGTTCCGGTCGTTTTGCATAACTTTACTTATGTTTTTGGCCCTAATATTTTTCAAATCCACATTAATGTAGATACCCTATGACTATACTTGTTGGATTTGAGTGTTGGTTTTTTATTTTGGGAAGTATTTCATCCGTTTCGACGCTCGTCACTTTTTATGGATTTATAACCATTTTAGTTGTTTTACTTAACTTTACTTGGGTTTTTGGCCCTAATAGTTTTCAAATCCTCATTATATCACACTTTGACACTACCAACAAAATTTGAGCCGATTTCGCTCCGGAGCCCATGTTATCGAAAAACCGTGGATTATGTACTGCGATTCTGACCAAATTTGATCAATTTTTCGAAAAAATCCAAATGTCCTCCAAACATTACTGTAGATACCTTAGGATTATACTTGTTGGATTTGAGTGTTGGTTCATCATTTTGTGAAGTATTTCATGCTTTTGACGCTCGTCACTTTGTATGGATCTATGACCGTTCTGGTCGTTTTACTTAACTTGTCTTCAGTTTTTTACTCTAATATTTTCCAAATCCTCATTATATCACACTTAGACACTACCACCAAAATATGTCGCTATAGGGTCAAATTATCGAAAAACCGTGGATTATGTACTACGGATCCGGTCAAATTTGATCAATTTTTCGAAAAAAAATCTAAATGTCCTCCTAACATTACTGTAGATACCTTAGGATTATACTTGTTAGATTTGTGTGTTTGTTCCTCATTTTGTGAAGTATTTCATCCATTTCGACGCTTGTCACTTTGTAATTTTGTATGAATTTATAACCATTTTAGCCGTTTTAATTAACTTTATTTAGGTTTTTGGCCCTAATATTTTCAAATCCTCATTATATCATACTTCAACACTAGTACACTATCATCAAAATTTGAGCCGATTTCGCTCCGGAGCCATAATACCGAAAAACTGTGGATTATTTATTGCGATTCTGGTCAAATTTGATCAATTTTTCGAAAAAAAACCAATTGCCCTCCAAACATTATTGTAGATACCTTAAGACTACACTTGTTGGATTTGAGTGTTGGTTTCTCATTTTATGAATTATTTCATCTGTTTTGACCTTCGTCACTTTGTATGGATTTATAATCGTTTTGGTCGTTTTCCTTATTTTTTATTAGGTTTTTGACTTTAATATTTTTCAAATCCTCATTATACCATACTTAGACACTACCACCAAATTTTGAGCCGATTTCGCTCCGGAGCCATATTATCGAAAAACTGTGGATTATGGACTGCGATTCTGGTCAAATTTGATCAATTTTTCGAAAAAAATTCAAATGTCCTCCAAACATTACTGTAGATTTCTAAGGACTATACTTGTTGGATTTGAGTGTTGGTTCCTCATTTTGTAAAGTATTTCATCCGTTTCGACGCTTGTCACTTTGTATGAATTTAGGACTGTTTTGGCCGTTTTCCTTATTTTTTATTAGGTTTTTTACTCTAATATTTTGTAAATCCTCATTATATCATACTTAGAGATTACCACCAAAATTTGAGGGATTTTTGCTCCGGAGCCATATTATCGAAAGTCCGTGGATTATCTTAGGACTATACTTGTTGGATATTTATATTGTTATGTCAATTTTATGAAATTATCAATTTACCTACCTACTTATATTGTTTATATACGTTTCATAAAAATGTAAGTTTATTTTTATTATAATATTATTTGAAACGATGCTTTACATGATTTTTTTCCTTTCAACTTTGGTCACCCGTTATATTATATTATTATTATGTCTACTAATTCATCGTAATTTTATTTCCTTTCTACTTGTACGTCACCCGTTATATTGTTCCATTCATTCCATGTCCCGTAACCCCTTTTTTTTCATTCTCATTCCATTATCACGTCACATGTTATGCTATTTCATCTTTTTTTTTCCAGTATCGCATCACCTCTTCTATCACATCATTACCATATCATATTTTCCATATATTAGTTGATAACTACCATATTTTTTAATAATTTACATAGAATTTCCATATCTTAATATTTTAATAATATTATTTTTTCTCATCCAATATAATTGTGTCAAGTGCCCATCAATGAAGGGCTGTACTCGGCTTTTATAATATATATTGGATAGATTAGATTAGATACTCTAAAGCAACATCACAGCCTAAGTTGCAAGATGTGACAAAATGTGCATGCCTAAATTTGAATGTCATCGACTCTTTTTCACTGAAAGCAATCTTTACGCATTTGCTAAAAGTCAAGACTCATGACAACCAATAAACCAAGTGAAAAGCTATTTGTCGCAAAAATAAAACCCAGCAACTATCGGGTTTTACTTTTTAGGGCTAACATTACTCTATCGCAAATACTCCCTTCATTTCTTTCATAAAAGCCGACTCAACGTAAAGAAACGAAAGAAACGACAATGATTTTTTACAACACTTATAATAAACAGTGATTTTTTCGCCCCAAAAATTAGAATTACCAGGTAATAATCACCCCCAACATCTCCAATTCTCCCCTCTCTCTATCTCTCTCTCTCTCTCTTTTCTTCCTTAAAGTTTAAATCTTTTTACTTGGTGCTGTTTGGTTAAGCAGTAACTTTTCAAGAGGGCAACTCAATCTGTGCGTACCAGTAGTAAAAAAAAAGTGAGTACTAACTCTCCCATTTTCATCTTTTTTTTTTTTAAGATTCTGGGTAACTTTTTCTCCAAGTTAGCATCTTTTGTCAATTATACTCAGTAAATTTACTTTTGGGTATTATCCAGTTATGTGAATTTGAAGTATGAATGTGCTTATGCTTAAGTTCAATTTAATTATTGATTTATAAATCCGATATGAGCTTGATTTGGTGATCTTTATGTGGATAATCTGCTTTGTATTTTGCAATTAGGTGGGTGTGTTGAGTGTTGTGCTTGTTTTGATTGTGTATAAGAATCAATTGGGTTGGTATACCGTATACCGGAGTTTTGTGAAAAGTTGCGTGTTGCTCAATGTTTAGACTTTCATCTCACCTATCCCATTTTCCTATCCCACTTCGTGTATCCCTCCAATCACGTGCTAGCATTTCCTTATTTTATCTTTAAAGGATTATATTTTTTGAAAAGATTTATGAAATGCTAACACTACACGGAGTGGGATAGGAAATGGGATAGGTGATCCGCACTAAGTTAGTTGGGATATCGAGGGATGACGAATAAGTTTGAAATGTATAAGAAGGTGGAATAGATTGTTTAGGTATTCCCGAGTATTTAATGCTGGATTTTGTGTGAATGTAAACCGCCGTATGTCTAGTAGGAGAAATTGTACATGGTGTACTTGAACTTGATGACACTATTAGAAAAGGACAACCCGGTGCACATTGGCGTCCCCTCAAAGTAAGGGTCCCGTCACAAGGGTGTATAGGGGGCAAGCCTTTCCTTCTCACTTTTTGGACAACACCTTGGTAGAAATCGTATATACCTCTACAATTTACATCAATGTTCGACATTTGGGGTGTATTAGATTAGAGTTAGATTAAGAGTACGAGGAATAGGGTGTTATATATAAAAAGGGCGTTAATTTTGTGATTTGAGCTTATGATCGTAAGGCTTGATTCTCTCTTATCTAAGATTTTATTTTTTTGAATGTATAAAAATGAAGTAATTCCTTTCTTTTTTGAGGGGGGGGGGGATTTTGATTGCGTAAACAGTAAGCTCTCTCAGTATTTGCCTTATGATTCGCTCTGATTTGTGACTTGTAATGGCTATCAGGGAGTACAAATCAATTGACAATGAAGATCAGTGCATCACTTGCACATTCTTCATTTCCCATTATTCGTGTTCCTGGTGATCCGTTTTTGTGCCATTTTCATTGCCTTTTCCCCTTATTTTCTCATGAATATTTCCCTTCTAGTTATTCTCAATGCCGAAATAAACATGATTCTGCAAGGTCCAAACGCTCTGAGCGAATTGTTGATTATCACGATGATGCTCATTTGTTCCTTCAGTCTGTCTCAGCACAATGCAAATTAGGCTTTTCTGAACTTGAAACGCCCCTTTCACTCTTCCGACAGCTGATGTCTTTGCGGCCATTGCCTTTGATTGCCTTTAATCAGCTGTTTACCGCCATGTCCAAGATTGAGCCGCACCCCCCTTTCTCAGCTATAATTTCTCTCTCTAATGAACTCGAGTTGACCGGTCTCCGCCCCAGTGTTTATTCGATCTCCATTCTTACCAATTGCTACTGTCGCATGGGCCGCATGGATTTTGGATTGTCTTTGTTAGGCAAATGCCTTAAGCTCGGCTACCCTAGCGATGTTCTCTTCAACACTGTACTGAATGGGCTTGTTCATGCTCATCGCTTACCCCAAGCTGTCAAATTCTTGGATAAAATCGTCAAGTTTGGGTTCCAACCTGACCTTATCACTTACGGTGCTATGTTCAAAGGTCTCTGCAGCACTGGCAACAATGATGGCGCTCTCAATTTGCTCAGGAATATGGAGTCTAAAGGAGTTTGCAAGCCTGACGTCGTCATATATAGCACAATCATCGACAGTCTTTGTAAAGACCGGCGTGTACCTGATGCCCTCCATTTATTTCAAAAGATGAAAACCAAGGGTGTCTCACAAAATGTCTTCACATATACTTCCTTGATTCGAGGACTCTGCAATGCAGGTCATTGGGATGATGCTAAGCAATTGTTGATTGACATGTTGGAGAGGAACATACCCCCTGACCTTCATACGTACGGTATGCTAATTGACATGTACTGTAAAGAAGGCATGGTTCATGAAGCAAGGGCTATTTTCGAATCCTTGAGTGAGAAAGGCTTAAAACCCACTCTTGTTACTTACAATGGTCTCTTAGGTGGGTATTGTTTGATTGGCCAGATGGAGGAGGCAGAAAAGTTACTCGATATGATGGTTAGATGTGGTTGTGAACCTGATATATGGAGTTTCAATACCTTGATTGAGGGATACTGTAAGTGTAAAAAGATTGACAGAGCCCTTGACTTGTTCCGGGAAATTCAACTTAAAGGAATAGCCCCTAATATCTACACCTATAGCATTCTTGTAGATGCCTTGTGCAAGCACAACCAGGTATACTGCGCTGTCAAGCTTTTCAAGGAAATGAAGGTTAATGGACCAACACCAGATATAATGACTTATGCTTCATTGCTTGATGGTCTTTTTAAACGTGCATTAATTGATGAGGCGATGTTGTTGTTTAAGGACATGAAGAATAATGGAATAGCCCCTGATCTTGTCATCTACAATATAATAATTGATGGCTTATGCAAGGCTGGGAGACTTGGAGAAGCTATAGATGTGTTTTCTTTCCTTCTATCTAAGAGGGTAGTACCAAATGTGCGCACATACAATATAATGATTACAGCATTGCGGGAAGTAGGGCTGCTAATGGAGGCCGTTGATCTGTTGATGAAAATGGAGGATAATGGATGCTGTCCAAATGATGTCACATTCAATATCATTATTAGGGGGTTCCTCTGTGCTAAGGACGTTGGAAAAGCTTTGGAGCTTCTCCAGATGATGAGAAGCAAAGGATTCGCAGCTAATGAAAAAAATGCTGTATTGTTCATGGACCTACTCTCTGACCCTAATGTTAGCAATGAAGACAAGGCTTTGCTTCAAGAATTCTTCCAGAGCTGAGTACGAGATATCTGATATATACCCTTATTCTCTATAGTTGTAACCAAAATTTTCTAGTTTCCACATGTCAGTTCACAAAACATACTTACACACCTCTAAATTATTCGGGGGACCGTAGAAAGTAATTAAGTAGCTCAAGTTCACCCATTCGTAAAAAGGCCCTGCAATAGATGTATCAGTTATTTGAGATTGTGAGGTGCCTACATTCAGCTTAATGCTATTTGCTGCCTTTGTGACGACAACAAAAACTACTCTACGGAGTACTACTACTAATTGATGGTTTGAACCTATGTTGTGACTTTCATAACTTGTTCAATAGATATTGCAGTAAAAGGACTGATGAAAACCCTTGACCTTCTCAAAGAACTGAATTGTAAAGGTAAATTTTCTATTCTTAATACTAAGTTGGTATCTTGGGTTTCTAGTAATTTTCGGTCATATATTGTGATATACTGTCACAGATTATACTACACTACTACAGCAAGCTTTGTCATGTTCTGTACTGCGGAAAGCTGGCCAGATTTGTCAAGGATTGTAGTCGTTATTGATGATAGAGTAGAAGTCGTCGAGTTTTATCATGCAAGACAAGATTCTACTCCCAACTTTCCAGGGTTAGAAGATTTGGAAGAGTGGAAGATGCTCAATGCTGATGAATTTTCACAAGTCGAGGCTGATGACTGTTGTGATGATCTCAATTTCTTGGAGTCTATGGGTCATGCATGCCGCTATTGTTGATCCTGTCCTATTCTCCACAAGATAAGTTAACAATGAGTCTCTCTAACAGGAGAGTCAAAACTCAAAACACGTTGCTGAGATTATCACTCTGGCTTTGGCATAGAGAATCGGAAAGTAAATGTGGGCTGTACTGTACCTCAGAACAAGAAGGTTACAATTTCAACGAGGATGAGCACACATGCAGCTTATAAGAAGATATGAACCTTGTGCAAGATAAGACTAGACTCAGATTCTTAAAGATTACTAAGCCACCTTAGAAGATTACTGACAATCGATGTCCTTCAGGTTTCAAGACCCCGTAATGTTATGCCGTGGCTTGCCCCTCTTTGTAACCAAAAAAAGAAAACCATGGACTGTGAAAGATTTCAGGCCTGAGTTGGAGACTTGTAGTCCTTTCTCATCAAATTTATGGGGTTGATTGTAAAATGTATGCCAAATTTTACGTCTGCATATGAAAATTAATGCTTTTTATGAGCAGAAGTACGATTGTTTTGCAAATTGGTATGATTTTGTAACTTCGTATAGTAACTTATAAGCAATTGATGGTAAAAAATTATCTCTTTGTCATATGTATGTTTTACAGTCATTCCGAAGGTTATAACGAGTGCTAAAGGCATGCCCTTGGACCTTAGTTGTTATAAGCCAATGCTTCAAATTTAGTTACACATGAAAGTATCGGGACTTTTGAATAGAAGTAACCTGAAAGTGCTGGGATCGAGATTCAGAATTTCAGATCTTTCATTAATCATCAGACAAATCAACAAACTTCAGCAAAGAACAAGGGAAAATAGATACCTCGCTCTTAAGCTCGAAACATTTCTACACTTAACTACTGAACTACATTGGTGTGCTACACACAGAAATCTACAAACAGCATTACAATATTACACTAGTGGCACAAACCATACAAGCTTGGAGAAGGAAGAAAAAAAAAGGGCGAACAGGGCAGCTACCTCGATTCAATAGCATGAGTTTCGGAGCCTCTCAAAAAGGATCTTCGCCACCATATCTGGAAGGCTTTGCCAAGATTAGGACATTCAGTCCCATGCTTTGAGAAGCATCTGAACCATTCCATAAATAATGCGTATTGTTGCTTCAACGGAAGTGTAAGAAGGGCTTGCCCCATTGCTTCTTCCAATTCTCTGACATTCAATCCTTTTCTACACCTCTGCAACCAGCCAAAATCCAGCAGCATAGCGCCAAACCATGAGCTCAGAAGTCCAAATCTGGATTCAGCCCGACACTGTAATTTTCTAGTCCCCATGGCAATGAATAGAACTGCTGAGATACGACTCAGTTCATATCTTACCATGGGAGAAGCTCTGGCATGCATATCAAGCAGATAATCCTGGTTGGCCCACACATCAACGAAATCTTCTGCCATATGACGATCAAGTAAGATTTCTATCAGCCAATTGATATTTTCAACCTGCCATGAAACGGATTCAATCAAGGGCTTGTCGACTTTCAACTTGTTCTCTGGTTCCTGAGGTAAAGAGCCTGAAACCTTCTGGAACAATATAACTAGAGACGATAGACAACCATGACAAACGGAGTACAGATCCTCCTTGGTTATGTCGAGGTGGTCTTTTTCATAAACAGAGCTTTTCGATAGGAGACCCTTGACCATGGATTTGAGCTCATTTCTTGCTTTGGCATTGCCACAAGCAGTGATTGAACCAATCAGCTGACTTGCTAGATTCTGTTGAGGGGCATCATTTTCAAAGAGGTTGAGTCTTGAGAATAGCTCACTATTAGTCGAATCATCAAAGTTGAACTTTGTGAAGAGTCTCCTCAGCTTCTCCTCCTCTTCCTCGGTCCAAGGAACAGCCTCAAGGTACTTTAAACAAGATAGAACCCCTCTGTTGAACTTGATGCCTGCTGATACCTAGAGCGATTCAACCACAGATACACTGTCAGCTTAAGAGCAAGAACTTCCAAATTCAAAAAAAATAAAAGATGAGATGAAAAACATGTCCTCCCCGACCCCATGCCTCATCGACATAGTAATACCCTTGATCACTCCATAGCAGAGTTCCATACATAACATACTGAATTCACTCTCAGGAAGTTACAAACAAGGCAGTGATCGGAGTATATAATATATATGGAGAAGTATCATGCTTACATTGCACTATTCAGCAAGAAACTAGGACGTAACCTAAAACCAGTGAAGTAACAACTCTGCAACACATTTTTGGCAAGCCATAATTGTCAGGATATGCTTACATCTAGAGCCTACACCCTACTTGCTTAGCTTGTTAGAGCCATTGAGGTAATAGTACCGTAGAGAAAAGTTTCTATATTTACCAATTACATCGAACTTCATCTAGCACCAAAAGGAGGACCTTTGCCTTGGACATTCTTAACGAGATATCATAGAAGCCATTTCCAAACTCCAACCAAGAAAACAGATATCTCAACGTAAGTCAAGAAGCCAAAAACTGACTCGAAGAGGCTAAAACTCATGCTCACCGAGAGAAAGCAGCAGTAAGAAACCAGAGTCAATAGAAGTACAACGCGGTTACACTAGGAGGGTGGAAAGCTTCTCAAACATCAACAAAATGTTCTCCACCTCCTCCATTACTACCCCGGTAAGTATTGCCAGAGGATTCTCACTAGCTCTGAACCACTCTGTCTTTTCGAAAAACAAACTTCAAAGTCCCAAAACTCGGAACAGGCACAACCAAGGTAATTGATCACATGGTTCTAGCTAAACAAATTCCATGAACAAAACCTACAACCCAACCAATTCAGAGACCAACTAAGATAACCAATTCCCCACTCACAAATTCACAATCAACACCCAAATGCTTTGATCATCAATGCCAAAACTTACACAAGAAGCTACCAAAACCAAGATACACAACAATACAGCTACACATTCGCAACATACCAAAGCATAAAATTAACCATGAATATGAAATTGATCAAAGACAACAATTGTATAAATGTACCTCAAGAATATCAATAGCGCGAAAAGCCCCAATTTTGATGAGCTTCTTAGTGACATCTTCCTCAAACATAAGCTCAATAGTCTCTCTAAAAACACCCAAATCCTCAACATCAGGCACCTCAATCCTCCAAAACCCACCTCGCTTATTACTATCGTCATTGTTATTAGTATTATTATTGCTAATCAACTCATTAAAAACCTCACTATTCTCCTTTAAAACCCTAGAATTCACCTCCAACACCACACACCCACCTCCAATCTTCCCCTTCACGCTCAATCTCACATCATACTCATCATACCCACGCTCATTTTCATCCTCCTCCTCCTCCTCCTCCTCCAAAATCCCTCCCATCACATGACCCACCTCCACCTCCACCTCATCTCCCGGGGGACCCACATTGCTTGTACAGATCGGGTCATCAATTGGGGAAACCCGACCCGGAGAAAGAATCTTACGCGGGTCAATCCGACCCACTAAACTCAACCCGGATTTCGCGCTCTGGGGCGAACTTGGGTAGGAACCCAGTGACTTTGAGTGGGTTTCGGATGCGGGTTTCTGGTAAGTTTTGTAGGAGAGAGAAACTAAAGTTTCTGGGGATTTTGGTGGGCTTTTAAACGAACAACACCATGATGATGATGATGATGATGATTGAGGTGCTGGTTTTGTTGATTTACGACGAGTTTTCTGGGGATTTTTGCGGTGTGATGAAGAAGCCATTGATGAAGAAATTAATTGATTGATTGATTGTGAAATTAGGGTTTGTGGGATTTCTATGGAGGAGAGAGAAAGGTGTGATTGTGAGGTGAGGTAAGCAGAGGGGGTAGACTGTAGAGTGTGAAAGTGTGATGAGAAAGATTCTCTATTGAATGTTGATTGTTGTTCTTGTTTGTTTGTTTTGTTGTTGTGTTTTTTCTTGTTTTGAGAAATTCAATTATTTTTTTATTTAATTTTTGTGGGTAGTTTTGACTAATTTTGGACTCAAAATTATGAACTACTGTGAATATTTTGGGGGAAACAAACAGATTTTGGTAAAGTTAGTTGGGAAATGTGGGAAGATCTCAACGGCCATTTATACTCTAAAAATGGTAATAGTATCATGTTTTTAGGAGTTAAGAATCATATATGAGTAGAGTAGATGTAGATCGGTATAATCTTTGTCTTTGAGCTAACGAGTGTTATCCTTGTCATACTTCTTCAACGTTCTAATAAGTGACGTCATGTTACTTTGTGAGACGAGGGTTTTAGTGTGGTGTTAACTGTTAAATAGTCATCATATTTAACATGGTCAAACATTTTAACGCACACGATACTCCAAGGGTAAAAGGTAGTGAGTATATAAGTATATTGTGATTTGTGAAGGAGTACAAATTAAGCGGAAAACCAATTTGGTTGATGTGTCATTGTCAAGTATACATACATCACCAATCATTGACAGAATATTCATGCACATTTAATCAAGGATATGAAAATTAATTAGAAACATGATTTGCTAATTAATTAACCATTGATTGGTTAGTCGTACTAAGTAATAGACTAGATCACATCTATGAATCTATGATTTAAAAGTGGAGCCAATTGAGATAAGTAGAAGGCAAGCAAGTTGCGTCAAAAGTTCTAAATATGAGTTGTGAATCTCGTGCTCTCACGCTCTATAGATGCCCTTTTGTAGCTCTCACCACCTTCTACTCTTATTTTGTACCTACAACACTTGTGATTGTATCAGTCTGTACGCGGGAAGGCATCAAGTAGTGCTATCAATTTAAAGCTCTAATCTAGCTGCGCGTTTGCGCTTATTGTGGAGAGTTATTATAGAATGTTCACGTTTAGATCGTCTGAGAGAGATTCGAGTCATCAAATGTTAACAATTCAAGGGAACGGAAACAGAAAATGATACTCCGTATATCACAGTCTTATATCAAATTATCAATACTACTAACTAATTAACATGTTGATAAGCAAAGAGTGGATCCATAATGATTATATCTCTTCTGTTTGTTTCATTTGTTAACGTTTAGAATTAGAGGTTCACCGAACGTTGACAAACGAAGAAAACCCTGTGTCTCATCAAATAATATAACCAAGGCTTGACATTTGGGGCGGGCCCCAAAAGTCTGAAAGTCCAAAACTCCAAACCCACTAATGACCATGGGCCCAAAGCACAAAGATCCAACTAACGTAGAATGCCCGGCCCATTGGGCCATGTGCGATGTTGAGTTTTAAAAAGGGAGGCTCTGCTGCTGCAGTCTGCAGAGACGGTGGCGCATGTCATGGCGGCAAGCGTAGCTTTGTCAGTCGTGCTTTTGCCCTTTTTGCCCTTCTCTTTCATGGAAGAGTCATTTTATATACTCATATTATTATACTACCACACAAAATTCTAAACTCATAAATCATAATGTAATATACTGTTCTAATACGTGTTCAAGTTATGTCGTTGTTTGCTTGACTGAGAAAAAAAAAATCGATTCCTAAGGAGTGATAACGATTCATTTGTAAGCAGTAAGATCGGAGGAATAGACGGGAGACTGATTAATAAGGTAGTGAATTATTCTTCGTATTGTCAATTGATGCTTCGATGGAATTCCATCGAGCTTAAGTGCTAATCTTCTACGGAGGGGGCTGACATGGACCCATGGTGACTCTGACAATTACCGATTTATCGTTAACATTAGGTAGAGAAATGAATACATCGGAGTATATGGTTTGCATGCAAACCGATATTTTCTGCTATTTGATTGTCCATTTATCCTCAATAAATATGACTTTGCTCAATAAATTTTGAATTGGCATGAATGAATCCCATGATCATGAACGATATATACATGCACGTACGAATTCTCAAAGTTTTGTTTATACTACAAGTTAAACAAAGAGAATGCTAGCTACTCCGATCCATAACTTTCGTAATGGATATCTCACGTCCTAAAAAACACGCGTAGAGCAAATAATGGAAGGCTCTTCCTACTAAGAATTCCAATTTGCCAACCAAAGTAACTTTGCCTTTATCTTCGTGTCACCTTTTACAATACGATTTTATGAGACGTTATCAATGTAACAACACTTAGAGCTTGTTTGGATAGCACTTTAGGAGGGAAATAGAGGGGAGGGGAAGAGAAGGAAGGGAAAGGGAGGGGAGGTGAGGGAGAAGGAAGATGAATTCCATTGTTTGGTTAACAAAAATGGGTAGAGGAAAAGGGAGGGGAAATACCAATATTGAATGATAATAATAATAATAATGAAATAAAAACATATAATAAAAATAAACTCAAATCCCCAACTCCTCTCATTTTCTCACTCCTCTCCCATTCCCCTACCCCCGAGCGCGCCCCACTGCCGCCGCCGCCATACACCGTCGACCACCTTCTCCGGCGAAAACACCACCGATCAACTCGCACGGCTCCGGCGAGTCATCGGTGGCAATAAACGACCTTCATTCTTCCTTCCTCTACGCTCAACGTCGGTTTTTCAATTGTTTTTTGAAAATCCTAGATGTAAAATTAGGTGGTGTTAAGTTGATTTGTGGTGTTTGTGGGTATGGGGGAAATGCTTGTGGGAGTGATGCGGTTTAGGCGGTGGTGGTGGTGGCGCCGGAGAAGGTGGCGGTTGGTGCCGGTCGGCGACTGCTCGTGGGTGGCGACGCTGGTGGTTAGGGGAGGAGAGAGGAGAGAGAAATATTAAAAGGTTAATTTGGGAATTTGTTTGAAATGTAGTTATGTTTTAATAAATATTTGAGGGCATTTCTGTAAATTGAAATAATAAATGTGCATTTTCCTTCCAAATCTCTCCAAATTTGGAGAGATGAAAATCAAAGAAAAGGGAGGAAAACTCATCCTCCCAAATCCCTCCATTTCTCTCCCCTCCTCTCTCAAATTTGTATCCAAACAAGGGATACAATTCCCCTCCTTCCCCCTCCCCTCCCTTTCCCTCCAAATCCCTCTATCCAAACAAGCTCTTAATAACATTATTTAATTAGTCTTAGCTTTTCTCACCAACCAGCGGCCCAAAATACGTAGAATAATAACTAAGGGTGGATTAGTTTTGAAAGATAAGAAGAATATCAAATGTGCCAAATTGAAGAGTATGCGATAGGATTTATGAACCCAAACGTTTTTACTAGAATAATAGAGTTATGTTTGATATTTTGATAAATGATATAAACCAGAATCCAATTTAAAATCGTAAAAGAGAGAACGAATGGCGGAAATTCAAATCGTTACATTATAATTGTGCATTGTCATTATTATCAGACACTTGTTATAGTGTAACAGAAAATAAATATACAAATATTGCTTCTGATAACAAAAGTCGGCGCCCAAAACATAAAAATATAGGAATGATAAATCAAGTAAAACACAAAAATCATCACGTTTGTCCCACTTTAAATCGTCAAAAATTTCACTTGTTCAAGTTCCTAGTACAGTATTTGATCAAAAGCCGACACGTGTAAAATTGAGCCCATACTAGAATGCCACGTATGCACAATCATTTGTGTAACATAAAGTTTCTTTTTTTGGCGCACCGGCTTAACCCATTACGCACATCTATAAATAGAAACTTTGGATATCATAATCAGACCTCTCACTTCCAACATTCTTCAAAATCCCGTGAAAGAACATCAAAAAAAAAATCACTCCGTACAAATTTGAGGAAGAAGATAGCAGAGTACCAATGGCGCGAATTGATAGAAAATCATCAATTGATACTGAGCCTCGTACTCTTAATTTCAGACAAATTGACATTGCTAGGGTACGTTTTTTGGTCTTACCTATATACAGTGTGACAATTGACAACTTCGATTACTAACCTTGTACGCGTATAGTATTTTCATTTATCGTATGATGATAAGATCGACAACGTTATGAAATTGTAGAGTATTGTATACTAAGAAAGTTTGTACGTGTGTGTTGTTGATGGAATTGGCAGGAAGTAGCCTTGTACGTGATGCATACAAGGACAAGGGAGGAAGCTTGTCAAGTGTTTACTGAGGTACGTGTGTATAACGTTTGATTGGCAGCCCAAAAATTTGTTGAATGATGGACTAGTCTGCTAGTCGATATATTTTTTTTTTATTGTTGAAACGTTTGATTTGAACACGTGAGAATGAAAAATAACAAATTAAAATGGTTCACATTATACTGTGATGATGGTGTTATAATTACTTATTTGGGCTGTTCTGTAGGGGTTGGAACCTGTGGAGACTCCGGACGGCCATACCAAGGGCACGACGGCGAAATGGGGGGAGTATTCAGACGACGACGACGACTTAGAAGATGAATATTCATCCAGTGATCAAGAGAGAATGAAAGAGGTGCTAACTGCACCATTCTAGATTTCTAGGACATGCACCCTTTTTTGTAGTCCATTAGCTCCCAAGTATATCCATAAGGAGATCTTTATGGTGTTACTTTTATACTTTCCACAATGTTTCTTGTACATATGTACGTGTTCCTGTGGTTATTGAAGGATCGAGTTTGTTGCAAAGGTTTCCTCAAATTCGATAATACGGGATAGTTTTTTCTCTTCTTACATATTTAAATCAAACGCGGAATATTATACAAGTCTGACTGCCTCTCGTCTACTACACGTTCCTGAGTGGACGGAGTCTCAAAGATCTGACTATTCAACAGATGTACAAGTACGCATGTTTGACTTCCAAGACTCTGTACCTGCCTACCTGGTCGTGTTGGCGTTCCAACGGGATGCTTCTGTCTGATCTGTAGTGAAGATCATCCCTCAAAGTTTCAGAAGAACTAGTCTTACAATACAGTCCTAGGAGAGAGAGTGAACATGAAGTATTCGGGCTCATTGGCGATAACCATTTGATCGTGCAAAGTACGAAGATGCAAGCGTAACAAAGCACGAGAGGACGGATGTACTTGGAAGTTAAGAACCTTCTTGTATTCGATATAGTTATAAATACAGGAAAACAAACACACATATAAAACTTAGAAAGCACGGCTCAGGGCACCGTGCATATTAGCTGATACAGCTACAAGAGAGAGTTTCATCACTTTCATTGTCAAAGGGCAGAAAAGAAATAAAATAAAACAAGGTAAATAACATATCAGCTGCCGGTCTTCTTGCTCCAACATCGGCGTCAGGAGAAGACGTAAGCAGAGGTCTTTCGGAAGAAGTACCTCCAGGTCCGGCAGAGCAGCCAAGAGGCGCAACATGTGATTGTTCCAACGTCGATGTTGGAACCGAAACCACAAGTAAGTTTACTTCTTTCAGGTTCGGCAGCAGCAAATCAGAGAGCCACTGCACCTGATAACACACGGGATTCTTGAAAGTTCCGTTAAAGATGGATACTACAAGAATCTACCTTTCAGTCGTGGAGGTCATTCAGCTCCAGAAAGCAGTCATCAACCAGATACTGGGACCAATCAATGTCGTCGCCGGAGGTGGCAATCCCAGCAGCTAAATCGTCCAATCCATTGAAGACTTCGCTCTCAGGAGGAGCCTGATTACCGTCGCCTTCAGTAAACGTAGCCAGCAACTTGTCAAGCTCGTATTCCTCGTTTTCAATGGGTGGCAGTCCCTCCATTGCAGCAAAAGGTGGCTGCTGTGCTGTAGATGGCGTGGAGGGACCAGCGGAGTTGTGACCAGCTACAGTACTCGAAATGACAGAACCATTGGGGCTGTAAACAGCACCCACAGGGATTGGTTGCTGAACCTGAGTATTCAGATTACTGGTAGCCAATGAGACAGGGTTCCCATCAGCAGTACCACATCCCTCAGGGTGTAGAACAAGTCCACGGTCAGGCTCCAACTTATCGTCATTATCACGGTCCCACTCTTCTTCCACAAAGGGGGCTCCATAGCTTTCACCATTTCTAGGCCCTAGGCCACTCTTCTCGAAAATCTTACAAACCACATAGGAATCTTGAGCAACACCCTGCTCCAAAAGCATCCTATCCTCCAACCTGTATTCATGCATCACCCAATCTGTCCTGTCTCCCTTGGGTGCCTTTCCCCGGTGGAAAATCAAGGTCTTGATCTTCCCGACATGCCGGTTTTTATAATTAACAGCTCTGTCATTCCCTGTTGACTTCCAGTATCCATGTCCTGTGGCTCTATTAGATCTTCCTCCATTAGGGTATTTCTTATTTCGTGGGCATAAAAAGTACCAGTTTCGATCCCTCGTCTTTAAGCAGGCTTTGGCAGGAAGTTCCCAGGGATCAAATTTGTAAACGTCAACCTCAGACATCATTTGAGGACCAAGCGATTTCCCCAACACAGTCCTTTTCAAATAAAACATAAAAAGTTCCTCATCGGTCGGATGAAACCGAAAACCGGGAGGAAATGACTTGCTACCCATCAGAGCATCCATTGCGTATGAGCAACCAAGAACAAAATGATCTCTTCTTACTAAACTACTTCACAGAGTTATCGAGTTGACTAAATAGCAGCAAATATCGGCAAATGATTAAAGGATGTACAGACGGAAAGCAGCAGAGCGCAAAGGAATAAGGGTGCGAAGGTTGCACGTCAGAGAAACAGAGCAGGCGGAAGTCTAAAAACTGCAGATGGTGAATAACGTGCAACCAGGAATAAAAGCGAGTGTGAAGTAGCAATGGCAGAAGGTGAAGAATTTACGAAAGTAGCGCCTGCTTAAAGACAACGAGAGATTTACGAACCCCACCACCGTCCCCTTTTCATGAAACAGTAGTCAAACAGAAGAATCCACAACTGCTTCTTCTTCAGGTTGATAATAGACATGGAGGCCTGTAAATAGTTGATAGAAACATCAGCTATCAAACTCAAAACCCAACAGACGGACAAAATAGCCACAAAAATGGCCGAGGAGTGACAATCAGAGCTAAACAACAAACCCAGTGGACAATCAGGCAATAATCACTGACACATTTCTGCTCCTATTTCCCAAACAAAGACACCTCATGGGCCAAGAGCAATGTAAACCCCCTAAAGACAGGTCAACAACCCAAAGGCCTTCGCTACCACGAAACGACATAAAACAGCCAGACAATCACACCCACAAACAATACCCTAGTTCCTTAAAGGCTTTAGCCATGGCTCGCACGAAAGGGGATACAACAGCCAGACAATCACATCCACAAACAACACCCCTAGTTCCTAAAAGGCTTCAGCCATGGCAAGGTAAGAGAAAGTCGGATCATCGAATCGAACCCACGATAAGCCTTCATCACAAACTCAAATGTTCGAATCGCAATTCACCAAAAATTATTCCCAAAGACGACTCCCAAACAATAAGATTCAGAAATTTCACTCATCAATTGACCAACAATCAGACCCCCAAAACAAAATTCCGGTCAACCCACAAACGATCCATGGTCAAAATTCGAAAAGATTTGCTACCCAGAATCACCCACTCAATCAACCCAATAAAAATGAAAACTTTAATCCTAAAATCGAACAATCAAACAAAACCCACAAACAATCAAACGAAATAATCCCCAAAATCGGGTTAACATTCAACCAAATCAACCATCAATCAAATCAACCAAAACCCTAAATACGATTACCACAACATCATCAAGAACCCAATAATTAAACAACAATCAATCAATCAATCATCGATCAAATAAACAAAACCCTAATTTTTCCAATCAATAATCAAAAACCCTAATCTACAATCACTCAAATCAAACACAAGAAAAGTCAACAGAAAGCATAAAAATTAACTATAAATTGGGGGAAATTGAAAAGAGAAGATGAAGAAACAGACCTAAAAAACACGAGGGGAAGAGGAGCACGGAGGCGAAGCGAGGCGGAGGGGGTGGAGAGAGAAAACTAGGGTGGAGTGTGGTGAGGTGAGACTGCGGTATTAATTGTGAGGGATAGAGAGAGTAAAGGTTTTTTTGGTGAGGTTTTATATTGTAATTTTATTAGAGAGCTGCGAATGGGAGTGGTTAGGCTTGTAGAGTAAGCTTCCTTCTCATTGGTTGGTTGACCACATACTCATAGACTTTTCTACTCTTTCTGAGTAGTATATTATTTTATTTTATTTTATTTTGTGCTCACAAAGTAAAAATGAAATTAAAAGAAGAAGGTGAGTGACTAGATTCATTATGTGTGTTTTGTTCATCTAAGATGTATTATTTTGGATTTGGCTAATATTATGTTTAGCTAAAATGTATTAGTGAAAAATAGAAGCTAATTTTCTACCGTTTATAAAAAAAAAAAAAAAATGGAATGAATGGTTCCTTACCAGTGATAGTAGTGATACTATATACAAGTTTACAAGTCATGTGAGATTTGTTACGTGTACCACCACATGCCAACCAATTTAATTGTACTATTTGTTTTAGTGTGTACAAACGTGAATACATCCTTGTGCTGTGTTTATCATACCTTTAAAATAGGAGTCATTTCGCTTTTTTTTTTATACATTATTAACTAGCGATTATTGATCCTTTCAAATTTTCTACTCCGTACTTAATGTGAGATGAAAAGTTTATCAAGCATTTACCACAAAAAAAAAAAAAGGGCCTTCTTGAGGAACTTGTTTTCCGATTGGAACTATTGTGCCAAAAGCCCACAATCCCTCAACTAATACTGTGGCCCAAAATATAAAAAGAAACGGATCCGACAAAGTGTGGGCTTCTGACAACCGCGGGTCCAACAATCCCCAGTGTGGGTTCTTGTCAAGTCCTCCGAGGTTGTTCTGTGACTTTGTCGGCTCTCAATCACTTGTAGCTTTGAATGAAGGATGACATTCTTCTTAATCTTATTATTGAGGATAAAAACTGTTTAACTGTGACTACAAAGATTTACCCCAACCTTAGTTTATGGAATAGAAAGTACGTATTATATTTCATTATGTTGTATGCATTCCACGATTTAAAGGTCTGTAACTACACATATTGATAGTTTGTTATATTGATCCCGTAAATAAACAAAAAAAAAAAAATACACGTAGTTAATGTGGTATGTTGTAGGCTAGATTTTTTTGGCTTTTAGGGTCACAGGTGGTTTTCATCGATGAATAATGATATAGTTTGCCAATTGAAAAACAAAACACTAAAACAAAAGAGTGATATAGTCACTCTAGAACTCTATGTATGTACATTTCAAATGAAATGATAAATTGTATTACGTTTTCCTACAAAATAGAAACGTATACATACAGACTCACGCATAATAAACTAGCTAGCAAACGCTGTTAACGCTGATTAGAATGGTTAGTGATTTGATGAAGTTTTACCGTTGATCCTTAATTTAAGCAATGGTGGAAACGACTACTACATACATATTTCTAAGTTATAAGTGCAATGGAGATCAGTGATAATAGTATGCACGTTCTTATCGAGCATGAACATGTGATATTTTTGTATTGCAATTGCTCAACAATAATTTTGGTAATAATGTAGTGTTAATCAAATATAATAATTAACAGTTTTTTCTATCAAATCACACATGTGCCTAATACAACTAGCTAATTATGCAAAAATCTTCTGATTCATCTCACCGAAGATCTATCTAATCCTAAAAAGTAGTCAAAGCAACCATGCTTCCCTCATGAATCATGATTATTTGTTTTCATAAACTACAAATGATATTGATCAGGTTTCTTCGTCTTTCTTAATTTGAAAATTCTTCTCCCTCATCGATATCTTATCCAACAAGCATGTACATTGTATATTGGACATATGACAAGGAGGAATGAGAAACAAATAAAAGTTGATTTTATCAACTTATGAGCAAATTGCGTTTTCTAAAGTGACGCAAATAAAAGTGACAGTCCTTGTGGATTTAATTTTGCAATAACATCTATCAACGGTTGTGATGATGACATTTTACTTATTAGTGCTTTCACCCTCATCATGTATTCATGTGAGTTGTGACTTGTGAGTCTTGTGACCATGACGCTCCTCAAAATTATCTTACCATGCCTTAAAAAATGGTCACAATGATAATTGTTTTTTTTTCACCAAATTATCGTTTTTGGTAGATTCTCTCGTAGTTAATATCGACCTTATGTTCAAAAGATTCGAGTTATTCGAAAACAAATGAAGAGGTATATAAATTACGACTCTACAGTTTTATCATTTAGATTGGTAACGTACTTACCACCGACTAAAAAACGTCTATACAAGTGAAATCCCAAACTCGCAATTCATGTGAATATCCGTGACAAACAACAAAATGACCACTTTTAAAACTGAGGAGCGTACAAGTTTCACCTCCATATGGAGTAGCAATTTTCAATCAACCAAACAATAATCACTGCTTCCCATTCGAAACGTGAGCATCTAGTACACTTCAACTTCTACTACACTCTTCACTACCACTCACATGAATTAACAAGCGCTCACACACACAAGAAGGAATCCAAACAAAAAAAAATGCTTTCTTTACTCTTTTGCTAAGCAAGATTTAGCATGCGCACAAATCTTACAACCAAATATCACAAAAAGATTGAAACTTTTTATATAATCAAATCTGTATCTGTATTCAATCCACACCCATAAAACACGGATCTAAATATACTCTTCCATTTTTAATATAAAAATCTTAGTAATCTTATGTAAAAAAAAAAAAAACATTCAACAAGAGTGACAGTATTTCCCATGTCAGTAATAATAATAATAACACTCAAAAAATCTGGCTTTTTGAGTATTTTTTGATCCGATTTATACTCCCAAATCACATTGTTCATTTGGGTAATCTGAATTTTTTGATTTTATTTTTTGGGTATATAAACATATATATACATTCTGTATTTCTGTATACAGTAAACCCAATTTGTTTTGTAGAAGAAATAATTCAAGTTTAGTAAAGGGAAAAGTATGGATTTTGGAAAGTGGGTTTTTGTGGGATTATTGTGTTTTTGGAGATTTGGGTTGCTTGTTGTACAAGGGTTTAGTTATGCAAATGTGAGCCACATTTCATTTTTGGAGACTTATGAAGCATCTGATGCTGCTAATCAATTGATGGTTCCTCTTACTCTTATTCCTGCTGCTGCTGAGAAGGGTGCTGGTATGTTATCAGTTTTAATATTTTTTTTAGTGTATAAAACTTTTATGTTTGTTGGTTGGTTCATTTTGATGTTTTGTTAAGATTATTATGTGTGTACTTATGTTATAGCTTGTTTGTGTTTGTATGTATCAACTTTTTGTTGTCTGATTTGAAGTTTTCAGATCTTTTAATTTCAAGGAAACGTTCTGAGAAAGCCATGCATAGGATGTCTTGTCTAGTTTGGGGTTTTCTATGTTGTTGGTAAAGGTTTCAAGTTTATCAGTGACTAGCTGACTACTCAGTTTGGAGCCTTGAATCACAAGTTATGGCTCATTTTGCAATTTGGTGAGACCATGTATAAGAAGAGTATTAATTACACTAGGTTAGGTGTACCATGTCACTGCATTCCATAGCCTGTCATGGGGAACATAATGATTTATTTCCTTTACGAATGTAAGAATTTAGAGGCATAGTTTATAGGGGATTGTAATTTGCAAAATAGAAGTATTTGCTCGAAGGAATACGAGGACGTGTTATTTCGAGGGAATGCTAGAATAACTGCACAATGCTACTCTCCTGTAATTTGCATTTCGGCCTTTCGGGTAAAGCCGGAAAAGCTCACTAGTCTTTTTGGTTTTAATTTGGAATATGATGAGAAAACTGGACATTACTCATTAATTTAACTGTTCCTGTTTTATAGAGAAGCAGTAGTAAGTTGATGCTATTCTCGACTTAATTACATTTTGGGCCATTCCGAATAACTCGTGTTTTCAACACTGCACCAACCCCCTTTACTTGGCCATAGGTGGAAGCCTTTGAGTTATCAGGCTCCTCATGTGTTATCAAACAGATACACTAATGTAGCTTTATCACCAAGATGACTTTTTTTTTGGGTTTATAGCTGACCATTGCCTTGTTGCATACTTTTTCTCTGTAAGATCAAGGTAAAGCAATCAAAGAGTTCAGTGCAGTTACTTGTTTCTGAGCTCAGACATCACGTTGAGCTTTTGTGCTAGTTTTTCATCGTGACATTGTGATTTGTGAAATTACCATTCAATTTTCTTTTTAAAACTGATATCCTTATGTTTATTGTGCAGTTTGCCTGGACGGTACGTTGCCTGGTTACCATTGGCATCGCGGGTTTGGGTCAGGGGCCAACAGTTGGCTGATTCAGTTGGAGGTTTGTGCAGCTTAACTCTTCCTTTTGAGTTTTGCCCTCCCTTGATTGCGCTTAAAATGTGTGTGATTTCTATATATATATACTGTATACATCACTAGGCATGAGTATTAGAATTGCATGATAGGTTGACAAGTATAACAACCCAGTTCAAAGGCTAGCAAAGAGTATCATACCCACGACTCCCTCCGTTCGCTCTAAACTTTGTATTCTGGTTCCCCAATTAGGCAATTTTACATCAGTAATGCAGTATAAACTGCTATAGGTGAAGTCAAAGTAGTGTTTGTGATGTTTCATAGTCATATATACTTCCCATTGCGAATTTTTTGTGCTCGCAAATTGTAATATTATCTTCCTCTGTACGATTTCATTGTCTCTGAGGTGGCAAGGTACGGTGTTCTGTTTTGATGCCAAGTTTGGTTCGAGCTGGGGTTGTTTTATATTGGTCTTGGTTTTGGTAACTTGTACAGGGAGGAGGATGGTGTAATAACCGCAGAACATGCGTTTACCGTAAAACAACTCGACGTGGCTCATCTAGCTATATGGAAAAGCAGCTAGCATTTACCGGAATATTGAGCAATAAGCCTGAGGAAAATCCAGGTCTTTTTTTGTTCTATCATCCTAGATTCTTTCCCCTTTTGCTTTAGATTCAGAGCGTCTAGTTTGATGCATAAGTGACTATTTTTGTTATGTTTTTCCTATCTTATGAAGGTTGTTGTTTGTAATGCAGATTTTTACAACTGGAACAGGGTAAAAGTTCGATATTGTGATGGTGCATCCTTTGCTGGAGAAGGCCAAGATGAGGTTCGTTAACTATATTTCTTGACTTCTTAAAAAAATTTGGTTGTCTCTTTCTGACGCTGGTAGTTTGAGTTGACTTTTTACATATCCTATGCTCCAAAGTAAACAAATTGGCCGTACCCTCACTTAAGGAGGGATGAAAGTCCGAAACCTATATTGTGTGCTTGGTTAGAGGCTCTCGTCAGATAAACGCTCCTTTGTGCTTTCGTAAGTATGTGAAAGCTGTTGTAAACTTTTTGCAGGCCAACAAAATGTATTTTAGAGGGCAACGCATATGGTCAGCTGCTATGGAAGAATTGATGGCGAAGGGAATGCGTTCAGCAGACCAAGCTCTTCTCTCTGGTTGCTCTGCTGGTGGTCTAGCATCTATATTGCACTGTGATGAGTTTGCAGCGTTGTTTACGGGACATACAAAAGTGAAGTGTCTAAGTGATGCAGGGTTATTCCTTGATGCGTAAGTAACTTATATGTAACGCTTGATTTTGTCCTAGTAAATGGTCTTTTTCGTTTCATCGTCATCGACTATTAGTACTCTAATACTTAGGCTATATATTATTCTGATGGCATTTAATCCTTGGCATTCAGAATGGACGTATCTGGTGGGCACACGCTAAGAAATTTCTTCAACGGCGTGGTTACATACCTGGTAATAGCCGAATTTCATAAGTGTGTTTTTTTTTTTTTCTGTGAATACAACTGCGGATATGACAGACAGTCTTCTAAACCTCTTTAAACTCAGCCTAGAAGTTGATAGCTAGGACGATAGTCCCTCCTCAAGATGCATTTGTTCCTGGATACTTTTGTGGTAATAAAGAAAAAATTCAAAGCTATTTAAACTCATAATACTGTATGCCTGTTAGTTGGCGGGCAGAGCCATGATTTAGTGTGTTCTTTAACCAACTTTTGAAAATTTAGATATGTCACTATGTCAGTCAGTGTAATACCGTAATGTCAGAAAGTTTGTAGACAAGATGCAAAGCTTAAGAGGATCATGTTGGCCTAGTGGTTAACAAGTTAACCTGTACGGAGGTTGTCCTGGGTTCGAATCCTCATATCCCTACCCTTTAGCATTAGCTGCTCCTATGTGCGAGGATAACATCCTGAACCTTTTCCTTGACAAGAGAGGGATGCGAAACCAAGATGTAATATTTTATACCGCAAAAGATCGAGAGTCTATGACAAATGGTGTCCTGTGACTAGTGACTCAATCCTACGAAAATTGGCTTGCTTGATTCAAGATTGAATGTTCAGTGAATCAGTACCCATATCTAAGCCCAGGGATTTTCTCTGACGTAAGATGGGTAGGGAATCTTAGTGTTCAAGGAACTTCCATTCTAATGGACTTGTTAATTGGCTCAGCCTTCTTTCAGTTATTTATGTGGGCATAGGCATAGTATCATTTTTTGATTAAAATTGATAGGATGGTATATTTATCTGTCTGTAATGCCCTGCAGGGTGTTGGAAAGAACTTGCCTCCTTCCTGTACTGATCACTTAGATGCAACTTCGGTAATTCTTTTCTCATAGCTTTAGTCTATGTATTTTTGCATAAAATTTTGGGCAGACCTTGTTGGGCCTGTCTTAATGCGTGTTTCTTTGTGTTCAGTGCTTTTTCCCTCAGAATTTGATTGCCAACATCAAGACACCTCTGTTCATTCTGAATGCAGCATATGATGCATGGCAGGCATGTCAATCTAGTCTAATTTGAAACCATATATATTCATTGCTTTTGTTGTATACGTTTGACAGTGTATGTGTCTGATTATTGTTGATTATTAGGTACAAGCTAGTTTAGCTCCAAAGTCAGCTGATCCTCATCATCTGTGGGATCAATGTAAAATGAACCATGCACGCTGTTCTTCATCACAAATTCAGTTCTTTCAGAGTAATTTCTGCCCCTCTCTAACCGGCAACAGGTTTTTTAGTTTCTGATTGACAACTTTTTGAGACGTTGGCCTTTTTCCATGCAGAATTCAGACTTCAAATGCTCAACTCGGTAAAGGGTTTCACGACGTCCAGGTCAAATGGGTGGTTCATTAATTCTTGCTTTGCTCACTGTCAATCAGAGAAGCAGGACACATGGTTTGCTGATGACTCCCCTGTTATGCAAAATAAGGTATCTGAATTATTTCATTTCTTTTCAGTGAATTAGAATTATCTTTACGCCACACCAATAAGAAAGCTCAATCAAACTTTAAATTGTCTGTAAGATTTTGACATCCAAGTATCATATGCAATCTTTGACCCCCCCCCCCCCCCCCCCACTTTTCCCAAACTTGAAATTCGTCAATCGAATTCCGTTGATTTGAAGTTCTCTTCTTTTGCTTAATACATGTCATTTGACAATTGTATATGCAAGAGATAAATGGGCGGTTTGTGATAGGAGCTGATTGTGGGGAAGGGCTTATGAGCTTGCATGTGCTGTTGTTGGGCAGATTAGTTAGAGAAGATTACATAATAATACAAAAGATTCCATGTTTTAGAACATAGGATTTGACTCTGGATCATCTTTGTCATTCCTTGGCCTACGGATGTATTAAGGAGATTGCACTCCTTGACTAGACTTTAACAATGATTGATTTCGACGAGGATTGATTTAGAACTGCAGTAAATGCTTATGGTGGTGTGAACTCAACTTTAAGCTTCCTGTGATTTATCTATGTACATGTTGCCACCTGCCCACCCAAATATACTGATTGGGGATAACGAGATCATGAGTAGTAAAGAAAGCTCAGCCTAGGCAAACCTTGGGCTGTTGTGTATGAAAAACATTAGAAACACACAAGGTACCGTACCAGCAAATCCAGTAGAATATACGAGACGCTTCTAATTAAAGCAAACAAGGGCAGGGACGCTCCTGAAACTAGCAAGGGCTACCTTGGGTTAATCTGATCTTTTTCCTCTTAACATAATACCCTGTAGCTACATCATATATTCATATTGACATTCATACTGGTGTGTGCGCTACGTTTTACGTGTTTCTAGAATGATGTCTAATGAAAATGCTTACATTTCCTTGATGTCTCACAATTTTGCAGCCTGTGGCACTAGCTGTTGGAGACTGGTACTTTGATCGCGTAGCTGCCAAGCTCATTGATTGTGCATACCCCTGTGACAATACTTGCCACAACTTGATTTTTCGATGATTCTGACCTATCTCCGGTGGTCTCACCTGTAGTCTCATCCAACAAATTGATCCATCACCACATCTCTTTGCTGCTATTGCTGGTACACATCGAAGTCATCATTTTATTCGATATTGTTCAGTAAACAGCCATAAGAATGAAGGTTTATGGATAATGCCTTAGATTAACGCGCAAAATGTATCATTAGTGGTTGTGTTATTTAGGGCAGCCGTATAGCGTGGTTCTATTTATTTGATTACCAAATTCCGGGATTATGGGTCTGTAAGCTTATTCATTCAGGAATGTTGAAACTTTGAACTCTTTCCTGAGTAATATTCTAGTAAATGTACTGTATTTGTAAGGCATATGAATCAACAGCAGATACATGTCTTATTTTTCTGAGCTCAAGTTCAGCAGAGGGACCGGGGACGGACACCTGTTCAGACACGCCCTTTTTCTTTTCATCACGTAGGCCTGTAAGAGGGAGTATCGAACCTAAAACCTATTGTATCTTTCAGTTCTTTGACAGAGCTAGCTTTCATGACCTCCAGTCTTACTAGATGTAACCTACAAGCTAATGGTGCAGCTCCGTGTATTGATTAGTTTGTTGATTACCACTTTCTTCCCTCACTCAATTTCATAAACTTGCAAAGGACAGCCGCCAAAAACAGTAAAAATTCTTGAATACGTATAAAAGACAGATAATTAAAAGAATTAAGAATTGTACGAACAGCTAGCAAATTAAAGTCATAGAAGAAAAGGTTAGAAAAAATGTGAATAAAATTTGGAAAATAGCCGCCTTAATGATTTATGTCCTCTCCCCTTAGACGATAGTATATAGTAAGCAAAATATGATTCTTGGACCAATAATAATACGACTACTACTATAGTTTATCCTTATACTACAAGTTTGCATTCAAGTTATGTAGGACCTTAACCTAAGAACATGAATGATCCCCAATTATTTGCTTCACATGGGTCTCCAATTCAACAAAGACAAAAACTTTAGCATATATACATGCATATACATTCATGCATTTCCTAACCAAAATTTTATTTGTACCCCCCATACTCCGTATCACCTTTGTTTCAAAGTCCCTAACTTTTCGCCTTTGGATCAACTGGTACGAAGTTGTGGAATAGGATAACGTTAAAACTTGTTCTAGCAAAACTCTATTCATGCTCTATTTCGTTCGAACAATCGAGTTTAATAGGATAGTTAGCTACTTAGCTCAATAGTTATGAGATACATATTCATGCATGCATCACTAAACCGAATTTTATTTTTTATTCACTACCTTTGTACTAATTAGATTGCATTCCCATATTCAGTCATTTCTATACCCAATTTAATTTGGATCAACTGGTATGATATTGTGCAGTAACACCTAGGAAATGTAATAAATGCAGAAATTCGTTTGAGCTGGAGGAATCGAGATCAATGTGATTCGAATAATCGAGTTTAGAAAAGATTGAATAATTTAACCACATTTAGGAGATGTGAAAGTTTATGTTGTTATTGTAATACATCTATATATCCTATGATCATGGTGTATATGAATGCACGTGGGCATACACAGCCATATAGCCCCAAGGTGGCCCTGAAGGACCCATAGGCTTGTGAAAGGGACAATGTTGAGCCATGGTGCTCGTGCAAGATACGCTTCATATTCGTAACAAGTCTACAACCCTCGCTCTTGTTGTCAATTCCATGTACGGAAACATCCTCTAATTTGTGGGGTGGTTGTGAGTAGCTTGCTAGTGAGAGACTTGTGAGTAGCGAACTTTGTTTTGGAGGGCATTGGACGTTATGTCTTTTGACTATTCATATTAATTGGCATTGTTTGTAATTCCAAAAATTCAACAAGCAAGTAGTGCGGCGTATATTTAACTGTAATGTAATGTGAGGATATTAAGAAAATACGTATTAACCTCCTACTCAAAGACTTCTCCCCCTTTTGTTTTGCTAATTTGACTGGCCATGTCGGGAGCTAATTTGAAACCAAATAAATCGTTCAATTATCGTAAAAATCAGTACATGATCCATTTGGCATTGCATTCTACCAATTTCACTTGATTTTAATGCAAGGAGATTTTTTATTTGGTTTAGAATTAGACCTCAACATGACCAGTCAAAATAACATTTTAAAAGGGGAAGAAGTATTTGGGTAGGACTTGTAGGAGTAGTATTTCGTTAGTGTCGTCTTTGCTTATCGCAGGAGGTTATAAGGATTCTCATACACGAGAAGTAATAAGATGAGCTTTATAATTGGATGATAAATAAAAAGGAAACACTTAGGACAAGATAGTTGAACTTTTGACTATGAATCAATAACTAGGGCACGAGCTTATTAAATCAAATATCAAACAATTAACATCAAGTCATCAGATGATTAAGGTTGGCCTATTTGTTAGGAATTCAACCTGCATGGGGGTTGTCCCGGGTTCAAATCCTCATACCCCACCCCAGCTGCTCCTTTGAACCCAAAAAAAAACATCAAGTCATCAATGTATGTGTTCTCAAATTAAAGAGCAATAATCTTGCTTGCAAAACTAAACTACACTATTTTTTGTGAAATGTCAAACAACATTTAGTGTAGTTTCGTGTGGGTCCCAAAACATATTTATTTTCATTTTTTAATTCCAAATTAATTAATTTTTAATATTTTTATATGATTAAAATGAATTTCCACTATTCATTTTTTGTTTTTTCTTAATTCTCAAGCCATATAGCTTGTTGGAACTACTTAGCTTGGCAAACTACAATCCGTAAAAGAAAAACAATGGGTGAACAATGATATCATCAGCCCACCAAGCTAAACTATAAAGAAAATGTAATTGTAACAATATACTAATAGCTAGCTACTTTTTATAGGTCGTCTTCCTCCATCTTCTTGAGAAATGACCGAAAGTTTTTTTTTTTTTTTTGAAAGAAAAATGACCGAAAGTTACTACTTAATTTATACGAATTATATATTTACAAACAAGGGGGAATGGCATAATTATGATATTATTATAAATCCAAAAATTCATAATAATTTACAAGAAATTGGTGGGGAGCCGAGATACAATCTGAGCCCCCACACCCCTTGCTATGGAAAAACCAATCCTAGTGAAAATAAAAGCTGCAGCCTGCGCCCCGATATCCTGCGTCCTGGATACGAATTATGGTACTAGTATCTAACTAGACATAAATCGTCTACATCAATGTATACTACTGCATGATCTAGAAAAGAAAAGAAAAAATATATTAATGTAAATATCGCCTAACCTAAGTCTAATTTGTTCACCATTTATTCTTGTACATGCATGTCTTGTCATTTTCCTTTTCTTTACTTTTATTTTGAGGGTTCCTTTGGATACCTTTTATGTCCACATGGATTTCATTTTCCTGAAAATTTGGTTTTGAATGGGTTGTTTGGATATCACTTTTTATCCAAAGTGTGGGTATTGGAAAATCGTTGGATATTTCTAATTCTTATCCACTATAGGAATTTAATTACCCACCCCCCCTTGGTAATTCCAAATTCTTGTGCTTTCAGTTTCAGAAAATTACTCTTTTGCCTTCAAAATTTTAATTACCCCCCTTACATTTGTGTGGTTGACCACAAAAAAAAGTAAAGGGTAAACTAGTATTCTTAACAATTAACATGGGAATTGAAGTAGTGTACCCAAAAAACCCATGGGTAAAAAATGATACGGAATCCTAAATTCTTGCATGGCATCCAAACCCACGTAGTTAAACAAATTCCTAAGAATTTATATTAGGAATTTAATTCCTGTTAATTCATACTTTCCACGGTAATTTAATTCTCGCACTGTCCAAACGGCACTTAAATATGAAACATCAAATATATAGTAAATTCAAATCGATGATTCAATGTCGGGATACTATTTTTATGACACCGTAGACGGTAGAACTCATTTCAATCTTTCATGGGTAAAATTCACATATTATAACACAAATAAAGGATACGTCATATTATTATGAGTTTATATATGACTTGTCATACTCCGTATAACACTTTCACAAGTCATAATTTTCATAGTTTTTTAGTGCACAAACTTTTTAACCAAGTAGTAGCAGCAGCCTGTGTCTCTAGTGTTTAGCATAACTATAATTTGGAAGTTTACTTGCCTTGTCCTTGAAGTATCAGCATCAAGGGAGACTTATTAGAGGACACCATTTCCTCCAACCTCCAGGAGTCCAGGCTTCCCCACACCCTGGGGGCCAATTTTTCTTATTATTAAAATAAATAAATGAATGAATGATGATAGGCAAAAAAATTGCCCACATGTTATATAATTTCTCCTGTAAAAAAGTTATTAGCTAATTAGCTTGGCGACATCGTGACACTGCGCAAAAAAACAAACTAAAAGGAGAGAAGATGGTAATTTGACTCCTTTAGAGCATGTATAGTAAAAGTGGCTAATTAGTACGGAGTAGCTTATCATATACGAGTATGCATTCGAGAACTGGTTGATAATTATTAATGGTGAGCTTGTAATAATCAAATAAATTTCGTTTTTACTGTTTTACTCTTTTTTGAAAAAGAAAATAGAGTAATGTAGCTTGAGTTAAATCCAAACAATCGGGTAGAATAATCAAATATTACATATGCGTAATTATACAAAATGGACCCTCGGAAAAAGAATGCTCAAGTAGGAGTACAAATAATGGTAAACAGATTGATAGCGTATTATATACGAAGTATTCGAGAATTGATATTTTTTTTTTTGAAAGGAGAATTGATAATTATTAATGGTAAGATGATGGCAATCAAATAAATTATTTTTGAAAATAGTGTAGTGTAGCTTGAGTTAAATCCAAAAAAACAGGCAAAATAATCGTATTTTACATATGCGTAATTATATAAAATGGACCCTCAAGTAGAGTACAAATGGTCCTTCCTCTAAACCTTTAGGGACCTATGAATTATTATTTGATGCTGCAGGCCGCCTATTAGAACAACTGCTGGCAAAAATAGAAGTCTAATAAGTTACTCCACTCTAAAGGAAAATTTCTTGTTGATCACAGTAGCCAAAGGCCAAACAACCAAATTATAGTAATACGAATGTATAAAGGGTGTGGGGGCTCAGATCGTATCTCGGCTCCCCACCAATTTCTTGTATTTTACTATTGATTTTTCTTGATCTCAATAATAATATTAATTTTATATATAATACTCCCTCTATTTCAATATATAAATGACATTAGAAGTTAAGTTACGAGACAAGTTTTGACTTTCAACTTCATAAAAAAAATAGTTTGTCAAAAATTAAAAAAATTATACTATTATTGGATTCGTTGTGAAATATACTTTCACATGATTATAATTTCATAATTTTTACCCTTATATATTGAGAGATCGAAGGTCAAAGAAGTGTCTTGGAATGTGAGAAAGACCTAAATAAATAAAAAACAAATAATTGCTATCAATTGATTTACCATTTATCTTATTATTGTATACTTACCTCATTATAGTATTTACTTGTTAGTTTAATTTGTTTAGTGCGTTAATATTGTACATTTATTATAGATTCATTATGTATTTATTTACAAGAAATAAAATAATAAAAATAATTTGTAAACTAGTAGGATTATTAATAAAGTGGTACATTGGTAAAAAAAAAGGACATAATTTTTTTTAATATCACTTGATTTTTGTTGTTATTACTATTACTTCCTTTTTCAACGAAATTCTCAATTACACACAACTGTTTTTTTAACCAATTTAGTTTTTTTGCCCTATCATAAACCAAAAAACAATGATGATATCTTACGTCCTTTTTTCCTTCCCATGAAATGAGATTGACGTATGAATAGTTAGTCACTTTTCGGTACAAATAGGAAAATTTTTTGTTCATCCAGCTAATTGTATAGTTCTATTTTTTTGTTTTAGCCAAAAAATAAACCATATGGCTTGAAACATATAGAAGTTGCTATCTATCATATTGATAGCCATTGTCGTCCTTTTTACTTAGTACTTAACTAGCAGGCCAAAAAGGTAGATTACTCATTATCTCCTGTGGGGATCAGAGGACATTGTCCTTGGCCTATCTAGTGAAAATGCCCTCTGCAGAAAATGAGAGTGATAGAGGGAGGAGAGAATAATTATACATGAAAGCCCGTAATTGCATTGATCTTGAAGAGTATATATATCGAGTACATCAAAACTAATTTCTAACTATTATCACCTAAACTACGATACAATAAATTACATGAAATTATATATTCCTAATATAATTCAAAGAATATCAATTACAATCAATCATGTATTTAATTATGTGCATAATCTAAGGAGAGCTTGATATGGTGTCATTGGGAAATGATCATGATCCTCTTCCCTTGTGTGTCACGAACAACGTGGTTTATACCAATTCTCGTATATATATGAGACTGAAAGTAACTCTATTTGACTTAATTAATCGAATCAAGTTTGAACCTAATAAGAGTTGAGTAGATTAGCCATACGACTTACCTCTTTTTTCTAACTCAATGTATATTATTTTTTGTTGATCATATAACTTTTTAGAAACTTGACCTAGTCAGACAACTAGACATCCTTTTCTTAATTACGCTTATGCGTGATAAATTAAGGTCTGGAACAATTATCTTAGCTAGTGTATAGCTAGCTGTTTTATGAAATGAGACAGTCTCATATAAAAATAGTATGTACCGTCAGGGAGAAAGCGCGCGGTGTAAAGTAAAATTGACAACTCTTTGAGAAGCCAACAAGAAAGGCTCAAGTAGAAGTGGGACTTGAAGGAAAGGGTTTGTCAAAACGGTGAAAACAATCGACATCTAAGAGGGACAATGATAGACACCCATTTAAGGACTATGGCTTCCTTTGAAAGTTTGCACATATCAATTTAAAGGGTTTTTCTTCTTTCTCCTTTTTACAAATTTCTCTTCTTCTTGTGCATCATCATCATAATCAATACTCTAATATCATAAAGAATTGTATTGAGGCCCAATTGAAAAATAAAGGAAGGGGATAAGTAATTGCATGCCGTGTTACATCTACATGGACATGAGTCTTTAGAAGTCTTTTGATTATGTAGAGTAAGCATCAAGCTTCGTCACCAAACAATATTACATGCATCATATATGCAATTATTATAATGTCCTACTTAATTAGCTGTTCCTCAATAATGTTTACTCGGTTTTTAGACAAAACTTAATTAAGTCTCTATTATCTCATCAATCGGATTGTTGCATTGTACTTTAATTTGTCATTTCAAATCCTTTCCTCGTGAAATTGTCACAGGGGTGCTGGAATAGACATTTTAATTACTTGAGAAAATTACTATTGTTTCGTTTTTCAACCTATATCTCAATTACACACAATCCTTAACAAAAATTACTGGAGAAAATTAGCGAAATGTACCGTGAAGATCCGAGGAAAAATACTCCGTACTATATTATGAAATCGCCACTGTATATATAAAGATTGAATGGAAATAATTGGAAGTAATAAAATGCTCATTAATTAGAGAGAAAGAAATATAAATTAATAAACATGAAAAAAATGAAATGGAGAATTAAAGTCGCTATCTTTCCTAGTAGATAGTCAGCTTTCAGAATAGTTGATATTAAAGAGGCTCATAATGTACGAAATACCCAGAATTTCAAATCAATTTCTTTTAATGGGAGGACAGAAGGCTATTATCAATCCAAAAATTATTCTGCACTTCTCATGAGAGAGCAATAATCCAAATTTTTTGTCACATGTTTAAAGAGTGCAAACTAGCTAAAGGCCTTTTATAAATGAAAAGAACTTGTATAGTTATGTTGTGAAACTTGGTGTTCACGAATATAGTAAAATGGTCACTCAATCGCTCGTACTGTCAAATGACTCACTTGTGCCCAATTTGATTCTCTAAGTGTCCTCAAATCGTAAGCTAAAATGATTATTAACAACAATACGAGACGAGTCACCTTGATAACAAAAATGGTATGGACCTACGTATATATATACCCTGTATTTTGACAATTTATCGTATTACGTAATACTTTGATAAACAAGATACAATTTACACAAAATAGATAAAGTTTCACTGCAGTTCAGGTCTTCTGTCCCTTTTTGTGTATCACAACAATCATATGTCATAATCGTATGATATAAACTTATACAAGACTAATTACATTTGATTTTTGATGGTTTGATACACACAAACTGATCGGGACAAAAAATGGAACAGAAAATCCGTATCGATCTTACGGGGATATAAATGTATATATGCATGGATCATATGGAGAACAAGTCAAGCATATAATTGTACCTATAATAATTCACACAAATAATATTCCATAGCCCCCCTTTCCAAGAACTAGAAAATGTCACGTATATGGTCCTATTTACAATATGTAAAACCAAGAAGAAAAAAAAAAGTCAAAAAAAAATAAAAAAAATTTCAAGACTTCTACAGCACACGTCTTTAGAAGATGAACCAGAAGAAGAAGAAGAAGAAGACTTAAAATGTAAAATAAAATAAAAAAATAAAATAAAAAATCTCATTGTTTTGTACTTCCATTCAGCACTATTTTCGCGCTTCTGATAATGATGAGTTGAGTTGAGTCGAGTCGAGCTGAATTGAACTGAACTGAACTGAATTCCGCGTATATCTTTAGAAAATTTGGCCAAAGGCTTCAGCAAGCCTTTGTAAATCCTTGTTATACATATCTGACCCATGGAAGCTTGTCAATGACGACGGCGGAGTTGACTGCGGCGGATTTTGGTGCCACCCGGAGGAGCTCGAAAAGGGTAATACAGACGCTTCCGTCTTAATATCACCGTAAACATGAGTGAGTGGAGTATGAAGATATTCAGACCATTTGATTTCATCAGGGTTCGAACCCTGGTCTAATCCGGCCGCATTCATGTTCACCTTATTAGTACTACATGAATTATTATTATTATTATTATGATTTTGATTATTATCAGTGAGTCCCCAAGAAAATGTGTCGTAGAAGGAACCGCCAAGGTTGTTGTTGTTGTTAGTACTCGTACTGTCGTGGCTTGTACTGGTGGTTGTCGCAGGGGTGGTAGTGGCTGCGGCCTGATCACTGTGTTGGTGTTGATGTTGATGGTGGTGATATGCATTATTGTTGTTGACGGCCGAAATGAATGGGATCATAGATGGCATCATTGATGATGGATTAGTGCAGTGAGCGGGGTCAATATAAGATGTATTGTTGTTTGATGAGTTGAAGCTTAAACCAGAAGCTTGGTTATTGGTTTGGAACCCAAATGAGCCGTACAGTGTATCAGGGAAAAACTCATGGGTTGATATCGATGTTGCAAATCCTGAAGAATTGTTGTTGACGCCAAATGATGTGGAAGATGTCAGTGATGATTTCCCTGCTGGGTGGTTGTCAGATTTCTTGCTGTTGTTGTTGTTGACAGTGGTGGTTTTGGCCGAGGCCGAGTTGTTGTTGGTTTTGGTGGTGGTGTTGTTGTTGCTGCTGTTGCTGTTGCTGGTTTTGGGTTTTTCTTCTTCATTGTTGTTGTCTAGCTCAGACAAAGGCTTGTGGGTGTTCGGGTCTATACCTCTTTGCCTAAGCTTCTTCTTCAAGCAAGAATTCCACAGGTTTTTAATCTCATTGTCTGTTCTTCCTGGTAATTGTGCTGCTATTTGGGACCATCTGCCATAAAAAAAATCAAAACAAAAAGTCAGTTACTTTCAAGAAATAATTACTCATTGTATTTCAATATCATAGATATTTAATAGACATGATGAGCATGAATGAATGATGATATACACCCTTTGGATTTTACAGTGCGTGGTTAATACAATTTTGTCTGAATATGTAAGATGAGCGGCCGTTTAAAACAAACGTTAACAATTCAAGGGAACGGAAATGAGTAAAATTTGTAAACATACTTGTTTCCAAGAACAGCATGGAGTTCAATGATCAAATTCTCCTCTTCTTGAGAGAATGCTCCTCTCTTTAAGTCCGGCCTGAGGTAATTAATCCACCTAAGCCTGCAACTCTTGCCACATCTCTGAAGACCTGTCTCCCACAAGCCACACCCAACATAAATATTAAGACATTAGCCCATACTGGTATACTAGTATATATACATCGACTGCTATATCAGATGTACGCAACCTTACCCCTGATTGTCGCAACAGAGAGACTAGGAAGTTAAGAAGTAGGTGTATGTACCTGCAAGTTTGGGGACAGAGCTCCAACATCCATGACCATATTGGGTAATATGCCTAAGAAGTTTCTCATCTTCTTCAGGAGACCATAGGCCTTTCCTAAGCTTCTGTTTGTAGCAGCAAGAATGCCTCCCCATATATATAATATATGATTTATATTGTATAGTTCTTATATGATGTAACACAAATTGGAAGAGAAGCCTTTCTTTTTCTATCTTTATCTAAGCAATGCAGCAGCAAATTGTGGCAGTTAGGCACCAAAATGTTGGGGGATGATGAAAGATGAGAAAACTGTAGTTTAATTTGTGTGATGATGTATTTGTTGTTTTTGTGTGTATGTTGAGGAAGTGTCAGCAAGAAGCTAATGAAGGCTCTCTATGAAAATGGACTAAAAAAGGAGGTGAAAAGTGGGAGTTTTTGTTTTCCTTATTTATTTTTAATTTTTGTTTGATGGGTTTTTTTTGAGAGAGAAAAGAGAGAGAGAGAGAGAGATTGGGGTTGAGAAAATGAAGTGGCAGCTGGTGGGGAATCTTGGTTTATAGAAGATGAGGGGAGCTTCAAATGGAAGAGAAAAGTCACATCTTAGACATGAATCATGATGATTGAACTCTTTCAACTTCATTAAAAACACAAGTATATAGTATACTAATATTAAATAAATAAATTAGATTTTTACTTCTTTCAATTTCTGATGTTACTACTTGCCCTTGGTTGAAAACAGTTTGCAATGTCAAAGGATCTACTATTTGAGGATAGTCATCGAAATTCATTCATTTTCATACTGGTAAAGTTGAAAGATAATTTTATTTACCGGGTTTATGCTCAATTATCCACTATTTAGATGGAGTTTTCTGGTGTTAAAGATCCCTTTTTTATTTTCGTAACTTTACAGAGATTGAGTTCAATTGGATTAGTTAACTTATCTAGAAGAATGGGAGATGTGCGTTTTGTTAGTCCAATTCCCGATAAATAAAGGTGTAACGCGAGACTACTTCGAGTTTGAATGCGATGGCGTAGAATTACATGTTAAAAAAAAGGCCGATTTTGAAACATACATTAGTGTATGCCATATGCCAATCATAAGTTTAACGATAAGATATGTTTTACTAATCTTTATTTCTTCGAGTTAAGTTGAATTAGTTTTATCCTTTACGATTAACCGTAATTTTTTTTAATGAAGTCTAAAAGGAAACACTACTATGTCACTTTCCTTTCTAAGGAACTAGCAATCACTAATTCACTACTCACCTCTCTGCCTTTGTTATTAAAATTTTTGTCAAATGAGACTATTGCCAATCGGCCTAATTAACTTTTGAGTATATGACTTTCACAAGCCTCGTCATTGGCTTTAAATTTAATGACATGGGGTACCCCATGCCAAAAAGAAAAAAAAAATCTCTAATCTTTGCTAAATGCCTAAATAGATTAATCATGGCTCATAGGTGAAGATTTTTTTTTTTCGAAATCCCTAAAATCCTACGTAGAAAACATCAATTTATGTTTCTTCATATATTCGATCAGTTGTGCAACTAATTCAAGTGTTTCAGACACATGTTATGGCCACTAAGAATAGAAAACTATTGACAAACATTTTAATTGTTTCAGGAGTTAGATGTACATACATCAAGACCATCCATACATACATGATACATATAATCAACAGATAGAGTTTAGAAAACACAAAACAAATCGTAAGTCATGATTAAATACATATGTTGACAATAAAGTGATGATACCGCTAAAAATACCGCTAACATAATGTTATATTAACGTTTAAGAGAAGACTATCACCAATTATCTCTCACTACTAGGAGTGCCACAAGAGAAAGGTTAGCATTCAAAAGTTTCCTCATTCCTGCCATTTGAAACAATTCTATCCAATAGTACCATAATCCAAAATCAGACACAAGATTCCGAAATGAGAAAAATATTCTCCAACACAATAACCATCCATGATTAGCTAACATGGGCTTGATATGGCTGCTTTGCAATTAATGGTTGATGATAACATAACTTTTTAATTAATTAATTAAGTAATCAATAATTAATTGATTAATTGAGTGAGGTGGGTGTGTGTATATTTATACACCTACACGAAACAGAGACTACTCTATTCTTCCTTGCCCCTCATTCAAGTTCATCCCTTTCTCGACAAGCTTAGGTTGCAGAAACAATTCAAACTAAAATTACACTTAATTCCTCATCACTCTTCATTTTTATGAATTTTTTTTTTTCCAATGAGCAATCATTATCTAATCAATTAAGATAAAATCGTTATTTGGGTCATGATAAAGTTTTAATTTGGACGCAACCGTTGCATATCATTTTTAAGTTTGCAACAGTAGTTTACCAATCAGTCAAAAAATGCTACTGCTTTTCATACCATAGATAGCTTGAAATGGGTGACAAATATGTTGGTTATTGGTGACAAATTTTGACTAACAAATAACTTCTTGTAGAACAATTGCGAGAGGCCAGTTTGAGAGATTGCTCTAGTTAGTAACGATTGTACAAAAAAAGTTGCACCTAGACAAAAACCAATAACCTAAGAACAATAATCATACTTAGAATGCGTATTGAAAAGACTTTTCGAACCTTGTATGCAACGGTCGAACATAACGCAAATTGTTCTTTTCCATTTGAAGTATCAAAGAAATGTAATCATACTTAGATTGAATTTTGAAAAGACTACCCATAATTTCTCCATTCCAATAGTTGTTTTTGTAATCCTTCTAAACAATAAAAGCTTCTAAATCTCAGAATTTAATAGGATAACCAAATAAATATATAGGACAATAGCAATAATGAAGTTGTCATATACTGGATTTCACTGTGTATATAGATAATACAGACAATTTTTGATGGATTTGAAGTTTAGAACAGCATATATATTTATGGTATTAGGGAAGATTCCAATATTGGGTTTATTGTATAACAAAGTGCTATTATTGAGCAGTATATTAAATTCACCATTAATCCATGTTAATACAACAATTAGAAAGTCTCTGTTTCTGAAAATGACTAGCTTTAATAGCCTTGTTGGTTGAGTAGATCAGTCGTAATATGCTACTCTTCTACTTGATGAGCTTTATGAATTTGAAGATTTGATAGATACTCCGTATTGGATTAATGTTGGATCTGGCAAAAGAGATTTAATTAGCTTAATTTGCGTTTCTTACTTTCTTTAATTTTAAGCTCAATCTCGGGTTAGTGATTGTTTGATCGACTTGAAAGTCACACCTTTCATGTCATTACATTGGAATAACGACATTTTCGTTTCTCACGCAGTTTTAAAATCAATAACAAGCAATGGTTATACCATGTTCTCGGGAGCACAAGGAGCATGGTGGTCGTTCTCACAAGGAGGGAGTAGGGAGCACAGTTAAATAAATTTTAAATTATTTTTAAGTGTGGTCATTACTACTCTAGTTTGAGAAATATCCATCATGCTCCTCGTGCTCCCGGGGACATGGTATTATTTACCGTTAAAAGGTCACCACTTGATACCCAAGTTGAATTTAACTTAGTGTTGTCTTTCTTAATAAGGAAATTAAATTAACCCTAAAAAAAATTTAAGGAAGTTGGATTAACACAAAGGACTATTGAAGTAGAGTGACCCTTGTGTGGGTTGATCTCTTAATTAACTGTTAGGCAATATTGCTTCCAATGCATATGTCCTATTAACCCCCTTTTAATTAATTATGGAATTTGTTTTTATTTATTCAGGAGAATATCACTTAATTAAGAAAAGAAATAAGTTTTATCATGTGCTATGTGCGCACACGTTAGAAAATTCTGAATATAATTACTATTTTAATTTATTTTATCTCCATAGCTATTGCAAACCATCAATTATAGCGTCACGAAGCCAAAACATGTCATTTTCTAACAACCCATTGATATGAAATTCTAGACATGACAATGTATAATTGACATTAGACTTAGATTCACCTGAAACCTTAAGGTGATTAACGTGCTAACATATAGGAGCTAGCTCTCACCGGATAGGGGGGTAAAAGTACGTATATGCGTGCTCTTAAAATATGGTTAAATTATAGCATACTCCGTATAATTTTGATGTAACTAGACACATAATCTGTGTGATCGATGATCGATGCTACACATATATTTTATCTTTCATAATTTTCTCAAACTGCATACCAGGATGATTAAACTTTTTGTTTAGTTTCTAAAATCGGAAAAATAATTATACTTTTTACTCCTAATAAAGTTGTATTTTAACCATCATAACATACTCTGTATTAACATATAATATGAATATTCAGCTTATATCAACCGACACAGTGTGACTTTAAACAGCGTAAAAGTCAGATGATTATAGTGCTAAGAAATGAATGGTGTAAATCGATCATTCAGGATTTAAGAACATTTTATCTACATGAATAGTGGACATCTTATTTTTAAATTAAGACGTGCATAGATATAGCATGAAGAGTAAACAAGACAAAGTACGTAATGAAGCAATTAGTTTCATGGGTAATGGCCCACGAACAAAGAAGGATTATTATCAGGCTTATTATTATAGTGTAATTAAGCAAAAAAGCCATCATCTTTTCTACCAAGTGCACATGAAAAAAAGACATAACTAAGCATGGGTACGTAGAATCATCCAAAAGATTGAACTACATACATTTGGCCAAAAACTCTTCATTATTCAAATTTCTTATTCTTTTGATACATACAAATAAATCGTAATCGATTGTTTGAAATTCAACTTAAACCTTTGTCCTTCAATGATTATATATAATATATCAAATTTCTTAGTCCATAATGTATGAGTTGTCCGCAATATCACCATGAAAGTTCCTTCGTCCAATCAATTAAATGATGTCCTAATTGCGATATCCCATTTGCAGCAAGTACATATTACTTTGGACCTTTGGATTATTCTTTCATATTGATCAGTATACAATTGTCCTTAATTTATCCGGTCTATAAAAATATTGGCAGCGTTATTGTTATTATTTTTAATAGTGAAGAGCCCATTTCAGATTCACGATCAAATAAAACCTCCGTAATATACGAGTAACTGAGTATCTTTTCATATATGTCACTCATCATGAACTTATGATTATATGAGCTGTGATTTCATTAAGTCAACCCATGCAAATGCAAGCTTATTAGTTCATGAAGGTAATAATGCATGTTTTTGTCCACTTTATACGTTAATCATTTGTCGGCACGAGCTGTTAATTCTTGCATTTTTCAATCTCAATCACTTTTAAACAACTTATTTAATCAAATAATTATTTAATCACCAATGTTTAAGCATCAAATATTATATTATATACTTTATAATATATACTCTGACGACGACTTCATCCTAGGGAAATGAATGTCTGCCTTCTATTGGTATCATCATATGTGGGAGGTTCTTTGTTTGGGAATCTAGTTGATGCTGAAATTTATTGTTTGTTTATTTCGAGCCACAAATATAAAGCTTGTAATATGTAATAATATTAACGAAAAGGAAGATTTGTGTATGTTTCTCACCGGGATACAAGTCTTATTTCTGACACAAGTTTGATTGCGAAGTCTACGTTTGTCCAAAATTTACTCAATCGAGTAACATTGTTCACAAGTAGTATCGGACTATCGGCTTATATACTCTCACAGTCTCTCCCTGTTTAGTGTAATCTTTACACGGTTACGCTTAATTTGAATACTCCACACTGTACCTTAAAGGAAGTGGAATTTTACATGTTCGATAATCATAAGATATTGACCTCTTACAATTTTTGAGTTATTAAGTAATTCTGTTTAAAATCTCTTGGGGGAATTGTTCCTGAATTGCGTTTAAAGTAAATACACTTTGATTATTTTTACCGCCATTTGACAATTTCTGAAAAATATGGTACTCAGCAATGCTTCACGTTTTTCTATGCAAGAAGAATAAAATTTTGTGTTGAGGTCACACGTGAAACGCTTAAATGACTTTACCAACTAAGTTAGTTGACATTCACACATAATAAATAACTTATAGTTTTATAGTAATACGGAATGTACATACAAGAGCTAGGATATACGCCGTAAATGGGACTAAATGCGACATTCATGCATATTTATATCTATAGTTGATTAGCATTTAGCAATCTATAAAAAAATGATTAGCACTTTGTTTAGATTAATTATTGCCAATAATTGTCGGAGTTTCTTCTCTGACAGGGGAAGATACGTACGGGAAGCCAGGAAAGACATTCGTTACTGCGTTGTTTATGATTACATGATCCCGCAGATGCCGCCGGTGACAGATTGATATCATAATACTCGCATAAAAATCATGTAATATATGGTTTTTGGAATGTATCATGTCATTGTATTCGCAAGCTTATTTGTTTTCTCTTCTCCTCTGTTCTTGATTCTTTGAATTGTAAACTCAAACAAGAAAACTATAGGCGTCTTTGTACTATAACAAAATAATGTACTTCGAGTTATTGTAAGACTCATAGAGGCAAAAGACGTTACAGTGTTACACGGATGAACGAATCATATACGGAGTAATAAATAGTAGGAACTTTCTATAATTTGGATTCCTTTAATTTTAGAATTACAATCTCAAAATTAAATGAATGGTGCCCAAGGACCCGCAATGGCGTGAGTTTATATTATTATTCCCCGTCTCATAAAATTTCTTCTTTGGAAGATGTGACTCACGAGTCACGACTTTGATGCAAAAGTGCGATTACTCGAGTGTGTCTTCATAAACTACCCATACCATAAATATCATATTCATGATTGAAGAACAGCACTTTGAAAATGGGCAAGTAAATTCTCTCCTCTTAATCAAATTGTCATCAAATTGTCATTTGAAATACAATGGCCGGGGACATAAATCACATAATTCATGTCATTGAACACAGTGGATATCAATAATAAAGAGTAAACAACTAGTAACCATTATCCGTAAAAGCCCTATCTTTTCCTAATCTCCTTTTTAAATGACAAGAAAGATCAACAAATCGCAAGACATGATGGATCCACAACATTCAAATTCCTTCGACTATCCAATCCTTTGTTAACTCGCCATGATCTTGAGTTATTTTTAAGTTTGTATTAGTACATCACCAGTATTCGAGTCGAGTAAAATGATAGGCATCTGAATGAATAAATTTACTTTTCGTAAATTCAAAACTTACATTTTTTTGGGTTTAAATTTGGAAATTTGAAAACATTAATCAAGGAAATTAAATTGAACCGATTGGATTTTATGTCGACTTTACCAAATACTCACGACTTACGAGTCATTCCATCTTTAATAAATTTTTGGACAAAATAAATAGTGGTGGACCGATATTGTGTACGTGCTATTGGACTTTTCCCATTCATCTTAATTTCTTTGGCGGCGAATCTTGATTTCCCATTGTATGTGAGCGACTCTGCGCTTTGCAAAATCGCCCGTAGAAAATTTCCGGGCCAATTGATAGGACTCTATTTAATCTCAAAATTGAAGATTTATTCTTAAAAGTTTGTCCGTGTGTGCGTAAGTAGTACTACTCTTACTCAAAGATTTTTCTTTATTTTGAAATGATGTTTTGACTGATTATATTAAAGTATGCTTATAAACCAAATGAAAGACCCGCTTGCATTAAAATTAAGTGGAATTGGTAGGAATCAATGTAGAATAGATCATGTACTGATTTTTACAACATCTACTGATTTTTACTAACATATGAACGATCCATTTGGTTAAGAAATAACTCTCAACATAGTCAGTCAAAACAACAAAGCAGAATGGGAGAAGTGTCTAAGTAGGGGGGCAGTTTATGCTTTACGTTTTTTTTAGGTATTTTCGTGAAATGACACATATTGGCATGTTTGTATAGCCATGGACCAATATGAACATTTACTTTGATTTTTTTGTTGAAATGATTTAACAACAAGTGTTTGTCTTAATTACATGCGTAAAAAAGAGTGAAATATTACATACGCTCTACTGATTCTTTGAAACCCAAGATATAGAAGAGGTAGGGGGGCCGAGGATGGGCTTGGATCGATTTCTTTTCGAGATGATATTATAAGAATATGTCCTACCTAAACTAGGGCCGTTTTCTCAAGAGATGAGGGAACGGACATAATCACATGGAAAGCTAATAAATTTTAGTTAAATCAAAGATTATTAAGTAAATTAATCTTTTTGTCTTGTCAAAGCAACAAATTGATGAAAGATGATGACCTAAAAGGCCTAATGTCATGTCGTTGTTTTCTATATGTAGAAACTTCATATCTCAATTATAATAATTGGTTTCTTCTTTTATATAATTTCGTTATTTGAAAAAATAACTCAACAAATATTTAATCACAGTAATAATTTATTAGCATTACGGAAGAGTAATTCCAAAGTACTACTCGCTATTGATATTAAATTTTTATTTATTGATTATTCATCTCATTATATCCGTAGAAAGCGTGCTTGATATAAGTTTAAACCTTTTATGACACTGACAAAAGTCTGCCTTGAAAAAGTAATTATTCCAAGTGTTTGTAATTTTGTATTTGCTCACTTAATTACTTACAAATATTTTCATATCAGATTAGTGATAATTAGTTTTTTTTTTTTTTTTTGCCCGTTTTTACAATTTTACCAGTAAGCTAAGGGTATGTTCGGCTATACTAGCTATTTGAGTAGCAGGTAGGTGTTCAAGTAGCAGACAGCTATTTTACTAGCAGGTAGCAGGTAGTAGGTAGCAGGTAGCTGTTAGCTTTAAAAGTAACAGATGATATCAGACGTGTTTGGCAAAAGTAGCTGAAGTTTCTGTTTCAATCCTTTTTTTTTAGACTTGGTCTTCTTGTTACCTTTAGAAACCATTTTTTTATTCATAAAATAGGTGGTCTACCTTCTTCCAACAAGATGGCGATTCACCCTTCACCGGAAGTAATAATTAATCCTTGTTACACAGTAATTTAACTATTTACTAATGCTAATTAGATAGTCACTTCAACCATTAACTAAGCTTGAAGCTCCAATTAGTAAATTATACTCTTTTCCACTCTTAATTTTTCCCGATCCAAGTTGTTTCCAGCAGTTGAAGTTGACGATTTTTTTTTAATCATTTCACCTTGAGGAATTTGATTGTGATTCCCATCCCATCATGTAAAACATAATCTGATAATTAAAGTTAATAATTAATTAATAAGCTTCTTAACCATGCAAAATCTATTAAAATATTGTGCCACTTTAGACTTTTACTGGTCTTTTGATTATCTCTAACTTCACTCTCCCCTTTAGGAAGCATGCAAATGATGCAATCATCTTGGAGAAAGCCATTAAACATATAAATATGATCGAATTGACACCCTAAAAGTATGTTTTAGTCTTATGATGTAACACCAACGTAAAAATTAAGCAAATATCAAATAATTAATATCATTTTCCTACATTTTTTTGATTTCTTGTCAAGCTACATATATATGGACTTAAGTGTTCTCTATATCAAGCTATATCAGATCACCCATATCATTTTAATACATTTTGTATTTTCTGATCATGTCTATTTATTGACTTAAGTCTTGCTTGTATATTGAGAAGTGTCAACTGGGTTTAAATTCGAAATATATGAAACTATATGTTATTTAAGATTTATAAGCATAAGCTTTAATAGCTTTTGACTTTGTCTCACTCTCAAGTCTCAACCTACACCAATTATCGATATGAAATTATGAAGTATTATATGTAGAATTTAGAATATTAATGTGAAATAATAATAGACGAGCATACTAGTTATATATAAACTCGCTACTACTATTAAAAAATATTGTTTTTTTGTGTCAATTTCACGGATTATTTGAAACACACTAACCATTTAATCTATCAAGAAAAATACTATAATTTTGCAATTACATTAGTTTGTTCAATGTGATTTGTAACTTTGTACTCTGTATATATAATGAACATATTTGTGTTAAAAGATATTATAAACATCTTGACTAAATCATCACCCAAAAAACGCCCAATAATAAAAAGTGGAGGACTTAATTGAACTTAAAAGCTAAATGTGTCTCCAAAAGTTTAAAGGACCACTTGACTACTTGAGTGAGATATGGAGGGAGCATCATCAATAAGTACTTGCTTTTAAATGGAGTAACAACTTTTAATTTGTAGGTTAAAAACCTAAAAAGTGCTTCCCATTTCACGCACGTTTCGTTATTACATTGGCGCTTGATGATGGATGCATACATGACTTCGCTGATGATCATCTATTCATCTCCAACAGAAACGAAGACACCCTTCGAATTATTATTTTGGTATAAACCGCGTTAATGATAAGATTGTTCATAAAACTCGAGGTACAAACTCGAACTAATCTATCGATTTTTTTTACCTCCATGCAGAGCGGACTTTTAAAGTCCGACTCTGTTTGGGAAATCGACTTAGTATGACTATTAATTTGTTTCATAATGTGTTTTAGCCTTTTAGGTTGTAATTTGGGGAGATAATTAAAGGAATACGGGCCGGGCAGAATTTTGACGAGCTTGATAACTGGGCCAATAAATAAGCAAACTTTCGCATATCATCTCAGACGGGCCGGATTCCCATAGGTATCTTAGGTGGGCCGGATCCTCATTTTGCATTGGATTTCTTTCTAAGTTTCAAAGTTTTTAGCTTAGGCATTAGCCCATATTCTGCATATAAATTGGACCTGTCCAAATGTTAGTTATTGGGCCTTAAATTGGATCATAGAACAAATCAAAGCCTCATTGAATTTAGCACAACATCTGACTCACGAGTCATGTCTCTATGAACTACGGAGTATGCTTTATAAGATCCCAGGTCCAAACTTAATTAAACTTATGCCATATGCCCCTATATATGATCTATGGTGTCGAACTAGCATGTCGATTTTATGATAAGCGGCATTTTGATTTAGATCCGTGAGAGTTCATATCATGAAAATGTAGGTATTACACTAAAATTAGTGCAATTTCACGCATCCAGTAATTTTGATCATTAACTTTTAATCTGGAATTTTTGAAATTCTCACGCATATTTAGAATAACTGAATAAGCACGTTAAAAATACAAAAGAATGGAATGAGTGCTAAAAAGTTTCAAATTCGCACTTAGTAAAGGCATAAGATGGAGATTAAGCAATGGAATTTATGATGCATGAAAACGATTTGCTAACTTTATTGTCCAAAACCGTCTAAAATTGATAACACAATAGAAATGATGGCTCTTGGTAGGAAGAATGAAAGGTGCATATTGAAAAGTGTCATCCAAAGTCGGCTCAAATATTATAAATTTATTTGAAAGAACAAATTGGTGATAACTATATAATACACATATACATAAATTTATAGTCGATTGTTCATATACTCATATGTAGAAGCTGCAATTTCAATTGATGATGCATGGTTTTCGAATTGAACGAGTTACTCGTATTATGTAACGGGAATTCAGTAATTTGATGAACACATATACTCCGTATATGCCAATTATTTTCATGTGACTAATAATTAGCTACAAAAACGATTCCTTAGAATGTACATTTACGGATATATGCATGCCTACTAGCTAAGAGCAAAGTTCGTATGAGATCATTAAAATAAAAATTACATGAATTCGTTCTCAAATTCCAAACAAGACGAGTATAGATTGTAGAACACAAAACAACAACAACAATCAAGCCTTATTCCCAAAATAATTTGGGGTCGGCTAACATGAATCGTCATTTAGTAACTGTCTTGTGTACGCCATGAAATTTCAAAACGTTGTAAACCTTTTCGGAGTATTTAAACACTTTTAAAGTAAGTTTTATAAAGTCGCCAAAAAAAAAAATAGTATTGAATTTTAGCTGTTTTACAGAAAGAACATGTACATGTATGTAAAATCGTACTTTTTCCTTACTTTTGATTAAAATGTACTTTGTACTTAATTTCATACTAGTATACTGATTATAATGCGATAAATTGCAAGTTGTAGCAGGTGACAAGATGCAAGAAATTAAAAGGAAACCACGAATGGGAATACATAATTCCGATTCATTCTAAAGTGTGCGTGGAAGATGAGCTGTCTTAGCTTGTCAAAAATTTGCCGCAATCATTGAATCCAATTGGAGTCTTATAATTTTGGGTTTTATTAGCTATAATCCACCTCCTAATTTATGTTAATTGATAGTTATATAGCCACTAATCGATTTGGATGATTATTGATTGATATTATCGTCGTTATTGAGATTTTTTCTTTATAATATGAAGTTGAGTCGGTTTTAAAGAGTTCTTTAAAAATCGGAATATTAAAGAAATGGGATAATTGGACGATTGATGTGGGTATACTCATTAGATACCAAAAAGCATGCTTAATTAAAGAACTTTGGCCACCTTAAAAGTTTGTCATGTTGCATTTGCTTTACCTAAACAACTTGTCGATTATTTTTCTCACTGTATAGTGATCGTCGAACATTGATGGATTAGGCTTTTTTGTACATTTGTTTTTGTTAAGAATAATTTCGATAATTATCTTTACGAAATTGCGATTTTTTTTTTCCAATTTATTCCATATCACTCGTATGCAAAAATAAATAAAAAACAATTATCGATCGAGAATAACCATCTTTCTCAAGCTTTAAGAAAATGTAAATACAACTACGGACGATTTTCGGTACTTTAGTAGCATCAAAGGTGGAACCATCGTCTTTCTGGGTGGTAAGCTAACACAACGTTGTGATCACTTCTATGTTAAGATTGCCCAACCTAACCTTATTTCGCCATAAGCAAAAGTTTTCAAGACACTGAAATAATGTTGGTATTGTATACGAGTATGATGTTTGTAATGGTTGTCTACTACTAGCTAGTCTCTACACTCTCTAGGTACCAACACATGAGTCCCAAGCAGATATGTTCCAACTTGCTCAAATCTATCTAACATATGGTCATATGGATTTGGGGGGGGGGGGAGGGGTCACTTATTATGGGAGGGAAAAATAATTGAATTTTGTAGGCAAAAGAAAGGGACCTAAACATTGCATGAAATATTAATATTTCTTTCCAAAATAATCCATCAAAGCTGAGCTAGCAGTCCATGTGATTATCTGTCACTGCCCACAAAACAGTCCACTTTCCAGCAAGTAGTTTTGCTGTTCTTTGCTTTGCTGCTGCTTCTGCTTCTTCTTCTTCTCTTCCTTCTGATTTTCTGATCTTTCTTACCTTTTTTTAGTTCTTTGATTATTCTTTCTTTGACTCTGCCAGCCCATTTCTGTTATTTCTTTCCTTAAAAAGTAAGTCAGATGAGTGAATAAAAAGTTTCCCTAGTTGGTTTGATCACTTGGCATTTAACATTTTTGGTTGTTTCAAGGGTTGTAAACTTTTGGTTGTTTTCTTGGGTGTTTTCCAGGATCATAAACTATGGCTTCTGAAGTTCCTGTTTCTGATCATCCTGTTGTTGCTGAGGTAAAATTTTCTTGGGTTTACTTTACTTTTTTCTTTACTGTCTTTTTAGTATAGTTGATTCTTTTGCTGTTTTTTTTTTTACCTGTTTAGTATAGAATTATGTCAAAATTCAAAGAATTTTCATTAGATCTTCTTTTCTACAAACTGATACTCACTCCTTTCGCTTGGATCGTTAATGTTTGGTTCAAACACGAATGTTAACAATTCAAAAGAACGAAGGGAGAAAGTAATATTCTATAGTAGATGTATAGAACATGTAACAGAATGATATGAATACTGATTTGCTGTTAAATTTGAAGTAGAGCTGTTTGGTTTGTGTACGTACGTGAAACATTTCTGTTGTTCTGTGTACTCTTAGTAAGGAAGGTTTCTGTTTGCTCTTGTGTACTTGTTCACGTTAGCCGACCCCCAAATCATCTTGAGACTAACGCGTTGTTGTAGTATAGTAAGCTGATGTAGATATCTGATATTCGTAAAATAAAGTTGAACAAACATGCTCAAAAAGCTGTCACTGATGTTATAAAAAAGTTCACATTATGATTTTGTTCTGCATGAAGTCATAAAATTTAGAGTATAGAAGCTTGTAGAGTTTACAACAAAAACTTTTTACTGTTCAATGTTTGGCTTAGGTATCAGAAGGGTGTGGATCACAGAATTAGTCTTAGTCCCCTAAAAAAGATGTCTGTATATTTTAGAAACAGTCCAGAAAGTTCTGTTTGGTGTATCTGACTGTCATATTTCTGCAGATTTTTACCAGACGAATTTAGGTATTTCTGATTTATGACTATTGGTATTACAGAAATTGTATCTTGAATGACTAGAAAAATAAGAGATGGATATGTAACGAAATTGTTGCTTTCGCGTATGGCCTTTATTCTCTTCCTGTTTGGACAGTTGCCTACCGATTACCAGACTTTGATTTGCTTTTTCTACTTTGTCTTTGTGTTGTGCATTATGTATTCTTTGCTTGTGGTTCAATCCTTGTTATGAGTAGCCTTTTGGCTTACAGAAACAACTTTCTGATTCTTTGCAGCAGCAAGTAGATAAGGAGGAGCCAGAAGTTGAGAAAGTGGAGGACAAAGTAGCCGAAGTGAAACCATCTGTGCAAGAGACTGAACTCAGTTCAGCACAAGAAACTGAGAAAACAGTGATGGCTGCTACAGAACAGACACCCGCTGCTGAGGCAGCTAAGGAAACAGTGATGGCTGCAACCGAACAGACACCTTTCACTGTGGCAACCGAGAAAGAGAATGTTGCTCCAGAGGAAAAACTGAGCACCCCTGGTGAACCTGTGGTCGAGGCAGTAAATGTGGCCGAAGTTAAGCAAGATGAAGTTGTAGGTGCAAATGATGCTACTGCTGAGAAATCAGAAGCAGAAGCTGCTGTAAGTGAAGAAAAAATTGAAGAAGTGAGCAAAGAGCCTAAAGAAGAGAAGAAAGAAGAGGCTCTTGTGGAGAAACAGGAAGAAGTGGCCGAGGAAGTGTTCAAAGCGCCTGTACAAGAAGTGGTTCTAGAGGCTGAAACTCCGGCTATTCAAGAGAGTGAAGAAGAGGTGAAAAAGGAAGATGTGTCTGAAACCACCAGAGAGATTGATGTCGCGGAAATCGCAGCTGAGAGTGCTTCTGAGCCACAGGAAACACCGGAAGTGAGTCCTGTCAATGAAACTGAAACAGAAAAGGTTTCTGCAAAGACGACTGAGCCAAGTTTGGTAGCAGAAATTTCTGAAGAGCCAGAGAAAGAAAAAGAAGAAGCAATCATAGAGGAGGAAAAACCAAAACCAGAAACTGAAATCAGTCAAGCTGTTGATGCAGAACAATCAACTGTTGAGGATATGTCGAAACCAGAAGAGGCAGCTCCTGTCACAGAACAGGAGTCTAAGCAAGAGGAAGTACCCACTGAAGAAGCTACTAATGTGGTTGATTCAGTTGATAAAGAGAAAAGCGAAGGTCCAGAGGATGTACCAGTTGAAGAAGCTACTAATGTAGTTGAATCAGTTATTGAAGAGAGAAGCGAAAAGCCAGAAGAAATACCAGCTGAAAAAGCTACTAATGTAGTTGAATCAGTTCTTGAAGAGAAAAGCGAAAAGCCAGTAGAAATACCAGCTGAAGAAGCTACTAATGTAGTTGAATCAGTTCTTGAGGAGAAAAGTGAAAAGCCAGTAGAAATACCAGCTGAAGAAGCTACTAATGTGGTTGATACAGCTGTTGAAGGGAAAAGCGAAAAACCAGAGGAAGTACCAGTTGCAGGAGCTGCTATTGTGGTAGATTCAGCTGTTGAAGAGAAAAGTGAAGAGCCAAAGGAAACGGAGGCAGAACCTATTGAAGAGCAAGTGGTTGATGTGAAAGAATTAGCCTCTACAGATTACCCCAAGAATGTAGAGGAGTCTAAAAGCGAGCCACCTGTTGAGGAGCAACTGGTGGATGTGAAAGAGTTAGCCTCAACAGATTACCCCAAAAATGTTGAGGAATCGAAGAGTGAGCCATCTACTGAGGAGCAAGTTGCAGATGTGAAAGATTTGGCCTCGACAGAGGACCCCAAAGTTGTGGATGAAGCTAAATACGAGCCATCCATTGAGGAGCAAGTGGTGGATGTAAAAGAATTGGCCTCGACAGACTACCCTAAGAATGTAGAGGAATCGAAGACTGAGCCACATGTTGAGGAGCAAGTTGTGGATGTCAGAGAATTGGCGTCAACAGATTACCCCAAGATTGTAGAGGAATCGAAGATTGAGCCATCTGTTGAGGAGCAAGTGTTGGATGTCAAAGAATTGGCCTCAACAGACTACCCCAAGAATGTAGAGGAATTAAACAGTGAGCCATCTACTGAGGAGCTTGTTGTGGATGTCAAAGATTTGATCTCAGCAGATTACCCCAAGATTGTAGAGGAATCAAAGAGTGAGGCACCAGTAGAGGAAGAGATCAAAGAACCTAATAATGAAGTGCTAAATGTAGGCGAGAGCGTGTCTGAGCAATCAGCCGAAGCTAAAGAAGTCGAGTCAATAGTTGAAGACACACCAAAGTCTGAACAACCAGAGGAAGTAGTGAAGGATAGAGACATCCCAGCAGCTGAAATTGCGGAGCCTAAGGAAGTTCCTGAGCAAGCTGCCGAAATTCCAGCTGCAGTTACTGCAGAAGAGCAAGTAGCTGATGTAATAACTGAGAAAAGGGAAGAGAATGGTGAAGCTACAAGAAGGGCTAGTCTAGGAGAGATGATCCAGGAGGAAAATGATCTTAAGGAGGCCGAAGAAACAGCTAAAGTAGTAGCACCAGCAGAACTAGAAGCAGTCAAGGTTGAAGACGAGTGCAAAGAAAAGGAAATGACGACTGCAGAAACTAAACCAGCAGATGACACCAATAATGCTGCCTCGACTGGTGAAGAACCTGCAGCACAGAAGCTCAACGGAACTGAGAAAACAACTGCGGAAGTGACAGTAACCAGCAGAGATCTTGATGTCACTCCTCCTACTGAAGAGAAAAACGGGCATGTCAAGGAAACAGCAGTGACAGAAGAAGTAACCAAAGAACAGGAAGTTAAGGATGAAGAGAAGACTAAAGAAGAGGCCGTAACCAAGCCAGCATCGAAAACTATCCTTTCCAAGGTGAAGAACTCACTCGTGAAAGCGAAGAAAGCGATCATAGGCAAATCTCCCTCGTCCAAGACCATTACTACTGATGCAACTACAAAGGTTGAAACCTAAGCTGAAAATGAAGATCAGGTTCTACTGTTCTACTGTCTGTATCTTATACAGGTGTCTGTGATGATTGTTGCAGGTGTTTTTTTCTGAATGTTTTTTGTTTGATTGTGTCTTATAGGGTGTGTATACACAGAAGGGTACAGGGTTTGGTGTTTAAAACTGTATGATTTTCATTGGTTTTTTGTTCTTTCATTCAGAATTCAGATTATTATTTGATAGTGTTATTGTGTATTTATCAAGTTTATAAATTAGTGTCTGTGTGGTCTTTTTGATTAGTTTGTTCATAAGAAATATTGGATTATGGTTATTGAAGCTTTATTACTAGTGGCAAATTGCTGCTGTATTATTTTTTGGAACAAATAAATTGCGTCAAACATCGATGATACTGTAGTTCAAGTCGTAAGAATGTGACAACGATTAAACTCGTAAGGAAAGTCGTCATCTTATATGGTCCTACTCAACTTATTGTCTCCTTAACCTTTATTCACTGTAAGCGGATTTCTTTGATCATGTCACATTTTTATGCAAGTAAACCAAACACTTCAAAAAAAAAAAAACAGAAGCCTTAAGAATGTAACAGCAATTAAACTCATAAGGAAAGTCGTCATCTTATATGGTCCTACTCAACTTATTGTCCCCTTAGCCTTTTTATTCACTGTAAGCGGGTTTCTTTGATCATGTCACATTTTTATGCAAGTAAACCAAACACTTTAATAGAAAATTAAAGGCGAAAATACCAATTTGCCCCCAAAATTTACTCAATTGTGCAATTTACCACCTTAGCTTTCATTGGTAGCAATTTGCCCCCTTTCCTTCTCACTTATATGCAATTCAACTACTTTCTCTAATTTTCAATTAATTCTTCAATAAAATCAAATTTGTGATAATTAAAAAACACAAAAGATTATTTTTTTTTTAGATAAATTCAAATTAATATCTAAAATATTAGATAAAAACCTCAAAAAAATCCAAAAAATTAATTTTGTTTCAAAAATGTTAATCGCCTAAGAAATTGTTAAATATAAATAAATAAAAAAAATCAAAAAGTGAACTTTGTTCACGCCATTTTGCATCTCAATTCTTTTTTTTATCATGGCTATTTTCTCTAAGAAAATCGTTAAATATAAATATTTTTTTTCCGTAGAGTTTGTTGTCTTTTTTTAAAGCATAACTAATTCTTTTTAGATGAAAATTATTTTTAAATTATTTTGTTGGTGTTGCGTATGAATTTTTGGGATGGAAATTATTTTTCTTAATTATAAGTGATTTTCTATATATTTTTAATTGTGATGGAATATTTGTAATAGACAATTGGACTAATAATTAGTAAAATTGATTGAATTGCACATGATTGAAAAGTTAAGGGGACAAATTGCTACAAGTTAAAGTTAAGATGGTAAATTACACAATTGAATAAAGTTTTGGGATCAAATTGCTACATTCGACGAAAATTAAATAAAAAACATTAAAAAAAAAAAAGGAAGATTTCAGAGTTGGAAAAGGTCAAACTGAGAATGGAGTAAAGGAGTACCTACCTAAAACAGAGGTGGACAAAATGACGGGCCGGCCCATTAATGAATGGGCTGTACCATGGCCCATTATAGCATGATGTTTCTGTGTGGGAAAATGACTTGAAGCTTGAATCACCGGGCCAATCATCATCTGTGATTCTGTGAATGTGTGGCAATTGTTAGTTCGGATCAGTTTCGGATCGAGTTATGTTGGAGAAAGTTAGTCCCGGACCTGTTAGATTCAGTCTAGTTGATTTAGTTTCCACGCGGTCTCTTTTGGGTAGGGTTATTGTTGAGCTTCCCTCGAGCCAATTTGATTTCGGGTCAGATTACTTTGGTTTGGTTTATTTTTGGGTGCTACTCTCGTAACATTGCAAAATGATCATCTATATGCCTCAAACTAGTGGCAATTCCTAGTTTGGATTAGTTCCGACTTTCGAGTCTAATTAGTTCTAGCTCTATTCAATTCTAGTTATATTTATTGACTTGATTCTACATGGTTTCTTTTGGGTTGGTTATTGTCGGATTTTACTCGATTCAAATCGAAGCTAAGCCGGATTGTGCTATGTTTGCGTTGCAATAAGGTCTTATAACCGATAACAAAAACATTTCCATTAATTTCAAACCCTTTCAACTCCAACTCTCACGTCGCTATCTGAAATTTGTACGATTGTGGACTAATAAAGTTATCTACATTCTATCAGATCAGTTCAGCCATAAGCGGGGCAATATCTAGGCATTCACCCAATGTTAGGCTCATTGTGTGTCAACCGGTCAAGGTCACATGGGACCGTGTCGATCATACCTGTTAATTGCTAGGTCAGACCGTGCGTTAAGTTTTATCACACGGGGATTGAGTTTGACAAACTCGTAGTAACTAATCATTAAAAGTCAATACACTTACGAGTTACGTTACACTCAAGTCTTTAACCCTACCACTGCATGATTCAATTAAACCGTAAGTTACATTTTTCTCGGGACGGGTCGAGTTTAACTTAACAGCACTACATAAAAAAGGAGGATTGCTATACGTAACTTAAAAATCAACTTTTTTCCATTTTTCCAAATTTTTCCCTTACGTACCCTTAAATTAATGATCAACAAAATACTAGTATACGAGTAGAGTATCCAACAATCCACAAAGACAAGTTTACAACCATAATGGGCCTTACACAACAAACTCAACAAAAAAGGCCCACAACCCAATAAAAGAGAGAACTAGGGTTTTAGAAACAAACCCCCCAATCGTCCAACCTTTATTATACATAGCGTGTCATTCACAATAAAAACCTTCTTTGTTTCTCTCTGCTTGCCGCCGCATTTCCTCACACAAGGTTTCTTTCTCTCTCCTCTCTCTTTCTCCCATCTGAATCCTTCATTTTAATGGCGTAGAAACGTATTGAAGAAGATTGAAATGATATGATCTAATGTTTGGGTGTTGTTGTGATTGCAGGGTAAGTGAAGAAAATTGTGAAACTTCAGAGAGGAGAGAGCGAAAATGGTTGAGAAGACTAAGGGAAGAAAGGAAGAGGTGGTTACTCGTGAGTACACCATCAACCTTCACAAGCGCCTCCATGGATGGTACTCTCTCTCTCTCTCCTCGATTAGGGTTTCTGTTTTTGGGATGATATGATGTTTTCGTTTTGTTATTAGTGTTGATTGTTTGTTACGCTACTGAACTAGGGTTTGTATTTAGCTCTTGGTTCCTGGGTTTACATGGGTTTTTGTTGATTTTGTGATCTCATGTTGTTTATTTGTCTTCTTTTTGGGCCTAATTGCGATGTAAAGTTGATGTTTTTGATGAAGAGCTTGCATCTTTATACATGATTTTGATGTTGGATTACTTGGTTTTGTTTGCTATATTTTCAGATTATGATGATTCAACATGGGTACGAATTAGACTGTTGTTTTGTTTGTGATGTTGTGTTGGTTATAATTTTGGGTCATTTTTGCTTGGATTTGGTTATTGCTTGTGCCTGGGAGTGAGTTTCGTAGCGAGGTGATGATATGTCGAATTTTTGTTTGGGTTTTAGGTTGGTAATTAATCAACAATTGCTATGTTTTTGTTATGGTAATGATGTTGATTATGAGGGTTTGAATGTTAGTCCATAATTAATCAGTGTTCATAGTGAGTGTCACATGTTCAGGGATTAGGTATTGAACTTGTTGCCATCTATTTACGAGTTTTATGCAATTGAATTTAATCCGTGTCTTCTCTTTCGATGCCCTTGCTTAGGGAATTACTAGTGATTGTTTGCTTATGTACTCCGTAATTTGGATTGTTTAGCATTTTATTGAACCGAAATTGATAATCAAGTTTGCACTAGTATGTCTCATCTTTCAGCTTGGCCACAGTTGTTGGTTATGACTGTTATCTGTTTCATTGATGACTTGCTAAATCATTTTTCATTTGACTTGGTTTCGAGAGTCTGCCTACTGCCATGCAATAGTTGTGCTGGTTGGTTAAGTTCACTTTTGGTGGATGATGTTTGCTTGAGAAGTTTTTCATTTTTTACTGGTGATGTTCATTGTTCGTTTTTAGACTGTTGCTAGAGTGATGTTATCCATGTTACAAAATTGTTCTATTACAATCTTTACATTTTGTTCATTAGCATGAGTCACTAAATGTTGTTCCATTTTGACCTTTATGAAGATATGTTGTGGTTGAAGTTTTGTTAGGGTCACCGTAATGATGGTACATTAAGAGGCTTAGGGTTTTGTCCATCGCTGATTGTTCATAGTTCGACATGTTTAAGAATTGGCTAGTAAACCTGATGTCATTTCTGTCTATGTCTTCGCGCAATTATGTCTTATTCATGTCTCTTTCAGTGCATCTTGTGTCTTAGATGAGATTGGATTTTTATTGTTCTATTCTCCCTTGTCTTTTATTTGAATTAATGAGCATATTGTTGTGAACCTGATGTCATTTCTGTTTAGGTCTTTGCGCAATGGTATCTTACTCATGTCCATTTCAGTGCATCTTGTGTCTTAGACGAGATTGGATTTTTATTTTTCTACTATCCCTTGTCTTTAATTTGAATTAATGTGCATATTGTTGTGAAATTGGCTCTTGACTGTTTGCTGATCACTGGTCTTTAATTTGGTCTAATCAGCGTGTTAGTGACCCCTTGTTAATTTTAGTTATGTGTGACAAAATCTGTCAGCTTGGCTATAGATGCTAGTGGTGCTTTGATGCTTAAAGGAACAATGCCGGTTGTTTGTTTCATTGACAACTAATTCAGTCATTTACATTCGACTGTCGTTTAGTATGACTACCAAATGCCATGTTACTTGTACTGATATGTTAAGTTCACTCCTGGTGGATGATAAATGCTTGAGAATTCTTCCCTTGTTTTTCTTGTGATCTTCAATGTTTCTTTGAAGACTGATACTGGAGTAGTATTATTGTTCTTACTTTCTTACTTTATTGCTCTACTAGTCTACTACATTCTTTACATTTTGTCCAACATCATGAATCACCAAATGCTGTGCCATTGGGAAACTATCTACAATTAATGGATTCTATCCAACATCAATGTTTTGTGACTAATATCTTGGTTTCTGTATGAGAAACGAGTGAAAAGACTAGGGTACTAATATTATCACTAATATCCTCTGTAACTTCTATATCAATGCAGCACTTTCAAGAAGAAGGCCCCCAAAGCCATCAAGGAGATCCGTAAGTTTGCTGAGAATGCAATGGGAACCAAGGATGTCAGAGTGGACGTTAAGTTGAACAAGCAAATCTGGAGCAGGGGTATCCGAAGTGTTCCAAGGAGAGTCAGAGTCCGTATTGCACGCAAGAGGAATGATGATGAAGATGCCAAGGAAGAGCTGTACTCTCTTGTGACCGTCTGTGAGATTCCAAGTGAAGGATTGAAGGGTTTGGGTACCATGGTGATCGATGATGATGAATGAGTGGTTATTCTGTTTAAACAATTTAGATAGTAATGCAAGGTTTTCCCTAGTGGTTATCTCGTGTTGTTGGATATTGAGATTTCATGTCAACCTAAATTTTGTTTTGCCTCTGCAACGACTTATTGAATGTCATGATCAGTTTCAGACCTCATGGGTTGCGTATTGGAATCTTCCATAGACTTAGTTTGTTTCCTCAACCAGGTCATGTTTAGTGTGCATGTGATTTTAACCCTGTTTTCTGTTATGGGAGTTGGGTCTCTCTCGCCTCAGTAATTTGCATATTGGAATCCGATCTCTGGTCTGTAACTCAGGTCAATCTCCGACCATAACCTTCAGCTCAGACCTTGTTTCGTCTTGGTAATTTGCATATTTGCAATTGAAGATGCTGTTCGGTAATGGTGTCTACTAAGTGTGTTAGCCTGCGATTCTGTTGCCTTAGTTCGCTGATTAGCTGGTGAGAGATCGGTAGGCGCTGTAGAAGTACTCGATATTGGAGAAATCCAAGCAAAACCAATTAACATTTAACAACATTCACGTTACAATACAATCTCTATATAGTGGAAAAGTAGTCATTACATAATGACTGGTAGTGTCACACTAAACACAGCTGATGGTGATTGATCTCCACATTGTTGTCTTTTAAAATCAATCGATGGCCCATCTAATCAGAAAAGATTCACCAACCTATACCAGACCGCATACTTAGGTCTTCTCTCAAGCGCTGCAATCTTCAACATCAGTGGCATTCGCGCTGAATCTTCAACAGGAGTGGCATTCTTCTGTGGGTGCTCAAGGGTTATCTAAAGGAAGACATGGTGAACATGCACCTCCAGAACAATTACATTGCCTTGTAAGCGTACATGTAACTCCTAAGCTTTTTGACTTCTGCAGCCGATTCATCAAGTAGATGATCCACATAAAGGCATAGTCCTGATCCACTGCAGTGGTGATTGGATAAACCTTTAAGTAAAAACCTTAATGAAAGGGAAATTACCAGCGAGAAAGAATAGCAAGAAAGAATTAACTGACTCATTTATACCTTAGAGGACCTAATGGAAGCCAAATAACATTCCATCGGAACTTTGGCAATCTGTAAAACAAAAAAGGAGACAGGTTAATCTTTACGTAATTGGTATGGGAGACGTCCATGGTAGTGGACCATGTAATAAGTTTTAACATATACGATCATAAGATAATCTGTTGGAACAGTGACATCATAAGAGTTAGTACCTAAGCATGTAATGCAGCCAGAACATGGCAAGTAAAATTCCACCAGCAAAGGAGTACCATATCTGCTGCCTATGATGCGCTGAACTCTGTAGCAGTCCAGCAATGGCCGTTAAGCATACCACGACAGCTAACCAATCTGTCAAGACCCAAGAGTATTTTAGAAGTTATCCACATATATACATATTGCTTCACCACCTATTCCAAAGGCATAAGCGACAGCTTGAGTGGAAAAACAGAAAGTATTCATAAGCCTTAGTCTAAAGTGCAATTAGACACAGAGATGAGGCAGTGCAATATGCCAAAACCAGGTAATGATAACTTTTTTCTTCTTTATAGGCGGCAAGAGACCGTGACCTTAATAAAGAGGAAGTGAGATTTACAACCACAGGTAGACTTGGAATAGTTGATAGTGGTTGACAAAGATATCACAGAAGAAGCATATGTATGTCATCAGCTATTGACATCACCAACGAATTTAAGGAGCAATGGTGCTCACAAAGATATATAACATACATATTACATAGTGGCAATGCGATTGTTTATTTTCTTGGAGCTAAAAAGTAAAAAACATGGCAAGATCAAGTAAATAATAGGACCTGAGAGTATGAGCAACCGTGAATCAATGTCCTCCATGAAGTAAGCATGATAACGCTGTTCATCAATACATAGGATAGAACAATGTCAAAGATAGTTATTAAGGATAGACCGATATCAGTATCGGTAAGATAATATATACGCAGGTACACATCACTCAGCTTACAACTATTTGACTTCTGTAGGACCAACATGTGCTGCAACAACACAAAAACCACAAGCAAATATTCTATATGGAATTTTCTAGCTATGACTTCAATCTTACGCATATTATTCACTAACTTCCATTATTGCAACGATGAGGCTTGACCGTCATCTCCTTTAGCCCCCTTGGTGAACCACTATCTTTGGACGCATTGGGCACACGTCACCTGTTGACTAGCCCAACGGCGGTTTTGCCAAATACTGGGAGCCTAGCATAGGTCTTTGGCTCTAATATGTTGCCAAACATACAATATGACCACAGTCGACTAGGTACTTCCACCAAAAATCAAGCCATTGCTATTCGTGGGCCTTTTTAGGCCAAAAGTACAGTGGATTACACTCCTTCAATTTTGACCACAGTTTTGAAAAACGTCAAGTGTTTCTCAAACTTTTACCATGGATAGCCTCCGGGTGCCCTTCTTGGCTATGATGTCTAGGTGCAAAGTTCATTAAGTCCTTTCGTTAAAACATCACCCATTGAGGACAAAGTGTGGTCACCCTTAGGGGGTTCCATAAGATTTGAGTAGTTTTTGTTTCACGGCAATTTTGTCCAAAATCGTAGATCATAGCTAGCCAAATGTTTGAAATCAACCTTGGAGTGCCCGTGTTGGGATATGAGGACTTTTTCCTCTATTAGAGAAGGTTTACAAGTCCTATCAGAACACGTGAGCCGCTGAGTCTAGCGTATGTAGTTCGACGATTGGAACACACCATATTTTTTTTACTCTAATATTTTGCTAAGATCCATAATATGATCCCTAGGGGCTTCCACAAAAATTTGAGCCATATTTGTTCCGAGACCATCTCCACTAAAAAAACCGTGGATTACATACTTCGATTTTCGCTTGACCTTTTTTTTTTATATGTAGACAAATGTTCTCAAATTTTATCATTGGCTGCCTTAAAGTGCCCTAGTTGGATAACAAGACTTGTTCCTTTGTTAGGGAAGTTGTTTGAGCACTTTCGCACACTCGAGCTATTCAGCCTAGAGCCCGGTTTTCGTCGATGTTAGAACCTACCGTTTCTTATTAGCTCTAATGTTTTGATAAAACCCATAATATGACCCCTAGTTACTTCCACAAAAAATTGAGACATCATTGTTCCGAGGCCAATTTAACCAAAAGGTAAAAAATTAATTGGATTACATACTTCAAATTTGGCCAATTTTGACCGCGTTTTTGTAAATGAAATGTTCTCAAAACTTCACCGTGGACAACCTTGGGGCACCCTAATTGGAAACAAGGTCTAGTTTCTTTCTTTGGAATGTTCTTTAAGCCCTTTCATAAATCATCACGGCCTAGAATGCATTTTCCGCTCATGGTGGACCCTACCATATGTGTTTTGCTCTAATTTTTTTGCTACAACTCATAACATGACCCTTAGGACCTTTCAAAATATAACTTGAGCTACATCTGCTCCGGGACCATTTTGGGCCAATTTTGACCAATTTGTTTAATCTAGCTAAATATTCTCCAAAAATTACCAAAGACAGCCTTGGAATACCCTTGTTGGATATGAGGATCTGTTCTTATGTTAGGGAAGTTCAATAAGCTTCTTCGGCACGCATCACACGTTGAGTCTAGCGTGTGGATTAGCTGATGTTCAGAATCTGCCATATGGTTCTAATATTTAGCTCATACTCATAGCATCATTCCTAAGGGATGCCACAAAATTTTGAGCCGTTGTGCGGGGCCATTTTTGGCCAAAAACCGTAGGTTATACAATCCGATTTTGGCGAATTTTGACCACATTTTTGAACATAACCAAATGTTCTAGAAACTTTACCATGGACAACCATGGAGTACCCTTATTGTATATGAGGTTCGAATTCTCAATTAGAAAAGTTATTTGAGCCCTTTTGGCACACGTCACCAGTTGAGGGTAGCATGCGATTTTTGCGGCAATAGTTTTTTGGCTTTAGGATATTTCTAAAACCTATAATATTACCCTCAAGGGCTTCTATAACAACGCTTTCAGTAGATGTCATCTATTGACAGAGGCGGACCCAGACCTGGAGATGTTTCTTAAGCTTTTCGTCATACGTCACCAATTGAGGCTAGTGTGGGTGTTTCGCTACTTGTGGGACTTATCTTCGGTTTTTGGCTCTAATGCTTTGCTAATACGCCTAATATAACCCTTAGGGGATTCTACAAAAGTTTGGGCAGTTTTTGTTCCAAGGCAATTTTGGTGGAAAAACCGTGGATTATATACTTCAATTTTGGCCAATTTTGACCACTTTTTATTTTTTATTTTTTTCTAAAGTAGCCAACTGTTCCCAAAACTTTACAATGGACAGACTTGAAGTACCCTTGCTAGATATGAGGGATGGTTTCTCTGTTAGGAAAGTTTTTAAAGCCCTTTCAGGACACGTCGCCTCGCCCATTGAGGCCAGATTGCGGTTTTTGCCATTTCAAAACTTACCATAGGATTTTGGCTCTAATATTTTGATAAGACTCATAATATGACTCCTAGTCTCCTACAGCTTCCTTAGAAGTTTGAGCCCCTTTCGTTCCCAAGCCTTGGGCCGATAATCTTGGACTAGTGTTTCGCCTGTTTTGACCAACCTTTTGAAAGTAGCCAATTTTTTTTTTTATTTTAAATTTCACCATGGGCAACCTTGGAGTGCCCGTATTTAATATGAGGGCCGTTCCTATGTTACGGAAGATAAAGTTTAAGCCCCATTGGCGCACACCATCTTGATTTCAGCGAGCAATTTTCAGCTGAACATAAGCAAATTCCGACTATTCCATCTGTAAATGGTAATCACGCCCCAACATTTCAATAATCTCTTTCCATGTAGCATATATAGTACTACTTCTAGAGTAAAACTACTATTCTCTGTGCTATCAGCAAGCATGAATTAAATCCCAATCCGCGATATAAATCAATTATCTTCCATTAACCGAGCGAATTCCGATTACTCTACTAGTATTTGCAACAACGGACCGCATTTTTAGCAATAGATGATTACTTCACTAACAAAAACATACAACATCTTAGTGAAAATACATAAAGCAGAGAAATTTACCAATTCCCAAGGATGAGCTACTTGTTGATAGATGGAATAGAGAAGAAATGCAATGTAGCACGATATCAACACCGCGAAAACACTCTGAAAACCACAAAACAAACCCAAATTCCACCTTAAAAACCCTGACTTTTTTTTTTTTGATTAATACAAAGTCTTCAAATTAACCCCAGAAAAACCATGAACCCCAAAAAAAGAAAAAAGAGGGGTAAAGTGTAAGAAATAAATTACCCTCCATAGTCGACTTTGCTGGGTGTGCAATTTTTCCAAGCATCGAACCAACTCTTCTTGTTCTGTGCAATCCCAAAAAACATATAAATTACCAAAATTTTCATCTTTTTTCTTTCATATGGACAGTAAAAATATAATAAAGAGAAGGGAGGAGAATGTAGAAGGAACCTTGAGTATCTATTGGGCGAGCATCGTCGACTGTGGGGAGAGAAAAGTTGTCATCTTTGGATTGTTGATGAAGCGTCTTGTTCAAGTTTCTTGCCAGTTTCTTCATTGTTCCCAGTTTTTGCCTGTTTAATTCTGACTTGTTCTTGTGTTGTAGTTTAACTAAATTTGTAAACTTGAAATAGTCGGAGTTGCGTGATTCCGGTTGAGTGAATGTTGTAAACGAGCTTTGGTCACTCTGGTCAACGGCTTGGGGACGAGTTTGCGACTTTTAATCACGGGACACGAATTTTAGATTGTTTGATAAATGTGTTGAGTTAAAAGGTACATAATTGGTCGACAATACCACTTGTCTAATGGTACAACTCTCGAGCTCGAGTAAGACAATTACAAAAGTTGAACCATGTAACAAGTGAACCGGCCTCCCTAGCTGCATACGATACTTTAATTAGAATATCTCGGATAGACTAAGCTACACATCCAAACCTCTCGACCCTAAACAGTTCAACAATAACCAATCAAGTCGACTCGAGTCAACGTACAAGCAATTTTGTGATTTCACCATCAATTGTTAACACGCCTCGGCCCGGCTTCCCGGTTAAGTGAAACCCGGGCTGTGGTTTTCGGGTTCATCCCCTTCCAACGCAAAAACAAAAACAAAATCAAAACCCCCAAAAATTTCATCTCCAGAAAAAAAATTAAAAAAATTAAACTTCCCCCAAATTTATCCTTCAATTTATAATATCGAAATCAACTCAATTTCACAATTCCTTGTGTGTTACGAATCTCTAATAATTTGTAAGAATGCCGTCCAACAAAAAGTATCACAAAGAAAAGGCCCTTCATCGGAAGTAAGCTTTTATCTCTTCTACTTCAGTAGCTTAATTTGCACATATTTTTGCTGTAAAGTTGTCGGTATTTTATTATTTGATGTATTTGATGATTTCCCATAAAAAATAATCATGTGAATTTGTTGCTGTTATGTTCTATTAGCTTTATATAGTGCCTAGGTATGAGTGTTTTTTTTTTTGTTTTTTGTATGAATGATTTAGCATCATGAAATTCCTTGAACTGAACCCAATTTGGCTAACTCGCTTTCGCGCAAAAACTTGGATAAGACGGTCTTTTTCGAACATGAGTGAGGCTTACTGATGGTGCCAATTGTTGGAGAGAATCCAAATAGAGGGCAGAATTTGGAAGGGTTTTATATTCTAGGAGTAGGCTTGAAACTGCCTTATGGGGTTCAGTAAAATTCGGTAGGGTTTGCGAAATGATGATTTAGCCTGTAGGTGATTTAGTGTCTTGGAAAAAGTTGATATGATTTAGAGTAGTAGGAGTGGGCTTGAAAGTGCCTTATGGGGTTAAGCAGGATTTTGTAGGTTTTGTGAAATGATTTTCTAGACTGTTAGGTGATTTGGTGTCCTCGATTTTTGCAGGGAGGAGAAGCCAGAAGAGCCGGACCTACCAAGGTATCGTGATCGTGCTAAGGAGCGGAGGGAAGATCAGAATCCTGATTATGAGCCCTCTGATCTTGGATTTCATGCTGTTGCTCCTCCTGGCAGTGCTGATGTCAAGTGAGGCTCTTTTATCCAGCTTTCTGCATTCTTTGAGGATTGGAGCGGATGGGAAGATTAATGGATGTCTTTGTTGTGTTTCAGGTCAGCGGAACAACACAAGCTAGCTATTGAGCGGAGCAAGTACCTTGGAGGTTCACACTCTTTCTCTTGTTAATCCGTGTTAAAAAAAACTAGAAATTACATTTATTCCCCTTTGTTATCTATTGTTCGTTTTGTCAAGCTGTTTGGCTTATGGAATCTATGTTTTGTTTGAACGTCATGCATCTCTTCAGCTATGTTTGTTTCTAAATGTTGTGTTTGTTTGTCTAGGTGATGTGGAGCACACTCATTTGGTGAAGGGGTTGGATTATGCTTTGCTTAATAAAGTTAGGAGTGAGATGGACCGAAAGCCAGGTGACGAAGATGATAACGAGGGAAAGCCTAGGTGAACATCTTTGCTTTAGCTCTTTGTTCTTGAAATGCATTCTTGTCATCCTGATAGTCTATATCAGATGTATCTCATGTAAGCCTTAAATGGCCTTATGGAATGTGTGATTGAATCGTATCTGTGAGTGGCTTGGTTATGCATATTTTGATTGATGAAAATTTGTCTTCTGTAACTTAGCTGTTTATTTAGAGTCTTACTTCTCTTTTGCTGTTCACTGATTTGGCTAAACAAACCGTTTATTTTCTACATTCAGAGCTGCTAAGGATGACCAGCCAATCTCATTTCGAACATCAACTGCAAAGGTTTGAGCTTTCCAGGCTTTAGATGCGAAAATGGTAAATCTTTGTGTGTTATATCAAGCATGGACAGACTCTAATCTTCTACAACATATTTCAGTCTGTTTATCAATGGATGATCAAACCTCAGTCTGCTATAAAAACAAACGAGATGTTCCTTCCTGGTCGAATGGCGTTTATTTTTGAGATGGTAAGTTTCCTGATATCGAATTCAGTAACTTTTTTGTTTTTTAAGGTCAAATCATATGGATTTTTGACTGCCTTGCATTCCACTCTTTGTCCACCTCGTTATTTAGTTACCTGGCTGATGGTGTTAGGGCTTGTGCTTTCGTAATCTCTTAATTTTCTCTACTTCGTGTGTTTCTAGTTGCTGTAAGGTTTTCTTGAATCACAATTCAGTAGGAGAGCTTGCAAATGCATTGAAGAGTATTAGTTGTTTGTTATCTACCTTGTGTATTCAGTAAATTTGGGAAGTCAAATGTTTGAGCAAGTCTTATAATCTTGAAATTTCCAGCGGGATTAAAGGTTATTTCATATACATGACAGGAAAATGTATATTCACACGATATTCCTACGGTCTTGCATCGAAGTAAAGCTGATTGCCCAGTGCCTGAGGTTTGTATTCTGTCAAACCTTTGGTTAGGATCATGTGTGAGATTCCTTCTCTTTGTGATGATTAGCTTTTGTGCAGGAAACGGTTACCGTGAGTGTTGATGGTTCTGTTCTCGACCGAATTTCAAAAATTATGAATTATTTACGACTAGGATCATCTGGAAAGGTTCTTAAGAAGAAGAAGAAGGAGAAGGAAAGCCGAGGTATAATGCTGAATGTTTGTATCGTATTGGTAGTAGACAATACGCACCAAGTTTCTAACTCTATGAACCATGATTGGTCCTTCCTGGATGTTGAAGCCACTATTGCGTAAAGGCACATTGTTCATCTGCTTAAAGTTCTAGTGATGTTACTGATTGAGTTGACAAATACAAAACAGTGATGTGTGCTGTGTATACATGTCTATTAGCTTAGTGATTTTAATTTAATATGCTAGGTGGCGTGCTTTTGATAGTTTGATTGAATGATTAATGTCCTTGTGGTTCCAAGTTGCAACTTCCTGTACGTATGGTTGGTTACTTACCAAGACGCTAAGCATTAGGGTTGTGACTTTGTATCTTGTATCAATAGTCTCACACACCTCAATAACTTAAACAGTTGAAGCCCTAACTCACTCGTTGAGATCGTATCCTTTGCTTTAAGTTTCCATCTGATACAAATTTTGGAATCTATGGCTTCTCCATTATGGTCGAAAAGGTTTAAAGTTCTCAATGTGTTTAGTACTGGCAGCTTTAGCTTATCCTATGGTCTTGCTTCTGATGGTTCATGTCAGTGTCATCATATGCCTTTAGGCAGTTCAGTGTTGTACTGTATGCGTGCTTATTAGGAATACTGACATGTTTGTCTAATGCTACAATTTAGGAAAACTTTCCACTGTGATACATGAGTATGATGGAGATCAGAAACCATCCAAAGTTAATGGCATGTCATCAAAGAACCAGAATGCGGACACTCTTCCCCCACCTCCCCCACTTCCTAAAGGGGCTAATCCCGATTCAATAGAGAAACAAGTCCCAGTTGTTGTTCGCACTGAAGAAGATGATATCTTTGTTGGTGATGGTGTCGATTATGAAGTTCCCGCTAAAGACATGAGTCAGAGTCCCATTTCAGAAGACATGGAAGAATCCCCTCGGAATAAAGAAAAGGGACCATATTTCAGTGAACCTATTTATGGACCTGTCCCACCTTCCGATCCTTCGCAAGATTGGAATCAGGCTGTGAGTATATTGTGGATAGCCATTTTGATTTTGTGAATATGTGCTATGCATGCTGTTGTATTTTTGGTAGCACACACATTTGGTATATTCCTTAACACTTGTTCTTTGATGGTTACATTCAGAATGGCTATGATGCACTACAAGCTCAGGCTGTAGGTGGTACGTATCAGGGCGAGTGGCAAGATTACCAATATGCTGATCAAGTGGCCTATCCAGATCAGTATCTACAACAAATGCAGGCTTATGAAATGCAAGCAAATGGCAACATCATCCAAGATCCTCAGTTTATGACGCAGGAGGAGAAGGACCGTGGTTTAGGATCCGTGTTTAAGCGAGATGATCAAAGACTTCAGCAGCTCAGGGAGAAAGATGCTCGAGAAAAGGATCCCAACTTCATATCAGAAAGTTATTCTGAATGCTACCCTGGCTATCAATCATATAACCATGAAGTCGTGGACAGTGATGATGAAGGTGACTTGTCAAAAATGGACATGGGTGGTCGTGTAAGTAATTCTGTGTTCATCATATTCCCCTTGTTTTTATCTTGTTTTGGCTTAGTGTTGTCTTTGACGAAAGATAGTGATGTTGAAAGTTTCATGGAATTCCGATTAAGAGGAGTTTTCTTTGTGCTGACCCTGTTGAAGAATACGACTGTGCTTTTGTCATAGATTTTTTCTGAAGTAGGCCTGTTTTTTTTTTTTTAATTATTATTATCATGCATATGCTATAGCCTTATATGTGTCTTTTGTATTGCTCCAACAGGCGAAAGGACGTCTCCATCGGTGGGACTTTGAGACAGAGGAGGAGTGGGCTCAGTACAATGACCAAAAGGAAGCCATGCCCAAGGCTGCTTTCCAGTTTGGTGTGAAGATGCAAGATGGACGAAAGACAAGGAAGAACAAGGACCAAAAGCTCAATAACGATCTTCACAAGATCAATAAGATCATCGCCAAAAGAAAGGGAGATAAGGGTGAAGGTGGAGATGGTCCGGAATTGGGTGATGCTACACCTTCCGGGAAGAAGCATCGCTCATGAAGCATGTTGTAAGCATCGGTGTTGTAGAGTAGAATCGTTAGTATTGTAGAACGTTGAAAGCTGATTATATCCGTGCATTCATGTTACCGTCAATGCTGTCATCAGCAAACAGTTTTCCGGTAACCTGATATTCGTTACAGCCTTACAGGCTAATACCCCTATCCCTATGTTTACTGATCCTCCCTTTGTAGGGCGTTTTCATCAACATCTGCATTTTCAGTAGGTACTGACTACTGAGTAGTTCATGCCTGTCCAACTCTACTCTGATATGTTGCGCCAGTTCGGTTGTTTTTTTGATCGTTTGCCGAGGGGATACTAGAAGAAACGTGATCTTGAGGTCATACTTCCATGTTATATTGCATACAAATTTGTACGGCTTGAACCCGGGACCTCAATGTTCAACTCGGGAAAGACGTAAAAACGGACTTTCATAGACCCATAACATATTGAGAAATTATCCAATATACCCCTGAGGTTACCGAATTTTTCCGGTATACCCCTCAGGTTACCGAGCTATCCAATATACCCCCGAGGTTTGCGTTTTCGCGTTTTTTCCAGTTTTTCACTAACGGACTTTAACACCGTTAAACCTCTAGTGAGTTTGACTTTTTCTAAACAAATTGACCACTAATAACATTAATTGTAAAAAATAAAAAACTCAATCTTCTCTCTCCTCCCTCCCCTCTTCCCCTCTTCCCCACCCAACCCACGCAGCCCCTCACCACCACATCACCACCGCACCACCAGCACCGCAAAAGTGAGCGATGACGTCGGCGAACCCTTTTCCGGCCCCCTTATACGACGCCTCTTTGAATTCCCCCTCGTTTGCACCATCTTCTTCTTCGCTTTCTCTCCTCTTCAACAAAAACCATTATCGGTGGGCGGGGGAGGGTTTCTGGGCGGTGGGGGAAGGTTTATGGGCGGCGGAGTAGGGTTTCTGGGCTGTATCGTCGGCGGATAAGGGCTGAGAAAAGGTTTGAGGGAGGAGCGAGAAAATGAGGGAAAAAGGTCGTGGCCTATGGAGGAGTGGGTGGTCGGGGTATGGGGTGGCCGGAGTGTGGTCGCGGGAGGGACCCGCGTCTAGTGGTGGGAGTGGAGGTGGGCAAGGTGGTGGTCGCTGCTGGGGTGCGGTGGTGAGGCGGTGGCTGCGTGGGGGTTAGGGAAAGGTGAAAGAATATTGTTTTTTTTTTTTAATTTATATCATTAGTGGTCAATTTGCTTTAAAAAAGTCAAACTTATCAAATGTTTAACGGTGTTAAACTCCGTTAGTGAAAAAATGGAAAAAACACGATTTAGGGGCACGCTGGAGGGATTTTGCAAACCTCGGGGGTATATTGGAGAGCTCGGTAACCTGAGGGGTATACCTGAAAATTTCGGTAACCTCATGAGTATATTAGATAATTTCCCTAACATATTTCCATAACAAAGTTTTCAGTTTCAATTTAAAGGCCCATCTTATAATAATTCGATATAAGGACCTCGGAATATTAGAATTTCGACTTTCCTTAAATATGCACTTCCTAGGTATTTAAGCGGAAGATAGACCAAAAATAAAATAAAAAAGATTATTTATCGACATACGATTAAGAGAAACAGCAGAAATTATATAATTATGAGCATCGGAGGTGTTTGGAAGAACTCGGAAGACGAAATATTAAAAGCGGCGATAACCAAGTACGGCCATAATCAATGGCAGCGTATTTCGACGCTTTTACCACGTAAAACTGCTAAACAATGTAAAGCTCGTTGGTCTCTCTTCCTTGATCCTGTCATCATTAAGGTACGTTTAAGTTTAATTTGTTGTTAATTCGATTCCGAACTTTCAATTATTTACCAAGTAGATTTACGAGGCTTTAAGTTATTATGAAGGTTTAGATGCGCGCAATCTTGCATTCGAGTATGTAATGTTAGGTTTTGAAGCATTTTTAGAAGTACTAGATGTGAATTCTATGAAACTTGTAGGTTTTGGTTTTGTATTGGTTCACACATAATTTTTGAAACTTGTAGAGTTGTAGGTGTAATCTTTTGAGATTGACCCTCGTATCGATTAACATACCTTGATACTTTCATGTTTTCACAACGACCCCAAGATCATCTACAATTCTACACCGACAACACGATTACTATTATTATAAAGAATGTTGTGACTAATAAGGGTGATATTTGTATACTCGCTCTGTTCACTTAAATTGTTGACGTTTTGTTTTGAATTTCTGTCACATATCTCGTGAATATTGAGAGATGGTTGTTTCTTGGAACCTTGCATGCAGACATCGTGGACAAGAGAAGAAGATGAAAAGCTGCTGCATCTTGTTAAGATCATGCCATCTCAATGGAGAACAATAGCACCAAGTGTAGGTCGTACTCCTTCACAGTGTATCGAACGTTATGAACAACTTCTTGATGACGCTATCAATGACGACAGAACAACTTGTGAACAAGGTGGTGTTGGTCCTCGTAAATTGCGTCCAAGAGAAATCGATCCGAATTCAGAATCTAGGCCTGCAAGACCAGACCCTGTCGATATGGATGCAGCTGAGAAAGAAATGCTGTCTGAAACACGAGCTCGTTTGGCTAATACGATGGGTAAAAAGGCGAAAAGGAAAGCCAGAGAGAAACATGTCGAGGAAGCTACAAGTCTTGCTTCTTTGCAGAAAAGTAGGGAACTCAATGCTGCTGGTGTAGATGATTGCCAGAGGACGAAGAAGCGAAAAGGAATGGACTACAGTGCTGAGATCCCTTTCGAGAAAAGACCTTCCTTGGGTTTTATCGACCTGGAATGAGTAACTAGTGCGCGCACCCCTTAGAGAACTCTTGCCGAAAATGTAGCTAGAGTTCAAGTTTGTCAGACTCCATTGTTTGGAGGAACAACTCTGAATTGCATCCATCAGATTTCGTAGTGTCTTGAACGTTACGCACAATTTGTTGATTGGTATTTATTTGCTGCATATCCAACGCTCCAAGGAAGGACTTTGGCTAAGAATTACTGATGCTACTGTTCTGACTTTTTCATTCATAACGAGATTTTGTAAACAATTGCCTGTTAACAATTTGTTTGATTGATTAGTAACACATAAAGTAATTTAGGTGTCTTTCGATATCTATACATGTTTGCAGTTTTCCGTTTATTTTGACAAAAACTTCAACTAAGTATGATGTATCACATAGAACAATTTTTTTTTTGTTGCGAAAATTCTGGTCGTGATGAATCTGCCTTATCGATAATAATACTACTTTGGCAAAATCATCGCCATTTTAAAATACTCACTTTTCGGACTTACTTAAGAAGTGCAAGTCGATACGAGTTCTAGTTATACGTAAACAACCAAACTAATACTCCCTCATAGAAACCTATGACGTTTTCGATTTTTGAGGTATGCCATTGACTTCCAATTTAACAAAACACTATTACGATTTTTATGGGCAAAATTATACTCGTTAGAATCGTTTCGAAATAAAGTTTTATACTATCCCGATATAATAATTTTGGTCTTGTAGTTGTCGCTTAACTATGTTTACGTTCAAATACCCCACCTCTATAAGTAAGAACAACATAGTACATACTCCATTTTCTTACGGTATGTCTCCTCACTTCCATTTACGGTCTCACACTAAATTACCGTCTCCTCACTACCATTTACGGTCTCACACTAAATTACCGTCTTCTGGGAAAGAGTCAAGGAGGTAAAAATTAATTAATAAGAGCCGGGAAAAGGTCGGTTAATAAAATCAGATAAATACCGTAATTCCTCACTCCTCCTTTCCCCCTTATTTCTCTCTCTAAAATTTCTATCCTATCAAAATTCCGCCATTGTCGAAATTCCAAACCTCATAAACCCTAATTTCACAATGCATCCCCAATCCAATTAAAACCCCTAAAAAAAATTCCCCCTTTTCGCGATTTTCAATCTAATCAGTAATCAACCCTTCAATTCGTATCCCCAAATCCTTGTTCCTCACGCTCAGATTCAAAAACCCTAATTTTCAATCGCAAAAAAAAAAAAAATCAATCAAATTGAAATTAGGGTTTTTTAAAAGGGGGGTAACAAGATGAGGATTATGATAAAGGGAGGTGTTTGGAAGAACACCGAAGATGAAATCTTGAAAGCTGCGGTTATGAAATATGGTAAAAATCAATGGGCTCGTATTTCTTCGCTATTAGTTCGTAAATCTGCTAAACAATGTAAAGCTCGTTGGTATGAATGGCTTGATCCTTCTATTAAAAAGGTAACTTCTTTTTATTTTTGATTTATTGTTTTCTTATTTTTGTGGGTTTTCTTTTGTTTTTGTGTTAAATGTTGTATTGGTGTTGTATTTTGAGGTTTAATTGAACAACTTAGGACGTTAAATCGTGTAGTTTACGACTCGCTGCCAGCAGGCGTGTGTTTATGGGGGGGGGGGTTGGTGTAGTGGAAGATTGATATTCTTTTGAGTTGAGTTGTAAAGATTGGAGCTTTTTTTTTTTTTTTTTTTAGGTTTTGTGTTGATTTTTGTTTTGTTGATTTGTTTTGGCGAATTGTGATAATTTAGATTGTTGTATTTGATTTACGGGGTTTTGCCGTTGACACTTCATGGTGAAGTTTCTATGAATTTTTGGTGTAGAGGTACATGGACTGCGTTTGATGTTCTTGTATGGATACGTTGTTGTTTGGTGCCAATGTCATTGTTATTGCTAGGATGCTAAGCAGCAGCAGGGACGATTTTACTGACTTTTTCTGATGGGAGTTGGGGGGGGGGGCTGTTGGGCTGGTAGATGCACGTTAGTCGCTACATCATACATCCAGCACCGCAGTTAAATGATGGTTTTGGGGGTTTGGTATTTCAATTATGATTTAATTTTCCTATTGCTGTTTGGATTTCCTCGATCATGTCTACTGGGAACACTAGGTCGTTTGTCGATCTACGGTGGCATTGGCTTGCTTTGTGTGCTGATAATAGTAGTAGGTAGTGGGTAATTCAATTTTCCTCACCCTGTATCTTATGGTGCTTTAGGATGATCCTTGTTTTGTTGTGTAGTTTGTTTGCAATTTGATGGTATTTGTTTGTTTGCAGATCTTGCACCTTTCTTATTCGGTGTTATTGATTTTACGATTGCTTTTGTGGTTGTTTTGCATTCAAATGAATGAATTGTCGTACATTATTCTTTGTGTTTTGTAGACGGAGTGGACAAGAGAAGAGGATGAAAAGCTACTTCATCTTGCTAAACTCATGCCGACCCAGTGGAGAACCATAGCACCAATTGTTGGTCGTACTCCATCGCAGTGCCTTGAGCGTTATGAAAAACTTCTTGATTCAGCTATCAACGATATATCAGCTTATGAACAAGGTGATGATCCTCGTAAACTGCGTCCTGGAGAAATTGACCCCAATCCAGAATCTAAGCCTGCACGGCCAGATCCTGTTGATATGGATGAAGATGAAAAAGAAATGCTCTCTGAAGCACGTGCTCGTTTGGCTAATACAAGGGGTAAGAAGGCTAAAAGAAAAGCTAGAGAGAAGCAGCTGGAAGAAGCTAGGAGGCTTGCTTCTTTGCAGAAAAGGAGGGAACTGAAGGCTGCTGGTATAGATGTTCGGCAGAGGAAGAGGAAAAGAAAAGGTATAGACTACAATGCTGAGATCCCTTTTGAGAAAAGGCCGCCCCCAGGGTTTTATGACACTGTCGATGAAGATAGACCTGTCGAACAACCTAGTTTTCCTACAACAATTGAGGAACTTGAAGGAGAAAGGAGGGTGGATAAGGAGGCTCGGTTAAGGAAGCAAGATGTTGCTAAGAATAAAATTGCTCAAAGACAGGATGCTCCTGCAGCAATAATGCAAGCCAACAAGCTCAACGATCCTGAAACAGTTAGGAAGAGATCAAAACTGATACTTCCTGCTCCCCAGATATCTGATCAGGAGCTGGAAGAAATTGCTAAAATGGGTTATGCTACTGATATTTTAGCTGGAAATCAGGAACATCTGGAAGGGAGTGGTGCAACTCGTGCTCTTCTTGCAGATTACTCACAGACTCCACGGCCTGGTATGACTCCCATGCGCACTCCCCAGAGAACTCCTGCTGGGAAAGGGGATGCTATCATGATGGAAGCCGAAAATCTAGCTAGACTTCGGGAATCACAGACTCCATTGCTTGGAGGAAACAACCCTGACTTGCATCCATCAGATTTTTCTGGTGTAACTCCCAAGAGAAGGGAGGTTCAGACACCCAACCCTATGCTTACCCCTTTAGTGACTCCTGGGGGAGCAGGCCTTACTCCTAGACTTGGTATGACTCCCTCGAGGGACAGCAATTCTTTTGGTTTGACGCCAAGAGGGACTCCTATCAGGGATGAGCTCCATATTAATGAAGGATCAGACATGCTTGATAGTGGTAAGCTTGAAATCAGAAGACAAGCTGAGCTGAAGAGGAACCTTCGCATGGGTCTAAGCAGCTTGCCAGAGCCAAAGAATGAGTATGAAGTGGTAGTTCGCTCTGCCCCTGAGGATGCTGACGAACTAGAAGAGAAGATGGAAGAAGACATGTCAGATAGGCTAGCTCGTGAGAAGGCTGAGGAAGAGGCGAGGCTGCAGGCATTGCTGAGAAAGAGATCAAAAGTGCTGCAAAGAGAGCTCCCCCGTCCTCCAACTGCTTCCATCGTGCTCATCAAACATTCATTGATGAGAGCTGACGAAGACAAGAGCTCATTTGCTCCTCCTACTGACATCGAGCAAGCAGATGAGATTATAAGAAAGGAGCTTGTATTGTTGCTGGAGCATGATAATGCTAAGTACCCACTTATTGAAAAGGAGAAAAAGAAGGGAGTTAAGCGTACCGCTAATGGAGTTCCTGTTATTGAAGATTTTGAAGAAACTGAACTGAAAGAGGTATCATTTCTCAATTCTTTCATTCGTTTGCATGATTCCAGAATAAACCTGTTGAATCTCTAAAGTCAATTTTGTATGCTGTTTAACATCAAGACAACCATCTATCAATAATTTCCAACTTGCCTTGAACATGAGCTCATGTAGTTTTAAAGTAAGCGACTAAGCGTATAGTAACTGTTCGATGTTTAGTATCAGTTGCTGATTTCTAGTGCTCTCTTTACCTTTTTAGCTCCTTGGTGCAAAATTTTGATTTTATGCTGTGATTCTTGAGTAATGGGTACATCTCTTGTCTTATGTTAGAGCTGTATATTGGAAAAAGCTGTGCAGCTTAAGCTCGTTGTGTTACTTGTTTACAGGATCCCTGTTTTTAGCATTATTTTATTAAGCGGGATATTCGAACTAATTGAAATTTAATTCTTGGTCATTTATCCAGTGAAGGCATCTGACCATATTGATGGAGTTGAGGTTAAGTGGTTTTGAGATTAGGAGTTTAAGAGACGGTTTTTAAGTTGGATGTAACTATGTATGACAGATCAAAGCATTCAACATGGTGTTTGGAAGCTGTCTCATATAACGTCTGTGTTATTGCAGCAAAATCTTGAAGAGAGATAAGCTTGAGTTGGTTACGTATTCGAATGAATCTTAAAATACTAGTGTCTAATTAGACTGAGTTAAAGGTGAAGTTTAATTTGATTAAATTTGGTTGCTGACACTTTTAAATCTTGAGCAGGATTTGTGTAATTCTCAGTCGAGTCTTTCAGACTCATGTAACTTATGTCTTACATTACGATTGCTAAACACTTTCTCAGGCTGGCTCTTTCATTGAAGATGAAGCTCAGTTTTTACGCAGAGCAATGGGACATGAAGACGAGTCACTTGATGAATTTGTTGAGGCGCACAGGACATGCTTAAATGATCTGATGTATTTTCCAACTCGTAATGCTTATGGCCTATCTAGTGTGGCTGGAACTGCAGAGAAACTTGCTGCTCTCCAGACTGAATTTGACAATGTCAAGAGGAAAATGGATGATGATAACAAAAAGGCGCAGCGGAATGAGAGGAAGGTTGATATTCGTACTAATGGTTACAAGGTTGGTAACTAAATTCTTCTTTTGGATATTAGTGATGTTATGTTTTCTACCATTCTATTGTTTCGCTGGTGGTGGTAGTGATGTTGGTCTGACCTCCCCCATATTTCATCAACCTGAGTGCCATTAACATTTCACGTCAGTTGTAAACTGCAAGGCTGCAAGCTGTGTCATTTCTTACCAATACTGGTTCCAATTGCAGGTAGCTAATTTGATCACAGATTTCTCTGAAACCAATTAGCTAACTGCTAGTTGAAACTTGAAAGTCCATCCCTCAATGTTACCCTGGATTATTGCTTTTCCTGAGATGTCAACGTTGTGATGGAGTCTGAATGACATTCTGCCCCTTTCTTAAAGTTCTTATTGTTTTGTAAATCATCTTTAATTGCTGGTAGGTAGAATTATTTGGTTTATTTACGTGAACAGTGGAGCTGCTGTAGCCTGTGTTCATAGCACCTTTGAGTGAAGATGCTATAGTGAATTAATGTGCAATGTGGGTATAGTGAGGTATGTCAGACACTGCCATTCTGTGAGGGAAAAAGTTGTATTTTTGTCCCACAATGGAGTATTTCGAGTGTTTGTGTCACTTTGTGTCAGACTCTACTTTCATGTTGGACATGTGACACGCCAGGGACGCACTTTCATAGACCTTGAGTCTATACTTTATAGTATGCCCTGATTTATTTATGTACGTCATGGTTCAATACTCGGACTGTTTTCAATTCTATATGCAAGTAGGTGGTTTTTGTGGTGATGCTTCCAAACTTTCATTTTTTTTTTGCTGGGGTGGTTTGAGGATGCGTTTAGAGAGCAAGCTAATTTTTTTTGCGTCAGTGCAATTGGTAAGAGAATATTTGAGCCCTCTTCTCTTGTTACAACAAAAAGGGATGTGAAAAGACAGTCTGATAGTACATGATTCCACGTTGTTTTTCCTTGTATCTTAAAATATAGTTGTGCTAAAGTTTGATGCCTTGTCTATTCCAGGCACGGGAAGCTAAGCTCAGGGAGCAAATCGAGCTTACATTTAAGCAGATGAATACAGCTGGTACCGAATTGGATTGCTTCCTAGCCTTGCAGAGGCAGGAAAAATCAGCAGCCTCATTTAGAATTAAGGGCCTTTGGGAAGAGGTTCAGAGGCAGAAAGAGCTCGAGACAACTTTACAGAAACGGTATGGAGATCTTTTAGCAGAATTTGAGAAGACACAACTGCTGATGCAGCAGTATAAGCTACAAGCTCAACAACTAGAAGAATTGGAAGCAAAGAAGCACGCAGAAGAATTGGCTGCGAAAGAGCTTACCCAGGCTGATCTGCCAAGCTCGGAAACTGCTCAGCCTACAAGCATGATGGATATAGATTCTTCTAATGATGTAAAGCTGGATGATGGTGCTAACGAGGAGAAAGAAACTCTGCCCGATGGGGATGAGAGTTCAGTTTCACAAAGCATGGCCCTTGACTGTGAAAATCCTCAACAGAATTCTTCGAGTGATTCTGGAGTAGCCAGGGATCAGAATGTGGAGGATAGTGGGATTACAGATAGTCTGTTGGTGAATTCTGACAACACTATTGGAGAAGCAGTTCAAAGTGATGGTTTAGCCGATGGGGAGGCCATTCCTAGCAGTGAAAAGGAGTCAGTTGGAGAGGAAGTTGACCATACGAGCCAGGTTGATAACGCTGAGGGGAATGGTCCTGTGTTAGAGGGAGATGGTGGTAAGCCTGTAGAAAGTGACGGAACTGATGTTCAAGGGTGAGACCAGCCTGGTAAAATTTCGTAACCATTGTTGGTCAGAAGCTCGGAATCACTGCATCATTAGGATGAGAAATTAAACAGGATACAGAGATGTTCACGTTCTGTTCGTAGTTCTCTGTCTTTTGTTACTGCCTTGTTCTTTCAACAAGGACTGGACGCAGAAAAATTGCAGGTTTGCATTCGCCATCATCAGTTGCTTTTCAAGTAAGGACTTGGGACTGTTTCCAATTTTTGTTTTTCTTGGTCCTGCCTGGTCTCTCTAATGTGTAACACTCACAAGAATCATACTTTCTATTGTGTTATCAGGATGATTAGTAATGAAGATACTATTCGCCAATATCCTGAAGTTTGTCCTTTGAAGGGGACAACGTTGTCCATCATTACCAATTGGTAATTTTGGAATATTATGCTAGGCTATCCATGTTGACATTTACCCTAGAGAGCATAGATGAGTAAAAAGTCTTTTCTTGGTACGTCTTTAAATTTATCATTCCCTTCTGCTCCGATTTGTATTTTCCATAGAGAAGTGCATCAATCACAGTATTTTTCTTGGCACTCCGATCTTTTTTTTTGGTACGTCTTTTAAGTTGTCTTTCGAGGTTTTCTCAGTTTGGGGTGCGTTAACATGTCTCAGTCTATCATTGCCACATGTGCTATGGCTAGTCTGTTACTGCTGTGGTTTTCTCTCTCTCGATCGTCTTTTTGGCACTCTGGACGGAATTATTATTACTATGTTTTACCATTATTCTTCATTGGGGGAAGCTGGTGCATAGAGGGATCCTTTACCACTGGAATAATACGATGGTTTTACTTGCAATAGTTTGAAACGATCCTTGTTTTTATTGGTTGGAAATCTAAATTTGCCATGGCGATTGGGCTTGGGGGAACTGGAAAATATGTGATATTAAGACCCGATTATATAATCGGTTTTTTCATGTGCGGTGTCAGGAGCTGGAGAGGGGGGGGGGGGCTTGGAAGTAATCTGTTTTTTTCCACCACATTGTTATTTCAATATATGCAGCACAACATGAAAGACCCATCTCAGAAGCTCCATAAGAACCTAAATTTGTGTCCACTGGGTATATAAACACTAACCAACTTCCGAGTTAAGTTAAGCTCCTCAAATAATACAGTTTGTATATCAGTTTCCTGTGATAAATTCCAAAAAGAATTGGCCTACTACAAATATACAATCGAACAAATATGCAGCTTACGGAGATCAGCTGTTCATCAAAGTAGAAAGCCCTCTCAACATATTGTCTATCTTTACCATCGTGCACCACTGTCAAGAAGCACACAGAGTTGTTCTGCGCGTTGCCAGGAGAAATGCTCTTTCTGGTTCTCACTTTAGGTTTTCCTACCACATTCTTCTGGGAGTCCCGTATTGAGAAGTCAGAATTAGATATCCAGTACCTCCCGTGCAGAAGTACAAGGGTGATTCTTGCATCAGCCTGCTGATATTCTCACAGTTGTTGACGCATTGCCAACCAAAAATCGATCTAAGAAGAAACCATTGGAACAAGATTAGTCAAGCGCTCAAGTCCTCTGAAGACTCAGGTGAGTAAATTTCATGTAAAATTATACGAGTACTACTCTTTAAAGAGTCATAGGATGGATACCTCGTCTATGCGATTATGCGACATTGTTTGCCCCGCGAGCAGCTAGTGAAGTTTCAGGAGCATTAACAGCTTGTCTTCTGTCATGGGACGGTGCAGACGGCTGATTACGCTCCAATGTCGCCTGCCATAGAAAATTTGGAACACAAACCACGTTGAGTATAGTGCTAAACAAACTTTACGTCTTAATTGAAGTTCTAGAAATCACAGGACAGCTCATACGTCGGAATACGCCTATCGCACTCTTAATTTACCAAATCACATTCAAGTTTCACAAAATGATAAGAACACCAAAAATCAGGTGAATAGATCAACATGTAAAACGTAATGCATATACCAATCAACTAGAACGAAACCAAAAACCCTCATGAGCAGTGGTCAACAAGAAGAAACACCAATTGGTACAAAATCCATTGTAACTTGGCATGGAAAGTACCTGGTTAGTAGTAGCCTGATCCAAGGACTGGTTAGGAAAGTTGTTGGGCATCACTTGTTCGCTAGCACCCTTTGCACTGCTAGATGGAGGTAAATTTGATGCGCCTGAAGAACCAGCCACACCCGACGTATTCAATCCCATGGGTATGTTCCCAGGAGGGGCGCCTGGAATCTGATGTAATGGAGCTCGTTGCATTGACATCTGCAATCCTTGGCCTGGATGTCCAAAAGGCTGTAGACCAGGACCTGGCATTCCGTGAAATGCCGCAGCTGCACCCGGGACTGGATAATGAGGGCCTTGAAAAGGGATCATCTTCATACCACCATTCACATCAAGCATGTTCATCCCGAAGCCCATTCCCATGCCCATCCCAAGCCCCATAGGTGGAAAATGGGGAATTTGTGCTCCATGAATGGCCTGCATTCCCGGCGGTAGCATCATTGGCTGCATATACATACCAGCGCCCATAGACAACATCTGCAGAGCCAGTAAGCTTCATAAGTTAATTGATGTTTGCAGAGGGACCAGAGTAGCAGTAACTTAGTGAACATGATACTCACCTGTACTTGAAGCTGAAGCGTTTTCAGATACTCTATGGCCTCATCCAGCATAGACGCTTTGTCCACCTGATAATGAGAAGAGAATAATGAGCGGAGCAGTGATATAATTGAAAATTTTGGAACCTCATTTCGAATCTATAATGGACATAACTGCACACATGTGAATGACACTAAACGTTCAGATTGAAACTATTGCCAGAATACTAGTTAGGATATTAACTAGGTACGGAATCAGTGACTGAAAGAAATACCTTGTTACAGTTGGGTATGAGCTCTTGCAATGCACGCATCTTCTCGTTAATTCTATCCCTCCGCCTCTGTTGATAACCACCATCAAACATTAATAACAGACAATAAAAACAAAACCCACTTTCTTATAACGAGATTGTGCAGATTTTACCCTTTCAGATAGATTATGCACTTCTGCAGCTCGAGTTCTCTTCGAGCTCGCTCGAGCATGAGCAGCCTTTTTTGCACCCACTGATTCATCTTCAGCTTCCTGCAAGTGAATAATATCCAGGTAAACAAGGCCCATAATTAGAGTGACAGACAGAGTCCTGTATTTAGAAGTTGGAAGAAGAACTAAATCTTACTTCACTAGGACCATCTGATTCTGTAGTTTCACGTGATTTCCTTTTCAAATCGTATGTACGCTCATTTGAAGCTCTATCCACACTGTTGCCTGAACATACAGAAGATGCTGCAACTACTGGTTCCGTATTCTTTTCATCAACCATTACCACTTTGCTCACCGTTGCATCAAGTGCTTGTTTCTGTTGAGCATCATTCATAACGACGTCTTTGAGTATTGTTCTTTTAACCATAAGAGGCTCGTCTGCAGTTTTTTTGGGCATCAACTCCTGAATTGTATTGACCGGGGCCTGAACAGACTGGTCATTGGTTGCTATTTCTTTCCGAGAACAAGCACTAGCGAAATTAACCAGAACAGATTCACTTGGATGACTAGTCATGGTGCATCTTTGCTCATCGTTTCCTAATCTCTTGGAGGTGCTAACATTGAAATTATTAGCTTTGGCAAGAGCAGCAGGCCGCGAAAAGTAGGGAAAGTTTGTAAAGCTAGAGCTTGTACTCGGGTTTCCTGCATCTAGCTTCTGCGATCTCAAGCTGGTAAATCCATTTAGAGATGATCCGTTGAATTCTCGGGAACCCACATTGTATGTGTTGCCTACATTATTATCACCGGTGATACCCGAAACACCTGATCTGGGGATATTAAGCTGAGAAGACACTACAAACTGGGGAACCTCGCTACCCTCACTTTTACCATACTTCTCGGTATCCAAGGCACTGCTACGTTTCAAGTTAGCAGAATTATGATGGCCATCACCATGACAACCACTCTTTTTCTCTTTGAACGATAGATGGTTATCTGTAGAGAGGTCATTCATGGTGACGCCTGATAACTCTGGCAGAAAATCACAAGTGTAATCATTATGCAAAGAATCCTCAACCGGATAACTCAACCATGGTACCATATCAGCATCTTGTCCCAAACCCATTTCACAGGAAGGAACTGCCAATGGGAAATCCCCCAGTACCGAATCCATCGTGGTAAACTTGTTCAGTTTAAGACCGTTCGCATCCCTTCCAACTTGAGACTTATGTATGAATGACTGGAAATCGGTCGTAGTAGGAAGACCTTTGTTAGCTTTGCTTGATTGACCTTGCATCATAATCTGACCATTATTCCAAACTAGTTCACAAAAGTCTGTTTCTGGTCTGCATCCAAACCTCCCCCAAAACAGGAGCAAGATCAGTACATAAGAAAAATGGTAAATTCAAGGGACCAACATCAGCAAAATACTAAAAAGATTAGCCCACAAACACATTCCATATTAACCTAGATCGCGTACCTAGTAGAAGGAACGGAAGAATTGGAGGCTCTCTCTTGGGTTGCATCCAGTTCTCCATTAGTCATCCTAATCAAATCAGTTAAAGGCATATTGCAGTAGACTCAATATTGTTCTCAAGAAAACTTCAGAGAAACGCGACAAATCAGTTCCGTCTCTTCCCTACCATAAAACTCTTCCACATATGTGTCCTGCAAATGTATTTAGGGTTTCAAACTCAAATCTTTATACTGATTTCCAAGAAAGAAACAACCAAAAATTTTCAGACCCATAAATTCTACTGCTGTGAAATATGGTTAAGTTTAACACTTCACTATAAATTTCCAACATAAGTTTACAAGGAGGAGTGGCATGTATTATATATTATACTTAATAACCAACAGGAACAACTTTTAATGATAAGCCACAGAGAATGAAATCTTAATTTACTGGTGTCCTAATCACAAAGATACACAATTATAATAAGGTATTAGTTAAGCTAATTCTTTAAGCACACAGGAAGACTATAAACATAAGCAGCCACTAATTTGAACAGATTGGGGATTAAAAAAATCAATCTTTTTGCTAATACCATGATTAGAATAAAGTATTAAGGAAATCCCACATCAGATTATCCAAATCAAACAACAATTAGGAGGGCAAAACTCCACAAGCCCAATAAAATTATCTACAAATGAGGAGAAGCAATCTGGCAACAAAGAGAAACATTTCCTACCTCAATCAAAATGAAGACCACCAAAAGCAAAAAAAAAAGGCCCAAGATCAGCTTGTTTTATACTCCAAACTCCCCACCCAATTGTTCAATCATGAGATTCTAGAGGGAAGGACCCAAATTTTTTGGAAACTCTGAAACACAAGAGAAGTCTTAGCTTTGAATGGCAGCTATGACACTAATCCACATGCAACTCAAAAGCTTTCTTATCTCTAGTAAACAGTGAGAGGAGAAGAAGAGGAGGAGATGAGAAGTGTAGTACAAGAGAAAAGGTTTGGACGTTTGGTCCAATGGGGACCTAGAAAAAGGAGGAAAAAGTATCAAGATACTTGGGGAAATCGTACCAAGATCAATGAATACACAATTGACCAATACAAGTGGTGGAATGCTAACTCTAGTTAACTATTAAGAAAACAAAAAAAAAATCCAAGTTACCCAATTGTATGATTAGGGTAAAAATGTAGAGAAACGGACTAATCCGTCCTTACGACAAAAGTCATTAATGAAATCTCATTTGGTTATATTTCTATTTATCTTTACTTGGTGGAAGTCTCGATCTAGACAAATTTTTTAACATTTTTCTTTTTCAATATTTTGTCTATCAGGGATGATTTTTAACCATCTTTGTACCAAAAAAAGATTTACCGCACTTCGAGCTTGGATCCTAATGATCTAACATTAAAAAAGTAAATTTATGATGCTTTGTCTAAGTATCAAAATAATATAGTAATTTTTTCAAAGTAAAGAAGCAGTAAATGCTTTTGCCTTGCACAGGAATAATTGAATAAATCCTGCCACAACTGCCACTTTCAAGTCAATAGTCCTTTGTGTGCACCCAAATATTGTGAACTACTATTACTACTTACTAGGATGAGGGAAAGACAATCTAGTCCCACTACTCTAATTGTTATACTCCGTACTTCTATATATCTTTATTAAAATCATTTTATAAACTTATTTCCTGTAATAAGTCTAATAACAACATTCTTACTCAAAATGTAAATCAACTCCCTTGCCTTGTCCTAATCAGACTGCTTCTTTGTTAACAACAGACCAACAGTAGAACTTATCTTCAAAGCAGATCTTGACAAAAAAAGATGGACAATAGAAAACATAAGCATGTTTAGGCTTTATTAGGACTAGACAATACTCCTAATCTTCTCTACATGATAATTTGTACAAAAGATTATAAAGTTCGATTGTCTTGCCACATTCTACTTTGATAAAATAGCCAATTTAGTTTCTCCCCTTGATTGTAGGAGACATAATTACATATTTAACTTGCATAACCTTGATCATAATTTTATGATCAAGCTATTCTGCAAATTTTAACTAGAGAGAAAACCAGGCACAATCTAGGAGTTTTTGTTGTAAATTGTTTGGGGAGCCTACTTGTGCGAGCCAAATCCAGGGGGAATGGGTGGTTAACACGTGGACCCACTTAAGCCAAGTAAGAGATTGCTAACACTGTTAGCCTGGCATCCATATCTAAATCTTAGTTGCTAGTTTTTTCTGTCCAATGAACTTACATATCTTTTCTGGTCGTGACCAAAGGGAATGAACTACAAAGTCTAAATAGAGAAGAAAATGACAATGAGAAAACGGCCTCATTACTCATGGTCATGGAGAGTCGGAGACATACTAGGTGTCACCCTATGTTACTCCATTAGTATATACTCCATACAAAACAAACATATTTTTTTAACTCCACCCGATTATACTTATCATCTCAGTCGGATACGGAGTATACATTAATCTTTTATGAGCTATGGTTTTCTATGGTCTTTGTCATGTTCTCAACGGTTGTATAAATCTATCCAAGGAAAAATAACATATTACGAGGAGAGAAAGAAACTAGAGGCATCTTTACAAAATACGAGAACTCCACACTCGACAGTCCTTACGCAAATGGACCAGAAAAAGCATGATGGGAAAGAGTGAAACACCATCACCTAAAAGGGCATTGATGGATTGTTAATGACCAAGTTTGGCCAAGTAATCCACAACCATTAAGGTTCTCCTGGCCAATAACTAATCATCTTCATGCATCACCAAATTTTTCAGTACCACATGAATTTATTGTTGTCACAGTGTTAGTCATAATCGTATACTCCGAAAGATGTTTATTTCCCAGTTCCCACTCAGGCAAAGGCATACATATTACACGTCCTAATCTTTCATTTTCCCAAGCTACAAAATATCGTACTCTAAAATTCTTATCAATCATTTTTATGAGAAGAGAAGGGAAAATAAAAACAAAAATGAGAAGAGAAAAACGTGAAGTTCACGTGCATCTTCTGTTTTGTTGGCCAATAAATTTTGTTTGGCTCCAATTTCATGTGACTCATTGACCCATTTATCCCATTTAGTTGCTTTCGCATGGACCATCAACTTTGGCATTGCTCCTTTTATACCTAGACAATGACCATTTTAGGGCCTTTGGGCTTTGGCAGCAGCTGATGACTCTAAAATCTAAACTACACGAATTTGGAATATATATAGTGTTTACTTAATGATTAAGAGGAACACCGAGTAATTTGAGTAACTCTTTCGAATCTTCTTCCTCATGATTACCATCATCCCATCATCCTATGATTTACTGTGGAGGAGTATAGAATATGAGAAAGTTTGTTGTAGAAGATAGCAATTAGCATCACAGGTGGCTTTAATTGATCAGATATGGGCTCAATCTAGGAAACAAGGGTCGGTGTCACTGCTACTATTAGCTTCACCAATCTAATTTTTCGACTGCCTCCTACCAATCCCATCTTTCTTTAAAGATGCAAACAACTTTCCACGTGCTTTTACCAAATATTTTAAAGCATCACTTGACATGTCTGTTTGGTCCATACCTTCATATTAAAATCTCAGTTCTCTAAGACATTTGTCAAGGCTTAATACATGCTGTCCAAGTTACTTTCTCCATTTAATTTTAACTTTTATATTTAGTTTAGTAGAACTCACGATAATTTGTATGTTTTATACTCAATAATGTATGTCAATCTCAATCAATACGTAATATAGTTGTTTGAGCTATTCAGCAAATATTTCAATCAAGGTCCTATTATTGGGAGCTATTCAGCAAACTTATCAATCAAGGTCATATTATTGGGAAGTCATATCTTAATGACTTAGTATTACAAATAGCTTACTCTTATTATAAGTAGTCTTATCTTTAAAATGATTGGAAAGACTAACTCTTCGACTCTTTGATTCCTCCTTCTCCACATAGTCTTATCTAAAAAATCAGAGGTGTTCCCTCATGCTAGAACTAGAAGGCAGCAACGAAGATAATTGACCCATGGTATAAACCCAACTAGATTACGCACTGTTAAAAGGTTCGGTATAACTCATGTACCACCCACTTCAATCGACAATAACTTTCTCATCGAATTTCGACAAAAGAATATAATATATTTGTCCATCACAATCATTGAAACTGTTCTTTTTATAGGTTTTAAATTTTTTAATAAAGTACTCTCTAGTCGTAACTAACATTGTATTAACATTTTTTTTATCATACATCCACAATTCACTCCATTGCACCCTACACAACAACAACACAACATTTACACTAGTCCTTCAAAGATTACCGCCATAAGGCCGGGTAAAGGGGGGTCGGATTTACGCAGACCTCAGCCTTATGTTAACATTAATTCGACCATATTTTGTTAAATTAGCTTCCTGTTTTTTAGCTTGGCATGATATCAACTACAGTAGTACACAATAAACAGTACGAAACACAATTACACAAACAGAAAACAACAAGAAATGTAGCAATCGTGAGCCGTGACCAATAAATAAAAGAGAAACATGGCAAGAAAATGGGAAGAAGATAGGGATGAAGATATTGTAAAATATGCTGACTATCAAAAGAGATATGATTCCCAAGAGGGTGGGATAATAATCTGCAGGTGGCAGGAGAAAAGGTGGGTAGAGAACAATGTACTGACCTCACTAAATGCCGCCTACTTTCTCTCATGTTTTGATGTGAAGCCCCCCTTTCCCAATTGTCTTTTGAAGTTGTGCTGAAAACCAAGACCAAAGGTGTCGTATCTTTATACTCCTGCTATTATCTTGGATCGTTAACATTTGACTTAAATATGTGAAGGAATACGAATAAAATACGCAATCTGTATATAGAATCAACACACAGTCACACACTTCTAATAAGAAATGTCAGCTAGTTCTATACATATAATCATATATGCATCAAATTACCTCTGTGATCATTTCCCTTCAAAAATAATGATTATAAGAGACTATACACAAATTGTTGGATCCGGAAGGCGGACATAGCTACAAATTACCGTTTTCTTTCTACGAAAGACGTGATTTATACTTAAAAGATGACACAATAGGGGTAACGCCCAAGTTACAAAAGACACCGTAGAAGTGACACTCATATAGTCATATGCAAAGAGTGAGCTAACATCTAGATGGAGTATATTGTGAGTAATTGTATCCACAAACTAAAGAACATCAAGTCTCAATAAAATTGTCACATATGTCTACAACTATACAATTTTAGAGAGCGAAATTCAAGCTCTCCTGATGTGCCAAAGCAATATCATTAGGATCTATATTATCCCAAAGAAAACTAAATTAGTGAATTCAATGATTTTGGGTGTTAATCATTTGACCTTTTCTTATATTGCACTTCATTGCAGATTATGTTTTTTGGCCTTTGGCCTGCAATCTGCACATGACCACTAGGGTCAGTCTGCCAGCGACCAGTTAAGTTGCTAATAATTTCGCATTGTAAACAGTGGTACAGGTACATGTCCTCGACCATTCCTCATATAATGCCTAAATCATGAATGATTGCACAAAAAATGTGACCCCTGAAATTTATGCTCTTAGAAGACAAACAAGCCTCTGCCCCGTCCCGGGGAACCTTTTGTTGCCTCTAGCTCTTGACTTTTACAAGGATCAACTTCTTTCTCTAACAAAATTTCTATCACCAAGACATGATTAGTTTACTTTTCATCTCAAAATAGCCTATTGTTACAACGCAAAGATACCGGATTATGGGAACGGAAATTGACATAGGACAAAAGCATTCGATTTTTTTTTTCCTAAGACTATGAAAAGATCAGAATCAATTGAAATGCCACGTCAGTAAATAAAAGACGGGGCACCCTATTTCCACGATAGCTAGTAATCAACTAACCCACAGAAGAGAGGGTCAGGCACATGTAACACACGCATGGATACAGGACACGAGCCTGGTTAAATTATCCACGGTGAAGTCAAATTCTAGCGTGGATTCATCATCGCCCATAAGAAAGTATTGAACCTGTGACTATTTCACCTCAAAGCTCCTTTTGCAGCCCCCCAAAACCCTAGGCCAACTTGCTCTTTAAGCTAAATACAATGCAAAATAAGTTATACCTCCTTACTAAGAAAACCAACATTTTGGGGAAGTGGGGGAAATAAAGGAGACAACAAAAATATAAAGAAGTCGAATAATTGCAATGTAACAGCTGTAGCAGAAATAAGAAATACATTACCTGGGTAAAAATATCAGCAGTGTATAAATGATTGCTGGTTCCAAGATCCCGAGGCCTCCTGCATAAGATTGCAACAATGAAACCACAACAGGGCATCAATTAGTTGGCAACTTGCAAGATATGCCCATGCTGGCCACTCCGGGCATACAGCAGACAAAAATCTACATAAGGTCCACGCCCACAACTTGTAATTAGCTGTGCTTTAAGCTATTGATTCTTCGTATCACTGAAATGAAAAAAAAAATACCTATCTTAAAAGGAGATTTGTGCACTGTTGTTTTAAGTATCATGAAGCTGAAGCAGCGACATCACTCGCTGTAAAACCAGAAAATGGTTCTGTTAATGGCTTGTCTTTCAATCAGAGGAGAGTGTAAATGAGGAGGTTTTCCAAGAAACATTTTGCGCTTATTGAAAGACTTGATCAGCTATGTAATTGTGTATCACTTTACTTAAAAAGTTGAAACTAATGGTGCGGAAATCATTGATGATGTATCGTTTGCAGTATAAACCAAAATGCCGAACCAGAAGATATCAACACAATGATAAACTCTACGTCAAATGTAATGCTAGCTATATGTTATCAGAAGAGACTGCCACAACCAATTCAAATACTACCTATGGCTATATACATACAAGCCTATATAGAGGTTTTTGCTTCAGTTATTGCCACACAGTAACTCAGTAAGTAGTACCCCATCAATTATCACGCCGAAAGGAGGTACTATGAAGTATGAGCTATAGAGCAATGCAGCTTTGAGTGAATATAGCAACTTTCAGTAGAAAGAAGTCAACTGGTTGGCTAAAGGCTTCAAGGTGTACAACACATCTCAAACAAATGTGATAATGTCGATGCCCATGTTATTATTTGGTAGCAAAAGGTTTAAACCAAGTTGTTGGAAGCCACATATATTAGCAAGAAGCTTATTGAACCAATGGACTTGTGCTCAAATCTTGTATTGGTAACTTTATACATCATACACAACAATCTACCTCCTGTCCTACGAATGACCTTCACCCCAGAGAATAGTTTAAAACCAGAAGTTACAAGGAGGTGGTAAATTGTGTTGTGTTGTTAGTTATGCCCTACAATTGAGAAATGTACCACAGCGCTGTAATTCATTGCATCCTTAACATTTTCAGTCAGTGTAAAGGTGACAGATACGAAAAACAGACAACGATTTTCTTGCAATTAGTGGTGACCAACAGGAGAACGAGATCATGTTTAGTTACTATTGTGCATCACTTGCTAAAACACATACTCCTGTGAAGGGGAAATCCACTAGAATCACAAACATAAAAAGATTAAGGGGGGAAGAGACGACCTCCATGATGACGTTTTCCTTGCATCTGAATGAGTAAATAAATCACCAATAATCTCCACAAGAACAATGGCCGTTAGAAAAATGGTGGAACCTATTGACATCTCTGATAATGATTTCTCTGTTGTATATGTCTGACGCAAACTTCATAACAGTGTGACAATCCCCACAAGTCCTCAGGTTCTTTTTTATCAAAATTGGAGAGCCAGCAGGAAGGGTAAGTAGCCCAAATGCAAGAGCTAATTTCTCACTGTGATTCCACAAGTTCTGTTCCTTGGTTTGCCCGACATTGTTGTTTGTAGCAAATTGAATCTCAGCTTTGTAGCCTCTTTTCTTCACTGATTCCTTCAACTCTCTTAACAGATTACGCATCTCAAGTGTTCTTGCGTTTGACTTATCATTTGCTGTAAATACATAAGTAGTATTTTTAACATCAATCCAGCTACACCCAGGTTTCTTCCTCACCCTATTCACTCCCATAAGTCTTCTGACCTCATCAGCTTTGTCTAATTTCCCATTTCTAGCATACATGTTAGCAAGAATCACATAATTCCCTGGGTTATTAGGTTCGATTTCAAAAAGCCTTTCAGCTGCTTCCCTGGCCATTTCAACATTCCCGTGCTTCCTGCAAGCCCCAAGCAATGCTCCCCAGATAGATGGACCTGGCTCAATCGGCATTGATGCTATAAACCTCTTAGCTTCTTCCAATCGACCAGCTCGACCAAGCAAGTCTACCATACAAGCATAGTGTTCATGACTAAGGTCTATCTTGTGTACGTCTGTAATAGAGTTATAGTAAGCATATCCTTCCTCCACCTTCCCAGTATGAGCACATGCTGAGAGAACACATGTAAGAGTCCTACAATCAGGTTTTACGCCCTGCTGCAACATATTCTCGAACAATTCTATCACTTGGTTGGAGCATCCATGCTGCTGGAAGGCTGAAATCATAGACGTCCAGCACACAACATTTAGCTCGCTCATCTCTTCAAACACCCTGTAAGCATCCATCAATTTTCCACATTTCGAGTACATTGTGATCAATGAACTAACTAGGCCAATGCTTTCCTCAAACCCTCTTTTCAACATTAAGCTATGTATCACTATCCCCTGGTTTAGTGCTGCAACACCAGCACAAGCGGTGAGGGCAATTGAGAATGACGCCTCATCAGGCATAATCCCTTCACCTCTCATGATAACGAAATATTTCCAAGCTCCTTCAAAGTCATTACTCTGCACAAACCCCGACATCATTACATTCCAAGCAACCACATTCTCGTTCCCTACGCTCCTAAACAACTCGACAGCATCTTCGAACGATCCACATTTGCAGTACATGTCAATCAGCGCGTTTCTCACATATCCAAACCCTGCCAAACCACGCTTCACCACAACACCATGGACTTGTTTCCCCATACCCAACCCATCACCCTTGTTAGCACACGCGGTCAATACACTCAAACCACTCACATCATCAGGAACTACCGATATCTCCCTCAGAATCCCCTTAAAACACATAATAGCGTGATCATAAAGCTCACTGTCCAAATACCCAACAATCATACTGTTCCAGGAAACAATGTTTCTCTCAGGCATTTCACCGAACACCTTCTGTGCACACCCGACATCGAAAATTTTCCCATAAAAACCAACCAATGCACTCCCAACAAAAACATTATTATAAAACCCATATTGACATATCAAACCATGCATTTGAATCCCATGAAGTCGGTCCATTGAATTAGAACAAGCAGTCAAAACAGCAGAAAAAGTAAAATTATTAGGGTTTACACCAAAACCCCTCATTTCATTAAACAAAATTAACGCATTAATTGGCAAATTATTACGAGATAATTGAGTAATTAGTGAAGTCCAACTTATAACATTCTTATAACAATCATCTATATTGGAAAATAAGAGCAAACTTTTAGTAATATGCCCAGAATTAGCGTATAAATTAAGGAGATTATTAAGGAGAAATGGGAAGGTTGTATAGCGATTAATGATGATTTGGGCATGAATTTGGGTAGCGTGTTGAATACTATGAATCTGGGCAGCTGCATTTAGTAGAGAATTGAGATGGGTAGGTGTTGTTTTACATGAATTTTGATGATATGATCTGGGTAGTGAAATTTGTGAAATTGGAAGAATGTGAAATCTGAGAGAGTGGTATTTGAGTGAAGAAGTTAAGCAAGATTTCATAGTATCAGTGACATGAAAAGAGTAGAGTGTTGCAGAAGCTGGACCAAATTTATGCCTTATGGCTTATGCTCCCATTTGTTTCTTCTGAGCGGTCAAGGTCTTCAAGATTGGTCAAGTTTCGGAACAGATGGCCACGGGCCTGAGCCGATTCTCTATCGGGAGTTCGGGACTCAGGTCAGGTGTAGAACTCGAACCCTAAAACAATTCGGTAACAAATTGGGTGAGATGGGTTGAGGACTCAAAGGCTTGAGTCGAACTGGGTTCAAAGTGCATCTGGGTTATACTTTTCTTATTCATGAAAATATTTTATCGCCTACACGTTTTTTTTTATAAGGACGGTTTTCGTCGTAATTTTGTCCTCATTATTCTTTTTTTTCTTTTTCTTTTTTGACGAGGTGACTTGGGCCGAGCCGTGCCTACTTGGGCAGGGCTAATTCACTCAAATGATTGAACTGGTGTAAAACGATCATATTGGCGAACTCTGTTTATTTAGCTTTTGTGAGGCTTTGATAAGATGTGAGAATAATGAAACCTAGATATGAGGCTTTGATAAGATGTGAGAAACCCTTTATAGACGAAACCATCGAAGTAATTTTTTTTGTTTTAAAAGGAGAAACCATCGAAAATTTGATACTTGGAGTACTCCGTATGATTTAGTGGTACTCCTAGATAGTGAGCTAGTCTTACTTGCTCACATGATCTATGATGAATTCCTCCGAATCTGTGAATTGAATTGGTCGACTTCTCTTCGACGAGAAAGTCTCCAACTCGACCATGAATGAATTCGACAATAGTTGTACAAACTTCAAAAGAGGTTTAGCTTATTCAATGAACCTCAAGATGTCTTAACGTAACAAAATGCATATCCTCAAAATTCAAGAAAAAACTTGATTTCATTGACGAGCAACCTTTGTGGTTTTTTTCAAAAAGTTGGATGTAACTTACAATGCCAACTTGATATGGACTCTCATTCACTCTTCTAAACTTCTTTGGTAAAATTTTGTTACAAGTGGCAAATTAAAAACTATGTTCAATGTTCAAAGATTTTACAGTATTCTTTGCATATACATACTATAAAAATAATGTGGTATGGATCATCACCTAATCAGTAGTCACCTTCATCTAAACAGGGCCAAATGCCCAAATGCACACTTAGTTTTCCAGTATAATCAGATAATGATCATCTCATTAGTGGTGTCCTCATAAGATGATTAGAATCGTGTTATGTTAGATCACACATCATAGCTAGCTACTCGCATTTTTTTCATTAGTTGTCATAATATATGCGTGATAAGTACGTTATAGTCCTAAACTCCTAATAGTTAAGCTAAGATTGAGATGTATTTTTGGCGTATATATTGAAGGTGCGAGCAGCGAGCTATACTATTGCCTACAAGGCTACACTGATCACCAACTTGTTTTTTTTTTCTTTGGTCATGACTGATCACCAACTTGTGATTACAAGTATTAACAATGATACAACTATACTAGTATGTATGTATCACTAATATTATAATAAGCAATTAATCATCAATAGTACGAGTCGCCAAAGTTCGTTGGGGATGAGTCCATATTGTGAATTTCATTACATCACAATAATGCAAAGAATATGATCGGAAAAGACAAAAGTAGTATGAAAAAATCCACATGTTGCTTCTCGGGTTTCGTTTAGAAGCGAATTAATTCATACATCAATTTACAGTTTATATAAAAAGTGAAAATTGACAACAAAAACACGTCCAGTCTCATACAATAGGTTGCATGATGTGCATTGTAAGTTGTAGTGATGAATTTGAAATTATTTTGCTGCTTTGCATGATTCGTTTTAAAAAAAAATAAAAAATAACAACTTCAGCTTCGATCAATTATATTAAATTCAATAAAAATAAATCGTATCTGATCAAATCATACTAGATCACATAGAAATATATATTTCCCCCGTATTGGTATTAACTCCCCTAAAATCAGCTAAATCTCAATGGATTCAATTCATATCAAATGCGTAAAATTAAATCCGACAAAATCAAATCAGATTATTAACTGCAAAATCCCTATAATGCCAAAAACAACCATACAAAACATGCATACATATATTACAAATTTCAAATCATATCATAATTACCTTCGCACCCAATAACAATATCAAACCAACGCGGATTAATTACTAATGTCGTCATTATCAGGAAGAGTAGCAGTTACACAACCAACTTTACTTAACCGCGTAACGCTCAGCTGAGCTGGTCTAATCCAACATTAACACGTGGAGTGTTACAGGGTGTTTAGTCTCTTTGTCTCTATAAATACCAACGGCTCTTGACTAAAAATGTCATCATCGTACTCCAAAAAAACAAACACTAAACTTCTTAGTTAATCAGTAATTAATCACCAGCAAATTTCTAATAACATGGGCAGCACAGCAACCTGCGTAGACATTATATTGGCTATTATTTTGCCTCCTCTTGGTGTGTTCTTGAAGTTTGGTTGCAAGGTATCTACTACTTCTCGTCTTCTCCTTCTCTTCCTCTTTTACGTACTCGATCTTCCACCTGTTACACGAGTTTTTAAGGTTTTTGGGTGAATTTCAAGATTAAATTTATACTTAACACTCTTAAGAAAATGCGTATTCTTTTAGTTATATAAACGTTTATGCATTCTTCGAATTCTCGAGGTGAAATTGTTATAGACTTATAGATCAACAATTTTACGTGGATAACATGGAAAAACAAAGATTCGTAATCTTTGGATTGATTGGTTTAGTAGTTTCAAGCGTTCCCTGGCCTTACAAATTTCAAGAAATTCAAGAACGTTATATAATACAAAAATATTAGGAGTCTATATCGACTATATGTTAGAAAAGTGAAAAAAGTGTCTATGCCTAATTTGTAGTAAAAATAATTAAAGGTGTAGTAAATTGTGTTGTATAATTTGGCAAATGATAATGGATTTTAAGGAAAGAGAGACAAGTAAGGATCCTTGATTTTGGAATTAAATCAATTCGAATTTTTTTCTATTGATGGATCCGACAATGTTGATTTTACTACCAATCTCATAAATTTACTGCAAATATGTTAAATTTACTACACAACCATTTTTTTTTACTGCATGTCATGTTTAATTTACCACACTTGAATACTTGATTATGGTATAGACAATTTTGCTACTGTTCTTATACGTACGTTACCTGGTCCTTATATTGCTTTTTTCGCACTACGTACGTACCCTAATTTTAACACACTAATAAAAATTTGATCTTTTGCTGCATTTAATTGATAGTTTTTGGGGTTTGATATATATGTGAATTAGGAGCAAGTTAAGTGTTAGTTGTTATACAGTATCATTATCTCTTATATATATTTACATAGAATTGACACAAAATGTGGTTTTATGCAGTGTGAGTTTTGGATCTGTTTGTTGCTCACCTGTTTGGGATATCTCCCTGGAATTATCTATGCTATTTGGGTTCTCACCAAGTAGTTACCATGTAAGATTACTTTCTTCTTCCTCTATTTACTTGAACAACTTTCATTTTCTTAGGATGACGATAAATCGATAATACAGGACTGTCCTCAAGACGGTTTAGGAGCTTATGGGTATTTCCGACTTCCCGTAGGATGTCGATAGTGTCTCTAAAGAAGTTCTAAACCAGATTGATGAATACGCGAAAAATAATTGATATATTGTATTATTGTTAAAACTTAAAAATGACCAATAATAAGCTAAGGGTGACAGTTCACCTACTAATGCTGTGCATCTTATGACTGTGGATTGGACCATGTTTCATGATAACGAATTGACGAATTAACAAATCGTGTTTACTGTTTACAGCAAAAAGCTTGCTAAATCATACACGTTACTAATAAAAATATGTAGGGTTAATATCTGATTAATCCATTAAAGCTACAAAATATTCAATCATATACTACTTTGTTATAAAGTTGCAGTCAATGAAATTTGATTCCAACAACAATGCTAATTTTTTAGTGTGTTTTTTTGGGCTTTGATTATAACCAGGTAGAGTGCGAAAGTGGGACTCTGCTCATTTGATGATGAAATAATTTTAAGCTTTTTTTAAGCTTAATCTCGATTGTTTAGTCTCTCTCTTTTTCCTTGATTATGTATCTTGAATTGATTTGTGATTCATTTTGACATTGTATATTAATGATCTCTTTATTTCCGTCTCCGAATTAGCGTAAAATCATTGTTTGGGATTGTAATTTGGTGTAATTTATTCAGTAACGATTAAAGAAATTAAAATCTCCATGTTTGGTTCAGTTGCGTCATTTTTTTTTCGAAAAGTTTTAATAGGTCAAAAACTTGTACACAGATGTTGGTTAAAGCTACAATATCGCAAATGCTAATTTGGCCGTAATTTAACTCCAAAGTGACTAAATAAAAATTCGCAACTCTCGTCATATTTCAAATTCAGCGCCAACGTATGTAACTCAACAAGAAAATCGAGTTCATGTCAAGTAATTTCCAATTCAAATTCACTTTTCTCGTTATAGTGACTCTTTCGCCTTGTTAACAAGGCATGATATTCTAACGATCTGAATGATACAATTGAATAAAATGGGCCATTAACAAATGTAAAGCAGTAACAATGGCGGCCCACTTTTCATTACATGGACAACGATAAAGACTTCTCTACAATACGTTTCGTTTCAACTGGGCTATATTGCCTCAATCATCATTTCCTCATTACTCTCAAATCTCAATTATCCGGCTTAATTTCAAGAGATTTACATCATAATGCTCTATCAAGATCAATACATAAGGTCCGCGGGCACAAATGCGCGCATAATTAAAGGATAACCTCTGAATGCTACTTCCGTAATGTACCCATAATGTCGCTCTTGACTGGTGAATATAGACAGAGAAATGCTGCAAGATGGTGCAAGAGTCCTGCGCGATTTGACAGAAATTGATAGTACAGTACCTAACATTCTCAGTCGAAAACAGGGGGGGCAATGATCAAATTGATTGTAGCAGGTCTTCATTCCTTAAAGTGCCATTCTCTGCGGCACATAGGGCAATGGGCTTGTGAGGTTTGTGAATTCACCCACTTCAAGATGCAATGTAGATGGAAGGCATGGTTGCATTGTCCCCAGACTGCAAGAAACAGATCATTAGTACAGCGCGGAACAAATGGTACAAACTAGATGTATAGATATGCACACTAAAGGTTGGAGCCCCAACTCCCTCAATTTTGTTCCGGAATGTTCAACAGAAGTCCACCAATAAAAACTACGGAAACAGAAAATTTACATGCTTGGAGTACGCCATGAAGACGCAGTAGCAAATGTTAACACTTCCTATGAGCTATGCTACCAGCTTATCAAAAACATGTCCTGTAGTCCAAAAACGATGCTATTATGCAGTACCCTGAAACAACGTGCAAAACTAATGACCTTGTTAACAAGAAAAAAAAAAGGCAAGAACAAGAAAAAGAATAAGAGAGACACAATGAAATATCAGTTTGAGAAATTAGAACACCACTGTATGAAATGAAAAAACGATAATGAACATAAGTGCTGGTTAAGAAATAGGGTCATGTTTGATTAAAACTGTTTTCACAATCAGTCTCACTGCAAACAAAAAAAAAGGTTTCTACCTATAGGCTATAGCTAATTTTCACAAGTTCTCCTGAGAATTAATCCCTTCATATTCATATTCAGTTCTCACAGATCTTGCTGATCAGAAGCGAACATCCAAATTCCGTGTGCTTCGTAAGAGTGCAGTCCTCTACAAGAAAATTGTCTCAGAAACTCTTATCATTGTTAATCCTCACTCTGCAATGACTAAGAAACAGATTCCTTTACCAAGGAGCTTTACTTTCATACTATTACAAGTCTGTCCGACCGAATGTACGGCACTGAGTATTGACCTGAAAAAAAGGGGTTTTGGAGATGAATTGTGGTGTTCCTTTAGAACGAGGGTCATGAGATGACATAAATCATCAATGTATTCTGAAAGACAAGTCTTCTTTCTTCAAACAATATGTATCAAAAGGTTTCACTTGACTTGTGGAGGTTACTCTCTCAGCATTATCATAAGCAGCATCCTCGCTTATACAATACAAGTGGTGGTCTAATTTATACTTCAGATCTTTTGAACATTTGTTTTTGACAATTCAACAGACATCAGAGTATCCATATGCTACGAAGTACCAACATAATTACAGCCATACAGGGCTATAGGATACAGGCATGGAATGCAAGCATGAAATTAGAAAGGTAATATCTCTACAGTCATTCATAAGCTATTTCAAAGTTGTAATATACTCCCTCTGTTTCTATTGGCCTCATTTCCACTTTGTGAAGTCCCAAATGATAAGCACATCCCTTACTGGAAAATGAAATCTCCAGCATCCTCGCATAGACATTAAGAAAATAATTCAAATACACCCAACCAAAAAAATAACTACTTTTTGAATTTCCTCGATTTTAACCATCTCAAACGCTGCAGTCTTTGTCTCAAAAACAACAACCCCTATACATATAGCTTCAAGCTAATTGGATAACAGGGCTATAGCTGGATATTGGGGTTCAAGATGTACACATAACCCCGGGAATTACAGAGATCCTGATCAACTCTTATGCTGGAAAACACTAACCAGCTGCTGTTTCACTACTTCAAATAAATGAGAACATGGTTTTAAGGTGTCATCTAGCTTGTTGAATTATTCATGGTAAACCTAAAATTTGGCCAAAGATGACATCTTCACCTGCTATACTTATGGCATATGGGAGACGGCACATGTTTGCACATGTTTGCACATGTAAAATCAGCTCTAAAAAAGACGCTCCTTCACAGTCGATAGGATCAAATAAAGAAAAGACTCCAAATGACTTGGCATTAGCTATCAAGAATCGCCATATGCAACTATGCGAGCAACGATGTTGCAAATAATGTGAAAATAATAGTCAATAAATTTATTAGCACAGTCCACAGCCCAGTAAATTAGTTAACAAGTTCTCCCATTGAGGGTAGCCCCTAATTGCATCTTGTTCCCACACTTATCAACAGCATACTAGTCTAAGAGAAGGAAGAATGAAGCACTCACTTAAAGGGCAGTCATCTCCAGGAAGTTTACAATCTGGACAACACCCATCAAAAGCCATCCTACATATTCCGCATGTCTCATCTTGAGCGTCCCAAGTCCATGAAGCTACAGCATGCCATTGAAGAATGTTGACTTTCATCCTCTTTTCTGTGAGGGGCAACCAAAGTTCAGTACAGCATTTAAGTAAAGTATTTGTGAATCCAAATATGTTATCTCATCAAGTTCTGCCCTTTAAGAAATGAATACTGGAACTTGGAATAATTGAACAATGTCAAAGCAGTAATATACCAACTTGACAGAAGCAATAACTCTTCTGCAAATCACACACCAGATCGATAAAATGGGGGCAATTAGCACATAACGGAGAGACATTTGACAGGGATTTCGAAACAGCTGTAGTAACACTTTTCACATCCAAATAAACCACAGATTTTTCATTTTTGTATGACGAATGTAACAACTCCATGATTTCAACTATAGAAAAAACCCACTTCATAGTTCATACCAACTAAAATTTCAGGCTCTCAACATGCTTTACAGTTTACACCTACAACACATCCACCCACATACCCATCAACTATGAAGATAGGGAGGAGGGGCAGAGGCAAGACCAGGGTTACCCCCTCCTAATCCCGAACTAGTATGATCGTATCAATACACGAACTAGTTCGATAGGACACGAGATAAATTCGGGAAATGCATCGAATTGGTGCAGGTATAGGGAGAAGGGGAAGAAAATAAAAACGAAACGCTTCTGGACGGTTGTGAGGTCATACCTGGTTTGCTGGTAAAGAAGCTTGCCGGAATAAGAAGCTCGCCGGAAAAGATGGTGAAATTTAAGAGCAATGAGAGAGTAAGAAAGATTTTTCAGGGAGGAGAGGCTCAGGCTGTGAGTTATTAGGGTGTTCTATTTTTCCCTTTTCATTAAAGAGGACACATTGGTATTTTGACTACTAGACATTTATCATTCATTTGCCACAACTTTACCCTTTTGCTGTTTCTACTGCCTAAAGAAACTTTGAATAAGATTCCAACATTTAATTACTACACAATCGTACTACGAATTCAGTAACCCTGGGCAAGACCTAAAAAACCTAATAAACTAGAGGAGAGAAGTAGGGATAGAAGAAACTTATACCAAGTTTCAGTGAGTTCCAACTGACACGTTAATGTCTGTTTGAGAGAGAGCAAGAGAGAGAGCAGAAGAGAGTGGAGGAGGAGGAGTACGACTATTTAAAAGTTCGAAGGAGTAAAAGTCAAAAGACCCAACTTTTATATTATTTGCGATTATGTGCTCCTATTTCCATTTCCAATGGAGTCAAAGACTAATTATTCGTCGGCTATGGGATATTAATGGAGTAAAGCAAAATGGCTCGAAAATCTGTATGTGCTTCCTATATTGTGAAGGTGCGCTTCTCGAAGAAATTTCATTATGGGTCACTCCTGCGCAGTCTTTCTATATTTCAATAGGGGTAAGGCTTGCGTACATCCGAGTATCCGACACCCCCTAATCCCGCCTTATGCAGGGAACCTTTAAGGCACTAGGGTAATGATGTTGTTGTTATTGCAATTTATGAGTTCACTTACCGGAAAGGTGCCTCTGTATAGAGCTAGTAGTTAAGACAGAATAAAAATGCAATCTGTCCAGCATACAAATCCTGCCTCATAAATGTTAAGATAGCATCCAGGTTGTAGTATCTTCTACATTTGTGAAACATATCATAAAATATCCATTTGAAATATGAAAATCAATCGGATTTATTATCATACGACTATTGAGAAATCTTTGAAATTGAACTAGTATGGAAAATAAATCTCTCGGATAACACAAGATTTTCCTAGTCTACACCAATAGAGCTGAGCAGCAACCCTCATCCTCAACATAATATCAGTATTAATTACCATATGAAAATCAAATCTCGCAGATAACACAAGATTTTTTACTTCATAACAGTTTTGAGGAGAATTATCAGCATCACTCTTCAGGTCTTTATATATATATAGATATGCTAAACTTCGTAAGATCAGGCATCACCTTTTGAGAAATTTCCCTAAAAAATGACTAGAAAGAAAGTAAAGCTTGCCTATATCATCAAAGACTCAGCCAGAAAGGCGACCTTCAAGAAGAGAAAGACAGGTCTGCTTAAAAAAATGGATGAGCTCACCACTCTTTGTGACGTGGATGGCTGTGCTGTCATTTACAGCCCATACGATAAGAAGCCAGCCGTGTGGCCTAGTACACAGGAGGCGAAACAGATTATGTCCAAATTCAAGAGGCTGCCAGAGATGGAACAATACAAGAAAATGCTGAGTCAAGAGGACTTCCTAAGGCAACGGGTGGCTAAAGCACGTGAACTATTGAATAAACTACAACGACAAAACCGTGAGAAGGAGATGAACTATGTCATGTATCAGTGCTTGACTAATTGGCAACTCTTGACAACTATGAATCTGATGGACCTATCTGATCTCAGGTATGTAATTGACGAGAATTTAAACGCTATTAACAAGCGACTTGATACCCTCAGAAACATGGAAAATCAAAACTCAAACTCAATCCCACCAGAGCTACCGGCAAATGAAGCAACTTTGAACGGGCAGAATATGACCGTGGGTCATGTTCATGCCATGCAAAGACAACAAAGCTTTACAGAAATGATGACGAGCAATACAGACTCCGATTTCCACACATTGGACTTTGGTATGATTGGTAAGGAAAACACAATCGTTCCATTTGGTGGTCACGAGTCGATCAGTGGTACGAGTTGGTCTAGCGCTTTCTTCCAATAAAGCGTAATTCCATAATCCATACATCAAAACCAATTTCTTTCTTATCCGTTATCCGATTTTATGTTCAATTTATCATTCTAGTTTTCCCTTATGTAATGTCGATTTCATATTGTTGTTATGACTCGAATTCCCCGAAAGTTTTAATTGTTTTGGTACCTCATCACATTTTCCCCGAATTTCACGTTAGCCAAACCCTAATCATTTTACGACTACGGATTTTGTTCTTATATTGTTGCATACCTCACTACATTGACTATTCCATACGGAATTTCATGTTAGCCGAACCCAAATCATTTTGCGACTACAGCTTTTGTTCCTATCGTTGTACAATATAATCTTACGACAAATCGATTCTGAAACTTGATAACCACGCCTTCACATTTCATAATTCATGTACAATTATACTAATTAATTAACAGATCAAATTAGCGAAAAATAATGACGATCAATCGAAATTTGGGCAAAGATTTCATAATAGCGACAAAAAAAATGAAAATTAATCGGAAATGAAATTATTACTAAGGAATAAAGAGAAGAACAGAGAGAAGAGTGATAATTACTTTTATAAAATGGCGAAATAGAGAGGCGATGACGGTGGCGGTAGCGGTAGCGGTGGCGGTGGATTAGCTTAGCCGCCTACTACGGTGGTCGAGCGTCGAGAACGGCGGCGACAAAGTGGCGGCAGAGCTGATTTTTGAAGGGGAGGGTTTGGCGGTGGGGTTGCTTCGGTAATTTGAAATTTTGAGTTCAATTTTGGTCAGTGGATCGGAGTAGAAACGGGTCCGGAATGGGTCTCGGACTTACATTGACGGATGTATTCGATTCGAAAGCTAATACTTAACATGGAGTATATAAGTGACCGTTTTTTTCCTTTTAAAAGAAAATTAAGAAATATTGAAATGTTGAGTTTTTGGCAAAAAAAAAGTTCCATACATTACGTGACTTTGCAATAAATGGAGTACTCCGTAATGTTTATGGGCGATGATTTTGTCAAGGCAGTAATTATTACCGTTAAGGCATTGAATCGGGTCCATATAATGGACATATTTGCCTTAGAAGATGTTGATTTGTTTTGGCAAAATCATCACCCATGTTTAAAGTCACGTAGTTCAACACAAATTTTGTGATAAGTTTATGTCAAAATTGACTAATAAACGAGTGGAATTTTCTCGTTAATTATTAAGAGCATATTGAGCTAAGCTAAGACGTTTAAAAATTGGCACTTAATTTTGGGAGAATCATGACGAGCATTTCTTACAAATTTGGGCGACAGTCTTGCACCACATCGCTAAGCAAATCTAGTGGGTCACAAATTGTCATATGTAGGGAGTGTTTATTGCTCTATAGTCCATCATAGGAGTCTTGCATATCATCTGATTCTAATTTTTTTCTGACCAATAATCACTGTACTTGGACTTGGACTTGGACTTGGACTTGGACCTTGACCTGAATATGAGGTTACAATTGGGTCATTCATGAATAATTTCAGATTCCAGCCACTAACTCTATGAAGACCAGACCCTGGCCTCAAAAAAAAAAAACGCATGAAGACTAGGGTGAAGAAAGGTAAAGATTGTAGAACAAGATACAAGAAAGTCCTCTAATTCTTCTTAGACTACAGTAAGTATTCCCACCTAATTAAAGCTAGCTTCAAAGTTTAAAATTAATGACCTTAATTGTCCTAGCAATACTCCGTATATATACTGTTGGAATCTGTCCATAGATCAATCATACTAGATCATAATGTAAGTCGTGAGGTTATATCGGGAATATAACATTCACTTATATGCGACCACTGCTAAATAACCAACTCAATCAAAAGTCTAAGTTGATGGTTGAGAATCCGAAAATGGTTCCGAAAATGATTTTATACCTTAACACGGCGCCTCATGTGAATAATGAATCTCTTAATATAAGTCAAGTTAAAGAAGTCTGAATTGATGGTTGGGGCGCATACAATAGTTTAACAAACACACTGAACTATAAAACCTCAAAATTTTATGGTGGACCAAGGGTCGAGCTGTTATATATTCGAAATGGTCTGTTATTCGGTCCATGCCACGCGAATTTAAATTGTAGAACTCTGCATGGCTACATGTAAAGCTTGGTTCATTAGTTAACCGATTAGGCCACATAATCAGGCAGAGCATGTACTTGGTGGGATACATGGAGTGAGACAAGAAAATGGGACATGTGATCCGCACTGTTGATTAAGCTTAGCTTGTTCGATTTGTCAATTACTTACTGAACTATAAAATAGAGTAAAAATGAGAAACACATGTCCATTTAATGTAGTAGCTTTAGTAACGCTATCTCATTATTATAGTTAAATAGTTCTCCCTCCCTCTTTTTTTGTTCTTTATGTTTAATTTGAAATTCTCTCACATATTTAAACCAAACGTAAATAAACAAAAAAAAAAAAGTGGACGGTTTGAAATTGTAACATTATTGATAATTCAAAGGAATGGATGGACCACGGAGTAAGTAGCTATATAGTGACAAGGAATGTCATGCAATCTTCAGCTGCACACTATATAGCAATTTACACGAGGAAGTATACTATAGCACGCTCTTTATTGTAGGGGGTATAAAGTGAGAAATAGATAGAAGAGAACGTTTGGATTTTCTTAGAAGAAGAAATATATGTATGTATGATTGATGATTACTACTAAAGAAAAGGAAGAACCTCTTTTAATCGTATCTTGCAGACCTATATATAAGTGTAACTTATACCCCTAGTTTATTGCCAGGGAGGAATATATAAGAATTAAGAAGCTCCATCCAATACTTGATGTTGAAGAGGAATTACGAATACTTAAAAGTTATTACTATTACTATGTGATTAATTATGCACTTATTGTATAAGATCAAGCTAAGGCATACATGATCAACAAAGTAAATTGCATATGATTATATGTAGTATTCAAGATTATTTTATTACTTGCGGAGTATATGAGAATCCTATAGTCCCCACTCGTCTACCACTAGAAATAATTAAAAGCGTGTTATAAAGCATATCATAATATACTACTTGAATTCATACAATATGATTTATGGAGGGTACAAAGTAAGTCGGAGATATAAAATGTTGGATATTGCTCATTTGTACATGTGTTCACGTAAACTTGTATGTAAACGATCAATATGAAAAGTGTGTGAAAATAAATGACTAATAAGATGATTTGTTAATAATACAATAATAATATATATTGTGATATCTGATATGTCAGAAATTAGAGGAAAAGCTATTTTGATAAATTCCTTCAATTCAGTAATTAATTAATATACGGTGATCAATATTCGATATGGTGTGGAAGAAATGATGAAAAATTTCTATTTGTTTTCAATTTTTATTACTTATAATTAAGTTGGTGCAAAAAATGCAATATACTTGCATAAAATGTGCACCATACGATATTGAACTTCTCTGAAAAACGATTTTCCAAACTAAAATTATATTCAATAATGGTGACTTGAAATAATAAACCCCATAACATTTTAAGGAAGTAGATGCATATGCATGTCATTATATAGTGGTATTAAAGTGTAGATTCTAAGTGTATATGGATTATGCGCCTTCTAAACTTAAAGCATTTAGCATAATCTAGAAAAAAAGGGACGAGACGACTTCAAAAATCGTTTCTACTAATCAACTAATTAAAATGTGTCCAGTTATATCATCTTAATTTTTGGTAAATTGAGTGTACATTTTGAACTTTATTTTAGGTATATTATACATATACTCCGCATATGATACGACGAATGCATGACGGTCTATATATATAGTATATATATATTTAGTTGCTTTTTGTCAATCAGAATTCCGGAGCTCAAAACCTTGAGCTATCTAGCAAAAGCACAATAATGGTTATAATGTGCAATTTTTATAAAATACGCAAGCACTTAAAAAAGGGTACAAATTAAAACAAATCATAAAAAGGGCCGGGGTTAGTTCAAAAGGGTAGTCTACCCTATATTTTTATGGATGGCTCTCCTTGTAGATTTTGAGAAAAGGAGAACACTTATACAGCCTGGCTAAGCTTATTGCTTCCTTCCAATTCAGCTTTGAGCAAACACAGAATATGTTAAGGAGAGTGACAGCTGCAGTGAGCAAAGAGAGTAGTAGTGAAATAAGAAGAGAAGAGTGTGATGATGAGTATCTTGTAGGAGACACTAGCTAGTAGAACAACAGTGTTTGCCCATTTTTTGGCAAGTATAGCCTGGAGGAACTTAAAAGAATTGTTTTATGCTGAAGTACCGTGAATTTTGCTACCAATTATCTCATGACAAAAAATTTATACCTTTTTAGTACGATACCGTTGTTCTAATTATTACCTCTTCAACTATGACGATATGTTTAACCTATGTTTCAATATATGTACTGTGTTGGATCGAAAACTCAAAATAATGTCATGTATGAAATGTAAGCTTGGTCATTAATTACTTACAAAGTTACAAGTAATGGTCGTAAACTCGTAACTCATGTGAATGGTCAATTTTAAGCCGAAGATAGCTCAAATATAGATAAGAACAAAATATCACACAATTTCAAATTCTCCACCGGAGTACATAACACTGGAAACAACGTGTCAATTAAAATTCCGTTGTTTTTTTGCTTGTTTTGATGTATCATGTGACATGTGACATATGCTTTCAGCTAGCTATCAGTGTGTCAGTGTAAGTTGCACGTACGTACACTTTTGTCTGGAAATACACCTAGAGCTAAAAAATGTGACATGCATAATAATCTTCCTATTTCCAAGTTGCATTCTTGTCTAGGCAAAGTGGTAACAAAAAGGAATTAAACTCAAGAAAGTGCAATTGCGATACAACATAATGGAAAAAAGTAGCGTTTTCGCCAAGTTCACCTTATTAAAAAGCTTGATAAAGATCTTCTTTTTTTTTTTTGACAGGGTGATAAAGATCTTCAAGTGTAGTTACTCAATGAATAAAAATGTTCCAATTGAAGAAGAAACTCCTTCCTTTAACTTTAATTATTACTCAATTTAATTTAAAAAAAAAAGATTGTATTCCATACTAAAAGTCACTTTGCTATTTTCGAGGAAATGAGTTTTAATCATCGATCATTACATAGTAGCTTCAATTATCATTATTATTGTCAATTTATCAACACTATGATAAGCCATATTTACAACTAAGTACATTTTGACGTTGATCAATATTTTCACTTAACCATATGTATAATTAATCTCAATCCCCAATTATAATTTATTTAGTTGATTACATTGTTATTATTCCATTACTATGTGATGATAAATTGACAATAATAATGATAATATATATGGCATAATTATTTTACTATTCAATAAGTATATTATTCATTTAAAAATCAATGATAAATCCTCCCACATTCAATTGGTGATCGATCTCATTGAAAAAATGCCAATAATAATATGATCGAGTTTTAAACTGGTAAATCCTCCCTCATTGAATTGGCAGAAATGGTACGTAAAAGCTAGTACATATATAAGTACAAAACAACTTGAAATAAAATGTGGCAAACAACAATATTATTTCACTTCTAGATCTAATTAACTTCTAGCTACATTTTGATATGTAACAGTCACACTTTTAAAATAAAATAAAAACAATACTACTCGTGTTTAGAATAAGGGGATATATATAACTAATAATCACCTACACCGATTATATATCCCCTTTATTCATTTTGGACCTCTACCTAGCTTAAAGATTTGATTTGAATTCCATCTAAAAATTAAAAGCAATAATTCTACTCTTATGTTCAATAAGAAAACTAAATAAATTAAGCTAATAGCTAGCTACTCCATAGCATGCATGACTCTTACATTAATTAAGTACGTAACGTACACATTACACTCTTCATTATTATTCTTATGGCAAACTCTCATGATAAGTTGTGAGGGATGGCCATAGTTTGAGCATCAAAGCGACGAGCCTCATGAAACTTAGCAATGAAGTCGGAAGCTTTCCGGTCGATTCCGGGTTCGCCAACCCAATAACCTCTGTCTTCATCACTAGGGAACACTTTCCTTCTTGGTGGCTCTTCCCAGTGATTGTATGCAGCTGCCTCAACCTTTCTTGCACTAGACTTTTTGCTTTTAAACAAAGAAAAAATAGAAAATGAAGAAGATTTCCTCTGCCTATTGTAATTTCCACCCATTATAGATAAATTAATTTTGAAATTATAGATTTTCTTGGTACAATTATTTTTGTTTTTTAAAAATTTAGTGATGAACAAGGAAGTTGTATTGGTAAATATATACTATTAATTAGTATGTAGTTTTTTTGTTATAAATTGCATGCATGTCTCTCTTCTCATATTTATACTAGGGGGCTCGGGGGAATCTAGAGATATGAACCGTTGGATCTCTTTTTGACGGCCAAGATTGATTTGGAACGTTTAATGGGGGGCATTACACATTTTTTTAAGCTATTTATGCTTAATGCTCTTTATATATGGCACCTTTATTTGGTGGATAGATATAGTAGTAGTTAAAGACTTAAAGATCAGTACGATAGAAAATTAAATAATAAAAATGCACATAAGTTTATGTTTAAACTTTGACTGATCCATCCAAAATGGTGGGTTATTTAGCAGGAATTTTTGTTCACTTGCCAATCTGCCATCCACTCCTACATACATATACCAGATTATCTTTCATTTCATGGATGCAAAAAAATCTAATATTTTGGAAATTTTGTGACACGATAAATTGACCGATTGACAACGTAATTGCATTGATATCGCCTTACATAAAACATGTTGCACATACACAATTTGAAACGTATATATAAACCATACTTTTTAATTAGTTATAAAATAAGTTATTTGGCTTTAGGAGTAACAATATGTATCTATGCCTAACTTGGGGCCATTTGCTTATTTGGTTGGAATTTTACCAGCCAAACTTGACTATAATTTCCTCGGGATTCTAGTCTATCATGCATCAATTATTATAGTAGTTTATAAGACGAATAGACTAGGATGCAAGAAACTTGGTTCATTGCATGTATATTTAAAGTATAGTCTTCGATCGAGAAATATATACATAATTATTATTTGGCATACACCCTACCCAATTTTGATTTTATTAGTTATATAGTTGCAACAATTTCAAGATTTCAACACACGAGCAACATGTTCTAGAAATTTCTTTATTTCTTATAGTAGTAACTAGTAAGGAGAAGTGCGTGATAAGTTAAAAAATTACTACGAGTACATGCTTTAGAATTTTCCCGATTCCTTGCTTAAAATGTATATACTCTATATATTTGAGCATCATTACAACACGTTTTCCAAAACTTAGTGAAGTATTAGCTAGCTAGCTAGCTAGCATATCAGAATTTAGCAATAATAATTTGGCACGTAAAAAAAAGGGGGGAAAAATTAACAATTTGGCAATTATGCATGCATTTGCGTTCGTTGTCCTATAATATGAGTGATGGCGAACTATTGACGATGATAATAGACTTAATAAAAGTTTCGGATATACTAATTAGTTTGTTCAGATATAATAATGTTAAAACTCACGAGAATTAATATTACCTTCTTTGTGTTGCCCGATGCAATTTTAAGTCGAACAAAATCCTAAAAAACTCGTAGCCGTGTTTTAGGCGTGTGTGGTGCATGCACCTAAGACAACACTGTGTGGAGCAATAGACTTTTTTTTTTTTTACTTAAAAGAGCGTGCAGATGGATTATCATGTCGCATTAGTATTTTAGTAGTACTCTGTAGTCGGCATGTATACCATACTCTCGGGACTATGTACTCCCGAATTTGCTTTTATGTACTTTAGCGGGGTTTTCATGTACTTTTGCAAGTTTTTCATGTACTTTAGTGGATAATTTATGTATTTTTGTGAATTTATGTATAGTTTTAGTCATTTGCAACCAAGATAGATTAATAAAACTTTGAATTGATATTTTTAGGTTCTAACCTATTTAAGTAAACATTTTTCATCCATTAAGAGACTCTAATGAATTGATAATCGATATTTTCATCTTTGTACTTCAAGATCGAGTACATCTTTGTATTATTCAATATTTTTATACTTCCAAATACTATAAATATTAGCAAAACTATGCGAAAATGGTTTGATGTGTAAATTTACACCGTTTAAACAAAGAATACACAAAATTGTACTTAAAGTACATTAGATTAGAGTAAAAGTACATCAACTTCTATGTTAATGTACACAACCAGATAAACGAGAGTATGTACTTTCGGGTGTATACAATAATTTTCCCTCTGTAGTATATAAAATATTATTATTCGCTTCATAAATAGTATGTAGATCTAGAGACTGGGAACCTCAGGTCGATATCTTTATTTTTTTTTTTTTCGACAGAGATATTAATTAACACACTAATTTACAAGTTTTCATTGTTTCTCTTTGTTTTGGTTCCGTCTTTGTAACAATGATAAAATAATGTAAGGATTTGGTTAAACACGTCTATAACGCCTTGTATAACATGCATGGTTGGAACTTGGAAGTACGTCTTGACACAACCTTGATTATATATACCTAAAATCGTACTACTATGAGCCTAAATTATTAGATCAGCCACCTTAATGTGATCTTCTGAGAAATTTAATTATTCTTTTTTGTATTGAATGTGTCTGGAAATGGAGTAAAAATCCTATAGAATTCTCTTAGAGTTTAGAAAAGTTTATGCATAGTCCTAAATTATATAATATTCAAAATACAAATGGCAATGAAAAATGCCTAAATAATATGAAATATTGTTAATGCCATCGTGCAACGCTCGGGTTTTAAACTAGTACGTCATATTTATTCATCTAATTAAACGCGTCAACAAAATTTCACACCCATTTTCAACTCACGTCGTGTTGTGCCAGCTCGACTCGACTCAACTAGACTCGACTTATTATTGACCGAGAAGTCAAAAAATAAAACTCGAGTGGTACGAGAGAGAAACTCGGTGACTCGGTGCGCATAGTCCTTCCTGAGTTCCTTCATTCGTTCCTGGTAATTTCATTCGACTTCCCAAATATCATCTTTCTTTCATACTCGAATTTAATTCTTTTTGTTGAAGTTTTCGATTATTTTTACGTGTTAGATCTTTAATCGCTTCTATTTAGGGCTTCTTCATCTATTTGATTGTCCCAATTTGATGAAATCAAGTAAAGCTGATTTTGATGAAGTTAATTTTAGGGTTTGAAGTTGTTGTTTAATTTGATTTCAGTAGCTTATGAATTAGATCAATTGCAAAATTTGGGGCTTTTGTTGTTAAATTGTAATTCATGTCTATTATAATGCTGGGTCTTGGGAAAGATTGGGGCTTTTTTGGTTTTAGTGGTGTAATTTTGAATATATCGATCGTATAGATAGGGTTTGAAGGAGTGCAAATCTGAGAAATTTGGGGAATTGGGGAAGCAAGATTTGATTTTTCATGCTTTGACATTTTGGGTATTTTTTTGTTTGATATGTCACTGATTATTGTCTGGATTAGAAGTTGAAATTAGGGTGTGTTGGTTGAATTTGATTCAACTAAATTTGTTTTAGAAGGAGATGTAAGAAATAATCACGACATTCGAATTGGAGAAAAGTTAGTTGTTGCTGCTGCCCGTAACTTTAGAGCTAAGGTATAAGCTTGGGAAGGGTTCACATTTGTTTTCGAGACTTGTTAGTTATTACTGTTGCCCATAACTTCAGTGTCAGGGATTAGTTTGGGAAGGGTTAATGTCGTTTGGATCGATTGTCAGAGAAAGGAAGAGCTAGGGGCCAGTGTGGTTGAGTGGTTTGTATAGGGAGGCGAGAATGGGAACCATTAAGTATGCATAAAATAGAAGATCGATGTTTGATGTGCAAAGGCTGGTGGTTACACTGTTGATGATGATGGTGGTGATGAGTATGAGAAAAATCAATGAAATAAGAATGAACTTTGGTCTTGCATCTTAATCTTCATCTTCCTCCCTATAAAGTTATACAGCTGCTGCTAGATTGCCTGGATTTAGTTCGCGTCTCTATCTTGTTGATGTTGGTAGTGATTTGCTAGGTGTGGAAATGTAGCAATTCCATAGTATCCATATGCAACTTCGTGTGGCTGCTATAATCTCACTTAGGATTGAGTGTCCAGTGCTTATGTGCTTTCATTCATTCGACTTCTGCCATTTCATCATAATGATGATGCATGTTTCAGGATTCTGACCTAGGGTAAAGTAACTATTGGTTAGTTCTCCACATCCATGTCGGTTTGTCGAGTACCTGTATACTTGCTTAGGGTTCTATGAAGACATTAAGAAGCGCACACTGTCACTCCACATCCAAATTTGTAATGACATAAAAGTGAAAAACCTTGGAGTCTGTTTTCGTTAATGGTGCAAATTGGGATTTTTTGGTCTGGCTTCTTTCTGGTTACTAGACCATCCAATTACTAGGTGGCGAGGCAATATTCATAATGAAGGTGCAATTTCAACCCTTCTCTCTCCTCCGGAACTGGACGGTGGGAGAGGATCTTGATTCCATCTTTTGGATAAGAAATTGCGCTTTTGACGTTTGTCCTACAATAGGTTGTTGATGGTGGAGAGTTGACTGTGCCATGTCTGGTGTAGTAGAAACATAAATTTGATTCATTTATGTTTGGTAGTCTTGCCCTCTATACACCCTTGTGGTGGGATCTTTCCCTGGACCTTCGCTTTGCAGGGACGCCAATGTGCGACTGGGTGCCTTGTTTTTTCTTACGTTTGGGTGTCGACATGCATTTGGAGATTTCCCATTGGCATCTCTCTTTTTTTTTCTGTAATGAAGCTTGTGATTTGTGTTGTTATTGTCATCTTGCAGGATAAGATGGACTACCGATCAAACATCAGACGTATAGAGGCAAGTATGCGAGAGCGAAGACAAGTGAGGGAAGAGGTATAGGATTTACTCACTAATGTTTACTCTGCTTAGACTGCTCAATGGGAGTTTCTCTCAATGTTAAACTGAAACTCCACCTACATTTTCTTTCTGAAATTCATTTCTGATTCAGATTGCACATATAGCTTTCTGTGCTTTATAAAATATAAATTTGTATTTCGACTGTATGTATGTTTTGCCTACTAGGATGTGGTTCGTGAGGATACTGGTGAAGAATTTTGTCTGCCAATCAACCATAGGCCTACTGAGAATGTAAATTTAGATAATGTTGAACAAGCATCTGAGGACAGGCAATTGTCATCGTCGAATATAGGGTTCAGGCTTCTGCAGAAAATGGGATGGAAAGGGAAGGGGCTGGGTAAAGATGAGCAAGGTACGCATTTCTGAAGTATACCGAGAGTTTGTAGATGGTTCAGCTGTACCCTGTATCTTGTTCTTATTTTCCCAATAGTTTATCCATTTCTTTGATGGTTCGAAGATTCGCTCATAGTCTAATGGTATTGGTATTAGCACCTGCGGGTTGCAGTTTATTCAATTACTGACAAATATGTTATTTTTCTTTGAACCCTTTAGGTATCATTGAGCCAATTAAATCTGGTATCAGAGATCCCAAGCTAGGAATTGGAAAGCAGGAGGAAGATGATTACTTTACTGCAGAAGAGAACATACAGCGCAAGAAGTTAGACATTGAGGTAGAAGAGACAGAGGAAGTTGCAAAGAAGAGAGAGGTATGCCATCAAGTCTTACGACAATTTGAAGTTCTGCGAGTATCAGTCATATAAGAGTTAGATAAAGTGGTTTGATTCTTTACTCGTTTTGAAACATACATATAATTACACAAGGCAGCATATATCATATATGCTTGTCTTTTGATGGGAATGGTATAGCATAAGCGAACATCCACTTTGGAAGCTCTTGAGAATTTCCTGCAGTTTTTATTACCTGGTGGGTTCTTCTGCTGCTTCGTGCACATATTGAAATCAGGTGATGGCAGAACGGGAGCAGAAAATTCAAACCGAAGTGAAAGAAATACACAAAGTTTTCTTCTGTGAGCTCTGTAACAAACAATACAAGCTGGCGATGGAGTTCGAAGCTCACCTGAGTTCCTATGATCATAATCATAGAAAGGTAGCCACTGAAGTTCATTTACTGTTAAATGGTTCCAGCCTTTGTCGATACGTGTCATCTCAAATTATAACTCGTCTATGTAATTATGTTTCCAGCGCTTTAAGGAGATGAGAGAGATGCATGGTAGCAACCGTGATGATCGACAAAAGAGAGAACTGCAACGACAGGAGAAGGAAATGGCTAAGTTTGCTCAAATGTAGGTGCTTTCTCGTGTGCTTCACTGCAGCACACTGACAAGATTTCTGTATCTTATACTGTATATTTGTCTTCAGCACTGATGCCCGCAAGCAACAGGAGCGGCAAGAGCAAGAACCATCTGAAAGTGCTGCTTCAACTGCTACAAAAGGGGCTGGTTTACCTGCCGATACTGATCAGCGGAAAGCACTTAAGTTTGGATTTTCTGTCAAAAGTGGCACGTCTAAGGTATGTCTATTCCTGATATGTTCAGTGCATGCTAATTTGTGAATTTGTACTTTAAGGTTCCTGATCTGCTTTCTCTGTGAGAACTTAAGCTTTGCGTTTTTTAGTGTTTTCTAGCTTCACAAGTCCTGTCTGAACCTTCCTGGCAATCTTGCTCTATATGTGAGCTACCAATCTGGTCTTTTGAGCTGTGAGGTTCACAAGAGAGAAAATGGAGGGTTTAAGGCATAGATTTTATATATTACTTAAGTATCAATAACCCTTTTTGCTTTCATTGCACGAGGAGAGAATGGTAGCTTGGTGGGGAGAGAGAGAGAGTCTCTTTGATTGGGGGGGGGGGGGGTGAGTGAGGATGCAAACAAACTTCTTTCGGTTGTTATATATTTAAGTTGTTCTCCGCAAGTGCTCGTTGATTTAGCTTGTATCTATTCTGTCTTACAACAGAAACCAGTTGGTGCTGCTGCAAAGAAGGCGAAGGTACCCGTGGCCTTAATTTTTGGTGATGACAGTGATGAAGAGCAGTCATGATTGAGAGATATTCAGGACACCAAACAGCCTGTTGCTCATCATTGGATTACAGAAGAACTCCACATGCATGTGTGAAACCAAAACTGTTGTTAATTGATATTTGTGTTAGAGTTTCAAACATCTAGTCTCCGTTGAACTGAAGCGAATGCTATTCTGAATTTCTGATCGATATCTGTCTGTTGTACTCTTTTCTCTTAACGGTCTTATCCTCAGTGATTCCTCTGTAACAATTACTTGTATGACACCCTTGTTAGACATCACCAGTACCTCTTGCAATATGTTAGATCTCCGGTTTTTTAGATGAGCGATGTGCTTCGAGTATAGTTCAAAGGTAGATTTACTTCCATCTCTTCAGGATTTGAACTGATCATAAGTTCTTTAAAGTTTGTTGCCGTAGTACCCAGGATGGTTGTATACTCCTAGCGTAAGACATTGCCATGACTACTTATCAAAGAAACTTAGTTCTGCAAGAAGGCAGGACAAAGGAAATAATAATCCAGAGAGAACGGATTGCTCCACGCGCCCTTCTCTCAGGCGCGTGGAGCAGTCCTCTCTGGTAATAGTGCTACTCCAGGAGAATCATCGTCAGACTATATTCTCGGATTTACTAGACTGCTTCAGCAAAACCCACTCGCAAGCTATCAAAATCGAAAATGGTATGGTACGCAGCCATGAAAATGTTTCCGAAAATCCTGCACATAAGAAGCAAATTTTATTACGTTCCAAGGCTGAACATGAAATCACATCTGTACTCCGAATATGTACCACAGTTGAATATATTAGAGCATACCATGCGCCTGGGGAAGCTGGCAGATCCACTGCATAAAACTGGCTCCGGCAAATCGTGCTCTTGTTGTCTTTGATAATGCGAGTGTACTGAAACGGACGACATTAAAAATCGTTACTTTTCTGCGTTTGTCGAGGGGAGGGGGTTGTTGCTGGCTTTCTGCAGACTGCAGTCCATGTAAATACATATATGGACGTAGGTATGTGAACGTTCTTTTGAAGTGGGTAAAAACGCAGATATACTACATTTCAGTGAGTGGGATTCACAGACTAACCTGTCTAGGAGTCAAGGTGAAAGGTTTATTTCCAATCGTCAATGTCAAGTTTGGCATGTGTCGGATGTGGTCGCAGGGGACGACCACATCTCCTTCAGGAGCCGGAAAGCTATTGCAAAGCTGAAGGGAGAACAAGAATTTTTAAATTCTTAGTACAAAAACCTGGTTTCCGCAGGACGTAATGTAATGTTGATTCTGAACAAAGGAACTATTAGTGAACAGAATGACCTTGCTGACATAGTTCACTGCCTGATTTTTGGAACTTCCCTGTTTCATCTGATTCTGTATCCAAACTACAGCCAACTGACAGGAACTGCATATCTGGTCATCCGCGGCTGATGACAGGAGTTGTCTCATGCTATATGTCCCCTGAACTGTTTTGATATCATTGCTGCAAACCAGTTGGATCGTGTGAGGATTAATGTGGTTTGAAGAGTTCCTAATTATGCAGGCGAGTTGCCCGCCTCAATTGAACTAAACAATTTGTTGGGATACTGTCATGAGCAGAGGTAAGACTGTATAAAAAACTTCCTGACCTTTGGTGTTGAGCCCCAAGGTTGAGACACATACTGAGCTGTGAACATATATTTTCTGGAGTTACCTGCAGGGCAGGAAATATCCAAGTTCAGACAGCCTGCTCAAACCTTCAGTACTATTATCGAAAATTTGGCACAGTAAAGGGGGAAAGGATGAAGAGACCCTTGCTGCCAAAAGCTCCCATATCAGCATTCCTTTCTGAGAAATTACTTCTCTGCACTCCTTGTTTTCGACACCTTCTGCTCCTATTACGTGGTTGATTTCAACGGCAATAGCCTGCCAATTTACGAGATTTGATAGTACTGTAAGTACAACAAATTAGGTTTAGGACTACCTTAGTCCACATGGAAAAGAAAACAGGATAATCAGTAGCAGGCTGCAGCTTTGCAGTATTGTTAGTGCAGCTGATCAACTGATCAAGTATATATGTATTGGTATAGCATACTGTAGGAGCAGCGAGTAATGGTGACCCGGTGTCTAAGATAACAGGGCAACCCTCCTGACAATAACCTACATGGAGTGAATTAAACAGCTGATAAGTTTTTGGTAAAAATTTCGAGCTAAAAAAATCATGCATAAACAAGAACAGGAGATGTAACTGATATAATGATCTTAGATTTTACCAGTTGAGTGTTCACCACTGAAGAATTCTCCAATTTCAGTCTGGAGTAGCAATATGAAATAAGATTAAGCTCAGTCTAAGTATAAGAATGCAATTATATTCCCTAGATACCACAATCTTTCTCATGTTTTTATGTTTAGCTAACCTGCCATAAACCATTTTGGTTTACAGGAACATATGTATGTTCTCCCTTGAAATGTCGGGGATCGGCTCCTCCAAAAACCATTTCTCCTCCTGATTCTGCTCCTAGGTCCATGTTAAAGTGCATTGAGAAAACCTTCTTGGTTATTAGCCCTTGTTCTACCATAGCATGCCTACATGACAGTAAAAGATCAGCAAACATAACAAAGTACATGTAGATTTCTCAAACATAGAGTGGTGTATAACAATGTTGGTTACCATATTGGTTTCACATTCACATCTGAGGTCTGTTGAAATCCAAGCCCTACTACACCATCGAATTTAGCAGCAGCCAAAACCGGGTTTTCTTCTCTCGTTACCTCAACGAAAACCTGCACTTGGAGTACTGGTTAACCTACTCGACTCCAGGGTCAAATGTGAAAAAGGACTTAAGACAGCCAAAAGACCAGAAAACTGAACTGAAGGCTACATTACCTGATTCTTAACAAGAAGTTCTCCAATTCCAACACTGTCCCGGCTGAGGAAACCATTAAGTAATTGTTTTGTGGTTCCATAAATGATGTCATATGGAGTTCCTGATGAGTTCATTATTTGTACATGAAAATATAGGATTACACATCAGAAGAGATGAAATTCACATGAACACGAAATTAGATTGCGCGGTTGCAGAGCTACCTATATTGGCATATGAACTTGACTTGCTTGAACTGTACTTGGAATGTCTGTCACACGCCTCCTACAATACAAACATTGCTGATCGAAACGAATATACACATTCTTATTGAAGCGCAGTAAATAAGTTCAGGTAAGAAACACCAATTTGCGAAAACTTACAGAAGAAGTGCACTTTGACGAAGGTACCCAAAGAATGGGAGTTGAAGTATCAAATATGACAGCAAATTTCTGAGGTGGTGAGCCAATTTCAATTTCTCCATAGAACTGCGCATTCTTGTAATTCTGCAAATGTATTATGTCTGCACTTGAATTACCAGCAGAATTCTGCAAAGAGAATCTTCTGAGAGAAATCTTTACTAGGGCATTTGTAGTGAGAGTAAGGCAACAGATTATGTATGTCCATAGAAAAAGAACATGAAATGTGTGTTTCTAAGACATTTTCTCAGTAGCAGAAATCTTGAGAGTGAAGCTAAAAAAGAAGGGAAGAGATAGAGAGCGACAAACCAAAAGTCCAATGTAAAAGTATAGATAAGTTGCGCATAGAAAGCCACTCAATTTGTAAACATACTGTAGACAATAAATGCAACAATCAAATATCTAAAAGAAAGTCGGGTGAAGAGAAACATGTAATAATTCACAAAGACGGGTAATGTATCACCTGGTAACGCTCTATCGAATTGGTTATTTCCTCGAGCCTAAAAATGTTTTCGGTATTGGTGCAGATAGTTGATAAAAATAAGTAACAGTCAGAGGGAAGTTAAGAGGAATTTTATCTAGAAAAAGCACAAATTTGCTACAAGAGTACTGAGCAACATGTCCGGATTACATATTTACATGGATTTTTATTCAACAGAAAGTAAGCTTTGTATGAATTCTCTGTTCTCAATCTAAAACACCTAATACTACTAATACAGATGCGGCTACAAGTGGTATAAGTAGCGACTAGCAACTATATGATCTAAGCAGCTTCAGCAAAACCCAGCTGAAGGTTACCATAGTCGAAGACAGTGTGGTACGCTCCCATGAAGACATCTCCAAGGATCCTGCAATATCATTGTTTCTTGTTAGAACAAGCAGAAGTCACATCAAGAAGCAAAAAGTGAGAGGCGCTATCCATTTAATATTACGTGCTTTCTAAAGAACTTACCAAAGCGGTCCTCTAGGAGGAGGCACATCAAAAGCCATGAACCCGCTAATGCAGACCTCTGCAAAATCTGTTCCGGTTTTCATAATGTACTGGAAGTTCAAAAGAGTCATTGTCACAACACAAGTCTCACAAAAAACAATTAGGAAGGAGAGACAACAAACTAAGTGAAAGAGCAAAGTCTGAAGGGAGTCATATGGCATAAAGGATGAGAGTCCATGCCCAGAAACTGAACTGAAATCACTCGTCAATGTACCAAGACACTAAGATTCAGGCACGACAATGATTTAAGTTGAAGATGAAGTTGACATTTGTTTTCCTATCATGGGATGAAGTCAAACCTGGTCAGGAGTTAGCGTGAAAAGCTTATCTCCAATTGTCAATGACACGTCTGGCAACTCTGAGATGAGGCTACAATCAACCACCGATTCTTGATTTGGACTAGGGATGCTCTCACAAAGCTGCGCAAAGTCAAATGCTTCTTGAGATCCAGGCATTTGATGTAAAAGGTCTAACAAGGTAATTTAATGGTGGTGTCTGAGCAGCGAAGGTGTGAGGAGCACAGTACCTTGTTCACATAGTTCAGTATGGACTCCTTGGTCTTAGCTTGTTTCAACTGGTTTTGCATCCAAACCACAGCCATCTCACAAGCAGTGCACATTAAGTCACTTCCTTGGGTCGAGTTCATTCTGTTTTCTCTTTCTACCACCGTTTCAATACCAGCACTGCGAAAGAAATTCCATAATAGGGGTAAGTTTCCTTTAGATTGATTCAAAGAGCTTCTCACCGTAATCTAAGAAAAATTAGGGCCTTAGGGGATATCCTTACCTGACATACTCAGCCCCATTGAACATGCAGAGGCCAATCTGAGAACATACTTTATCGGGCTTTACCTGCAAAGTTGAAATCAGAGTCTCCTGTCAGAAATTACATCACAGAGAATAATGTTCATACTTTTTAGGAGATCAAGGAACACTACAATTTTAATGAAAGAGAAAGGAAGTAGAAACAGACCCCTGAGACCAAAAGATCCCATATCATATCTCCATACTGAGAAACAACATCTTTGCACTCATTGCTGAAAACACCCTGGGCACCAATAGCGTGGTTGATCTCCGTAATGACATGCTGAAATTTACAGAATCAGTATCATCGCTTGAGCTATTTAAATTGCATCAGAAGGCGTATTAACAAAAGGTGTGCCATTCATTCAACCTCCACTGAGAAAGACTTACTGTTGGGCCAGCAAACAGTGATGTTCCTGAGTCCACGATAGCAGCACAGCCCTCAGCACAGAAACCTAAAGCACATGAACTGTAAGTTTTGGAAAATCCTGCTAAGGGGTTAAAAGCAAAGTCTCCAAGAAACCGTGAATACAAAGTTCTATTAAAATGTACAGAAGAAACTGCCTGTGGTGTCTGTTCATATAAAAAAATAAAATTAATAGTATCCTGCATGCAAACTGGTTGCTTGGTTTACTTTCGGAAGTTGGATTATCCATGCAGTCATTACTCCATGAATCACGAAGAGTTGCAGTTCCCATGGAATTTCTACTAAACTAGATGGAGACTGTAGGAGTAGTGAGTGACTTCCCCCATTCTGTAGGAAATAGCAATATGTATGAGATTCTAATCGTTGTGAACAGTAGAGTGATTACCTACTTCCCGGCAACTTGAGTGTTAAACGAAAAAGCATAACACTCCGTTCTCTTTCACCTGAATTGTGTGAATATCGGAGCTAGTCTAAAACTATAACTCAGTAGCATGATCTAAACTTTACCTGTTGAATAGTTGCCAATTAGGAGATCACCCATTTCAAACTGCAAACAAGCAAAGGTGTACATTAGAAAAGTCTGTCACTAAGAGAGAAAAGAAACAAAAGGAAGATACTACTCTGAACAAACTGCAACAGACAGCAGTACATTTGATCACATTCGTTACTAACCTGCCAATAACCCTTTGTGGTCAAAGGAACGTAAGTATGCTTCCCCTTGAAATGTTTGGGATCAACCCCTCCAAACACTATCTCCCCTCCAATTTCAGCTTCTGGATCTCTATTGAGCCAGAATGAGAAGACCTCCTCTTTAACAAGTTCTTGTTCAACCATGTTATACCTAAGGTATGATCAGGAGACAGCATTAGATGGGAATGATCACGTGAAGAGAATAGATATGGAGCTTCAGGTTTACAGGTTGCCTTACCATACAGGAGTAACATTTTTCACTGAAATCTCTTGAAATCCAAGTCCTAATATACCATCAAACTTTCCAATTAGAAAAGTAAGGCTTCCTTCTCTAGTTGCTTCGATGAAAACCTGACAGAAAGGACCTTTAACCAGAGTTGTACAAAAAAATTCACTGGTACTTGTGGGAAAGGCTGCAGCTCAGACAAACCTGATCCTTGACAGTAAGGTCTCCAACTTCCACATGATCTTGACTGAGGAAACCAGAAATAGATCCAGATCCATAGCTGATTTTACAAGATTTTCCTACAACACACCAAGGTCAGCCATATTTCGAGGTCCCAACTCAGTTTATATTGACAGAAATGTAACATGAACATTACCAACACTAGTGTATGTTGTCGACTTTCTGGACTTGTACTTGGAGTGGAAATAACACGCGACCTGCACACAGGTAGCAATGAGGCAGGTGATCCAAACCCACATCAGAAGCACAGAAGAAGTGATAACTCACCGAGAACAAGCATTTTGAAGACGGGACCCAAAGATTAGAGCTTCCAGTGTCAAATATCACAGTAAACTTCTGTGGAGGTGTCCCAATGGCAATCTCTCCATAGTATTGAGCCCCCAAGTAATCCTTCAAGTACACTATGTCCCCATCTGAATTGCCAGATAGCAGCCCTTCCCTAGCTTCGTGATCCAATCCCATCTTTCTCACTACTCTCATCGCACTAACAGTATCACGATCTAAGGGACGCTTTTTCAGGTTGATTCTCACCAATGCCTCAGTGGAGGGAAAAAATTGGGAACTTATCAGCATCAAAACCCACAGCAGTAATACATTCTTGACAACCATTGTTGGAGAGAGACCCTAACAACAGATAAACATCACCATTTAGCAAAAACAGTCCAGTTGAGTCAGTTCCCAACTACCCGTTACAGAAAAGTAGAAAATAATGTTTCCTGACATGATTATAGGCATATGAACTTGCGTCTTGGGCAATTTATGTTTGAAAAGACACACATATCAGAGGCTCCTAAGGCCTACGAGGGTGCAAGCAGGTTGATATACCAAAGTTCAAGAATAAATATTAAGCTCAAGCTTCCAGGCACATCTAAAGTCTACCTCAAGGAAATGAAAAAAAAAATCAAGAACACAGAGAATTGGAAACTAGAGACATCAACATACTTGCTCGGTTGCTCTTATATCACCTATAGCGAAGAGGTATTGTCGTATTGAACTTAGCTTGAAGAACACGAACAAACTAACTCACTAAAATCAAGTGTAATCCATCACACCCGTTGCACATAGAAAGACTATTATCAAGGATCAGCTGAAAAATACAAGCAAAATACCAAGGTGCAAAACATACAAGCAGGCTAAGAATCACCTAAGCTCAAGGGATAATTCTAATCTTTTGATACTTGGGTATACTTCTGTAAAAAGTAATCAAAAAGCAAGAGAAAGCTTGAATCTTTAGCATTTTTGAACAGGTTTAAGACTGTCAAACAGACCAATAAAGATACTAGCAGCCTAAACAAGGTAATCAAAATCAAGGGTGTTGTTAAAAACTCTAAATCACATGCCAAAGGATGAATTACAACAACTATGTGGGTGATTTCCAAATGATTTTTTTTTTTCATTTCTTGATTACAACAACAATACTTCAAGGAAAGTTACAAACTTTCTCCAAAATGGTTAAGTATCGTCGTGAGAGAAATTCAAACTAAACGTTAACAATCGGGAAAAAAAACGGAGGAAGTAACCCAACACTATGATTCACTAAAATGAATGCTAATATAAAACCCAGCATCAATCATATTACATGAATTACACTGTACTAATAGTATAATCAATACAAAAATAAGCAAAAATACAGCAACGAAAAATAAAGTTCATACCAACATCATCCCCAGGTTGTAGGAAATGATCAGCAAAAATTCTCTCTTCTAGTAGAAGTTTCCTACAAAAGATGAACCAGAGTTACAAGTAAGTGATACCTTTCTCTCCTCACACAAAACAATTGCAGCATATAAATTTGTTTCAAGCGGCTGGGACCCACTTGAGAAATTTCGTCCTATAATAGTGATAAAAAAAATTAGAAGGATTATCGGATTATCGGATTATTCTTTCTTCTGGGTGGTTATTCCTAATTGCTTAACTTGTATGATCACTCTTTTAGTCACTCTCACAGTAATTTTAATCTTATCTTTAATTATGTCCGTATATGTTGACAGTATTTTTTTATTCTCGGTGTTGAAACCTCAACCGTTACAGAGTTAACAATTCGTACACCGTAAATTGATGATAAAAGATTAGATACTCTTGCAATATAAACGTATTTTTACGAGCTGTTTAAACAAAGTTCGAGAAATTATGGTGTAATACGAGTGGTAGGGCTTATTGGAAAAGGCAAGCCAAATAGCCAATGCAACATGCGATTCACGAGGGTCCAAATCCAATGCCCAATGTTGACAAATAACTGAATAAGTAAATAAAAGTGAAAGAACGTGGAAGCTTCTCAATCCAACATTTCCAAATGGTCCATAAATCATTGTTTGTTGGGCCTCATAGATGCTAATTAGTGAGTAGTTAGCAAGATAGTTGGGACTTAAAAAGAACGGTAGATTAGAGATTCGTATTGGTTGTTTGGACGCTACTTAAATCTCAAGTTAGAGAATAGATGTTACTGAATAATTGTGATTTGTAAAAATATAGATAGTGGAAAAACGGATTAACAATATTTCACACCAGATAAGACTAGTATCTAACTTCTTCACCGAACCCAAGATTCCTCTTCAAATCATAATCTAATGCTGAACCACTACGAGCCCTTCCAATTTCATAGTTAGCCTCTCAATTACTTTTTTTTTTAAAATAAACTCTCAAATTTAACGTGGACAAAAAAAGCTTGTGAGTGACAAATGACAAGTCTAACAACCAACTTAAGCACATACACCCGCGAGTATGTTTTTGTTTCTCTTATGTGCTGTGAAGTCTACTCTTTTTTTTTTTTTTTTTTTTTTCCGGAAAATTCCCGTGGTGACCCTGAGTTTTGCAAGATTGCATGTGGTGATCCAAAATTTAAGTTTCTGCACACGGTGACCCTGAACTATGCATTTTGTGCACGTGGTGGCCCTATATGTTAACGTTGTTAGAAGTCTGTTAAGTTTTTGTCAAATTAAGCTCTAATATCTTCTTTTGGAGGTAGCAATTAGTTATTTACACCTCATCCAACATTAATTTAATATCGTATAAACATATAGTTAACTTCAATTAATTGAACTTTTTTGTTAAAAGATTGTAGATTAGAACTTAATTATGGCGTAACTTAACGGAATTCTAACGGTGTTAAAATATAGGGTTACTGCGTGCACAAAATGCATAGTTCAGGGTTACCGTGTGCAGAAACTTAAAATTTGGGTCACCACGTGCAATTTTGCAAAACTCGGGGTCACCACGTGAATTTTCCGTTTTTTTTTTTTACCATTGTGTCCTGGGAGCAGCCTCTTGTCAAATAAATTGACAAGGAAAGGCTTGCCCTCATTATACCCTTGTGGTGGGACCCTTTTCCGGACCCTCGCTTAGCGGGGACGCCAATGTGCGCCGGACTGCCCTTTATTGTGTCACCGGAGTTTTTTTTTACCAATCTATCAATCAAGAAAAAATATACTCGTAAGTAATTTTTTTTTCCAGTCATATCCACATTTTAGGTTCCGGCCCAATGAGCCAAAGTATTGGGCTTCCAAAAATCCGTCGTATCTTTCAATTTACTCAACAATTTGCTTTCTTACACACGCGCCAACAATTTCTGCGCCAAAATCTCATACAGGTAAAACTCTTTTAAATTGAGAAATGATCGTTCTATTTTCTTATTTTTCTTCTTCATTTAACTTTTATTTTGTTTGTGTTATCAAATTATCTATGAAATTTAAGAATTTCAACTTAAACCATTTGAAAATTTGAGATAGTATAGTACACACTACACAAAATGGTGTGTTTTTTCTCTGTTTTAGGTTATGCAGGCAAGGTGTTTGATGAAATGCCCCAAAGAAAATTTCAACCTGATGTACTTATTTTGAGTAGTTTTGAACTTGTTGCTAATCCGTGAACTATTTGTAATATCAAATGGTTGTTTTAGGATTTGAATTTTGCAAATGCTGGGATTAAATCACACTGATCTGGGGTTTTATGCAACTCAGATGATTGATAGTATACGATTGCAAAAATCGGAATCCAGGCGATTTTTTTTAACGGGGGGTTGCGATTACGACCCCATTACAACATTTGCGTAATATATTTAGTTAGTGTGATTGAGTTGATAAGGACTGATGATGTGTGGATAGAGGTAGTTTTATTTGAATGTGGTAAAAATATCGAAGTGGGAGCATAGGAAGGTGAAATTTTGAGGAAACTGAACTAAAATGATGTTGATTATGTTCTGTAGAAGTGAAGAGATTGATGGCATTGAGAAAGGCACTAGGGTGGTCTGATGGTGAGCTTATGCGGTCAGACTCAAAGCCTTGCACGAGATTGATGAGACAAACAGCGGGGCTTTTTTCAGTTGGGGGAGCATTGGGCTTCTGGGTCTCGTGTAGACTGCACTATGGTATGTATTGTTGAGCATTGAAGTATTTCTTTAGTGTGTGATGGTTTGATTGTTTTCGGTGTGTGGTACGTTGTATTGCTCTATGCTCTTCAAAAAGTTTGGCAAATGACCCTAGCCTAAGGAGTACGAGTACTGGTTTATATATATGTTCCATCACAGCCTTTGAACCCACCGAAGCATGGAGCTGTGGTAAGCCTTATTCGTGGAGTATTCTCAAAGCTTGAATTTAAGGTGGCGTCTCTGTTCAATTTTTGTCATCCTTTTTTCTTTTTCCGGAATCTCATCAGCTGCAACTTATCCGCTGTCATTTTTAATCAGTCATCAGGCATTTCATGTTATATTATGCTGCATACTGATGGCACTGTCGACATATGTTGCTTACTCTAAAAATGGCTTCAACTGTACCTCCCAAAATTGAAAATTCAACCAAATTTGTTTTGTTCAACTCAGTTAGGCTGGCCCCTACATTATAATTGTCCATCTTCGGAGTGAAAACATATTGAGTGCAATGAATCACTAGATAGTGGTTTGTGGTTGATGGCAATCCCTTTTTTTTTTGCCTTTTTAGTTACATAGCCGACCCCGAATTAGTTTGGGAATAAGGCTTGGTTGTTGTTGTTGCCTTGTTAGTTACATGTGATGATGTGAATGTTTTTAAGATCTTGAATTCTTGATAAAAGCCTGAGGATATGTTTTTAGTATGATCTAGAAATTCTTGCTGAAGGACTGAAGGAGTATCTATCTATTTCAACCTTGTATGATCTTATTATGGATGCTCAATTGTGATCAAGTGACTCGAGTTTTTACTCGAGCAATTGTGAATTTACGTAAACTTTCTGCAGTCGCCACCAGACCTTTCTTATTGCTGCCTATTTGTCCTTGCAGATCAGTCATTTATGCTTATGCCATTCTATGTGTTGCAGGACCAAGAGTAACAGTTCCTCGAAGTCTCAGATGGGCAGCTTGTGGAGCTGTGTCTATGAGCTCAACTACGGCTCTACTGGTCCGCCTTCTAAGTCCTGAATGTGAACCGCAGAACATAGCAGCTTACGACATCAAAAGATGACCATGTCTCTACAACCGGTCTACTATGTATCGAATCCTTGTAACAGAAGGAGCTTGAGCTTAAAACCTAAGCATTTGGTTGCTGCATAATTAGTTCTTCTTTCTAGCAAAGATCCGTGCAACAAAAACTCACCAACATACGTAACTGTGGACAACTACTTTGTTTCTTTCTTTGCATTGACGATTTCATACAAAAATTCATATTAGCCGAACCCAAACCGTGATGGGAATAAGGCTTTGTTGACATGTTGTCGCTGAGATGTTGATCTGATTACGTATATATGCCATTTTCGTGTCGTCATACTAATGTGGTTTGTCGTGGAATCTGAAGGTATCATTCCATTGATGCTATTGGGATCTTGTGATTCTGTCTTTGGGTTACTTCATTAATCTATGTACTACTTCACATTGATTTGGATATATCTTATTGTTTCAATTGTTAATTGTTTAATTAGGTTAAATTAATTGATTTAATTGAATAATTATGAAATTGATCAGACCTTAGTCGATGTCAAATCAAAAATTATTATTGATTGACCTCGTATGAATCTTTTGAGATTCAGGGGAATAGTGATCAGTGGTCCAATCTTTTTACTCCGTATTTGAAATCGAAAAGTTGCGTAAATTGGAATTTATTTTTTTCCAAAATGAATATCTCAACATTTGTAAGTCAACGTAAATATCCACCGTGCACCAATGTTATCAGCAACAATGTTTGCAAATGACTCAATCAATAATCGTGATTTTATTTTTCGTAGGTGTGGTTTAAATTAGAAGAGCGATAAGTTTAGATATATTGTGTACAAGCCTTCATTTATCTCCCTCGGCTCCTCCCTCTCTCTCGTGAATTGAACCTTTACCAAAACAGGTTTTTTCGGTAGCAGAAGGCTTTGTCTAATTAATCCGTACTTTATTTGAAAAAAAAAAGACGACTCTCATTAGGTTCAATTTGTTTACCCATAGTGGATTGATGGTGGCCCAAAACTTTAATTATGAGCTTGTTTGTTTAAGACTAAATTCATTTCCAATGTATTTCCTTCGTTCGCCTATAAACATCCTACTTTCTACGTGTGGGGTGTTTATCTTTAAACTTCCTACTCTATCTATTAAAAGTGCAAGTAGAGTGGACTCTAAAACTCATTATTTGTTCTATTTTTATTAAAAACTGTGTTTCACCCCTACGCGTTTTATAGCCGAACGAAAGGAGTATTGTTTAACTATAACAATGGTGGCAACAATAATGTAGTACGAGCGTACGAACCATAAAAAAAAAATGTAGTACGAATTAGATACACGCTACTTTCCGCCGGATTACCATGGGTCGAACTTTGCTACACTTACGTCTAGGTTCTTAAGACATTCCAAAACTACACTAATATTCCATTGTTCAATCTAAACTCCGCTTGATTAGTGACTGACCACTCGTTGCAAGCCCTCTTTATGCACCCACCCACCCAACATTACAGAATTAAGCCAACAAGTAACAAATGACAAATTCTTTTTCACGAATGTACCCAACCTACCAAGTTATTCTTTTTCGCTAAAAGGTATGTAAACTCGTTTTACTTAAGACTGTCTTCGATATACATATGCCGCACATTTCTCTTTTACCCGTGTATAGCCTAATTGCGATATAGTTTACCCACGAGAGTTTATGTGTGTTTCAAAAATTCGTGATAAAGTGGTTGTTGTCAAATCAAAGTTTAACAAGAGAGGAAATCAACCTTTTATTGTAAAACTATCTATTTTTAGCAGATGAGCTAATAAATGATAGTTGTGTGTAAAAGCAACATTTTATCACAATTTGAGAGTTATTGGACTCTATCTGATTACCATAAGCGGTAAAAGTCTATTTATGCGGAAAAAAATGACAGAATTTGCAGATTTACCCAAACTCTTTAACTGACTTTCATTTAATAATTAATGCAATTCGATCTTTACCGTAATTGTAGATATCGTATGACTCTCGATTACAATCTTTTCCCATCCAACGAAAACTCAACAAAAATAAAATAAAATAAATTCACGATAAAAAAAGAAGGGAAAAATGACGAGTTGCAGCCACCTGATGTGGCGCACTTTCTCTAATCCATTTGTCTCTTTCCTCCCTATGATTTTTCAATTGTTGCACTCATCAATCTTCTCCTTTACGCTTCTCATCACTCTCTAATCCCTAATTTCCTTTCTCTCTCTCTCTCTCTCTCCTCTCCGTCATTTTCTCTCTGCTCTCCGAAAATGTCTTCCGACGACGACCGCCGCACCTCCGTCGAAAACGGCGGCAAGAAACCGAAGCTGAATCCGCCGGAGGAGAATAAAACCCTAGCACTTCTGACACCGTCCGAAATCGCCGTCGAGTTCTCCCACCACGACTCCGCCGTAGCGCGGATCAACAACGGCAGTTTCGGTTGTTGTCCGGCGACGATTCTCGAAGCGCAGCGCCGATGGCAGCTTCGTTTTCTCCAACAACCTGACCATTTCTACTTCTCCGTTCTCCAGCCGTCCGTCGCCGTCTCTCGGCAGAAGCTCCTCCCGTTAATCAACGCCGCTTCGGTGGACGAGATCTCGCTTGTCGATAACGCTACCACCGCCACCGCCGTCGTCCTCCAGTACGTCTCCCGCGCGTTCAACGAGCGGCGGTTCAACCGTGGCGACGCCGCCGTGATGCTTCACTACGCGTACGGCTCCGTCAAGAAGTCCGTACATGCTTACGTGTCCCGCGCCGGCGGACACGTCATCGAGGTAAAGCTTCCTTTTCCGGTATACGATAAAGCCGAGATTATTGCTGAGTTTAGGAATGCTTTGAATGAGGCTAAGTTGGAACTTAGGAAGGTTAGGTTGGCTGTGATTGATCATATTACTTCTATGCCCTGCGTTGTTTTGCCTGTCAAAGAATTGGTAGCAATTTGTAGGGAAGAAGGTGTTGATCAGGTTTTTATCGACGGGGCCCACGCCATCGGGTGTACCGATGTCGATATGAGAGCGATTGGGGCGGATTTTTACACTAGTAATTTGCATAAGTGGTTCTTTTGTCCGCCCTCGGTTGCGTTTTTGTATTGTAGGAAGAAGAGTAGTAGTGGTGGTGAGAATGGTGTTGTGGATGATGATGTGCATCATCCTGTTGTTAGTCATGAGTATGGGAACGGTTTGCCTGTGGAGAGCGCGTGGATTGGGACTAGGGATTATAGCTCGCAGCTTGTCGTGCCTGACGTGTTGAAGTTTGTTGAGAGGTTTGAGGGAGGGATTGAGGGGATTATGAAGAGGAATCATGAGAAAGTTATTGAGATGGCTGAGATGCTTGTGAAAGCGTGGGGGACGCATTTGGGATGCTCGGCTGAGATGTGTGCTAGTATGGCTATGGTTGCATTGCCGAATGAGTTGGGGATTTTGAGTGATGAGGATGCTATGAAATTGAGGTTTCATTTTAGGGAGAGGTTTGGGGTTGAGGTTCCTCTCTACTATCGGCCACCTGTGGAAGGAGAGGTTGATGCTTTCACTGGCTATGCTCGGATTTCTCATCAGGTTTACAATACCCCTGATGAGTACTACAGGTTCAGGAATGCTGTGAACGATCTAGTCCAAGAAGGGTTTACCTGTGCGCAGTTCACCAGCTAGAAAAGGTATGGCTCAGACTGTTTTCGTTGCCTTCTGATTCATAGCTTCTGATGATCCATCCTTTTATATTTCGCTATTGTCTTGCAACTGTATCCTGTAGCCTGTTGGGTTATTATGAATATGTCAAAATTGAGAAGTGTACATTCTCACATGGTGGTATGCTGTGTCCTATCTATAGTTGGCTGTGCATGTGAATTCCCTCTATTTAACCAGAGGCTCTTAATTAGATACCTACTTGTGTGGTTTTATGCCTAAAAACATATGTAAGGAGTTCTAGATTGCCTTGTGAGAGTTCCGCCCTGGAGATGGGTTTGCTTGTCAAATAATTCACGCATGGTAGTTAAGATGTTTATCTCTGTTTGATTGACTGCTTGACTCTCCCTGTGACTCTCCATTTTGGTGGTCGACATCTTAGCTTTGTTGTGGGAAAGATGTAAGGAATCCTTTTCAAGGCTCACATTGCCAACCAACACAGATTTTACTCTGTTCTGAGGAGTTGTTGGTCTTGTGTTTAGTTTACTTGAGGTGGATTTAGGTGGGCAAGGGTGTTTTACAGGTACAGTACATAGTCCTGCTGTCTTAGCCGAGTCGTTGTGAACTGAGGTTGTGAGTTTGTGTTGCCACTTGCCAGCTTTGTTGTTGCACTAATCATACCTTGTGCTTCGCTGCTTTTTGCATCCCTGTAGCGTAAACACATGGTGCTCTCACATCTAATCGTTCTGGCGCTAATTGATATTGATGCTGGCATGTTGCTATGCTCAGTGATGTTACTGATGTACATGCTACTGTTTGGTCTGTTTCTGTCTACTTCTCCTTTGGGTTCTGTGGCTTTGATACTGTGTTTTGCATCTCCCTTGATGCTCTCCTGTTAATGCCATAATTGCGATTTTGTTAGGAACCTATTTCTTACATGTTACTTTTTATATGCCATGTCAAACCCTTTCTTGTTCCCATTGCCCAACTGAAAAAAGCAAAACATTCCCAAACCCAACTCTGATGAGATTTGTTGTTTCATTGAGTTGCTGGTTGGCTGGCTGGCTATTAAGATGTTTGAACTTAATGTGATTCAATTAGACATCATCTCTTCAAATTCTGTCACTAGTCCTGAAGGCTTGAAGTTATGAATTGATGATGCATTGCGGCCAACCATTAGATTTGTATGTTGCTCAATGCTCGCCTTATCACCTTGCATGAACACTTATACTCTATAACTTGATGGAATAGAGAGAGCTCAATGGAATAGAGAGAGCATCTTAAACTAAATAGGAGCAGCATTTTGCTAGGTTCTGATCCATAAAAACTGTATGTTTGGACCTATCATATGTTGAGGACTTGAGGTCATGGATGACTTTTGTAATCTGAGGGTAATTTTGAACTGAAAAGCTAGGATGTATCATGTTTGTATGTAATTTGTTGACAATCCCCCTTTTTGTTCCGATGTAGTTCTATCCCAAATGCGTGTGTCTGCTTATTTAATGTACACTGGATATGAGTAACTGAATTCCTTGAAAACAATTGTGTCCAGCGTGTTGAAAGTTGAAACTACAGTAAAGGAGTTTCTTCTTAGCTCTGGAATTGGAATTATGACGGACCAAATGAATCAGCTGTGTCTGCCAATTCTCGTCTTTTTATAATCAATCCAGTTATAGGCTGCAGAATGTGTTGTCAATCTAAGGTGTATGTGGTACGTCCACAATATCGAAATCCTACTCCCTCACAACATACTTCCCTTTTTTTTTTTTTCTTTTTTTCTGTGTGTGTGTGTTGATGGGAGTGCCTTTATAGAGCGGTGGCTTCAGCTGTAGCAACTGGAAAATGTAACGACTCCCGTCTCCCACTAGAATTTAGAAATTTACTAGAAGAAGCCTGAGCGTTTTGTAAAATGAATGTCATTTGTCTCCTGCTGCAGTGCTCTTTACCAAAGATTAATTCTAGAACTCCGTTTGCTAATGCTTAACTGAACAAATGGCGTAGATGCATAAATGCATTTCCACCATCAATGCCGAAAAATGGTGATCGTTCCTCTCCCCCTCTCGCATCTCTCTGACTCTCTCACACTTTTTTACCTTATCTAGGGTGCTTTTTATTTGGCCTAGGCTCTGTTGAAAGATGGGCTATAATTGTTTTACTTGCTCTTTGCAATGATGTAACTTGGAAATTCAACTTTGCTGCGCTTGACCTTTCATTGTTGGAATCCTTGTATTTCAGGTAAACGGTGAATGTTAGTCCTTGAGAAGCTTTTATGAATAGTCAGTCCTATGTTACTTGCTCTGCTTGACTGTGTGGAATTTGGCTTCTCATGGATCTTGGTTCCGTGGAAGTTCTACACCGAAGAAGAGAATCTAGCGGGTGTGGAATCTGTATTTGTACAGCCCTCTGTTCCTAGTGTTCTAACACAGATGGCTTGTTTGAGTCGTCTTGTAAAGAATTTTTGAATTAGAACAGCTTATTCCGATGTAGTAGTTTTACTCTTTCAGTTCTTTAGCTTGAGCTAATGGCCAGTTGTTTATGAACTTCCCTTTCCTAGCAATTGAAATAACAAAAGGATAGCTCCTTTCGTCTTTGGATTACCAACTCTTACAAGTTGCCGGAACAATTTCTGGAGTGACTTTGAAAGGAAACCCCTCTTACTCGACATATTTATCGACACCTGCAGTAGCGGGACTAGAACACTTGACATTTTGGGCAAAACATGACATTGTTCATAAAATGGTCAAATCTGACATTTGAAGACATTCTTGTCTTACACTTGCACCCAAAACTGGGTACCATAGTAGAGTCGGAAATATGACATCTAAGCTAGGGCAGTTGATAGTCAGAAACATGGCATTAAAACAAGGACAATTGATAACTAATCGTAGCGGTAGTTCCGGTAGACATTGTTGAAAGGAAAGAATTCTTATAAGAGAGCAATGTATGTTTATACAAGCCGATAATGGTCGATAAATGCTCACCTCAAACGTAAGTTTTACAATTCCATGTTAAACATTTTGTGTTTGTGTAATAATGTCAAACTCGTTTTTCTCTTAATCTTTGGTTCCCATAAGAGTACATTGGAAGGAAAAAAAAAAGAGCAGATAGCGTTTGATGAGAAGTCAATATAATGCAGTTCTAAATGAATAGCTAATGAGTTAACGGTACCATAGAAAAAAAAAACTAATGAGTTAACGGAGTGTTAACCCCATACCTTTATACCATATGTCGAACTCGTTTGTCCGTCATTAGAGAACTTCTAATCCATATATATGTAAAGATCTCATTTGACACAACTTAAACTGAACCATAATTGAGAGGTTTGCTTCTTTTTTTTTTTTGAAAGAAAAACACACTATTTTCATTACTCATTAGCCATCGCGAAACCCGTACCCGTTACATAATACGTAATTTAAAGGATTCAAACGGGCTGCACAAGGAGCATTTTATCCCTAATATATGAACACGAATAAAACGACTTAAACTAAACTTAGCTAAATTAAAGACATTTAAGGATAAGATTATAGAGTTCTAACCTCCTTTATTATTGTTGTTTCAAAGAACACGTATCCCCGTATCCATATCGTGTTGTGTCCGTGTCTCGTGTCCGTGTTCGTGCATCTAACCCTTTTTCTGTACCTTCAAAGAGACAAAGAGCACAAAATTATTGACTTGTGTTTGACGTTACCATCCAAAACTCAAACCCTCACGTGTTACATCTCGCCACTACTAACTCTTATGTTTCCCCCACCAAAACCAAAAAAAAAACGAAACGAAAAAAAAAATTTCTTCTTCACTTTGTCACGTTTCTCTCGCGTGCGTCGCTCTCATTCCCTCTTTTCTCTCTCTCCTAAAATCATAATAATCTGGGTTTCTTCAATCATACGCAGACAGTACTTCTCAGTCTTCCCTTCACTCCTCATTGAAATCCCACTTCGATTTTGACTTTATTTATCCAAAGGTACAATCTTTTTTCAATTTTAGCAGAATTTTCATGTTTAATTTTGCAAATTAGTATGAATATATATATTGGTTGATTTTTTCTAGCAATTTGGAGTAATTTTGATGAATGTAGTTGTTAATTCTGCTGAATTTTAACTGCCCCCTTGTTTTTTCTTGTTGAATTGTTGAAATTTGATTGATAATTGTGAGAATTGTGTTTGAAATTGTGTTTAATTGGGGATTTATTATTTAGGGTTTTGGGGGTTTCTTATTTAGGGGAATTTGTATGAGTAATGTGTTTCCAAAGGGGATTGTTAGAGTGGGTTGACATGGGTTTTTTTTGTGATAATGTTGAAATTGGGGGGAATTGATGTAAATTATTGTTAATTGGGGTAGGTCATGGCTGGGAAGAGAGTTATTGCGATATGCCAATCCGGGGGCGAGTTTGAGGTCGGAAAAGACGGTACAATGACCTATAAAGGTGGAGATGCTCATGCTGTTGATATCGATGACGAGATGAATATAGGTGCCCTTAAAATGGAGGTGTCTGAGATGTTCAATTGGAGTAGTGATGCAATGTCTATCAAGTATTTCCTTCCTGGAAATAGGAAGACTCTTATTACAGTTTCTAGTGATAAGGACTTGACGCGAATGATCAAGTATCACAAAAGTTGTGCAACGGTTGATATTTATGTTGCGGTGGAAGAAACCGGTGTCCCTGAAGTCTCTAACATGCCTGCCAGTAGGTAGTTGTCTAGCTCTTCTGATTTGTTAATTTCTTGAATTTTTAGCCTTTTGAGTGGCCCTTGAACATGTAATGTCATATTTAGGTCAAACAGAACTACTCTTTCTGAGTCGGTGATGCATCTCGATGTCCCTCTTGATGGGGTGGAGGATCCAGTTCTTCCTGATGATGTGCAGTTTGTTGCTGCACCGATGGATATTGGCAATACGGATGTGCATATCGAGTTGCCAACTGAAGCCTCTCCAGAACTTCCATTCACTAGCTCTGCCTCTGGTGATGAGAAACTTACAAAAGCTGCTCTGCAGTGGCAGAATAACATTACTGGTGTAGGTCAGAGATTTAACAGTGTTACTGAGTTTCGTGAAGCATTGCGTAAATTTGCCATTGCTAATCAATTCGCATTTAAGTATACAAAGAATGCCAGTTATCGTGTGACTGTTAAGTGCAAAGCTGAAGGTTGTCCATGGAGAATTCATGCGTCAAGGTTGTCAACCACTCAGCTAATATGTATCAAGAGGATGACTCCCACTCATACTTGTGAAGGGGGTGTCCTAACTACAGGAGACCAGGCAACAAAGACTTGGGTAGCAAGTATAATAAAGGAAAAATTGAAAGTGCAACCAAATTACAAACCGAAGGATATTGTCAATGACGTTAAAAAGGAGTATGGAATTCAGTTGAATTATTACCAGGCTATGCGTGGAAAAGAAATTGCTAAGGAGCAACTTCAAGGTTCCTACAAAGATGCCTATAGTCAGCTGCCAAGTTTCTGTGAAAAGATACTTGAGGCGAATCCCGGGAGTATAGTTACTTTTACAACCAAAGACGATTTTAGTTTTCACCGTCTCTTTGTCTCATTTCATGCTTCACTGAATGGTTTCCAGCAAGGTTGCAGGCCTTTGCTCTTTCTTGACAGTATAGCTTTAAAGTCCAAGTACCAAGGTACTCTGCTAGCTGCAAATGCTGCAGATGGCAATGATGGTGTCTTTCCTGTCGCATTTGCTGTTGTTGATGCTGAAACCGATGATAACTGGCGATGGTTTTTACTTCAGATGAAGGCTGCATTGCAGACTCCTGCTCCTATAACGTTTATTGCTGATAAACAGAAGGGTTTGAAGGAGTCTATTGCTGAAATATTTGAGGATGCTGTCCATGGTTACTGTTTACGGTACCTCACGGAGCAATTTATTGAGGAACTAAAAGGGCAGTTTTCTTATGAGGTAAAGCGCATCTTGGTTGATGATTTCTATGCTGCTGCTTATGCGCCTACGCGTGAAGGATTTGATAAATGTGTTGAAAGCATTAAAAGTATTTCCATAGAGGCTTACGATTGGGTCATTCAATGCGAACCAGAGTGTTGGGCCAATGTTTTCTTTAGAGGCGCAAGATATAATCATCTGTCATCAAACTTTGGTGAACTATTTTATAATTGGGCATCTGAGGTTAATGAGTTGCCTATAACCCAGATGGTCGATGGTATCCGGGCAGAGATAATGGAACTGATTAGTACTCGACGATCGGATTCTGACCAGTGGTTGGGTAGGCTAACCCCATCCATGGAAGAGAAGTTGGAGAAGGAAAACTTGAAAGCTCGCCGCCTTGAAGTTTTACTCTCAGGTGGTAGCACATTTGAGGTACGTGGGGACAGCAGAGAAATAGTTGATATTGATCATTGGGATTGTAGTTGCAAAGGCTGGCAGATATCTGGTTTACCTTGCTGCCATGCTATAGCCGTCATTGGCTGCCTTGGAAGGAGTCCGTATGAATATTGTTCCCGATATTTTACAGTTGAGTGCTACAAGTTGACATACACTGAGACATTAAATCCTGTTACAAGTTCCAGCACGTCATTGCCAAATGAGTCTTTACAGACTGTAGTGACAGTTACCCCTCCCCCAACTCGTCGCCCTCCAGGACGACCTATAAAGAAGAAAACTGGTCCTCAGGACATTAATAAACGGCAATTGCAGTGCAGTAAATGCAAGGGCATTGGTCACAATAAAGCAACGTGTAAAGAGGTGTTGATGGAGCAGTAGGTAACATCTTGAATTTGCAACCCACTTGCTGATTTGTTGTGTTCTAATGTTTGCACTTGCTAGACTATTATTGCATGGCATATCTACATTCTTTGCCTTACCATGAGTTTGTGTCCTTTGTAAAGCGAGTTTTGTACTTTTTTGGAATATTCACTTGCCTGCCTTCCTTTTATTGGAAAATCCATCCGTGGATCCTGAAATCCTGTTTGCTTAGTAAGTTGTCACTTGCCTGATGCAGAGAGATTTTATTCCATATGATTTTAGTGTACAGTTTTTGGAGTACCATGTATTCCTCCTTCCTCTCTAGGAGTTAACTTATATGCTGTCACTGGACTTAAATATATTTGTCAACTTGTCTATCTTCTGAATTGTTATACAGCTAAAAATTAAATACTTTGCTCCATCCTCGTTTCAGCCAGAAATTTCAAAATAACTATTTTTTAGGACATGCGTCATCTAAGACTAGTGATATAAGTGTTCCCAAGTTCAACTGTTCAACAGCAAGAAAGCGCACAAATGAAATGTCTCAGGAAGCACAAAACCTGCATAATTATGTCCTATGTAAAAACTCTGTCTTTACTTCCTGTTCCCACCTTGTATCCCATGCAATTTCATTCCTATCTTGGAGATACTTATGTTGTGAACAATCAAGGAAATTGTAGGCCTTGGTCCTTGATTGATAAGGTAGCTTTTATTCCTCAGTTTAGATCTGCAAGCTTGATGCTGATGCTGCTTGATAGGTAGGGTTTCTGAATCTTGATGGTAGAGGAGAGAGAGGCCTGGAAGGGATACAAAAACTTGTGGTACTCGATTTTACTCAGGTTACTTGCAACTCGAGTGTCCTATTTTTTCAATACCTGAATTGTAAAGATTTCCCTAAATTTTCTAAGACAGTGAATATAGTTGGTTTTTTTTTTATAAACTTTCCCCAGTTGTTGAAAGTTACGATTTAGCCCTTTCCATAGTGGTTCTTTTGTCCGCCCTCGGTTGCGTTTTTGTACTGTAGGATGAAGAGTAGTAGTGGTGAGAATGGTGTTGTGGATGATGATGTGCATCATCCTGTTGTTAGTCATGAGTATGGGAACGGTTTGCCTGTGGAGAGCGCGTGGATTGGGACTAGGGATTATAGCTCGCAGCTTGTCGTGCCCAGTGATACAGAATTCGCTCAGAGCACTAGCGAACTCCGATCTAAATCGGTAGCGCAATCGGAATTCGAAACCGAATTAATGCGCTAGAATTCGCGAGTTAATGATGTCATGAATTCGCCCACTTAGTTTTCATTTCTAAACAAAAATCAGAGATAGATGGTCAGTTTGACGAACAGGAAGCAGATGAAGATTGAAGGTTGAAGTCTTGAAGATGATGAGATGCCTCGTAACTTTCCTTTTTCTTTTGGGAGTGAATACTGAATAGGGTTGTCAAAGCAGATAAAAGGCAGTCAAATTTATTGCCAATTCGGCACAGCTGTCTAGCACTTTTTTTTTTTTTCTTTTATTATGATCTCAAATTTGGGTTTTCAATCTATTACTTAATAAAAAATTCTGATTTGTTTGGTCTTTATCATTTTTACTTGAAAAAATTCTGATATTTCACTAATATATAAATCGTATTATAAACCGAATTCCATACGAAAACACTTAGCGAATTGCAATCGCCCGGGGTAGCAAATTCCGATTGCGAATCCGTATTACGAATTGTAGCGTACTACGAATTGTGTATCACTGGTCGTGCCTGAGGTGTTGGAGTTTGTTGAGGGGTTTGAGGGAGGGATTGAGGGGATTATGAAGAGGAATCATGAGAAGGTTATTGAGATGGCTGAGATGCTTGTGAAAGCGTGGGGAACGCATTTGGGATGCTCCGCTGAGATGTATGCTAGTATGGCTATGGTTGCATTGCCGAATGAGTTGGGGGTTTTGAGTGATGAGGATGCTATGAAATTGAGGTTTTATTTTAGGGAGAAGTATGGGGTCGAGGTTCCACTCTACTATCGGCCACCTGTGAAAGGAGAGGTGCTTTCACTGGTTTTGCTCGGATTTCTCACCAGGTTTACAATACTTCTGGTGAGTACTACAGGTTCAGGGATGCTGTTAACAAACTTGTCCAAGAAGGGTTTACCTGTGCGCAACTCACTAGCTAGACAAGGTATGGCTCGGACTATTTTTGTTGCCTTTTGATTTATGGTGTCTGATGTTCCATTGTTTGTATTTTGCTATTGTCTTGCAACTGTGAATATTTCAGAATTGAGTAGTGTGCATTCACATATGGTGGTAAGTTGTGGATAAAAGGAATCAGGCTCTTAATTGCATACCTAGTTGTGTGGGTTTATGCCTAAAAAACTTATGTAAAGAGCTCTAGCATGCATGATGAGAGTTCCGTCTGGAGATGGGTTTGGTAGTCAAATGATCGGGCATGTAAGTTAAGATGTTCCTTTCTGTTTGATTGACTGCTTGTCTCTCCCTCTGACTCTCCATATTGGTGGTCGTCATCTTAGCTTTGTAGTGGGAAAGATGTAAGGAATCGTTTTCAAGTTTCACATTGCCAACGAACATAGATTATACTCTGTTTAAAGGAGTTGTTGGTCTTGTGTTTAGTTTACTTGGGGTGGATTTAGGTGGGCGAGGGTGTTTCACAGGCACAGTACATTCTCCTGCTATCTTAGCTGAGTCATTGTGAACTGAGGTCGTGAGTTTCGTATGTATTGCCAGTTACCCGCTTTGTTGTTGCACGACACCTTGTGCTTCTCTGCTTCTTGCATCTGTAGCGTAAACACATGGTGCTCTCGTATCTAATTGTTATGACGTTAATTGATATTGATGCGGGCATTTTGTTGTGCTCAGTGATGTACATGCTACTGTTTCTGTCTACTCCTCCCTGGGGTTCTGTGGATCTGGTACTGTGTTTTGTATTTGCCCTTGATGGTCTGCTGTTAATGCCATTATTGCCATTTCCTTAGTAACCTATTTTCGCTTTCTTGTGCCCATTTACCAACCGAAATAAAAAAGCAAAATATTCCTGATGAGATTTGTTGTTGCAGTAAGTTGCTGCTTGGCTGGCTGGCTGGCTATTAAGATGTTCTAACTTAGTTTTGTACAATTAGACATCATCTCACCAAATTCTGTTACCTTACCACATCTCCATTATACCCTCGTTCTGAAGGCTTGAAGTGAGGAGAGGATAGCATTGCAGCCAACCGTTTGCTATCACCTTATCACCTTGCATGAACATATATACTCTATAACTCGATCGAATAGAGAGAACATCACTAGATAGGAGTAGCTTTTTGCTAGTTTTTGATCCATAAAAGCTGTATGTTTGGACCTTTACTGGACATGCCATATTTTGAGGCCTCTGAGGGTAATTTTGAACTGAAAAGCAGATCCCTCCTGCTTTTCTTGTTTAGTGTACACTGGATATGAGTAGCTGGATTCCTTGAAAATTTATGTGTCCAGCATGTTGAAACTACAGTAAATGAGTTACTTCTTAGCTCTGGGATTGGGATTATGATGGCCCAAACGAGTCAGCTGTTTCTGTCATTTCTCGTCTGTGGTGATCTAACTTGGAAATTCGACTTTGCTGCGCTTGACCTTTCATTGTTGGAATCCTTGTATTTCAGGTAAATGGTGAATGTTAGTCATTGAGAAGCTTTGATGAATAGTCACTTCTATGTTATTGCTACCTGACTGCGTGGGATTTGGCTTCTCATGGATTTTTGTTCCGTGTAAATTCTACACCGAAGAAGAGAATCTAGTGGGTGGTGGAATCTGTATTTGTACAGCACTTTGTTCCTAGTGTTCTAACACAGACGGCTTGTTTGAGACGTCTTGTAAATAGTTTTTGAAGTAGAACAGCTTAATTCCGATGCAGTAGTTTTACTCTTTCAGGTCTTTAGCTTGAACTAATGGTCAGTCGTTGAGTATGAACTTTGCATCGCAGCTAATGACATAACAAAGGGATAGCTCCTTTCGTCTTTGGATTATCCACTCTTGCTGGTACAATTTCTACAGTGACATTGAGAGGAAACCTCTCTTATTCAGAAGTGTATATCGACTCCTGCTGTTAAGTCTGTAGTCAAACCCGTCTGTCAGTTAGTCACAAGAGAAAACTTAATCTATACATTTGTTTTTTGCTTTGGTACAAAGGAGCAATTATCAATGTGGGGGTGGAGATACGAGGATTCGAACACGACAACAACCCCCAGATAGGTTGAGTTCCTAATCCATACATTTGTAAAGATCCCATTTAACGCAAGTTCGGAAACATTGAACATTCATGATAATTGAGGGGATAGAGTTCTAAGTTTTTTCCCTTATTTTTTGTTTAATCGACAATGGGAGTTCTAAGACTTCTAACTTCAAAGAGCCCAAAATTATTGACTTGTGTTTGACGTTACCATCCAAAACCGAAACCCTCACGTGTTACATCTCGCAACTAACTCTTATCTTTCCCCCACCAAAACCAAACAAAAAAACGAAACGAAAAGAAAAGAAACCCCAATTTTCTTCACTTTGTCACGTTTCTCTCGCGTGCTCTTTCTCTTTCTCTCTCCTAAAGTCATAATAATCTGGGTTTTTTCAATCATATGCAGACAATACTTATCAGTCTTCCCTTCACTCCTCATTGAAATCCCACTTCGATTTTGACTTTATTTATCCAAAGGTACAATCTTTTTTCTATTTTAGCAGAATTTTCATGTTTAATTTTGCAAATTAGTATGAATATATATATTGGTTGATTTTGTTGATTTTTCTGGCAATTTTGAGTAATTTTGATGAATGTAGTTGTTAATTCTGCTGATTTTTAACTGCCCACTTGTTTTTTCTTGTTGAATTGTTGAAATTTGATTGATAATTGTGAGAATTGAGTTTGGAATTGTGTTTAATTGGGGATTTATTATTTAGAATTTTGGGATTTTGGGGGTTTCCTAATTAGGGGAATTTGTATCAGTAGTGTGTTTTTAAAGAGAATTGTTAGAGTGGGTTGATATGGGTTTTCTGTGATAATGTTGAAATTGGGGGGAATTGATGTAAATTATTGCTAATTGGGGTAGGTCATGGCTGAAAAGAGAGTTATTGCGATATGCCAATCCGGGGGCGAGTTTGAGGTCGGCAAAGACGGTACAATGACCTATAAAGGTGGAGATGCTCATGCTATTGATATCGATGACGAGATGAATATAGGTGCCCTTAAAATGGAGGTGGCTGAGATGTTCAATTGGAGTAGTGATGCAATGTCCATCAAGTATTTCCTTCCTGGAAATAGGAAGACTCTTATTACGGTTTCTAATGATAAGGACTTGACGCGTATGATCAAGTTTCACAAAAGTTGTGCAACGGTTGATGTTTATGTTGCGGTGGAAGAAACCGGTGTCCCTGAAGTCTCTAACATGCCTGCCAGTAGGTAGTTGTCTAGCTCTTCTGATTTGATAATTTCTTGAACTTTTAGCCTTTTGAGTGGCCCTATAACATGGAATGTCATATTTAGGTCAAGCAGAACTACTCTTTCTGAGTCGGTGATGCATCTCGATGTCCCTCTTGATGGGGTGGAGGATGCTGCTCATCCTGATGATGTGCAGTTTGTTGCTGCACCGATGGATATTGGCGATACGGATGTGCATATCGAGTTGCCAACTGAAGCCTCTCCGGTACTTCCACTCACTAGCTCTGCCTCTGGTGATGAGAAACTTACAAAAGCTGCTCTGCAGTGGCAGAATAATATTACTGGTGTAGGTCAGAGATTTAACTGTGTTACTGAGTTCCGTGAAGCATTGCGTAAATTTGCCATTGCTAATCAATTCGCATTTAAGTATAAAAAGAATGACAGTCATCGTGTAACTGTCAAGTGCAAAGCTGAAGGTTGTCCATGGAGAATCCATGCGTCAAGGCTGTCAACCACTCAGCTAATATGTATCAAGAAAATGACACCCACTCATACTTGTGAAGGTGGTGTCCTAACTACAGGTTACCAGGCAACAAGGACTTGGGTAGCAAGTATAATAAAGGAAAAATTGAAAGTGCACCCAAATTACAAACCGAAGGATATTGTCAATGACGTTAAGAAGGAGTATGGAATTCAGTTGAATTATTTCCAGGCTTGGCGTGGAAAAGAAATTGCTAAGGAGCAACTTCAAGGTTCCTACAAAGATGCCTATAGTCAGCTGCCAAGTTTCTGTGAAAAGATACTTGAGGCTAATCCGGGCAGTATAGCTACTTTCACAACTAAAGATGATTCTAGTTTTCACCGTCTCTTTGTCTCATTTCATGCTTCACTGAATGGTTTCCAGCAAGGTTGCAGGCCTTTGCTCTTTCTTGACAGTATAGCTTTAAAGTCCAAGTACCAAGGTACTCTGCTAGCTGCAAATGCTGCAGATGGCAATGATGGCGTCTTTCCTGTCGCATTTGCTGTTGTTGATGCTGAAACCGATGATAACTGGCGATGGTTTTTACTTCAGATGAAGGCTGCATTGCAGACACCTGCTCCTATAACGTTTATTGCTGATAAACAGAAGGGTTTGAAGGAGTCTATTGCTGAAATATTTGAGGATGCTGTCCATGGTTACTGTTTACGGTACCTCACGGAGCAATTTATTGAGGAACTAAAAGGGCAGTTTTCTTATGAGGTAAAGCGCATCTTGGTTGATGATTTCTATGCTGCTGCTTATGCGTCTACGCGTGAAGGATTTGATAAATGTGTTGAAAGCATTAAAAGTATTTCCACAGAAGCTTACTATTGGGTCATTCAATGCGAACCAGAGTGTTGGGCCAATGTTTTTTTTAGAGGCGCAAGGTATAATCATCTGTCGTCAAACTTTGGTGAACTATTTTATAGTTGGGCATCTGAGGCTAATGAGTTGCCTATAACCCAGATGGTTGATGGTATCCGGGCAAAGATAATGGAACTAATTAGTACTCGACGGTCGGAATCTGACCAGTGGTTGAGTAGGCTAACCCCATCCATGGAAGAGAAGTTGGAGAAGGAAATCTTGAAAGCTCGCCCTCTTGAAGTTTTACTCTCAGGTGGTAGCACATTTGAGGTACGTGGGGACAGCAGAGAAATAGTTGATATTGATCATTGGGATTGTAGTTGCAGAGGCTGGCAGCTATCTGGTGTACCTTGCTGCCATGCTATAGCCGTCATTGGCTGCCTTGGAAGGAGTCCGTATGAATATTGTTCCCGATATTTTACAGTCGAGTGCTACAGGTTGACATACACTGAGACACTAAATCCTGTTACAAGTTCCAGCACGCCATTGCCAAATGAGTCTTTACAGACTGGAGTGACAGTTACCCCTCCCCCAAATCGTCGCCCTCCAGGACGACCTACAAAGAAGAAAACTGGTCCTCAGGACATTAATAAACGGCAATTGCAGTGCAGTAAATGCAAGGGCATTGGTCACAATAAAGCAACGTGTAAAGAGGTGTTGATGGAGCAGTAGGTAACATCTTGAATTTGCAACCCACCTACTGATTTGTTGTGTTCTAATGTTTGCACTTTCTAGACTATTATTGCATGGCATATCTATATTCTTTGCCTTACCATGTGTTTGTGTCCTCTTTAAAGTGAGTTTTGTACTTTTTTGGAATATTCACTTGCAAGCCTTCTTTTTACTGGAAAATCCATCTGTAGATTCAGAAATCCTGTTTACTTAGTAAGTTGTCACTTTCCTGATCCAGAGCGATTTTATTTCATATAATCATAGTGTAGAGCTTTGGAGTATCATGTATTCCTTTTCCTCTCTAGGAGTTAACTTATGTGTTGTCACTGGACTTATATATGTCAACTTGTCTATCTTCTGAATTGTTCTACACCTAAAGATTAAATTCTTTGCCCTATCCACGTTTCAAGCAGAAATTCCAAAATAAAATATTTTTAGGACATGCGTCATCTAAGACTAGTGATATAAGTGTTCCCAAGTTCAACTGTTCAATATCAAGAAAGCGCACAAATGTGATGTCTCAGGAAGCACAAAACCTGCATAATTATGTTCTCTGTAACAACTCAGTCTTTACTTCCTGTTGCCACCTTGTATCCCATGCAATTTCATTCCTCTCTTGGAGATACGTATGTTGTGAGCAATCGAGGAAATTGTAGGCCTTGGCCCCTGATTGATAAGGAAGGTAGCTTTTATTTCTCCTTTTAGATCTGCAAGTTTGATGCGGATGCTGCTTGATAGGTGGGGGGTTTCTGAATCTTGATGGTAGAGGAGAGAGAGGCCTGGAAGGGATACAAAAATGTGGTACTCGATTTTACTCAGGGTACTTGCAAACTCGAGTGTCCTCGTTTTTCAAGTTACCTGAATTGTAAAGATTTTCCTAAATTTTCTAACAGTTAATATACTTGGTTTTTTTTAATAAAGTTTCCCTAGTGGTTGAAAGTTACGATTTAGCCCTTTCCCAAATGAACAATGTAGCAAAAAGATTCAGAATATTACAAGGGAATGCTCGATAATAAAGCTTTTGGCTGCTGGATTCTCTATGAGTGCAATACGATGGAATTTTCTAACTTTGAAAGTCGTTTTTCATATCTGATTGCATCACCTATTTGATCTCATTTTTGTCCTTTATCCTCTGCCATGTGAAGAACCTTGGATTGTAATACATGACAAAGTAGAATCATTCCGTTGATTCTATGATCATCGAGATGTTCAACTCCTGACCAAGTGTTGGAATTTTAATGCAGTTTTTTCTTGTAACTTTTTGAATTCTCCATCTGCTTATGATGATGCTTTACAACACAGTTGAAATTTCTTCGGAATTAACATTTGATCTGACCTTTAACTGCGTATCTTCTCTAAGGTTCAGTAACAGGTTACCTGACTAGAATCATTATCGTCTTTGTCAGGTTGGATTCATGAATTCTCAGGGTCAGGGGTTTGGTTCCCAATTCGGATAGCAAAGCTGGATAATTATTCTTGCATTTCAAAAGAATTTCTTGTTCATAACAGCTTTCTGCTCTTCCGTCTCTATTTCTGTGTTAGGAGTCCAATAGAATTTGATTCTACGCTCTAGGGTTCATTTATTTACTTTCTCTAAAGCTCCCCGAGTCCTCATCAGTGATAGGCTTAAGGCTTGTGTGTGTATATAACTTATTTGGCCTGTGTGATCCTGGTGAAACGAGCTTCTTTAACTTTTACTTTCGCCCCCTTTCTTTTTTTATAGTCGTCTCTTGGACCTGTAGAATGTGACATTGTGTCGAAATCTGGTGAACCACCCTATATGTTCGTTCTCACCATCTTAATTTTACCTGCGCGACTGCTACTGTCATCTTGTTGCCTGCCCTGTGCGTCCTGGAAAGTGTGTTGTTGAGAACCAAAGGCATCAATTGTAAGACTAACTTTTACTGTAACACTTGTCATTGAAATCTCAACAAGGAAAAGCTTGAGATTATATTTATTTAATTTTTCTTTTTCATAGGATCAATGTTGTGTACACACATAAAAATTTGCATTCCTGTGACTGTAGTTCAAAGTTTCTGATGACAGACTCGCAAAAGTGTCCGTTTGCTTGATCGGCTGCAATATAAGCGCTACCACGCGCCCGACCTACCACTTCACAGCGGTTGTCTATGGGGTAGTCTTGTGCGTAAGCATAGGATATTCTCGTTTTTTTCGGGTCAAGATTGGGTTGGTCACCAGACTCACCAATCATTTCCTTATGATCTGGTCCAAAGATAGCAACTTTAGTAGACAAAATGCGAGTACGTCCGATGTTGCAAGTACAGCTTCAAGCTCAAGCGTTAGAGATGTACAAAAGTAGTACATTATCACATACAGTTGTTTTAATACAGTACTACTCTAAGCTCGTGCAGTTGTACTGCATGAACTAAAAGTACATTTTTCTGAACTGAGATTTAGGAGACAGTATTGTAGTACAAGTAATAATTCCCCATTTTTTTGAAACTCTAGTACTTCCAACTTTGCCTTATATATAGAACCCCTCATCTTGTTGGAACTATTTGCAACAAGTTCAAATCTCATCTTGGTGTCCAACAGGGGAAGTTCAAGAGCTTAACAAAGTAATGGTAATAGGTAAGAACTAATCCACCTTTGTTTCTTTGTTTTTTCGCGTTTTGTGGTGGGGGTAAGAGGAGGTCGAGTAAAAAGCTAGGGAAAAGGCGGAGCATGAGATGGATTACCCAAGGATGGCTTGGTTGCTCCTCCCATGCACTGCCTCTTCCCTGGCTTATCCGTTATTCGGTTTACCTTACAGCTTACGCCTTAATGTTCCCCCTTTTTCCACATTTTTTTTGGTTCAGTTGTTCTTTGGTATGGTAGCACAATGTATGTACTCCATAGTTCTCTGTTGCATTAACTCTTGATCAGGTTGTGCTAAATTGAGCATTTGAGTACTTTTGCATATGGACAAGTTATAGTACTATGATAACTATTGTGCATTTGACTACTTCTTATGCGGAAGTAGATTAGAATTTTAATTATTGTCAGAGATTACAACGATCTAGCCACAATATGGCAATGGCAATATAACCTGTGGAGGCATATTTTCACGACTAAAATCAACTGTTCCACAAGTGTATAACGTATAAGCCGGACAATATGGCATAGAGCGGGCGATTTGACAGTGGAATGAACTTGGAATTTGGATGTGGACTGGCAAAATCAAATGCAGGTTGCAAACTGTCGAGCATTCTACATTTAATCATGCTGATCACAAGTCGGACCATATCAAGTTTGACATTACTCGGAGAAATGATGAACTGTTCGATTATCTTTTTTTTTTTTTTTTTTTTTTTTTTTTTGTCTACTCCTTTTCATATGGAGTATGATAATTCGGTCGAAGAAACTTTGATTAATTGTACCAAAAGATCAAAATTAGTGATTTGTTTAATCAATTTTGCACCCCTGGTAAATTTGTGACTTGTGTGGTTCCCAATTTCCCATAGACTACACAATAGAAATTGTGTCTTTCTTAAACAACTCAACAAGAAGGATGTTACTTATGTTTGGTAGCAGCACATCAACAATTCTAACGCACACTAGAATCGCTTAAATCACAAATTATTAACGTCTAGCAAGATACACTCTTTATAATAATTAAATAAATTATATGCATTAAAAATGCTTAAAATAGAATAATACATGAGAAACACTCTAGATACAGTACTTTACGCCTGCACAAATGCACAATCAATTAGGAAATCAACAATGGAGACTAGAGAGCCAGAATGATGCGTCAGCAAAGAAAATACCAATAGAAAGTCAGAATGACGCGTCAACTATAAAACTTACCAATAGAAAGTCAGAATGACGTGTTAGCTAAAAACTACGCTCTCCAATTTAGAAAATCCTTACATATATATAATCATTCTTTAATCCAATTTTTTTTTTTCACCTAAGCTCTTCTCAATTGTTTTCTCACCACAAAACCTAATTTACCAATTCACCCCTTTCCCTTATCATCTCTCACTTTCCCAAAACCAAACCCACCTCCACAAGAAAAAAAAAAAACCCTAACTTGGCCGCACTGCAACCCGTTTCCAGTAAAACGAAACCCTAAAAATCCATCCGAATTTTCCCCCAATTCCAGAAACCCTAATTTCCGCCACCATGAACGGCAACCTCCAACAACAACAACCACCGTCGCTTCCGCCGCCTCGATCGGCGTGCGACGCTTGCAATCGCGACGACAAATTAATCCTCCACAACGTCATGCCACAGAAATCGCCGCTGCAAAAACTCTGCACAAAATGCGTGTTAAAGCAGTACAAGCAATCGTATTGCGCCGAATGTTTCGAACTTTACGACATGAGTTTATCTCAGCCGCCGCAGAGCAGCGCCACCGCCACCGCCGGAAACAGCCGTCTTCTATGGTGCATGCGGTGTAACCACTGGTCGCACAACTGGTGTCCGGGAAAGAAGATACCGAAAGAACCGTACATATGTCCGCCGTGTAGAACGCCTAATTACGATTACTTTGAAGATGGCGGGAAGAAGAGGAAGGCGGTGGATCTTGAGACGTCGAAGCAATTGGAAGGAGCGTCGAGGATTGCGTGTATTACAATGACCAGGGCGGCGGCGTCAGCGAGAGTTGATGCGGAGTGGAAAGCTAAGGACGCGGCGTTGGCAAAGAAGCGTGCGAGAGAAGCTATTGATCATGTTTTGTCGATTGCTGCCAAGGTCGAGGGCGCGAAACGGAGGGAGATATCTACGGCGACCGGGCCGAAAGGCGGGAATTATGTGCCGGTGAGGTTGGAGAGGAACGGTGCGAGTACCAGCAGTGTGGAGATTAAGAATGCGGGCGGGAGAGCGGCCGCGGTCGGGGCCGGGGCCGGGGCTGTTGTTACTGTGCCTGTGCCAGTGTCTGTTGTTATGCCAGGTCAACAACAGAAGAGTAATGGTAGTGTTGGTGGTGCTGTGCAGGTTGTTAGTAATGCAGGACAGTCGCAGTTGAAGTCGAAATAATGCCGTTTGGTTTTCAATGAATTGCATTGGTTGTATCTTGTATCACAATTCTGTTGAATTTGGGAGGGGGGGGGGGATGAATTGCATTGGTTGTAATCGGAGTCGAAAATGATGTGATCGAGTTTAAGGGAGTCTGCATTGGTGGTATCAATGTCGAAAAAACGAGATGATGTGATCAAGGTAGGGTCTGAATTGGTTGATGCATATGCACTGGAATTTTTGGTAGAAAAGATCAGGGTTTTAGTGTTGTTTGTGAATTGTGAATGAATGTTGATTTAGTTTAGTTTTATGTCTTCAAATGATGATGATAATGATCCTCTGTGTCCTGGTCTTTTGTAAAATAGTTTTAATAGAGGATGAAATTGTGTTCTTGAAGCAACTGGTTCATTCAAATCTTAAATCTTGTGTTCTTTGGAATTGGTATTGGTGTTAGTATATGTAGATAGTAGAATGGTTCCTGTGTTTTGGCACAAATCAGGTTTAGGGCAGAGCTAGGTGCTGAGTAATGCTTGGGTTTAAACAGCTTTCTTTCGGGTTTGGAACTGGAAAGGCAAGTCGAATCTGGAGTTGCTGTGCTCTGAAAGCAGCATGCAGATGATGGATCTACTCATCTACATACTCATGGTACTCAAAATTAGGGCATAGACAGGAATTTCAGACTTCTGAGGGGCAATGTAAGATTGGTAACAAAAAGAGGTAACTTTCATACAAAATAACAGGATGAAGTCGAACCAAATAACTGATGCTCCATTTATAATTCCTGTGTACAGAATTCGCAATTACAATGAATGTGGTGTATTACTATACCAGTAGCACAACTTGTGCAATTTAGACATTGTCAACAGGAAAAAAAGTTATGAACTACGATTACAATGATTACAATGTGATGAAAACAGTGTCGAACAGCGGCCCTCCAAACCTGCACTGCATCAATTTGTTAGCCCCTTTTCATTTATGTGGGCTCTTTTCATACGCTCACAAATGCATACGGCGCACCTGTTAATCATATGATTCGGCGTAATCAGTTTACAGCCAACATATTAGATACCTAAATCAGTCATGGGAAGCAGGAGACAGGGAACACAGTTTAACTATATATCAGATATCTAGATAGAATATGTTCATACATGTTCAATACTTCAATTGGAATCCAGGAGTCTCTCCGAACAGTAATTCATCAGCCCCACATGAAACTGTAATTAGTTTCATTAGTGTAACTTGGACATGAAGGCTGAAGCATGTAACTTTATCAGCACCTAAGAACTTAAAAGCGGACTTCCAAGTTATTCTCACTGCGCTCACGACACATTTGGTATGAGCCTATGAGGCCATAAAATGGAGAAACAGTAATGAACGTTATGTGTATTTCAATTGCGATTGTAATAATACCCTGGGACTAACAGTCTAGTAGAATGCAGGTGGTAGTGAACTTTTTATGAAAAAGAACCATATATTTGGTGGTGGTAATAGTCCCAGATCATGAGCACTCATTGGGAAAATTTCAACTGAAATTATACCGAATATTCATCATCATTCGTGAACTCATCAAACATGGCATTAAAATGATCATAACACAAGCAGAATGATACGCGTGAATGCATGATTACTAGTCTTCCTGTACGAATATAATGAGTTCCACATACCTTAGCTGCTGGTACAATCAGCTCTTCAGTTTCCTCAAAAGCCCCAACACAGCTCCCCCTCTGACTACCACAGAAGGACAAGCACAAATTCTGCATCTTCCAGTAGTAGCTTATGCATAGAAGTGTGTGATCTAGTCTGGGAAGAGGCACGTAGAAACAGCGTATGTGTCAATAGGAAAGCTGTGATCTTGGAGGACTTGGACCAGGTGTTTGAACACTGTTTACAATTAAAAAATCCACATAAGAGCATAAGCTTGCAGTCTTGTACAATAATGACTTGCCAAACAGCAGATGATATTGCTCGGAGACCCTGATGTATTTGCCCTAACAAATTTATTTAAGTTATGAATCTGCATTCACATAATATAGGGATTAGCAGATTATAGCCTCATGTCAATATGAGGTCTGGACTTTTTTTATCAGCTTATCACTATATAAACAAAATATTAGACCCCAAAAAAATTAGGTCCATAATGCTAACAAGTAGCAACTCATCTTCACGCCAAAAATTACGTCCTACACACTTTTGTTACAGCCTGACGTAATTTAGATATAAAATCTCCACCTCACCATCAAGCATATAAACTAGGGAGTATCAGAGAAGGACCAGAAGAAGTAATTTGACTAAGACTCACCTTGCCAGCCAAGCAGGTCAAATGGCTGTCAGATGTTTCCAAGTTCCAACACTGAAAATGAGCACTATGATAGAGATGCCTTACACCAGATGGCTATCTAATCTTCCCCTAGTGCCTCAGAAAGTATGCTATCAACTTCATCTTGCATGCCTGGACTGTCAGGTCTCATTGTTTGTTGATCTGACTGTCTATTTGGAGACCCAATCAGCAGACTGTGAGTACTAGAATATGGAACCCATCCCCTTTCTAACATACAATCAAGCAGCTGAGATGCCTCAGTTTTACAACCTTCTTTGCAGAGACCACTTATCAGCAAGTTGTACATATCTGAGTCAATGACTTGACTTTTCTGACAAATTTTATCTATAGACCTAAATATTGTATGTAACTTCAAGTGGTTGGCAAAATGTGGCAAAAGACTTGCAAGTGTTTCATGGTTCGGAACTAAATCTTCACTAACCATCAGGTTGAGAAACAAAATGCAATATTTAGTTTGACAGAGAGCAATCATGCATTGAATGAGGATGCAATATGCTTCCATGTCAAGAACTAAACCACGTCTCAGAACTTGTGGAAGCAAAAGTAGGCCATCATATGGCCTATTGAGCTTGAACAAGCATTGCATTATACTGGTATAAGCAGAAGTAGTTACCGCATTCCCGTGATACTGGCCAAACTTCAACACCCTGATTGCTTCATCGACCCTTCCAGTTGCACAAAAACTTTTTACCAGACCGGTGAAAATAGAAGATGGAAGGGTGGAGTTCCTCACAGACATGTACATAAACACTTCAGTTGCTTCGTGAAGCTTCTCCATATTGCAAAGTCCTTTCATTAGTTCAGCATAGGAAGAAGGATCCAAAATCCAATCTTTTTCTCTCACTTGTATGAATAGATCCATTGCCTCTGCATACTCGCCCAAATAACACTTGCCAGTGACTAAGGCAGAGTACGTAGCAGAGTCAGGTACATATGACGCAATAATCATTTTCCCAAGCACTTCACATGCTTCGTTAACGTACTTTGCATTGCAAAGCCTTTGAATAAGAATATTCCATGATAAATTATCTACAACATTCATGCGGAGCATCCTTTGAAGTAGATCTTTTGCTTCTAGGAAGTGATGAGTATCACAGTACCACTGAAGCATACTATTATAAGGGGAGGGATCAATAACTTGACTCTCGTCTAATAATCTTCTGCCGGCATCAAGTTTCCCTAGCTTACAGTATGCATTTAAAAGATCCACTAGAACATCAGCCGAGGTACTAAACCCAGATTTCCTCATCTGGTCCGAAAGCTCAGTTGCTTCATTGAAGCGAGTATTTACAGTCAAACATTTTATCAAAGCCTCATAAGTAGAAACATCAGGCTCATATTGCAACGCCTTCATCAAAGTAAACAGCTTCATTGCTTCTTCTAATTTATTCTCTTTAGCAAAAAGTGGTATGACATTATTACAGAAGCTGGAATCAGGATTCACCCTGTCTTCAAACATCTCATTCATCATACAGAGCGAATCATCCACTCGATTATACGCCACAAGGCCACATATGACAATCTCAAAGGTCCTACAAGTAGGCACACACCTTTTCTTCCCAATCTTTCTGAATTGATCTAAGGCCTCATCCACCATATTCGCATCAAACAACGATTTTATCAAATTATTCAAAGTATCAACATCAGGAAGAGTTCCCGACTTAACCATCTCCTTATACATTAACAACACATCCCGAAAACTTCTCTTCCCGTCCACAAGGGCGCTTAATACACTATTCCATTTACCTATACAAAGCTTGAACCCACTAGAATTCATAACCAAAACTACCCTCATAGCTTCATCTAACCTACAGTTACTAACAAACACATCTAAAAACTCGAAAAGCGCCTCCTCGGCGCCTCGGCACCTGTCCTTAACCATCTCCCTACAAAAACCCTCCATTTCATCCACATTTCCAGCAAAACCCAGCTTGTAAATTATGCTAGAATACGTACTAACTGTATGTTTAAACTGTTTCTGAAGAGAAACCCATTTGAAAACCCTAAGAGCTGAATTCAAATCATGGGTATTATCCAAGACCCGAATTAAATTATCCGGGCACAAATCCCTCTTGAGATACTGTATCTTAGGATCAATTTCAGCCTTATTAACTAATTTATGGTAGCTTTCTGGGCAAGTTTGAGCAAGAACTACACCAGAAACTGACGAAAAATACTTGATTGAACAAACCCATCTCGAAATTTTGGTAGAAGACATGAAAGATGCAATCTTTCCAGGCATTTGCAGTAAATACATAGGACATCAAAGATGATAATTTACCGTTGTTACTTTTTACTGAACATTGAGGTAAATTGAAAACAAACTAAGGTAAAAAAATACAGAATGACGAAGTTTGATCGCTGCGTAGCGTACCTGAGGAAGATTGAGCGACAAGTTTGAGCATTTTGATACTGTTTTGCTTCTCGCTCACATTTTCCTGGATTGAAGAATATCACGAAATTCGGGTGGGTAGTATGACTTGGGTCGGGACAGTAATACAAGTCAAATGGATAGTGTAACGGGTTTGGCCCGTGGCGTTATCATTTCCCTTAAACAAAGTACAGGGGTCGTATATGGATTTTGAAGTACGGATCCCAAAGCTTTTGTTGGGCTCTTGGAATGTTTTTATTTTGTTTATAAAGATAAAAATCCGTTTTTTTTATTTTTTTATTTTTTAATAAGAGATAAGGTAGGTGAGATATTGAATAGATATTGAATTTCTCCCGATAAATTGGGAAGGGGTTCGATTTCAACAATTTTGAAACTCAATTGCTCCTTTTGATAGTCGTGGGTTAAATTTCACGTACGTGCAAACGTATGAGGCTTATATACTGCTTTCGCCAGTATCAAACTTTGGTAGCTTATCTGGTTGTCCATTTAAATCCGATAAACTACTCTATCTACTAGAGTTTGGGCCGAAAATAGTTCCCCGTCTGTACTTATAGTGGCGGCGGATTTCATATAGGGTCACTTGAAGTTAACGATATCCCTTTCTCAATTTGAAAAAAAAAAAAAAAAAAAAAAGAATCGCCATTTTAATCGGAAATTTTGCAGAGCTTCACCATTCGCTCTCGTCCGTTTGAGCAATGTCCATGAGGAAGTTCACCATGTCTTGTCGTACTCAACAAGGTAACCTTCCTCTAATTCATTTTCAACGTTCTTTCTGTAATTATCTTGTACATATTCGAAAATCCCCTTCCTTTGATTATGACTCAAACCCCCAATTGTTCCTCAAGTCTGTTAGAGAAGAATGTAAATTAGGGTTTTCTGATCCCCAAATCCCCCTTTCTATTTTCCACCACATGATTTCTCTACGACCTCGCCCTTCTATTATTGCATTTAATCAGCTTTTTACCGCAATGTCTAAGATTAAACCCAACCCCCCTTTTACCACCGTAATTACTCTCCTTAATCAGCTTGAACTGTCCAGTCTCCGCCCCAATGGACATTCGCTTGGCATTCTCTCCAATTGTTACTGCCGCTTGGGCCGTGTCGATTTCGCTTTCTCACTCCTCGGCAAGCATTTTAAGATTGGTTATGCGCCTAATATCGTCACCTTTAATACCTTAATTAACGGCTTCATTCACTCCGACCAATTACCCGAAGCTGTCAAGTTGTTGGATAAAATCGTCAAACTTGGGTTACAACCTAACCTCATGACCTACGGTGCTATGTTTAAAGGTCTGTGCCGCACTGGCAACAATGCCGGTGCTCTTAACTTGCTTAGGAATATGGGGTCTAGAGGCGCTTGTAAACCTAATGACGTGATATACAGCACAATCATTGATAGTCTTTGTAAAGACCGGCTATTGCCTCAGGCCCTTAATCTCTTCAAGGAGATGAAAACAAAGGGAATCTCACCTGATGTCGTGACATATACTTCCTTGATTCGAGGGATGTGTAGTTTAGGGAAATGGGATGATGCTAAAGCCTTGTTGGCTGAGATGATGAACACCAATGTAGCTCCTGAAGTTGGCACCTATAGCATGCTCATCGACATGTACTGTAAAGAAGGAATGGTTGATGAAGCGAAAACTATATTTGAATTCATGACTAAGCAAGGTGTGAAGCCCAATGTTATTACTTACAATGCTTTGTTGGACGGGTACTGTTTGCGTGGACAGATGAAGGAGGCCGAGAACCTACTAAATTTGATGGTCAAGCGTGGTTGTAAACCAGATGTTGTGAGTTTCAGCACCTTGATTAATGGATACTGCAAGTATAAAAAGGTTGACAAAGCCCTAGACATGTTACAGAATATGCGTGCCAAAGCAATATCCCCTGATGTCGTGACCTATAGCACTCTTATAGATGGGTTGTGCAAGGATAATAAGCTTGAATATGCCTGCAACATTTTCAACACGATGAAAGCTGATGGTCTAACGCCAAATCTAGTCACTTATAGTACACTCCTGGATGGACTCTGCAAAGGCGGGCAACTTGATAAGGCAAAACAGTTCCTTGACGACATGAAGAAAAATGGATTGCGACCTGATATCGTCACTTACACTATTCTTCTTGATGGCTTGTTTGAAGCTAATCAAGTTGGAGAAGCAATGGAGGTCTTCTCATTTTTTCAGGCTAATGGAATACAGCCAGATGAACATACGTACACTTCAATGATCAAAGGATTCTGTAAAAATGGATTGTTGAAGGATGCCTGTCAACTTCTTAAAAAAATGGAGGACACTGCATATCCTCCAGATGAATGCACCTACAACACGATCATCAGAGGGTGTCTTCATAACAGAGATGTCAAAAAGGCGTTAGACCTTGTCGAAGTTATGACTGGCAAAGGCTTCCAAGCAGATGCTGACACTACCTCACTCTTCATTGATTTGCACAATGATCCTGATATCAGTGATTCTGACAAGACATTGCTGCGTGAGTTTTTTAAGACCTGAATGTCAATGCATGGTCATTCTGTATCAGTTTAGCTGATAGTCTTATGCTTTGGGGCTCAGTTATCTGTCTGGATGTGGCGCTCTGACTCTCTGAGAATAACCTGCAATTCGATACTTGCTGCTATCAGGCTTGAGTACGATAAAATACCTCGATTATTACCGCATCCTGGTAAATTTCTGATTTTCTATCAGGCTTGAAGACGTTAAAGCATCCTGGTAAATTTCTGATTTTCTACTACTGTAGTCTCCTAAATTTCTGAATTCTAGTGGGTGTTAGCTTTGTATTGGTAAGTTGAAGAGTGTTGTGTTCTTGTGGGGATGAAGAGAGGTTTTCGAGACGTGTGGTTGATCTTTAAGTAGATGGTTAAGTGAAATCAGGATTTCTTCGTGATAAAATCAATTTAGAAGGATTGGAAGGAGAGGTGTGTGTCTACTTGTAGGACCTTTGAGATTTTCATGTCTGACCTCACGGTTTCTATCGAGTGGATGAATCTCCGCCTCAGTGAAGCACTAAGCTTTCTGACGAGATGAGGAACTAATGGTTTTTTTATATACATACTGTAAACTAGGGAAACTTGATGAGGGGACTCATGGAGAAGATTAATTATTAGATGATAGTCAAGTTCTTGATCCTTTCTCCTCGTAATGTTATGCTGCTTCAAGCATATGGTGATACTCATTACTTCCTAGCAACAAAAGATCTGCTTGAAAAGATGCTACACATGAATGATATAGATGATTTGTCATGGAATATTCTCATTCAAGGGCTTTGCAATGTAAAGTTAGTGAAGGACACTCAAGAAGTGCTTGGGAAAATTATTATTATTCTGCTATGTACGCTGCTTCAATCACTGGGAGGTGTCATTTTGACGAGTATGATACGGCAATGGTTCTATTCAAACAAGTCAGAGAAAATGATTGGATTTTGGACCCTGCCTCTTTATGTCGAGCTAATGAAAGGACTTTGCAATGTGAAGAAGCTTCAGGAAGCCACTGAAGTGTTTATGTAAGTGTCAGTGAGGAATTCAACCCTGCAGACTGCAGTCTTGTCTCTTTAGTTGTCAGATCGTAGGTATTTGTGCAACTGCAAGAGTTGATGAAGCAATCAGGGGTGTTGAAGTTTGACCAGGATCATGGCAGTACAGTAATTGCTTCTCAGCTTCTGCTTATACCAGTGTAATGCAATGGTTTTTCAAGCTGAATAGGCATTATCATGGCCTACTTATTTTCCACAAGTTCCCGAGACGTGGTTTACCTCTTGACATGGCCTGGCCATGACTGTTGAAGTTTGGATAAGGATGATGAAATATCAAAATGGTGGCAAAATCTGCCATAAACATCACTCGAATTCTCTCAAGTTACGAAGCCACTCTCTCAAGATGGGATTTTAATGTCCAAAATGACTATGTCTTATTGACCCTCAACAATGCAAAATACTCGAAAGAAGAAAGAAAACCACTCATGCTTCATATGCTCTGAAAATAATGGATCAGTTCGCTGTAAAAAGGTTAGCCTTCCTGCTACTAATTTCGTTATCTGTTTCGTTGTGTTATCCAATTATTTATTTGTCTATCTTCTACATTGTAGAAAAGAAAATTAAAAAAAAAAACCCTATCATTTGCTGTGTAAGCAAACGGGAGTCCCAGTAAAGGTGTCTTGTGTGTTTCTATAATAACAATCTTGTTTATTCCATATTAATTTGAGGTTCATGATTGTTGTTATTAGAAAGTCCGAAGATTCTCTTAACCCTTGTCTTGTTGGCTGTGGCAGTTCATGCTTATTTATAGTTGTATGAAGCTTTTTTCTTTTCTTTTCTTTTAGGTCAGATCACTATGAAACATTGAAACTTTGGATTGCAATTTTAAAAATTCTAGCACTTGATCATTTCGGAATATTCCAATTAAAGCAACTTTTTCACGTATGAGATTCAGATTTTATACAACACTCGTAAACATATTTTGTTTTCTTGTTTTCCGGAGGGGCAAATCTAAATAATCGGTGGGAGTACTATTTTATTTTCAATCCACTATCTCGTTACCCGTTATATCACATTATATTTATTTATTACCATAAATTAGCTCTCATTATATTTATTTATTACCATAAATTAGCTAACCAATATAGTATTATTATCTTTAGGTCTCATGTCGTAACCAAAATTAACATAATTAGCTAACTTACTACCATAAATTAGCTAATTACTACCATATTACATAATTTCTTAATTCTATCCGATCGATAGGCGCAAAGTGAGACTTGATATCAGGTTTATATATATATATATATATATATATATATATATATATATATAGTACGGAGTATTAGATTAGATTCTATATGGTAGTCTAATTTCTGATAAGCATTATTTTCGTGTTGTTTGTATAATCTGTTAGTAAAAGATGTGCCCCCCACCTTCTGTAGAACCTTTACCTTTGGTTTCAGGAAGCCCACTGCCTTGGCTTTTGTTCTTTCATCTAGACAATGATGCGCAAGCATTATTCAGCATGGCACCCTTTAATTGCAAGTCATACGTCAGGAACATCCCTGAACTGCAAGGCAGGATTATATATGCTTCCCAATTTGGATGGCTAATTCTCGGAGATGAAAATCCGGACCCCCCTGACTGTTACTCTATCACTCTTTTGAATCCTGTCACGTCCAAATCCATTAAGCTGCCCCCTTTGATGTATCATGATGTACCAATAAGGTCCACGATATGCTTATTGACATCACCCCCCAGCGACAACAACGATGACAATGAAGCTGATAGTAACTGCTTCATTCTCGTCTGCTTCCCTGATCAGGCCTTTGTCTGCCGATGTCAGTCAACCGGAGATTGTGGGAGGGATTCAAATTGTTTGTACCCTCAGAGAATTGAGATTGAAGGTGAGAGTCTACGTCTGCATAGAGCTGTTGTTTTAAATGGGGTCATCTATGGCTGGGCTAGTAATAATTTAAACCGTAGAGAAGAATATTTTATCTCTCTAGAAATTGTTGACAATGATGCCTCAAACCCATTCACCTTAACGGCCTTGTCACTTGTCATACCGAAAAGATTAATTTCAGACCTACTTTCTCATAGCTGCCCCTTTATGGTTGAATCATGTGGGAGTATATACCTCATTAGCGTAGGCACTCGCAACTTTGACGGTGCCCATGCTGCGAAAATTTGGGAGTTCGACTTGCAGAAAGGAATTTGGGTTGAGGTTAAGTGCTTAGGTGACCGGTCCTTTTTCTTAAGCTTCCATAGTTGCACATAGTGCTGGGCAAGCACCACTGATCATAGCGAAGTGAGTCAGGGTGCTGAAGGAAATTGTCTGTATTTTTTTGATTTTGAGCTAGCATGTGGCGGAGTAGTCATGTACAGTTTAAAAGATTGTAGTTCGACTCTTTTACCTTGTGGAAATTTGCTAAATGGCCCTTGGAGCTTGACCTTAGCCTACTGGGTGATGCCACAAATTTGTCGGTAAGTATAATCTACCAGCTGATTAAATAACCATAATTATTCAATCCTGTTTATCCTATACTATTGTCAATTATAATTTTACTTGATGTCTCAATTGCCAATCTGACAGGTTTGAAGCTGGAAAAGAGTGCAGAAAGCTCATCCATAATCAAGACAATGATGTCTCCAAATCTTTTCTTACCATCGGCACCACAGAATGCAAGCATCAGAATGAGCCAGAAGAAGGAGGTTTGTCTGAGCTTCCCCAGGATTTGATAGAATTACTTTCAAGGTATATGCATTTGTTTGATTGCTGGAGCTTTAGATGCACCTCTAAGGTAATTCAGTCAGCAACGCCTTTACCGTTGTGGAGAACAAATACTTTGTTCCCCTTGCTTCTGGTTTTTGAAGATGATGGTGGATTATGTCGACTCATGGAGCCTTGTCGTGATGATTCCCGGTCCTGCGTTTTTGGATTTTCGCAAGATTACTTTGATATAGTGTTTTCTAAAGATGGGTGGCTACTTGTATGTGATTGTAAAACCTTGGAGTTCTTTAATCCTAGTCTTTGGTGTATTCCAAATCCGATTGGATTCTCAACCAGTCCGGTTGGCTCGAATTGCTTGACTGTGGGATTCGCATACTCATCAACTGATTTGTCTGAAATCATTATTGAGTACATTAAGTTTGGGGATACGAAGTGGAGTTCATGTCACTTTGACAATAGTCAAGATCCTCAATTTAATGTCTGTGATTGTAGTCCGATGTATCATTCAGGAGCATTCTATTGGCTTGATAAGTCGGGTTACCTTGGAGTATTTGAGATGGTAAATGGAAACCCTAGCTGGAGAGTTTATGACAGGCCCTTTGAGCAGAATTCTCCTAGATTTCATTTATGTTGTCTGGTTGAGTGCGGTCAAGAAATTCTCTTAGTGATTGTCGGAGGATGGAATGGAGAGTCCGTATCTGTTTACCGTTTCAAGCAGTCGAAGAAGAGATGGAGTTACGTTCTCAGCTTGGGAAACTACGCCTTGTTTATAAGGCCCAATTCATCGACTTCAGTTGCGACAAGTGACACGAAGATGAAGAACCGGATATATTTTCCACTGATTGAAGGGAACCACATCGTTTACTATTCTTTAGAGACCGAGAAGTATTATGTTGATGGCAATGAAGCTTCTAGCAGTAATTTGTTCTTTAAGAAGATCCCATCGAGGTGTTGCTGGATTTAGTTCTTTTTTTTTATTTTCTGTTCTTTTTAATGTTTAAGATGTTTAACTTATAATTATTGTATACATGTCAAAAAGATGTTTAACTTATAATTATTATTATATAAGATATGTATTGGTATTATATTATAAATGTATTATGTAATATAATGATAGAGTCTACATTTGTTGGATTAATCTACTTCGAGTGTGAAGATTCACGCATGAGTAAGAGGGTAATAATAATATAATGCAAACTATTTCTACACCTCAAAGATTGACGATATGCATGTAGTACGTACAAAATTTGTAATAAAACGAACAAAGCACAAAGCTAATAACGCATTTATTTTGCTACCGATACGTCAATCGATTTAGTTAACGTCCTTTTAATTTTATTTCATTTGGTGACCGAAATTAAAGAAACATCGTCGAACCTCTGTAATAGTTCTACGACGACTTTGAGATACTTAGCTTTGATAATTAATACGTACAACAAAGACAACAAGTATCTTATTTTGTAGCTCTTGGTTATCAAATGGCATAATTTATACTTTGGATGGACTTGTTTTCATTAGACCCAACTTTTACTATAGGCCTAGTAGTCTATGAGGTGGAGTGTTCCAAATTAGTCCCAAATAACGCCAAACCACCAAGTAATTCTAACTTGGGATTGAAGGAAATTCATTTCTTCTTCCTTTATTACATACGTACAGTCGCACACTACTATATAAGTTGAGGACTCCCCATTTGCATTTTTCTTCATACACACACTGCTATTTACCCATCTACTTAGCTTCACACACACACTATTGCTATATTATTCTATCTCATTAATTTATTATTGTTAAAGTGAGCTCCACCTGTGAGTGTCCCACACTGAAAAAAGAGGAGAAAGTTGAGTCGTATATGAACCAAGGAGTTACTCCTTCTATTGCCAATTGGTTTTAGGATGGAACCTTTTTGGGTTTATGATGTGGACTCTCTCTCCTCCGTATGGGTGTGGCTCAGGACCGATCGTGATTTAACATGGTATCAAAGCTCATGGTTAAAGACCTGGGACTCAAGAAGATGAACTAGACCCATTGCAGATGGATCAAATTTACGCAACCAAAGAGAGCTAGGAGAGCCCCGGTGAGCCTGTGAAGGTCCAGTCTGCTGAGTAAAAAGGAAACTTACACGTGATGGGGAGTGTTAAAGTGAGCTCCACCTATGAGTGAACTCATAAAAATTATCATGACCATATATTTTTTTTTATTCTCTTCATTATTCATAGGGTTTTTTTGCGAAACCCTACTTTTAAAAGCCCCGTTTTTGCGAAATCCTACCTTTTATAATATTTTTTGCGAGAGACTACCTTAAATTAAAAAAAGTTTGCAAAACACTACCTTGTTGGCCTTTTCCGTTAGATTTAACATCAACTCCTCTTTGACCGTTAGTTGACTTCATATTCAATTGAACCCAAGAATCTACTCTAAAAAAAAATTAAAAACATTACCAATTATTTAAAAAACAAAAAAATGGGTTTTGTCAATCTTTCCTCATGCTTCCATGTATTTTCTCACATGGTCAAATATTTGGGTATTTTTTGGTTAATTTGACGAAGTGGGAAATCTTGGGGTAGGTTTTTAATTAAATGTGGTGGTAAATTAATCTAGTTGAGCATATAATTGTGAATTTTTAATTGATAATTGGGGCATTTGGGTATAAATGGAGATAGGTGATGAAGTTAAATGAAGTCAACTTACGGCCAAAGGGAAGTTGGTGTTAAATCTAACGGAAAAAGCTAATAAGCTAGTGTTTTGCAAACTTTTTTTAATTTAAGGTGGTTTCTCGCAAAAAATATTATAAAAGGTAGGGTTTCGCAAAAACGTGACTTTTAAAGATAGGGTTTCGCAAAAACCCTTATTCATATTCATGATAATATTTCAAGGTTTTATTTGGTTTTCCGAATGAGCTTTTGTTCTGTTCTGTTAGATTTGATCGAATTGTACTCCAATTGCCATCGATGACTACTTCCCTGATCGGAAGTAAATTTGGGAATGTTTTTGTAAAATTTGTAAAAAAAATTAAAAAAAAAAAAGCAACGTTTAACATTTTGTATGCTATTCATAAGAAAGAACGCTTGCAAATTTTTGGAGACTTAAACGTAAACAGTAATTACTAGATCCAGCAACACCTTGATGGGATCTTCTTGAAGAAGAAATCATTGGTAGAAGCTTCAGTGTTATTAACATAATACTTTTTGGTCTCTAATGAATAGTAGACAATGTGATTCCCTTGGATCATCGGGAGATAAATCCTATTTTTCATCTTCGTGTCGCTTGTTGCAACTGAAGTCGATGAATTAGACTTCAAAAACAACGTGTAATTTCCAACGGTTTCAACACTAACCCATCTCTTCTCCGACTCCTGAAAACTGAAAACCACTAATGAAGTGTCAATCTTCCCAATGAACACGGAGTAGAGATCCTGACCACACTCAACCAGATAATTAACATGAACGGAAGAAACGTGTTTCAGTAGCGAAAGGGCTGCCATAAACTCTCCAGCTACGGTCATCATCGTCTACCATTTCAAATACTGCGAGCTGCCCTTTCGTATCTAGCCAGTAGAATGCTCCTGCATGATACATTGGAATACCAGAAGGTGCACCAAATTGAGTTAATGTTAATGTCAATGTCAATTGGCTGCGTCAAGCAGAAGATTAAGGATAGACTTTCTATTAGTGAAAAGATAAAGAAGTGCTTGAGCTGAGGATCGGATTGTAGGGCAGCATGTATGTAGGAGTATAGGAGTATATGTATATCACAAATTATTAGGTACCCCGGGGGTACCTAGAGCTACTTACCCCCTGACTCATTATATTGCACATTATACTCATTATATACTTTCACTCATTATTTTACAATTTTCACTCATTATTTCTCAATTTCACTCATTGTGTACTTTCACTCATTAGTTTACAATTTCTACTCATTATTTCTCAATTTTCACTCATTATCTTCCGATTTTCACTCATTATATATAACATGATAGTCATTATTTATTTTCAGTCATTATTTCTGAATTTCCAATCATTATATACAGCTTTCTTCCAATCATTATTTCCCAACTTTCACTCATTATTTCCCGAATTCCACTCATTAAGTTCCAATTTTCACTCATTATATACCACTTGAATTGGGGGTACCTAGAGCTACGTACCCCCGAGGTACCATATACCGATTGTATATATATATATATATATATCTCGACTCTGGGCATGGTAAGTTTTCCTAAAGCAAATTGATAGAGGTCTATAGTATAGATACAATTGTCTATAATGTAAAATTGAGCTAGTAGTAGTAAAATTGAGATCGGAGTAGTAAAATTAATTGTAGTAAAAATTCAGGTAGTAAAATTAATTGTGTGAGTAGTAAAATTTTGTTAGTGTAGTAAACTTTGGATAGTGGTCAAAATTGGTCGAAAATGATAAAAGGTGCTGCTTCGCAAAGAAATAGACTTAAAATGTGTTGTTTCGCAAAATTTAATATATAAGGTGCAGCCTCGCAAAAAACTTAGTTTATAAGATGCGGTCTCGCAAATTTTCCAAATTATTATCGCTTCTTTATGATTGCAAACTTGTACCAAAATGGAGTAAATTCATCTAAGTTATGGTAGGGTTGTGAGTATGGTAGTAGGATTAGAATTAAGGTAGATTGTGTTTTAGGAAGTTGTACTCGTATTATTTACTCCCTCCGTCCTAACTAAAACACCCCGCTGGCCCTTTGTAGAGAATAAGTAAAAATACTAGTACTTTGTAAATAAAGTAGAGTGGTGGTAGTGGTAGACAAAATAAGTAAACAATTTTTTTTATCTTTATACACAAAATAAAAACATTCCAAGAAAAATAAAATAATTAACTACTCTCTTCTCACACAAGCATGCTTAGCTTCATGGTGAAGTTTATCTTTCTGGGCAGATTACTATACACTACTTATACAAGTATCCCTTTATAAAATTGAGGCCAAATTGTAAAAATTTGGGTATTCATAATTAGTATTAAGCAGGAGAGAAACTTCTAATTGAATTGTTCGATTGCATGAGAAAAAATCAAATTAAACCAAGCTTTTTCAGGATACTAACATTCATCTTTTTTTTTTTTGGAAATTAGGCGTTAATATAAAAGAAAGACCAAGATAACAAAGTTACAATAAACAAGAAAAGAACGAGAACAAACGAACAACAAATAAACACCAATACTAAGAGCTTCATTCATCTTTCTGGGGCAGAAATTAATTGTAAGAATAAGAGGGAAACATGAAATCGATCAGTGGGAAAACATGACTAACCTTTTCGCAACGAATTGGACGACGTATTGTTGAAGATACCTGTGATCTTGGAGCAAATGAAAAAACACCTGGGGTCGTTTGGATAGCATAGGAATTAAATTCTTATAGGAAATAGAATATCCCGGGAAATGAATTCCTATGGTAAATTCCCGGGAATTTGCCATAGGAATTTGCCTTACAACGTTTGGATACCATCTACGAACTTAGAATTCCTTGGAATTAATTTCTCATGTCTTGTTTGGTTACCATACAACAATTCATTTGCTTAGTTATCGAAATGACTAACTTACCCTCTATTAATTTAACTAAATAAACATAAAATGAGCCATTAAAAGGTAAAGTAGTAATTGCATATATTTTAAACCATAGGAATTGTGAATGACCATGGGGGGCTAGGTAATTGAATTCCTATGCTTCATAGGAATTAGAAATTCCCAAGGAATTTCCAATTCCTCCACTTCTACAAAAATGGGTTATTCAAACAACCCCACAAAAACCTAATTCCTAGGAAAATTAAAGGGGAAATTATCCAATATACCCCTGAGGTTACCGAAATTTTCAGGTTTACCCCCGAGGTTACCGAGCTATCCAATATACCCTGAGGTTTGCGTTTTCGCGTTTTTCCAGAATTTCGCTAACGGACTCTAACACCGTTAGTTCATTTGACTTATTTAAGAAAAATAAACATAATTAAAAAAAAAAAAAAACTAACCGCCTGCTAAACCTTCACATTTTCTCTCTCCTCTCCTCTCTACTCCCACTCATGTCGCCCGCCTGCCACCGCAGTCGTACGCCGACAACAACGACGGCCGGATCGAAGACCACCAGATGACTCCATCGTCGACGGCGAGGCTTCGTCGAACATCCCCAGCCTCTGTCGACCTTCACCACGCGGCGTTTTTCGCTCACATTTTCGCTAGATCTGCCACCGCGGTTGCACTTGGCCGTCGATATACATCTTTGCAAACCTCCTCCCTCCTTTGAAGCACCTATTGCCAGCCCCACGCTCCGATTTCGATGTCATAGAGCGATTGTAAACGTGTGAAAGGGGATGTGAGCGAGGAAATGAGGGGGCGGAGATGGTGGATTCGGTGGTCGGAGGTCGGGGCGTGGTTCGCGAGCAGTGGCGGGCCAGGTTTCGCCGGTCGTATGGTGGTCCTCGCCGGAGCGCTGGTGGTGGTTCATGTTGGAGGCGGTGGTGGTTTGGGGTTTTGGAGGTGGTAGTGCAGGTGGTAGAGAGAGAAGATGGATGACTTTTTTATTTTGGGAAATTGATGGTATTATTAAGGGTTAATTGTTTTAAAAAAGTCAAACACAATAAGGATCTAACGGTGTTAAAGTCCGTTAGTGAAAAATACAAAAATTCCCCATTTAGGGGTACGCTGGAGGGATTTTGCAAACCTCGAGGGTATATTGAATAGCTCGGTAACCTCGGGGGTATACATGAAAATTTCGGTAACCTCAGGGGTATATTGGATAATTTCCCAAATGAAATTCCTATGCATTTTGAGGGTATCCAAACGACCCCCTGGTTTTGGTGATGTTGGGAGTTAGGGAAACAAGTTCATTTTAAGTCGGGTTCAAGTCGAGTTGCTATGGTTCGACTCCTTTGATGGACTTACATGCAAATATATACTCCGTGCTAGTATAAGTATTTGATGGCATTTTTGGACGGGTTTAATAAAAGGATTTCTCTGATGGGCACACGGTAAAACTCTAATCCCTTCCTTTTACAAGTGATATTCTCCTTAATTAATCATTTTCATTTTTTGCTTGTGATATCACTACACTATGGAAAAACCGTAATTAAAAAATGAGTTTGAGTGAAAAAAGAGGAGTGTTTGATGGCATATTTGGATGTGTGAATAAAAAATACGAGTTTTAAGTGAAAAAAAAAATGAAGGGAGAGTGTTGTGAATTGTGATTAGGCTTAGATAGTAAGGTGTTTAGACTTTGGAGGCATTAGAAGGATTGTAAGATTAGGATTCAGATTTCCGTTATTGAACCGTGGATGAGGGCTCGGGAAATCGAACGCAGCGTTCAAATCCAAAAGCAAACGCAGGGACTTAAGTGCAATCAACGGTGGAGTACACATAATTGGTATTGAAAATTGGTAGTACAACTCAACATGTAATGGAATTATTTTAAGTCGATTATAAATTTATAAGTCTCGTATTAGTAGAGAAAGAAATCAAGCGGCACACTTGATAACTCACTTGATTCCCCTTGGTACCCTATAGGGTGTGGTCTAGGACTCTAGGGAGGTCCGGAAGGGCTCCTCTAACGACTTTGGGCTTTTGTACAGCTAATGATGAGAACTAAATCCAGCAACTCCGTGATGAAAAGTTATTAAAGGAGATATCATTGCTAGTAGCTTCGGTGTTGTTAACATAATACTGCTTGGTCTCCAATGAATAGTTGACGATGTGGTTCCCTTGGATCAATGGTAGATAAATCCTGTTCTTCATCTTCGGGTCGCTTGTCGCAACTGAAGTCGATGAATTGGACTTCAAAAACAAAGTGTAATTCCCAAGGCAATCAACACCAACCCAGCTCTTGTCTGACTGCTCGAACCTGAAAACCTTTATGTCTTTGCCTCTTTTTATGAAGAACACCGAGACGATTGTCTGACCACACTCAACCAGATAGCATGAATGGAGGTTGCGAGCTTCAGAAACGGGGCTGTCGTAAAGACTCCAGCTAAAGCTAGAGTCTTTATTTGCCATTTCCAATACTCCAAGGTGCCCTTTAGTAAATAGCCAATAGAATGCTCCTGAATGATATATTGGACTACCAGAAGGTACTTCAAAATAAGAGGGATAACTATTTTCTAAGGCCTGATGAGTCCATTTGGAGTCCCCGGACCTGAAGTAATTGATGATCATTTCATATTCAGTATAATGACCTGAGATCGAAACAGTCAAACATTTTGAGCAAGTTGGATTGGTTGAGAATCCAATTGAATTATACCAAAGTTCATAAAGATCAGGCAAATCTCCCCTCTCCCTTGTGAAGGGATTAAAGAACTGAAATGTTTTAAGATCAGATACGAGTAGCCATCCATCTTTCGAATACAGTATATCGAAAGGGTTGTCTCCATATAATTGAAAAATGCAGGAACGGAAATCATCCCGACAAGGGTCCATTACTCGACATAATCCACCATCATCTTCAAAGACCAAAAACAAGGGGAACAAGTTATTTGTTCTCCACAAAGGTAAAGGTGTTGCTAACTGAATAAGCTTAGAGGTGCACCTGAAGTTCCAGTAATCAAACAAATGCATATACCTCGAAAGTAATTCTATCAAATCCCGGGGAAGCTCAGACAAGCGTTCTTCTTGTGGCTCATTCTGCAGCAGCAGTTGTTTGCATTCAGTGGCGCCGACTGTAAGACAAGATTTGGAGACGTTACTGTCTTGAACATTGAGAAGCTTTTCGCCCCCTTGTCCTTCTTCAAACCTGACATGAAGTAAACCCCTAAAACTTCAGAGATGTACATGACTAATACTACTCTAAGCTATTGAGACATAAAATAAAACCCAAAAACTTAAATATGAGATTTCAACTTACCAAAGATGTTGCGGCATCACCCAAAAGACAAATTCACGCCAAGTGTTGTCTGTTCCACAAGGCAAAAGAGTCGAACTACAATCTTTCAAACTGTACATGACCACTCCACCTTTTCCCATCTCAACATCATAAATATAAAGACAATTTGCTTCGATACCTCGACTCGAATTACGATGACCAGTGGTGATTGCCCAGCCCCGTCCGGCATTACCGTGACATATGAAAAAGGTCCGGTCACCTAAGCATTTAACCTCAACCCAAGTTCTTTGCTGCAAGTCTAACTCCCAAACTTTCGCAGTATGGGCACCGTCATAGTTGTGAACGCCTGCCTGAATAAGGTATATACTCCCACATGATTCAACCGAAAAGGGAACATATGAACAAAGGTGGTGCGAATGAGACAATTTCACCTCTTCAAGTTCAAAGTGTGTTAAGGTGAATGGGTTTGAGGCATCATCGTCAACAAAATTGAGAGAGAACAAAATCTCTTTTCCTGGAAGAGCCCCAATTGGGAGAGACCGGATATAGATTACCCCGTTTAAGGCAACAGCCCCATCTAATCTAAGTCTCAAACCTTCAATCTCCATCCTCTGGGGGTACCAACAGTTTTTGTTATTATTCCCTCTTCTTGGCTGGCATCGGCAGACAAAGGCTTGTTTGGATAGATTGAACCATAAAAAGAGAAAGCAATTACTAACACCATCATCGTTGTCCTCGTCGTGAGGGGGGGATGTCAACAAGCATGTCCTAGGGATTTGTCTTACAGCATGATGATGATAATCATGAGACAAAGGGGGGAGAATAATGGATTTTGACGTGACAGGATTCCAAAGAGTGAAACAGTAACAGCTAGGGGTGTCCGGATTGTCCTCTAAGAGGACTAGCCACCCAAATTGGGAAGCACATATAGTCCTGTCCTGCAATTCAGGGATATTCCTAACGTTTGGCTCATTGTCAAAGGGTGCTTTGCTGAATGCATGCACATCATCAGTGCTACGTGAAAACAAAAGCCAAGGAATTGGATTTTCCCAAAGTGAGCTTAGAGATTCCATGATTATCCAAACAAGCCACCGGTAGTGACGAGAACTATACTTCCTATTCCCCTGTACCCTGGTTGGGTGAATGAATCCGACCACCCTCGCAGAAAAAAAAAAATAGAGAGAAGCTACTTATGCCAGTGTCAATTGTCTACCTCTAAAATTATGGACGGTTTATATAAGCCTGTAGCTATATGGGGCATGGTAAGTTTTCCCAAAGTAATTCTACTTAGGAAAAGAAGTTACGAGTTTGATCAAATTCCGCTTGTTTAATCCTAACTGTTGCCAAAATAAATTTATCTAACCCATATAATCACGAAACCCTATTCACGAAAAAATAATCAATTCCTTCCAAAAACCTAAATCGCCGAGGCTATTCACATTCATATGCTATACGCAGGTTTCATTGCCAATACGAGCAGTAACTCGCTAAGCTAATAAGTCTCTTGTTTCCTTAACCTAAACTATCCCCTTTCCAGAGGACAGTCCTTCATCAGCATGAAACTAACACAAAAAGTTCGAATCGATATGCAAGCCGTCCTCGAATCGAGACCTAATTTATCAAATGACTTAGTACTCCTTACTCCTTAGAATCAATTGATCGACACACTAAACAATGTCAGATTTGGGTATGACAAATTCTCAAAGGTCCGACATTTAGAGGTACACCTCTATTACTTCATCATTCTCTCTATTGGTTAATAAAAAATAAAAACTATGGGATTAATCACAATTAAGCATATGGGTAGAATTAATTCATCTAAAATTTCAGTAAAATAAAGCTGCATGGTAAAATTCATCATTCTGGGCAGAATTATATACACTTGTACTAGTATCTGTAGTATCCCATGATCAAAATTGAGCCCAAATTGTAAAAAAAAAAAAAATTGGGAATTCATGATTAAAATAGAGCAGGAAAGAAACTTGTAATTGTCTTGTTCGATTGCATGAGAAAATATCAAATTAAACCAAGCTTTTTTCATAATAACATTCATCTTTCTTTCTGGGGCAGGAGTTAATTGTAAGAATAAATGGAAATATGAAATCAAAGGAAATAAATGACTAACCTTTTTTGCGACGGATTGGACGCATTGTTGAAGCTTGCTTCTGAAGCTAATGAAGTAACACCTGGGTGTTCAACACAAGTAATTCTAATAGACTAGTTTATTGGCCCGTGCAAAATTGCACGGTTGTTGTTAGATGAACTTGGTTATAACTCTATTTTATTAACTATATAATTAACGCAAAATAGTAGGACTGTAAAAAACTTAAAGGACCAGATGTGACCCGTTGTTCAAGGTTAATAGCCCATTTTTATCTTAATCTAGTTTTGGCCACTGATAACTCGAACTCGTTTTGACCGATATTCTTTTAGGCTAAACTTGGGGTGGCATGTTGTCAGTTTTCTATAATTAAGCGGAAAAGAAACGTGTTTGATTAGATATCAACTTAGAAAAGCTATGTTTGATTCAATGAATAAAAAATTAATAAGTATAGCGAATTTATTTCAATACTTTATGTTTATGTACGAATTACAATCTATGACCCGTGACCCGCTATTTTTGGGTCCCGTTTTTGTGAACTGTAATTCATGTTGACCCCGACTACTATTTAACACACTTTTTTTTTAACTCTGACCTCACTCGTTGACACGAAACAAACCCAAGATGTGTTACTTCCTAATATATTGCGCCTATATATATTACTTCCTAAATTATCTCCAAAAATTAAATGATTTGATATGATTCAGATTATCTCGTCCAAAATTACTTGCCAATATATAACTTAAATCTTAAATCTTTTATATATAACTTTGTCAATATAAGTATCAGAAAAATTACTTGCCCTAGTAGTTGAAGTGTTAAAATTGTCCTACTGAGTGTACGTGGAATATTCATACATTGATACATTACCAATCAAATGACGTTGCCGCGGTATATCTTGAATTTAAAATGGATAATGGAAAAATCAAATGAATATTCTCCACAGTGGTGCATCAATATCAAGTTGCCGCCTAATGACTTAGGCGTATGAAAGATTTTACATACATCAAATATATGTGTAGCATTTCTCTGAAAACTAGATATAAATAAATAAACTCATTAATAAACTCCTGAAGAGAACTATGATTAAACCAACACTTGAATGCTGACAACCGTAAGGAAGAGCATATGGGCTACTGAATAGTGTGAAATAAGCGAATAAGAGTAGGTTAGATTTACAACCTTTCAACCTCAAAATAGTGATTCAAACCCCAAACTTCAGATCGATAAATGATAGCTCAACCAAGTAAACTAACACCGTATCCTTTTAAAACTACTTAAGATCACGTCACGTAACATCAATCGTCTTAAGTAAATATCACGATACATGACATCTGACAAATAACTCGACCCAAATTCAAACCAAACCGAACCTCCTATGTAGCCACAAAACCCACCAGGCCACAAGTCCACAAACCCCTCAACCTCGAGAAGGTTATTGGGAGAGAAAGAGAAACCCCTCGTGCAACTAAAGACATGGTCCCACACGCCCAACACTTGGTTAGTCTTAAAACCCGCATTTTGCCGCGCTGTGACATATCTCTCTCCTTTGGTCAAGTAACATTCAAAACTTCAAATTTTCAATTTCTTTCATTATTTATTTTATTTTATTTTTGTCTTATTAATCTATCTCTCTCTTTCAAAATCCCTCCTCTCTCCTCATTCATTCTCCTCACGCATCTCTCGTGTACCTCAGCCATGCCTCTTCACCTAAATCTTCATCAATAAGCTTCATTATTATGTGCCCATTTCTCTCGAAATGAATTACATGATCTTATTTCAAGCTTCTCATGTTTGGGTATGTGTCTTCAAACTTCTCCTTGTTTTTTTTGCATGTTTTAGTTTTTTTCCCAACTCGCAATACTTTGCGAGTTTTACAAGGAGGTTCAGATGTACGCAACCTTACTCCGCACATATACCATTTTATAAATTTATACCCACCATACATATATAGTTGAGTGTTATACTTATTAGTATGAACAGAGCTGAGTAGATCTGTAAGAAATAGAAAAAAAGATTGGGATTTTTATTTCTTTCTCTATTTGTACTGATACCATAAAATGATATTTTTATTTTGCTATGTATCAAAGATTTGATACTTTTTTTTAATTAAAAAGACTCAAACTTTTTGTAGTAATAATAATAAGTTTCTTAATCAACACTTAATTATTATTTATTCAATTCAACTTACTCGTATTTATCTACATGTTGTTGACTGTAATAAATTGTCTTGACTTTAATATTTTTCTTGTTTTTTGCAGGGTTGATTAATTTTTAATCTAGGATTAGTTGTAGTAATTGGTAATTAATAATAATAATATTCCCCAAAAAATAATTGAATTAAATGCAAGTTTAGCAACTACTTCAATCAACTTCACATGCATCCCCTGATTTTTTCAATCCAATTTTAATCAGTCGACACTTCATTTCATTTCAATTTCCTCACTATTTACTCACTCTTACTTATAATTTTATCATATGCTTTTTTATGATATTATTCTAAAATTAATTCAGATCACATAAAATTAAGACCCACCATTTGTATCATTTCTTCTTCGGTAATCTTCTTTCTTACACTACCCACAAAATAATCTGACCGACCCCACTTCCTTTTTTCTTGCTGATTACTGAATCATTTCTAAGCTTTTTAATCCAACTGGGATTGATCCTCAAAATTTCATTTATAAATAATCATTGTTTGTTGATTAGTTATATTAAATTAATTAATTAATTATCAAAATTAATGGGTTCTACTTCTGAGAGAGAAAGGCCCACATCCTCATCCTCATCCTCATCTTCTTCTGTATCTTCATCATTACGCGAAATTGATCCTTTGTTGAGGGATTTGTCGGAGAAGAAGCAGAGTTTTCGGCGAAACGTGGTGTCGTTAGCAAGTGAGTTGAAGGAGGTTCGAACTCGTCTCTCTTTACAAGAGCAATCTTATGCTAAAGAATCGCTCACTCGGAAGGCAAGTGGTTTGTTTTTTTAGATCGTTTTTCTCGTAATTGATGCAGACGAGTTTCGAACCTTAATTATTGGCGTGGATTTGAAATCATTTCATGTTAGTGTACCTCTTTTTGTTCGTGTTCAGTTGATGGGGTAACTTTTAATTGGTGGGTCCAATTTATTTTTGTATTTTTTAGTTAATTAGTATGATTTTTTTAATGATTTTACAATAAAGTTTTGATCTTTATTTAATTTTGTTGTTAATTTTTTATAGGAAGCAGAAGCTAAGGCAAAGGGGATGGAAGAAGAGGTATATAGATTGAATAAAAGTTTGGAGGAGAAGAGCAAGAAATTACAAGCATCAGCTTCTAGTGCTGAAAAGGTCCCACCTTTTTTTTACTCTATATGTTAATTACTTAATTTTGAAAGCTTGAGATTTACGTTTTTTATGATTTTAATTGTTATGACTGAACTTTGGTATCAACAAAGTTTGTAAAGTTTTATGCTTTAATTTGGACAATCTGGGTGTTACTAGTACAAAGATGTGTGTTGACTAAGATTAGATTTGAACATGTTACATTTTTAATGTTGTTTGGACATGATAGTATCATTTACCTTACCACATCTTTTGAGGTCACTTTTTGGCTTTTCTTGCATGTTTCATAGTGGAGGCAGCTAAAGTAAAAATTGCCAAGTATGCATCAACTTCACATTTGTTTATTGTCTTACTTTGGGTTGTGGTTGGAATGTTTCAAGGTGTCATGTCTATGCTATACAATTGGGAGTGCGTATTGAAAATGTTGCCTACATTTGAAATTTTGTTGCTTTGATTTGTAATCTTGTATCATACATTTTGGAGCTATATGGAGATTTCAATTTTTGTGCCAGTCTAATATTGTGCCCACTGCTTGATTCCTGGATATTAACTTTGCTTTTATGGTATTGTTAGTTGGGTAAATGTTGCGTATGTTCGACCTCTCTTATCCCACTTGAAGTGTCATACATTGGGCAATGATAGTGATAATGATGATCTTTAGAGCGTAAATCATGGAATCTCGAACTAAGTTCATATTGATTGGGGAGAAGTAGTTTCCAACCTCGAGTAATTTAGAAATAGACAACCTCAAAGCGGCTCAAGCTAAGTAGAAGTAACATTTCATTTTGATAAAGCAATGGCCGTTAATTTGAAAACAGTATGGAGGGCTGGTATATATCTTGGATGCTTTAAAAAATATCTAGCAACAAGTATTTTGATGTGATGTCACATCTACATCCAAGTTACATTTTTCTAATAAGCCTCATTATTATTCCCTTGCTAAAAAAGGGTAATGCTATTGTGTGATGGATGCTTGTCCTGGATTATAAATAAGCGCTATTTGGTATGAGGATTTAATAATGGATTCTGGTGGTGATGACCTGATGGGGAGTCCTGAGCATTTGAGCAATATTAGAGTTTGTAGCTCTTAACCTGTATCAAGTCGTAAATTGTTAGCATTCTAATGTTATATATCAACTATACAGTATACTTTTGCTATTGGATTTACTATATTGTTTCATGAATTCGTTGGTGCTTCTTGAGGTCATGGGGAACTGATTGCAGATTTCAGAAGTGAAAATATTATTTGAACTTGTATTCTTTCATGAAAACTTCTTTTACCAGAATGTATATTCTCATGCAAATTACGGTTAACTTTAAAGACAATTTTCGCACCTTGATTGATTGGGTACTAGTTTACATTTGATAGATTGAAGTCAACTAGTTGGTGCATCATGTTTGTTGCATGTCCAGAGTTTTTCATATAATTTGTGAATTATCTAACGGTCAAACGAGAACCTTGCTTATGTGGTATAAACTTAAAAAGTCAGAAGTGATTGATTAAATTAGGTTGCTATGAATAATGTTACTATCTGGTTGGTCCATAGATCACATAATTATATATTTAGTAGTTGAGGAGAATAATACTATGCACCGAAATCATTTAGCTTAAAGTCGTAAACATCTTGGTTCCAGGGACACCACCAAGCCCGGGGACAATCATTCCTTCCTGAAACGATGTTGTGTGGGTAGAATAGACTTTTGTGTGCCAGATGATTTTCGGGGGTTATGAGCTTTGGATTTTATTTAAAGGACCTTGTGGTTATGGCAATGAGAGCCGAAATCTTATAGCAACATGATGAATTATGCCATCACCAGGATAAAAGTTTCCTGGTAAATGGAGATAGATCCTACATGCATTCAGACATAAGTCTGACGAAAAATCTTGGGACATAGTATGGTACTTCACTTTAGGATTAGGGGGGCAAAGATGATAGTGCTTTGTTCAGCTGATAACGAGTTCCTGATAGAAGCTATAGATCTCCCTATTAATGGCTGCTATAATCATTGTGTATGTAGGCTATACTGCTATATTGCATGCTTTTTTGGATTATGGTCGCCTTCCTGACAGTAATGTTGTCATTTGTCAAGCTCTGACACCTGTTTGCTGACTGCTTATTGTGATGAATGCAGTACCTTAAAGATGTGGATGACCTTAGAACTCAGCTCAGTATCACTCAAGCTACAGCAGATGCAAGTGCGGCAACAGCTCAATCAGCCCAGTTGCAGTGTCTGACTTTGCTGAAAGACCTGGATGAGAAAAATAATTCAATCAAGGAGCATGAAGACCGTGTCAAGAGGCTGGCAGAACAATTAGATAAACTACAGAAGGATTTGCAACTGAGGGAGTCTTCACAGATGCAACTGAAAGATGAAGTCATGAGAGTTGAACGTGATATTATGGAAGCCGTTGCCAAATCCGGGATGAGTAAGGATTGTGAGCTGAGGAGAATCTTAGATGAAGTCTCTCCAAAGAATCTTGACAAAATGAATAAGCTTCTGTCAGCAAAGGATCAGGAAATTGCTACATTAAGGGATGAGATCAGGATTCTCTCTACCCATTGGAAGCTAAAGACCAAAGAATTAGAAACCCAGGTATTTTGCATTTGGTTCTGCTCTTTAAGCTCTAATCAAATTTATCAATGTTGGTATCTTATGAGAAATTTGTGTCTCAAATAGTTGGAGAAGCATAAAAAGGCTGATCAGGAGTTGAAGAAACGTGTATTAAAGTTGGAATTCTGTCTCCAAGAAGCTCGTTCTCAAACAAGGAAACTTCAAAGGGTAATCACTTTAATATATAGTTCGTGTTGTAGTGAACTTTGACGTACAAATATTTCCAATGTTTCTATCTGCATTAAAAAAATTCAGGTGGACTAACATAGAAACTTTTTGTTTTTTGCTTAGACTGTTTTGGGGTACCGGTCAGTCTGGTTTAACATTCTGTCTATAAAAACCTTTTACATAGAGTAAGAACACCAAAGCTCTAAAATGTCTCTACTGCTAGGGGGAGAAACAAGGCATCCCTGTTTTCGACTGGGATTTTCTCCCTTTCTAAGTTAGTTGTGTACTGTTTGACATAAAAAGCATTTTGGAATGCATAAAGTTGGCACTCTTGTAAAACGTTAACCATACGAGGGATAGATGACCATTTTTTTGTATATTCTGGTCTTTCACGGGCCAATGCTTGGATCTCACATTTTAGGAGATTTGGGTTTGTAAACTTGTCTGGATGCTGCATTTTGCATGTCTTCTGTCGGGTCTTCACATTCTTCACTCACCATAGACTATAGTGCTTGTATTCACTATTTCACACGGTATATTTTGCTTCTGTGGCTGTAGATGGGGGAACGAAGGGACAAAGCTATAAAAGAACTGAGGGATCAACTCGCTACAAAGAATCAGGCTGCTGTCGAGAATTCTGAGAAGCAGAATTTCTGGGAAAGTCAGAGTTTCAAGATTCTCGTTTCCATGTCAATGGTCGTGTTGGTGGTTTTCTCAAGGCGGTAAATCACTGTTGTTGATAAATTGTACTTTGTAGAACATAGGCAATACCTTAGAATCCAGCTTAGGTTCTAGGCAAAACTACAGAGGCACATCGTCTGTAAAAATAGCCTCTTCTTGCCCCTTTTTTCTTAATGAGGCGGGCAAGGTCGGACAAACTCTCTCCATGAGTAGAATCACATTCAGAACCAGAACATATCATCTCTTGAATGTGAAATGTAGAACTATAGATCAGTCAATGTTCAAGAATCTTCAAAATGAAGAACTACTGTTGTTCTCTTCAAATCTCCATTATCGCCCTCAAGTCTTGTCAATATACTGAAATTGAGCAAGTCTTGGTTGAGACAGACTTATTATCAAGACATGCTATGTTTTGCCACAAGAGGGTGAACCTTTGCTGTTTTAGAAATTGCACTTACATTTGAAACATTTGAAAACCGTCTTGCCCAAGTTTTTGCGTTTGGGAATCGGTATAGTATCGAATTATAGTCAAAGGAATAGTTTGGTTGCAATATACAGTACCTATTTTCTATCTACCTAGCATCTGCATGAGGCTCAAACTAATGGAACCATCAACATCCACATTTAATTGCATGTTAATATGATACTGTCCACATTATTTTGGAATTTGGTCGGTAAATTGTACTTTAGTGATAATTGAGGACTAATCTCTTAATTATTACTCTACTATCTTGCTTAATGATATATTAATCATGTTACCACCTGTTGCTTTCCATGTTCTTGCATGACATTGCTGTATTAAACATATATCTTCAGATATACTCCTTGAATCATGGATGCACCGACTAAATTAAGTAGATGAAGTTTCCTTGTTAGTAACTTGGAAGTTTCATGAGATCTGTCGAACATGTCGGTTGGGTCAGGTCACGGTCGAGTCATTTCATGTTTGGTATGTGAGAAGAATTTGGTTTTTGGGTCGAAACTTCATGGTTAAGATCCAAATCTTCCGGTTGGATTTTGGTTGGGTTCGTTCTGAGTGAATTTAGCTGAGGGTAATTGATCTAGCAACAGCTGAATGGACAGCTTAGAGGTACAAAATTACCAGTTATAGTATCTTCTGCTGTTTACAGTGTCTACCCAAAAATGGCCGAGGAATTTCTGAGCGGGTGACAGTAAATAGTTTCTGAGCAGGTGACAGTAAATAGTGCTAAAATAACAAAAGCAAGAAGTCAGATAAAACATTGATTTTGATTGTCATCATCATCAAAAGAATTCTGATCTAATCTTTCATTACTACTCCCTCTGTTCCCTTAGATCGTTAACATTGGCTTGAACGTTAACAATCCAAAAAACGGACGGAGTAGCCTTAGCGCATAAGAATTACTAATACTAGTACAGTGTTCATGAATCTACATAACATCAAAGGTTCTTTTTTATACATATCTAATTTCCCGAGTCATGAATCTAGCTATGGTCCTAAACTAGAACTCATCATTCTGTAATCATCTTCCCTACTGCAGGCTGGTTTTACCAACGCGAAAATTGAACATTTCTTCTAATATAAGTTACTGATATTTGAGCAAAATTCCATAAGAGATAAAACATATGTACAGGAGCATACGTTTCTTAGTTACGACTTGCGAGCTAGGATTTTGATCTGCTGCTACCTTGTTCTATCCTCTTGTCGATATCATGAACCGAGAATTAACTTGGCGGTGAAGAGGGACGCTACCAGGATGATCAAGTTAATGCAGGGCTGTGTCGAACCTGCAACAACCGAACCTGCAGGAAAATTGTTACTAGATGAAGTGCTGCTATCAGGCCCATAACTTGAAGGAAACCCGGATGCGGGGAAACCCGAATTCGTAGATGATGGTGGTGATTCAAAGCCTCTGCACAATTAAGCATACATAAACAATGGAATCATTAATACAGATATACTACTGTTTCTTCCAAGAGAAGAAGAACACTTCCTAAAATCCACATAGGATGCTTTTGCTCGAATACCTAAGATTCATCAGAATCTGTACTAAAGAAATCATCTTAGGTATGAGCGTGACTACTGATGTTCACTTGTTTACCCCTTTTGTTCACAATGATACTCCTCATTGGGAATCGTGACTCGTAGTCCTGCTAGTCACGGAACCCAAAGGGAAAGATCATTGTGAACTGATAATATGGGCTTCACTATAGTGTCTTTTTCAAAAGAGACTTGTAGAATACTGAATCATTCCTTGATTATTATTGTAACATAGTTGGTATAATACAAACTGACTCGGAATAACCCTAACCCTAAACTCTAGAATCTTCCTATTCTATTCTCTAACAAGACTCAATACGTCCAAAATCATAAGGTAGCTACTAGCTAGTATACATCCCACAACGCATTTTTACTTGTCTTTAAGACATTGGGGTAATGACTAATGAGGTAATGTTTATGCTATCGCTTGCAATGAAAAACCGCAATTTCTATGTGATATGGCTTTAAACGCTAACAAAATTGTAAGCGTACATGTTAAGCTAAACATCAAGTTGGACATTAAACTATTAAGGCTTCACATTATTACACTTTAACAGGGAATAATCACATAGTACACGCAGTACAACTTGTTATAGAAGTATCAAGTTGATTGGAAATCATACCCAGATGCTGGAACCTCGTATGGTGATCCAGCTGTTCCTCCATCTGGTGAACCAGATGCCCCATTTGTGGAAGAAGTTGTCGCCGGCGGAAAACCCGACGCCGGCGTCGATGATCCCGTCCCTGAAGACGGAAATACGCAGGTACCAGAACCTACACACATACATACATACATAAATCATTAAGTTTCGAGTTTTCAGTTAGCTCAGTCGATAAAGTTGTTACTGCATGCAGACACTTACTAGGATTAGTGTTAACAAGAGTAGCAGCACCCCCAAAATCACAACTTGTAGGGACAGGGTTACTTTGGTAATAACTGTTGAAAGCGTAAGAAGCATGATCTTGTAAAGTATTAGGATTGTAACAACTGGCGCCATCTTGTATAGTTGAACAATCAGCTCCATTCCCACAAGCGTAATCTAATGCTGACTGAAGTGTACTCTCAAGTGCACCAGCTTGTGCTACACACCAAGTTTGTCCCTGAGTTGTAGGAGCACCTGTTGTTTGTGTAGGTGGGTTCATTGTAGTAGGGACACTGTTATCTGGTGCCGCTGTGGTGGGGTTTGTGGTGGTTGGGATGGTTGTTGTAGGCATTGGGTTTGTGGGTGTTAGTGAGGAAGGGTTTGATGCTGGGATTGTTACAACTGTTGGTGTTGGTGTGTAAGGTGGGAAATTTGCTGGGTTTGTTATTGGAGTTGTTGTTGAATCATCTAATCTTCTTACATGTTTAAGTAATTTTCTGTTTTTTGGTGGTAATGATGATGATGGTGAAGATCCTCCTGCAAGAAAATAACCATTTTAGTGTCTAAGACCATAAGAATAAAGAAACCCGCATCCTGAAGTTCAGGATGCGGGTTTTTTAGGATAGTAGTACTTACCACATGTGGAGATGTATAGAGTTGAAATGAGCAAGATGAGTAGGGGATTTAAGTTGAGAGTAGCCATGAGGAAAGGAGGGAGTTTTGGAAGAGGCTTGAATTGGAAGCTAATGTATGCTTTTATAACATATGGTTTGAAGTTTGAACTTGGAAAAATGAACAAGGTGGGTGTGTTTTTTTTTAAGATAAAGGAGAGATTGGGGTGAGGGGGCTAAGGAAGAAAGTAGTATAAAGTGAAAAAGACTCAAAATGTGGTTTGGGGCAATTTGGTGAATAGAAATAAGGGAAAAGAAATGTGCTTTTTCATCAAGGATTGGAGTGCATGTTCTATTGTTCACTTACACATTATACAATCAGCATTCCCAAAGAAAAAAAATATAAAAATTTAGACTATTTTATACTTTTCCCTTTCCCTTTTATCCAACCATATAACATCCGTGCAAATTATTTATCTCATTTTAAATATATTTTATTCGTAATTAATCGAACCATGTCCTCATTTCAACAAATTCGTTGAAATAACACATTATGTATCTGCGTCACATTGATACTTTACAAAATGGGACAAAAGATCCGAAATTTCAATGGTCGATGATTTGGCTTTAGTTTGTTGGGAAAGGAAAGGACCACTGGAGAAATAGATAAGAATGTGGAAAGGAGAGTTGGGGGATCAGATGCTGATCATATGCATGTAGAACAGGCGGCATGGGTTGATTGAACCGATACACGTGCGAGGGTGCGCACGGTAATTTTCATAAGTATATGGGTCAGCTTCAACAATACGAGACAGTTATTCTGCTTCTGCATACCTCCTTGTAACTTGAGATCGAGACAATTCTTGGTCCAAACGAAATACTCCTTTCGTTCTTAATTCTTTACGTTCCATTTGAATACGTGAAAGAAATTTAGATGAAACATAAAGAATCTAAAAAAACAGAGGGATTATAAAAAAAGTACAGTCGATAAGGGAGAGGGATCATATTGCATCGAGTTCCATCAAAGTTAAGATAGTAAATTATACAACCGAGCTAGTGAGCTACACAAAGAGTAACACAATTCTTTCCGTGTATAAATACAAAACTGATAGGACATTCTCAACTTTCAACTATTCAGCCTAGAGTCGAAAATAGATTCTACACGGTAAAGCCTACGCAACAAGGAAATAATAATGTATCTAGTCTAGCCTTGTATTTGTCCATTTTAAAATTCATTTTATTCTTGTTTTTGTTCATTTTGTCCAATAGTAAACTCTATCAACTCCACCGAAAAAACAATCATAGAAAATCGTCACCCAACCCATTATCACTCCATAAGGTCCCAACCAGCAGCTACCTACCTCCTAGGGGGCTTATAACTTAAAGTTATCATAAACTTGTCAAGTGAGTACAACGATAAGAGATTCGAACCTAAAATCCATCCTACATATAACGTATTCGTCTCAACACTAGATCAATACCACGGACAACGACATTACTTATGTCCCGTCAATCATTAAGCTTAGATCACACCCTAAAATAAACAATACATCAACAAAAGCTTCTTTAGTTATCATACACAACAAACCTAATCATATTTGAAACAAACAAGTACATCCTCATTCAAGCACTCATCGACATCAAGATATCATACTACTATTACAATGTCGACTCATAATGCAAACCAACGTCATCCGACATCAAACTTTGGACTCATAAAAATTCTAGAATAATCGACGATCATAAACCGTAAACAAGCTAAGCATTATCAGCAAAGTTTTCCAGACATTGCGTTTGTACCCAATCTTCCTACGCAATTTGGTAGGGCTAATCACATGTAAGATAACATTGCATGGCTGCTCTGCTCTATACTTTCTCCAATTTCGTCAAAAAAGCTTGTAAATAAAGCCGAAAGCAGAGCATGGAAGAAAAAAGAAAAAAAAAACCACAGGAACATGTAAAATGAAATCTTTATTTAAGTCTACTAATGAGATAATTTAGATCTATATATAAAAGCAGCTTTATTTTGTTATGAAAAAGTAGGATTAAATTTCTGATTAACAGGTAATACTTCCACTACTTTTCCTAGAATCTGATCTTCCATTGCAATTTGTTGCTTTAAATAGAAATATATTAGAGCCAATCTTCCGATTGGACTAATAACTTCTTGCCTAAGATTCCCAAGTCCTAAACTCCTAACTACTCCCATAGATCATACTCAGACAATGTGCTACTGAATTACGTGAATTGCTAGGACTCGAACTCGGGAACGCAATTCAGGTCCTAATATGCAAGTAGTCTTTATTGATAAAACTAATCAGTGTAAAAAACAATCGTAAGAGTATTCTATGTGTAAAACCTATGATACTAATCTCGTGTCCTTTATATATACATTGATTGAACTTTGTGGTAGTGTAAATAAGTGTGCGCGGAAAATTCATTGGGTTAGAGATCTACAGAATGTGTTGGGTTAAGATTTAGAAACTTTTTATGTGGGCTAGAGGGTTATTTTTTCGGACATGTCACATGATCTAAGAATTCCATGTCATAAGATGAAAAAGTTGTACTAAAACATATCATCAACCCTTCTTTATGACCTGCAAGCTGAATCGGATGACAGGGACTACATGGATAGTTTTTAACTTTTTATGGCGTCAGTCAGAAGGAATAAAGTTGAAAAACTATTTACTTTTAAAAACCTTGGTGAAATGTAAAGTCTTGATTAGTGGACATTGTTGGTGCTTAGGATCTTGATGACAAAAGATTTACGACAACAACATTACTCCAATACATAGAAAGCTTTCGCCTACAGCAATTAGGGGGGTTGGATGTGCGCAACCTTACCCCCATGTTGGAAGTAGGCTAATGCAGTCATGCAGACCAGTATTTTATGGCTGTATGCTGAGGCTCAACTACAAGTAGTAGCATTCTTAGCAGAACTGTAAATTTTGCAGTGGTAAAATGAGATAAGTTTCATGTGAATATCCAGCAATCAGTGACTCGATCTTTCTAGATTTAATCATGCTAATGTCACATATACATGATACATCATACAACAGAAAAACAGTAGTTTCGGCATTCTGATCTTTTTCACTGTCACTGAGCTGTGAGAAAGAATGGTCTCTACATAAGGCATACATATGATTGAATAAATTAAGTGTCATGGTACAAACCTGAACTCTAGCACAATATTGTCCTGAGATTCACTTGATCGAGCTGATCACTCATGTAGCACAGTCACTGATTAGTTCGCTGAAGAAGGGATCTGAGAGCGCTTCCTTTGCAGAATCACAACTGTTCAATCGCTTTTTCAGGGATCGTAATTCTCTCTCATCTTTTCCAGAAAGTTTCTAGTAAAATGTCAAAAGTACACAAGTCAGTGGCCAGGGAAAAAAGAAAACGAGTAAAAGGTGGCCATGATCAACTTAGAAATGTGAAAATTGTGTCTTAAAAGTTCAGGAGCATTTTGACAGAAATCACAGCTGCAGAAAGTATGATCATTTGTCAAGTGTAGGTGAGCAATTCAAAGAGAGATAACTTATTGAATAGGGCAATGTGCTCCAAGAGTCGAGTCTTTCCAATTACCTAACAAGGACTAAGCTCGATGCAGTAGGTCCTATTTATCAAACAAACACTACGATACTCTTACCAAAGAAAACAAGAAGAGCCTTTCAATGTCAACCCATGGAGCTGTTTCGAGTGATCATCTTATGGAGAGGAAACATAATACTTACGAATGATTTCTTCAGCAACAGAATATCGACCAAGTACTGCAGCCACAACACGTTGGTCTTGGGGACACTGCCAGCATAGTAATTGGAAAGATGAACATCGATTAGAAAGGCCATATGAACCTTAATAGTGACTTTTCATGTATTTACAGATTGCAGACTTAAACTGTTGCCAGAAAAAGTGTTGCCAAAATGCAATAAGTATCACCCACAGAGCCTTTTCATTAAAAACAGCCATCATACCTTTCATCCCAGCAATCATCGGCGACCTCCCTCATCTTACGATATGTTTCTGCCTGTATAAGAATATTGAGAATTTGAGAGTTCAGTAGGACACTTAACCTCCAAAGGAACGATATACGAACTAAATTCAAGATTTTCTTACTTGCTTGTCTCTTTTAGGGCCTTCAAAAAGTTCAGGGTCCAATGATAAATCCAAATAGAGAATAGTATTGCCTGTATCCAAAACAACATAATGTTATCAGCCTAACCATCAGCTGAGCAGCAAGGTATCTGCTGAATAATTAGACAGTTACCTGTATTGATTCTTGAAAGTGTGAAGTCTATAATTGAAACCAAGAGTCCATTTGTTTTTATAGATGATGTCTTTCCTTCAAGAGCGAACTGCAATGTAGGAATTTCTTTTCTGCTAAGAAGGATGTTCCCCCTAAAAGAAACCAACATGAAGATAAATCAAATCAAAAATCGAAGATGTGAGTTATAAACTGCAGATTAGTTTTAGTATCTAACCAGTGCAGATCACGATGTTCAAACTCAAATGCTGCTTCTGCGACAGCCAAGGCAGCTGTTACCTACAACATAGCACTCAACTAGCTCAATCAACGAAAAGGGGTTTAAGGTGTTGAGGCCGAAACTCAACCAAGAACAATACTAACCTGAACTAACAAACTTTGTGCTTCATTGAAGTCTGAGAGGACAAAGCTTTCAAGATCTCTACCACCGTGCTCAAGAATGGAAACAACGTAACACTGATATGTAACAATTGCAATACAATAGGAAAATAAGTTAGGTGATAGATAGCTGACTGAAAACCTAACACAAGCTGCATTCAAACTAACAATATGCATCAGTAATTAGCAAACCTGTTCCTCTGAAAACAGCTTCGGGTGATCATTTTCTGAGCCATGCTCTGCATCCCATGTTTCCCAAGCTTTGAGCAGAACAGGATCATATGGACCTCGACAAACCTTTATGCTGAAAAACAAATCCGTAGCACAGATTAAGGTTCTGAAGAGAATCCAGCAACAAGCATATATTACACTGTAATTGAGCATACAGTAGCCTCAATATTACGGTAACTCTGTAAGGCAGTAAGTCCATTTGGAAAATGTATCAGTAAATAACTCTCACAAGTCACAACCATCTCACTGAACTATAAAGGCAAGTAATAAGATTTGGTAAGCTCAGTGGTCTGCCAAACACAATATGGTCTGACACTCTGACCAACTGAACTTTTCTGATTCTCTAGCCATAAGTATATAGTCTGCTCTTACTCTTTGGTTTCTATGAATGTTGTGGTAGCATTGTCAACAAGAAGCTCCGATCCTCTTAAATGATTAAGTGTACGCGACAGTATTACTTCCTCCAGCAACTCCATCGATCTCTGAGTATTAACAGAAGTAATTGTACAATAGTCAAGCATAACAGTATTGCAATGTTAAAATAATGACGAAAAAGGGAGAATTGTACAGAAACGGTATTTATATCTAATGCAGTCAGAAATGTTCCTCTATAGAGAAAATGCACGCAGTTCTGAAGATGCAGATAAGTTTGCACAATGGCATTAGTAAATTTCAAATTGTAACACGAGATTTAAACATATATCCTAAACCTAAGAACAAGGAACTCTTTGAACAGCTCTACTGAACAGCTCTACTTTTGTTTCTGCAGTTTTTAAAAGATGAACCTCGCTACCTAGAAGTTTAATGCTAAGCAAAATTGCTCTAATGACATAGCAAAACCAAACTGGAATAAGAACAAAGATATGTTCTTGCCGTCCACCAGTATCAGGTGAGGACTCGGGAGCTAGGACCGACAACAATATGAAATAAGTCGGGATGTACCTTCTGCACTTCACCATTTACTCGCAGCTCCCCATCAATAGGGACTATCTTGCAAACAGATCCACCAGCAATGAAAGCCTCTCCATACGTTCCTTCACCAATCTTAACAATAGTTGCTGGGTCACTGCGCTCCATATGATAACATATGTCATCAGGAAGATTGATGAATTACAAACCTTCATTTTTAAAGATAAATAGGAAAATGCCAGACAACAAAAGGCAAGACTGAAAACACAGCATTTTCTTAATAGACGTACTCTAGCCACCTATATATAATGGAAGTAACTGCACATGTAATCTCAAAGATAACAACTTAACAAGTACCATGGAGTTCACTAACCAGAGCATGGAGAACACATCAAACAGTGTCGAAGGAGCAGGCTGCTCACATTCCTTCAGAAGAGCGAAAAATGCATCATTGCCCAGTGAACTCGGCCGAGAAGCCAAAGAAAGTTTCCTGATTTCAGATTCTATATCATCAAAGTCCTTGTCCACTAAATGATCTGAATCTGTGGGCGATTTTTCAGAATGTGTGTGCATATCTAGCACAGAACCTGAACCAGGAACGCTTGGCAAACGAAATTCTTCCGACTTCCTCATACATGAAGAACCAAGCCCCTCATCATCATCATCATCATCATCATAAGGAATAGGCTCTAGACGCTCAGCTGGAGTGTTTAGTATAGTGGACAAAGAACTAGAAACCATTTCACGCCGTCTTTTAGCATGCAGCCACTTCTCTAATCTCGTGCATAATGGAGGTACAGGTATATTATTGGCTTGATTCCCCATAACCCAAGCACACTTCTTAGGTGAAGGGCTTTCTTCCAACAACTCATCTGCATCGACTTCTTGAAAATATGCTCTCTCTTTCTCGAAATTTGAGGGCTGTGTAAGTTTTCCCTAACCCAACAAAATCACCAAATCTAATGAACATATATGCAACATGTATGCCAAAACAATAACAAATCATTACAACCTAAACTCGAAACTTGCTCAAACTAAATTCATCTACTAATACTACTACATCAAATCACATTCCAATTGGTCAATTTTCGTGTACAATGATTTCATATCCAATATAATCATTCCAAATTGCACCCTACATAGCTAAAGATAGGTACAAAAACATCTCATAAACAGCCAAATTCTACCATATTAACCAAAAGAAACCCAAAAAGATTCGTACTTTGGGAAGTGGTGGTCTGGGTTTCCGCCTTTGGCCCCGTTTCTGCTGCCCTTGACGATCAGATACTGCTATAACAGCAATACTTGTCCTCCCTCTGCAACCAATTTCGAAGGAAAAACACACATTTCACTCAAATAATCCTTATTTCAACTAAATTTACAATCTGTTTTTGCCAACCAGCTCTATAATGTAGCGTAACGCAATAACTCAATATTAGTTTTCTTCAATATCACGGCTCTCGAGTATAATAATAATAATAACTTTATCGACTAAGCTAGCTGACATTCTCGCTATCTTATATCCATACCTGGTGGAAAGAGAGCGATTCCAACTGACTCGTTGAGAATTAATCGGCACAAAACTCACTCGACTCGTACTCGGTCTCGACTTGTTGCTTCCATCTCTACTATAATTCCAACAATCACAACAATTTCAATCGCAAATTAGATTAAATTAAACAATGTAAATTCAAAAATCATTGATTAATCATAAAAAAAAAAAAAAAAGATAGTAAAGATTATTACTTTGTTGATGAATTTTGAGTTGCAATTGGAGGTTCATTTGATTTGTTGCGGTAATAAGTGACGACGATTTGGGGATGATTAGGTTTAGAAATGTTGTGATTATGATTCTCTTGCTCTTCGGAGATGATTTCTCGCCATAAATCGTCGTTAATTGGGGATTTTTTCTCTCTCCTAGGGTTTGAAGAATCCATCGAATTGAGGAAATTGATTTAAATTTTTAAAATTTATGGAGTTCGTAATTTTCAAGCATTGGACGGACAGGTGAAGTGACTGATGGGAGGAGAGAGAAAAATGGGAGAAATTCAAATTGAAGGGGTGGCTTCGGCGGGAAGATTGAAAGTTGAAACGATGACGTTTCGGTTATTGGATATTGAAGTTTTCAGCCCATTGATCGATCATGACCCGAAACCGACTTGGACCAGATCCGAATATGACCCGATCTAGAACGAGTTGATTCGAATTGACTTATTAAAGTAACCGAAACAGCTCGTTTTCGAGTTTAGGTGAAACTAGTTCGCATGCCCAACCCGCGTCCGAGCTGTATATCTATATTGTTATATTCATTTATGAAATTGTCAATTTACCTTTGTTATAATATTAGTAGCAACACTAATATTTTTCATACATTAGCTTACCACCATAATCACCATAAATTATATTATTTTGCATAAAGTATTTCATGCGTTTCAACGCTCGTCACTTTGTATGGATCTATGACGGTTTTGCGCGTTTTACTTAACTTCTTTTCGGTTTTTTACTCTAATATTTTTCAAATCCTCATTATATCATACTTAGACATTACCACCAAAATTTGAGCCGATTTCGCTCCGGAGCCATATTTTCGAAAAACCGTGGATTATGTACTACAATTCCGGTCAAATTTGATCAATTTTTCGAAAAAATTCTAAATGTCCTCCTAATATTACCGTGGATACCTTAGGATTATACTTGTTGGATTTGAGTGTTGGTTCCTCATTTTGTGAAGTATTTCATCTGTTTCGACGCTCGTCACTTTGTATGGATTTATAACCATTTTAGCCGTTTTACTTAACTTTACTTAGGTTTTTGGCCCTAATATTTCTCAAATCCTCATTATATCATACTTAGACACTACCATCAAAATTTGAGCCGATTTCGCTCCGAAGCCATATTATCGAAAAAACGTGGATTATGTACTGCGATTCTGGTCAAATTTGATCAATTTTTCGAAAAAATCCAAATGTCCACCAAACAGTATGGTAGATATCTTAGGATTATACTTGTTGAATTTGAGTGTTGGTTTCTCATTTTATGAATTATTTCATTCGTTTTTTCCCTCGTCACTTTGTATGGATTTATAATCGTTTTGGCTGTTTTCCTTATCTTTTATTAGGTTTTTTACTCTAGCGTTTTTCAAATCCACGTTATATCATACTTAGACACTACCACCAAATTTTGAGCCGATTTTGCTCCGGAGCCTTATTATTGAAAAACCGTGGATTATGTACTGCAATTCTGGTCGAATTTGACCAATTTTTCGAAAAAATCCAAATGTCCTCCAAACATTACTGTAGATTCCTAATGACTTTTCTTGTTGGATTTGAGAGGTGGTTCCTCATTTTGTCAATTAATTCATCCGTTTCGACCCTCGTCACTTTGTATGGATTTATAAACGTTTTGGCCATTTTCCTTATCTTTTATTAGGTTTTTTACTCTAATAATTTGTAAATTCTCATTCTATCATACTTAGAGATTACCACCAAAATTTGAGCGATATTTGCTCTAGAGCCATATTATCGAAAAATTGTGGATTATCTTAGCACTATACTTGTTGGATATTTATATTGTTATGTTCATTTTATGAAATTGTCCATTTGCCTTTGTTATAATATTAGTAGAACAGTATTATTTTCCATAAATTATCTTACCACCATAATCACCGTAAATTATATTATTTTGCATAAATTAGCTAATAATTTCCATATTATGTAATTACTTAATGTTATTCAATTAACGAATGCCAAGGGTCGTTCTAGAAAAAACTTGGTTTCAGGTTTTAATATATAGTATTAGATAAAGTGAGATAGCTATGATAATAGAGCCGACATCGGATTATATCATGTTTTCCCCAAGTTATGGATTTTTTTGTCTCCTTTTATTCCCATTTGTGTTCGATAGAATCAAAGTATTAGACAATGCAAGTTATAAGACAACAATTTTGATGACTTATTCACCTCCGTATGTACACTTTTACATTTAGTCGTAAGCAGACCATCTGATGAGCTACCATATTACATTGATTTACTAGACATCCAATATATACTTATATTTTGGAGCGTGGGAGTACATTATTCCGTGCCCACGGCTCCATAGTATAATGATTGAGTTTCAAAACTCCGCGTAATAAAATTGTCAAGAATTAAAGTATAATGATAAGAGGCAATAACAACATAGCTTAATTTTCAGGTAATTGGCATTATCCATGTACTAACAGATAATATGTCAATTTGTTAGTTGGCCTTCTAATTCGATGGATGACTTCCCATAGTTCCCAATCAAGCTGTAGCATGTTAGAAAAATGGCAAACTTGCTTTTCCTAGTAAATTCATATCTCTGGATCGATCGTCAAACACGGTACGAATCCGTGTTCTTGTTGCAATAGATAGTCGTGGTCTATACTCCGTATATAGTTTCATGCATTTCTTTGACGTACGTAACAAATTGTAATGTAATAATGGTAGTCTAATTACTAGTTACTAATTGTACATACATATTGTTGTACATATGTTCTCGTCGTTTAACTGAGAATTTTTCATACCATTTGGAGTAAGGTCAAACCTTTACGCTTATTTTCGTCGAATACGTCGCAAGAAACTTTATTACAATACAATACAACACAATACAGCTATACACGTCATTACGTCAATAAAAATGAGCTAAAAGCCTAAAAGTGTAGGCGTGCAGCGGATTAACGGAGGATGGTTTAGGCTTCTTGTGAAATATGGTGAGCAATATTCACCTAATAACTTGATGAATCAAAAGATCAAGTACGTACGAGTATTTAGTGGAGTAGATAATAACTACTAAGTACTAACTAGATAAGCAAAGAGATAAACCCAAAAAGCTACGGCAATTTGCAATTATTATGTTCGTTAAAAGAGAGCTAGTTGGATGTTGTCAGAACGAAAATTATACTCCTGGAATAAATTTCACAGCCACCTTTTCTTCTGCCAAAGAGCATAATGTTGCGTGACCAATACTTGGATTTTAGCGCATAATCCCGTTGTTTTCTTTGCTTTTTTGTAGGAGTACGAGTACCTCGTAAATGTCACGGGATTCCTTAGTCTCGTCTCACCCATCAATACCGATCCATCGCTAATAATATACTGCATCATCAACTCAACATTATATACCCTATTGATGTATAATATCTCTCGATGCATATTAGTATATATATTACACCGCTTTTACTTGACAGATTAAATTATAATGTCGGTTTTGTATACATAGCCATAGCTTGATCTTCAATTTTTTTTTGTTATATTTGAAATAATGACCCGTGACATGAAATTATAGTGTTCATCAACACGATATGTACAGTTGTAAACAATAAGTTGATTAGATCACATGTTGATCGACATAGAACTGAAAATACTAGCTAGTTAGTGAACTAATTATAGGTGTTGAGGATTGGAAAATACGATAATAACACTGTTTTGTGTTTTACGTCAATCAGTCATATATTAGACTCTAAGTTGATTATAATAATTCAGTTTGTCAAAAAAATAGGCTAAAGATATCCTCTGTGAAATAATATTGATTTTCTCTTATGAATGTTCCAAGTTCCAACTAAGCAACTTACGTAAGAAGCAAAAGAAATGCAAGTAGGCTCGCCATTGGCAAGCATTGCTCCACACAAAAAGGGCAAAATGCGAGGCGGAAGCTGTATGTGTGAACTGTAGAATAGACCAGTACGTAACGTATAATAGAAGATTCAAATTTGTATATATAGCACATTACCGAAATGACATGAGTGGCTAGAAAGTGTGTGCAAAAGCAGATGCCATGTCAGCATCTTTACTAAACGGTAATGTATGCCAAGTCATCTGCAGCTAAGCCTACTGTATGCTAGGTGGGTGACAGCATGACTACTTTGATGCTACCTAGGCTCAATTTCTTGCCAGCTTGGCAACCTGTCGTCTACGTTATTATCCGGTCCGGTTTCTAGCGTAGGCCCAATTGGTCATATTGTTCTTTACGCTCTTTACTGTTCCCGTACTTTAAACTTAGCGTAAAAAATTCGATTAGGACCGGAGAGTGAAATTCTAACACTACTAAATATTCAAGTGAGTTCGATAACGATTTGGATTTTGCTAGTATTATTAGTCCGTGAAAGTTATTTTTAATCTCGTGATTGGTAAGAGACCGGGGAGAAGTACGTGACAATTAAATACTACACTTAATACTTGATCATGAGTCTTAATCAATGAGCTGAAACATATTCGATGGTTAGTCATGAATTTGTGATTGTCGTTTCATGAAACCGAGTTTTCACACGAGTGATGCTAGTACTAGGGAGTATGGACAAAAAAAAAGTTTTGTAGGGAGGAAAGAAAGTGAAATGAATGACTGTTGGTGATCTTATCTCATTGAACAAAGTCAATATTAACGGGAAACTAAAACTAAACTTCCTTTACGCAAACTCATCTAAATCTAATTTCTTTACATACGAAGTAATAACATACAGTGACACCGAATCGTAAACGCATCCGATTACCGGAATACGAGGTAATAATAATGGTATTAGGCTATTAGGTAAGAATCATTTATTTGGCTGATAGTGAGTCACACTCTAAAAAAAGAAAAGCAAAAAACCAAGAAAAAGGGAAATCCCGAGTAATAGAATGGCTTCCAGTTCTAATCCAAATCCAAACTCTTAATCTTGATTAAAAAGAAGCGTAACTATCACTGTTTATGAAGATTTATGTGAAAGGCCAAAATTGATTTTTGTCCCATCACCTACCACTCTGATAACTCCACACCCACCACTTCCTTCTCAAATCTCAATCTCTCTCCTCTCTTCTCTTCTGTTCTTCTTTCACAATATTATTCACTAATCAATACATAAATACTGTACTTAGCATTAATAATTTTTTTTTATATATAATTATAATAATTTTTGAGTTTTCCATGTCCCTGACTCCCTGTACTTTCCAGTTGAAACCCCTATTATTTCTAACTCTTCCCATTTTTGGGAAATTAGGGTTCATACTATTAATATTACCCATTGTGTGGTGGGAGAAAGCTCCATTTCAGCTTAGATTTAATTATTTTTCCACATTTTTCTGCCAAAACCCACTGATTTATGGCTATTTAACTTGTTTTTTGAGGTGGGTTTTGTGAAAGATTGTGTCTTTTGGCTTTTTTATGAAGTTTTGTGGGTGCCCCATTTGATGGGCTTTGAAGAATTTGTTGTTAGAGATTGTTGTTGGGTTTCTTTGGAGTGGAGTGAGCAAGGGATCTGAGCTTGTAGCTCAAGTTTTCTTCAAAGGTGATTACTTTTGTAAATTTTACTGCAAATTTAAGTTCTTTAATTTTCAAGTAATTTGTGTTATAGAATGCTAAATGTTGTTCGAATTTGGAGTTTTTGTTTAGGGTTTGTTTGCATTTGGTTTGCTGTTTTATATGACTGTTCATTTTAGACAACCTCATTTTGGTAGTAAGGTTTTTGTCGGTGGTGTTGTTCTTGTTTTTTTTTTTTTTGGTTTGTTGATCTTGCTGATTCACTTGTTTCATTGACATAGTTGTATATGTGTTCAATTCGACAGTCGTAAGCAATTTCTTGGCTGTAATGTTAGCCAAAATTTTTCCCCGCTTGTGAATTCGGAATTGGGATATAATGGAATAAAGTAAAATGGCTCATTAAAGTGTCTGTGGTTCTTATTTTGTGAAGTACAGTCGGTCGGTGCAATTCTCGAAGCAATTTTCATTTTGGGTCATCCGTGCGCAGCCTCTCTATGTTTCAATAGGGGTAAGGCTTGCGTGCTTCCGACCCCCCTTACCTCGCCTTATGGCGGGAGCCTTTAAGGCACTTGGGTTAAAGATGTTGTTGTTGTTGTGAATTCGGGATTGGGATGTCTAGTTTCTTTGTGAAGGAAGTTTGAGATTGGAAAGAAGAAATTGAAAATGTAGCGCGATATTTTTCATGACTAAGGTGGCTTTTTCGGTGTTGTACGGGCTTATGGGGTTCTAATTTCGGTTTAGGTTCATTGGCGTGTGATGAAATGTGTTATCTATTTGTTGATTAGCATGTCTCAATGTTCCAGTGAGTATTTTATTGTTCAGTTGGTTTGTGTTTTTTTGCATTTTCGATGATGAGAATGAATTATCAGACTTTACTAAGGACACGGGGATCTGAATTTTGCATTTGCTGTTGATCTTGGACTTGTCTTAGGTACATCTGTTTCTGGAGGAATGGGTGATCTTAATGCCGCGTTATCTAGGAAATCTATATTTGGCCTGAAGGTCTGGGTAGTTATTGGAATTGTTGTTGGATTATTCATCATTATTATCCTTGCCTTTGTACCTCTATGCCTTACATCACGTAAGAAAGCAAAAAGAGCTAAGGGTAATATCCCTGTCAGTCAGATTCCCTCTGTATCTAAAGAAATTAAGGAAATAAGGGTGGAGCACATATCTTCGAATTCTTATGTTCCTGGTGAAGGGAATTTTTTGACACTCAAGGATAAATTTAGCGACAGGGATTCTGATAAGGTGGTTATCCATGAAGATTCAGGGAAATTGAGAAATGGTGATGCCAGTAGTCAGTCTGGTTCATTTCATCGGTTAGAAGCGGGTGGTTCTATCTCAGGAGAGGAAGGCAGTTCAGGAACATTTGCTGTGTTCAAACCGTCTTCCTCTCACCCAATCACTGCACCTTCTCCACTTTGTGGTCTGCCTGAATTTTCGCATTTGGGTTGGGGTCACTGGTTTACGTTGAGGGATCTTGAAGTTGCAACAAGCAGGTTCTCAAAGGAAAATATAATTGGTGAAGGTGGATACGGAATTGTATACAAAGGAAGCTTGGTCAATGGAACCCCTGTAGCTATTAAAAGGATTCTAAATAACCTGTGAGTCTGGACTTGATTTTATGTTTAATTCAAATTCACTGGATTATGCTTTCCATATTGTGTTTTGTGACCTTTTGATTCAAGCTTCACAAACTTCTTCGTCACAGAGGCCAAGCTGAGAAAGAATTTAGAGTGGAAGTGGAAGCTATTGGCCATGTACGTCACAAAAATTTGGTCAGACTTTTGGGGTATTGTGTTGAAGGAACTCACAGGTGACTCTTTGCAGCTTTCTGAAATTATGGCATGATGGTTTCTTTGCATCTTCGAGATTAAACATCTCCGAGAAAGGGTGACAAGATGACTGTAATTGTCTGACTTCTTTTTGCCCTGGACTTTCAGGATGTTAGTTTACGAGTATGTTAATAATGGAAATTTAGAGCAATGGCTCCATGGTGCCATGCGTCAACATGGATATCTTACTTGGGAGGCCCGTATGAAAGTGTTGCTGGGCACAGCAAAAGCGTAAGTTGGCTAAATCTTCAAGCACTCTATAAAACCTTTGGAAACTGGCCACTTCATAATCAACGTTCATGTTTTGCAACTTCTATGTCTCCTTATCTAAAAGTTCAAATCTAGTGAATCGTTTTGTTGCTCGTCTGTTGAAGTCTGTCATGCTTTGCTTAGTTGCTAGTCGATTAATATGCATGTATGCTTCCATGGTTCATAGTTCTTCAATGGTCAGAGACCTTTCTCATTAAATTTGATATTTCAAACTCCCCCTTCGATTTTTCATGCGTCACTGGCACACCATTATTCAGTGTTATGTATACATTACCTGGCACATTAGTTTCACAATAGTAACAGTTATAGAATTGATGTGCTGGCCTATTAATCACATATTCAAAGTTTCCATGCAAACCTACTATAACCTATAGTTCTAGGCTAATGTGATTTGTTGTTTATTGAGATTGTTGGGATTCTAGTGAATATCCAGTTATGTGGACTGTGGAGAGGGCTATACTGACTTATTAATAAAATATGTTGCTACAGTCTTGCCTACTTGCATGAGGCAATTGAGCCAAAGGTTGTCCACCGAGATATCAAGTCGAGCAATATTTTGATTGGTGACGACTTCAATGCAAAGGTCTCTGATTTTGGCCTGGCGAAACTTCTTGGTGCTGGTAAAAGTCATGTGACAACTCGAGTTATGGGAACCTTTGGGTACGTCTTACGTCTACGAGTACTTTATTAAGTTTTGATTATGTCCTGTATGGCTGGATCTTTCTTAGATGGATATTTGATGATGCCTTTATGTTTTCTCCTTTTTCAGATATGTGGCCCCTGAGTATGCAAATACTGGTCTGCTTAATGAGAAGAGCGATGTATATAGCTTTGGAGTCTTACTGTTGGAGGCTATCACTGGAAGGGATCCTGTGGACTATGGTCGTCCACCACAAGAGGTAAATCAGCAGTTTTGTAGATTTTTACATTTAAGGTTCTTGCTACATGAAGTTTGGGCCGAACTAGAACAACATTACAGCAACAACATATTTACCCCAGTGTCTTAAAGGCTCCCGCCATAAGGCGCATTCCGCAAGATATTTATTATTTTGTGGTTCTTTACGACCTACTTCAGTGTCAAAGTCCTTTCTGGACTCCGAGCTTCCCAGAATGTGCTGTTTTTTTTTTTTTTTTTTTTTGAGATAACATCAGTTTCTTTTCTTATGTAGTTCTCCATGGCTACTGAGTTCTGACACTTGGCCTTAAACCTTGTTGTCCTCAATGAAATCAATTGAGTTTGTTTTATTGAATAAGAAAATAAATGAGCTTGCTATGAGAGGATGCTGAAATTGAGATCCTGAATACTTTAGAGTGAAAAGCTCGAGAACTTGCCTAACCTTGTGAAACATTACCGTCAATTCATGGTCTTGACCTTTTCTTTTCCCTGATTTAGATTTGTGTTTATCTTATGATGGGCAGTTTCAGAAGAATAAAAGACTAACAAGTGTTCCTTTTGTATCATGTGATGCTTTCACATAGGTAGACAGAGGGGACGACATACGAGGATAGTTTATAGGTGGCGGGAACGCCATAGTAATGATAAAACTAACAATACACCGATACAATGATAGTCCAGATGCCACTATTTCTCCTAGAGACTCCCTATTTGTAACTAGTATTGGAGTGAGCCCCCAGCAACTATATAATGACTCGATTCCCCTTCGAAGGGTAAGCTAATGCATTACAAATTATAGTAAGTTTTAGATGAAAAAAGGACTTTCAAGTGGCCTTTTGTATTACGGTCTTGATTGCATGTTTTGTTAATGCTAAGCTAGCACTGGCCATTGCTGTGTTGTCAATTTTTTTTTCCACTCATACAGTTTTTTCACTCATTGATCTTTTTTGGAGTTTCTTTTCTTCTTTACTCTGCTTTCTACACTTGTTGCTGTAAGGTGCTGCGTTTGTTCGTAGTTTGGCTAATTTGCCTTGATGTCAGGTGAACTTGGTCGATTGGTTGAAAATGATGGTAGGAAGTCGGCGATCAGAGGAAGTGGTGGACCCCAATATTGAAGTAAAGCCATCAACGAGGGCTCTGAAGCGGGCTCTTTTGACTGCTCTTAGGTGTGTTGATCCAGACTCGGACAAAAGACCTAAGATGGGCCAGGTTGTTCGTATGCTTGAATCGGAGGAGTATCCCATACCTAGAGAGGTTAGTCCTTGAATTAGTTTTTTCTAGAGCTATACGGTGGCGATCAAATCATATCTAGTTTTGAGGTTAGCATATGATAGAATTGTAAAAGTTAGTAGGAAATGTGACGGTTAGGACTTAGGAGTCATAGGACCTTGCATGTCTGAAGTGATGTCACTAGTTAAAATCCATGAACAAGGGTTGAAGGGTAAATGATGAGAATCGCCATATCTTGGACGTGTAAACAAAGAAATAATGAAAAATGGTGGCTAGTTTGGGAAGAGGTTGAAAGGGGATGAAAAGAGGACGTATGGTGGAGTGTAGAGGATGGTGGATTCAGCTTTGACTGTGTACCCCCATCAGTTTGTCTTAAGATATACTATCGACTAATGGAACACTGAAAATTTGCTTTCGGTTCATTATACCTAGTCCTTCCTCCCATTCTCTAGGTTTGAAACATTGTGGTTTGGCGCAAGTTTTGAGGAGACCATGTTGGTGGGTCAAATTGAGATTTATTAGGAAGATTGGTAAATCAACTCTGGTTGGCTCCATCACCTCCGCTAGCCTCAAGCCCCCTTTAGCAACCCTGAGAAGCCATATCCAGCTCTTATCAGACTTGACTACACCAATCACACAATCGCCCATGCCATGCATCTTGCTCATGCAAATAGGGAGAATCATCCCCAACCACCACATGACCACCCCTGACTAGATCCGATCACCACACTACCAAAAAGAAGGATTTCAAATGGGTGAAGGAGAGAAAACACGTGTGAGAGTCGCCAGGGAGGGTGATAAGGAAAGGGATATATACGCGACCGACTATATTGATTTGCCAAAGCAGGTGATGGGGGGCTCTGTGGTAGGGTTATTGACAGCTGTTGTAGGGTGGTACATGGCAGTGATAGACTGATAGTAGTAAAACTGGTGATGGTGGTCAGTTGATTTATAGGTTGATGGGATGACTTATTTCGAGTTGCAGGAGGAAGTACGAAACAGGTTTAAATGTGGTTGTTCAGAGGGCATATATGTGGCTTATACTTGCCAAAATAAGGAATGTACCAAATCTAAAGAATTGGGCAAACATGTTAATGTAGCAAACCAAAAGAATATGAGAAACTTTTATTTATTTTATTTTATTTTTATTTTGGGTGATGTTGGACTATTGAAGCTCTGCTTCTCAAAGGGTTCGACTCCAAGAAGGTGGATAATTCGAGTTTCACGCTTGTTTCCTGGATTACGACTTCATATTCAAGGCTGCACAGATGTACACAATCGATGTGGTCCTCCTGTTAGAAAAAGACCTATACGAAATTACGAACGACTCAATTAACAATTTTTTAAAAGAATGAGATTTACTTTTGGGCATGGCTATACCTTCTTCCATTTCCTTGTGAAAGGAAGCAATGGGAAGCTGGAAATTGCACTCGTTCATGGAAGAGTGCGAGAAGCCCTTCCCATCGGAGTGTCATAGTGCTCCTTTGATGTTATGACGCAGTGGGAATGCAATAGTACCTTCTATTCTTGGGAATTGGGATAAAGGCCAAGTATTACTATTTATTTTTTTGGTAGTACCACAACTTATCACTGCATGGAAACTCTGGGACTTTGGGTCTTTCTCAGAGTCGGTTGTACTTCCAAGTTCCAGATACTGACTTTCTGGTCTTCTCCAGGACCGCAGGCACCGTAGAGCTCGAGCAAACAGCGCTGAGATCGAATCACAGAGGGATTTTTCGGACACAGATAAAAGTGACAACCCTGATTCAAGGTCAGAGAGCAGAAGGACTCCACGGGCATGAAAGTGATTGTGTATGCCATTCGTGCGAGAGGATCATAAGTAACTTGCTTCCGCTGCCTTTGCCATTCAGGTGCCCACTCTATACTCTATAGTCTATATAGAGCTAGAATGGTTCTCACTCTCTTCCTATTTTCCCTTCACCTGTTTTCCTCTTTACCTTGAGCAGGCTCGGATGCAAGTCACGAGTTGTAGAGGTGTCGTAATTTATTAGTTTGTATCAATATTCTTTTTTCCTAGCCTCTCGATCTACTCTCTTTTTTTCTTTTACATAATACTAGGTCAGATAGATCGTCTTATGTAAGAAAGTGGTGTTTGTGAAGTCGTGAACCAATCTTTTATTTCTATTTTTTTCCGGTGAGGGAGGGGGGTTGTATAGTGTTACAGTGATTCCCGGCTATTCAATTTGTTTCATGATGTATAGCCTTGTTTTCCCTTGTCTCTTCGTTCTCGGCTCTATAACACAGTCACTTGATGCTCTCAGAATGTTCATCCTCTTCAAGATATGACTCTCAGTGGCCTTGAGCATCGTCACCAGAATACGGTCTCTATCTGTTGACGGGATCCGTGATAGAGTGCACTGATGTCCTGCTCGAAGCATAACTGAGCACCGTGATTGAATGATCCTCATAACTCGCATGAATACCAAATGGTGAATATATGAGCTTTTACTCTGTACTTAAATTCACTCGCTTTGAACGAGAATAATTTTGACTCGCTAATTTGTTATACAAGTAATACAACTACTCGATTTAGGTAACAATATACGCGATCAAAGTGAAATTTTCGTTCCCAAGTTTGAGCTAGTAGCTCGTTAAATTGACATTGACGTTTGGCCAAAAGACGTGTACAATTACTCCATCCGTTTCATTAATTTTCGACATCAGTAAAAAGTTGAAAGAAGCAGATCAACAGAGTAACGTAAATGTAACTCCATCATACGCCAACATGGCGGGAACAATTAATCACCTTTCCTCACAAAATTCAATCCCAAATCTTCTCCATTACATTTTCTAGGGTTAAGTAATCAGGAGCAGCTAATCAGCTATGACGACCAAAATCCCCAGTTTTTGATCAGGCACGTCAAAGTTCTAACAACTTCTTCGTCACTCACTCCAATTTTTATTTCATCTTTTCTAATCATGATTGATTATTATTATTATCGTTAACATGTGTATCTTTCTGGGAATTTGTTCATGTTCTTAATTTATTATATAATCAATTGAATTTTGCCCCAATTTATTTTTGAACTGTTTTCCATTTCCAGAATATTTAATATTGTGAGAAACTATGCAAATTTGTGTTTAGTTGTAGCGTCATTATTACGGTATCTAGCAGCTGCAAATTTGACACCCCCGCTCCTCTTTCAATTGTTATGTTGCTATCGGATTTGAAACTAGGGTTTAGAAATTACGATGTTTAGGTAGCCGAAATCGACACCAGTGATCTCGAGTTCGGTTAATTTCTGTTTGAAAAAGATGCAATTAGCTAATTTCCGAAACCCTAATGTTTCTTTACCTATGTTACTCGGACTCGGCAAGTGTCCGACACAGTGTGAAATTTCAATTATTTTAGCTCGTATGTGTGAGTGTCCAAGTGTCTGACACGGGTACTCGGGGAAATAGAAGAGCCTGCGTAAGATAGTTTTTTTACTGAATTAATGTACTAGTGGTTTTTTAAGTTACAATTATTTTGCGGCATGTCATATTTTAGCTACGTGATGAAGACGACAGACGTTTAACCAGCCGTGCACCGAAAATGCGTCACTGAATGCATCACACAGTAGGTCTTAAATTAATTGACAGCTACAGAGCTACATATAATTTAGTCCTTAATGTCCTCTTGTGTATTAAATATTCCTGTTTCCGATGATTAGTACGTTGACTGCTTGGATGCCGGTTTGAAACAATTTGTTAAATGGTGATCTAGAAGGTATTCTGATCCCATAGATGCTTCTTGTTGTCTTGTTTTAATCGTAATGTAACTGTTGATTTCTTTAACTGTATATGCAAACATAGATATGATCGTATTGTTGCTGGTCTCAAAACTAGACCTTAAAATAGACACAGATTGTGGGATGATCTTGGCTAGAACTTGGTGATTGGGTTACTTGAATTCTAATATTTATGCGGTTTGTACTGTGATTGATATACACCGACTTTGAAAGTCTTTAAGGGCTTGTTGTTACTCAGATTGAAAATGACAATTTGGGATTTAGAATCTAAAGAACCTGCAACTGGCAACATATGGTGCATAGCTTTTATGTTTTTGATACATACACTTAAGAATGTTCATGTGTCTGCAGTATCAGTCAACTGCTCAGAGTAGGATCCAGAATTAGCTGGAGTCATATTTCCTTTTTTTTTTTTGTTTTTTCTAATAAAATAAAAAGACTAGAACAAAGTCATAGTTCCGTAATCATTTGGAATTGGCTAACAAGAAAACCTTAGATCCAAGAATGCTTCTTGACCTAAATTTTAGGACTAAATAATGGTACTCAACTACTCATGTGCAATTAGCATTATGAGTGTAATATAAGTACCAAATTGCATGCAATGTTTTATTTATCGTTACTTCCCACATCAAGCAAGTGATTATAACATGGTGATTATCATGGTCCCTCTCACAAAAAGAATATGGAGATCAATATTTTATTTTCAAGTCATTATCTCTGCATTCCTTTTGTGAGGAGAACCACAATCCTCACCACGGTCCAAGGACCATAGTATAATCACTCGCTTGCATTGCTTCATAGTAAAGTCAAACTATATATCTCAGCAAGGGGCATGTTCATCTACTTGTCATGTCCCTGTTTTTTAAAAATAGATTGACAGCGCCACCTTCCTCTTTTGATATTACCATTTTTGTGAAGAGTCGAATGTTTCAAAGTTCAGCCTGAATATTTCAGCCTCATGTACCCATGTGCATTAGATTGTGTATGAAAAGGTCACCCCAAAAACTCAAACGTGAATATGGAAAATAGCTTTGTGGTTTTGTTACGGTCGTTGTAATTCTGAATTTGTGGAAGTTTCATACAATGGCGCAGTTTGCTGGTCCAGGTGAAACTAGGCCTCTCGATTCTGAGTTAGTAGAGGTAGGGAGAAGTGCAAGGTTATCAGTCCAGAGTTTGGGGTCCAGTTTGAGAAGAAATGCATCTTTAGGCTCTTCAAGGTATGGCTTCAATGAGGAGTACATTCAAGAATGGGCTAAAATCGAGAGATTACCAACCTATCAACGATCAAAGGTCTTTCTGTTTGATGAATATGATGATGAAAGCACGGTTAATGGAAAACGGATGATTGATGTTTCCATGCTTGGGCCTCAAGAACGACATCTTTTTATTGAGAAACTCATCAAGCAGATTGAACATGATAACCTTCGATTTTTGCAGAAACTTAAGAAAAGAGTAGATAAGTAAGTGTAACTACCCTCAGTTGAATTCATGGTGTTCATTTAGAAAGCTTTGAAATCATTCTGGGCACTTTCTAGCTAATATGTTGTACTTATGCGCTGTTTCGACTCCGCAATCCTTCCTTTTGTATAGAGTTGGTCTGAAGTTCCCTGCCGTCAAGGTGAAGTACGAAAATCTCTTTGTGGATGCGAAGTGCACGGTTGTTGATGGCAAGCCTCTCCCTACTCTCTGGAATACTATAAAAAGTAGTTTCTCAGTAAGTCTTATGGATTATTTGTGGTATTTTCAGATGCATTGATGCTTATCTCTTAAAAACCATAGCTCCTGCTATATAAAGCAGTTCATTTGTCACCAAAATCAAGACTTCAATGTAAGTCATCACCCTCCCTCTCATGGACTTATCAACTCGTTATGTTATGCTGTAGGTCATCCCCAAATTACTGGGTTCTGAGCTGCAAGAAGCAAAACTAAGTATTCTCAAGGACGTCAGTGGCATAATCAAGCCTCGCAGGTCAGTAAAGAAATGATATCTCTATATGAGATATCCTTGCCTTAGGATTTTGTTTAATCTGTAAAATGCATTTCTGAAACGACAGATGCAGTGCAACAACCCTTTTATCTATACAGAAGTTCAAAAACTATAGATCAGTTTCTTTCTGTATGAAGGTTGGTACTTTTATTACATCTAGTGCTCCTCTTGTCATGGGCCTACTCTCTGCTTAAGTGCTGAAATATTGACATGCTAAGTTATGATATTTATTGATGCATACTTCTAGTCTGATAAGATTTAAGGTTGTGTGTATATTCAGGCACTGGACAGTATAGTTAATGCAGCTTGGCTCCCAAACAAAAAGACAATTTTGCTGGACTGCAATAAGATTGAGTACATGGGGAGAAAAGTTTGGCTTGTAGCCTTGTGGACCATTTGCAATCATGCTGCAGTTAGGCATATCTAAGTATAATGTTATCGCTCTGCAATGTTTCACAGTGAACTTTTACGAGATGACACTGAGTGTTCACAGTTTTTTCAAAGCTCAATCTATATGAATGTTTCAACTAGCCACATTTCTTGCAATGTGAAGTCGATGAATCTGTCATTTTCCAAAGTTCTGTACAGAGAATAACTTGCCACATGGATCAGATTGTCCTTTCTTTTCCTTTTTTTTTTATTGGTTTTGTACCGCTTGCTGCCGCCAGATATATGTCAGTATTACTCCTGGACGTAATTAGAATCTGAAAATTTGATGGATGAAGCTTAAGATCACTGCTAGTGAGTCGAAGTTCTTAACAAATTTTACTCTCTAGATTAACGTATAACGTATTTATGGAAACTTTGATGGTATCTGCAGGATGACCCTGCTCCTTGGTCCCCCAGGATGTGGAAAGACCTCCCTTCTATTGGCACTTTCTGGAAACCTGGATCAATCATTACAGGTATCTAAAAGCTAATTTGTCCTTTTATTGTACGTAGTGACATTTGAATTTCCCTTTTGTTGAGGAGCAGGAAGGTTTAAACACTTAAGAAGCTTACTGATTTTAAGCTTTTAAAGTTTAAACGGATGACAGTCCGTTGGAGGAACTCTTATTGTTTGAAAGATAATGGAATCTGACAGTATCCATTCTTTTATGAAAGAGAGAAATTTCCATTAATCAGACTAGTTCTAACTGATAAGGTCATCAACTAACTCCTCACTAGCAGTCTAGCACTATATTTACGTATCAGCTAATTCACTATCACTAGTAGAGACAACATTGAACATCAGCTAATCCTAGTTATAATGAATTCTATTTTGTCATTTTGCTGGTTGAAAAGTGAATTCTAATCTGTCAAACATAATATGCACACAGAACCAATCATGATATGCACACACACAACCAAACATGATATGCACACACATGTTGTATACTGTTTCTTGAACTTGCTATTTTTCATCCTCTGAAGCCATTTCCACAGGGAATGAAGCTCATTTCCGTACGTGTACGCAATTTAGAATGGGATCCTTTTCCAGGTTTCATTGCTAATGGGACTATTAGAGAAAATATCCTTTGCAGATTCATCAAGTCATTGCAGCATGTAGCCAAAGCCCTAGTCTCTGTAGCCTATCCCTGGTTTGAAGCCTTATCTTATTGTCAGCAAACAACATATCTGTGTGGGGATGTTTAGCCTGCACAAATCCATTTGTCCCATGGAACAGAGAAATGAACTCGTCTTAGATTGTCACAAGCTGATGCCACATCCCACAGTGTAATTCCCATGGAACATACACTTGTCATTACGAAATTCTGCTGCAAGGTGATCTCTGACACTACAGATTTGCTTCCTAGGCCAGCTAGTATCATCACATCAAGTGTATGTCCACCAATCAGGACTTTTGAGTTAGATTATGTTCGCTCATTTCAAGCTCAGAGAATCCTTTCTTCTGGCAATATCCTACCCATATTTGCCCAGAGCTGCCATTTTCAAAGTGTACAGTTCTTGGTCCCTAAGTCACCAGGTTTATTTGCCCTGCAGACAATATCTCAGGGTATCAGGAGGATTCTCAAACCTGTAGGTTTCCCCTCCCGTAAGAAGTGCTTATAGCATAATCCTCTTTATGACGCGCACAGCCAGGAGAATCATTGGAGCCATGTTTGAGTGTAATGAGAGGAGGACAGAGTTAGTTGGATCAAACTGGCATATGACAGGTGTCTTGTTGCCTAGGCTCTGGTTCCAGCGACCAGCAGTATGTTGTCAACTAACACTTCACAGTCTTCAAAACTCAACTTTTCAGAAGCCATTGGGATACCCAATTATTTCAAAGTTCTAGAGCCCATATGGAAGCCAAAGATTTGCTAAAATCATTCAATCTCATGAGCAGGATCATTACTAGTGTATACTGAACTTACTGATAGGATGGTTATGCTGGCAGATCTAGTGCTACGATTTTAGCTTCCACCTCATATAGATTTTTGACATATTTTTTCTTTTAAGTGCAGCTTAGAGGAGATATCAAGTACAATGGGTTCAATCTAGATGATATTGTGCCACAGAAAACATCTGCTTATATCAGCCAGCATGACTTGCACATTCCAGAGATGACTGTGAGAGAGACAATTGACTTTTCAGCTCGTTGTCAGGGTGTTGGAAGTCGAGCAGGTAAGCTGGTTCAATACTGCATTATGATTGCATATTATGTTATTGCCTTCATTTTGTATTCACAAAAGTATTCTGACCTTTATTAGATGTTGTACTCACAAAAGTATTCTGCCCTTTATAAGATATGATGGTTGAGGTCTGTAGAAGGGAGAAGCAGGAAGGAATTGTTCCGGATCCTGATATAGATGCCTACATGAAGGTATATTAACAAAATGTTCTGCTGTCCTTACATGACCTGCCGTATTGAGACTCATTTATAATCTGCTATTTAGTTGCTTTGGTTCTTACAATACCTGCCATATTGAGACTCATTTATATGTAAGACAATTGTTTCACATCTATAATATTTCTCTCATCTTAGTTTCAGATTGGCGGAAATAGCTAAAGGATTTAGTTCCAGATTGTTGTAGGAGGATCTGTAAAGATTCCTTTGTTTGGATAGTCATAGCCAAATTGGAGGGGAAGGGAGGCGAGGGAATGGAGAGAAAATAATTTTAGAATAGAGGAAATGGTAGAGAGGGGTAGAGAGGTAACTAAAATCTGTTGTTTGGATAACAATATTTTAGGAAAGGGAGATGAGAACTGGAAGGAGCCATTTTCTCTTTTCTTTGAATAACCAAAACCTCCCAATGGTTGGAAGGAATCGAAGCAATATCTCTCCTCCCCTTGGCACCTGATTACGTGCCATATCATGTGCGCCCCTTGCCACCTCACAGAAGAATTGAAAGAGCCAGTCAATTGTCCTAAACTTTGTCCTCGAGTCAGCTTATTCTACACAAGTCTGCAAACTTTGCCATGGACAAAAATTGTGGGTTACAACTCAGTAAAATAGATCCGAAATTCTGTTTAGTCCCTTGTTCGATTGATCCTGACGATGCAAAGTTCTTGATTCCATGGACCATGTAAATCAACGTTCTACATCAATAGAAGTATATGATTGGATTCTTTTGTAATTGAACTTAGGGAAAATCGCCTCCCCCCTCTTTTTTTTTTTTCCTGAGGACTAGCTAATGGTCCTCCATTTTAGGTTATCAATCAATGGGATTAACCTGTATGTTATTGCAAGCAAATAACTGATTTTATTAGAAGTAGCGCATTCCATGTCTGTGATATTTTCATGGTAGAGTCTTCATGCATGTGATGGCTAAAGAAATGTTTAGTTGAGACTAATGATTTGTTTTATCAGGCAATATGCGTTGAAGGACTAAAGAGTTCTCTGCAGACGGACTACATATTGAAAGTAACTGTTTTGAACAACCTACGTAAGTTTAATTTCTGCTGCGAGCCTAATTGTCAGTCATTTACTTCTCAACCATCTTCCTGCAGATTCTTGGGATTGATATTTGCGCTGACACAATGGTGGGTGATGCTATGAGGCGAGGCATTTCAGGTGGTCAAAAGAAAAGATTAACTACAGGTGCTTTAAGAACTTCATTCCAAAATCAGCCTTTTGAAAGTTGAAGGTTGAACCTGAAAATACCTCCTTAATCAGAGTATGATGAATTGTAGTTTAATGGGTTATGTAGGTGAAATGATTGTTGGGCCAACAAAGGCATTATTTATGGATGAGATAACAAATGGCCTGGACAGTTCTACTGCCTTTCAGATTATTTCATGCATCCAACAATTGGTCCACATCACAGATGCTACTGCACTTATTTCCCTTCTTCAGCCAGCACCAGAAACATATGAATTGTTTGACGACATCATCTTGATGGCAGAAGGAAAGATTTTATATCACGGACCTCGCAATTATGTTGTAGAGTTTTTTGAGAACTGTGGTTTTAAATGTCCACAAAGGAAGGGGGTAGCTGACTTTCTTCAGGAGGTAATTCCGATTCCTATATTCGATTAAAGCATACTTGTTATCAAGCAGAACTGTAGGAGTCTCGTTCGTTCTTGATAAAATCCATTTTCTTGTGTAATAGAACTTGCCACTTTTTTTTTGTCACAAAAATAATTATGTTTTTGTTTCATTCTTCTCAGGTTATTTCAAGAAAAGATCAGCCACAATTCTGGTGTCGCAGTGAACCTTATACCTATGTCTCTGTAGATGATTTCTGTGAGAAATTTAGGGCATCTCCCATTGGTAAAAGTCTATATGAAGATATTTCACTATCACATGTAAAGACGCAAGCTGATGAGAATGCTGTTGCGTTTTCCAAGTTTTCTCTGCCAAAGTGGGAGCTCTTCAGAGCTTGTTTTTCAAGAGAATTCCTTCTCATGAAGAGAAACTCGTTCATATATATATTCAAAACTGTTCAGGTTGGTTCTAACTCTTGCACAACCTTTCTGGTTTATATCTGAGCAGTTATGTTTAGATGTTGCTGCTGATATGTCATGGACTTGTTTTTGTATAAACAATAGTTGGAGGATGTAATACATCCATACTATAGGACAAAATAATCAGAACAGACCACAATAACTTGGAAGATACATAATCACATCACTCACTCATAGCTGAGTGGATGAAACTAAAGTCAGATCAGAAGGCGCATCTTGCTTTCACTGAAAATGTGCCCCCCCCCCCCCCCCCCCGCCCCCCTGTTGTCATAGTTTACTACAATGTTAACTTTGAAATTCCACTAAAGCCAAATGATTCTCGCCCCAGCCGACCACTCCACTGCAAGTTCTCAGTGGTCAATTCTTTGTAACTATCTTGTGGTCATGCACTTGAGAGATTGATTTACTTTTCTTTTTTCCTTTAAAGAAAACTGATTTGTTCCCTACTGCTGCAGCTGATCATTATAGCTCTGGTGACAATGACTGTGTACTGGCATACGCGGATGCATGTTGATATTCTTCATGCAAATTATTATATGGGTGCTATGTTCTATGGCCTTATCATGCTTCTCGTTGATGGATTTCCAGAGCTATCAATGACTATCATGAGACTTCCTGTTTTCTTTAAACAGAGAGACCTCTATTTCTATCCAGCTTGGGCCTATGCAATCCCAGCGACTATACTCAAGATCCCTCATTCCATTTTGCTTGCTCTCATTTGGACATCACTAACCTACTACACGATTGGCTATTCTCCAGAGTTTGGAAGGTGAGTTTGTTGGGAAGTCTCTGGAAACTTTAGATGATAGCACTAAATCATCATACATCAGGTTGAATTTGCTGTTTTTAACAGGTTATGCATATAGCCGGCCCATTTAGTGGAATATGTCTATCACTGTCGGTTGTTGCACTGTTACTGTTCTTGTGCAAAGGACTCCCCCTTATGTCAGTAGACTTGTGATTGTACTTTGATGATAGACCCTGGGGCCTCTGTTAAAATGGATTTTGGGTTCTACCTATGACTTTCAACATATTCAGTTGTTTAGATTAGTACTGGTCTCTTGGAGATAAAGCTGTTGTAAATTAGATAGTTTTCCTTTTACGCAGGTTCTTACGCCAAGCCCTTCTGTACTCCGGTGTACACTTGACATCAATGTCCACGTTCCGGTTATTGGCTTCTCTGTTCCAAACCATGGTTGCATCCACATTTGCTTCCGTAATCTTCATACTCGTGACTTTCGTCTTCAGCGGATATGTGATTCCACGACGTAAGAGTATTTATCCATTTTTGTTATCAATAACTTCTTGAAAAGCTTCTGACCATCAGAGTCAACCTTTTGAATTTACAAGTTCCTATCATTGGAGTATTTACCTTCCTCTGTGTTTGCTTGCAGCATCTATGCCAGTTTGGTTAAAATGGGGTTTCTGGTGTACACCACTCACATATGGTGAGATAGGTCTATCTGTTAACGAATTCTTGGCTCCGAGATGGCATAAGGTAAGCACTTTCCAACACTGAGATGCATAAGCCATGACAAAATTTGATGCAGTTATTAAGGGCATCAATTTTTTTTTTCAGGATAGGCTTTGAGAACCCATTGTAAGATGATTTATGTGTTGATGAATGCTGATTAACCTATCATTTATTAGTTGACAATGTTGGTAAAATGGTAAACATTAGTGCCTAGATCTTGACACAATGAGTATAGGCGGTCTGACAAAATAGAAACAGTTGGAATTTCATCTATGTCCTGATAACTTCCATTGGTCACTGCTCGCTTGTGCTGCTGAAATACTTTTCTGATTCCATATGTTGATGGTTACTGAATCGGACCTTTGGCTGTAGTTGCTGTCTTCCAACATGACAATTGGTCAAGAAGTCCTGCAATCCCGTGGGCTACTCTTTGAGGGTTACTATTTCTGGGTTTCAATTGGAGCTCTCACTGGGCTTTTCATACTTTCTGTCATTGGCTTTACATTAGCATTAACTTTCTTGAAAGGTAAGTAAAACTAACTTTATTAACATATTCCAAAGAGAAGTGTCATGTTATTGGTTCATGCTTTCCTTCTGACATCTTGTTTATGTTTCAAGCTCCGAAATCATCCACAGCTTTTATCTCTCGAGAAAAGCTTTCTCAGTTACAAGGAACGAGAGATTCTAGCGGAGATGACAACAAAGACTTCAAGAAAAGAAGTTGCAATAGTGGTTTGAAATCTCAAGGTTTTGGAAAGATTCCTTCTGTTTCCTGATTACTTAGTAGTAGGATGTTCTATTTGTCGACTCTCTTCCTTTAGACTTTCTGTCTTCACTCTCGGTCTAACTATTTTTAAAATGTCTGGCAGTTATGACAGGTAATATGATTTTACCCTTCCAACCCCTTTCAGTCGCATTTCACAATGTGCAATACTACATTGACACCCCTGTGGTAATCTTAGTACCCAAATTTTCTGGCACCAAGCCCACATAAACTATAATTTGTTAAACTAACCTGAAGCATGATACAGAAGTGTTCTTACTCATCCCTTGTCACAGGAAATGAAACAACATGGCTTTGCTGAGAAGAAGCTCCAACTTCTAAAAGATGTTACAGGGGTTTTTAGGCCCGGTGTACTCACAGCTCTGATGGGTGTCAGTGGGGCTGGGAAAACTACTCTTCTGGATGTTCTCTCTGGAAGGAAAACCAGTGGTACTATCGAAGGTGAAATTAGGATAGCAGGGCATCCTAAAGCGCAGGATACATTTGCACGAGTATCTGGCTATTGTGAACAAACTGACATACATTCTCCTCATGTTACTGTCGAGGAATCACTAATCTTTTCTGCTTGGCTTCGGCTTCCTGACACCCTTGATGCAAAGACCAAAATTGTATAGTTTCTATTAGTAAGACCTCCGTTAATGATTTAACTTATCTGTCAGATTGTAGTACTGATCCATCCTTCATTTATGTCAGGATTTTGTCAACGAAGTCCTCGAAACTATTGAGCTCAATGAGGTTAGAGATGGTTTAGTTGGCTTACCTGGCATCAATGGCTTATCAACTGAGCAACGAAAACGGCTCACTATTGCTGTAGAGCTTGTGGCCAATCCATCAATTATATTTATGGATGAGCCTACAACAGGCTTGGATGCAAGATCAGCTGCCATAGTTATGCGAGCGGTAAAGAATGTGGTTATTACTGGTAGGACTGTTGTTTGCACCATCCACCAACCAAGTATTGACATATTTGAAGCATTTGATGAGGTATGAGACACTTCATTTCACCATTCACTCTCGAACCAACATACTTAGAAAATGGAAGAAATCATCTGATGAAAAAAGAGAGTTGAGATCGAGTGTGTTATGAAAGTAAGGAACAGTGTCATACAAGCTATTCTTGATAGAATGTCGGAGGCCTAGATTAACAATGTTGCAGGTCCGTACTCATATGACTGACTTACTTATTTAGTGTTAGATACTCAACATGATAAACTGTGCTTGTAATGCAGCAAATTGATCATAAGCATAGATTGCCAAGCTATTTGTATAGCTTCTGGCAATTTTTTGTAGCCGTGAATCTTGACCTCTGATTTTATATCTCTCTTCCTTATGAGAGTTAGTCGACCCTCTTTCTTTTTTTGACGAGACTTTTTATACTTCAACAAAATTTGCCAATGGAAATTAGGGATCCAAATGCTTGTTGTTGGTGATGAAATTTAAAGATACAAACGCTTCTTGTGGGAATTTTAGTTGATTGCCTTATTCTTCCTGCAGTCGTTGACCATATATTCTCAAAATCCCTGGTGTGATATAATTTCATAGAAAGGTCACCAGAAACTGGATTGCTTGTTATAGTTATGCTGGCTTTGCTGATACAAAGCTGTCCATTTACTCTACTGAAACATCTGGAGAGTGTCATCTGGCATCGACCTTTTGTGTATAATTGTCATTGGTGTCGATAGGTCTTTATACATTGCTTCATTGCAGTTGCTCCTTTTGAAAACTGGGGGACACATGATCTATTCTGGACCACTTGGACAGCATTCCAGTAAAGTCATTGAATATTTTCAGGTAAGATTACTAAGTGTACTTTTGTGCCAAATCTTTCTTAGGCTGTGTTATCCTATGACTACTGCATGGAGTTTTTTATACTCTTGACAGTATTTCTTTCTGAAATTGGACAGGATATACCAGGCATTCCCAAGATTAGAGACAATTACAATCCGGCTACATGGATGTTGGAGGTCACTTCTGCATCAACAGAAATTGAGATTGGCGTTGATTTTGCTGAAGTTTATCGTAACTCTGCTTTATATCAGTGAGTGGCATAATCTGTGGCTCCGAAGCAGCACTAGTGGTTATGAAGCTCTTGTATACTATGATAAAGAAGAATAAAAACATCATGCAAAATTTGAAATCACCATTTAATGTTGGAACATTTTCATATATTGCTTTATTAAAGATGGGGTTGCTTCAACTGCTAAAACGGCACTCTGAAAGGAGATTAAACCATAATGAACTTGCATCCTCTTCTTACAAACTATCAGACCTCATCTAGAATCGACTAATTTATATTATTTTAGAGATTCTGTGGTGACGGTATTGAACTTATCATATACCCTTTACAACATGTGTAGAAAAATACAGACGATACAAGTATTTTGTATAAAAAATGTACCTTGAATGTTGTGTCAATGGGAAATTGTTTACCTGCTATCTCTTGAGCAGCATACTGAAGAAGATCAGTCTTGAACGCAAAAGCTTGCTTGTCATTCTCTTTCTTCTCCTTTTTCTTAAAAATGCTTTGTTTTTTTCTTTCGTCCTGTTCAGGAACAATGAAGAGCTTGTGAAGCAGTTAAGTATCCCACCTCCAGGTTCAGAGGATCTCCATTTTCATAGCCGCTTCTCACAATCTGGCTGGGGACAATACACCACTTGCCTTTGGAAGCAACACCTATCTTACTGGAGAAACCCTCCGTACAATTTGGTCCGCTTTGTGTTTACCCTCTTGTCATCCTTTATTTTCGGACTACTCTTCTGGAAGCAAGGGATGGATCTGTAAGCTGGTCCATCTTTCTGACAATTTTTATTGATGTTAATCTTTTTTAGTACAGCATCTGCTGTTCACATGAATGTAGTATCATGAAATAAGTCCCTTGCTGTTTTGTGTACCTAAGGACCTCTGTTATCCATAATTATGTATTACTGAAAATTGTTGTATCCATAATCGTGTATGATCTTCGTTCTGATGTTTCTCTCAATTGTAGAAGTTTTTCCATGAGTCGTGTGTTTGGTTTTGCATGTTCGGTTTCAGTATTTATGTGTTGTCTAATGTTACAAAGGTATGCTGCTTTGCTTAATAGGATTAGGAAATGAGAACTATTTCTTAATAGCTTCAGACATTTCTTACACTTAAACATTTACAGTACTTGTTTTGTTCTTTGATGTTGCAGAAAAGATCAGCAGAGTATGTTCACTGTGTTTGGTTGCATGTTTTCTGCTGTTCTCTTCTTGGGGATAAACAATTGTTCTACTGCTATTCCACATATCGCCACAGAAAGAACTGTTGTCTATCGTGAAAGATTTGCTGGCATGTACTCCTCATGGGCGTACGCTTTTGCTCAGGTATGGATGAATATTTTGGCATCTCTTTATGGAACATTCATGAAAGTCAAAGGGCAGATACTTGGTTCATTTGAAGTTATTCTCTTTATGTTCCTTCTTATGAAGCTGAAGATTCATCTTTTAGTTTGACCGTCAAGAGTTATATTTTGTTCCTTTTAATGCATTGGAAGGAAATGTTTAAGCTTCCCTATCAATGCTCCGTATGTTAAACCCGATTTCTTAATGTCGCAGGTATCAGTTGAGCTTCCCTATCTTTTCTTCATGGCTCTGTTATTCACATGTATCACATATCCAATGATTGGATACTACCCATCAGCATACAAGATCTTCTGGTACTTCTATGCCATGTTCTGTACTTTGGTGTATTTCAGTTACTTGGCTATGGTGCTCGTGTCAATGACACCAAACTTCCAACTGGCTGCAATCATTGCCTCGGCTTTTTATGCATTGATGAATCTGTTTTGCGGTTTTCTGATCCCTAAGCCGGTAAGCCACTTCCTCAAATGTTATATTTCTTATGCTTGTTGTCTCAATTCTCAAACCATTTGTGAGACTCATTCTTCTGGCCTTGGAAAAGACTATGCTCTTTGTTTTTCCTGAAGTAGCATATAGTCGTGCTTCTAGTTAAGAGCCAATTGAAAAGCACCTGCAATCGAAATCTTACACATGCTATAACTGACTCTTTGCAGCATATTCCCAAAGGGTGGCTATGGTTATATTATGCATGTCCAACCTCGTGGACTCTCAATGGCCTGCTCACGTCCCAGTACGGTGACATTTATGACAGTATTACAGTGTATGGGACGAAAACCACAGTTGCCGCGTTCATGCAGGACTACTTTGGGTTTCATCATGATTGCCTGAGCCTTGTTGCGGCTATGCTAATTGTCTTTCCCCTGACATTTGCATCTCTCTTTGCGTATTTCATCGGCAAACTCAACTTCCAACGGAGATGATAGGAACTAGGAAGTCCAGTGAATACTATATAATGTCATGGATTCATTTTTGGTACACATTTTTCAGGAGAAAACGAGGGATTTTGGTCATATAAGTTTCTCATACGATAAGTCGATAATTTTCGTTCAACACTTAATTTTCATTATCTTATTTTATCAAATCACTTTAAGCCTCCTTGCCGAAAAAAATAAAAACTGTAAACTAGATAGTCATTTTAGTGTTACATGTAAAACACAATTTTTTTTTTTTTCAATTTTCCGGTCAGAAATGGAACTAATCTAAATTTACAAATACTTCTCATACAATCAAATATCTAACAAATACTCCTTATTCTCAAGTCTCTTATTATAGTCTACACTCTATGTTGAAATTAGACTACGGTAAAAGGCGTCGAACTAATAGTTGCAGTTATACACTAGAACGTGTCCGAGTGATATGTCGAAGTGTCAAACGATTTCAGCTTGAAACAGCCCCTCGCTATAATATGTACGTATTAAGTATGTAATCCACATGTAACAATGTAACTCCATACGTTTTGGTGGCGGGAATAATTAACCAATCTTCACCGTTACAAATTCAAATGTTATGCCACCACCGAAAAATATACCTAACTCCAAAAATCCCCAAATTTCCTCTATTCCGTACACTTCTAGGGTTTTACTAATTTTGAAGCAAAGATTTAACGATCGAGTTCCTCAGATTTTGATCAGGCATGTCTAAAAACTCGCAATTAGCTCACTTAGATATCTTTAAATCTTCATCATCACAATTAATTTTATCATCAATTGCCACTGTTAATTTGTGGATTTTTCTGGGTTTTATTTTATTTTATTTTAGGTTTTGTCTTTTACACTGCAATTAATTATAATTATAGGGCAATTTGGCGTAATTCATGGATCTGACAAAACATTGCTTCAATTGTATCCATTATCAGAATATTCAAATTTTGTCAGAAATTATGCAATTTGTGTTAATATTATTTTTGTGTTTAGATAAGAAAAATCGTATTAATGATCAAAAGTACTAGTAGAGTGAAGGATAAGTAACACTTATAGAGTAAGCTGTAGTTTTGTTACCCCACCAGCTTGCGTGTTGTTGTGATGACCCTCGACGCAACTTTCATTATGGGTCATTCGTAAATAGCCTCTCTATGTTGGGGTAAAGCTTGCGTACATCTGAAACCCCCCCCCCCCCCCCCCCATTTTACCTCGTCAAGGCGGAGGCTTTTGAGGCATTGGGGTACTGTCGTCGTTGTTGGTAAACGAGGATATTGAGTTTGCTTCATTTCTGTTTCCTTTTGAGTGCTTGTTGGAAGAGCAATAGAGCTGATTTCAGAAAACCTAATGTCTTCATGTGAGACTTGACAGTTTAGAGTTTAGAGCCTTAAAGAACCTGCTATACATATGTTGCATAATTTCCCTCGAATTAATATATTAGAAATATTTATGTGTATGCAGTTTAAGTCAATGTGAATTCATGTTTACAGCTGTGGGCTGTAGTACTCTCAGAGCAAGATTAACTACTAACAAATGAGTTATATCTTGTTTCAGTGGAAGAAAACAACTATTACATAGTTAGTCTCGAAATCATTTGGAGTTGGCTAAGAAAGCTTTCTTTGCAAAAATGCTTCCTGGTCTAAATAGTAAAGTCGAACTTCATATCTTAGGATAGTATATGATGTTCATGTGCTTGTCTTGTTCTTTTGTAAACGAATGATAATACCCCCTCCCCCATTCTTGGTTTTACAGTTTTACCACATTTGCATAGAGAATGCTTCAGACTATAGCCTGAATATTTCGTCTTCACGTACCCGTATGCATTAGAGGTGTATGAAAAGATCCCCCACAAATTTGAAAGTGCCTGTACAAATTAGCTTTGCGGTTTTGTTTCGTTGTTGCACTTTTGAACTTGTGGTTATATGCAATGGCAGAGCTTGCTGGTCCAGGTGATACTAGATGTCTTGAATCTGAGTTAGTAGAGGTAGGTAGATGTTCAAGGTTGTCAGGAGCAAATGCATTGTCAAGCTCTTCAAGGAATGACTTTGATGAGGAATACATTCAAGAATGGGCTAAAATTGATAGATTACCGACCTATCAACGATCAAAAGTTTTTCTGTTTGATGAATACAATGATGGAAAGATGGTTAATGGAAAACGGATGATTGATGTTTCCATGCTTGGGCCTCTAGAACGACATCTTTTTATCGAGAAGCTCATCAAAAAAATTGAACAAGATAACCTTTGGTTTTTGAAGAAACTCAAAAGAAGAGTAGAAAAGTAAGTGTAACTTGTGGAATTTATGGCATTATTTTTGAATTCTTGAAAACCATTCAGGTACTAGTTTGTGGTACTTTATTTGCTGACTGGACTTGGAAATCCTTATTTTTGTAGAGTTGGTTTGAAATTCCCTGTCGTCAAGGTGAAGTATAAAAACCTCTACGTGGACGCTAAGTTCAAGGTCGTTGATGGAAAGCCTCTCCCAACTCTCTGGAACACTTTAAAAAGTAGTAGCCCTGTAAGTCTTACTTTTTGTCTGGAGTATTCCAGTTTCTCTATGGCTTATCTCATAAGAATCACAGGTGTTACTACTTAAACTACAGAGTTCAATAGTCTCACTAGATACTAAAATTAAGACTTTAGTCCAAGTCCAACCCTCTCTTCTCGGATATATGAACTCGTATGCTATTCTGCAGGTCATCCTGAAGTTACTTGGTTCAGAGTTGCAAGATGCAAAACTTAGCATTCTCAAGGATGTCAGTGGCATAATTAAGCCTCAAAGGTCAGTTAAGAAATGACCTAAACTATATGACATATCCTGGCCTTAGGATTTGGGCAACAGCCCTTTCATCACTATTGAAGTTTTAAAAGTATAGAGCTGTATCATTCAGTGCGTAGCTTGCGACTTCGTTACATCTAGTGATCTCCTTTTAACATTCACCTACTCTCTGCTTAAGTGCTAAAACATGACATGCCAAGTTATGAGATTCATCAATGCATACTTGTGGTCTGTTGAAATTCAAAGTCTTGTGTACATTCAGGCAGTGGACAGTTGAGTTTTACAGCTTGAATAATAAATAGTTACCTTACGGCAGGATGTTTTCTCTGTTGAATATTACCCTGACTCGGATCCAAATATCCGATATGGGTGTGATGGTGCGTGTCCAAGTGTTGGACTCGGCTATTTTATGAAAAAAAAAACCTCTTTTTTGGCATAAAATGAAGGATCCAAGTGTTATACCCATGTCCGAGTGTCCGACACTGGTACGTGAGGTAATATGAAAGAGTCCGGGTAACATGACAGAATCATAGCCTTTACATCACATGAAAAGTGGATAATCAAAATATCTATAAGGATGAAACCTATAGGAAACTGTGAACATGCAGCTTGATCACTCTAGAGATTGGCATCAATAGCTTGTCATTCATATCAGATTGCTTTCATTTCCTTCCTTTTGTGGGGTGATTATGTTACTGCTGCTAAGGTAAGACAGTATTACTCGTGGACTTATATAAAACCTAAAGTTGATGGATGAATTCTTTAGATCACTAACAGTAGTTTATAGTTCTTACAAAGATTGATTTCCAAGTACATGCATTGATGCAATGTTGATGGTATCTGCAGGATGACTCTGCTCCTTGGTCCCCCAGGATGTGGAAAGACCTCCCTTTTATTGGCACTTTCTGGAAACCTGGATAAATCATTACAGGTTCGTAAAAGCCACTTTGTCCTTTTCTTGTACACCTCCATGGGGTAACATTTGGATATTCATTGTTTCTCTCTTTCTTTCCCTGGATGAATGGCAAAAATTTCTATTGATCAAACAATAGTCAACTAGTTTGAGGGCCTGGCTAATGCTCGAGCTATGTATGTATATATCTTTAACAGCACAATTCTCATAATTTACCTAATGGCTAATACTCCACAATTTTTACTTTCTCGCCACTAGTCATTTATATTACAGTAATTCTACTTTTCTGTAACCAGTTATAGTTTACTTATTATATTACATTTATTTTTCAATCACCAGTCATAATTTACTTTATATTAATATTATATTTGTTTTATCTATCCTTTGTTACAAGTAGCCAAAATTGAGTAGCTTTTGTTCAGAGACACACTGCGATTAAATAGCCAAATGTCAAAACTTTACCGTGGACACTATGGGAGTGCCCGTGATGAATGTGAGAGGCCGGTTCCCAAGTGTGCGGACTTTTTATGCCCTTCTCACACCTATCACCTGTTGAGTCTAGCTTGTGTTTGTAGCCGATTTAGGGCACCTAATATAGATTTTAGCTCTAATATTTTGCCACAGCACATAATAAACCCTTAGAAGCTCCCACCTAAGTTTAAGCCGTTTTTGTTCGAGGGATATTTTAGGCCAAAAACCGTGGTTTATGTACTTCCAAGATTTTTTTAAAAGTAGTCAAATATTCTCAAAATTTCACTGTGGACAGCCTGAGTCCGTTTTCTTTTATATACATAAGATAGGATATCATTATATTCAAAAGGACACCAAGGGGGTGACTCCCATATACAAAAAAGACGTGACCCCCATATACAAAAGAGAGCTAATCAAGCTCTAGGACTATCATGGGAAATTTTATTCACAAAAAGAAAGAAAGTCAAGCGTCGGTGGAAATGTAGCACTTGGCTCCAAAACATCTTCGAAAACCTAAGTTTGAAGTCTTGGTGTGGACAGCCTTAGTTCTTAGACTATCCTTTTTAATATGAGTGGGTTTTTGTGTTAGATTAGACACACGTCACCCGTTGAGACTAGCATGCGGTTTTGCCGATATTCAGAACCTAACATAGGCTATTGGCTCTAATACTTTGCTCAAACCCATTATATGACTCCTAGGAGTTTCAACGAAAATTTGAGCCGTTTTTGTTCGGGGGCAATACTGGGCTAAAAGTTATGGATAATATACTTTGGTTTTCGTCAATTTTGACCAATTTTGTTAAAAGGGCCCAAATGTTTTCAAAACTTCATCATGGACTGCCTTGGGTTTCCCATGATGAATTTGAGTGATGGTTCTGTGTTTGGGAAGTTCTTTAAGACTCCAGCACACGTCAGCCCTTTGGGCTAGGGAGCGGTTTTCGCCTATTTTGGGACCTACCAAAGGTTTTGGGCTCTAATATTTTGCCAAAACCCATAATATTATCTCTAGGTGTTTCCACAAAATTTGAGCCTATTTTGTACCCAAACAATTTCTAGGCAAAAATCGTGGATTATATACTTGGTTTTGGGCCTCTTTTGACCACTTTTTTGAAAGTTGCCAAATGTCATCAAAACTTTACCATGGACAGCCTTAAAGTACCCTTGTTTATGAGGGGTGATTCCTCAGTTAGGACTTCCTTAATGCCTTTTGGGCAACGTCACTTGTTAAGGCTATCTTGTAGTATTTTTTTTTTTTTTTTGCCGCTTTTAGGATTTGTCATAGGATTTTGGCTCTTTTATTTTTCTAAGGCCTTAATATGACTCATACGGGCTTCCACATAAATTTGAGCAACTTTTATTCCGGAAGACCGTGGATAATAACTTTGATTTTGGCCAAGTTTGACCAGTGTGTGGAAGTAGCCAAATCCTCTCGACTTCTCAAAACTTTACGGTGGACAGCCTTAAAGTACCATTGTTGGATATGGGGGTTGGTTTCCTCTGTTAGGGAAGTTCTTAAAGCTGTTTTCGCCTAGTTTCGGAACCTTCAATATGTTTTTGGCTCATATTTTTCTACCCATAATATGACCCCTAGGGGCCTCCACAAAGGTTGGAGCTGTATTTGTTCTTGGGCCGTTTTTGGTAAAAAATTGTCGTTTTTTGGCCAATCTTGGCCACGATTTTGGAAGTTGGCAATTGTTCTAAAAAATTTACCATGGTCTGCCTTGGAGTACCCTTGTTGGATATACGGACTGGTTCCTTACTTAGGGTAGTTCTTTTAAACTTTCCGGCACATGTCGCACATTGAGGCTAGCAGGCGGTTTTTGCAATTTGGAACCTAACATAGGTTTTTGGCTCTAATATTTTTCTATCTATCAAGGGTTGAGATAGATGATGTTCACCCATTTCAGATTTCACCCACAGGCGGCAATCTCTTTTCCTTGCAATATGGCGCCCATATTTGTCCAGAGCTGCAATGTTAGTATAGTCCCGGGTCCCAAGACCCTAAGCCACCATATTTTTTTGACGTGCAGACAATATCTCAGGTTACCAATGGGAGTTTGGGACCCTCATACCTGTAGCTTTCCCCTCACATACGAAGTGCCTGAAAATAACATTATCGTTCTTTAGACTGCGCACAGGCAGGAGAAACATTAATATGAGTGCAACGAGCGGCGAATAGAGTTGTTAAGTTGGACCCGACCGGCATATGGTAGGTGTCTTATCACTCGGGCTAAGATTCTAAGCTCAACTAATAATTAACTGTCAACACTCAGCTGTTCAGAAGTGATTGGCATTTGGCACAATATTTGAAATTTAGAGAGCAGATCTGGAAGCTTTATGATAGCTAAATCCTTTCAATCTCATGAGCAGAAACTTAGACATTTTGTCTCTTTTGAGTGCAGCTTAAAGGAGATATCGAGTACAACGGATTCAAACTAGATGAATTTGTGCCACAGAAAACTTCTGCTTATGTCAGCCAGCATGACTTGCAGATTGCTGAGATGACTGTGAGAGAGACAATTGACTTTTCAGCTCGTTGTCAAGGTGTTGGAAGCCGAGCAGGTAATCTGGTCCAGTACAGGTGCATTATAATTTAGTAATTATGTTCTCTGTTCCTTTTTCTGTTTTCTGACTTTTGGGAATGAGCTCGGCTGCTTCTCTTCCACACTTCTTTTTTCTGTGTCCGTTCCGCATGCGCTTTGCTTTTTTCTTATTCTTTCTTTCAATTAGACATTTTGTACTTCTTTTTTACCCTGGATTTTTTGTTAAATTTATATTTCACTCTTTCAAAAACATTTGTACTTGCATTTAAAATCTATCTTTTTTTTTTGTTTTGTTTTGTTTTTAATGGCATTTGCCGTCTGTCTGGTCTCTTCTCTCCATCTTCTTTTTTCAGACAACAAATTATGTTAACCGATGCCCAATTATTTTTGGATTAGGGCTTTGTTGTTGTTGTCCTTGTTGTGTTGACAAGAGTATTCTGCCTTTTGTAAGATATGATGGTCGAGGTCTGTAGAAGGGAGAAGCTGGAAGGAATAGTTCCAGATCCTGATATAGATGCATACATGAAGGTATGTGAACAAAAAGCTCCAGTGCTCCACCACCCTTTGCTATTCCATACTCTGTATTGTCTGCTAATTTATTGCTTTAGTTTTTATTTTACCCTTCATATTGAAATTCATTGAGAAGTAAGAATGGATGACTATTGCACTTGCACATAGGTACTTTTATGATAATGGTTTGAGGTCCAGTTTATGTTTTTTTCACCTTCATATCCGAGACTAATGATTTTGTTTATTAGGCAATATCAATTGAAGGACTAAAGTGTTCTCTGCAGACGGATTACATACTGAAAGTAACTCATTTGAATGACCCACCTTTATTTGATTTCTGCCTTGAGCTTAAGTGCCAGACATTGACTGCTCAACTATCTTTCTGCAGATTCTTGGAATTGACATGTGCGCTGACACAATGGTGGGTGATTCTATGAGGCAAGGCATCTCAGGTGGTCAAAAGAAAAGATTAACTACAGGTGTACAAGAACTTAATTCCAAAATCAGCCTATCGATACTTCCACCCAAATATCCTCCTTAATCTGAATCTGATGAATTGTAATTTAATGGGTTGATGCAGGTGAAATGATTGTTGGACCAACAAAAGCATTATTTATGGATGAGATAACAAATGGCTTGGACAGTTCCACTGCCTTTCAAATTATTTCATGCATCCAACAATCGGTCCACATCACAGATGCTACTGCACTTATTGCCCTTCTTCAGCCAGCACCAGAAATCTATGATTTGTTTGACGATGTCATCTTGATGGCAGAAGGAAAAATAGCATATCATGGACCTCGTAATTCCGTTGTGGAATTTTTTGAGAGTTGTGGCTTTAAATGTCCACAGAGGAAGGGAGTAGCTGACTTTCTTCAAGAGGTAACTATTTCCAAGCACTGTATCTGATGAAACACACTTGTTGTGAAGGAGAAGTTTCTTCAACTTCCTCTCTTTGCCTTTGAGGATATCTTGTTCTCTTTCTCTCTGTCTTTCTTAGTTAAATTTCCATTGTCTTATCTACAGATAATTTTGCTACTCATTGTTTTAAATAATAATTCTCATTTTGTTTTGTTCTTTTCAGGTTATTTCAAGAAAAGACCAGTCACAGTATTGGTGTCATAGTGATCCTTATACATATATCTCTGTAGATGATTTTTGTGAAAAATTTCGGGCATCTCCCATTGGGAAAAGTCTATATGAGGAGGTTTCACAGCCACATGTTAAAACGCAAGCTGATGAGAAGGCTATCGCCTTCTTCAAGTTTTCTCTGCCAAAGTGGGAACTCTTCAAAGCTTGTTTGTCAAGAGAATTCCTACTAATGAGGAGAAACTCTTTCACATATATATTTAAAAATGTTCAGGTCTCTTCTTACTCATGTGCTTACTTTATGGTTTGAATCTGAAAAGTCATCTTCAGATGCAGCTGCTTATTTTGCTCGGCCTCTTCATTTTTACTAAAAAAATGTTGGACGATATAATAGTTCCTGACTCTGGGCCAAAATAATCAGAAAAGGCCACAAACACTAGGAAATTACAGTTCCACTATACTCCGTATATCATATAGTTGAGTGTGTAAACGTAAGTAGAATCAAAACTCTTGTAATCATTTACTTCAATGTTTTCTTTGAAATTATCCAAATCAAGCTATCTTCCCCCAACCAAACATACCCACCCCAAGTGCCATCAGTGTTCAATTTCATGTAACATACTGCTTGCTCATGTTCATGGGAGCTTGATATAATTGCTGTTTAGCTTTAATAAAATAAATTTGTTTCTTACTGCTGCAGTTGGCCATTCTAGCTCTGATGACAATGACTGTATACTGGCACTCGCGGATGCATGTTGATATTTTTCACGCATATTATTATATGGGTGCTATGTTCTATGGCCTGATCATACTTCTCGGTGATGGACTGTCAGAGTTAGCAATGACTGTCATGAGACTTCCTTTATTCTTCAAACAGAGAGACCTCTATTTCTATCCAGCTTGGGCCTATGCAATCCCCGCGACTATTCTGAAGATCCCTCATTCCATTTTGCTTGGTGCTATTTGGACATCTCTAACCTACTACACCATTGGCTTTGCTCCAGAATTTAGAAGGTGAGTTTTTAGGCGGGTGATGAGCTGAGTGCCTACAGCTCCTAAAAACAAATGCATATTATAGTCAATAGCACTGTATCATCGTGCATGAGTTTGGCTTTGCTGTTTTGTCATCTTATTCATATAGCCACCCATGTAGTGGAATATGTTTACCTATGTTGGTTGTCGCACTGCGTACTCTCCTTGTACGTAGAAATTTCCTGTACTTCAGTAGGTTTGTGATTGTAGCTTTGATGATACACCCTGGGGATCATTTAACATGTCTTTTGGGTGTTGCCTGTGATATCAATATCTTCGGTTGTTTAATACGAGTACTAGTCTCTTTGGGCAAAAGGTGTGAAATAGATTAGTTTCTGTGTTATGCAGGTTCTTACGCCATACCCTTCTGTTGTCTGGTGTGCACTTGTCATCAATGTCGTCCCTCCGATTAATGGCATCTCTGCTCCAGACAGTAGCTGGGTCCACATTTGTTTCCTCTATCTTGGCACTCCTTACTTTCCTCTTCAGCGGATTTATAATCCCTCAACGTAAGAGTTATAGTCCAGTCATTGTTATCAATAGTATTTTACTTTTTAGTAACAACCAAAAGTTCTGGCTTTTACAGTATTTAACCTTGTTTGTGTTTACATGCAGCATCTATGCCACCTTGGTTAAAATGGGGGTTTTGGTTTTCACCACTTACATATGGGGAGATAGGTCTATCTGTTAACGAATATCTAGCAGCGAGATGGCAGAATGTAAGCAGTTTCCTACATAGGGACGCATCAAGCAGTTTAATCATGTTGCTTTAAGTGCCTAAGGACCTAATAGCTACTCCCTCCATTCATATCCAACCTTCCTGCTTTCTTTGTAGGGGAATTCACATCCAATCTTCCTGTTTCTTATTTTGGTAACATTTGAACCAATGAAATGCTTCCAAAGTGCTATTGTCCCCATTCCCACTTGCTTTTAATAATTTTTAAGACACTCCTAAAACTTTGTGCAAAATGCAACAAGAAGGTTGGATATGAATGGAGGGAGTATAAAATTATTCTCTGCTTAGTGAAATTTCTGAAGGATAAGTTTTGAGAATCTATGTTAAGTTTTGGTGAATGCTGGTTAGTGTATCATTGTATTTGTGGCATGTAGAGTTGACAATGCTGGTAAATACTAGCTCTTGTTTCAATAGGGGCTTTCATACAATAGAAATGACTTTTTTTTCCCCTTTGGTACTTCAAATATATTTATTTCTTGACAACTTCGAAATGTTGCTAATGTTGCTGTGAATACTTTCTCATACCAATATACTATATATGTTGATGCTTTGGCTGTAGATTCTTTACTCCAATGTAACTGTTGGTCAAGCAGTCCTTCAATCCCGTGGACTACTCTTTGACGATTACTATGTTTGGATTTCAATTGGGACGCTCACTGTGTTTTTGGTAGTTTTTGTCATTGGCTTTACGTTAGCATTAACTTTCTTGAAAGGTAAGACCATCTTTCGTTGAAAGATTTTGAAGAGAAACTGTATCATGTTTAGGATCTATACTTCTGACATCTTTATTATGTTTCAAGCTCCGGGATCGTCCACAGCTTTTATCTCACGAGAAAAGCTTTCTCAGTTACAAGGAATGAGAGATTCAAGCAGGCATGACGACAAAGACTCTAAGAAAAGTAGTTGCAAGATTAGTTTGATACCTCATAAAGGTTTTTTTTTTATTCTCTTCCTCCCTAATTTCTGTCCTCATACTCTTTCAGTCTAATCATGCATCTTCTGAAAAATGTCTGGCAGTTATTTCAGGTAAAATGATTTTGCCCTTCCAATCTCTTTCAGTAGCTTTTCACAAGGTTCAATACTACATCGAAACTCCTGTGGTAATTCCAATACTCCTTTTTCCGGGCACCAAGTCCAATAGGCGTTAACTTGTTAAATTGCACCTGAAGTATGGAATAGATGTGTTCTAATTCTTCTTTCCTCTCAGGAAATGCAAAAACGTGGCTTTGCTGAGAAGAAGCTCCAACTTCTTAAGGATATTACAGGAGCTTTTAGGCCCGGTGTTCTCACAGCGTTGATGGGTGTTAGTGGGGCTGGGAAAACGACTCTTCTGGATGTTCTCTCTGGAAGGAAAACTAGTGGTTCTATTGAAGGTGAAATTTGGATAGCGGGGTATCCCAAGGCACAGGAGACATTTGCTCGAGTATCTGGCTATTGTGAACAAACTGACGTACATTCTCCTTACATTACTGTTGAGGAGTCACTAATCTTTTCTGCTTGGCTTCGGCTTCCTGACACCATTGATGCACAGACCAAAATTGTATATTTTCTATTTGGTACATTGTCCGATAAAGGATGAACTTATTTCATAGAGAACAGTACTGATCCATCTTTCACTTATGTCAGGATTTTGTTAACGAAGTCCTCGAAACTGTTGAGCTCACTGAGGTTAAAGATGCTTTAGTTGGTGAAGCTGGCATCAATGGTTTATCCACTGAGCAAAGAAAGCGGCTCACTGTTGCTGTAGAGCTGGTGGGCAACCCATCAATTATATTTATGGATGAGCCTACAACAGGCTTAGATGCAAGATCAGCTGCCATCGTCATGCGAGCGGTGAAGAACGTGGTTATTACTGGTAGGACTGTTGTTTGCACCATCCACCAACCAAGCATTGACATATTTGAAGCATTTGATGAGGTACGACTGTACGAGACATTTCATTCACCATTTTCAATCTCAAAACAACTTAAAACGTGCAAGCATATCGTCATAAGGAAGTAAGGAGTGATTTTATAATTCAAAGTCTCATACAAGCTATTCTTAGAGGAAAGTTGGATGCCCGTGGGCCTTAATTAACCATGCTAGGTCCATATTCATATGGGTATTTGGCTTACTTTATTGGTGTTGAACACTCGAGATGTTAAACTGTGCTGACCAGTGCAGTCATTTGCTTAATAAAGATTGTCAGCAGAGATTGGCAAGATATTTGTTGCTCTTTCAGCAATAATTTGTAGCCATAAATCTTGATAGCTGATTTTATATCACTCTTCCAGCATTCCTTTTTTGTACAAGGAGACCTTTCATAATAACAAGAAAATTTGAGGATACGAGTCCTTGTTGCAGGATTCTTTTGATTGCCGATTTGCCTAAATATTTCTGTCATTTTTGCGCAGTGTCTTATAAATATCCCTGGTATGATGTTATTTAGTACAAAGAGGCTCACCAGGAACTAGATTCCTTGTCATAGTTGTATGTCCCGTAACATCTCTCTGGCAAGTCCGCTGCCTTTGCTGATGCAGAGTTGTCATAGTTGTCTGGAAATTGTCGTCCCTTATTCGCCTCCATTTTATATTTATTAATTATTTATTACTAGACCATTAATAGTGTACATCACTTTACTGCAGTTGATTCTTCTCAAACCTGGGGGACAGATGATTTATTCTGGATCACTCGGACAGCATTCTAGTAGAGTTATTGAATATTTTCAGGTTAGATCATTAACTGAGAGTTACATCAGCACCATGTCTTTTACTAGGTTGTGTGACCATATACCTACAACCTACTGCCTGTAGATTTTTATGAAACTCTTTTTGACAATTTTTCTTTCTTTTTGAAACTGGATAGGATATACCTGGCATTCCCAAGATTAGAGACAACTATAATCCGGCTACATGGATGTTGGATATCACTTCTGCTTCTATTGAAAGTGATATTGGCATTGATTTTGCTGAAGTTTTTCATAATTCTGCTTTATACCAGTGAGTACCGTCATCTGTTACTCCAAAGCAGCTCTTATTTACTTGAATGAAATTTTCTACATCACTATCAATGTTGCACGTTTTCATTTCTTTGCATTAGTAATGAAGGTTAGCATGAAAGGAGGAAATGGCACTCCGAAACTTTCAGTCTTATGAGCTTGTCTTTGTATAAACAACAAACCTAAATTTGACTCATTTTCACTAACTTAGAGATTAAGTAGGAAAAATATTCATGATTCAGGTATCTTTGTTATTTACAAATAAAATGTACCTTGGATGTCGGGTTGGTGGGAAATTGTTTGTCTGCTATCCTTGAGCAGCATGGAATGGGACTGAATAGGATCAGTCTTGAATACGAAAGCTTGGCATTCTTGCTGTTTTATGATCTTGTAGAAACGACTTGATTTACTTGTTTCTTCATCCTGTTGACTACAGGAACATTGAAGAGCTTGTTAAGCAGTTAAGCATCCCTCCCTCTGGTTCACAAGACCTCCATTTTCATAGCCGCTTCTCACAATCTGGCTGGGGACAATACACGTCTTGCTTGTGGAAACAACACTTATCTTACTGGAGAAATCCTCCATACAATTTGGGCCGCTTCATTTTTACCCTCTTTTCATCTTTTACTTTCGGATTTTTATTCTGGAAGCAGGGGACCAATATGTAAGTTCAGCCAATTTTCACACAAATATGTGTTCATATTAACTTTATCTAAAATGCTACCTCCTGTTGACTTGAAGATAAAGTACTCCGTGTCATAAGAAAATTCTTTTTTCCAGTAGCTAAGGACCTTAGTCATGCAGAAGATGAGAAGATATTTAGACAGCATAATCTTAGTCGGGTGTTTCCCTAAATTTAGAAGTTCCTGAGTCTTATGCTTGGTTTTGCAAGTATGGTTTAGTAATTATGTGTTGTGTGCTCACTAATCTTAGGATGGTGTGTTGCTCTGCTGTGATAGGTTAAGCAATAAACCGCCATTTTCTTGATTGTGTTAAGACACTTTTTACAATTCACAAATTCCCTGTTTTGTTTCTTAATGTCGCAGGAAAGATCAGCAGAGTGTGTTGACTATATTCGGCTGCATGTTTTGTGCTGTTCTCTTCTTAGGAATAAACAATTGTTCTACTGCTATTCCACATCTTGTCACAGAAAGAACAGTTGTTTATCGTGAAAGATTTGCCGGCATGTACTCCTCATGGGCGTATGCTTTTGCACAGGTATGGATAAGTATGGCAGCTTCTCTTGATGGAACATTCATAAAAATTGTAGGGAGATACTTGGTTCATCTGAATTTATCCTCGATCATGTTGAAAGCATGAAATTTAGTAAGCCAGTTTTCCACTTTATTTGGTAAAATCATGCTTCCTAAGTCCTTATGCTACATGATCTTAAATCTTAAGATTCATCTTTTAGTCTGATATCTGAGGAGTCATGTATGCAATTCGCTTCCCTATATTTTCGTCAATGTTCTCCAACTGTTAATACTTTTTCTAAATGTCACAGGTAACAATTGAGCTTCCCTATATTTTCGTCATGGCTTTGTTATTCACAAGCATCACCTATCCAATGATTGGGTACTACCCATCAATCTACAAGGTCTTCTGGTACTTCTATGCAATGTTTTGTACTTTGATGTACTACAATTTCTTGGCTATGGTACTCGTGTCAATAACGCCAACCTATCAACTGGCTGCAATCAGTGCCTCGGCTATATATGCAATGATGAATCTGTTTTGCGGTTTCCTGATCCCTCAGCCAGTAAGCTACTTCCTCAAATGTTCTACTTGTGCTTAGGTTAGGAGCATACCTCGAATGTTTTCTGTGCACTGGAATACGATAACCATCTCTCTGCACTTTGCAGCAAATTCCCGAGTGGTGGCAATGGTTATATTATGCATGTCCAACATCATGGACTCTGAAAGGCCTGCTCACTTCGCAGTATGGTGACATACATGACAATATTACAGTGCTCGGGGTGGAGATCTCAGTTGCCTCGTTCATACAACAAGGTTTCGGGTTTCATTATGATCGTTTGGGCCTTGTTGCGGTTATGTTAATCGCCTTTCCACTTTTTTTTGCGTCTCTCTTTGCGTATTTTATCGGCAAACTCAACTTCCAGAGGAGATGATTGCGAACTTCACTGTGTCCAATCCATGGGTTTAGACTTTAGACCATCTGCCTACAATGTACCAAATTGAATGTTTTGTCACCTCTATTTTGTGAGTCATGCATTATTTTACGCAAGTATAAAAGAGTGGAATATGACGATGTTTCTCTAATTCTTCCCTGCTTGCATTCCACAAATGAGATGCTCTAAATTAACGCAGCAACAGTATCATATACACATCGTATAATTGGTTTGAATTTCTCTCGTATTCTCAAAAATCTAACTAGTCGCAAAACAACCTTAAAATTGGAGTAATGTCTCGGTTTCAACTTTTATTCTTACTGTCCAATAATGACTTCAATGTCTAATTAGCCGATCGCATCTCCAATAATGATTTCAATGTCTTGGCTTCATGTGTCCAACAGTTGATGTGGTTGACCATTAATAATTTCCAATAATAGTAAGGCAGATCTGGACTACAATCAACATGGAAGTCAACAAATCTGGACTTCCACTCACCCCAACCTTACCTAATCAGATCTACTTTCTTCACGAGTTTAACTGGACCACTTCCTTCCACCACACGAGCATAGAACTTAATAGAGAAGGCGATTATTCTCACATCCTAAGCGAACCCATATCGGCCCAAGTACTCTTATCAGAACCTGACCTCCCAGGTTAAAAAATACGACATGAGTAACGAAAAGGCTAAGTCGATTAAAGTCGAGAAAAGAAGTGAGCCAGGAACATTATGCAAAGACCTTAATTAGCATAGCTATAAACGGGAACAAATTACATTTAGGATGCTGCTCAGCAGCTAATCCCTTACTTGCTTGTGTCAAACATTACACAAAAGGCAGCTTTTTTCTCTTGTACTACTGGTATGCTGCCATTTTAGCTACTACTAACAATAAACTCCCAAAACCTTTCCTGTTTCTGACAGTAATAACATAATATTAAAACAACCCCAAAAAAAAAAAAAAGATTACAAAGACAAGTGTAGCCCATACTAAAGTAGAGCATTACATAACTTTTGTGGTTAGAGCAGCTGTGGCCTCTAGATGACCCGGGCACTTGCTTTATTCATCTGATTTTAATCAATGAATTCTCTGAAGCATTACTGTCTCTGTCTCTCTGATTTACTCTTGGGGCTTGTCCCACTTGAGGGGCTTCACGACCTCCCATGTGAAGTCGGCGTCGTCCCTTCCGAAGTGGCCGTAGGCGGCGGTCTTAAGGTACCTATTGCCACCCTTCTTCAGGTCGAGGTTGATGGCAATCATACCAGGCCTGAAGTCGAAGTTCTCCTTGACAATCTTGAGGATCTCCCTGTCGTGGATCTTTCCAGTGCCGTAGGTGTCAACAAACACCGACAAGGGCTCGGGAACACCAATGGCGTAGGAGATCTGGACAATGCACCTGCGGGCAAGGCCGCTGGCGACAATGCTCTTGGCAGCTTGCCTAGCAACGTAAGCACCACTTCTGTCGACCTTGGTTGGGTCCTTTCCGGAGAAAGCACCACCACCGTGGGCACCCCAACCTCCGTAGGTGTCGATGATGATCTTACGGCCAGTCAGACCAGCATCACCGTGAGGTCCACCAATCACGAAACGGCCAGATGGGTTAAGGTGGAAGATGGTCTTCTCATCAAGGTACTTCTCGGGGATGACAGGCTTGATCACATGCTCCTTCAAATCAGCAGCAATCTCGTCGTTGGTGACAGTCTCATCGTGCTGAGTCGAGATGAGCACGGTGTGGACACGGATGGGAACCATGGCACCATTCTCGTTGTAGTACTCAACAGTGACTTGGGTCTTGCCATCAGGCCTCAACCAGGGGCAGGTTCCGTTCTTGCGAACCTCAGTAAGACGGGCACCAAGCTTGGTAGCAAGGACATGGCTCAAAGGCATCAACTCAGGGGTCTCATCACTGGCATAGCCAAACATGTGACCCTGGTCACCAGCACCGACTTCCTCAGGGCGCTTGGTAAGGTGACCGTGGACACCCTGAGCAATGTCAGGGCTCTGCTGCTCAATGTAAACCAAGACCTTGCAGTTGTCAGCATCAAGACCAACATCAGCAGACACAAACCCAATCTCGCGGCAAGTGTCACGAACAATCTTCTCGTAGTCAACATTAGCCTTGGTCGTGATCTCTCCGAAAACCATGACCAAGTTGGTCTTGGTGCAGGTTTCGCAAGCAACCTTGCTCTCGGGGTCTTGCACAAGGCAAGCATCCAACACTGCATCAGAGATCTGATCGCAGAGCTTGTCGGGGTGTCCCTCATTCACAGACTCAGAGGTGAATAGGAAGGTGTCCATTGGAGCGGCCATTTTTTTTCTTAAAATCTGTCAAAAACCCGAAACACCGCCTCATTAGCAAATAATTCAGAACTCCCACAACACCACCACCACTAACATCATAACAATTCCAAATCAGAACAGGATTCCGAATCCAAATCCGAATCATAAGCAAGTGTTAATCTTACTCCCTCTCATTCACAACGTCAAACATACAAATTATCCTCAAATAAGTACTAATTGTCACAGAATTAAGCACCCATTTGGCCAAACCATCATGAAAGACAAATTAAACAGGGAATCTTCAAAAAGAAGATTTGATTTAAGATTTTAAGGAGAAAACATAAAAAGCACAAAGACACCAACTTTATTCTCCAACCCATACGCTCAAGAATCTCAGCCTAAGAGATAAAGATCCGAAGAACAAATCTGCACTTTTTACTTCCCACCATAAATTAATCAGGATTATAATTGCAATCATATTTTTAGACGGAGACACAAAAATAACAAGTGAAAGGTCAAACCTTTGCCTCGCCTTCTACTCCATATAACTAAAAACGAACAATTGAACATACTCCGTGATTAAAAACTACTACATCCGTTCGCCTATAAACTGTGTAGGGCCACTCCGCACACATGTGAAGTGCCACCGATCCGTTAATCAAAAGTTCAAAACATTGGATTACGGGTAAATAAAAGTTCATGCTAACATGCAATTTCTTCTAAATTATGATTAATCGATTAGTAAATACACCCTCCTCAAGATACGTGTCAAGCAGCCCTACGAAGTTTAAAGGCGAACATAGGGTAATAGTATAATTAACCATTAACCTAGAACTATAATTATATATGCACAAACTTCAAAGTGTATTACAAGATCTATAATTCATAGATTAATCCATCAAAATCATGCCCTAAATATATACTAACGGTAATTCAAACGAAACGTAAAGAACCAAAAGAAACAACGTACTACTACGTCAACGAATTAAACCTAGGTAAAATAATCCCCAACACAACATTTCACAACATACCCATTTCAAATCCCAATCTAATAACCCTAGATCTCAGCAAAACCAACCCAAAAAAATAACCAATCAAATAAGATCCAATCACCTTTTTTTTACACTTTTTCAACCCATTTAATTTTTCTTTCACATCATAATATCATTCTCCTAAGATCTGGGAGTACACAAAAAAAACCATACAGCAGCACGGTAAATAAATACCCACACAACACGGTGAAAAATCATGGTAAAAGAAGACAACTTTATTTATCCAAGGAAGATGAAAAAGTTGGTACCTTGGGAAATCCCCCGAGGAGCAAAAGAAAGGAAGCTTGTGAAAGAAGAGAGAAAAATGTCCCGGGTCTTTGTTGGTTTTATGTTTATTAGACCGGTGAGGCGAGTTTTTAGCGTTTCACTAGAGTCCCTATTTATAGAAATCTCTTCCATTTAATTTTATTTTACCTTTATTTTTTAATTAAAAAATTGTTTTTTATTGTTTTTATATTAGTTTTATAATGAAAATTATACTAGCCGTTGGATTGGGTTTTGGATCGGACGTGTATGATAGGATATGATGGGGTCGGTGAGAGAGTGAGACATGTTGCGAGGTGAAATGACGAAATTACCCTTGGATTAGTGTGATCTGAGTTGGGGACTTGGGGGAGTTCACCAACCAAAATGGTGGGTTGGTGGCTTGACGGCTTGGCTTGGGTTGGCGGCTTGGAGGAGCTGGTTTAGGTTCGGGGAAGTTTACCGTTGGAATGTGGGGGGGAGTATTTTAATAATAATTGAATCTGGACTGATTTTGGTGCCACATGCAAGTACAGTCAGATTGTGTCTGTCACTAGATAATAATAATATTATTTTTTTAAGTTTCCTTTGGTAATTTGATTGTGTGTATCGTAATCTAATTAACATTAACCTTTATTAGGAGTAGTAGATAATATAGGCTTTTTTTATAGGTTCTAAGAATATGATTTTGGCAACATGGTGTACCTCAATTTCTGCGATTCTTCATCATATTGTTCTTTCATTTAAATGAAATGAAAAGTTAAAAAACAAAAAAAAAAACAAATTTGTAATTGTCCACGTATTTGAAATTTTAAATAATGTTCGGTATCGTTTTCTGTTTTTAGTTTTTTTTTTTTTTTAAAACCAAAGTCCCGTTTTTTAAAACCAGAAAAAAGTAATAGGTTTTAATTGAGTTTTAATTGTCAAATGTAATAGGTTTTAATTGGGTTGAAATTCGATTCAAGTGCAATAGTCTACAAGCGGTTTAATTTGATCAATCATTTATTAAAAACATACTATTACCAAAACAGCAATACTGTCGAAATAATTTTACTTCATACATAGAAACAGTCGATGTAGAAGTAGCGTGACTAGGTCATTCCAAAATTCTAAGCATGTTGCATGTCATTGAGTATTATGGACCGCGTGGTTCATGACTTCATTTTTTGCCTTTTCCTTTTTGGGGAAATATGACTTCATGCGTTTGGGTGCTACATTATTAGGCTCTTAGCTAAGTTTATTTGTATACGTGACTATTATTTTCATAGAAAATTTGATGTACCTCATAGGCTCATATGAAAACTTTGTTGAAAACTTCATTGCGTTTTACGCATGCACAGTTGGAAAACATTTTATATTGAGTGGAAATTTCTATAGTGTAAAAGAACTTTTTTTTAATGAGTAATGCATCATAAGGATTAACTTCAATTTAGAAATTACGAGTAGGGTTAACGGCCCAGGGAGCATTACTCCGTCTCCACGACTCGATCCAAAATTGATCCAAACCCATTGTTAATGTTTGTATTTTCATTCTACACCTAAGAAACCATGTGATGTATATAAATGCTAAGACACAGATTTTTAGTGTCACCACCAAAAAATCTGCATTAAACGAACATACCCAAATATTACAACTTGCTAGATCTTATCATGTTCAACAGATCGATCAAACATTAGATCACACAATAATACAAATTGCTAATAAGCATGATCTTGGTATGAGTCAAACTAGAATGACCTCTATTCATATTGATCATGCATGTGCACACAGTACAGTAGTCTTCTACCGACACTAATTAAACCTTTCTAATCTGCCGACGAATTTATATACTAACGTACTAAACAAGTTGGATTAATGATTAACCACCTGCTAATCCCATTTTATTCCACATTAGTCACAGGATGATTCCTTACTTTTTGGTGTGATTAATGCTAATTATACGTCTATTCTATACTAAGAGACATAAAATGTGCCACTTTTGGAAAATTTAATGTTATTAGTAGTATTAGTAGTACGTACACCTTTTTACTCTACTGATTAAGTGATTAGTGTGAGCAGAGGTTGGCAGCCTGACTACTCCAGGTTGGCATTTGCTCGATCTTGTTCGTATGATGTATTCCTTCTTCAGTACAGTACATACAGCCTCACCAGATCCATGACTTTACCTGTTCTTTTCGTCTCGATTTTAGTAAACTTACATGTACGGCTGATCGTGTTCGGTCCGGTTAATTTCGGTTCAATAAGAGTGAAGACCACATGAGCCTTTGTACACTTGTTATGGCTGTTCTGGCTCCGGCCACGGAACCGTACCCGTTACTCCGTTAGGCATCCCGTACTAGGCCTTTGATTAAGTACTAGGCACGTGGTTTTTACGGTTTACCATGTCATGTCAGCTAGCAGACATCACGCGGCCACTAAATTTAAAAGTAATTTCATATCTCATGCATATCTGATCTTACACAAATTCAGGATAACTTATTCGTTTACTCGAGAAGTAATTCTAAATTCTAAATTCTCCTAACTCAAGTACCGTCCAAACACACTTTACATGATACTAATCAATACATGTAATAATTTTTTGCTGGGACAATTACGCTTTTCCCCCCTTAAAATTTTTAAATTTTGCAAACTTATTATCTAAACTTCCTGAAAAGGGAAAAAATATTTAGGAGTAGAGAACATGTGAATATATGGATTAATGATGAGAGTATGTAGGATGCATAGTTTATAGAGTGATGACACGGATGAGTGTAGTAAGCTTGTAGATTTGGACATATTACAGTGTTATATATACCAGAATATATATTTGCCATCAAATAATTGTTGTACAATGTTGATCTTTACCTGGATTGGCAGCCTGCCTCCACCAGGGTGTCAATATCCTTTGTTGCGTAATTGAATAAATTATGAGTGTTGAGACACTGCTATTCCATCAAAGTATCTAACCCACAATGTATATGAATTGTAAATTACTATAAATTGGCATTAAACTTGAAAGAGTGATGTTTGATCTATCCCAAGGATCTTACATTAGTCCATAGTCTATACTACAGGATTCAAACACAATCAATAAAATAGGACACGGTAAACTGCTAATAATCGATTTACAAGTTATAACTTCCTAATTTATGAAGGTCACCAAATGACGAATCCGACGAGGAAACAAACCAAAATTGGTTTAATTTCCATAGTGTTGCAATTTACATCAACATTTATGTCTTCGAAAGTTGAGTAGGGGCCCCCTTTGGTTGGATGTGTTCATAATTGTCCGATGAATGGTCCTTTGAAGTTTCTTGCCTCACCAATAGGTGTCTGCCAACATGGACCAATTTGATAGCAGCATTGATTCGTTGCAAAGATTCTTCCTTTTCAATCCATTTCACCATTGCTTTACTAAATTTTGCTTGGCCCCTCTCATGTAGTTTTTGTGTTTGTCCTTGTGAAAGTAACCGAAACTTTGTCAATCAGGAGAAACATCTAGCTAGGCACGAGCCCACGAGTCAATCAATTCTCTTTTAGTCAAGTAACAACTTAACAAGTGTATGTAATCTATAGGTTATAGCAAAGGAAGTCACAGCGGGAGCTGAATTACTCATGAATTTCGAGTTTGTGAAATTTATTTGTAGGAGACTAAGAGTCGTCGTGTCATAAGTGCACCATATAAATCCGTGATTACTCAAGATTTTAACTTCTATTCTCGGGTTGCAAAAGAGCAGGCTGGAGCAATGAGAGGTTCTCGGCCTAGAGGATGATGTTGGAGCCAAGAAGGCTAGAACCATTGAGATCGAGCTTTATCTTCGTCCTAATTAAGCACTTATGTGATACTTGTTGAGCATTATATAGCACTTGAAAAGATTTCATATCTACAACTTTAAGTGATAGTAGAACATAACATACTCCGTATAAATGAGTTTTTAAATCCCAAAAGTTATGGACTCTTTGTATACTTATTCCCCCACCGAAAATTGAGCATTTGATATAAAATGCTTAACTACTACACCCTCCTACCCACTATAATTTCCCCCTTTTGAAAACTGTTTTTGAGTAGCCATTTTCGGAGCTATTTCTAGACCAAATGAAAAACCCGATTGCCATAAAATCAAGTGGGTTTAGTAGAATGCATTGTAGAATGCATTGTAGAATAAAATATGTATTAATTTTTACAACAAGTGAACTAGTCATTTAGTCCAAAAGTAGCTTCAAATATGAACCGACAAAACAACATAGTAAAAGAGGGAGATTTTAGTGGATAGGAGGGAGTATTTCATTATGATTAATGAGTATGAGGTAGTTCCAAAGGAAAATCAATAATAATGCTTTAATAAAGTGTATAGGCCTATAGCATTCACATGGTTGATTAGACGACTATACCTAAAATCTAATGTGGTAATGTCACCTTGATGATATAAGCATTTGGATCCCCCAACAATAATTGTAAAGTGACATCGATTTAGTAAGTAAAGTGACTCACTAAATCACTAGCAGACTAGCTAGGTGGAACTTCATATCATCCACATAGGAATCTTCTCCGTGATTCCACTCCTCAATTCACATAGAAGATTCTTTTGTCATGGATTTTGATTTGAATTATTTATGATCATGGTGCAAAATATCGGTCGATATGTATGTATCGCCGTATTGGTTTTGACCTTCACCGCGATATTATTAAGGTTGATATCTCGGTATAAATTGAAATCGAAAAAAAATGACTATTTTCCGATATTCTCGATATGATATTATATCAACCAAGATTGAGCTGATATTTTCCCGTGAACTTCACAATATATACCGATATTGACGATATTTTGATTTTTCTTCTGAAATTGGATTTTTCTCAAAATAAAACGACCGCGATAACTGGTATGAGATCCACGACGACCATATTTAATCTGAATCCGCCTTTCCTGGTATCGATTCTAACAAGTACCTATGTATAATGTTTTTTTGTTGTCAACCAAACAACCATTTCCGGAGTCACTTGTCAACTCGCACACCCTTCACTTAGTGCGTGCTCCTCCACCTTCATCACCGAGCTAGTTGGTGGTGACATCTTTGACACGAAATAATGCAAATAAACAATAATACTGATTCTAAGGCTATTTGCTGTTGCACTTTTGTTACTAATAAGCATGCATAATCTTTGCTATTGTGTGCTCACCTACTCCGCACGAGATTACAACAATAGTACTCATTTTCTAGTGTGCAAGTCAAAGCAGATCGACTACACGTAACATATACATACCCAACTTTGCCCACCCACCAAACAACTTTGGAAAGAAAAAACATAGAACTTCATCCTCACAATTATTACATACACAATCTTTCAAATTGACTTCAATTTACCGAACGAGACAACCTGTTAGCGTGAAACACTTCTGATCAATAACAGAATTTTTTGTTCCACAACCCAACGACAACTTACAGCAATTTCAATAATTTTAATTTTGCATTAGAAGTCCGCACCTTGAAAATAAATTACCTATATTGACTTCAAATGGGGATTACAAATGAATTAGTGTAATACAGCCTAACCACGAAAAAAAAAATCTATTACTACAAATATTATTATATTATTTCGTTACTAAAAATCAATAATTATTTAAAAGAAGTTGGTGGAGAGCCGAGATATTATCTTCCCCCACATCCTTTGCTACAAGTTCTATGAAGTTTTAGTTTCATTGTTGGATACTAAGGCCCTGTATGATACAATTTTCGAATCAGTAAATCCAGTTCAGAAGCAATGAATTTAGACTTTATGTTAGCATGTGTACAACTCCGATTCAGATTTTGTCAGCTGAATCATACAGGTCTCATCGCAAGTTTCTGGTAAGAATGCCTCGTATAAGGTGTCGTTTGGATACACTCGGGAAGTCGGAATTCCGATGAACTTGCAAATCCTAGGAATTTAGAAAGTATGGGAATCGGGGAAATTTGTTTGGATGAACAAGAGAATTCAATTCCCATGGGAATTTCTACTTACCTAGCCCCCCCTAGGTAATTAAATTCCTACACTTTGGAGGAATTGGAAATGCTTAGGAATTTCCAATTCCTACACTTTAGGATAACCAAACAACCCATGGTAAATCAATTCCTAGGAAAATAAAATTCCTATGGATTTTGAGGGTATCCAAACGACCCCTAAGTGTCGTTAAAAATTGTAATACGTATTTTTGTTTCGTTTCGTGTCATTGAGCCAACCCAAACTTTGCTGGACTCTGTGTGAAAAAATTCAGAACCTACATGTTCCAGGCTTTAAAAGATGACGGGCCCAGATATTGGGCTGGGCTCTTTCGCCCATTAGCTCCACCTCCGATCCAACTCAAACTGGGCCGATCAACTAGCCAAAGTACACATCTTAACCCACCAATGTTCGCGCATCCGAAATGGGCCAAGGTCACGGGCCTTCGTAAGGGATAATCGAGCCCATTATGAACTTGGAGTACACGTTATTTTGTTTTAACTACAGTGGATCACTGGTGGTAATCTGACCATTTAGTTTGTCTAGTAACCGAAAACTATTGTCCAACAAAATAAACGAGAACGCCCGTCATAAGTCATAACCACTCTCAAGTGAAAATGTTTCTACCACCGGCTCCGATAGACAATAGTAGTGGTCGAGTATATGGATATTTCGCCCTTTCGATCAATAAACTTCTGTAAACATTAAAAAATCGAACATAAGATTGATATAATATAACATTTTGATAAAGCTTTAATAATTCTTCTTTGAGTATGTCAATTAAACACAATATATTGACCTGATGATATTCTAAAGTCAGTATTGCTAATTTTACGCGGTAACCTTACTCTTTAATCTTTCATACGTAAGTAGTTGTTAGCAGGCTAGCTAGCAGCCAGCAAGTTGTATAGGAAGAAATTGTCAATATTTTTTTCTTTTTTTGTTTAAGTTTCTCTAAATTCAATCTTCGTACGCATTAACTTAACACTAGTTGCATTGGTTTTCTACTATCTTGTAATGAAAATAAATAAATTATAAAAAAATCGTTTTCCTCATGTTTCTTATCATTTTCCTCCTTTTAGATAATTATGTCATGTTTTTTCTGGATCCACAACTTTTAGTTTGCGGAAATAATAAACATTACGAGTATGCTTTTGTTTGTTTGGTGCATATGAATAACTAATGTATACAGGATGAGATCAGAATACGAGGATTCAAATGTGAAACAATAACCCAAAACATATTAATTACGAGTATTGCGATCCTACGAGGTGAGAATAATAAACATTACGAGTATGCTTTTGTTTTTTTGTTCATGTGAATAACTAATATTGCGATCCTAGAGGGTGAGAATGTGAGGATTTGAAGGTGAAACAAACTAAAATATATTTTCATTTCCTATCCACAAGGCCAAACTTGATAACCACATTATGAACAAACTCGTTATATTATAAGTTTTGTTATTCCTCGCTCAAGGTAGAAGATGATAATATGTGTGGGATTGGCGAAGTCTTACAAGAAGTAGGACGATGTTGCAGGTCGTCACAATTTTAAAATCTTCAACATATTTGACTTTTTGTTTAGTCAACTATACGGCATAGCCGAATGATAATAGTTTCCATTCATCCTTTTTACCAAAAAAGATTTATAAAAAAAAAGCATTTAAAAAATAAAACCACATGACAACGAGAAAAACCTATTTCCAGTCAAATGAATTAGTTGCATTATTCAGTTCAAAACAAAGAAAAGATAAAAAAAAAGTGAAATGATGTATCTAAAACGAATTTAACAGATTCGATTCAAAATGTGTGTGCAACAAAGTTAACCAAGTTCGATACCTATGACATGTTCGATTTCCCACTTTAATATTAACCAAGCCACTTTAACTAAACATTAGACATTTATCAGCGTCCTTATACATACGTTGTATATTAAAAAAAGAAAAAAAAAAGGGCGAAAACGTTATAAAGAAGATTAGAATAAGCCAGGAAGCTCACCACTTATTAGCAGGCATAGGAAATGGAACAGTTCCAACTTACAAAGCCGTCAAATAGCAGTGAGCTCAGTAGGCTGCTAATTACACATATAGCTCACCCTCCACGTACACGTTTTCTTCTACTACTTTGAATTATTTTCCGCATTCAATTCCGACGTACTCTTCGTTATATAATTTCCCATGCACTTGTATATAAACTCCTCATTTCTCTATACAACTCCATCAAATTAAATCATCAATCTCAATCACCTTTCATCTTCTACGTCTTACGACATCAAAACTTACACTAATTTTATTACCCGTGCAAAACTCGATTTTATTTGATAGTTATTACACCAAGTGACCAAAATGCGAACTTCAAATCTTTGTTTCGCAGTCCTCATCATTCTTGCCACAATATGCACCACCATTGATGCGTCATATTCACCTCTCACCGTGGGATACTATAAATCTACTTGCCCATCAGCCGAGGAGATAGTGACGAACGTAGTAAACCGGGCAGTTGCTCGGAATCCTGGCTTAGGAGCTGGACTTATCAGAATGCACTTCCATGATTGCTTCGTCAGGGTATGCACGCATATCTATAATTCCAGTGATTTCAAAATTTTAGTGACATAAGATGATAGGACATCACCGAATATGATTATACGAACTAATAAAGAGTGTTGAAATATGTATGATGTGATTGATGTCACGTACATTATTGTTAACTCAAACATCCTCTCTATTTCATTCATTAATTTCTTTACGTTTAATTTAAACTAATTTTGTTATTTCCCGTTTCTTTTGTTTAGGGTTGTGATGCTTCCATACTACTTGATTCAACTCCCGGAAGTGAGGCAGAGAAGGATAACAGAGCAAATTTTCCAAGCCTAAGAGGGTACGAGGTGATCGACGAGGCGAAGGCCGAGCTCGAAGCAAAGTGCCCTCGAACCGTCTCTTGTGCTGACATCATAGCGTTTGCAGCTCGTGACAGTGCCTCTCAGCTAGGAGGGCTCAACTACGCGGTCCAAGGTGGGCGTAGAGATGGAAGATTATCACTCAAAGACGAACCAACACAGCACCTTCCGGCGCCCTTTTTCAATTTACAACAAGTACAAGATCGTTTTAACGAAAAAGGTTTGTCCGTAGAAGAAATGGTCACACTCTCGGGGGCTCATTCTATTGGAGTATCACATTGCTCTTCTTTCGACAAAAGACTTTACAACTTCAACAACGTGACCAACACACAAGACCCTTCATTAGACCCTACATTTGCAACCACATTGAAAGCCACTTGCCCAATTAATAATTCCCCTAACTGTGATCCTACAGTTGACCTAGACTATGTCACGCCTAATAAGTTGGACAACAAGTACTACCAAATTGTACAAAATGGCAAGGCATTGTTCACCTCCGATCAAACCCTTATGACTAGCCCTCGCACGGCTGGTATGGTGCGCAATTTCGGCCGCCAAGGCGGAGTTTGGGCTAAGAAATTTGCAAAGGCCATGGTTCATATGGGTTCTATTGAAGTGCTTACTGGTTTTGAGGGTGAGATTAGGACAAACTGCAGGATTGTTAATTAAGTTTTGTGTATAGTTCACACACAAGTTGTTTCGTTATTTGATTAAATTAACAAGTGTACAATAATAATAATGTTGTTCGTATTTATTCTTTAAATCATTTGTAAAAGATATCTGTTTGAATAAATAAGAATTTTCTAAACATATTATTACATACGACTTTGACATAATTTTAAAAGTATTTATCCTAAATCGGTTTCAGCATGTAAGTTGGGGATTGCCCTGGTCTAGTGTCAGTGTGGTTGGGAGATGCTATTGTAGCGGACTCTTTATCTGCAATTTCGATTAATTAATAAACACCGTTTGACCCTCAAAAGAAAAAAAAAAGTATTTATCCTCGTCTTTATGTTTACACCCTCTTTCCAACTAATTATACGATGACGTTCAGCTAGTTCTTCCATGTGGTCATAAATCATAGACTTCACCAAATTAAATCAACTACCCCTAGAACTTATAATATCGATGGCAAACAATTAATTATACGATAACGTTCCCCGTCGTGTTCTTCGTTACACGCTACATTACTAACTCCAACATCCAAAATCGTTTTCAGAGCAGCTATATATATTATTCATCCTTAATTATAGGTTATTACCTGCTGCCATATTATTCATTCTTAACTACCTCAGATATCATCCTTATTTCATACAACTTTCTTTAATTTCTGCTGCTGATCTAATCTAATACAGAGTGATCTGTATTAACCATGGAGGCAGCTCAGCAGGAGCACAACGAAGAAGGCGGTGCACGGAGTATCTTGTCGAAACTGCCTAAAGTGATGCCACCTGAGGTAGAAACAGAACTAGTCAAATGGAAAGGCTTTTGGGTAATGCCAGAGATTATAAAAGCTGTCATGTGTATAGAAACACAGTTTGAGCCTCTTCCCTCTGATATCATTCTTATTTCTTTCCCAAAAACTGGCACAACCTGGCTCAAGGCTCTTACAGTTACCCTCCTGAATCACCACAACTCGAAGCAGAATCCGAGTTTACAGACTGATGACCCTTTGCTAACCAAAAATCCTCACCAACTAGTTCCCTTTCTCGAACTCCAGTGTTTTGGAGACAACCCAGCATTCGACATCAGTAGTATGACTTCTCCCAGAGTGTTTAACACGCATCTTCCATACTCCATGCTGCCTGACTGTATCAAGAACTCTGTCTGCAGAAAGGTGTACATCTCTCGGAATCCGATGGACACCTTTGTTTCTTACTGGCAGTTCTTTTACAAGAAACTTAACAAGGATTTCACCATGGATGAAGCATTTGAGCACTTCTGCCAAGGCATCATTCGCGCAGGGCCTTACTTTGAACATGTCCTTGATTATTGGAAGCTTAGCAATGAGAAAGAGGGTATTCTTTACCTCACTTATGAAGAGTTGAAGGTAGATCCTGATAAGCATGTCAAGAGACTTGCTGATTTCCTCGGCTTCTCGCTTGATCAGGCCGACATTCAGCAGGTTGTATCGAAGTGCAGTTTTGACAGGCTCAGTAACTTGGATGTGAATAAAAATGCATCCAATGTTCAGTGGGGTGGCATGGAACCCAGCGCATTTTTCCGGCGAGGAGTCGTTGGTGATGCAAGAAACTATCTGCTACCTGATATGGTGACACAACTCAAGAAGATAGCAGGAGAAAAGTGGGCAGGATCTGGTCTGACCCTCTGATTCTCTGCTCTGCCGGACTGTTCAGGACCTGCAGAATGTCTGATCTGCTGTACCTGTAAAAACTATCAACTCAAATAAATGTAAAATGCTAGTGTGCTTTCCTTGTCGTTCTAAGCATTTCCATACTGATATCAATCTGTATTTCAAGAATTCGTTCTAGTCCATACACCTTTTGCTTTATACTTATCGGAGTAAGGTTGGCTCAACGGCCAAAAGTTCAGGCTGCCTGTGGGTCGTCCCAAGTCCGAAAAAGGTAGCTGCTCTTTTGATGTACACAAAAATAAAAAGGTAACTTGACCTGCCGCCTCATTTCTACAGCCAGTGATGCTCATAAGGGAGATCTCAATTCAAGCCAAAGGCAGTATTCTAAAATGAAACTAGACATAAAAATCTATGAGCACTATAAGGATCTCCGTTCACCAAAAACTCGAGGAATTTTGCTATTTTTCCTTCTATTTATAATCCCACACTGGCATTTAGCATCTTTATACGGTTATACCAACAAATTATGACAAAGATACACCGATCCAAGCAAGGATTCTCACCTTCTTGTTGGCTAGACGGAGACTGCAAAAGAAAAGCTCATGCTGCTCAATGTTCTTGATGTTGTTCCTCTTCTTATAAGTTTGTTTCCCTTCTGATTCTAATTTCTCGCAGAGCCTACATATATCTTTGACAATCTTGTATTCCCTCATAAAACCAGTATGAACCCACTTTACTGCCTTTAACATCAGCTGGAAGTATTGAGAAGTCATTTATCACCCTTGTGACAGATCCTAATGCCTGTATAGAGGAACAAAAAATTACCAATCAGTCTAGAAGATAACCACAATGAGTTGAAAATTTACGATAAGAGTTCCAGCAGGTACAGTTCCTAATATCCTGTCAGTCTGCTGAATCGTATACAGGTTCTATATCACATTATCGCAATGACCTATAACAATCAGTCTATGACTGCTTCGTCAGGGTATGCACGCATTTCAGCAGAAGAAATGGTCAAACTCTCGGGGGCTCATTCTATCGGAAGATCACATTGCTCTTCTTTAAACAAAAGACTTTACAACTTCTCCAAATCAACTACACCTATTACTTAAATGGACCCGTAGCTGCCAGAAAACCTGCCGCAACAAAGGGGTTTATTTTCTATCTATGCACTAATGATGTATAACAACAGACACACACATAATATTATTGCCTTATTGGTGCAGTAGTAGGTTACCTGCTGCCATATTAATAATCCTTTGTTTAATTTCATACTATATCTTTCTAACTTTCTGATTTGATCTGATACACAGCGACAGTGTGAGGCTGTGAAAGTGAACTATCCATGGAGGCACCTGAGCACGAGCACAACAAAGAAGGCGCACTCAGTATGTCAAAACTGCCTAGAGTGACGCCGCCTGAGGGAGAAACAGAGCTCGTCAAATGGAAAGGTTTCTGGGTAATGCCCGAGATTGTAAAAGCTGTCATGCGTGTAGAGGCACAGTTTGAGCCGCTTCCCTCTGATATCATCCTTGTTTCTTTCCCAAAAACTGGCACAACCTGGCTCAAGGCTCTTACAGTTACCCTCCTGAATCACCACAACTCAAAGCAGAATCCGAGTTTACAGACTGATGACCCTTTGCTAACAAAAACTCCTCACCAACTAGTTCCCTTTCTCGAACTCCAGTGTTTTGGAGACAACCCAACATTCGACATCAGTACTATGACTTCTCCCAGAGTGTTTAACACGCATCTTCCATACTCCATGCTGCCTAACTGTATCAAGAACTCTGTCTGCAGGAAGGTGTACATCTCTCGGAATCCAATGGACACCTTTGTTTCTCACTGGCACTTCTATTACAAGAAACTCACAAAGGAGACCACCATGGATGAAGCTTTTGAGCACTTCTGTCAAGGCTTCATTCGCGGAGGGCCTTACTTTGAACATGTCCTTGATTATTGGAAGGTAAGCAATAAGAAAGAGGGTATTCTTTACCTCACTTATGAAGAGTTGAAGGTAGATCCTGATAAGCATGTCAAGAGACTTGCTGATTTCCTGGGCTTCTCGCTTGATCAGGCCGACATTCAGCAGGTTGTATCGAAGTGCAGTTTTGACAGGCTCAGTAACTTGGATGTGAATAAAAATGCATCCAATATTCAGTGGGCAGAGTGGGACTCCAGCGCATATTTCCGGCGAGGAGTCATCGGTGATGCAGTAAACTATCTGACACCTGATAAGGTGGCACAACTCAAGAAAATGGCAGAAGAAAAGTGGGCAGGATCTGGTCTGACACTCTGATTCTCTGCTCTGCCAAACTGTTCACTACTGTCTGATAATTCTGATCTGATCTGCTCTACTTATAAAAAAATCGAGTCAAATAAATGTAAAATGCTAGTGTGCTCTCTATGTCGTCCTTGGCATTTCAATAGTATATCAAACTGTATTTCAAGAGTTCATTCTAGTCAATAAACCTTTTGCTTTTCATCACAGTAAGGTTGGCTCAACGGCCAAAAGTTCAGCTTGCCTGTGGTTCGTCCCGAGTCCGAAGAAGATAGCTGCTCTTTTGAAATACACAAACAATACAACATTCTGTTTTTCCATTTTCATAGTAGAGCAGCTGTCCATTTTCTGCTTAGCATAAGACTAGTAGCAAGATCCTGCAAGGTAAAAGAAAGGGGGGGGGGGGGGGGTGGGGCGCACTTTACCACGAGAATCCAAAACGTTACCATACTATATCAAGTCTGATAGCTCTATGGCTAAGTTGACAGTATGTGTTCCAAGTAAGGTGGGTTCTCAACCAATCACCTCTACATATATGCCAAAACCCGAGAACCGCACACACAGTACTAGTAGTAGTATTTCCCACATTACAGGAAGGGTGACTAGACTGACTACTCAATAATATCAAAATACTACCTTCCACGGGAGATCAGCGATTGCAGGGCGATGCTTCAGTAATAGTCACCAATCTCCTGCCCCCATCATTACGCCAAACTCCACGAACAGATGCAAGTATTGAATCCTCACTGGGCCTCACCACCATTAGATCAGAGGGTACATTCAGATTTGATGCTGAACTTTCACCAAGACGATTCTTAAGGAACTTTGAGCTTTTCTTCGGCTTCTTTTTGCCTCCCGTAGCAGTTGTATTCAGGCGAGAGACTGAGCTACTGCTGTTTGAACAACCTACATCTTGAACAACCGCAGACTTTTCTGTAGCAGCTTGGGTATTGGACACATCCTTGCATCTTGACTCTTCAGGATGAACCTTGGTCAGTTCAGCAGCAGCTGGAAGTTTAACTACATCTTTACTCTGAGACTCTGATGGAAGAATCTTAGCTACATCTTCACTCTGAGACACTGCTGAGTGGATCTTGGGCATCTCAGTAACAGCTGGAGTCTTGGATTTCCCTTTACCAATGTGATTTGCCTCATTTGATGAAGATAGTACCTCCTTCAAGCGTTTAACATCCAACTTAAGCTCCTTTATGTGATCCACAGGCTCATCTTTTGAAATGTCCCCCTTGCTGCTACCAGAATCTTCACAAATTTCCTTTCCTTTCTTCGTATTCTTGCTGCCACCCTTCTCACCACTCTCTCTCCTTGAGCTAGATTCCTCAATGTTTCCCAACCTGGACTTGGAAACTTCCAAGAGCTCCTTTTGCTTCTGCTTATCAGGACAAAGTCTAGCCAAGTCCTGAATAAGATGTTGAAGGCCAAACTGATGGACACAAGAGAGATATTCTCCAGCATCAATCCCCCCATCACGATATTCCTTTGAGATTATTTTGAAGGCGCTGAACTTGTCTGGGTCAAAATCCAGGGTAGCACGTATCTTTTCAATCAACGACTTGTTAGCAGCCTGAACATCTTCCTTGGTTGTACACTGACCACATGCAGAAAGACCCATGGATCCTCCGTCAACAAAATTAGAACTTGACGATGATGAGCCAATGTGCTGAATGTTATTGCTGGGCAAACTGGCGGAACCATCAGAGCAGGTCTCACGGGATGTCAAGTTTGAATTGTTTTGACGGTTCACAGAGCTGGATGATGTGGAGTGACCAACTGTCAGGGGTCTACTTTGAGCTGACACAGCTGGACTAGAAAGGGATACATCTCCAGTATTCGATGACCCCAAAGAACGGGAAGAACTCCAGGCTGACGAGGATGGATTGTGAAGCAAGTTCACAGTGGTGTTTCCTGTTTCCTCTGAATTCTTTTTGGGTCTACGCCTTCTCCTTCTTGATGTTGTTTGCAGTGGGGGGAAACTAGCACCATTCAGAAGTACACTTCTAAAGTCTAGAGCAGTACCCTGATGTCCTGAAGGTGGCATCACGGTAGAAGTTGAGCTGTTATCAGACGTACCACTATGGCCAAGAACACTGTGCACACTTGATGACGCATCATGAAGAAAGTTGGAGCTGGTTCCTTCAGTATCAGATGAGGTGGCAGACGACATCTGACTGCTTGATACACCTGGACCACAAATTTGCGTTCTCTCACGCGAACCTCCTTCCTTCCTCTCCTGAAAGGAAAGACGAGTAGGCAGCTGTAATACTGAAGGGTAATCAAATTACCGGAAGGTAAAAAAACTAGATGCCTGAGTGGCCTCTACATAGAATATGCAGTTGCTTTTGGAAAAACAAGCATAACATTGACCACATATGAACAGCCATGACGTACATGATGCTACTGCAGCATCAAATTGAGCAAAAACAAACAAGCTTCCAACCAGCCGATCGAGTGTGTAATGAACATGAAAACTGTAAATGGAATTCAAAATACCTTCATAGCAATACTGTGCTTAAAGAGAGCCATGTTCCCACCATGTTCCAAGGTTGCATGCCTCTGAAAAGAAAATAAAACAGTGACAAAGTGATACTACCATTATTTAAACCCCAAAACCTCCTAAATTAGCGAGTAATCTCCAGTAAGAACATCGTATCCTAACAAGCAATATATGGCATCAACTCTATATTCGGCAAACAATTACAGTAATCTGGGGGGTAGTCCAGGTGGATACTCTTGTCACACATGCCAGTTCAGTGACCATACGACATCGTGATGAGCTATTAATCCCAGCCAAAGAAAAGGAAAAGAATTATGAAAATTGAAAGATGAAGCAAAAAAACCTAAAGAGAAAAGGTTGCATATGAGACCTTCATGTCCTCTTCAGTATCAAAAACAATGAACTTCTTGTCAAGGCATTCACCGTCCTCGCAAAGATAATGAGTATCACGAAAGTGGATCTGAGAAACAAGCAATATTCTCCTCTATTAAATACTGGACCAACTAAAGTTGGATGAATTTCATCGCAAGAGAAGGTTGAAAGAACATGACAAGCGACAAAAGAGACCGAACCTCTAAATCATTGTAGTCACCATAGTAGTCGTACTGATTAGGATGCTGCCTGCAATTGATGCACATTGGACGTGTGTTGGTTCACTTAAACTGAAAGCAAAAATAATTTTTTAACAGTAGAAAGCATCTGATTCTACCTTGTGCATATGTGGCAAGTATAATGTTCAGTAGACATGTGGAAGTAAAGTTCATTATCACCATAAAATGGTTTCTCGCAGAATTGACAATATGGATGTCCAGAAAAGCCACATCGTTCAGATTCACAGCCATCAACTTCTGAATCACCATATCTAATATGCTGATTTAACTGTGATCGACTATATAGCTTCAGCTCACAAATGAAAACCTGGTTCAAAACACAAAAATGCATTAAGGTGCTAATCAATAACATTAGTATTCAAAAATTAGGACGACAAGAACACTTTGTTTATCTTCAAATGAATTAGTCTACAGGCCAAATTAAACAGTTCAGACAGCTAGATGATATTTATCATTGGAGTCCACCAGCCGCACTCAACAGACCACAAGTATTACTGATCTAGCAATAACAGGGGATAACTCGACATGCTGCCTCATTTCAAAAGCCAGTGATGCTCATACCGGAGATCGCAATTCAAGCAAACTAGTATTCACAAATGAAACTAGACATTGTAACCAAAAAACAAATTAAACTCGACATGAAAATGCGTGAGCACTATAAGGATCTCAGTTCACGAAAAAAAACTCCTGCATTTAGATCATTTTTGCGATTTTTCCTTCTGCTTATTGTCCCACACTGGCACTTAGCATCTTTACACCAATAAGTTATGACAAACATACACTGATCCAAGCAAATATTCTCACCTTCTTGTTGGCTAGACAGAGACTGCAGAAGAAAAGCTCATGCTGACGAAACAAGTGATCTTTAAGCTGCTCAATGTTCTTGATTTTGTTCCTCTTCCTAAAAATTTGTTTCCCTTCTGATTCTGATTTCTCGCAGACAGTGCATGAAACCCTACATATATCTTTGACAATCTTGTATGCATCGAAATCGTCAAAGTAAGCTTGTATTCCCTCATGAAACCAGTATGAGCCCACTTTACCGTCTCTAACATCAGCTGGAAGTATTGAGAAGTCATTTATCACCCTTGTGACAGACCCTAATGCCTGTATAGAGGAACAGAAAATTAACAATCAGTTTAGAAGATAACCACAATGAATTGAAAATTTCCGATAAGAGTTACAGCAGGTACAGTTCCTAATGTTCTGTTGCACTGCTGAATCGTATACAGGTTCTATATCACAATGACCTATGACAAATTGAAAGATTGGATGCAGAACTATGAACTATTCAAAGCTCACAAGGCTAAATTTCGAAGGAAGAAGCAAAAAAAAAAAAAAAAAAAAGAACGAAGAGGTATAGAAATTCGAGAACAAGAATTCATATCACCGTCATCTCCGTATTTGTAATTTTCAACTCCAACTGTAAAAAATTTCAAGCTCAATGTCGCCTATATGCACTAGATAAGAGCTACTGAATTGTGTATCCTAAATTTCACATGGTGCCTCACCGCACAGATCAAAACAATTATTCCTAATATCTAAAAACACAACAACAATACCCCCAACGCCTCATAGGCTCCCGCCAAGGTGGGGTGGGCGGTTAAAGTCTAACCCTACGTTGAAAGCATAGAGAGGCTAATTACGGATGACCCATAATGAAAATTGCTCTGAGAATCTCATGGACTGATGGCCACTTCACAGTACAATATATAAAAAAAAAAACATACTAAAAGTGATATTTGACGGTCTCCAATCAACATATCATTCTTCGCATACTCCTAGATCACATAACTCGAATCTCAATCCATACTTATCTGCATAAGACAATCCATTCGACATGGTTTAAAACTTCAGATTTCCGGTTCTCCTCATCTCACTTCTTATTACTACAACATAAGATTTACACATTAATCTATCATCGTGCTCTCCTTCCCAAACTTCACAGCCTCCACCCTGCATGCGGCATGCCCCTCAAAAAAAAAACATCCCATGCGCTGATCTACCACTGGCCCCGAACCCTGACACTCATTCTCTATTCCTCTACCGCTTTAACCATGAGCCATGACCATCTACGGTGAAAGTGTCCAAGGGTTGTGTCAACAATTTAACCGTCATAATCACAACAGAGCGCGCGCGCACCACACCAACCATCAGCAAATACAATCGCAACAGAGCGCACGCGCGCACACACGAGTCACATGTTCACAACACAGTCATAAGGTCATTGTGCGCGAAAATGTCCCGAATTTTCGCGCACAATGACTATATCAGAAACAACATTTACAATTCCCATCAACATAATTACACACATTTATAACACAAGAATCAAACAATAATCCCTAAAATTTCCCCCAAAAACAACCGTTTTAGCCAGCACCATGCAAAATCGCACAATTACATAAAAATTAGGGCTTCAACTTCACGCTAAATCATCATACATTTTCGCACTTTTTAAACTAATCATTAATCAACAACACACAACAAAACCTAATTTCCCCCAAAAAATTCAAGAAAAAATCCAATCCATTACCAGAACTGAAAATTACAAGGATACCCCTAATCCAAAATAGGCAAGAATTCCGCTAGAAGATTCGTCAATTTGGTCCCAACAAAAATAAATAAAATTAAATAAATATACAGCGACAAATATTCTCCTGTTTCTTTTATTCAGACAAGAAAATATTAAAAAAATAATAATAATAAAACAAAAAACAGTCGCTATTTCTTGACGAATAAAAATAAATAAATAAAATAAAAAAGAGGAGAGAGAGAGAGAAAGAGAGACGGACTTTGGTGACGAAGACGGAAGGGGAAAGAGACTTGCAAATGCAGCAACGGCGATCATCGCAGACGAATCTGAGCCGTGCGATGCAAACGGCGCAAACATCGAGGTGACCACACTCTCCGTACGCCACCCACTTCACCGCCTCTGCACACACCGCGCAGCTCTCTTCCTCCATCTTTTTTTTTTATTATTATTATTTTCTCTGTTGTTTCTTCTCTCTCTAGATTTTCTCGCTCTAGAAATAAACTGACGAAATAAGTGGGGTTTCAACTTTAAAGTAAGAGAGAGAGTGTGTGTGTGTGGGACTGTGGGGTGGGAAGGGTGGAGTGGTGATGTGGGGAAAATGTGAGATGAAATGTGTAAAATGTTGGGTGTGGGCGTTTCTTGCTTGCTCTTTTCTACTACCCTTTGGGTTTCGTTGATTCGATTTAATTTGATTTAATTTGATTTGATTCGATATAATTTGGTTAAGTATTTGAGGAATGAGCTTATTTCCCTCTGTGTTATAGTGTTTGTGTCTTGTTTTACACATCGGGCTTATCTTTACATTCTTTGTTGTGGGTCACATTTTGGCGGGGTTTTTTTAATAGTATAAGCGTTGAACTTACAGATCATATCGACGTTTTAATATTGGATTGCTCTTATTTTTAAATATTCTTTTATTGTGACTTGTGATTTACATTTTGACCGAATCTTTTTTTTTTTTTCGTAACGTCACTTCTTGTCTTCTTCCACGTGCGTTGAACAAACAGATCGCGTAGATGTTTTTCATATTCGATTATCATAAATGAAAATCTTCCTCTATTTACCGATATAAATGAAAATCGAAAATAGGTGGATTTCACGAATGACATAATTAGGTGATTACAAGCAGGGATTGAGTGTGATCCGCTAATAATAGTACATACTTCATACATTCTACATTATGTTTGAGTTTATAGGAAGGGTGAGTCGTAATGAAGGACTCGATTTTTGGACTTTCTCAACTGTTATTGTTGAAGTCAGGTAAATGTAAAGATTTCATCGAGACGGGGGGAGTACTCCGTAATTCATATACACGTCTCCTTAGTGGTCAAACTTTGAGTGATTGTTTCCCATTTTCTAGAGCATAAAGAAGCCATAGTACCGAACACACTTGAACTTCGGCAGCTCAGTAATTACTAGTCGTCTAGTCAGTACTATAACTGTTCTCCAAAAATTGAAAACCATGGATCCAAAGGAAATGTCATGGAGAAGCTCTCCAAACAAACAAACAAACAAACAAAAAAAAAAACTCTTCCATCTAATCTAAACTGATCCATTTCTTTCTTCGAATGTAGAAATGTATACTTGAACATTTGATCCCTTCGTCCAGCTAACAAGCCGATGAATAAACGAAGGAACCAGCAAAAAACAGAACTATTGGACTTACTGCTTCTTGAGATTTCACGACATATCAGCATTGTACGAAAGAGCATAGCCTAGAAACCCCTGCTTACCTCACCATAGGAGGGGGTAATATTGTTGTTGTGATTGTAACTTGTAAGTATATCAGCTACAACAGTTTGCTGATCTCAAGCTGCGTATATGAACCAGCAATGAGGCATCGCGAGTTTCATCTTCAAATTTTAACAGGTCTACTCCTGGAAGTTCATCTTCTTTAAGATGTCTTCCCGTCTCTGCACTCTTTTGCAGGTGAACTGCTGTTAGAGTGTTAGTAGCAAATACAATACCACGCATCTCACAAGGACTTCTTCCAAGGTCCAACAACAAAGTCGCATTTATTTTGGTGAGTTATTAACCAATTAGCCAGCTGCTGTCAGGAGGAGTGGAAAGAGACAAATCAATGAAGAACAAGTATGAAAATGCATCTACAAAACCGATTTCAGATTTATTCAATCAGCAGTCAAAGTCCAATGTCAATGTGCCAAAATCCAAGTACAGCCTAGGAATCGATTTTTTTTTTACTCTTGACTTGTTGTATTTTGTCGGACCAATACTTTTTAGTGTCACAATTGCTAAACTACAGAACTGGAAGATCTCCGGAAGAAAAAAAAAAACCTGCAGCATGGCTTTGATGTGATCCTTTTGATCGGTTGGAAGTGAGTAGGAAGGCCTCACTAACCTGCGACTTTAAGGGTCGTATATAAGAAGCAAGCAATCACTTGTCTTATGGAGTTATAGGCTTCTCCAATGTAGGTTGTGCTGCAATTTTTATTTTCAGGGACTAACAAATAACAATCAGTTTCAGCTTATGTGCTGCATTTTGGTGTATCAAAATAAGATTCACAGAATGACAGGTGCATCATGCTTCTGAACTGTTCTAAGCGAAAGAAACCAATACAGTGGAACATAGAGAGTACAACACCTAACCATGCTCAAGAAGATGCCAAACAAGTAGAATGTGCAAAAGTCTGAGAGGATTATCGTACCAGTCAACGAGGATGCACTACAGCCAATTCGCTGATAGTAGAAGGAATTGATTGCTTCTTATATACACTTTAGCAGCTCCCACTAAATTGTTCAAAACTGACTCCCCAGAAAGGCAGACTTCCTACACGTCACCAATAATCCCTGCAAGAGCAACTTCCTCCCTTGAACCTGTGAAAACGAGCTCGATCCCTTACTATAATTTCACGATCATATATCTTTGACACAAACTTCATTACTGCATGACAATCCACACAGATCCGAAGATTCTTGATAACTTGAATCGGGGTTCCTTCACTGGTATTTAGCAGCGCAAAGGCAACAGCCAATTTTTCACTATGATATGACAAGACAAACTCTTTATCCTCCTCTCCTATATCATGCAACACAAATCTAGTCTCAGGCACATGTCCATGCTCCTTTATCCTGAACATGATTTCGTCCAACTTAGCATATATCTCTTCCCAACAGGGGTGGCTCTGATCTCCATTTAAAAACCGATGAGGAGCACCATTCACTTCAGTGTAGCTAAATCCAGGAACCTTCTTTACATCACTAATCTTCATAGCATCTCTAACCCTCCCCACGTCATTCCATCTCTCGTGCGAAGCATAAACCTGCGACAACAGCACAAAATCTCCACAGCTATGTGAACCCATCTCAACGAGTTTACGAGATGCAATCTCAGCCAGCTCCACATTCCCATACGTCTTGCAAGCACCAAGCAGAGTTTGCCAAAGCACAACATCAGGCGAAAAAGGCATTGATTTAATAACATCATAAGCCTCATTGATCCTCCCTGCTCTTCCTAACAAATCAACCACCGTACCATAATGTTTCATATTACGGGCAACCCCTTTCGCCTCCATCCTACTAAACAACTCATACCCCTCATCAACCATACCGGCATGATTACACGAGCAAAGCACCCCTAGATACGTAATCTGATTAGGGCGAACCCCAACTCTTTCCATCTCATCAAGAAGCTCAATCGCTCTCGGTCCATGCCCGTGCATTCCAAGCCCCATAATCATAGTATTCCAAGTAATAACACTCTTCCCACACCTCATATTCCTAAACACATCATACGCTTTGTCGACAAATCCACACTTACAATACATATCAATCACAGCATTACACACTAAAACATCCCCATCCAACTTTTCCTCCTTAATAAAACCCCAAACCTTATCACCTTCCTTCAAAGCCCCCATCTGAGAGCAAGCCGAAAGCGCGCCAAGTACACTCACCTCGTTCGCCTTAAACCCCTCCTTACCCATCCTATAAAACAACCCCAACGCCTCGCTCGGACAGCTCCCGTGTGCCAACCCACAAATAAGCGCATTCCATGACGCTACATCTCTCTTAGGCATTTCATCAAACACCTTCTGTGCATCACCAAACTCCCCAACTTTAGCGTAACAGTCAATCAACGTCGTCCCCAACAACACATCCCCATCAAACCCACCTCGCACAACATGCGAGTGTATCAAACGCGCCTCCACCTTCGCCATCGCACGTGCGCACGCTTTTAAGGCGAATGAGCACGTGAGAGCGTCGGGCTTTTGTGGGGCCCGTAACATGGAAAGGAAGAGGGCGAGGGCAGTTTGGGGATTCGCGCTCTGAGCGTGGCCGCGGATGAGGGTATTCCAGTCATTTCGTAAGGGGTGGTTGACGGAGTTGAAGATTGCGGCGGCGTAAGAGAGGTCGCCGTGGGCGGAGATGGCGGTGATTTCGAGGAGTTTGAAGCGGGAGGAGAGAGAATATTGGAAGAGGCCAGTGGTGATTAGGTGAGATTGGATTTGCTTGATTTGAGAGAGAGATTTGCATTTTTGGAGTAGCGTGTTGAGGAAGTCGACGGAGACGGTGGTTGATTGGGCGGTCATGCGGTGGTTCAATTTTATTAATTTTGGCGGGCTTGACTGAATTGTTAGATTTTGACTTTTGTATGAAGTTTTGAAATTTTTCACTTTTGAGCAATTTTTTGGTACCAAATGACCAAAATGGGTCGCAGTAGTATTGGATCTGGTTAAAGGTCCAAAACATAACATGGACCAAAACTAGGTACTCAAGAGTTGTCTTCCATTTGACAGGTATTTTACGTGTTCGTTTGGTTTATCGTATAGGAAAAATAGTGGTAAATAAATTTTGTCGTCTTTGTGATCTTTAACCTTTGTTTTTGTTTGGTTTATAACGTTTGTAAAAGGTTTATTTTTTCTCGATGTTAAGAAATTCGATCGAAATTGGATATTGACATATTTTCACACTACAACTCAAATAGATCAAATCGTCAAATGGGGTCCATGATTATAAGTAAAAATACAGTGTGTTATTAGAACGTGTGTTTGAGTAATGACTAATAAGTAAAATGAGTAGGCATAGCATCGTATCAAACACATACAATCCAATCATGTTCATCTCATGGTTGGAAATTCGAAAGAAAGGGGTTGAAGTAAGTTGCATTAATTATTATTCAACCATAAAATCTAGTTAACCAACCATATAATTTTAGTGAGTACTAAATATAAGATCCGAAGTACTAGAATATTGGCCGGGATTAGGGTTTGCATATGTCTCATTTGAGTGATGACAAAATCAATAAACCACCACTGTACTAATCAATTATACTACTTTTCGAACGATGAAATATAACGCACACGTGTTTGGGGAAACTCACAAACATAACTGCAAAAAAAACGAAAAATTTATGATAATAACAAAGACTTAAACACAAAAATCACCACACATACTTTCAATTAATTAGAACACATCACGTACATCATAATAGATAAAAGAGTTACATAGTCGACACTCCAACTTCGATCTCCTTAAACAAAGAACACTTGACACTCGAACTTGAATAACTTAGACAGAGATGATGACAACAAGCTACATATTGAGGTTAGACTAACAAACTTACTGAACACACACACAAATTAAACACATTACTAGCAAACCACAACTCTGATCCCAAATAACCATGATCAACACAGTGAGTGAATATAATAATAATGACCAAATTCTTCAAGGAAATGGCAAAGGGGTGCCTCCAACACCACCAACAGAACCAGCACCAGGGTTGGTGGGCTGAACCCGGACACAGCCAAGCCCAGGGTACGAGCAGAAGTCGACGCTCGAGCCGTGGCCGGTAACCCCAACTCCAGCACCAGACCCAACAGAAGGGATCCCTCCATCAGGGGCAGGATATATTACTCCTGTTCCAAACCCACCATAGAAGTTGTCAGGATGCACTACTTCAGCAGCTGCATTTTTCAGCTCCCTAGCACCCTCAGCAAATAAGGGCACCCCTACAATTACAAGGACAGTGATCAGCAGCATTGTCTTGGAACCCACCTTTCCCATTGAACTCACCATTTTCTCTCCTTTTAACTTTTTTTCTCTGTTGAAATGTTAGTACTGTGTGTGAGTTAAGAGTTGAGAATGCCCTAGAATTGTGAGGCAGGGTGTCCTGTTTTATAGTACTTTAGTTCAGTCTAAGGGTACGTATGTATGACTTTGGTTAGAAGGCCGGTCAGAAATTGACATCCATTTATTATGTTGTTGGGCAGAACATAAAGAAAATAACAAAGCAAATGTATGTATGAAAGATTTGAATATTTGGTGTAATGTTTCTGTTGTTAAATTTGTTAATGGTGGTTGCTGTAAAGAATAACCCTAGCCCCTCTTCGTGTTAGCTGAAGCAACCACGTTAACTTAGTCATATGCGCATATTGTAATGATGTAATTCGTAATTCTAATTCATAAACTCCTCATTAACGTTAAAGTAATTGCACACTCCGCCATACATATGGCTTAATTTTTTCCTAGATGGGGGTACGATATAAGGCGTTCTAAAGATTAAATATAGACGTATTTAAAATAAAGTTTCGAAATGGTAAATCTATGTTTGGTTTACTAATGGTAATTCAAATTGATTGTATATGCATGGCATTTAAAATGAAGTGACATTCAAAGATCAGAAAATAAGCTAGGCCTTGGAATTTAAGGCCACAATAACGACCCATAACTTGGAAGATCGAGTTTATGGCACCTACCAACAACCAGAGGACAAGGAGATAATGGTGCAGGTTCATTAAGGGTGGCTGAAGAGAGTCATATGAGCTGTGTACCCTACAATACTATATTTGATATTCCTACACAATTTATTTCCCTTCTTCTTCAAGCTATCGTGAAGACTTACCTTGGTGATGTGTAACTCCAAATACTTGTATGTTGTATGTTCATCAATGTTTCCGTTTACCTCGGGCTCTTTACTAACTTTCATTTGACTAGGCCGGTTTTGTACATACTTTTCTGCTGACGTTTTCGATCTTATGTTAACCTTAAGAGTGTTAATTCCCAAACTAAACTCAATTGTCATGAAACGTACCCGAAACTCTTATTCAACTCATTCTTAAAATGGTAACATATAAAGTCATACTTTCTTTTAAAAAAGAACGTGTATAATCAATATAATATATAAATTTAATAGCTATTAAAGTTATCTACATGAAATATTTGATATTCCTTCAATGCTATATTTGATATTCCTACGCAATTTTTTTCCCCTCTCTTTCAAGCTATCGTATACGGAGTATATGAAGCCTCCCATTATTGATTTTTTTCCCTTCTCTTTTTTATCAATAATGTTTCATTTGACTTTGGCCGGTTTTGTTTAATTCCGCAAACTGACTTTCATTTGACTTGAATGGTTTTGTTTAATTCTTGTTTAATACATAATCAAGAGTGTTAATTCCCCTACTAAAGGTCTAAAGTTCTTTCAATTGTCACACAACGGACTCTCAATTCTCATTCAACTCTTCCATCGTTGACTGATTTTCATTATGGCATGGTAACATATAAACTCATACTTCCTTTCAAAAGAAAAGCGTGCATAATCAATAATTAATATTCATCTGATATAATGACATGAAAACAACAATTACTATTAAGGGCATGTTCAACAGAAAATAGCTGTAGCTGTACCTGGTAGCGTTTTTGGTAGCTTTAGCGTTTCAGTAGATGGTAGGTGCGAGCTGTTGCACATTAGCTAACATGTTCGGTGCAACTAGCTATTGAATAAGCAAAATTACTTTGGAGGATATCGAAAAATAATTTTAGCGTATGAAGTTATTTGTTTGTTGTCAATAATCTTAAGTCATATGAAAAGCCAAAGTACAGATCAATCGCAAAGCATAGATCACTTGCAAAGTGGAGCTCTATAATACACCTTGCATCCTACACGTGTTTTAATTTGTTCTCGTAAAGCCATGCCCACTACGAATACATCATCTTCTACACCTAACTTTCCCCATTACAGTGCTGCCATTTTCTCTTCTCTACTGTTAGTTCCCTTCTTATTTGTTTCATAATCTTCTTTCTATTTTTTTTCATAACTCTTATAAAGAAGTCTAAAACAATCCAAAACTCATCAGTTGCCTAATCATACTTCATAACTAGGCTTCGTGTATCAATAAATCTAAGATATGTAGTATCAAACTAGGCGACATATAATTGTAATATTACTACTATCGCCCACTATATTCCTAAAATACCCTTGTTATAAAATCATTCCCCAACCCTATCTTTAATCCCATTATTCCCCGAATATTCATTCCCATCTTAGTCTTAGGCCCGCGCGATTCAACTTATTCAACAGTAATTTCAAATCAAATCTCTTCTACCCTTGCAAGACAATTCGACATAGCCAGCTAGTATTTTACCCACCACCTCACATAATTTCACGTTAGTATAACACTCCTAATGGTGATTTGATGTGTTTTTTCGGAATAATTTTAAGTATATTGATCGTTGCCTCTTGGAGTATATATATTGAGAATTCGAAAGATTGTCTCCATCCATTATTAGGATTGCTCTGACTATGATGTTGAAAATTATCATGGTGGTAGCGGTGGTGTTAATGTGGTGGTGGTGCCGTGGAAGTGTGGATGGGGGAAAAGTAATGGCTGGCCATGATATGGAAATTGAAAACGGAAAGGGAAGAAATAATAATTTGATAGGTCTCTAGATTATAGAAATAAGGGTATAGTCGGAAAATATCGTAAAAAGTTGGACGATAATAGTAAAAACATGGACGACGAATAGCTCTTCAATGCAAGAATATGATTAATGTAGTAGGACTGTAGGAGTATGTGAAATTGTTATGGACTGATGAAAGCTTTCTCATTGGGCCAATTGAGTTTGGAATCCAATATGTTGAGCAAGCCCAGGCCCAAATCCATTTAAGTTTTGGTCTGGTATTCATACTGGCTTTTTTGGCCAAAGGCATCAAGTAGTACATAAATCTAACGTACGGATGATAGTGACCGAAGAAAAATACTAATTGATCGATTAGTAATTGCTCTTGTCAACCTTGTAACATTTTTTTGTAAATTGACGTTCAACGTTGTAATTTGTATTGCTTTAAATGGTATAGTAGTACATACCACAATACAATAACGTATTAATTAAGTCACATACAAAAGGAATTAGCTCTCAGCCATTAACCATGCACTAGATTCACTACTCATCTTGTTAACAAAGAACTCAAAAAGTTTGGTTCAAATTTATTTTGCTAGGAAATGGAGGGGCTAAAGAATTACAATTGCCTTGGTTTTCATGTCATCCTTGGTAAAATGTTGCGTATGTCTTAGCCAAGCAGAAAGGGATCTGTTTTTGAAGTCTCACAACGCTCGACGGGCCGATGTTCTCGTCGAGCCACTTAAGTGGCTGGGACAGAAAACTCGAAGTCGTTGCCCAAGTTCGTGCTTCTAAATGTCAAGGTATAAATAGCTTTGTCAATGGTCCATATGGAGAGAGCGCAGCGGGAAACTATTTCTCCTCCGCTTATCTAGTAACCGAACTTTGGGCTTCTCAACGAGTTGATTATAATTACGCTAAAAATGCATGTAACGAAGGGACAACATGTGAGAATTACAAGCAGATGGTTTGGCGTAACACCACTCATATCGGCTGTGCTAATGGAAGTTTTCGTGATCCAAGTAAAGTAGATATACCCTTTTTTGTATGTGAGTATTATCCCGCGGGTAACATACCCGGTGAACGCCCGTATCTAGTGGCCATCTAATACCATCTAGATAAACTTGTGTAGGTTTGATCATGTTTCGGTTTTAATTTATTACTTTGGCGAGCTACTAGATCTCATATATGATGCATGGTGTATGATTGATCATGTTCACTGATTTAAAAGAGTACGTGTATAATTGTACTCCGTATTTTATATTTTGACGATCGTGGTCAAAGGACTTTTGTTGTTGAGATCGTGTTCAAACAAATAAATTGATACTCGTAAGACAGTAGAGATAGTATTATAAACATCATTTCATCATTATATTATATATATTTATACAATATAAAATACAATGAAATAAAGAAAAGAAAATATAATACGTATATCATCATTATTTGATCGATCCTCAGTTGATCGACCTACAGTTCTTCCGAACCTAACCACGAGCCCCTAAAAGGACCTCGATCGAGCTCATGCGAACCAAAGATTTCGCATAGGCTCGCTTCCACTCACCCCTGTGCTTGGGGTACTTCACCACCAAGCTTCTAGTTGCGGGGATGTCCATGAGGACTTGGTCAGTTATCAGTAGTCCCCTGTTTTTCATCACATTGTCATAATACTTCCCGTCAAGTTTATGCGGGGTAGTGGGGTCTAGGGGGATTGTAGAATTAGTCGTATTTGTAGGATAGGTATCCGTTACGGCATCAACATAGTTAGGATCCATCGTTGGGCGCGATTTAGTGTCGATGGTAGTGCAATGAGCGACGCCTATCGAATGCGCCCCGGACAACACAACCATGTCTTCAACCGTCAGCCCTTTGATCGCAAACATATCAACCAAAGCGGACAAATTCAAGAAGGGACTCGGAAGAAATCCGAACGGCTCTCCAAAGTCAGAGTCAACGCCGTCCCTTCTACCAGCTGGGACGGCATAATTTATTCCTCCGAGTATGTTTGCAGCATCTCGAGCTGCAAAAGCGAGGATGTCCGAACACGAGACAGTGTTCGGACACGCGCTTTCGACTGACCGTTTAGCCTCGTCGACCACCTCATAGCCCCTTAAAGTGCTGTCGTTGATCGGGTTGGACTTCTCATTTGGTTTGTCTATGGTTGGGTCTAACAGGATCGAAGCGTCACACCTCTATACAACATCAAAATTGAACAATTGTAAGATCAACAAATACGAGTATATGTTAAACCCAGGAGAAATGAGGATTGTATATGGATCAAATTGAGTACTATAGTATGAAGCGGTTAATTGAGTGCAAGATCCATACTTTGAAATCAGAACATACCTAAACACAACTTAATTGGATATACAATTTTGGATTGTATATATAATTTACATGGAGAACATTACTACAAATAACAATAGTACGAACCGTTTCAACGTACGTCGACAAATAAATTGAAAGTTTAGGACAAAAAAGTATGAAGTAAGTTTGGGTGTAAGATGCATACTTAACACATATCTAGATACACACACAGCCTCGGAAAAATGAGGATTGGAAAATTTACATCTAAATAATACGAACGGTTTGCACGTATTTACGTCCACAAATGAACTAAAACAGAGGAGTATATATATGAAGTAATTTTAATTAGTGCGAGTGTATATGATGTGATAATATCACGTACCCTGACGAAACAGTCATGGAATTGAAGCCGGGGTTCTGGATTACAGCTCGCGACACAATTTCGACGATCAAGTCCTCAGCTTGGGGGCACAATTCCCTGTAGAATCCCACCTTCAGTTCATCATCAAGTGAACATGAGGTGGTATAACAGGTCACTAGCAACACAATTATCAGAAGAGCACGAGTTGCCATTTCTTAGGTTGTGTTTCTCTGTATTTCTAGCATGTGTTTGATGAGGATATGACTTGGGAGATTTGTTGTTTGCATGCATATGATAAGTTAGGCTCATATATGCTCTATTTATAATAAGAGGTGATGGGTATCCATGCATTAACATTTCTCTTGTGTATAAAGTAGTACACAAAGTACTAGTATGGACAAAAATTTGTATGAGTGTATGTTGTATATAGTTGTGACAAGTTTTTGACATCTATACAACTCTATGTATACGTCCATATGTGACAAGTTTATTATTAGTGAGGTTATTATACTATAGAGAGATGGCGAGAGTATAATTAATTGCCTCCTATCAGCTCAGTTCAAAATAGTGATGATGAGTTTTCTCTAATTTATTGTAACATAAGTTTTCTCCTCGTCTATTATTGTCGAATTATCATCATCGAGCAAGGTTTGATGTATTGATTATGTTAACATGAATCAAGGGAAGTGATGCATGTAATCTACGTGTAATATATTGCAATATATGTGTAATATATTGCAATCTATGTGTTATATATATATATATAGGATGATGATCATATAAGGTGTGGTTTAAAGGTAAGAAATAAGAGAAATAATTTTTACGCTATCATTTACTCAAATGGAAACTGTAGTATCAATTACTCTCCTTTCCCTAATCTAATAGCTTAATATAACCTGTACACTGAAGTGTTAACTGGGAATGTTGGGCAAGTTATATAGAGATAATGCAATAGAGTATAATATATCATCCTTTTTTAAAATCTAATTATTTTCAACATTATTTGATCCATCATCAGTTGACGACCTGCAGTTCTTCCGAATCTGCCCACGAGTCCCTAAGAGTACCTTGATCGAGCCCATGTGAACCACAAGTTTCACATAGGCTCCCTTCCACTTACCCCCATGCTTGGCATACTCCACCAAGCTACTGGTTGTCAAGCTATACACGAGGACTTGATCCAAAGTTAGAAGTCCCCTGTTTATTTCTTCACATTGTCATAGTATTTCCCGCCAAGTTTATGAGGGGTAATGGGATCCAAGGGTACTATTGTAGTATTAATCTGGTTCGTAGGGTAGGTATTTGTTAGCGCATCAGCATAGTTAGGATGCATTGTCAGGTCCTTTTTTGGGAGCAGTCTTTTGGTGAACGTGTCGCAATTTGCAACGCCTATGGAGTGCGCATTCGATAGCACAACCATGTCTTCAATCGTCATGCCTTTTTGTTAAAGACATATCCACCAGAGCGGACAAATTCAAGAGAGGACTCTGTAGAAATCCGAACGGCTCTCCAAAGTCAGAATCAACGTCGTCCCAAGGGAAGGCGTAATTGATCCCCCGAGTATGTTTGCAGCATCCCATGCTGCAAACGCAAGGATATCCGAGCACGAGACCGTGTTCGGGCAGGCGTTTTCAACGGCTTGTTTAGCCTCGTCGATCACCTCATATCCTCTCAAATTTCTTAATCTTTTTATGTTTTCCAGGTTGTACTAGATGTGTTTCTATGTATCTCTGTAGATTGTGTGTTTGATGAGGATATATGATTTTGGAGATTTGAATGCATATATTAAGTTAGATTGAAATATGCTCTATCTATAATAAGAGGTGATGGGTCTTCAATGACTACGGGGTCTTCAACGATCATGTCTTTTATTGCGGACATTTCCACGAGAGTGGACACGTTCGTGAAAAGGCTTGGTATAAATCCAAATGGCTCTAAATAGTCAAACACAACACCGTCTTTTCTAATGGATCTAAAGATCAATTTTCTCTAATGTATTGTGACATAAGTTATCATCATCGAGCAAGGTTTGATGTGGTTGTGTTAACATGGATCAAAGGAAGTGATGCATGTAATCTATGTGTAATATGTTGCAATATACGTGTAATATATTGCAATATATATATAGGATGACGATCATATAAGGTGTGGTTTAAAGATAAGAAATAAGAATAACTTTTAGGCTATCATCTCCTCAATTCGATGACTCAAAATGATATACATCACTTGGCAAATGGATACAATAGTATTATTGGCTCTCACCCCAAATGGAAACAATAGTATAAATGACTCTCACCCCAATTGGACACAAAAGTATTAATGACTCTCATTTCCCTAGTCTTATAAGATTGTTTTTCCATGACTGCTTCGTTAGGGTAAGTTTTGTATCATTTGCTTCTTTCTTAAGTTTCCTCTTTGTTTAAACTTTAAATTTTCATAATTTTTTTTACTTAAAATTAAATAATCATAAATTTTTCTCTCTCGTTGTTGTGTACAGGGTTGTGATGTCTCGGTTCTACTCGACTCAACCGCAAACCGTCCATCTGAAAAGGAAAACATAATCAACAAAGGGAGTCTGCGGGGTTTCGAGATAATCGACGAAGCCAAGAAGATTCTTGAAGATTTGTGTCCAAGCACAGTGTCGAATGCAGATGTGCTGGCGTTTACAGCCCGAGATGCGACGAAATTTCTAGGCAACATAAGCTACGAAATACCATCGGGAAGGAGAGACGGACTAGTCTCAGTAAAGGATGAGTCACTCCAAGATCAGATCTGACCAGCCCTGCCTTCAATATGACGTTTCTAAAATTCATGTTCGCGAGGAAAAATCTCTCCGTCCATGATCTCGTCACATTATCTGGAGCACACTCAATCGGGGTTACGAATTGCAGCGTGTTCAGCAATCGTCTCTTCTCATTTAATGCCACACAAAGCAGAGATCCCTCATTGGACACCACATTTGCCGACGGGCTAGCTCAAATCTGCCCCGCCAATGACGACAACATCTGCAACCCAAATGTACCATTGGACCTGTTTGTCAGTCCCATTGGTCTCGACAATGCCTATTACAAAAACATACAATCTGTCCGGGTTCTCTTTACCTCGGACCAATCCCTCGTTGAAGGTACTGCAACTAAGATCCTAGTCGACCAATTCGCACGCAACGCGTCAAAGTGGAAGGAAGAGTTCGGCAAGGCAATGGTCAAAATGGGTGGTATTCAAGTCTTGGTTGGCAATGAAGGGCAAGTTCGAAAGAACTGCCGCGCAATCAACTAACCTTAGTCATGTTTGCAACTTGGAAGTAGGACTTAATCAGTTCCTATTTTCTTAATGTTGCGTAATTAAGAAATATATGTCGTCGGATTAATTTCTGAGATAAGAACCACGAGTGGTGTTGTTGATCAAATTAGTTATGTATGTGTAATTAGTACTAATCAGTGGTGTTTAAGTAATCATCCGTAACTTGTATGACAAGTCAGTGTCTCTGATCAGGCGAGTTTCGACTCTCTTGAGCTTGGCTTTACCTGATTATGATTTTAATTAATGCAAAAAGAGTGTGTTTAAGTAAGTTTTGCAAATTCCGTAAAACTCAAGTTTCCTTCTACTCCCTCCATTTCTTTTGATTCTTTACGTTTGGTTTGAATTACCCTCACAGATTCAAACCAAACGTAAAGAATCAAAAGAAATATAGGGAGTACAATTTTGTATGGACTGATTGAGGGTCTTTGAATTGGGTTAGTTTGAACTCGCAAGGTAGATAAGCCCAGGTCCAATATCCATTTGAGCCCAATACCACCTATTGGTACATTGTAACGTTTTTTTAACCTTCAAGCTGTTGAAAAGACTCGTCTAAAAGAATTTAATACGGGTGCGTGCCCAAGTTTCGAACACGGCGAATTCGTGAAAAAACTCATGTTTTAGCCTAAAAGAAAGGATCCTAGTGTCGCACACATGTTTGAGTGTCGAGTGTCCGCACAAGTAAGTGAGGTGAAACAAAGATTCGAGTCCATCACATTCCAAAAAGAAACATGACATTACTAGTCAACTAGTCATATATAAATACTAAATATTCAGTTTTAGTCTTAGTCAACATAAAACTTATGCTGCTTTGAATTGTAGTAAGCACCCCAATTTTTTTAATTTTTTGAAGTAAACACCCCAAAGTTAAAATAACGTATTAATAAATCACATATAAAAGGGGAAGTAGCCTAAGGGCAATTCATGCATTTTCATTATCAATTCACAAAGAAGAAAAAAAAAGTGTTGGGAAATGGAGTGGATAAAAATTTCAATTGCCTTGATTTTCATGTCATCCATGCTAAAGTGTTACACATGTCTTAGCCAAGCAGACAAAGATCTTTTCTTAGAGGCTCATAATGATCTACGGGCTGATGTTTTAGTCGACCTACTCAAGTGGGACAAAAAACTTGAGGCAGTAGCCCAAATTGCTGCATCTAAATGTCATGATATAACCAGCGGTTTCAACGGTCCATATGGAGAGAGTACGACCGGAAGTTATTTCCCAAATGCATATGCGGTAGCTGGGTTGTGCAAAAGAATAACTACAACTATGCGAAAAATGCATGTTATGAAGGGACTCCATGTGAAAATTACACGCAGATGGTTTAGCGTAACACCACTCATATTGGTTGTGCTAGTGCAACTTGTCGAATTCCTGTAGAAATACCATTTTTTGTATGCGAGTATTTTCCTGCGGGTAATATTCCCAGTGAACGCCCGTATCTAGTGGCCAACTAATACCATCCAGATAAACATGTGTAGGTTTGATCATGTTTCAGTTTTATTTTGTTACTTTGGCGAGCTACTAGATCTCATATATGATGGTGTATGATTGATCATGTTAACTGATTTCAAATCATTTTGCATTAGTCGATCTATGCAACTACACATTGACGCACTAACCTTTTTATTGATTTTCGGGACATTTGTGTGTATAGCTATTCAATCTATCAGTTTCGTTGATGATCAATTTACCAAAGTAGAAAATGGTTATGTTAAGACCATTGTTTTAGAAGGGTACTTTCGTTATAATAATAATGTATCGTAAAACCATTACCCGGAAAAAAACAATAATGAAGTGCATTGCTTGCTTGTGGCGAAAAGAGGGGCGGAAAATCGAACGCTGCGTTGGATTCCCACATTACCAAACGAGAATAAGACAAAAAATTGACCTGCTAATTACCCATCTTCCTCCTTTAACTCCTCTATTTTCTTTCCTCAACTTATCCCCTTATTTTCTCTCTCTTTAACCCACAATCTTTTTCATCACGCACATCTCTACATCATCGTTCTACCATGGCCGCCATAATCAAGACATGCTAGTTCATCATCATCTTCATCAAGACAAGTGCGTCATCATCCTCATCACCCATCGACCACCACCGCCATCATCGCCATCGTTGTTGGATGTTTGCCGCCAGTAAGTTCACCTCTTATTATTCGCAGATGTAGGTGCATGATTTACCGACGAAAGGGTTTAGGGTTTTCAACTTGGGTTACTTTGAACTCACTAAGGAAGTCAAGCCCAGGCTGAATGTTGGACTAGTGTCCTTCGACAATAGTGCGTTGATTAATAAATCTCAATTATGGAATAAATAGGGATCAGTTTATAAGATGAACTTATCAGTTGATCAACGTAAATCAATAACGATTGGCCGTCTAGGGTTTGACGTTATTGTCGTCGTAAGATGGCGGAGATCGACTGATCCCTATCGGTCATACCTATATAGGATAACGTGATGAACTCCTGTCAGCCAGTTAATAGTTAACTGGCAATGTGTTTAGTATCAGGCTGTAGAGTTTCTTATATTATTGATTATAAGATAATTGATAATAAATAAACCACTGATAAAATAGAAATTTTATCAGTGTATAAGTTACTAAATTTGAGATTAGTAATTATACGGGTATTGTTGTGATTTGTCAGTCGTGACAAATTTAGCTAGAATTAATTACAAGAGTTGTAATTATTAGCTAAAATATGATTAGATATAATTATTATATCAATATATAATAGTTAATTGTAACTTAATTAGTTAAGTTATGAAATGACTAAATTAACCTTACTATACCTTAAAGGTTGGTTAATGTAAGTGGGGGCAAATTAGTAAATTTGATTTACTAAATTAACCCACCACTATATATAGTCTAATCCATGTTTAGACTTATTGTACTAATCATTTTCAACACAAAAATAAACCCAAAAAAAAAATTGAGGAAAGAATCATCATCTTCTTCCTCTCTAAAAAGAGCCAACTATTTCACCATAGCCACCAAGTTTTTTGAGCTTTGCATGTAGCTCAAAAACACATCTAAACACAAAAATACTTCACCCTAATTGTTAGGGATTACGGCTATTTTGTTTTTGGGGGTAAACCGAGTTATTACTAGTACATAATAACTCGGTTTTCTCGTGAATCCTTTGGTACGTGCCGTGGGAGATTAGAAGAGTTCAAGAATCAAAGTTTGGAAGGAGGATCATCCTTGTTAAGCAGCTCAAGACACTCCTTATTAAAGGAGAGCACAACCTAGAGCCAAAACAAGGTATATGATCTTTAAACTCGGTTTTTAGTTGTTTTTAACTACATGCAAAGCGATCCTCACCTAAGGTTCAACTTAATAGAGTTATTAAGTGTTGTTTAGAGTGTTTAAACCACCTTAGGTTCTAACACTGAAATCCAAAAAAGACCCAAAGTTAAAGCTTGCAACATTTCGTCTCTGGGCTAGTATCTATTTGGGCTCAATAACCAAACACGATGAGCGGGAAATCAAATGTGGCCTCCGATTAGCGGCACCCGGAAGTTGAACCATCAGTAAACCATAAAAATTTAGCACAAGTTTAAATACGGAAATAAATATTTTATCATCGAAAGATTGCGGGTTGCAACTTCCATGATTCTCATAAAACAAATAATAAACACAACAAAATTGTATCCTCCTCTGTTATCATTGCATTCAATGTCATTATCGTCATGACTACTTCAGCTTTTGCCACTCTCAAGGTTGGGTTTTACACAAGTTACCGCCCTGCTGCGGAGGAACTCGTTCGAGGGGTCGTCGACGAGTCTCTCGCCAATAATCCAGGCTTGGGTTAATCAGGTTATTCTTCCACGACTGGTTCGTGAGGGCATGTGCAATGTACTAACGTCTCGCAACACCCAGAGAACATCTCGCAACAACTTTTTATAGCCAAAATTTCCAAGAGAGTGGACAAGTTCGCAAAAGAACTTGATAGACATGCAAATGGCTCTAGATAGTCAAACACAATGTCGTCTTTTCTACTTAATGATTTTTTTTTTCTGATTTCTTGTAGTACCTCGTCTATTATTGTCGAATTATCATCATTGTGCATAAATTCCTCCGGTTGTGTTAAAATGGATTAATGGATGTGATGCATGTAATATACGTGTAATATATATCCAATATATGTGTGGTATGTATTGATTTTATAAGATGTGGTATAAAGGTAACAAATAAAAATAATTTTAGGCTATCATTTTCGCAATCCAATGTAATCAAAAAAGTATTCATCAATATCCAAATGGAAATAAGAGTACTATCGACTCGAAGCTTCATCAATAGTGCCACGTTGTAACATAATATAATTCTTGAATACAACATTACTTCTCCGAAGAGAGTTATGTTGGCTAGACGAGGTATCTTCACCTCCGAGCAAGTCATCAGCGGAGAGTCAACCATTTGAAGAAAATTATAGGCAACATAACTTCCAAAATACCCTTTGAAGGATGTACGGACTGGTTCCCGTGAAAGACGAACCATTCGGGAATTCATCCTGCTATGCATTCATTTTGACCCACACTACCAAGCACCAAACCGTCAGAGGACGACAATCAAATAATGCAAAGTTACCCAAACCAGATTTGTATGCATCACCAGATGTCCCTTAAAAAAAAAAGACTCCAAAATTGGTCCATCCATCTGTGAAAATTGGAGGTTGTTCCTCACAATTTTTCCAAATTTGTTAGCTCTCAATATCAATATATATATATATATATAATATATATATATAATTATCATGTGACACTTGAGCATAAAAATTAATCATAGGATAATTATTAAGCTGATTAAAGAGGTGAGTTAAAAATAACATTAAATCTACTTGCAAAAAATCAATTTTTGGAAAACAAAATCATTATTTTGAATGCATGGCTTCCTTTTGATCATTACTTACTTTTGGTATTCGTATTACATTTTGTGATTTCGACATGGACTCAATTTTATACGTTAGAGTAAGATAATATTCCATATGTCAAAAGTCTAATATAATATGACATTTTCATAATCAAGATATTATTTTATATGTTGGAGTAAGATAATATCCATACGTCAAAAGTCTAATATGACATTTTCTACATTTTGGTACATATATAACTATATAAGCAACAAATGATGACCTTTAAATTTGAGATTCTAATTCTAATAACTATAAGTCACCTTGCTATAAATGGGTACGTGTTTAACTTATTCAAATGAATTTCTCAATCTTACCAATTATAAGTCAATCTATTAAATATGTCAAAAGTCCTACGAATTTTCTAAGAGTTTTAGGTGAATAAAGAATTAATTAAGTGCTATGAAAATGTAGTTAGCATATATAAGTTTATGGTAATCATATAAAGAATTCATTCATTACTTATGAATATGTACTTACCATATGTAAGTTTTTGGTAAAATCAAGAGAACATCAATCCACCTTAGCTCGAGGTTATTTGCATGAAAATGATTATGTCTTGGTTATTTACGTTTTGTATGATCTAATGAAGATATTTGATTAAATAATAAGCTATTTGATCTGATATGAACATTTCACATGTAAATTGATCTAAATTAACTAAAAAAAGATTGTAATTAATTAGGGAACCTTACCTTGGGGTTATTTGCATGAAAATTGATCATGTCTTGGTTATCAGATGTCAAATGATTTAACTAAATTTGAAAATAACTTAACTTAATTAGGTAAGTTATGCGTTAATGCAAGAAATTAATCTGTATGAGTAGATCTCTTTGCACTAAACCTATTATTGTGAATCAAAACTATTATCAGCCACCTTAATGTGATCTTCTTAGAAATTCAACTTTTGTTTTTTATTGAATGCGTCTAGAAATGAAGAAACTACAAAAAAATTTTGTTGTAAAAATGGTAAAATCAAGAAAACATCAATACACCTTAGCTTGAGGTTATTTGCATGAAAATTCTGATGAAAATATTTGATTAAATAAGAAGTTATTTGATCTGATTTGCACATATCAGATGTCCTATTGAAAATGAGAATATAAAATGTACAATTTAATTATGACTTTAAATTAAACTTTGTTTAGCTATATCATAATGATTTCGGTAAAGGATAGTGCGTATATAATATATAATATTTTTAATTTAACCGTACAACCCAAGGACTTTAAACTAGTTTAAAACTAAAAAAAAACATTTTGTGAAACCGTTTCTCTATTATGTCTGTTCATCAAAGTTTGGGCTTCTTTATCACAAATTTCAGCCCAATTGTTTATCTTGTTCATCATAATAATTCGAAACGTTATAACAGCCCAAAGACAAAAATGAACCCATTCCTAGAAAAACTGAAGTCCCGCCAATAGTTCCAATTTCTCCCGCCCATGCAACATCAATTTCCCACATCACACTAAAACTCATCAATACGCCGTCGTTTCAATCCTTATAACCTCAATCTCACTTCACATTCACTACCTTCGAATTTCCAGCATTACCCTTCTTCAAACCCCATTATTCCCACAAAACCCCTCCCCCCTCCATTTCATCATCCTCACATAGCCACCCACGTCATATAACACACAAACAAGGGCAATACCGTAATTTACCACCACATCAATCACAATGGCACCCTCGTAAATAAATCCAAAACCCATACCCTTTTTCCCAACCCCTCTTCCCCACTACATATACCCCATCTCCTGATAAAAAAAAAAAAATTCACATTTTTCTTTTTCTTCTTCTTCACAATTTTCTCTCTCTAAAAATCTCACTCAAACTCTTCGCCTTTCTCTTCATTTTCGATGAATTTTCCCCCAATTTTCTCCCCCAAACCCTAGAAATTCATCTAATTCAACTTATTTTCTTCAATTAATCCCACTCCAAAACCAAAAACCAGTCCAAAAAAAAAACCCCTAACCTTTATTAATAGCTTCAATCAGAAGCTTCCCCCCAATTTTTCTCCCCCAAACCCTAACCCTAACCCTAGCTTTTCGCAATGTCTGACAAAAACGCAAATGGAAAGCAGCAGCCGCCGCCATCGGCCGCAACGCCGTACCAGATCAACTTGGAAATCTTCTCGAAGAGGCTAAAGGCGTTGTACTCGAATTGGAGAGACGGAAAGGCGGAGTTGTGGGGAGATGCGGACGCGTTAGCGGTTGCGACGCCGCCGGCTTCCGAAGATTTACGCTACCTCAAATCCTCGGCTCTAAACATCTGGTTGTTAGGGTATGAGTTTCCGGAGACGATCATGGTGTTCACGAAGAAGCAGATTCATTTCCTGTGCAGTCAGAAGAAAGCTTCTTTGCTCGGTGTCGTCACGAATACGGCACGTGATGCGGTTGGTGCGGAGGTGGTGATGCACGTGAAGGCAAAAGCTGAGGACGGGAGCTCTCAAATGGAGGCGATTTTACGGAGCGTGAAGTCGGTACGAGACGACGCCGTTTTGGGGTATCTTGTCAAGGAAGCTCCAGAGGGAAATCTGCTTGAGACTTGGGTGAATAAGTTGAAGCAGTGTGGGATGAGATTGAGTGATATTACCAACGGTTTGGCGGAGGTTTTCGCGGTGAAAGACGCCGGAGAGCTAACGAATATTAAAAAGGCGGCGTTTTTATCGGCGTCTGTGATGAAGAATCATGTGGTTCCGAGGGTGGAGAAGGTGATTGATGAGGAGAAGAAGATTGCGCATTCGGCTTTAATGGAGGATACAGAGAAGGCGATTTTAGATCCTAGTAAGGCGAAAGTGAAGCTCAAGGCCGAAAATGTCGATATTTGTTACCCTCCGATATTTCAGAGTGGTGGACAGTTTGATCTCAGGCCGAGCGCGTCTAGTAATGATGATATCTTGTACTACGATTCGTGTAGCGTGATTATATGCGCTGTGGGTTCGAGGTATAACAGTTATTGCTCCAATGTAGCTAGGACGTTTTTAATTGACGCGAATTCGATGCAGAGTAAGGCGTATGGGGTTCTTTTGAAGGCGCAGGAGGCGGCCATTGGGGCGGTAAAACCCGGGAATAAGGCTAATGGTGTTTACTTGGCGGCATTGGGTGTTGTGGAGAAGGATGCTCCTGAGTTGGTTGGGAACTTGACTAAGTCTGCTGGGACTGGGATTGGGTTAGAGTTTCGAGAGTCGGGTTCGACTTTGAATGGGAAGAATGAGAAGGTGTTGAAGGTGGGTATGGTGTTTAATGTTTCTTTGGGGTTTCAGAATTTGCAGACTCAGACGAGTAACCCTAAGAGTCAGAATTTCGCCTTGTTGTTAGCTGATACTGTCATTGTTGGGGAGCGTGGGCCCGAGTGTGCTACCACTGTGAGCACTAAGGCTGTTAAGGATGTTGCCTATTCGTTTGGCGAGGAAGAGGAGGAATTGCCTAAGGTGATTGTTGCTAACTTTGTTTCGATTTTTTCGTGTTCTTCGTTTATTTTTTTTGCTGTTTAGTGTTTGCATACTATTGCTTGTTTGTAGCTCGTATGATCATGCTAGTTTTGTGGAAGGTTTAAACTTGATTGGTTGTGTTTAGGTTTAATAGTTGTATTCGTTTTAATTGGCCATTGACATTCATTTTTGCGTTAAATGGCGAGGATGTGGTAGAAAGGAAAGTTGCTCAAGTGTTATGATTTGGTTGTAGTATGATTGGACTGTGAGAATGAAAGTGTTGCTAATTCTGAGTCGTATTATGGCAAGGCGTGCGCGCTACACTAATTTGAGTTATCCTGATATGTTGCTTATCCATGGTGTGTGATTTTAGTCTGATATCCATTTTGTGCTCTCTTGTTATGGGTTGATGATAGTTTTAGTTGCTCATCTTCCTCCCTGCATAAATGATAAATTTACAGAGGAATGATTTTGTAAGGAATCTTTTGATCGTAGAAGTCAGAGACTTGATTTGTGACTGTCGAATGTCTTCCTTGAGGAATTTTTGCTTCGGCTCTGTTGAGTCAAATGATAATCCTGTTCTGCGTGCTAGTGTTGCTGTGGGTATCTTGTGAGATTCTTTACACATGAATGGTTATGTAAGTTACTTAGTTTCCCTAAAGCTCCAGACTATGCTTGTTATGACTTCTGTTAACTGGTTGCTCTTTATTGTCTAATCAAAATCCTTTACATGAAGTTGCGTTATGTGGCTTTTCAGCCCTCTGATGCCATCTTTTCGTCGAAATTGATGTTCCATACAGATTATCACTTTCTTGGTTCACTGGTTATTTTTGTTGTTGAACTTTGCATAAAGCCTGATTGTCTTTTTTTATTTCCTGATGCCATCTTTTTTGTTGAAATTAGTTTTCCCTACAGATTTAACTTCTTGTTTTGGTTCGCTTATTTTAGTTTTTCAACTTTGTAGAGAAAGGCTGAGGTTCTTTTATTTTTTTCGAAATTGATGTTCTGTACTGATTTTTTTCTTCTCTGATGCCATCTTTTCGTCTAATGTTCTCAACAGAGTTCTTCTTGTCTTGGTTTGCTGCTTTTGTTTTCAAACTTTGCTGAGAAAGACTGAGCCCCCCCTCCTTGTGCCACACATTTTTTTTTTTTATTGAAATTGACGTTTTCTACAGTTTTCTTTGTCTTGTTTTGCTTATCTTCGTTTTTGAACGTTGCAGAGAAAAGCTGAGGTTGTTGCCACTGAGGCATTCCCATCGAAGACTACTCTTAGATCAGATCATGGAGAGATCAATCGAGAAGAGCTTAGGAGGCAGCATCAGGCCGAACTGGCCCGTCAAAAGAATGAAGAAACTGCTCGGCGTCTTGCTGGTGGTGATGCTGGGGCACAAAACAATCGTTCAGTGGCGAGATCTTCAGCAGACTTGGTAGCGTACAAGAACGTGAATGATCTCCCCCCTCCAAGGGGTGAGATGATGATCCAGGTTGATCAAAAGAATGAGGCTATTCTACTGCCAATCTATGGAAGCATGGTTCCATTCCACATTGCCATGGTGAAGACTATTAGCAGTCAGTCAGACACTAACCGCAACTGCTATGTCAGGATAATCTTCAATGTTCCAGGAACACCTTTTAGTCCACTTGATGCCAACTCTATGAAGAATCAAGGGGCTATATTTCTGAAGGAAGTGTCTTTCCGCTCTAAAGACTCCAGGCATGTGAATGAAGTGGTTGCACAGATAAAGACACTCCGGCGTCAGGTTGCTCAGAGGGAGTCTGAGAGGGCTGAGAGGGCAACTTTGGTTACTCAGGAGAAACTACAACTTGCTACGCAAAGATCCAGACCAATAAGGTTGTCTGACCTTTGGATCCGTCCTGTTTTTGGTGGCCGAGGAAGAAAACTACCTGGTGCTTTAGAAGCTCACTCAAACGGGTTCCGGTATTCCACCTCTAGGGCAGATGAGCGTGTTGATATCATGTTTGCTAACATCAAACACGCCTTCTTCCAGCCTGCAGAAAACGAGATGATTACTCTGCTACATTTCCATCTTCACAATCACATAATGGTGGGAAACAAGAAAAGCAAGGATGTCCAGTTCTATGTCGAAGTGATGGAGGTGGTTCAAACCCTGGGTGGTGGAAGAAGATCCGCCTATGATCCAGATGAGATTGAGGAGGAGCAGCGGGAAAGGGATAGAAAGAACAAAATCAACATGGATTTTCAGAATTTTGTCACCAGGGTAAATGAAATATGGGGTATGCCACAATTTAAGGATTTTGACCTGGAGTTCGATATGCCTTTGAGGGAGCTTGGTTTCCATGGTGTGCCTTACAAAGCTTCAGCGTTCATTGTTCCCACTTCAAGCTGCCTTGTTGAACTGATTGAGACACCCTTCCTTGTGATCTCCTTGAGTGAGATTGAGATCGTAAACCTGGAGAGAGTTGGGTTTGGACAGAAGAATTTTGATATGACAATCATATTCAAGGATTTCAAGAAAGATGTCTTCCGAATTGACTCTGTTCCCACCACTTCTCTGGAGAGCATCAAAGAGTGGCTAGATACTACTGATATCAAGTACTATGAGAGCAGATTGAATCTGCATTGGCGTGCTATTCTTAAGACCATCACGGATGACCCACAGAAGTTCATTGAAGATGGAGGATGGGAATTCTTGAACATGGATGCAAGTGATACTGAAAGTGATGATTCACAGGAGTCTGACAAGGTTTACCAGCCATCTGATGTGGAAGCTGAATCAGAGTCGGAGGATGAGGCCTCGGACAGCGAGTCCTTGGTGGAGTCAGACGATGATGATGAGGAAGAGGAAGAAGAGGAGGAGGAAGAGGAGGAAGGAAAGACCTGGGAAGAGCTGGAGAGAGAAGCAAGCAATGCAGATAGAGAGAGAGGAGCTGAATCTGACAGTGAGGATGAGAAGCGTAAAAGGAAGATGAAAGCTAGTTCCTTTGGGAGGTCTCGTGGCAGTTCCAGTGGCAGCATGCCAAAGCGCCCTAAGCACCGGTAGATGGGGTCGTATCAATGATCCTTGCCTCAGTAAGTTCATTTTTGTGGTCCGTTGTGGTGGGTACACTAGAACTAGTACTAGATAGGTGCGTAGCTCAGAATCTGTTCCTTTAGGTCCGTTTTTTTGTCACTCCCCTCCCTCGTTATGGTGCTGTGTTGAGCATGGTAGAATGAATGCTCATCTTCCAAAATGAGAGAAACCTTCTCATGTAAATTGTTGGATATTTCGATTTAGTTTTGTTGCAGTACAAGTATGCGTTTTTCAGTTATCGGCTTTTGGCAATATTTTACCGGTGTTCATCTGTCTAGCATGGCAAATAACATCTCCAATGAGTAAATCTGGGGTGAGTGGTGTGCTGTTACATTCCCATTCAAGAACCTAGCTGATGGAATACTGTTACCGACTTCGGGAGTGTGTTAGAAGAAACTCCTCAACTGGAGTGTATATACTCCGTAAATGCCTATTTGCTACTCCGTATATCCATTGTCTTTACATGTACGTGTCAAATGCGTCCTCCATAATTTTCAATTGTCGAAGTTTGATTTGAACTTTGAACATAAGAAGTTAAATTCAAATAAAAGTTGAATTCGATTCCGAATCCGTTATGACTCTCTCAAATCGAGGGCTAATCTAGCGACATAATGAACTACCGTCTTATCTATCCGATTTACAAAAGGTCGGTGCCTTGGTTAGGCGGGCTTCAACACAAACCTCATGTTAGTGAGCCGACTTTGACCCGTAAGACCAGCTACTACTTGACCCGAATTCACTATTTATTCACCCGACTAGCACTTTCCAGAGAGAGAGAAAATCATAAAAATTACAGCCCCTCTCTGTTTTCCGGCAGAGCAAGAAACCCAAATTTCATCGGTATAAAATTCAATTTACAATTACTAATTCATAATTCATAACCCTAATTTTTAATTCTTAATCATAGATTTTCTTGTTGTAGTTTACTAATTTGAATTCTAAATCGATTTTTTTGTACCTTTTTTAATCGAATTAATCATACTTCAATCAACAGCATAAAACCCTAATTTTTCTCTCTCCTACTACTTTCTAATCTTCAATTTTCGCGCCTTTTTCGCAATCAAAACGAAGCTGTGTGCTACAAATTGTTAAGTATTCTTTACGAAAAACCCTAATCTTGGTTGAGTGAGTCAGTTTAAGTTAGGGTTTTTGATTGAATTAATCCCCAATTCGGGAAATTCCTGCTGAATTGAAATGGGGGAAAATAAAGTAAAAACAGTGTCAGAAGCAATTCACAAGATACAATTAGCACTGCTTGATGGGATTAAGGATGGAAATCACTTATTTGCAGCTGGTTCCTTGTTGAGTAAGTCTGATTACAACGACGTCGTAACGGAGCGTTCGATATCGAAAATTTGTGGGTATCCTTTGTGCTCCAATGCATTGCCCTCGGACCCACCTAAGAAGGGGCATTATCGCGTGTCGTTGAAGGAACATAAGGTGTATGATCTTCAGGAGACGGGTTTGTATTGTGGGTCGAATTGTTTGATCAATAGTAAGGCTTTTGCTGGAAGTTTGGCGGATGAGCGAGGCGGGGTTTTGACTGCTGACAAGGTTTATGGGATTTTGAGGTTGTTTGAGAATGTTGGGGTGGGGAGTCGTGAGGAGGAAGGGAGTGGGGGAAATGCGAAGGCGAAATTGGTGATTAAGGATAAGGAGGAGGTGAAAGGTGGGAATGTGAGTGCTGTGGAGTGGATGGGTGCGTCTAATGCCATTGAAGGGTATGTCCCACACCGTGATCGTAGGTCGGGTTGTGATGAGAAAGGTGAGGACTTTGATGTTTTTTGTGTCGATTTTCGTGTTCTGTAATATGTATATTTGCATATGAATGTGAATGTGTGATAGTACGTTGATTGATGATTTGTGCATTGATAGTTGTTTACTTGTTTGTGAGTTTGTTGTATATGGTTTGCATATTGTATAAGAAAGGTGAAGAGTTTGATGTTGTTGTGTTGATTTACGGGTTCTGTAATATGTGTGTTTGGGTATGAATGTGGATGTCTGATAATGTTTTTTTTGGATATTTTGTACATTGATAGTTATTTGTGTGTCTGCTGGTTATGTTTTGCATATTGTAGGGGCTGGACCGAGTAATGATAAGGATGTGTTTCGAAATGAGGTTGATTTTGAGGTTGCTGTGAAACCGAAGGAGAAAAGTACTGGTGTTAAGAAGGTGCAGAATAAGGATGTTAAATCTACTCAGCGTAACACTTCTGGCTCGTTGGACCTTTTGCCTAGTGAGATAAACTTCACAAGTGTTATTATGATGAATGATGAATATGCTGTTTCGAAAGGGAAACCAGATGGTGGTTCCAAGCCTGCGCGTACTATAGGCAAAGAAGGTAATTGTGAGTCGAATTTGCCTTCACTATTGCGTGTGGTTTATACTGTTAACTAGGAAGTTTCATGTGCAATTCTGCTGTTTTGTGGCAAAAGAGTGTTTGTTGAACTATTTTGAGCTTGAATAAACAGCAGGCTCGAAACCTAAGAAGGTCGACTCAAAGAAGGGGAAGGACTCTATATTTGGCAGTATGGACTTTATGAGTACTATAATAACAAATGATGAATACAGTGTTTCCAAATTGCCTCCTAGTCAAGTTATGTCTGATACAGATCAGATGGCACAAGATTTTTCAAAGAATCTGGGTCTTGGTGATCCAGAGAAACGTTTTGAACATTCGAAGGATTCTGTAGGTCACGCAAAGAATGTGTCCCAGAGTTCTGTGAAACAAGCAGTGGATGGGTCTACAAGTGCTGAAAGCAGAAGTGAAAAAGATGCCAGTTGTAGCTCTGGATATTTGAAAGATGAATCCTGTATCTCTCGTTCCAAATCTTCGCTTAAAACTTCAGGGACTCATAGGTCTTCACGTTCTGTCACTTGGGCTGATGAGAAGCTTAATGGTCTTACTAACGGAAATCTCTGTGAGTTTGATGAATTTAAAGATACAAAAGAAGTGCCTGGTACATTTGGAAGCAAAGTTGTAGAAGATGAAGAGGATTCTAGACGATTTGCATCTGCTGAAGCATGTGCAATGGCTTTGAGACAGGCGGCAGAGGCTGTCACATCTGGACGATCTGGTGCTACTGATGCTGGTATGCATGTATATTTTTCTAGGGTTTATCTGTTTGAAAACCATGGCCTTTTATTAATTTTTTGATAAGTAAAACCATGGCTTTTTATGTTTACACTCTTACCTCTCTTCTGTTGTATTTTGCCACAGTTTCTGAGGCTGGGATCACAGTGCTTCCGCAGCCTGAGGTAGCAAATGGTGAGGAATGCCCTGTTGAAGATGTAGAAATGGAGGAAAGAGATAGTGTAAAGTGGCCTGAGAAACCAGACAATCTTGATTCCGACACTGGTGACTCAAATAATTCATGGTTTGACAGTCCACCCGAGGGCTTCAGCTTAGCGGTAGGTTCATACTTCACTAAGCAATTTATCAGTTCTATATACTCGGTAACTGATGTTTCGATTTTTTTCAGTTGTCACCTTTTGCCATGATGTGGAATGCACTCTTTTCTTGGATGACATCTTCCTCATTGGCCTATATCTATGGGAGAGATGAAAGCTTCCATGAAGAATTTATGTCTGTAAATGGAAGAGAATTCCCCAGCAAAGTTGTACTTCCTGACGGTTGTTCTTCTGAAATCAAGAAAACTCTTGCTGGTTGTCTTTCACGAGCCTTGCCTGGATTGATTGCTGATCTTCAACTGCCGACGCCAGTATCTACTTTGGAACAAGGGCTGGTACTGATTCTAACCTTTGATTTTGTTTATCATCATGATTAGCCTTTAGGTCGGTCTCTTAACAATCTTGCATGTTTGCAGTCCTGCCTGCTTGATACAATGTCTTTTATGGATGCACTCCCTCCATTTAGAATGAGGCAATGGCAAGTAATTGCTCTACTCTGCATTGATGCTCTCTCGGTCAGTAGGATTCCCGGAATAGCCCCACACTTGGCAAGCCAGAGGGTCTTGATATCCAAGGTGAGATTTCTTGGTCTGATTAATTTCTTCTTTTGTCTGATATTCGCGTGCCGTATGACTTGATACTCAGTTAAAGGCAGTTTTCTCCTATTGTTGATGCCTTTAGATTATGGTATACTTGATAAAATGTTTGAAAGATACTATCATCAGACTTACTAGTATGAGTGGATTGGATTAGTGATGGGTCTAATGGGAGTAGCTTACTGGTATTACAAGGGTAAGTACAGAATTGCATACATCTACTTCTCGGAAGTCCCAAATATGCCGTCTGACCTAACCTATCAAAAAAGAAACGAAAGGCCCCAACGTGCCATCGGTGAACGTCTGAACGAGATGATGCTGTAAGATGTGTAGTAAAAGATCAACTTGCATGCCTTTATGCTATGTGATCTGACCTATCAACAGTCGATTTGACCTGAAAACAATAAAAGAAGACCCGCTTGGTCAGACCCAGAACCGAAAAATGGAATCTGTAATGGATGGGCCGAAAGAGATTGGATTAGGGTCAGCCTATTTGGTCTTTGGAAACATTCAACTAGTTTGAAAACAGTATTTGCGTTCTAGCTCGTAATTAGCTCAAGTTAAAACAAAGTCCATCGAAGTCCCACATCGATAATAGCGGCATCTTTATACTTGTAGTAGATTAGAGATTTGGAGATAATAGTCGTAATACATTACCACTGCTCTTGTACAGCCTTTACTGGCACATTCTTATTCGCCTTAGTATTTTCAAATAGGTGAGACCGTTATATGACAAGTTACACTTAGACTGGGCGAGGGTCCGAAGGTTTGATGTCGGCTTTTAGTTTTGCAAGTGTTCTCACCCCAAACCCCTAAGCCTCACCTTTGTCTAAGGTAACTTCTTTTTTTTTTTTTAAGGAAGTCAGCCTTGTTAATCCATTAAGGGAAAATAAAGCAACTTACAAAAACCATAGAACCAATTAAGATGACATCTACATACAATTTAGGCTATATGCCATCATGGAGATTATGCTTTGTCCAAGCAAGGAGTCTTAAAACTGGTTACAAATTTGATCTGATGAATAAGCCAATCTATAGAGTGCTCAACATCTCCAAACACTCTTGACTTCCTCTCAAACCAAAGCAGGTATACAGTAGAGGCAAGACCACAGCAATACCACTTGTACCTCCAGTTCTTCCTGTGTTTCTGATTTGCTCCCCATATAAGCTCTCTTTTAAGGCTCGAGCCTCTCCTCCTGATGTCAATCCAGCCTAGTATTGCATTCCATAACTTACTCGAGAATTCGCAGCCAAAAAAGAGGTGGGAATGGTTTTCAGAAGTTTTCTTACAGAGTACACATCATCTGTTGATAAGTAGCATTCCCCTTCTGCATATATTATCAATTGTAGGCAGGGTATGCTGAATGGCCAAGCTTAAAATAAAGCTATGGCGGGGAAAGCTGACAGAGTTACAGATAAGTAGATAACTCTGTAACCACGTAGTTTGCTATGAGCATTTCTTAAGTAGTAATTTATCGTAAGGCAGTCTTACCAAAAAGCTCATTGGGCTCTAGGATTTTAGTGGTGCCTAATGCTTACTTGCTTAGTGTTCCTTCCTATCTGAACCAACTTCCCTTTGCCCTCTTTTGCCACTTGGTCCCTGAAATATATATTTCACTTTTGCAGACAATGGATTATAGCCTTCCACTTATTGTGTATTATTCCACAAAGCCTCCACTCATGTTTTTTTCTGGGTTGTTAGTGCGCCGTTATCTACAGTACCATCCTCCTCACTTGGCGTGTAGTCACCCATTGACCTATCAGACACAAACATATTTGAAATCGGGCCTCTGTTTAAGAATAGATGCATTGTGATAGGAGAGTCAGTTCACTTGGAGTCTTGGACATATATGATGAGATCCTTTTGATGTGCCAGAAAGAAGTTAGGAACATGATAAAAAGGTAGTGTCACGGTTGAGTTAGAACTTGCATCTGAATGAGTCTTACTGTATAAATCTAGTTGAGAATTCGGTTTTTGGGAAAGTTTATGAAGGTATAGACGAGTATGTGCTAAATAATGTATCTCTTGCTTTTAGGGGGTGTTTCAGTCCAAAACACTATTACATACAGTATTATCTTTTAACGTTGTGTTGTGTGTCAGCACATATGCCTTTTTATGTATGACCTGGCCGTGAAAGTCTGGTTCGCCGTAGCTGCAAACTAGCATCGGACATTGTTGAAACAATCATTCTTCGTCAGAAATTGTAACCTATTTAAAGTGGGTTAATAGGAGTCTAATTGATCTGTTACTGTTATAAAACTTGTTTGTTCTATCTCTGCCGACCTTATTGTAGCCAGGTGGTGAAAGCGTTAAGCATCATTAAGTACTTCCTAAGTTCCTAGTTCCTAGTTCAACAGATCGCTAAAAGACCTTTGGTTTCTTACATAAAAATAAAAGACCTTTGATTTTCAAATAATGTTGGACATGCTTTATTTTGAATGTTATTGGTTGTCTTCTTCACAGGGCTTGAATAGTGCTCAGGTTAGTGCCGAAGAGTATGAGATTATGAAAGATATGGTGATTCCATTGGGTCGTGTGCCACAGTTTTCTATGCAGAATGGTGGTTGATAACTCTATCCGCAAGCAGCTTTGACATGTATGTCCACTACTACGGTACTACCTGCTAAGGGTTGCTTGCTGCGAGCTGAGGTCTGCAACTGTGATCTTCTTTCGTATACATTTTCTCATCTCAAAAATGAAGAAATGATGAAAAAAAAGCTCCTCTAAGTAGTTCAACATTGCTTTTCATTTCTGCTCTTTAGGATTTTTTCTCCAAGGAGTTAGATCTACATGTGAACTATAAAGCAAGAACTATTACTACAAGCTTCGAGATTGCGCAAGTTTTGTGGCATTGTCTTTTCCTTTGCATACTGATAAATTATGCTTACTATGAAGTAGAAAATGCTGGAATAACTGGTGTTAGTGATTTACGTTCAATTTAGCCTGTAGAGTACACAAATGACAGGAGGTGATTTTTACGCTCCCATTTTAAGACCGTGAATCACAATGCCTCTCACAAACGATGAAATATTGAAATGCGGACATGTGAAAATCATCTCCCGGGCGCATATGTATTTTACTTATTTACTTTGATGGGATTGTTCAGAACCAACAAGGACATCATCTGTGGCCTGGAAAATTTGTAGCATTGATATCTGATCATCTTGTCTTCATAAGACTAACTGTGCACTTCATTGAATTGCTTTGATTTCGAAATCTGAATATATGAGGTGCAGGGTAAAAGGCTCAGTGAACTGCACTGCTGATGCCTGATACTGCAGTTACTTACTGGGGTAGCATCAGCATTAGCTTTATTATTAGAGTGTAAAATAATAGTAGAATCCAATTATATGGAAGATAAGGAAGGTGTTGGTTTTGTATTGTTGCATTCATTTTTATTAGACATTTTGAAGTCAATTGTATTGTTGAAGATACCCACGCTTCCAACAGACATGACAGCATATCTATCTATCTCTTTCTCTGTGTTTGTTGATCTCATTATTTCTTTGTTTATTTTCTTCCCTCTGTCTTATCCATAATTTCCCGTCTGTGTAAATTTCTGGGTTTCATCTCATTTACTGGACTCTGTTTGAGAAATGTACTGTGTGCCTGTCGACTGATCGCTTATACAAAATCCCGGGATTTAAATTGAACCGTAGATTACTCGGGGATTAATCCCGATTAAAAGCCGAGGAGAACTTGAAGGTTTTTATTTTTATTTTTTATTGCTGTGTTTTATTTACGCTGATTTAGGGAGTACTAGTTGAGTAATTTATGATCGTAATTTGTTGAAGCGAGTCGAGTAGGCTTTTATTAATTAGTTTGTGCGGATTTTCTGTTCCACCCATATAATCTCCTATAAGCTTTGGCATCAATGTGGGATCTTGTCTGTGGGTTGAAGCAAAGTGAATCAAACGTTAGTCGTATAGATTACTATACTATAGTCGTAGTAAATTGTCTTGGTTTTATTCAGGTGTCCTTTTCATTTTGAAGAAATTGGAATAGATTTAGACGCAACTGGAATATTCGTGGACATGTCTTTGGTCCGGGCCAAAGCTGTTGGCTGCTTCTTTTTGACATTTTTTTGCATTTTCACTCAAAATTCAACACTTTATCAATCTGGTGGAAGAGCTCGAATTTCCAATACCGGATACAAACACAAAGTTTCATGTCAATTTGAACACATATTTTTTGTCGATGTCTCACACCAATAAGAGATCAACTAAGTAGTCAGATGTTCATCTCATTACTTGAACGTCACGTGTATAGTATGCAATCAATAAACTTTGGCCCTTTAAGAGGTCATGCCTAAGATCGACTCATACTATGTGAGATTTTTTTTTTCTTATAGCGGGTTGAGGGAGGACTTTTCGAACCGAAACAAAGTGAGAACAAGAAAAGAAAAAAATGAGAAGATATCCTAAATGGAAATCATAGATTCATAGTAGCACTCATATTCCACACTAAAGTTGAATAAAGTCATGAGAATAATAATTATGCATATCACAATCTTATGTGATGTTTTTGAGTACTTTAATCACTCGAAAGCTCATGCAAAATCATTACTAACACACTTACCCTGTCCCCTCACCCCTAGTTAAGATTGCATGCGAGCAGCGCCATTTTAGTCCCTAAACATCAAATACATGTAAAAAATAATATGTAAGTTTTGTTATAGATTCGATCTCCTTTTGTACTCCATTTAGCCAACATGTGGAAAGTTAATCTCCGGCAATGTATAGAGGAAAAACAAGAGTCAAGTCTCAAACTTACAAATGGGCTACCTTTGATGCATTTTATATTATGAATGACCTTTGTGAAATGAGCGAATTCAGGATTTGAGATTCAGGGTTGAAACGAGAAAAAGTATTTAGAATGTGGTTTGACTACACTCGGTTGGGTGAACAAAACCTAGACCTGGCAAATAGGTCGGGTTGGGTCAACCCGACCCAGGTCGGCATATAAACGGGTTGGATATCTTCTGACCTGAACCCAACCTGTTTACTAAACGGGTCAAGAAGTTGCAACCTGAACCCGACCTGCCTTATAAACAGGTAACCCGACCCAACCTGCCAACCCATTTAAATAGGATCTAAACTGGTCAAATGGGTCAACCCAACCTGCCAACCCATTAATGAACCTGAATTGACCCATTTTTTACCAGATTAGGTAAATTTTCTTTGTACTTTTCATTTTTTTTTTCTCGTATAAATGGGTCAACTCGGGTTAGACCCAACCCATTCCTGACCTGTTTATGTAAGCGGGTCAGGTCGGGTTATTTTCAGGTTGAAAGTCAGAACCTGAACCCAACCCATTTATCTAAACGGGTTGGATAGGTCAACCCATTTAGTTAAACGGGTTAGGAGGCATTGACCCAAACCTACACTAAACGGGTCATTTTCAGGTCGGGTCGATTTTTGTCAGCTCTAACAAAACCACTAAAAAAGGAGGCGAGAGATGATTTATGATAGGTCGATATGTTACTCATTGCACACTACAGTGAGTCTATGCACGCAAGAAGACAAAGAGAAATGAGTGTCGTACCTATTAAATTGCAAATTGAGTTGCACACCTTGTACAGGTAGGTACTCTAGATGAAGTGGAGATTATGTTTCTGCCTTATAAAAAAAAAGTATGAAAATGGAGTTATAGATAGATAATACCTTACAAAATAAATTAATATGTAAAAAGTTGCTAGTTTCTTTTTATTATTACATAATAATATTTTGCCTCATTTATTTAATTATTTGGAGATTTCATGGAGATGAGAAGAAAGTGGTTGCCCATCACAATTGTCATTCATCATGGCGCCAAACTTTTGCCATCCACACACTAAAAACTGCCCACTGACTTTCCAATTTAATTATTACTATCACTCACCAGTCATCACAGAAAAAAAAATTAAATAACTTTTTCCTTACAAAAATAAAAATAAAAAATAAAACAAAAAATTCAAAAAGTTTGAACGGTCAAGAAATTAAAACACAACTAACTACTACTACTCTAGCTCTACTATATCACATGACACCTAACTTATGACCATCAAACATTCAAACCAATAATTTACTTCTAATTTCTTCATTACTACGTGATTACACATAGTAAATGACAATATTTGCAATTTTATAATCTCATTTCATATAATCAAGAGTAGTTTAACCTAATACAACAATTATTTATGTAAATAAAGGAGACAAGGCGATACCATTTTCCTCGTAACATACACCATTTATAGACAAGTTTAATATTTATCTTAAGTTTTGCCTCTTACTGATTCAATCAACAATTTAACATAACAAGCCCATGTTTGCAATTCCATTGTTTACAGAAAAAAAAAGTACGAATCTACTGAATTAAAAAGTAGAAATTCTTAGACAACAACCAAACGCTTTCTAACCGATTTCCAATAATTTTGGCACGAAAGTTTCTAATTTCTAAGGAAATGCAAATTTCCATTGAAAATCGAGTTCCCGTGTTATTACTAATATTTCACGTTTGTTTTGAAACGGCAACGCACATGTATTCGGAAAGCTATCTCGGATTTGACTATTTGAATACGCAAAATCCTGTATTTCTAAGACCAACGAGCATGTATTACATTAGCTGCTCGTCTATGAACGCGATTCGACCAGCAAAAAAGTATTAAACGGTAAAAAAAGGGGAGCAAAAACTAAACAGAAAAAAACAGTCGGACAAATTTTCTTTCTTTCTTTCTCTCTCTCTCTCCTTATTCTTTTGTGTGTCTCTCATACAGAGATCCAATATCCCTCTTTCTTCTTCTTCATCTTCCCTCTCTTTCTCTCTCCTCTTTGATCCCTTTTAATCCCAACTTCTCCTCCATTTAATCGCCGTTTCTGACCCTTGTATCTTCCAGATTACGTCTTCAATCGGTAATTTCATTGACCATTTTGCTGTTTCTTTTTGTTGATTTTTTTTTTTTGCTAATTTTTTTTTTTTTGGGGTTGATTTTCATGTCTCATTTTTTTAGGGTTTGTTCGTTTATTTGGGATCTAGTTAATACAATAATTTTTCTGATTTTGTGTTTTTTTTTGTGAGCTGCTTGATTAATTTATGTAATTTTATTCCTTTTTAATTTTTTTTTTAAATATTCATTTGCTTAAAAGAGCTGATTTTTGAAAGAGGGTTAATTTTTTTCTGTGATTTTTTATATGGGTTTTGTTTATTTTACTAAGAACAGCGAAGAATTAGTGCAAAGTTTCAATCTTTATTTTGTTTTAAATGTTAGTTTGAAGTTTCTGTAACTTTTTTTATTGAGTATATTTATGAACAATATGAACAATAATTACATTATTCTGTTTTTTCAGCTGATGGTAATTTTTGTTTCGAGAGGAAGCGTGAGACATAAGTGATAAAAATGGAGTAATTTAGAACTAATTAATTTGGGGAGCTTTACTTTAGCTTAATGCTGATAATTGTGAACTATTAAACTTTGTGTATAAATTTGGTTTCATGTGTATAATTATTGATGTAAAGATTAATCTTTGTTTGAGTTTAGTATAAAGTATTAGAAATTGATTGAGCTTAATACACTACCAAATGCCCAATCTATCATAGTTATTGAAATTATGCGAGTAATTTGCTTTTAGGTTTAGTGTAATTTTGATGATTTGCTCATTACTCCGTATGCATCAAGATACCGAAAAGTAATTGTCGTTCTGATTATGGTTTTTGGTGCTCCCTTTTGGTTATAGTGGATGAATGAGCGATTTGAGTTAGAAGAGAACATTTAGCAAATGGCTTCCGTAGGGGTGGCGCCTACGTCTGGTTTAAGGGAATCTACTGGCCATGGGGTGGATGGGCTTCGTGATGAATTGAACGAAATGAGGATTAGAGACGATAAGGTGAATGATGCTCGATTTTGTTAGCATTTGGTTATCTTTTTTCGCTACAGTTGTAGTCGTGTGATCATTTGTTGTTGGCTGTCAGCTATTGACAAGCTATCATGATCTTCAGGACATGGAGCCGGCAGTCGTTGATGGTAATGGTACAGAAACTGGACATATAATTGTGACTACAATCGGTGGTAGGAACGGCCAGCCAAAGCAGGTAGAATGCCTATAGGTTTACTGTTGCATCAAACAAATGCAAAAGGGGGGTATTAATAGCTTTTTATCGACATAATTTCAGACTATTAGCTACATGGCAGAGCGTGTTGTTGGACATGGATCTTTTGGGGTTGTGTTTCAGGTAATTCTTTTTGTATTAATTACTGATGGGAGACTGTTTGTTGAACTTCCAATTGGTATTTTGGTTGCTAATTTCTGCTGATATAATTGTTTAGGCCAAATGCTTAGAAACTGGAGAAACTGTGGCCATAAAGAAGGTCCTCCAGGACAAAAGGTACAAAAACCGTGAGCTGCAGACAATGCGGCTTCTTGATCACCCAAATGTTGTCTCCTTGAAACATTGTTTCTTTTCAACGACGGAAAAGGATGAACTCTACCTCAATTTGGTGCTCGAATATGTCCCTGAAACGGTCCATCGAGTAATTAAGCACTACAATAAGATGAGCCAGAGGATGCCTCTGATATACGTGAAATTGTATACTTACCAGGTATCAAACTTCAGCATCATTTACCCTAATCTCCTTGCTCTGCTGCTTGTTCTTTTGTTTCTCTTTACTTTTCCCTTTTTCAAGATTCAAGATTATATCAGCGACTAACTATTGAAATATTTTTTTCTGAACAAATACAGATATTTAGAGCTTTGTCATACATCCATCGCTCCATTGGCGTTTGTCACCGTGATATTAAGCCTCAGAATCTCCTGGTGAGTTTGAAAACTAGTAATATGTATATTTTTGTGAAGTTGATTTGGTGGTGCTTCTTATAATTTACTGCTGAGGATTACAACCCCATTGTGTATATCTGTGACTTTGAAGCCTAGGTATTTCTTAGAATTTCTGGTGGTGGTACTTTTGCACGTCTCTGGGGTGGGCTTGGTAGTAACTATAAAATCTTTAGATAGTTTGTAATCAGTTATAGTCTGAACCACATATTACTAGTTTAATACTTCATTTTGTAATCTCAAAGCCATATTTACGTTACTGGTAAATTTATGCAGGTAAATCCTCATACCCACCAGTTGAAACTTTGCGACTTCGGAAGTGCTAAAGTTTTGGTACGTTGAATTACTCAGTTCTTGTTACCCTGTAAAATCTTGAGATCTATGGGCCACGTTTCACGTTTTGAACTCTGGTAATTTCCTACTCTCCAGGTGAAAGGCGAGCCCAATATATCTTATATCTGCTCTAGATACTATAGGGCACCAGAGCTAATATTTGGAGCGACAGAGTACACAACAGCTATTGATGTCTGGTCTGCTGGCTGCGTTCTTGCAGAATTACTTCTTGGGCAGGTAGCTTTCTGTCTAAAGAGCGGTCCTTTTCACGTGTGTTGATCCTTGTCTGTGTATAACTTAACTGTACACCCTCCTTTGTTTCTTTCAGCCGCTCTTTCCTGGTGAAAGTGGAGTTGATCAGCTTGTTGAGATAATAAAGGTAACAGAACTTCCCTTTTGTTTATAAGATAGGGCTGCGTCCGTGCCACATCAGCAATCATGTGAAAGTGTTAATTAACACAGTTGGACCTCTCGCTTGTTAGGCGTTTCTTTTATGCTTGATTTCAGGGTTACTGTTGAACGGCCCATGAAGTTGGAATCTGTGTTCTAACATTCTTATTATACATAAAAGCAATCCGTCCAGCATTAGAATTTGGGGGGGGGGGGTATTTTTAAGAAGTTTATAAGAATAAACGTCCATTCTGGTTCTCTGGACGAGTTTCTGTTTTGAGAGATTTCTTAAAAAAACCGGTTCCTCTATTTTGAGAGATTTCTGAACACCAAACAACCTTCTGAAAGGTTGCTGTGAAGTTGTCACCTGGACTTTGGACAAGTGGTTTAAGTTGCCATTGTGCTAGTCTTGTGTTTTAGAGAACTAGGTGAGGTGTGGCTATTCTGGGTTGAGGAACGGTGTTATACATTGACTATTACTTCGGAATTTGAGCCATTGTCAGTCGCTTCCTGCTTCTCTTCCATTAAGCTTTTTCTTTGATTCAGTTTGTTGACAATACTGGTCATTGCCTTTCAGGTGTTGGGTACACCAACAAGAGAGGAAATCAAATGCATGAACCCTAACTACACAGAGTTCAAGTTTCCACAAATTAAAGCTCATCCATGGCACAAGGTGAATTTCAAGAGCAAGAGTTGAAATGTTTATCCTCATTTTCTCTCAAGGCATGTGCGTTGATATTCTTGTTTGCTGTGTCTCAGATATTCCACAAACGCATGCCTCCAGAGGCTGTTGATTTGGTTTCAAGGCTACTACAGTATTCTCCTAACTTGCGGTGTGCAGCTGTAAGTTGTCGCATTCGGACCTTCTTAGTTTATGTACTGCTGAACTGTGCAGCCTGTCTCTCTTACGATTGGACGGTTTTGTTTTGGCCATGCTACGCAACGTTCATTCTGATGGGCAAATTGAAGAACTTTATCACAACATTTGTCATTAATATGATTTGAAATTTCTGACAAATTCTTATTTTTGATTCAAATTTCAGTTGGATGCTTTGACTCATCCCTTTTTTGACGAGCTAAGGGATCCAAGTACCCGCTTGCCAAATGGACGATTCCTTCCACCACTACTTAACTTCAAGCCTCATGGTACGTGTTATTGAAACCTAAAGTATGAATATGCTATTACTCATGCTTACAAACCATGCTATAGCTGGAATCAATGAACTGACTACAATTTGTACCTCATATGTAGAATTGAAAGGAGTTCCAGCTGAAAACCTCGTGAGATTGATTCCTGAACACGCGAGAAAGCAGTGCCCGTTCCTTGGATTGTGAAATCATGTATGATGAAATCATGAAGAAGAAGAGTGAACGATCCTATTGTGGAAGATGTTTATTAAGCTATATGAGTATCCGTCTCAGTTTCTATTCAACATATATGCCTGGTGCACCCATCAGTCGTATCATCTATTTATCTTGTTTATGTTGTAAAAGCAGCTTTTAGAGCAAATGAACAACTAGCAAGCCCCGAATGTGGGTTTCCCCCCGTCACATTGGTTCTATATATCTAACTGGTTGTAAGTTGTAACTCCTCACAGAAAGGGTCGGCCGAGCTAAATCAGAAAAATGATCTGTTTGTTGTGAAGTCTTTTTACTGCAATGTTTGGTTCTGTCAGCCTCGAAATGGTCCAAATTTTCAGTTCCGACACCAGAATCATTTTCAAGTCGTCCGAACCCTGACCCAATAGTCCTAATCGATATTCTTATAGTCTCTATACAATCGCTTATGCGTCATGACTCATGAGATGTGAACCCAACCTAAGCCACCCGATATCCAAAATTTACGTCTCTCAAACAAACTACTCACATAAATCCGTAAAATAACCAACGATAATCCAACTCGATACAAAACCTATATCAAATCCGACTTGTCCCAACCCACATTAACCACCAGAAACCAAGATAACCCAACTTGATACAAAACCCGGACCAAATCCGACTTGTGACGAGCCACATTAACCACCCAAAACCAAGATAATCCAACTCGAAACCAAACCAAACCCGACTTGTCCCGACCCACGTTGACCACCCGAAAGGCCGAAACCGACCTGACCCACGATCGTAAACCGTTCCGATAGTGGCAACAAATAACTGCCGGAAGCTTCAGAGAGAGAGAGAGAGAGAGATGACAGTGGGAAAGTATTACTGCGATTACTGCGACAAGGAATTCCAAGACACAGCTGCAGCAAGGAAGCGTCATCTACAAGGTATTCAACATTTGCGTAACAGGAAACTCTGGTACGACTCCCTTTCTTTCTCCTCAGGTAATTCTGATCAAAACCCATTTCTTTTTCACTCTTAAAACCCTAGTTTTCCCCTCCAATTTTGTTATTTCTTTCAAAAAAAATTGCGCAATTTGATTTATTGCGAATGCAGAACCTAATCAGCTCAATGTTGGCGCGCAAACCTTCAAAAATGGCGTTTGTAACCGCTTTGTTAGAACGGTAATTCTCCTTTTATGTTGGATTTTTGTTGAAAGTTGTTATCTTTTGCATTGTTTTGTTAGTATTTGAGTTTAATTTGGTTCAATTGGTAGCAATAATTTCGTAATTTTAAGAACTATAGTGTATAATAATTGTATGGTTCTGGAATTATGCTAATTGTAATAGTTTTGATGGGTGTATTGCACATAAGAGTAATGTTTGGTTTGTTCTCAAAGGTTGTAGAATCGCCTTTGTCGGATTGTGTGGTTCGAATTTTGAACAATACTTATGTGGTTGTCTTGTCATGTCTTGTTTGCACCTTCCTAGCCATTTTGCATTAGAAAAAGGGTTTTGCATTTTGGTCGAATTATCGGGGTGGGGTGATTTGAGTAAGAATTTGAAGTGATTGAGTGTAATGTGTCGTAGAAGCCTTTTGTATAGATTCAACTATTGTTATTCATGCGAGGGTGAAGAACTAGCCAGATATTACTCATGATGCTATTATTTTTCCAATGTTTTGGGTAGTTTCTGTTCTTTTTCCAGTTATGTTGAAGTTCTCAAAATAATTTGTAAGAACTTTGCTTACTAGAGATTCTTTTGACGTTTGGAAAAGGAAATATGTTGGTGATGGATATGCATCATTCTAGTTACAGATCGCGGATGATGCTTATGCTCCTTGTCTTTGAACATTTTGAATAGAATATTGGCAATGGCTTTAAGTATTTGCTTTCCCTAATTATCGCATCAACTTACTGCAATTTGGGTGTCCTTTTTTAAGGGTTCTTGTCCATATGGAAGCTCTTGTAAATACCATCATCCCACTCTCAATTTGCAAGATTCAACCATTCAAGGACCATCTGGTAAGTCCTCCCCCCCCCCCCCTCCCTCTTTGTGAAGTGTAGACAAGTTATAATTTCAATTTTAATTTAAATAGAAACTCATTGACTATGTAGAGTCGAATTAGTTTTTAGTTTTTACCTGCCACTCTTTGAATTTCCCTGCTTTGCAGTTTGCGCTCTTCCCCAAATACGTTGTTAAGGTGGCATATATCTGGAATTTGTTACTTGAATGACAGATGGGCCTTTTCTTTTCAACTTATCTCCTATTTATAAGAAACGTTCATACTTTAAGCACAATTAACTTGCTTTAAGCACAATTAACCCAAGTTCTGAAATTTAAGATCAGAATCAGAGGGCACTTATCATCCTAGTGTGAATAATGGTTTAGTCCGAAGTTAGAGTGGCAGGACTTGGATGCTTAAGTAATACTAATTGGTTTTACTACTGAATTACTGATTAGCTGGGGTTAATTTTCTTGGAAGCTAAGATCACTAAAAATTCGTATTAATATGTAAAAGCGGCCAATTTAGTAAGATAAATCCACCTAGGCCCTCACTGCCCCGGGCTCTTAGGCAATGACGTACATTTTAAAAAAACATATCAGTAGATTTTAAGGTTGCTAAACTACTTCATGACTACGTTGAACTTATGTATGATCCGCTGATGAATTGAGCAAGGGCTGTCCATACTCTTCAACTTCAATAGTTCAATTTAAGAGTTTTAAAATTACTCGCAAAAATCGCAATGTCCAGGTTCCTCTTCTTAAAGTAATATGTGTGAACGTCAACGCGTAGTAGTAAGCTGAACTGGTTTTTATTCTGCAGCTGGAATTTTATATGAACCTGTGTTTATCCCATTATTATAAACTTAACTGATTATTTCAGGCGGTTTGGTCGTATTAGTCTTTCTAATCCTACAACCAAAAAAATGCTTCAATTGTAACAATCTTTCTACTCTTATAACCAAGAAATGATGGACACTGTGACAGGATTTGCTGGCAACTTGCAAGTACCAGTAGGGGCCTCCTTGCAAGGTACGTATGATCTATGGTGGTAGGCTGGCAGCTCTGAGTTATCTATACAGGTTTTTTGAGAATGGTAGATGATATATTAGCTCTCTGTGGCGGCCTGATATTCAGTTTCAGAAAAGTAATAGGAATGATCCCAAACTTGGCTGGTCCTCCCAAAACAATCCTGTCATGTGCATTTGGATTTTGCAGTATAAGTTTTCAAAATTTTTGGATGGTAAAGTAATATTATTCTGATGAAGTTAGTAAAGCTGGTTCAGATTTTAATACTCGACTCTCGTCTGTTTCTTTCTCGTACCCTCTCCCCACATTTACTGTATTTGTACCTTTGTCCAATCCTCTCCCCGCCTCTTTCCATGGATGATACACTATATCTGTCCTCTCCCTACCACGTCTGAACACAGCTCAACACCCCCTCCACTGACCATCTGGCCCATCACTCATTCGTTAGTCGTCCACCTCCGCAGCCCTTCATCCACGTGTTTGACGTCTGTCACTATCTCAGCCATTGCTAATGCTGCTCATCACCCCACTTCCATCATAACAATTTCCTACTATGAAACCTTAACCCCAACTCAATTGAACCGATTGATACAACTGAATTGGGGGTTAGGGTTGTGCATTAGAGATTGGGCTTCGGTGCTTGGGAGGCTGGTAATAGTGAGCTGAAGTTGTCGGACATGAGATGCGTTTGGGAGGGTATGCCGTGGGGAACATAGAGTAGCTGGTTGAGGGAGACTTCGATGGGCTGGGTTGGGGAAGGTTGGCTCTAGCATACTTGATTGGCTGGGTTGGGGAAGGTTGGCTCAAGCATACGTGATTGGCGTGGCTGGACTGGATTAGGGAAGATAGAAGGCTGAGGTGGTGGGTCGCAGGTGTTGTGAAGGGCCGATGTGGCACGTTGGTCGCTGGATTCACTTCATTGATCTAGTAATCAGACTCCTATGTTTAGTTGCTAATCTGAACTGCGTTAGGTTCTCATCCAAAACTTTGGAGAACAATAAACCTCACCCCCTAGGGGAAAAGCAATAGGTACAATGTATAATTTCCCTTTAATTTTTCCTACACTTTTCTGAGTTTTCAGCACTGTTCTAACTCTATAAGGTTTTTAGGAATATTTTTACAGTTTATCTCAGTATTTGTATTTGTATTTACATCATATAGTTGCAGGTCAAGCAGCTAGTCAAAGTTTTGGGATGTCATTGGGTAATCTTCCTCCGTCTCTGATGCCGCCTCCTGAAGGTGGATATCTATCACTTCCGTTTGTTGATTGGGGATGAGCCTGCACTTTGGTAATTTGCTCATTTCAACGAACTATATTTCAACAGCATGATATTTATGAATTCCTGTATGCCTGATATTCTTTCTTTTGGCACACTACTTTGTGGTATACTGGTATTAGACAACTGATAAGAAGTAAGTACAAGTAGGGACTTGGCTTAACCAACTCATGAAATTGAGGACCTCAAGAAACATAATAGTGGGTGTTTTTGAGATGCATTTCATCTCCTATTTCTTGTACCACTTGATTTGTGCGTCGAGGGTGAATGTCAAGCTATCCATACATTTTTCTGCTGGGTGCTATCTACTTTGCCATTTGATACTATAATGATTTAGAATAGTGATTTTGAGATTTTCAGTTAAATCTATGTTTTCAACTTTGTCACTATATGAATAATGTTACACATAATATCTCCTATGAAGCTCTTATGTGCATATGGATATTTTTTTTGTTTTTTTGGGTGGGTGGGTGGGTGGGGGGTCGAGAATCTGAGATGTGTGTCTCCTGGACCCTTGCTTGGGTTGAGTTGATTGTGTTGCTGCTTCACACAAAATAATAGGCATTGTCTGTAAGTCAGTTATTTAGATACTTCTAATCCAAGCTGAAACTCATTTCCTGTCAGCTTGGAATGATGCAGTTTCGATTATTCTAGCCAGTTGGGTACTGTAGAAGCAAGTCACACCAGCTAGTGACTGAACATGCTTGTAGCCTTTTGCTTCCCCTCCTCCCCCTCATTGCAAGCGCTCCAATTTTCTAGGTTAAAAATCAAAGTAGGAATATGTAGCCAGTAACACCTTGAATGGTTTGTTAAATTCTTGTTGAAAGATGTCTCCTTTGTGTTTCAAGACTTAGTAAGTTAATAGCACCATAGAGTAAATTAACCCATTGTCGGTCCATGAATTTGAATATCTCTGAGCATGGTGATATTTCTAATCTCTCGGTATGTGTATCAGACAGCCGTTAAGTGTACTTCATTTGATAACCATGACATCTTTCTGATGTGGATTAGATGATTTGGAATTTGGACTTTGTTCAGTGTTATAGTGGGCGTCTGAAAGCGACTGGTTACACTTATTCCACATGCAGCAAACGGTTAAAATGAGAAAACCCTTCTGCAGAGGTTTAAGATTTCAATTAGAAGTAAGCCCTATCGAGCATGAAAGCAGAAGAGAGCTGTCCCAAGGTAAAAGAAAGAAGCAAGAGCGACATTCTAGGGTAAATAACTTGTTTGGCTCCTTTCCTCTTTTCTTGAGTGATCATGTCGTAGATCTCCCTATTTTTTTCTAGAAAACCAGGAAGAAAGGTATAATATAGTACATTTTATAGCAAGTTCTCAGGAGATCTGAGTAAGGTGTTGTTACGGGTAGGTAGGGGACGTTTAGGCTTTGTAGCCATTGAAGAGCAGCTCTTAGCATATCCTGCAAGTCTTAGCATATCCAATTGCAGGTTACCAGGCTGTAGAACTGTCCAATGAGCCATGGAACTACCCATAGACTTCTCTGTACATTGGTACGACATGCCCGAAACTTTTTTCGTATGAAAAATCTATTCTTTGCTAATTTCTAACGTTCGATGTCAACCCATACATCACGTTACGAGAATCCTAGTAGAACGTTAATGATGTTTTCGTACGAACTTTTTTTTTTTATTTGGAACAAGAGCATATTATTTTGGCCAATAATGGGTGAATAGTGCAAATCATAGTTGGAGGCGGCGCCGAATTCCAACCGTTTGTGGAAGTTAAAAATGTAAATGTGTGGGTGTGATATGTCAACCCCACTTCATTTGGGGTTGTGACACTAATTTTGTGGTTAAGAGCTGCTCTTCTAACAACATTATCTATTTTTGGTACATTTCTCCCACTTTCAAGGATCACTTGAAGAACTTTTTTTTAACCAAGCAAAGCTATTGGTTGGGAGACACAAATTCCCTTCGGTGGGGTTTTGGCGGTTTAAGGAGTCATACATTACTACTATACTACAGTGGCACTCCAATTATAGTGTAAGGTCGACTCTGTGGTTTGACGTTTATCTCACAATTTTGGTGATTTGTAAATTTCACATTACTTGTCAAAGGGATTTGCGTTATGTTCATCTTTAGTTAAGGTGGAAGAAATATCTGAACTTACTTCTAGATCGCTATTCAACACGTATTTATTGGTGATTTTCACGATCTAAACTCATGAATAAAACAAACAACTGAACCATGTAAAAATTTAATGAAAAACAGAAATTAGATGGTGAAGCATGATCTAGTAGCATAATATGATGCTGACTATGAGGTTGCTCATCAAATAGAAATCAATTCATTAGAGAGAGAGAGGGAGGGAGGGGGGGGGGTAAAGGTGATGAGACGAGATGAGAAAAGTTTAAGGTTTGATCTAATGTACCATTAAACTACGAGTACTACATTAGATCATGAGGTTGATGTATGAAGTAGATGATATTTTATGGAAGCATGAAAGATGATCTAGCTTAGCAATAAACGTTAATAAGCACTATCTACTATCTCTAATTGCTTTGTCATTAGAAAAAACCATTTAATTTTCGGCGCTCTTCTGATTATTATTAAGGGTGTGTTTGAATTGTTTGGATAACCGAATCTGTGTTATTAAATTTGTAGCCTAATAAACCTCATCTCCTATATGCTTAGTTCTAGCCAATGTATAAATGAAAAGGTGCCATTTTTAGGGACTAATACCCTACATTTAGTAACTTGTAGCCTAGGTATGATGTCAATGTATGGCTAACTCAAGCCAATGTACAAAAGAAAAAGTGCCTAAAAACGATCAATAATGAACATTTCCAATTTATATTTCCTCTTTCGGCCAATCTTCAACTTAACTCTCCCTTGCTCACAGTCACAGCTACAAAATTTATTGGATTTGGGCGGTTCACGCTCAAATCTCATCATTTATTTTTACAAACTTTTAATTTGTGGGCTGTGATAAAACCGCCCTTATATGATCTCCACTACCTCCCCATATACATGTACAAATTCTTATTTCTACCACTTCAAATTTTTTATAGTATAATTATTTAGTAGCTTTTTGACTACGTATAAATGTCACATAACACATGAATTTATATCAACAAGTGGTATAATTCGTGCTTCAAGTTGCTCAAATAATTTCTTAAGTTGGCAAAATTTCTAATTTCTTTTACTTCTCAAGTGTGGGGAATAGTCTACTACTTAATCCACTGCCCTTATCCTATGTTTTTTTCACTCTTTTTGCCCTACACTATAGTTCACTAGCTACCTTTGCTAGTAAACTATCCATACTCAAAAAAACCCTTTACGAAATTGAAATTGTATCTCGGTATTTTCTTTCTCGACCATCTTTTATCAAGACAGACAAAAGTTACGGTTAAAATTCAGTTACAAAGGGTAAACTTGTTTTCTTGTTATATATATAGAGCTCAAGCCATTTCATTTTATCCAACATTCTTAAACCAAGAAAGATAGAAACAAAAAACCCACATTGCCAACAATATGACTAATACATCTATAATACTTGTACTTGTGTTACTTGCTTCTCTTATAAGCTTTATCCAAGGAAGAATACTAACATTACTTCCCATGTATGATGATGATCATGCTAATTCCGGAATTTCTATGCCTCCCTCTCCCGCTCCAATTGCTAATAAGAATAGCCATACTAATGTCGAAAATAGTCCTGCTCCAAGGCCGAGCTATAGCCATAGTATTGGTTACAGTCTTCCTCCAAGGGCTAGCTATAGCCATAATGTTGGTTATAGTCCTGCTCCAAGTCCTACTGACCACAACAATGCCAGTACTACTAGTGTTGTAGCGGCATTGGTGTATGATGTTCGGTCTTTTGGAGCTGTTGGTGATGGCCTAACGGATGATACAGTCGCGTTTAAATCAGCTTGGGATGCTGCTTGCCAAGTAGAAAACGCTAAGCTTCTTGCACCAAAAGGATATACCTTCTTACTTCAACCTTTGATTTTCACTGGTCCTTGCAAAAATGGCCTTGTTTTTCAGGTAATTCATAAATTAACTCACTCTACAATTCCATATGTCCAACTCTACGTAGCAGTTTTTTTGTGTAGTATTTGAAGCTTGTCTTCTGAATTCTGATGATACTTGTGTTTCGTGTATATGAAGCTTGAAGGAAGTATTGTACCACCCGATGGACCGGACTCATGGCCTAAGAAGAGCAGTAAGAAACAATGGATAATCTTCTACAAAACCAATGGATTGACATTTCAAGGTGGTGGCCTCATTGATGGGAAAGGAGAGAAGTGGTGGAATCTCCCTTGTAAACCTCATCACAAGGTATGTATGAGCTTAATTTTAGAGTTGTTCTTTACGGCATTTCATTACTCCCTCTGTTCTTTTGATTTGTTAACGTCATATTCAAACAAAACGTTAACAGATGAAAAGATGAACGGATGGAACATTCCTTTAACTTTACACATTTTTCCAATGGAACAGGACAGTATCAATGGAGCTTCACAGCCTGGTCCTTGTGACAGTCCAGTAGTAAGCAAACCATGCACCCTTCATTTTTCAATTCTTCTTACGTTAGGATTTAAAAGTGTGTCTAATTCGCGCCATATATACAGGACTAAGGCTTTGTCGTTGTTGTTGTATATATATTAACTGATTACAAACTCTTGTGCAGGCCATAAGATTCTTTGGAGGCACAAACTTGACAGTTAAAAACCTGAAAGTCATGAACAGTCCTGAATTTCACATTCGTTTCGACGTCTGTCAGACTGTTCATGTCGAGTATCTCGTCATAAAATCACCTGCTAAGAGTCCTAACACTGATGGAATTCACGTTGAGAATTCAAATGATGTCAAGATATACAATTCTGTCATCTCTAACGGTAATTCTTAATCTAAACTCTCAAAACTTCTACACCAAGCTACTTATGTTATCTTTGAACTTTTTGTAATATACAGCACTTCGTAGGTGATTTCTTCATATGTTGAATGTTGTTGGTCTGGTATTTTTTTGGCCAATTTCAGGTGATGATTGTATATCAATTGGAGCTGGTAGCCATAATTTGGATATAAAGAATGTTACTTGTGGTCCTAGTCACGGAATAAGGTAACTCACACCTTTATTTACGTTTCTTTAGTAGAGAGTACTCCGTATATGTTATGGTTTAATCGAATCGATTGAAGTATATGTTAGGAAAACGACGTTAATATGACTAGTCACATTTTAACTTAACCGGTCTGTTGACTCCGCTCTAAAGTGTTTGTTACGATCAAACGACTCATTTTCGCATTGATAGGTTGTAGTTTCACTAAGTATTTTAACTTGGACTTCAATTTTTTTGGTTGATCCTACAGTATTGGTAGCCTAGGAGTACACAACTCCAAGGCTTGTGTATCCAACATCAGTGTAACCAACTGCATGATCAAGTATTCGGACAATGGGGTTCGGATCAAGACGTGGCAAGGCGGGTCAGGATCCGTATCCGACGTGACCTTTGACAAGATCCGAATGGACACGGTCCGAAACCCGATTATGATAGACCAATACTATTGCCTATCCAAAAACTGTTCTAACCAAACATCAGCTGTATCTGTGACTAGTATCTCTTACTCTAACATCAAGGGTACCTACGACATCCGGAGCCCGCCCGTCCACCTAGCGTGCAGCGACTCCATGCCCTGCACCAACCTCACAATTTCGGGTTTGGAGCTCCAACCCGCCTCGACATCGAGTCCGATTTCGAGTTACAAACGGGGACCATTACAGGAGCCCTTTTGTTGGAATGCTTATGGGACTTTGGGTGCATTGACAAATCCACCAGTATATTGCTTGTTGGAGGGCTTACCACTAGGTGTACTAGGAGGTGATGTCAGCCAATGCTAGAGTCTTACTACCTCCGTTCCTTTTCATAGAGTAGTAACGTTTCATTTGAATATATAGGAGAATTTCAAATCGAACTTCTAACTCCTAAAAAGATCGGAGGAAGTATATGGCTATTAACTTAGAGTATACTTATTGTGTATAGGTATAGTATATATATCAAATTGTGGAAAAAGAGAAAATGTTACTCCACAATTGTCATAGAATTGTGCAAGTTACTGTTTATGCAGCAAAGTGTAATGCTAAATCCCAAATGTGAAGTATCATATGGATTATAAAAGTTTACCTTTGCTCTAGTAAGACTTTCAAGTTCTTGTCTCAGTTTACATATTTTCACAGGCACTGTGTTTCTCTTAACTACAATTATCGCATTTGTTGATTCACCAAGCACAGCTCTTACGAGATTTTAAGCGTTGAAACGGTTGTTATTGTGCTTTGAAATATACTTCGGTAGGAAACGTATAGATAATGTTTATGCGGAAACTTCCTAATTGTACCTGATTGGTTTTTTCGAAGTTAGAATAATGAAAAACCGGTAACTTGTCGATAAATAGATACCGTATAAAAATGGGCGAATGATAGGTTGAAAAAAAGATCCAAAAGTGGGATCAGTTTAAGGAAAAGACGCATGCGTAGAAGGTGACAAAGTTTTATGTAAAAGGACTCCTAATATTGTGGAACCAAAATACAGAAGGTCTTTGTCACGCATAAGCCAGAGACACCCTACTAGTCTACTACGACTAGCGTGAGCCGCATTTACATTTAATGCTAACCTTATGGTACACCATCCTTTTCCTCACAACGTCAACCACTAAACTTCCTAGTATAACATGTGCAAAGTAGCAAAACTCGAACTTTTAACCCGTCTTTTATAAGACGATCTCATTATTCTTGTTTTGAAGGGTGTGGAATGAAAGGTTGTGTTGAGCCTGGTTGTGGACGTCTCTGGCTCAGATACAGTGTTGCGGGGTCTCCTCGGTAACACGAGTATACCCCAACACGGCAACACTGGAGTAAGAACAAGTTCGGACTAAACTAGATGAAGCTACATTGAATGAACTAAGGTGAACAAACATTTACTACCTTCCCTTCAATCAGAATGCATCAGAGATTTTCGACACATATATATAGGGAATACTAGTGTCGCAAACTTTTGTGATCACTTTGAGAATAAAATCAGACGGTTTTATACAACAGTTTTTGAGTGAGGATACAGACACTTTTTCGACTCCTGGGCAGCAAGAAGATCTCAGGATTTCGCAGAATCGAGAACAAAAGAGCCCAAACTTTACATTTTCAAATATCGGACGGTTTATTCCAGCACATCCAAGACATACATTCTCCCTCGGCGTAATACATTTGCCAAATACAAACAATCATGCTTCGGACACGAGAGAACTTTAGGGAGAGACATTTTACATGAATGCTAGGGCAAGGATGCAAGTACCTCTAACAAGGAAGCTACAAACTGCATTTGAATCTTTTCTTCTATAGTTGAGAAGAGAGGCACATGTACAAATAGAGAAATAATCCCATTTTGCTCGGCAAACCAGAGTGAATGATAATATACATAGTTACACACAAAGCGGCCAGCATCATCAGATCTCATGACATCATAACCCTTTTGCTTCAAATCTGCTGTGATCTCATCAACGGGAAGTGAAGTCTGGGAAGAAAAAAAAGCTTTCAAGTTATATATGTTGCTTATTGATAAAGAAACAAATAAATCTAGTTCTAATATCTCGAGTCACAACTGTCACTCCCTCAGAAGACCATAAATAATAGTAAAAAGAAACTTGTCAGGCTAGTGAGAACATGATGCCGAAGTTACCAAAGTAGGACAGAGGCACAGAGCAGATGAGAAAAATCGAGAAAGAAGGTATATCATGTATCTTGTGTGCTAATGTATATAACTTATCGTTATACTGAGATACCCTAATAGACATTCAGCTTCACGAAAGGCATATTAACTTCTCCAGATAAAGTCCAGCAAATGTTTAGTGAAACACGGGATGCTGTCATTCCCTTTTTAGACCTGATTCTGTTTTTTTCTTTTTGGTACAATGGAGCAGGCGAGCCGCTAATATTGCGGGGGTGGGGATATGAGGATTCAAACCCGGGACAACCCCAGGTTGAGTTCCTAACAACTAGGTCAACCTTGATCCTCACCTTGTTCCGTTATTAAAATCACTACACATGTCTTCCACCAAATGCATAATGTACATAATGTAATGCTTGTTCTAGTAAGACCAAATTATGACTTGCATCACTTATGGAAGCTCATATATGAGTATGAGAAAGTATGAAATCTAATAGAATCTTGTTGTTCCTTATATGCGCAGGACTCTCGTTTTACGTATATCCCCAAGGAAAGAGTGCAGCTTTTCCATAGTGTACTGGTCATCTGGTGTTCTACACTTCTCAGTCACAAGGAACACACTCTCAAATGAGTGTTACCAGAAAGTAATTTGAATATGGCTTAAATACTAATACAGATGTACACAACTACACATCAATTCATCAACAAAGTCGCTTCACATGGACACTAACTCATAGTAGCCCAGATCATGTGAGTTTCCAGCATTCGTGCACACAGTAATAGAAGTACGATAAGAAAGCCAAATTACCTGTCTTATTCTAGAGATCTCTCCATCTGTGGGAATAATGTGAACTTTCTGCATGTAATAACAACAGATAGATTTAGGGACTTGAAAATAAAAATCAAGCTTAAAGGAAAGAGAACAATCAAAGGTAATGCTACAACCTGAGGTTTCCATCCCATCTCATCAGGGCAACGGAAAGTGGCTTCATTCACAGCTTGTTTCTCAACGGCAAATTGTGTGGCCCCACTGTTTACTCCTAAGTGCAACTGCAGAAATCATCCAAAAGTTCAGTACGCAGCACAGGACTTGATACAAGAACCTTAATGTATACTCTAGCTGCGTCTGAATCAATCATGCCATGGTTACTCCTTTGACAGGCAGCATGCTTTTTTTTTTTTTTTGGGTGTAATCAGCCTCCAGCATATGAAGTCTATCCTGCCTCCAGGATTTCCAACAGCATGGCTCATGAGCCAACTATAAACATAAAGCCTCTCTACGCCATCTAAAGCACTAAATTCAGTCATTTACCATTTAACCTTCTCCTAGGTGAAGGCTACAGCACTTCTCAAAGACCAAGATTCCAAACCATCAGACTGGCAGATCAAATAAACAGACACCAACTAGAATCATATTATTAGTCAGAATGAAAAAACGATGATATGGTTACAAAATGCTTCAAAACATAGTTTCCAATTATAAGACAGCAACAACAACTTGAAACCATCTACATACGCCATAAATCAAACGTACACTATGGACAACTCCTTAAGTTCTCACCATTATACAGAAACGGCAGAGAAGTACGAAAATGCAAGCAACTAGCTTGAAATAAAAGAACATCTGAGAAACCCTACAGAAAATAATCATATAAAAAGCAACTTACCCAGATAACTTTCCCAGAATTTGGCAATCCAGACCCCTTACTGCTAATTGCAGACTGCAGGGTCTGGTAAAGAGGAACAACGGCCCCATGTCCAGCCGTCTCAAGAATATTGCAACTCCCTAGAACCAACCCTTTTGGTGAGCCCTTATCCTCTACGTATTCTTTTAGATTGCGTACAATTGTCTCTGTTGGATTCTCCGAAACTCCATGAAACTTCTTAAAACCAGTCACATGAACAGTTACTGCTGATGGAGCAGGACCCTCTGACCCCATAATACCACGATTGAGATATTAATTGGTAAACTTTACACAACCAGAAAGCCTGCATCAAATTTAAACTTGACTTTGAGAACATGTCCAAATATGTTGGACCCAAAACATTCAATCCTTAGACTATAATTTTATTTATCATGAATTAGGCATGGATTCATGTTTGCAATAGTGCAACCAGTGACCTACTCTAGCTTACATCAGAATTCGAAACTGGAACTTAAGCACAAACATTTCCAAATAAATCGGAACAGAAGTATCCATATCTCAGACAAGTAATTATAAACATCAGCAAATTATAGACATAAACACATCATTAAATTAGTGCAGCAAGCGACCTACTCCTGAGAGATGATCTGAGCATTGATGCAGGAAATCACAAAACCTACAAAGGTCGACTCAGAAGAAGCAAACTAAACTCCTACAACTAGGGAAACAAAAGACTCAGATAAATATAAACAGAAAACGATCTAACGGACTGGCCGTTAGAGACACGAGTAAAGACATTCAAGGAGATTAGAAACCGCACTTACTTACACCACTCTATAATTTAATGATCAAATATTCAACCCAAATGGTAAGCTTTAGTTATAATCAAATATATAACCCTAAAAGCAGCACAAATGTTGGGAGGTCCCTGAGTTTTAGCGTGAGCAAGAAAAACTCAATACAAAGTGAAGAAAATGTGACAAGCTAACCGACAGTTAAACACACCTATAAACATGTTCCATCAGCAAAATAAGCATGACTAAAGAGTAACTAATTCGATCACCCCACCCCAGTGCCCCAACCGTTCCCATCACTACCGAGGTTGTGGAATCCTCGGATATCCTAACATTAACACACTAAAAAAAAATAACATTACCCCCCAGTGCCTCAAACGCTCCCGCCAATAGCGAGATTATGGGAGTCTGGGATGTCCAAACATCGATACACTAAAAAAACATTACTGATGACCCCAGTGCCTCAAAGAGTCAAAGGCTCCTGCCAATGACGAGGTATTACAAATTACCCCAGTGTCTCAAAGGCTCCCGCCAATAGCGAGGTAAAGGTCGAATGTACACAGCTTTACTACCTAATACACTGAAAAAAAGTACTCCATGGGCATACAGTATCCTTTTTTTTTCTTTTTTTTTTTAGGCATACAGTGTCTTAAAAATTCTTAATATTGTGAAACCTCTTCATCTCATAATTGGGAAATTATGCAGATTATCAAGCACTATAATTAGGAAATGATGCAAATTATCAAGTATCAAAAACAATAAACCTCTATAAACAAATCCAAATATATGCCAACCATTGAATTTTGATCAAAATTCAACACACAGTAATCATCAACATAATCACAAAAACAATCACTAATCTCAAATCTCCAAAATTAAACTAAAGTTAGAATCTTTACTGACGAAACTTGAAGAACACACCCAATTAAGTAAAACCCATTTCAAGATTAAGGTAAACAATAACATAACAATCAAACAGCAGGAAATTCAAATTCAATGATAATTACACAAAACCCAGAAATCAAACCTGCAAAAAGACCTGAACTTTGTTGAGAAAAAAAAAATATCAAAATTAAAGTAGAAAAAAGTGAGAACTGTGAATACCTGTATATATATTATTATTATTATTATAGCATGAAATGATGAAATGAGATAGAGTGAAATAATCAGACTAAAAAAGAGAAAAAAGATTATGATGAGATTGGATTATTATTATTATTATTATTATTATTATTATTAGAAGAAGAAGAAAAAAAAAAAAAAAAAGACAACAACCAGTCTTATCTGTTAGCAAGGTTTTGATTGATTTAAAATTAAATTATTTTATGAAAAAGATTCCCCAAAAAAAAAAAAAAAAATTGATGGGAAGGTAACAATCAGGAATATGAAAAGGGTGGTGAAATAATTAAAATAATTAGTGGGAAACGTGGGCGATTGGGTGAAAATGATGGTGGAGAAATTGGGTAGTGCAAATGTCACTTTCTCAAGTTTTTTCAATATATTGAAAGTCCTTTGAAATTTTTGTATGATTTGTGCTCTTGTTATTGTTATTTGTGGAGTCATTAGAGTGAGATTTGGTAATATAAATTTTACGAGTATAAAAAGTGGTTATTTGAGATGAGATTTGGTAAGTTGTAAGTGAAACTCTTTGTAAGGATATAACATCGATTAGGTGATATCAGTTCAGTTTTGGTGATAGCCATCATAGTAAATAAATGTTGTGTGTTGTACTTGTAACTTGATCACCACAACTACTCCACATTCAAAGAAGAAAAACATTATGCTAGCGAGAAATTTGGATTCGCTCGTTTCTACAATCATGTGTATTTGTTCCAACTTGAAATGTTAAAATCGTTAGCATCATGATATTATAAGAGGCAAATCCAAATTCAAAACCAGGACCACGCACCTACCGCGGATTCTTCGGGTATAAAATGGTATAAAAATGGAATTTCATACAAGTTCTAGAAAATCAAGTTTCCATTTTTTGATGGCTTGAAGTTGAATATAGTTATGGTCCTCAGCCTATGAAAGCAAGTGGGCTGTGGGCGTATATAAGAATTGAAATTAACATACGACTATACGAGTATGATTCTATGATGATAAACAACTTGCATGGCGTCGTCATCAGTTACATGCATGGTGCCTTGCCAATTGCACTACTAGTCTACTAGCCTTCGTCCGTTCTTCGTAAATATCATCTACTGATCCCGTTAACTAAAAGGAGGATCCACCATACTCACCGATAACCACAATATCTATTAGATCTAACACATAGTACGATATGAATGGCTAAATACCACACACTAGAACTTCTATACCTTTCAAAAAAAACAAAAACATTGCACCGTTTTATCGATTGTCAATTGCTTTTGGAGATGAAAAGCGATTTTTTAATATAAAACAAATCTGTACATTGGCAATTTGAGATGACAGTGCACTTCAATAATGAAACGTAAAGGGGACAAAATGGTACAATAATAACGAAACTGTATGATGGAGGAAATGAGAAAAAGACAGATAATGTTGGCAATTTCGGATCTTGTTTGATCTTGATCTTCGATGGAGTTGTTCAAACTTATCTTTTTTTTTTTTGGTAATTGTTATTGTTATGATTTTATTATTAGGTGAATTATGTCATCATAAAGTATGATTTGAGCTAATTAAACAACGTTTTCGGCACAAGCTTCTTCAATTATTAGCATATCTTGTCAAATATAAATAGTTCCATTTTTCAATTATTTGACATTTTTATAAAGTTCTTTTGGCCGATATTACTTCTTATACCACGACATGCTACAAATTATACGATGTCAGCTAGCCAAAATTTTTGGATAATAATGGAGGAATATAGTAGCGAATATAATGTTTAATCGGACTCGATAAATTTTGCAATTTGCAAACAAATCTACTATTATATTCGTGAAACTACTCTAAAAGGAGTAAGGACAATGATTTAAATTAAGACACGAGTCAAACAAACGAACACAAAGTAGTACAAGTATACGGAACTTACAAGGTTTACTACACACAACACGATGACGATCAGATAGTACCCTGAGAGAGGGGTTCTGGGTTTTAGACTTTTAGTACACCTGTCGAGAAGTGTTCTTGCCACTCTGTTCAGTGACGAAGTAAAATGCAAGTTTTTTTCATATCAATCTTAAATACAATTAAATAAATTATGTCATTACGCATTGATTAGGGTTTATAAAAGTTTAATTCTTTTGATTTTGATTCTGAAACCCAATTGTCCAGATGGGTTCATCAGCAATTTTTTCCCCAATTTTCCTCCCAAATTTGCCAAACTCGGCCACCAATTATATCTCGCAGCACTCTTGTAAGTTTCTTCTATCATAAGTATGTTTAATTTAAGGAAAATAAAAACTTGTTTTTTGCCTGAGATTTAGTTTATTTAATCTGGGTTTTTGCTAATTATTAAGTTCACTCATTATTTCATAGCCTTGATTATCTGATAGGTACCTGTGTGATGATGCGTAATCTGTAAGCATTGTATGTGTAATGTGTGTGTGATTTTGAAGCATAGTTAGATTATTTCAAGCTTGCTTAATGTGGGTTTTTCAAAGTTGAAAACTTTATGATGTATGTCACCAAAAATGTTCATGTCAATTGTCATCACCTGATCACCTGGTGGTCGATTGCTACGTTGGAAATGAATTGTTGAGACGTGCTGGTTTTCGCGGCAAAACTTGGGTCAGACGGTCCTATGGCTGGTGCAAAGTGATAATTTTACGGTTTTTTGTGGTGAAAAGCTACCCGTCGCCCATGTTTTAATATTATCGCCCAATATTTGTATAAGTTTTCCCAATTATAGCCTTACTTCTATAAGTTACACTTATCATAATTTCCTCCCAATTTTACATATGTCCTAAGATTTGGCAGCCATTAGTCCATTATTCACCCGTAAATCCCACCACCACTACAACCACCGCTACCACCACCCTGTAACTGATCTACTCCATTTTTGTAGTCAATGGTTGTCGGCACTGTGAGTGAATATCGTTGCAAGGTACTCGCTGTGAGTGTCTGCTACTATAGTACTATACATTAAGAGTTGGCTATGGTTGTCATGGTTGATCGATGTCCCGATGTGGGCATGTGGCAACATGAGTACATGACATATATATACTTGTATAGGAAATCACATGTGCTGTGAATGCAAAATTGCAAACTAGCGTTAAGGAGTTTAAATTAAATAAAAATGGGAATGGGGATCAGGGAGATGGGATTAGATTAGTTTTTTTGAATTTCATTTTGTTAAGGAGATAGAATTATACGGAGTATATAATTTAGGTGAGATATTGTTAATTGTTAATGGTTAAATAAGGGTATTTTGGGAATATAGTGGGCGATACTAGTAATAGGACGGGCGACAAATAACACCTCTCTTTTTGTGGTGGGGGGGGGGGGGGGGTTTCGAGTTCTGAATTTTGAAATTGATGCTTTAGTGTCTTGTCCTCATGTGGAGGTTGAGAGGGGAGGGAGTGAGGGACTGATGTGAAGGTGGATGCTTTAGTGTTCTTAGACTTCTTACTCTCAATCAGTTAATCATCCTATTAAGATGATTTTGGAGACATGCCGTTTTGTGTAATATCATCGCCGAACTGTAGAATTTGCCTGAATATAGACATTTGATGTTATTTGTGGTTATTTAATTATGGTGGAACACTTCTACGGCAATACAAATGCAGGAGCAGCCGAGCAGTTGTTGTAATTAGAGCCTAGGTCGTCATTGCTTACCGGAGTTACCACCTTATTACTTTAATTCTTGAAGTTGAGTGATTATAACTTGTTAGCCTGATTGCATTTTGTGTTTTGCTTAAAGAGATTCGTAATATTTTACTTTGCATATAATTATGAAGCTTTATAGAATGTCAAGTGATGTATTTAAGTAGGTACCCTTAAGTGTACAGTTCAAGCTATTCCTTTAATGGCATCAAAATGTATACATCAGTAGATACTTTCCAGTGCTCTATTCTTCTCTCCTTTTTTTTTTTTTTTTGGCGCATCCTCTTACTACCATTTGATTTGGAAGCTGAAGAAAGTGCCTGGCAAGTGTGTACAGAGTCCTTGCCATTATCAACAGCTAGTTCTCTTCCTTTGTCTGGGCGTATTATCAATTTTTGATGGAAGTTCTATGACTTAAAACTGTGGAATTGCAAGAATCAACATAAGAGCATACAACGGTAAATATGGACCAGGAAAGAAACTTAAATCATATGATGAAGTTGGCAAAAATGATAATTTGGCTGATTCATAAAGGATAATCTTCACGAGCGAGTTAAGATGAGATTCAAGTGAATCAGGTGCAAACTCTTTTGCCATTTTAATATAACTGCATGCCTGGACTGTCAGCTTCCATGCTGAGAAAAGGTTAGTAAATCACGAAAGTAGTGAAAGATCTGTAAGTAAAATATAGAAATGGTTGATGTGCTTTTCTCTTGGCCTTAGAGGTGTATGGAAACAAATTTCATTCGACTGTTATCCGGGCATTTCAGCTGTATAATGTTCGTAATAGTTTTAAGTCATGGAGATGTACTTGAGAAAACAAGTAAAATGCGATTCCTTCCTTGAGAGAAGCCCTACTAGTAATGCCCTGCTTGTTGCTCTCCCAAGCGCAGCTGCAAAGGGATCTTTGGACTTGATGCAATCACGTTCCTTTGACTCCTCTGTTCAGGAGACTGCAGCACCATTGCTCTGTATTGCTATCGTAGGAACCAACTTGTCTATGTAGATGTTCTGTGGTTAGTTTATGAACCATTATGAAGTCGTTAGTATATGTGTAATGCACAGGTACCAACTTGTCTATGTAGATGTTTATGTGTCTCAAAATTATCTCAGCCAACTCCTGACTTGAGTAATCTCATTCAGGTCTTTTATCTGAGAAACAGAATTTGCAGAGTTGACCAAGGCATCACTAAAACCCTTTTTATTTTAGGATTTTTTTTAGTCTGTGACTCTGTGCAGCATATCTGTCTTTAGTGCATAAATAAGTTCCATCAGATTAGGATTGGGCTAGGTACTCAGTAGCCAAATATTTGTCTGACTTACATTTAGCTAATTTCAGCCAAGGAGTTGGTTCGTCTTTTCTTATTGGCAAATTTAATATAAATAATCCAACATTTTGACGTAAAAATCCTACTTTAACCTCGGGCACATATTGGTGGCCTAGTTTTTCTGATAGTTATGGAGTCATCCGGGATATGGTCCATAGTCTTATGCTCCAGACTGTTGTATTTTTTGCGATGGAACCTCCCAATAAACCTTTATGATGAGGATATCTGAAATGAGAAGGTGCATGACCATTGTAGAATCTTACAGGACTAGAAGCAAAACTTCTGACTATATTAGCCCTCGGATTTTCTTGCAGGTCAAGATTCTGAGGTCAATTAGTAAATTGGAACAGAGTGATGTTATTCTCGGGCAGTACAAGGCAATGTCTGGAGATAACATTGACTGATTGACATATCCATGGCATCAATGACATCAATGACCCCTACTTTCTTGCAAGCGGCTTTATATATTTATTAACACGATGGGGTGTTCCATTAAGTGCCGGAACAGGACTAATCAAGGACAGGTATGATCTATTGGTTTATTGCTGTTTGATTGTATATTTTAGAGCATGTCTTCAAATGAGGTTTGAACGCACACGCTTAATCTTGACGGGTAACATGAGGTTAAGGAGCTTAAAAGACCTCGAAGCGAAGAACCCGGCCTCAAATTTATCAAGTGCTCCCAAATAATCCATCGTAATGTTTAAGGAAGATTTAGATACTTACGGAAAAAAGTAGCCGAAAAGGCAGAAATCAGACATAACGAAGGCTAAACCATGGTCATTGGCCCAAAAAATCTTTCGTACAAAAGCGAGTCAAATTTTTTTGTGGAAACTTCCAAGGGGTAATATTATTGGGTTTAACAGAATATTAGAGCCAAAATTCTATGATAGGTTCCCAACCAAAATAGGCAAAAAGCAGACGCTAACCACAAGTCACAACGTGTGTTCCAAGGGGCTTATAGAACTCCCCAAACACTGGAATCAGCCTTCTTATCCAACGAGGGTACTCCCAAAGTCGTACATGGTGAAATTTTGAGAACAATTTTTACCCCAAAATGGCTCTGGATAAAAAATGGCTCTTATCTTTTCTGTAAAATCTCCTACAGCTGATATTATGGCCTATCGCAAAAGATTAGAGCCAGCGACCTATTGTGGTCGAACAATTGGTAAAAAATGCTCGCTAAGATTAGAGCATAAGTCCCTAAGATGAGGCTTTCACTTTGGTAAAAGATAAATTTGCTTAAACTCTTATAGAGGCTAAACTTTTGGGAAGACTGGTCGAGTTTGGTTTGGTGCATATTACTTTATACTGATAATGGAGCAATAATACAGCTTTTATCTCTGAAATTATTCATTCATTTGTTAGGTTGGAACTGTACTAACCTACCCTTCAATTAGGACTGTAGTAGAAGTGCAACTTGGATATTTTTAACCTTCAGGGGACTCTGATGCAGAGTGGAAATACGTATACAATTCAATCATGTTCCTGGAAACATTTACAGGGAGCGTATGGGTCATGACTCATGACATTGACGTTGCGACCAATAAAAAGATCGAGATGTGCCTGATAAAGCTATCGTAATCAGAATGATTAACAAGGTTCCAGGCATAATTTTGCATCTGGATGCCCCATGACTGAACTTACTCTAAAGACAAGTGAGTATATTGTTGAGATCTCTTCCGCGTTTTAAAATTTACATTTATTACAGGGGATAAACCTAATGTTATGCCATTTGATGTCTTCTTTGTTTATCTCAAGGTATAATGTTGAGGTGCCTGATTCTTACAAGCACCTCATTCTCGCTGTTATTGATGGAGACAACCATTTGTTGTGAGGAGGGATGAGCTCGCGGCTGCGTTGAATATACCGACTCCAATCCACCAAGATATCGACAAAATCATATCTCCCCTGAATATTACGATCTTATAGAAGAGGCCCTGTTGGAGCATACTATCTCTGGGCAAAACATGGAGTTCAATCTACCCTTATGTAGAGGCACCGATTTCTACATAGTTCGAGCTGATTGTGGTCGCTTCCACGCACGGTTCCAAGTTCCAAATAGTGTAACATCGTTAAGCAAGACCTTGTGATGATGGTTCATTCTACTTACAACGAATGCGAAAATTAACAACTTCAGTAGGAATGTTAAGCCAAAGAAAAGTCCAGCAGCGACAAGTCCAAGGACATGCACAAAGGTACTCAACTCTTGTAAATTGTAATGTGTCGTGTTGAGATTTAATATCTGCATGAAAATGACATTGGTTCTCAGTATGTTTCACAAACAACAAAATGATGGAATAATGACATAGGGTTGCTAAGAGATCACAAGATGCTTGTCATTTCGTATGATATTTCGTATGCTGGAATAGTGACATAGTGTTGCATTTAGGGAGCCTCATTCTTTTGGAAGTTAAATGTGTGTAGAGCTTTGCCAATAGACAAATTGGCCTGTACCGAGGCCAGGGATCAAGTTCGTCTCAAGTTCGGGCTAGGCGACATTAAACTCGGACACAACTTGGATCTAGGCCTGTTCGTCAACATGTCTTTCCCCATACCCCGATGTTGAACCGGTCCTAGTTCGACGTTTGTTGACATCTACCTAATAACAATCGGTATATCGTATCCCGGGGGTACGTAGCTCTAGGTACCCCCGGTTCAAGTGGTATATAATGAGTGAAAATTGAAAATTAGTGATTGGAATCCAGGAAATAATGAGTGACAGTTGGGAAATAATGATTGAAATAAAGTTGTATATAATGATTGGAAATTCAGAAATAATAACCGAAAATAAATAATGACTATAATGTTATATATGAGTGAAAATCGGAATATAATGAGTGAAAATTGAGAAGTAATGCGTAAAAACTATCAAATATATAATGAGTGAAATTGAGAAATGATGAGTGAAAATTGTAAAATAATGCCTATAACTTGTGGTATATAATGAGTGAACAGTTAACCAGAAGGTACGTAGCTCTAAGTACCACCGGTACCTAATAATTTGTGACCTAATATGTACCGCCAAACACACCCTTAGTGGATCTTTTTTCCCATAAATAGAGATCATGTGAAATTATGTGGTATTTAGTGAGGTATGGTTGGTTTGTTGACAATATATTTGTAGATATCATAATCCATTTGGTTTCACACACACCTAATTGTTTTTTTTTTTGTTCAATTTCCAAGTGAATGCCATCCTCAAATTTTTTTTTTTTTGGTCTACATTTATTTATGAGATCAACTTTGTTTGTTATCTATTTATTTATTTATTTTACTTGTGAAGGCAACTTAATGGAATTCTCGAGCTCCGTACAGTTTACAACTATAATGCAAGAAAAGGGGACAATATATTCTCATTGAAGATACATTTTACTTGGACCAACATGGGGTTGACGAACTCAATTACGTAATGTGCATTATGTGCAACTTACAAAAATTAAAAATTAAAAATTAAAAAAAAAAAAAAAAAGAAGAGGAAACCCAAGTCATAAGGTTTGGTACATTTGGGTCATGGAGGTGACCAAAAGATGCCCGGTCAACATTATAATATTGGCAGGCTTTGTAAAGCTTAAGCATAAGAAATTACACTAATCCCATTTTATATTTGTAACGATTGAATTAATTGTCTGCATGTACTAACTAGTAACTACTAACTAATAACATTGTAAACTAAAGGATATTAATTGGTCAAATGTCTGTTCGGCAAAATATAGTTGATCGGCGTTATATTATCTAGGAGTCAATAAGCTATTTACGAGCACGGAGTTTCATGTTTAGTGGGTTTATGATCACTGATTTAGTGGAGTATATATTATTAATTACAGCTTGTTGCCGACCTCAAATCGTTTTGGGGATAAGTCTTGATTGTTGTTGTGATTAATTACATATTGCTTTGAATTCTAGAATTTTACTGCTTTTACTACCTTTCATAAAAAAATATGATACTCTAGAGTTTGTTTTTGGTAGAGTTGATAGAGATTACCAAAACAAGTAATAAGACAAAAAATAAAGAATTTTGAGGGTCACAAATAAATTGTTAAAAAAATTATTCTTGCCTTTTTAGGCAAACTCTACCAAGTAGAGTTTATTTTCAACTCTAGAGGATCCCAACACCCTCCATATATATGTTTTTTGTTTTTCGACGTAATAGTTCGACTCATATACTTTATAAGATATTGAGATGATGTCGTGTTTAATGATCTTCTAAGCATACAATATATCAGCAAAAGTGATATGTACCGCATAATAATAGAAAAATAGGAGAGTATTATTTTATTACTTGAATTGCATGTCCAAAATCGTCTAATCAACTTCATAGACTAGCAGTCTAGCACTAATATTTTATTAGGACAACATCAAGGGGGAAATCGCATACAACATTTCAATTATTTGTTAATTGCATGATTATGAATCATTGAAAGGACAGATGGCTAGCTAATCTATTGTTGTCGGTCAAAAGTTAAAGAGAAAATTAGGGCAAATAATACAGTAGTACATTTTCTACGAAAAATTAAGTACTCGTACTACATTTTTTTTACTTAAAAAAGAGAAAAGGAAAACCCATAAAAAGGCCCAAATCAAGGCAAAGGAACCAAAAATGAGCGACACGTAAGAAAAGAATCGTGATGGTGACGAGATCAGGTACATCTCATTTCAATCTGGGTGCGAACCTTACGTTTTCCCCATGACATCATCCACGATACTTGCCCACCTCTTTTTCACCCGACATCATCATCCTCCTCAAAAATCTTTGTTGACTATTCTACCCCTTCCTCTCAACCACATACCTCCTCTCTCTTGGCCCCCAAATCTTTTGGTACCCAAAGGGGTATCGTCGTCTTCTTATTCAGCTTATCGACCTATGTGAAAGTCAGAACGTTAATAGTTAGTAGTGAAATTGCGTTGTGAGATAAGTATGATGAGCGGACAAATACTTAAACTTGTCCACGCACCCCCGGTCTGCTGTAGTCAGCCTTACGGTGAAATCAGGAAGAAAATGTTGGATTGAGTTGAAATTTATTCTAAATTGTAATAATGTAACTACTTTTCCTATTTGTGTAAATTAAAGTTATGGTCTTTCGGAAATTTAGGGACGAGCCACCGTTTGAATAGACCATTCCTTAGCCCCAACCATTGAACTTGACCCTTTATATATTGATACGTCTTCCTCTACTTTTGACTAGTAAAACTAAAGGGTGGTATCGAAAACAAGTATATCAACCTTATTGGAGACGCCACCGAAAGAAAAGACCATAAATATTCACGAAGTCATACTTTACATATAAATAATACGGAGTAGTCAACATATACAAATCTCTTCCAAATATTTATAATCTCACTTTTATGTATTTATATTACACAATTTTATGGTTTTAAGTTAGTTAATCTGTCATCTTGTCAATTACGGAGTACTCTTTAAAAAACGCCCCCCTTCTCTTCCTCCTCTTGTTCATCCTCATTTCAATTTTAGCTTTTTCAAGAAGCTATTAAATAATCAAAAAAACCCATCCTTTTCTCCTCCCCTCTCCTTCCTCCCATTAGTGGGTTGTGTGCTGATGACATTGTTCATGGAGAGGGAGAGAAAGAAGAGGAGGATCAACTTAAACGATTACAACAACGACAACGACAGCGACAACGACGACGACGTAAAAATGGAGAAGTTCTTTGCGCTTATAAGAAGCGCAAAGGATATCCGAGATCAGCTCCTGGGTATTGAGCCAATCAGGGAGGAGAAAGAGAAACCCAAGGCGGCTGCTGCTGCTGCAGGAGTCAGGCTGCAGCAGGAAACAACAACAACACTTGTAGCAGAAGATTGTGAGAAAACTGATCTGATCATGGTGAATAGTGATACACCAGGTTGTTCTGGGAGATCAGGTGAAGATAATCATCATCATCATCATCATCATCATAATAATAATAACAAAACAACAGCAGATTATAGCAGTAATAATAATGTCAAAGGTGGTAACTTTCTGTTGGATCTTAACCTTTCTTTGTAAGTTATGGTAATTGCATTGGTAAAACATTAGATTTTTCATTTTTTTTTTCTTCACCTAATTTCTCAACAATAATAATTTTAGGTTATGTTACTTTTTACATCTGAGAATAAGTGAACAGCTGTTCAATTTTGTTGCAGCCACACATTTTACATCCCTTCTTTGGTGGGATGTATGATTATCTGCGATTTTGGGGTTCGAAACTCGTCTATATCAATTTGGGGTTTTTCTAGATGATAGAAACCCAGAAAACAAAAGATGCTAACTTGTTTATTACACAACAATTTTCTAGTACATTTGAGTATATTATTTAGAGAACGGAAATTTTGACCAAAGTATTGAATTATTACATACCATGTGGAGATGTGATTTTATTAAAGACTTTCCGTTTCTATGGGATGGCTTTTCGGCAGTTTAAAAGGGTTTTACTTTAGAACTTGAAACTGTCAAAAACATGCAACATTATCTGAATCACCATTCTCTCTTCCTCGTAAGATCGTATTATCCAAGTTTTTGTTTTCTCGATTGTGGAATCATGTTGGTCGTCTTTAGGATTGTATTACCCAAATTTTGCTTTGTCGATTGTCAAATTAGGTTCGTCGTATGTTAGCTCAGGCCTTGGACGCTCATTTAGACATGATTTTGGAACAGTTCTATCCTGCATTTCCATACAAACTCGGCGTACAGTTGTGCACAAAACCCTCTTGAAACAGAAGTGATAGAACAACACTTCTTTCTCAAGTATTGTGTCTCAGACTCTCCGTCCAGATGAACTGGAATTTAAGGAATTTACCCTTAAATTCGACAAGAGTACGAGTAATCAAATGACATCAATCACGCAATTAAGTGAAACTGTGTAAGCTGCAAGGTACAGACACTGATCACTTATGCAGTTAACATGCATAGCATGAGATGAGAAATGCTACACCAATCAGGTAATTAGCCTTCCCCTGTCAATCACCGCGACTGGCATATACTCGAGCAGATCCATTTTGAGCTATAGTAATACACCTGCATCGGCTGCATGAAAGATTGCTTTTAGGGTAGCTTGTATTATATTGAACCTGAAAAACCCAGCTGCAGAGGTCGGAAAGAGTTTCCTGATGTTCATAACCTGCGACAAGCAATGACTTTCACTACTGTAAGTTCCGTTTACAGGAGATGCTGTCAAAATTATGAACTGTGATTAGACATGTCTGATCATTTCAAGGTATTCCACTTATTTACGTATGAGACATGACGGGGAGCTTGAAAATCCTGGCCAATTTGAGTGAAGCACACACTGTTACTGACCTAGTCAAAAATATCTTTATCATAAAGACATGTTGGACAACCAACTTTAAGGTACAATTTGGAGTGATTGATAGACAGGCTAGTAGTGGTATATGGGTGATGGGTCCTTTTGAGATACACGTAGCATACTACGTAGAAATGACGTTAAGGGTCACTTGGAATCAGCCTCTCTAGATTACATGGATAAGCACAATTCTGTATGAGATAATGTTGTGGAAAAGTCTTTGGATCTTATGATCAAAATGAAGTTACCAAAGGAACAGGTGGCCGTTGATAGTTCTCCAATGTCATAATTTGTAAGAAGTTTGCTACCCACAACCCTGTGCCGTGGGTTAACGCAAGACATACCAGCAAAAGCGGATTTTGACAGTAGGATGATTAACCAGTATCCTAAACTTTGTTACAGAAAAAGGGTTAATAGAACTGTGTCCAGAAAATTTCTGATATCCTGTGACCCAATAGCCATAAAAAATAAGGTTATGGTCATAAAATGAAGACATAGCAGGGTAAACCAGGAGCTTGAAAATGATGCTAACAAATAAAATGGGAATATGACTTTCCTGTCTAAGCATCACTTGAAGATTTACACAATCATATTGAAAGTAACATCCCAAGTGAGATTATGATTAATTTGCAAAGATCATACCTTCATGCACAGCGCAAAAATTGTGTTGCAGGACATTCTCTTGCATTGCAGAGGTTATAACCACCAGACGCGAAGCTGGTATCAGTCAGAAACAGAAACTCAGGCCCTTGAGCTTCCCAGATGAGTTAAGATCATCAGGAAACTACATTTCTAAGACTCATATCCTCTATCTTGCTCTCAGAGAATTTTTGAATCAACAGTGATACAGGATGAACACTTGTATGCTGACAGTGCTCGATATCGATCATATGTTACTGCCACAGCTTTTATGATAATCTTATATTTTTATGATAATTGATAATCTTATCAGTAACTGCATTTCCGAAGGACTTTACTGCGCGCAACATAAAACAGGAGACTACAAGGATGAACCAGTACTCGGCACAGGAGCATTAACATTCTTCTCAGGCATCCGCTACCAACACTACTTGCTAGTATCTTATAACAAAAGCTTCATTGTTACAATTGGGATCTTATATCATGAACATTTGACTTATTTATGACAAAAGAAATCAAATGACAATTTAGGAGTGGAGTATTGCATAGAAAGTATTCTTTTGGCTATAATAGCATTTGCTGCTTCTGTGTAATGTATCCCATCCCATATCAAAGCCTTAGAACCATTGTCACAAGCCTGAGACCCAGGGTTCCCACAAGTCATCTTGATATTGTAATTGTATGGCGGCCCTCCTGCTCCGCAACACGCCATCAACGGACTAACAAACCCTGCACAGCAAGCATTAAAAACAAGCTTTAGTGAAGAACTTCGGAAGAACACCCAACAACATTACCCCAGTGCCTTACAGACATACCATATTTCGCGGCATTACTTATGATGTCGTATTTGATGGAGTATATGTCAACATGGACAAATGTGGCATCAGACATTTGAAGTTTCATCCCTTGGCACAGATGCAAAAGTGCTGAATTAAACAGCTGCGCCGCAGAGTTGTAACTTGAAATGCATCCAGAAGAATCAAGATCAGCCTGTGTAGGCTGTACTAGCCAGAGCTTCTGAGGTAGGCAACCTAATGGTCCAGTGTTGTGAATCCAGAATTTTCGCGCACCTTGATCATACAATGCCTATTCACATTTTTTTCGCGGTCAGTTGATATTCTAACTCACATGTGGAATGAACGTTAACAGGAAGTTTTTCAGGTTTTTACCTGAACAGCATCCTTGATTTCGGCTATAACAAGAGGGATTCTTTTGACGACTTGTGCATACGAAAGGTTCTTAGAGAATGAATCAGAAATGTCATTTTGGCCTATATCAATCATGTAAAGTGCATTTCTGAATGCTTGTTCATTCAACACCCCTTTCGACCCTGTTAAATGGTTGCGTAAATCAGAAATATTCGTGTAGGTACACAAGTGATCGAATGAATGAGACTAGTTAGTACCTTTAGCAGCAAGCTGAAGGGAACGGGCCTTGAAGTGAAGAAATTGCATGACCTGAACATTTAACGCAAATGGCAGATACTTAGGGAGCGTAGAGGAACCCACAACCGCGAAATTAGCCCCATTCCCGAAACTGTTCCCCAGTGGTTCCAGGTATGGGCTCAGGAAATGTGTGTTCAAGCTTTGACCTGCACAATACAAGCATGCAGCTGCAGGGTTAAGTTCACAGGTCACAGAAAGAAACCTTTTTCTATAGTATGGGCCGACTTAATGTTATGAGACGCAAATGCCAGTACAATGTAATTTAGATAGGCGGAGTTTCGAATACATGTCTGATGTCTAGAATACTTCAATCACAATACTTTACAAGTTTTACAGTATACATTATTGGTTGGTAGATTTGACGAATATGAGTACAAGTTTGATTGCTCGTGACATTCTGACAGTGGTGGAATGCAACCGTTATTTTGTCCAAACTCAGGTGACATATGATACAGTATTATCCAAAGCATTAATATCTGGCAAGGATCTAAATCTGAGACGGTGACATTAATCTTGTCTAGACAGATCAAAATTCCTGACTCTATCTGTATTGGATCGAAATCTCAAACAATATTACCGTTCACGATACACATTCAAAGGTCTTTACGTTCTATTCAAAGGTCTCTCACATATTCAAACTTCAAACGGACGGTAAAGAATTCAATGGAGTATTCAAGGAAACGAAAGGATGATCATTATTCATAGGTACTAATATAATACCTACATTCTATCTAACAACTCGAACAGAATTTTGCAAAGGTATAATTAAAGTGGCTAGTTTTCCGACTTTGGTCCATACTTCCGCATTATTTTTGAAGGTCACTATGACCACAAATCCACAAAGCTTTAATCTCAAGTATCACAAAGGAAAAAAGATAAGGGTCGGTATGAATTAATAGAACGTGACCTCGACCAAAAGTTTATGCTAATAATTTGCGCAAAAAAAAGTGGGTAGTTTAAAATGAACGACATGGGCAAAAATAATTTGTCAAACCAAATACCACATCACATTTGGCATATGTGTGAATCATCCTGAAAAAACGGATCAGCGTAACATCAAACGCGACAATAATTTACACCACATCGGCCCGTGCAAAACGTGACAGTCTTGGGAGACTATGTAACGGATAATACATTACTCCGTAATACTTACTCTACGTGTTAAAAATAGTAACGACGCGAAAAGTTACTCATACGTTAACGGTCCAAAAGAACGAACATAGTACGGGTACGAGAGAAAAGTGTTCAAGCAAGACTTACAAAGAAAATCAATAACAAGACGGCCATCTGAGAGTCTCCCAGTAGATTTACCGAAGAAAACCCGACCATTTGGCGGGTTAATGATATACCCGAGCCCGCCCGCAAGCCCACCCGTATCCGAATTTGAGTCCCCGAAGTTGAATATTACCGGAGCTCCGCCATCCCACTTCCCACTTACGCTCCCCACTAAATAATTATCTACTGTGTGTACTACAACAACCAATGAAATTAGGAGTGTGGAAAATCTCATCTTTTACGTTTTCTCGTATTCTTGAAGATGAAAAGATTTGCAGATTTTTTTTTTTTTTGAGTGAAATGTAGAAATAATAGTGGATAATTTTGGCGGGGTAGTATGTATGGGTTTATGATGGATGCTGATAAGTTACTAAATTAGTTCTGGTGGGTGTTCTCATTTATAAATGGTGGGGCAGCAACATTTCAGCATGTGTTTGTGGTCCCATGAGACGTCGCCATGTCGGTCTGTAAACTGGTCGAGCAATTTCTCTTACATAACCAAATCAAATGTTAAAAATTTAATAACGGAGGAAAAAGATGGATATCAAGTTATTCAAACCAATCCAGGTATTGATTGGATACATTAGACTTGAATCTCGTATGTACGAGGATTGGTAAATACTAGAGTACAATGTTGTTGTGTACAATGCCGTGTTTGTCAATTCTCCGAATGCAACGCAAATGTGTTCATACCATGACTTATGTGTTATGTTGCTCGGTTTTGAGGGGAGTTTTGACACAATTTTGCATTTTCTTTTGTTTCTAGACTGTAACAATGTTTTAATGTGATGTCCCAAAATACACAATGCTGGCCTAATTCTCCAGAACTGCCAATGGTGGTTCTGAGGGGGAAATGAAAAGTATTGTTGTCGAAGACGGTGTTAGTACTCAGAGGAAGCTGCTTCCATCACAACCATAATTACAGCAAGCAGAAGGCGAGGTTCCCGGCTCCTTATAGATCCGTGTTTTAAAACTGATCGTGTAGTCGTGTACACATGCTTATATCCCTGTACCTCCCAACGCAAGAACTGAAGTATATCTTTACTCGACGATTGGTTGTTCTCCTTCATACTCGGATATCACAATCAGTGAGTCTGTCATATCAAGACGGAGAGGCTCTGTTTTGGGGTTCGGATTTATGACCTGAAGGAGAATGAATTACACCACAGGTAATGAATTAAGAAACTGCAGATTGATATGGACTAGAGCGTGTTACAGCAAGTTTAAAGGCACATACATGTTTGTTGTTCTTCATGTAACCAATGGCAACTTCTTTTCTTAAACATGCTCTCTCGGACAGCTCATTGAACGAGAGGGTTTCCCCCTCTTTCATGTACAAGTCAATATCCTGAAAAAGAGTAATCGCGAAGGGAAATTTGTAAATGTCTGGAGTCAGGGAAAATCCCATACAGCTTAACTCATTCTATAAGCTCAGTAGACGAGATGATACATGCCAAAGAGCTTCACTAAGCAAGGACTCTAAAATCCAGACACGAGTACCCGACTAGAATGCCTGATAAGTTACAACGACAGCACAAAAATATTGAGGAATACAAGCACACTTTTCACATAGATTCTAGATACACTATCAGAGAGATCAACAGTCAATGCAGAATCAGAAACCAACACATAACCAGAGATGATTTACTGGTATGCATAAGTTATGTACAACAACAAGCGTGTCTCTGAAGAGGCTGCCGCCTGGGCAGGGCAACAATAGTTTAGATGTAAGCAGCCTCTACCCAACAATCAAATGATATAAAGGTTGTTTTTCCAATTACTACACATAATATTATGCCGAACAGTCCGCTAATTCAGAATATGTAAGACGCACAAACAGTTTTTTTGAGCCATTTTTATTTAAACCTTTCTACTCCAAAGTCAAAAGTGAATCGTTGTCCACACGAAACAATATCAAAAGGTAAGTATTTGTTTATCATATTGGTAACATTCTCCGAATCACCTAAACAGATCTTGGTAACTAAGCGATTTTGCAAGCCTTAAGTGTGTCTAGCATTAAATGCGTAGCTTCTAAAAAAACTTCAACAACTGAGCTTTGGCTTACATTCATAAGGCCATCATAATTTCTAACTGCCGCAAGAATACTACGGAGTATCACCAAGACATGGTTAGCCAGAATGGATCACTATTCAGAATGAACTTTTGCAACAAGCGTACCTTGATGTATATTTCATCACCCTCGGCATTCAGAATGTCTTTCCACACCTCGTTCAGTTCACTGTTCTCTGCAACTGAAAGCACAAAATGTATCTCTTGAATAAGTATATTGTAGATGTATGTGACAGATTAATCACTAACAATCTTACAAAGGGTAGAGTCAAACCATGAGCAGTAACCAAGCTCATCACTTCTTCAGCAGCAATATAAGTCAGTGATGGTTTAATTTTTGTGATCTGGTGATGTTCTTAAAGGTAAGCAAACTTGAAAACCAAAATCAATCTATAGCGAGAAATTAGGTAGAGGCTTCTGTGAATAAAGTATTACTTGTTTTCCAAGTTTTGAGTCAACAATTTCTGCTACGAGATTCTGCACCTGAAAGCCCAAAAAGTCAGCACAAATGCAATGCCAATTTAACACAATTTGGCATAAAAGGCGCCTCCACTATCAAATCAGAGTAAAAGGGAGGAGCTTTTGTCTTGGGATTTGAGTTCTTTCCTAAGACGACATCAATTAAAGGGTTGTCAGAGAGAATAGATCGAGTTATTTAAGAGGGCAGAGCAGAGGGTACAACATCTTGACAAGGTTTCATACCTTCACTCCCAGTCGGTTGCATATATTTTCCGCCAAAAGAAGAGAAAACACAGAGTGCTTGTCTGCCCTGGATGATTCTGAAGCAAACATAATAAATGCAATGCTCACTCGATCAACTTACTCCATAAATATTGAATTTTTACCTCCAAGTATCAACTCTTTATTGGATATGACTACAACTGAGAATGGAATCTCTTCATCTTTTTTCATATTAGTTTGACTTCTCAGTATGGCTTCCTTCAATGTATCATAGTCCATGGGGTTTCCTACCTGTGAAAAAGAAGGTAGACAGAGAGAGATGTAGAAAAAGGGAGAAGCTTCAAAGCTCGAACACAATGCAGGTAAACTTCATTGGAAAGACTATTTTCAGAATAAGATGATTACCATGTGGGATACATGTATGTGCTCCAGAGGCCCTAGACCAACGAGTAAACTTTTCCTCTCCTCTAAAGGTACGTCAGATAATATTTCCTGTAATTAAGAGGAAAGTCAGGCTGGAAGTCTATTGTCAATGTCATCAGCTTTAGACTGAGACTTTCCACAATATAACTTGAACATAATTACAATTCTGCACTACCCAGGCCCGTGAGCCTTACAGTATATGGCTAATGAATGATTGGGAAAATGATTATATTTGCACAAAATCAATTGACCCGCTAGACAACAAGTCTGATATTTCACTTATTTGACACATACTTCGCCACCATTTCGCACTTTGATGAACTGTAATACTCCCAGATTTTAAGGCACAGTCTACTCTTCTTGACTTCTAGTAACTACTACCATATAACAAGCTATTTGAAGCCATTTACCATCATTAGCTTATAAACAGAGTTTCTCAGACCTCCGTCCCAAATAAAGTCTTTTAAATGCACATAATTTCTACTTTTCTAGCATAGGTTGATGCCAAGAAGGTGAAATATAATGTTATGTAAAAATATAGGATGGCAGTGTACAACAACCAAGCCTTATTCCCAAAATAATTGGGGTCGGTTAACATGAATAGTCATCTGGTAACCGTCTTGTGTATGCCATAAAATTTCAAAAAACATTGTCGACCATTTACAAATATTGGAATACCCGGAAAAAAAAAAGGAATATAAGATGGAAAGCTAAAATCCTAAGTATCACATCAATTCCAGATGGGGTTATGAATTGACATTCTTAGGTGCAGGGAAATCCAAATATTAGGGTTGCAAAGGGAAACCTCTGAAAATATATATCAAGCTTTAGGTAATGTACTAACTTCCAACCTTTCAACATTCTACAAGACTATAATTAAACTACAGCACCACATATAGTAATATAAATTTAGCGTACCAATGTACTTCCTGGTCCAAGATAAGAGTCATATTCTTTAATCATTTCTGCAACATTTGGGCGCCAACCTACCAGCAGTACATTCTCTTTTGGCCCTACAGTCCACTCTGATGTCTGCAAAGACAAAAACAGACCCAGAATCATTTTGATTGCGGTTTCCTTTTAAAGCGGGTAAATTATCTTAGCATGCCGTGATAAAACACACCTTTGAACGGCGTCCAGACGGGCGACGTTTCTGAGTATTTTCCTGGCGGAGTTTTTGTATCGCAATCCTATGTTTGGCACGATCATCTTTCAATACAAAATTTTCTTGATTTTGGCTCTCCTTTGTGCCTTCGTCAACAGCCTTTGTGTAGGGAAGTTGCGGTTTCTCTCTCCCATATAGAGGACCAATGAATAAAACCTACAACATTAAATTTGGGTGTCAAGAGAAACATTTAAATGCTTTCTTAATTCTTGAGGCAACAATGAGCTACACAGGCGGGCTATACTGTGAACTTCTGAAAGATGATGACAATGTCGTGAATGACTTTAATAATGCGAGTGGTGGCAATGGGCAAAGTTCATTGGTAGACACACTTTGGTATGTTTTCCCGGTTGCCATAAGTAGGTTCTCATTACAATGATGGATGCTCGGGTTATATGCCATATAGGCTGCAAGATGAGGTCAGTGACAGCCTAACTCTAGGCAAGTTAGTCGGCCGGTCATGTGTGTGGGCAGAAATGGGAGAGTATTATTCAACAGAATATTATTATGGAACATTCTATATTACCAAATTTTGGTCGAAAGTATGTTGGTTCAAATATTAAGCGGCACAAAGGTAGTGGTAGTAACCCAAAACTTTACCACCCTAATACAAACCTTGCTAGAATTAATTCTAAGCATATGAACATCCTGTTTATTCTTGTCTGATTTTTAATTTGGGGCATCGACATCCATGCTCTTAGCACCTCAAGTGGCTTAGGATTGAAAATTCGAAAGCTAGGTCGAGGATAAATTTGCAGTGGCTAATGGAGAATCTAAAGTACAGAAAAGTAAGTACAGTTCTGTAAGAGGTACATACTTTGTCAGTGTCCTTCAAAACCTCGTCGTCATTTGGATGGAAAATTGCTTTCCCTTCTCGGTAAAGCCCACAAACGACCACCTGAAAAGAACAAAAAATCAGATAAGTAAAATCATAACGAATTATTGACTTAGCTGAAACGAAAACTGGAAGTGGTTAACGTGTAGGCTAATAAGAAAGTTGTGGATTAGAGCTTAAACTGCCACAAAAAATCGTTTTCAGGATATGATTACCTCTTGCAACCCACGTCTCAATTGCGAGTACTTTAGGTTGTTTACGTTAGGGAAATTGCAGAGACTAAATACATTTTCTGCAATGAGAAACAGATATGGATGAATAACTTAGGAAAGGACAATTTAGAATATCCATCTAAAACCTGAAAGTCACAACCGCAGTAGCTAGCATTTGTGTGTGTAGAACTAGAAGACTAGGACATACTTCTGTAATTGAGCAAGTGCCTGTAAATCTTGAGGAGCCCCTTCTGCCGTGAACATTGAACAAACAATTTGGAAGAGACATTTTCCACTGGCTCTACTTTGAGTCCAGATATTGACTTCAGTAGCTCACACGTACTAGGGTTAGAAACCTGGGATTAGTATCAGAAACCATGAGCATTCACATTGTAAAGACTTCCTGAAATGTATGGACCATGGAACTATGTGCTAGTTGCATCGCCAAGTTCTATATATACCGACACAATTATTCAAGATGATACCTCAACAATGGTAGGTACAGATGCCATTTCTGAAAGTGGTTGTAATGCCAGCGTTGATAAAAATGCATCTGTATCGACTTCATACCTATTTAATGAGAATTGTCAACCACATGTTGAACATGTTATGAGAAATTAAAGAAGAAAGTCTATCATGGTTTGACAAAAGGTCAATACAGTTGAAGGAAATAATCATGTATCAGTTAGAAATAAGCGACATAGTAGACATTGTTCTCCCATAACATTTGGAATCTATCTCACCCAATAACATTTATCAAATTATAATCGCTAGAAAGGGGCTAAGGGCTTGCTTGGATTGGGAGTAATTATTAGGTGGGTAATAGGGGCTATAACAAGGGAAAACGGGAGACAATGTGATGGTGGAGAGAAGAAATAAGAGGAGGAGGAGGAATCATTACTCCCATATGGGAGTAATGCATTACCCTAGGGGGGAGGGGAGTAATGCATTTCCCCCATATGGGGGTAATAGTTCCCCCTTTACCCCTTCTTTCCTCCCTCTACCACCACCATTTCTACCATTTTTGCCTTGCTTTAGCCTTCATTACCCCCCTAATGATTACTCCCAATCCAAGCAAGCCCTAAGTCTATAAGAAACGCCACATCTGAATTCACTATCAGCAGTATCGAACAGGTGAAGGACATTTGGGCTTAAAGTAACCATGTGAACTTTACCTATCTCCTTTTGTCGGCAGTATAATTACTGCACGAGCCTTATTCGCAGCAGCTCTCTCAAATGATTTTGTCAGGCTGAGACTGCAGCTGTTTCATGATGAAGTTCAAGGTAAGTTTCTATAAAGGCTTTAGGTATATATACTTATGCTTGATGAGGAAAGTGCAGATGTAAAAATGAAATAGGAAAAGACATTTTGATAAATTAGTGTCACACCAGTAAGGAAGTTCTAACTTGAAAACATGACAACTGAATTCTTTCACATTATCTTCTCACTACGTATTAATCAAGTCTTTTATTGCAAATTTACAGTCAGTGATGGATTCCAATTCTCTATAGCAACATTTGTAGAGGATATCTATTCGACCACGACAACTAAGGACGTCAAAACTACACTTTTTGTTCATTCCAACACATAACCTCTTATATGACATGAAACACACAAAAAACAAAAACAATGTAACTCTTTCCCATGCCATTCTCATTACCAACAGCTGTCCCTCGCTTTCTCTACTCCTACCATCCCCTGCACCATCTCATCAATCTTACCTCCAATTCACCGATCACCACATTTCTCTCACATGACTACCCATCCACCATATTGTCTCCTATCCCTACCTCAACAACCTCCCTTGCCAGCAAATCTGCACATGTCTCCTCTTTCAGTCATCCAACTCACAGCCACGCTGCCTGTCACCGTCCTACTCTTCCTCCCTACCCTCAGCTTGCCTCACATCTCAACTCATGATGGTCCCCACTATGTACATTATCCCCTTGAACCACTCCAACTCATCCCTTCACCGGGTGCTTAGAACAGACACTTGTTCAGCTCAAAGCTCAGCCACCATTGACCAAAAAGAGCAGCATCTATGTGAAAATGTGGAGAAAAGGTAACAGAAGTTGCAATTTTTCACATTTATTTTAATTTCTTTGGTGTGAAGTAAATTAAAGGAGCACTTCGAGCCAACTGATTGCGCACACATTCAGTGAACTCACAGCTTTTGAGTTCTGAGATAATCCCCTAGTATGAGGAGCATGTCTAGTGATACTGTACAGAAATAGCCAAGTCAATAACAACACTACCTTTTTGTTACTATATCAATATGTTTGAAATCTTTAGCTATATTTTCAGCAATTCTATCAATCTGCTTCCTTGGCAGGTCAGAAAGAAGAAGAATTCGCTGCCTCCTACAGAAATTATGCAACACAAATAAGTTAAACAATTTAGGAATACCAAGGAAAACACAAAAAAGTTACTCAACATCAACATCTTTACCCCAGTGCCTTAAGGCTCCAGCCATAAGGCGGGGTAAGGGGGGGTCGGACGTACGCAAGCCTTACCCCTATTGAAACATAGAGAGGCTGCGCAAGGATGACCGAAAATGAAAATTGCTTCGAGAATCGCATCGACTGGCTACTACTTCATAAAATTAGAAGCACAGACAGTTTAATGAGCCATTTTGCTTTATTCCATTATATCCCAAAGGCAAAAAAATAATTACTTTTTGGTTCCATTTGAAATGGAAAAAAAAAAACAATAACGTTACACAAAAAAAGCAAAATTACCTATCATGAGCTGTGCCCAAGCGGATTGCAAACTCATGATACTTATTTAACTGCTTAAGAATGAAGGTCAGATGACTGTTGACTCCACAGATGATTATATGATCAGTCTCCAAGACTTGCATTTGTGCACCCTCCCGTAGCCTTTGCATATTATTCTGGTGATGTCCAATGCAGAACACTTAATATCCACAGAAATCAATAAGGCATCAATTTCCAGTCATAAAAAGTACAGTATTACATATAACCCCTTGGGAACTATCTCACTGAACTTACTCTGAACTGCTCTGTCATAGTGCTCAATAAGCGAGAGTAAAATAATATGCCCCATATAGCAAGAATAAAGCCAACAACCCGTTCAGTACGTGTTCTCAGCTGCAAGTGACAACGAAATAGGTAAAGTTACTATGTCTGAAACCAATAAAAAAAGTTAATAGCTAGCTACTACAGCAAGCAAAGACCATATTAGTATAACAAGAAACTTTGCCAGAAAGTTCATGATAACATCGTTTTCACACTCTTAAATGGGTTGATGAGGAACAAAGACAAGCCCACGCCTCCCAGAAGCAATCCTCTATAGACTGTGAATTACCCCTGTGTATAAGACAGAAAATATGACATCCCAAGTCAGCAAAATAGCGCAAAAGGCTCTTTAGGGTTCAAAAAACTAATTACCAGCCAGTGGAGCGTTGCATCCATCACATTTACAGGAAGCATGTGACGAGAAAAAAGACATAAATTGCAAATTGGAGGCTTCTCTATTGACACAAAAAAATGCTAGAGCAATTCAGACGGACGAAGTACTACTCGTGGTATCAGAAAAAAGTAAAGAGGGAGGCACCTGAACTTATAGAAGATGAAACCACCAATCATTACAAATGAGAAGCATGCCACAATGAGGACCAATAAAAGCCTGCACATAATCCAACCAAATTTTAGCCATAACAACATAATTATTACTACTGCAGAACTAAAAGGTAATGATTAGCAGCAGTGGGTAAATTGTAACCCCTTTGATTAGAATCAAAAGGAACAACAAAGGGCAGCCCAGTGCACATTGGCGTCCTCACAAAGCGAGGATCCGGGGAAGGGTCACACCACAAGGGTGTATAGGGGGCAAGCCTTCCCTTGTCATTTTGGACAAAAGGTTGCTCCCAGGACTTGAACCAGTAACATATCGATCACGAAGCAACACCTTAACCCGTGCGCCAAGGCTCCCCTTCAGAATCAAAAGGAACAACACTTGCTAGAAAAAAAATGGGTAATTTTTCATTTTCTAGTATTTTATACAGAAAAGTATAACATGTGAAAGCTCTCCTTGCATTTTGGAGACCTTAGACTAAGTAAATAGTAAAGAAACCTCAACTGCACATATATACTGCGGAATCCAATCTAAAATTGAACACATTACATGACATTTGATGTGAAACCATATTTACATGAAGAATTGAAGACATTGACAAAAAATGCAGCAGAAGTTAGCAGAACAGGAATCTATTGTCAGTACCAAAAAAAAAAAAACAAAACAGGAATCTATTGTTTGGATCGTAGTTGCAGCATATTTATACAGACATTCACGATACTTGTGTATAGAAGAAAGAACAGCAAGGATGGTACATAGTGGGTCAGTAAGACTCACAAAACAAGCCGACAAACCAAGGGCCTTCACTAGCTTCAACAATAGAATCCACCAACACAGGTAGCTTTCCAGCACAATATATATGAACGCCTAAATACCCCCAACTGCCTCTACAATAGCTACTAAGTCAAGGAAAGGGATTAGGATTAGGACTTTACAGAGAGACTAACCCATTAGATAACTTCCAGTACAGGTAAGTAGAGAAATACAGAAATAACAAGGTAAATTAAAAGTAGAACACTGGAATTTAACATTAGACCATACTAACAGTTCTACCAATGTAATTCCACTCACGTTGCAACATTTCTTTCCACTTGCATATTGAACAGATAAATCATTCGTGAAAAACCCCACCGGAGATCTGTAACTGAAGGCATAGAAACATCCAGCTTCAGAGGTGTAGGATTATTTAGGGAGCTAGACAGCGAAGCAAACGACAGGTTTGTGGACCCAAACGCTTGTGATAGAAAGGCTTGCAAATGAGTGAATAGTTTCAGCAATGAACTGGTCACAGTCAGATGAGTCAGTCGATGGAAAATAAATGATGCAAGTGGCAAGTGATACACAGTGGCTCGCTGACCCTGCACATAAAGAGAACAAGTCAAACTCTGTGATACTGACAACTTCCATATTACCAAAACCTAAATGTAGCTAACATAGATCATTTAACAACAACAACATGATCTTTACCTCAGTGCCATAAAGGCACCCGCCATAAGGCGGAGTAAAGTGGGCTCGGATGCACGCAAGTCTAACCCCTATTGAAACATAGAGAGGCTGCGCACGGATGACCAAAATGAAAATTGCTTTGAGAATCGCACAGATGACATAGATCATTCTATAGAATAATAATATTTGAGTCAGGAAATTCGAGAACGTAATCATTGTTGTATAGAAGGAATGCAAAAGTTTAGAAAAGTAACAGATATGGAGTCTACTGCAGAAAGTTCTCATGCGGTGAACTGATGATGCATTTCCCCATTTTTTGTATCTTTTCTACTATAAAGTACAGGTCTACATCTTGATTCTTATGTCAACTAGTCTAGAAGGATATCATGATGTTATGCACATACTAGGTTTTACTTTTTGGGGGAGGGGGGTGGAGGAGGTTATCGTTATCTTTATCAATTATCATTCCCAGAAGTTGACAGTTATGGTAGTTGTGGTTTTTTGCACAAAGAGTTCATTACTTTTCAAATTTTAAGAAACCTTAATTTCAGAAATATTATATATACACTAGATACAAAAAACAACAGCATGCACATTTCCACTTTTAAGAGACCTTACAGCAGTCTGGTGTACAAGAACTTTAAAGCATCAAACTGGAATGTCTTTGTCTTAGGGAAAAATAAAAATCTCAATAGCAGCAGATAAATTCAATCACACTACCATCAAAGGAAAAATAGAACAGATAGAAACGCGAATATGATAATTAGCATTTTGAAAGAAAATAACAAGCAAAGAATGAAATCATCAACCATGAAAGTGTATTTTGAGAGTTAGATGTCCATACAACACAACAAACCCTAATAAAAAAGGAGGTTAAAAAAAAAAAAAAAGAGAATCCTGGGAGAGATATAGAATGTATGGGATGAGGAAAGCAGAGAGAGAGAGAGAAACAGCGAACGCCCACAATGACATACTTTTCGGTGGACACAATTGACAGCCTTACCTCAAGAGTATCTGTAAGTACCAATCTTGAGTTTGAACCTTTCTCTTCCTCTACAAAATCCGAATTACAATCTAGCTTCTCCATAGCTTTTCTCGTACCACAGAAAATCCACTTTCCTAGGAAAAGGCATGGCCTATTACATAAAAAAGATGACATAACAGTTTAAAGGTGCATCTATCCTATTACAACGAAGAAAACTTGAGACAAGAAATGGATGCTTCTAAAAATAGCACTAGGATGCGAGCATTAGCAAATCACATTGGTAAGCCTGTTGCCGGCCTTTCAACATGCAATCTTAACATATAAATCATATATCGTGGACCACATTGATTCACCAACTCTGCAAGCCCTTAAGCTCAAGTATAAAAAGAGCAACAAGACTCTCGACAATGCATCATATTTCTTCAGATGTATAATAATTTAGTTATGATAAGATAAAATGAAATGAAATGGCAATAAGATTAAAATTGACACGCCATCTAGTGAGACACTAGGATAAAGACATTTGTTTTAGGGTTTCAGAGACAATTAGGATAAGCATTCTGCCAATCATGTGCTAGAAGCTCCGATCCACTGAAGCTTTTATGTACACATATAGACATAATTTTTGCCTCCACCTCATAACATTAAAGTTGCAACACGAACATGTTACATTCTACACAAATTTGATGATGAACATATGAGAGTCTAAGATCATGTACTCTCAGAGTCCTATGCCAAGGCTTAGTAGCATATGTGCAATTCAACTAGAATCAGTATCAATTGTTCCTCTCTTTCCCCTTTTTTTCTTTTTGCGCATATACAGAGCCAATAAAAATGAAAAAACAACTACGAACATAAAATAACCACATCAATAGTAACCATCCTACATCCTCGAACACCACTATAAGCTTTACAACTCTATCAACTTCTTTTTTTACCATTAAAGTTTCAGCTTTTTGCCAGGTCACTTTCCCATAGCAGCAAATCAACCAACCTTGCCATTATTCTCCTTACTCAGCTTAACGATCTGGACAATGTTTTCTTCGGTTTTTAAATGGTTGCCCAATCCATTCCATCAATTTTTGGGGGGATTGGAAACGGAATCCTTATCCACTCCCTTGTGTTCGTTTTCAGGGTTTTTTTCTTTTTTTTTTTGCAATCCCTTTCCCAATCCCCAAAAATGAAGCCCACCTAAAATCTAAGGTAACAATTTGAATCCTCCCCCCCCCATCATTTTGTCTCTCCTCCCTTCCTCTCTCTCCTCCCACACCCCAACCTCACCAAACCAACATTGAAAAAGAATGAAACTTGTCTCCACTCCCTTTCCATTATTATTTCCAATTCGTTTCCATTCCGAAATGTGAACCAAACGCCCCCTTAAACATTACTTCGTCAACTTACCAACAACCCTACCCTAATCCCGAACAGAGAATTTATACTCATATAATAGCCACGATGCTCATGGGGAATACAAATGAAAGAACGACTCGCAAAACTTAGATATGTCAATTCAATCTAGCTTTAGGTAGCCAAAGCAATCCCTTCAACTTCACGGAACAAAACTCGACACACAATTGAAACTCACCTTGATTGTCTACTTCCTTACACGAGACTAAAGACGAATTATCCGTCCATATGTACCGATTATACAAAGTGTTCCTGAAATACATCATCAAGTTTAAATACATGACCTTTCACACATTAACTCTTCCTTAATAATATACTCCCTAGTTTTACTCGATAGTTAACGGTTTGACTTTCACAAATGTCGAGATCATACTTTGACCATCAATATCGATATTCACATTTTACTTCCCGTCTTACACACATTTTCATCCAACTTCATCAAATGTTTCCGTTTATAGTAAGTAGACAAAAACAAAATCACCTAATTTACATGCTATTTCAAGTAAAATCTCTATACACTTTAAAACTAATATATGAATTAAAACTTAAAAAGTTCAAATTTGTCTGATATGGACTAAAAATTAAAAAATTAAAAACAATAAAGGAAAGATGAAATTCGACCTGAAGGAGAGTTGACGGAAAGTAACGGAACTCCGACGACGGCCGACGGAAAGCCGTCGAGATGACGACAAGTGCGACGCCGTGAACAGAGCCGTCGCCGGCAGCGAAATCGCCGGAGAATTAGCCATATATTTTTTTCCGGCGGAGTTGGAGAGAAAGAGAGAGTAATTAGTAAGTTAAGAGTCAATTAAACCGAGAATACATATATATAGTGATGACGAATTGAGGATGATGAGAGCAATACATGTGCAAAGAAAATAAAAACCGAGTAATACGGATTAAGATTGGCCTAATGGTTAAGACGTGCGGCCCTGTTCGACAACACATTAATAAGTAGAAAGTAGCATTTTGATCGAGTAGAACTGCTACTTTACCTGTGTGGCTGACATTTTGAAAGTAACATTTTAGGCAGTAGTTGCCATTTTAGGTAGCATTTGAGAAATGTTTCCCAAAGTAGCATTTTGAGTAAAAAAAAACTAGCATTTATATTTTATTTTTCTATATACTATATAGTTTTTATAAACTCAACAGCTATTTCTACCGAACACGTCTAACATTAACTGCTACTTTTAGAGCTAACGGCTACCTACTACCTACTATTAAAAGTAGCTACCTGCTACTCGGACCGCTATCTGCTACTCAAATAGCTAGTGCACCCGAACAAAGCTGTAGACTCGATCACAAGTTGTTTTGCGAACGAAACAAACTAGTACTGCAGTGGAAGAGTACGAAATTTTGTCAATTTGGGAAAAAGGCGAATAATTGAAGTGAACTAAGTACTGGATTTTTTGGTATGTGTCTGGAATTTATTTTGATTGAAAGTGGACCATGAGTCCATGAGACAACAAAAATCTAGTGATGAGTTAATAATTTTAAGGTGAATCATGGAAAAGGTTAAGAATTGAGATTTCCGATAGTGAAAGATTGAGTGCTTTGTTCTTATCGTTGTTCGTGTTGCACAATTTCGGGAATCTCATTCATATGGGTAGATTTTGGTTCTATCGAATTCGACAAACTTGTGTGGTGAAGTCGGCATCGACTCATCGAATAATGCTTATACGATATTCACTCGAGCACAAAAAGTATGGTGTTACAAATTAATATTTGAGTTGGGTATAACATTAACTTCGCACGAATCTAACATTCTGCTGCGGTGTTCAAAAATTGTATTTGAGTTGACTATTACATTGACTTTGCATGGTTACAAAAGATACTAAGATACCCTACGGTATAATGGAACGAGCATTCAGTTGACTCATACAATCATGCTCGTATTCCCTCTGTCGTCCCACATTAAACTTCTTTCTTCGTTTGAAATCCTCTCGCATATACTCCGTATACTGCTATTTTTCGCATCTGATTTGATTTGATTTGAATGAACTTGATTTGATTTGATCTGAACTGAATTTATTGATAAATTAATAGCATTTAGACGAATTAATAACTAGACTAAAACTACATTGATTTATTATTATTTGGATAATTCTGATAGCCGACCCCAATAAATTTGGGAATAAGGCTTGGATGTTGTTGTTGGGAATAATTCGGATCTGACTTGATATGATTTGAATGAAACTGACCCAATTTGAAAACATTGTTTAATAAGTTGGATCATACGGGGCCTATTATACTTTATATTGTTACGTCAATGCAATTAAGTTATTACAACAGATAATAATTTTTGATCTCACGTAAAAAGAAAAAAATCATTTTTTTCCCGAGAGATGCATGATCACTCTTAATGAGAGAGTGATAATGGACACTCAAGCTTTCATAGTAAATGAAAAGAAAGAAAGAAATTACTCTGTAAGACTTTGTGCTGATCGATCTGACCTCACCTTCCAGTGGCGTACGAGCTTGTCCCTAGGGCTAGTGATGACAAATTTGAACGAAAATAAGCAAGAAGTGAATTGCTTAAACTCAACTAACGTAAAAAAAATCAGATCGTATGTCATTTCTTACAAGACTATCTATAATATATGATACTGTGTGATGCCCATCAAACACCCTTGTTACGTGGATATAAGCTGATGATAAGCTAATAAGGATTAGAAGGAATATCTCAAACAATAACCAGCCGCACATTATATTATGTCCTTTGGATAGTATAGACTATGAAGTTGTATTAATTATAAACGTGTCGGCAATGATACCAGGTACTTCCTCTATTCCTTTAGACGTTAGTTAATTAATAACTACAGTAGAAATGAATTAATATTAAAGATGAATAAAGCATTTGCTCGGAGTGATTGTAGGCAAAATTGATATCTACTCCACTACTCCGTATAATAATGGTGCTCCGTAATATATATGTTAGCGCAATAATATAAAAGGTGTATGATTTTGTTAAGATGTTTCAATGTCGCCCAAGCAAATAAATCCATTATATAGACAAATTTTAATGAACCGGTCTTAACAAAGTCAATCTCCCTTAATTATAAAAAAAAACCTACGTCAGTGAAACATGGTAGTGAATATGTAACAGCTAATCATGTGTCTCCGATGATGAACAACACTGGACGTCATGCGTGTTACGAAGAAAAAAAAAATTATTCAATGTCTACCAATAAAAAGCCTTGAAATTAACTAATTATTCGACATTAGCTGGCTGTCAGTGTAATTAATTTTCTTTTTGTTTTGCAGTTTTGCTCCTGATGACTTCGGCGAGCTACAAATCATTGGTTAGTACTCTATAGTGGACTTGTTAAATTACACCATTTTTATTAAATTGTTAACAGTTATATTTTCACGCATGTCAATATTGTTTTCGACGAATATGACATACGGTGTACTCCGTAAGTCCGTACGTCGGAGGCGGCTTTAAGAACTTCCATAATAAATTAATAAATCCACGATTTCGATGGCCCATATAATTTGCTATGTACAACATGGGCTCTAGCTAGAGTTGGCAATTCATGTCACGTGCTGCGTGCGGCACGCGGGTTGGCACGAGCACAACACGACACGAAGGTCGAGCGGGCCGGCACGACATGTGGCACGCCGGGCTCGCCTCGTGCCATGGTTGCAAAATTAGATATTGGTCGTGCCTTGGCACGCTCGGACACGAGGCACGTCAGGTGTGGCACGCGGGCTGGCCCAGCGCTGTGGCACGCTAAAACATGATAATTTAGTAAAATATTTGAGGAAAAAAACACATGGTAGGTCTCAAAAGCGCAAAAAAAAAAAATAGTAGTTAGTTCCAAGATCAAATCCAAAAGGTTAAAAGAACTTCCCTAATAACAGAAAATCGACCTACCCTCATATCCAACCCGGGCACTCCAAAGCTGTACATACATGGTAAATTTTAGAAAATTTTGGCTACTTACAAAATTGTGGACAAAATACCAAACCGATCCATATATTTGGTCGAAAATGACCTTGAAGCGAAAATGACTCAATAATTAAGGTGACCAGATTAGTTGTAAAATAATCCTAGGCATGCATATAGCCAGCTAGCCAAATATAGGAAAGATGAAAAATCATACTAAACGAAGCTTCCACATTGATTTCCTTCACTAACCCAAGAGGAAAACCTGGTTAAGATAAACCCTTTGATTTGGTGAAAATTTCGAAATCCAAATAGGCCAAAGAGGGCGAGATTAGACTAGAAAATTGAAATGCAACTGTAATTGAATTGAACTAGTTTTAAACTTTCATATTTACATAAATTGTCATTGTCATTCTCAATTATTTGGTAGGATTAATTTACAATCTAATTAAGTCGTTTTTAGATTGCATATTTTACAGGCGTTCTTGTGGGAGCACAATTAAAATGGTCGATATGAATGTTGCTAACGTAAATTAATTCCTAACTCAACTTTACTGTATATATAGATGCAATCAATCTACCTTACCTGCAGAACACAATTTTATTGCCAATAAATATCTATTCAGAATTTTTGTATACTCGTATATAGCTATCGATTGTCGTCAACATGAGTAGTTTACCATACTCCATACCCCCCTTCAATTTCTTTTGTCGCATGTTAACGTTTGCGATTTTAACCAACCCAAAATGACATTGCCGATACTAAATGTAGCTATTCAACCTCGGCATTAAATCGAGATACTATTTTCGTTTATATATAGATAGATATAGCTTGAGTAGTTGAGTTATAATTCCTGAATGAGCCCGGTAAAACTATGCATTATAGGCCTAGCTACTTATGGGTCACGCATAGATAGGGAATAGTGTGAGGAATTGAGAACGACCCTTTTATTCCCTTCGCAACAAAAAGCTAAGACCATTAATAATCGCAACCAAATAAAAGTGAAACTTTTCGTCTTGTAACCAAAAATAAAAATGAAAAGGCAAAAGTTCTGAAAAATGCCAAGGATCTTGCAATAAGGCACAACAGAAAGTGACCGAGAAAAGGCATTAACATTTACGCAAGAAGAATGGCGGCATTCACAAAGGGAAAAACACCAATTCAAAGCCAAATACGGTGGTTCCGTAGCATAGAGATCGTAATACCCTATCTGTTTCTTTCCTTTCTTAAATTTCATCTCGATAAATCTTTTGTTTTGGATAAAATAGTCGTCTTATTTCTGTCAAATAATAATTAAAGTTTTTGAAAACAGTTCAAGCCAAACATAAATGAAAAGAAACGAACAAAGACAGAGTATTACGTACTGGAGTACATAGCTTCATACCTTACACGTTGTAGGTGAGATGAGGTGAGCCACAAGTTAGTTTTACACTCGCATGATTGTATTTGTATCATTGTATGACGAGATACGGTGCATGCATGCGTGAATAGCATTTATTCTTAGTTTCTTACTAGTAGCATGAATAATTAACTAGAACTTTCTCCTAGCTCGTACATAGAAGATCGATTAAGTTTAACTAACCAAGATAATTAGATGTAAGCTAAGAACAAGTAAGATTGAGTGGTACTAGTTATACATATATAGACCTTTCCAAAGATTATTTACTAATCGTCAAGCATACCAGTACATTTACTAGTATATATGCGAACTTTCAGTAATCAAACAAATTACTAATTATACGTAAATTTGGGCGAGCTGAGAGCTTAATGGTCTTAGAGATTAAATCAAGACGTACGAGAGGTTATTGCGAGCTCGTGTGTATGCGTCATTACACTCGAATAATTTTGGTTCTCTTGTACCTTTATAAAACTTCCGTCGATGACAGACGAGTTGAGATCAGATGGATATATATGTGTGTAGTAATATATATACATCACTCAATTCTAACCGAGATTATGTACCCATAGAACTTAATTAGCATAAAATTAAATAATTTGATGTACCCTTTACACAATATACATTATTCATTCCATCATTCCTTATTCAATTTAGCAAATAAAATGGTGCACTACACACTAGTAGTATATATAACTTATAATTAAGTCTTCAAATTTGATCCTCCAACATCATATAATTCGATCATTATCTCATGCAACACTCCAAGTCTCCAAGTTTTGTAAGAAACAAAAAAAACACCCCCGATCCCTTTTTTTGCGGTTAAGTCTTATTGAGCTTGCATTTTTTTTTTTGGTGTTACATGCGCATTTCATTCACTTTAACTTGTAATAATTTTGGGTATATTACTCATTATCATTATCGCATTGTAATAATTACTTAAAAGCCCCGGCTCTCCCCCTAAAACTAATTAAACCCTCCTATATATTGTCCTATATATATACAGCCCTATGGAACAAAACAAACCCCATTCGGTCTAAATTCACACCTTAGCTTGTAATACTCATAACAATTCAGCTTCTTACACACACTTTCTGTTTTCTTTCTCCTCTTACCATTTGATAAAACTTTATAGAGGAGGAGAAACAGGAAGAAACAAAATTAAAGTAAAAAAAATGGGGAGATGTAGTGAGTTTATGCCTGTCTTGGCAATGGTGATAGTTCAAATAGGCTACGCCGGAATGAACATTAGTTCTAAGGTCGCCATGGATTCCGGCATGCCGCCGCTCGTTCTTGTCGCTTACCGTCAGCTCTTCGCCACCTTTGCTATCATCCCTTTCGCCTTCTTGGAAAGGTACGTATGTAGCTTCTTGTTTACTCAAGTATTTGCACCATATATAGTAAAAATGTAGCAAATTAATATTTACTAGTATATATGTATGCATGGTATTGTATATTTTTTTGTACCATGCGGTATTGTATATGATCTTTGTAATATTTTTATATATGTAGTAGTAAAAAAAAATGAAAACTGAATTCTTGATTATATGTACGTGAAATGTGTAGAATTTCTAAGTATATACTCCAACACCCATTTCCTTGAATCGTGAATGTTTGGCTTATGTGCGTAATCAAACGATAATCGACAACAATTTAAGGGAACGGAGCGAGTACCGTACCCGTAAATGCATGATGACTAAATTACTAGATTGATGAATTATTTTTCTTCAAAATATATATTGAAGGTGTTTTCTAAGTATTGATACTTAATTAATTCTTGAAAATATTATTAGTGACTTAGCTTGTTCAAGAATCAAGAATTGACGCCATGGAGAAAAACATCCGTCAATAAAAATGGACCAATTGCGTAAAAAATTGCCCTTTGAATTGCTTGTAATTTGTGTAGGAACTTCCTTAATTTGATACTTTCTGGAATTAATTATAATACTCGTTTTAAGTCATGGTTTGCTTGAAGCAATGTGTTTTAATTAATTTATTGTTAATAATAATAACTAACCGATGCAAATCGTAAGATTAACGACTCGTATGATAGAGTGGTGCCACAAATGCGCATATGACAAATAACGTATAACAAAATTGGAGACGAACCCATAAAACATTAAATTTCGACATCACCCTCTCACACACGCGATGTGCATTTTAGCACCCTCAATCTATTTGCTTATTATAATTATTTATTGATCGCTATTATTATTACTATGTCGTTCTTGGTAATTAAACAAACGTAAATTTCGATACCACCTTCTCACGAGAGCGTGTCATTGGTATTGGATTTTTCCGAAAAATGAAGTAATTTGTAAGGTTAGGAACAGCTGTATTAGAAACTTGGTAAGCAGAAATTTTGTGAAAGGTGTCAAAATGGGAGCCTGCTGCTGTCAACTGCTTAGCAAATTAAAACAAGAAACACATTAATTTCGACTGTATTTTTTTTCTGTTAGACTGATGCCTTGGTTATGGCGTATGTGCTGTGTTTTTGCTTTATGATTTTTGCATGCGTCTTTTTTTTCCACGTTTCTCGTCTTTCACAAGTTACCAAAACTGTGGAGTTGTACAGTTTGTTACTCCACCAATAATAATGATAATGCAATCTTTAATCAACCTTTTACGATTAATATCCGCATATTTGAGCGTTACTAGATATCGCCCACAAATTGCTAATATTGCTCGTGACGTAACATGCATGACATATATCACATATTTGAATTGGTAATTAACTAGCATTAGCATGTCACGCTATTGACACTGTTGTATGTTTATAATCTGTTTTAGGAAAACATGGCCAAGGATCACTAAGAAAGTTCTGTTTCAAATCTTTCTATGTTCTCTCTTTGGGTAAGCTACAGCCAATACATGGACTATTATTGGTCCGAACTTTATTACTCCTTCCGTTTCATTAGTATTGTCAAATTTCGAAAAATGTTGAAATTAAGTTTCGGTTTCAATAATGTACGTACACGTACGTTCTATAGACTGTAGTATCTAATGCTGTGATCGTATACAGGGCAAGCTTGAATCAGATTTTCTACTTCATTGGTCTGAAAAACACCACAGCTACTGTATCTTGTGCACTGACTAACATGCTCCCAGCAATCACATTCCTCCTTGCAATTCCATTCGGGTATAAATCGTTAACTTGTGATCTATAACGACATTATTCTATCGAGTTTAATTTTAAGGACGGTCTTTTGATTAATGTACAATATACACCGTGTTGTAAAAAGTGACGTTACATTTAATTTGTTTGATTAATGTTCGGCCTTTTTTTTTGGTATCAATCTAATGTGTACATACATTATGTGTAGATTGGAAGTTGTAGGAATCAGGACAAGGGGAGGGCAAGCTAAAGTACTAGGAACAGCAGTGTGTATTGGTGGAGCTATGTTGCTATCATTTTATCATGGGCAAAAAATCAACATAAACCCACCTAAGATTGACTTGAAATTTACTGGTCATGCACCGGTGAACAACGGCAGTCCAAATGGCCACCCGAATGCCGCCCTCGGAATTATGGGTGTCCTTGCAGCCAATCTTGCTATGGCAATCTGGTTCATAGTCCAGGTAATTAACTCCAACTATATATACTGTCATATGTCTAATGTTAAGTAAGTTACAAGATACTTAAATTCTTAAATTTCTACAAACTTTTGTAGGCGAAAATGAGTGATGATTTTGCAGCACCTTACACAAGCTCAGCACTATTGTGTTTCATGGCTAGCATACAGTGCATTGTCATAGCAGCCTGCACCAACCACAGAGCCTCTGACTGGTCATTAAGTTCTAAGATCAGACTCGTCTCGAGTATCTATGATGTATGTGTCGAAACATTAGACCTTTAACTAGTTACGTACAAGAAATAAGTACTAGTCAATCGATATTAACACTTACACGATTAATTAATTTTCAGGGACTTGTGGGTTCTGGTCTTTCAATTTGCCTGATGGCATGGACCATACAAAGGAAAGGTCCTCTATATGTTTCTGTCTTCAGTCCTCTGCTACTGGTGATTGTGGCTTTGTTAAGCTGGATGTTGAGCATGGAGAAACTTTACGTAGGAACGTAAGTCCGAAGAATAATTTTTTTTAACCTAATCAATAATGTTGATCAACATTTTACTGTGATCCTATCTTAATTTGCAGTGTGCTTATTTTTCGGCTTTTTAATACTGAGATGTGTGTGTGGTCTGAAATGCAGGGCAATAGGGGCTGTGCTTATTGTACTAGGGCTGTATTCAGTTTTATGGGGGAAGAGTAAAGAAGAAGCGACTGAAGGTAAAATGGACAGGAATGGAGCTCTCGATCAGGATGGCGACAGCGAAGATTTGGAGAAGCAACAACAGCAGCAGCAGATACAGATCGTAGAATTCAAGAGCATATCTGCTGATGGCAATAAGATTCTAGCAAAATGATGAAGGAAGAGTCACAGAAAAGATGCATGATCTTTCTATACTTTGGAGTTTGGACTATATAATGTTGATATGATGAACATTATTGAACAAGCTAAGGTGGGGCATAATAATGTATACCCAAATGGGACTAAATTGAATTGATAGTATTATGATAATGTAGGAAGTTCTGATTTGATATTAGACAAATTTTCACATTGGAAATTTATTTGCTTGTGGTCATCAGCTAGTAATTGTATCAGTCCAGATTATTTGGACTCGAGTGTCATTTTTTGGTGCATGCTATGGGGGAAAAAATAGGGTACATTTGGTACGTACTCTGGTTATATATGCAAAGTGACAGCGTACTCCAAGATGAGGCATACATAGTTGATTTTCTTGAGAAAGCAAAATAAAACTCCGGCTAGGCTGAATCGCCCTGGCCTGAAAGCGTTCTTCTTATCATTATGGTTGATTTGAAAATGTGAAATAAATTCAAACTAAGCGCGAGTGATATAAGCGATTAAGCGTGGAGGATAAAGTGATCAGAGTAACCTCAGTAGACGACCTACATATGGACTATGGAGTAGTATATAGCTAGTATTAGGAACGACCATTTTCGGGCGCGAGAGTTTTTTCCACTTCTAGCTTATAGTTTGATACCTTACACGTTATAGGTGAGGTAATTAAAGGACTAAAGACGTGAGGTGAGCTAAAGTTAGTTTTTTTTCTTCCCCAACGGTAATAAGGAGCTAACTAAGCTATTGTTACTTTGTTAGTTTTACATGCACTCGCATGTGTTGTATTTTTTGCATGACATATATGCGCTTCATGCATGCATGAATAACATTTACGTGTAATTAAATACATCTAGAATATTATGTAGAATATTCCTAAGAGATAATCATATATATTATTCCGAATGTTGAGCTAGTAACACATACAGAGTATTTACCTTTAGCTTGGATAATGTTTCAGGTATACATACAGTATGTATAGATATTATTTATTATAGTTTATTGTACACATATATAATAGTATGTAAAATTAATTAGTTATAGTGCGTGGTAGCTAGTAAAATTAAGTTAGCACGCATCATGCAATTTTAAGTGCATGTATACGTATATAAGTATATTATGATAGATATTACACTGAATGATCTCACATAAATTAGTTCACCATGAATAGCAGTACGAGTAACACCATATAGTCAGGTGTACTATATATGTACTTTAATTTATAAGTTGTCTTCAATCTTGATATGCAACACCACGTACAAATTATAAGTACAGTCCATTATCTCATGCAACACGTACTCGCGGCCGTCTCCAGGTGTTGTAAGAAAATAAAAAGAACTCCCCTTTTTTTTTGGTGTTTTATTGCCCATTTCATTTAACTTTATATATATTTTATTCTACTGAAAACCCCCGTTTCTCCACTAAACCCTCATATAGTCCTATATATACACCAACCTATGCAACAAAATAGAAATAACACAATTCATTCTAGTAAGAATAATTCTACTAGCTAGCTTAGCTTCTTACACACACTTTCGTTCTGTTTTCTTTCTCCTCTCACCATTTGAATGAAATTAAACTTTATAGAGGAGGAGAAACAGAAAGAAAAATAAATAAAAAATGGCGAGAAGTAGTGAGTTTTTGCCTGTTTTGGCAATGGTGATAGTTCAAGTAGGGTACGCAGGAATGAACATTAGCTCTAAGATCGTCATGGATTCCGGCATGCCCCCTCTCGTTCTCGTCGCTTACCGTCAGCTCTTCGCCACCTTTGCTATCATTCCCTTCGCCTATTTCTTCGAAAGGTATGCGGTACATACGAGTTTATCGATCTATCTGTCACACGGTTTTTTTTTAGTAATAATTCTAAGGCGAGACTGTCTCACGGTATGTTTGCATGAAATTTTACTACAATAACATCCTCTGTAGGTGGGATAAAAATGTTATGTTGTCGTAATAAAAGTCAGAAAGTATAATGGATCGTTTTTGAATAATCAAGATAATTTATAGTACGTGAAATATGTAATTTTTTTTTCTTAGCATTATTGTCTTTCTTAAACTTATTATACGAAAGGGTTTATTAATTTTGATTTGTTATTAGAAGAATTGCTAATTTGTAATTACTCGTAATTAATTAATTAACTCTTTAAATTGTTGATATTAGTTGTTCAAGAATATCAACTTATCAAGGCTCAAGAGTACGTTAGTTGGACATTTAAAAAAAATGAATACATTAGTCGACACCATGCACAAAAACATCCGTCAAATTAAATGGACCAATTGCTTAAAAAATCATCCTTAGAATAACAGTTTGTAATATAACCTTTTTTGTTTTTCTTTGAGGTAATATAACTTGTGTAGGAATATATATTCCTTAAATTATTGATACGGAGCTCGTAATTTTATTGTTAATGATAAACTTGTTTTAATAAGTAATGGTTTGCTTGAAGCAATGTGTTTAATTTTTTTTTTCTATTATTATCATTGTTTACTAGAAATTACATACTCCACAATTAATTAATCCAATTGCTAAATTAACAACCCGTATGATGAGCTCGTGTCAAAATGTGCATATTTCCAGATAAAGTATGAATAAAGTGGAAGCAAACTCGTAAACATTAAATTTCGATAACACCATCTGACACACGCAAATGTGTAAATTAATTAACACCCCCTATATAGGCTTATTACTAATCCGCAAATAGAAATACTCTATTATCATTGGGATTCAATTGTCTGAAAAGAAATGGTAATAAGGTAACAAGTGTAATTAAATTTCGATATCACCTTTTCACAAAGTTGTATTTTTTGGTATCGGAATTTTGCGAAAAATGAAGTACTCCTTTTTCTAAGGATGAGAACAGCTGTATGTATTAGAAACTTGGTGAACAGAAATATTACAGAAGGTGTCAAATTGGGAGGCTGCTGTCAACTGCTTAGCAAAATAAAACAAGAAACACATTTAATTTCGACTGTATTTTTGTTATTTTCGGTTACACTGATACCTTTGGATTATGGCATATTCCTGTGTTTTGCTTTAAAATTTTGCATGCATCCTTTATTTTGGGGGACGTTTCTCATCGTTCCCAATTAGATACCACTTTACGACCAATGATAATGCAACCTTAACTTATATATAATCTTTATTTTACCGTAACATCTGTAAAATTGGGCGTTACTAAATATCGCCCAAAAATCTAGGAAATAAAATGTACTCTGCATGGTATGTCGTATTTGTTCTAGTAAATACTCGTATCATTTAATATTATTAAGTATCGAGTGTTGACTCTATATGTTGCTTTTATTTCGTGTTAGGGAAACATGGCCGAAGATCACTAAGAAAGTTCTGTTTCAAATCTTTTTATGCTCCCTCTTTGGGTAAGCTACTGTCTACATGGACCATTGTTCCGAACTTTTACTACTCCCTCCGTTCCATTTCAACTGCCAAATTTCGAAAAATATTTTCTAAGTTTCAATTCCAATAATGTAATGTAGGTGTTATACATACGAAAAATTTAATTTTGTAATCGTATACAGGGCGAGCTTGAATCAGATTTTCTACTTCACTGGTCTGAAGAACACCACACCAACTATATCTTGTGCACTGAATAACATGCTCCCAGCAATCACATTTATCATTGCTGTTCCATTCGGGTATAAATCGTGACATGCTAACTATCGAGTTTTAATTATTAATGATCGACTTTCAATTAATATATGCATGAGTATTACATGATATATACTCTGTCCGACCCAAAAAGATTGACGTTAGGTCTAAAGTTTAGACACCCAAAAGTGTCTATAATCCGTAATAATTTTACTACACTATCAAAATTTTACTACTCACACAATTAATTTTACTACCTGAATTTTTTACTACAATTAATTTTACTATTCCGATCTCAACTTTACTACTACTGGCTCAATTTTACATTGTAGACAAATTAATTGTGTTTATACTATAGACCTCTATCAATTTGCTATATTTGATATCGACTTTTTGAAGTAATGCATGTACTACATTATGTGTAGATTGGAAGCTGTAGGAATCAAAACAAGGGGCGGGCAAGCGAAAGTGCTAGGGACAACAGTGTGTGTTGGTGGAGCTATGTTCCTAACATTATATCATGGGCATAAAATCGACATTACTCCACCATTTCACTTGAAACTTGCTGGTCACGCACCAGTGAACCACGGCAGTCCAAATGGTCACCCAAGTTCCGCGTTCGGACCTTTGGCGGTCCTTGCAGGCAGTCTTGCCCTGGCAATCTGGTTCATACTCCAAGTAAGTCCAACTGTACTACTGTTGTATCTTGTATATGTCTAAATTCTAATGTCTTTCATTTTATAGGATAGTATGTAACTATGTAAGTTGCATGGATTTTTTTTACTGTATGGTAATTAAAATGGTGAGTGAATTGTTAAATTTCTACGAATTTTGTAGGCGAAAATGAGCAACGACTTTGCAGCACCATACACAAGCTCAGGACTATTGTGTTTCATGGCTGGCATACAGTGCGTTGTCATAGCAGCCTGGACCAACCACAGAGTCTCTGACTGGTCATTAAGCAATCGGATCAGACTCGTCTGTAGTATCTATGATGTATGTGTGTCGAAACATTAGACTTTAATATTACGAACAAGAAAGAAGTAGTGGAAGAATTAACACATTAACACATGATTATACACTTTTCAGGGACTTGTGGGTTCTGCTCTCTCAATTTACCTAATGTCCTGGACTATTCAAAGAAAAGGTCCTCTTTACGTTTCTGTCTTTAGCCCGTTGCTGTTGGTGATCGTAGCTTTCATGAGCTGGTTGTTGAGCATGGAGAAGCTCAATGTAGGAAAGTAAGTCCGAAAAATCAGATTACTTTTTACCAGACTCAAAAGTTGATCCAATCCTATACATATATAACACTATAAATTTTATTACAGTCATATTAAGTTGTTACATGTTGAGGCAAAGGTACCAAAATGTGCCTGTACACGAGTGTATAGAACGCGTAAATGTGCTTATGTTCAGCTTTTTAACAATGTGCTGTGGTCTGTTATGCAGGATAATAGGGGCTGTGCTGATAGTATTGGGGCTATATTCAGTCTTGTGGGGAAAGAGCAGGGAGCAGAAGACCGCGACTGGTAAAATGGGAAGTGAGGGTTTGGATCAGGAAAGTGAAAGTGAAGACTTAGAGAAACAGCAGCAGCAGATACAGATAGTAGAATTGAAGGAGATCAATCAGGTTCTGGCAAAATGAAAAGAGTCACAGAAAGATGCATATATAAATATATATCATCATTCTATACATAGTATGATAGTACTATATAATGTTGAACTGGTGGCCTGGGCTTAATGTATAATAAGTCTATTAACCATAGTACCTAATTTGTATAAGTATATAGTATGAGGCTCTGATTTGAATTTTAGAAACATTCAAATTAGAAATGTAGCCAAGTTTACTAACAGCTAGTATTACATGTCAGAAACATTTGTGGTCAGCTAGTTATATGTATATGTCATGAATATGTCCGGTGTCATGTTTTTTTTTTTTTTTTTTTTTTTTTTAATAGAACGGAACTTTTATTGATACTATCGTCAAATGGCACTTACATAAGATATCATAGTAATCCAAATACCTATGAGATAACATAATTGATAAATTTCTACGCTAGTTAAAACATTTAATCTCATGCATATCGACATCTTTGCGTTTTTCATTAGCAGAATAAACCTATTGCATAATTGAACGAGAAGTAAAAAAAAACGTAGAGCACAACCAACGATATTTGAAACCAATATCATTGATGAACACCACTAAAAAAATGATTTTTGTCTTAGACAAGTCGAAAATGACTGGATAGTCCACCAAACCATCAAAACTCACAAAGAAGCCAAATAAACCTCACGACAACAGAGTATGACCTCACGCAAGAGCCGAATAAACCTCACAACGGGGTCAATAATGATCTCGCGGAATAAATCTCGCAAATGAAACCAATAACGATGTCACAACCGCAACACGAAATAAACTTCACAATAATGGAGCGGTATAGCGGATGAAAGCTAACGATGGTGGAGGGCTTACCAGTTACCACCGGTGTGAGAGAACCGATGACAGCTCCGACTTCATCTCTAAAATCAAAACGCAAACAATTCACGAAAATGAAGAGCGAAGAATCAGTTCCAGTCCAATTATTATTCCTTCGAAAACGAATTGGGGGAAAGCTGGCTTATATGTAACGCAACTATAAAAACCACACACACACAAAGAAGTTATTAATATAACGGGCAGGCAAAGCTCTCTCCTCTTTCTACATATCTCCGCCGTCGAAGAACTCACACAATCCCTAAAAATTGTATTCTCCTCTTTCTCTCTCCTCTCTCTCCATATTTTTAATTGAATCAATTTTTATTCTTCAGATCTCACATTTCTTAGATCTAATCCTAAAAATATTTACTACCCGGGTAATTAATTATCTTCGATTTGTAACAACAATAACAAATTTCCCAAATCAGGGTTGCAATTTGTTTATCAGATTTGGGTATTTTTGGTTTTTGATTTTTTGATTTTTGTTGGATTTGTGATCAGATTTGAAGGGGGAAAAGATGGGGCTTTCATTTGGGAAATTGTTCAGTAGATTGTTCGCGAAGAAAGAGATGAGAATTTTAATGGTGGGTCTTGATGCAGCTGGTAAGACCACCATTTTATACAAGCTCAAGCTCGGAGAAATTGTCACCACTATTCCCACCATTGGTATATCTCATTTCTTTGTTTCGTAATCTTGACGTTTTGATTTATTGAAATTTGTTATTTGTTCTTGTTGTTGATTAGTATTTGAATTTGATTGGTTGTTGATCGGTGATTGTTTGGTTGTTTTTTGATGCGTATTCTTGACGTTTTGTTTGAATTGTTACATGTTGTTGTTTAGTATTGGGTTCGATTTGATGGGTTGATTAGGTTGTTGATCGGTGATTATCGGTGGTTTTGATGTTGGGTAATTATGGTTTAAGATTAGTAACAATGCGATTGTGATTGGGATCATCAAGTGGAAGTGTGAATGTTACCCATGTCGGGGTTGGGATGGGAGGAGATGTTGATTTATCGGGTATTCGTGGGAAAAGAATTAGATTTGGATTGTGATATGTTGGGATTTTGGATTAAGATTAGGAGTAGTTGGATTTGGATCTGGGTTGTGATTTGGGAAAATGCGATGTCTGCTTTGGTGGGACTGGGTGTAAGTAACCAAGTTTTGATTTTTCGGCTGTGAGGCTGTGGAAGATTTGTTTATTTAGAGACGAGGACGGGATAGCCGATAGGGTTATTGGCTTTATGGCAATGCAGATCCTATTGCTATGGATCTATAGCTTCAGGGATTCCCTTCGGATCATGTTTATTGATTTTTGATGGACAAGATCTGTGTGTTTTGAGGTCTGATTCTCGTTTTGTTTATAGAGAGGGCAAATGTTTGTTGGTGAAGTTGTGTGATTGGGGTACATGTTATTGGATTTCTCTTTGGTATGGTGTCTCGGAGGTTGGATTAAGGGACCTGGACTTCATTATGGGTTGTTTTTCTTGTTTTGTCTGGGGAGTTGAGGGAGCTTAGGGAAGTGATTTACAGAGGAAGTGGATGGAAATGGTGACATAGTGTGGTGAGTAATGAAGTACTAGGACCTCAATCTCTTACAAAGTCTCCCTGAGTTATGAAATATTTCATAGTCACCCCTTTAACTGAAGATTAAATCTGATGTTTGGGCATGTGTGATGATGAGTGTTTTGCTATCGCCTTAAGAATCTAAGTTAATGAGTTTTCAGCTCATGTTGTTATGCTTTTCTTCTTGATTTGATGCTCGAGAGCAGACACATGGAATCAGGTTGAAGGAGCTGGTAAATGGATCAATAAGGACTTCTAAGGTGTCGTGTTATAGTCCTTGCAGCTACTTTGTCTCCTAGTTGCTTGTTGTATCATCTGTTGATTCTTAATTATATAGTAGAGATTAACATTGGCTGCTGTTTCTTACATCCCTAGCAGCTAGTGAGGCTGGCTGTCTATTAGACTGTTGTTACCGGTTGTCAAGACTTTATTTCCTTGTTCTGATTGTATTGATTATAATCTTTGGGAGACTGATCCCAATTGAATTTTCTTGTGCTTTCTTTATAGGATTCAATGTCGAGACTGTGGAATACAAGAACATTAGCTTCACTGTGTGGGATGTCGGGGGTCAAGACAAGGTATATTATTTTTATTTCTGGATGATGTCTTCTCTGGTTCTTAGCTGCCTGGATGTATGTTATGTATATCATGATGCTTTCTTTGGTTTCTAGCTACCTTTATGTGTGCTATGTATACCTTCTTTCCTTTGCTTTATATTAGTTTGATGTTCATGATCCCTGGGTTGTGTGTGTCTCTGCTTCTTCATCTTACGTGCTTATAGACGGTCCTGTGCTGAATGCTCTTTTCATCCATCAGCACTTAACATAATCTTAAGTTAGAAAGACCGTGCCACCTCGTCTTTCAGTCCTTCCTTTGTTATGTGAGGAAAGGCTATCCATGCTGTGGCGCATATCTTTCTGTGGTGAACATCAATGTTCATGATAGAGCTATCGTATATCTTACTCAGTTTCGAGATAAATTCTTTAATGCTTATACATGGTCCAGTGCTGATCACTTATTCTTGATGCAGCACTCTACGTCTTCATAAGCTAAACTAATTCATGCTTTTTGTGAGTTTCCTCGCATTTCTATGCAATAGTGGAAGTCATGATTCAGCTTACATCATCAGACGCTATCAATTAGATTTCGTATTTGTTATTATAGTTTGTGGGTTAATAAATCCCTCCTTTGTGGAGGCATTACTTTTTAAGCACCCAAGGGGTGATCTTTGTGGTGGACAGAATTGTGATCTAGCTGTATCTTATATCTCACTGCGAATTGGGCCTAATTCTTTGATGCTTATGCATGGTCCAGTGCTGGTCACTTATCCTTGATACAGCATTCTACGTCTTCATAAGCCAAATTAATACAAGATTTTTGTGAATTTCCTTGCTTTTTGTTATGCAATTGTGAAATTCATGATTTATCTTACATTAAACGTCAGCCACTCTGCATCATTTATGTTCTAGTATTTTAATTATTTTATGGATTATCAGATCCGTCCTTTGTGGAGGCATTACTTCCAAAACACCCAAGGGCTGATCTTTGTGGTGGACAGCAATGATCGTGATCGAGCTGTTGAAGCCAGAGATGAACTTCACAGGATGTTGAATGAGGTAAGCATTGTGTGGTATATAAAAACCGAGATTTTTCTAGATTAGTTGATTTCCCCATTATCTAGTTTGTGTTCTCAAAAGGATCTTATATTTGTAATGCTGTCTTTTGCGTTCTCTAGGACGAGCTCAGGGATGCTGTTCTACTTGTTTTTGCCAACAAGCAAGATCTTCCAAATGCAATGACGGCTGCAGAGATCACTGATAAGCTTGGTCTTCACTCCCTCCGTCAGCGTCATTGGTAAGTCGGCTCATATCTGTTCATTCAGCTATCCCCCTCATTGAGGTCCACACTTTTTGCGCCAAAGTTTTTCCTGGACTTGCTGAGTACTGAGGCAAAATCTTCTGTTTGACAGGTACATCCAGAGCACATGTGCCACCTCCGGTGAGGGTCTTTACGAGGGTCTGGACTGGCTCTCCAACAACATTGCTAGCAAGGTATCTCTTTATGAGCACCAACTTAAAGTTACGTGTCTATGTCATAATTTTGTGGTGATTCTTCAACTAAATGATTGCGTTTGTTGCTACAGGCTTAGATGATGGGTTGAGCGAGCTTAGGACCAGAGTACTTTGAATCTGCAGTACCTGCTGAAGTGAGAGCTGCTATCGACCATCCGAGCTTTTTTTTCTTTTGCTTTCTTATATTACCGATCACATCATTGGCGGAGTCATGTGATTACGTTATGGCGCTTTTGTTATTATGATAGAGAATTTGCTATATCTAATACTTAGTAGATTCGGGATACCTGAAATGTACGCAGGAAATAGTTTCTGTGACATGTTTATAATATACTATCGCATTCTTTTGGATCCAAATGATCAACTTCATACTTCGATGCATGATTAGTAGTTCCAACTTCCAAGTGTTCTGTTTCCCAGATACTCCGTATGATGTGAAGTGCTATGAGCTTTCAGTAACTTCCCCCCAGCATTCTGATGCACGAGATTTGAACTCTCAGCAAACGCGGTAGAGTGCCACTCGACCTGAATAATGTGTAATGTCAGGTGGCGCTACAAGTACTTTAGCGTAATGCATCTGGTGATAAACAAACTTTCTTGGTGATTGTTAAAGTTACGTTCACGCTTTGTCAAGAGGACGCCTTAGAAGTTGATGGGTTTCTGGATAAAGAATAATTTTGCCTACGGCAACACAGATAACACTAAAAACCGAAGTATGCGTTTTCCAATACTTGTAGAAGTCGGAAGGGAACGGCCGAATGGGTTTTTTCATAGAAATATGATCTTCTTTGAAAGCGTCACCAACACACAGATATGAACATAAGAAAGATTACTTTTCATTTATGAAAAAGAATTACAAATCAGTGGGCAATATGAAAGCTTACAAGAAGATGCAACGGAAATCTTGAATGCCATGGACTAAATGTGGTAGATCTGAAACCACTTCTGCTAAGCTACCTGAAAATGCCACAAACACTGGCTTGGTAGCAAACTATGGCACCTTAAAGTGTCGTAAGTTCAGAACTTGGAACTTGCGATTTGGAGTAAATCTATTGTCTTAGAACTCTGTTTGAACTGAATGTGAAGTTCTCTTCACCAGCCATAGTGGAACGAAGCCTTCCTGCTGCCCAACCATTGTTCACTACCCGAGCTCCTACATGAGCAGGGTCACCTATCACTCGGCTTCCATCAACTTGCTTCTCGAATTCTGGAAGGCCCTTTTCTTTTCTTTCTTTCCTTCTTGCCCGTTCCTCATCACGTTCTTTCCTCAACCAACTCTCAACTGTTCTCTGTGAACAAGGACCGAGATTTATGTCAGGCTACAATAGAAACAACAACTCAAATCCTACACAAGTTTTAACATGCGGCTACCAATTTGAGTGAACGTTCAGGGGATCTTTACGCAAATACTGAGAAATTCTAGGAGCTTATGGGTAACTACAGCCTCATTTGAATCAGCCTATAGGCAATGTTAGACCAAAATAACATCTCTTCTCAACTTCGGGATGATAAAGAACTTACCATCAGAGACTTCTTGCTCAGCTCTTGAACTTTATTCATAGGCATTGACAGCTGTAACCTGCCACGAGCAACATAAACCTGGAGAAAGACGATTGCTCTCAGTTAATGAAAAGCAGAAGCCGGTTGAATGTATAAAGCTTCTTAAAAAAGGGAAAAGGTTGAGTAAAACTCACAATATGTGACGGCCAGCTCTCAAGTCCGTCAAATATATGAGTTGCGTAGATGATTGTGGCGTGTCGCTCTTCACATTCCTTCTTGAGGAAACTAAGAAGGTCTGCCCTTGCCAGCACATCAAGGTCAACAGTAATTTCATCGAGTAGCAGAACCTAAAAATCGGGGCAATGTCAACAAAAATTAAGAAACTTAAGCTTAACCTACGGAAAAGAAACTGAAGCATCAACACATACCTTGAATGGCTTTAGAAGACCCATACAGATTTGCACACGTCTTCTCTGACCATCAGATACCTTGTGCATTCTCCAAGAGAGATCAATGTCAAGTACCTATTTCGATAAAAAGAAGTCAAAACATCACAGTCATTTCAACTTTTCAAGAGTTATTTAAATACTTCTAAGGTATACAAAATGAGGTTAATCAGTGCAAAACTTAAAAGACGCAAATGTGCTTCCTGGCAAGATGCTGCAGAAGTAATAGTAACCCAATGAGGCAATGACCAGGTGCATCATGTGGTGCGCAAAATTAGCCCTTATGCCTTTGGGGGTAGGGCATCAGCTAGAAGAGCTATCTAGAAGTCAAAGACATGCTGAGAAGTGAGCCTAGCTAATTGGCAGCAGTTTAATTTGATTGAAGCAAGAACTACTGGACACCACGCCCGACAACCTAGCCCGAAAATTTAGCTAGTGCAAAAAAAGACCTTGGGACACCATAAAGAACAGTGTTCATCTCAGGAACATGAAGGCATTTCAAGATCAAATGAATGGAGAACTATAAGAAAATGGCAAGTTCAACAACTTGGACACGAGATTGAGAATGACTATTTGTTCTCGTAGATAGTTTCATCCTCTCAAGAGGGAACAAGATTATTTTCCTGGATGGAGCAAAGCAAAAAAACCTCTAAACATGCATAAATTGGCAGAGAATGCACTCCTCGACCAGATTATATGGGCCAACAACTGGAGAGAGTAAACTATGATCAAACCAGATGATAAAGATCATCCACAGTCAGAGGAATCCAACGAAATAAATGTTGTCCTAGTTGGCTCACTTGTTAGTGTTGTTTTCAAGCTCTAAATTATAAGATGCATCAAGCCAAGCCTAACTTGTAATCTGATAGAACAAGTGTTATCATCAATGTATATGCTGCACCAGGCAGGTAGTATACTGAAAAATTTGCGACAACATACCTTGATTAGTTCTGCTCTTCTATCAGGATCAATACCTCCAACTCCAAATATCATTTTCTCAGCTGATATATCCATCTGTATGGAAACTTCAAATCCAGCAAAAGCAACATCTCGTTTCCACTACACAAACAACCATAAGTCAGCAACCTTTGTAAAAGAAAAATTACACATAGAAGAAACTGGCAACCAAAATCTAGAGGTATAGCCATCTAAGTTGCCACCGTAAACATTACAATTTTGTACTTAAATTAAGATCAGGCACTTGACTAGTACAAATCCTAAAAACACCATCTATATAGTACGTGTTCAATTGACATCACTTCGAAAAGTATAGAAATCTCAAAACTAGGCAACGAAAGTACACAAACACATTGATGAGGTGGTAAATGCATCTGACAGAGAAGATTATAGGTTTGGATCTTACGACAAACAAGTTTATATCACTTAATCGGAAAATTGGCTAAAGGGGATGGTGATACTAAGATCCGATTTTACAGCCTCGAATCTGCAGCCTCTCCAAGATATGAACAATTGACCCCCATAAGGCCACAACAACACCATTACCCCAGCGCCTCAATTCTCAAAAGCTCCGACCTATGGCAAGGTAAGGGGGGTTGGGATATACGCAATTCTTACCCCTATGATGAAAACAAATTACCACCAATATCCTAAAATGCATCATACCCCCAATTTCATTAAACTCAAAAGCTATTCTATAACAACAACCAAATGTCATTTACTCATTTTACTAAACCCGATATCAAGGTTCAAAACCCGTCTGCATCAATATCGTCAATTGAACTATTTTACTCAAACCAAAACAATTCATTCCAATCAAACACACAGTAAAGAAAAAACAACAAAGGGGTAAATTAAATTGAAAATTAACCTCTCCACCAAGGTAACAGAGATCACCGGAAGAAGTCAAGGCGGTATCATGAAAAGCGGATCGCCCGAGAACCCGAACCATATGAGGCTCCACCATATGCTTCCCTCCCAATATCTTCAAAATCGTAGTTTTTCCTAAAAAAATAAAAAAAAAAGTTTAATCAAACAATTCAAATTCAATCAAACGAATTAATAATCACATAATACGAATAAAACCCAAATCAAAGATTGAATCTTTATGAAGAATTAAAAATGGAGGAGAGAGAAAAAAAAAGGTGACCCAACCTGCGCCATTGGCGCCGACGAGGAGGCATCGTTCGCCAGAATTGAGCGTAACGGAGAAGTCTTGAATCAGAGGGGTGGATCCTGGAGGAGGGTGGCCGTCGATTCCAGGGTAAGTGAATTTAAGGCCGTTGATTTCCACCGTCGGTGGTGGTTGTTCCGCCATTTCTTTTTAATTTGGGGAGGGAAAAAGTGTGAGGAGGAGAGGTTAGTTAGGTGGTAGTTATTGGGTTAAAGAAGGTGAGCGCCAAAAAAAGTGTAGCGTAAAGAGGAAGTATTTAAAGGGGATGAGAAGAGACTAGGAAATGTGTAAAGATGTTGTAAATTGGAAGTGAGATGTTTTTGTAAGGCGTGGCTTTGTTATGTCCCTTAATTTTGAAAAAAAAAGAGGTGAGTGTGGAATTGTGGGGGTTGTTGAGATCTTAGGGGTGTGTTATTGTTATAAGCTTTTTGGAATTAGATTTGCGATTTTTGTTTTGGTGGTAATTCGTAAAAGGTTCGAAGTCGATTTTGAGTTTTATGATTGTGTTTGTTTCGGTTTTTTTTTACGACGTTATCGGTAGTTTGATATTCTCCTTTTCTTGACGTCGGAAGGATACATGATATTTTCGATGATTTTGTGAGCGTCCGGATTGAATAAATGAAAGGAATTTGAATAAGATATTAATAATTTCAGCGAAGGGAGCGAAAGTGACGACCAGACTAGCTAAAAATTCTAGTTCATCTAGCCACAAAATGACAACAATTTTCTCAACCCTCATAACATAGGCAATTTTGCCGATTTCATTGTGGTTTGCACTTTTAACTTCTAACAGAGTAACATCTATGGAAAATTGATAAAAAGGTTGTGTGCACATTGGCATCCCCGCTAAACGAGTGTCTGGGAAAAGGGTCCTACCACTAGGGTGTATTGAGGGCGAGCCTTACCTTATCAATTTTTTTAACAAGAAGCAGCCTTGCAGGACTTATTGATTACACAGTAACACATTTACCGGTGGGCTAAGTCTCCCCTTCAGCTATGAAAATTTAAATTGGTTTAATTAATTAGCATAAGAACAACATTTAATCACAATTAGAACATGATCATAATCTCTCCTTCTTCCCCAAAATAAACCGCTGATAAATTAGGGTTTGGACTTTGAAGAAGATCATCAAAACTATACTCTCTCTAACAGTATAATCGAATTGGTTGGACGGGGAATATGGCTGCAATGCACACTCTATGTATAGTAATCAACAAGTCTCATTTGTACAAGGTACTACATTTTGAATCTCTTCTCATTTTCCCTAATTTACCTCTGTTGAATTGATATAGTAACATTGAATTTTCATTATGAGGTGAAAGATTCAATCTTTTGGTGAATTTGATTTACTTATGAAATAAAATGATTTATTTGGGATTATGGGTCTGCTTGTAATTACTGAAATGTTTGGATTTCTCTTGTAACTCCTAGTTTTGTTGGGTCTGTCTTGTTCCGAACCAAGTATGTTTGACTCGATTGAGTTGGCACGGGACTCAACCAGCTTAACTCGAGGTCGAACATTAGGAATGTAGTTGTGTTAAAAGCTCGTGTTGGGTTTATTGTCCCCCCTTTGTAGTCAGACCTGACTCGAATCCTGACTAAATCGGATCCCGCATACCATAGTAGTTCAATGTTCTGCTTTTCTGTATCTATCTGTATATGGCTTTGAAAGATCAAATCTTTTCTGTTGATGATATGCAAAGTTGTACTAGTTATGAGAAGATGATTAAACGGTCAGCAGCATAACTGCAGAAAGCATGGTCTCTTACCTGTTTGTTGTATCTTTGTAGGAACAGAGTTGTTTCTGGTGTCTGAGCCGTGCCCGGTACACAGCAGATGGATAGTTTCTTGGAAGACATCACTGAGGTGTACACTGATTGTGTTTTGAGAAGCCCCTTTTGTGAAAAATGGAGATGCTTGTATGGCGTGAGCGTTTTGACAGCTTGTGTAAGAAGTAAAGGATTGGGTCAGTGTTGGGGCGATGATTATGAGTAATGCCTTCCTTACTCCTTGTTAATTGTTCTTTGAATGTTACTCTCTTTTCAGTTTCGTAAGACCGTTATTGTTAGTTTGTTTTGTTGCTCATTGTTTGTTGGGGAAATATTGCTTTGTGGCGGGTCTAATTGGTCCGTATGTTGGGGAAGTACTGATATGCCAGTAACTCTGGATAAATTTGGGTCATGAACTATATGAACTTGGTCCTCTACAAAATCTTCATTGAAAATCATTATGTTAATCTCACTGTTTACATTGGGGCACTATGTGTCATCAATGTATACCATTACCAGGATGATATGTCTAACAAAAAGAAAATATGGAAAAAGAAAACCCATCAATTGACAAGAAGACTCCCGGTGATAACGGCCATCTCCACAAGAACTCTCATCTGTCGATTTCTCTCATTGAGGGGATCGGGCTTTCCAAAGACAGTAGTGCAACTAGCTTGAGTCCTAGGGGTGTCCCTGTCAGCTGCAGTCATATCTTTATAGTTCCCTTGATTGAAGGCTTGGAAAGCCTTGTCGAAACTTTGTACCAGATCGCTGTATGCCGTTTGACATATAGTGTAACGCTGGACCTGTGCCGGGTCCTTCTCTCCAGGGATCAACGACCCAATGAAGGTCAATGTGTCTGACGCGTTCTTTTGAACCTCCACAAGGGCGATTTTAGTCAACCCCACGTTGTCTGTGTCAGGCTGGGGGAGATTGTTACTGAAGACATCGTTACAGAACTGGTAGTCCTCCAGTGATCTGCATATTCTGTCGATCACTGCTTGCGTTTTTTCACTTGCTTGTGTAGCTGTGATGGGGGTAGTTAATAGTGCTAATGCTGCTATTAGTGCAAAATGAACTGTAGAGCAAGTTATTCTACACTTCATCTTTAATTTGTTGTTTACTTTAGTTTTGTTTTCGATACAGAATCTGTGTTGGAACTAAAAGGAAGATGCTTATATAACGAATTCGACATAGTATAGAATATATCAAAAATGGAATGTGGTTGAATAGTGTTAAATTTTTTGATTTATTAAGGGAATGTAATCGAACGCTTCCAGTTTTGGGGAGATCTTGACGAGTGAGGAATCTTGTTTGTTCCCCATGCTTCCGCACCAGAGTCTGTTAAGGACAAAATATGCAATATTTGAGCTTGATTTTCAACTTGTAATCACCAAAACCAGGTTTGTGCATCTGTCAGTACTATCAAATGTTTTATTGGGAGTAAGATACTTCTTTCTGTGTCCTAGGATTTATTTGCATTTTTAGTATATCAAGATTTTAATTAAATAAGAATATGAGAGGCTTATTAGGGAATATCTGGTGTATTTGTGATCTGATTTTTAAGGACAAAGTTCAATATTCATATAGTTATGTATGAAACTCCTCTCTTCCGAATAGTTTAATTTATTATCTACCCGATTATCATCTTTTGACATAAAATTTGGAATTTTCACTCTTTAAGAGAGACTGAGAGTTTGATATTACGCATCTTTTTTTTTTTTGTTGTTGTTGTTGTGGTTGGAAAAGGACATGACCTTTAAGGTTGGTCCATCAGTACATAACATACGTTGAAGAACGGAGATGGAACATCTTGCAGGTGCTGATTCCGTTATGTCATATCATAGCTTAAGTTCGATAAGAAATTATTGGATTTCTTTTTTAATTATCAGCTTGGTACCTCTTAAACTGTACCGTGCTCACTTTTTGGATTATGGTTATTGTTCCTTTAATTTGGAGCAAATGAAATGTACAGTGACTGATTGCTATCATGAACACTCGGTTGAATTGCACAGGTCTCGACCCCCTAGGGACTAGGGAGGTAGCTCTTTAAAACCACATAGGGAGGTGTTTATCGGCCTTTGTGGTCCTACATGTTTCAGATCCAGACTAAACTAGATGATGCAAACAAAAAAGAAAAACTGGCTCAGAACTGAAATTTAGTGGTTCATTATTATGCTTTTCAGCATGTATCTGTATGGCTTTGAAAGATTGCATATTTTCTGTTGATGGTGCGCAAAAATGATCATAAACTGTGAGGAACCCAAGGCATGCATGGTCCCTTACGTGTTTGATGGATCTTTGTAGGTATAAATTTGTTCTTGGAGAAGAAATCTATAAGCTGTGTACCAATTATGTGTCGAAAAGGCCGTTTTGCAAAATATGGAGATGCCTATATGCTGTGAGCCTGTGAGTGTTTTGACCTCAAGCTCGTGCAAGCAATACAGAATTGGGTCAGTGTTGGCCTGGGGCGATAATTAAGAGAGTAATGTCTTTCTTACTCCTTGTAGATTGTTCTTTGAATGTTACTGTCCTTTTCAGTTTTTATTACAATATGACTTGTTCTACATATTACATTTGTTTGTTGGTTTTATTGCTTATTGCTGGTGAGGAAATGACTGCCATGTTGAGAGTCTAATCGGTCTATTATGTGACATGCGAGGATCCATTGATATCGATGTCTTAACTTTGATTGACAAGATTACTCCCGGCAATCACGGCCATCTCCAGTAGAATTCTCATCTCTCGATTTCTCTCATTGAGGGGATCAGGTGATCCAAATTTAGTAGTGCAAGTAGCTTGAATCTTGGGGGTGTCCCTGTCAGCTGACATCATCTCTTGATATCTCATTTGATCAAAGGCTAGGATAGCCTTGTCAAAACTTAGAACCAGATCTGTATATGCCGTTTGACATATAATGTAACGGCTGGACTCCGTCGGGTCCTTCACTCCAGGGAGTGCGGACTGAATGAAGGCCAATGTGTTTGACGCATTCCCTTTAGCCTCCACAAGGGCGATTTTAGTCAAGCCTGCGTAGTCTGTGTCGGGCTGGGGAAGACCGTTAATAAAGACCTTGTCACAGAACTGGTAGTCCTCAAGTGATCTGCATATCCTGTCTATTATTTCTTGTGTTTTTTGACTTGGTTGTGTAGCTGTGATGGGGGTTACTAATAGTACTAATGCTGCTATTAGAGCAAAAACCATTGTAGAGCAAGTAATAGTACACTCCATTTAATTTTTCTTAAACTTAATTCGATTTTGGAATTTTAATTTGTGTGGGTGAAGAAGAAGAAGAAGAAATTGCTTATATAATGAATTTAGGATCACTAGGATGAATACATAAATCTGGGACGATTTCGATTTTGTTTGATCTCTAATTTTTTAATTTCAGAGATCAGTATCTGTTTGTAGTATCAACCTTCTTAGTCTTCCAAAAAAAGTTAATTACTTCTTCCTGAATCACTAGGATGAATACATAAATCGGGAACGATTTTGATATTTGATCTCTAATTTGTTGATTTCAGAGATCAGTATCTGTTAGTAGTATCAACCTTGCTTCTTATTGTCTTCCCGGAAAAAAGTTATTTTCTCCTGTATCATAGGTTTTGCACTTTTAGTACAGCAGGATTTTGATTTAAGAAGGCTAATTAAGAGATACCTGTTGCATTTGAGATATGATCTTGATGGACGCCTAAGAATCTATCTAGGGGTAATTGGTTTCTTTCTTAGATCGTGATCAAACTCTCATTTCGGGTTTGGTTACATCAACAAAGTTTAATCGTTATTAAGCTTTACATGAGCCCGTCTCAAGATAGAACATTAAACCAATAATTCAATTAACACTCGATTTTTGGAATTTGTTGTAAATAAAAAAGATCAGAAGTTTTCACTCTTTAAGAAAGACTGATATTTGCTTTTGTAATTTACATTATGTAAAAATTAGTACACAAGGGGTAAACGAACAGGCTGAGATAAAAATACATGCCTGTCCAGCACACTGCCATAGTGCCATTATACTGTACAATCAGTATAACATACTAGAAAATGATGTTGAGGTCTTAGTTTTCTTGGTATTGACCTGAGTACATGACCATAAAGGTTGGTCCATAAGTACATAATATACTATGTGTGAATGGAGACGTAAAGTAATGGTGCTGAAATGCTGAACCCCTTCTCCCATAACATAGCATATATTTGATGAGAAGTTTATGCAGCAGAAGGAGCCAGCATGTAATAGGAATTTCCGAACTCTGATAACGCAGCCTTCATGAGCTGAAGCCTAGCTTCCTCCGGCTTGTAGTCCAGAGACTCATCTTCATAAATGTCCCACCACATTTTCACTAGCATCTTGATGTCCTCCCTACCCATGTTCTCTTCGCTGCCTGTATACCTCCATGGTTTCGATCCCTGGTCATTATATTGCGAAGAAATTCATATTAGCGAAACTTGTGTCAATAGACTCTTACCATTTGTCTAAGCGACTAATTGTAAGTTGCTACTAATGATTAACAGGGTTACGCTTACAGCAGCACAGTAGTGAACAACTTTGGCATCATCAAGGACTACATTTTCGGGGTGGCGCCACAGCATGGCTAGGACAAGATTATAAACTGGTGGAATGGGCTTGTAAATGCTCCTGAAGTATGTGTTCAAAAAGTCCTGCACCCGACCCTTAACAATGTAAGTCCAGTTTATAGAAATGACTATACTCCGTAGGTTTCTTTGTTTTTCTTTTATATGGTTCCGTAAGTAACTGGCTCATGAGGGCTCAACCCCCGTGAAGTTAGGGGTAAAAGGGTATATAGCTCATAGGAAAACCCCAACCAAACAGCTGGAAACTGCGCGAATGCTTATGATCGTAGTTTACCTGCTCGGCAAAGGGGGTAGTTGGGGCAACTTGGACAGTGTTGAGGAGATCTTGGTAAGTGGACATCTTCGGTTCAAACACGAACATGCCCGCGTTGAAGTAAAGAGCGGGCTTTGGGCCCAACTTCTCTTCAGCCCAATGGACTTTGTTAGGGCTTTGTTGACAATAGCCCGACTTATATTGGGTTGTGTGACTCCAAGTCTTCTCACAAAAGCAGTCCATCACGGCATAGAAGTAGCCGTTGGGCAAGTCAAAGAGGTGGTCAATGTTGTCAAACACTTGGATATCACCATCCAAGTATATCATCTTGCTGAACTCCACAAACTGCAATTAAAACAATACGATCAGACCGTCTCATTGTAGAATTTGCAGCTGTTATCAATGACATGTTACACAAAAGTATTGTCTACGAGGATTGGAGCTAATACTTCGTCTCTAAATTACCTCCCATATGCGGAGCTTGGAGTAGTTGATGACATAATAAGCCATGGCAAATTGAGTTTGGTTTTCAGGGGGGTAAACCGGCTCAATCTCTCGAACAATACACCCTTGAGACACTAGAATACGACGGTGCTCCTCCGGGACATCCGGCAAGACGGCCACCACCAAGGGGTACCGACTCTTCGCCTTCCTTAGACCCTTGACAAGCCCTACAACTCCCTTGACATAGTCACCATTGCCAGCCAAAAATGTGACAAAAGCTCTCATTTGGGCATTATTTTGGGTCAACATCATTGTTGTCTCAAGGCTATTCCTTAGTTTACTAGCCATTTGTGTTTTATGGTAATTAAGTTAAAACAACTCTTATTTTTTTTATTTTTTGGGGTAATTATTGAGTTTGGTTAATAAAGTTCTAAGGTTGTGCTTTTAATTATAAGGTTGTTTGTGTTGTAATGGTAAAAATGTGTTTAGGTTCTCTTGTTGATGTTTTGATGTTGTAGTGCAATGGTTTGAAAGAGTACCACCTCGGTTTATATAGAACTTATGAGGCGGTAAAACTATAGGATACAAAAAGAAGATAATCTTTTTATTGGTCATTCATTATTATTAGTCATTTTCTTAATTTTTATGACCTTTTATAGTGTTGTTGTGCCAATGCCAATGCCAATGGAGCACTTGCTACCATGCTACTGGCTAGTGTTATAAAATTAAAACTTTTACGAGGGAAAAATGCATCTATCAGCATCGTAAAGATTTTAGCCATTTTTTTGGGTATAAAGGAGTAGCTAAAGCTCTTGCTTATTATTTGGAGACGGTGTTTATGATCTAGATTCAATAATATAGCCCGTGTCTCTAAGATTGGAACACATTATAAACTTGTCAAAGTGAAATTAAGAAACTAGTAAAAGGTCTTTAGTTCTAATTAGTATAAATTACTCAGTACATACATTATTGTAAAACTGTCTTATACGAGATTTCTTATATCATTACATGTAAGCTTTTTGAGAACACAAGAAGTAGGTCAGTAGACATGTAACTTCCTTAGTTCCAATTATCCTGCATTAGGAAACTTCTCGTCAAACCGACCATGTTTTACTCAACTGACGGTCCAAAAATCATGCAATTATTTTCGTAAATTTATAAGTTGACACCTAACTTACCTACGTCGGTAGTAATTTCACATCCCATGCACACGTACGTTAACGTATTATCGGGCCGGTAGTTATGGCAGTTGATATGCGATATGGTGGGCCCCAAAGCCCACGCGTTGAGGAACGGGCCCACGTCGGGTGGTCTAGTCGCGGCCCAAAGTTTTGTTCACTTGACTAGACTTCGTAATCTTTAAGATATGATTTCAGTTAATCAAGTTATGTTAGTTGGTCAGAATTCTAGGATTATTGTAAACAAAGAAAATTAAGATAATTCTAAATGACTAATGACTATGATTCCAGTATATTATGAATTATCCTGTTTTTGGACCGACCAACATTTTAGTAAAACCGACCATTTCTCTCATATTTAATGCAATTTGGATTACCTAATGTGCTTTTCTATGCTTATCGATTACCCCTTCAACTTACTTTCAATTTAGCTTAAATGGACTTGATAAATTTTGATCAATCCGAATTAGTTCAATTCAGATCAATTCTAATCAGTCTACCATGATTGGATCCAGAGACACTAGTTCTCGTAGTCTCGTACCACGTCCTTAGACAAAGACAATGGGACTTATAAATCTACGTCAATCCTAGATTGCAAGTTTACAACGTAGTTTACAACTTCGATTTTATTACTAAGACTCTAAGAGGTATGTTTTTGTGTAGAATCCGGTCATGAGATTAACTTTTATGTACATGGCGAGTTACTTATTAACTATTACCCTAACATTTAGTAATTCATGTCTTGCCAAAATCTTCGCCTATTAGTAAATGTGTTAGGTTATCACCTTCCTTGGAGCATACTGCGCGTAAGGGGTAACCTACTAAAGTAAACAAAGAAAATGAAAGCAGCCCCGAATCTAAAGCTGAATCTTTTTGCTGATTCTCTTATGAAGATAATACTAGTACTAGTGGAATCCTTATTGCCAAAGCATTTGCCATTTGTTTAGGGTTTTTGAATTAGAGTGGACACTTGACTAATTGTCACTAAGACTAATATGCCAAGGATCTTCTCAGATCGATTGCTTAACTAAACAAAATCAATTTGGGGGGGTGTTAAATTCGATCCCGAGAATCCGAGATGTCCCTAGGCACGTTAATTTCCGAACCACTAATATAATTGCACCGTACATGAACTAAGCTTGGTGGGAAAACCAAATTCAACAAATATAATAAAGCCTCTTTCCATTCGACTTAATATCTTTGTTATATACACACACTATACACAAATAAAATGTAAAAACCCCTAAAAGATGTCTCTCTTATATTTCAGGGGCAAAATTACAGAGTATTTTACCACACACACAAACTAAAGCTTTAAAAAAAAACACAACTCCCCCCAAAAAAATGATGGGCTGGTAGAGGCGTGCACTTGGGATTATCTAGGCAGCGGAAGGGGCGGTAATATAGTGTACAACACCAGCCTCCGAGAGCGCTGCCCTGAAAGCCTCCAACTCGGGGTGAGCTTCGGCTTCACGCTTGTAATCGAGTGTCTCGTCATCATAAATTTCCAACCATTTCTTCACCAACATCTGTATATCCTGACGGTCCATGTTCTCTTCTTCTCCGGTATATCTCCATGGCTTAGACCCCTGTAAATAAATAATGAACAAACACCAACGCTAATCACTTAGATGACGAGAATAATGTTTTTGTACCACCTGATGGTACCGAAAATTAGTACCACGACGTAACACTAATAAGTCAAGGATTGCACTTACGTTGGCACAATAGTGAACCACTTTAACTTGATCCAAGTTCACGTTCTCTGGATGACGCCATAACATGGCCAACACCAAGTTGTATACTAGTGGGATGGGCTTGTACACCTTCCTGAAATACATGTTCAAAAAATCCTACACATAGGCCAAAAACAACAAGTTTAGCTTTTCGACACACATATTAACTTTATAAAAACGATAAATTAAGACGTGTTACAAGAAGTGACGTTATATTTCGTCTGAATTGGAGGGAGTTGGCGGATTTATTTACTTGCTCCGCAAAGGGGGTAGGAGGAGTAATTTTGAGGGTGTTGAGCAAATCATGGTAAGTGGAGATATTGGGCTCATAAACGAACATGCCAGCGTTGAAGTATAGAGGAGGTTTTGGGCCCAACTCCTCTTCGACCCAACGGACTTTATCAGGACATTGTTGACAATACCCAATCTTGTACTGAGGAGTGTGACTCCAAGTCTTCTCGCAGAAGCAATCCATCACAGCGTAAAAGTATCCGTTGGGCAGGTCAAAGAGGTGGTCAATGTTCTCAAATACTTGGATATCTCCATCCAAGTATATCATCTTTGTGTACTCCACAAACTGCAATTAAAACAAAACACTATTAGACCGTCTCATTCTAAAATTTGTATTAATTTTTCGTTTTAGACAAGATTCTCATAACATACTTCTCGATAAAATATATTAAGGTATAAAACCACTTACTAGACTATATTTCTTGAGGATATTAAGGTATAAAACGATTAAATGATGAAATGAAACAAAAAGTGTAATGAAGAAGTTACCTCCCAAATACGAAGCTTAGAGTAGTTGATGACATAATAAGCCATAGCAAATTGAGTCTGATTTTCAGGGGGATAAACAGGCTCAATTTCACGAACAATACACCCTTGTGAAACCAATTGTGCCCTATGATCCTCGGGCACGTCGGGCAGCACAGCTACAACCAAAGGGTAAGCTGACCGGGCTTTTCTAAGGCCCTTAGCAAGTCCAACCACACCCTTGACGTAGTCTTTGTTGCCTGCTAGAAACGTCACATAGGCGCGGCCGAGCCGCGCCATGGACTTTGTGATCGAACCCCTTCGTTTGGTGGGTGCGATCTCAAGGTTTGGTGGCGCCATTTTTGTTGTTTGATTGCTGAGGTTTAAATGAAAATAAGAATAAGGTTTCGAAGTGTTTTAAGAGTATAATTCTCGTACGTTGTTCTTTTTTTTTTTTAGTATCTTTTTGTGCGCGAGCTTTGTGTTTTTTTTATCGAGTGATGTTTTGATAAGAGGTACGAAGTACGGCGAGGGCTATATATAGAGAATGAATGTGGCTTTTCGGGAAATTAATATTAAGGCGTCCATGGATGACACTGATTTCTAATTCTAAATTGGATCGAAGCAGTAAAAATAATCGACAAATTAATATTATGAGGGCATACTGATATACGTGGTGTGCATAGTACATACTCCTGATGAAAGTAATCTTCATTTGTGTCATTTTTTTTAATTTCACCGGTTATTAATTGGTGGACAAAGTATGACGACATTGTTTTGAAATACTGTAGATATTTAATAATGTTTAATTGTTTTAATTTATTTATATGACTTAATTATACGAGATGGTTACATATATATGACGATTCATGGTATCCGATCCCAATCATTTTCTAGACATAAGAGTTGATTATTGTTGTTGAATTTTTCGGAGGCATCTAGCATTATTAGATGATGTGGCGATCACTAAGGTGAAATTAAGCACGCACTAAGGATTATATATGTCGGCCTAAGGTAATTAGACGTGCTTTTAAGTTTAACTTATAGATCTAGATTCATGTAGATTTATCCATTACTAAATCCGTCCCACACACGTAAATAATTCGCCCAAAAAAGGTTAATCCTTTTGTCCATTTCAAATTCTAGGTCAAACGATCAACAATACAACTATAACGTTACTATCAAAACTATGCGTAGGTCACATTTTTGGTGTCAAATTTTTATAAAGACAATGCATATATGGTGGGCATAAATTATTAATTGTGAGATTATAATTGTAATTCTAACATGGCCACCATATATATATAACAAAACCATGATATATATAGTATAGACATCATATTAGATGATGTATGAGGATCTTCAACTCTTCAAGGCAATATGGAAGAAAGGGATGGTGTTATTAGATTAATCAGATGGAAATTGATACGAAATTTACACAACGTAATACATACGATGGCGCAAAAATAGTTTTACAAAGCAGTTGTAAGACATGCATCATGACTTGTGAGGTTTTGGAATAGATACCCTTTAAAAAAATAAAAAATATATAAACGATGTAGTCATATCGTCGTATGTCTTAATTACTTTCTATAATAAGTTGTTGTAAAACGATCTTACTCGATTGTTTGGATTATTGTTCCATGCGACGAGAATTCTGGAATTGGACGGTGCACGAAAGCTACGAAGAATAATGGTGGGAAATTAAAGAAATATGACGATTGAATTTAGCACCCCAGAATATTCTAGCATAATAATAAGTCTAGATCTTACGGGAGTAGCTCTTTTTAATCTTTTGGAGTTGTTAGGAAATTCATCCGTGCGATACGTTTATTTCATTCTTACACATGCAGCCAGCTATAATTAGCGATGTCGTGACATTTATACTAGGAGTCTAGGAGTCGTGACATATACGTACAGTACATACAAGTTTCACATAATTCGGCATTTTGTCATAAAATCATAATGTCAAATATAATGGTACTAATAACACTAAAATGTCGATCTTCTTTTTTAAATACGAGAAAATTGCGGTCCATATGGAATTTTAATTTGTAATTGGAGCAATTCTTATGATGTTTGTTGGTGAGCAACAATCGAAATTAAACACGTTTTAATTTAACTAATCTGACTTGGGTTTCTATTAGTTATGGAGTACGATGTTAGCTTTATGTCACCGTGAAGTGTCAACTAATACCATGTTGTCCAATTATACTCCATATCAGCAGTGGAAGCTAAGCTTTCACAAATATTTGATTCAACTAGTAACTGCTTGACTAATTGGCAATTACAATCAGTTTAGAGATGTTAAATTTGAAACCTAGCCTGTAATTATAATGAGCTCAGTATTTCGAGTTTGATACTATAAAGCGTGGAGTGTGTTGAAATTAAACATAAATAATAGTATTATTAGAAAAATAGAATAAAGGTATTATACACTAATATACATTTTTTTTTGGAGGTTAATGGTTATACACAAATACAGTTAATTCGAAGTAGCAAGTATTAGACGAAAAGTGTTGCGAATATGCGATTGTACACTAGCAGTCTAGCACACGCTACCACACCATTTCACGTGGCATGTTCATTTAATGACGTGGTAGCAACCCGACAAAAACGTAGGATCCAGTAGAGCCAAAATACTCTAGGTGTATACAAGCATGCCACGTGTCACTGTCTGGAAGCATTTTCTCCAACACGTGGCAAGTTCCTGCAAGTTCCAGAAGGGACTTCGTATCAAGCGGCTGAGAAAACGCGGCGTTTCACTTTCGGCAGCTCCGCTAATTTCTATTTCCACGTAATTTGGTTTATTATTGTTATGTTCGTTGGGGGATCTTGTAGAAGGCTTTAGATAAATCCATAAAACAAAACAAGATTAAGGACGCTAATTATCGTATGATGTTTTCGTTCGAGACTCAATAATCCGCTTAAAATTCCGGTTAATAGGAGTATATAGAAGGTGCAAGATAAGTTCATTGTAGACTTAAATTGTTAGTTAAAATTATTGTTTAATCATAGGTTATTCAATACGAAGTATGATATTGTGGACTAATTGAAGTAATTAAGTAAAGTATGTTGGAGAGTTAAGTGTCAAATTGGTCCCCAAACTTTGACTTGAGGGTGAAATTGGAGACCCGTAACTTTTGTTGTAAAAAATGGGGACTCACCCCAATTTTCCATCCAATTGTTAACCCTGTTAGCGTTTTCTAACTCTTTCTCTCTCTTCTATCCTCTTTCTTCCACCTTCATCCCTTCAACACTTCTCTACACAAGATTTTTTTTTTGTCTCTCCTCCATCTTCATCATCTTTACCATTACAAAATTGAATTCCTCCATGTTCATTGAAAAATTATTACCACAACCCAGAAATTTCGTGAGCAGCAAAAACCCCATCAATATATTTTAATCAAGTATCAAATCCCTAATATCACCATTTTCCTTGAATCTTACTCAAACAAGCATACAAAACAAACAATAATATAAGAATCGGTTCAAACCCAGAAAAAAAGTCACCAACTTACATATTTTCTCTCCTTTGTATTCGGTTATTTCTTACCCAAATTTTATGGGGTTTTGCTACCCATAAAATGGTTGACCACTGCTCGTGGTGTAGATGACCAATTCAAACCCAGAAATCGAAGTAGAAGATTTTGTTGACGACGGGAAAATGTCTGCGTGTCTACTTTCTCCTTCTCCAGCGTCGACGCCTATGATTCCGACACCGCTATGCCGTCGTCGCAAACTTTAATGTGGCAGCGGAAGTAACTAGTTTTTTGGGATTTGTTTTAGAATCAATTTTAAAAAAAAATCGTTTGTTATACTTCGATCTAAATCTGTCGATATTTTCCGGGTTATATGTTTAAGATTTGATGAATTATGGGTTCATTGTTAGAATTTGGATGATTTCTGGATTGTTGAATTTTTTGGGAAAAAAAATATGAATTTTTTGGGTAATTTCTGGGTTAAATTTTTAGGATTTGGGGAAGATGGTGATATGAAAGAGAAGAAAGAGGAAAGGAGTTAACTGACGTTAACAATTGGATGGAAAATTGGGGTGAATCTCCATTTTTCACAACAAAAGTTACGGGTCCCCAATTTCACCCTCAAGGCAAAGTTCAGGGACCAATTTGATACTTAACTCGTATGTTGGATAATGTTGTGTTGTTTTTTGGTTTTACTAGTAAGTTGGACTATAGAACAGTAACGGTGATAGATTAACTGACTGTTGCGAATTTACAAGTGTTAGTTTCGTAACATATGCTTCATTTGATTTGTTTAATCTCATATTATAATCCTTAGTCCAATACTACATGGTAGCGTTTAATAGAAGTCTTAACACAACGTTACGACTAAATTTTGACAATTGACGTGATAGAGAAGAGGGGAGGGGGGGGGTGTTTGTTAAGCAAAGTGAGATAGAGGACTAAAATATGAGCATTTGGAAATTGGTTACTCCTATTACACACTTATACCAGTACGAGATATTTAAGAATACAACGTATTAAGTAATATATGTTCGTGGTTTAGGTTGTTTTGATGTTCTTCCGCGATTTGATTTACAAAAACATTTCAATATGAATATGTGGGAAGAGGGGGAAAATGTGGTAAAACCACAGGAAATGGATTGTTTTACACAGTTGTTATCTAGGCAGTGACAAGGCTCTTGCCCAAAATAATGTCATCTGTAGAGAAATCAGCTGCCTTTCTGAATGTTCCTCTTCCAAAGTCTAGGTTGTATGAGTCTGCAAGCCCCTCGACCAAGTCGAACTCTGGTTTCCATCCAAGCACGCTTTTCGCCTTCTCAATTGATGTAAAGAAATGCTGTAGAACATAAACAGTAGATAGAGAGTTAGCACCAACTGAGGCATATAATTAAAGGCTGTTTCAAGAAAATTACGTCGAGAATTGCATAAGCTGTACCTGGTCACGGAATGGGAACGGCTTCTTTTTGCCAAAATCATAATCCTTGGCGTTGTAGTGGACAAGTTCAGGTTCAGGAAATCCTGCAGCCTGCAGGAGAGGAAATAATACAGGTTTGTTTGTAAAAAATGCTGTAATGCTGTACAGTTTAGATGATAATCACTGATCACTGTGTTCTTTTTTTCCCCTTGATTTACTAGAATCAGTCTGTAAGCAAGTTTACCTTAGCGCATGCCTTGGCAAGCCCATCAAATGTCACATATTTCTCTCCAGAGATGTTGAAAACTTCCCTGCTCGCTTTCTCATTTCCGAGAACAAGAATAAAAGCCTTTGCCAAGTCCTGGTACAGAAACAGCATAATCAGACTTTTTAGGTTCGAAATTATATCTAATCATGCAAAAGGACACCTTCGATATTTCAATAGTAATGTCCATCTTCGCACAGTGACAGCTCTCGCAGTGTCAGTGCCTGTTTCTGTTTCTGTACAAGATAGGAAGAATTCACTGACCTTAACATGACCAAGCTGAGTAATTTGCACTCCTGAACCAGGGATGGGAATTGGTCGGCCAGCTTTTAGCCGGTGGAAGAACCATTCTTCAACTGGGTTGTAGTTCAGTGGACCATATATGTACACAGGCCTTAGTGCAGTCCAGTTTACGCCCCTGGAGTCGAGCAAGCTCTCAGTGTCAAGCTTTCCCTTGTGCCTGCTCTTTGGATCAACTGCATCTACCTGTTGTCAAGAAACCAAGCATTAACAGCAGGAAAATGTGACAGCAAAAAGACTTTTCTACTATACAGTCCGAATGTTCTACTTAAATTTGTCGAAAAGTTCAAAATATCTGACTGCAAATCAGATGACTATATTTGGTTAACTACAAGAATTTGCTTCAGTTACTTATTACATAATTCATACAATCATTCTGCCATAGGAATAACAATGGGCACAAGGCCAGTATTCTGAACTCTGTAGTATTGAGAATGTCAGAACTGATGAAATCAGGTTCAGGAAAATAAAACAAAAGCTGACATTATTCATTTCAATCACGCTCGAAGAACCATGCCACCCCAACTTCGTACACTCATTATGGGTTCACTGAGGAAGAAGCTTATATATGAAGTTACAAGTTGTTATCTTGAGAGTGTTGCGTACAAAACACATATGCACAGATAGTAATATAGAATACCTCATAGTGTGGTGGTACGTCTGTTTTGAGGTATACACCAGCAGAGGAGCAATAGATATATCTGGCAAGAACAAACACAGATTATATAAAGTTCATCATTCAAGTATTAACTTGATTATAACTCTGCAAAACATCATCCTTAATATACTAAAGCTTAATATTCTTGCAGATATGAAGCATAGAACTATAGAGCATGATAAGCCTTACTGTTCAAGATTCGGAAGTGCGTCCAATATAGGCTCTACCTCAACAGCCTCTCTTCCTGTAATGTCATGAGGGTTATATGTATGTCAAGAGACCGGGTTTCGAAATCTAACAGCATGAATCAAACTGTAGATAATAGTGAAAACACAATGCTGGTAAAAACCCACCATTGATGTCATACACAACATCATAGCCTTCAGCTGACAGGCTACTTTTCACAAAGTCAAAGTCCTGCCTATCACCTTTCAAGTGCAAAATCTAAGGATTAAAAGAAAAACTGATTAGCCCTTACACAAACGAAACATAAAATGTTCATCATTGCATTTGTAAGATCATCATATATGCAAATTACGTGGGATTCAAATTTTTACCTTAGATGAAAAGTCAGAAAAATCAGCATCTGATTCGCCAGGCAATTGCTGCGCGATAGGTGCTTTACCTCTAGTGAAAAGTGTCACCTGGAATTATTAGATATACTTTAGTACGTCGAAAACATAGAATGACTATTTCCGAATGACCTATTATGAAAATTGAGTCGAGAATTGCATTAAACATATACGAAAGTCGAAAACAACAATTATGTACCTGGTGACCCTCCTGGACAAGAAGCCTCGACAAGAATATACCAATGAATCGTGTACCTCCCATAATAAGAATCTTCTTAGCACTTGATGCTGTAACATGTAATGCCCCTTTTGGTTGCACTACATTCCTCTTGTACTACAAATAGCAATCGATTTTAACTCATTTGGTAAATTAAACATGCTCATTAGATCATTCTTTCAAGTTTCACAGATAGATTGTCATTCACATTATTAAAAATTGGTTCACAAATATACGTACTCCATATGACATGGATGGATGGTCTATCAAATGTCACAAAATTTGTGCTTACATGGAGACAACAACATTACGCTAGTGCCACAAATAACGCGATTATAGGCAAAAAAATTCTTTTACACTAATAAATCTTCTAGGTGTACACTGTTAAGTGTTAGACAAAAAAGTGAATGCAACTCTCATGTGTATTCTTACATTAAAAAAAAAAATGAAACGGGAGCGTCTTCTCACACCCTTTATCGGAATCTTCAGCCAAATTTTATAAAGGGCTTAGAGTAAATGAAAATGTCAGGCGTAAGAATAGACACTCCCTTTTATCGAGACAGTAACACCAAAAGTAAGGGGGTGTACCTGAACAGAGGGGGTGAGTCTGGCACCATTGAAGTCAGAAGAAAGAGAAGAATGGAGGAGTGAGAAAGAAGATGTAAACTGGTTTTGTTGCATCACCACCATACTACTGCAGGCCATTTCTCCTGCAATTCAGTGCTTTTTTTTTTCTATGAACTTTTTTCAGTTAGAATGTTATGGAAAAATTCTAAGTACAAAGGTCCTTCCTTTGTATATATGATCATAAACCACAGCTAGGATCATCTATCTACTTGGCCTTTTTAGTCTGTGGTGTTGTTTCAAGTTTGCCTTACTCCCTCCCACTCTCACCAGTCATCAACGGTTAGGATAAGACAATGACCCCACATTTCCTCAGTTTATAACGTCCACACCCTTTTCCTTAGTAAGACAACTCAACTTAGGCTCGAAAAGTCTTACCTTTCCGACGTGTTTGGTGATACACTTTGTGTTGTTCACAAAAGCGATACAAAAAAAGTGTCTGGTTGACCAATCACCGTTGTAATGATCAAATGTCGAGTCCCTAGCCACGATCAAATGTCTAGGTGATTAATGTCGGTGAAACTTCTTTCAGTTTGATCAACGCAAATTTTGAACACTAGAAATTTACTATATCCGAGAAAATCATCTGAAACTCTATATTGTCTCTATGCAAAGTAATCGGAATCGAAATCAATAAAACTGGTCCTATTTCAAAGGACCAAAACTCATTTAGAAGCGGATTATGACCTCTGTTTGTGCTAGGCCTGTACATCGGTCCAAGACCGGACCCAGGTTCTGAAAAATGCGGATCAAGGACCGAAGCGAAATTTTCCAAAAAACGTGGACCAAGAACCTAACAGAATTTAACTCGATCCAAACCGAACCGGTTAGTCCGATCCGATTTTCGGTCTGAAACTAGCTTTTGGTCTCCCCTAATTTGTGCACATCAACCCCAATTCCGAGGACGATCTACTAGACTTGAGTGTAACTTGGATCAACCCACAGCTTTAGACCGAATTTCATATAAAAAACGGGTCGGGTCATTCACAATTTACAGGAGAGAGAAACACTTGATAAAACACAGGAAAGAGGGGAAATTAAAAAACTCGATCATTCTTTTCAGCTCAACTCCATGGATCCGATTCAAGTAAACTTTCACTTTCTCTCTCCTCCATGCATATGTTATTAAACCCTAATTTTTTCAATTGAACAATTCTTCATCAATTTTTTCTATTGAATTCATCGTATTTTATGTAGATCCGATCTTAATTCGATTTGTTTTTGGTACGCTGTTGCTTTGCGATTGAATTTATGATCAATGTTGCTGCATTTGGGGATAATTTAGTTCAAATTTGAGCTTCTTTAATTTTTAGAGATTGTGTAATTTGGTGATGTTGTTAGAAGTTGGGGGACATTAGAGAAATTAGGTCAATGTGGTAACTTGTATTAGTTGTTCTTGTGGATTACCCAACCAAGATATCTGAAAAGTGTTGATTGAGGGAAATTAATCGAATTGATTATTTAGTTATGTATAATAATGTTATTGTTGAGGCATCTTTGGGGTTTTGTTAAAATGAGCGTGATCGGTAAGTTTCTAGGTTAGAAATTAGTTTAAGTGGAACAAATTGATGTTCGCAATCGATTTCGACCTCGTCAAAATTCGCAAATTGTTGAATGAGAGGGTCTGAAATTGGTTCGTCTGAGCTTCAAAAGTGATACCTTTGGGGTAGAAGTTGCAGGGGTATGGTTGACTTTGTTTAATTTTTATTCGTCTATTGAGATTCGAGAGCGGTCTGTCTTGTGTAGTAGTTTTGGGCCTGTTCGGTATCACTGCCGCCTTCATTTTTTTTTTTTTTGCATGAAAATTTTAGTTAAATGAGTTACAAAATTGACTTTAAATTGTTTGTTTCTATAATAGTCATACCTAAAATGAATACGAAAACTGAAAAGAACTTCTGATTTTCAAAAACGGGACTTTGGTTTTCAAAAAAACCTGAATATGATACCAAACGGGCCCAAAGTGTCGATCTGTTAAAATGATCTACATGTCCTGTTGTATTGCCAATGTCGGTCTTCATCTTCATTGGGTGATTGCTAGCGTGGAATTAAGGTGGGTGTGATTGAGGGGTGGGGACTGGGGGTTCTTGTTGTCATAGATCATTAGGTTTATGTCGTAATTTGATGGCAATGTCTGTACTGCGTATTGAGTCATGTGGTCGTTTTTTTATCTCAAATTTATGTCAGTGTGGCTTCTCTTTGTTTTCTTGACCATGATTTTTCATTTTTGTAACGTCTTTGTTCGTGAAGATTAATGTACTTGTGGCTTTAATTTGCAGCCTCCTGTGGAGAACTATTCAAACCCGAATACTTGTTTCTTCCATGTACTCTTCAAGGTATGTTATTTGTTCAACTAAAACGCCAGTGGGCTTCCATTTTGTTGCCTTTATTTTAATTTAAATGTTTTTTCTGTGATTAGTTTACTGTGCGCGATCTCAAATTTTCATGCTTTGCAGGGTGGAGCTTTGGCATTTTACATTCTCTCGGCACTTTTCATAGATAACTTTGTGATCATTTTCGTGGTCACTGTTTTCCTAGCTGCTCTTGATTTTTGGGTCGTGAAGAATGTGAGTGGTCGCATCTTAGTTGGTTTAAGGTGGTGGAATGAGATAAATGACCTGGGTGAAAGTGTATGGAAATTTGAATCTCTTGACCAAGAGGTGAGTGTTCGGTTCTACAGCTAAGAAACGTTGTCGTATTGTTTCTTTATATATGAATTGCCGCTTAGCAGATTTTCTCAGCTTTGTTTTAAGCGATGGGACGACATTTACAATATTGATTTATGATTTTATCTATTGTTGTTTTGCAGTCTTTGGCTCGCATGAACAAGAAAGATTCATGGCTGTTCTGGTGGAGTCTATATCTTACTGTAAGTGTATCCATTTTTATGTGATTCTGATTGGATTGTGTTTTTGTCATCGTAGCTGATTATGGGCATGGCAAGTAAAGTTTGCGTAACCTAAGAAAAATAGTAACCAATCTTCTCCATCACAGGCCACCTTAAACTGAACCTCTCTCTTTTGTTCAAATTATAGCATCTTGGAGGGAGTACATACTAATAAATCAATGGTGACAGGATATGGCCTTTTGTTTCGGGGTTGTTATTTAAGCTAGGGAGTTTGTAATTATGATAGTATATTTTAGGGATGAAAGTCGTGATTCTTTATTGAGTATACTTTCAGCCTTAAGTTGACGTTTGGGTGTATTTTTCTCTTTGTAGGCTGCTGCATGGATCATTCTCGCAGTATTTTCTCTAATACGGTTTCAAGCAGACTATCTTCTTGTCGTAGCAGTTTGTTTATCCCTCAGCCTTGCTAACATTATTGGCTTCACTAAGTGCCGCAAAGGTGAGCTTTGATGTTTGTCTCCTGCCTTAGTTATAAGCTAGTTGACTCTGATCAATACTTGTCAATTTTTTTTTAGTCACTGCTTGTATTGACTTAAACAAGGACATCCTTGCCTTTTCCTCTCTCGTAATTGCATCGGTGTTAATATTTTGAAGGAGGGGGGGGGGTGTTGAGGATAATTCGAATGAATACTTGACTTCTGGTTGGGTGAGTTTTATGAGAACTTTCAGAAGAAGTATTATATGAAGCAAATCGGAGGTATACTGTTATTGTCTAGATACTTGAGAGTTGAGACCTATTTAGGACATCATTAAAGGTGAATGGTAGGCCGTAGGCATTTCCCTGCCCCTTACCTTTCTGCCGTGAGGAGGCGGAGAGGCAGTTGGCAAAGATACGTAATATGTGGTCACTAGTGGTACATCTGAAATCGTCAGTGGAGTTAGTTGGTTGGTGTTGTTTACTCAAGTAGTGCTTGTGACGATTTTTACCCAAGCACTATTCATCGCATTGGGTATGTATGAGTCTGTGAGGCGGTAAAGCACCACTCTTAAATTGTGAACGAGACAGCCTTTATATGGAAGCTTCTCTCATTGTATTTGCAAAAAGAACGGGGATTACTGTTTCATTTGGCAGTGGAAACATTCTGTGTTCTGGAAGAAAGAACTGTAGGCACTTGTAGGTCAGGCAAGGATATGTGAGGCAGGTTTTCATTTGGATGCTTCTCCCCTTTCTGCTGATAAGCTTCGGGAAAATCTCATGACAGTAGAAAGGATTAACTTGTTATAGAAGGGAGGGAAGTGGTAGCCGTTGAAGGCGCTTGGGGACTACCACTACAAAATACTTTATGATTAGGCATATATATCTGCCGTTGTTTTTCGTTTAAAGATGGTTGCAGTAGTCCAAAGCACTATCTAGGTTGCAATGTTATGTTGAGAGTTCTTATAAACAAGCAGTTGGAGGGTCTAGTACTCATAGAAAGATATGATACTGCTAATTTTAGGTGTTCAGCTTTCTCTCTTTCAAGATGAGTGCCGTAGTAGGTAATGGCTTTACATTGTGATAGATTTTAAATATTGGAGTCGGACATCCTATTGGTTTCACAGCAGTGGCTTGCATCGTGCTGAATCTCGTTAATCTATTAAGTAAGGGTCAGTGGTATGTTTAGGAAAGCATGAGACCCTCTTTGTGCATGTATTTTATGGCAAAGGGTTGCTTTGGTTTCGCTGTGGAGCTGTACCCTGAAATTCATTTTATTAAGATCTGTGGTGTCTATTATTTCTCTTTAACTAAACCCTGCACGATTGTACCGATTTTGAGGCCACATTGTTCCGAACAATGGGTACTGAGCACCTCTTGTGTGCCAAATAGCCCCCACCCTTTCCGCTTGCCCTCTCTTATCATTGGATTGTTTCACTAAAGTCGATTGTTATTTTATCTTTCAGATGCTAAGAAGCAGTTACAACAATTTGCTACACAGACGCTAGCATCTCAGGTTTCATCGACCATACAATCAGCATTCAGTGTTGTGTGAGTGACTGCAGCCAGATAGTGATGTACGTGTGTTTTAGTCATACTTGTCGACCAGTAGAAGACGGTGAAAGCTTAGGCGAGAAGCTGATCAACTTAGTTGAACTGAATTCATTTTTGGTGTTGATTCTTGTAAAAATGCGGCTCAAACTTCACAAGTACCTAATGATTTGTATAAACGACTGAATAGAGGGTAAAGAATGTGCTTGAATTTTCGATATTATCTAAAGCTGGTCTTCTCCGATCTCCTTCCTGAATGTGTGATCACACTAACATCTTAGTTTGGTGCAAACTGCAAACCAACTCTTGGATGCTTGAAATTTCATGGATCCTCTCAATTCGATCTTGTTTTTCCGGTTTTTTTTGGTGAAGATCAGCCATCTTCGCGTCAACTAATAACTAGATTCATGACACCCTTATCTTACACGAACGTGTCGTGTCAAACCCAAACGCTCATTTTGTGTATCGAGTTAGTATAAAAAGAATTTTATCTATCCGTCTATCCATCCATCTTCACCAAGAATAAGGGTAAAATACCTAATGAAATTGTCTTAAATTATGAAATAGCAGTCCACCGGTGCAATTCTCGAAATAATTTTCATCTTAGTGTGCCCACTCTATCTACGTTTCAATAGGGGCAAAACATGCGAATCTTCAAACATCCGATCCCCCTCGCCACGCCTTAGTAATGTTACAAAAACCCGACACGACAATCTTGATACTCAAACTCATCCGAGTTACAGCAGATCTCCCATTTTGACTGTGCCACTGCAAACTTCGAAACTTCAACGCCTAATTCAGGAGAGAGAGAAAGAGGGATAAACACAGACTCAAAAAGTGATGTTGCAATGCATATTCCTGTTATCAGATTCCGGGTAATTTTCCCACAATTCTCCTCTTTCTACATTCATAATTTAATCACATAATTGTATAATATATAGTTCAATGTATCGAAAGTTTGCATCTTTTTCAAAAAAACAATTGACATCTTAATTGTATATGTTGAGTGCCCATATGAGAGGCTTGATGTTGAAGGAATTATTGTTGGATTAGATTAAAGAAAACCCATGTGTGTGTGAATTGTGATCGTTGTTGGGGTTAATTTTTCAGGGAGGTTATGCTGGAGAAACAGCTGACCGGTCACCGGGTTGATCGGTCCATTTGTGATTGGTTCTGGGATCAAGTTCTTGCTCAAGGTGATTCTTCCAAGGTACCCTCTTTTTGGGTTTTCTTCATTTATATCAATTGCACAGACCCCAATACTGGTTGCTTCCCTCAAAAAAAAAAAATACTGGTTTCTCAATTTGCGCGGTTTTAGTGAGGTTCAGATGTACACAATTCTTAGCCCTAACCTCGACTCGAGTAGCTGAAGTTAGTGAAAGAGGGTGTGATTGAATTGTGTTTTGTTCAATTTGAGTCCATGACTTGTTATATCAATAGCACAGACCTACTACTGGTAGCTCAATTTGCGCGGTTTTAGGGGGTTCAGATGTACGCAAGTCATAGCCCTAACCTCTACTAGCCGAGACTAGTGAAGAGGGTGTGAATGATTTATGTTTTGTTGTGCCTGTTCGTTGTCAAATTAAGTTTTAGGAGTAGTTGACTGATACCTTTCTTGACCCGTAATTTGAAATGTCTGCTTGTTTGGAATTTCATGTAGTTGCCACCAGTTGTTGCTTCTCCAACACATTATATATTCCACATCGCTCGTGGTGGGATCATATTCTTGGCTTGTTCCCAAGTTGAAATGCCTCCGTTGATGGCAATTGAGGTGAGATCATGTGCTTCTCGTTGGATAAATTTCCGTTGTATTTCCTTCTCTTTTCTTTTGGTGTAGCCGTTTTCTTAGCAATGTGTGACCTCGTTTCTGAACAACGTTTAAGAAACCAAGTTCTTGAATTGACCGTTCTTCTTTCAGTTTCTTTGCAGGGCAGCGGATGTACTTTCAGATTATCTTGGCGGATTGAATGAAGACATAATCAAAGACAACTTCGTCCTTGTTTATGAGGTACTTTGAGCTTGTTAGCCTTTGAGCCTTCCTCTGCCTTTACATCCCTTTCCTGCTGCAAATTACAAAATGCAAGGACTGAATTCTGTAACTTTTCACTATTCTAAGTAGAGTATTGATACAACCAAAGTAAAAATAAAATCAGTTTCAGTAACAATATGTTGTTCTGTTTGTCATAGAGATTTAAGCAGTGGGAAATAAAGTCTGAATTATTTTTACTTTTCGCATACTGTCATGTAATCAATGAGCGTTGATATGAATTGTGGTGTAGTTCATTAGGGACTTGATGTTGTGAAATCACTTTTTGGAATGTAGAGGTGTGTTCTGATCACCCCGTATCCAGCTATCCGTAGTATGCGCAATCATCATATTCGAGGCTTATTTTAGGTGTTTTGCTTATAACAAGATCTGAAGTTGACTCAAGTCTCATGTTACAGCTTCTTGATGAGATGATAGATAATGGCTTCCCTCTGACAACAGAACCAAACATCCTGAGAGAGATGATAGCTCCGCCAAATATTGTTAGCAAAGTACTGAGTGTTGTGACTGGCAATAGTTCCAATGTTAACAGCACTCTCCCAGGAGCTACAGCGTCATGTGTGCCCTGGAGAACAACTGAAGTTAAACATACTGGCAATGAAGTGCATGTTGATCTTGTTGAAGAGATTGATGCGATCATAAACAGGTTGGTGTCTTCGTCTGACTTCAATGATGGTCTTTTTTGTTAGTCCATTGACGGAGTCGAGGCTGACTGAGTCAGCTAGTAGCGTATTGAGGTAGCAATGTAGCATCACATTGATGAAAATGGCTTGAAGATTCGGAAATCTCTTAATTACTCTCAACATCCTTCTTCTTAAGCTGCTATTTATGTGGTTATGTCTGCCTTTTTCTGATGCTGTTCAGGGATGGACAGCTTGTGAAGTGTGAAGTGTATGGAGAAGTGCAAGTAAATTCCAATCTTTCAGGAGTTCCTGACTTAACACTGTCATTTGCAAATCCCACCATCTTAAATGATGTGAGATTCCATCCTTGTGTCCGGTTTCGACCATGGGAGTCAGATCAAATCCTGTCGTTTGTGCCACCTGATGGAGAATTTAAGCTTATGAGTTACAGGTATGTGCAGAGTCTGCAAAGATGGTTGCATGTGCTTTAAAACATAGGATGCTGTGGCATCTTAATCTTTAAGTGCCCTCCCCCCTTTCAAACCAGGACTTGTCTAACTCATACCTCTTTTATTTGACTTTAGGGTTAAAAAGTTGAAGAACACTCCCATTTACGTGAAACCACAGTTAACTTCTGACGCTGGTACATGTCGTATCAGTGTATTGGTTGGGATAAGGCATGATCCTGGAAAGACAATTGACTCTTTAACAGTCCAGTTTCAACTTCCTTCTTGTGTTGCATCTGCTGACCTGACTTCAAATCACGGAACAGTTCACATACTTGCTAACAAGGTATGGTTTTGTTCTTGCTTCACTGTCAGGATTACATCTCTTCGGTTGTCCATATAATAATTAATGCTCTCTACGATTTCCATTTTTCAGACTTGCTCTTGGATCATTGGGAAGATACCAAAGGACAAAACCCCATGTATGACTGGAACATTAGTGCTCGAAGCAGGCTTGGCAAAGCTTCATGTATTTCCAACCTTTCAAGCTGAGTTCCGGATAATGGGAGTTGCCCTTTCAGGCCTTCAAATAGATAAGCTTGAAGTAAGGAACCTCCCAAATCGCCCTTTTAAAGGGTTTAGAGCTTTAACTCGAGCAGGGGAGTATCAAGTAAGGTCCTAAGTTTGATGGTTTAAGGACCTTGATCACTGAGCTTGTGACTGCTTCTGGCTCCTGCTTTTCATATGCTTTCTGTGCAAACAGCTGCTCATCATTCAAGGAACTAAGTTCACCTGTCCTAAGCTATCTTGATAGGATAGCTATTAGTGACTACTGTTTCAATGGGAATGCTCAAATATTGCAGTTTACGCATGGGGGCACATCTTCTACATCACTGCTGTGTTTTCTGCCAATTAGTTTGAGAAGCAACCGAGTTTTTGTACGAGGTCATTTTTCTCAGTGCCCGTTGATGCACATATGTAATCAGCTGAGTCTGAATTGGGTACATTCCCTTGTTTTTCTTCGCGAAATATGACAAGCAAATATGACTGAATTTTCATTCCTCCGAAAATATGATGTCCTTGCACTCGCTTTTCTTCTTTTACTCGTCTTAAAGTTTATTGAAGTGGAAGCCCCCTGGCATCTTACAGAACATAGTCACAAGATTGGATCAATGCCACAAAACCGGGTGTATAACTCTTTCTTGAAGTTGCAATGATAAGAGTACAAGCAACCCAGGAAATTTTCACCATGGTTGCCATAAGTTTTTACATTTGAGCCGCAGTGGGACTTTGCGTAATACATACAAGAAAAATTGCAATCAAGCAACCCAAAATCGTATTCTAATACTGTTACATACAGTCAGGAACCCTTGTTTCTAGAATTAAGGACCAGTAACTAGTGCCAATTGCATTTTTGAAATACAGATTGAGAAAGAATTGCCTCTGATGCATGGTTCATTAAGCTGTGACCTTGTTTACTCTGAAAGACTCCATTATACGCCGAATGTCACTCTCTTCTTCTCGGAACACACTCTCAGGAGTTTGCATACGTAATTCATATAGCCTGTTGTTTTCCACTCCAAGGACAGACAGGTATCGACGATCCCATTCCATCCGAACTACTCTCTCTTGGGGCATGACAGCCAATTCATTGTTGTTGGCATATGATTTTATGTTAACCTGTTTCGGTATCAATAGAGCTTCAGTTGACAGGTTGGTTTAAAAACGGACATGATTTATGAATTCGACGATCAAGTAAGCAGCATTGTGAGACAAATATACACACAAAGGCCTTACCTCAACTTGGTAATAGAGCCTCCCATCATCAGCGACTCTGGAAGATGTGGAGAGAACGTTTGATTCACGCCGCACACCAAGTCTGGTAGACATAAACTCTGTAAGATACTGCTTAAGAACATTCTTCCCAGCTTGTTCTGGCGACCCCAAATCAGCGACAGTCTTGTAAGTGGATGAAGAGGGTGAAGATATGTTGACAGACAGATTTTCATCAAGAACATAAGGATCCCTGAAGAATATGTCCGCCCCAGCGCCTTTTACTTGAATCCAATTTTTTGGATATGTTAACGAGTAACCATCAAAGAAGTCTATGTACTCCCTGAAAACAACAGACTGTTGTTGAGCAAGCGCAGAGCCTTGGGGAACGACTTGAGAGGCGATGCAGCCAGACAGAAGAGCTGTCATTGCATCCCTTCTTGACAGTGCAAAAGCTGTAGTCTGATTATATGGTACAAAATTTCCTGTGAGAAGTCCATTGCAATTCAATAATCTCGATTCAAACACGAAAATTACCAGCCATTCAAAATAAAAACACAGCATAGAGAAGAACCAGGCAAGTAGCACTACTAGCAAAGCAACAACCCTTTTGAAGTTAGATCATCGAGAAATATCTGTTTCGTCTCCAGGATGAGAAAGAACACTATGAGAAAGCTGATATAAACTTCTTCTACAGAAGGCAGTACAGTGAGTTGGATGTCATACTCGTAAATGATGCTATGAAACTCACAACAAAAGGTCTAATACATTGTCAAAACAAGCGAGATGTCAGTACAAACGCAACAACGAGGAGATGTGTGTGCCAAGTAAGTACAACCAATCCTCTCAACTTCTACTTCCTACAATGTATTGCGCTTTGACAAACAACCAACTAAGAGGAGATTGGAGAAAAATCATAGAACTAACCCTCCGAGGTTGTTAGAAAACCGTCTCAACCAAAAGTCTAGACAGTATTAGGGAAATGTATCAATCATGATCATCTCCCAATCACACCATATCAAGTTCTCCTTAGATCATGCACATAATTGATAATGATGTAAATTTATTTATCATGTTCATATGTAATTGATTCTAATTGTATTCCCCTTCCCTCATTAAATTATTATTGTAATTATTGTTTAATCTCCTTCCTAGATTAGCAACTCATGTACTAGTATTTAAACAGTTCATTGTGATTAATAAAACTTAAGCTTTCACAATTATATTTCTCCTCTTTTCCCCTCTAATTCTCTACAGACAGATGGTTGAGCCCCAATAATTGGTTTAATACCTTAACAGATGTTCCAAGGAAGTACAACTAATCCTCTCAACTTCTACTTCCTACATTATAATTTTGTGCTTTCACAAACAAACAATTATGATTTCCTCCTTCCCTAGACAACAACAACATCATCATCATCTTTAAACCCCAGTGCCTTAACGGCTCCCGCCATAAGGTGGGGTAAGGGGGTGTCGGATGCACGCAAGTCTTACCCCTATTGAAACGGATGACCCAAAATGAAAATTGCTTCGAGAATTGCTGCTGCTTCACAAATTAAGAAGCACATAAAGTTTTATAAGCCATTTTGCTTTATGCCATAATATCCCCAAAACCAAAGAATAAGTAGTTTTAAAACAACTATGTTTGACTTAAATGTTACGAAAAACTTACAGTTTGAGCTTTACAGGACACCCTAGGAGAACGCACAGGTTGAGGTGAAACATTTGAGAAGAGAAACGACGCCGTTGCAAGCTTGGTAGCATCAATGGTGGTTAGTGAGAGATGAGAAGAAGATAGAGAAGGAAAAGTGAGGATGGCAGACACCATTCTTTGTTATCCTTAGACTAGATTTTCTGGGTCTCCTTGTTTTACTAAGGAGAGAGTACAGAGTAGAGTAGATCAGCCACGTGTATGTGCTTGCTTGGTTAGCTATCTACACATGCAGTCACGGTGTCGTATTTAGATTCAGTGGCGTTGAAAATCGACCATTGTCTTTTCTAGATTAAACCCGTCATTTTAAATTTTAAAAGACTGACCATTTGAGTCAAATGAGTGATACGGAGTATGTGATAGTTGGTGAAGGTGAATTTATCTTATTGTTATAAGTAAAGATCTACTCCGTAATTTAAATGATGAATTGATCTTTTATTGTCATGAATCTTCATCATGAATAGTCTAGCATTTCGATCAATTTGTGATGGATCGTACTTTCGTGCCAACTTGCTTGACTAATATGTTATATGTATACAAGACAAGTGCCCGTCTTTTATATGAGACTACACCCAAACCAAATGTTAATTTTCCGACTTTAGGATATTCCGTATATAACCACTTTCGGCCGTTTGCGGGCAGACAAGTTGTACAAGAAAGTAGTAATGTTTTGGTGTTTGGTAACACAGGGCACAGGCGCACACACAACACATCGGCAACTTGACTAAATGTGGAACCTTTTTCATCTTCTTCTTCACGTTTTGTATTTGCCAAAACACTACAAAATTTTCTTCTTCTATAAATAAACGCAGCCCCCATTTCTAAATAAGCGGACAGCTTTTTTTCCCAATCTCGCATTCTTCGGACATCTTTTCCCGGTAAATCTTCGCCTTACTTTCTTAGATTCTTCACCTGTAAGTTTCCAAATTTCACACCTTTCCTAATTTTAACCGTTTTTGTTTGAACATTCACATGAATTTTTACTGCCAAGATCCTGAATTTTATTGAATTTGATGCTGTAAAACTTTGATATATAATCTGTAATAATTTCCATCATTTTGATATTTGGAAATGATTAGAAGTAGTTGTAGCGTGTTCGGGAAGATGAAACCTTGTTGTAGAATCATATCAACATACAGAAATTTGCCAAATTTAGCTAGCCAACCCCCAATTTGCCCACATATGAATGCTGGAAATTTATTCAATTTCCGATTAAATTTCGACAAAAGTAGAGGAATTCATAGTTACCCTTTTCGAATCCCGGGTTTTGCACGTGTTATTCAGCATACCCACAAAATTTCTTGCTTGAAAGAACCAAACTTTGGACAATCTAGGGTTTGTTCTAGGATTGGGTTAGGTAGGTTTGATTATGCTGCTGCTAGATGTGTTTCTGATGTGAGGAATTGTTCAACAACGGTCGAGTCTCGAGCAAATGATAAGAATTTTGATAATGTTTTACTTCAAGGAGGTGTAAATGTTAAGCCTTTGGTGGTTGGGACTGATAAGGAGGATGATGTGGTGGGAAAGGAAAATGGGGATGTTGCCGAAACAAAGGATGGGGGTGTGGGGAAAGAGGATTTGGATGTTGCTGAGGTTGCGGATGGTAAGAAAATCGAGTCAGAGATCGATAAGGAGGCTTGGAGGTTGTTGAGGAATGCCGTTGTTACTTACTGTAATACCCCCATTGGGACGTTGGCTGCAAATGACCCGAATGACAAGCTCCCATTAAATTATGATCAGGTGTTCATCCGTGATTTTGTTCCCTCCGCTCTAGCTTTCTTGATGAAGGGAGAAGGGGAGATTGTCAAAAACTTTCTCCTTCATACTTTGCAGCTACAGGTGATTCTGACTCTCATATTGTTTATATAGGGTAATTTGTTAATATTTGCTTCTCGTGGATGCATTGTTGTTGTTGTTGTTATTGTTATGGTCGAGTATTATTGCTTAATTGACTGTTTAATCAAACTTGATTACTAAATACGAAATTTTGCCTCTTCTAGTGATAGGATGTAATTTTTATTGAATGCTTTGCTTATTTGTTATTCCTTTTTCCTTCCTGCCTGTTCTTTGGGGGTGGCCGTGTGGGAGTGGGTTATGGTATACTATAAGTTTAGTGCTTACTGCTGTAGGAAATAATTATGTTATTATGTATCTATAATCTATGACATCTGGAGCTTATGGTTCTTAAAAGCATACTCATAGCTAATGGACTTAGAATGTTGTCCTACCTACCTTAAATCAACCTATCTTTTTAACTGAATTATTTGTGTGGTGTTTCTTTGCCTCTTTTTGACTCAGAGTTGGGAGAAAACTGTTGACTGCTATAGTCCGGGACAGGGGTTGATGCCTGCGAGCTTTAAAGTTAGGACTGTACCTCTTGACGGCAACAATGATACATTTGAAGAGGTTCTAGATCCAGATTTTGGGGAATCTGCTATCGGCCGCGTTGCACCTGTTGATTCTGGTACGAACCCGTCAAATCATAAAAATTTACAGAAACTTTGCATCCTATATACTCTTATGAGTGTTATATCATGTCCCTTGGGGATTTTAACTTGAGAAACTAGGCAATTGTGGATGTAGTTGTAAATTTGTATCTGGTGTTATGTTCTTTGGCAGGATTATGGTGGATTATTGTATTGAGGGCTTATGGGAAGCTAACTGGTGACTACTCATTGCAAGAGAGAGTGGATGTGCAAACAGGAATAAGATTAATCCTGAATTTGTGTTTAAGTGATGGGTTTGATATGTTTCCTACCCTTCTGGTCACTGATGGATCCTGCATGATAGATCGGCGGATGGGTATTCACGGTCATCCCCTTGAGATTCAAGTAAGTTGAGTATATTGCTGATTGTTTTTAGCTCTCAGCTTGATCTACAACCAAATGGGGTCTTTATACTGGAATTTCTGTTATTAAGTTGACCAGTTCGGTGACGTTCTGTTACGTGGGATAATCTTTAACATTACAGCCCTACTAGTTTGAAGCAAATTCTTGAGAAGTGACTTCTTGTTCTTTAGTGGGTTGGTATAATGGGTATAATACAAATAAGGAAACTATGTGAATGGCAGCCTTGGACAACTTCAGAAAACTAGAAAAGTATCCAACTGTAATAGATGATATATGTTAATTTATATCTTTCATCCCATGGCTAGAGATAGATGTTTCACCAGCCTATCACGCTACTGCGACATGCTATTGTACTGTAGCTAGCGCTTTCTCTATATTGCTGAGTTTTATTCCTTACATCCACATTATCTTTGTTCCCTATGTGGATCATGATGATGAATTCATTTCTTTTCTCAAGTCCTTGAATTTGACCCCTTATCCGATAACTGGTGATGTTGGGACTCTACATCTGGCCTCCCATCTTTTACCCAATCCTGGACCTAGCTTGAGCTGTGCTTCTGATTGTCATAGCATTACCATTTTCTCTGGTTGTTTTGAGTTGTGATGGTGCTGCCATTCCTAATATGGAACATGATTTTGCAGGCCCTATTTTACTCAGCTCTACGTTGTTCACGTGAGATGCTGGCTGAAGACGAGGGATCCAAAAATCTAATTAGAGCCATCAACAACAGACTGAGTGCACTGTCTTTTCATATTCGAGAATATTATTGGGTAGACATGGGAAAAATCAACGAGATTTACAGGTATAAAACAGAAGAATACTCCATGGATGCTACTAACAAGTTCAATATCTATCCTGAACAAATCCCTCACTGGCTGATGGATTGGATTCCAAGTGAAGGTGGATATATGCTAGGCAATCTTCAGCCAGCTCACATGGATTTTCGATTCTTTACGCTTGGCAATCTGTGGAGCATTATCTCTTCTGTGGGTACTCCAAAACAAAATCAGGCAATTTTGAATTTGTTTGAAGCCAAATGGGATGATCTAATTGGGCAAATGCCCCTGAAGATATGTTTTCCTGCTGTAGAGAATGAGGAATGGCGTATAATTACCGGCAGTGATCCGAAGAATACGTGAGTTTTGCTGGACAATAATTGAATCCGTAATCTTAGTGATTTTTTTTTGGGTGTGAGGAAGTTTTATTTACATGAATCATTTTCTCTTCGTGCAGCCCTTGGTCATATCACAATGGTGGCTCTTGGCCTACGCTCTTGTGGCAGGTAAGCTTAGATCTGTTTTTGCCTTCAGTTTTGAAGAATTTATCTTCTCACAGCAATTCTGTTGGTATACATGGCTTAAATGTAATATACAGGTGTTTTAGTAGCACGTGACTTCCCACCTGTTGTCATATATAATTAGATGAGTGAACAAGGGTGAAAAAGATACTAGAATAACCAGATCATCTGGAGCAGTTGGCATGAAATTTGGGCTATTGTACTGTCATATCATCAAAGATTTTAGATTGTATGCCCAAAAAGCTGCTAGAAAAGTAGAAATTGTAGGGCTGCTTGGAATCCAGCATTCTTTTTGAAGTCTGACATCATCTGCCCCTTGTAACCAAATACTCTCTACTCCAGCCCTTGAATGAAAATGCTGTTGACAGCTGACATTTTGCCTAAATGATTGTTTGGAGATAGCCTAGAATCTGCATATGCATACAAATGTATGATAGTCAAATGACTTTAACAAGCATATTGCAACCTGCAAATTGATGTTTTTGAACGCGGAAGAGAGGGGGGAAGGGGGGCGGGGTTGGCAAAACCTATAAATTTCCATCAAAGGCTGATGGAACAAGCCAAGGTCGGGAAGCTGTGTAATTGAAAGGCCTGAAAATGCCTGAAGAAAAAACACTTGGAAGGACCTTGAGAGTCTCTAACAGTCACTGTAGTTGCCTAATTTGTGCGAGGGAGGGAGTGGTTGTTTGTCCTTAAAAGGGGAATTGTTCCTCGTGATTTTGTGTTCTAAGATATAGACATGGTACAAGTGCATTTGACACAGTTCTACATTTAGTATAGTTTTGTTTGACCTACGATTGATTTGGGTGCTCTGTTCCTTTTGAGTGCCTTGTACTCTTTTGAACTGTTTTAGCATGTGAGTTGTGCTAGTATGGGAGCTTCTTTGTTGTTATTCCTTGATTTTCTAAACTGACACCACCTCTCCCCTCCCTTCCCAAGATATACGTGCTGCTACTGCCCCTATATAAATGGTAAAAGGATCAGTATTGCCACCGAGTCCCTGACAGTTGGCAACAGATGTAGAGTCTATTGGTTGAAGTTGTCTAGATTTGGAAAGTTCTCCATTGTATATGAACTTATGTTACCGTTGTCCGTTGGTGAGACTGGGAGTTCTTTTTATGTTCAGCTTGTTATGCATTGAGAACCTCAGCTTCGCATACTCTTTTGCAGTTCACACTAGCATGCATGAAAATGGGCCGGACTGATTTGGCAGAAAAGGCTGTTGAGATGGCAGAGAAGCGGCTCCCCTTGGATCGGTGGCCTGAGTATTATGACACTCGCTATGGGAAGTTTGTGGGAAAGCAAGCACGACTTTACCAAACATGGACAATTGCTGGGTTTGAAACGTCTAAAATGTTTCTGGAAAATCCAGCAAAGGCGTCTTTGCTATACTGGGATGAAGACTATGAACTTCTGGAGATATGTGTTTGCGCACTGAACAAGACGGGCCGCAAGAAGTGCTCTCGTGGTGCTGCAAAGTCTCAGATTCTCGTCTAAGGAATTTCAAAGCCAGATGCCTTCGATAATCATGTATGTACAGTATATGAATCATAGCTAGAGCAATGGGGGTTCTTTTTGTTCCTCACTGCGATTGTTTCAAAAGTTTTCTCTCCTAGTCATTTGACGCGCTCCCTTGAGAGAGCCTGCAGTATTTAGTCACTAGATAGGGAATTTCGGGCGTGATCTGCCCGTCCGTCTGAGTGTCTGTACAGTGTAACAGTTTGATACAACTGATTCACAGGAAATATACGAAATTGCTACAAGCTTAAAATATACTGGTGAATCAACAGACATCCAGAAATAGATGATCAAGGTAATTTTGAGATCCAATCATCATTGTCAATGAATTCTTGTAAACTAAAATGTGCAATGTCGGAACTACTGAGAGATGTCGCCCACGGAACACGTTCAGAAGTACCAGCACCTGGTCCCGTGCAATCGACCTCCACAAACGTAATGTCTTCTCTGTGAAACAGGATATGACAGTTGGAATGTGTCGAAACATTAGACTTTTAGCACTGAAACGGGAACAAAAGGAAAATATTAGAAATCCGATGTTTAGCACTTACTTGTGACCGTCTTGATGCCAAATGAACCATCCTTTAGGATCTATAACATCACTGAATTTTGATTCTATAAATATAACTCTGGCAGATGGACCGTATGCTCGTCCTAGGAACACATCCCCTGAGCCTGTAATGTCGCAGTCTCTGAATACAAAGCCATTTGAATCTGTAGACGATTTCCGACCTTGTGCTGTTATAAATCCATCGCCTACAACATTAATAGTACAACCCTGTACACAAGAACGATGTCAAATATTACCAACAAGCATGGAGACAATCAAGTTCGACCACAACAGTCAAATGTTACTGTTCTAACAGTCCAACCTCGTACACAGATTGGCCTTGTCCCCAAATAAAATCGACTGCTCCTTCAATGTAACAAGAATGGAAGTAATGCCGGCCTTGGTCATCCCACAATGTATCCTGATATCCTTCAAACCCACAGGAATAATATGCATGTTTATCTCCACTAGTTCTCAGGGCAACAGCCTGAACATCATTTTCTGCAATGGAGTTCTGATACCGCGAATCACAGGAAATCAGTAACATCTTATAGGTAATACTAGAGAAGTATGAGCAGAGAGCTGCTCAATTTTTACCTTAAAGGTTACGCCTTTGGCAACAAAGTTGTCTGAATGAACAGCAAAAGTTGAACTATCAGTTGTACTGTCATGTGCACCATATGTTATTGTAGTGCTAGACCTGTCACTTCCTTCAAGAACTATGAATGCTTTACTTTCATCAATCTTTATTTTCTCCCTGCATACAAGTCCTTCAAAATTAGGGTTTTACAAATTACGGGTCATCTTAGAACACGTCCAGTGTGATCGAATACCCATTATAGCGTTACATACACCTAGTAATTAATAACTTTATCTAAGGTTACGATAATGTCAATACCAAGATGTCACGATTATCTTACGAGTTTGTATCGATTATGTCTACTACTAAGTAATGACCATAAATTAATGCAACAACATACTTGTAGACACCGGGGTGAACAAAGATACGTATCCACTGCTTATTTCCGGGAGGAATTGCATCAAGGGCATCCTGAATGCTGGTGAAATTCGCCTCACCGGATTGCGAAACTGTGATCGTATATGCTACCTTTGATGTATCAATGACGTTGCCTTGATTGTGGTCTTCACCTTGGTGGTTTATTAGACCACCTTGTGCAACACGATACACTATGAAACCTACAACCGCAACTATGATAACACCTATAACTATTTTCCAACACAACTGCATGTTTTCATGGATTTTTACACGTAGTAGAGCATGAAATCTGAATGTAAATACCATCTACAATTGTTCAAATTCGGAAAGTTTTGTACAGTTTCGTGAATTACAAGTTTTGTAGATTAAGGTAAATGCTATGCAAGATGGAAAATTATGATCAGTTATTCTAGTTGACCTTCCATAAAAGATGTGAAGAAGTTTAAAAATTAGAAGTTGAAGTTAAATTAGAAGGTTTAAACTGCTTTAAAGCGGTGAGTTTTCACTTTTCACTTTCGATTACTTTTTAATGACGTGGGGAATTCGCAACCGTTACTTTCAAAGTTCATTCTAATAAACTCTCAAATATATGTAATAACCTGCAAATTACACAATCAAGACGGTTACACTTTTTAGTACCGCATACTGCGAGTATCCGAATTACATCAATTAATTAACTTACATCAATTCTACTTTACTGTTTTTTTTAAATTAATTTTTTTTTAATTCATGGCAATTAAGTTCGTTTATAAAAGGGGCAAACCTCCAATTTCTTACCTTTCCCTCCAAATTCAAAAAAAATAAAAAAATCTATAAAAACATGGTAATACAAATTCATCAAAAATTGATCCAAATATACTTTTATAATACCAATCTAATTAAAACTATAGTGTATAAAAATTGCTGATTTATATTGAATAAATTTCAAATTTGAAGATGAATGCTATAAAAACTTCAAAACTTTACCTCCGTCCGATCCCATCAATGGTTCTAAACGCAATTCAATCAACTCAATCATACCCATTAAATTCCCCAAAAAACCCATCAATCTTAGCTACAAATCTCATCAAATCATGTTTCGAAATGGGGGCAATTGGGGAAGCACGCCAAGTGTTCGACGAAATGCGTGAAAGAGACGTTGTTGCTTGGACGGCCATGATCACTGGCTACACTTCCTGCAATTGTGATTCTCTTGCTTGGATGGTTTTTTGTGAGATGTTGAGAGAAGGAGCTAAGCCTAATGAGTTTACGGTTTCCGGTGTTTTGAAGGCTTGTAAGGGGATGAGGAGTTGTGTTTGTGGGGGTTTGGTACATGGGTTTGGTGTTAAGCATGGTTTGGTGGGTTTGATGTATGTGGATAATGCTTTGATTGATGTTTACGCTACTTGTTGCAGTACAATGGACGAAGCGTGCAGGGTTTTTCGGGATGTTGAATCGAAAAATAGTGTTTCTTGGACTACTTTGATTGCTGGATACACTCATCGTGGTGATGGGTATGGCGGACTTGAAGTTTTTAGGCAAATGTTATCTGTGGATGTAAGTACATTATATGTTCGAGTTGCCTTTCTCATCTTTGGTTTTTGTTCGTTCCTGTGAGCTTATAATGTGAGCTTTTTGCTCGATAATTAGCCCGTTGCAGATTGTAGTACGTAGACCATTGTGACGTTCTGACTAACTCGAAACTGTAGAAGAACTAACATATACGGTGTAAATGGTAGTGTGTGGAAGTAGGAGTTGTCAGGGCAAAAGAAACCGAGTAAATGGACATACTAGTTTTAAATTTTTGATAATGAAGTTTCGTATAACTCTTACACTGATGTCAAGTGTGGCATGCTCTAAAAACTGTAACTTGTTCCGATACAGCAGGATCTTTCCAGTTGTGTTTCATTAATGTTTAATTGTTTTCAATAGAGGAGGATGTCCTTGTTCTTATGTTTTGTGTTTGTACAGGAAGAAGCGGAGTTTAATGCATTCACGGTCTCCATTGCTATAAAAGCTTGTGCTTTAACTAAAGCACCTTTACATGGTAAGCAATTACATGCTGCAATCGTGAAACATGGACTTGATTCTAGTCTACCTGTCATGAATTCTGTTATAGACATGTATAGTTGGTCTCAGGGTCTATCTGAAGCTAGTCAGTGTTTCAATGAGATGCCTCGGAAGGATCTGATCACTTGGAACACTTTAATTGCTGGATACAAAAGGTCTGATTCTGGCGTATGCCTCTCTATATTCCGTTCAATGGAGTCACAAGGTATTACCCCGAATTCCTTCACGTTCTGTAGTGTTATAGCAGCGTGTGCTGACATAGCGCTTCTTACTTGTGGTCAACAAATTCATTCAAAAATTATGCAAAGAGGCCTAGATAGAGATATGGCCTTGGGGAACTCTCTCATACATATGTATGCAAAATGTGGAACCATTGATGATTCAAGAAAACTATTTGAAGCAATGCCTTCTAAAGATTTAGTAACTTGGACTTCTATGATGATTGCTTACGGGGTGCATGGTTATGGGAAGGAAGCTGTTGAGTTATATGATGAAATGGTTAAATTACGTGTCAGACCAGACAGAGTCGTGTTCTTGGCAGTTCTTAGTGCTTGTCGCCATGCTGGCCTTGTAAATGAAGGTTTGAGGTATTTCAATTCGATGTTGGTGGAGTATGATATCATTCCAGATCAGGAAATGTATGGATGTGTGGTTGACTTACTGGGACGTGCTGGGAGAGTTGAAGATGCTTATGAACTGATAAAAAGTATGCCAGAAGATCCTGGTGATTGTGTTTGGGGGGCACTTCTGGGATCATGCAAGGCACATAAGCTTCCACATTTGGCCAAGTTGGCTGCCCAATTTATTTCAGATTCGAGAGCAGACATGTCTAGGACTTACCTTTTGTTATCAAATCTGTATGCTTCGGAAGGAGAATGGAGAGATTTTGCACGGATGAGGAAATTGATGAAAGGATTGGGTGGGAGGAAAGAGCCTGGATGCAGTTGGATTGAGTTGAAAAACGATGTGTACAGCTTCGTTGTTGGAGATAAGGTAGGGCCTCAGACCGAGAGAGTCTATGACATATTGAGCGGGTTGATTTTGCATATGAAAGAAGCAGGCTATGTTCCTGACATAGACGATCATTTACACAACCGCGAAGATGATGGAATGTGAGTCAAAGGCGTATTTTAGAAGCTTTCAGCTTTATACATTCCATTCAGGAACTGATGGAGCTATCTCATTGTTGATTGGACATGTTGCGGAGAGTCTTCACATCATAATCGGTGAAGCTTAGCCATGGTCCCGGGAGGCCGGCTCCCGGGACCATTGGATGCTCAATCGACCATATCAATCAAAAAATCGACAGGGATTGCTATGCAGACATCCAGTTTTAGCTGTAGTTCAGGTCAATATATATGGTAGTATCCGGGATTATGGCTGCCAAAGTCTGGATTTGAGGAACTCACATACAACATTTGTACGAGATTAGAATCATCTCGCACCCTGGCAATTCAACACAACGCGAAATATCATGAAAATTTATCAAGACGCAATTAGAAGCAAAAGTACAGGATCCAACAACACTCAGTCAGAACTCAGAAGGAATGATATACTTGTACAACCATTGTTTTCTCCTCCTTTTTTCACTTATGTACTGATGATGTACTATCTCATGTATTGTACGAATGTACGATTTACTGTAACCAGAACTCGGAAAAAATCTCAACAGCATCAGTTTACCTCTCTAAACCAAGTTCGACTTTGAGTAATCAAGATCAACAGACAGGCAATGATAATAGTTCTTAACTTGCATTTACACCTTTCATAATCTGGTGCAAATTATTCAACTCGGATAGGATAAAAGTATTGAACATAACCTCCATTTGTGTGCCGTATCTTAGTTTTCTTCATAATAATATCCAAATTCCAAATATAGTCCCTAGTAAATACGAAGTCTATAAAAAAGAACTCCTGACGGGATGTTAGAATCATTTACGAACTCGAATATAAATTTTTCTTTACACGTTCGTAGAGACGGTAATCAAACGACTCATTTCATTTCACCTCCACCTGAAGGTTTCTCGACAAGGTCTAGTAGATACGGAGTAAATAAAAAAGAACTACTAACGGGAAGTTAGAATCATTTACGAACTCGAATATAATTTTTTTCCCTACACATTCATAGGGACGGATGGTAATCAAACGACTCATTTCATTTCACTTCACCTCCACCTGAAGGTTTTTCGACAAGGATTAACTTTAAAATGTAATTTCCGTCTCCCGAAAAAATGTAAATACGGAGTACACTTTTTAGCCGTGGCCCCACTTTTTTTTATTTTTTTTCTTGCTTTCTCCACCCTCCGATATATCAACAACATTTACTTCCAGAGTCCCAGGTGTAACGTATGCTTCACATTTCAAAATCAAATCAATTACAACACGAACACCTCTGTTTTTTTTGCCCTAGTAATAGGATCTCTGTCTGTCCAAATAGGGTTCATGAAATTGGGGGTAAAAAGAAATGTCAGAATTCAAGTATAAGAAGGGTACAAAGGTAGAAATAAGCATAGAGGAAGAGGGTTTTCGAGGGGCATGGTTTACAGGAACAGTAATTAATCCACCAAATAAAAGAGACAGTAAAATTTTGGTGGAATATGATACATTGTTGGCAAATAATGGGGTAAAAAAATTAAGAGAGAAGGTTGATTTTGTGCAAATTAGGCCAATCCCACCTCGGGAAACTACCAGGGTTTTTAAATTAGATGAAGAGGTTGATGCATTCTATAATGATGGTTGGTGGGAAGGTGTGATTACTCAGCTTGTTGAAGAAGCTGGTAAATTTTCTGTTTATTTTAGACCTACTAGAGAACAGTGTGATTTTGAAGCTTCTGATTTACGGCTTCATAGGGAATGGGATAATGTTAAGTGGGTTCCTCCTTTGGAAGAGGTGAGTTTTTTTTGTTGGTAATTTGTGATTTTTTTTTTTTTTTTGTGTGTGTGTATATACTAATTGCAGTTGAAAGATTTTGTTTTGTTTGTTTGATTTTGAATATGTTGGGAAGAATGAATGAATTGTTTTTATTTGAGTTTTTTTTTATGATTGAGTGTGGTGTATGGTTTGATCATATGTTTGATTTTGGATATGTTTTACTCTGGATAAAATTGAACTCTTTGTGTTTGTTTGGTTGGATTTTGCTTCGAAAAGTTTCGTTCTTTGTAAATTCGTAGTTAAGGCTTGTGTGGAAGGAAGGATTCGAGGGGAAAGGAAATGAAGTGGAAAGAATTGAGCCATTGTCCTTGGTTTGATTGATGTAATTCGATGATATTTGGAATTTTGGGGGGGGGGGGGGTGTTAGATTGAACTCTTTTGTGTTTGTTTGGTTTGATTTTCTTCAAAAAGTTTTGCTCTTTGTAAATTCGTAGTTAAAGCTTTTGTGTTAGGAAGGATTCGAGTAGATAGAATTGAGCCATTGTCCTAGGTTTGATTGATGTAATTCGATGGGGTTTGATAATTTTGAGTGAAAGGAAAGAAATTTTTGGGATATGGTCGTTGGTAGAAGTTTCCTAAAGTATTGATTTGTATCAAATCGGTGGGATTTTGACTCTCGCAGTATTAAACCAACCAAAAAAATGATTCCATTCAATTTTTTGTTAATTAAGCCAAATCATGGAAACAAGGCTAGGATTATAGTGTCAAGATGTTATGCTTACTCGTTTGAGCCTTTTTCCCGCTTCTTGGTAGGAATGAAAATTGGGTAACATAATTGCTTTGTATGTGGAAGGAATAATATATCGGAATCCGACATATGGTTCAAATGTGGATAGGAAGAGGAGTGGTGAACTTGAGGTTAGCCAAGTTTATTCCACCTCAAAAGCCTTCACTAGCCCTGGTGGTAATAGTGCACCTAGAAGCCACTACTCCTCTTCTTATCTAACGGTGTTGAACCATATTCAGAACGTCCTCCAATCTCCCTCTCACATATATGTTCAACTCCATTTTGATTCTGCTCTTTCCTCTAGACAATGGCATTCTTCATTAATTGAGACCCAAAGACCATTAGTTGAAAAGCATAACAACATGGCCCAACCACGTATGATACCACTTGTGATCTATTTTGAAAGCAACCATGTTGAATCTTCACATTTTCCTTAGTTTCACCAAATTGTGTTACCATAAAATGATTATAGTTTACAGTTACCATAACTACAACTCTTAGCGTTTGTCGTTTTTGCCCCCAAATTATATTGGGACTAAGGCTTGGTGGTTGTTGTTTATGTTGGACTCTGCCCTGTACTCTATAACGACCTCTAGAGGAATACAAAGGAATTTGATTATATCACTTTTGATCCTTAACCCTGTTTGTTCTTTCAAAGTTGTATCCACAACCTGAACCACCTTCTCCATGTGGTTGATAACATTATTCCCCACAATATTTTCCCTTATTATGAAAGACTTCAATACCTCGTGGTGATTTTTCTTTATTTCGCCTCTTCATTTTTCTTCATGGGCTCTAAGAGAACGTTTACATTTTGTTTAAGTCAGACTGCAATGTGATTGATTTTTATGAGAAAGCGGAGCTTTACCCCCACTAAGCGATGTTCTTTAATTTTTCCGCCGTCTTTTTTTTATTCCATAGATTGTTAGACAATGTCCTTGTCATATGAAGTTCATTTTTGTTTATGGTAACTCAAGAACATTGAGTTTGCAATCAGCTACCTGATTTCAATCTGAAACTTACCAATTTAAGCTGTGTCTTTCGAGCATGGTGATCAGCCATTCAAATCCAGATTTTCAGGATCGCGTGATTTGTTCTTGATTTCAATCTTATCTTTCTCTCTTGAAAATGATTTGCAATATATGTTTTCTGACTTCCTTAAATTAGCTCGTTATTTTTGCTGGATAATTGTGTCAAACAATGAAATGGAACCCTTGCTACGTCTAATTGCTGACTGCTGTATTTCGCCTTAAAAGAAAATGTAGCTGTTAAACTGGTCAGGAGGTAGAATCTGTACTGCTTGTACAAAAAGGCTTAAAATTATGACCTTTCTCACACTTCTTTTTTTTAACACTTGAACACAGGAAGCTCAACCAACTGAGGTGAAGATTAATGGTGAAGAAATGAATCCTTTCAGCAAAGGGAGCCAAGTTGAAGTGAGCAGCGATGAAGATGGCTTTGGGGGTGCATGGTTTGCTGCAAGTGTTGTTGAGGTTCTAGGGAAGGACAAGTTCCTGATTGAGTACAAGGATCTGACAACAGAAGACGAAACAGAGTTCGTGAGAGAAGAGGTTGATGCCCTGCATATTAGGCCATGCCCTTCACAAGCTGAAAAGGTCGACAAATTTAAGCAGTATGACGGGGTTGACGCGCATTATAATGACGGATGGTGGGTTGGAATCGTCGCCAAAGTCCTTGGTCGCTCAAAATATAAAGTTTACTTCAGGTCCACAGATGAGGAAATGGAATTTAAGCATGATGAGCTAAGATTGCATCAAGATTGGGCCAATGGGAAATGGGTTGTAGCTTCTAAGGTAAGTTCTGATTATCTTAAAAGTTTTAACTAGGTTGTTGCATTTCGAATCTATCCCTTCATGATTTCATCAAAATATGATTTTGTTGCACACGTCGATGGAAAGATTGAATGCTTGAAAAGTTTCTAGTCACATGGGAGGTTGTTACACTAGTATGCAATAGTTATCGGTGTTGACATGTGAACATTCGGCACCATTCCATTGTTTTCCAATTTGGCTGACAACCATCAATATTGTATTGGTTTTCATTCTTCATATAACTTTAACAATATACACTTTATTAGCCGTTTTCTATATTTTTGTTTTGCTCTCACCCTTATTTCATATTGTTGCATTTAATGGAACTCTTGGTGTTTCAGGCATTGAATTTATCACATTGAAGAGGCTGATCTGGCTAAACGATTCTCCGGATTAATATAAGAGTATGTAACATTTGTATAATCATATCAGAATATTGCTTTTATGGTAATTTTTGTTCTGTTTAGCATATCGACTACCACCATCTTGCATTGACCTTACTATCTTACTGGAGGATGTGGTGGCTTTAAGAAGTTCTGTTTGACAAATCACATAGTGATCGTTGTCTGCTCGACCTGACATCCTTGCTAGATGGAATTGCTATTAATTGGAAGCCTAGTTACTCAAACTGCAGTAATTTCATATTGCGCATCTCTGTTTAGAACCAGTACATAATTAGGTTTGAGGAAGAGAGACTCTTGTTATGATTTATCAATCTTCATCTTTTCGTATGAATGACTTTGATTTTGCCACTTGAGGTATGTATTTTAGAGGATAGTTTTGTCAGTAGCAAGCTACCTCTGAGTACACTGACCTTTCCTGGACAAACTGTAATAGAATAGCCCTCCCAAGCCTACACTCATTCTAGATGGATGGAAGGGCAAATGGGTCGATCTTTATCTAATCTAGTTGCTTGGGGATTTTCTGAAGAGGTTATAAATAGGAAGCCATTGGAAGACTTACTCATTCAATTACCATATAAGTCCTCATTATGTGTAGTTTTACCCATTGGGAGTCAGAGGCCACTCAAAGGTCGTCATATTATTGTTTCATGTATTTTACACCTATAAAATCACTAAAACTAAAATGGTAGATTCTATCTTCTACGACGACTATCCTACTACGACTTCTCCTCTGACCTACCATTTGAGTCGACCACACAAACCACCAGACAACTTGTGGTTTTCCCACTTCGTTATCATGTGGACGTAGTTGCGTGTCATTTGCTAGGTCAATGATGGCCTTGACCATTCAATAATCCTTGCTTCGAGGCTAAGTTAGGGGTCGTTTGGATACCCTCAAAATCCATAGGAATTTTATTTTCCTAGGAATTGATTTACCATGGGTTGTTTGTTTATCCTAAAGTGTAGGAATTGGAAATTCCTAGACATTTCCAATTCCTCGAAAGTGTAGGAATTGGAAATTCCTAGACATTTCCAATTCCTCCAAAGTGTAGGAATTTAATTACCTAGGGGGGGCTAGGTAAGTAGAAATTCCCATGGGAATTGAATTCCCTTGTTCATCCAAACAAATTTCCCCAATTCCCATACTTTCTAAATTCCTAGGATTTGCAAGTTCATGGGAATTCCGACTTCCCGAGTGTATCCAAACGACACCTTAGATTTGTAGGACTTTCCCTTGAACTAATGATAACATGTGTTGTCCAGTACTGTTATATGGAATAAGATGTCTGGCCAGCTTCTATAGTTCAAGAGCAACTGATTCGAGTTGTATACATTTGTGTAAATTAGATTGGGACGTTCTCTTTGTAGTAGCTGTTTTAAGATGAGACATGAGGGTATGACAACTTGCTGGTTGGAGATAGAGTTATGCAGGAAATGAGCTGTTTAGGCAAGACCTATAAAAGTTCAGTCATTTTCGTTTTGGTGATGCGGCCGTGCCAGCCAACTAATTAAGTTCATTAGGCTTATAGGACAAGTTGTTCATTAGAAAGGACCATGATTTTGAACAGGGTGAATGACTGATTTAATCAGCTTATCAACTTGGTGGTTGGGTAGTGGTAGTTTATAGGTCTGACAAATAAATCAATATTATAATGGCGACCATCTTATCTGACAATTGTTGCAGTTAGGAAACTTCATTTATCAGAATTTATGATGCATTCTCAAAACAGTTGCTGATTGAGCCACATGAAATTCCAAGCACAACTGTCTCTTTCTTTGGTGTCATTGCAGAAAGCCTATGAATATACTGTTTTTAAGAACTCATTTTAGGGATGTGCTTTTACGCTCCCCCCATTCTTTTTATGCTCCTCTTTGTGAGAGGGGCATCAGCCCCGCTTTAGGAAATGTGACAATTAAAAAGTACCATAAAAAATCAGTATGTGGACCATAAAAATTGCTTCCCTTTTGTTTGGCCTTTAACTGTTGATGTATTAGCTTCTATTGCACTATTCATGATTAGGACTACTTGATATCTGCTACTGTTGGTTGTGGAGTGAAATTGTTATCAGTTGAACCACGAGTCCAAGAATGAAATTTTTCTTACTCAAATTTGGGTTTTACAATGTGACGCTATCTCGTTTTCCTAAAGAGTACATCCATATGTTAGGTTGGTTTTCTTCCTTAAAGCACATGCTATTGGTGTAATTTAGTTTTTCTCTTGCCTTGGCTATTTTGGGTAGGCCGGTGAGTGCGTGAGTGAGCCATGAATGTTACCCGCCAAGCTGTTATAGCTAATACTGGTATAGTACAGGGTATACATAGGATGTATCTGCTATAGGTCCTTTCTTTCTCACTTTTTTCCTTCATTCTACTCCTAAACTTATTGTTACTTTGTATCCAAGAGAGCGATTATTCTCGCAATTCAATTGGCTATTCCCGTACTTTCTCGTGTACCAAGAGATTAGAAGTATTATCATGAACCTGTACAATGTAAGTCTCGATTGTTTGGAAAAAGATCGGAGTATGAGAATAGGCGCTCCCGTTGTCTAGTTTTCTTCCGGTGGGGCCATTTCATTCATTTTTGGTGGGTGTAATTTTTTTTTTTTTTTTTTTTTTTGGTGGGTGTTGATTGTTGAGTAATATACAAAACAAGACCTACTTGTTTATTATTAACTCTTGAACATAGGTAGAGAACAGTAAACAAAGATCCTTTAGAACATGAATCTGAACCATAGTTATAATTGTTCAAGTTCATTAACAACATATTGTGATGAACCTGCAACTTTGAGACCAGAATAATATTACTGGTCTTTTTTTTTTTTTTGGTTCCTTAAACAGATACTTTAGAAGATTACTGTTGCTCATTTTTTCTAAACTAAACATCCTTAACTTCCACTGCCTTAGGAGCAGCATCAACAGCAGGTGCAGCAGCAACAGCAGCAGCTTCTGTCTTCTCCTTGGCTGCAGCCGCTTCATTGACCACCTCAGGCTCCGGTTCAGTAATCTCAATCACAAAGGCATCAGTCGGGAAAACCTTTGTGACACCGGTGAGCTTGTTCTTGAAGACAACCTTTTCGGGGCCATCTGTAGTGATCTCATTGATATTAACCCAGATAAGAAGCTCTCTAGCCTGCACTCCAGTAAGATTGGCTATCTTGCCCATTTTGTTCCTGTCAACATTTGCAGTGATCTCAGTTGCATACCTGACATTTCTTCCAATTTTTTCGAACTTGTGATCGATTTCCTTCTTCTGTTTGAGCCAAACAAAGTTCTCAGACTCAATGTACCCGCACTCCTCTACGTCTTGTAGAGGAAGTAAGCCATTAGGGAACCCTACTTCCCTAAACAGCCTCCTTGCCTGTGACATGCACACGTCGTGGCCATGGTACAGCTCGGTCGCTTTCGCCTTCTTCTCTTCGGTGACCAACGACGGCATTGTGTGTGTTTTCTTTGTGATGATTTGAAGGGGGTTTGTAGGAGATGATGAAAGTTCAAGCAGATAAAAGTATGAACATTTTGAAATGAAGCATGAGGTTTTTATAGGTGTGACACTTACGCAATTGCCCTTTGGGTTTTGGGGTTATTTGCTGAGTATGCCCCTTGTTGATTTGGGGTGGACGGTTCCTACATTACTGATATATCATTTAATGTCCAACTACTCAATGCACTTCCATCATTCTAATGCGTATGAGTTAAGACTCTAAGAGACATGGACCGTTCTTTGTGAAATTGTCGGTTAGGTTGCTTAATTAAGAATCCCTTTGGTGAACCAGTTAGTGTCCATATCTGGTGTTGTTTTTCGTAGTTGTAGCGTTTCTTGGCAGATGACGTGACTGAACACTCGAACGAGTCTATATAGACCCACCCCTAGGCGTATGAGAGTGAGTTCTGGCATATGCACTCAGCAGCCAGTGCTACATTAGCCCCGAGATCGTCAAGATTCTACCTATGACAAGATTCGAACTCCAAACTCAGGCGATGAAAATTGGCAATGAATAATCATGCTCTTTACTGCTGCACCCATTATGTTATTAAAGTGACCACGTTAACAATTTATGGGTATGTTATATGCAATATAGTATCATCTCTTTCGAGCAGAAATTCGGGTAAAACCTAAAAACGGTGGAAGGAAAGAAGGCAGGCAGTTGAGCTAATTAATTGCGTTCATCATGTTGGTGAGTAGCAAATTTAATGGCACAGTTACTTTGTATGCCTTGTTTGTGTGACGACGCGCGATTGAGGCACTCTATCGCTCAACTTACAAAACAACGAGTTTAATTCAAATCAGTTCAAAAATATGCATATTTTCGACTCGTACTCCCATGTGCTACCTATTGGTAAGATCGTTGAAGAAACATTTTTATGATTGATTTCCAGTGATAAATCTGGTTTTACATTCTGTCGAATCAATTAGCAATAAACAGCAACGTCGAAATTGATACTATCAAGCTCAGAATTTACGAGCTTTCTCCTTCAGTGACATGATTAATGAACTATCTCTGATCACAATCAGTAAGTACCTGGATAGACAGAAATCAGAAGTTTACCAGTTTTACGCAACAAAAACAAAACCATCGATATGAAATGTGTAGATTCTGGACAAAAATAACCGATACCTTCACCAGATCAATAGGAGATCGAGAAATTTCCAGGCTATCTAAAAGAAGCGGGAAATGAATCTCCATTTAACTTGAAGCTGAACTACTAGCGTGATCTGATGTCGTCTGTGGGGAGTAGTCGTTCAGCAAGGACTCGATATGTTTAACTTCCTTAGGCAGCGACCCAGTGAGGACCTGTTTCCAAATTCATATGATGCTCAATCGTTAGGACCATGGCTTACGAGTAGAATACAAAATTACACAGCATATGTACTATTTTCACCCCTGCCCCCCTGTTTCTCTAATCACTCAGCTGCTTCTATTCGAAGGAGCTATAAATAATGAGGTCACGGAATCAGTTTTTCGTTAGTCTTTTTATCATCCATCCAGTCCTAGAGTTGAATGCCAACAATTTTGGATCAGGCGAAAGTTTTACCTCATAGCCATCATCTGTTATAAGGATTTCATCTTCGATTCTAATCCCAACACCTTGATACCTGCATGAAATTCGACAGGCACAACTTTTAACTTTGAAGAGAAAAATAGATCTCAAGTAGGAATAAGGCTCGATTTGGTTGGATGGAAAACATCTTCAATGTAAAGTAGCCATATTTATCACAATATGTCCCCTTCTACCAAAACAGACGAGGGAAACTGGGGAAGTCGTGTTCCAGGAGGATATTTCACCTCGAACAGAACAGCGCCTAAATTCAATCATGTTTTCAGAAAATTGGATAAAAAAATCATAATGGTTAAGTGACTGCTCAGACCACCTCCAAGACAGTGGCATGTACTTCGATCAAGGTTCATAAAAACGAAGTGATAGAAGTAGACAGAGACTTTGAAAGAAGCCCAATTTTCATTTGTCATAAAAATAAAATAAACAGAATCCGGAAAAAAACTTCTCGTGTGGTAACAGATGTAGGCCATGACAAATCAAGTTATGTGTTGCAACATTGGCACAAATAAGGTAGACGCAACAAGATCTTAAGAAAATCTGCAAAGTAAATAAACCCATGGCACCGAGTACCAACTACACCGAACGTGAGTGTCATAACAGATACTCAACAACTAATAGACATGAAGATGACCACCTACATCCTCAACCATGACAAATTCTGAGCTAAAACAGTACATGTACACCAAATTCGTGAAAAGGACTGAAAGCAAAATAATACCTCTCCGGAACATCAAATGAAGATGGGATGTATACACCTGGCTCGATTGTTATAACCTGGTGACAGGAAGCAAAGCTTGTAAAAACATTTACCCACTGGTAGATCCACCAGCAAAGTAGCAAAACTCAAGCGCTGTGTCATATGAAAACTGGGGAGACATGTACATAGTTACACTTGCATGTATAACAAACAACTAGACCCAAAAAAATGCTGCGAGATCTAATCAGAAACCCAGGGAGGGAACAAAAGAGCAGGTTTCTTTCTGATAATGAAGAGAAAACCCCAACAAACAAACAGGACATACGAGAAGAAAAAATGTGTCCAACTTACAACGCCTGGCTTCAGAGGACGGTCATTCCTGACTGTTGAGCAATCATGAACATCCATGCCTAAATAATGACCTAAAGAAAGAATGAGAACTGTTGAGTAAACCAACTGTTGACCATGTGTCAAAATTGCCAATCCAAAACATCTGTAGTACTGTTCACATATTCAGATTTCAGTCAACTATTCGCGACAAAGATCAATTAAGTCAAGAGAGACACCTATACTGGTGGGATTGAGCTGATGATATGCTCGGTAACTCTTCACTTTATCTTTAAATATTCCAATTTCTGTGAATCCTTTGTAAAGCTTAAGAACCTACACAAGTACATAGCAGTCATGCGCATTTCAAAAATTTCAAGCCTTGTTGATTCAGTAAAAGACCACAAACATATCATACCGAATGCTCATGTATTTGACGTATACTTATGCCTGGTTTGCAGAGCTCTATACATTCTTTGTTTGTCTCCAGAATAAGCTCATAAAGCTCAACCTGTGAATATTAAATTGCACATCAGAACTTCAGAAAGTGAAAACCAAGTGATTTAAAATTAACCGTTCACTATACTACATTTTCAAAACAAAAAAGTCAAGAGACTAATTACAAAAGCCAATATCTAAAGCATACCAATATATCTAGCCATGTAAAAGACTTAGTCCACATTTATATTTGAGTTGGCTAACATGAATCGTCTTAAGAAACCGTTCAGACAAATAAAAAGCTAGAGAAAAGCAAAGACCAGAAAAATAAGAGCAGCATAAGTTAGACCCATGGCTTATGCGATGAGATGAACTCACTTTTCGTCTTTTCGATCATCCTCCAATACTCATAACCAGTGTATCCCGCTAAGTCTCTGTCTCAAATGATTAACTACTGAAAAAGTGAAAGGTAGTCTCCCCCATCTTATCTTCTGTACTAGTAATTCCTATAATCTTTTTAATTATTTTATTTGCCAATTGACTCTATTCCTGTATGCCTACATCTCCAACATACCACAAGTATCTTGCTCAAACTTATCAGTAATATTTCACAAAACGGTAATATTGCTGACGAAGTTTTAACGCGAATAGGAAGGCTGGCCCTTTTTGAATAATAAACTTTACCTTAAATCATTTGCGATTGCTTCCTAAAAGAGAGTTAACAATGATGCTTTGGTCCTGTGGTTACACCAAGAATTTGCTCCTCAAAAGCTTATGCTTATGTAGTTATGTATATAAAACAGAGACCTTTAGAAGCCTAAAAGCATAAGCCTGCGACAATCAAAATTCTGACCAATGCTACTTTCAGGTGCATACGGGAGCTTTTTAATAGAAAGCAGTGAGGTGTTTACATAATGTCTAATATTGATCTCCCAATCAGAAACCACTCCTGGAGTATTTTCTTGTGAAAAAGAAAGAAAAAAAAAATCATCCTTGATTGAATCACCCAGGTGAATATTGCCAGCCATAGATATTGGATGAAGAACATAGATAGGGAACATGCAAAGGATATCTCAGACTTAATCCAAACATTTTTACCTACTTATACTACAATCCGCGAACCTGACCAAACACCCCTTCCCCAGGAAAAAAAAATTAAAGAAAAAAAAAAGAGCATAAACAAAGAAATCCCACTTAATTCCCCGTCAGTTATCATCATGACATGAGAACGGCTACATCCAGAGGCCAGGGCAGAAGCATTATTAAACTAGGTTTTTGTTTTTCATGAAATAGATATACAGAAGTATACTAAGCATTACTAAGTACTTCTGCCAAATTTAGAGAGACGCTTACATGAGCAGGTGAGAATCTACCAAATGGTGGCCATGTTCGAGTCATGTCACTAACATAGCCATGAAACTCGCATCCGATGTCCATCAGCACTAGTTCACCATTACTGACCTGCAAATTGATGAATTTTCACAGATTGCACATATGCTCAATTACAAACAGAGATGAATGAGATGAGATAAGATGAACTCACTTTTCGATCATTTCGGGAATAATGAATCACACTGCCGTTGGAGCCACCACCCACCACAGGGTTGAAACTGGTGAGTGAATAGAAGCAAAATTATTACTAATAAACCTTCTGTAGCTTGAAGCCCAACCCACAAACACCAAAACACAAACATCGTGTGAACTACACAAAATCCTAGCATGATCTTTATTTCTTTCAAATCCTAAAACAAAGAAAGACGTCAAACAATCCGATACTGTTTTAGTCGTGAACAAGTAGAAGAGACTGCTTAGAAGTGAACAAACCTAAGATTATGTTAGATGAAAAGATAAAGTACGTGGAGCTTTGCGAAAAGTTGATCCAAAGTGGGAAGGTAATGATTTCCAGGACATGTGCATATAGTCACTTAGTCTAATCTCCCACACGGCCCTGATAGTCAGACACCATGGATTGAAAAGTACACCCTGTTGAGCAGTGTTTGGTAGGTCAATCTAAACAAAATCATTATCTCAAGTCTCAACAATATTTTGCTCTCTTCCTTTGTATCATTCCGTGGCTAGAATCTTTATTTTTTATAAAGCATATCACAAAAGACAGCGGGAAATATCATAAATAACACTCATATGCCAGCCAATATTTAAAAAAAGAAAAGGATAGCTTACGCCATTCTTTGGGCACCTCTCATTTTACATTCATATTCCACCTTAGCTGCCATCATACGCTCATGCGAATAGGCCTTTGAGTCAAACATTGTCCGCAAAAGTGCCTACACAGATAACACTTGATTTAGCTTTATTCGGGAAAAATAAGAATCATTCAACCGCAAATATCATCTATCCATGGTAAAATTCGAAGAATTTTGGCTACTTTTAGAAAAGTGGTCAAAATTGGCCAAAACCAAAGTGTATAAACCACTGTTTTTGCCATAAACTACACCGCAACAAAAACGGTTTAAGGTTTTGAGGAAGCCCTTGAGGGTCATATTGTGGCCTTTCGCTAAATGTTAGTCCAAAACCTATAGTAAGTCCTCGAAATCAGCAAAGAACGCATGTTAGCCTCAACGGGTCACAACATGACATGTGCCAAAAAGGCTTTAAAATATTCTCTAACAGAGGAACCAGCACTCATATCCAACAAGAGTACACCTAGCCTGCATTGTCATGTTCTATAAATATTTGAATATGTGTTGATGTTGGGACGCCCGAGTTAACTTTAGTTTTTTTGTTTCCTAATTACACAATATTGCTAAAATTAATATTTTTATTACAACTAGAGTCCACAATAATCTAATCTAATCTAATACTATATATTAAAACCTGAAACCAAGTCTTTCCTAGAACGACATTTGGCATTCATTAATTGGATAGCATTAAATAATTACATAATATGGAAATTATAAGCTAATTTATGCAAAATAAAATTAACGGTGATTATGGTGGTAAACTAATTTATGGAAAATACTAGTGTTGCTACTAATATTATAACAAAGGTAAATTGACAATTTCATAAAATGAACATAACAATATAGATATCCAACAAGTATAATCCTAAGATAATCCACGGTTTTTCGATAATATGGCTCCGGAGCCGAAATTGGCTCAAATTTTGGTGGTAGTGTCTAAGTATGATATAATGAGGATTTGAAAAAATGTTAGGGCAAAAAACATAAGCAAAGTTAAGTAAAACGGCTAAAATGATTATCATTCCATACAAACTGACGAGCGTCGAAACGAATAAAATATTTCACAAAAGGAGGAACCAACACTCAAATCCAACAAGTATAGTCATAGAATATCTATAGTAATGTTTGGAGAACATTTTTTTTTTTTTCAAAAAATTGATCAAATTTGACCAGAATCGCAGTATATAATCCACGGTTTTTCGATAATATGACTCCGAAACGAAATCGACTCAAAATTTGGTGGTAGTGTCTAAGTATGATATAATGAGGATTTGAGAAATATTAGGGCCAAAAACCTAGGTAAAGTTATGTAAAACGGCTAAAATAGTTATAAATCCATAAAAAGTGACGAGCGTCCAAACGGATGAAATACTTCACAAAATCAAGAACCAACACTCAAATCCAACATGTATAGTCATAGGGTATCTATAGTAATGTTTGGAGGAAATTTGGATTTTTTCAAACCATTGATCAAATTTGAATAGAATCGCAGTACATAATCCACGGTTTTTCGATAATACGGCTCCGGAGCGAAATCGGCTCAAATTTTGGTGATAGTGTCTAAGTATGATATAATGAGGAATTGAGAAATATTAGGGCCAAAAACCTAAGTAAAGTGAATTAAAACGGCTAAAATGGTTATAAATCCATACAAAATGACGAGCGTCGAAACGGATGAAATATTTCACAAAATCAGGAACCAACACTCCAATCCAACAAGTATAAACCTAAGGTATCTACAGTAATGTTTGGAATACATTTAGATTTTTTTTGAAAAATTGATCAAATTTGACCGGAATCGTAGTACATAATCCACGGTTTTTCGATAATATGGCTCCGGAGCGAATTCGGCTCAAATTTTGGTGATAGTGTCTAAGTATCATATAATGAGGATTTGAAATATATTAGGGCCAAAAACCTAAGTAAAGTTAAGTAAAACGGCTAAAATGGTTATAAATCTATACAAAGTGACGAGCGTCGAAACGGATGAAATATTTCACAAAATCAGGAACCAACACTCCAATCCAACAAGTATAAACCTAAGGTGTCTACAGTAATGTTTGGAGGACATTTAGATTTTTTTCGAAAAACTGATCAAATTTGACCGGAATCGTAGTACATAATCCACGGTTTTTCGATATTATGGCTCAGGAGCGAATTCGGCTCAAATTTTTGTGATAGTGTCTAAGTATGATATAATGAGGAATTGAGAAATATTAGGGCCAAAAACCTAAGTAAAGTGAATTAAAACGAATAAAATGGATATAAATCCATACAAAATGACGAGTGTCGAAACGGATGAAATAGTTCACAAAATCCGGATCCAACACTGGAATCCAACAAGTATAAACCTAAGGTGTCTACAGTAATGTTAGGAGGACATTTATATTTTTTTCGAAAAATTGATCAAATTTGAAAGGAATCGTAGTACATAATCCACGGTTTTTCGATAATATGGCTCCGGAGCGAAATCGGCTCATATTTTTGTGATACTGTTTAAGTATGATATAATGAGGAATTGAGAAATATTAGGGCCAAAAACCTAAGTAAAGTTACGTAAAACGGCTAAAATGGTTATAAATCTATACAAAGTGACGAGCGTCGAAACGGATGAAATATTTCACAAAATCAGGAACCAACATTCCAATCCAACAAGTATAAACCTAAGGTATCTACAGTAATGTTTGGAATACATTTAGATTTTTTTCAAAAAATTGATCAAATTTGACCGGAATCGTAGTACATAATCCACGGTTTTTCGATAATATGGCTCCGGAGCGAATTCGGATCAAATTTTGGTGCTAGTCTCTAAGTATCATATCATGAGGATTTGAAAAATATTAGGGCCAAAAACCTAAGTAAAGTTAAGTAAAACGGCTAAAATGGTTATAAATCTATACAAAGTGACGAGCGTCGAAACGGATGATATATTTCACAAAATCAGGAACCAACACTCCAATCCAACAAGTACAAACCTAAGGTATCTACAGTAAAGTTTGAAGGACATTTAGATTTTTTTCGAAAAACTGATCAAATTTGACTGGAATCGTAGTACATAATCCACGGTTTTTCGATAATATGGCTCAGGTGCAAATTCGGTTCAAATTTTTGTGATAGTGTCTAAGTATGATATAATGAGGAATTGAGATATATTAGGGCTAAAAACCTAAGTAAAGTGAATTAAAACGGCTAAAATGGTTATAAATCCATACAAAATGACGAGTGTCGAAACGGATGAAATATTTCACAAAGTCAGGAACCAACACTCCAATCCAACAAGTATAAACCTAAGGTATCTACAGTAATGTTTGGAAGACATTTAGATTTTTTTTGAAAAATTGATCAAATTTGACCGGAATCATAGTACATAATCCACGATTTTTCTATAATATGGCTCCGGAGCGAATTCGGCTCAAATTTTGGTGATAGTGTGTAAGTATCATATAATGAGGATTTGAAAAATATTAGGGCCAAAAACCTAAGTAAAGTTATGTAAAACGGCTAAAATAGTTATAAATCCATAAAAAGTGACGAGCGTCCAAACGGATGAAATACTTCACAAAATCAAGAACCAACACTCAAATCCAACATGTATAGTCATAGGGTATCTATAGTAATGTTTGGAGGACATTTAGATTTTTTTCGAAAAATTGATCAAATTTGACCGGAATCGTAATACATAATCTACGGTTTTTCGATAATATGGCTCCGGGGCGAAATCGGCTCAAATTTTGGTGGTAGTGTCTAAGTATGATATAATGAGGATTTGAAAAAATGTTAGGGCCAAAAACCTAAATAAAGTTAAGTAAAACGGCTAAAATGGTTATAAATTCATACAAAGTGACGAGCGTCGAAACGGATGAAATACTTCACAAAATCAGGAACCAACACTCAAATCCAACAAATATAGTCATAGGGTATCTATAGTAATGTTTGGAGGACATTTTTTTTTTTTTTTCAAAAAAAATTGATCAAATTGGATTAGAATCGTAGTACATAATCAACAGTTTTTCGATAATATGGCTCCGGAGCGAAATCGACTCAAATTTTGGTGGTAGTGTCTAAGTATGATATAATGCGGATTTGAAAAAGATTAGGGCCAAAAATCTAAGTGAAGTTATGTAAAACAGCCAAAATGGTTATAAATCCATATAAAGTGACGAACGGCGAAACGGATGAAATCTAATCTAATACTATACTAGTATAATTTGGCATTCATTAATTGGATAACACTAAGTAATTACATTATATGGAAATTATTAGCTAATTTATGGGAAATATTATAATTTATGGTGATTATGATGGTAAAGCTAATTTATGGAAAATGATAGTGTTGCTAATAATATTATAACAAAGATAAACCGACAATTTTATAAAATGAATATAACAATATAGATATAAAGTCCGGGCGCTAGCCGGGCATGCAAACTAGTCTTGTATAAAGTTCAATAGTAATGTAATATTCACATGAGTGGTCAATTATTTAACAAATATAGTATATAACTTCTATAAATATGACTACAACCATATACTAGGCTAGCCTAGGCCGCCGAGCGGGCATATAAACTAGTCGTACTCGAAAGGAAGTGAAAGATGCCATGTTAGATGACAATAAACACTGGTTACACACACATCTTCGAGAGAACAATTTGATTAATGGTAGATGTATCACAAAAAATGTTAAATTCTACTGCGCAATGGAACTTTTTGACCAATTTAAGAAATAAAGATTCCAACGAAAATACAACTCCTAAGTTTTGAGTAGTAAAGGTTTTACACATTACAATGATCTGATAGCTTAATAAACACCAAAACAAAGGAGTATTGAACCTTCAACAGATAGAGATATTAAATAGAGAACTTACTTGGCAACCAATTGAACTAGCCTCTCTCATCAAGTTAAGTTCTGCTGGTGACTTGACCCAACGCAATTCGTGAGTGTGTACTGAAAGATCTTTTGCTTTGCCTTGGTTTACAGCTTTTTTAAAGAGCTCTAAGTCTGTGTAGGCTTCTGTAGCAGTCTTAACATTATGAAACAATGCAGAAGAGTCTCCTATAATGCCTGGAAGTTTCTGTTCATGTCAACCAGATTAAACACAATCAAGGATTAATACATGAAGGAATACTGTGGGAACCACAACGCCTCTTACAAGAATGTCCCCATCAATCTCTATTCTTTACTTTACTTTACATTTAAAAATACCTAAAATGAGTAGAAATAAATGATTGTTTTGTAATAAAGCCCTCCCTACTTTCACACCAATAACCCCAGCCGTTTGAGGTTTACGAAAGAGGATATCACTTAAACCATCTTTCTGCTAACATATATGAGCAGAGAAGCATGGCAATGAAAGAAGTATCATAGATACAATTGGGATAACAATACCTCCTGAAGTTTGCTTATAGGAAATGCCTGATCAGCCTTAAATATATCCAGTGCCTCATTGACCCCGGCAGTGTTCCCTTGCCACGTAACATCCTAGAAGAATGACATATATCAGGGTATCGCCTCCATCAGATCAGATATTCATAACATCATGCACTGACTTGGTTTAGATAACAGTTACAAATTAATGCAGAGACAAATTCGCCAACAAAAGATAAAATCACATAGGATGCCTTTTCTGTTCCTCGTAGTTTCATATGTTCTGTTGTAGGGTGACGGAACTTGTGGATATAATTAGATTAAAATGCTTGAAAAATTGAATTCTGCCATATCTACCTGAAGGCTTGCCTCTGGCATAAACATGCATAACCCAATGTCATGACCTAAAACAGCTATACCACCAGGTTGTTGACAGCCAGTAATATACAAATAATCAGCATCTTGCCGGAACGTGTAAGGCACAACATCAGTCATCATCTTGACGGGTGCAGCAGCAATGATGGCAACACTCTTTTCTGGAAGAAGCTCCAACAATCTCTTTCTTCTTGAGATGTACTCATCACAGGTTATACCATGGGTGATCTCCCCTTCTCTTAGTAACTATATCAAATTATCAATAAACACAGTTTCAACATTGCATTCCACTCTTAGAAACGATACCACATGCTACTCGATCAAGACATGATTACCTCAGGGTGAGACACTGCAGTTGGTTGGCCAGCATCGAAAATACGTGCTGTAGAATATGAATGGCAACCAGCTACCTAGAAAACAGAAGTGTCCAAAAGCACACGTTAAACAAAAGACACAATTACAAACTCTATACCGAATCTAATTCAACTCCCCAACCCACATCAACAACGACAGCAGCCCGAAACATCTCACATCCTTAGTCAAAACAGTGATTCCAGCTGATCACATTTCTTACAGAACCATTCCAACCAAAAGCTTAAGCTCGCGGTTGGGGCTCGATAATTGGTTTAATACCTTAACAACGTTTCAAAACCATGAACAACCACATTGTGATGTTAAAACCCAGTGTTTTTTTTACTGTACATAAGCGAGCAGCTAATGTTGCGGGGCTACGGGATATGAGGATTCAAACCCGAAAATACTACAAAACGAAATGTGGGTACTGAAATCCCAAGGATCCCAAATTCATTCAAACAAATCAGAGTGAAATTAGCCAATTAAAAATCAGGAAATGCAATAATTAAAACATAAAAACGACCATTTTAACAAATACCCATAAATAATGAACCAAAAAAATTATACAAATAGTAGTAAAAGAGATTGGTGCGATACTAACCCGATTATGAAATAATCTGTGACATAGTCTTCTTCTCAGCGACTGCATGTTTCCAGTAAAAGTTGGTGCGTTGCAAATTAGGTTTTGTTTGCAAATTTAAGTAGCTGGGATTTGGGGATTTTCTAAAACCCTTCTATATGGAGTAAATTTTTTTAGGGTTTAAGGGTGTAATTGACTACGGAGATGTATTTAGGCGGGGGGAAGTATATAAGTTGGTTAAATTCGTTACCACTTCTGTTCGTAAAAGTATCCCTAAGTTTTGTCCTTCGACACTAGAGAAATGTCCAATTTTTGTCTTTGATTCGTTGGGTAAATGTTGGTCACGAGATATGTCCGATATTTGTCTTTGTTTTGTTGTGTAAATGTTGGTCACGGTTTCACGGATCTCCCTAGAGTCCGTACCACGTTAATACTTGATATGATATGGTGCAAAACTGGGAATGATATCCACTAGGACATTGTCACTGCTAATTTGCTACTCCAAACTCCATGTATCACACTCCGGATCAAAACTTGTAAACGCTCAGGGTCAGTCTGGGACCGGGTGAATAAGATGCAGTTCAATGACGACGATAGAGGAAAACAAAAAGTTCAATGCCACATTCTAAACCATCTAGTTCTACAATCACGGTGTTTGGAAAACCTAACGATAGATTGAAGTACGAAAGAATAATGAAATGGAGACTTGCACAAAAAGAAAGCCTAATCTCGGTCAGTTACAGTTGTACAGTTCTCTGAAAAAATATTATGTGAAACGGCGAAGAAACTCTTTGACTTCGTCGATATAGGGAGGTCTAGTAGGGATTATATGACCAGAATCATGCTCAATAATCTTTCGGCATCCATCTTCAAAATAAGACGCAAGATCCCTACTGCAATTAGGCGAAATTTGTCTATCGCCTCCTCTTTCATTTCCAAAAACGTGAAGTGAAGGGCACATAACTGAGCCCTCCCCATAGCCTTCTAAGTTGATGGGAAACCCAGAACACATAATCACAAATCGGAAGTCTAATCCCAGGTCCTGCTTTCCTCTCTGAGCACAAAGGAGAGCCGTCATTGCAGCACCTTGCGAAAACCCCAAGACCCCATCAAAGGGTCCATCCTTAGAGAAAACAGATTTTAGATATGATAAAGACTCCTCAAACCCCTGTGTTTGCTGCTGATGCTGAAGCGGGTCAAATGAGGTCGCAGTCGCTTCCCAATCATTTGCCTTCTTTCCCACAAAATCAGGAGCTATCAACCAAGCATACTTGTTGCTGCAGTGTTTACTTGGAGGGGGTTCATGCTCATCGGAACTCGATATGCCATCATCAAGGATCTTGGCAGGCTGGTATATAAATGGTAGCGGATGTGGTGCATTTACAAAAACAAGCTCTGCCAAGCTTTTAATCTTCTTCGCAAAAGCTGCTGTCCTACCCTTGAAGCTAGAGGCATTCTGGCGGAATCCATGAAGGCACAGTATCCTAAGTTTCTTCAAAGGCCCTACACTAATCAAGTAGGAGGAAAAAATTGTCACAGCTAATTAGGAAAGGCGACAAGCCAACAAAGCTAGAGACGAAAACAACGACAGACTTTGAAATGGTTCAAAGAAATTAAAACGGATGGTTTTCTACTTTAATGAAGGGAAAACAATTGAGAAAAAGAGGTGTCAGTAAGCAATGTGATACTAATATGTAAGCAAAGCTGCAAAAGGCCTAAAAAAACAGAGTACAATAACCTCCTCTTAACAGACAACGAAATATATTTGACAAAACAAGAGAATAACTTGTCTCCAAGTTTAAAAAGTTGCAAACTTTACCAGGACTGAGGACAGGGTGTCCAGTATGCACTATCCCCGTATCGCATTTCAGTCTAACTTCTGAGTCGGCATCATTATCTGTTAAATTGGACTTGGTAACTTTTCCATACTTGTGGCACAACTCGCATACATATTGGATGGTCTCCTTCTGCACATAAAGAAAAGATATGCATAGAAAACAAGATAAGGACAAAAGAGCTACGAAAACAAGAAAACAACATTTCTGATTTCACCATGTCATGTTTACAATTTTATGGGCTATAACAAGGATCATCAACGAGAACAAACTATTACTTCGCATCCACGAATTGGTTATGAGCTGGAACGAAAGTTGGAGAAGTGGCTAATGTAGTTTGTAACGCAGATATGGCCACGTCGATAAGGTTATTTCCCAAATCAACGGGGCTGAATGGCTGCAAATTCAAGAGAACCAGTGATTCTCTACAGCTTCCTTAATGGTACAGGAAACATTCACCCTAAGATAATCCACATTATTACCATAATACTGGATCTATGAACTCTTTATAAGTGGTAGAAACTATGAAATAACATGAAATGCAACTCAGTGAATGTTTCCAACCCCAAAACATTGTTGCATTTTGGCATTACCATGAACAAACAGGGAAGTTGGAAAACTTGGAAGTCTCATGCAGTCCATTCAAACAACAGCGTTCACCAGTTTAGCAAGCAGGTAACAGCTTAGAGAAAGCATCGAGTTTTGATGTACATGTAGTAGTTCTTACCTGGCAGTCATTGCAGACCAAAACAAGCATCCGGCAATAGGTACAACGATGACGCGATGAATAATCATCAAACGACTTGCCGCAAAGGAGACATTTACCAATAATGCATTCACTTGAACTCCCGACAGAAATCCTACCAAGATGGGAAAAAGCAGTTGAACAGTTTCATTTGTTAACAGAACTTGATCATTTTATACACATAATTTCCTCATCTCTTAAGTTAAGTTCGGCTGGATGTTATCACAATTGCACTGAAATGGATCCTGATTACTAGACATGAGATAGGAACTGAAGGGCAAGAGGTATGTGGCAAGCAAGAGCATGTGATAAATTGAAAAAAAGTTGATCACTGCCTCAGCCGATAGTATATGTAAAATTTGTCAAATATTAGACTTGATCACTGCCTCAGCCGATAGTCTATTAGAACAATCACCATTGGCATAAGGAACTCAAAAGCTCATCAAAATATAGCTTGGGGTATATAATGAAAGCTTACCGGGGATCATAAACAAAATTCTTCCCCTTAAAAAAACCACCATCGGGATACTGTTCCAGGTAACGCTGTATTCCACCGTATAACTGCAGGCAAATCACAATAGTTAAGAAGATGAAAACAAGCATCCATAACTATAGTCAATCTGCAATAGAAAATAAACAGGAGGCACGATAGAGCTCAGACAGAACAGAAACCCGCTAAATGCAGCAGAAATTAAAAAAACTAACGAAAGCAAGAACAACCATAGCCAGTGAACCTCGAAATCAGATTCAGAGCTTATGCATGTTTCATAAAGCTTCAAAAATCTTCTATCCAAACGACTGTTACCTGAAATACATTTTCAAATCCGGCACCTTTGGACCTAATATAAGCAGATGCCATCTCACACCTTATTCCTCCCGTACAATACCTGCAATACAAAACAGCATGTTGGAGCAGGTGAAAACATAGAACATAACTACAGCTTTACTAGAATATAGCTGAAGCAGCACTTAGGAAACTAGACAGAGGATGCCAGGGATGTCACGTCTCACCAAACATAAAGCCAACAATATATACGTACCCAAGTGCATATGTAATATACATCAAATGAAATCCAATGACAGGAAAGCACCCTGAAGGAACAAAATTCCATGCAAGGTGCTCGACAAGCAATTTCGGAGGTAGCTTTCACAAAGGCTGACACATTGAACTTTATAAAATATGAAAAAATGAGCTGACGGAATGAATAGTGAAAATACGAATTTGATCAAAACGGTAACCCATGTTAGTATTGAGCAGCAAACAGAAATCATAAGGTCTAGCAGGGCACATCTACCTAGAAAATAATATAGTGACATTAAAACACTTAGGACTCAAACAAGACAAACTCCACAAAATAATAACCTCAAAACTTACATGAGGACACAATTGCCACGCAGCTTCTCAGCATTACTATCTATCCAACTAGGTAAATCACTATACTGCCTCGTAGTTGGGTCCAAAGTCTCAACACTCGGAGACTCAAACTTCCCAATTCTTGTCTCATACAAGTTTCTTGCATCAAGAAGAACAACCTTATTGAAGTCAGCCGGTGCTTCGTCCTTCAGAAGTTCCCCTTACAAACATAGTGAAATTTAGCATGCTTCATGTAATTACAACGTCCAACAAGAAGGGTTTTCTTAAAATTACACTACATTCTTTCAGAAGAAGACCTCAAACAAACAAACAAAATTCAGAAGAAGTCATAATGCACCAAATCGCATAGTTATGTACAGTAAAGGAGACACATTTCAACAGAAATTGTAGCCAGTTTGGATCTGTAGAAAAGAAAGAGAACAACCAACCCACCACCAGCTCTTTTGGACCTTCAAACTCCATTTCTATGTACTATACAATATACATACCGTCAAAAACAACAAAGTGACTTAAAGGAGCATATAGCTAGCTTCTCAACTTCAGCTACCTTGCCAATCTAAGCCCCAATCATCAACCTTCCCCAACTTCACAGAAATTCCACTGTAATCCAACCCACCTAAATTAGACATTCATCTATTCAAGCTATCATCCATCGATAAAACAGCCAATTACGTTCAACCTCTCATTTTTCGTGAATTTATGATTCTACAAACATTACAAAACGAAAAAAAAACTCGCCAAAGCGAAACTAAATGTACCAAGAAAGCTCTAAAATACACAACACCAAGGTCTTAGTCCCATAATGATTCGGGTTGGCTAGCATAAATCGTCATATGGTACCGTCTTTTTAAGAACAAAGCCGAAAAATCTAATGATAAACCAGCATTTTGAAGAACACTATGGAATTCAAATATCAACAATCAACAAACTTCAATAAGAAGCCACAATATTCGACACTGCTAATTACACTAAAGAAACAAGAATTAGTGATCAACGTAGCTCAAAGGTTAGTTGTATATACCAGCAGTCTGAAGAACAGCATGAAATTCAACGGCGGAGAGGTGTCTTCCTGCACACGATATCGACGGCGTCTCCACCAGCGGATTCGCGCTAAGAGTAACCAACTCCTTGACAATCCGAACACTCAACGACGTAAATCCGCACTCCTTCGCCACCCTCATATCCACCGGCTCGTCAGAAGAGGCGAGCTTGAAATCAGTGCCTCCGAAAACGCCGCCGTACTCTCGGAGGAGGTCGGCGATGTGGTGGTCGAGAGAAGAGAGTTCGCCGCCGACGGTGACATTGACGCCCTGAGGAGCGAGTCGGACTCGGCCGAGTAGGCCGAGTGAGGTGCAGTTTGACTCGTAGAAGGCGGCGAGTTTGTCGAGGTCGAGGATTGGGGAGTCGGTGTACTTGTAGTATAGCAGGACTCCTTGCTTTTCTTGCGGTTGTTTCTTCGGCTCCGCCATTCTCTCGCGGTGGCGCGGTGGTCAATTGGTGTTGGCTGCGGCGGCCGGGAATGAGGATTATAGAAGGGTTTTGGCGAACCGGCTGCCGAGAGTGCCACTAGATTTTCTTTGTGTTTCCCTTGCAAGATGAGTAAAATGGTTTACTCCGTATTTTGGATTTGAGTCCGGTAAAATCGTAGAGTCGTAGACATTTTGTAACTGTGGTGGGAGTTAGACGCTTTTGTCTTAACGGGGTGTGTTGTCATACTAGTATGCTTTTGTAAATTGTTTGTCTCGAATTTGATGGGCGGAAGTTGTTCATAGTGGTAAAGCAGTTTTGAGATATACTTTAGAGGACGTCATTTTCTATGTGAATTTGAAAAACGTCTATCAAGTTAGACACTTGAGTAAAACAATTGAGTTTGTGTGTATAGTATATTAGCACGACGATTTACCTAATGCATACTCAATGGCAAGTCCTGATCCTAGGTCTAGCTAGGCAAGTTGTCATGTGTATGAGACGTTGTTTGTGTAATTAAAAAACAATAATTGCCACCCAAATACCAATACCATCCCAATTTTTCAAGGCATACTTAGTATTCGAAGTTGTCAACCTAAAGAAGATACCCTCCATCCTTAAGGTATGAAGTTCAAGCCACACTAATGGTCTTCTTTGGTTACATTTATCTTATAGGCTCATTTATAAGTTATCGCGAGAGAGATTCCCTTGCCTGGCTACCTCCTAAGTCAAGTTGGGCAATTTCGGTTGTCTAACCTCCGTGTGGCCCTTTGCTGAGTAGGGAGATACACGTATGCAAAAAAAAAAAAAAAAGGTATTTGTCACACATTGGTGATTGTATAGAGCTATTTGATGACATGACATCTTTTGACTTTGATTATTGTTTTTTACTTTGAATTTTAACTATTGTGAACTATAGCAACATAGAGCCACCAAGCTAACCAGAGAACTCTATCACAAACAAAACATCGAGAGTTGTTTAGGGCCTGTTTGGTATTGTTTTCTGTTTTTAATTTTCAGTTTTTTTGAAAACCAAAGTCCTGTTTTCGAAAACCAAAAAAAATTGGTTTTCAGTTTTCAGTTGCCAGTTTCCCTTTTCTATATGACTATTTTAGGGCCAAACAATTGAAAGTTAATTGTAACTTATTCAACTAATTTTTTTTTACGCAAAATCATGAGAATTCCCAATTTCAACCAGATGAAGGAATTGACTTAACTATTCCCTCTTGGTTTTTGAGAAATTTTTGTGGGAACATTAGTAACCCAAACAATTTTGAAAAATTACCATAAACTTATATTTCATAGGAAGTCACAACTTATAGAAATTACAAATTCCTACATGCAACCAAACGGCCACTTAATTAAATTATTTAAAGAAAATAATTTTAATACAAGCAAGTATATTTATTAATAATCACAAAAATCTCACCACCCATCTCATACACAACGCAGCACACTGCCCCCACTTTCCCTTTCTCCTTCACAAACCTCCTCTCAAATCTTCCTTTACACAGTTTTTTTTTTTCTCTGGGACATTCCGTCGAACACCTGGTGTGCACCCACTTTTCCTGAGAAAAAAATCAGCAATGTCGCTCCGACCCAATTGCAGGACCGAGGTCCGCAAGAAGTCTTACAAAACTGGGGTCGATGCGGATGAAGCTCGCCGCCGTAGAGAGGACAATTTGGTCGAGATCAGGAAGAGTAAGCGTGAAGATAACCTCCTTAAGAAGCGTAGGGAGGGTATGAATATGATGCTTCAGAATCAGCCTCAACAATCTGTGCTTAATGATACTCCTCAGAATATTGAGAAGAAGGTATAATTATTAACTTTTATTATTTATTAATTACTACTTTATTGTTATAAAGGTCCGATCTTTCGATTTGTGGGTGGTTTTATTATGTTTGTGTTAGTTAATTTGTGATGGGAGTTGATTAGGTTTTAGTTTTTGTGTGTAGATTTAAGAGGTTGTGACTGGGAATTGTGGGTTTGATGCGTGTGTGTGAAGTTTGATGGGGTTCGGTTGATTGTTGGAGTATTGGATTCGATGGGGTGTTAGGGTTTTTGAGTGAGATTGATTTTGTTGCGTGTTTTTTTTTTCTTTTTTTTTTTTTACTGGGCTATGGCGTAATTCGAATTTAGGACTATGATTTGGTGTGAGTTCCGTTGGTGTGCATGTTTTTGATTGAATTTGGACGATGTAGTTCCCGGATGTCGGATAGTAATTGCGGCTGGTCCCATGTCAGTTACATGTGTTTATTTTTTTCTTGGCGGCTTGAAGATGGTGAATTACGCGGTCATATTGTTTGGTGATTTGATCTAGGAGGATGAGGTGATAGAGTATTTTGTTTAAACTACTTTAGCTGGTCCGTTTTTACTTTGTATGTCCGGTCTTTGGTGTAATTTAGAGGGTCAGCTCTAAAGAGCAAACATTCACGGTGATATAGTGCAGGAAGCTGTTTCAGCCATCAATTTAGGGAGACGTCAGTTGTTAGGAAAGGATTTAGAATTAGCGCAGAGACACTGTGATGTTGTAAAAGACCTTTGATTTCTTGCTGCCATAAGCTGTGAGAGAACAGCATACTGTTGTGAAACTTGTATTATCTACATGAGCATACAGCTGTGAATTGAGTTGAAGGGTGACTTGTTTGCAGTCATGGTGAACGGTTTATTAGAGTCTTGTTGGTTTTTCTGTTGGGTTGGTCCTTGAGGTTTAATGGTCATTTGGTTGACGTTGGATACAACAACAACATCATTACCCTAGTGCCTTAAAGACGGGTTAAGGGGGGGAGCCCCTTTGTTAAACATAGAAATTTGGTTGAACGTTGGATACTTGGATAAATATAGAAATTTGTTAACACTGGAGCCCTATACATTATATCTGTTTATTGACAACTTGTTCCCATAAATAACAAGATATGTGCTTGTTTGGTTGTTAAAACATTGTAGAATGGGAGAAGCAGAAATTCCCTTCAAATTTTCAATTCTGACTTAATGAAGGAAGTGGCTTAGGTACTCCCTATTGGTAATAATTGTAAACGGACATGAGAAATTATTTCTCACATCGCAACCCAAACAATTTCCTGAAATTCTCATAATTTGGTGGTTGGTACCTATTACTGATGAACTAGTGTCCGATGAGAATTTCTACGTCCTATTTGAACCAAATAAACTAAACAAGCACTTTGTTTTTAATGTGAACAACAATCAAAATCACGGATGGTTCATGTTTTTAATACATGGTCAAAACTCAAATGTTTCGATCTTGAAGATAAATGGTTCATCTTTAGTCCAATTATATGATTTTACTGATCATCCATATGGAGGTGATTTCAGACACGTGCGTATCCGCAGATATCATTTACTCTTTCATGTCCCAATTGTTGCTTTATGTTGGTTGGCCAGCCTTTACATATGCTCGCTCCCATCTTAAGATTTATTGGTAGGTTCATAGCCGATGGCACTGTGCCATGAATTGATACGTACGGATATTTAGTCAACAAAAGGTTTTTATGACATTGCCCGTGCTAAGAGGATATTCTAGCCGTGATCTTTTTTCACTGAACTTATGCCTTATGCTAAATTGAAGTTGTTCCACATTTGAGGGATCTAAGAGTTATGTTATGCTTCACACAATGATAAGCCTTGGTTCTTGACTACTCACGGCTTAGAAAATCTGACAGGCTATCACTTACATTACTCTTCTGCAATAATTATCACCCAATGAGATTTGTTACTGCTTTATTTATACATTGATCTATTTTTTTTAAGTCTGTTATACCGGTATGGAGGAAGTTATCCAAAGCTGTCCATAGACAAAAGTTTGAAATTTTACCTGATTATGGGTCTAGTTTTATACTAGGTGGGCATTTGATACTTTATAAACCCATGTGTGTCTGTATTCATGAAGTTTCCTCTTCATCCTGTTTAACAGCTGGAAAGTATACCTATCATGGTTCAAGGAGTAGCATCTGCTGATCCTGGTCTTCAATTAGAGGCTACCACTCAGTTTAGAAAGCTCTTGTCTATTGGTATGTATATGAGCACCCAAATCTTTGTCAGCTATCACGACTCATGAGTACTCACTTTGCTGACATTTGACTGCTTCTGTGCTCAGAACGCTGTCCTCCAATTGACGAGGTTATTAAAGCTGGTGTTGTCCCAAGATTTGTAGAATTCTTGGATAGACATGATCTACCTCAACTACAGGTATGAAACCCTCGTTAAGTCGATTATCTGTCCATCTCTTTTTGAACTCTTACCAGTATCTAGATAAAGTAGTTGTCTCTGTAATCTACAGTTCGAGGCTGCATGGGCTTTGACCAATGTGGCATCTGGGACTTCAGAACACACAAGGGTGGTGATTGACCATGGCGCTGTCCCAAAGTTTGTTCAACTCCTTGCGTCTGCCAGTGATGATGTCAGGGAGCAGGTCAATATCTTTGCTTGCACTTTCTCTATTTTATCTAATCTCTTGGGTACTTTTGTTCCAATCTAGATATCCTTATTAGTTTGTGTATCATGTGTCTGCACTCTGCAATTACTCTATTCTGGGTAAATTTACCCTTGTTCTGGACCAATGTGTTTGTGTAATTTATACGTGTTCTTTTTTCATGTTTGGCGTCTCTTCCTCTTCTTTTTCTCTTTTATGTTCTTTTTATTTTTGGAGGTGCCCTGAAAGTTTCAGTCATTTACTAACCGTTGAGGCTAATTATGTTACTGTACTGTGCATTTTGCTTGATAGGTTTTGCATATTCTATGTGGGCCACTTTTTATCTTCCATCTAATGTCTGGAGGATATGCATGCATAACTTCTGCACCTTATTACTCATTTTGTTGTGCAGGCAGTGTGGGCTTTGGGTAATGTTGCTGGTGACTCTCCGAACTGTAGAGATCTTGTCCTAGGTTGCGGTGCACTGGTTCCACTGTTGTCTCAGTTGAATGAAAACTCGAAACTCTCGATGCTAAGAAATGCTACATGGACTCTGTCCAACTTCTGTCGTGGCAAGCCACCAGCACCATTTGAACAGGTTTACCTTCCTAAGACACATAAGTTACTACTGAATAATAATGAATCGAATATGAGGGCACTAAGCATGCACCGCTTGTTTATTCGCAGGTCAAACCAGCATTGCCTGTTCTTCGACACCTTATCCATCTCAATGATGAGGAGGTCTTAACAGATGCCTGCTGGGCCCTCTCTTATCTGTCGGATGGTCCTAATGACAAAATTCAGGCTGTCATTGAAGCTGGAGTATGCCCACGGCTAATTTCTCTCCTAGTGTATGTTCTGCTTATTTGCTACCTTCATGCATAAACATAGTTCTGAATCTTCTTATTCTTTATATTTTCATGCACAAAACTTAGTTCTCATTCTTATCATTTTATCTCTTGGTGTCATTTTATAATTTTGGGTTTGAGCTTATGTAGCACATACCTCGTTGTGGATATTAACTTGTTCTAGTTTGTGTTGTACTAGTCACCCATCACCTACGGTTCTCATTCCTGCTCTCCGCACGGTGGGGAATATCGTCACTGGAGATGATACCCAGACTCAGGTATTGAGCTGTGCTTGTTAACGATGTGCTGTTACTTGTTTTTGTATTTTTCATTCTTATGAAATCAGTTGTAGACTTGTAGTTCATAACTTAACATCGCCCTTTCATCTGTGGCTATTGCTGTGTGCTCTAGTGTTTGATATGGGGTTTTTGACACGGAGAAGGGTGGTTAAGTGTTACTGTATTACAAGATCTTTTATCTCTAAATTTGATACTGCTGCTGACACCTCTTCTTGACTCTTGTCAGTTTGTACTAGACAACAATGTGCTTCCTTGCCTTTACCAACTTCTTATTCAAAATCATAAGAAGAGCATCAAGAAAGAAGCTTGTTGGACAATTTCCAATATAACTGCTGGGAACAGGACCCAAATCCAGGTACTGGTTCTATATGGCTTCATTTTTCTACTTCTGTGCTCTGAAGCTCTCTTGCATGATAGTATTTTAGTTGTTATGCCATTTATACAACAATGTCCTATTGGTAGTGATATCCAATACTTCATCTAAGGTTAAGGTTCTTTCATTCCCAGTTAACCCTGGAAAACTAGGAGATGAAGGGAGAGAGATTGAGGCTGGGTAGTAGATACGGAAGTTTGGTTTGGGATGTTCATTATTTCATGTATCAGTCTGTCACTTTGAAATAATTGACTATAAAGCAAAATGGCTCAAGAAACTGACTTGTGTTGTGAAGGAGTCAGTCCGTGTGATTCTCGAAGCAGTTTTCATTTTGGGTCATCCGTGCGGGAGCCTTTAAGGCGCTGGGGTATTGATGTTGTTGCTGTTGTGCTGTACAAGCTTGTGTTTGTCTGGATACTTAGTATCCGCTGAGTTTAGAGTTTTTTTTAATGTTTTCTTTGTGGCATTACTGGAAACTGATTAGAACAGTGCATATCTGCTTGTTGGGAGTGACTGTTCCTGTCATGTGATGAATAGTAGTTTTTTCCCAACTCCTTTTCTGCCATTTCTTGGATTTTTAGTCGAGGCTTTGATGGGTGGGACGGAATATTTTGCATTCTGACTCTTCTGTTTATTTATGCTTTGCAGGCTGTTATTGAGTCTAATCTGGTGAAACACCTCGTAGAACTACTCCAGCATGCAGAATTTGACATTAAGAAGGAGGCTGCATGGGCCATCTCAAATGCCACCTCTGGGGGATCCCCTGAGCAGATAAGGTACTGTTTTGTCTGACATCTTGTATACATCTGGTATATGTTGGCACCTAAGCCGCATTTGTTGTTTGTATGAATGGTGGATAGTTTTCATGTTTTCTGACCTTTGCTCCCCACCGATTTGGAAAGTATAGTTATTGTAGATTTTACCTTTTCATTGAGCTAAATAAGTTGGTCTGCTCTGTCAGTACGCTTGTGGGGTTTGACACTTTGACTGTTGAGGGCTGGTTTGTTTAATGGCTAATCTTGTGCAAGACACCACCTATAGGTGAATAGTTCTAAGCCTGTCTCCTATCATTGATCAGTTGCACTTACAGATGTGTGGAACTTTAGGGCGATAACATAAGTGAACCTGTCAAGTGATGAAGTAAAAATTTGATTTATGGCAACTACGAACTCTTAAGACGTAGTTAAGGAACCTTGGGAAATTAGATAGAAAGAATGGTGGGATAGAGATGAAAGGAGGCATTAAGCCTAAAGTGCGGGCCGTTACTACCATTGCATAATAATATGACTGACTGTTCGGTGATGCTAAAGACTATTTTCTGTGCCCCAATCTTAGGTTGGATATTTTACAAATGCTATTGTTGAACATTCATTTTCTAGAGTTTCTCATATTGCTCCACAACTTTTGGTTTCTGCAGATTCTTGGTAGGTGAAGGTTGTATCAAGCCGCTGTGTGATCTTCTAATTTGCCCAGACCCACGGATAGTTACAGTTTGCCTTGAGGGGCTCGAGAACATACTGAAGGTGGGAGAGACTGACAAAGAGATGGGAATGAACGGCGGAGTGAATCTATATGCTCAATTGATTGATGAATGCGAGGGACTTGATAAGATTGAGAATCTGCAGACTCATGACAACAATGAAATCTATGAGAAGTCTGTGAAAGTCTTGGAAAAATACTGGGCCGAGGAAGAAGAGGAGCAAGCTCTTCAGGACAATGGGCAAATGAACCAGCAGGGCTTTAACTTTGGTGGTGCTCAACCCGACATCCCAGCTGGCGGTTTCAAGTTTGGTTGAAGTGGCAACTTCGGTTGTTTTAGTACTCGTATTTTCATGCCTCCACTCTCCCTCTCCCCCTCCCCTGCCCTTTCCCCTCTCCCTCTCCCTCCCCCTCCCCCTCGAGTCCGACCAACCAGACTGAATTTTGGAAAGTCGTCGTGTCTACATTTGTAGAGCTCCCTTTTGAGCAAGTGTTTTGGTCAGGCTCTTAGGGCTCTCATTGTTGAATGAACTATGGGGCTTATCTTGCTTTGTGTTCTGCCTCTCACAGGAAAGTTTAGGTTACACCCGGTATACTCTAGAATCGAAATCTTTCGAAGGTTGTAGCTCCAGTTGGTAGCGTTTCTGCACATTCACAACGGTCGTGGTTTTCCTTTTTCTTTTTTTCGATACATATATAAATACCGAACTTTTGTGTTTCTTCAATTTTATCAACTGGTATATGTCTGTATATGTTTATTTTTTCCTTTAATTATTGTGAGACGGTCTCATACGAGATTTAGATTTACGAGGAAACGATGAAATCGAACCAAAATTCAAAAGTGAAGATCAAATCACAAAAACATGATAATCACGTGAACGTCCAATTCTCTCCGAACAAACAAAAGCAGGTGGGCCCACGTGTCATTATTATAATAATAAATTTCCCCCAATTCTTATTCAAATTCCGGCATTTTCGGCAACATTGACACCCACGAAAAATCTCACACATCATCATTCCTTGTTCAGAGGAGAGAGAAAGAAGAGAGAGAGAGGAGAGAGAAAGAGTATAATATGGCGTTGGAGTGGTGGTCGATGACGGGTACAGTTAGATGGGTGGGCCACGGAATATCAAACCTAGCTCCGACAACATGGTTCGGGTTTGGATACCTTCGACAGTGGGACCCGTATAGCTTGATGAGGTGGCCTCACAGCTTAAACGGCGTCGTTGACGAGTTGCTTTGGTCTGTCGTAACGGCGTTAGAGTCTGTCGTTTTGGTGTCTATGCTCTGCTTCTTCTTCGTCTTCTGCGGCTGTAACATCTGATACGCCGTCGTTTCGTGTTCAAGTCAGCAAGACTGTTTGGTGGGAAAGTCAAATGGGTGTCAGACTTGAGACTTGTGTGATACGGTTGCCGTGAGCTGGTGGTTGTTGACTACGTGTCCGACACGTATTTGTAGAAGGGTAGTATCGACATTTTGTCATCTTCCTCTCTTTTGTTTCTAGGGTTTGGTTTTGTTATTAAGTGGAATGAGGAATGTTGATTGTAAATTAGTGTGAGACTGTGAGTTCAATTTTTTCAGTTTCTTGTTATGAAACTATGAAGGGTAATACTTGAATTATGTTTGTAGATGTACGTTAGCTAAGTTCGTAATAACTGTAATATTATTTTTGAACTTTGGTAAGAGGTCATTTTCGATAATAGCGTGCATTTCCATTTTAGACCGTTCTAGTAGTGGCCACTAATCTCGTTAGAAGTTGTAGGGAAGATAGAGAGAGTTTAACCAAGCGATCACGTGAAGAAAGGCAAGTAGGTACAAACGAAATTGATCAAATATAATCATTGTGGTCTTCCAAGCAACTCGTATAAAACTACTGACGCGTTGATGACTACTATGATAATATCGAATGGAATTCATCATACGTTACGATTCAAGATCCGAGTGGACAATAGTACAAAACGTTGGATTTTCCAATCAAAACATCTTTGCTGATCAAAGGGCGTATACGTTGTTCAATTATAAACCCACAAGTCCGCAACATTAACTCCACCGTTCTCACCAGTAAAGAATGCATTTACGAGAGTGTAAGGCCTAAATTGTATCTACCCCATCAAAAAAAAAAATTGAATCTAAGTTATTGGTGAAACGACGTCGTAGAGTAATATGATTGAATCCTCAAATTAGATTGAACCAAACAAAAATCATTCAGAGTTTTAACAGTGAAACTGAACTAAAATTGTTGTATCCCCAATTTCTGCGAAAAATCACAACTTTACAAAAAACAAAAAAAGATGAATATGATGTCGATATGGCGACAGATCACAAGCAGAAGTATTCAATCTTCATCAACATTTCAATCACAAGCTACTGTTCCTTCCTCTTCACGATTCTTCTCCTCTTCTTCTCCCTATGTAGGTATATTTCTAAAAGAACCCACCTTTTATTATCTTTACTTTGCTGGGTATTTTGTAGTTTTTGATTAGATATGTGTGATTTTGATTGATTTTAGTAATACCCAGAAATTGTATCTCATTTTTTTTCATGATTGGGGGTTTGAGGGTTTAGGGTTTTACACTGATATTTGCTGCAATTTTGTTGGGTATTTTGTAGCTATTGTTGATTAGAATTTGTGACTTTGATTGATTTTAGTAGTATCCAGAAATTGTATCTCATTTTTTTTTTCATGATTGGTGTTTTTGAGGGTTTAGGGTTTTAGACTGATATTCAACTCTGTCGAATTTTTGCCCATTTGTATCTTCTTCTACAAGTTGGATTTTGTTGATTTTGTGAAGGATTTTAATTGGGGTTTGAGTGAAACTAAGAAAAGTATCCTTCTTTTTCAGTATTTTCCTCTTATATTGTGGTATAATTTTGATGTTTCCCTGATGACTTAAAGAAAAATTGTGTGGAATTGAAACTAGGAGTATAATGTTGTTCTCTGTGTTGTGGGTTTTAGAGGTTTTGGATTTAAAGATTTGATCTTTGCCCCTGTTCCTGAGTGAATTTATTGGCTTTTTCGATTATATGCGTGAGATAAGCTATTTGCTTTCAAAATATGTGAAATTTTTGCGTTTGGTGTAACAGTGAAGGTGGGAATACCGGAGTTTTTGAGAGGGATAGGGAATGGAGTGGAGGCTCATGTGGCAAAGCTCGAGTCTGAATTCGGGGACCTTCAAAAGTTGCTTGTTGTTCGCACACTTAAGCTCAAGAAACTTGAAATTCCGTGTAAACATGTAAGCATTTGACTTACATTTCTTTCACTCTATTCTATATTTCTATGTGCTGGGTTATCATACATTCGTACCCAAGTGCTTTTGCTTGAATCAATTCCAAGTTCATTTGCATAGTTAGTTACCTATTGTGTGTCAATGCCGTGTTTCTAGATGGTAGCCTCCCTCGAACTTCTTAGTTTCTACAATGATACTGTTAGCATGTTTCTTTCGCACCTTAAAATTTTGATGCTTCATCTGAGATTGGTTCTTGATGGACTAAAGTACTAAACTTCAATTTGCTGGGAGATGTAATAGACCTGTTTTAAGGGTAGAACTTATATGGAGATTAAAATGGAGTTGTTCTATTTGTTAAGGCATTTGCGGAATTTTTTCCACGTCTGTTTTGCTATTTCTTAAGTCCTTATCTGGAGACTAAAGATGAGAACTCCATTAACTTTTTATGCTTGAAATGCAAAATAGAACATTCTGACTTTTGTATTCTCACTACACACTTTGCAAACATGAATTCATGGAGGATGTCAAGCGAGTGAGCGTATCGACTTTTGAACTTGCTGCATTGTGAGCACCATGGCTCTCTGGACCAAAACTTAGTCATCACCCCGTATCTACTTGTTCGCTATCATCCTCCAAATAGTGTTCCAAAGGGTTTAAGGATTTGACATCATGAAAAAAGACATAAATTGTACGGAGTATTATGGAATGTACTTAATGCATCAGCTATTGCATCTAGAACTATCAACTGATTTCAGATCTGGGAACACATCACCTTGATTCTATTGCAAAATGCTCGATACTTGAGACCTGATATATCACATGTTTACCTATGCTGCTTAACTACTATAAATAATACATGTTAGACGTATTCGTCTTCTTTTGAATATATGAAGTTCGTCTTGTATCATTTTCTTTTTATTTGATACCATCCAATATCCAAGTTGGCTGTAACTTCTCTTTATGTCACAGAGGAAGCTGATACTGAAATATGCCCAGAAATATAGAGTAGGTCTCTGGAGGCCACGAGCTGATATGGTGAAAGTATAACTCTTCTTGGATTACCTGTACTTCAAAATGATCAAAACCCAGGTTTTGTACTTTTGTCTACCCTTCCGAATCAACATTCTTCTGACAGTTTTGGAATTTGGTTTGCATGTAGTCTCGATTTAATCTTGTTCAAACTCCGTGGACATGGATTTTGGTTCTCTTAAATAGTTTCCACAGACATTGATGTCTCTTAATGAAATCTCCTTATTCTATTCTGCCGTAATAAATAAGCAGCGTGTTGTGTCGTTCGTGACTGAATTTTCATGAGTTGAAGTTGTTTATATTCTGGTTCTTGGAATTACAGAGCTTTTCGTAGAGATTAAACTTGACTATGCCAGCTGACAGACTATTGGTCTTTCTTACGAATGTTTGTTCTTATGAAAACATTTTCATGGAGTGATGTGATGTCGTTGAGGCAATGTAGGAATAAAACTCTGTGTTGTTTGAACATCAAAGACTTCCTTAGCTGTTCCTTGGTTTTGAACCCCATTCTACGATAACTTCAGATAAAGCGATACTTTTTATGATAGGCATTTCCAATGGAAATCCAGTGACTGACAAGATCTGATATACAGGCTACAGCACACGAATAGCCTTCTTCTAAACGCACTGTTTCTTTTACTTACCAATTAGTTGCCTAAGTGTGTCGCCATCCTTCAATGTTTAATTATTGAACTTTCTACGCTTGATTTGAACATGTGAGTTATATTTACCAAACATAAAGGATTCTAAAATGAGGATTTGGAGTATAAGTCTGCTAAAAACTTTACAAATGCATTTTTTTTAACAACATTTATGTTTTATCTATAGTACATTACTTTTGACTTTTGAGTTGATGCATTCACTTGTTAACTCAAGCTGATACCCTATGCTATGGAGTATAGACTGACATTCATTAAAAGCCATCTGGCATTTCTTTGGGGGATTGTGTGAATCTTGTGAGTGAAGCTTTACGCCTACACACTTGTAAACTTACAATAGAAATTTACTGTTACAGTATAGCTTCCTACAAAAGATTCGCAAACACTGGAATCTATATAAACCAACCTCATACCATACTGATACAGCCACACACTCCTACATAAAAAACACTCCCATTAATACAGAGAGCTGAAATAGATGATACCCTGGAGAGTTAGGGAAAAGATGGGGGAGTATGATATAGTCGTTGTACAGACCCGCCTTTCTACGAGCTACTGATCCTCTATTGGGAAAATGAAGCTCAAACATTAGCTGCGTTCGGGGACTTGGCTAAGTGCTGCCTTATTGTTCACTTGCACTACATGAAGAATGACTACTGTTCTGAAATCACTGAGATCACTATTGGAAGTGCGTCACATTTGCTTTGTGAGAGCTCCTTCATTTCCTGTGCCCCCTTACTGTGGAGAGTTGCAGAGCATCCCAGTTTCTGAGTTGGCTGCTCAGATTCTTCAGAATTCGGATCTCTTTGATTTAAGTTTAGCTGGTATAACCAGTGAGGTAGGGGTTTCTTACGAGGATCTGAACGCATCAAGTCTAAGCCGGGAGGGATACATTGAGGTTGAGACGAACTGCGTTAGGGTGTATACACCTGAACAGGTCAAGAGATTTGTTCAAGATGCCTATATATGTCATAGAATTGCTATTCAGCTCTTTAAACCCTTTATGTAGGGAATCGGTCATGAGTCGACCTCAATGTTAGGAGGCAGGTTATTCGTTGACGTTTTTTGGGGGCAACTTTGGAGGTCCTTTTGAGTGTTTTCAGTATGATCATCACTAGTTCTCGGCTATGCGAAATATGTACTCCCTTCATGGATTACCTGTAATTCAAGAGGCTCTGAAGCCTAGTTTGTGTGTAAATCATCATATTCTCTACAGTTTTGGAATTTGGTTTGCACCTGATTTCGATATAACAGTGAATTTCAGAATCAGGGCGAGTGATTCCGATACCTGTTTTGTACGAGCAGCAGGTCGATCATCCTACTCATCCAACATACTTACTTACAATGTCAGGCCTAGTGTTTTGGCTGCTCGGATGCTTCGGACATACAGGCCTTGTAACACCAAATTTGACGAATGAAGTGTTCGGAGTAGGAATTCCTTATGAGGATCTCCATAATTCTAGTCCAATTTAGCTTTTGAACGCCAGGTCTCCAAGTCTTGCGTTTGTTAGTCTTGTATTCTCTTTTTGATTTTGAACTTCGCCAAAAAAGAATACATAATTTCCGCAGTTGAGGTTTGCTCGTAAGAGGACTCAACTAGGGACGACGTACTGTAGATGTTAAAGCCCATTCACCGGTTCACGTCCTTTTGTGTGCTAACACTCTGCGTATCAACTATGCTAGTGAGCCGCGGGCCTATAACACATTGTGTGAATCTTGTAGTAGATCGTAGTTAGCTTTCTTAGTTTCGGCTTTAGTTGGTTGTTTCCTCCGGCCAGTCGGCCACCTTGACGCCTTGTATGGGTTAAAAGTCTGGATCATGGTTATTATCAATGTAAAACATTTCTCATCAAGGTTTTTAATTTATGTTTCAAGTTACTTGTTTTGTTTAAATTGATGGTAGAAAATGTTGCTGTATCTTGTGTATGAAGTGCGAAAAAGAACCGAGGCAGGGGCTCAGATTGAGCTTGACTCGTTTATAAACAAGGTTGTGATATTAATTCAGATCTTTTTCATTTTGTCTAGCCTAGAATCTCAAGAACAGAATAAGAGCAGAATGCCAGAATGTATCTGGCCTGTAACATAGAACCTGCAGGAAAACTAAATATGACATGTACAGTGGGTTTACCCTGTGCGCAATAAGTCATCTGCTACAGTTATTTCCTTTCCCTGTAGCAGGAATGACCGAATGAACCAATCAAAGTAACAATAATTGTAATGTATGATGAATGAATATATACAGACATAATCGATTTTCGACAGTAAGATCTTTGGTTCCTCATTCTTTAACATCTACTGTTACTATGCGTGAAAAACTCTGCAGGGGGCGTAACCACAAAGTTAAGGCATATACTGAATGTTGATGCTGTAAATTCTCAGTATGCTTTCTTTGCCTCCTTCTCAGCCTGTAAGAATTTGAACCAGAAAAGTTACTTCTGTAAGAAAGATGTATATAATACAGTTATTTAGATGATTTTTTTTAGTAGAAGCTTGATTCTTACTGCTCTAACAACACGCTCGAATGCTTCAGGTCCGAATTTCTCAATGTAACGCTCAACAGATTTCCTGGCATCCAGAGACATCATCTGCAGTACTTTTCTCTGACCTTCTGGATAGTCTGGAATCGGATCGACCAGCCACCCAATCTTCACGTACTTACGTACGAAATTCTCGTAGATGTATGCAGCTCCATTGAAGATTGGTAGCACCAACCACATGCAGAACAAAAGTTTTACATACGGCCAGAAAGGAAGCCTGCAACATTATCAGATGATCAACATTTATAATTTCAGCTTGTTCTTGAAGGTTCGTCAAATTCTTTCTTAGAATCTAACTGTGATCATTTCATGATCTGCTGTCTCCTTAAACTGGTAAGCAAAAGCTGTTTATTCGGTTTTGTTTGAATATAAAATGCGTATATCTTAATTTTTACCATTTATAGTAAACTCTACGAAATTCATTGTATAGAAAAATGATGGTATACCGCATATACGGACATACCATTGAAGGATTTGCCAAAACGAGAGCTCGAACAAGGTAGTAAACGAGTACAGAACCCAATATGTTAGCCATTGCTGATCGTCCAATGTGGAAGGGCTCTCGATTGCTCGCATTGATGCATATCTGTTCAAGTTATAGCAACATTATTCTTGAAGTTTCTCAAATCATAATGTAATTTGTATGATAATACGTCAATCAAGAAATGAAGTATGTGTAGCTTACAGTGGATACATAAGCATCACCCCTGGCCTGATAATTTGGAAGACATACAGAACAAAGAAACATGTGTATGTTAGTGTTCTGTAGAGGTGTGAATTATAAGCCACAATAAACATCAACTTTAATTAGTAGGTTAGTTAGAAAGAATGGAGATCAGACTAACCCAATAAGTGCATCGAAATGGCGAGTAATCTTTACGAGAAAACTCATGTTGAATATCTTCTGAAGGACAGTAAAAATTCGATCTTGATTGCGAGGTGAAAAAATGAAATTGCAAGAGTGAAATGTGGGTGCTTTGTAATAGAGGTTAAGAAAGCTTAAGAGATATATAGATGAAATATGAAGCAAGGGATAAATTGTTTGGTTTAACAACCAAATCTTGTGTTTTGCCCATTTCAACAAGAAATGGGAAATTTGTGTAAAGGAAGCTAGGAATATAACCTTATGTTGATCAAATTTCCAAATTAATTTTAAACTGGGTTTTTTCTAAAGAATTGCTAGGAAGCTAGGAATATAACCAATGATGCCTTTGCTTGTCGGAAAATTGCTTCCAATGCAAGCTCTTGTCCTTTTTTTTTCTTCTCTTTTTTAATTCGGTCATGACTCATGAGTATCCACATATTAATGATATAGTCAGTCTCGTAATATTGATTGCTTCATTTACGAGATCATAGTTTTTATAGCGAGTATGTTTTATTGTGTTCGGCAGACTAGCTAAGCTTAATTATTTATTTATGATTGTTGTGAAGTTTATATGCATATGTAGATCACTGAACCACATTGTTGAGTTCGAAACATAATAGTCATATGAGATGAGTTAAAACACATGACACGTACAATTTTTTAAACATAGTTAAATAAATGGCCTTCATACTTTATTAATAAACCAACTATAAAAAACATACATAAGACCCTAAAATAAAAGACATACATAAGAATGAGTTAATTGAGCTAATGAGACATGTGATCCGCACTGAGTCAATAAGCTCAAAGACTCAAAATGACATTTTAAAAGTAAATCTTCCTGCTCACGAAGAACTTCAAGATTAAGTGACAGACAAGCTTCTAAAGGCCAATATTACGCATGCAAATCATCCCAGCTACTTAAGTTTCATAAAGGCCAATGGATCGGAATGGAGCGAGAATCGATCTGCATGCTAACACATGCACAATGCATGTTACACCGGAACAGAAGCATCGTCTCCATCAGTCGAGATCTGCATGTACCCACCAAATAACTCTTCAGCTAGCCAACACTCAACATGTAAAATTTTATTGATATATAATTGCAAATTACGTGACAAGTATATCAAAATGGGTTTTGGACAATGCTAGAGGTCTACGGACTACGGTGTAGATACTCGATTGTAGATTGAGTATCTACAATCAGCAATAATTTTACTACACTATCAAAATTTTACTACTCGCATAATTAATTTACCACCTGAATTTTACTACTCCGTTCTCAATTTTACTACTACTAACTCAATTTTACATTGTAGACAAATTAATTGTGTCTAAACTGTAAACCTCTAGCAATTTGCTATCAAAATATGTCACATTTTCACGTATATATGTAATTAATGTGTAGTAAAATAATGATTGCATAAAAAGTTCAATTATTCCATTAATCCATTTCTGTCAACGGTCCATTAATCCATTATTAGTGAGTTAATTATATTAAAGGCTAAGCTAAAGCTAGTTTATGAAAACATCTAAAATGTAAACAATTAATTATAATGGACATACGATATAATAATTACCTGACTCGGAGGGAACGGAATAAGAATAGATCTGATACTTGGCTTCAAGTTGTCAAATGATGAAGGAGCGGCCATTTTAACAATTATATGGATTGGATATGAACTTTTTGTAATTTGATTAAGATCGATTGTAATAAGATTTGAAGTTATTATAGTTAGTAGTTTTGGACTTTGGTGATATCTACCATCTATTTGGCCCTATTTATAATCTTACTATGCTTATAGACCACCTATAATAATCTCAATCATTTCACAGTTATTAATATTATTTGCTTTGTTAATTTCTCGATCTTGCACCTTACGTGGTTTGATTTATAAATTTTACTCTTTCTTTATTCCTATATCATGAATCATGATCTAAATTAATGGCTGGCTCACTTACAAATTGGCCACGTACAACGGACCTTCCCGAAAATCTGACCTAAAGGATTTGATTTAAAAGATACTGTATCATTTATAGTAATAATTAAAGTATCATCATCAGCTTGCAATTATTTAGAAAAAAACAAATCGATGATAATTTAGAATGCATTTTCCTATCAAGTCTTGCTAACCTTCATTTTTTTTGGTACAAAGATGAGAATATAAGAATTAGCTACTGTATATTACATCCTCCAAAGGAAATAAAAAAATAAGTTCGTCATCAAAGAAATTTCTTAAACCCGCAATTCCTGAAATGTCGACTTCCACTTGTTCGAGGTCTTCAATAGTCCGCAAAAAGGTCGGTGGATTCCGATCCTTGTTTCTTCAATGTGGGACTTGGGTTGACACTCCAACAAGGCCCACCCTAAGTTCTTAAAAGGTCGTACGTTTTATAAAAATTATGCAAAGAAATAGGTAAATTGTAGAATATATTTGGCCCTTTGCCACTTTTAAAAAACTAACTTCGGCCCAGTCGTGCTCTTAATACTGATTCTGATCTGCCACTGTGCATACCGCGGTCTGATCATACACTTGGGTAATTGGGTTACGTCCACGAGACCACGACCGATGCAACGACTTGGTTTAGTAGGACTACTGTAGGAGTTGCTGGAAGATAGTCGTCTTGTATAACACGAAACCCTTCATAGGCTGCATCATATTAGTATGTTACATATTCTTTTAACATCTTAACCCTAGCTAGTGTCGTCTTGAAATTAAAGCTACCACCTACGTTATGATTCCGATGAAATACCTCCGAAAAATGAGTTCGTATTCCATAGATATGCATGGTTCTCATGTTGACGTAAAGGTAATTGATCATCCGAGTCTCCTAGAAGAACACATGAAAAGTCTACAATCTCAATTTACAAGAAGAACGAGCCCTAAAGTCATAGGTATGGATATTAAGCTTGCAAGTTACGGCACAAATAAAGGCGACGACAGCACGGTTTATAACAACATGATAGTCTTGTGTGCCAGCTCTAATTTTGCCCTAATTGTTCATAAAAATCAATGTCCCAACTTCTTGTCTTTGTTGAAAGGGATTCTCACTGGTTCTGCTGATGATCTATGCATAGTTGTACCCCACCGCGTTGCGGATGAACTCAGTGTGCAAGAGTTGGCTGCTAGAGTCTTGAAGAAGCCGAGTTTGTGTAGCGCAAGTTTAGCCGCGATATGCAAGGAGGTTGGGGTCGAGTACGAAGACAACACCGGGACTGCTGGACACATACCAGTTGATGAGAGAATGAGTTCGATAATACTCTCGGAAGAGCAGGTAAAGCTTGTTATCAGTGATGCCTTCGCTTCTCAGCAAATTGCTTCCAAGCTCTTGAACTCTCTTTAGGGTTCTATTTTTCTTTTACATTTATACATTGAATCAGTTTTTCTAACGTGTGTGTCCGATAAAACTCCATTTCCTTACTTATTCGATTAAGTGATAGTCTTATCCATATATCAATAATCAGTAATATGGTCAATCTCGTGGTATTATTGGTTGGTTGCTCGATCCATTTTACGACATCATAGCTTCTATATAGAATAACGAGCACACATAAGCGTAAAACACAAACACGTATGAAAGTAAAATGGCCTTTTTATTCATAAACGAATAATAATAGACATAAGAATGAGACAATTGAGTTACATATATAAAGATGATAATTATTTGAACTCAATTCAATTTATTAAGATTGACATATGTAATTTGACATTTTATTAAACTTCTTGATTATTCTTATATTATTAGAGTATGGTTTTCACTGAAGTAGCAGTTGGCCGAGCTTATAGGAAGCGTAAGCATCAATACAACCATACTGAATCTGATCCAAGCTGAGTTCCTCAGCTTGCCAATCACTCAAAGTCACCCGCTTAGACTTGTCCATCCGCAACCCCAACAAGTCCAATGCCAAATCCTTTAGCCCCGGGCGGCGAAACCTATACGGCCACCTACGCATAGCGGCAGCTCGGACATCCTCAGTCTTACGTACTTCAAGCCCATACTCCTTCCTCAGCTTCTCAGCATCATCTGACACCTCGACTCCTACAAAAGTGAAGTTCAAGTTTGCGAGGAAGTCTTTGAGAGACTGAGGTATGTAGTCTGTGTAAAAGAGTTGCACGATGAGGCATTTCGTGTCGATGCACAGCTGAATTGTTGCTGTTGTGTTGCTCATGTATCGGTCTGGGTAAGGCCTCCACTCGAGGTCTAACCCAACAATGGTATTAGTATTGAACCTGTATTCACTGGTAATCTCGTTAATCCATTCATTGATAATGTGGGCGCTCTTTGTAAGTGTCGTCTCGATGGTTTTTCCTGCAAATGTTACTTGATACTTGCTAGTAACGGGGTTGTATGTTATCGAACCAGGCATTATTGTCGCGAATTTGATTACGTCTTAATCAATTAGTAAGTGTATTATTTTAGCAAGATTGTTGTAACACGAAAATTGGATTGAATTTTTGATTTAGTGATGAATATTACAATTTAGACTAATATTTAAGCTTTTATATATAGTGATCGATCACATTTACAATGTATCATGTGCCGAAGTTTCCCTAGTCTTTGTATGTCATGGGATGGAGCAATTTTAATAAATTTACGACCATTTACGAGTATTCAAGATCAATTGTACATGAAATACCTGGAAAATTGTTTAGTGTGACTGTATTATTAGTCAATATTCAATAGTCGAATAGGCTGAATAGTACGTGTTCAAAGCAATCAATTGTACATATCAATCGATGAAATCACACTATAAAGTTGGAAATTCATTAATAATGAGTATAAATTACGTACTCCGTATAACATAAGATACTGATTCACTTATAATAAGAACCGAAAATGATAAAGTCGCGAAAACCACATTACACTAACATTCCAATACCATTCCTAATACAAATGGGCAACTACGAGGATATCACCCTTCACGGAGTTAAAACAATTGTACATGTAATTGACTGCGCAGCTGGTGTAGACAAACACATAGCTGAGCTTCGGTCTCGACTCGAATGTAGCACTAAGGTCGTAGGGATAGACTACAAGGAAATGAAGTACAATGCCAAAGTACTCGTCTTGTACGCCCACGGCCGCGGTCTGATCATACACTTAGGTTACGTCCACGACCGATGCAAGGCTCCGGAATCCTTAGACAATTTTTTAAGTGATCCAAAAATTTGTTTTGTTGGGCTAAAGTTGCCTCAAAAAATTTATTGTTTCGAATTTAGCAATGCAAATGCTGCAGTAAAGCAGGTGATTTGGGTGCCAGAGTTTTAAAGAAACCGGCGGACTTAGCGTGATGAGTTTGAGTGATATTGCTAAGGAAGTTGGTGTCACGTATGAAGGTCCGGATCTGGCTTCTGGAGGTACTCTACTCGAAGTCGATTCGAAAAACTCTCAAGTGTTTACAGAGGAACTTGTCAAGAAAGCCATGAATGATGCAATTGCTTATTACCAAATTGGTTATAAGCTCTTGACCTCCGTCTAGATCCATCGTGATCGACAAGCCGGCTAGGGAATGATATGATGTTATAATAATGTGTTTACAATAGGTCAACAATGTATCGTGTTCATGTTGTCTTTCATATGAAGAACCTCTAGTTTAGTTCAGTTCAGTTCAGATTTAATAAAAAAATTTAGTCGTACTTTATAAATATTATATCAGAAAATTTCATTCACAAAGAGAACATGACTAATTATGTAATAATGTAGTTCATTTTTAACTTTAATTTCAATCTACCCTACTCTGTTTCTACCTTTCAATTTGTTTGCACTAAGGACGGTACCAAACTCAATACTTCTAAAGAACAAAGGACTAAAACTTGTTCGTGTGTCTTCAATTCTCGATCGATGTTAGTTGAAGCAACGAACCTACACTCGTGTGTATGTGTAGCCTTTCCGAATTATCAGGCACCTAACTTTTATCCCCGCATGCTGCACTACTTGTCTATATATATGACCCGTGCTATATAACTTGTTAAATTCTACTCCCTTCATAACATTATACATGCATGACTTTCTCACATTTCGAGACATCAGATTTATCCGTCAATATCTCATAAGATGTATTATTAAAAATTATGAAACTATACTTGCATGAATTTATTATTCAATACGAATCCAACGACATACGTTTCATAACTTTTTCGACGAGAAATTAAATTCTACATTCGACATGTAGTGTATTTATCTCCAGAATCGCAAGTCAAACCCTCACCTCGTAATCCAGAAACGTCAAATATTCCTTTATGGGGGAGTACTACTATTTTCAATTACATTCAATTCTTGAAAATTGTTTAGTCTACATTAGTACTCCATATATAATACCAAGAGTTGAATTCTTGAAAAATGCTTAGCATTCACGACTGTCGGCCAAACAATGCATTTTCCCAAAGAAATTTTATAACGTTCGGTCTATCTAGATTATTACTTTATAAAAACTACTGCATACTCAAAAATTAGGGAATTACCAGCAGTAACTTCAATGAAAAGGTCTCGTGACTCATTCCATTACTCTGGCATTCCAATAGAATTCCTTGTAAAAATGGGCAAGTACGATAATATCAAAGTTAACGGAGTTAAAATCGTCGTGCATGTCGTTGATTCAGTAGCCGCGATGGACAAACACATCGCTAAGTTTCGTTCTCGACTCGAATGTAATACTAAAGTCGTAGGGCTCGACTACGTGGAGGTCAATTTCGGAAGAAAATTACTAGTCCTTTATGCCCTAGGCCGTGGTTTGATTATCATTCAATTGGACTACTTAGGCTCACGTTATAATAATAGCGCTCCCGAATCCTTAGAAAATTTTCTTGGTGATCCCAACATTTGCTTTGTCGGAGTTAAGTTCGATAGTGATAACATTGGAGTAAAATTGGGTGAATTGGCTGCTAGAGTAATCAAGAAGCCAGCTTTGACTGAATCGAGTTTGGCCGATATCGCTAAGGAAGTTGGTGTCTCGTATGATGGACCAGCTACTGGAACAGCTACAGTACTAGAAGTCGGTTCGAGTAACTTGAACGTTTTCACGGAAGAAAATGTCTCGGCTGCGATTAGTGATGCGATTGTGTGTTACCAGATTGGTTACAAGCTTTTGAAAGGTTGTGTTCACTGATGATGAGTTTGAATTTTGGAGTGTTATTTTAATTTCGCGAGTTAATTTCTAGATTTGGTAGTGTAATGCATGCTGATTAAGCAAGCCCTATGTTGCATTATTTACATACATATATATCTCAAAAATGAGGAGTTCTAGGGTGCTCGACAAGTACCACAAATCACCATACTAAACCATTTTTAAATAACTTAATAAATTTTTCTAAAAGTTAGATATATGTACGAGATATATATAAGCATAAAAGATTAAATAAATGTATTTAACCATTTTTTTTCTAATTTGTTTGGTTATTTACAATATAATTTATAAAATATACCTAAATAAAAATAATGGATGGTGTAGATTGATTTTCAACATTATGGATGGTTGAGACGATGACTCTTATTGTACTTTGCGGTACTTGTCAAGCACCCTAGAATTACTCCTCAAGAATGATTGCACCATGATAAAACAATTGTAACATACTCCGTATATCTCGTAGACAAGAAATTAAAGCTACCCACAACGACAATGTCACAATACCCATCACCTATAGTAAAATTAAAGGACGACATTATTTTAATCCTTCATGATGAATAACTTGCGCCCGATCTTATACGAAGCATGTACGACAATAGTGTTGCCTTTGCTTGTTAGCAAATTGCTTCCAAGATCGTGTCCTCTCTTTTATTTTTTATTTTTTTCCATTTTTTAACATTCAGTAATTCGTACGGTGTTAAATTTCCACATACAGAATAATATGATCTATCTCATAATAATATTGGTTTACTCTATTTGCGAGATCATAGCTTCTATTGGGGAGTATATGTTGCTACCTGCTAGCTACTAAGTTTATTATGATTTATGGTAGTCTATTTGAAGCACATGCATATTGAGCTCGAAACATATATAATACCATATAATTAAGGTACAACACAAACACGTCGCGTACTCCATACAAGTTTCAAAACAGATAAATTATATTATAATGGCCTTTATACTTTATTAATTTATAAAACAATAATAAATAAAAGACATAAGAATGAGTTATTGATCGACTACAAGGATGATAGAGTATAACACCACCCTCATGCATGTAATCAAGCTCAAAGACTCAAAAATGACCAATTAAAAGGGAAATCTTCCGGCACAAGCCAGAACTTCACGATTAAACATACAAGCGTTACACAAATTATAAAGACCATTACATACACATGCATGCAGATTATCCATGCTACTTGAGTGTCCTTACGGTCAAAGAAGGACTCGATCAAGCTGCATGCATGCAACCCAATGCGTTTTACACTGGAACAGAAGAGTTGTCTCCGTCAGTCGAGACCTGCATATACATACCCAACAAATAATAACTCTTTTAGGTTTTTGCCAACACTCAACACTCTCAACATGTAAAACATTTCTCCGACTACAATTTTACGTTAATCATGGCAGGCCAAGGCATGCATGATATATACATTATATTGTGAAAAAGAAACAAGGAACGACGACATATATATATATATATATATATATATATATATATATATATATATATATATATATATATATATATATATATATATATATATGTTCTAATTATATATACCAAAAGACTTGTATTGAAAATTGCGAATTCGGTGATCATGACAAATACATCATATTTAATTGACACTAAATCTTCATGTATAAATGTAATTTTTTCTGATACGTAGTAGGAATAGCTAAGGTCGGGCCGGGGAGTAGGGAATTGAGGATTTGAACCCGGGACAACTTTCAAGTAGGTTGGTTTTACTAATTTAACCCCCTGATCCGTCCTTAATCATATATATCTTCTATCAGTCTATGTAGAGATAGTAGCTAATTATTGCAAAAGAAGTTTAATTATCGTTCCATCATTAGCTAGTGAGTTAAACCTAGTTTATGATACATCTAATATGTCGAAGTTAATAATTAATGGACATGCGAAATAATTACCTGACTCGGGGGAAGGAACCAGATTATGAAAAAACTTGGCTTCAAATTGTCAAATGATGAGGAAGGGCCGGCCATCTTCGCGATAGGAATTGGAATTGTTGTACACGTTTCAAGACTATAAGATTTAAAGTTATACTTTGTAGTTTATTTGGTGATAATAACTCCCTTTTATTTGGCCCTATTTATAAGCTTAGTGCTTGTGAACATACAACCAATAAATCTTAATTAAATCAGATTGCACAATAATTCTTTGCTTTGTTTATTTCCCTCGCACCTTGCATGGTTTAATTTTAAAATTTTGCTACTGCTGTACTCCTATTTCTTTACTCTCACGTTATGACGTTAATTGATGGTCGCCATAATTATACATTCGCTTAGAACCTTGACGAAATATTACCTAAAACCTATAATAATGTTCTATAAATTAACTATATGAGAGGATTTGATTTAAAAGATTATCTCATTGAATAAAGTATCATAAGTTTGCAATTATTAAGAAAAAAAACTAATATATGAAAGTTCCATTTTACTAACCTTCATTGATTGGTGCCACTAATTAATACTAATTGTTATTACTCACCTTTGTTTCTTTGTAATTATATCCCTAATGACACATCACTTGTGTACGGTTTCGCAGTTGGTACATCGAAGATGAGCAGAACTTGGAAATGAATTAATAAGATGGTTGTCTCGTATGAATTGAAGGACCAGCTACTGGAACCGCTACAGTAGTACTATAAGTTGATTTGTTATGGAATTCGGGTCGGTCGGTACCATGAAACTAGTTCACGGGGAGAAACATAACGCAGCGGAATTTATCAGACGCGATTCATGTATCGTGTTTCTCAATCGTTCGTACATGTTTTATCATTGATTTCATCAATATCATCCTATTTATACTACATACAAAGTAGATGTTTTACCGTCTAAGTAATACAACATTCCTAAATACAATATACCATATATGTACTTCGTACATATTCACAATATTCCGATATATACGATATTACCATAACTTCGTATATGGTAATATATTGTTGACCATATTACTCCATAATATCGTCACCTTCCATTTTCCGTATTATGATTCAAGTGACCCGAACATTTTCACTGAATTGAAGAACATGTCGTGGCTGCGATTAGTTACCCGATTGTGTATTACCAAATTGTTACAAGCATAACTATATGATTATGCTTAACTCAAATAATTAATTTGATTTAAATTAGATCAAAATAAACTAGAACATAAGATCATAATTCTTCCATAAAACTTTTCATTCAATTCAAAAGATTGCACCATGATAAAACAATTATGATATTCATTCCCTAGAATACCCACCTATAGCCGATGAGCGAAAAAGATTTAATCCTTCATGAATAACTTTCGTCCGATCTTATAAGAAGCAAATGCATCAATACAAGCATACTCAACTTGCTCCATACTCAACACCCTAGCTTGCCAATCACTCCTACAAATATGCATGGGCTTGGGCATATTAAGGCCCACAAGATCCCTAGCGAGAGTTTTAAGACCGGGCCTCCGGTACCACCTATTGGGCCAACGGCCCATTGTATAGCCTTGAATATCCCCAAAATTACCACAAGCAAGCCCATAGTCATCCATTAACTTCTCCCCATCTTCATTCACTTGGACCCCAACAAAGGTAAAATTGGCCCGGCCCATGAAATCCTTGAGAGACTTGGGTATGTAGTCCAAGTAAAAAAGTTGCACAATGATGCATTTTGTGTCAATGCATAGCTGAAGAGTTGCTGATTTGTTGCTCATTGATGATATTTCATGGGGCCTCCACTCTACGTCTAGGCCCACCACGGTCGATACCCCGCCAGCGATGTAGTACCACCTAACGTCAGCCACCCATGCATCAATCACGGCCACCTTGTCGGTCACCGTTGTGACTATGTTTTGCCCTCCAAAACTCACAATTTGTGTGTTGCTCATACTTTTGGTACACTAAAAAAATCAAGTTTTAGAGTGAATTGTACTTGATCATTCATCTTATATTTATATGAAAAAAGTTGTGGGTTAAGTAGGAGTATTAATTAGGTTGAACATAAGCGCCAAAATGGGAATTGAATTTAGTTGAAAAAGAAGGCAAAAACATAGGGATAGAGCTCTTTTTGATGAATTATTTCATAATTCCCTATGACATCTACTTCATCAAGGAAAGTGAAGTGAACTGAGTAAAAGTTAATGTTACAACTTCATGATCTTGACCAACATTTTCTATCGTCTCGAATTATCGTAAGGTGTTATCTGATGGTACTGATTTTAGTAACATTTTATTTCGAAGTTTGATCCTAACTAATAGAGCAATATAAAGTACTCGTACTTGTTCATTAACCCTTATGATGAGTACTTCACTAAAGAATACTAGTATGAAAGTTGACCAAAATATCTTAAGACACCACTCACCACCATGGTTTTCCTCCATGATATTTCATACTCATGTGACTCCACCAAAATTGGGCCTTATATAATTCAATAATGACTACACCAACTTGGCCCAAATATCTTATGGGCCCTACTCACACAAAGTTCAATCGTAATTCAATTATTTTGGTTTTAACTCTGAGATGTCAAAATCCTATCACTTACTAGCAAAATTGTCTCAAAAAATCAAGCACACGAATACATATCCCATTTTTACTAGCTTTTCTAATACATAAGCACAGGTGAGACGGTCTCATAAGAGAGTTACTGTTCATCTTAATCTAATGTTTCGTTTTTCTTTCGTATTGAATTGATATTACTACGACGGCAGGTAAACTATTGGATTTGGAAGTGTGAGGTGTGCGACAAAGCGAGGAAATGTCAGGCTCAATATAAAGAGATTTGTCCATAACAACCGTAGGCTTACTATCGCATTCAACTCACCACGTGCGACTTTAGATCTTCTCTTAAATTCTGCCTCCTCTCTTTTCCTCTCGAATTGACTACCACAATAACAATCAACATGTTGTAACGTACACTCACTTTGTTACCTGCATAATCTTCTCTTTTATTACCATGGGTCTACCTATTCATTCCATAGGGTGATACACTGAAATGGGTCCGATTTTTTCCGGTCGCAATTGGTTCTTCCTAAATCCGAGTCTAATAAGATTACAAAGTAAATAGAACTATTGAAATGTGTGGGTCGATAAGATTCGTCTAATGTCCTATGAGATGGATCAAAAATTCAATCTATTTCTCTTACGTACCCAGATCAAACTTTACGAGTCCAACGTAACGGAGGCAGTAGTAGTTTTTAATCAAGTTTTTTAGATTTCTTTGTTTATTTAATAAAGTACAGAGTATAGTACAATTTTTGTAGTGTAGTGAAGTGAATGACACAAAGAGAAAGGGAGCACTAATAAGAAGATAACGCGACATTTTGTGGCGTACATACGTTGGGACAACAACTGACCATTTTGTTCATGACATTATCTTTTTTATTTTTCTGTCTATATGCATGCTTGACAATTCTGAGAGAATCAATGGATCCGATAACATGCATGTTTTTCCTGATCAAATATGTCCGGCCATCCATCCTTACACTGTATATACACATACTACGTAATTGGCAATTTCTCCCTTCTATTTTCTTGCCATTTTGGTGTCAACATTATTTGATTTGATGTTACTATGATACAATGGACCGAAAATTAGACCGAACCGAACCTGTCTTCAGTCTTGTCCAACGTAATTCGACTCAACGACCATTATTGATCTATACAATGGTTGGACATTCTATAATACTTTTCTAATTCAGTCGGTCTTGGACCGATGCTCAACCCTAGATAGTATTCGAAATAAAGTATGGAACAATAATCCCATGAAATTGAGACGACTTTAAAAAGGTGCAAAGACGTGCCGAGGAAAGGGGGAGAGTGAAGAAATAACACAAATGCAAAGGTCGTCAGAAGGAAGGGAAAAGAGTTTGGGAAGGGGAAGGGAGGTGAAACATTTTCGGCTTTCTTAAATGAAAGCACATGGTAGCATGTGATCATATGGGTCTATCTGCACATGCCTTAAACAGTGAGATTCAACTCAAACAAACATTTGCTTTGCTAAAGCCAAACTAACTCGGATCTCTTTACCATATCTTTCTCTTTCGATCCTCATTGGACTATCGAATAATTGATTAATAGCCTGTTTGGTTAAATTCTAACTTCTTTGAAACTACTTTTCATAAATAGTATCTGCAGATGAAACTTTACATTAAAGTTTCTACTTTTGATGAACAAATTTACGGTTGAAGAATTTCTCATAACTACAAATAGTTTCTTAATTTTGGGTTTTTGGCTAATTTTCAGAGTGTAGGACCATAAATAGTCCAAAAACACTTAAGGAGTTCGGCCAAATACACCCTAAGTCCGATTCACAACTACTACTACGTACTAACCCTTTATGAAACTTAAATACGAGAAAGACTTCATGTACATTCAGTATTTCAGTGGCAGATCTTTGAAACAAGTGAAGGGGGTTAGGCCCCTGCTGAGTTTCCTAATTTCTACATTTACAATGACATATGATCACTTGGCTCCTCCTAGCATAGTGGTAAATTATCCGCCACTGCGTACATTTTGAATATAAAATCAATAACTAACCACATGCAACTTTAAATCAATAGGGTTTTTGGTTTTGGCCTTTGGGTGTACTGTGTACAATGTGTACCGATTATTTCAAAAGTTTTGAAAATATGTAAATATTGGTTAAAAGTTTCATAAAAATTTGGAGAAATATATAATTTCAATCAGCTTTTCCGCGATACTTTCAAGACTAGACTCTCCACTGAACTATAGCTCGCTCTCAGAACTATCAATTTTTTTGGATGGTGTAACATCTTTTCAGTATTAGTAAACGTCATGTACTCATGTGTATGACCTCAAAAAAAATGTAAACGTCGTGTGTATCTTATATTATTATAGTCATGTGAAGATCCGACAAACGATTAATTAATCTTTCATTACCTGACGTTAATACAGTGCTTAGTGTTCCCCTAATTGTTTTATTCTGTCTAATCCTAAGATTAGTTTAATTAACAAACTCGTGGTACTGAAACTCTGAAAGCGCCAATTAGCTAAGCTCGCCACGTACTGCATGGGCCTGGACCCATGGGCCTGTAATTCTCCACCTGAAAATCTATCTGACAAAGTTGGGCTATCAATAATCCACACGTGTTTGTTGTTGCATGGACTAAATCATTTGTGACTTCGCTATTTCCACTCTCTAAAACACTAGTTCCACTCCAAATGACCAAAACCTAAAAAATACTATACCAATGTAATAATCATGGTACTAATAACTAGTAACATAATTATTTGTGTGCAATGAATCATTGACAAGAATCGAAAATCCGTTAACCATATAAGCGGCCATTTAGGGTGCGGGAATAGTCTTATTTGACGGCCGTGGACGACGTATGCTGGAGTTACGTGACATGTCTGAGGATGGCTAGGGAAAAACACAATGTATTTTAGCATACATGATGAAAAATCCTTAATCACTGTAGTTTCAGATGAAATAAGAGTACAAGTTGTCATAATCAGAAATGGTTGTTAGTACAAATTATAGCTAAAGTAAGACTGTTTATGAGGATGGGGGGCAAGATGAGGTTTGGTGGGAATGAAAACTACAGGGCAGTTTTGAACCAACAGTCATATCCTGTATGTTTGGATGAGTGACATATAAATGTTCATGTATTTCTATGGTTTCACTCTGATTTTTAGTAATCTCTTAATAGTCATAGTTTAGGGAATACTCTAAGGTTTTATTTAGAAGAAAAGTCAAAAATAAAACTATGACCACCAATATATAAAATATCATGTCCTTACATAGTTACATGTGTCCTCAAAAATAGTGAATTTGGAGCAAGTATTTTACAAAATTAAGTCCCATGAAAACGAAATGTAAAATGCATGATGTTACATCTTGTTTAGATGGATATAAAATTATTTTTACGGCTGTAGTCGTTGTAGATTACCTTGATGTGCAATCGTTTATAATCTCAGATGCTGTATAGTATAGTAACTTTTGGGATCTAAGGAAGACAATTAACGCTAGTTTTTCTGTTGACAACAATAGATCTATTTTAGAACCTAGTTTTCACACCTATCTTATTACTATACTAAATAATAAAAGGTTTATTAGAGGCAATGTCAACGTTCACCGATTTCAATTAGGCAATCTAGTATGCCACGTGACATGTCCCTTTGGATTTTACTTAGAAAAACCATTTAAAATGTTTTTTTTATGGTAAATAGTGTAGATGGTCATTACATACATTCATACTGATATAATTGAGTTTTTCCATATACTAGTATTTAATTGTCAAAATTCTGGCCTAGCTCAACGGAAAGGCATCCAGTAGACAGGTAGCAACCCTATATGGTCGAGCTACCACGCTGATCCCTAAAAGAAAAAAAAAACAATACTTGCTGTCAATTGATTTACATTTTATCTTATTATTGTATACTTACCTCATTATAGTTATATACTTGTTATTTATTCTCTTTTGTGAAAATTTAGTACTTAATATTGTACATCTATAACATATATAATCATAAATTATTCATTTACAAGAAATATATAAAATGATAAAGATTATTTTGCGTGAAGTCCGAGCAGTAAACTAGTATATACAAATAAATGGGATTCCAATACGGGGTACTCCGTATACGGTAGCACAAAAGGCATGTAAATAACTAAATGAGTGGTATCCAAAGTTGCCACCTTAAGTTGGAACAAAATTTGGCCCAAATGGAAAGGTGAATGCCAAAACCTACACCATAGCATGTGAAGAACACCTCAAATGCGGCCAATGCCTTTCAAATTCCACATGCGAGCCAATGTGGCTAAGCCCTTAAAATAGAGGGTAAGTGCCCTTAATTCTTGTTGTTGTAGGGCCATCTAAGCACATGACATGATTTTTGATTATTTCATTTTGCTTACTTATCATATTTCTAGGACCCAGATTTTTGGCTTCATAATCCTTTTCAAATTAAAAGGACCAAGTAGAGGGGGATGTAAATATGTTTAAGACCCCACAAATTCCTTTTCATTCGCGATTTGTAGTAACTTGTTAAATATCGCATGTCTTTTATGATCAATTGATCATCTACTAATGCATTGCAAATCTTGCACACATTTTGGTACAAAATTAAAGAAAGAAGTGAAGTTGGCCGAGGATTGGTCGAAATTTTAGAGTCGGGAAATAACCCTATCATTAAAGGTTACTTATAATAATTGAGGTGATTGAGGAACTATATTGAAGTGAAATAAAAAAGGTGGTATAATCTTACTAGATTTTGCTTCTCTTTTCTCTCCTTCTCGGGCAAACAATAAGTAAAAGTAGAGAAAATTAGGGAAATCTCATAATACCGATTTACCGGTGGTGGATTCATGTACAAGGATACAGGCTCTCGGGAGATCGGGATTCTTTTGAAATTCCCCTAAAAATATAGATATCTTAGGACACCCGAAAATGTTCGCCTATATTTGTCCATGCGGATGGTACCGTTATATCTTGCAAATTCTACAATGTGTAACGTTAACTCTGCTTTTTTAATACGAGATGCATATGCAAATCAGCAAATGTATGTAGTACAATGTACTTACATTTTCATTACTGTATGTATGTTGATACATACTTCGTTACATAATCACAATGGGATCATTGGCTTGGATTTGGAAATGAACTCGATATATGCCTTGGTTTTCATCGTGCACATTAGACGACTACTTACATTTTCGACATGCATGTAATCGGTGTACCTAACTCATACAAGCAATCTGATCGATACTATAAGTTAAAGTGAAACCGTTTCTCCCAAACTACATGTGTTCAAGATGGGATCGATAAATAAGCATCAAACAAGGAGTACATGATCAATTCATGGAAATCTCCTTTGCAACCTTAGTTGTAGTTGCACAATGCAATTGATACATAATACATGTTCTTGCATGTGGTGCTTTAGGGCACATGGGTTGCTATCATAACATGCATGTGACTAGCTTAGCTTTAGCCTACTCTTTCCTCTACTTAGCCATGAGCCATCGTATCGTATCACACACAACATCATACTACTTGTCCTTATACGCCGATCAAATTGACCAAAATTCCGGCCACTTTTTCTTAATATACGAGTAACCAAAAAGGCTACCATAAGTTTATGATTTACTTAGCCGCTGCAGCTTGTGCATCTATAAATAGGTTAAGATTGTGATGTGTAAGTTGTGATTGCAGAGATTTTTTACGGTGAAACTTTCTCAAAATGGGTTGTTGGATAAGACTCATAAGAGGTGAAAAGGGCTCGAATTTTGTTACAGCAGTGAAAATAATAATATGGTCATCAGCGTGGTGGAGGGCCCCCTCACATAAAGCAATGTTCAAAGGCTCCAAAGTTCCTTTCTCTTTTGATGCTTGAAACTTACATGGCGTGAGATTTTGTTGATTTCTTCACTATTCTCCATCCAAATCAAGCCCAAATCTTTACTCGATCTAGAGAAATGGAACTCATTTACCGTAAAAAAAGAAAAAATTGGACAATGATTCGGGATTTGCGAGGTGATTTAATTTGGTTAAAGTCAAACTTCCGTAAGATCAGAGAAATGCAAATTTAAACAGAATGTGATAATTGACCATAAGCTTATAAGCCTGAATTATTTGACCAAACACAAAACTAGTTCATGTGGAGTTGTAGGAAGTGACCATCGACTCGTAGAGCATGCACGTCCAGTTTTTTATTTATTTTAACGGATTAACAAGTACGAATTAGAGTATACAAACGTCTTCGTAACTTGAGTTTGAAACCTGTTTTTCTTGTCAACCCAATGTCCCAATATGATCAGCTAATCGAGTCAGAACGAGCATTGCACAGTAGAGTTGCGTATTGAGCAAGTGTGTAGTCTTCTTCTTCTTCTTCTTTAAAAAGTGAAGTAATGAGATAGATAAGATGACATATAGAGGCAACAACCAAACAAGAATAAGATAAATTAAATCAATGATTTTGCAATCATACATAACAACAACAACTAAGATTAACAAACTACTAACATCTTTCTTTCACTTTGGCCATCCATTTGGCTTCCACAACACAATTGCAAAAAGTTGTTATTTTCTTATATACTAATTGATAATTCTAAAGAAGAACAAGTAGACCAATTATCAACAATAATGCCCCTATGAAAAAGGAACCCAACCGTCCTCCAGCTTATAGTACAATGATCCATTATTAGATAGCATGTTCTTCATTAAATGAATATTGTTTTTTTATTTTATTTTAAAAAAACCAAATAATTATTCATCCAATTAAAATCATTGGATAAATAAACAATATACCTCTCCCTAAATACCCGTCCAATCAAACCAAAAACCGTACTCATACTTCCTCCGATTCCTTAGATTATCGACACCGTCTACTACTCCGTAGTTGTCCGAAATGATACGGACCATTCAGACCAGACGTTAATAATTCTTCGGAAAACAAAAATAGTGAAACCTCACATGCTTGCACTTGCATTTGCAGCTAACTAAAGACGAACCATTACTTACCAAAAACCGAAAAATAAAAAAAAAACGATTAAAAAGAAAAGAGAGAGAGCCAGTTGTATACAATAAAATACATTGAATTAATTTAAACAAAAATAAATAAATTTATTGTAAAAATTTCGCTAATGAACCGGATTATCACCATCATTATTATTACTACTATTGCTATTGGCCGGTTCAATGTCCATTGAACCGGCGGCGGGAGATGAACCGGAGAGAAGCTCCGCGAGAGCCGCCATCGTACGGACTTGCATTTGCAGCGCGGCAATATAATCAGTAGCTTCTTCAAGAAGATTCGGAAATGACAACTTCCGACAACCTGGAACTAACCGGCCGAGAACCTTCACGCGCTTCTCAATCGGCGGCCGCGACGATTCCTCCGCCGAAATCGGTTGTACAGGCGGCGGCGGAGGCGGCGGAACCTTCGCTCGGACTTTGACTTTCTTGTGGTTTTTCAAGCGGAGTTTGATACGGTTAGTCAAAATGGCGCGGCTCCACCGTGTCCGACCTCTGGCGGCCACAGCCAGCGCTTTATCAGCGGCTTCGCGAACAGCGCGGCTGCCGGAGATCGGCGCCACCGTCGGCGTACGGCTGCGTACCTGGCGGAGAGCGGAGATGAGCTTAGACGAGTAAGTCTGTTGTTCGGCGGAGGTTCTCCACCGGACGTGGTGGTTGTTATTCAATTGATTATTACGGCGGGAGGATGTGGAGGTGGCGGCGTCGTCTAGTTTACGGCGTTTCTTGCGGTGTAAATCACGTTGTGATCTATTAACATCGGATTGGTTGTTGTCGTCGCCATCGTCGTAATTCGAAATCATCTTGATCGATCAAGTGTGCCGATTTTTGAGGTGGTTTTGTTTACGAGTCAGATTTTTAGGAAGCGTAAGTGTGAAGCTGGAGTGATGAGAGAATGAAATTTGTCGAACAATAATGTGGAGTTGTATGTTCAGGTGAGATGAAGATGAGAACAAAGTTTTTTTTTTTTGTTTGGAAATTTTCTCTCACTAGAAAAAATGAAATGAGGAGGGAAGGAGGAGAGGGGAGAAGTGGGGGAGGAAAAGGAGGGGGAGAGGGTAGAGTATTAAATACGACGGCCGAGGAGAGAGTGAGAGAGAGAGAGAGAGAGAAAGAGAGGAGGACGCGGCAATGCATAGATCCACATTTATTGCCCTTCTTTGCTTTCTCTCTCATTTTTGTTGCCCCCGATTTCGTGCGCTTTAGTTTTTTTTTTTTCGTCTTTGGATTTATTTAACGTGTACTCTGTATTCATAGAGTAGATGATAAAACTGTATCGATGTTCTCCTGAATTAATAAATTGAAATTCTATACAGTAATTTTGTCGAGTGAGAAAAAATCACTTAGTTATGATAGATATTTGAGTTTTAGCATGTGTTCTGTGGGTAAATGTTTGAATTACCGTAAACTTTTTTGTCTTCTTCCTAGTGAATTAGCTAGTGAGTGAGTTTGTTGTTTTTGTTTTCATCGGGCCAAGTAATAGGTAAACTCGAGTGACCTATGAATTTATTTCCATTTTGTGTACGTAGTAATAGCAAAAATTTTGAGGTTTCAGAATTGTTTATTGATTTTGCTTAATCGTTTCATCGAGTTATTCTTTACATTTTGTTTAAATTTCCCTCCTATGTATCCATATTAAGTGTAAATAAGCTACTGATTGAAATAGCGGAAGTAGTAATAACTTTTTCAAATTTACGTAGTTTGAGTGTGTGATGTTTGTCAATGCTGCTTATTATGATGCCGAGATGGTGATATGAGGATTTGATTTCTGAACTAAATTGATAAAGGATTTCAATAGAGGAGTTCTATGGTGCTCGACAAGTACCGCAAAGCACCATAGTAAATCACTTTTAAAATAACTTAATAAATTAGTCTAAAATGAAAAAATTATCAAGTTATATTAGATATATTTTGTACAATGTATATATAAGCATAAAAGATTAAATAAATGCAATTAGCCATTTTTTCTATTTTTTTGGTTATTTACAATATAATTTATAAAATAAATCTAAATAAAAATAATGGACGGTGTAGATTGATTTTCAACATTATGGATGGTTAAGATGATGGGTCTTATGGTACTTTGCAGTACTTGTCAAGAACCTTAGAATTATTCATTTCAATAATATACTCATTTATCGTCTACAAGTGAATAAATCTATTAAGTACTCTCGCTCCATTGTCTTAAATTACCGCCCCACAAAAGAACAGATTAAACGGCCTATGACTCTATGAGGTTGAATGCCTTGTGAGGTACTCCTTCAAACTTTGATTAACACACAACATTTCAAGTCGTTTTATCACTATCATCATCAAGTGTACTTTACAAGCTACATAGTGTCTAAAAAGAATGTAGTAGAGATATTAGTGTCTACAAAAATCAAATCATAGGCTTCCATCATGATATATATTTGTAATAGCCAGTAAAATTAAAGGAGCCGACGACCTATGATACTAACCTCTTTGTAATTATGTCACTAATGATGTAATGCCTAATCCAATCAATAACATAGGCTAAACTACCAGTCCAAGTGCAATTAGGTAAACCTAAACCATCTATAGGTGCAACGTAAGTATCCTTCATACGTATATCAAACTGTTAGAGAAATCTATAACGTAGTCAATTAATTAGGAAATTTGATGTTATTAGTTACTTAGTTTACGAGTTATGAAGAAGGTTTTACAAATCATTGACAATGCTAGACGTCTAAATTTTGGACATGTGCAACTAATTTGTCCAATACATATGTACATGAAAATTGAGTTAATGATAGTAAAACTCATTTAGCGGTACGTAGTAACATTAATTTTAATGAAATATTTTTGGTGGCAAAATTAGATTATGGAGTAATTCTAACGTCCTTGACAAGTACCGCAAAGTACCATAAGAGTCATCATCTCAACCATCCATAATGTTAAGAATCAATCTACACCATCCATTATTTTTATTTAGGTATATTTTATAAATTATATTGTAAATAACCAAAAAAATAGAAAAAAAATGGTTAATTGCATTTATTTAATCTTTTGGGCTTATGTATACATCGTATAAACTATATCTAATGTAATTTGATAATTTTTTCCTTTTAGAAAAATTTATTAAATTATTTAAAAAATGATTTGTTACGGTGCTTTGCGGTACCTGTCGAGCACCCTAGAACTCCTCTAGATTATGATAATAAAACAAATATTGTTGGTATATTAAACTTTTTTGTTGGTGTAGAAATTGATGTCACATTGACACATTAAATCTCTCTAACATTTGGCAATTTCACGAGAGTTGATTGTTTTTCTTTTGTTCAAAGGCTCGTAGGGAAGCACTAACACAGTAACACCCCGTTCAATCGATTGATTGTGTTCCTTTTATATAAAATAAAAATTGATTATGTTTCTTATACCGTCAAATTGCACGCAGTTACTCCATAATATTTGTGGAATAATTTTCATTTTTATCTCACAGAGTCACAGCCTCACAGGTTGCATGGGGAATTTCCATCTTATCGAAAATTTATCAGACTTTTCATCTTATTACGATATAGAGATTATTACTGTTTCTCGATTTTACCCTCTGGTTTGAGAATTCTTACTCTTTTACTTATCTTAATTATATGAAAGGTTCAATGAAGTTACTTTTCCCGTCAGAAAAAAAAAGAATGAAGTTACTCTTATGCATGCTCGGATTAATTTTGAAATTCTTACCTTAGAAAAAAAAAACTATTTGACGAAGGAGGTACAAGGACAATGTTACGTTGTTGTCTATCTGATCTTGCCCAAGATACATGGAGTACGTACATAACTTAAAATTGACGTATGTGTCACTATTGGTTTCTTATCTTTATCGAATTTAACCTAGGATCATATCATGAATCCAGTGATGTGCCAAACAGAACTGGTCAAAGCTGATCATCTCGTTATTTTAAGTCATCGATCAAATTTGCTTTGTTTGTTACTTAATCCAAAACCCTGAAGTCTTTCAATTAGGTAATCTTCAGACAACTACTATACCACATGCATGCCCGTTGACACCTGAGTATATATGTTTTGGGTACGCCTATGTGTTACGTACTTATGTCAAACTAATGTAAATAAAGGGGTTAAATTCTTCTCGACAATATTGTATTTTTAAGGTTTGAACTCAAAAATAGACTTCAGTCAATTAAATAATTTCGAGTCAGGTTTATGAGTGCGTTGTACTATGATTTCTCCCAAAGGTCTTACATCTATTTCCATTCTCTTTGTTGCTTTCCTGACCACTTTGATGGCAAGGTCATTTGCCATGTTAAAACGCCTATATCTTTATGGAGTAGTACCATTTAACTGTGGGAAACATGTTTGCTGATAATGTTTTTCAGGGTCAATGTCTGCTTTTGCTTTGTTCAAGTCCTATAAGGCTATAATATGTACTACTCATCTAGTATTGTTTCTTATTCTGTACTAAATGTTCAATTAACAAGTGCGACCGTATAACAAGATAAACGCGCAGTTCTATTTTTCGATCCAGCGTTTAAAAAAGGATAAACAACGAAATGAAATGGATGTGAAACAAAGAAACCAGGTTTACTTTCCATGTGGTGATTTCCCTAGCACTTTCTCTTTACTTCTTCCTAATTTCTTGCTTGTTATAGGCACTATACTGCTATAGTGCATTATTAGTACTAAATATACATAGTGACTTAGTGAGCAATATTGTTAACTATAAATACATATCTGACGGTTGATTCAACGCGTATGTATATGGTACCCATTTTTTATTAGTTTGTGTCAAATATTATCTCGTTTTTAAATAAAAAAAATGAGCATTCACACATTCTATAAAGTATGAGAATCATGAATTCTCACTTTACAATGGAAAAGTAGGATAGGGGGATGATTCAAAGCGCAGTATTTTTGGGGTTTGGCTCTTTCCTTTGATGCAATGTGGACAGAGTTGATCCACATTTCACTCTCTATTCCCATCTTTGTCATTCATTCTCTGTAAGAAACTAATATGACCCTTTTCGACATATTTGGTGCACCATTCTGTAGGATCAAATATACTTAAGTAAAGGGTACTTATGCATATGAGCCTTATGATATAAAGGCAATCAAAAAACATGCAAGCACATGCATGGCAGAATGGACCATAGGCTTCCCACTATATGTTGGTGAATACTGAATGGTTGTGTGTAAAAATTACGAGAAAAGAAGAAAATAATGCTAGGAATTATTGAAAATTTTCAAGTTTACATGTTAGACGAAAATAATTGGTATGTAAATCTCAAGAAGTAGATTTACGGGTTTTGTGAAGTTTCCTATAGGTAATGAACCTTATTATATCACTTGAGAAATGTAATACTCGTAATATATAAGAATCATAAATGTTTTTTCAAGTGAACTTAAAAGCGGTTTTACATTATAATAATTTCTCGTTATAAAATTGATCGAGTTATGTGAAAGGTTGATTTAAGCTTTGTAGGGACCTTGTATACAAAGTGGTGAGCCAAAAGTTGTGTGGGTCATGCAACAGTTTGGCAGTTTAACCACTTATAGTTCAAATTTCGGTTAGTCCATAAAATCAATACCTTGCGCCTCCTCTTCTATATAATTTATGCAATTCTATTCTGGTAACTCCAGGAATATGGTGTACAAAGAATCCAATTTGCAAATAATGATGAAAGGAATCGAAACACTAGTATATGACGTTATATAAATCCAAAGCACGAAATTATTCTCTACTTCTACATTATAATCATCATTATATTATGTAAGCATTTAGAAGCTCATTTCAATTCTCAGCCTCTACTTTAGGAGCTGAATTACAACATCATGACAACATTGTATTAATTAATACTGTATATCAAAATATATGTCAATATTTCCAATTGATCATTCCAAGACCCATTGTAAATTTCCGACCTCGACTTCAAACCGAGTTATAACATAATAACCATATGATAAGTAATATTAATGTGAATCGTGTTCATATCAAAGTTTCTACTCAATTGTTCGATCGAGAACCCGTTTCAGTTTCCGGCCTCGACTTTGGGTGATAATAAATTGAAACTAGGGAAGAATTTACAAAGGCATTTTGATTGATGAGGTCTTGGGATGACATATCTGTAGGCAATCCCCAAAATTACCACATGTTATGGGAGAGAGCCCACAGGCCAGCTAACAGGGTAAGGCTGGAAAAGGAAAGAGAAAGAGAGAGAGAGAGAGAGAGAGAGAGAGGGGGGAGTGGTGGAGTGGTGGGAGAGGAGAGAGAGAGAGGGGGAAGAAGAGAAGAGGAGAGAGGGAAGAAGAGAAGAGAAGAGGAGAGAGGGATCATGTGAATCTGGTCTTAGGGATTTGAGAAGAGACATGCCAGAGGTGTTTTGCCTCCTTGTGTGAGACCAACCACACTCTCTTTTGCAATTTTAACAAGATTAACAACACACACATTTCTGATTTCTCTCTCCCTCCATAACCTATTTGAATGATTGAGACCTTGAAGAAGAAGCCATTCACATTTTGACAAATCACTTTTGTTGTGAATCACATTTGATCATCATGATTCATCTATACTCACTCTCAAGTTTACTACTAATTGCTAGTAATCACACTCTAATCAATGTGTAATCTTAACTTCTTTAAGTTTGTAATTATAGGCACACACAAACTCCGCTTGAAGGAATTCTACTAAATTGGCAATACCTTTGCCTCAAATTCGGCGTGCTAGGTTCAAGCCTTCTGAGTGCAAGGGGCAACAATACTACCAAAACCCGAAAGTTGCAATTCGAAAACGTGATTCTAGTTAGTCGGGGCGTTAAAGAAAAAGAAATTCAAACTCAATTGAGTTCATTAAACACCTTAAAAAGAAAACATCTCCTAATTGATTGCCATTGTAGGACCATCAATAAAGTCATCACTTGGTGTTGTGAATGCCATGGAGATTGGAGAGAGGAAATCTACCACTTGAAAACAGTAAATCTTACAAAAATTACTGGTTCATGGGGGGTGTGGACTGTGGGTATGTGGTTTATTTATCTTTTTAAAAAAACTGAACCTTGCAAAAAGAACATTAGGTGAATGGTTTTACTTAGAAATTTTATTATCTATGGGTTTTTTAAAAGTACAATGTTTTTATTAGTAGTAAATGATATGTTGGCTTGGCAAGCAACAAGTTATATGTCAGGAAACAACAAAATATTTACTTCTTTACCCATCCTTATCTGCACCCCCCCAGATATCAGGGACCATCCCTTAGATTTCCTGCAGACTTGAATGGATCATTAATCACAAACAATTTAGTGGTAGTAGATCTCATACTTTGCTAAAATCACTAGAATATTAGAGAAAAATTAGACTTTGTGTTTGAGATTAGTGAAACAAAGTAAAAAAATAATAAGAACTTTTGACCCCCCCATGATCCTTATCCACACCCTTTCACAACTTGTTGATAAAAAAAATTAAATTAGATTTGATTTTGTTTAGTTAATGTTATTATGGTAGAGTAATAAGATCATTAAAGTTAAGTATCCCAAGATGATTTTGTTTGTAGGCTAAGTTTAAGATCTTTGATTTAACCACTCTTGTCCTCTCTACAACTTGCGACCTCTGTCCAAAGCTTAAGACCAACCCCCTATTAAAATGCGTATTACTATACGAGAGGATGTCAGCTAACTCATTTGTTAAGGTGCTTAAGGTGATATTCATTTGTCAGCTAACACATTAGTATCGTTGTGGCTCTAAAGCTTTGCTTGTGAATTGTGATTGTGTAACTAGATATAAACAATGCTAAAATTCTTATTCAAGCTTTGTTGAATGAAACTTTGTTGCATTTCTGATTTTGTTTCGTATGTCACGGACGTCTAATCCTACTAGCAACAACTTGCCGAACAATAACAAGACTGCACTCTTAGTGAAATAAAAAAAAGAACAAACTCTAGGCGAAGATCTATTCGACGAACTGGTTATACTTTGGAAGTCACTTAGATATGATAGTCTTACTCAAATTTTTATGCCATGTTTTGCGCACTTGTTTTTCTTAGGCAAGGCGTGTCACCAAAACGAACATTCGCATCCTCAAAGTATACCAGTGTCAGTGTCACACTTACAATTCAGAGTCAAAAACAAAATGTCATTGTCTATGATGTGATCTAGAACAACTAACTCCAAGTACCCGTAACAATTTGATCTCGACTAACATGAATCACAACATACGCGAGAACACTATCAGTTTTCTGAAACATGAAGCAAAACAACCTAATCAAGGAGGCTTAAAGGGGAAACGGGTTCATTAAGAAGTTTTGTGGCTGCGCAAGTAACAGTCAGGGATCAAGCAAAATTGAACGCAGGGAGTATTTGGTGGAGCAGCCACGCTTTATGCTGTCATTTCCGCATGAATCAACAACATATGTTGAAAGTTCAATGTATATACACTCAGAATCAGAACAAAACCCCAATCATTTTGATTATATTGTTTGCTTAGGATTGTATTTCCAGATCATATTATATTACATTGCTTGGTATGGAGGGGACTAACCTGGACCTGAGCATAACTAAAAAAGCGGATAACGGGGAATGAAAGGACTTGTTGATTCCAGGCAACGGCGCGCGCCATCATTGATCTGGTGATAGACATGTGCACACGAGTGCGTGCCTTAGTAACTAATCCATCCCTTGCTTAACACCTAATCAATGTTAGCAACATTTTTAATGATTAGCAGATAGAATAAGTTTTAAGATAATGGAGACGTAGTACTATTAGTGTTAATAAATGGAGCAGACTGGCCGGATAATCAACCAAGAAACAATATTCAAATCAGGATTAGAGATTAACTTAACCAAGCAAGGATGGTCAGACATGAACCCGGACAGTATTTCAACAGATACAAAACCAGAAACGGACTCAAGAACAAGATAACGACAAAGATCACGCGTTAAGAGGGTAGTATCTTTAATATAGTATATGGCAAAAGGATTCCAACTGCTAAAGTTCAACTATTAAACTAGAAAATAATGGGTTGATGAGGCAAATGATTGATCATAATCATGATTAAGTTGCATTGTACAGTTGAGACAGGACGATCAAAAGCTTCCTTTTCAACGACATGATATATCTTTTGCTCCATATCATAGTCACCCCTTGACTTTGAAAAGGATCAAGCAAGACCAAAGGGGCAAACTAGGAACATTAGAGAATCAAAAGTGTGATAGAAACGGAGGGTATCGGACGGGAGATTTGCCAAATAATAATGAGCCAGAGTATTACGCATCACCTGAAGGTTTTCAGCACTTACCGAAGGTCTAACTTAATTTGCTCATCGAGTAATACTACAGCCTGAGCTAAGATGACTAACCTGAAGGCTTGACAAGCATCAATACATGGAGTCCGTCAGCTTCATGGTGAAGGTGGTAGCTGTGTGCTATCTCTAGTGTCCCTTGGCTTCACAACATACTGGAGAGTAACGTCTGCGGGTGCTGATTCTAGTATACCCTCTTTGAAGGGTACCTGAAAGGCTAATGATTGGTACAAACAGACTTCATCTTCCTTACAATAATAGACCTGAAAAGGGAACATAAATACCATGTTATCAGACATACAGTGATATTCATAGTCCAAACGGTCACTGTCCATAAGAATGCAACATAGGTCTTATTCATTAGAATCTAAAATTAGCACATAGAAGCAAGATAAATGAAAGCATTGCACGATTTGCAGGAAATTCACATTTACGGTTTAATATCTACGTAGCTAGTAGCATTGGGAAGAACTGCCTCCAGAGGCCTCTCTGTTTACATGCATAGCCATTCCACATTACTAAACATAAAGCAAAGTCAGCCCTAGGCATCTGAGAAGTCATCCATGAACCAAATGCTTTGATGTGGCAGCTCCAAGTTAGTAACTGGTGGATGCAATGTCTTACCAGGCAATATCTTATAAAGGAAATTTGAAAGACACTCGGTTTTGAACGGCTAGATTCCATACCCGTGCGAAGGACTGAGTTGCATACTAAGTAGTTTATATGAAGCAGTCAACTAGAACTACCCTACCCCCAAATGCATACGGTTGCTGGTGCGATAACCTCGCACAAAACCAAAAATGAGTCCAAGGAGGCATGATCTACACAGCATTTCTCTGGAACAGTCATCCTGGGTCAAGAGGCTATTCCAAAATATGGAGCAGTCTTCGAATTCTAGTCACGCTTCTACTGGGTAGATATCATTTAACTCGAGAATTTGAAGTTCAATGCAGACCAAATGTGTGAAGAAGTTGGTGTATGAGTCATGCCTTGCAATTTATTCTGCCCACGGAAGTTGAAGGGGTATCCCTTCTGAAATGAAGCGTCGCGGATCCTTCTGGATTGAGACTCCCGTCCAAGGGCTCAAACATAATCGCATTTTCTGGTTCTGCGTCTACGGTGAATTTACTGCGTGCTTCCTACATGTTACAACAAACATTTGTTTCAGAGAATGGATAATACACAGATTGAATACAGGTTGTGTGCATGCTTGCATCACAGAGTGAGAATAGAGACCTTTGAAAAATGATACCCAGGGGGTAATGATATCCGCAGGTACAAATTACCCTCAGTTGATTGACTACCATCAACTGTGATGATCTGTGTATCAGACGCTATACGCTTTCTTAGGCGTTTCATGGCTCTTGCCCTCGGAGCCGGAGGCTGCACACCCTTCAATTCTAATGTACGAATATCAGGCTCTCCATGGTTCAAATCCATGTATCGGATAACACTATTGTTTGTATCAGCTATATAAAATATTCCTGCATTCACAAGTAATATCCAAGATTATACACACGCGACATATGTACAGACATGAGACAAAACTTGGCCTTCCAGTAACCTTTCACACTTTCAGAAGCAAAGTCATAACATAGGGCGAAAATTACAGAACTAGCATACTTTTACACATCGTCTCACTAAGGAGTATGTTGAAAGCAGAGTAAAGTGAAACTGCACCATGAGGATTTACCATCATCATTGGAGTCTTTCACTGTTAGACTAACAACAGTGAAAGTAACAAAATTAATGAGAAAAGTAAACTCTGGCTTGATGAATATTTATCATTCCACAGAGGAAATTGCCAGATTGCAACACTAACCAACTTTGGAATATCGAAACAGCTTAAGTGTATGATGTTAACTCATCTTAATAGCTTATGTATAGCACACAACATATTAAGAGTACTGTTGTAAACCAATCAGAACCGATTATAACTAAACCCGCATCACCGATCTCAATTAACAATTTACAGGTCACTTCTGTCGAGATAGAAATATGAATGCACTGAAACGATACTTCATTTATGATTTCTCCAAAAACGTTAAGGCATACCATGTTGCACAAGTATAACCTTTGCCAATAAAGCAATACCCTACTCCCAAAAGCTCTAATTAATAGTGGAGCAAGGTAGCCAGGTAGGTAAGATGATCCTATAGTAGACATTGTAAAGCAATATATCTAAATATCTAATCATCACAAAAGACACAAAGTTCAGCTGCTACATATCACATACTGAATGGTTCGTGAATCGTGATATTGTTAAGATAACAAGATCCTCACCATTGCCTGCTTGGACAAGTCCCGAGGGCTCTGAAAGCTGCACCCGGGAAAAGAAATCAGAAATTAGGAAACGAACACGAAAAAAAGGCATCCTGATAGGCTGCTATATTCTAATAACATTACTTCCAAATAGTAACTTTAGACCATTGACTTTACAACCTGCATCTAACAGGCGGTTGCGAACTTTTTATTTACACAAACAGAGACTATCCCCAATAAAATTAAGAGCGACATTCAACTTATACTCCTAGCTAGTTTGGGGGCTTAATTATCATAATGACCTTAAGATTTTATTACCTTTACTTTTCCGTCACCAGTCATATTATATTCTAGTTTTTCTATTTTTCCGTCACCAGCCATAATTTACTTATTACTCCCTCCGTCCCACTATATATTCTCCAATTCATTTGAAAACATAGTGGGACGGAGGGAGTGTTAAATTTCAACATTTTCTTATTTTATTCCTCCTTCGTTGCAAGTAGCCAAATTTGAAGAGTTTTTGATGCTTTTGGCCACTTTTCTGTAACTCTATAAGTAGCTTAATGTTATCAAAAATTTACCAAGGAAACTATGGTAATGCATGTAAGGAAAGCCGGTTCCCAAGAATGTGGAGTGTTTTATGCCCTTTTTGCACACATTGCTTTTGAGGCTAGAATGTGCTTCTCGCCGATTTGTGATACCTATTATGGGATTTTAGCTCTATTCTTTTACCAAAGCACATAATAGACCCCTAGGAGCTCCCACAAAAACACGAGTCGTTTTTGTTACGAGACCATTTTGGGCCAAATTATGTGGGATCATATTCTTTGATTTTGTCCAACTTTGAGCATGTTTTTGAAAGTAGCAAAATGTTGTCAAAAAAATTTCATGGACAGCCTAGGAGTGCCCTTGTTAGATATGAGGGGTCGTTCCACTGTAAGGGAAATGTTATAAGCCCCTTAGGCACACGTCACCCGTTGAGATAAGGGTGCATTTTTAGCCGATTTTGAGACCTACCTTCGCTTTAATTTTTTGCTAAAACCTATAACACAAAAACTAATGGCTTCCACAGAGGTTTATGGAGTTTTTGTTCTAGGGCCATTTTGGGCTGACCCCCGCGTTAGAGGATAGAATAGGAAGATTCTAGGTCTAGGATCATTGATAACATAGTTGGTATCTATAATACAAACTGACTCGGAATAACCCCAACCCTAGACTCTAGAATCTTCCTATTCTATCCTCTAATAGTACCCAAGTGTTCTCAAAACTTTACCACGAACATCTTTGAAGTGCCTTGTAGGAAATGAGCGCTAGTTCCTATGTTAGGAAGTTATTTGAGCCATTTCGGTGCGCGTCACCGTTGAGGCTAGCTTACATTTTTAGTAGATTTTTCGGCTATAATATTTTGCTAAAACACATAATATGACCCTTAGGAGCTCCCACAAAAATTTGAGCTATTTTATTTTTGAGACCATTTATGGCTAAAAAACGTGAATTATATACTCCGTACATAGAAGCCAACTTTGAACAATTTTTTTGAAAGCAGCCAAATATTCTTAGAACTTTATCATGGGCAGCTTTGAGGTGCCTTGTTGGATAAGACAGCCAGTGTTTGTGTTACGGAAGTTATTTATGCCCTTTCGGCACGCGTCACCTCTTGACGCTAGCGTGGGACTTCCCATATGTTATTACTTGATTTTTTTTTTAAACCCATAATATGATGTTGTATTAAAAGTATCAAATGTTCTCAAAACATTATCATAGGCATCTTTGGAATGACCTTGATGGACATGGGGCCCGATTCCCACGCTTAAGATAGCTTTTGAACCCCCGTCGCATGTTGAGGGTAGCATACTTTTTTCGCCGATTTTGGGAACCTACCATATGTTTTTGGCTCAAATATTATGGTAAAATCCATTCTACTACGCTTATGAAACTTCCCAAAAAGTTGAGCCGGTTGTGTTGGTTTAGGACCATTTTGAGCAAAAAATCATGGTTATAGTTTTTCGATTTTGGTCAATTTTGGGCATTTCTTTAAATGTAGCCAAATATTCTCAATATTACACATGTATTTTCTTTGTGAAAACTAATTCACATTTTGTAACAAATAATCCAATTACCAATATTGGTTAATAAATGGAAAGCAATTATTTTAACCTAATTAAATTACACAAGTATTGTGCAAAGAAAACATGCATTTTGTTTTTAATGCTTTCAGTTCATCTAATTAAATACTTTCATCACATGCTTTGACCTTTTTTTTTTCGTAAAAGTTTCATTACTCATACTCCCTCCATTTCATTCAATTGTTTACATTGGGCTTAGATTCCCTTCACAAAACCCGGCCCAACGTAAACAATTGAATGAAATGGAGGGAGTATGTTACAATGTGAGGTTAGATTTAATAGTATTCATGTTGATACTATATTAATTAACTAATTATTACATTATATTTAATTTCCCTCGCTATTTAAAATTAGATCAACTTTGGCCCTTCTAAGGAACATAACAGCATTCCTATTCTACTTTAATCATTACCAGCAGAACAACCTACCTGGGCTGCCAGAGCTTTTCCATCCATAAAACCAGCTTTTCCATTCCCGACCACGGAAGTGACTCGTTTACTTGATGGATCAAGTTTCTTAATCTGGAATTGAGAGGAGATCTTAATATTCTCAATGTCTTAAGAAGCTGTGTTGATAGTAAAGTTCAGAATAAAATGATACTAATCTCTAATAAGAAGGGAAAAGAAAATTAGAATAGGTGTATATACTAATATGAGTTATAAAGCTCCCTATTTTGACAATAGAAAGCTTAACTGTCAAATAGCAGGATCCTTCCAAGTTAGTTTGACTTACCTTGTGATTGTAAGAATCTGCTATATAAACTTGGCCATCTTGTGCAAAACATACACCCAATGGATGCTGAAGAAGTACTTCAGAACCTATCCCATCATGGTCCCCATACTAAAACAGTAGAAACAAAAATCAGATGTCTTACACGATTGAATAGCTAATACAATCTTCAAGCTTTCTTTTGATGCTCACAATAAAACGAGCTTAAGATTAAAACAGTTTCCAGAGATATACCCATTTACCTTAAACAAGTTGTCAGAGAAAATAGGATCGCCCCCAGCAAACAATCTTGATCCTCCAGTTTTGATATCAAGAGCTCGAATAGAACTACTCTCACTATCCGCAATGTAAATTTCCTTCATATCTAAAAAGTACATCCCACATTGCAGTAAGGCAGTGACAAATACTTTCTATCTCTGGAATATGTTAAAAGAGTTTTTTATTGATATATTACCTGAAGAAAAAGACATTCCCGAGGGTTGCGCATATGAGGTGCTGGTAGCACTATTTCAAAAAATTAAAATAACAAAAGCTGTAAGAACCATCTTGTTTGTTACAATACAAGAAAAATGCCGACAGAGCTTAACAAGTTTTCTGAGATATGAAGTTCCTAGTCGTACACTACCCAACTGCAATAAACTCTTTTAACAAAAGCACATGTTTTGGATATAATGAAAAAGGCACCAAATTCTTGCCCCCCCTCCTCCCCAGTAAAAAAAAAGTGGAACTCAAGACAACAACAATATTGGTGCCGTAAAGGCTCCCGTGTGTAGCAGAATAGGGGATCTGATGTCGTAGCCTTACTCCAAAACACAGAAAGATTTGTTTTCGAATGAAAAACATGTGTCGAAAGTAAAAGAAAAATAACAAGCTTAAAACCTTCATCAGCCTATGCATAACAAACATTCAGTATACTTCTATCTGTTAAGGTAGCTGTACATCAGGCAGAATCTCGTAAAGGACCCATCTTCGCAAAACAACTTACAAACTTAAAAAGTAAAATGGGCAAGGCATACCTTGAACCATTCAAGTTTCTTTCAGAACCATCCCCGCTAAAAGCTAGCGTGGTTTCATTCACTACATCATGTACCCATATTTGGTGCTGGCCAGCCATTGCAATATAAACCTTTTCATTGACAGGGTCAAAACATACATCCCATGGAGAATTGAGGAGCTGAAACAAAAATGTTAATGCTTGTAAACATCATGACTCTTCAGTGGAATGCACCTCAGATAAAAGTTTCATAATCGGAAAGACGTATGAAACAGCAATATTGATGCTTATAAGAGAAAGAAGTTGCAGTTTCTACAAACATGCCTGAGTCATGCCTTTTCTACCACCTCTGTAATCAGAACCCTTTGTTCCATTTCCAGCAAGTGTGCGTACCACATCATTAACAAAATCAATCTCCCTGAAAGGCAATTACCGTAAGACAATGTCCAACTGAATTGACCAACATATACGACTGAAAAATCCCACCCCACCTCTATTTTCGATTTCTTTCCAAACCTCTCTTTAGCCTGTCATTTTACATAAAATTTACAGATTTCTCCTCACAGATAATTTATAGTTCTGATACAGCTATGATGCTATTCTCTTAGTAGTTCTTTCCTGTGGCAGGTTTCCAATGTGCTGATGACAACTTTACTATTACAAGTTCCACTTGCTAGATCAATATTTCTTGTCAAACCTTAATTATAAATACCTCTCCTGCTTACTAATCATAAAGTCAAGCACTCTAAAAGATAGATATATCATCAATTGTTAAAAATAACAGAAAGAGACAAATGCTTCATTTTTGCTAAAGTCACTTGGGAGATTCAAGCAACTAAAAAATATAAATTTGGATGTCCAACGCCCACCTCAAAGCATGATTTTCAGTATCTGCAACATAAAGCACATTTCTTTTTGTGTTGTAAGCAAGGCCCTACAAACAAGCAGCAGCAAGTTTATAGCAAGTGCAGGGAAAGAACATACAACTAAATTTATAACAGTAAAAAACATCGCGAGTAATGGAAAAGACGTAATTCATGACCTCCACAGAATTAGAAGAGATCCAGAGGAATCTGAGGAAAATTATTCTTTACCTGGGGTCTATTGAAAGTTGCATCATCAAAGTTACCATCACGTAAGCCGTCCTCCCCTGAGCTCCCAACTTGTGTAATATAATTCCCATCTAGATCGGTAACAACCTGCAAATTCAGATATATGATGTTGTTTACTTAAACAAACAAGTGCGCACATGCTGAACTCTAATCAGAATCTTTCATCTAAACGCAGCATAATGTAACACAACAACATCAGAAGTTTTTTTGAATTTCAAGAAGAAATGACGAACTGTAAGGGAAAGAGGAATTAGGGGGGGGGGGGGGGAGTGAAAAAGAAGAGCACAAGCATCCTCATATATCGTCAGCTTCACACAAGGCATTTGCCTAAACAACCGAGTGAACGAATTTTTGTCTGACTTCTTTGAGTCGCCAAACGGCCAGCTCCTCATTGGCATTTTCTTTAACATGGGGCCGCATGGTAACAAGTTCAAATATACAATCTGTTTCATATGTATTCTAACAATTAAGCATTCATATGGCTCAGTGAAGAAATTATGGTGCAATACCAAATTACTTCCTGTATTTTTCAGACCTTTCAAACTATTTAAAAAGCTTGAAACAGCAATCCACATACACCCTGACATATGAATACCTGTACGTGTGACAGGAATAATGGAGGTAAAAGAAACATGTGTAGGTGAGATGAAACTCACAATACGATTGTGGTTACTGTCTGAGATGAATAGCCTGTTATTTAAGGTATCCACCGCCAGCTTTCCGGGGAACTTCAAGGGAGAGGTGAGCAATCTTGGATCATTATCTCTCTCCAAACCCAAAGGCAGTGGAGTGTCATCTAACATCTTCCTTTTACCATAGAACAAAAGAGCTGCCTCCAAAATATCATCAAGGTCCTATACCCAAAGTAAACAAGACTGAATGTAAGTGGTTACTCAGTTTTAAGATAAGGTAAAACTTTCAATAGAATCAAAGCAAAAGATGGGAATGCAGAATCCTAGAGAGGTGTGGGCATGTGGTAGAGCAGTGACAAGACAATAATTGCGGCAGATAGGGCAGATGTTCAAGTAAAAAGCACTATGGAAAGATTAGAATCATCACGCTGATGAGCATCCCAAATAACATAGGCATGGAAAAGAGAAAGTGGTATATGAACAAGTAGATTAGGGGCTGATGGTACCTTCCGCCGACCCTCTCCTGAAATTTGTGCTATAACTCTACCCGTAGGTCCAATAACAGCGAAAGTTGGCCATGAATTAACCCCTAGCTCACGCCATAAATACATGTCTCCATCATTCACTACCTGTATACACATGGAAACAAGTATAAATCGGATTAGACTTTCATAAAGGAAATGGGTGCAAATCTGAGATCAAGGATGGAATTTAGCAGTGATAAATTTCAATCAATTAAAGAACCATTTCGTATAGGCAAGGGCCACACATATAAATTATTTGTTCTATGCAAAGAAAGCAGACATTTTCCTACCGCAAATAAAGCCAAGCATGCAAATCATCTATCATATCACCAGGATTACAGAGGCCTACATGGAAGACTAGAAGCAAATAGAATTTAAAATACTCCTTCCATCCAAGAACGACCAATAACTTTCAATGAAAAATAGTGCTCCTATTAGACTGATCCAAGTTGCTCCTTATAATAGACGTTAATGCATGTATATAAACAAATGACATAACATAAAAAATGATCTTCATTTTTAGAGTTAAACCAAAACCAGATAGTGGTCATTATTTTTGGGATGGAGGAATTATATGTCTATGGTGACTTGTTTGTGCTCCATCCGCTTAAGAATAGCAAGAGGTAAAAAGGTAAGAAAAAACACAAACAAAAAAAAACTACTTTTTTGGCAAACTGCAGCATTAAGCTTACAGGGTGGGTGATTCCATATCTCAGGACCGCATTACGAATTGCTTCCGAGTCTTTCTCATTGTCAAACTTGGCAGAATGTACTCCAACGACAGTGAACTGCAATTATGAGTCCAAGAAAATTAACCCAGAACACAGATGCCATTCCCAAGTTAAAGAACTATCAGAAGTAAAATACGAATGAAATGGGCACAAAGACCATTCCCAATGCTGAATAGATGGCCAAATAGCTGGCTCGCACAAATGGGACGAGAGGTGAAGGAGATCTTTAAAGCACATAAAAGACAGCATGATACAACAACAACAACAACAACAATAACAACAACATCTTTACCCCAGTGCCTTAAAAGGCTCCCGCCATAAGGCGGGGTAAGGGGGGGGGGGTCGGATGCACACAAGTCTTACCCCTATTGAAACATAGAGAGGCTGCGCACGGATGACCCAAAATGAAAATTGCTTCATTCCATTAAAAGACAGCATGATCACTTGGAAAAATAGAGCCATAATTATACTTATACTTTGGTGATTTGAAGAGCTAAGATAAGGTCTGCCAAAAATATGGTTGTCATACATCTACTGAAAAGATTGAACAGAGCAGAAGTACATATAACCAATGAACTCCCAAGAATTTAAAATCAATGTTCTTGCTTGGAAAATCTGTTTGTTCTCAGAGCTTCAATTCAACATTCTGAAGCAAATAATATCGATTTTTTTTTGTTTATATATTTACAGGCAGACATTGTTGTTTTTGGGATATGAAGTGTACCAACACCAATTATTACTGCAATCATAAGAAAACAAAAGGTCAAGCTTTGAGAGTCAACTAGAAACTATCAGAAAATGTAATTCACATTTCACAAGCATGATATACACGTATACAAAACTCACAAATTCACACAGTACGGGGTTAAGATGTAAGATTATAACTGCAGTACTCTACCGCCATCCCGTTGTACTTCTTCTCCAGAAACTCAAGATCAGGCAACACATGCATACAGTTTATGCAGCAGTAGGTCCAAAAATCCAAGACAACGACCTTCCCTTTTAAATCCTACAAAAAGGTAAAATTGATTTCAAATAGCATTAAACTAAATAACTCAAGAAAAAATTCTACGTACCTAACATACTATGATTGAGCCTAATACTCCGCAACAATTACCAATTCTTATATCACTTTTTTAGGTCCCCGTTCAATACCCCAGGAGTATGGACAGATTTTCGACCCTTGAGAGTAATATAACTATCCATGACTAACCAGAAAAATAGGAGGGAGAGTTATAAAATTCAAGTAAATATAAAATGTGCAAGTGGTGGTCACTTTAGCTAACTGAAGCCAAGACAGGCATAACCTAAATTATTAACCAGTAACCATCCATCACCTATTTCTAAAAGGGGACTGAATAGCCATGATGATGTATAACAATTTTGGCCAACGATAAGAAAGTGACCGAAAGGAGTGTTGGTAGGAATATGGTTTAATAAATTGTTGAAAAAAAGAACCCTATGGTGATCAGCAGATAAAACTGAGGCTAGAAAGATAGCTCACCCTGCGGAACTGAAGGGGAGCTGAGTTTAGCCAATCAAGCCTAGATGGAAACTCGGGCACAGTAAGAGCATTTCCCCTACAAGAAAACCAATAGCATTAGCAATTAAGCATAAAACAATTTCTTAGGAAGACCATTTTAAACAAGCCATAAATGGTTATTCCCTATCAGTAACTTTGAAGCATCCCTAGTGAAAAATATGATCTATTTTAGAAAGAAAAAAAAAAGTAAAATATATGATCACCTCTTTTCAAGATCAGATATGTAATTGACAAACTCTTGTACCCTGCCGGAACGCGAGTTGCCTATAAGCAAATCAGGAGGAAATAGGTTAATTTCAGTCGTTACTCAAAAGAGACACGGCCACAGGTAAACAGACATATATGACTCATATCATCAGCTCACCTTTCTCTACCATATTTCCTCACAGGCTACTTTGTCTTTTACACTCTCTTAATCCATTTAAATTCTTCCTACAAGTCTAAAAGACTGAAGGGATAGACGCTACTGTGCTCGTCAGTCACCACTCAAGTGTCTAGAAGACCCCAGTGTAAATCGATGAACTTTTGCCTACGAAAAACTATGACAATGAATTCTTGACAAATTCAGGTTGAGCTGTTTCAAAAAGTTTCTAGCGAGATCCCTGAGATATACTATCATTAACCCTGAAAAGGAACATCAGAACCTTAGTTCTCAGTGATACGAATGAAAAACGTTTCAACCAAGAAAGTCCACGTAAAACGTTTAGCCAACAAAACTGGCATGACAATCTCAAGTAATCCGGATTCCAGAACATGGCAAGTGAACAATCGAATTTTTGAAAAGAGAGATTAATAAGCCAACTAACTAAACTTTGTTAGATCAAAGATTTACCTGCATTTGGATCAAAACTAGGACTGCCCACTCCAAATATTGAATTCCAAAGAGCTTTTGGTGATGCATATTGCATTGCCTGGAAAATCAAAACAACTTCCATAGACATCCAGATTAGAATAACATGAAAGCTACACCAGCTTGGATATCCCCGAAAGATACATATTCAGTTCAATCACAGTGCATGTTGTCCTTTTCAATGGCACATATGTCCAACAGGACCACTGATATGTTGCCATTGACTGATCATGTTATTTTCAGTATATATCATCAAGGACTTTTGGTCTTCTATATATTGCACCCTCATTATTATACAGCTGAGCTTTTTATACATCTAATATGCAAGAAGTCTGTGCTGTGATCTCCTACGTCTACATCAAGGATCAGGCTAGCTATACCTTCCGGTTTGAGACAGCAAAGAACAAGCAGGACAGAGAAACTCCTAAACTGCCATATTTGACAATGTTTCGCCTGGAAGCCTGCAACCTGTCCTACAGTTAGTTCCAGAGCCTGGAAAATATATAGTCCAATTGCATTGCCAGTGATATCATACCATATCTAATCTGCCCTAAAAGGCAAGGGGTTAGGGTTCTAATAGCCTCACCCAAAACCACACTTGTTTGTTTATCTAAATACACAAACTCTTAAAACACAGATGATCAGTAAACACTCAACTAGAATTCTCTTTCATCCACTCTGAAATAGACGGGAACAATAAAAGATGTAACTAAGACACGAAATGAAGGGACGTCATAAGTCAATACTCACTCTTTAACACTAGACTAGAGTATCTATTCCAGACGACCTATTCAAGATATGCACAGGAAACCATTTACACAACAAAAGAATGATTTTGATACTCGCCGTAAAAAGTGACTGATTAAGAAGACTCTAAACCTATATTGTGGTACAGCAGAATTATTCAAGCATCTCATTATATAACACGTGCACCCACTCCTCATCCAAGCAAGTTCACGAATTATAAATGAATCACATAATGATCAAATAAATGTCATGAAAATTCTGATTCTGGGACGAGCTTAGTAGCTTACCCTAAGAACGAAAAGGTTTTATTTGCTTCACCCTCAAAGGTTGCTCCTGTCTGTGGTAAGGAATTAACAAAACGTGATGCCTGCAACTTCTCATCTGCAATGCCATTCACTTATCAGATTTTTAAAAAAGATTAACATTTAGAGTTACATGTAACAAATGTCTGATGAGGAACAGATAGCCACTCTCAGGAATAAAATACACAGAACCACTGAAGTTGAGACATTCTGGATTTCAAATTTTCAATCACGTGCTGGAGGCTCAACTGGCCAAAACTGAGGCCGCAAATATATGACACCTCAAAGTTGAATACGGAGTATAAATTTACAGCAAGGTCAAATGAAAGACATTGAAAATCACTCTTGGAACTACATACTATAACGGCTAGATCCACCACTGATGACATCATCAAGCGTGATGTTCCCTATGTCCTTCCTGATGAGTGATGGAGCTTCTGTTGCTAGTGTCTCTTCTGATAATGTTGTGGTCACAACTATACACCTGCCACCATCAAATTGGTCGATCAGAATTAGAGAAAAATTGATACAAACAGATTCAACCAAGCTCATGTCCATAAAGGACAGGATTGAAAGGGTAAAACTTCTAGACATTGACCTCATTTTGGCGGCGTTAGCTGCTTGTAACCCAGCAAGTGCATCTTCAATCACAACACACTAGTGCCAAACACAATATGGAAAAACAAAAATCAGACAATAACACAACATTTCTATAATAGGTAACAAGCCCAAACTTTCAGAACTTATGTTACAGCAGCCCCTTTTTAGAATGAGAAGATATAAATTTGACACGAGATCCTAGAATAAAGATTCTACCTCACTCTGTGGCACATTCAGTATCTTTGATGCAGATATAAATATATCAGGAGCAGGCTTTAAATTCTCGAATGCATCAGCTGACACAATAGCATCGAACCTGCAAAATATGATAAAAGCAAGACTTGAGGAACAAGAAAAAATCGAATCCACAGATAATTTGATTATCGTAGTGTAGATGTTTAGTCAGACGCAGAGCAAATCTGGAACGATCAAAATTATTGAAAAAAGAATGCGAAACTTCTCCAATAACTTCCCCTCCTCACGTCCCCCGTGCCAATGGGCGGATGATATCGACTCAGGCAGGATAGTGGTATTACTGGTATATATCAAGGTCCAAGATATTTAACTTCATGCTTTTAGTTAGTTCCGCGAACATGACTGAACTGTTTAAACATAGAATACAATGCGGTTCCATAACACCATTTCATTCAACTTCTTATCACAGTACATGCATTATAATTACAACTAAGATAAGATAAAAGAACATGTAGACATGATTGAAGCATTACATGATCAACAAAGATGAAACCAAAGCACTAATGACAATTTCAAACAAATAATAAAGATAGAAAAACAGAACATAACGTTCAGACATTCATGAATCTTACAGTTCAACAGGCAAGCCAGCAGCAGCCAAATTGGCATCCACCTTGATACGATCAGCACTCGAGGCAACAGCAACTTTGAGGCCCTTATCTTTGCACTGAGTATTATAAATAAATAAAAAACCTAGCATTCTATGGCAACTGCTACGTATAGTACTATAGTAGAACTTTTATATCATTGAATTAGAATCACACCTGAGTAATGAGTTCAAGGGCACCTGGGAAGCCTATTCCAGAATTCGGCTTTGCGTACTGAAAGGAAAGTGTTTGTTAAGATTTAATGCTAATCCTTGAGAAGACTGAAGCAACTATTAAGTTAAGAAACTCGGCATAATGACAGATATACTTAATCACCTTCTCCAGATAAATCTCGAAGAACCTTTTCTTGGCAACATCCGTATCAAAACCCTTAACACCTTTAGCTTGCGCAACTCCTCCCAAAAAATTTGCTTCGCCTAAGGAGTTATTCAGACGATTCAAAAACTTAAAGTCATTACTCCCTCAATCCAACAATACAACAACATAAATTACATAATTCAACACTTCCACGAATTCTCGTGTCAGACATTCTCATCCTACTATCCTAGCCACGCAGCAAGAGTACTTATACTAGTACTCGGCTACTCGCCCCTTTCAACAATACAAACGCTACATAACCTTACATTTCTCGCCTATGCACTAAACCAATACTCGCTCCTTCCAACAAATGCAACAACATTAATCATGTGGTTCAACATTTCCGCAAATTCTTGTGTGAGACCGTCTCATCCTAGCCACTCGATAACGAGTACTAAACCGCCTAAATTATCACTAATCAACTCCTACTCATACATCATGTATATCTGCACCGAAATTCTAGAGAACGGAAATTACATCATACATTCGTAAAACGCCGCAATTTTACATAGGATAATTTCATACGATAACGAAAATTCGAGTAATATTCGCAATCAATTGCTCTCTCTAATTACTCGGAATTGCAACAGCTTGACTTTGACGCTATTTTAAAATCGAAATTTAAATAAAAGATTAATTAACAGAAGATATACTATAATTAGAAGGTCGCAGTATATACCAGTTCCCATAAACGGCACGAAATCGTCGACGGTGACATCAACGCCCATTTCTGCGAAAACATCGACGCCGGCTCTTCTAGAAGGTTCCTCACTATTACAGAGAACTCCGTCCATGTCGAAGAGAACCGCCGACACTTTTCCCCATCCTATTTCGCCGTCGCCTTCTTCTACAAGCTTCCTTTCACTTTCCTCCACCTGCGCGCAAACCGGCGCCGTTCTGATCGTTCTCGGGGAGAGCAATCCGGCTGTTCTTGATCGCCAGTGGACGGCGGAGATTGATCGGAAGGTGCGCAGGAGAGAGAATTTTGAGTGCGATGGAGAGGAGAGTGAAAAGGACGGTACGGCGGCGACGGTGGCGGCGGTGGTGGTGAGTCGTAGCGCCATTTTTTTTGCGTTTTCTCTCTCTTCGAGAGTTGAGTGGGAGTGGTGAAGACTGGTGTTGTGTGGCGGGGAATTCGGCGGCGTTTTTTCATTGAATTTATTTAATTTTATTAAGGTTTTAATACCGATATTACCCCTGGAGTGTTGAGCAAATTTCATCCAGGTTGTGGTATTGTTGGTGGAATAAGGGCCAAACTGAAGGGTAGTTACGGTAAAGGAAATCTCAACATTTTTGGTGACGCACAATATTTTCCTTATCCGAAATACTAGCAGATTTTTTTTTTTTTTTTTATATTGGACGAATACACGAAAATTATACTCCGTATTATGTTGTTGGAGTTATGAAATCCGCAACTGCAATGTCAAGTACAGATGACACTATCGACTTACAAACAAGCTAAATACGTACATAATTGGACCTGTATGGGAAAACCCGTCGAGACAAAGATTTTACGGAATAAAATAGAAGCAAACAAAAAGGAAAGTATAAAAATTGATACTATAACATTGATACTAGTAGCAAATAAGTGTAAAAATTCAGAGATTTCGTGAGAGAGTGAACATTTAAAAAAAAAAAAAAAGAGAGAGAGAGATTACAACAGGAAACAATTTGCCTAACAATTCATATAATAAAAAACTTCCTTAATAAGTTTAAACATGGACCTAGAGATCATATATTTTGACGAATTGTTTGGTAAGATGATTAGCAAAAATTTGAAGAGATGTCTGCGGACAAGAGCCTCTTGTTACTTCTTTTCGCAGTGCTGACCTTGTGCACCATAGCAGACCCATCTCTGCGTAACATTGAATTTACGTCCAAATCAAGATCATCACGGCCACGACTACCAAGTAAGTCATTTTTCGATTTACGGAACGTGAACCAATTCGTGACGTGAAACTTTTACGAATGTTGTTTGTGGTCATAAATTGTTATTTTGATTTATATTGAAGGAGAAATACAACAAGTAATGCATCCAATACATCGTTTTTTAGACATATATGACAATGGATACTCATAGGATACTTAATTATATTGTTTTTTTTCCCATAGTGCCTCGAATGTTCGATAAAATTTTAGTATTACCGAAATTTTCATGGCCTTTATGGCTCATAGTTGATAGATTATTAGACTTGTCTTTTTACACGTTCTAGACATGTAAACCTAAGACTTCTACATCAAATTCTGTCTCACTTTACCCTACTAAACCAACCTTATCACTTCAGTCAGTAAATACATACACTTCACCTTATTCCTACAATCCGACAAAGGTAAAAAAAAAAAATGAATGAACTACTCACCTTGTGCTATACTACTCCGGCGTACTTGCTTATTTTTGAAAAGATGATTTCTAGAAACTGAAACCCATTGTGTTGCTTTATTATGCAAGGTCATTGTAGTTCCATCCTTACATATATAAAATTCTTTCTATGGTTAGAAGAATCGCGAGATTGTGAGTAATTGAGTATAATATAATTCGGTGTTACCAAGATTGGAAGATACAGGAGAAATATATTAGGATTCGTTTAGGGCGTATTTGATCAAACTTCAACTTCTCCACAAGGACTTTAGAAACAGTTTACGACGGAGGCGCTCCAAATTCCAAATTTACATTGTAAGGCCCTGTGCGATTGGACTGCATTTTTCTAAATTGATTTGATTTGAATAAAAATGATCTGATTTGATTTGAATAAATTTGATTTAATTTTATCTGAACTGAATATGTTGATAGATTAACTGCATTTAAACAAATTAATAAGTAGAAGTAGACCACATTCGTCGATTGTTATTTGGATAATTCTGATGTGATTTGATTTGATTTGAATAAAGCTGATCTGATCTGATTTGATTTGATTTGAATAAATCTGATCTGATTTGAAAACACTGTTTAATAAGTTGAATCGCACAGGGTCTAAGTGCTTCTTAATTAGAAACCAGAAACAATTTCTCAATTTTGGGTGTTTGACCAATCTTTAAGGTACTATCTAGTTCATATTATTTCATAGTTTTACTTCATTATGCCAAATCCATGGGTCATACTCAGCACCATTTGATCCCGTCGCCACTCTTAACTATTGCAGATGGAATTTCTCGTGTTCTCGTTGTCGATCGATCAGGCGAATATGGCCAATTCAAAAGACTTCAACAAGCCATCAACTCTGTTCCTTCGAACAATAAAGAGTGGGTAGAAATCCGTATTCGAGCGGGAATTTATCGGTAAATAAAGCTCTTCTTAATTCCTCAAATCATATGCATTGTATTCTCATATTTGATCAACCCTAAATGCTAGTAGAGTCGAGGAACAATATTGTATGTACTAACTCAACCAAAACACATACCAACACTGATTTCGTTGACCTATATATATTTCCTACATATATGTACATATATACTAGCTCACTCCGTCTTTTTTAATCGTATATATAGTGAGAGGGTCAAAATTCCGTACGATAAGCCCTACATAAGCCTAGTAGGGGAAGGTATAAATTCCACCATTATAAAATGGTGGGATGGAGGAGGCACAAATACACTTGATTATGCGACTTTACAAGTGTTCGCGGACAACATTGTTGCAAGAAAAATTACTTTCAAGGTATTCATCATCCCTAACTAACCTTCATGCGCATATTTTTGCGTTTATTGTTAGGTCAAAATTAATATTGTCACCGTAATTATACGTACCATAGTGCACACGTTAAAGTTCTATCGAATCTAATTATTTTGATGTTCAAGAGTTGACGGTCTCCTAATTTACAGAACACGTATGAGCCCGATGTTATATCCCAAGCTCCGGCGGCGTTGATTTATGGGGACAAAATAGCTTTCTATGAATGTGGGTTTGTTGGTGTACAAGACACACTAACCGATTTCGTGGGTCGCCATTATTTTGAAGGGTGTTACATTCAAGGGTATATCGATTTCATTTGGGGCTATGGTCAGTCCATATATCATGTAAGATTACTCTCCTCTCCTCTTCGATTTCAATTCTCATATCACGTCCAATTGACCACAATTCTTCGTAATTAGCATCGATGTCTATGATCCTATAGCGAAAATGTTCCTTATAATTGGGTCGAACGATTTTAACTAATAATATATAGCAACTTGAATAATTGTCGAAATCACACACTAATTTCTCAATCGATCGACCAATTATTCTTAGGGTTGCACGATTAATGCGACAAGCGGACCGTATGATGATCGAATATACGGAGCTGGATACATAACTTCACAAGGAAGAATGAGTGCGGAAGATGATGGTGGCTTTGTTTTCAAATATTGCACAATAGCAGGCACATCTCGAACGTATCTTGGTCGACCTTACCGAAGCCACTCAAGAGTCGTCTTTTACAAGAATTACTTCTCCGATGCTGTCGTGCCACAAGGGTGGATTGCTGGCTTCGTCGCTGGCAGCGAGTAAGAATAACTCATAAACTCGTGTTCTTTTACTTTTTTTACGTCCCTTCTATTCTTATTACGAAATTAAAGTTTAAGTACAACAGTCTATACGCTTACATTTTTTTATGGCATTGTAGAGACACAATAATCCGTGAAGAAGTGGAATGTACAGGACCAGGAGCAATCAAGAGCAAGAGGGTGAAGTGGGGGAGAAGCCTAAGTAAACATGAATTAGACTACCTCATAAATCCCGATTCATTCATCAATCAGGATCATTGGATTAATAACCAACCACATTCCCTTGTAACTTAAGCTACATGCAATACCCTTAAAAAAATCAACATTTGGACCTTTTCATCTGTACACTTTATGCTATAATACTTGAATTTCCTTCTAGTGATTGTTGTAAACATGTTTCAAATGCTTATGGGTATGTAGATGATTAATTTTTGAGATCGACTTAGGTCACGTCGTCTTTAATTGAAATTTAAAGAACCTATTTATATGAGTTTGATCTAACCACAAGTACGTGTATGCATGTTTGTTGTAGTTCGTAAAATTTGTCTCTTTGAGGCCACAAGTTCATCGTTGTCTCGTCGATCAAGTAGTCCAACTAGAGACGTACTCGATCAATGATCGATTAATTAACCATAGAAGTACACGCAAAAACTTGTCTAGATTACCAAATTCAAAATAGCTGGTAATTAATAAGCGAGATATTATTCATTTGTTAGAAGTTTTCACGTGATTATTTACTTGTCGAAAAAGACTTGCCTAGTTTTAGAACTATGGTTGCACAGTTTTTGGGGTTAGGAAGGAGATGATGATGTTGAGTGAAACGTGATGGCAACACGAACTCGCAGATATGGGAAGCAGTTGACATTACCCACTAACACAATTATTGTATAACCATACATTACATATGTTTCACCTAACCAGTCCTAATATTGCATTTTAGGGAGCCTTCTCTTTTAAGCTTCATCACCTATTTAAATCGTTACTTATAGTAAAGTTATGGGTGAACACATCAATTCAACATTTTCACTAGCTATCTAGTTCACCAAAATGATTTCTCCACTAATCATTATTATCTTCAAACTTTTCTTAAGCATCAGTCTTAATCAATGTCGAAGTGATAACTTTTCACCCAATGGTATTTCTACCGTCACAGTTGATCAGTCTGGCAACGGGAATTTTACCACAATTCAAGATGCGGTAAATTTCATCCCCGCAAATAATTACAATTGGATTCGCATTCATGTTCGAAGTGGCATTTACAAGTTAAGTTATCACCTTTTCAACACTAGCATATATACGTACTATTCTAGTTTTTTAGCCATTGCAAGTCCATTAACTCGATTTTTTCGTAGTATGAGACTATAAAAATTATTTCGATACTAGAAAATTGACACTTAAATTTATTGTGCTACTTATGTAATAGTGAGAAGGTAATGATCCCACAAGAGAAGCCGTTCATAGTCCTAGAGGGGGACGGAAGAGGAATTACCGTGATTCAATCGGCCGATGGTGGCAAAGTTTTGAAGACCGCAACATTCTCATTGTTTGCTTCAAACTTTGTGGCAAGGAAAATCACATTCAAGGTAACATTATTTTCGATTTTTATAATCGATTTAATAAGTTGTTGCACGAAAAATTTGTGTGAAATAGTTATATCGAATTTAATTATTAGCATATCTGATTTGAAAACCACGAATGTTACAGCATTAGCTAATATTTTGTACTACATCACACTAAGTAGTAAACAGTAAGCTGCATGTTTTTGGTCAAGCAGAATACTCATGACGAAAACTTGAAGAACTTTACATGGGCACCAGCAGCTGAAATATCAGGAGACAAAGCTGCATTCTTCGACTGCGATTTCATCAGTGTCCAAGATACATTGACGGACAGTCTAGGACGACATTACTTCGAGTCTTGCTACATACAAGGTGCAGTCGATTTCATCTGGGGTGACGGCCAATCAATCTACAAGGTACATACATACGTCCCCTCGACCATAACAACCTACATTACAATTTTACAAACACGAACACATCTATTATAGGCGAATAGCTAATCAAAACAAGGATTGTACTCTTCTCAACGTTACAAACACGACGACATCATATACTTCAACGTGAATAATTCTTTAAATAAGCTCTGTATAAATGCAGGGGATTAATCTAACAATCAACATTATTATAAACACGAACCTATATGCAATAGGTGCGTAGCTATAATCAAAACAAAAATTATCTTCTCGACATTAAAACTACGAGTTACGAGTCTACGACAGTATATATAATTGAACAGTACTAAGTACTAACTATTATTACTAAATCGTCTAATACAAGTTTTATGTGAAAGCAGGACTGTATGATAAATGTAACGTACGATGTTACAAATGCAAATGATGTAGGATATATAACAGCTCAGGCAAGGCACAGTGCGGAGTCGCAAACTGGTTTCGTGTTCGTGAACTGCACGGTCAATGGAACAGCTAGTTCAACATACCTTGGCCGTGCATACACACAGTACTCCAGAGTCTTCTTCTACAAGTCTCAGTTTGGGAAACTAATCACTTCTGAAGGATGGTCACCTTGGGATTCTGCTGGTCACGAGTAAGACCTCAAATATATAATATCCACAGGAAAATTGGCTAACCAAAACATTCCTATGCTTTAGAGTTTAGATTACAATGAATTCTCGAAATTCAAACCAAATATTAATAATTCAATGAAACAGACAATACGTCGTGTATTGTCATTTGCATGCATTAGAATTTGTTGTGAACCTAATTGAATTAAATCGCGGTTATGTAGGAAAGACATCGTCTTTGCGGAGGAAGATTGCGAAGGCCCTGGATCAAACACAAGCAATAGAGTGAGTTGGGAGAAAAACCTCACTCAAGCGGAGGTGGAATCATTGGTGGATGTGGATACGTTCATCAACAACGATGGGTGGCTAAACAATTTGCCTAGTCCTATATATTATTGATCGAAATTATTATTATGTTTATTACAAGTTCGATTATTAGTGTCAAACTTTTAACCCAATTGAAAAACCAATCACTCCATTTAATTCTTATACATACAAAAACATAAACAAACATCCCATTAATACTGTCCAATTCATTTGAGATAGATCTACGAAGTTTGTGTTGTAAAGAATACGATCTCAATTACACCAACTAATCAACGACCGAGTTAACCACATATAATGTACTCCCTCTATCCATCTCTTTACGTTGGGCCGCCTAGACTGCCTTCATAAAACCCGCTCCAATATAAAGAAATGAAAGAAATAGAGTTCCGTGGATGTGGATGTGTCTGTTGGAAATTAAACCATATATAGATAAAATCTCCGTGGTAAAATTATCGAGCTTTCCGTTTCTAATAAACTTTATAGGGTAAACTTACTCCATTTTCCAACTTTGGATGATTTCAATCCCAGAGAAAATGTAAAACAATAATTTTTGTTTCCATAAACTAATGGCATATTAGTGCATTGCAAATCACTGAATCAGAGTAAATATCCTTTCCAAGCAATGTAAAAAGGGCAAATATTCTTATTTACTACATGTCTTAATCGTGATTGATTTTATTCTTATCACAAGTGTTGGACTCAAATTGGTAAGAGATAAAAAATCTCAAATTACTATTAATTTTTACCTAATTACCTTAAACAATATGAGATCATCACAACTATATAACCATCAAGTTAATACCCTCAAAATTATGCATTTAATTATTTCAATCGATCAGCTCCAAGAAAATGCATCTTCCTCCTTTTTTCACTCTTTTAATTTGCTTATTATCCTTAATTATAACTTCTAGCTTCTTCTCATTTTCTAATGCAACGGAGTGCAAGGTAGATGGAAATACGCCATCCAAAGTTGCATACACAATCACAGTCTCAACTTCTGGTGATGGAAACTTCACCAAGGTTCAAGATGCTATCGACTCGATTCCTTCAAGAAATGATCGATGGATTAGAGTACTTCTTAAGCCAGGAATTTACAAGTAAACCATTTTTCTTTTTTTGGTGATTTTTGGTATATTGATTATATATAATTTATTTATCTTATTAATTTCATAAAGAGTTATACTAATTAATATAACGTACGTGCATATATGAAGAGAGCAAGTGAAAATCGCTGCTGATAAGCCATGCATAGTTCTTCAAGGTCATCGACAAAGCGACACGATAATAACCTTTGATGCTCATGCAAAGACTGACACAAGCCCGACAATGATCATATTTGCAGATAACGTCGTAGTTTGGAAAATTACATTTGAGGTAATAATTATATCATCACATACCGAAAAAAGTTAATTATGTGCTAATTGAATAATTGATGATGGGTTAATTCATCCTTTTTGTTTACGGGTTAAATCACCTATTTTCGTTGAATTTGACCAGTCTGTAATTGAGTTTAATATAAGACGTAAAAAAATATAGAAATGCATGAGTAATACGCCTCTAATGTGATCAATAACGTCTTTTAGACATTGAGGTAATGACAACACTAGTTAAGATGACTGGCTAAGTAGCTAGTTGATGAGTAATGTTTTATCGAGTGAAATATTTATTTATTTGAATTTAATTTTGAGTGTAGAATACTTACACGGTGAAGAAAAAAGGAGAAAAGGTTGAGCATTTTCTTCCGGCTGTCGCAACAAGAGTGTATGCGGACAAAGTGGCATTTTATTCTTGTGCATTCAAAGGATATCAAGATACATTGTGGGATGATAACGGTCGTCACTACTACAAAGATTGTTACATTGAAGGGGCAGTCGATTTCATTTGGGGAAACGGCCAATCTGTATATGAGGTATTTTATTTTAATTCCGATCATCTGTCACATTTTACTTATGTTCAATTTACATTTCACGTTATTAAGTGATGGTCTTTATTTCCTACTAGGATTGTGAAATAAACGTCATAGATGGAGGGTTTGTTACAGCACAAGGGCGTAAATCCTCTGAAGATCCAAGTGGGTATGTGTTCAGAAATTGTGTGGTGCAAGGGGATGGACATGGTTGTCTAGGACGAGCTTATGGTCCATATTCGAGAGTGATATTTGTAAACTCGACCTTAACCCAAGTTGTAGACCCTCCAGGATGGAATATATGGCGTCAACATGGTCATGAGTAAGTTCGATCCACTCAAAACGTCAATTACTATTGTCATTTTATATATAATGATAATGATTGTACATCATTTATAGAATAATACTCGATTTTGGTACCACCAAACTCATACAATCGAACATTGGGTATTGTGAGGTTTTGCTTTTTTAATACATGGTTGCTTGTGATGATATGCAGAGGAGATGTAGTTTATGCGGAGATAGATTGCCAGGGGCCAGGGAAAAAATCTTCGGAACGTGTTCCATGGATGAAGAACCTTAGCCAAGACGAAATGGCTAAGTACACAACTAAAGATTTCATAGATCAAGAAGGATGGATTTCCAAACAGCCATAATTACAATTACACTATTCTTATGTGTTAGGCTATTAGATGGCTAATCTAATTATTTAGCTTAACTCATTGATTTTTAATTTACGGGTGAAATAATTTAATAATTTGTTGGGCAAGCATCTAAGTAATAATAATCATATAGAACACAATCACTATTAGTTGACGTTGTACTTCCATATGTGTGAAATAAGATTCAATCTTCGGTCCACAGTGTTAAAATTAAGGTTTTTATTTTCGGTCTAATCTGATCCACAATTTCAAGCGTTTGATCTTTTATTGGTTTAGTATTGGACCGATGCTCCGCCTTATATTTTTCTCTAGTATAATAATAGAGTCAAATAGCCTATCTCTTGCCCCAAATGATGTCTCCCCACTTTTCCTCACTTAAGTTTCATGTAGTAGTCCTCATCCCAACTTTGGGTGAAGATTATGCATCAAGAACTTAAAGCCAGCGTGGCAAGAAGAAAATGGCAAAATTGAAACAACTTGAAGTTGGAAGACCCCATTACTGATGTGTTTTTCCTATCAACCACCACATCTAAATTCCCGAGATTCATCGTATGGTTGGTGTCCTTAACAGTTAACACGGTATTGAATTACTTTTACAAGAGAAAGATAAACAATGAGTCGTTGAAACACACAATACAATGTTGAGGCTAAACAACTCTCAACTTATCACGCACTCTACTACTACATTGTGTTACCTCGCTCGGACAAGGAAGAAGGAAAGGAGTTTGTTGTGGGTAGTATTTCTCTAAATTGAAACCAGACGTATAAATTCCCGTCACGAATCAACTAATCCACAGATTTACAACATGCGAGAGACACAAAGGAACGTAAATCAGTTGATTCATGCTGTGTCGTTATCGTTACCGAAGTCTAAACTCCCCAAGCACAAAGAGAGAACAATAACATGCCATGTCAACAAGACCAACTCTCCAATTTTGCGGCCATTAACAATTCAGATAAGAAGTTTTGCCACTGGTTCTTCCCTCTAAATTTCACCCTCACATCTTCCTCAATATATATAAACCTCGCCAAAACCACAACTTTTTCTCTCTCTTTAATTTCGTGTCATTTTGAGCATTAGAAACGAGCCCCCCCTGGAAGGCGGAAAAGTCGAGACCTAACAAAAGAAGTCTTTTCCGTATACCAAAAAAAACAGAACTTCCAACTGTCTTTTATCCACAAAATTAGGTGATAAAAAGTTTCCAACTTTGTTACTAAAAATCTCTAAAATTGAAAACCCAGAATTATTTCTGGGATATGAATTGTGGGTATTCGTCAAATTTTGTGATTTCGGTATTAAAGTTTCTGGGTCTGCATGATTAAGCAGTATAGAGGGGAGGATTTCTTGTTAGGGTACTTGAAGAAGAAAGAGAGAGGAAAGAAGCTTGTAGAAGAAGCTATTGTTCAACAATGGCGAGTGGTGGAGTTATGTTTGCTCAGTTATTGCCACTTTCTTCCACTCCTCGCCACCATTTTCTCTCTCCTCGGTTGTCTTCTCCGTCGTTGCCGATGCCGCCGCCGTCTTGGATACGCCGTCGTTTTTGTTCTAGTCGACGGTTGAGTAACTCTTACTCTCTTTCGTCTAATCCTAGGTGAGCAAGTTTTCATCTTTATGGCTACAAAGTTCTGCTTACAAATTATTGCATTTTGGGTGAAATTTTCTGGTTTCTTTTATCGGTTGATTTATTTGTTTGGTTTCCCTGACTCTTTTCCCAAAACTTTTTTATTTTTTATTTTTTATTTTTTATTTTCTTTTGTAAATCTTTTGAATTTATTTTGACGACTTTATAAAACTTCCTTTGAAAATATTTAATTACTCCAAAAAGGTTTACAACGTTTTGGAATTTTATGGCGTACACAAGACGGTTACTAGATGACGATTCATGTTAGCCGACCCCAAATCATTTTGGGAATAAGGTTTGGTTGTTGTTGTTGTTGTTGTTGTTGTTGTTTTATCGGTTGATGAGGGTGTACACACTAATCGGTTTATTAAAGTTCAATTGCATTTTAATTTTAAGGATGGCTGACTTAATGTGTTGGAATACAATTTTCTGTTTTCAAGTGAATGCTCATTTTTTCAATGTAGCGTTCTCACAAAGTTATACACTTTATTGCTCACATATGAGTGACTGTTTTGTTGACGATTCATGTTAGCCGACCTCAAATCATTTTGGGGCTAACGCTTTGTTATCAAGTAGGAGTAAATGCTAGTGTAGGTTCTGTTGTTGGGGTGTCAACCCAAGTCCCACATTGAAGAAACAAGGACTAGAATCCTTGTATAAGTTCCACCTTCACACTAATAGTATGAGGCCTTTTGGGTAAGATTGACCCACTTTCCAAAACCGCGAATGCTTGTCTCTCAGCCCAATATCATACTAACTGTGGAGCCGGTGGTTTAGCAGTCCACAACAGGTTCTGGAAATTGGATACTTAACACATTTCTTGCACAAACTTTAAGTAAGCGAAAAGGAGATGCTTCAAATTGTGAAATGTGATTGCCCTATGGTTAGTAAGGATGTCCAAAAAGGTTGGTTTTTAAGAATTTACGGTTTTGGGTGCAGATTTGATGGTTTCTGTGCAAGTTGTTCGATGATTGATACTGATCAGCAACTCGATGGGGTTTCTTCTGATGAAGATGCTTTGGAAAACCTGTCTTGTTCTGCTACTAATTGCCCTACCTCAGTTGTTCATCTCGATACTGAAAGCTTCGAGGCTGAACCTTTGCATATGTTGAGTGAAAGAAGTTACGTAGATAATGTTTTAACTGCCTTGCCTGTAAGTTTTTGATGGAGTTATTGGTTTGTATGGTGTATTGTTTCTTTTCCATGCCCTGGCCTAAATTATTGTCTTAGGTTTTGACTGAGGAGGAACAAAATGTCCTTGCCGCTATTCCAGCCCATCCTGCTGGTTTGTATGGTAAGTGATTCACTGCAGACCTCTAACATCCTTAATAAAGTTTGTGGTGACTAATGTGTGGTGTTTAACATGGGATGGAATAGGAGTTTGGGAACATAAATTTTGTTCTTATGCAAAATCTTGTTCTGAAATGCCTTTGCTGGTTTATCTTAAAATCGGATCCATTAAATGTGTTTCGTGCTATAATGATCCTTTTACTGGTGAAAGCGCTCACCAACTGTTGACGTACGCTTTTCAGCTCTGTACGCTAATTGCTTAGCTGGGAATTTCGTGGAACAACTATGGAATTTTGCCTGTCCTGCTGTTATTGCGATGATTTATCCAAGCCTTCTTCCTGTTGCAGTCATGGGGTTTGTCACTAAGGTATGATTAGAATAACTTGAGCATGTGCATTTGTTATAGGCCTGGTTCTAAACTTCTAACTGTTTTCATTTTGGACAGCTTGCTATGATGCTCTGGGGGCCTTTGGTTGGGAAGCTCATGGACCATCTGCCCAGAGTACATGCATTTAACAGTTTGAGTTTTATCCAGGTATACCTTTGTTTCTAAGGTTATGCTATTTTTGTCTTTCAGTCACCATCTAATTGTTAACTATGGCAAGACAGGCAGGTGCTCAGTTGATATCTGTGGCAATGATAATTCATGCGCTTAGAGTTCCGTCTACTTCTGTGTCGCCTATCCTTCGCCCTTGGTTTATAGTTCTTGTATTAGCGGGAGCGATTGAACGGTTATGTGGCTTAGCTTTGGGCGTTGCCATGGAGCGTGACTGGCTTGTGCTGGTAATGTTACTTCATGATTGTGTCCTGGCTCTTGCATTTAGAATTTGTAGAAATTTCTAATTCAGACATTCGTCCACATGTAGCTGGCTGGGACCAATCGGCCTATTGCCCTTGCACAGGCCAATGCTGTTATCAATCGAATCGATCTCCTCTGTGAGGTACGAAGTTATTACACTTTTACCATGTTACCAGCTGTTATATTGTACCAAAAGTATTTTTTGTAGGTTACGCAGCCACATTTGGTAGCGATGTGCTTGCAAATATCGCCATATTTTGGGCAGTTTAAACATCGCGGACTTATATATACTTGTAGATTGCTGGAGCATCGATGTTTGGTATTCTTCTGTCTAAGAATGACCCCGTTACCTGCTTAAAACTTGCTGCTGGTTTGATGATCTGGGCCTTGCCAGTTGTGGTTAGTGGTCATATTCTTTACAATCTGCTTTATTGCTTATCACATTGCTCTCCCATGGCGTTGCCTCTGGTCTCTCTCCTTGACTGCACATCCATATGTCCAGGTTGCTCTCACTTGGTTAACCAACAAACTTTCCACTGGGGTTCTTGACCGCGCTAAATGCTCGCAAGCCTGTTCTGAGAGTTCTGCTCATTCAGTTGAGGCTGATGATGATAATTTGGGTAAACATATTACTGCCTCTGTTTTACTAGTAACTCCATATTTTGTGACGATGTTTCAACATAACATATGCTTTCGCTATGCTATTCAGTGGATGCTGGTATTAATGCCATCAAACATGGGTGGGCCGAGTATTTGCAGCAGCCTGTCCTTCCTGCCAGCATAGCCTATGTTCTTCTGTACTTCAACATAGTTCTAACACCTGGTGGCTTGATGACTGCATTTTTGACACAGCATGGTATGGTTTAGCTCCATCTGTGGACTTCCTTCAATAAAACCTTGAAGTTATCTCCTGCTTACTAAATCTTCAGTGTATTGTCTTTTTACTTTCTAGTTTTGGTTATATTTCCATTAAACATTTGACACATCAATATAGTAGTATGGTCCTATAATGACAAACTCCTTGAGAACAATATGCATAGACTTCAAAAAAGAGAAGGAACTCATAATAAACATGGGTCTTATGTGGACGGTGTAGGTTTTAGTAGCTACTCATGTTGCAGAAATGGTGCTTCTGGTTTGTTGGACTTGAGCGTGAGCAATAGAAAAAATTAATGCTGCCTGATAAGTGATAAATAGGCCAAATCATTGGCTCATTTAGTGGATAATTTTTTTTCAAAGTTTCTAACTTTTAACTTGCGTATTGTGTGACAGGTCTTAGTACTTCCATCATCGGCTCATTTAGTGGATTATGTGCTTTTATGGGTGTTGCAGCAACATTTATATCTGCTGAACTTGTCAGACGGCTTGGTATACTAAAGGTTGATAACTTGATACAGTTCTTTCCTTCTTAATTCGTATCTATTGCAAGGTTGATTTCTTACTATTCTTTTCATTGCAGGCTGGGGCTGCTGGGTTGGTTTTCCAGGCATCGCTTCTTGCACTGGCTGTTGGTGTTTACTGGAGTGGTCATCTTTCTCAGCAGACACCCATCCTATTCTTTCTGTGCCTAATTGTAAGAATTGATCGAATTGCTGGTTTGACTCCTAGGTTCATGAGTCATGACTTTAAATTGCCCTTGTGGTTCACTTCTCCTTTATACTCCAGGTATTCAGGTTTTGATACGTTGGTTTAATATCTAGGTGTTGTCAAGGCTGGGACACATGTCATATGATGTGATTGGTCAGCAGATTCTTCAAACTGGAATCCCATCATCCAAAGCTAACCTTATTGGGACTACAGAAGTTTCCATTGCGAGTTTGGCCGAGTTTGTAATGTTGGGGGTAGCCATAATAGCGAATGATGTTTCTCTTTTTGGATATCTAGCCGTGCTCTCGCTCCTCTCTGTGGTTGCATCAGCATATGTTTTCTGCCTGTGGCTGATGAATCCTACAGATGAACAGAAGAAACTTTTCTCTTTTGACCGTAGATTTTGATGTCATTGTGAGTAACCCTTCAGTTTGAATCCCATTATTTGGCCGTAAATTGGTTATCCTTCTGACAGTGTGATTGATATTATTTTATTTTCTCCTTGCAGGATAGACAGACATAAATGCCTTTGTATAGTGCAATTGTACATTTGATCGTAGAAGATGGAAATCACATACTTGATACTTCGAGAATTTGTTATATCAACCCACTATGTAGGTAACTTCGCAATCACCATCATTGTTCTTTGTAAATTTATTATAGATGAGTTCGAATCTTAATACTCCATTTTTTTCCGTCTTAGTGAAACCTCTTTTGCTGTTCACTAATGATGGGCCTGATATTGTACATATAGCTGATTTAAAAGTGAACTTGAAATCATCTTGTTTCTCAGCTCTTTATTCAGTGTAGTTAATCTGTATATGTGGCTTGAAAATCAGAAATTTTTGACGGAGAGATTCATTACATGTTGTTGGGAGTTTCTGATAATTATCCTGGCCTTTATCCTTCAGAAGTTAACTTAGCGTTGTTATACTACCACGTTGATCTCTTTATCAGAACTCAGAAGTGCTTCGAGAATTTGTATTATGAGTCTAGGCCAGATATAGGATCCAGCATGTGTCCTTGTGAAAGGGTCTTAATCGGTTTTGTTGCAAAGCAATAGAACATGAAGGATGTACTGGTAGAGTGGTAGATCTCTACCTTCACTTTTCACATTTTTTTACGGTTGCAGGGCAATGTCGGCTTTCTGATTCCACTTTGTACTAGGCATTTAAATATTCATCTGATGCTTCTGGGAGCACTGAAGGAATCATAGAATGTTTATAGTCATTGGCTCATCGCTTGGGACGTGTACTGTTTGCGATCTCTGAGGTTTCCATTTTTGTGGCTGTACTATCTATCTCATGCTGCCTAGCTGCCCATTGCAAATGCAGTTAGTAGTACTTAGTACTCCCTAATAATTTCTTAGTGTTTTTAGTTCTAGTCTATTTTAGGAAGTGAGTAACCTAGAAGATTCTAGTGACTTGATGCCACGTTCTTTTCGTGGGGGTGCAAAGGGCGTCAAGGGTTAACAGTTGCTGATGGCTTCTCAGCTTCGATTTTCCGTAAATCTTGAAGATTTGCATTGTCTGATTGGAGAGTGTTCATATATTGATGTCCGTTGTCGCTCCCAGTCAGTTCCCTATGGCCGCAGCGATATAGTGCAGGTTAGTGAATGTGAGCATGGGTGTAATTGGGATGAGAAACTTGGTTTCCTGCCTGTTTTATACTTTTATCAGAGTTTCTCTGTGTTGCATGAAAAAATTGGATGCTGCTAAGCTTTTGAGTGGGCTTAAGGCTTATGGTTTCTAAGATTTTGGGCTTCATTGCTGCGTATCGTTGGGTTAGATGGAGTGATGGACTGGACGAGTGGAACAAAGAATGGGCTCTAGACTTAAGTCACCCTTTTGGGGGGAACGTGACTCGGCCTATCCAACCGGAACAAAAATGATCCGATCCAAAGTGACTCGATCCGACTCACCCATTGGTCAGGTCTAGCTTCGTAAAGCCAAAAAGAAATAGGTCGAATCATAGAGGTAGGGTTGAATGTAGCTCTTAAAGTCGATGGACCTCGGATATTCGTATTTTCGCCCCTGAATCTAAAAAGGAGCCTCTAATGTAATCAAATCTCGTAAGTGATACTTACATGACTTTAGTAGAGTCGACTAGTCGATGTATCCCGAACACTCCTGTATTTGCGCGTTTAGCGAAATGTGAGTATATTTGTCGTTTATATGCTGCGGTTGAAATGGTGTTGGTAGGTCAACGGCACGTACCCGTTACGTTAGCTGAAGCCTGGGGGTTGAGGTTAGGTGGGGTCCTTCTCCTTCGAATGAAGAGCTACAGGCTTCTCTCTAACCTAGGATTTTAGACTTTGCGTTGTTTTTTGTAATCTGCGCATGTTAACCAAGTAGATACTCTTCCTCTGTCACTAATTAACACTCTTGGTAAAAAAAAAAAAAAAAAAAAAACCGTGAAATTAATTTACTGTACGTAGGTACAACCAAACTGCAATTTTGTTACCTGATTTTGGTTTCATTGTTTCATCAGAGATCTTTTGTACTATTTTTGGGATATTTTGGGAATTGAAATGACACAATTGTACGTGTGGTGTATATCAACACGGCAATATCTTTGTCTTATATTTTTCGAGTTTGAATAAAGTGGTGCTCGACGATTTAAATCAAGAAACTCAGATGTTAAAATCGTAAACGTTACTCCGTATTATGTAACACAAATGGTAAAAATATTAGAGAAGTGGCAAAAGTAAAGGTGGATTTATCTCTTGAAAAGATGGATGTGGTTGATTCAAGTAAAGGAGAAAAAAAAAAGGGGCATTGTTTTTCTTGATGTTGATGTTGGTTTACAAGTTTCAATGGAAGTAAAAATGAGATTTTTGATTGAAGAGTGAAAGTTTTAGTAAAATTCACACGAATCTATGCACTTGCCGCCATTTTACCCTAAAATTCTAACTCTCCCGTGTTTGTCGCCTCCCTTTACTGTTTTTATCGTACTCTTCACTCTTCGTCTCCCTTAAGGTGAAAATAGCAGGATTTGCGACGTTTTAATTGAGTTTTTCACGTTTGGTTTAAAAGAGAAATACAATTTCTTTTTTTTAACTAGATTTCAACGAGAAGAATGAAGTTTTACGTCTTCCTTAGTCATGATGTAGCTCAACAATTTCGTCTTAGAGTATACGAAAGGTGAACGATAAATATTTAGGTCCTAAAGTCAGAAATTAAAAACGTTATTCAAACTGCGTAATGAATTCAATTAAACGAATGCAGCTCGAGAACATTGAAAGAGAAAGAGGCATGGAGGGGGAATCTTAACTGGTTAGTATAAATCATGTACAAGACCAAATATGTGACAGACAGATGATGTTTTGCAAGAAAGCATGCTTCCTTTGCTACCCTTTTTATGCTTTGTTTTCCTTTAGATTTTGACACAGAAATTACTAGTACTAGTCTACTATGCTTAAACTTGGTAGAAGATGAGATTCTCCGCCCTAAAAACAAAATCCGAGGGACACCCACCCCTAGGAAGCCTTGAGAAGGGACATAATTTCTAGATCCAAACCCCCATACCTTGAATTTTGAGGCCAAAAATTTGGTTTTGCTAACCTAACCTCTACTCTCTTCCATCAATCCCTAGACCATCTTACCCTGATACCGTATTCGTGACGGGAGATTGAGAAAACAAATGTACGATACTCGTACGTCGAGAAATTCTTACATAAGACCGTTTCATCATTTTCAATCTAAAGTATCGTATATTGTAAAGAGTAGTCTTTGATTACTAATCCTTCTTTTGTTCCTATGTGTATTGTTAACGTTTAATTTAAATCAAATGTTATCGATTAAGATAATGCGAAACGATTGGATTGGAGTGGAGTATTAGTTAAAACTTAAAACACACACTTGATGGTAATAGTTTACAAGAGAGAGGAGTAAAGCATTGGAAACAGGAGAAAACAAAGGGATGACAGAAAACCTCAAAACACACAGTTTCCCACATCAAATCCCCACAATCCAATGCACCTCCCCCCCTTACATAGACACACCATCATTTTCACCAAGACAAGTAAGAAAAAGCAAGAAACCAAAGAGATAAGAAATTTATAAAACATAAAAAAATATACTCTCTCTCACAGTCTCACTCACTCAAATTTTCTCTCTCACTCACTCAATCTATCTATCAACTGTCATGTCTTCCACCATTTTACATCACGTCACATAAATACCCTATTTAAGCTTAACGTGATTAGTACGAGTGCTTAGTGTCCATTACTACACCCTTACATATGTGTGAGATGGACCTAGGTTACTCGATAACGGACACAGACATCAAAACACGATAATTACAATCGTTGCAAAACTTTCTCAGTACTTAAATACGTTTAACTAGTCAAACCCATTAAATGTACACATAATAGCTTCGGCCTTTGAGTTTGGTTTCGAGATTTGTCGTCTAACATTATTCAACACTATTCACAATCAAAGGGTATCCATATGCCACAACATTAGTATAGTAGAGTGAGTACTTCTTATACACATACTAGTAGGACTTGAAGAATTAGTATATTAATTTAATAGTCATGATGTTTAAACAAATCTTTTTCAATACTCAATCACTAGCAGTCTGCCTATCCACAGTAACACTATAGCTTACATAGTTGGGGTGTTAGTTGTCACAGTGACAATTGGAGTTGAAAGCACCCATCTTTTCATGTCTTATTTCTTTTCCAACTTATTTCTTTCACACTGATTTTATTATCCATTACTTCTTTACCCTAATTTTCCTAACTCTTCTTATTACTACTAGTCTACTATTATTAGTAATAATTGAGTTCTAGTAAATTCCTTCAAACTAATAAAAGTTGTTGTGAGAGAAAGAGGAGAGAGAGAGAGAGAGAGAATGGGTTCTCTAGGAAATGGAGGAGAAAGAGAAGGGAAGAAAGCAATGTGGTTGTATCCAAAGGTGGTTGGTTTTAATCCTTCTGAAAGATGGGGGCACTCTTCTTCCTACTTTCAGGGTCATCTTTATGTCTTTGGGGTAACCTTTCTATCTCTAGTAGCAATAACAACGAAGTATCGGTTAACATGAATCGTCATATGAAACCGTAACAACTAACAACATGTAGACATATAAGTATATATATAACATGCATTGAATATTTTCTTGTCATATAATCTATGCTTTGTTGAATAAATATGTTTAGGAACTTTATTATTCATCTTAAAGTGGAACTTTATTATTCATCTTAAAGTGTAAGTAAGCTACAAGAATATTCAAAGAAATGTATTTTCCCCTGTCTGAGTGTAAATAGAAATGTCTTTTTTTTTTTTTTTTGTGGATTGCGTGCAAACCCCATGCTCCATGTAGTATAAGCCTGATGATGACTTTTCCTGATTAATTTGCCAGTAATTTTTGTTACTCTCATTTTTGTTTCTTTACGTTTGGTTTGAAATCCTCTTCACATATTCAAACCAATTATAAAGAACCAAAAAAATGGAGAGAATAACTTATAAGTTGTGTGTGTTAATTTAGTTGATATCTTGTACCGTCCGACGGTCTGAGACCCTTTTACCTTGCCATAGTCGGGAGCCTTTAAAACGTGTCGCTGTTGTTATAGTCGTATGATTTAATCTGAGGAGTACTGCTACAATCCACTGTTTCTGAGTGGTGCCACTTTGTTCATTTATTTTCAGGGATGTTGTGGGGGTATGCATTTTAGTGATGTGTTGGTCCTAAACCTAGAAACCATGACTTGGACCACCCTTGTGACCCTAGGCAACGGTCCGGGGCCGCGAGATAGCCACAGTGCTACAATTTGGGGGAACAAGATCATAGTTTTTGGAGGCACAAATGGGTCTAAGAAGGTCAATGATATCCACATTTTGGACCTAGGTACCAAAGAGTGGATCCAACCTATGTGCTGTGGGACCCCTCCTTCGCCACGTGAAAGCCACACCGCCACCCTTCTAGGAGACGAGAAGCTGGTGGTGTTTGGTGGTAGTGGAGAAGGGGTTGGGAACTACTTGAATGATTTGCACATTCTTGATCTTAAGACCATGAGTTGGACTTCCCTTAGGGTTAAAGGAGAAGTCCCTCCTCCTAGGGATAGCCACACCAGCACGGCTGTTGGGAGGAAGATCTTTGTTTACGGTGGGGATCGTGGGGACCGGTATCATGGGGATGTCGACGTGTTGGATGTCGAGACCTTGACGTGGTCTACGGTATGATTCTATCACTTCTCTTGGCTCTGGTGCATAAGGTTGAGTTTGCACTATGAGTGATGGACTAATGGTTGTTGCAACTTTTCCTGACAGTTGGAAGTTCGTGGCTCTTCACCTGGTAGAAGAGCAGGTCATGCTACTGTGAGGATTGGGACTAAGGTTTGTGATGCTTCGATAAAATTGGCTTAGTTTTGACATCTATAATTACATATCAGAATGTAGTTTTCGTATGGTTTAGTTTTGATTGCTGATGTTGATCATTGAATGCACAACTCAGATGTATATAATTGGTGGAGTTGGAGACAAAAAGTACTACAATGATGCCTGGGTTCTTGACACCAATTCAAACCTGTGGTCTAAGCTTGAGATCTGCGGCCAATCACCTCAAGGCCGATTCTCTCACACTGCAATCGTCACAGATTCTGACATTGCTGTATACGGAGGGTGAGTTTTATCACCGTTCTAATCTTTCTGATTTTCAGTTTTGTACCAAATGCTGATCTCAATTTCCTGCGGCCTTACAACATGTTGTTTCTGACAGGTGTGGTGAGGATGAGCGTCCTTTAAGCGAACTTATAATACTACAGCTTGGAGATGAGCATCCAAATGGCCGCTACAACATATCCATGTGCAAGTCATTTGGAGTTCACTGGAACCAAGGGAGGCGAAGAGGCCTACCTAGGGTAAGGAATAGCTTGGCCGCTTATTTTCCGCTTATCAGGTGAAGTTTTTATTCTTCAGATGAAGGAATCACACTTACAGTTTACGGTCTGCTTCTTTGCAGAAAACAATGTTATTAGGCAGTTGCATTGACCCTGAAGGAATGCCTGCTCACGAGCTCGACAACTCTGATCCCAAGAGGCAGAGAAGATCAGCAAATGCAAATACGTGTGAGAAGGAATTAGAACCAGATGAACATTCTCTTTCACTGTCTCAGAATTCATCTCCTTCTCAGTCTGATCAAGAACAAACAACCCTTCACAATCCGACAATCTCCCAAGGCGTCTATTTCCCAGCATTGAACCATCTTAACAAATCTCCACGACAGCCTAAATCTTATAAACGTACCCCTCAACAGAGTTTGCCTGATATGTACATTATTGGGGAGCATCGAGCTGATATGAGACAGGGGCATCTGTTTCCCTCAAGTCATACTAATAAAGGCGAGGCAGAATTATTAACAACAGAGCCAAGACTCCTGAATCAAAGTAGCAATCAGAACTTGGTAATTGTGTTTCACATCTTACAATGATTCATTTCCTTATGTTTAATTAATTGCAAAGCTTTTGTAAGTCTGAATTACTACAATGATTCATGACACTTATGGATTACTACACTTTTTCCTTGTTAGATTGGAGCTGATGTTCAAGGAAAAGTGGATGGAGCCTTTGATTCCGGTTACCTGATGACGGCAACTGTGAATGGGAGGATTTTCAGAGGTGTCTTGTTTGCTCCAGTAAGTAGAGTAAAATCTACTCTTCTTCTGTGACCTATTTTGTGATTTTGCAGCGTACTGCCATAGTATCTACGTAGACCTGCTGCGCTAATTTTTTACTGCCTGCAACGAGTTACTATAAGGCATACAGACATTTTTATACATCGCAATTCTAGGAACTTATGCAATGTTTACAAACTTCTGACTCCTCTTACTCGTAATGGACAGGGACCAAATACAATGTGCAGAGGAACTAACCCGAGCCAGAGTCCCTCCTGTGGGCGGATTCCAATCTTGCAGCCAGGTACAAATATCGATCGAGGATCCATATATGGAAAGACTCCGATCCTTCAAACTAACAGGAGTCCAATATTAGGATACAATACTAGCCCTAGACTTTGCAATATTAGTCCCAGACTCAGTCACGAGAAACTGAATGGTTCATCACCTGTTTCCCGAGCTACTGTACCGTCTAGAAACCAAGAGTTGAGAGATAGAAGTGATCTTCAGGGTGTAGTTCTAACACTAGGTGGTCCAGCGAGTAAGCCATGAACATTCTTGTATAGATAAACGACGATTTCTTCGTTTTTGCCTTTTTGGGTGTTTAGGATGTTTTGTTGGTGGATTCAATCAAGATAGGTCACAGATAATTCTGCAAATGGGGGCATTTTTGCTAGTCATTTTTATAAGCTAGCCATATGCAAGAATTCATTCAGCTTCTCATCACAAATTGTACATTCAGATCTTTTGCATGTGGTCTTTTGAGTACAAATGTATGATACAACGATAATCAGAATCGGTATCACTCTCGTATGCATGTATCATACAACGAAAACCCTCACAATTTCCGCAAGTTGTGGTGACTAATCGATCATGACCTACCCGTAATTACAAACGAGCTCCAAATGTGTTCGTTACAATTTCGAGTAATCTTCATCACTAATAACCAATTGTTCAGACTTCAGAGTTATATTCATCATTACACGACAAAAGTACAAATCGTGCATGGATAAGATTTTTCGAATGTTAACCATGAACAGCATCATACGGCTTAAACAACTTTATCGACTAAACGAACTCGAAATGATTTGATCTAGATAGCCAGTCCATCAGGAACACTGTTGAACTAGAAGTTTGGTAATGGAATCCTCCTGTAAAAATGCCAGAAATAGTAAAAGCTCCCGAACATAACGCGGGATATATGTAGACGTCATGTATTACTGATAAAATGAGCTGGCTCACGTTACGCCTAGTAATTTTCTCTCTCTTCTGTTGAGTGAATGAGACGACAAGTTTGAGTGTGCGTTTCATATCAGACAGTCCACAGTGTCATTCATTCAGTCAGTCAGTCACTCAGTCAGTCACACTGTCACACATACACCATCAACGTCTCGTCAACTTCAAGTCATCCGACACTCAGGGTACTAAGTCCTTTTTTTGACGTTCATAACGTCACCCACGGTCATTTGAGTATCTCTCACTTTTCCCATACTTGGAATTATTGTCCCGTCAAAAATAACGTTACTAACTTACTATTATGAGTTTTACTATTTTTACTTGATTATTTTTCGGTTAAACTTTCAACAAATTTAAAGATGTATTCGAATTTGATTAGATTAGATATGTTGGACTCAAATTATTTGATTAAATTATAAATTTACAATCCTAGATATTAGACACGACCATAGTATTACTGTATTAGACACCATGTAGTCACGTACGAGATCAGTATAAATAATACGGAGTAGCTAGCATTCTAGCAATATTGGATTATCTTTTGATCGACGATTAATCCGTTCACTATGAGTTGTTTTTCCTCCTTTGTAAGGTTGTTTCGTGATTTTATTAATATGAGGAAGTTGCCACAATAGGTTGGGGAATCGCTCGTGTTGGATTGAAGTCCCAAGTCCCGACTATAGCCTTTTGGAGATGGATATTTTTGTTTTGAGCTAAGGCGAGCCGAAAATATGGTGAATAAAAAATTCTATTAGGTCTGGTTAACCATCTTTTCATTTCTATTACAACTTACTCCGTATTTGAAAAGTTGACAAAAGTCGAGAGGAATTACGTAAAAATATCAACTCAACCAAAACCATGACTATGTTATGATTTATAAATATGATTACAATTTATCTGGGCCCAGCCCAAATATTTGGGCTTATGTTAGAAAAACAATAAGTTGGGCCCACATTTTCTAACCCATTCATAAGGCCCATGGGCTAGAACGTTCGAATTTCCGCAAATTAAAACGCCGTCGTTTCTGAGCGCGGGGGTCTTCAATTTCTGCGACTCAAAACAAAACTTCTGTTCTTCAGTCTTGCTTCCAGAATCGTCACCAACAAGCTTCCTCTCTCCTCTCAGAAAATGGTAACTTTTCTCTTTACTGTAAATTGTGCAGAAAACTTGCATGACTTTTTCTCAATTTCTGTGTAATTTCAAGTCTATTCATCTAAAAAAGAAAAATGTAGACTTATTCTTGAAGTTTTTAGCTTAATTTTTTTTTAATTGTTCATAACCTAAATCTTATGTACATTTAATTAATTTAATTTCTTCATTTTTGCTGTTTTTTGTTTGTTTTAGGATTTCAAGGGGTTCCTAAATAATTTGGAATTTGTGGAGCCATCTCCTTCTCTCAAAGGCAAAACTTCCAAACCCCAGGTTCCTCACAAGGGCAAATCGGTAATTTCAGTTTATCCTCTTTTACGCTTTGGTTTTATAGTTTCTGATGATTTCCTGTTGTTGCTGAAATAAATTTTTATTCTTGTTGTATAAGTTATCTCTTGTAGCAATTGTTTTTGGTGTTGTGATAGTTTAGTGACCAAATAATTGTGTAGAGTATTGTTGGTAAATTTGCATTTGTTGTTGTTATGTTCGCGATTTCGTAAATTTTGGAGGATGTTGTGAACAAAATAGTATAGTGGTATACTGGTATGAATTCCCTATTTGTATTCGAGTGTCTGTGCGTAAGAATTTTACGAAATCGAGATTGCCCTTATGAACAATGTCGAACTCTCGTGAACTCGATGACCTAGGTCGTATATCTAATTAGGGCAACGGGGTTACGACATGTAGTTTATAGAGATTTTATGCTAGATGTTTTTTAAGGAGTTACACAGGGTTGTTTGGCAAACGATTTTTTAGGGATTGTTTAGAATTTAGATTGTTATAGACTTAAGAGTGACTGGGGTTTAGTGAATATGATACCGCTGAGGTGCTGATTGATGGACACTTGGCTTGGTTGTTGTTGGGTAGACTGCAGAGTTATGAGCTCGATGTGCTACTACATAAATTTGTGATTCTAAATTTATTGATTGTTTCATGAAATCAACTCTTTAGAAGGTCGAGTTGGTGAATGAGGAAAAGAAGCCTGTTAGGGAAAGTACTTCCAAATCTGTGAGCAATAGCACTCGGCAGCATAGGTCTTCTATGGGTTATGATCCGTTGAGCCAGATGTCGAGTAGCTTCTTGACTGAAGACAGCACTGTGGATGCGGCTTCTGAGAAGGATCTGGTAATAAGTTAAATGACTTACTTGGGTCTGTGATGCACCATTTTTAGTTGTTCCATTTTGTGCTGTACTAGATGATTAAGTATATGCCTATGTACTCCTAACAGGGCAATGAATACTTCAAGCAGAAGAAGTTTAATGAAGCTATTGACTGTTATTCTAGGAGCATTGGTTTGTCACCGACAGCTGTTGCCTATGCAAATAGGGCAATGGCTTATCTTAAAATTAAAAGGCAAGTGGTGTTGTTCATCTTTGATGTGGGTCCTGTAGTTGGTTAAAGCTAATTCCAAAAGCTCGTTTACCTTATCCATTTTTGGTGGTTTTTAATCTGTAATCAGTCTTCTGTGGGTTGTTCAGATTCCAAGAGGCTGAGGATGACTGCAGTGAGGCCTTAAACTTGGATGATCGCTACATTAAAGCATATTCACGCCGAGCTACTGCCAGAAAGGAGCTTCGGAAACTCAGAGATTCCATAGAGGGTATGCTAAATTGTTGGGACTATGTGGTTCATCAAAGTACCCATTCATGTGTAACATTAACCTTGAGTTTTGTTACAGATGTTGAGTTTGCCTTGAGGTTAGAGCCACAAAACGAGGATCTCAAGAAACAGCGTGCTGAAGTAAAGTCATTGTTAGAGAAGGTAAAAAATTTGCCATGGAGTTTATGCACAAAATAGTGAGACGAGCTGTTATATTGTAAAAGCTACTCTCTTAAAGCTCAAAGATATCTTGCTGGTATTGTCTTAATTAAATTCCCTTTTAGAGGATTGGCACAAACCAGCCTGTGACCCTGTGTATCATTAGCAGTCAAGTTAATTTGAAGTAGGGGGGGTAATATGAATTTCTGATCGGTAAAATGTGCAACAGCTCAAATTGTTTATGCATGTAGTTTTAGATGGTTGGGCGCTGTGTGCTATGTTCTTGAAACTGTTGCGTGTATTTTCTGTTATACAGACATAAGGTCTCTTCTAAACGTTTAACATTGGTTGCTATCTCCATGCAAACTGTCATAACTTGTAAGAAGGAAGTTAACTGAGAGAACAAAGAAGATAATGCCATCAGAGCTTGTTTCCTCTGCTTGTTAATTTGTGCCTGCATCTTCGTTTTATGGCGTTCTTGAACATGATCTTTTTAACATCTATCAGAAATTCTTTTTTTAGGCAGTTCTTGCAAAAGCAGCTGGAACCACCAAAAAACCACCTCAAGTTCAAGGTGTGAAAGAAGTTGTGAGCAAAGTTGATGGTCAAGATAAGAATACGTGTGCACCATCTGTACCGGCAGGAAATAAGAAAGCAGTATCAGATGTACGTCCAGTTAGTGAGCAGGTACAGGATGATGCAACTGAAACCTAAATTTGTACTTCACCTAGTTGGAAGAGTTTGCAATTGTCCAATGGAGTTTGTTTTATGAAGAACATAGGCAAAATAGTGCAGAATTTATTCTTGATTTATTACGAAATGCAGGATGAGTATTATTCTAGTAACTGTCTTCGACATTTATCTTTTATTTATGAATGGATGGATAATAAGCAGGTATCCATGAAAGACTCCTACGTATCTGGGGACACGGTGGCTAAAAACATGAAATTGGAAAACAAAATCAGCCCACAAGTAAACGGCTTGGATAAAGCTGCACTAAACGGTTCAGTCATGGTAAGTTCTCTCTATTTAATTTCAGGACATACAGGCTTGCCATTAACTTCCTAACGAATCCACTGTGGGCTTATTGTTTGTGAATAACTGTGTGTGTGTGTGAGATTTTTTCCACTCATGTCCTGGGCTTTGATTTCTTTGTTTTTCAACTTTTGGCTGATAATTGTATACTCTTGCTGATATAGCAGAAAAATAAGAAAGCTAGCAAGGAATTGGATGTATCAGTGCATGAGCTGGCCTCCCAAGCTGCATCTCGAGCAATGGCAGAAGCTGCTAAGAATATCACCACCCCAATAACAGCTTATCAGTTTGAGGTCTCCTGGAAAGGATTTTCTGGGGATCGTTCGCTGCAATCCCGTCTTTTGAAGGTTTTTTGTTTGCTTAATTTGAATTACATTTACAGAAAAGCTCTCTCTTACAACCTCTTTTGCTCTTCAGCCCTGCTGATTAGGTTCTACTTCTTTCCCTAGGTGACGCCACCTGATGAGCTGCCGAAGATTTTCAAAAATGCTTTGACTGCTCCTTTACTGGTGGATATAATCAAGTGTCTAGCAACACTTTTTACGTAAGCAGAGCGATCATTGTTGCCTTTTGTGATATAAACTAGGATTGCTTGTAGGTTGACTCTTTTTTTTTTTTTTTTTTTTGCCAGGGAGGAAAAAGAGCTAGTTGTCAAGTATCTAGATAATTTGACCAAAGTACCAAGATTTAGCATGATCATCCTGTGTCTTCCATCAGCAGACAAGACTGGTATGTGGCTTTATCTGATAAATTAATGATGCTTGTATTCCCGCTACCAGAATTTCATTTTATTGAGCTATAACTCACTATAAGAGACCTTCGACTATTTGTATTGTGCATTTCATGATCATAAAGAAGAATTTGGCAGTATTGACCACTTGAATTGCACATTTGTGTGCACACTGCACATTGCATTTGTTAAAAGGGGAACATCTTAGGATGGCTTGTTGTGTATAGGTGGCAATTCTTTTTACTGCATCTGTAAATGAAATATGCTTTTCATTATGCATGTCCGTCAAACCAAACAATCTGCCCTGTTTTAATGAAGTGTGGAACACAGATTGTTTGAAACAAGAGAGCCATGATCTATGTTCTTTTAAAAAATGTTGATGAATAGTATCTGTAGAGGAAGCCATAGTTCAATTGACTGATTAAGACATTAAATGTTCCTTTTCAGATTTTAGACTTTGTCATGGATTTGCAAATGACCACAAATAGTCTTATAAGATGAACTTATGACCTCAAAAAAAAAAAAAAAAAAAAAAAAAGATGTTTCCACTTCGTATGAGTGTTTTTCAGTTCATCTGTTGAGACAAGCACATAGTCCTGCAACTTCGTTCACCTGATTCATCATGGGTTTATAAGCTACAACAGACAGATACACATAACGGGGTTATTGGGCAACTTTGTGCTCTGCAGCACTCCCTACCCCTGGTGCTGAGGCTGCTTGATTTATAATTGTTCTCTTCACTTGGTGGATAAAAGATATTTTTGTAGAGGGTCTAATTCGGTTCTTTCCTTTACTCGACAGATCTTCAGATGATGTGGAAAAACATATTTCTTGGCGAAGCTACTCCAATGGAATTTGCAGAATCACTTAGCGAACTCCACCCCAGGTATTGTCCTCAGTGATGATCAACAACTGAAGATGTCTTGTATAGTTGAGCTGTTAAAATAGTTTTTTGAGACCTGTCCCCAATATCTTCGTACATTATACTGTTAAAAGCCAAGTCAGGGGCCATCTTCCAGCAGCTCCGTAGGATTCAGTTTAGCATAAATTATTGTCAGTAGTTGTGCCCCCTCATCCTCTGTGATGAATTGTCCGATGGGGGCGGGGGTGAGCACAAACTTTACCCATTGTCATACTTGCTCATTGTCATACTAAGCTGTTTGTGTTGCTGACCATTGATGTTTTGAGCATCGGGATTTACACCCCCTCCCTCCTAAAAGCAGCCAAGTTTTGTTTTAAGCATATGTGTTTCGGACTTTCGGCCTATATTTGAAGGGATGTCTTTTTGGTGGAATTTTGGCCATTTCGTTTTCAATGGCTTTTTTTCGAATGGCCACATCTGCTATAACTTCTACTTGAGTAACACAGCTTTGCGAGAGTACAACGTGAATCTTAAAGTGAGTCTTAATCCCACCCTGCTGCTCGATCTGTTTGTTTCGTTTTTGAGCAGTATATGTTTTTTCAACTAAAATACAGATTTTATTAACGATTGTGTTGGAAAGTCTGAGACACTACTGCATATCAAGATGTTTGATTGTTGGAGACAACCGGGTTGTTATCCCACATTGGCACATTGCCATATGGCTTGTAAACTCGTAATTTTCCGTGATTTGGCCATGACGACCACGATCTTCCGATAGTGCCATAGTCGCTATCACGACCCGAAATAGAGATCAGATATCTGTGAGAAGGAGACATGAGAATTGAGATGAGATGTCAATGTACTGTTCTAGCCCTACCCTTTCGACCTAGCACATTTGAAATATTGTGTAGCTAATAATTGTAGAGTGGGTGACTTTTGTTGGACCTACTCTTGACCATTTTATACCAAACATAAACTTGCTAGAGTACAGTGCTTTGTTAATGCAACGGATTATTCATGAATGTGATGAGTATACGACTTGCGGTGCATTCAAGTTTCCCTCCCATTTCATTTGAGTTCCATTTACTCATGTTCTTGTGTTTGAAATGTGTGAGCACGGGTGTTGTTTATGGTGGGCCGTCTTTTTATACATAGAAATTGAATTCAAATGCGGATGTCCTGCCCAACTCCGTTACTCATATCTTGAGTAGCTATGTTCAGAGCTACTTTTATACCAAATGAAACACCATTTACTTTGAAATTAAGCGGAGTTGGTAGAATGCAATGTACAATAGAATATGTACTAATTTTTACAAGTGAGCGATTCATCTGATCTAAAAGTAACTCCGATTTTCCAAACATGTTTACTCAAAAGCTGTTTTCAAAAGGGGAATATCTTTGTGGGTAGGAGGGAGTATATTGATTGGAGGTAATGGTTCTTCTCAATACTCGTAAACGTGAAGCGTCTCTTATCGGCGACGTATATTCTTGTTGACGCGATCCCGTGGATATGGTGTTTGGGTTGTCAGAGGTAGATGAACCATGGCAACATTGTACAAGTGAATTGATATAAATGACTATTGAAGCTTACCATTCCATGTGAAGTGCTTGTGAAAGTCAGATGGTGAAATGTGGTCCATCACTTCGACCAACTTATTTTCACACCTATCTGTTTTCCATTGCGGATAGTGGTACTACGACTTCCATAGTCCATACCATGTAAAAAAAGACTTTGACGATTAACAATAATGATCCGAGAGTTACTAAAAACATCGAGAAGAAAAAAGTCAAAACTCGAGACGTTTAAATCAATGATTAACTTGTTTTCGACTCTACAACGTCCATTGATAGCATAAGACTTTGACCTAAACTAGACTCCATTGAGCAAGGAGAGAAAACCATCTCTCAAGTATTCTCAAGTCTCGATATATGTTATGCGAAAATCTCTCGCATCTCTCTCATGTAAATCCACAAGGGTAGATCAAATCAGGAGAATTAAATCTTCAACACAAGAATTTAGCATTTGAAAATCTTAAACTTCTTTGACACACTTTCAAATCTAATGAAATCTGATCTTTGATGAAATATATTGACCGTTTGATTTCAGAGTCCTAGATTCTAGCAGACACCCAAAAACAGTAGAATAGTACGATAATAAAGCCTCTCGCTCTATCTGAGTAAACAAACAGTTGGAAAATCACGTGACAGGGAATCACTTTCTCTCTCCTCTCTCATCTCTCATCTCTCATCTCTCTCTCTCTCTCTGTCTCAAACCACGCGCCCTTTCTCTCTCTCCTCTCTTGTTTTCCTTTTGTACAGAAAAGAGAACTGTTGTTTACGTTTCACATTTTGAAACTCCCCCTGAAAATTTCCCCAAAAATATCTGGATAAAAATTCCACACTACTGAGTTTTCTTCACTCTTTTAGATCTTTTCTTTTTCTGGGTATGTTGATTTCTCCCCTTCTCTCTTCAAAGTTTCCATCTTTTTTTAATCACATTGTGTTTATGATCATTTATTATGTGATTATGGGTTAATTATTTGTTAATTTTTGAGGTAAATTCTGTGTTTAGCATATGTTAGAAATTTCATCTTTTTTTTTGGTATTTGTTTAGGTTAATTTGTGGTTTGTTTTGGGTTTGTGTGAATTTTTTGTTATGGTGGCAACTTTTTCTGGGTTGTTTTTTTTAGAAAGTTGGAAACCCTATTTTTGTTGTTGTTGTTGTTGTTGTTGTTATGCCCTTTTTATCCAGTTTTGTCTATGTTAGGGAGAAATGTAGGTAACTTTTTAGCTTGAAAGTTAGTAACTTTGAGCTTCTCGTTGAAGTTTTAGTACTTTAGATTTTATTTCGTTTGGTGGGATTGCTGTATGTAGCTGCATTGTGTAATTATGTTGGTAATTGAATTTAGTCTTTCATTTGGGGTTGCCGCCTTGCCGGTTTGTGCCTTTTAACGCAACGTAAGGCGGCGTTCATCGGCACCCCTTACCTTGACTCACCGAGCCTTTGAGGCATTGGGGTAATGTTGTCGTAGGGTGTTACACTTATCGACTTATATTTATGTGTTTTGGACCTAAAGTTTTCGTCACTGGTAATGATTTGGTTGAATTTGTGGGAAGTGCAGAATATGGGGGTTATTTCCAGGAAAATATTTCCGGTATGTGAGAGCATGTGTATTTGTTGTCCTGCTTTGAGGTCCAGTTCTAAGCAACCTGTGAAGCGGTACAAGAAGTTGATAGCTGACATATTCCCCAAATCTCCTGTGAGTATACGCAGAAGCTTTATTTTTGTGAATTGATTGAGATCTTGCAGTTTTGTAGTATAATGCATTCTGTCTATATTAATTTGTTTGATAATTTCAATTATGATTAAGGTTTTGTTTACGCAAATGTGTCTCTTCGGTTTCCTTCAAGTATGTGTCTTGAATACTAATGTGGGTTTGCAGGGACTTAACTTTAAGCTTGATATGATTATCATTCGAAACATAGCAGAGCTCCACACCTGGGTATATAGTGATGTCGGGTTCTTTTGGGTTGTAATTTGACCCCTTAATATTAAAGGGAATTGTTGAAAATGGTTGAGAATGCGGGAAGCTACTCATTTATTGAAATTCCATTTTGGTGGATTGCAGGCCTTGGCTTTTAATTTAATTATCCTAACTCTTATAAACAACCTTTTCCTTGTTCTCAACGTTGCACGGATTCTTAATTTGGTATGTAATGGTGAAAGTATAATGAGTATTATGATTTTTCAAAATGGTTCTTGAAGGGAAACTAATCTCATGCTCTAGAAATTTGTTAGGAAATCTGGCGTTAAGATTTCAGGGTCATTTTAGGAAGCGAAAATGCAAGCCGAAAAGCTTAATTTATTTCATCATTGCTTCATGTCACATAGTATCAGTGGAAAGAGTGATGCCTAAATCAGTTTTCGCATGTATAGGATGAGCAGCCAAATGAGCGGAGAATTTTGAAGTTGTGTGAGTATGCTGCAAAGAACCCTGTTCGCATCCCTAAGGTAATTGTTCAAACCTTAAAATTAGTACACAGTGCTCAATGCGATTTATCTTATCCTCTTTGGTAACGAGAACTTTGATATCACTGCAGATCACAAAACAGCTGGAAGACAGATTTCACAAAGAACTGCGGCATGGACACTTCAAGATTATCGGTATTGTTATGGAAGCTTACAACAAGCTGCTTTGTATGTGTGGAAAACAAATGTAAGTTTTGTTTCTTTTTTTTCTTCTTGCAATTTAACTAAATTCATTTTCTAACTAACATTGGATACATAGTCCTCCAATGTACACATGTACTCTTAATTGAATTTGGAGCTGGAGTTCAAGGAGATTTGTGAATGTATGATATTTGTTCTATGTACTTCTGTGGAAATCATTTTTGGTGGACAATGTTGTAATGTTAACATGCATAGCAAAAGATCATTACTTTAAATTTATGTAAGTAATGTCTATTTGTGCTGGGTGAACTGAGCTGAAGATCTTTGAATCCTTAATCCATAGAAGCAAAAACAAATAATCCGAGAAGCGGAACATAAGATCTGACTTTAGCTTGACCCAGCATCTTAACTTTACTTTGCTCTACTTCACCAGGGCTTACTTTGCGGCCAGTCTGTTGCCTCTTAGCGGTGAACTTCTGGAACACCCAGAGCAAGTTTCTGTGCAGATTGCTGGATGCCAATCTTTAACTCAGTTTATCTATTGTCAGGTATGTTACAAGCATAAATTTGTTTCTGGGTGTGAACAGTTTCTACAGAAATTCAGTCTTGAATTTCACTTTCTCCCATAAGAACAATTGTTTTGCTATATAAACAAGCATGTATGCAATTTGATTGGGTCGACATCTTGGTGTTAGGTAATCTAACTTCTATTTTGGTCAGTCAAAATTAATGAATAGGGAGAAAAATATGTCGTGTAGCTATAACCTAATCTTTCGAGATGTTTAATATTTGAGTGAAAACTGACGGAATGAACCAAAGCCTACTTGAATGACTTACTACTATTAGTATTTAGGTACTGATTTATTTTTCCAAATTTCTACCGACCCAAATTTCTTACATGTAAATTATCATCATATATCATTTGTGGCAATGTTAATCTCGACCATTGTGTTATCTCATTTTAATATGATACATGTACAGACTGATGGAGCTTATGCCCATAACATTGGAAGCTTTGTCAGAAAATTGTGTATGCTAGCACGTGTGACTGGTGAAGAGAATGAAAAATGCTCTTTAAAAGCGTCATGCCTACAATGCCTTTCAGCTATGGTAATATTTCTGTATGGCATTTATGAAGATCATGATTCATGAACCTCAGAATGTCTCTGTTCTCTCCCCTGTATTTAGCTCTCACTCTCTTGTGCAGGTGTGGTACATGGCGGAGTTTTCCCACATTTTCAATGATATAAATGAGGTTCGTTTGCTTCAAACTTAATTGGGAAAGTTGTATATGCCTGTTTTCTCCTTCATGTGGGCTGAGGGGTGACTTGGAACTTTTCATTAGGCTATGTGCAACTATTGCATGTATTCCTATGTTTTCTGCTGTTTCAGTGTACTTTCTGTGATAGAATCATCTAAACTATAAGCTAAGTTGATGGTTGAGGCCTGAAGACCTAATGGTTTTATATCTTATGTATGCGCCCTTTGGGCTTGATATGCGGGTGATGGTGTCTACGTCCACCACTCCACCTCTTTGTGATTAGAGCTCACTTGAAAGAGGAAAGGGGATCCGAAGACTTGATCATGAGACCGTGAAGCTCATTGAACTTTGATACCATGTGAAAGAACCAGCTCAATGAAAGGCCTAAATTTGTGGCTGAGACTGTGCTATCTGATTTCTGTGGTTTATTATCTCTAGACCTTTAGATGTCGTAGCCTGGACCTCTGCCTGGTTATGCAAGTCTTCATAAGATTTGCTCTTATCAATCACAGATTTCAGTTATCTCATAAACAATTTGTTATAAAGATTCTCTTAGAAATTTGTAGGCAGCTTATTACTTTACCCTGGTTTGGATATTTGTGGTGTTGGTTTCTTTAGTACCTCTGAAAATCAGAAAATGACTTTACTGTTCTGTATTAAACAACTGCAGATCGTGCAAGCCACATTAGATAATTATGAGGGAGATGTGCACAACGAGGATAGGGTGGAACAGCGTCATCACTGGGTGGATGAGGTTGTCCGATGTGAAGGAGGAGCTACTGCTGTCACTGGCATTGCAAGTGCTAGCTCAGGCGCTGTCAGACCTCCTCCAGAAAGGAAAAACATTTCTTCATTAACACGGTAAGATGCGTATGTCAAGCATTTAATCGTGTGCTGAAGATTGTATGTCTTAATGCACGCACTAGCACAATGGATCATTGACTGTGTTTCTCTCTATTTGAATGTTTCCTTAGAGATGAGATCGGGAATCCAAGAGTATGGGCTCAGATTTGCTTACAAAGAATGTCTGAACTTGCAAAAGAGAGGTCCACAGCGCGTCATGTTCTGGAACCTATGTTTGTATATTTTGACCTAGGTCGACACTGGTCTCTTCAGCAGGGTTTGGCTGTGATTGTGCTTTCTGATTTGTCCTATTTCATGGAAGTTCCAGGTATATGTTCTTTGGGAACTGTATTTGCTAATGCTTTTTCTTCTTGTCTAGCTTCTGACTTTTGAGTCTCAAGTTGTGTTGCATTTCAAACTTGTCTCAAAATGCTTGTGCCAATTGTCACATGACTCAAACTCATCACAACCTATGGCTTATCCAAGCTAATCATGTTCATCCTAACCAAGTAACCAGACCCCACCTTTGAATCTGTTTGGACTAGTTTAGTACTGTTTCAGTCTTGTTCATATATGCTGAGTTCAGCATTAAGATGATGTCAACATCGTGCGTCACTGCTGAAATACCCTTTTTTTCCCCTTTTATCAGAAAAGCAAGTGGTGATTTTGAATGGTGTAATACGTCATTTGGACCACAAAAATGTAGCACATGATCCTGCAGCTAAGTCTTGCATTGTACAAGTGGCCGCAACTTTGGCACGGTTGATAAGGTCAGGAGCGACTCTCTCCGATGTTGGATGTGCTGTTGATTTGTTGAGGCACCTCAGGAAAAGTCTTCAGGCGACTGCTGGCCCCATTGGGGAAGAAGACATCAACTTGAATGTCCATCTCCAAAATTCAATAGAATCTTGCTTGCTTGAAATCGCGAAAGGGGTAAAGGCAGTGTTCATGGCATATGGAATTATCCCCGCTCCCAATAGAATGCTTCCTATTTACTGAGTGCTTCTGTCTTTTTCCATGGATCCCTGATATCCTCTCCCCTCTTCCACCAGGTTAATGAGGCGAGTTTGTTATTTGATTTAATGGTAATCGCACTGGAAAAGATGCCCCCTGTGGGACTTGTTGCACGGGCGACATTGAGCTCAGTATTAATTATTGCCCATGTAACAGTGGCAGTCTATTCCCTTTTGCAGCAGGTAATATTTCAGTACTATATGTTAACAATGATCTTTTCGGTTCTTAAGATAATCTTCTGAACTCAAACACGGGAAAGGCCTCTTATTTTTGATGCATAAAGCAGCCAGCTAATATTTCAGGGGAAAGGAGGCTGACAGTTAAACTTTTGAACTATTCAGAACCTTAATGTGAGAGTATCTACTTAGAATGCTGATTGAACTTTACAGGTTTTCCCAGAAGCCCTGCTCCTCCAACTATTGAAGGCTATGCTTCACCCTGATACTGAAGCACGTGTTATGGCTCATCAAATAACTGGTATCTTATTATTTCCAAGCTCCTGGAGATCTTATGAAACAAGGAGATGGCAGTCGACCAGTAGATCGACATCTGCTTCAGTTGCGGCTTTACTTGAGAAGTTGCAGAAAGAAAAAGTTATGAAAGGAAAAGCGAAACATGAGGATAGCAGCTTAGATGATGTCAAAACAAAAGATTCTTCAGAGGATGAGTTTAGACAGGGCTGGGCCCGTAGAAATTCCCCTAACTTCTACAAGTTAACCTCTATCATTGACAGGAATGGTGGAACAAACAACATATCTGAGGTAGCACATGGCTGTTGTCTTAAGTTTGCATGGTGTGTTCTATGTTTTGTTCCTAACGCAGTTTTGAATGGACGCAGGAAACTTGTGCAATGAAGTTGTATGAAGACCAGATATTACAATTGCTTTCTGGCATTTGGATACAGTCCAATCTTTCAGACAACTCACCATCTAATTTTGTTGCAATAGCTCATTCTTACTGCTTGACACTCCTTTCATCTCACATCAAGGTGATCCGCTCTCACATCGGTTATTGTTTTACAAACACGAAATCTCCTCTTATCCAGTCTTTATAGATGTGCTGTTGCTTATGGTGTGTTGTGTGCTCAACTAAATAAATCACGTGATACATAATAGCTTGTGGGTACTTGAATCATGATAGCAGTATTAATTGTGGACTGTAATTTACTAAGTGGGGAGGTTTTCGTTTTCTTTTTCAGTGTGCTTCTGTATCCCAGACTTTAATTCAAAAGCTTCTTCTTTGCAGAGTGCAATTCAGGATAACTTCATGTTAATTGTCTACGTTGCATATCTAAACTTGAAGCATTTTCTTGTTCTTTGCTTGACTATATGAGTCATAGATGTGAGGACAGATCTTTTTTCTGCAGTTAGAGAAAACTTAACCAATTTTTATTGTTGCAGACTACAAATTACAGCCTTGTGGTGCGCTTTTTCCAGCTTCCCCTGTCACTGAGAAATGTTGCACTTTACTCTAGTTTCGGTATGGAAGAAGTTGGACTTTTGACATTCTTTCCTTCTTCTATCTCTGATGGCCATCTCTAACAAATTTTATTGTGTTTTAGGAATGTTGCCGCCAGCTTGCAGGAGATTACTTTTTATTACATCATCCGCGATGCTAATGTTTGCTGCCAGAATGTATCACATACCTGAGCTGAATGAATTTCTGAAGTCCCAAGTTCCGTATGATGTAAGTAATCATTCAGATTCTAGTCCATCGACTGTCTACCTTAAGGAAGTTATTGGATGTTTAAAGTTTTCTGGCTTGATTAGCGTAGAGGTTTCTGGTTTGATTGAGCTGTTTTCGCCTATCAATTCGCTTCACATTCACTTAAAGAGGGTAATATAAGAAGACCTGGGTTACCCCTTTGTTAGATCCTTGAAATTTTCAAGTTGCTGCACCTTGCATTATCTTTTTGACTGAGTGCCGTTTCTATTTTTGGTCATCCACTCAGCATGCTGGATGTACTTGACGAACTTGTGTTGTTGGATAATCATTTTTGGGTTGAGCCCTGAAAAGCAATCTAAGTACTTTAAATTATCTTTCTTACTGAGTGGACCTTTCCTTTTCTTCTTTTTTCCATTTTCTGTCATCCACTCCGTGGTTTCTGAAAGTCATCCACTTGGTGTTTTCTGAAAGTCAAAATGTCACTGCTCTAATGAAATGGCAATTGCGCAGGCTGATCCTTACTTGGCCATCAATGAAGACCTTCAAGTTTACATCAAGCCTCAAGCAGACCTGAGGCAGTATGGTTCATTACTAGACAACCAAACATCTACTTCGTTCTTCTCTGAATTACAGGACAAGAGTATTGAATCAGAGAAGACTCTGCTAAATATCTTAGTTCGGAATCTTTGTTGTATTGTTAAGGTACGTTTAGCCCTTCAAACTAGATCACCTCCCTGTATTTTATGCTTCATTAGTTCAAACTTGTAATTTTCTTATTATATTGTTGTAGATAGAGGAAGAAGAATTACTTAATCAGCTGTGTGCCACATACTCTCCTGATGAGGCATTCATGTTTGCCCCAAGAGAATTGAGAGAATTGGATCAGATTTCACTCCTTGGCCACTTAAAGGAATCCCCTTCACTTGACGGAGTAAGTTTCAACCTGTATTGTTGTTGATAGGGAACTGGTCTTCACATTTTGCTTATTTACTTTAAACGTACTTTGGCATTTGCGTGTGACTAATGAAATATTGTGGCAGAACTTATCTGTAAGCTCAGTTCCTGAGGATGATGTGACAAGTTTGTTCTCTGCTGTGAATATATCTGGCCAAGAAAGACCGCATTCTCCTTCTCACATTATGAGCATAAGCCAACTTTTAGAATCAGTGAGTCTCATTCTCCCTTGTTTTAAGTTTCAGTATCTCTACTTTTTTGTAGGAATTCATGCATGCATATGTAAACTGTGGCCTCTGAGGTCATTGTTGCACAAGGCCCTCCCAGAAAAATTTCCTAGGCTCGTTTCATTGTCTCACAAATAAATCTGAGCTGGGCTTTTGTTTGCATATTCTTTCTGAGTGAGGATTGAACTTCCTGAACCAAAAATTTTATAATTAAGTAAATGTTTGATAATTTTGCATTTGTGCATAGAAATTTCGTCTTACGAGAAATATGTGGTGAAATTTTATCATGGCGTTGTGTCCTCAGGCACTTGAAGTAGCTGGTCAAGTAGTCGGGACATCTGTGTCTACCGCACCCCTTCCCTACAGCACCATGGCTGGCAACTGTAAAGCTTTGGAGACAGGCACTAGGAAGAAGCTTTCTAATTGGTTGTCTCAAGAAAACTGCCCTACTGGAAATGCAATTGAGTTGCCTGCAATTGGACAAACATCCGTTGACAAGGTATTAAATTTCAAGTCCTTTGAATATTTCCCTCGCTAGTTAAAAACTGTGATGATCTCGAGCCCTAAACAATATATAGAAGCCAAATATCAACTATCAAGTGGCTTTTATTTATATTGATCATCAACTTTGGTGTAAAGTTTCAATCTTTTTATGTCTTGTGTAGGTATCATTTCAAGTGGAGTCCATAGATGGTGATATGGTATTCCAGGACCATCCTTCCACTCTGAGATTGCCTCCTGCCAGCCCGTTTGACCACTTTCTTCGAGCAGTATCTGGTCCTCAGCCTGTGCTGCCTAGTCGCTCTAGCTGAACGAGTTAAGATCATGACTTCAGTCTGTAAACTGTACTAAATATTGTAACTGTTAGTGTGTAGTTGATGACTACTAATTAGGTGTAGTGTAGGTTAATCTTGCACAGCCCTGTAGCTTCAAAACTCAGAACCTTCTAGGATACACTGTTGCAGGTTCTCTTATCCCTGCCTTGCTGTCAAATCTATGAATTAATCACCTTCATTCATCTTGTAGCCTCGTAATTCTCTCCCCTCCCGACCTCCCCCCCTGTCTCCCTTTACTCCCGACTCTATTCATGTTAGTCGACTCTAATAATGTTGGTATTAAAACTTTGGTGCTGTGTTTGTGTGATCTCGACGCAATCAATCGATACCTTGTTACTGTACTTGGCTTCCTGCAAAATGGTTGTTCAGAATTCCAAGTTCAATGCCAAGAATCCTATTGTCTTCTAGTCCACAAAACTCCACAAGATAGTTCCATACTTCTATTCATCTACCTTGATAAATCGACAAACTAGAAATATTACTATCAACTTAACTTGTACAAGTAATCGATCGTGGCCAATAGAGCATCAACCAAAACTAATAGTAGTTCCGAATTAATCTGATTAATCGATACAGATTGAAATAGACATTTTTATCAAGGTAGGCAAAGTTCGTCAAAACTAATCCAATGGATAATCAATCTGTTAAGATAAGATTCGTTTAAAACATATTTAAGAGTCACAGGATATTCCCACTAAAATTACAATAGAATTAGTTAAAAGAGTTAACATTCAACCAATGCTTCACCAAGTCACGAAACAATCACAACACTACTTCATACTCCGTATACAAATTCATTTGAAAATTACTCGACTACTAGTTAAAATGAAACGATGTAATATGTCGAGATTATACATCATTGGAGTATTAACTATTAACCAACCAATTCGACCTACGGAGTATGAAATTAACGGGATCGAAAACCGAACCGAACACGACTAGAGCAAAGGGTAAGTAATACACTTAACTCCAACAACCCAACCCGTGAAAAGAAGGCTAAAAACCTTAGCTTCACCATCACTCTCATTTCTATCTCCCCTCTTTTGAGCTGAAGACATATCTGCAGAAGAAAGAAGAAGAAAAAAAAAAAGAAAAAAAAAAAATGGCTAACTCATGTGTGGCTAGTTTACAATCTTCTTCAACACTCAACACCACCACCTCCATTGTTGACCACCACAAGTTCTCTCCTCGCTCTTCTGACTCCCATTTTCTCTCTCTTCCCTTCAAACCTCTCCCTCCTAGGTATTTTCACACACTCTTTCTCTTAATTTTTTACTTCCATTTTTTTTACTGCTTATTTACTTTTTTCAATTGTTTGTGAAATCGATTTGTTAGGGTTTTGAAAGCGAACAGCGTCACCGAGAAGTTTCGCCGGTGTTCGAAAGCAAAGGCGGTTTACTCCGATGGATTCGGTACTCCTCGCCGAAATGACCGCGCCGGACTTTGGTCAATTAGGTAGGGTTTTGATTTACTGTATAATTATTATGCTCAATTTTGCAATTTAATAGTTTCAATTTTTCAATTTAATAGAAATTTTGGTTGCGGAAATTATTATGATGTGGTTAGTTTAGCTTTAATTTGAAGTCTTTGGATTGGTAATTGTGGAATTGGATTGTATAGAGAGGATTTGGATGTTCCGTCGTCGCCGTATCTTCCGGCGTACGCACAAGGGCAAGGGCCGCCTCCGATGGTAGCGGAGAGGTTTCAGAGTGTTATTACTCAGTTGTTTCAATATGTAAGCTTCGGATTTTGCGGTTTTTTTGGTAGGTTTTAGTCGGATTTTTGCGGTTGTGTTGTAGCTAATTGATGGAGTGGTTTGTGTTGATTATAGAGAATTATTCGGTGTGGTGGAGCGGTTGATGATGATATGGCCAATATAATTGTGGCACAGCTTCTCTACCTTGATGCCGTTGATCCTACCAAGGTGTGTTTGATAATTCTGGTGTTTTTGATGTTCGAAAAAAGTTTTATACCTTTTGGAATGTGGTAATGTAATCGGTTATTTGATGCTCGACGAATAGTGCCTGACTTATCGTGTTTCTTTATTTGCAACATTGTCGTTATATCCATTGTTGAAGTCCTTTTACTTCATAAGCAAATAGTATGCTATTTAAGTTAGGCATGAAACAATCATTCTAGAAGCAAGTCGTAATCTTCTATGAGGTGGAAATTATATTTATCTGACTTAGGGATCTGAAATTGTGGAGGTTAAGATTGATTTTGTATCAATGTTACGATTGCTTATTTCGATTGCCAACTTAGGACGAGCTTATAGAACTTCGTCATGTGTTTCTTACTTTAAATTAGAGACCTAGGTATCCCTATTGTTTCTTACTTTGAATTAGAGGCCTGGGTAAGCTGCATATAGCAAAGCATGCTGGTATGATTTTCAGCAACCACTACACACTTGAGTCTTCAATTTAGCATCACTCCTCTGGACCACATCTACCGGGAAATATGGAGCCGTGTTACGGCCCTAAACATTATTATGTTCCCGATTGGCTTCTCCTCCCCATCCAAGTTTATTTATTTAGTATCCTACTGGTCCGAAATGATTCTCAGTTTAGGGTAAAAATGCCAAATTATCAGTATAACTCCACAATCTGCCCTCAAACTCTCAAAGGTAGAGCAAAGAATCTAATGATCCACTTCTTGAGGGTAGTTTCTTTTAACAAGAATCTACAGTTGAAGGGATTACGTAATTTTTGCTGGTTTGCTGACAGTGTTCACTTTAAAGTTTATTATCTAAGAGAGAAAAATGTCTGTTCATTGATTTTGTCAAGTGTGTCATTGGTATGTGCAGGATATTGTCATGTATGTGAATTCCCCCGGAGGATCTGTTACAGCTGGTAATTTTTTGCTTCTTGTAATTTGTTAACTGAGGTGACAATATTGCACCTTTAACCCTACTTTTATCATATAATTTGACCATTGCTTGCCTCTATAGGTATGGCAATATTTGACACAATGAGACACATTCGACCTGACGTTTCTACTGTATGTGTTGGGCTTGCAGCAAGGTGACTTCCATATCCTGTTAGTTGTAATGCTTTGTTGTGTTTACGAGTGTTTCTTTTTCTTTTTTTTTTTTTTTTTCTGATCGCCACTCCAGAGTGGCTATGATTTCTTCTATGTGACCAAGTCATTCTGTCAAATCATTGTTTTGGAAGTCCCAGTTTAATTGAGTGTTATATAGTAGTATTCTTTTGGCTGAACTTGATGTCTTCCCTTCTCTTTGGCAGCTTCTTGTAAATAACATTTTTTTTGGTGGCATCATCATCTGTATATGCTTAACGTTAAATTTATTAGGCCCTTAAAAAAACATCATGTAAAGCTACAATCACCAGTAACTTCTTTTCAAGAGTAGGGTTGGTTAGATGCACGCAGGCATGTGGCTTTACCTTAAAACCCTAGTAGGAAGGCTGTTACCAGATCTTCATTCATGTGGCATGAATCAAGTATATGCTGGATTATATTGAGGAGCACATTTGCTTCGGGATAATTCTGCCACCTATAAGGCAATAACACAAGCAAATGGACCATAAATTGTGCTCCAATCGCCTGCAAAGATGAATCGATATACTCATTGTTGGTAATTGAGTTGCAATTTATGGCACATGTTTTCTGGTAATGCTATCCTGCGGTTACTTAATCTGCTCTCCCCCAATTTGTCACCAAACTTCATTAGGGCTGTTGAAGTTTGGTTGGGAATGCTATCCTGCTCTCGACATGTATGTGGTAACTCATATTGCAGTTATGCTTTTGAAGTGAAAATTTGGTCGTATAAGTTGATGGCACTATGCTAGATGGTGATTGCGGTAATTTTAAGCTGCGCCTGTCGTTCTTGTCACTTTAACTTCTTGATACATGCGTGGTGTGCTGGCATTTCTTCTAAATGTTTTTTTTTCTGCATTCGTCTGCAGTATGGGTGCTTTCCTTCTGAGTGCTGGCACCAAAGGCAAAAGGTATAGTTTGCCTAATTCCAGGATTATGATCCATCAACCTCTTGGTGGTGCACAGGGTGGTCAAACCGACATAGATATTCAGGTAATTGGCTCATCCTTTTGTACCTATTCCTTGCCATGGAGAGTGCGGACTGTTAAACGCAGCTTCTCTGAATGCATATGGTTTCTATCGTCATGTTTTGGAATGAAGAAACATTCCTGTGATTTTCTATTTGTCAAAAGCTAACTGCTTGTGCTGGTTGTTTTGGCAGGCAAATGAGATGCTTCACCACAAGGCCAATCTCAATGGATACCTGGCGTACCACACAGGTCAAAGCTTGGCAAGGATCAACTCAGATACTGACCGTGATTTCTTCATGAGTGCTAAAGAAGGCAAAGATTACGGGCTAATTGATGGTGTCATCATGAATCCTTTGAAAGCTCTGCAACCACTAGCTTCTGCGACTGCTGATCAGACATCGTCATGATAACTGGGTTCAGCTTTCGTCATGTTAGTGTTAGGGCAATGCTGCTATGGAATTATTCACGACTGCAAGCATCGCTCGTGTACCTGAGCTAGGAAGTTGTGATTGGGGATGTAATGGCTCTTAGGTGAACTATTTTGTTCCAATTGAGATCTGCAATCCAGACTCGCGAGATTTAGTCGTGCCAAATGTGAAAGTATGAATGGAATGATAGGTCATTCTTGTATTTTGATTGATCATCATATGTTGTAAACTGTAATACAGATTTTCTTTCGCTGCAATCTGAGCACGCAGCCGACAAGATTTTCCTGCATAAAATGTACCTTTGGTGAACTGAAATATGGCTGGCTAATGCTACTCCTATATCAAGAACACAAAATTATGTCCCTTCAGCTTCAAGTAACGCTGATTTTTATGCTTACAGGCTTTCAGCGTAGATGTTTACCCCCTCCAAAATTTGAACCACATTGAACATCGTATCTAACCATCTTTGCTTTCGAACATGGTGTTTTGATTTCTTACTTCAAACCTCACAAGTTGTACTGAATGACATCGAACAGGGTATCTCAAATACTCAACAACTTATAAGCGCTTTGGTTTAAACTTCAGACATTCAAACGAAACGTAAAGAATCCAATGAAACGGAGGCGCGTCAGTTATTTCTAAAACTTGTGATATACTACATCATGTACATAATGCATTTGACATTCACTTCCGTCGAAAGAAAAAACAACAAACATATGCAAAACAAGATGATTTAAGTTACGATTAAACCGTCTTACACGAAAACTGTCGATCCTTAAAAATAATAGGTTGGAGACTCAAAGAAAGCCCAGCCCAACATCAAACATCAAACAAACCCACTCTCAATAGCTTGTTAGCTACGAGTTCCCAGACTCTCTCTCTCTCTCTCTCACAAGTCACAACAGAAGAACAATCTCATTTTACTCTTTGTTCGCCTACCATCAGCTTCCTCTTCACGTTTCCGGTTTCACAGGTATTTTCTCTCTCCTCCTCTCTCGGTTAATTTGATTCATCTCATCTCGTATTATAGGTAATAGATCTACATCTTATATCGCCCGATTTTCAATTTGAATCTTTCCCCTTTTGGTCATGTTGATTTGATTTGGTTTTCGCCATGTTATAATTTTTGATTATTATAATCATTAATATTGATTTGAGTTTTTTCCGATTGTTGTTGAAACATGTTCAAACAATATGTTGATTTGTTCTTGTTGCGGTGAGACTGATTGTGATATATAAGTTTTCCCCAATACAAACATTTTGGGGTTTTCTGGGTACTCTTGTGTGGCACAATTTACAATCCATTTTGTCGATTTTCGCTAGCGATATCGTGGTAGGAAATCTTTGCCCTCCTTTGATTAATGTTTTCGGGTGTGATTTTTCGTGTGATTAGATAAAGAAATTTGGGGTCTTGGTTGGTTTGATATTGTCTTCCAAGTTTGGGTTAACATATAGTTTGTAGTTTCGGATTTGATTGATCGAAATCATCGAATAATATACTGTATGATTGATACTTTGAGAGTGGGTGGGAGTGAATTGGCTTGGAAAAGATTAGGTTAATTATTCAGCGTGAAACTTATCTTACAGTCGATGTGAATTACGCCATGTTCATTCTAGTAAACAACGACATCATTACCCTAGCGCCTGAGGTCCCACCTTGTGTAGGGGGGGGGGTCGGATGTACGCAAGCCTCACCCCTACTTTGAAATGTAGAGAGACTCCGTACGGATGACCCATAATGAAAATTGCTTTGTAATCACAATTAGTGGGTGCTACTTAACTATATGAGAAGCTAAATACAGTTATTTGAGCCATTCTGCTTTTTTCCATTATGAACCAAAGCCAAAGAATAGTTAGTCTTTGGCTCCATTCACCATTGTGCATCTCTTGTGGTTGTCGTAAAATTCTGAACTGATAAAACATTGTTCCATTTACCCATTTAAAGCTTAAACTCACTAAAATGGACAAGATCGCTCTGATAGCTTCATCTAACGTGCCTTTACAAAGAAACTCATTCACAAGTGTACCTGAAGTCATTTTGACAACACTTGTCATTAAGCATTTTTCTGCAAAATCTCTTCATTTCTTCCCCATTTCCTGGCGAATCACTGTTTTGGCATGATGCTAGACTATGTTACAGTTATGCAGTTAGGATGACTTGTGTGGTGAATTTCGTACTATGCAGTCGATCCACTAGGAAAAGGTCTCTAGGAATTATCCAGTAGCGCCTATTGTTTGACCATTCAATTACAAATTTAATGGCCATGATTTGGCATGTTTGATAAAAAGGTGAATAGCTCCTGCTGTCCAAATTGTCTTCAGTTGTTCATACCCATTTTGGAGGGCGGGTTGACTGTCTGTTATTACCATTTTAATCTGAAGCGTAATGTATGGCCATTGGCAGGCACACAATTTGTTTGAGGTAGTAGCGTTATCTATGTAGTGCCATTGGCAAATAGTTTCGAGTGGGTTCACTAGCGTAGCTGCCGTGGCATATAGAGCAGCAGACAGATGAACTTGGTGCTGGTCTTGTTGTATACTTGTATTTGGATTTGTGTTTAGGAAACATGATTTTTTTTTTATTCCCTGTTGGGGTTGCTCTTGTGGTAGTTTAACGAAGGAGTCTGGTTGCCTGGTTGGTAGAGTGCTTTTGTTGGTGATATACTTGCACGGCATAATTCTCTATTGGCTTTGTTATTTGAGCTGCTACTTGCATTCTCATTATCCTACTTAAATTTGTAGATCTGTTGTGGCTTTCAGGTGAGAAATATGGCTGGCTCGAAGGTTGCTCATGCTGTCCTGACAGGTCCCAGTGTGGTGAAAGAGATCGTTATTGCGACTGCTCTAGGTTTGGCTGCTGGTACTTTGTGGAAGATGCACCACTGGAATGAGCAGAGGAAGGTGAGAGCATTCTACGACATGCTTGACAGAGATCAGATCAGCGTGGTTGTTGACGAGTAGATTATCTTGAATCCGTTTTGTTCAACTTGGGTATTTTCGGAACCACTCTGTTATGGTCATTTTCTGCTGCTCATTGTAGAGGGAGGCAGTGCATAACCCATACTCCTAAATAATAATTTTTTCCGGTTGTAATGATGCGTTTATTCACATTAGTTTTGCGTTATCTCCATGAATTAATGTGCAGAACCTAATGTTTGTATTTCTGCTCCATCATGAATGTTGATGAATCATGAACGGCTATTGCTCACTTTTTCCCGATTCTTTGTCGAGCAACCGCTAATATTTTATCGAGTACTCACTCATTTGTTTAGCTAATTAACTTCGAAATTCATCCAATGATGGTGAACATAACTCTCTTCAACTCTGATGCGTTCAATAACGCATGTCGTAATTCATCAAAATCTTATTAATCGGTCGCTAGGTACATCTAGATGTAAACATTGCATTTTCGTCCCTGCAAAATGCTACTCGTCCTCGTCGTCGCCACAAAGAGAGTTTGCAATGACGAACCGACGAGTAGCATTTGTGTGGGAGACTTTACCATAACGACAAATTCACGTAGTCTATATATTAATAGCCTTGTGATGCCCTTTCAAACTACTACATCCTGCACCACGTGAGTTTGCCGTTACCTTAATCACCGTTCCCTTTAATGTAATCCCCAAAATACCCCTGGCTCATCAAATCAGTACTAAACTCTCTCTCGAGTCGCCGGTCACTCAAAATCCCCAAAACCTCCGTTCTCTCTCTCTCTCCTTCGCCGTGCTCCTCCGCCCAAAATATCTCGTCGCCACTCCAGCCACCGCCGTCCGTCGTACCCGCCACCTCCATTTCCCCCCTTTACGAAGATCCGCCACCTTCACCAAAGGTTAGGGTTTCTACTCAATTCAAATTTCGCGGTTTATCGTCTACCTAATCAATTGAAATTGTAATTCTCAAACTTCTAAGCATTTTGCGGTGAATATAGAGTTAATTGAGATTGAAATTAGAGTTTAATTACGTAATCCGCACGAATTTCAGATTCAAATAGTGTTGAATTTCTAGGTTTATGCTTAGAATAATTACAGTATTAGTGAGCAAAGTGATTAACTTTGGTTAAAGCTTGAGTTTTGCTTGAGTGTGGAACTGTGATCGAGTGTCGTGTTTTAGAAGCTGAAATTTGGTTTTCGGGGGAAGGATTGTGTTTGGAAGTTTGATTTTTTGAGTATTTTCTTCAAGAATGAGGGGATTATATGGTTGCGAATAATTAGTTAGCATTTGATTGATATTATTTATTTATGGGCGAAAGTTGTTCGTCTTTGTAAAACAAAACGAATTATCCAATGCCTGATGAAAGACCTCTGATGAAACTCGATTTTCGTCATTTGGGTGTCTACTGGTTTAGGTCATTCACTCGACGGCTATGGTAATTATGTGGCTGCGAACAATTGATAAGCATTTTTATTGGTTAGGGGCTGATTAGTGGACTTTGAGGATCACTATCCAGTTTTTTAACGCGCATGAAAGACCTCTTTATGTCTTCTGGTGTAACTCTATGGCTGGCGATTGGTTTAGAATTGCTCATTGGCGTGCGTTTTTCATTCCCTTCATTGTACTCAAGCAGGCATTGATGAGCTGTTGTGTGGGCTAATGCTGAGGTCTTTATCTAGTGCTTGAAAATTGTGTTTGTTGTAGCAGAGAAGCCATGACGTTTTCATATTCGGCCACGTTTTGATGGCTTTGGGTTGTTGTTGCTGTTTTTGAATCTTGATATCTTTAGGATTAGTCAGGTCATTTCTGCTGATGCTTTCAAGAGATTTAATCCTTTTCCCACGTTTATGAGGTTCTTGGGTTTTACGATGATTTTTATACATTCTATGTTGATGATGGGTTAATTTAATATGTGTGGCAGATTGAGAGAGGTATGGCAGACGGTGAGGAAGATTTGCCCAGGGATGCAAAGATTGTGAAATCATTGTTAAAATCTATGGGTGTTGTGGACCATGAGCCCCGTGTTGTGCACCAATTTCTTGAGCTCTGTTACCGGTATGTAGTTGATGTCTTGACAGATGCACAAGTATACTCGGAACATGCTGGTAAAGCCACAATTGACCCGGACGATGTTAAGCTTGCGATTCAATCTAAAGTGAACTTCAGCTTCTCACAACCGCCGCCTCGAGAGGTACGTCTCGCCGTGTTTGTTCAACTGCATATTGATCTATTGTAGTCCTGATACCTGATATGATCATATGTTAACTGAGAAGTTATCATGGGAGCCCTGTTTCTCGTACAATTTCTTCTTCCAGGGATTTACCTAAAAACTTGTATCCTTGGAAGGCTCATAAATTTGATGCTCAACAGCTAGTGTAATTATACCATTGAACAGCATAAATCTGTCGTTGAAGGAGACTTGGGGTTGTTGGAGCGCTCACCTTTTTAGTTAGTCGTTCCCACAATCCCACTATTGCACTTGCAAATTGCAATCCTGTAATTTATTATTTTCATGGCCAGCCTTCTCTCTCTAGGGTATTCCTGACAGAGTTAATGGGTTATATGAGCAGGTTCTATTGGAGCTGGCTAGAAACCGGAACAAAATCCCACTACCAAAGACTGCTGGTGGCCCTGGGATTCCCCTTCCACCAGAGGAGGATACTCTGATTGCCCCTAACTACCAATTAATGATACCAACAAAGCAGTCTGCCCAGGCAATAGAAGAAATGGAAGAAGACACTCCTGCCCCTAGCTCGTCCCAAGAACCTAAGCCTGAAATGCCACAAAATACACCACAAAGGGTGTCTTTCCCTGTTGGAGCTAAGCGTCCAAAATGATCCAGTGAAGATTGGTAGTACACTTGAACTGTCACAATCTCTGCTGTCGGCTGTTCTCCAAATACGGCTTAACAAAGTGTGTCAAACGACGAGACCCCTGTAACTGACATTCATTAGAGGTATGGGAACCTTTAAACTTGAATCTGGAACATCAAGATGCCGATGTTATTGGTATTAACTTTCATGCTAGTGATTCCAGCCAGTGCGAGGAGAAATTGCCGGTATTTGATTGGACACCTCCTCTGTAGTAAAAGTTGTATCAGTCTCGCGAATCTACTTATATTTGTGTAATTGCATGCATCTTATATTCCATTGTACGGAAGTTAGCCTTCATTTCAATGTACAGGGTGTGATCTTGCTTCTATCTACAAGAGAGACAATGGGGATTGAGATTTTGTGCTGTCACGCTTCTTGCTGTGCAGGGCAAGACTGGCTGCGAGTCTTGCAGCCTCGTGTTCTTTTGTGCTCCATGACTTGTGTTTGTTTGTGTAAATCGCGTGCCATATACATGACAACGGTTTACTCTAGTAGAATTACTGTATTGTCGTTTTTCTTTTGATTCTTGAACCAGTGGATGAGGAACATCAACCAAACCAACCACGATACGAGTACAATTTAACAAAAAACATATTCTGATACCGTGGTTTTATACTTTCACTTTTATGTAGTGTTTGATCCAAAATGAGCACATCGAATGCCTATAAAAAATTCGCGTCCTCTCATAAAAGGAAAGTCTAGAAGATTAACAGGCAAAGGGGTCCCAAAAATAGAAGTTTTTGTAACGAATAATCATGTCAATTTGACACTGCCTTTTCTCGCCAAAAATCCAAGGGTAAAGATTGCTCTTAATTCCTAAATATCTAAATTCTGTAGCGCCTCGTAAATTTGAAAGGACTACATATTGAGCTAAGATATTATTTATCGTATTAGATCAAGATGTGGTGCTAGCAAATCGGAATATATACAATGGAAAAATATGTCTTTTTACGTATATCAGGGAATGAAAACTCGAACTTAAAAACTTATTTTGTACCAAAAAAAAAACTTATTTTGTCAATTGTCGAGTATCGTGATTTTAAGACATTTTTATCGTAAGATTGAGATGTGGTGCTAGTAGATCGATGGCGATACGATTTGTGTAGATTACCAACTTGCGCATGTTATCATCTTTCTTTTATGTCTGGAATTGAAAAGACTTTAAATTGTTTAGCATATGCTTGTTTTTTCTCTTTATATCGCCTCGACAATAACACAATACCACAAAGTCTTCGTATATATACAGCCATACATTATTTCAAAATATTCACATACTCAGACACTCAGTGATATTCACTCATCTTTTGTTAATTGATTGCTTCACGTATTTGTTGGAGCTGAGCATTTATCTTGTTTAAACTCATTCAAGTTTTCCATTCCATACCATGTTAATTACCAATCAACGACTATCAACATGCGAAACACTACGAGAACACGGTCAAGCTAAAACCAAATGTTGATTTGTGAAAAGAACAGATCGGAGGAAGTAGAACCCCCTCTCTATGTTATTTTAGTTTTTTCAACATATACTTTCGTTTAAATATGTAAAAGAAGTCTAAACATTATCAATCAAGCTGCATGCATGCATCTTCTTCTTCAATTCTTCAATATCTAAATCCCAATCCTCAATTATTGGTTTTAAGTCAACCAATCATGAAGCTCAAATATATAGTGTGCCATAAATTTTATTTGAATAATGCATGCCACGATTAGATAAGCTAAACCACGAGAATTTGTATCAAGCGTGTGTGTTACATACGCCTAATTAAGACTTCCAATACGCAATTGATTTTAAATTTGAAATATCACTATCATTTTATCACCTATTTTTTTCACTAATTAGTTACAATCGTAAAACGTCACTAAACTGATGGAAAACAAAAAATAATCAAGAACCAAAAATATATGACAAGACAAGTATATGTATAAACTTATAGCAAGGACTTTCACCAATTGGATTATATACATGATGTACAGCAGAAGTAGTATACAGTGGTACCACAAAGAAGAAATTAAACTTGAACTGTTAAAAATAAGTAAAAGTTTCTTCTTTATTACGCCACTATATTTTTTTTCTACCTACAAATTTGTGACAATATATGAACCCAATTGATATATACTAACCCAGACACAAACCTTAAAACAGAATATTAAAAAAAAAAAAAAAAAAAAAAAAAAAAGCTCCTTACATACCCATACAACACAAATATGGAAGCGTATGTGTTAAGGAGAGTGGAAAGACGTACAGTACAATGAGATGATGATTGATCATTTATTTTATTTAGGTCTTAAAAGGATATACTATGGTTTTAGTATGAGCACTATTATGAAAATGAAAAAAAAAAATAGAAAAAGAAAAAAAAGGCATATTTAGAATTTTAGATGATGATCAATGACAATTTGAGGGTTATAACATGCAATCCAAGTTGTTGGAGGAGAAATGAAAGGCAATAACAATGGAGAAAATTTATATATGGATAAGGGTGGTTTTAGGTCAAATGGTACGACAATAACTTATTATCGTGAGACTCGAGTGGCGCGTGCATGACGTGGGCGCATGCATTACTCTTTGTTTATGGCTAGTTCTCCCATCATATTCCCATGATTAAAGGGGTTAAAGGTTTGGTACTCCAAACACTTGCAACTTTGCATTGTTATAGGAGCAAAGTTGTGAGTGTGTTGCTCCCATTCATTTGAATACACTAAGGCCGTCTCATCGACGGTCTTCTTTGCGATCACAACCGAGTTGATCACCTCATCCGTTGGATGATAAGTTGCGAGTACTTCGAACCCGCAAAGGTCTTCCGGGTCAACAACCGGGTACAAGAAGGCCCGAGCCCCATGGGCGCTTCGGACCATAAGGGTTGACCCGGGTGCCATGTTCTTAGCTAAGTGGTGGATCACCTTGATCTTAGACTCTTTGTCCATCCCAACTAAGGCAGCTAAAAACACAACATCGTATTGCTCAAGCTCTTCTTTTCCTACACTCATAATGTCTTTCGTGTGGAATTGCATCCGGGTTGACAAATCCGGGTCGGGTCCCACCAACTTGGCCGCCATCTCATTGGCGGCCGAGTCGATGTCGTAATTGTCGAAACTCGAGGTTTGGAGGTGGTTAAGGGCAAGGACAATCGACGTAAGGGGAAGTGGGCCGGACCCGATAAAGGCGACCCGTTTGGGTACGTGGGTTGAGTTTTGGGTTAAAATGTCATACTCCAAAAGACTAAGTTTAAGATAGTTTGAAAAATAAGGAAAAATGTCAAGATGGTCTAGCGGATATTCATAATCCGCTAATATAGTCGAGTAATGTTTCTCGAGGAGGCCTTCAGCCTCACCACACAACTTAATCAGGTTAGTCCTCATTTCTTGGACTTTCTCACATAACGTTGTGACATCAACGGGGGTTGGAGGCACACAAGCCGACACGAGTTGTGAGAACAACGTGTTGACATCTTGGGATGGTTTGAGACACTCTAGGGTTGAGATCTTCTCATACAAGGAAGTGATTTGGTTCACCAAAGGCTCTTCTTGGCATACCATTGTGTTGACACTATGAAGTTACTAACACTAATGATATGGAAAAATATTAAAGAGAAGAAAGTGCAACCAAAGATGTAGAGTATGTGAGAAGTGTTCTGATTTTGTTGGGAGTGTGCTTGAAGTAGGATGACCATACGCCAAAGAGTGGCCTATTTAAGGCCATTTGTGGGGTCCACTAGAATAGTTCTTCCTAGTTGTTTTCTCAACTCATTTTAGGGTGTGTATATTGCGTGCCCTTGATTTTGGTGGTCCCATGAGTCCATGACATCTTTTACTTTTCTTCTTTATTTACTTTAATTTCTTATGTGTGTGCCCTCGTCTAACCCTAGATAAACTTAAGTGCACAACATAGTTAAAATTTCTTCATAGAGGTGAGATAGGTGATTAGGTTTTACAAGGCATGGACTTGAAGTCTCCTTGACATGGGTAACTAGTCCTTTTCAACAACGTATGGTGGGAAAGGTATCTTCATTATAACAGATCTTTTTCAGTATAACTGTTCATCAAGTATACGTAAGATACGTATTTTTAAGTGTACCATGAAATATAAACTCATGGACTTAATTAATTTGATAAAAGACATAAGTTGCGTGTATTATTATTGTAGCCTTATAGAGTTATAGGATGTGTCATTCAGCTTGTATTAAAACGCTAAAGGGTTACTTATGCTGTGAATATGTGATCAATAATGTATACATTCTTTGTTAATCTGTCTTGGCGGTAGTAGACAATGTCTGCAAAACCTTTAACCTTATTTAGTCCATTTTGACAGGACTACATATTTTTAAACTGATCTGTTTTGATTTGAATTATTCTGATCTGATCTTATTTTAATGACTTTGAACTGTACTGGTCTGGTCTGATCTCAATTTGTTTAAAATCTGATTGAATTTCAACGAATTAGTATCAATTATGGACCAAATACATTGATAGTTATTTGAACATTTCTGATATAATATAATCTAATCTGAATAATGACTCTGAACTGATTTGAATACAACTTTTATTAAGTCCTATCAAACAGGGACTTAGTATATGAAAAATGTAATATCAATATTTGATTATATGTGCTCTATTAAAGTTCGATAACTGAGTTTTGCAAATCAGAGATAATTGTGTTGTTTTTTAATCATCAATGCTTTCACACGATACTCCGTACATTGGCGAAACCTGAAATTAGCTTACTTTCAAAGTATGTGCTCATATAGAGGATTAAGTTTAGTCTAATGGTTAGTCACTCAACCTGCAACCTGCAGGTTGTTGCAGGTTGTTGTGAGTTCGAATCCTCATATATATATCTCAACCCGCGGCATTAGCTACTCCTTTAATTTGTACCCCAAAGAAGAACCAAAACAACATAATGCATATATTGGGCGCCTTACTTGATCTCTTCGTTACTCTAAATTATTTTATACTTGATTTCTTTATCATATTCAAATAAAACTTAAGGTACACTGTAACTAAATAATTCAAATTTCTACTAGGATTATTGATCATTTATTCATTTGGCTACAATAACCTTTGGTCCATGCCATATATGTATACTCCTATGATTGGAGATCTTTATCACCGTCATTATGATTATAGCAGTTTAATTATATATATTGGCCTGACAAGTGACAACATAAGTTGTAGAAGACAGCTATTTATGACTGCATGCATCGCCATATAAGTTAGCCAATACGAATCTTCATCGTGAATTTATGATCATCGATCGATTTGAATTTCTGACGATGCTTGAATACGTACGGTACCGGTGTGTATGCTTATGTCGAGGCACGATTGATCGTCATTAACATTGCTATAAAACCAAAATTCGCTCGAAGTGGTAATTTGAAATATTTTTTATGATGAACTATACATATTTAAAGTTGTGTTAAGGCCATTTATATATACTTCTAGTATGTCAAATGCTAAATTTTTATGATGTACTATAAGTGGTAATTTGAAATAACTTTTATGATGAACTAATTAACTGACATTTGCATCAAATCTTTGATTTTGGTATTTTGTTCACTTGTATACTTAATTGTGTTTCGTTCTAGATAGTATATTTGGTTAATAACCCGGAGTATATATCACTCAGTCATCTTAATAATAATCTACATTACAATAATTGCTATGCTAGTATAGTATACTCCTCCTATACTGCAGTTTTGTACCATCTAGTGTATGACAATTACTTGGGACTTTGTCATGGATTGTTCACTTGTTTTAGTGACCAGTGCTATGTTCCTATACAGTAACATTAAATCATTATGTCATAAGCAAACAATGATATCAAACCCTACTCTCTTGTTCTTTTAAAGTTAGATTTGTTTTCTTTGAGAAAAACTTGGGCGAAAACTTATTAGTATCAGTTACTAATATACCAACATCAGTATCCGTTACTAATATACCAACATCTGTCACGCACTACTTAGGTTAAATTACACGCTGGAAATTTTGGATGCAAATGTTGAAACCGAAAAGTTACGCCTTTCCAATAGTTAAATGAAATAATGCTTTATGGCAGCATGATGCATTATTATTATCAGAAGATGCATGTTATAGTGCAGGACAATGGAGTAAAATGCTTTAGGTTATATGGTCTCAACACTCTCATGGGTGTCGACATTATATCTTCACTTCATCACTATCTATTTATGCTCTCTTTCTGCAAACCAACAAGTGTAGATACTGTACTGCTACGCCTAGTGGAACAATAATTTCGAGCATTTTTCGGTGTGGCCATTTTTCTCTGTGAAACACTACCCTCTAAATCTCTAATGCACTTGAATGATTATAAATGTATTTATCTTAATAATAAATACATAGGCGACAAGCTAATCTTGTGTGGCAATCAGTTGGAGAGTGAATCTGTTGATTCAAACATGATGATAAACAACTCGATATACAAACTTAATTACCTTCGAATTAATCAATAGATCGACGACCTTGATAATAGACTATGATTAAAGCTCAAACACTATTATTTGACACCTTTTGACCCTGTTTGCATAGCAATCACGGTGTAATAAAAGTAGTATTTTGATCCGTTCATAACTGATGCGAGTCATTCAAATCAAATCAAATCAGATCGGAATTGCTCAAATGACTATCTATGAATTATTTAGTCTATTATTATTGATATACTAATTTGTTGAAATTCAATTAAATTTTCAACGGATTTAGCTCAGATTACTCTTATGTCTTATCAAAAACATATTCTTACGCTTTTATTAGGAGTTAAATTCGTGACCTATTTTCATTACGCAACACCGTTACACACTTACAACTTACACCCCAATAACTAAGGCCCTGTTTGGTAGGACTTATTCTCAGATGAATTCATATCAGATCAGAATCATTCAGATCAGATCGGTTCAGTTCAGAATTGTTCAAATGACTATCTATGTATTTGGTCCATAATTGATACTAATTCGTTGAAATTCAATCAAATTTTCAACCAGATCAGATCAGTTCAGTTCAGAAGGATTCAGTCCTATCATACAGGGCCTAAATCATCGACCGTACCGTTTTGTCCGTTTAAGGTAATTCTGCGTAACATATATACTACCATCAATTATATGCATAATACCAATAAAAAAATCAAAGAAGGCCAGGATACGTACGTGCGTGTTAGGTTGGTTCATCAGAATTTACGACGTGTTGCAGACCAGAGAGTTGAAGTCTTCGTTCTGGACCAGAAATTAAAAGAATAAATAAAAGATTTAATTTGAGAATTATTTTCAAAATGAACAATTGGCGGTTTAGATTCTACAAGTTTTTACGCTTTCACACACTGATCATACGTACACCACAAGTCCACAATTGTAAACCCTTTTATTTAACCTCTTACGTATCTTTGAATGGCAAGGCGCACGCATATATATATTTCGTTGAACAAGTATTTAGTCCTTGCAAAAATATACTCCCACCACATAATTCATACTACGTCTAGCTACCTTGCTAGGATGCATCTATCACGATCAATGTATTAGTAGCATTACATACGTCTCCTTAAAATGAAACTTTTGCGTAAAATTGTTTGTAGAAAGATTCATTTCGTACTATAGTAAAATTATCTCGATAATATAAACTCTTTTACACCCATGTATATAAATTCCTCATTCATTCCTCAATAGTTTATACTCATGTATGTATAATAATGAATACATCCAAATGCATGAACTCGAGACTTTGTTCATTTCATAACAAGAGTACTTCCGAAAACACCCAAACGATAGGGATAGCAAAAGGTTGGCAATTTAGATGTTCTCCTCTTGATCGCGTTAGATGTTTGAGTTGTCGAATTTTGATTGATATAACAACGCTTTTCTTGTGAAAATTATGTTTCTTGATTATTACTCCCCACTTCAAGTAGCTTAGATTCCTAGGATAGATCATAGATATTAGATGGTTGAGTTTATCACGATAACATTAACATTATTGATGAGGGTCGCAAAGAAATAAACCGAATGTGTTAAAGTATAAGACCATTGTGAGTGCTCTAACCATCAGTCTAGACTTTTTGCTCAGTTGGTTATCTTACATGGTATCAGAGTCTCAGCGATCCTGAGGTCTGGACTCTGGAGTTCAAATCCTGATAGCCCCCTCCTTTGTTGTGTTGGATCCTTAATAAAAAAAGAGCTCAGTTTAAGTGTTATGTTTGTGGGCCAGTGAATTACTCACGCTTCATGCCCAAGTGGGCCTTTGCGCGTGAGGGGACGTGTTGAAATATAAGATCATTGTAGATGCTCTGACCATAAGTCTAGACTTTTGCCTTCTGAACAATTTTAAGGTTCTTGACAAGTACCGCAAAATTATGTATCATAATACCTTTCACTACAACCATATATTTTATCAATTTTATTGTAAATAATCAAAAAAAAAATGGTTGATTGCAATTTTTTAAATTTTTATGCTTACGTATACATGGTACAAACTATATCTATATAATTTGATAATTACATACTTTTAAAAAAATTAATTAATTTATTTAACAAATTATTTATTATGGTATTTCACGGGTATTTGTCGAGCACTGTGAGTTGTAGGGTTAAAGTGTGAATGATAATCTCAATTTTACAACAACTCTTGAAAAAGGTCACTAGAAATAAGGTACTAGAAATTAAGTAATTAAGTAATTAAGGCCACTAGAGTACTAGAAATTATGAGAACCCATTCTATCGATTACTTAATTACGTACGAATGGGTTCTCATAATTTCATCACGAGGTAACCACTCAAGTATTGTACTCAATCCATATATATACCTTGATTGATGGACACTCTACAAGTACATCGTAATTTAATCTTAGTCGTTTCTTAATTAGTCGCAAAAACGAAATTGATAGTAATGAATGAAAAACGAAATTGGTCTTGGTTCATATATGACCTATTATTGAACGCGCTCCGCTATAGTAAATATCTTTCGCTCCTATACATACATAATATATATTAATAGGAGTAGCACTCTTTTCTTAGTATAGGTATGTACCTCACATTTGTGATCGATTTGGTATAATTCTTTCAGTAAAATTTTCATTTACTATAGTAACCTCTCAATTTCATTTTGCTGTTTTCAGTGATTATATTAGATTATTGTGAAAATCAATATTAAATTTTTATGCGGCATTACATCCTAACAAACCGAGAGATCCTTTCGTATTGAAGGGAGTACTCATTTATAAGTGGTAATTTTAATCTTTGAATAAATTAGGTTATAAGATAATTGTTTATTTTCTTTGTTTTCCCCCTAAATTTAATTTGGTGCTTGCCTTGCCTTTTACGCCGAGTGTAAGGCCAAGTAATAAGTGAATAACGAGAGCCAATGTACAGCGAACGAACGAAGGAGGAGGTGAAGAGGTAGACATTGGACGGCTTTCATGATAGCTATATCTTGATTAGCAGTATTTTTTTTATCTCTAGCTTAACCAAAGTTTTGGCTTGATGGGTGACAAGGACAATCTTTTTCTTTTCCATCATCCAATCACTAGTAAAATTTTAAAATGAAAATGACAAATTTTTTAAATCAACATCAATTTACTATAGCTTATTGGATAAAGTTGTCTGATCGAATTAATCCAATTCTATTCATCCAAGTTACTATAGTAGAATCCATTCCCTTCAACTTAGTCCTAAATTGAAAAGAGTTTTAATTAAAAGGCCATTAATATGTAAGATTCGAAAAAACCGAGCTATCTAATTCAGTTGTATATCTTTCGACCTTGTTTGGTAAATCAACTCAATTGGCAAAGGTTTATCGAGAAATAATTATTTTAGTTAATTCGCTAAAAGAGAGAATGAGCCTTATACTTCTTTAACAACCTACTTGTCCTTACATCTAGTAGGGGTACATCTAGTTTGGTTGAATATTTGAACGGTTTTACACCCATAACTCTGACTAATTGTTTTGTCGTGTTGCCGATAATAATTTAAATTAATAATTCTCTAAAACTCGAATTTATGCAACCCTCCAACTTTTACTTCTCAATGTATACGACGTGGAAGGTGACTAGGTGAGTTATATAAGCCTATGAACTGGATTTTATGGTCTATTTATCATTTTAGATGAATTAAATGAGAGCCCATCAAAATTTGTTGGTAATATATAAGGCTCACCACTTGACACATTTTACAGCTTTGATGTTCAAAGATAACGAGAACGATATAAGTTGACACTACTTTAATTTAATTTGAGCATAAAAGCCTTTCGAAAACAAAAAATTGGGCATAAAATGGACCGTTGAATATATTCACAAAAAATCAAACTTGTCTATGGCTTTTTGTCCTCCATCCATATTGCTGACCTTTTTATCCTCCTCTTTTTACTTCTTTTTCGAAAAAAATAGTATGTGAAAATTGAGTTTAAGGCAATGTATAGTAGTAGTGGAATATTTGATTTGATACAAAGTATTTTTGTGGTTGGATTGTTGGTGATCACAATGAATGGAGACATGGAGTATGTCTTATATCTAGAGAGGTATATCCTAAATGCAACCATGGAAGCAATAATAATCTTTCGTGAAGTTATAGATAACTGTTTCTTTTTAACATTCATCGATATTCGAGATATTAAAGAATCGAAAAGTTTTAGATATTCTCCTTAAAGAATTAACATTGTGATGTTAAATAAGTCCTCCCCTATGCTATAACCCAAATCATAGATTGAATCTCTGAGAACCTTTTGACAAGTGTAATAAGATACATATTATTGGATAATGGAATAATGTAACATTCAAACTTTAAAAAGACGTGTTAACTCAAATATAGAAACGAAATTTCTTTGTGAGTCTAAAATTTAGAAAACATTTGTCAAATTGTACATCCTTGTGAAGTTTGACCGTTACCCCATACGTAAAATTAAAAATCTGGTGTACATGTTCTGAAATAAATGCACTAAACAATTTGAGTGAACCCTAACTTATTCGACAAATTTTTTTTTTGACTTGTCTGTTTTTTATTATAGCACATACGACATTGTCTTTGTAACATTTTTTTTTCAATCTTATTGGTCTCACTAGCTATTATTACTTTGCTCTCCTCAAATTATTACGTTTAGTTTGCATAGACGATGAAGAGAACATGAAACTCTTATAATTTTGTTGTCGCATTGGAATTATTATTTGACTTTCCTATTTGAAGAAGGTGCCAAAATCTTATTGCATTCCCTACAAATCCATGGTTGAAAATGGTAATCAATTTTTTTCTAGATTTTCTTCTTTGTCAATTTGCAACATTGCATGACATTATTAGCCCTGACAAATCATAATCTCAAATAGTAAGTCACAAAAGTTGAGACATATCTGCCCTAGTTGTAGCAAAGTCCTAAAATTGTAGCCCCTTAATTTGATCACTTTCTAATGCGACTACTCGACCATGCTTTCCTATCTTATTATCACTGTATATATATTTTTCTTCCACATCAGTCCACTCAACACAAGCATGATAAGATAGTACAATAGTTCTTCTTTACGAGTGGCGTAAGGTTAGCCTACTGGTTTGGAGAGCAACTCATGCGAGAGTTGGTTCTTCACATCCCTTCCCTCGATCTACAGCATTAGTTGCTCTCGTGTATGTACTGGAAAAAAAGCAACAATAATGTTTTTCTTTCAAATGCTACATATTACACCAACTTATATACTCGCTTCAGTTCGGACGAAATATAGCCGTGTTTAATCACAAAAACTATGGATTTACAATCTCGTGTTTATGTTATCCTATGCAAGCATGTCCCTAGGTTTACAAATTATCCACACGAACTGAAACACAAATTGCAGATAGAAAGTTTCAGAGTGGGTGAAAGCTTATAATCAGCCCTCCCAAACACTACAGCTCTTGAGATTCATACACTTCCGGCGATTCATACACTGCTTCTGGAGAATCATATTCTCGGCTTTGAGATTCATAACTGTTACCGTTTTCAGTTTCAGTGAACTGAAGCAAAAAATGGACACCATTCACCACATCATATAACATTAATCCTATCCTTCCTCCGACCCAACTACCCAACTGGCTTCCCATGAGGTAGCCAATCCTGCCTAGCCTCTGTTCCCCGAGGAACCCCACAGCGTAAGTGCCAAACAACGTACCACTGCCCCTGAGAAAACCCTCAGTTATCGTACCCCCAAAGTATATGGCTTCAAAAAAGTCCCATCCAGAAGATATTATAGGCCCTGTAATTCGCCTCACTTGTCTAGAGGCCAATTTTGCTGCCTTTTTTGCTTCTTTGGCAGCATGTTTAGATGCATCTTTAGCATTCAATCCCTGTGATACTGCATCGCTCAGTGTAGTCTCCATGGCCATGCTGCGTGCCATCTCGACATGAGCAGATTGAAGACTGTTGACGTAGAGCTTCACGCCCTCCTTCATCGAGCATGCTAGAGTTCCCGTGCTCATATCGAAGCAGTTTAGAAAAGTGAATTGCCCACTCTTCGATGACGCTTCCTCCCCTACCAGATGCCTGCATTTTTCAGCTGCAGAGAGCAACATAAAGATAAAGTTTAGTGCCAACGGGTCTTTTGAAGAAGTCAGTGCTTAAAAATTGTACCACAGCTGCTTACTTCACAGGTTCACATATCTTTCTTCAACCATGCTAGTTGGACATACTTAGCATTTACTACTCACACAAGCATTGAACGACTAATTCTCCTATTATGAATGAGTCAATCCAAGTTTGTTGTCATTTTCATCCTCTTTATTCTCAAATAGATGATTCTGTTCATACTTCAGCTTCCTTTTGATCCTTTTCCCATGGACAACCTCGACCCTTCCTCTCAACCCTCATTTCCACTCCAGAACTTAACAAATATCTAGTGCTGCGCAACATAAAATAAGCAGTTCCAAAGGCTGACTATGGGTCTATGGCTACTGATATTGCACATTTCCACTCAATCGCTCTCCCTTAAGAGGATCAAATTGTAAATGGTATGGTAAAAATTGTGATGTCTTTTGGCTACAAGCCTACACAGCTCAACTAGCAACGCTCCTAATGACTTAACAACAGCTTTAGTACCAACTACCAAGGCAACATTTAGTAACTGCGCTCTATCACAACAACAACAACAACAACAACAACAACAACAACATCTTTACCCCAGTGCCTTAAAGGCTCGCGCCATAAGGCGGGGTAAGGGGTGGTCGGATGCACGCAAGCCTTCCCCCTATTGAAACATAGAAAGACTGTGCACGGATGACCTAAAATGAAAATTGCTTCGAGAATCGCATTGACTGACTACTACTTCACAAAATAAGAAGCCCAACAGTTTTATGAGCCATTTTGCTTTATTCCTAGACACACTAAAAAAAACACTTCATCAAGGACCTCGGCCATGGCACTTCTATGGAACCGTTACTGCCCCTGGTCTTCCTAGACCATCTTCTTAGGCAATAAATAAACATGAGTACCAGTTCAACAGTAGAATACTAGAATGAGTGAAGATGTGTAGATTTCAGGTTTTCAAGTTGAATTTCTATTGAAAAACTTAAAAGTTCACCATATCCCACCAGGTCTTATCCAAACTTGTTATCTATCTACCACCTCTCTTGCTACTCTTTATACGGCTGTACCCCCATTGTCCGCAATTCCCCTCAACTCTCTTTTTCTCAGACTCAGTTTCATGCTCTTCAGATACAAATCACAATTAACTTTATACCTTGCTGGCTTCTCACTCCCCAAAAAAAAGAAAAACAAAAAAAGAAAACACGTTACAAGCAATAATCACTCATGGCATTAAACTGCCCGCGTGACAAAATAACATTATAACAATAAACTGAAATATCGTATCGCAGCCACTTGGAATAAAGTCAACCGTGTAAAGTAAAGTAACCATCACAAGAATGATCACGATAGTAGTGTATTAAGTGCCTTGTTAGTCTGCAAATAGGCACAATCCCAGTGAAAATACTTCGTTCAGACACCTTTGAGATGCATGAGAGGAAGGCACAAGCCTTCGAGGTATGGATTTCTGGCAGGTTTATAAAGAAGCATAAAAGCTAGTAGATGTGAATGAGGTAAAACCCATGTCTGCGGTAGAATCTCTTGATTTAGGCAGGTGGCATCTAAACACTGTGGTTGGGGCTCTAACACCATCCCAAAATCTCAACATGTACAACCACCATCTAGACTATTAGACTAGGAAAAAGCTCACTTTACATACAAGACAACATTACTCTCTGAACATTCTATTCTCTTTCTCTATCTATTTAGATATTTGGACACTCCACGAAAGTCGAATACCTCATTTTACGGAAAAAAAAAAGCTAGAAGATCATGCACTCTCATTAAACAAAGTTCGCCTCCCCAATTACAAGTCCCCTCCCGCCATCACCCCACCAATCCGTATCAACTACACTCCCTATTTACTCTTTGAACTACAAGTATGTTACACTGACCGTCATTCTTTGCTTCATTTCCCGTCTCCACCAGGACGAATTTGCATACAACTCTAACCAATCAATCATTAAACAATTAACAAAATCTTAACAATCCCACCATCCACCGCTTCTGTTATAATTACCAGAACCAGCAACAATCCTAACTTAAGTCACCTAATTATATTTCCACCGGTTTCAAAAGATCAACAGGTATTCCGACAGACCAACTATGAGCCCACTCCCATGCGCCTCTCAAGTCCTACCAAATGTTCAACTAAAACAGCCTAAAATCTACAATCTCAATACAATGATCAACATTCACACATATATATTTCCACAATTCCACCAGTTCACAAAATGAGCTGGTTTTCAGCACGCCCGACTATAAGCCCACCGCCTACGCGCTTCTCAAGTCTTACCAATTGATTCATTAACTACAATGGCGTAAAATCTACAATCTCAGAACAATGATCATCATACATACGGACATACCTGCCCACAATATTCATGTAACACAAACACCCACAATCTCAAAATAACTCAATTTTCAGCATATCCACCTCTTACTAATTTAAGATTGGCATCAAACATTGAAACAATGACAATAATGATTTCGGGTCAGCTAACATGAATCGTCATCTAAAACAGCCATAGTCAACATTTCTAAGGAAACATAATTCAACAAAAAAAAAAAACTGCAGAAAAAAACAGAATGTAAAATTACCAGTGATGCTGAGAACAATGATTCCAACAATAAAACCCAGAATCTGAAATCTCCTCTTCTGTAAGCTTAAATCCATGGCTCAACACCCCCCTTTTTTGATCTTATTATTAATTATCTCAATGACCCATCAATCAAAATCAAACCTTTTTGCCTCACCTTAAATCTTTGATCAAATTTAATTGTAATTAGAAATTTTGTACACTGTATAATACGAGTATATACCAATAAGAAAGAGAATCAAAGATAACGTATGGGGAGGGAGCAAAGGAAGAAGGCGATCTTCAGTGATGTTGCTTCTTAGAGAAGCGACGGTCAGAGAGAGTGTATGGCTGCAAAATTCTATCTTTTTTTTTTTGTTTTCTTCTTCCTTTTCCTTTGATTTTTTTTTTTCTTCTCTGGGTTTATTTTGGATGGAGAAGAAAGAAGAGATTATGGGTTTGACCGTAGATTAGTCATTGGTGTTTTTGCCTTGCGAAAAATGTTGACCAGCGCCCATATGACATCTTACTTAGATCCCGGACATCCGATGAAAACTATATTACTCGAGTGTGGGTCGACAGGGACGCTTCGGATGTACGAGTACTCGGTATGGTGGCAACGAATTTCATAGTCGGGGTCACCTAATTTACATATCTCGATGTTTTACCACGAAGAAAGAAAAAAAAAAAGAGGCCGATTTGTATACTGAAAAACAAACATTTTCCCAAAGGTGCACAGCATAGGTGATTGATAAGCCTGGTAATAGTCTCTGGTAGGACATTGTAGCAGAAGTTTTACAAGGCTTGTCATAGGCACCCTGACAGGAAAATCATTCCACATATGTAGAGAGTTTCGGATTACTAGGCACGCAATTATATCAAAGGACATTTCGATCAAACTTGGCATAGGACATGGGCTACTTTGAGAGAAAGTGAGAAACCATACTGGCAGTATGCCAGTGCCAGTGGTTCGATCAGCCTTCAGACAGTAGTCAATCCCAAGACACCGCTCTTGTGGACAGCAGCATTAGCTCAGAAATCATCTTCAATGCTGAGAAGTGCAGTCTAACAGAGTAGCAGCGCGTGCAAAAACTGCCATTCTGATTAAAGCCAGGAAAGTCTGCCAAGCCATAGATTACCTTGAGATCCTCCTCTTTCACAATGCTGGGAATCCCCTCGATCAACCTGATGTAGCCAGCAACTATTCGAGAATTACTGAAATATACATACATTAACAAAACCTGTCCGCTCATCAAAAACAGTAGACAGAATACTGAATCTTCTTTCACTTTTTGGTGGCAATACTTGCATCATCTCAAGGCAACTCCCAACAACATTTTCACTGCCATTTGAGCCCTCTTTCACCCCTCACTGCCTAACTCGGTTGAATATACTGTTAATTAGGCGTGTAGCCGTCGGAGAAAAGGCAGCAACTGCCATCAACCTCAGCATAGATTATGTTTAGAATTCACTAGGGAACATGGTGCTGCCACTAGTGCTATCTGAATAATGCTTGTTTCAGGAATTTGATGCCAATATTATGACACAGAGGACTGACTATAAAGATGGCCATCAATATCAGGAACAAATCCCTTTTCCATCATTTCTTCCTTAATTATATCGTAGGTGATCCGGTTAGGGACTAAACCCTTTTCTAACATTTCATTGAGAAGCGTGTTTGCTTCTTCAAGCTTACCTTGACTACAGAAACCCTTTATTAACACATTGTACGTAACAACATTTGCTCGCCAACCTTCCTTTTCCATTCTCTTTCTCATATTCATGGCAGCCCTAAGCTTTTTTTCACGACAATAGCCCTCAATTATGGTATTGTAGGTCACGCAGGTTGGCCTCAAACCCATCTCGAACATTTCATCCAATAGGCTGGCTGCTTTTCTTGTATCACCGTTCTGACAAATAGCAGCTACCCGTACATTATATGTCACAGTATCAGCTCTAACCCCAATATCCTTCATTTTGTTCAAGTGATTATTGGCTGCTTCAAAATCACCATTTCTATAGAAGCCACCAATCAAGCAATTATAAGTTGAAACATCGGGAGAGATGTTCCAGTCTGCCATTAAATTTTGTAAAGCAACAGCTTCATCCATCATACCTGCCTTGCAATACGCATCAATCAAAGTATTGAAAGTAATGACACTAGGACACAAACCATTTTTATCTATATCATCCAGAATCTTTCTAGCTTCTTTAACCATTCCCTGTTTAGAATAACCATTGAGAAGGATGTTATATGTCAAAACGTTAGGCGTCAAACCTACCTGTACCATGTCATCTCGCAAACTTAGAGCTTCGTCCATTTTCCCATCATTACAAAACCCCTTAATCAGTGCATTATATGTGGCAACCCTAGGTTTCAGTCCTTGATTCTGCATGTCCTTGAAAACTTTCATAGCAGCCAGCAAGTTTTTATCCCCACAGAACCCATCTATGAGGGTGGTGTAGGTGATTTCATTTGGCGTTATGTTCATAGCGATCATCTCTTTCAACAGATCATCAGCTTTATACATCTTACCAACCTTAGCCTTCTTGCAATACCCATCAATGAGAGTATTATAGGTAACCACAGACGGTGATAAACCCCAAACTTTGATATCCTCCAATGAATCACCAGCCTTCTGCAATTGACCAGATTTACAAAACCCATTGATTGCAATATTAAACGTCTTAAGATCAGGCCGAACTCTTCTCCTAATCATTCCCCTAAACACATCCTCCATAACTTTCACCTTCTCTCCATCAACCAAAGCATTTAACAGCGGATTACACGAGAACACCGACAAACTAAACCCATAATCCCAAGCTCGCCTCACAGTCTCAACAGCCAAATCCACCTTCAAATTCGTCACGTAAGTTTGAACCAATATATCAACAAGCATCGAATTAGCTTGAAACGATTCACCATACGACGAAATGGCATGAAAAAACTCCGAAATCGAGTACTTCCCACTAATTACAAACCCATTAAACAACCTCCTAATCTCCCCATACGATCTCTTACTACCTAGCAAATGAAACAGCTTGACATACACATGAATGTCACAAATTCCAAACTCTCTCTCCAACCACTTAAAGTACGAGATAATGACACGTGGGTCAGCTTCAGAATCAAGCAACTGTTTAAGAATTTCATTAGGGTTTATCTCATCTTTCAAAATACCCTTGATTTCTCTCCAATGTTGCTTAGAAATTAACTCACAAATGGCTAAAATTGAGTATGATTTTTCTGGGTTTGGTTCAATTTGAGCTGAATTTGAAGTGCTGAACAATTTTTTGGGTAAAACAACAACAAATTTGCTAAGAAATGCAATTGAATGACATGGGATTCTTTTTCTATGTAATTGAAATGTTGTTGAATTTCTGAGAACATTCATCTGAAATTGCGATGAAATTGAATTGCAGTAATTCAAAGCGTAATTGTGAAGATACAGAAATATTACCGGAGTGCTGGAGGGCTGGGGAGAAGCGGTGACTAACTCGCCGGCGACGGAGTTTGTGATGTGGAGTTGGTCGTTGTGGCGGTTGGGGGGTCTTTTAGAGTCATATTACACAATTACTCTTTTGCCCTTTAGTGAATCTGCTGTGTTCTTTACTTCACAAGAACATGAAAAATCAAAGAGAGCAAAACTTACAATTTGTATGAAAGATTTTGTTTGTAACAATTCTTGTTTGTTGGCCTTCAAAACAATACAATACAATTCTATTTGTTTGTGTAGCTTGTATGGGAATATGGGATAATGTCTCTCTTTCTCTCTTATTTTGTTCCTGTGAATTGTTAACGTTTTGACTTTCACATATGTCGAGGTTATAGTTGACCATCAATAACTCACAGTATAACACTATAACGTGTACAAGGCTAGCTATGTCTAGTATATTATATGTACTAGGACTATAATGTATGACATGGTCTACATGTGCTAGCATCTATTCCATGAATTATACTTTCAATATACCGAGCTTACACTACTTACAGTTATACTATATTTATTGACGAACTAGATCAACTCTTATACATTAAAACTACTCGTATTTTTTTTATAATCACATATTGCTCCATAGATATATTAATTAGTATGTACTAAAAAGGACGATATCCATTTTCCATTTAATTATCAAAAACAAATAAAAATTTGACCAAGGTTATGTTAGTGAGTGGTCACACAACCCACAAGTCACAACCTTCCCTACTATATCCACCAAAATGAAGAAAAAAAATGACAAGGACAAATTCGTGTCTTTGTAAAACAACATTAACAACAAGGACAATAATGGAAATTTACTGAGAAAAAGTAGAGCCTTCCACAAGCCAAAGGGTTTATGCAGGGCTTTGAATTTCAACACAAGTCATCTCTCTCTCTCTCCTCCGCTTCCTCTATTCCACAATGTTCTCATGACATTTGCGCCACCACCTCCACCGCCACAACCTCCGCCGCGATTTCCTGAATTCAATTATCAATCTCAAAACCTAATTTTTACAAACTTGTAGTACAATTCATCAATTAATTAATCACATCATTATCGAGTTTTAATTTAATTAATCGCATAATCGCCCAAATGTTGAAGCAATTATGCCGAGTCGCGGCGTCACAATCGCCGCTCACTCCCACGCTAACTCGTCCGATTCCTGGCTCGCCGGCTCCGTTGCGCCGAGTCATCAACTCGCTCCGGGGTTTTAATCGGTGTTACAACCCTAATTTATATCGTCGCGCCTTCTTCTGCTCCTCTTCCGACGCCGTTGAAGACGCCGATAAGGTCGCCACCGCCGTCGAGGCGGACGCCGCCGAGGATGACGCCAAGAATGCTATCCTCCCCACCGTGTTCCGCCCCGACGAGTGTTTCAAGGTTCGGAAACTTCATTGTCACGCTCTCTCTTTTTTTTCTCGTCATTGTTGATTGACGCGCTACCTTGTGATTGCAGGTTGTAGCGCTACCGCTTACGCATAGACCGTTGTTTCCTGGATTCTATATGCCAATCTATGTCAAGGTATGGATTAATTGCGTGCATTGTTATATATGCTTTCACTTAGAAGATACCTTTGTGCGAAAATTCGGGTAAATAGTGCTTATGGATTGCGCAATGTTGTGAATTTTTATGGTTTTGGGAAGAGTTTTGATGTTTTAAACTGCTAATTGATCAGCTCTGCATTGTGAATTTCCATGGTTTTGCGAGGACGTTTGATGTATTAATCGATCACCTGTGTAATTATGTCTTGTAGTCGCGCCCTCTTATGTGGTAGGACTTGCTTGTTTAATGTCTACTTACAAGGTTACACCTTTTGTTGTTTATCCCAAAATATTAGGCCATATTGTGAACTGGAGCTAAATGAGGTCGACCATTTGCGATGTCAATTGGGCTTATTGTGAACGTTGGTTGGTGGTATTTGCGATACAGTTATGAGGGGATTAGTGATCGCTTGTATTTTGGTGATATATTGTGCTTTAGTTGAGTAAACCTTTGATGTGGAAACCTTCCGCACAAGTTTTGGATGTGCAACAGTTAGCAGAACATGTCTAGTTACACCTTTTGTGGTTCGTCCCAAAAACGTAGGCCACGTTCATCTTTGAATCAAATATGATGCCTTGGAAGTAATATGTGAACTCCGCTAAAGGAGGTTCACCATTTGCAATTTTGGCGAAATGGGCTTATTGAGAGCGTAAGTTGGTAGCTTTGCCATACTATTATGAGGGGATTAGTCGATGCTGGCATTCTTGTAATTTATGGTGGTTTAGTAAAGTGAAACTTTGGTGTGCAGCCGTTCCACACTATTTTTATTATGCGCAAGTGCAACACTCAACAGTAAACCAAAATATGTCATGAATAGGTCAAAACTTGTCTCCGAGTTTTTAGGCTATTGGTGACAAGAAAATTAAATAATATTACTATTGTTGGTTTTGACTTCAACTGCAAATTTGTCCTATTTCGTGCAATGGCTGTACCCAAAACTTCCTCATTTGTAAATAGGTAGACTTCTTTTCCTATTGTCCCCTGTCATTCTAGTTGTTGTGTTTCTCCGACCTCCTCCATCCACAAGCTAATTGACTTGAAGAGCCGACTTAGAATGGCACTTTCATATATTCATGTAATTATGTGTGCGTATGGACTTTTAGTCTCTTCTACAAGTATACTTTGGAGGTTATTCACGTGTAATATCTTTGCCTTTAGGACCCCAAATTGCTAGCAGCTCTGGTAGAAAGTCAAAGGAGGCAAGCCCCATATGCTGGTGCCTTTCTCGTTAAAGATGAGCCTGATGCTGAACCTGAGAAGAATATTTATGATTATAAAGGAAAAGAATTGTTAGACCGCTTGCACGAAGTCGGTACACTGGCACAGGTACCTTTTTCATTGGACCATTTTCACTCTCTTGCTAAGCAAATTTTTTTTTTTTAAATTATTCATCTGTGGTTGTTCCTTTTTAGATTTCGGCTATCCAAGGTGAACAAGTTATTCTTGTTGGTTGTCGCAGACTCAGAATAACAGAGATGGTAAGTTTTTCAAACACCCGAAGTTGCTTAAGAAAATGATACGATTCATATTAAGCGTGTATTGGAGACTTTGCCACAAAGCTGATTTTTGAATGCTTCTAGTTTATGGCGATAATTTATGTCATATGTTCATCCACAGTTTTACTTCTTTGCCCCTTATCTTTTTTATATTTTTTTTTTCCGGCAAGACCTTAAAATTTATGTGACTTTGTTTGTGGCAGGTGGAAGAAGATCCTCTTACTGTTAAAGTTGATCATCTGAAGGCAAGATATATAGTCTTTTTGAATGGACTTTGACTTGCTCGAAGTGATTTGCAGCTAATTAAATCATTTATTCTAATGTAGGATCTACCTTACGACAAGGAGGATGATGTCATAAAAGCAACATCGTTTGAGGTTATATCAACGGTGAGAGATGTCTTGCATAAAAGCTCTCTCTGGAGAGATCACGTGCAAACATATACCAAGGTAAGAAATATTATTTGAGCTATTGATGTGCTTTATAAGTCTTGTCTTACTGTAGTTATCTCTGTGAACAATTGAACATCAGGTAGCCCATATACTTGACATTTCCCATTCATGATGCAATCATGGTCACACTACCTAATCTCTGTTACCTTTCAGCATCTTGGTGAATTTAATTATCCAAGATTGGCAGATTTTGGAGCTGCTATTTCTGGGGCAAACAGGGTACAAGGTCAGCAAGTGCTTGAAGAGCTTGATGTAAGCTTTTTTATTTAAGAATCATGCGGTCTCATATGTTTAGGAGTGTTCTGTCACATTTTTTTTTACAGGCAGCTCATATCTTATATTGTGTATTTCAGGTGCTCAAGCGTTTGCAACTTTCCCTGGAATTAGTGAAGAAAGAAATGGAAATTAGTAAGATTCAGGTATTTGCATCAGATGCTTCTGTAGTACTACATTCTCGAAGTTGAGATACTTCGTTGAGTCTTTCTTATACCCTACCTTTTGTAAAGGAAACCATAGCGAAAGCTATTGAAGAGAAAATTAGCGGTGAACAACGCCGTTATCTGCTGAATGAGCAACTCAAGGCCATTAAGAAGGTATTGTAATTTAGTACCTTGTTCTCTTACAGTTGTTCGCTTTTCTTATTATGTTCTGTATATGTGGCAGAGTACTGTGATTGCCACCATGCAGCCTAATTTATTTAATTCTTTATAGGAGTTGGGACTTGAAACAGATGACAAAACTGCACTTACAGGTTGGTTCTACTTTTTTGGTTTTTTTTTTTTTCCTGATATTCTTGTGTTGGATCATGATTTGAAGTTATGTAGTATATCTGTGTCAAGATCCTACATGATCCATTAGATATTTTGATACATATGTACTGGTGGTGTTTATTGGCTATCTACTGTACATAATTTTCTGACATGTCTATGATCTCATCACAAATACAACGAAAAATCACAACCAACCTTTTAAATATGTTCATTGCGAATAATTACAAATTTGTTTGAAAAATCTACCTTTCGAAAATATTTGTGTTGTAAATTATGGCCTTTTTTTTTAAATACGAGTACTAATTTCAACCTACATGAATCCGTCTCCGTGCTTAATCTTTAGTTTACTATATAGAATCGTCATATGACCTTCAGTCATCCCCAAATATAGTGAATTATGAGTTAATCTAGAACACAAAGTTCAAGGGAGTTCTCATGGCTAAATATCTGAAAAGCTGGTTCTCATATTGGCACGAAAAATTATAAGTGGATGTTTGCGCAATTTCCCAAATAAAAAGATTTATACAGCCTTCATGTAGTTCGAAATCTATACTCTATACATTAGCCTCATGTTTGAGATCATTTATCCTCAGAAATCTTCTTTTCATCCAGGGAAGTTCAGGGAAAGGATTGAACCAAACAAAGACAAAATCCCAGAGCATGTATTACAAGTTATAGAGGAAGAACTTACAAAGCTTCAGCTGTTGGAGGCAAGCTCGAGCGAATTTAATGTTACTCGCAACTATCTTGACTGGCTGACAGCATTGCCTTGGGGAAATTACAGGTTGGTTTGGGGTACCTGATGACTTGAGCTTTCAAACTATTTTTTCACTCTTGAAGATTTTTGTTGAATGTACTTTATTATTTGTCATTTCTTCAAATTGTGTATAAATGGAACATTATTTGATGTGGGATCGATGATTTGTTGAAAACTTTGTATCGATGCAGTGATGAAAACTTTGATGTTATGCGTGCACAAGAAATACTCAATGAGGACCATTATGGCTTGAGTGATGTCAAGGAGAGGATATTGGAATTTATTGCAGTTGGAAAGCTTCGAGGAACAGCACAAGGTTGACCCCACATCTGTTTATTTTCTGTTTGTTGTCTTAATGTTACTGGAAAATCGGTTGACCTCTCTGGAAATCATTGGGGTTTTTATTGTTTTGTGCTCGTATCCTGATTGCTTTGTTTCTCTGGAAATCATTGGGGTTTTTATTGTTTTGCGTTCGTATCCTGATTGCTTTGTTTCTTGCCAGGAAAAATTGTCTGCTTGTCTGGTCCTCCTGGTGTGGGGAAAACTAGCATTGGCCGTTCCATAGCTCGTGCCTTGAACCGCAAATTCTACCGATTTTCAGTCGGAGGATTGTCTGATGTTGCTGAAATTAAGGTGCAGCAATCTCCTTGCTGTTTTGAGTTTACTTTTTAAATTTCTGAGAAATGACTTGATGACACTATTTGCTTGAATGCAGGGTCATCGTCGTACTTATATTGGAGCTATGCCTGGAAAGTTGGTTCAGTGTTTGAAAAGTGTGGGCACAGCTAACCCTCTTGTTTTAATTGATGAAATTGACAAGGTATGTACTATAGTTTTACATATGACCTGACTTGCCTTATTCAATCATACTTTTCTTTTGGGGTTTGTTCTGAGTTTCATACAAGTTTTTATACCATGGGCTGAATGAAATTTGGCTGGTTTAAATTTACCTGCATGTTGCTTTGTTCTAAATCTATTTTGGGATGCATTTTGAATATCCTTGTCCATTGTGTTTGTGCTATCTCAAAAGTATTATACCCCTGCTGTTTGTTAAAATTTGCATTCCAGAAAACTAGTTCATAAATGCTGATAATTTACGTTCAACGTTATATTGGTTGATGTTCACAGTTAAAGCTTTTAGCTACTTAATGGTCTCAATTATGTAGTTTTAGAAAGGAAGGAATGTTTCATCATTGAAATGTAGAATGGAATGTATACAAGTCCTTGCATTTGATTGGCTCTGGCTTTAGTTTATGTATCCCTAGACATAGCTTGTAAATTTTGTCATATAGCTCTTGTGTATATAGGTTAAGACTTCATCTGAGTTGAGAGTGACCAGCTTATTGTTATATGATAAGTATTGATAATCTGGAATGGAGCATCCCAAAAGATGGTGTCCTTGCTATGACTTATTATAGATATTCCTTTATTTGTGTCGTCACTATATTTACTAGGACGAATTTCTATAATTGAGTGCTGCATGTAAGACTTTCTGTTACATTCGTTCTTTGCAGCTGGGAAGGGGACATGCTGGCGATCCTGCTAGTGCTATGTTAGAGCTTCTTGACCCTGAACAGAATGCTAATTTTCTAGATCACTATCTTGATGTCCCTATTGATCTGTCAAAGGTTAGTCAATTTTTCTTCTCTCTTTTTCTATATCAAGGATGTACCTGTTTTTTATCCATCACTGACCACCCTTGCAATATGGTTCCTTTTTGGTGGGAGGAAAAGGTGGGGGGCGGGGTTGTGGTCTTTCATGTTAAGAGGTTCAGTAGCTTGAGTCTTGACCTTTAGTGTTTGGTTTATTTTTTATTTGGAAACATCTTGTGCTATAATTGGGAAGTCTGGAAACTTTTAGCAGTTATTTGTAAAAACACTGAAATTTTCACCTCAAATACACCTACGGCAGCTGAGAAGTTTTGAAAGTCGTTTACTGCTTGTTCCTGTATTGGGATTCTTTAGGAACCCTGATATATGTGTGTGTAGACATTTTAATGATTTACATAACTGCTACAGCTCTCTGATTAAGGTAGATGCAGATGTCTCTCTACGATAAATAATATAGTTGGCCAATCCTTGTTCCTTTACTCCAAAGTTGCTTTATGATCTTAAGTGTCATTCTTCAGTCTAATGATAGGGCCCCACCAGATTTTGTCTTAATTTTCACACTTTCATATCCTCTATTAAACTATAGCTTCCTTTTGAAACTTCTGCAGGTTTTATTTGTTTGCACAGCTAATGTGCTTGACACAATCCCGGGCCCTCTCTTGGACCGTATGGAAGTGATTTCCATTGCAGGCTATATTACTGATGAGAAAATGCACATTGCCCGTGACTATCTGGAAAAGACAACCCGTGAAACATGTGGTATCAAGGCTGAGCAGGTGGTTAATTTTGTTTTTCAATAGTAAGCTTTCCCGTTTCCATCTCCAATGGAGCCATAGACTAATTATTCTTTGGTTTTTGGGATATAATGGAATAAAGAAAAATGGCTCATAAAACTGTCTGTGCTTCTTATTCTGTGAAGTAGGTGTCAGTCAGTGCGATTCTTGAAGCAATTTTCATTTTGGGTCATCTGTGCGCAGCCTCTCTATGTTTCAATAGGGGTAAGGCTTGCGTGCATCCGACCCCCCCTTACCCCGCCTTATGGCGGGAGCCTTTAAGGCACTGGGGGTAAAGATGTCGTAATAGTAAGAATTCCATTAATAGAAAGAAAGAAGCGGTTGAGAACAAGGAGTTCTTATTGCTAAAAGAAAAAATAGATACCAAAGCGCCATTTCTGCTAGGCAAGTGAAAAGCTAATGAATATCTGAATGAGACATGATTTATCTGCACCTTATCTAGGATGGTTGTGGGATTTTGTCTGATTAATTTTCTTCAATCATTCAGTGATGCACCTTTCCTTACTGAGACCTTTGTTTCAGGTTGACTTGACAGACGCAGCGTTACTTGCTTTAATTGAAAGTTATTGCAGGGAAGCTGGGGTGCGGAATCTCCAGAAACAAATTGAAAAGATTTACCGTAAGGTGATGACTTAGTTGAGGTCGTTTTTGTTAAGAGCTTGCTGTGTTGAAAATGTCACAAATGGAGAGTCACACATTGTGTTTATATACCCATAACACTGAAATTTTTTATTTCAGATTGCTCTGCATCTTGTGCGGCAAGGTGCTGGAAAAGAGACTGTATTGCCTCTTTTGGAGTCAACCGAGCGTAAAACTGATTGTATTGTTGACTCGAGTGGAACTTTGGTTGGGGTGGATAACCAAAATAAACCTGATACAGAGTCTACACATCAAGAGCAGTCTGATTCGACCAGCTCAGATGAGGAAACTATTAAGATAGACGATGGGCAAGAGCAACTCCAAACTGACGATGCTAGTCCTGATGGGTCACTGGTATGCTTCAATTTTCAATCGTGTGAAAATCTTTGGAACTGTAGTGTTTGTCCCAAGATAGCTGTTTATGTGTGGGGGTGTTGGTGTGGAATCTGTTTGTTTTCGGTGGAGGTGGATGCATATGCATCTGTCTGTGTTTATTCATAGTATTTCTCTGCTGGCATCCTCAAAGACTTCCTGGCTTCCTCACTCTATCTAATGCTTGCGAAGTCTTTTCTTCTGGTCACGTTTTTTCATCGTTTCCTCTGAAAAGGTGTGTCGTCAGTGTATGATAGGCTGATTAAAAACATGAAAGCACCTGCATCGTCAGTTTCGTCATTAACAATTCAAAGCACCTGCACCAGCTGTGTGTTAATGTGTTGAATATGTTGTAACTTCTTTTTTCCCCCCTATTGTGGTAGGATAAATCTGAAGTCGATAAAGCTCAGGAGGAAGCCAAGGTCATTGAGAAAGTTCTGGTGGATCCATCAAACCTTCATGATTATGTTGGGAAGCCTGTTTTCCTGGCAGAGCGTATATATGATCGGACCCCTGCTGGTGTAGTGATGGGTCTAGCTTGGACTGCAATGGGAGGATCAACTCTCTACATAGAGACAACCCAGATTGAAGAAGGAGAAGGAAAAGGGGGCCTTAATCTAACTGGACAACTTGGGGACGTGATGAAGGAAAGTGCACAAATTGCCCTCACAGTCTCGCGAGCATTACTGCTTAATAAGGACCCAGAGAACAACTTCTTTGCTAATACCAAGGTTCACCTCCATGTTCCAGCTGGGGCCACGCCGAAGGATGGGCCTAGTGCTGGTTGCACAATGATTACCTCTTTGTTATCTCTTGCCCTTAAGAAACCTGTCAAGAAGGACTTGGCGATGACTGGTGAGGTGACCCTTACAGGGAAGATACTTCCAATTGGTGGGGTAAGCTACTGATTTCTTTTTATGCTTGTTTGAGTTGTTTCCATTTGTCTTCCTTTTTGGCTCTATTTGGGTGGGGAAAATGTTAGGAGTGGAAAATTAATTTATGTTAGAAAAAGAAAAGAATCGAGGACAAAGAAAAGGATGAGAGGAGGAAAAAAGGGAAGAAAGGACCAGGAATGTAAATGGAGGGTGAAATTTATATTCTTTTTTTTTTTTTTGTCTTGTGAGCTCTAAGTTTTCCCTCCCCATTTCCCCATCCTACTTTGTTATCTAAACAAATTCAGCCTGAAGTGTGGAAAATAATTTTCCCTAGAACCAAATGTTTTCCGTCATCTTCGGCCTGTTGTCTATCCTCCATGAGACGTAGTGTGTGTTCATACAGTGAGATATTAGCGTTGTTTCTCTTCTTTTTATAGCTATGCAATAGTAAAGTACATTTGGGCGTGTGTAGTGTAACAATTGTTTGCTTGAATCTACATCTTGTATCTGAAAGGCACCCGTCATCTTTGAGATCGTTTGTCTATGTTTAGTTTGAATGGGGCATTTTACGGATGAAGATGCGTTTAATCATTGACTTTTCCCTATTCTGGGTTACTCGTGGTCTATGTTACTCCGACTCTTCATTTGACCGTACGTACCCGTGTCGGAACTCGACACTCGGACATGGGTATGACAGTTGGATCCTTCATTTTAGGCCAAAAACAAGCGGTTTTTTCATAAAATAGACGAGTCCAACACTCGGATCCGTACCCGTGTCCGACACCCGTACCCGAGTCTGAGCAACATAGCTCGTGGTTGTCTCCTTTATCCTGTTCACCTTTTATCCAAAATGTTGAGTCATTTACTCATTTTTTTGTTTGAACCAGGTGAAAGAGAAGACTATTGCAGCTAAGCGGAGTGGTGTGAAGACTGTTATCTTCCCCGCTGCCAACCGAAGGGACTTCGACGAGCTGGCAGAAAATGTCAAGGAAGGCCTGGATGTCCATTTTGTGGATGACTATAGTGAAATATACAATATTGCATTTAGTGAGGACAAGGTTGCGGAATGAAAACATCGTTCTGACATTGTCCATACATAACTGAGATAATTGCTCCTGCCCGATACATAAGCTGCTCTCCTGAAGTCTTTTTCTTAAGATGGGTATGGGGCCTTGAGATTAAAGGAATGGGTTGGAGGAAAGTGGGAAAGAATGAAGGCGGGAGAAGAGGGGGTTGGGAGACAAATTTTCATATCGAGGCACGATCCTGTCTTTTAGTCTGTTGAGGTACTGCATTTTCGACAAAACTTGTCACCATTCCATTTGTAGTCACTGTTTTTGCTTGTTTGGATAGGGGGAATTCGGAAGGGAACGGAGGGGAGGGAGATGAAGGGTAGTAGATTCCCGTGATTGGACCAAGGGTTTGGGGGAGGGAAAGGGAGGGAATCTATCCCTTGAATAAACCCGATCTCTCTATTGTTGGAAGAATTTGTGCGAAAGTGGAACATTATGCTTTCATTCCCCTCTCTTCCATATGAGCATCCTCATGGCTGATGCCATATTTGGGTGTCCAAACAGTGAGTAACTGTGTAATTCATATTGGAAGGAAATAGAAAAGTTTCAAATAATTCGATGAGCGCAATTGTTTTTCGGAGCTGAATAGAGATTGTATACATGTTTGATTGATTGGTTCACGAGTCTTTGGGCTGTTTGTATAGAAGCCACTTTGAATATATGAACAGCTTTCAGTTTCTTGGTTTGATTCAACCTGTTCGGCTGTTCTTTGTACAAGCTTGTTTGTACTATTAGCCGTTTTTCTGTCATTGCTGTGTGCTCTGCCTATCTACCGATGAAGAACCTGTTTGCAAGGTTTTGTTAACAGATCTTTAGGTTCATTGCTCTGTATCACTCAGGTTGTGGCTTCGAGTTTGATGGTTGCGCTTGCGCGATTATATGGCTGCCGCCGGGTGTCTAATTGTCTATATGACCCCCGGCCCCTTCCTACTTTGCTGCAGTTGCTGTACTATCAAATTTAGCACACTCAACAAGTATTTTTGTTGTCTCCAACCTTGGGTTTTACGATTATTATGTCAACTTTAATCCTCCAAGCTTTATCATTAACATGAACATCATTCATGTAACCAGAAAAAATAAACATGAACTTCAATCATGCAAATTCATATTTCTCCATTTTTGTTTAGCTTTCGAGCCATCCATTTTTGTTTAGCTTTCGAGCCATCGAGCCCAAACCATTTCCGGTTTAAATGATAAGTTACTTTTACATCCCTAATAAACTAGGTTCATATTTCTCAATCTTTTATTCTCCTTGGCATCTTTTCAAATCCTCCACCGTCTCAGTTTCTCCCAGTGTTTCTACGTCAAAAGTTCCAATTAGAAAACAAGTCGCAAATAAGCCAATAACACACTACAAAAACTTTTACTTTTTTTTTTCCACCTAAGTACAAAGTACAACAATTTAAGGCACGCATGACGCCACTCCATTTTCAACTCTTCCACGGTCTAACTCGTAAAGTACGCGTTCGGGCGTCAGAAAGAGATTTCCCACGGAGGAGTTGAAAATGAAGTGGCGTTAGCGTTATCATTCCCAGTTTCCGACTTTTTTGCATTGACCCAATTTGACTTTTATGCATTGACCTTTGACCCCCAAAATCACATCTAGAGACCCGGCCCATATACAGGGAATCGGACCCAACATAAAGTAGCAGCTCCGTAGTGTTCGAAGCCGACCCATGGGTCAACCCACGCTTACAGCAAATTCACAGTAAAACAGTATTACCCGGCCTCCTCCCAATTTTTCTCTTTCTCTCATCTTTTTTTCCGCCACCGCCACCGCCGCCGCCGTGGGATCATCTTGGAGCCGACAACTAAGTGAGTGTAACTTCATCTTCTTCTATATTTGTCGAATTTGGTAATTAAAGTTGATTACTTTGGCTGTAATTCTGTTATTATTGCTAGTTTAAGCACTTGATTATTAGTCTGTGAAACTTATTTGATACGCCCTTTTTAGGTGATTTCTTTTTGTGGGTGTGTGTTATTGCTGGCTGAAACTCTGTGTATAGTGTCATTCATCAAGTGTTGGTAGAAAAGTATGAAACTTTTGTGTTGTTGGGGTGTGTTGATTACGTTTTTGTGTACAATTATATATCACTTGACAATTCGTTTTAGCTGACCCTAGTTTCGTAACTAGTCCGAGTTATTTTTGAGCTAAGGCTTGTGTAGATGCATTGGTAGGCGTAATGTTGGCGATTTATGGATGTTGTATTGATAATTCTTTTGGGGATATCATGAATATTGAAGCTTAGGGGTCGATCAAATAGTGAACTTTCGCTCTAGTGGTACAAGTGTAGTGTTAGCTTGCCATACCAGTTTCGTAAGTGGAATACTGTACAAAAACTAAAACAACGACCAGTCCCGACAAAAGATTTTGAGTTTGGTGAGCAATTGTCGAATGTGCCATCTTATGTTACTAAAACAAGATGTTGTGGTTTAAAGATTGGATGTTGAAGACTGAAAGGATTCTGCTTGAGCGAACCCTTTGTGAATTTACGCTTGTTATGGACTTATGTTACTAATGCATTGTTTTTTTTTTCATATTTGTCAGGAATTTTGTTGATTAGCGGTTGATAGGTTTGAATGGGTTCAGAGGTCGAAGTTCTTGAGAAAAGGCTGAAGTCTTTCCTTTCTCAGTTGCAAGCGGAACATGGAATTCTCGACCGAATTGTATATAAGAATAAAAATCAGCACCGAAGGTGCACCTATTTTCAGTATCTTCTAAAGGTTCTTCTGCTCGATGAGTTGTTTTATTAAGATTTAGCTCTAAAACAATCATTTCAAGTATAGTGGTGACATTCCCCTTGGTGAATAGATCATTTATGGGTATTTCCATATTATATCAGGTGCGCAGGAATCTTAATCTTCTACATTCTATTAACATGGAGGAGCTTTTAGATTCATGTTTCAATGTCATTTCCGGAAGCAAGCCTAAATCAAAGGCACATTTTTTGGAAAGGTAAGGTAGTACAATCTTAGCTTGTTTCCTGTTTTTAGCCACCTTTTTCAAATATAGCTTAGCAAAAAACAATTCTGAGATTTTGGATCCCTTGTCAAGGTCTCTGTACTTTTCTTTTAAGTACCTATGATTGTGTAGCTTTTTTAGGAATTATAGCCTTGGCGCACCGGTAAAGGTGTTGCTGTGTGATTGATAGGTCACGGGTTCAAGTCTTGGGAGCAACCTCTTGTCCAAAAAGTGACGAGGGAAGACTTGCCCTCTATACACCCTTGTGGTGGGACCCTTCCCCGGACCCTCCCTTTGCGGGGACGTGAATGTGCGACGGGGCTGCCCTTTTTTATAGAACTTATTGCAAATGAATGGCCAAAAATTATAGAGGCTGTGCTTGTGAACAACTTTTTGTATCGCGTTGTTTCCCTGAATTTTGTGTTTCTTGGTTGAGGAAAAAATAAGGCGTAGACAAAAACACAGAATTTCTCTAATCCCTTTTAGCTTTTCTATAACATCTTATTTTCAATCTATACGTGACAGTTTGAAGAGGAAGAAATGTGATAGGGGAAATTTTAACTTCATGGAACGTCTTCTGGGAGTAGCTCGATTACTCTCTGAGGTAGGAAATTTACCCCCCTCCGTTCATTCCACCCATTTACGCTTCATTATTCAAAGTTGTGGTTTTTGTGACATTCTTTCCCAATCCATATTGAAGTTAATGGAGTACGGGTCATGCACTTTGTGCTGCTCCCTTTGTTGGTTCTCATTAAATGTCAAGTTTGATGCTCTAGTGTGGCATTATGCTGTGATCTATGTTTACACAATATCCATATTGTTTATTGGTTAACTCCTACCAAAAGTAATTTCCAATCTTGCCTTCAATAGTGCCTGAAATTTGTAATTCTGACCACTTTTTTCTGAAAGTTTCCAAATCTTTTGTAGATTTTACCTTTGCACAACATTAGAGTGCCCTTGATGGATGGAGGGCTGGTTCTCCGCTCGTGGAGTTCTCTAAGACCATTGGGAACAAATCACAAGTTGACGGTAGCGTTTTTTTGGGCAATTTTCGGAATTTACCATAGATTTTTGCCTCTAGTAATTTGGCTAAACCCATAATATTATCCATTGAAGCTTCCACAAAAGTTTGACCCGTTTTTGTTCCAGGGTCATTTTTGGCGAAAAACCATGAACTATATACTTTGGTTTTGGCTAATTTTAGAGTGTCCTTGTTGGATTGAGCGTCCGAATTTCAAGTGTGGAGTGCTTTATGCCCCTTAGGCTCATGTCACCATATTGAGATTGCGTGTAGTTTTTGCCGATTTGGTTTACCTTCCATAGGTTTTTGGCTCTAATATTTTGCTCATACCCATAATATAAACTCAAATTCACTCCCACAAAAATTTGAGCTGCTTTACCTCCGGGTCATTTTGGTATCAAGTCATGACTTATAGCCTTCAATCTTGGTTAGTTTGCGTTTTTGGCCACTTATTTTAAAACTAGCCAAATGTTCCAAAATTTTCACCATGGGCACTTTCGGAGTGTGGGGTGCTTTATGCCCAGTCATTGAGGCTAGCGTGTGTGTTTTTGAACTATTCCTACCATAGGTTTTTCGCTTTGATGTTTTGCAAAAACCCAAAATATTACTTTTAGGGACTTCTCACATAAATTTGAGTTGTTTTGGGGGCAATTTGTGGCCAAACCCCGGGAATTAAAGCCTTTGGTTTTGGTAACATTGGGCCATTCTGATTTTCTCAAAACTTTAGTATCGACACCCCTCGTTAGATATAAGATGCTGGTTTTGAACGCTTGGGTAGTTCTTGAAGCCCCTCCGACACGCGTCACCTTTTGGGCTAGCGTGTGTCTTTGCCTGATTTTGACAACCTAAAATAGGTTTTTAGCTATAACATTTTGCGTAAACACATAATATGACCCTTAGGAGCTGCCACAAAAGTTTGAGATGTTTTTGTTCCCGGACCATTTTGGGTCAAAAGCCGTGGATATATATTTAGGTCTTGGCCAATTTTGACCACTTATGTGAAATCAGTTAAACATCTTTAAAAGTTCCCCATGGATTGCTTTTGAGTGCCCTTGATGTATATGAGGGCCGATTCCCTGAGTTCTTGAGACCACCGCAGCACATGTCACTAAGAAGATGTGTGCAAGATTTTTCAGTTTTTTTGGAACCTACCATGGTTTTTTGGCTCTAATTTTTCGCCATTACCCATAATATTACACCTAGAGGCTTCCACAAAAATTTGAGAGGTTTTTAATCCAAGACCATTTTGGCCAAAAACTGTGGATTATAGCCTTCGATTTTGTCGAATTTTGGTCACTTTTTTTGAAGTTTCTAAAATTTCATAATAACATTTTGCGGACACCGTGGGAGTACCCTTGGTGAATTTGAAGGGCCAGTTCCCGCGTTTGCGGGTCTTTTAAGCCACTCTCATCCAATGAGAGTCACCATGGGCACTTTGGGAGTGTAGGGTGCTTGATGCCCAGCCATTGAGGCTAGCGTGTGTGTTTTTGAACGATTCCTACCATAGGTTTTCTGCTTTGATGTTTTGTAAAATCCCAAAATATTACTTTTAGGGACTTCTCACATAAATTTGAGTTGTTTTCGGGGCCATTTGTGGCTAAACCCCGTGAATTAAAGCCTTTGGTTTTGGTAAAATTGGGCCATTCTGATTTTCTCAAAACTTCAGTATCGACACCCCTCGATAGATATAAGATTCTGATTTTAACGCTTGGGTAGTTCTTGAAGCCCCTCCGACACGCGTCACCTTTTGGGCTAGCGTGTATCTTTGCCTGATTTTGACAACCTAAAATAGGTTTTTAGCTATAACATTTTGCCAAAACACATAATATGTCCCCAAGGAGATGCCACAAAAATTTGAGATGTTTTTGTTCCCGGACCATATTGGATCAAAAGCCGTGGATATATATTTAGGTCTTGGCCAATTTTGACCACTTATTTGAAATCAGTTAGATATTTTTAAAACTTCCTCATGGATTGGTTTTGAGTGCCCTTGATGTATATGAGGGCCAATTCCCTGAGTTCTTGAGACCATTGCAGCACACGTCACTCGGAAAGAAGTGTGCATATTTTTTCAGTTTTTTGGAACCTACCATGGTTTTTTGGCTCTAATTTTTTGCGATGACCCATAATATTACCCCTAGAGGCTTCCGCAAAAATTTGAGGGGTTTTTATTCTGAGACCATTTTGGCCAAAAACTGTGGATTGCCTTCGATTTTGTCGAATTTTGGTCGGTTTGGCCACTTTTTTTGAAGTTTCTAAAATTTCATAATAAAATTTTGTGGACCCCGTGGGAGTACCGTTGGTGAATTTGTAGGGCCCGTTCCCACGTTTGTGGGTCTTTTAAGCCTCTCTGCCTTCCGTCATCCGGTCTGAGAACCACCATGGGCACTTTGGGATTGTGGGGTGCTTTATGCCTAGTCATTGAGGTTAGTGTGTGTTTTTTGTTTTTTGGCTGAATCCTACCATGGGTTTTTCGCTTAGATGTTTTGCAAAATCCCAAAATATTGCTTTTAGGGACTTCTCACATAAATTTGAGTTGTTTTGGGAGCCATTTGTGGCCAAACCCCGTGAATTAAAGCCTTTAGTTTTGGTAATTGGGACATTCTGATTTTCTCAGAACTTTAGTATCGACACCCCTTGATAGATATGAGATGCTGATTCTAACGCGTAGGTAGTTCTTGAAGCCCCTCTGACACGCGTCACTTTTGGGCTAGCGTGTGTTTTTGCCTGATTTTGACCGCCTAAAATAGGTTTTTAGCTATAACATTTTGCCAAAACACATAATATGACCCCCTAGGAGCTGCCACAAAAAATTAAGATGTTTTTGTTCCTGGACCATTTTGGGTCAAAAGCCCTGGATATATATTTAGGTCTTGGCCAATTTTGACCACTTATGTGAAATCAGTTAAATATTTATAAAACTTCCCCATGGATTGCTTTTGAGTGCCGTTGATGTATATGAGGGCCAATTCCCAGAGTTCTTGGGACCACTTTAGCACACGTCACTCGGGAAGAAGTGTTTATGTTTCTTCAGTTTTTTTGGAACCTACCATGGTTTTTCAGCTCTAATTTTTTGCGATGACCTATAATATTACCCCTAGAGGCTTCCACAAAAATTTGAGAGGTTTTTATTCTGAGACCATTTTGGCCAACAACTGTGGATTATACCTTCGGTTTTGTCTTATTTTGGCCACTTTGTTTCAAGTTTCCAAATGACTAATGTCCCTGATGTAATGCTATGTTTCATGTTTCATTTTACAGATGGTTGAGCCGATTCTGAAGACAGCTATGTATCCTTTTTCTCTTGGTTAGATTTATTGATGCCAGCTCACATAACATTCTGAAATGCTCTAAATTCACTTTTCTGGACAAAGTTGGTTCAATAATGTCATGTGATCACAACACTTGAAACCCTTTTCTCTTTAACAATGCCTTGACTTATTCACAGAGAAATATCTACTTTACTTGCCCGTACATTTTTTATGGGGTTTTCCCTCATAATACTGGCTCTTCTTGGACGCATAAGAGTCGTGGTTCAGCAGGTAATCTTTCTTTTAGCGTCTGTCTTGTTATTGAGTTGCATATATTTCTACTAAACCTCAGCGAAGCTCATAAACTATAATTCTTTCTTAATGAAGGCTGAGTAGACTTTTGTTCAACTGTATGCTATTCCTCTGTGTCGAGTCCAACAGATTCGTTTGAAGACAAGTAGTACTTTCATGCCTTAGTCTCCCAGAGTAGTGTTAATGTTGGCCGTCGGGTGTGGCGTTAGAGATGCCAAGCTTGATCCCTAGAATTTGGGTCTGAAAGTTTGTGGTCTTTGTCACTAGTCCATGAGAGCTGGTACTCTCCCATAGTGTGGTTGTTGCTTTTCTCACAAACTAGTTGAGTCTGACATCTGGACCCGCAACCATTTTGGACATGTCACTTGAATTTCATAAATTGTTTTTTTTAGTGAGTTTCGTGATTGGTTGGAACAGTTGTGGTGTTGCTCTTATGAACAGTGGAAATAAATGTAGTGTTGTTTCATCAGCACATGTTGATGGTGCTATCAAATGTTTTATCAGGCAATTGATGGGAGCTATTGACGGGAACAGATAACAGCTTTTTTTCTGAGTAATTGATCCATTTTGCTCGTGAGTCGTGACTTGTTTGGAATGGATCTCTGACCAGAAAAACGGTTTTCTTGTGAGCTTAATTCTAGTAGAAAATGCTTAGTGCCTACGCTTTTTGTTGTCTGTGCATGGTGTACTTCTCGTCTGAAGCTATAGTGCTGCACTTGTGTCCTGCAGTTGCACTTGATTACCGAAGCTGTCTTCGGTGATACATGGGATGCTACTGCCAGTAGGCACCTATAGCTTTACTGCTTTGACAATCCAGTCTCTAATTACTCAATGGGGAAAGCTGATTCTGTCGCTAAGTTTGTTCCTTTGTCCATTCTGCAGATGCTGCTGGATGTTGTTTCTTTGTTTAATGAAATTTCTTCTCTTGCTCAAAAGAAACAGTCCATAAAGATCACCCAGGATGGAATAGAGGTATATATCATAGTTTCATCCTCTTAATGTTGGACTACTGGCCTTAGAACCCATTCCTTTACTTATATCTACTCTAAGTGGTACAGGTTTTTCGAGAGTATTATCCGATGACGGAGGAAGTTGTTACCTTGGAATGTGTCTGGGAAACTGATAAATTTGTGTTGGTAGAAAGATCTAATAAAGTCGATGCAAGTCGGGCTGAGAGTTCAGAAACAGGACAAATTTTGGAAACATCCATAAAGTATCGAAGTATTGGAATGTCCCTTGCAGGTAAACAACCACACATCCTCCTGGAGCATACTCCTTTTTCTCTCTTGCTACATAAAAACAAACCCTGACGATCTATTTGCAAGTATTGTGTCCTGTGGAGATTTTTGACCGGTTTGGCTTTGTTTGTAGATAATGAACCCGACCTAGTAAACAGTGATGCTGAAGGAAGTGGTCTAGATGGTGTTTCTACTGGCAAGAGGAAAAGAACCGAATCACCAGTAAAACTATTCCAGGAAATAAATCAGCCAGAGCAAGTTCAAGAAATCACCGCGGTAGATAAAGCTCTTGGCAGCTCAAGCACATCTACTGCTCCATGCTACAAACTGAATTCCAGCATGAATAAGAAAGTGGCCTTCATATCTATAGCTAAGCCCGCTCCAACAGTTTCGAATGCCTCTGTCTTTCGGCCAAACGATATGGAGAGCAAGATGGTTAGTGACTCGGAAAATCCTCTCTTTAGCCTTCTAAATGAGGAAGATCCACAAGACAGCATCTTTTGAAGTTTTGCCTTTAGGGTAGGAGTATTTATCTGTTTCTAGAGCTACTGATTATCGGCCCCAAAAAAAAAAAAAAAAAAAAAAAAAAAAAAGAGTATTATGAATGTCTCCTACTCTCCTGTAGAAAATGTATCTATAGATTTTGGAATATATACGTTGGTTCTTCATTTATCTTTTTTTACCTATATCATTCGAAACTAAACTTTTTGTGCGCACTAGAATCGGGTGGTGCTCTTTCTATCCGACAATCTGTTTGTTGACACGGGATTTTTTTTTTTTTTTTTTTTTTTTTTGCCCTTTGGCCCGTCGCCCGTCTCCTTACGAAACTAAAAACTATAGCATTCCATACATCTTCCGAGTTAAGGTAGAAATGAGACTCCCCGAGTAAGGTCTTGTGCTTAAATTATGGTCGATAACATTTACGTTGATACAAATATGGATAAAAAAATACTCAATCGGACCCTTAGTTGCGAAGCAATTGGGCGCAAAATCTAGCTCAATTGCAGCAATTATTGTTCAATAACCCAAATTATGAATCAACAACAACATATTTACCCCAACGCCTTGCATGAAAATTGTTTCGAAAATCGTACCAAATTATGAATCAAGTAATCGTAAAATTAGAACTAACCCGAATTAAGAGCAACTCAAGTTATAAACATTTTGTCGCAATATCAAGACAGAAATTGCTAGATTTTTTTTCCTGGGTTTTCTGACAAAACAAATTATTTGCTGGACCCATCAGGCCATCAGAGGAGAGAGAAATGGTCGATCAGTTCAGCTTCTAATTGAAGTTTTATTATGAGCATTTTGTTATAAACCCAAATAACTTACTGACAAATAATATGCAAATAACTCGACCCTCGTTAGCTTCTCCATTACTCTGTTGTTCTTCACTTCCATCGTCCACTTCTAGCTACAGGTATTATTTTTCATTGATTATAGTTACATTTAGTTATTGCAATGTTTAATTTTTCACTTTAATTTGGTTTAATTCCGAGTTTTCTAAATTGCCGCCATTTTTTTTGGGTATTTTCCTTTGATTGTATGATTATAATAATGTTTTTTTTGGGTTCTTATTTGCTTGAAGAAGATTATGTGAAATTAGTTACTGATGACCCATTGTCATATTTTAGAGCTTATGTTATAAATGTTGAGTTGAATTTGTTGTTATGTGATTGGCGAAAAATTGGGTAAGACGGTCTTATATATGGCGGGATCGGGCTCATTTTAGTAAGGGAAAAGAAAGTGTGATCTTTTGAAATTTCAGGCTAATTGACCACCTATTTCACATGGATCACTGAAAGACCGTCTTACATAAGACTTGCTTAACGAAAAGACTGAGTTTTTTTTTTTAGCATAACATGTGTTTTTTTATGAGAGGTGATAATCAGACTGTGGATATAGGAGGAAGGCAGAAAAAGTAGTAAGATGCACTGTTAAGAGCTCAGCTTCAGGGAATGCGGTCCCAAGATTTGTAATTTCCGGGCTGGTGGCTTCCTGCGTACTCCTTTCGCAATCTGGCTTGGTTAGTATGATTCTGCTGGCATCTGTTTTACTATAAACTGAGAGTCCGTCTTACATAAGACTTGCCAAGTGATGAGACCTGGTGATTGTTTTAGCATAATCTGCCTTTTGCTGCAAAGGTGTTTCTTTTACATGTATGAAACCTTAGAAATCAACGGAAGTGTGTGTTCAGGTCTTCAGTTCTAGCTTTTAATTCAGGAGGATGGACCTTTAGGGAGGTCATTCCGCCTTTTTGGTTTGGTGGTAAAATTGGTTTGCTTTTGCTAACAGGTAAATGCAGCAGATTTTTCATGTCAGAATAGTATATATCAGCTGGCCAATGTCTCGAGTAAACAGGTCCCGTTCCCTCTTGATGAGAGATCAGATGATCCTAGTGGGAATCCGGTGATGATGATGATGAGAGGTATGACAGCTAAGAATTTTGACCCTGTTAGATATGCTGGCAGATGGTTTGAGGTGGCTTCTCTTAAACGTGGATTTGCCGGACAGGGTCAGGAAGACTGTCATTGCACCCAGGTGAGCTGATTCTGAACAATCACCTTGATTGACACTCTTCACTACCTTATTCTGGTGTCATTCTGATTTTCTTTCATCTCCCTTGTCCTTCGATACTGTTTTTACGGCCAAAATAGGAACTTTCCCTTCTTTTTCGAGTTTCTGTTCTGTGTTTGACAAGAAAATGTCTGGTTTACGCCATTCCAGGGGGTATATACTTTTGATATGGAGGTGCCCTCGATCCAGGTTGATACTTTCTGTGTGCATGGGAGTCCTGATGGTTATATTACTGGCATAAGGGGAAAGGTTCAGTGCCTATCAGAGAAAGATAAGGAGCAGAAGGAAACCGACTTGGAGAGGAAAGAGATGATAAAAGAGAAATGTTACCTGCGTTTCCCAACTTTGCCATTCATCCCAAAGGAGCCATATGATGTGATTGCCACTGATTATGACAACTTTGCCCTCGTCTCAGGGGCCAAAGATAGAAGCTTTGTCCAGGTAATCAGATGGCGCGCACTTTGGTTACCTCAGAATCTGACAAAAAGCAAGATCTGTTAGTAATTTGACAAAACAGGAACTGATATGTCTGTTTGGTTTGTTTTTCTGATTGTCAAGCTTATTGGTTAAAACTTGATTCTAAAGCTCTACCCTGTGTTGCTGAATTCAGATTTACTCCAGGACGCCTAATCCCGGACCTGAGTTCATAGCAAAGAATAAAGATTACCTGGCAGACTTCGGATACGACCCAAACCAAATCAAGGATACACCCCAAGACTGCCAAGCCATGTCAAATAGCCAACTGACTGCAATGATGTCTCAGAATGGAATGCAACAAGCTCTAACCAACCAGTTCCCTGACCTTGAATTAACGGCTAATGTTGCGTTCGATCCCTTCTCCAGTGTACTTGAAACACTGAAAAAGCTTGTTGAGCTGTATTTTAAACAGTCCAAGAGTCCCATCTGAAACTTTCCACACTGTGCGTGTTTTTGTGAAGACCTTTAATTTCCTCTTAGTGCGTAATGTCTGTCTATGGTACTACTGGTAATGTTGTTTTGTGCACAAGACGTAATCTTTCTAAGACCGAAACAATGCAGGTATGCAAGCTCTTTATAGAAAATCTTAGTCTCTTAACCATGATGCGGAGTTATATGTTATGCTCGGGGAGCATGTCATTTTGTTTGGTGACATTATTAAACATGTTAAACATGTTTCTGATTTTGCATTGTCGATTAACGTATCAGAATTCAGAATGAGTGGTAACAATATGTTTCGTCTCCCTGCGTCCCTTGACGCATCTGGACACGCTTTGGTAGCATGACCATAAGGTAAAAGGCGCCGTTTTGGTACGTTTTGGTCCTCAGAATGAATAGTCCAAGATTCATTGTACCCACATTTTTTTCCCCTTGAAATTACAAGGGATGAACTGTTGGTTGGTACAGAGTACCAATGTTCTCTGAACTTCAGCGTGTTGAGGAAGACTTCAGAGTCTGAACTTAAGCATGGGAAATACGCATGTAATCTACAATGAATATGCAGGATGCATTTTCCAAAGCGCAGCATTCCTATATAATGGACCAACTTCAACACTTCTGTTCAGTAAATTTTTTCTTTGGACTGTTCAGTAAATTCCAATAGACGTAGAACACTCAAAATGGGTTTACCATCACCAGCTATCCAGCTTATCGGTCACGAAGAAGCCACCAAAGTCAAGCTTGAAACTCATGTGACTCTGAAAGTGTAGGGAGCAGACGACCACGATGTTGTCTACTCGTTCAAGCGTGACTTCCCTCTGCATCACCTAAAACTTGATTACTGCAACAAACTCGGACATGAGTATGGCACCGTCTGGTTTGTTTATCGGGGTGTGGAGCTTCCAGGAAACAAAACCCCAGACGACCTCAAGATGAAGAATGGCTGTGTCATCGATGCCCTTGTCGACCAGAGAGGAGGGTAATGCTCGACAAACTTGAAGTTTCCGGTGGTCATATGGAGTTTTAATCTTATGCATCCTTTCCATCTTTTATATCTTTCCAATATTGGATCTTTACTAGATATGATTTCAACTTCTATGCAATATGCTCCTTGAACTTTTTACCAATGTTATGTCGCTTATATTCCTTCCATTTCGTTGAATTCTATTACCCTCGTCAAAGTTTTAAAGCATTGTTACAAACGTAACTCGAGTTTACTTCATCCCTAAAGTCTCAGTTATCGATATCAAACTGGCATACAAGTAAACTAATAAACTGCCCTATGTGCCAAAAAAACCACAGATTAAAGAGACGGAATTACGGATATAGGGATGAGTTTTCTCTTCATCATATTTTCAGGTCAGTAACATTCTCCGTGTCCCTGAAAACTGATTGCCACACCAAATCACCAACAAACTCATTACTCGTAAATTTCTAAACTAAGAACACACCCGTCACTGAAAGATACATACGAGTATAAAGGATCCATTGTGCGACTAAAACAGATTATGCCACGGATTCGCAATGACATAACACTATAACAGTGACGTCCAGATTCACTGTTGTCCCGAGTTAAAATGACTCGGGAAAATTGTGAAACCAGTAGCGTGCTCTAAAACAGTTCTACTTATTGGCACTGAAATACGGAGTAGGATTTCTACAGCGCTACAAAACAATCTGTTCACCGGCACAAAATTAAAAGAATGCTAGCAAGAGTGAAAGCGGCTCCCTAACGGACATCATCTTCTACAATCCTCCAGCTGTTGTTAAGATGGTGGCAAAGTGTAAATGACACGAAACAAGAAAGACCCATCCAGCCAGGAAAGGGAGGGGAGACCGCCATTTCAATTTTCAAAAGCCGTATTCAACAAAGTAGACGAGACTCAGACCAATGTTTCATCACAATACAAAAAAGGGGTACACTTTCCATGATAGAAATATCCTGTCTTTTTTTAGTCACCTATACACACCAGACATTGAAACAAGCATTCTCCTCCCAAAACACTAGTCAAGAAATAAGAAATTCTACCATGAATCGTCAAAAGTCTGGGGCTACTAGATAGAGACAGAAATCACATACGTGATGCAAGTATTGCAGGCCGCTATGGTCATATATATAAGCCAAGATATCAAACCCAACTCCCCCAAGAAATTACTTTCCACAATTAAACCCATGGCATACGGACAAGACTATGATGAGGATCAGCGCGATGATGATACCCAGCACAATGAGCTTGATCTTCATGTTTTGAAGCCACATCTTTCTCCTCATCTTTGTTCCTTGTTGCCTGAAGTCTTGTGCCTATAGTAAAGATGTAAATGAGCGATCAATGATATCATTAATTAACACTTACCATGCACTAATGCAGTGAATCAGTATCATATGTTCTGTTAAAATAATGTGCAAAGACACTACAACACCAACAACTTGAAAACGAAGATTGTAAAGAATGCACTTTCACAAACCTGTGAACGGAGATTCTCTGTCTTGTCCACAAGGAGCTCAATCTTCTCACCACGATCCAGAACCTGAGTTAAGAGCAAATGCAATGAGTACATAGAAAGCTACTTCATAATTCCGATAAAGAGTTGTCCTAGAAGATACATTCAGGTACAGTTGACATAACCAAAAAAGATGCACAACACCAGAGTACTTCCAAGACCCATGTCAATACCATTGCCAACAAATTCACACGCACAAAGTACTGCAAAATTTTCATACCTTCTCAATATTCTCCATCATAACTCCTTTGACCTCAGAAATCTGGACCTGAACTTTGGCAAGCTTGTTCATTTCATCTGGGTGATCAACACAGTACTGCATGTGTTCCTTGAGTTTGGGCCTACAAGGACATTTAAAATGTGTTAGTATCCGTACAATTATATATTACTTTAGTGGAACAGCCTCATGTCCAGATCAAGAAAGCTACCCGAATTCTTTGTTCAAACTCTTTGCAACAGCAGTAGCAGCCTTTCCACCCCCATATCTCTTGTTGAAGTCATCCTTGACTCTTTCCAGAAAAGCCATTGGAATCTGTCTGCCTACAGACTCAACTGCAACAACACAATAGGCTGCAAAAAGAGACAACAATGAGATTTCTCCAAGGTTTAACAGAACTCGTGTTAATGTAGTACGAACTAAACACAACTCAGAAGGCAACCCCAACATACAGCTCATGGCACACCAAAAAGTGACGATTGACAAGTCCCCTCTTGACGCAAGTGGTATTATATTGAAAATAAACGACTGCATTTGAATTAACAGGAACGAGAAAGCAATGTCAGGAGTCGCAAGATAGGTTCTCCCGAAACTTTTGCAATATGCCATGTCAATCCCATGTCAATGTTAACTAAAACTAGATCATCTGAAATTTTAAAAGGAAGGGACGAAAAGCCGATCCTGATGAACAGGAAAGTAGTTAGAAATAATTCAAAGTATTATGGCCAACACTCTTCAGGGCTAGGGGTTCAATATCTCAATTCCCAAACACATAAAATGTGTAACCCATACAAAGATTTCACTATGTAAATCCATACTGATCCTTCCCTCACCCCAAATAGCACCCACCCAACCCTTCCCGAAAAGCAACCTTCTACATATAGCAACATTTATAAATAGTCTTTCTTCTCTTTTATGCCAGTTCCTCTCCATCTGAGAGCAACCAAAAAAAATCACGTTCCACAATACTCAAAGAGTAACAAGATGAGATGCTCCTCCCTTCCATCTTCACAATGCCATAATCCACACAAAGGGAACATTCAATATTGGGTAGCTGTGTCCAATAGTCCTTCACAACCTCTCTCTCAAAGCCACAGAAATTATCACGTCCTAGAATTCTCGGAAGAGAGTCCATACACCAACAATGACCCAAGATGAACTAATAAACTGGCATACAATGGCTACAAACAGAAAAGAATCACTTTAAAACAAAATGGGAACAGTCAATGGCGATATACAAAATAGACAACACGCCCGTCAAAAGTCACCCACATCTTCCATTTTCAACCAAAACCGACGAAAATTCATGATTCTCAACCCCCCAAAACAAAAAACAATCAGCCTTTACCTTAAAATAGAAGCCCCATCAAATCCATACCAACACCAAAATGAGACCCAACTATTCAATCTTCAGATCAAATGCATGCAAATGGAAAATCTAGCTCGACGTGCTCCTCCACCAAACACCCTATAGATTGAAGGCAATCTCAAACACAACAAAACATTTCACTTGTACCCAAGACCTTAGTGCCTAACCTCAGGCAAGCAGCCGGACCAAATCAAGCATCAATCCCACAATTTAAAAGACATATCAGACTCTCCATGAGAATTGTAAGTGAAACCATTACCACCCATCGACTTTGTACCCATACCAAAATGAGACCCAACTAATCAATCTTCAAACCAAATGCATGCAAGTGGAAATACTACCTCAACGTGCTCCTCCATCAAACAACCCTATAAAACGAAGGCAATCTCAAAGCGAACCAAACATTTCACCTCTACCCAAGACCTCAGCAACTAACCCCGCCCGTCCCAAATCGAGCGTCAATCCCACAATTTAAAAGACGTATCAGAATTTCGAGAAAAAGTGCGAGTGAAACCATTAACCCCATCAATACGTCATGGCATCAGATGTCGTCTAAAACCCGTAATCACAATCGAAATCGACCTCCCAAAATCAGAACCCTCAAAAGATCAATCCCACTTCCGGATCACCAAATACCGAGAAATCGATACACGATCCGAAATCGTACACTCCCACCCAAAACCCTCCCCCAATTGAACCCAAATCGAACAACCCAGTTCAAATTCACACTATTATAGTATCATCCAACAACGAAGACGATCAATCACATTACAACACACTAAAAAAACTTCATCAACAAGATCCAACAACAAAACCCCCAATTCCAAATATACCCACAAAAAAAAAAACACAAACCCTAAAACACAAAATACAACCAAAAACCCACACAAAACTAGATCTAAATCATCTAAATCAACAAACCCACATCCCAAATCGAAAAACCCATTACAATAAACCCCACAAAACATCCAAACAATCAAAACCCACAAATCAAACGTAAACATAAATCAATAAATCAACAAAAAAAATAAAAAATAAAAAAGAAGAAGAAGAGTGTAGAAGAAGTTACTGAATCCATCGGAGACAAGGAAGTTGAAAGTATGGCCATCGCAGTTGTAAGTAAACTTGTTGTTTGTCGCCGGAAGTTTCTGAAGACACTGCGATGCGATGCTCGTGAAGTTACCGGTGAACTCTGTATACTCTGCAATAATCACTGTTCCTCTTGCTACGAAACTGTAGATCAAATTCTGCTGCCCCATTTTTTTCTGAAGATTTCTGAGGTTTTTTCTCTCTCTTCTTCTTCTTCTTCTCCCAGAAATCTAGAGAGAGAAGATAGGTAGGTTGAAGAAGAAGTAGATGGGGAAGAAAAGGGGAGAGAGAGATTGCTTGAGAGTTGAGACTTTTTGGAGGAGAAAAGAGGAGAGAGAGAAAATGGTTGTGAATTGTTAGAGTAAATGTGAAGCTTTTAATTAATTTATTTCTAATTTAAATTTTTTTATAAATAAAATAATGTGAATCTTGAAATCCCACCTTTATTGATTTTTGAAGGAACCATTTTTTTCATTTTTGTTTCACACATTTTCAATGTTTTTGAATTTTATTAGTTGGATTAGCAATGTTGATTTAGTTATAGAGAAAATCAAGTTGGATTAGATTAAGTCGTTTTTATGCTGATTAATCGGTTTGTTTGATGAAAGGTAAGATTTTATTGATATGTCGGCATTGTTTGAGCCTCGAATTGATATTGATGACACAGGCTCATTTAGCTTGATGATCATATATTGCTAAATGCCAAGAGTTTCAAAATCCGTGACTCAATATTGGAGATCTTTTTACCATAAATGTCATTACTAATTTTTGAATAAGATAAATTTTTCCTCATACGTTCATTGTCTTAACAACACTATTGGGGTGTCCTATCGAGTTAATGTCCGATTCCATCTGTTTTAGATGAGTTTTGTTGTGAGTTAAGATTTCCGAAGTAATCTCTCTAACTTCACACTGAACCTTGCAAGGTCAGTAAATCACCGATAAAAGAAAAAAAAAGAAAGATTACATTTGAGGAATTACGAGAAATCTTATCTTAATGAACAAGCAAATGAGGATGACTGAGAGATGGGGACCACGACGCCGTTTTGGGTAGGGTTGGTGATGGGTCTCCACGAAACGGTGCGTTTGGAGTTTTGAAAAGTAGTGGGAGACAACGTAATGTTGGTATCAACGCTTTGATTATATAGCCGTTCCAAGATTCAAAGTGTTGGGTAAGGTTCTTTGCTTGAGCTTTGCAAAAAATGATAAAAAGCTCAATTCAAATCTTATCAAATTTGATAAATTCAAACTAGAGCAAACTCGGATCACATTACCGACTAATCGCTTAAGCTAGATATGTCATTGACGATGTAAAATAAGCCGCGTTATTACATTACGTGAACCTTTGAAACTTTGCAGATGAGATAGTTCAAAAAATAAAGATTAACAAACGGCCTTATCATAAAATATCGTTAGGCTGACTTATAAGAGACTTTGTATACCGAAACAAAAGCGGTCGGAGACACGCATCTTTGTTTCAGTAAAGAACTGGTGCGCCTTATTCTAGCACCCATAAACAACCTGCGCCATTCCTTGAAGAGTCCAGGTCAATTATTCCAGATATAAGTATATAACTAATTGTCAATCTAGAAGGTCAATCCTAAATTTGATAGATTTTCAACTGAAATTGGTCAATGATACGGATGTGTTTAAGGTGAGCCAATTACCACACCATGATATTCATGTAGTTGAGGATATCGGACCACAAACAGATCCATCATTAAAGTAGACACAAATGAGACGTCGTCCGGGGAAATGACGCCGGAGGAATCAACAACACAGTTACACAGCACAATGCCGGAATGTAACACAATAAAGATGTCTAGCACTCAGAAACATCGGTTTCTTTGTATGAGCATCAAAGAGAACGAGTTAAACAGTGCGGGCTAAGAACCATTAGATTGTAAAGGTCTCGAGTTCAAATAATAACAGAAATGATTCGGACAAAGAACCAAAATGAAAGAAAAGATTATTAATGCTGTTTTACTTGTGTCCGATGATACTCTTTTGTTCCATAATTGTTAGCTCTTAGTCCATTGCTATCATCCTCTCTTATACCTGTCATAGTAAAGAATCGACAATTAGCTAAGAGTACAACCGAGCATCAAACATCTAAGCAAATACTCCAACAGAAGTTACATATCACTGAATAAAGTAGAAACCGGAAACAGTTCAGGAGTATCGCTTATTCAAATTTAGAAGACCAATTAGCAGCTACGGAATGCTTATGCCAGGTAACAAGACAACGACTAATCTAGGATCACAATTTGCATCATACAGCATCCTCGTCCTGAAATGGGTTGACTAACTAGCCAGAAGGCCCAGAACAGAAACAGGACTTGAAGTGACTTCCCTCCTCCATAGATACAAGAGTGTACTCGTCTAACAATACATGACAACATTTTAAAGCTTTTAAGTGGAACAACTTGGTTATCTGAAGAACCGAGATTTCCAGACACTATGCAAGAATAAAGTAGCGGTCCTAAAAGTTGAATAAAATTCCATGTATCATATATCTGGAATCAGCAAACTTCGGGCATTATCAGGTCATATGACACCAAAATTACAAAGAGTAGACTGACTCCATTAAGCAAAAGATACAACTAAAGAGTAAAGATCCACCTTAATGATCTGTCAACACATTGATGGAAAGTTGGAACCATCTGGAAGTTTACAATCGTACACAAGCATATCCCAATTATATTGTAGCTTAAACATAAGTTTGACAGAAGTCCAAACTCTTGAAGAATGGAATGTGTTTGACAGTATGGTACGGTATACTTTCGAGTGAAAATCTCTTCATTTACTTCTAGGAAACTGATCATTGGCTTGGACCCTCAAAAAAAAAAAATACTAATCTTTGGTTTGTCTTATAACATGTCATCTTAAACATTCAGTGAGAAATTCCGCAAGAATTAATCTACATGGACTACTTGTACTGACACTAGTGGCACGTACTCAGGAAGGAGCAGGCATTAACCAATCAAAGTTCTATTACTAAAGAACAATGAATTCTTCTACCAACAAGACAAAACATGTTTAGAAACATTGGAGATCGGGTGATTTTTGTACCCTTAAAAAAAAGATCTTTGGTTTGTTTAACTATATGTCGTCTTACATTCACTGATAAATCCTGCGAGAATTAACCTACATGGACTACTTGTAATGACACACTAATACACTAATAGCAGGAAGGAGCCGGCATTAAATCATCAAAAGTTCTGTAACTAATGAACAATGAACTATTTTACTAAGAAGACAACATGTTTAGAAACATTGGAAACGAGTCTGACAATTAACCAGATTGACACAGCTTCTTAAACTATCTCAAGGGACTGAAGCAAAGACAAACAGGCCAAGAATAAGAAGAGATTACTAGAAGGTGGTGATTCGAAGCTGGAGACCCTTATCACTGACTTCCAAACGCAAATAAAAACTTTTTTCTTTGAAGGCGGTATCATGAGGAAATTAGTATTTGCAAGGGTACTTTCAGAATACAGTGAAGTAAAGAACTGTAACTAATTTTCTCGGCATTGCGATACGAAAACATGGAAAATTCAATTAAACAGAAGAGTTTTGGCTGTTGATTTTGGGCAAAAACATGCAAATTTATGAATTGTTGACAGTGAAACAGTTCATTCATCGAGGGCCAACAATGTCCGAAACACGACACACTCAGAACTCAACAGTTGTCCAGATATAATAGCTCACAAAGACAACATGAACCAGCATTCTCAACAATCCAAAGAATCCATAATCTCCACAGCTGGGGAAGTAAAAGGTACACCATACTATTCCTCCATAACTTTGGTTTGAACATGTGAGACGAATTCTAACCAAATGTTAACAATGCAGAGAAACGGAGGGAGTAACTCATAATAACATACACAAATGAACTTATATTATACACCATCATTTGCTAATTGGACCAGACTAACATTAATGCCAATTCCCTTCATCATATATTGATGGGGTTTTGGCCAATTGTCTTATGCTATACGCCCCATGTTCAAAACTTCAAATCCAACTTCTAGTTTCGCGAAACATTGTACTGACATTTGCGCCTCATTATCGACTCAGAACCAAACAAACTGAAAAGCTAACAATTATAAAAGAAAAAACACCCTAAACCCTAAACAAAACCCACATAAAATCCCAAACAAATGATCATGAAAAATAAAATAGAGAGAGAGAGGGGGAAAACTCACAACAAAATCAAGAAATAGGGTTTATTTGGGGGAAACTTCAAGAGGGGTTTTGGCATTGATAGAAAGAGCATGAAGGCCAGAGTTGAGCTCATCAGACAAAAGATCGTAGACCATACGGTGTCGTTTAACAAGATTATGACCCTCAAATTTAGGGGAAACAATCTTAAGATTGAAGTGAGTTTCACCAGAAGTGTTGCCTCTCATAGCAGCATGACCAGCATGTTGTTGGGACACGTCCTCTATTTCTAGGAAACTTGCTTCCAACGTTGTTTGCAGCTTTGCCCTTATTCTGTTTGCTCTTGTTGCCAGTGTATTCATGCTGCTTATCCCTCTTCCTGCCATTCTCTGTCAAGTTTTTTTTCTTTTTCTTTTGATGGGTATCTTCTGAAACAAGTTGAAGAACAGGTTGCGTACAATATAGGCGGACACGGACCCTATCGAGCGAACAATCGGCTGGTGGGTTTTGGGTTCGGGTCTTGTTGGTTCGTGCAACTATTTTGAGGGCGGTATCTTGACTTTCGAGTCAATTTTTGTGGAGGTATGTGTATGGGTTTACGTCGTGGGTCAATTTACGGTATGAACGTAATTTCGATAACTCTTTTTATGGACATGGTTGACCTATTTTGTTGTTAAAGTTAAAAATAAAATATAAGTCGTATCATATCATTATCAAGTCACAAGTCATATTAGATTCGGTTGAAGTAAATTATGAATATCTAGCGTTGATTGCGTACTCACGACAGGATTGGATCAATTTAAGTTTTGCCAAAAAGTCGTGTTTGAAGCAAACTCGAGTTGGATCAAGTCTTTATTTTTTTTTTTAAGATCAATTACTCTTCACAATAATCAACATGAATAAAGGGTCTGTTTGGTATCGTTTTTTGTTTTCAGTTTTTTGTTTTTTTTTGAAAACCAAAGTCATGTTTTTGAAAACTAGAAAAAGTGGTTTTCAGTTGTCAGTTTTCATTTCCTGTATGACTATTATAGAAATACACGGTACTATCTAATTTTAAGTTTGCAACTTATTTAACTAATCTTTCTACGCAAAAAAAAAAAAAAAAATCAAAAACGACAGTGATACCGAACGGGTCCGAACATATTTTTTTGTTGATCCTAACAAAAAAAAAAACCAAAATTGGGCCAGAATTTCAAAGAAAATGTAGGCCAATTATTGGGCCTAAGCTCGCAACGATCGCAAGGCCCATCGAATGCTCAAACTTACAATATACTCTGACACCAGTTTTTCCCATTTTTCTCAGGTGTAATCTTCACGCTTTCTGTCCCAACTCTTCTGGGTTTCTCCTCTTCAGTCTCTCTCTCTCTCTCTCTCTCCAACTCTCAGTAAGTTCCCATCTTTCTCTCCCTTGCAACATTTCCCTTAATTTCCACTGCATTTATCTTATAATTGTGAGTTACTCCTCTGCTACAAGAACTTTTATAATAGGTCTTAAAAGATGATTTCTTTTGTGCAAAATTACTCATTTTGATGCAATTTTTTTGTTATAATTCCTTATTTTTTTGTGGTGGGTTTCCGCCGAATGTGTCGTACCATGTACCCATCAACTGTTTCATAAGAAAGTTTGCGACTTTATGCAAAAAAATTGCCGCATTTGTGGATTGTGATTGAAGAACAAAATGTTGACCCAAATATCCAATGCATGTAATTTTTTAAGGATTAATCTTTAGTAGCTTTGTAGAAGTTGAATGTGAGATATTTGGACAAAAAAGGAGACACCTTTTTAGGTTTTTTCTTGGATTTCATATTGTTGTTGGGATTTTTTTTGGCGTGTTCTTCCTTGTCCATTGATCCTAGAACCTATAAATGTGGAAGGTTTGGTTTCCTTTTTTGGTTTGGTAGTGGGATGTTGTCGATTTGTCCGTGTTTTTTGTTAGCTTGGCCGTGCATAACGGTGTCATGTGCTATCATTTTAGTCGAATGCTGGTATGATGTGCTATCATTTCCCTAAGTTTGTCCATATTTATAGGGATTTGGATGATTGTGGTGTCAACTTTGTACATAGACTGATAGCTTAATGGCTACTATCAAAATTGGACTTGTCGTTGCAGCCTAGTGTCTGTTATTTTATTGAGGATGAGATCACTCTTTCTTGACTTTGGAGCCATTTGTTTGTAATGATTTCTTACTAATGTTCAATTTGCCTGTGAACTGTCAATTTGTCGTTCCAATTTTTGATAATTTATGTTACTCTATATATGGTTCTGGTGACTTATGTAGTATTAGCAGCATTTATACCCTTGGTGTGGATAGGAATTTAGGAGGAGAGACGAGGGAACATATAGGGGATGGGAGAGAAAGGAACGTATATGGAAACCTAATTCTTCTAAGTTAGAAAGGGAAAATGGATTCCTCTAATCTCCACCTTATCTCCTCCAATCTTTATTAAAACTAGGGAAATCGAAGTACCGAACCAGTCCTCTCCCTTCCCTTTCATTTCCTCCAAATCCCCTCTACGTAATCAAGCCTTTTGTGTAATGTAGAATGTACGCCTACTACTATGTAGGTGAAACTAAGAGTAGATGGCAAAATCTTTAGTATACAGTATTACTTAAAGAGGAGCAAACAAAATGTTAGAAAAAGATTGATTAGTATGAAATGGTGGAGGCAAACCACATAGAGCCGTGTGGTTGGGCAAGGGTCTGCCCCAGGTCATCACCCTGGTTGTCAAAGGGTTTGACCCCTGGGATCAGCCTGGTATCCTGGCCTTGAATTGCCTTGTGCATTTCTGGAGAATTGTGGTTTTGCGGAAGCATCTAGATATGGGTAATGAACACTACTGTTAGGATTATGCCTCCTCCTTATGATTGATCCCAACCTAGGTTTTGATTTATTCTTCTTTCTTTCTTTCTCTTTCCTTTTTTTTTCTTTTTTTTTTGTTTGTGTGTGTGTGTGTGACAGTCCCATGATGCTTCGAATCATTTCGGCTTTGTCCTTTGCTCCCTTATTTCTAACGAGGGCTCATGTTGACTTGATATCTATGGCATGAAAGATATGCTACTCCAATAATGTACACTGTTGAAATGAGACTTATTAATGATGCATCTTTAGTGTGTACTATTGACCAGTTAATAACTGTGATCAATTTCTTGTAGGAAAGACATAACAATGTTTGTCAAAGTGCAATTGTCGTGGAATGTAATAATCCCTGCTGAAAATATGGATGTGAAAGGATTGTTGCTGCAGAAGGCAATTATTGTTCGATTGATGGAAGACTTTGCAGCCAAGAAAGCAACCAAGGAGCTTGGCTATCTGCTCGCAGTCACTACTCTGGACAAGATCGGGGAGGGGAGAGTTAGGCAGCAGACTGGAGACGTGCTGTTTCCAGTAACCTTCACCTGCCTGACCTTCAAAATCTTCCGTGGAGAGGTCGTGGAGGGAGTAGTCCACAAGATACTGAAGCATGGGGTGTTCTTGAAATGCGGACCCATTGAAACCATATTTCTCTCTGCCCAGAAGATGCCTGACTATCAGCATGTCCCTGGTGAAAATCCAATGTTCATCAGTTCAAAGCAGTCCAAGATTGAGAAAGATGTTGCGGTGCGCTTTTCTGTGATTGGTACTAAGTGGATCGAGTCTGAAAGAGAGTTCCAGGCAGTGGTCAGTTTGGATGGTGACTTTCTTGGACCTGTCTGATGTTGTGGCCTGGTGTGCTACTTGATCTAATGAAATTCGTATCTAGCATCTAACTACTCGGTTAGGTGAATGCTTATTTTGTGTAGAACAGGCTACTCTCTTAGTTTTAAGCATTCACATTATATTCTAACTAGTAGAATGTGAATATCTGGTGTTGAACAATCGTTGCCTGAAAATCGAAATGTGTCCATCACTCTTTTAGCTCAGAACATTGATTGTCTGGTTGTGTTTTGGCACCAACTGTGAACACTGGCAGTGAACTCTGCAAATGAATGATTAATGTTTTAAACAACATGACCTGGATTTTTCGCACTTCTATTACTTTTTTCTGTTGCCGCTGTGTTTTTTGTTTCAACTAAGTACCCGCTGCTAGACCTCAAAGTTAGAAAGACCCAGAAGAAGAAAACGAGCTGCACAGCAAGCAGAAGGCTTCATCAAAACTGTTTTAGGAGTACACATTCTACACAACTGTACATAGGAACATTTATACATACCACTAACAAATATAACAGTAACTCCATGAGAATTAGGTCCTAATACTTTGATCATCAGATATTGTTTCCTCTGATGACGCATCGCTATCAATGACGATTAGATTTTCTGTCTTGATGACTTTTCTCTTCAACAGGCCGCTGCCATGCTGCAAGCCACCAGGAGCCCGAACCTCCCTGGTCATTGTGCCAGGAACCTTGTAACCGTTCAGGTTCCGCCGCCCATAGGATGTATTAGAAGGATCTGAAAATGGGCGGACAACCTGAGATCCTCCAGTTTGTGGCATAGCTGTAACCTGAGGAGATGACTCAAAAGACCTCAAACTAGTGCCATTTGGATCTCGAAGCCAATGGGGTAGATGGTTGTTTAGAGCCAAACCCATACCCCGGCCATCAGGAAATCCATCTCTTCCAACCATGACACTAGTTTGCATTGTGTTGGAAGAGGTACTACCGAAATTTCCTACTTTGCTAGCTACTGTTACATACATATGAGACTGATTCTGCCCATGGCTCCTAAAATAGCTCTCTTCCCTACGGGCATATACGTCTCCAAGGGAAAGATGAGGCTCAGTTGAGAGATTCTCCCTCGTAGCACGAGCATGTGGATGCATGAAATGACCACGGGAATCAAAGTTGTATGTAACCGGTTGCTTTAGGCATTTCTCTTCTGAACCTTGCTGTCCAGTCAAAAGCTTGCACTGTTCCCGTCCAAACTGATCAGCAAGGTCTCTCGCGACTCTCCATGGAGCAAAGCGCAATTTGGGATCAAGTAGCATGGCATGCCAATTGCCTCGTCCATGTCGTCTGACACCTATCCAAAGAGAGTCCAATTCCTCTTCTGACCACATGGTTGGACGGGGCTCAAACCTGTCCAGGGAGATGTTCCTGTTTCCCCTTAGGGCAGTTGCTCTGGTATTACAGCTCTCGAGCAATACCTTTTGTCTCAACATCAATGATGATTGCTCAGGAAAGGACTGGACTGCTGGGTTCTGAATGAATTCTCTGATGCTGATATTATGGTCCTGGAACAGATTCATACCAGAGTTGTGTCTGGATATTTGGTCTTCATGTAGCGGCTCCATTCCTAAAGATAAACCTAGGCTAGCTGAAGCTTTCCTTGAGGCTTGCTCAAGCTGGCCCATTTCACGATGCAAAGAATACGTTGCATTATGCTGAGCTCTCCTGCAACCGGTCTCCAAACTTGTACTTGCCGGAGCCAACTGACCACTTAGTCCATCTTCTGAAAATAGCTGCACAGTGTGCAAATTAAAATGCATCTAATCCTCATCTTAGATCATAAACTATAGCATCCCAGAAGTACATGAACATGAAACTTCTTTTTATTTAATTTAAAAAAAAAACACTGTGCTTATAAAAAGAACTGGCAATCTTACGATGCAGCAACAGTTAAAAAGAGCTAAAAAGGCAAGAACAAAAGGGAAAAGTAAAACAGAAGCATCACCAGTACTCCACTAAATTTGCTACCTGTAAACATTTAGTCTCAGGCTTCTTTTCCCCCACCATTGTGGTATGCAGATGATTACGTAAGTGCACTGCGTGACTTGATGGTGAATCCACAGCTTGCGAATCAGTATTTCCAAACAATTCCAGACCCTCTCTCTCCGGCTTCCCCTCTTGCATAACCTTTCCAAGATTTTCAGCCGCTGCTGAAGAATGCTCAACAGTATCTGACTCTTTCTCTTGAGAATCAGACTCAGGAATCACATTGCAATCTATCACACGAGCACCTGAAACACATTCACAATCCTTAACAGAGCTTTACCTAAGCAATTCCTCAAGTATCCCTTTGCATTCATGCACGGGATGGGCACATAAATCACCTAGCTGCTATTTCAACCAGAAAGCAAGAGTATCACCAAAAAAAAACAAATCATAATTTCGTGAGCACATGAGCTTGGTTTACAGAGTCTGTCAATAGCTGAAAAAGATATTAGCTACAATACCAGATGGAGGACGAGACAGGTCCATAGAAGCTGATGGTTGCGTTTGTTGTAACTCTTTCTCAGCATATGTTCTTACATCTGAGCAGTCACTTGATGTAAGCTGAGAGTCCGCACTGGAGGTCCGACATTTTTGAGAGACATGCTGCTCATCAGTTTTACAAAAATCATCACAAGTAGAATGAAGTTCATCATCTGATGCCCGTAGAGATATGTCCTTCTGAAGGTTTGAGATCTCCACTGCATCTGAACCAGACAAAGCAGAGGTACCTTGTTTGGTCAGAGATGACATATCCACAGCAACGTCATCTTGGGGGCATCTTTCTTCCTCAATTTGCCTCAATCTGACAATTACAAGAATAAGTAACAAACTAGGAAGACAAGATGTGGAGGACCGAGAGGTGGAAAATTGGGGAATCTTTACATACACTGGAATGCCTGCAGAAGATCCTGTGCAAGGACAAGAAGAATCTTTACATTCTTCGCCAGTCATCTGTCCCATGACAGATTCAGAAGCATTAGATTTCTGTCAAACTCAAAGCAATCAATAGCAGTGAAATAGAAAAATAATATAAGAAGAACTCGGAACAAGCCTATTCTTTTGCAACCTAATGATGCCTAGTGCCCAGTTCAAAGTTTACAGTACCAGAATCTGACAAAGAGCCAATAAGTTTTCTACTTCCATAAGCTCTCTAAGTAGTATAGAGAACAGGCTATGGAACGGAACATACATCTGACATATTCACCATTTTGGACCAGAAAACTGAATAAGGCTAGCAAGCAAATAGATCATCACTAATTACAGCTTGGCATAGATGAGTGAAATGGAAATGGAAGGAGAACAAGAACGTAAGCCATTTCTGGTTGAGCTAACAGCACAACCTTCTGTATCTGAGGTTTATAGCCTTACGACCAAATGTCAATCTCGACCGGATAAGCCGGATCACATGGAGTCCCACCCCCCCCCCCCACACACACACACCAAAACCAAAAAAGGTAAGTGAAAAAACGCAATAAGACAATATCATCGAGGTGGACACTGACTTCAAGAAAGTCCTGGGTCCTCCATACCTTAGATACCACTAACTATAGAATTTCACACTAATCCCACAGATACAAATACCCTTTTGTATCCCCTAATTCACAATTTGCCTCATCATCAGTACTCCTCAAAAATCAAACCCTTACCCCAGGCTAAAACACAAGCATGTATAGCACAAACGTGTATTTCATAAGATATGGATAAACTTATGGAACTGACATTTTCTCTGCATAAACATGATGTGTTCCCAGTGACAATGTCGTCACTTGCCACCTTAAGAATTGGAGACTTTTCATCCACAGAAAGGGGAACGCAGATGGCTCCACTCTCCCTAATGGCTAAAGATCCTTCTTTAGTTGGTAGTTCTTCCAATATTTCGCTACCTCTTGCCTCTACTTTTCTTTTCAACCTTCGGCTGAAAGTAAGTATAGGAGCTGTTGATTTACATTTTGAAACTACTGTGCTACTCTCAGACTTCTGTTCAGAGAGTGAATTGGGCTGATCCACTGATTGTGAAACTAAACCACCCTGGACACACCCATCATTAAGAGAGCGGCTGGAGTCCAGATCTAAGCATAAATCTTTGTTAACCAACTGTGAAGTCTCCTGTAAAGTTGCTTCTGTAGGCCCATTTTTGCATGATGTCTTACAGTTACTATGCTCAGACAACTCAATGGATCCAAGTTGCAAATCTCTTGAACTACATGTGTCCAAAGTTTGGACCTGGCAATCTTCTTTAACTGCAATAGAACCATGAAGTTGAGGAGATGAATTATCGGGCAACTCCTTCACCTGACAGTAATATTTAAAATAGCGTAAGCGAGAGAGAGGGAGAGATCACTATTAGCATCCATTTTCCAATTCCCTTTTCTTCAGGACTTCGCCAGATCAGAAAGGAAAGTAGAGATCATAAATGGATAAAATTAATACACTCCCCAAAAGGCAATTCAATGCAAACCTGAAGTTTTGACTGTATGTGTTGATGATTAGATAGCTCAAGACAGCTTTTGTTATCCATAGAGCACTCCATATCAGTATCATTGACACCCTCGAAAATCTGCATGAACAATAAAATACGGGTTTTAGACCAATGGTGCAGCGGAAAGGATTTTTCCATGCTTGCACATCATGTCGCACATTATGTTGAATGCTAGCACAAGAACTAGTGTAATGTAGTTCAAACTTCAAATCACATAGTGAAATTTAGCGAGGGAGGTTCATTTGGAGTTCCATCTTTTGGAAGGTATTCTTTCCAGCTTTGTCTTCTTGCTTCCATGAACTTGTTATTAATTTTTCTACCTGAACTTTCTAACTTTAGTCTTTCAAGTCCCGGAGCATTAAACACGTGGTGGCCAGCAGAAATCCTCACTATATTACTGAAGTGTACTCACCATTGGATCTTTCTCTGGGCTTCCTAATCTCTCTGTCGGGGCAGCCTGATGTTTGCCAATATGAACATCCGAAGAAAAAGCAGGGGAAACATCACCATTCTCAATACCAGAACATGAAGATAATCGCTTCCGCTTATACGTAAAGATTACTTTTGTAGTAGACATATTTGTCATTGGTACAAGATCCTCAATAATCAGCACTCCCAATGTATGGAAAACCAGAGGCTTGGTATATGAGTACAACTTTCAATTTATATCATCACTGCATTACTCCAGAGTTACTTCAAAAAAAAAAAACAGAAAATGTCAGAAGTTTGGCAAGTTAAAAACAGCCACAATCTTTCTAATAGCTACAACGTTATGACAGCAGATTTCAGAAGCTCCATAAATGCAAGTTGTTTGACTCTGATAGTCCATGGCAAGTACCAAATGATAAGAGAGGGCATAAATGCAAAAGCAGTGTTAGCGTAAATCATGACCAACAAAAGCCAATACTTCATTAAAAACTACTACTATACCAGAAGCAAAGATATTGCACAACTAAGAATGTCCGATCATGCATGGATTATGGAAAATGTAAGTCAAACATTCCCTATTATGCGAATTCAACATTCCCAACTCTGCAAAGATTTACCACCTTCTTCGAATATTTACATCACCATCTTCTCAAAACAAAGAAACTCCACGTAAAATTGTCAAAACAACTCCTACAAGTGTGTCCAAAACCTCACTCAAATTCCTTTATGACAGACAACAACTCCCTAGTCCTCACACTGTCTTATTTCTTCATTCATTCCATCCTCGAAAAAAACCCTTAATCAGCTATCTAGCTCTACTTCACTCATTCGTCCACTGCTATAGTCAAATGTTTGAACTGCCTTTTTTGCCTCAAATCCCTAAACTACCATCTCCAAATTAGAACCAATAAACTCCATAACAAGCTCTACAAACCTTTCCCAAACCGCGTTTTTATCCCTCCTTCATACCTTCACAGCAGCCAACAAGCCTTTATCCTTACACCATCTTACTTTTCATTCCGTCCTCAAGAAACCCTAATTATTACTATTCAGCTCTACCTTATCATTCACCCTTCTACACTGAAAGCTTTGAACTACCCCCTTTTTCCTCACATCCCCAAACTACCATCTCCAAAACAAAACCACGAAACTCCACAACAGCTCCCAAAACCTTCCCTATCCTCATTTTCACTCTTGCTTTACACAATCATACATTTAGAACAGCCAACAAAGCCCTTATTGCTAGCTCAAGCCCATTATTCTACACAAATCTTTCATCAGCTCAACCTCGCTCGGTCTTCTACTTTTACCATTAAAACAAGGATTACCCTTTTCCCTCATACATCATCTAGTTCTTCCTTATCATATACCAACCTCACTCATTCTCAATCCTCTTTAAACAATACTCCACAACTAAAATCTTACCATCACCTCCCACATTTCTTGTAATCTTTCACTAGAATATTCCATTTCCACAACCCATTAGCTCTAATTATCTAACTACCCCACATTCAATTAACTCAGCAGCTTACAAGAGAAGATATTCACATTTTTATCAACAAACCCATAGAACAATCCACACACACAAAACCCAGAAACAAAGAACAACACATAAACTTGAGCAACATTAAAAACCAACCTAGAATCATATTCAAAATTCAAAATTTCACGAAGAACATACAACATAGTTACATAAAATTTTACAATTAAAATTCAAAAAAAAAAAAGTGAAAACTCACCAGAATCAGTGTGAATAAAGATGATGAAAAAGCTGAAGGAGGTAGTAAGAAAATTTAGCAGAGGAAAATAAAGCAAATTTGTTGGGCTTTCACACTTTTCTCTCTCCAAAATGGGGGAGGAAAGGAGGAGATGGTTCTACTGAAGTAAGTACTCCTTCTCCTTCACTTTTTCTGGGCACATTAAATTCTGTCAGTTTAGTGATGGAATGACAAACAAAGAATATTTTTTTTTTTTTCTTTCTACTTAATATTACTACTAGTGATATCATTTTCTGGTAGATATAGGAAATTTTGTTGGTCAAATGATGTCAATTTTAACAAATTTTGTTAGTCTTTAGTACCATTATTATGTTAATCAGGAGGATGATATAAAAATTCTCATGATTATTAGCTCAAACCAGTGTTCATCGATAAACCGTAGTTTAAATAGTTTAAGTGATTAGCATGTTGATTCATTTAGAAGGTCTCGAATTTGCATGTTGAATGTTGTTTCAGTTGCACAACACACGTCGAATCCAGATATAACCGGAGCAAATCCGGCAAATTGGATACTCCGTACCAACTAACACACGTAGCCAAATGAAAGAGTAAATCGATTGTTTCTGGTTAAAAGCTTGCAACATTATTCAAAAGTAAAACCGTTAATAAGTTCACCCTAAAAATCAAATGCGAAAAATATTATTACTATATAGTACTACAGGTCTGTCAGTTTAAAGATTGATGTTTGTGGGGCCAAAGGTTGGACTCTGTTCTACTGTTCCTACTAATGCTGCTTTTTTCCTTTTCTTCTGAAAGAAAATCTGAGCTTAAATTTGATTTTGTCTCTCTTTCTCTCTATACCTCATCTGGCGCGTGGGAAACTAACAAAATCAGCCCATGAGATCAAATTTGTCTAAATCCAATCAATATGGTAAACTGGACCGTTGGGCTTGTTTCTTCAGCCCATGGGCATGACTCACATGAGTACTAAGCTCTTATCTCGGCCCAGCCCATGACTTCCCATTTTGCAAAATAGGTTGAGCTGTCTTTACGAGTTTATTAGGTTAGGTGAATATCACCTAACCGGTCTCTTAAGTGCAGTGCAACTCGTAGTCAATTCTTTATTGGGTTCCGAATTGTGGGAGGGCATCGGGCAAAGGATAATTGGAAAAACTTACCAAAATCCAAATTACTCCGTATTCTACCTTGTTTCCCCCTTTCCTAATTTTTTATTTTTAATTTTATAAAAGGGGGATGGTCCAATGGAGATTTTAGCCAATTGGGTACTAATGAATCCGGACAGCTCCGACCCGTTAATCGTTCCACTGACAAGATCGTTGCTCTGTGGAACAAGCCTTACGCGGGGAAATTATTTTGATTGACAATATTCACAAAAAAAAAAAAAAGGAAACTTTAGTTTTGTTTCTCCACAGTTATCACGACATTTTCTTCTACCCAAAATCTTGGTGTTATTGTTGTTGTGGGTAATTTAATTAGGGGTTGGATCACATCTGAATTGGAACATGAGAAAGGGGTCAGGATTTGAAATATACGTGAGAGGATTACGTGACGGGGATTCGACGGAGGGTCTCTATTCAATGTTCATACGGGACTCCGACCTTGAACCACATCGGCAATTCAGTGCCGAATACAGCAGCCCACACGTCCACCAACCTCTGGCGGTTCCGGTAGATTTCGGGATATTGAAAGTCGTTTGTTGTGCACTTGTCCTGATTTCCTCCGTGATACTTACGCTGTCGTTGGCTCTACCGTTTATGCTTTGGGCTACGGTAATAAACTCTTTGCCCTCGACATGTCTTCTCATGATATAAGCTGGAAAACCGTTGATTCTCCGGCTCTTTGCCTGAAGAAAGATATCAGGTAATTCTTCCTTTTGCTTCTTAAAATTTGGTTTTTCAGTTCGTTTCGTAAATTGTGTTGTACCCGGGTTTGATCAGATTGTTTTGAGCAAGTTTTTCTCCTTTTGGCTGTTCATGTTTTTATATTAATTTTGTGTCTTGGTTCTTATGTCATGTACGCAGTACTTTTCTAGCGTATCAATCAAGCTTAGGAAATGGAAAATGAAATGTGGGTTTTATGTGTGTATGGGAATAATGTATGATTTATGTTTAAATGCAAAAATGTTTGATGTTCTTTTCGTTTCTTTGATCTAATTGTATATGTTGTGTACATGTGACCCGTACTTGTTAAGAGAGGTATTGGGGTAGTTTTGATGTTGTTTATCTTTGAAATCGTATGTGTGATGCTATTTGTACGTTCTTGATGGTTGTGTTACGCATGTAAGGTTTGGGTTTTCGATTTTGGAATAATTCAAGTTTTCGAATCGTTAATAGAAATTGATTGATGCTATAATTATTTGATTGATTGGATTGTTAATTTGGTAATCAGAGATCCTACTCAGTGGAGCTTTGGTGATCGATATCTTTGTCTTCAAGGGGTTCGTTTCTTGGAATCGAACGATAGATCGTCCGAGCTTGTATGCGATCCTCGTAACAATTGGTGGATTGAGCTTGATAGAATAGTAGTGACGGGAGACACTAGCGCTGAGTACGTCATTTATACCCAGATTGATGTACGTGCAGTTAAGGAGTGCCTGGAATGCATTCCCGGTTTTTCGTTTTCTGATTTTTCAAAGTGGTTTGTGGCGAGTGACATCTCAGGAAAGCGAATAACTATCTAGTTTGAACAAGAGACTGTTTATTGGATTTCTAACCGTGCTAAATTTTGCTCTTACAACGTGCTTACAAACGAGTTTAATTCTGGTCCAATTATCGGTTTGAAGAATGATAATCTATTAGAACTAATTAATGGAAAATGAGATCTCTTTGCCTTTGCTTCACTTGGAGGGTGATCTATTTTGCTTGGTACATTCTGTGAGCTACTGTGATTCTACCGTTGTACACTGCTTTGTTTGTCGGGTTGTGAAGCCGGAGGTGTTTGGTGGTTTTGCATTAATGGTTGTGGGTTGTTTTTGCGGCCATTTTAAAGAGTTAACAGAGGCAGTTGTTGCATTTGTAGGTATGACTCCTTTCCTTGATTTGTCGTGTAATTGCTTATATAGTTTCAATAGCATTCATAACTTTGTATTATCCTTGTGATAAAAAGTATATGTCACTGCAATATATCCTGTCTTCACCTTTCTCATGAGTGTCTGATGAGGTTATTATGGGATGTCATTGCAAAAGTTTATCTAGCATTTGAAGGACTAACAGATGGTCTAAGATCATGTTGAGCTTTAATTTTATCATCGACATCGTTTTCTTGTTGTCACTTTGTTTTCTTGATTGTAAATGTTGGTTGTTTAGTATTCCTTTGATTATCTATCCCATAGCCCGTTAGAGTTAACCCTCCTCTGTTTATCTGTGTTTCAGTTAGGTAGAGAGGGGGGCATGCTGGTTCCAGACTTTCAAAATCTCCGTGGATAGGTCGTGGAGGGACTAGTCGACAAGTGAACTCGTATTTTGTGCTTGGTTAAGTGAATGCTTATTTTGTGCAGATTCAGGCTACTCTCTTAGTTTTAACTTCTTCACATTATAGTAGAATGTGAATATCTGGTGTTGAACATTGTTGCCTGAAAATCGAAATGTGTCGATCACTCTTTTAGGTCAATAGACTCAAAACATTGATTTTGTGGTTGTGTTTTGGCATCAACTGTAAACACAAGTCATTGAGCTCTCCTAATGAATGACGAATTTTCATGCAACATGGCCTGGTTTTTTGCACTTCAATTACTTTTTATCTTTTTAAGTTGTCGCTATTTTTCGGACAATAATCAACAAAACGCTGCCCAAGGACTCACTGCAAAATTCAAAGTTAGAAAGACCCCGAAGAAGAACCAAATCACGTAGTAGAATGTTTTTACTATTTATCTCATTTTCTCGTCATTGATAATGTGGTAATTATTACAGTTTTCCAAGGATCAAATCACCCTCTTTTTTTTTTTCGGGATCACAATATCATATGCATTCGAATGACTATTGTCATAATGTTGAACCATCCCTCTTAATCCATATGTCGTCGGCAACTGTTGTAGGCCGTATAGGACTATAGACGCTACAAAGCCAAACTCTCACCGGCCAAGAAAGCGTTTGTGTTTCCCGTAGATGTGACGCTACAAAAGGTCGTCTCCAATCCAATCCTACAACTCTTCCTTACCAACTCACCTCCTACCTTGACTGCTGCGTTCCGAGCTACTCGATGGGTCGTTGATGATTGAAAGAGAGATGAGCAAAGGGCAGACATAAGTATATAGTACTACAATTCATAATTATCCATACAGTAAATAAGCCCCATCAAGATCATAAACTCCACCAGAAGCTCTAGTTGGAATGATATAACGAGAACAACCAATGAGACGAGTAATGAGCTCTGAATCAGTCTTAGAAACTTGTAAGATGGTCAGGTGGAGCACAGGTTGGCAATTACATTCAAACCATACTAAACAAAACAAATCATCCTTGAGATGTAGTAACACTTTTATACCCGCGTTAAATGCACTAAATTCTGGATCAAATTCGAACCCATCTATAATTAACCCGTGCAGAAGTTGTTTAGTCTTCCAATTATAGTAATACATCTTTCCAAGACTAGCCATACCGCCACGGTTGGAGGTCAGCCAATAGAAGCCATTATCTTTGGCTACGCCTACAGGATTTCCAATGATATTACGGAAGAAATAATCTTGCAACCGTTCATCTTTGTCCTCAAAATTTTCCCAAACCCAAACCTTAGTTTTAACATTAACGCTATGCAAACCTTGTCCGAACTCGGGTGTTGATTGTTCGGACATAACTAGCATTTTCTCCTCCCCGGCGTCACCAAGGAGAGGAGCAACCATCCAGTTACGACGCCACCATAACTTCTGACAGAAGCTACTAAAAGGTGGCTCCATATGTTCGCTGATGTAGCTAGATGTGCCCAAAGGATCAGAGACATCAAATACCTCGATAAAAGATGGGGACCCATCAACGTCGTCGACAGCGCCGGCAACGACATAAATCTTACCAGAAAGAACCACGAGTTCAGGAGTGATGCGACGCTTATTTAGTAAGCAAGACAAATCACGTCCGAGACTTTGAGGAAGACCGACGTTTCCGAAGGAATAGATCATGGGTCCCACGGCGACGATTGAGGACGGAAAAGTAAAGTGACCGTCGGAGAAGTCACAACGGGCGCCGGAAGGATCGGAAACCAAGTCTACAGTTGAAAACCTGTCGGAATTATGATCATGGTGGAGGTGAGGCACATAAGTAAAGGCGTCCGGATATGGACAAGGGTCCGGTCGATTCGCCAATGATTTTGCCCTACAGATAAGCTCTGTTAAATCATTGGTGGTGACCCACACAACCTCGTATTTTCCTCCCACCCATGCCTTCAAACAAGCGCTGATGCGCAACTCCTCCTCCTCCATCCTTTCCTTTAATTCCTCAATATTCCTCTGCCCTTGGAGTAGAATGCTTGACCTAATCTAGTGTACTACTCTGTAAATACTTGTTTGTAGTACTCCCTCCGTTCGGCTATCAAACGGCGTAGGGTCGGAACACAGTTTTTAAGAAAAGTAGAATAAAAAATGAGGTTTAGGGTCCCTTGGTGTAAAATTACACATAGGGATATGTCTCACTTCCACTTTTAATAAAAAAAAAAGTAAGAGTGTTTTGGTATTTATATGTACAAATAAGGAAAAATTCCAAGTATAAGTTTAAAGATGAACACCCTAAATAAATAGTAGGAAGTTTAAATCTGAACGGAGGGAGTATCATGTACGAGTATATGATAATATGATCATTAATTTATTAATGTGGGACAAACAAATTCCATAAGCCACTTTCCATATAATACATAGTGTTACAGTCCTTCGTTCAAAAAGTAGTCCGATATCAAATCTTTTTTACTTTCACAGTAGGAGTAGGAATTGGAGAGGGAGTTCAATAACAATTGGTATATGGTACCCGGGATACGTACGTACCCCCGTCCTAATTATACAGAAGTTCATGTTTCTAAGTCAAGCCCAATTTAAATGATAACAAATCTGGCCCAAATTATTATCAGGCCACAAAACATCAAACATAAAGCCCAAGTATTCTCTCTCCTCTCCCTTCCTATTTCCTATTCCCCATCCCGTCTCCCCCCTCTCTTCTGCCGGAAAATGCCGCCAGAGCACCACCAGGCCCCTCTCACAAAGCAAGCAACGCCGGCGATGAACGTAAAGGATATTAGATCACTGTACTTTTTTTCTTCTTCTCTCACTTGTTAGCATTTGCTTGAACTAGCTCAATTAGTTACCCGAATTTGTATTTGATGTGGGATGCGCCATTTTGCCAGATTTTTTAGATGATATGTAATTTTTTGGATTATTCAAATTATTTTTGATAAAAAAATAATTTTCTAGGCTAATTTCTTTGGCATGAAACAATTAGATGTATACGTAATACGGGGTCCTGAATCTAGCAGATAATAGCCGCTAGTCACTATGGCTACCCATATACAATAACAAATTAGACCGATCTACAATCACAAATTAGCTACTGATATATATGCATTGGTCTCTAAGTTAGCTTCCAATTTATTGGTTGCTAATATAACTACCAGAAGATTGGTCGCTAAACGAGTATAGTAGCTAAATTTGCTACCGTCAATCGGTTGCTAAAACCGTAGTTAAAATCGGTCACTAATTTGGTAGCTAATTTAGGGACTAGCCTTTTAGCTACCGACCATAATTGGTCGCTAATTCGGTAGCTAACCTAATTAGCTACAGAATGTTGATGATTTAAAGACCGAATTTCGAATTCATTTTGATACTCTTCTCTGAATTTTCGTGGATTGTGAGAAATTGAGTTTTTTTTTTTTTTTACGACGAATTGAGTCTTGTTATCGACGTAAAATTGAAGTTATGCATACATGACTATGCTGGAATCTACGGATAAGTATTATAACATGAGAGTTTAAGGTTATTTTTGGTTTAACTATAAATCGTATCATGAAATATTAATTCACCTAGCTCAAGCATACTTAGGTGATTGAGTCATTACTTAGGTGATTCACGTTGTATGTGTTTGTATTGCGATAAGAAAGATGGAAGGTAAAATGCAAACGTGACTCAAATTGTATCGTTTTCATTGGTATTCCACCTATGCTCTAAATGGAAAACCATACATCTCAAGTAATCGCTGAATATGTGAAAAAGAAAAGTAGTAAAGGTGGTAATTAAAGGCTTGAGAACAACATATGCACTAATTTGCATATCATCAAAAACAAACACTATGTTACATCAATGTCATAATTAAAACCATAAGATTTGATAATTTAGCACTAAACTAGGTCATTAGAGATATCATCAAGTAATCTACGAATTTACACGCCTCGATTTACTCATTCATTGTATTAAACACAAACAAACTAAAACATCAACCCTAACTAAACTCGTACACGAAACTTACAATCTACCTTATACTCAGATCAATCCCATAATTTTCGACCCTCTAGTTAAAAATGACCTTTTTTCATCTTTAGGTGAAAACTAAATGACGTTTCATTTTCCAGTCATTTTACACATCTCATTACCAATTCCAACACATTGTCTGCAAAATAACCCATACCATAAGTCCGTCAACATAAAAGTAGATCGTCATATAAAATCGATTCGGACTCGTTCTATACCACTTCCGTTTCCAGTTTGGGACACTATGATATAATCTGCAGATCTGCTCCTACTAACGAATACAACCAATTCAATTTCATTACTTTTGTAACTCATTTTACGATAGAAGAAAAAACAAAAAACTACCAACGACACTAATAGCGTACGAGTCCCGACATTTGTCAAGTCGCTTTACAACCCAAAAGGAAGAAAACAAAAGAAGCCGTTGATGCTTACTTCAACGTGTCAACTTCCAAACTTTTTTTTTTTGCTGACTCCTCACCTTTTCCCCCCTCTTTCTTGGCGAACCAACTCAATTTTTTATTTTATTTTATTTTTCCGGTCACCAAACCCAACCAAAGAAGCTGTCGTCGCACCCTCTTTCTCTCTCCTCAAAAACATGTGAATTTTAATCGCAAATTCTCACGCCATCTCCATTTAATTAATAAACAAATTAAAGCTCTAATTAATAAATTAGGGTTTCGTATTTTTTTTTTCGTCGTCTCTTTCTTCGTAATTTTCGTCGGAATGTCGAACGCCGGTGATAATTCCGGCCGTAGCGGTTGTTCCGCCAGCTCCGGCGAGGTTCCGGTCGATGTCGACGTCGTTATTGACGCCGATAAGAACAATGTCGAAGATAACAATTGTCAGGGCGGTGATAGTGATCCTGAGTCTGATTTGACCATCCAGTTTTCTCCTTCTGCTTGTAGCGGAAGTCATTCTTCTTCCGCAGGTTCGCTTTTCTGTATCTTCAACTTTACGCTTTCTTTTTTTTTGTTCGCCTGATTTTTGTCTCTGAATTGATGTTTAGTTGAGTTTGTTGCGGAGAATTCTGTTTTAAAAATGAATTATTTTTCATGTAATTTGATGATATTATTCTGTATCTTCAAGTTTACAACAATAGAATTTTCTTGTTCATTAGAATTAATGCAAATAGAGAGTGTGTGTCGATTTTCGGAAAGAGCTATTGTAGTGATCGGAGCCTTGTTTAGGAGTTCATTTGGTTGGTGAAATTGTGGAAATGCAAGTGCGTAGTATTATCTGGTCGATTTTTCAGCTACGAACTCGTTTTGGTAATGGTCTAGTAACGTGATCAAGGGGCGAAATTTTGGTGTTTTTTTTAGGGATTGAGATTGTGGATAATGACATTAGGGATGGTGTCACTCGACATTGTGCAGGATCGGCTATTTGTTGATATAGTGTTTTTAGTGATTGATCAGGTGTATCTTATAGTCTAGACTCTAGTGTAGGTTGAGGATGGTTTCAGTTCCGTCAGTAATTTGAAGGTCGAGAAGTCGAGTTCTCATTAGTAACCAGGCGAGGAGTTTGGGGTAAAACGTCATTGGTTAGATTTAATCAGTCAACTGAAATTAGGCTTTGTGTAGATCTGACAATAACGAATTTAGATTCTTAGGATGGTGGAGGAGGGCTGGGAGCATGGGGGCATCTTCGAGAGGCTCCTATTGTGAATCTTATATAGTACTCTATGAAATCTATCTACTTGTTCTGATTACATGTTTTGTACATATGGCTTGATGTTTAGTCTACTAGTTGGTCTCGGTTTCTGATTTTAAAATGCTGTTTATAGGATCTACTGACAGGGATTGGTCTAATGAGAACAATGTTTCGGAGGAACCATCAACTTCTAGTCATCTTGAGAAATCTGGCGGATCCAAATATCACAATCCGTTTAGTGCTCTGGCTGCAAAGCTTTTTGATGAAAAGATTCCCCTAAAGAAGAAGGTTAGCCTTATTACTTCTCATTAATTTGTCAATTTCTGAATATTGTTTTGGTGGCTGCCTTATGTATCGGTTTGTGTATTTTCTACTTTTATATTTCACTCATTTACCCTGTAAAGTTAATATGGGATGCTTAACTGTTTTCTCTTGTTAGCTAATGTTAAATTTTTTTTTCTCTTCTTTTTATCATCTCATGGAGTGTAACTTCTTGAACTTCCAAGAGAAGAATAACTTATTAAATAAAACAACTTAATGATACTTTCCTGATGGTGTTATGAATGATTCAATTCTCGGTTATTTCCACTTGATGTGTGGAGTAGATTTGGAAACCTCTCCTGGTTGCCCCTCTCCAAGAGAAAGTAATATTAGTGTACCACCACCAGTAAGATGCAAAGACCATAGAGTATAAATTATCACTTGTTCGCAAAGGCATTCATTTTTGGTTTTTTTAATGTTTTTGCTGCTTCTCGTGGTACTATCATTTGGCCCATCATCTCTTTCCTCTAGTTATTTTATTTGTCATGCTTGTTCAAGTGCCGAAGTGTCTTGCAAACTGTTTAGAAGAGTTTCGATTTATTAGTTTGTTCTTAAATTGTTTATATCTCTTTTGTTTACTCATGCAATTTGTGAATTCCCTCTCTTCAGTTCTCTGTATAAGCAATCAATAATAACATAGGAACACTCAAACTTCTTGGCTTGACAATGAGCTCTCTGTGTACTTAACAGCTAAAATGGATGAACCGTCTAGCAACTGTTAAAAAAGACGGAACTGTGCAATTTGATGTGCCTGGAGATATTAGAACCCCAAGCCTTGATTTGGGGAGTGGATCTGGTTCTGCTCATGATGCCACAGAACCGGAACTATTGGATACAGCCGAGGTTCCAGATTTACCTCCAATGCAAATTGTGATGCTAATTGTTGGAACACGAGGTGATGTTCAGCCTTTTGTCGCCATTGGGAAGCGTTTGCAGGTTTGCCTGTCTTTTTCTTTGTTTTTGTATTAGCATGCAAGTAATCTTTATAATAGTTCCTTTTCGCTGTATTTTATGGTAATTACTAGCTAGTGTTTATCAAAAAAGAAAATAATGGTAATTATTAGCTAGCATCTTATATTATTAGAAGTATTCTTTTGTCCAAAGTATTTTCCACCTGGTGTTTGCTGATGTATGCTCCACTCTGTTGTTGAGGTGATCATAAAAAGAGCTAATTGCAGATTGCCTGAATTATGTTCTTGTTCGTGTCTGTTTCTCTCTTACATAGTTGATTCTTGTTTCTTTTTTACATTCCATCCACTTCTTGGCAGAGCTAGCTTGTTCCCCTGCATGAATATGCTTTCATCCAGTCACAAACTCTTGTTTGAAGTTCTTAAGAGATTTACTTTATCAAAGTTTGTGAGACTCTAAAGAAAGTTGCTATTTCTTTTGTGTTGCTGCGGCTGACTGCTGTTAAGGCTGCAAATTGAGAGCATGTTTCCTTGCAGGAATATGGACATAGGGTTCGCTTAGCAACTCACCAAAATTTCAAGGAGTTTGTTTTGACATCTGGCTTGGAGTTCTTTCCTTTAGGAGGCGATCCAAAAGTTCTCGCTGGCTGTAAGTCATCTTTTTGGTTCTATTGGCTCCTTTTAGACTTCTATCGTATGGTGTCTTTGTTGTAGGAAATGGGTGTTAAATTTAAATCATGCTAATAAATCATACTTTATTGGTACTTAAGTCACCTACTTGTGAACACTGCCAACCTTACCAATGGGTTTGAAGTGTTATCGAAAGTTACTGAGACCCAGCCAAGTTTTATTAGCAATGACTGTTTAATTTTTTGACAGACTAAACAAGTTGTAGCTATATCAGTGAGGTGTATAGCGTGCTTCTTTATCTTCCATAATCGTTCCCGGAAATGTTGCTTCTTCCATAGTTTTTGATTTGGTTACTGCTTGCTAATTTGTTTTGATGGGCATCATTTTTGTCAGAATTATAAGTCACCACTTGTAGTTTTACAGCTCTGCATAAACCATACTTTTGCGTTGGTGAAATATCTTAGTATGCAGAGTAAGCTTATCTGCATCTTATTGACTACACAGCTGGGTATAAAGTGTCAAAAGAGGCACTTGGTAATGTTTGTGTTATTAAAGAATGGTCGTGTTGTTCCATGTTATAGGAAACAGCCTATCTAGCTTTGCATGATAACAGGAGGCTGCCTAGATCTGGGCCTGGGTCTTCCTTCTGAGGAGCCCCTTATTGGGGTGTTGCTTTCATTGTGGTGGTGGTGTAGTCATATATCCTTTTTTTCCCCCTTAGATTAGATATCTAGCTGGGAAGCAATCCATCCTTAGGTCATTTTACTCCGATTTTAATTGCCGACATTTGTACAGACATGGTAAAAAACAAGGGCTTCTTGCCTTCAGAACCATCAGAGATACCCATTCAGAGGAACCAGATGAGAGAAATTATATTTTCCTTGCTAGCTGCTTGCAAGGATCCCGATCCTGATACTCAGGTGCCTTTTGATGCTGAAGCAATTATTGCCAATCCACCAGCATATGGTTAGACTCTGATTTTGTCTCGGTTTTGAGGTTCTTTATATGCCATGTATTGATATATATTCTGGAACCTTCTTGTTAACATTGTTAGACTGACTACTACGTCTTAAAATAAGAAGCACAGACAATTTTATGAGCCATTTTGCTTTATTCCATTATATCCCAAAGCCAAAGAATAATTAGTCTTTGGCTCCATTGGAAATGGAAAGAATTAGGATTATTACTGATACTGCATATTTTTATGGTCTGAATAGTTTCGTTAACCATTTGAATTCAAGTATCTATAGTATCCATAAATGTTTAGGAACGGTCCTGGCTTGGTCTATTGGTGGAAGGTTTTATTTTGACCTTGAAGTCTCGAGCTCACTTTTTACCAGTGGCAGGTTCATGGGAGTAAGGATTCTTTTATCTAGCTCATGGGCGTAGGCCTGTAACGCTCAGCTGGGCCAAGCCTGGACAGTAGGAGGCTAAAATTAGGGGGCTCTTACCTTTGAAAGAACACACATGCAGTTTTTAAGAGGCGAGTTACGCTCACATGTTTCTGTTTCAGGACATACACATGTTGCAGAGGCACTCAAGATACCAATTCATATATTCTTTACAATGCCTTGGACGTAAGTATTTCTCGTATTTGATATTTTTCTGTGCTCTCTTATTTAACTAAAAGTGAAGCACATTATTTTTTCCGTTCCTTTATATTCATATTAAAGACTTTGCTGGTTGGGATATGAAATATTACACACCCTTAGTTAAGTCATATTTCGACTACACTGACCAAAAGTACTTGTAGATTGATGAAGTTAATCCTTGTCCGCCTTGATGATGTCTTTAAGTCAAGGAACCTAGGCAGTTGTACTTATTTCCTCTGTCCCACTCATTTCTTGTGATTTGTTTTGGGCATGTTTATGAAGGAATGAGAGAGAGGGAGTGCAGACGGATTTTCTTTTTTGATCTATGCTAGACAAGGAGAATTAGTTACAGGAGTGCACATGAGTAGCCCTGACCTTGTCAAAAACTTGAAATTTAAAGAAATGGACTGGGGGCCCAGATAAGATATGTAAAGCAATAGATGGCCACATGAGTATTTCGTGAGGAAGTTTCCATAATTGATACTCCATGAGAGTGTTTATGGAGGGATGCAAGAGAGGGGGTGCAGATGGATTTTCTTTTTTGATCTATGCTAGACATGGAAAACTAGTTGCGTGAGCGCTCATGAATAGCCCTAACCTTGCCAACAATTAGAATTTAAAGAAATGGACTGGGGGCCCAAATAGGATATGTAAAGCAATGGATGACCAGATGAGTATTTCGTGAGGAAAATTTCATATTGATACTTCCTGTAAGAGTGTTAGGTTAATTACTGTATGACCAAACACCTCTGCGATGATGAAGAAATGTCTTCTTTTCTTAAATTTGTTAGAAGCTGATGTGCGTGAACATGCCCCTCCTGCAGGCCCACTAGTGAATTTCCACATCCTCTATCCCGTGTGAGGCAACATATCGCTTATAGAGTAAGTAATGATTTTGCCAATGTCCTGAATTCCTGATGCAGTCTATAGCTTTTAATGCCCCTTTTAAAATTTATCTTAATTGAGCTTCTGCTTTCAGCTTTCATATCAAGTTGTTGATGTAATGATTTGGCTCGGAATACGGGATATGATTAACGAGTTCAGGAAGAAAAAGCTGAAGCTGAGACCTGTTACTTACTTAAGTCCTTCTTATAGTACCCCTCCTGACATCCCATACGGATATATTTGGAGTCCTCACCTCGTCCCGAAACCCAAAGGTCAGTGAATTGTGTTTCCGCTATGTCAGATCTTTATTACTAGAGTTAAGTGGTTGGTGCAGGCCTTATAAACCAAGACGTTCATGTAGTTTGTGTTGGTTGTATGAAAGAACTCAATTTTACCTTTTGTTTCGCCCTTTTTCTTGAGAAATTAGCTATTCTCCCAACAAGTCTTAGGATTCTAGGAGAGAGGTACTAGTCTGCTTTGAGATGAACCTTGCTGATATGTTATGTGCAACTGTCGTGCAGATTGGGGACCCAAAATCGATGTAGTTGGTTTCTGTTTCCTTGACCTGGCTTCTAATTACCAACCTCCAGAAGATCTGGTGGAATGGCTTGAAAAGGGTCAAAAGCCAATTTATATTGGTTTTGGAAGCCTGGTAAGTTTTTATCTAAATAAATTCCACTCACGGATGGCAAATCTCCCCCCTCCTCCTCCATTTTCTTTTTTCCTTTTTATTTTATTTTATTTACTTTTTTACGAAAAATGAATCAACTCTATCAGGATGTTTGTTGAAATTGATATTTTGTGAAATCAAGATGTCAGCTTAATTAATTTTGTGCCTTCAGTTCTGATAACTCTGTTTCACATAATTATGCATGTTTCGGATTTAATAGCTACCATGGCTCTTTCTTTAAGTTAATTCATTATTACAATATATATTATATATGTTATTAGAAATATATTGATGTGTTCCCTTTTATGAAATCATGATAGCCTGTCCAAGATCCAGAGAAAATGACAAAGACTATTGTACGAGCTCTAGAATTAACTGAACAAAGGGGAATCATCAATAAAGGCTGGGGTGGTCTCGGCAGTTGTAAGATGTTCTTTCTACTCCTCTGTTTCTTTGAAAATATCCTTTTGTGTGTCATCATGCCTCCTGCATTTCTAAAGACTAGACTCAATACTATGCAAATGAATATATTTATGACAATGGTGACCATGTTGTTACAGTATGTTTCTTATCTTTGTGATTTTTGACAATTTGTGCAAAAGAAACTTATCTTCCACCATAGTTTTTATGTTACATGTGCATTGTTTCCAGTATTCTGTTTCTGTTTGAAGATTGATGATCGAATCGTTGTGCCTTTTAATTGGCAGCGTATTTTGTGACGTGGACTTCTCAACTTTAGATGAGCTCTAGAAAAACAATATTATTAGAAAACTGGAACTAAAAGTTTGTATTTTGGTAGATAATAATGATTGCGTTGATTAATCTTCTCTCAAAATTTCTTAACTCTCAGTGGCTGAACCCAAGGATTTCGTGTACTTGTTGGACAACTGCCCTCACGACTGGCTGTTCTTGCAGTGTGCAGCAGTGGTAAGACTTCTTCATTCTTGTTCTTTCTGATTCTACTTACCGCGGATACATCCTCCAGTGGTTATTGCTACTTCTCGTATAGGGGCTTGGTGTTCTTTTTTACTATGAGCGTCAGCTTTCATACTTGAAATCTTGAATACCCCTAGCAATTCTCCTTTGTGCTTCAAGTGACGCAATTTTTTTCTTCTGTGAATGTAGGTGCATCATGGTGGTGCAGGTACAACTGCTGCTGGTCTTAAAGCTGCAGTAAGTATTTGGCTGTCTGCATTGATGCTGATCTGCCAATATTTATTTTCTTTTGCTCCTTGCATGTTTCATGTATCTGCTGTTACTCATTGAATTTTTTTAACAGTGTCCAACTACAATTGTGCCGTTTTTCGGTGACCAACCATTCTGGGGAGAAAGAGTGCATGAAAAAGGCGTAGGGCCTTCACCAATTCCAATTGAGGATTTTTGTCTTGAGAAACTGATTTCTGCCATACGCTTTATGCAGGATCCTAAGGTAAATTATGCTTCTCCATTGAGGGCTGGCCTTCAATTTGATAGAAATATGTGATAAACAAGACAACACTTGTATTAATAGGGAATCTGGGAGATCATCCCGAAATGTGAAACTAGCTGTTCTGTAACTGCCGAAATATTATGAAATGCAGGTGAAGCAAAATGCTGTCGAACTGGCAAAGGCACTAGAAAATGAAGACGGGGTGACAGGAGCTGTTAACGCTTTTTACAAACAGTTTACTCCAAAGAAAGTTGAGCCAGAAGAGCCTCAAAAGCCACATAAATCGCATCTATCAATAAGAGGGTGTTTTCTTGGCTCCCACTAATTTTTCGCCCCAGGAACTTGCCCGATCATCTTGTGCCATGTAATAACCAGGGCAAAGCCGAGGATTTAACAACCCCATTAACCATCCAGTTCGCTCTGCATTCAGTTAACAGTTTTGTTTTCCGATGCTCTGTAACTTCGTAGTTAGTCGCTTGTGCAGTATGAGGTCACTGTATTTCAGTACTGATGCAAGAATATATCTTCGTCTATAAATACATTCTCTTAATGTTGTGTAATGGAAAATCTTTGATGGTTGTACACTTGTACAGAACTATAATTATCAAATTACCGTGTATTCGTTTGTGATCAATCTTGATTCTTGACCGATGTAATATACAGCGAATGGAGCTTTTCTTTGGGGTAAGCACGCAACATCAGCCCCTTACAGTGACCAACCCGAATAGGCTTATACATTTACATGCGGCCCTTTTTCCAAAGAGAACTAAGAAATAAAAAGGTGAAGGAAGCTCGAGATACATATGCTAAAATCTGTATCTTCATTCCTCAATAATTCTCCACAGATCTAAAATATAAGATTGAACACACTTGTAATTTCAGTCTGCACGTTATCTTGGAGATGGGGAACGAGCAGCAGAAATTTCCCCTTGCTCATCTACGACTGAGGACAGCCCAGCAATGCTTGCAGACGAAGTGGTCTGCACCACAGGAATACCAACTGTGGGAGCCTGATGTGTTCTTCGCCTTACCTTCATCACCAAACCATTTTTGGTATGGATGGTTGCGCCTGTAGTCATCTCGACCTGAGCAAAAAGATTAGTTAGATATCATTCGAATATTTAATGATTACAGTCAACAATCTTGGGTTTCACAGAACCTCTCTGAGGGGAATGGTCCCTTCTTGGTTACATAAAAGCAATTGATAGAGAAATTGAATTGCTTACAGGAGGTGCTTCAGGTGCCAACTGAAAGTCAAATCGTCTGACGAGCATAGACAATGCTACCACGTTCTGCATACAGTCGATGGTTTACTAGTTTTATTCACATTTTCCAGAGAAAAGAAGGGTAGAAGGCCAATCTTAAATCTCGTGCATGGATGGTTAATAATTACCTCATATGAAGCAAACATATCCCCTATACACTTCCGAGGTCCTCCTCCAAATGGCAAATATCTTACAGCAAAGAATGAAAGTATAATAAGACAAACAGGTTAAGAACAAACAGCTGAATGAGCGGCACAAGCTTCCAACAAAATATTACTTTTCGAGAATCAGTGATGATACTAGAAACATACCTGAACTCTTGGTTAGTCTCATTTGGTGCAGGTCCATCTAGTGGCCACCTTTCTGGATTGAATGTCTCTGCATCCTCCCACAGACCAGGGCCGCGATGCAGGTTCCAAACTGATATGAAAATGTCTTCATTTCTGCGAAGAGGGTAAATATCCTCCAAATCAGACTTGCCCAATGAAGGAGGAAAAACTTAAATACTATGATGAATAATCAAGTCCAAGTGCACAGAGAAAGACTAGGATATAAAGTATCCCCTCATAATCAAAATTACTCTGGTGCCTGAAACAAAGATTCCACCTAGGCAGGATTAGAGGGCTGGGGTCTGGGGAGGAGGGGTGTGGGAAGATGTACACTTCTTAATCCCTGTGATCATATTACAATTTACAGCCTTAACTCTGAACTGGCCACAATATCATGCAGGGTTAGAAGGAAGATGCGGGCAGCACAAATTAACCCTGTGATTATATCACATCCTTAACTCTGAACTGGACAGAAGAGTATCATACTAGAAAAGAGATTATCTTGTAGCTTACGCACCAACTTCTCGCAACTTCATTTCAGCGAATTGCCCATTGTTAAAAAATGAAGATTATACCCTAAAAAAGAAAATAGAAAAAAAAAGAAGGATATAATTGTTCAAGTTAGGGCCAGAAAACCATCATTTTCTCCCTCAAAAAAAAAAAGATTAGAAAAGAAACCAATCGTTTTCCTTCTGCAATATGAGGCACGAGGCATAGCTGGCATTAACGATAGGATATTCCATAAATTGCAAAAGAGTATATGCAAGGAGAACCAAAATAAGATTACTGAAAATACTAACTTTCTTATTGGATATGGCCCAAGCACATCTTCCTGAAGGGAGCGACGAATAAGGACTGGGGGCTGTGGGTAAAGCCTCAAAGACTGGATACAGAAATATACACGATAAGGTTAGGCCAACACTCGAGAACCAATCAATAGAGCACAAGAAAGACGTTTTGAGTTCTTACTTCACTAATCACCCGACTTGCGTATTTCAGGTTCTTCAAGTCCTCAATTGTTGGAAACCTATCTCCCAAAACCATATCCACCTATAGAAGGGCAGGGGGTGTGGTCAAGTGTAAGTCTCTACTGTACATTCTGAACATGTTCAAAATATTTCTGGAGGGGGAGACGTCAATTATTTTCCTGAAGGAATTCTTGAATTATGAAGATTAATAGATAGAATAATCGATTTACCTCATTTTGAAGCTTTGCCACGACTGCTGGGTTCTGAAGGGTTAAACAAAAGAAAAACAAAGCATTAGCTCTTGGATCTCCCAGAACAAGCAATTGAAGCACCAGCTATTATAGATAGGAAGTATTGGCACGCTCATCAAATTAAGTTTGCAGCAGACCTAAAGTGTCCATCATTAGTCATTCCTATGTTTTCAAGCTTTTGGGTCGTAGATTTTCAGGAACTGTTATTCAATGCTGAGGGCGGAGCATAAACACAAACAACATGATCTAGTACTGTAAGCATACGATTGAGATTGAGAATCACACACATATACCTGAGACAGGAGATAGAAGGTCCATGTCAGTACAGCTGCCGATGTTTCGTGACCAGCAATTAAGAGGGTCATTAAGTCATCACGGAGCTGCTTACTGGAAACCTACATAATAGTAAGCGTAACTCTTTTAATACTATGCTCTCCAGAAATAACTTCCAGATGGTAAAAGATTTATTACGTCATCGCCTGATGCCAAAAGAAAATGAAGAATGCTAGGGTCTTGTTCATTCATATACTCCTCATGAAATTGCAGCTCCTCTTCATCTACCAATCTCTGCATGTGTACATGTGTGGACATATTCCGAGATGTGACATTTTACACAAAGATCAATGCATAGCATAGCCCCAGAAATATTAAGCACTTACCTTGCAGATTGCTATCAGATCATCTAGTGTATCATTTATCAGCTTGAGCGATGCATTGACCTTTTTTAACCTAGGAGATATGTCTTTCCAAATAGGTAGTTCCCAGACTGGGATTGGCGCTGTACTCCTGTTCTCTGCCTCTCTCAAAACAGTATAAACAGCCTGGTCTAGGAAAAGAGGTGAAGCTACTTTAATATGAAACAAAATAGGCATAAAAAGTAGAGAACAAAAGGTTGCCGACATACCTCAACAATGCCAGTATCATTTGTCAACGAATCAAAATCGTAATTAAAAACGGATTTTCCAATAATGTCCAGTGTCAAACGTGAAAAAAGTGACTCCATTTCTACTGCTTCTCCGTTTGATGCAGCTGTGTCTAGCTTCTTGCAAAGCCTATCTGTAGCTTGGCCAAAGAGGTCAATCATGGCTGTTACAAACTGAAATGCAATATTAGCGTCCTACACTATCTGAAGTATATCTATCCAGGAAGCTATCAACAACAGATTACATCTGAAAGGAGCACTATACTCCTGAACACAGAATATAAACAAAGTTCTGAATAATGCTAAGGGATTGAGTGGGTTCAAGAAGCTTAGAGCAATACTGTAAAGGCAGGAACACTACCTTCAGATGTAATGCAGGGACTATAACACGTCTTCGTCTACGCCATATCTCTCCATCTGCAGGGATGAGACCCTTCCCCATTACAAAATCTAGAATTTCAGCTAAGATACCCTGGTCAAGGAAGCAGGATAGAGCAGATATTAACTGATGTTGTTCACTGCATTTCACACATGGGTATGTGTGTAAATAAGGAAGAGAGCTAGGGAAAACTGCTAACAGCCATACCTTAGAGTATGACTTAGAGTTGTCCTTCAAAATATGCTTTACAATCTTAGGATCAGAAACAATAAGAAAGGACTGCAATAAACAAAGATAAGTCTCACATGTGTTAGACACTTGCTCATCAGATCCATAAGACCTCATGTATGAAGTTGTGAACCAAGTACTTTCTTTTAAAAAAAAAAAAAAGTTTGTGAACCAAGTAAAATAGAAAAAAATAAGGTGAGTAAGAATTCAAGTACAAAGGAACTCACAACCAACCTTTGGACCAAAGTTGAGCCGGAATATACCACCATAAGTTAGGTATAGCTCATACAAAGGCAAAAAGAAGGCCTCGTTTCGAATCGCGGCTATTTGCCCTTTCGCCTCGGGAATCCTAGAGAACTTTTCATATTCTTCGAAAGGCTTGAATATAAAATCCAGAACATCTGGAGGCATCCCCAACTTCGAAAGATTGTTTTTTACTTTGAGGGGAATGCTGTATCTAGAAAAGATAAGAAGTCTAATAAGGTTTACTGGATACTCAACACAAGATAGAAGTAAACTGAATTGAAAAAAAATATAGAGTAAACAAAAGAGACCCAAGATCTTAATGTTAATATACATTCAAATTCTTACACTAGTGTAAAGATGGCAACTTTGAGGTACACACTACAAAAAATTGTTCGGCCTATGTTGGTTTTATACAACTCCATTTATGAGAAACCTAAAAAAGAGTGCTCGTCTCATGCTCAAAAGATTAACCTTACTCTGCCCTCAAAAAAAAAAAAATATTAACCTTACTCAATCTACTCATCTGAAGATAGCAAGGTCAAGCTTCAACTATAATGATCCCAATACCATATCTTGCTTCTTCGGAGCGAATCAAGGCCTCTTAATACTCTTAATATTAATTCTAATATTATGAAGATATATATCTACTTGCAAGTATACCAAGACCGTTTTCTAGCATTTCTTTTCCCCAATGAGCACTACTCTAGAGATTGCACAACACAATGGAAGTGAAGTACCTTTGGAAGAAACTTGAGAAATAAACTACTATATCTGCATTTCGGCAATGCAACACATGGCAAACCACCCTCCTCCCAAAACGGAGGCTTTGCGCCGTGCTGAAGAAACATCAGAGTACTTTAACTATACCTATTGAATATAGTGCTATTACTGGCACTGCTATACCTAACTAAAAACAACAAGACGACCACCAGTCCACCAGCACCACAATGCACTACTGTAATTCTGTAAACTTCTTCTGAAAGCTTAATTCTCTGAAATTTGATGCATACTACAGCTAATAGATACTACTTTTTCCACAACCGAGTTCCCAAACAAATTCAAGGCGAAATTCGAACATGTAAAAACCCAAAATTAAGCACCCAATGCACAACCTTAATCAAATTACCAGCACAAATACTTTATAACATGAAACACACAATTACAAGAAAACCCATACGAAATTAGTAGCTCAACAGGCATAATTACATACCCAGATTGCTTCACAGTGAATTCTCCAGAAGCAATCTTTGCAGACAACTCGGCGCGCCGTTTCTCCTCCGCAATCTCATCAAAACTCTTCCCTCCACCTTCAATCGGGTCGGGTCTCGACCCATTTGATGAATTGCAAGTAATCAAGCTCCATTTACATCCACCTGCAAAAACCCACCAAAAAAAAATCACATATACTATCAAATAATCACATTTAACTGATAATTCAACACTAAAGATTGAAACTTTGGGTTATAAACATACCATTTGATGATTTTTTATGGGATAATGATGAAAATTTAAGGGAATTGTGTGGGTGAAGCTGCTTTTGTTGAAGATTATTGAGATAGTTTGGTGATGAGAGAGAAGGGGAAAAGAGAGCTGAAACGTGGGAAGCCATAGAACTCTAAAATTATACGCTCAACCACATGAAATTAAAAGTGGGTTGCAATTGGATTTTTTTCATTTTTGTTTTTTTTTTAGGAAAATTTGGTGGCATTTTTTTAGGATTTTCATGTGCATGTGTCATGTGTGATGTGTGTGAGTGTGGTAGTTACAGTCAAAACTTGAGGTAGAAGGAGCTGTGTGCCAGTGAACATGGATAATGTGAGTATAGTGACCGTTTTTTTACGGTTACATATCCGTTACAACAGCAGAGGTATCGAGTAATGTACAAGGTTAGATTACGCGGTAAGCGGTTTTTTAACAAAAAAATCGTGGTAAGGAGTTTCTTCAAAACCATGTGGTAAACGGGTTTTCAACGGAAAGTGGTAAACTTTTTCTTGTAAAGAAATTTGGTAAAGCGGATTATCGTATTCAAATGTTTTTTTGATTACATAATTGAAAGAAATCAATTAAAACAAGGCAAGAATCGCATGAGATTGTGAATTTAATGTAGTTGGCATTTTATCAACTTAAATGTTTTTGGGCAGATTTGTTCACATGATCTACCTTTCCATTTCTAATTTTTTTTAATTCATAACACAAATTAAAATTAGACCAATGTTGCGGAGGTGGGAATATAAGTATTCGAACCCGAGAGACAGTACTTATTTGAGTTCATCATGGGACACTATAGCTCAAATTTTAGACACTTTTAATTCGGAGTTATCTATGCGAAATACTAAAGTCAATAGAAAACAAACTATTCGAACAATCGACTAAATTAATTATCACCCTAATGTCATTAAAAATGTTTTTACAAGGATTGATAATGATGTTCTTGTTCAGTAGATGCAAAAAACACCTAAATGCAAAATTGTGCATATGAGGTTGGAGTTCGATTCTAATCAGTGACTTTGGCTCTTCGTCGTAGATCGACCTAAGTAACAAGAAGACACTTTCTCTGAGATTCTAATCATCAAATTGGACTGAACATAGTTTTAAAGACAAAGTTTGTGTCATTGTGTGCCCTAGTTCCTTTCTTAAGCTACTAAAATTGCCTAGTATTTGATGATAAATTTCATGTTAGCAGAAACCCATCAAATTCTAAATTTAGTAATGATAAATCCCCTTTGGGGGACTCATGGTTGAAGGTGTGTGTAACCCGGCTGGATTTAGATATGGTTGGAGCGAAACTCCGATGAACTAGGTGGGCAACGAAAAAAGGCCCGAGCACATATTTAGAAACAATAGATCACCAAATCTTTATGATCTTATGTATAAGAAAAAAAAATGTCAAGTTTGAATTATTATTGATGCATAAGTTCAAATGTCTAATCAAATGAGCAAGTTTTCAAACATTGAGCATAAAAATATGGTATTTTCTAATTGTAGAAAGTACCAAAAGACATCCCTTGAATTGTATGAATTAGGGTTTGCTTCTGTAATTCTGTATAAAAGCTGCAATGTTTTTCATTGTTGACTGAGAAAGATTCATCTGGCAATCAGGGTGCATTCCATTTACCAGTTTTAGTGACTTGCTCGAAAATCCGAAGATGGGGGTCAACAGGTAAACCCATCGCTTCATATGTAGGATCATAAACAGAATTTGGTATAGGCCTGACATCAAAAAAGTTTTTAACATTATATTCTAGCTGATTTTGATTGATGCTCTTTAGTAAAGTATCTTCTTTGTTACGAAAATTGAGTGTATACCTCGGTGTTGGAAGAGAAAAGCCTGGTGCTGGTGCTGGTGCTGCAGGCATGTTCTGGTTAGGGGCTAGCCTCGGCGGGACATCATCCTGCTCCCCTGGGAATTTTCTCTGCAGGGTATGCAACATATTTATCAACTTATGCCTGTCATAAAGACAAATTTTATGAAACTGTGTCACATTGTAGTTAGGGCAAAATAATTTGGCAACTGTTTTAGTTTCGACCTTGTGGGAAACCAATGATGATCCAGCTGCATCAAGAGGGCCTTGCATAGCAGGCATTTGGATTCCCTGTAATCCTTGCTGCAATTTGTTTGTAAGTCAGAATCTTTATAACAGGTACTAGAAATACTGTATATTATTACACCATGTATAGTTCCAAGGTTCTTACCGGGGTGGGGTTTGGCAGGAGCCCTTGTAAGTTAAGGCCAAAGTTAGGCCTCATACTGTGACCTCCCATAGCCTGATTTCACAGTGAAAAATGTGAATTCAATGACATTATATTGTCTGTACCTTAATCAGATAAGAGTATATATTAGTAACAGACCTGTTGATTCATGTGCAGGTTTTGAGGCTGTATGAAGCATCCTGATGGTGACTCCGAATTTGGAGGAATAACGGTTGTCACTTGAGCAACAGAGGTCAACAACTCTTGAAATCCACCTCTTGGCCTGAAAAAGTGTTACAAGATCAAAGATCAACTTAATAAAGACATAAATCACGGTACTCAATTCACTGTAGCTCAGTCTGGTAGAGGAAAATACACTGCAGAAGAAGGTCCATTTGGTTGCATAGTACTCTGATTAGGCCAACCATTGAATTGCACAGCGCTACTGCTTCCCCCTTGTGGCATTTGTGCCTAGCCAGATGAACAGGTATATTAGCCGAAATGTGCTAGATATACAATATAGTTAAACCATTGTAAATAGACATCAGCAATAATTGATCAAAATGCTTACAGATTGTTGATAGTAAGGGGACAGAATAGGGATAGCTGCAACTGGATTTGAATGTTGGGGCTGATACTGCCCTTGATAAGGCGCCTGAAAGCTTGCCAGCGAAGAAGGGAGCTGATAGTTTTGGGTTGGAAGATTCGGATTAGGAAAACCATTACCAGTAAGCGCACCATAAGTGCCCCCATGTTGGTTAGTTGACTGACTGCCTTCACCATTACTGTAATACATATAAACAGAATAAATATATTGTTATGGTTTACTGATTTAACCATAGGGTAACTCGTGTGATTCCTGAGGATTGTAATCTTACTAGTAAACTTGGTTGTTACGGAGGCTCTGCTGCAGAACATTACTGTACTGGTTTTGCTGGAATGAACTTGTGTTGTTCTGCTGAGGAGCTTGAGATGGCTGTGCTAAGGGCACTGCAGGAGTCTGTATGACAGGATCCTGTTATTTGTGTCAATGTAAGTCATTTCAGAAAAGCGTATTCTTTACAGTATGAACTTCAGTTGTCACAAGTTTTCGGTACTTACCCTTATTGGAGACAAGGTATCAGGTGCACCAGGATCCATCAGTAGGCTGGAAAATGTAGGTCCAGCATTCTGAGGATTAGGGAGGAATACATTTTGGGGCGGACTTCTCTCCATAAATGTAGCTCGACTGCTGTAACCAACACTTTGTTAGGCTATATACGGGAAATTACTGAGGCTAAATACTAGATATGTGTACCTGTCTGCTGCAGGAGCCAGATAAGGCATCTGGTTTTGATTCCTGTTAGAACTTTCACCCTCAGGCTCGGCCTGGTGAGGTTGGTCCGAAGGAATTGCAGGTTCATTTTCGGCTCCAGCCTTGTAATCGTAGGTATAGTCAGCACAAATTGTATACTACTATATGTAAGAGCAGATAACAGTATATGACAACAAGTACCATGGGAGCAGGTGGTTGTTGAAATTCAGCATTGTCCTGATTTTCTGTTAGCTGCTTCTGCTTTGATAAACAGTAAAACCATTAAGAGCATTGATCGTGATTCAGAACTCGTAAAAAGAATGAATAGCGCGATGAAATAAACCTTAATAATTATGTATATGTTGAAAGCACCAAGCAATGCAACCTAAGAAGTTGTATTCAACAAATTTCTAAACTATGTTTGCCACATTATGTTGAACAGTCATGTATGTCAGCTTATCTTAGTGAAGCATTCAAGGGTTTAAGGCCGAAATCGTGTACGATTTTGAAGCATTACCATTCTCTCTTGGACTCTGGCAAGTGATTCCTCAATAGTGCCTTCAGTGTTGGGATTTTCAGGTGCCGTGACTGGTTCCGGCAAGGGTTGGTGTATCTTACTACATGCACAAAACAAATTCAAGATTGTTAGTGTGATTCTGTATATGGGGCCTAAGGCATAATAATGAAAGACGGCGTTGAATTCGCCCACAAAATCTTACTACTATGTTGAAAACATGAAGAAAAAAAAAATATATAACTCGTAAGGTGATTTTATGCATACACTTAATAATTGTTGAACAAAATCGGCAAGAGATGACTAGATTGGAGATCGTAACAAGTGGAGTCTAGTCCGCACTTCAAATTAATATAAGAATTTTAGGTGTTTTCAATAAGGCGCAAAAAAATCTATTAGCCGGTCACCAAGTGGAGTTCTTTTATTGCTCTCTCTAGCTTTCCTACCTCTACTCTAGAAATCTCCCCTAAATGTTTCACTCCGATCCCTATATTTCTTTGCTTTTTTACGTTTGGTTTGAATTCCTATTAATGTTGTTTCCAAATGATTCGTAAAGAGTGAGTCGATCATTCAATGGAAAGATATAACCATGTATAAGGAATGGCAATTACTACATTCACAAATCGAAACACGTATTAATTGTGTTTGAAAATTTAGCGCGCAATTCAAATTAATACATGAATTCAAAAAGCCTTCAATAAGGCGCGAAAAATAACAACTGGCCAACTGTATCTCAAATTTTACCTGCACTTTAAGGAATGACAATTACTACATTCATAAATCGAAACACGTGTGAAGTGTGTTTGAAAATTTAGCGCGCAATTCAAGTTAATACATGAATTCAAAAGGCCTTCAATAAGGCGCGAAAAAAAAAACTGGCAAATTGTGTCTCTAGTTTGGCTGCACCATAAAGATGAGTCGATTGATTGATGCATAGATAAAATAATTGCAAGTGCAAAAAAACTTTTTTTTTCTCAGAAACCAAAACACATGTTAAAGGCTTGTTAGAAAATTTAGCGCGCAGTTTAAATTAACATAAGAATTCAAACACTTTTGAATAAGGCGCGAAAAAAATGTACGAGTACTAACCTGAGATTTGATGCTTCACTCTCTAGCTCTCCCTTAAGCCTAATAATTTCACCTCGGATTATCTACATGATATAGTAGCACACATAAGTGTTACACTATTACTACAAGAAGCTAAGGTAACTAACTATTACCATGAAAATGAACTTTAATTTGACTTACCCCAAAAGCCCTAAGGTAATGAGATGGCGTCACGGGAACAAGTGGAAATGCATCAAACACACAAATGTATTATTAGTCTCTAAAAAAACATATTCAAGGCTCATACCAAGTGAGATATTGTCAAAATTCTCGGTCATATAATTAACATCAAAGTGTTGTGGATTTGCAACACATAATTTTATGTAATAGAGTTTGAATCGTGAAAGAATCGCTTACGGGATGTCTCGGAGTTCTTCTTCGGTATCTCTCTTAAGCTCGCTAAGTATAACAGATAATTCTTGGATCTGGAAATAGCCAAAACATGTAATCAACTTAATTGAGATCAAATAAATTCCGCATAATTATACTCGGTTCGATTCATTGAATTCTTTATATTTGATTTGAATATGTGAGAGAAATTCAAAACCAACATAAATGATTGAAAAAACAAAAAATTATGATCTCAAATACTGAATATTTGGTAATCAAACATAATAGAGCAAACGAGATTTTTCTTTTACCTCGGCTTCTGATAAGTAGCTGCAAAGAAAAAACAACAATTGATCAGTTTATCAAAAACATGAATTATTTAAATTAATCTGGTCTACAAATGTTTTAATTTAGTAAAAGTTGTTGCTTGATTAATCATCTTATTGAAAACTAATATGAAATTTAGTAATCTAGATTTCTTGAATTTCCATGTGCATATAGTCGTATTGTACCAACCTTACTTTTGCATAAAATCATATTTGAAAAAAAAAAATACAAAAAATTACACATTTTTCTATAAAATAGTTCAAAATAAAAGAATTGATCAATCGACATGATAACAAGGTCTTACAGTCGTCGGATATGTTCAGGTAACGAAATAAATCGAGCAAGCACTTCTTCGACCCTAGATCAAAAAGGCAAAATGAAATTTACGAAAGGAAAAAAAAAGTATATACATGAATATATTAGAAGTATTGACACAATTAAATCAAATGCACTCTTTCTCATAATTAACAAAAGTTCGGAGTATAAATCTATACCTTTTATCGCCACAAAAAAAACTCAGTCTTCCAGATGGTGAAAATGATATAAATACACAATCAACAGCACACACCATGTATAGTTCCAATGCTTTCTTTATCAGTCCATTTCTTCGTTTGGCGAAAGATAATTGCCTACTAAGTTCGTCTTCAATGAGCTTTATCTCTTTCCCTTTAACCATGATATGAGAATTTTACATAAATGGGAAGGAATCTTCACTTCATAGAAAAACAAAATAGGGATGAAATTAGACCAACATGACAATCTTAGGAAATAGATTCTCAATGATCACATATAATATTAAAATATGATGTTAATGAGAAAATAGTACAAGTGTACAGCTTTCAACTTGATTTGTTGCTTAAAATACCTAGATCAATCCAAAAGAGGATTTTCTTACTATAAAAGTTGATTCCTGATTTTGTTATACATTTAAAAAATAATAATTAAATTCCTTTAAATAAAAATATGAGGGGATTTCGGCTAAATCTTGTAGATATAATTTTATTGATGTCCAATAGATGTCATCAATTATCAAATAGGAAATTTACAAGAGAAACTAGCTGAATTGATATTGTTTGACAAATGGTTTTGAAAAAAAAAGAGAAGAAAAAACTTAGACTACTTTTTTCTTTAAGCATCAAAACAAGGAGTTGAATTATATAAGTAAAAGGCAGGTCCTTAATATATTTAAAAAAAAAAAAAAACTAGGTCACATTATTGGCATTGTCTTTGTCTTTGTCTTTATCTTATCAGTTTTAATTGTAAGTAACGTTGAGGGTGCCTAGAACATTTGACCTAAATAAAGGAGAAAGATGGCCCAGTAATTAGAAAATAAACTGACCTGGTTTAGGGGTTGTCTTAACTTCTTCAAATCTTTGCTCATGCGGTATACCTATGTAGCAAAACAAACAAAATTAAAAAAAAATTATTCGGTATATAAACCAAAATTTCTAAAAATTATTAGTCTTCATTATAATTTTGAAGGCAATTTCAAGATTATATTTAGCTCTCTTCAATTAGCGTCGATCTTTTAACTCAAAGATGAACGATAGACAAGGTTTTATCGATATAATATATTTAATATTATAATGAAGATAATCAGTTGTGAAATTACTGGGATTATGCGATTGAAGAACCAATCGCTAAGTTAAGAGAATTATGTTAAGGAGATGAAAATTCTGATCTGATTCATGGAATAAGATTAGTTTTATACCGTATTTTGACGTCGCTATTCTTTCCATAGATAGTTCATTGTTTAATTTTGTATAAATATAATTTTTATTTCTTATTTCATATTGCAAATCGTGATACGTTAGTCACATATTAAGAAAATCATCGATAATATTTGATTTTGTCAAAAAAAATATTTGGTCGATAATATATCTAGTAAAATCAATTGACATTGATTGACCAACTTGGAAGTAAAGGATTCCTTAGAAGTTAGAATCCCTATTTGAAATACGAAAAATAAGTTCGAACCTTTTGACGCGTTTACTCATCTCCATGACAAATATGTTTTGGCTTAATAGTTAACATAAAGGTAATAATACAATACAATAAGTCTCATGTTTGATGTAACAGCCCGGACCACCGTCCGTCGCAACACAGCCCAATAAGATGGGTAGTCACCCTTTAGGCCCGAATATCCTCTCGTGGGCTCTAAAAGGTGAAAATCTTGTTGGTAGTATGATGGTAGGAATCTATTATAAACTGATCATATGAGCCTTATTTTCCCAATGTGGGACAAACCAACTCCATAATCCACTTTCCATATTCCGTAGTGTTACAAACTCCCCCACTTAGAGAACGCGACGTCCCCGTCGCGCCTCGGCCATTCCTTACCAACATCAACACAGGTCCAAGATCTCCCCCGCTAGACGGCTGGCCTGGGCCTTGCCCCAGCACCCAGCATGTGGTCGCAGGGTTGCTCTTATACCATCTGTAACAGCCAGAACCACCGTCCGTCGCAACACAGCCCAATAAGATGGGTAGTCACCCTTTAGAGCCGAATATCCTCTCGTGGGCTCTAAAAGGTGAAAGCCTTGTTGGTAGTATGATGGTAGGAATCTATTATAAACTGATCATATGAGCCTTATTTTTCCAATGTGGAACAAACCAACTCCATAATCCACTTTCCATATTCCGTAGTGTTACATTTGAACTCTTCACCCCTCTGCATACAAGCCTATGTACATCACTAACGACTCCAACTTAAGATTGTTCCTCGTCCTCTTTTATTATTTCTTTAAGATAAAATGGTATCTTTCTAAGTCAATGCATCACTCAATTTACACACTACAGTAAGGGTCTATTTGGACAAGCTCTAACTTCTCCAAAAGTGCTTCTCAGAAACAGTTTCTGGAGGAGGAGCTTCAAATTTGAGCTTCTACTTCTGATGAACAAATTTACATTGGAAGTGTTTCTTAGAAACCGGAAAGAGTTTCTCAGTTTTGTGTGTTTGGCCAGTTTCCAATATGTAGGACCCAGAAACACTTCAAGAGTTTGGCCAAATACACCCTAAGTTTCATTTGGATCAAATAAATAAACTTAGATTATATTAGTTGATCAAAACTAAATTAAAACTTTAATTTTGATATTAATTTATTTCACCTAGGTTTGAATCATTTCAATAAATTCAAGAAGTTTAGATCGGGCCAAATTGGAAAGTTGCAATCAAATTATACAAGGCATAGCATAAATATTGTATACATACAATGATGAGTAAGCTTGGCTCAATAGCTGCAGAACTTGTTTAGGGTTAATTTAAGTATGAATACTACTTATAGCATTTTTCTAGCTTAGCAACATGTCGATGTACCCAAAAAATTGAAAAGTTTCCAAATAGATTGTTTTGAAAGTCGACAAATAGATGTAAACATGACCATAGAGTTGAATTTGGGAACCTAATGAGGCAAGGGAGGCGATTCTCAAATAGGGGCTAACTTAGATAGGTTGTGGAGGGTTAAATTTACCAAATTTCTATGGTAAATGGTAAGAAATCATTCCATCATCAATATATGGAATTAAGTAATTTTAAAAGCTACAATTTGACATGAAATGAAGTAGTACATTTTCAAATATATAAAGTAGTTTTAGTCATAATATATGAACATATCCATGATATCTCTTATGTGTAATTATATTAATCATCATGAATCATTACAACGAAACAATTATAAATTTAATTAACTTGTATTTCTCTTTTATAATTTGGAGAGTCTGCTCAAATTCTGTATGCCACGCAGTGTCTTGTGCAATAAAATAACAATATTTTTTTTTTCTTTTTTGTGAATGAGAAGAGTTTTTTGAGTCAATCTATAAGGTTCAAGAAATTACAGAACATTCATAACCTTACATAAAACTTAGTTACCGTTTTTAAGATTTAAATCACAATCATGACATCTCTTTAACACATCTATGTAATTTCAATAACTAAAATAACTATTTTATCTGAAATCATATTAATTAATCATAATAGCTCAATCACTATGACTATTGATTGGCCAAAAGATTGAAAATATGAGACAACAATAAATCTAGATTTTTGTTTCTTTGAGATCACTCGAATTATGAGTAATAATGTCCTAAATGAACATAAAATATGTAGCTTTATTACATAATACACTCGAATATATATTGTCGTTCTTCCTTACAATTACATAAGAGAGACAAAGGAGAACAATATCGTATTTCGAATGATTACAAAAAAAAAAAAAAAATAATAACACTACTTTAGGGCATATTAATGAAGCGCATCAAAATAAAGCTAAATGTATAGTGTACTTCATATTCGAAGTGAAAATTAGTAGTTTCGGTATAAATATATATGCCTTGAATGATGAAACTAGCAGTTAGGATTGTTCTTGGTATTCATGCTACGATCAGCCGCCTCCTTAACGGTTTTCTTGGCTTGATCGGCCTTGCCAAGGACATTATCCTTAGTCTTTTGGGTAGTTTCCTTGGCAGATTCCCATGCTCCTTGTGCAGCTTGCTTTGCTTTATCTGCCACACTTTGTACCGTTTCTTTTGTATTCTCAGCCACCTTAAATCATCCAAAAAAAAAACCTTACCTCATCAGATGTTGTAGGGTACATTAAATCGGGTTACATTGAATGGTCCCGGCAACGCTCCGATCAATGATATAATAAAATCTACTTATATACCTAACCGACTCAGTAATTTAACAGGTCATGTTAATACTCAAAGGCCAACGCATTGGGTGGTCAACTTTAATACTTGCCCCAGCTTATTGGCCATAATGGCTAATCATTGAAAGTAATTAAATAAAAGCGATGATCAGTGACAGAGCCAAGATTGAAAGTTAGACTGAGTTAATAATTATTTATCGGAGTTGGAGTAGACCAAGTACTACAATTTACCATTTAAAACTAGTTTCATAGTAAAAAATACACACAAAAATTTGACTTTGAGCAAACCTTGGGCGGGCCGTAGTCGGGGTAAGGCCCCCCTTGGCTCTGCCCCTGGCGATGATAAGGTAAACTTCTAACATTTTTGTTTAAAACCCAAATTTCCTATACTTTCAAAATCTCTCTTACAAAAACAATATGTCCTGCAGGTAGATTGAATTCAAATAGATAATATGACTCATTTTAAGAATCTCAAAGTGTCAAAATTCTTACGTCTTCGGTAGTTGAAGCAGCCTTATTCTTTAAGTTTTCTCCAGTTCTTAACGCCTCGTTGAGTCCTCTTTTTGCAGCATCTTGGTGCGAGTGAGAAGATCCTGATCCCTTCAATTATTGTATCATTATCGCGTCTTATCAGTTTCGTAATTACTTAAATAGGTTACAAAGGTGTACATATATCAAGGGTTCGTCTATTTCCTATATGTACTTAGAAAAATGAGATAGTGTAATCAATTATCGCAAACATTGTTTCAACAATGGCTTACCGCTTGAACATATCGGCGAGTAAGGACTTGAAAGGGCTTCACATCGGAGGTGTTTCTTCTAGCGATGACTGATCCAAATTGACCAATCTTTGAAATGTAAGAGGTTGTCATTTTTTTAAATTGTGCTTTTTGAAGGAATTGATTCTCAAATTTTATAACAATTGGGAATTTTATGATTAAAAATATTTTATATTTATAGGTGAAACAAGGAGAGCAACTAACTTTGCCAAGTGGCTGCAAAGGATTGGTTAACTGTTTGAACCGTTAGGAGTATTTGACGGGAAAATTTGAGGATTAGGAGGTGTACTTGTAAGAAGAATATGGTAATGTTGATCCTGTTTTCATGCTACATTTCTTATCTAAGTCTTAATTTAGGTGCAAGAAATAGAAAACTCTCTCTCTTTTTATTTATTTGAAGAGTGATAGGTGTTTGTACTTTTGTTAACTTTTGGTCCGGCGTCAATATTAGTTTATAATTTGAGTATCTTGTATCATTTTTGTAAGAAAACTATAGCAAGTATAGATAGCTAACTTAACGGCTATTATCATTTCAAAAAAAAGAAAAAAAATTATCGGCTATCAACCCCATAACTTGGGGGCCTTGGGCGACGGAAACCGGCCCTTCAACTATCTTAATCTTTTTAAAGGAAAATTGGTACATGGAGTCTAATTACATAAATAGGTAAATAAATAAATGTACCACATTTAATACGGATTATTACCAAAACCATCATTCATGCATTAAGCATGAATCAAATAAATAAGAGTTTATGGGTGAATTTTGTGAAATAATTAAAATGCTAATACTAACAATAATTATGAAACAATCTACCCTGAAACTAAGATAGTAAATGTTTAAGGGTAGATTCATTTAAAATTTTAATTCAACAATAATAAATTTGCTTCAAAGGCGAGTTTTGATATTATTTTTTATGATTCTGACTTCTGAGTGTCCGTGCATTTGTTGGTGTTGTTATTGCTGCCTTTATAAAAAAAATTAATACAATGGAAGATAATTGCTTTGTAAACAATTTGCACGACCAATTTTCTTGTATGCATACTACTCCGTATGTTTTATTTTGTAGTATGCGTCATTTGACGTTACTCAAAGTCATTATCATACTAATTACTGCATGGATTAACATTTTATCTAAATAATGTGAATGCTAACTCATACAATAATTATCTACCCGTAAAGTTTAATTTTCTTTTATTAATGCTTAATCCGTATGGAAGGTGAATTTGGATCTTTTATTCAATTGAAGTACTTGTAGATTTATTTAAAAAAAAAGTTTCTAAGAGTTGGTTCCAAGCTTGGCTTGATAGAGTGGTGAGAGAATTGTTTTGTAGGCAATTTACAATGTTCAATTTTTTTCTCTTTAATTGTTGTGTGTGATACTTATGAGAACAAAATCATGATATTGATTTTCGTTCATATTCATATCATTGAGAGTTAGAAGGGCTGGGTACCACGTGCAATCATCCAAAGTTCGAGAATACCACGTGAATTTTCCGGAAAAAATAAAAGTTCAAAATAAAACTAGGACGATGGATAGCCCTTTACAAACCCTGTCCAGAGAAATATGTATTTATCTATTGGTTTGCCTAGCAACCAAAATCAGGAGACCTCATTTTCCCCGCTCCTCTTAACCCGAACAACTGTGTATACAGTTGTAGGGTGCTCGACAAGCACCGCAAAGCACAGTAATAAATCATTTCTAAATAACTTAAATAAATTTTTCTAAAAGGAAAAAAATATCAAATTATATTAGATATGGTTTATACAATGTATACATAAGCACAAAAGATTAAATAAATGCAATTAACCATTTTTTTCTATTTTTTTTTTGTTATTGTAATATAATTTATAAAATATACCTAAATAAAAATAATGGATGGTGTAGATTGATTCTTAATATTATGGATGGTTGAGATGATGACTCTTATGCTACTTTGCGGTACTTGTCAAGGACGTTAGAATTACTCATACAGTATACCCGAAAAAAAAAAAAAAAAAAAAAGAGGAATGTGTAAACTTCAGAGAGATTCAAGCCAACATTGGGTGATACACTGATATGATATTCCAAATCCAACATACAGTACTACTATTCCATAATGTTTTCTCAAAGTGAAAAACACGACACGAGAACGAGCAACAAACTATAATAGAGAAAGCATCGACATCCCAATTTCGAGGCTCTAATTTCGTAACACTAAAACAACGGTATATCTATATCTGCAACTGACACTAATTTGATGGTGAAGTTACTTTCTTCCATAGCTTAACCCACTCTATCATGGCATCGGCAGCTTGAGCATACACAGAGTTCTTTTCAGAACCTAACTTTTCCTTGACCATATTCGCTATCTCCAGCATGCAGTCCTCAGCCTTAACTGCTTCAGCTGGCAATTTGATGGACTCAAAGAAGGGGACGACATCTTCCATCAGCTTGACACCTTCCCATTCTTTCTTCAAGCTCTGAATTGCATCCCCTCTCTCCTCTCTCCAAACATATGGCAACCCAGTTTTCACGCCTATCTTCAGGTGGTCGCACATAACCTTGGCGCACATGCCAGAGAACACATCTTCCATGGTTTCCCACCTGAACTTTCCTTCCTTGGCAAGTTTCAAACCAGGGAATAAAGCTGGACCCAGTAACTCACGGTTGAAACCGATGTTGACTCCACTCAGAGGCATCATGGCCTTTGCCGGGACAGTCAGGACAGCATCCACATATCTGGTGTTTCTCTGCTCAGGCTTGAGAGCTTGAGTTGGTGCATCCAAGTCGGCTAAATTGAGCCAGAGCCCACATGAGAGAGCGCAGGGCACACCTTCACGCATGCTAAATGGGTACCCACGAACAAAGTCAGCTCCCTTGCGGTATGGGTCATAGAGAGTATTGAAGAAGAGGGGGGTGGCGGGAGTTCCAAGGTTGATGAGATGCTGGGCCACGGCATCTACTTGAAACCCCTTATCATCTTTGGCTGGGATGCAATCGTCATCAATTGAAATAACATATTTCTTTTTGGATATGAGATAGCCATAGTAGCGACATGAATAGCCAGAGAAGAGCTTGGAAGTCAATGAAGATCCCACCACCTTGTCTATATCAGCCTTGGTAATGATATCCACATTATTAAAGCCATCTGGAATCTTTAGATCACCCTTCAGATCAGGGTCCTTGACTATGATCAAGTGGAAACGGGAGAATACAGATTTCCATGCATTCATAAAAGACGTGAGATCAGACTGCAAAGCACCAACCACGATGTCCACTTCATCTTCTTTGATGTAGAATTGAGCCATTTTAGGATGTCAGCAAAGTATTTACAGGCACGATTCTAGTCAGTCGAATATTAACTTGAAATGGGTTCAGAAAGAAGATCATGCAACGACAAAATCAGAACATTCGTCCAGAGCAACCTGAAAGCATTATCAAACAGTAATCAAAATAAAGCCCAGCACATTTCTTCTAAAGACACGTGATATACCCTGATACCAAAAGAAATGAGGACTTACGGGTGGGAAGAACTGGAGTAATTACTGGCTGGATATTAAGCTCCTGAATGAAGGCCAGAAGTTCTTCTTGGCCAGTAGCTACAAACAATTTTAAGTTCTTCTCGTTTAATTTGCCAGCTCTCAACGTTCTCTGTCCAAAATAAACCCAATACTGAGGATAGTATACTCCAGAAAAAAAAAAAAAAAAAAAATTTGAACCACCTGATCTTCTGAAACCAGATCACAGATGTTAGGAAAAGCAGCCAAAATGCAGACTCAATATTCCAAAGGAAGCCATAGAAATACGCAGAGAAGGACAAGTCACTTAGCCAAATCAAAGAGAGCAAAGAGAACACACAACTGATCGGAAAAAAAAAGAAAGAAACTTGTTTAGGTAGCATTTGCAAAACAAGAATTTGGAATTTTGTAATCATTTGAATTCTATCATTCAAGAATGTGGAATTCAATATAAAACCAATGTTTGGGAGAGGGTGGGCATTCAAAGTAAGGGCTATTGGGGTGTCATTTGTTTTACACTAGAAAGAATTTATTCAAATTCTCAGATACTTGAGTTCCCAAACATGGGATTTGAATGAAATTTGGAGTTAAGAATGAAAATCCAAACACTCTCTAAAAGGGGTTATTTTGAATGCCACTAAGTACTCTGAACTTAGAAGGCTCTTTCCCCTTCAAGCACTTGGGCATTCCGAAAAATTATGCAGATGCTTTTTGTAGGACTATTCAGGTTATCATAAGAAAATGGTTTACTTTAAGAGGTCTAAATTTAGCAGGCCACAAGAGAAAGGTGGGCTTCACATTAGGGAAGTGGTTTCCAGGAACAAAGGCACATTGCTAAAATGGATTTGGAAACTACATAATACTGATGAAAAAATATGGTCTGTGCATGGATCAACAAGTACAAAAAAAACATATGTTTTGACGCACAGTTTTCCTCCTTTTTCTGCCCTCGATAGCAATGGACTTTGGCCTATATCAACACTCATGAATGGCAGTATCAGCTAAAAAATTGCCACCCTCCCAATTCTGGAAGACATTCCACACCCCAGATTTCTACAAGGCACAGAAAGCAAGAGGAAGTAATGCCCCACATCAAAAATTTTGGGGCGGGATTTTCCCTTTTTCAACCCCAAACAAAAGGGTAATGCAAAGTTTTTCCAAAAAGCCAGGGAGGTAATGCCCGACGTTAGAAATATGTGGCCGTGATTTTCCCTTCTTCAACAAGCCATATTCAGCCTACTGCCTCAAAAAAAGAGGGTAATGCAAAGTTTTTTCCATTTTGCCCAACTCCAAGATCCACTACCCAGCATGTCTAATCAATCATGTTATTTCAACAATAAACCCCTAAATTAAATTAATTCCCTAATTAACAAACCCCACATTCACACATCAACAACCAAAAAACACTCCCATCAACAATTAGCAATTAATCATACCTCAAATACGCAATTAAATAACAATTTGGATAGCATAATAACACACACACAAAAAAAAAATCCCACCTTCTGAAAACAACCCAGGATTCAAAATTAGCAAACAAATCAATAAAAAAAAGGAATTACACACAAAACAACAACAACCAAGCCTTATTTGCAAAATGATTTGGGGTCGGTTAACAGGAATCGTGTATAAAACAAAAATCGAACAATCAATAAAAAAAATTCCACAATCAAACCCACCTAATAAAAGACAATTTCAGATGAAACCCACCTAATAAAATCAAAATCAAAATAAAATGAATAAAACAGATGAGAGAGAGAAAAAAAAAGGAGGAGGAGAAGGGGTACCAGGAAGAGATCGATGAGGATGTGATCAGGAAGATGAGAGAGATCAGAGAGAGAAGGGAGATGAAGGAGAGCGGAGTCGAGTGTGAGGGAAAGCAAACTTGGCGGAGTTTTTGTCATTCATTCATTCCTTTATTAATTACGCTATCGAATTCTCTCCCACTTTTCTCTCTCCTCCGTACGTCGGTCCCTTCCCCCCGTTTGCGTTTTAATTTGTTGCGTATCACACAATTCTCGCGTGGTAGATCCTCTTTCTGGGGCCCTGATCCTTGTCGGGGGGTTTTCCCTCTCTCCTCTCTCCTCTCTCCTCTCTCCGCCTTTGCTTTCCTTTTCTGTAATGTTACACCGACACCTTTGCGATTTTGGTATTGACCGATGATATACAAGTCCACTTTCGGTCAATCTTGTATGTAGAGTTCATAGGCAATACTCTATGAAATATATTTTCGAACAATCCACGTCGTACCACTTTGTGTACATGGCATTTTCTCGTTAAATGGTATGTGCCGATTAGTTGTTTGAGGATTAGTTAATTAGATTGTTCATTCTGTTTCTCGTATTAATTACGCTATCAGATCTGGAAAAGATCGACCGACCCCCTCGTTTATGGCTGCATTGTCCAGCGTTCTCCCAGAGGGCGTACAGAAGTGTTGCATCTAGTCCCAAATGATCTTAGGTTTTATGAGGTTGAATTTTACTCAGATTTGTTAGGTTTGCGTTTTGAAATTACATGTATTCGATGTAGATGCTGTATGGCTTATTATCAATGAGCACAACCCCTTTTCAAAAAAAAAGTTAATTAGAATGTAGAATTAATATTTTTAATAAAAAAAATTCAATAAATTCTTATGAAAAAAAATTCAAATATTTTTTTCAAAAACCGTTATTAAAAAAATAATTTTTCTAGGACCGTGTGCAAAATGTTGTGATGAATGTGATCCAACAAAAGAAATCGAGTTAATAAACGTGAAACAGAAAATAGATAGACTTAAGTGACGGACAACTGTCTAAGTGCAAAGAATGCAACGATTTCATAAAAATTCCAAATCTGGTCAATACTACATACATACATACATACATACATAATCAAATTTGAGCTTTTAGCTAGAGATAACACCACAAATTGCAGTCAAGAAACTCTAAAAGCCAGAAACTATGTGGCTATCATATCAGTACGTACCTTCCAAAACGGGAAAGCCGCGGCTTCTCTTCTCTTTCCATGTCCTATTTCCGTGCACGGGGACATTTTCACGGACTATTACCTTGCAACTGAAACGGATCGGAGAAAGCAGAGGATGGTTAACCCTAACGATACATTAACCTTTATGGCTATGGCATTGATAAACAAATGAAATAGAACAACCAACATTTAGACCCTAATTCAGATCTTCTTTCGTAGAGCTAAAACGCTACACAAGGAAGATAAACACAAGACATATTGCAATGATACAAGTAAACTCTGACTCAACGTAAAGAAATAGAGGAGTATAAATAATGACATGACAAATCAAGAAAGGGAATCAGCCACGTAAAATCATATAAGACTGATTTGGACCACCAAAGTAATAAGATACTCAAAAAAACAAGTGAGAACATACCTACAAATGCATCATATATGTCTGTTGTATCTTTACTATGGCCACAAAAACAACCCACAACCATCGGTGTAAAGTAACCTAACACCTCCGGTTTCACAATCCGACAAACAAAACAGTGAACATCGGTAAATCACAGTAGTTAAAGATATGTATTAAGCAAAATATATCACCCTCCAAGTCAAGCAAAGGCAAAGAGATCGCATCTTTCATAATTAGTTCGAATAAATTATCATTCTTCAAGCCGATAATTGGACCAGAATTAAACTGGTTAGTACGCATGTTGTAAGAGCAAAAATTAGCACCGTTAGAATTCCAATAAACAATCTCTCGTTCAAACAGGATAGTTACTCGTTTTCCTGAAATGTCACTCGGCACAAACCACTTCGAGTAATCGGAAAATGAAAAACTGGTAATGCAATCCAGGCACTCCTTAACTGCACGTACATCAATCTGGATATAGATCACGGCACTATTATTCTATCAACCTCAATCCACCGATTGCTACGAGGGTCGCATACAAGTAAAGGTATAAGATCTCATCTTCCATAATTAGTTCCAATAAATTATCACACCCTAACCCGATAATTGGATTAGAATTAAACTCGTTGATACGCATGTTGTAAAAGAAAATTCTAGGAAAGTCGGAAATCCAAAAAACACTCCTTACCTTTGGGAACATGAACTTTAGCCTAAGCCTTAGTGTTTTTGGACACGACATTACCTAAAACCAATTCTGCAACGCATTCTACCAAATCTTTTGATTTACGACAAATGGATCTCCATTTGATTTACGACAAATGAATTTTTCATTTATTCTGCAAGTAGTCCGGAACATGACAACTTAAAACTGTAAAACGAAAAAGGAAAATCTCTTTAAATTGGGAAACATATCATAAGAAGATGATTTCATCTCGAGGGCAAATAGTTGATTACCGAATGTCAAGACATAAATTTTGGAGTCAACGCCAGCGTAAGAATCACAGAGGTCATCACGAGTGGTGCATAACAAACGACTCTCAATATCACGAAATCTATCGGAACCGACCGAGATTGGGTGGAGGAGGGGGCTGCTGTATTCGGTACTGAACCGCCGATGTGGTTCAACGTCGAAATTAGCTATGAACAGTGAATAAAGACCATGAACGGTGAATAAAAATCATGAGTCGAGTTTCCGTCACGAAAACCTTTCAAGTATATCTCAAATCACGACCAACCCCTAATTCTAATATTCAACGAACCCTAACTATTTGTTGTGTGCTGATTACAGCGACGTGAATCTCGGGAAATTTATAATTTGATTGCTGACCTAATTTGTATCGTCGATGATTGATTTTTGGCCTATATTAATCGAAAATGGGAAAACAAGGTAGATTAATTTGATAAGTTTTCACCTATTTTCTTTCGAGTTCGGTTACGTAGGTGTAGCTTGGTTCAATGTTCAAATAAATGATGGGCTCATACTCGATTAGTACCGAGTTTGTTGATTTTGGCAAATTATACCATAATCCCCGTAACACAAGAAGCGTGATCGTCTTTTTCACAATAAAAAAAAAGTAGGAACGACATTTAAAATTTAATTTTAAGGTTGCTCCCTACTTCTCTATCGTGGTGCCCATGCTCGTTGTACTCCCGGAAGCATGATATAATCATTTGATAGATTTCCTATATATATATATCCATATAATCGTTCGGAAAATTAAACGGGCGAAAGTGGAACAATTTACAGCATAAAAATACCCAATTTTCTTCCAATTCCTTCAAAGTTCCAATATGAAAACCAAACAAAGGAAAAATTAATTCCCTTGCTTATCCTTAATTTCCTTTCCGTTCCTTTCACTTCCTTCCAATTCTTCCCCCCAAATTCCTCTATACCAAACAAGCTATTAGTTAATCACATGCCCGTAGTATGCCGCACCTAATTAAGGAGTAAGGGCATCCCCATTCTCAAATGAAATACAGCACACTAGGAAAGTCCTTGTTGAGGTGACGAAAAGAAAAGGAGTTTGTTTATTTCGTGTATCAACCCACTATTCTAGCGACAAATAATTTACAAATACCGGAAATGATAAACATAAACTCGCTTTGCTCTAAGGTCTTCTCAACATAATTAGAGAAACTGGAATTTCGGGAAACCATTAACCAACGGAGCTTAGTTTACAATGAACGTACCCATGCCATTTTGTACAAAAACAAGTTGAGCTCAGCGAGGGAAAGATGCCCAAAGACGCATCACCAACGCTACGACTAACTGGTAAAGTAAGTTCTCCGTACGAAGTACCTTCCTCTCACAGAAATTAAAGAACAAAAGAAGGAAAAAAGTACCTTAAAGGGCTTAAACAAACAATCTCTACTTGACACCAATAATAGACATCAGAAAATGGAGTTTTTCATTGACATCTGCAAGGTCAAGACTCAGAGAATCCTTAGACGAGACTGGAGGCTCGACTCCAGTAAAGGCATACAATGCCTTGAGCTCCTCTACACATGATGAATGAGGTGTGGTCTTGTATCCAACTATGGTTCGCAAAGCGCGAATCTGCTCCCATATTTTGTCCTCATTTACCGTTTCCTGCAACATCAGCAGTAGAGAACTATTATGCAAGCTGGCTTCGTCTTAAATAGTGTACTCGTCTCATCCCGTCGTTAACAAGTTAAACCTTTCTGAAACACAGTATAAATCCTTGAACACGGTAACTCTACAAAATAACCTAAACATTTATCTATGTTCAAAGTTCAAACTGTTGGATGCTTAAGAACTTTCTCAGGTTCAGCTAAAACCAATTCTCCACAACAGTGTTAACATCGTAAGCAAAAGACAAAGCTCCATACAGATAACCAAATTGAAAGCATGACGACATATTTTAACTTTCCACAACAATATGAACATGAGCCTCAGACCTCTGAAGCCATTACTGCGTATTTTCACAGCAGATGCACAACAAATACTGACGTAACACATCTGTCATTTGAAGGACAAATAAAACTGTACAAGACTGCGGTACAGAGACGGCTGAATGAGAAGACGTGATAGCCAAGGGGGAGGACGGTGGCAGGTCCTATACATATAAGAAAAAACAGGTATGCACTTGTAAGTTGTTACCTTGTCAGCTGCATCATCCCGGTTCATCCCTGTCTTTGCATATTCAGGCATAGCAACAGATTCAACTAGAACCTTATGGTAATCAATTCTCACATCTATAGCGTTTTCCAATCCTAAATTATCGCCTGCACATCCAACAACTAGCTTTCATCATCGACAAAAATATATACGGTAAATGCATTTCCTCAAATTTTCTTATGGAGGAGCCTAGGCACCAAAAAAACAAAAAACAAAAAAGAATCCAGAATTGCTGAGCATTACCTTCACATCAATTAGATGATAGAAAAGTAATTATGTAATAGTTTACCTTCAGGCATCTTGTCAAGCGAATCTGGCAGTCGATCTGGTACCTCAGTTCTATCTCCAAGTCCACTTTCATCACCCGTTTCCATAGCATCTACACTGGAAAAGATTATAGTTCCCAGTTTCGCATGTGAACCAGTTCCTTGGTGAACGTCAGTGGCAGTATGATCACCAGATGTTTTCACATTTACCACCAGCATTCTCTCAATCACAAGTTCCGGCTGATCATGCTCAGTTTCAGTCTCATTCACATTCTCACGGCTTCCACCAACAGTTTCATCGAGATTCTCAGTTCCTACAATGCCAGCAGGCTTCACCTCTTCCGGAATGACAAAGAGATTTTTGTCAGACCTCTCTTGAGACATATCCTCGTTGGCTTGTGCATTTCCAGTCGCATTCCTGTTCTCACCACTTACATCGACTGTATTATCAAGATCTTCAGCTCTCACAAGTCCCGGCTGTTCTTGCTCAATTGCTGTCTCATACACATTCTCACTGGGTCCACCAACTGTCTCATCGAGATAATCAATTCCTACAATGCCAGCAGGCTTCACCTCTTCAGGAATGATAAAGAGATTCTTATCTCCCCTCTCTTGAGACATATCCTCGTTCGCTTGTGCATTTCCAGTCGCATTCCTGTTCTCACCACTTACATCGACTGTATTATCAAGATCTTCAGCTCTCACAAGTTCCGGCTGTTCTTGCTCAATTCCTGTCTCATACGCATTCTCACTGTGTCCACTAACTGTCCCATCGAGATAATCAGTTGCTAAAATGCTAGCAGGCTTGACCTCTTCAGGAATGACAAAGAGATTTTTGTCTCCCCTCTCTTCAGACATATCCTCGTCCGCTTGAGCATTGCCAGTCGCATTCCTGTCCTCACTACTTACATCGACGGTATTATCAATATCTTCAGCTCTTACAGGCCCAGCAGGCTTCACCTCCTCAGGAATACCAAAGAGGTCTCCACTCTCATTAGATAGATCCTTGATTGGAAAATCCCCATTATGTTCATCTTCTTTACGCTTTCCCTGAACAAGACTATCACGTTGATAGTGGTCATCTCTACATTCATCCCGTATTCGCTGTAGTAATCCAGTGGTCTCTTCTCTGAGTTCATCTTCTTCAATATCAGCGAGGTTCCCTTTGTTCCCATTCTGTTCCCTCACATCCCTTGGTGATAAAAACGCCAATTCCTCAGTTATATGTTCAACATTGCTCTCATTTTCCCCGCTCACTTCTGCCTCCAGTACAAATGCGCCCAAAGAGTCTTTTGGTAACTCAATCCCTTCCCTCTCCATTAGAGAAATTTCATCTTCTGCTTCTCGAATTCCTTCCATTATACTGGGAACTGCAGTTGAATCCAAATTTTGCTCCTCGGCCTCCATGTACTTGCCAACATCTTCTTCATACCCACCTTCTTCGATAATCCCGGACACTCCCATCATTGTATCTGATTTATCCTTTTGAACAGGCAATTCACAATGATCACCACTTATATCTTTATAACCATCCTCGACCAACTCTGTCTTCATTTCAGCTACCTCTCTCGTATCTTCCTCAGATCCTTTTTCTTCAGCAACAATATCATCATCATTATCTTCGTCTTCTTCATAACCCTTATCAACCTCGTCCCCATCCCTGTACTCTTCCTCATCACTAGAAATTGTCCCCCATTCTAGGTAAGGAAGCTGAGATGGCATTGGCAACAAAGTAGTCATAAGCTTATCAGTGCACGCATATGAGGCAATCATAAACCCAGCTGGTAGTGAGAAAGCGACCCCGATAGCAGATAACGCCACAAGAGGAGGCAGAACAAAAGGGGCAGACGAGACTACTACGCCCGTGACAACCATCTTCTTACCCAAATCTACCCCTTTTCTCCATATCCACCTCAACTTCCCTTCACCCTCGTAGTATTTTGAATCCTCATAATACTTCGAATCCTCGTAATCTCTACTCCAATTCTCTTCCTCAACAAGTTCTTCCATACTGTTCAAACAGTAATAAAGCCCATATAAGTACAAAACACAGATTTCCTATACTTACACCAAATGCATTGCATGATACAGTTTCCCAACATGATCTCAAAGTGAATTAAGCTAGAAGCTAAGCATACATTAAACATTCACTCTGACAAAATGAAACAGTTGAACTCGTGTTGAGAAGATAAAGATTACTCCAACAAATCGCTCCATTGGTCACTTATTAGTGTTATTAGGATAGAAAAAACATTAGCTTGGACCTTTATTCTCAGGTTAAGCTTCTGATTCAAATGATCCTACATACACCTTTCGCAAGGTATCAGACTATCAGAGGCCTTGTTCGACAACTACATACTTCGGCTCAAGGATGACAACACCTGTGTCTCATCTAAGATACAGTTCCAAGGGTGGGCATCTTCCAATCTGATTTTAATTGTTCTCTCATAAGCATACCAGGAATTGTTCTCGTAAATTCGATTTATCGTTCCGATCAAATACTAAAGCTAAACCCTTTCAAAGATAGGTGAATTGGGGATTGTGGGATTGCATTCCTACACCATTTACTAATAACATTCGATCAGTTCCTTGTTCCTGAAGAGAACATGAACATCCCAACACTCCTAAAACACAACACCATATGATCAACCACAGTATAATAATCACCCTTTCTCTAAATTCTTCTAACAATAAATTCGACACACGAAAACCGCTATTGACACTCCTAATCCATCCTTCCTCACTCCCACTAACTTAACAAGCACGCTATGATACAAATGACATTAATATCAATGCTCAAATCTTTTATCAGAATGCAATTTACAACACCATGTTACACACAACAGTACATATATACTTATACAAGGCCATAAAAAAACTGGGTAAAAACATTTCAATCGTAGTGAAACTTTCGTATACAACGGTTACACCTAATTATACTGTTGTCTTCACTCACTTCCCATCTGTGTTCAGACCTAATTATACTGCGCAAAGTATCAATAAGCTAAAATCTGTCACTATGTACTAACGGAATTTGAACCAATTGGTGACATATTTTGGCGTGATCAACTGATCATACACAATATATATTAAGCATACACACCACGGTTACACCTAAAACTATCTCATCGGTATCGAAATATAACATTTTGCAATACCTAGGTTATCACATACCTGTATGTATAGTTAAAAGGGCAGGCTTGAATTCATGATTATTTGTAACTTGTTGAGTACTACTCCGTATATCTTTTCTTGATTCTTGAGCTTGTGTTATTTGGTAGGTGATATGATGTAACACAAAGTGGAGTAACCAGCTTTGGTGGGTTTAGGGGTTTTACCGGATTAAGAGGAGGATAATAATAACAATAATGTCCCATTTTTTTGTGCGATGCGGTGGAGTATTAAAGAAGACACGCGTATGAAAGAAGGAAGGGACAGCATTGAGGTGAGAGAATCAAATGAAAATGGAATTGCATGCAAACACGAAGATGCATGCAAGAGATTAGTATGGATTATTTGATTTGCATCCATTTCAATTCTTAACGTGGACTAGCTACATACGATCGCAGTTTCTTTACGAGGCATCGATGTCACGTTGGGAGAGTTTTGTCACCTTATATAATTCTACCAAATCGAGTACAGAAATGATGGGCGCATCGGACCGGACTTGATGAACTTGGGTTGGTTCACCATCGGGTCTGCCGATTTAGGATCGATTTCCACGGGTTTGTGGACCGGGTCTGTGGAAATGGCCCAATGGGATATGGCCCAAAGTCTAGTCGGCGCAAAGTCGTAAACAAGTGAGGCCCATCACCTAATGAAGAAATAATGGAGAGTGTTGTGTAGAAAATTAATAATAATAATCATAATCATCATTTACAAAATTGAAAAACTTGAGCAAATTATATGAATTATCTAGTCAATCAAATTCTCTTTTTCTTTCGTCCATTATGAGTCAAATTATTAATGGGTAAAAGTTAAGATATGATATATTCCGTATTAGCCAATGCGACTAGCCTGAATGGCTGAATCCTTGTCCTACCATATCAAGTGCTTTTATAATGAAACGACAATAAGTCTGTGTGCAAATGTATATTACTAATTAGAGTTACATTGACGAATTTGACATGGTATTTCAACCTAAGATCGATATCAAGATTATCAAGTTGAATTTCTCGATCCTTTGCCACACCTCCTATCGAAAATGAAATTCCAAATTTCCGAGATACTTTACTCGTAAGCTCCTATCTTTCGTTACTAAAAACTAGGTCATTGCCGAATTTGACTTTCCATAATTTCATCTCTAACCAAGTAGAGTACTCCGTACGCATCTTTGATTCCAAGTTGCGTCGTTTTACTTTGTACACTGTCGACAATTTTTGAAGAATCTCCCTCCTCCTCTTCCTCCCTAAAATCTCACTCATTCCTTCTACAGGATAGAGACAAAAAGGGGGATTTCTTCAGAAAAAAGTTGAGAAAAAACTAATAAACAATGAGAATCGTTCGGAGAGACCTGGTTCCCCGTGGCCCTGGTAGCGTAAAGGTGAAGTCTTTTCCCCCTAATTGTATCAAAGAAGTTGTATTATTTGATGGGCAATTGTTGATTTTTGTGGGTTTGAAAATTTGTTTGATTGATGGGCAATTGATGATGATTTGTTGATATTTTGTGGAATTTGATTGATAAATTATTATGCACAGATGGTTCCTGAGGAAGGTGATGATTTGTGGATTGCTTATAATTTGATTGCTGAGGGTGATTCTGTACTTGCTGTCACTGTTAGGTATCTTCATCATTACTCTTATCTGCATTGATGAATAAATCAGTTAGTTCACTTTAATTCCTCTAAATTTATTCATATGTGTATAATGTTATTTCAATTCAAAGAGATTGATGAAGTTCAATTAAACTTGGTTCAGTTTGATTCTAAAATGTCTGCTAAGTGCAACTTATGACCTGAGTGGTTGGGGCAACCACTAATCATTGTTGTGTATTAAGAAAGATTTCGTAACCTATAGGATCATTAAATTTTAGCCTGGTTGTTTGTGTTATACTGGCTTCATGATTGTTTGGCATAAAAACCAGAATCTTGTCCGGGATTTGAGTTTATTAAACATGCACTTATGTATAGATATGATTCTTTGATAGACTCTCTTTTAGTCAGTAGAGAATTAAACCATCAGACGAGTGTCTATCTCTATCGTTTATGGCGGTGTATAGTGGGTCTAGCTTCATATTCCGACCATCTCCATGGCTGCAACCGTAGATTGTGGTTGAAATTATCTGCCTACTAAATTGGAGATTGTAACTAATGGAGTATTAAGCTCATCAGTAAACTCTTCTTCTTTTTTTTTTTTTTTTTTTTTTTTTTTGGTGTGTGTGTGTGTGGAGGTTGTTTGCTAAGAATTTGATTGCTTAACCTATTGATGTTGGTGTTTGAATGTGCAGGAAAGTCCTAAGAGAGGCGGCTTCTGGAGGGAGGGATGCAGAACGTCTGAAACTTAAGCTGGAAATCAAAGTTGAGGTATCAAATATTGCTCTGTCCTGCACTTCCTTCCTTTGGCACAAGACTGACCTGGGTGAAGGGGGGTGGGGGGGGGGGGGGGGAAGAAGGGAGCCCTGATTTTGGTGTAGGTAATACTGTATTGCTTAAGAATAGCTTCAAGGACTACTTGAATCGATCATGAGCTGATGATCTTCACCATAAATATGTTCTCACTAAGAAGAAATGCTTGTAACTGGCAATCAGTCTTATATTTTGAGATATATACGCGTGTAGATTTCCCTGGTACTAACTAGTGGTTTTTTAAGCACCATTTTCCATGTGATGTTTCAATGTTGTGGTGGGTGTGACTTTTCATATTTAGGGTGTTGAATATGATAAAGATGGAGCTGTCTTACGGATACGTGGCAAAAATGTGTTAGCAAATGATCACGTGAAGGTATTGGTAAAAGCTTGGTGGATTAACTTTGGTCTACTCTGTCCTGTGAAGTATTATTACTAATGGTTTACTAAATTCTTTTGCCCTTGAAGATAGGAGCATTTCACACTCTTGAAATAGAGCTTCATCGCCCGTTTGTGCTGAGAAAGGTATGCTTCATATTGTATTTCTCTGTTGTACCTTTGTGGCTTTTTAAGTGTTGTAACTTAAAAACATGAATCTGGGCATTCTTGTCCAAGAGGCTTGGAGCAACTGCCCTTACAATCCATGAAAACCACTATTTCCTGTACATTCTTCACTCTTACCTGAAAATTTATAGCTTAATAGGAAAAATTGGTTGCTAGCTCTTTGACTTCCTGCTTTATTGCCCTGTTCATTGATCACATGGACTCAAAAAAAGAAAAGAACCACTGATTACTTGTTAATTGATTTTTTAGGCTATCTGGGACTCACTGGCTTTAGATATGCTTCATCAAGCAGCAGGTAATTATTCTTTCATGTCTTTGACGTACGGACATTGTCATAGTTTTTCAGCATTTACCTATTCCTTATCCATTGAAAGAGTACATCATCGAATAGGTAGCAGGGCTTAGAATCTCTTACTTTTTCATGACATATTGTAGTTTTGAACAACACTGCATTGCTGACATTATGTGAGCTGCGTGCTCTTAGATTTTCCGAATTTCCCCTTGAGGGATTTAAGACTAAACCACATTTCATATTATGAACGAACAATAATCAAAATAGCTACGATCATTTCTAATTTTGTTTTCATGCAATTTTATACAGATCCTGCAGCAAGTGCAGACCTAGCAGTTATATTGATGCAAGAAGGACTGGCTCATATACTGCTGGTTGGTAAAAGGTAATGCTGAGCACATTGTAATTTTGGATTTCACTTACTTTTACTTTTGAAGAATATTTTTTTTTTCCCTCATGCATACTACTGCACTTGCCAAAAAGAAGTAACCTACAAGGGTATAATATGCCTCTGCCGTAGTAGGAAATGAGTATATTCATTGTTTATGAACGGTCATATGCTAGAAAGTAACCCGTGTTTGGTGTAAGTACCTGAATAATGGATCTCTTGATGGTTGTGAAAGTATGAAATCAGATGTGAGCTTTGGCCTTTCAGCATCCCAGATTGCATTTTGTCTTAGGATTCCCGGTTGCAATTTTTTTTCTTCTTTCTGGCATTATTTGATTTTCCTGTGTTCCTTCTCTAAATGTCATGAGGGGCTGTCTTTTTAATTGTCTGAAGATTGGTTCTGCTTAAATTTCTATATTCTTTACTTAGCGACTTTTTTTGTTGCTTTAAGGGTCCATGAATTCCAAATCGAGGCTTTTATGTTTTGTCAACATTCACTTAATGTTTTGCCTGCTAGATATTCTTGCACAGCTGTCTAAAGCAACTCGAGCTTTGACACTTATCAGTGGACCTTTCCCATCATGATTTCTTGGTTTTACTGAGCTAACATCATCCCTTTTTTTTGTTTCATTTCTCCAATGGACAGTGTGACCCTAACTCGTGCACGGATAGAAGTAAACATTCCTCGGAAACATGGGCCTGCTATTGCTGGATATGAATCTGTATGTATAATTGCATTCTATATAAGTGTGTTACACTGTTTCTGTTAGATTCATTCTCTTGGAGCTGTGCAAATAAGAACCTAATGGTTTCCTTTTCTTCTCCTGTCAGGCTTTAAAGAAGTTTTTCGAGAATGTTTTACAGGTGTGTTAAACTGGCGATCTCTCCATAGCACATGTTCAAGATGACATGTCTGTTCTCTTTTCTGCTTTAGCTAGGGTCCAATTGACATTTCGATGCCTTTGTATCAGGCTTTTTTGAAACATGTTGATTTCAAGGTTGTTCGATGTGCTGTCATTGCCAGCCCTGGATTCACTAAGGTCGGTAGTCTTATTTATAAACTAAGCTACGTTGTTGCCCAGGGCCTCTGATTGGCAGATATAATCTGTGTTTTGGCTGAAGGCCTGATGACATGTTTTGGTGAGGATGAAACACTTTCTGTGAGATAGTTATCTTGATCACATTTTTTGCTCTTAGTTTCAAAAATGACGGACATTACTTTCCTAATTTTTTTTTCCAAGACTAGGGTAACCAGTGACATAGTTTTTGAGCAATGTTATGCCACTTCTGCTGTAGAGATCAGTTTGAAAGGGAAATAACCTGATGTGGGTGGTGGAATGAGATACAGTAACCAGAATCATATTTTATAGATTGTATGTATTTAGTTTGGTAAAGCACTACGCAGTTGTTACTGAATAATTACCAGACTGCTAAATAGTTTTCGCTCTGGAGTTCTCCCGTCTTATCTAAGCCCTTCTGTGGAAGTTTTGTATTGTGATGTTGGATCATGGATGTAGTTACTTTCAGCAAGGCACCTTTCAGTTTCTTTTAGAACTGATAGATTTCATTTGCGACATGTTTATTATGATGTGCGGACCATTTCTTATTCGAAGCAAACTTGTATATTGCTGCAGGACCAGTTTCATAGTCACTTGTTGCTGGAAGCTGAAAGAAAACAGCTGAGATCTATTATTGAAAACAAGTCGCGCATACTTCTTGTGCATACAACTTCAGGATACAAGTATGAGATTCCAATATTTTTTTTTTTGAAACGGATTCCAATACTTCTCTTACTCAGGAAACATTAGTTTTTTGGGGGTTTGCCCTTGGGATGCGATTAGAATGTCTGGACAGCTGAAAGCCTGAAGCTTGAAAGTGCTACTTTTCACTGAAATGGCTTGTGCAATCCTCTCTGTATTATTTGATGTGTAGAAGAAGATCTAGTTTTTTTTTAATAAGGGTGAATTCGATAGAACCTCTTTTTTGTTTTTGTTTTTTTGGAATAAAGATACAACCTCTTTGTTAGTAAAGGAGAATGTTGCATATGTCGGACCCCCTTGGTGCAGGTGCCTCTTTTATGCCTTGAGGTAGCAGTAATGATAATGACCACTTCATATCTCTAGAGAGGGAGGGGGGAATGGGGGGGGGGGGGTGAACTGGGACTATATTCATGATAGAAGAGTGCGTCAAACTCTTTGCAAGTTCTATATCAACTGTCTTTCCTTCTATTCTTTCAACCACTCTATCTAAAGGCCTGTTTATTCTTTACTTATTTATAGAGTATACCTTGTTTGGTCTCTGTGTTCTAGGCGTATGTAATTGCCTTTCATCTTTTATTTCTACCTGGGTTCTCTTTTTCAATTGCTGTGTTTTCTTTGCAGGCATAGCTTGAGGGAGGTTCTGGATGCGCCCAATGTGATGAGTATGATAAAAGATACTAAAGCAGCCCAAGAGGTACTAATCTTCGTCCTTCTACTTTTCTTTCTTATTCTAATTAATACCAGATGCTGCATTTATAGATCTTCCAGTTAAAAACTTCACGTGACTATGCAACTTTGTTTTGATTCAGGTCCGTGCTCTTGAAGAGTTCTTCAGCATGTTATCAAATGTCAGGTTCTAATCTCGAGACTTATGTTTGGCTTTCTTTATGATGTGCTTTTCAACAAGATTCATGTTGCAGTCTGTGGTGTTCGCTTAACTTCTAGAGACCTTTAAAATGAGAGACTGATGATAATCTTTCTTGAAGCCTTGCCCCTTTCATTTGAGGTCCTCACCTTATATCACTTTAGTATCTTATGTTTAGATGCAAAGACAGCTGATCACATTAATTTGGAAGGTGTAGGAGACAGTCATAGAAACTTTCATAGATTTTTGATGTGATGCATTCTTGTTAGAGCACATGCTCACTCTATCTGACTGTATCTTTATTGCAAATTTTGCTGAAATATAATCTGATGACATCGCGCTTCATTCAGTATTGCGATATCCGTTTAGTGACATTTTATACTGAGCTTTTCTTCTCTGTCCTCTGTAGGATCCAGCTCGAGCATGCTATGGTCCTAAGCACGTAGAAGTTGCCCATGAGAGAATGGCTATTCAAACACTACTCATCACAGATGAGTTGTTCAGGTTCATTTCTTTTTGAGGATCTTCATTTTGTGATTTGCACAAGTAATAAAGTAGAAGCATGGAACTTTAAGAGGACTCTAGGGGAGTTTCTCAAAAAGGAATTTGTTGACTGGTTCATATGTTCTCTTTTTGTTGTGTGATATTAAGAAATAGCTGATGTTGTTAAGTAGGGGACAGTTCTAAATCTCATGGAGAATAGTTTTCTTCAAGTCTTTGAAATTTGTCAGCGATATGGGAGGGAAATAATCCTTATTCCTTGTTGTTGATGGGGTTTGGATTGAGACCCTGTCAAAAAATTGAAAGGAAAACTTCATCCAATTTAACATTCATTGGTTGCTCATGTGTGAACTTTTGCACCTTCCACTTGATTGTTAGTATACTTGCTCTTGGGCTGACTTTACTTTTTTTTTTTTTGGCAATCAGGAGCGCTGATGTCCCAACACGACAAAAATATGTCAGTTTTGTCAACTCGGTCAAGGGCTCTGGAGGACACTCTCATATATTCTCATCCATGCATGTCTCTGGAGAACGTAAGTTTATCTGCCCTGACCTATATTAATTGTGTTCCGCTACAAGTGCATCATAAAACTATAGGCTACATCGACATAGGTTTCCTTGCAGTTATATGAAAAGATCCTTGATACGGCTATATGATTTATACAAACCTAAGGAGCTTCTCAGCTATCTCTGTTCAGAGAGTAGCTATCTGCTGCGTGCCTGCGTGACATTGATGAGCTATATATCTGTAATTTGTGGAGTACAATAACATCTTTACCCCAGTCCCTTAAAAGCTCCCGCCATAAGGCGGGGTAAGGAGGGGTCGGATGCATGCAAGCCTTTCCCTATTGAAACCTAGAGAGGCTGCGCACGGATGACCCAAAATGAAAATCGTTTCAAGAATCGCACCCTTTGACTGCTACTTCACTAAATAAGAAGCACCAGACAGTTTTATAAGCTATTTTGCTTTATTTTATTATATATGACTTGAGTATCGTTTTAATTTTAAAATGACTTGAGTTCTGGAATTAATGAGAATGAAGGACCTTTTGACCATATCGATACTGTATATGAAGTAGACCTGCCTTAAAAAAATGATAAATTTTTTACTAAACTTACAAAGCATCCAATGTGGTTGAGCAAACTTCAGCAATGCTGCGTATACGAGGTTCTGTTTTTGCCTTTAGGGCTGAAGCTGAAAGAAACTTGGCTAAGTATGCATCCAGGGAAACCAAGTACATGACTTTTTTAAGTAGAGTAAGACTGTACACATTCCAGTCTGCTCAAGAACAAAGAAAGAGTAATACTTACTCAACTCTTTTAAAAGGGATAGATGATCAAAAGCCTAAACAACAAATATCCCTCCTCCCTGTTGTGTACAAACATGTCTAGGTTATTCACGTATCTGTGGACATTTTTGTTTGTTATTGATTATGGTATGTGGATATGCAGAATTAGCGCAGCTGACAGGCATTGCTGCAGTTCTCCGCTTCCCTCTCCCTGATCTCGAAGATATTGAAATGTGATGGAACTACGGCAAGCTGAACGCCATATGTGTACGAATAACTGATACGTCATATACCCTCCTAAAACATGTATATCCTTTCCCTTGGTTCTGGACCGTCTTTCCCTTTTCGGTATTTTTAGTCTAGGTTTTATAATACTCATATGATTCTTGTTTCGTTGTAATTTGTTCATTGCCATTTAATTATACGCCATTTTTGTGTATTGCCATTGTTAGGCTTTCCTATACCAGATGGTATACATATTGTGTAATAAGCTGGCCTTGATTTGAGCCACTTATAGTAATTGTTTCCTTAGAAATTTATCTAAAGCTAATGTTAAAGGATTACTTAACTAACTTTTATTGTAACGTCAAGATACAAGTGCGGGTTTCAAAACTTTTTTTCGGTCAGTTTTAACAAATGTAGCCATATGGTGAACGGTGGCACCGTGGAGTACTGCGATTACCAACGAGTACCACGAGATCATCGAGGGTAAAATACTCGTTAATCTGAAATAGGTTTCAACTGCGACTACCAACCTTATCGTTCAGACACTATAGGAAAACTTCCAAACACGGTCACCACTATTTCTCAAACGAGTTGAGCTAGTAGATGTCTAACAATAACAAATGCACGTACGCAATTTCACCCCTACGTTTTTAAATTAACGAAACCTGTTTCTCAACAACTTATTACAAAATCTGCGTAGAATCGCACCGACCGACTCCTAGCCCACCTTACCCACCTTACAAAGGACTTATAATTACCAGCTAGTTGATAACTGGAAAATGGTCAAAGCTGTAAGAAGTCCCGGTAAAAAACAAAGAAAGAAGGTAAAGTCACCATCATTTGTAAGCAAGTTTCTGGATTCTTTTATTATTCCTGATGAAATATCTGTTCTTTTTTTTGTGTTTCTTGTTATTAACTTGTCATTTTCCCCAATTTAAGTAAAATGAGATTGATTACTCGTATAATTTTTTTTTTATTATTTGGATGGTTTGATTTTCTGGAATATTCCTGCTTACGATTTTACGCTACCAATAATTAGTTTGAGGGGATTAGTATCAGAAACCGACCTTAGCTCAGTTGGTAGAGCGGAGGACTGTAGTTGTTTGAAACAGTTAATCCTTAGGTCACTGGTTCGAATCCGGTAGGTCGGACTCCATTTTTTTCTTTTAATGGAGTAAAAGACGGAACTATTCCTTGGCTTTGAAATATAATGGAGTAAAGCAAAATGACTCATTAAACTACAATATGTGCTTCTTGTATTGTGAAGTAACAGTCAGTCAGTCAGTCACGCGGAACGTTTCTAGAAGCAAATTTTATTATGGGTCATCCGTGAGCAGCATGCCAGCACTCTCTACGTTTTTTTACGTAGAGGCAGCTTGTGTGCATCTGACCCCGCCTTATGGTGGGAATGAAAGCCTTTGAGGCTCTGGGTTTGGTGCCCCGTATCCAAGAGGCCAACGCAAGGCTTCGCTATCAGTCTCTTTCGGGACTGAAGAAATATCTAGGAATAGTCAGACTATAATTAGTAGCAGTTTCTTAGCTGTTATTTTCATTAGGGTCAGAAGAGGAGTAGTCTAAGTGTGTAACATAAAAATTGACACGGAGTTGTAAGCGTTAGCTTGTTTGATAAGAGATTGATTAGTAGCCAAGACGAGAGTTTTTTTATTTATGACAGGCAGAGAAATGCTGATGTCCTTGTTCTTACTCCTGCTTCAGCTGTTATTAGTCTTTAGGCAAACAGAAGGCTACAATATTTCAAAGCCTAATTGTATAGATCACTGCGGTGATGTCCTTATTCCATACCCATTTGGTGTTGGTGCCAATTGTTACCATGACGCATCTTATTCAATCCTCTGTAACGCGTCTTTTAACCCACCAAGACCGTTCTTGGGGCAGTTCAATCTTGAGGTATTGGACATCAGCTGGCCACAAAGGTACGCTTCCAAGGCGTCTAATTTTTCTCGTGGTGATTCACTACTTTCTGTAAGCATCCCACCTTTGAATCTTTGTAGCAGTAGTGGTCCGGTTAGTAGCCTGGACTTTCGAGGTACTCCATACCAATTCTCAACTGAGTTAAATGTTCTTAAGGTGGAGGGGTGTGGGGGTGACGTTGTGCTCAAGAACAAGACCGGGAAAATCTTGTGTGGGTGCGCGTCAGTTTGCTCTAGTAATTCTTCTGAGCATTGCAATGGTGTTGGATGCTGTCAAGCCTCACTGCTGTCATCTCCTTCAGCTTCCTACTACCAAAGGGCTGCTGATAATGGACTTGATTTTTATGAGATTGCTGTTAAGTTTGAACATCAAGTTAAATCCAACTCTTGCAATTTATCAGCAGCTTTCATAGAGATGGATCCTTTGAGGAAGCTTCTAGGGTCAGGAACATCACTGTCGAATTCCAAAATCGTACCTACAGTATTGAAATGGCAGGCTACTTACATATCACCTCTGCAGAAGCATAATATCAGTTGCAGTACTGATTTTACGTGTTCTTGCCTTTTCCCTTATGCAGGAAACCCCTATCTTCCTTATGGATGTCAAGGTAAATAAAAACAAAAGTCGTAATTATTTGTCATCATCCACTTCTGTAACTCACTTGTTGGTTCTTTTTTCTTTGAAGTCGTGGAAGAATGTCGCCACTGCAAAGACCAATGCCAGAGAGTTTTTACATCCCTCAATTCATATTATTGGTCATACAATTACTCTTGTCAAAATGTAATCTTCAGGAAGGCTCCTGTTATTGGTATGTGCATCTGTCATCCGACTCTTCCATAGTAACTGGCAATTTTTCTGTTACATCCCTCAATTCAAATTGTTGGTCTTACAAGTAGAGCCTTAATGCCTGTGTACTCCGAATTTCTTTAATCACATTACCATGTATGATGTATCTTTAAAATCCAAATTTTGTTAGACCCAAAGTCGATGTTTGGCCATATTCGTATTATGTACATTTTGATGTGTGCAGGATTCAGCATTGGCATGGGAGTAGTGCTGTTGGTGCTAGGTTGCTGTTGGCTTTCCAGATTTCTAAAACGAAGAAAAGAGGTTAAGCGAAAAGCTATACACTTCAAGAGAAATGGTGGATTACTGCTGCAACAGCAAATGTCTTCTGATGAAGGCATTGTAGAGACTACTAAAATTTTCGCTGTGACTGAGCTAAAGAAAGCTACCGACAATTTCAATGACAACAGAATACTCGGCCAAGGAGGCCAAGGCACGGTGTACAAAGGAATGTTAATGGATGGAAGAATTGTAGCCATTAAGAAATCTAAGAAGGTAGGTGAGAGCCAGGTTGAACAATTCATCAATGAAGTTGTTATTCTGTCTCAGATCAACCATCGAAATGTGGTTAAGTTACTAGGAAGTTGTTTAGAGACAGAAGTTCCTATGCTGGTCTATGAGCACATTCCAAATGGAACACTTTACCAGCATATCCATGGCCAGATCGAAGATTTTCATATTACTTGGAAAATGCGCTTACAGATTGCAGCAGAATCAGCTGGTGCTGTTGCGTATCTGCATTCGTCTTCCTCTTCTCCTATTTACCATAGAGACATAAAGTCCACAAATATACTTCTGGATGACAAATACAGAGCTAAAGTTTCTGATTTTGGGACTTCCAGGGCTATAACCATAGAGCAAACTCATGTTACTACTGCTGTTTTAGGAACATACGGTTATTTGGATCCCGGGTACTTTCAGTCCAATCAGTTTACTGAGAAAAGCGATGTTTACAGCTTTGGCGTAGTCCTTGTTGAGCTCATAACAGGCAAGAAACCAATTTGCCCTGATGGGTCAGGAGGATGGATAAGCTTGGCAACTGAGTTTCTTTCGCAGATGGAAGAATCCCGTCTCCTTCATTTCCTAGACCCCCGGATTTTAGAGGAAGGTAAGGTAGAGGAGTTCATGGCTGTCGCGGAACTTGCCAGAAAATGTCTGAATATGAATGGAAAACTGCGGCCTACAATGAAGGAAGTTGCAGTGCTGTTAGATGGGATCAGATCTTCCTGCATGCCTGATTCAAAAGAGCGAAAACCTTCTGAGAGCATTCATGTCACCACAGAAGTGAGTCATTCACACATCAGTACTTTTGCTGAACCTGCGTTTTCTATAGATGTAAATGACCCCCCTGCTTGGTCTGTTGAGGTTGAACCGCTCATGTCCAGCACCCATTCTGATTAGTTGCAATCTCAGAATGTGTAAATATCTTAACTTGAGAAGTTTCAATTTGTATCATTTCTTGAGAATACTCAGTTGTTTCTCATCAGCTGTTGTGTTGCTGATCAGTGGTATGCCTTACTTGAGTTACTTCTACTATACATAAGTTTATCTTACACTAATTTTAAGTCATTTTGGATCATGATTTTACCAAATACAACGACTCACTAAATTATTTGCGCTTCTTATTTGTTGTTTAGCAATTAATCCATGGCCGTGTGGGTCATCTGAAAACAATTTCTACGAGAGTGTAGTTATTGGTGTTTTTCCCACTTAGTTAGAAGTATGGCCAAAATTAGACAAATAAAAAAAGAAATACAAAAGACGCGAGAGGGATAGAGAGCTCATACGGAGTACCTAGTAAGTGAATTATATCATGGTGACATGGTCGAAGTTTGGGCAATGCGGTTGGAGAGAGGAAATGTTAAAGATTGAATTAAAATTAGGAAAACTTACGGGACCACATCATATCTTTAATGTTGCATGCATGTTGCGTTTTTTCTTGACAAGTTCAAGCTAGACCGTTACATTTCGTCTGGATTTTAGAGAGTATCGGCACATCAGTACATCACACAAGCCGAGCTTTATTCATTATTTCATCAAACCTCTTGAAGCAAGAATAAGATTTGTGGGGTTTTCAGTGTCATACAAGTCTCTTTCTTGGTACCAAGGCAAGTCTCCTGCCACAAACTCCCTTATTAATAGATTTTTGTCCTAATAATGTGGAAACAAATTAAAACTTTGTGATTGTAATCTAATTTCAACTCTTTACTTTTGAGTAGATTAATTTTTTTTTTTTTTTTGTCATCTTTTTATAAATTCAAATTCAATTGATTTGACTCTGTAAGGCTGTAAATCTGTAATTTTGTGTGTTGCATGAGGTTATTCTTGCTTATGATAATTTTTTTTTATTTGAGAAGAATGTATCAGAAACCGACCTTAGCTCAGTTGGTAGAGCGGAGGACTGTAGTTGTTCTAAACAGTTAATCCTTAGGTCACTGGTTCGAATCCGGTGGTCGGACTTTATTTTTTAGTTATTTTTGCTTTGCATGTTTGTTTTTCTTGTCTGACTACATGAGGGTTTAGATTCTGAGCTTGTACTAGAAGATTCTGAGATAAGCGACATAAGATTTCTTGGTTTGCTGGATCCTGGATCCGATATTTTGGTTTCGGGTTTCTCTTAAATTTCTAGTTAGCATTGGCAAGATTGTTAGATGATTTTGATTTGATTTCGGTTATTTCTTGGTAAGATTCTTAGATGACATTGGTACTTAGGCTTGCATTTGATGTACTTGCATGCGTAATTTGCAATTAGAAGAGAGGATGGTTTCATTGACGATTAATATTAGCCGACCCCAAATCATTTTAGGATTTAGACTTGCATGAGTTTCATCTGAGGTAGCATAAGTAAGGTTTCCTAGGGTTGGATTTGTTTTGGGATTTCCTAAGGTAAAGATTCTTAGGTGATTAGGTAGCCACTATAGATTTTAGGTTTCCCATTATTCAGCTACATGATGGTTTCATATGACGATTGATATTAGCCGACTCCGAATCATCTTAGGATTAAGACTTTAATGTGGGTGCATGATAGTTGTTCGGTCGATATTAGGCTAAAGCCGATTTGGGAATTTGAGACACGTTTTGGGAGTAATATCTTGCCCTGACTTGATGCCTTTCTAATCCTTAAGGCCCACTTTTTAATTGTTAGCATACATAGCTCTCGCTAGTAATATGAGTAAGCATCAATGCAATAAATTGTAAGATACGTCACAAAATTTATAACTTAGAAATTTCTTTGCTGTTATTTTCATTTGGGACCTGTGATTTGACAGAAGTAGAAGGATTGGAATGGTCAATGATGACTGGCTAGAAATTAGATAACTTGCAACCAAGAAATTGGAGTTTTTTTTTTTTGCCAATATTGTAGAGTATAGCTAAGTTTCGTACTTCTGTTTCTGGTCTGGACATTAGATAACTAGTAACCAAGAAATGGCGAGTTTAATATTTTCGATATTGTCCTAGTAATACTAGTGTAGAGTAGAGTGTAGTTAAGTTCTATACTTCTGTATCTGATCTGCACATTAGAAGCTAAGCAATGATATCTTTGTTCCTGCTTCTGCTTCAGCTTTTGTCGACACTTAGACGGGCGGATGGAGTCAGTATTTCGATGCCTAATTGTGCAGATCACTGCGGTGGTGTCCAAATTCCGTATCCATTTGGTGTTGGTGCCAACTGTTACCAAAACAAATCATTTGAGATTGTCTGCAATGCATCCTTTAGTCCCTCAAAACCATTCTTGCAGCAATTCAATTTCGAGGTGTTGGATATCAGCTGGCCAAGATTTGACACTGTGAGAAATATTTTTGTGGACACCGAAACTATAATAGTAAGCATCCCACCAAGGAATCTTTGTGGAAATGATGGATCAACGCCATTGGTTAGTAGCTTGGACTTTCGAGATAGTCCATATCAGATCTCAAGGTTGTCGAATGTTCTTATGGTGAAGGGCTGTGGGGGTAGAGTTGTACTCAGGGACAAGAGTGGAGAGGACTTGGCTGGGTGTGCTTCAATCTGTCCTGCTGATACTGCTAACATGAATCAAATGACTTGCCATGGTGTTGGATGTTGCCTAGCCTCATTGCTGTCAGTTGACGACTACTTTGGGAATGAGGAACAGAACAAAGACGATGGTCTTGATTTTTGTGAGATAACTGTGGATTCAGAACAACTACAGAAATCCAACACTTGCAATGCATCAGCAACTTTGATTGAGAGTGGCTCAGTGGAAAGTTTTGCAGGGACATTATCAAGTTTGAAAACATTTCCTGTGAAATTAGACTGGCAGGCTCCGAATGTATCACCTGTACATAATGAGAATGTCACTTGCCAAGACTTCTCATGTTTTTGTAAACATCCATATGAAGGAAACCCCTATCTTCCATATGGATGCCAAGGTAAATAATAAAGTTGGCACTTTTGAAAATTTACTCCAAAAAGTATGTCCACTCCTAATTGACTGTAATCTCTCTTTCTATGAAGTTGTGGAAGCATGTCGTAAGTGCAAAGATCGTTGTGATTTCGAAGGGGCAGACTACAATGTCACAGGGGCAAAATACTATTATTGTCGAAAGCATTTACTGCTAAGGAAAGGTTCCATCTTCGGTATGTTGGCTAATTTAATTTCCTCCATGTTGGTTGCTACCTGCTAGTCCATATATAATCATATACTCGACAAGTAATGTTCTTCCATACGCATACTGCATCTACAGGGAAAGTTTAATTAGTAGACTGCTGTTGTAATAACACGAGAAACTTCACTAACTTTCCCAAAGTCTACCTGTATTGGATGTTCTAAGATCTGTATTTGTTGTCTTGTACCTTCACTCACAAGACATGCATTCTTTGAATTCACAGTCTTACATAGTGGATGCTTATTTTCAGAAGGGATGACTCCCAGAGTTATTCCTGAAATTTGGAACATTCAGCCATTAATTGGTTGTTTAATTGATGGTATGTACTTGATGCTTTCAGGATTCAGCGTTGGCATGGGAGTAATGCTGATGGTCTTAGCTTCCTATTGGCTTTATAGATTTGTACAGCACAGAAAAGATATTAGGCAAAAAGCTACGAACTTCAAGAGAAATGGTGGTCTACTGCTGCAGCAGCAAATGTCTTCTAAAGAGGGTGTTGCAGAGACTACCAGAATTTTTGCTGTCACTGAGCTAGAGAAGGCTACAGACAATTTCAATGAGAACAGAATTCTCGGCCAAGGAGGCCAAGGCGCAGTGTACAAAGGGATGTTAATGGATGGAAAGATTGTGGCCATTAAGAAATCTAACAAGGTGGACGAGAGCCAGGTTGAGGCGTTTATCAATGAAGTTATCATTCTTTCTCAAATCAACCATCGGAATGTGGTGAAATTACTTGGTTGTTGTTTAGAGACGGAAGTTCCTATCCTCGTCTATGAGTTTATCCAGAATGGTACACTTTATCAGCATATACAAGGCCTGAGTGAAGATTTTCATATTGACTGGAGAATGCGCTTACAGATTGCAGCAGATTCTGCTGGTGCTGTTGCGTACCTGCATTCGTCCTCTTCTGCTCCTATATACCATAGAGACATCAAGTCCACAAATATACTTTTGGACGAAAAATTCAGAGCAAAAATTTCTGATTTTGGGACCTCTAGGGCTATAACCATAGAGCAAACTCACGTGACTACTGCTGTTCGAGGAACATACGGTTATTTGGATCCCGAGTACTTTCAGTCGCATCAGTTCACTGAGAAGAGTGACGTTTACAGCTTTGGTGTAGTCCTCGTTGAGCTCATAACAGGCAAGAAACCAATATGCCCTTTGGGAAATGGAGGATGGATAAGCCTTGCAACTGAGTTTCTTTCACAAATGGAAGATCCTCGTGTGTTTGATATGTTAGACCCTCGTATTATAGATGAAGGTAAGCAAAAGGAGTTTATGGCAGTCGCTGAACTTGCCAGAAGATGCCTGAATATGAACGGAAAACTACGGCCTACTATGAAAGAAATCGCGGTGCTGTTAGATGAGATCAGGTCGTCATATATCCCGGCTTCTGAAGGACTAAAACAAACAGTAGAGGTTAATGATTTGGGCAACGAAGTGGTCAATAAATGTAATGGTTCCTTTAGTAGGTTCGTGTCGTTCTTGGATGATGATCCCCCTGCTTGCTCAATTGAGATTCAGCTTTCAAGCACTAAGAGCTAAGACCTGATATTTAAGGTACTTTTAAAAATTTAATCAATGTAGAAATTTATTTGCAATTTATTGTTTTCCGATACTAAAAATCGCTTCTGCACTTTCTTTTCAGGCGTCAAGTTCGTCAGTTATCGAACAAATATTTTCTGTATGTTCAACTTCATATGGTCTGAAACCTGCATTACTGTATGCCGGCATCCCAAATCTACCTAACGTGTTACAGGGACTTGGAATCAAAGTCAGGGATCAAATCAGGGACTTGAGAGCAAATACATTTTGGCTCCTAAAAGTAGTTATGGTTGTTAGAATAAGTAGTTAATGTTGTTAGAGCAAGTGACAAAATTCTGTTAGGCGTTTGTTACGGAATTTTGGGTATGAAAACCGATTTGATGTAATTTGTTTATTTCATCATTAATCAAATATAATTTTCTCTCAAATTTCTCTACATTTCTCTCTCAATCTCTCTGTTCTTCCTCTGTCACATTTGTTTAAGCTTGCTCCCAAGTCGTATCAAACACGTAACTTTGTTCAACTTTGTAAGTGCATTGTTGGATATTTTCCAAGCAATGTATATGGTCTAGTTGTATCATTTTGGTGTTTATAGGGATATATGATATAGTATATCCTTATAAGTTAAGATGGTTAATATTATGTAATTAATTAATATTATTAATTAATTTGGATAATATTGGAAGTTAGTTTTATAACTAACTTAATCTTAACCATTGATCAAATCAATGATTATGATTTAATGTGAAGGGACACCAATGTAAGGGGTGACTCCTCTATAAATATGTGCTATCATATTGTCATTTAGTAAAAATGGAATAACATGAAAGTGTTAAGGAAAACATAGAAAATATGTTTTTGATATTCCCACAAGAAAACCATCTCATAATACTGTAGCGCTCTTATGTTCGTTGTTATAGTAACGACGTTTGAGACGGCTTTGTAGTATCTCTGAGATATTCGATTCTCCCTGGTGTACTCTATGGAGGCGAAATAGTTTTAAGGGAAGAGTTCGTACTCGACGGTAGAAGTCGGTTAATCCTAATTTAATCCTAACTTCTAAGGTCACGTGGTTCACGTCCGGCGATCTATCGGAGTTTGTGTCGACAGCGTCAGCGGGAAAAGCGATGGCAGTCTTATCCGAACCGATTCCGTACCCTGATGCCATCCGTTACATACCTCACTTGCACAACTCAGCTTCGGACCCACTACTTCCCGTAGTCAAATATTTTTTAATCATAGTCAACTCCATCAACCTTGATCAATGAAGATTCAAAGGTAAGTTTTCTTCTTTACACAACCCTTTCTCTCTTAACGTGGAATAAAAACACGCGAAATTGGGAAATTCATGATTCTAACCTCTAATTCGGCTCTTTTGTATCTTTCCATTTACACTTTAATTAATGATACCTAATCATGAATTCTGATTGATTATTTGATATTCTATACTTTTGTTAAATTGGTTAAATTTAGGTTAAATGTTAATATTTTGCCTTCTTTTTCTTCTCTAATTTGGATTCATTCGATTCAATTGATTAATATGTTCTGCCTTACAAATGATTAGTGATGATCAATTGTGAGCAGTGATTGATAATAATGTTAATTGAGGAGATTAGTATCAGACACCGACCTTAGCTCAGTTGGTAGAGCGGAGGACTGTAGTTGTTCTAAACAGTTAATCCTTAGGTCACTGGTTCGAATCCGGTAGGTCGGACTTTTTTTTATTTAGTTTATATTTTCGGCTTTTTTAACAGCATGGGGTTTTGGTATTGGTATCTGAGCTAGAACTAAGTAAACACATAGGATTCCTAGGTTGACGGTATTGATTCCGAGTTTTGCTAGCCCTAACACTGTTGTGATCATAATAACCGATGTATACTTCCATAGATTTTACATTGTACTTTTGATAAAAAATAATGGAAATTACGCTTCCATACGTTCGACAATGTGAATGTAGATTAGTAAGAGGAGCAGAAATCGACCTGGAACGATGGTGGCGTGCTGCCTTCACTCTGCTGAGTAAAAGAAATTCCATCTTTTTTTTTTTTTTTTTTTTTTTTTTTTTTGCTTTAGTAATTTTTTTTACTGCCTGGTAAGTTGTTATTCTGGGATTGTAAAAATCATGGTGTTATGATCTTTGGTCCCTTTGTGAAGTTTTCAGTATTATGTTGCAACTGTCCCATGTCTTAGTCCTGGGAAAGCTGTATTTTGTTGTATACAGGGTTCATAATATCCATACAATGCAAGAATACGTGTGTGTTCCGTGTTTATGATTAATTTTCGAAAGGTTTAGGACCGTTGTTGACTACGAATGATTGATCATATCCCGAGTCTAATTGTTTACAAAGATGTCAACTTTGGAAGCTTGATTAGCAATTTCTTTGCTGTCATTTTCTTTTGTATCTTCAATCTGACTGTTAAAATGGTTTTTAAGCAGACTTGGAACGGTCAATATTGGTTGCCTTGATTTGGATGTAGAAGTAGGTAGTGTTTTATTTCTATTTGTTCAACTGATAATAAAAGATTTGTGCATCAGTTTTGTGTTCTACTTCAGCTTGGAGCTTGTAGAGGACGCAACTGCTTCCTGCACAAAAGAACAGAGGTATGATGCCCTTTTTCGTACTTCTGCTTCAGCTGTTGTCAGTCCTAAAGCTAGCAGTTGGTGTCAGTATTTCAATGCCTAATTGTACAGATCATTGTGGTGATGTTCTGATTCCATACCCATTCGGTATTGGTGCCGGTTGTTACCAAAGGAAAACATATGAGATCATTTGCAACGCGTCTTTTAACCCCCCTAAACCATTCTTAAAACAATTGGAATTGGAATTGTTGAACATCAGCTGGCCTGGAAAGTACTCTGAGATTGACCCACGATATACACAGGATTCAAATGATCAAGTACTTACAGTTGGGGTGCGTTCTCCAAAAATCTGTGGAAGTGATGGTGCAAAGGTAGTCAGTAGCCTTAATTTACGAGATACTCCGTATCGATTTTCTAGGTGGTCTAATGTTTTTATGGTAGAGGGCTGTGGAGGCAGTGTTGTATTGACCAACAGAAGCGGGGAAATCGTGACAGGGTGTGCTTCAGTTTGTCGCAGTGATGCTGCCAGTACGAACATGACTAATTGTTATGGGGTCGGATGCTGTCAAGCCTCACTTTTATCATCTCCGACATCTGACTTCATTGAGAGGGATGACGAAGGAGGTCTTGAATTCTATGAAATCTCTCTGAATTTTGAAGAACAACAAAAATCAAATCATTGCAATAATACACATGCAGCCTTGATTGAGAGCCAGTCAGTTCAGAAGTTTGCTGGGAAATTGTCAAGTTTGCAGGTGTTTCCGACAGTGCTAGAATGGCAGCCTTGGCATCCCATAGACACCTCTTCGTTCTTCCTCCACAACGTTAGTTGCTCTTATTATCGCGCAAGCAATAATTTAAATTGCTTATGCGGTGAATATCATGAAGGAAACCCTTATCTGCCCAATGGTTGCCAAAGTAAGGAATAAAATTGTTTTAATTTGATCTTTTTCTTTCCGCCACTATACTGATGTATCTACAGACTACAGCCATGGATAGACTAACTTGATGTTTTCCTTTTTTTGGTCGTAGTCGTGGAAGAATGTCGGAAGTGCAAACACCACTGTGGTGTAGATTTCTCTAATACTTCAGGTAGTTACTATGCTTGTCAGACGAATCAACTGTTACGACGGGCCTCCATCATCGGTAAGTACATTATTCTGTTGCTGTACTTTTAGTTTTTTTTAACTCTTAGCAAATCCCTCCCTTCCACATAGCTCAAGACTGTACGGAGCTGAAAAGGCGGATTAATGGTAATTAAGAATTCTAGCTGTCAAATGTTCACCTTTTAGAGAGGGATTGTAGTTATTAGCAATAGGTGAAATATAAGAGATTTCTCAGAGCATCAGTGAAAGGCAATTGCAGTTTAACTGTACTACAGGAATGCTGTTATTAAGTTTTCGTAGAGTTGCTTAAGAATCTCTAGCTCATGCTTGTTTCACGTATGCCAGTTGGCCGTAGTGAACACATCGTCTTTGATGCCTGTTGGCCTGAAATTACTTTGTAGTCACTGAATTTTCTATCCTGTCTCTTACAAAACCGAACATATGCTTGATCTTATTTTCAGGATCCATCTCTGGCACAGGAATTGTGCTACTAGTTCTAGCTTGCTATTGGCTCTACAGATATTTGAAGAGGAGAAAGGAGATTAAGCAGAAGGCTATGTACTTCAAGAGAAATGGTGGTTTGTTACTGCAACAGCAGATGTCTTCTAATGAGGGTGTTGTAGAGCAGACCAAAGTTTTCGCTGTGGCTGAGCTAGAGAAAGCCACTGACAATTTCAACGAGAACCGAGTTCTAGGCCAAGGTGGACAAGGTACAGTTTACAAAGGTATGTTGATGGATGGAAGAATTGTGGCCATTAAGAAATCTAAAAAGGTAGACGAGAGCCAGATTGAACCATTCATCAATGAGGTGGTAATTCTTTCTCAGATCAACCATCGGAATGTGGTCAAATTACTGGGATGTTGTTTGGAGACAGAAGTCCCGGTCCTTGTTTACGAGTACATTCCAAATGGAACACTATATCAGCATATTCATGGTCAGAGTGAAGATTTTCATATTACTTGGAAAATGCGCTTACAAATTGCAGCAGAATCAGCAGGTGCTGTCGCGTATCTGCATTCATCTTCATCTGCTCCCATCTACCATAGAGACATCAAGTCCACCAATATACTACTGGATGATAAATATAGGGCAAAGGTTTCTGATTTTGGAACGTCGAGGGCCATTACTATTGAGCAAACTCATGTGACTACTGCTGTTCAAGGAACATATGGATATTTGGATCCCGAGTACTTTCAGTCGAATCAGTTCACTGAGAAGAGTGATGTTTACAGCTTCGGTGTAGTCCTCGTTGAGCTCATAACAGGCAAGAAACCAATATGCCCCACTGGGGAAGGAGGATGGATAAGCTTGGCAGTTGAGTTCCTTTCACAAATGGAGGCTTCTGTTAATCTTCATGATATTCTAGATGCTCGAATTTTTGACGAGGGTAAAGGAGGAGTTTAGGGCTGTCGCTGATCTTGCTAGAAAATGCCTGAATATGCATGGGAAAGAACGGCCAACAATGAAGGAAATCGCAGTTCAGTTGGATGCGATCAGATCCTCTCACATGCCTATTACAAAAGACGTAAAACCCGTGCAGAGCAATTATGTGCCAGATCTGATTCAATTACAAACCGGTCCTTTCAGTAAAAGCACGTTTTCCTCTGATGATGATCCTCCTGCTCGCTATATCGAGGTTGAACCATTCATGGGTAGTACCTAATGACTACTCAAGGTACTTTCTGAAGGATGCAGTCTCATATATCATTTGTCCCTGAGCTGGCATTCCAAAGGAAAACTTACTCGTGTTTCTGCAAAAATTAAGATAGCTTATATGTCAAGTAGCTGTTTAAGTTCTAGTGTAGCAGCCTTAGCTGTATTCTTCTATGGTAATCGGCATTTCGATGATTCAGAAATGTATAGCATATGCTTCAATAATAGTAAAGCTGCATCTCGTCGCATGTTCATAGTTTATTAGAGTTTCTGTGTTTGTATGATAATTTATATACCTCCAAGTCAACTAATTAAGATTAAATTTCAAATTTATTGTCAGATGCCCTTATTAGTAGCTTGCTTAGAAATTTCTGCTGTTGTATAATTCTATTTGCGTCCTTAAATTCGACAGAAGAAGTAAGACTTAAATAAGATAATCGAAAACCCGACTTTGGAACGTTCAGTTATGTCTGCTTGGGTATAGTTAATTGCTAGTAGTAAGTAGTAACCAGGACATGGACGTTCATATAGAATATTGGCCTAGTTGAAGTACTGTAACAGCGTAAACCAGGTTTTATCTAAGTTCTATTTATCTGTATGACTGTAGGAAGTATCTGATCTGCAGGAATTCAGAGTTTTTGTGTGAAATTAAAACAATGGTGTCCCTGTTCTTTCTTATTCTTGAGCTGCTGTCAGTCCTAAGCCTAGCAGATGGCGTCATAATTTCGCTGACTAACTGTGCAGATCATTGCGGCCATGTCCAGATTCTATATCCATTTGGTGTTGGCGCAAATTGTTACCATGACAGACAATATCAGATCATCTGTAATAAGTCTTTCAGTCCTCCAAAACCATTCTTGCAGCAGTTCAATCTCCTCGTGGAGTATTAAACAAGGGTTCTTTTGAGGTAATTGGTAAGTGTAAACTGCAGTAGTAGGTGAAAATGAGTAAAATGTCAGTAACACTAGTAAAAATCTTCCGACAGCAGTAAATTTCTGTGTCTAAAGTTAGTTTTTAAGAAGAATACAGGTAGTTGCCTACAAAATTAACCTATACTATTACTGAGTTAAGTAGGTGGTTGTTTTTAGTTAATTAGCACTAATCTCTGTTGTTTAAGTTTAATGTAGAAGTATCATTTTGAACAAAGTGTTGTCTAACACTATATGAAAATGTTTGCTAACGCACAGAGCCTCCAAAATCACGAGTACTCGAAAATTTTAGGTCTTGCATTATAATCTCAGCCGAGATTATAAGAACATAACATCGTAAAATTATGCTATTTTTCTAAGAAGTAGCAAAAAGAAATTCACCTACAATTCTCTGCTTAAGAGTTGTTTTCGAAAAGTCATGTGGTTGCCTTGCTAGTAATTGACCATTAGTAATATTACCATTATTACTAATCTCTTGTCAAACGTTCAGGTTACCGATGAATTCTTTACCAATTACCAGTAAATCTGTTCCTTGGTTCGAATAAGACCTGTTAAATGGGTCGGGTTGTTAATGGATGAACAAATGAAGAGTTAAACCGCTATGTTCTCGAGGGGATGAAAAACGAACCTATCACAAAATAATCGACATGTAGTTATCGAGTTCTTGGTGTGCTAAGTATGAAAATTCTCAGGCATTACACTGTTGTTTGAAGCAGTTGAAAACAAACATAACTTCAAGCAGATGAAACCAAAGTACTACATTTCTACTAAAACAGCATACATATCGCTTGAGTAACAAGCTAAGGTAGCTAATTAATGATACCTAGAAATGTGGCTATTGTAAGTCAGGCCACTTATTCCAGCAGGATACTTAATCAAAGTACGAAACGAACATAAAAACTGACTAAAATCAGACATAAGATTCAGTCATAAACTGAAATCCTGTCCATGATCTTAGACAAAACTTCCTTGGACTCCTTGAGCAGGCTGATGCTCTTGTTTAGCCTCTCTCTTTTGCTGGCAACCGAAGGTCCTCAAGCATTCGCTTGATTCCATCTCCATAAGGTCCCATCAACTCATTGACAATCTCAAGCTCTAACTCCGACTTCACCAGGTTCTGCAGACTGAACAAAAGATGCAGGGCAATGGAATCGACGAGCCTTCTGAGAACTATCTTCCAGTATGCTGTCATTCTCATCCTCATGTCGAAAGCTAGTTCAGAAACATGCTTGTAATTCCTCAAATGTGCGACATTCACAACCCCAAATCCATCAATCTCAATTTCAGGAGTCACTGAAAAATCCTCCATAATCTTCATGAATTGAGCTTGTTTTGACATCAGTTGATTCCATACTAACATGTACTCAGGGTTGCAGGTGTAATCAGAAAGCATTTCCATCCGTACAGCTTCTTTCACACGCATAATAGACTGATCTTTCATCTTTGCTATCAGACTATTTGCTGCCCTTCTTGTGGAAGACAGAAGAGACGGGTAATCGTCACAGTGGTGCATCAGCACTGCGGCTACTACAGTCTCAATATAAGACCAAACATCAGACACAAAATCCGGATCTAGGGAGAAAGTTGGGTAGTCCAATCCCCTTTGCTTCCTCTAGAACACGAACCTCTTCCATCAGAAAATCAGCAGATAGGTTCTCTTTCTGAATTCCTAGAGACTGCAATTCATCAGAAAACCTGTTCAGCATCTCAGCTAATCGCGCAGTAGCGTGCATTTGCTTGTCCTCCTCATCAGGATACTCGTCGTACTCCCCTCGAATCAGAATCTTATTCAGTGTTTCCTTAGCCAATCCCATCACCCGCATTAACACAGCCATATCCTCAGGAACAGATGACAGATGCTGCGGCATACTGTCAAGTTCACCCTGATTGGCACTCAGCTTGTTATTAATCTGACTGACAATGTTAGGCAGACACTTTGAGATAATATTGGCTTGTATTTTAACCAAATTCTGAGCTAAAACAGGCACACCAACAATTGACTTATCAATTTTTGACAGCATAGGGTGAGACTCAAACAACCTAGCCTCCTCAAGCCTGGCTTCCTCGTACGTCTCCTTGCCAATCCTATTTCGAACACAGACATATCCAAGCCCTATACTAACATCATCATTAGTCACCTTCTCAAGCAAGCCTTCAGGAGACTTATCAGCCTTTGTAACAACAGCAAGTGTCCTCTGACCTGTCTTATCCACACTTTGCGACATCGACTCACAGGTCGAAAAATCAACAGTTGCAGACAACACATTCAGAATTATACTCTCTTCCGGAGTAATATACTCCATGATTATATCCCTTATCTGCTCATATATATTATCCGGCTGTCCATGTACCAGAACCCGAGTAATCCCAGGAAGATCCACCATAGTTAAGTCAGGAACACCATTTTTCTTAACAACAAGCGTAATTGGAGTATTAGAAATGCCCTTAGCTTGTCCTGCAATCTCCCGGGTCGCCAAATTAATGGCCTCAGACACATTATCCTCGTCTGTTGGCACTGTTTTCGACATGTACTCTAGCGAAAGCTGTGGTACAATGTCAGAATGATGCTGCAGCCGCATTATAAGAGGAACCCTGGTGCAAATCCCTTGCCCTCTTGGTAAGCTAATGGCAGCCAAAGACTCTAACACACTAGATTTTCCTGACGACTGATCGCCTACAACGACAATAGTAGGGAGTTGGATTCCTTCCTTCATAACTTTAAGGTTACGCAGCTTGTCAACCGCATCAAGAAGTGGCCTGATGCGGTCATTGTACGAGGAAATTATCGGTGGAGGGAGGACTGAGATAGGTAGAACGACAGTATCATTTTCCGAAAGTACTAGGGAATTGTTGTCGTTGTCGTCATCGTTACGTTGATCAGAATGGTCGTTTTTTGGTCTTTTTGCGTAAGGGGTCTTGTTGTTGGACTTGGATTTTGGTGCCATGTTGTTAGTTGAAGATGAGAAGATTTGGAAAGCTTTTGTCTTCTGCAAGAAGTTTTGTTGTTGCTGTGTGAATAAAAGAGTTAGAATTACCAGGGTATTTATAGTGTGTTCCATGGATTATGAGAAGTTTTATTTGAGTTATGAAGAAATGTTAATGTTCATGCATATCAGCATATGTCTAGTGTAATGTAAGTATCAGTGAATAAAGAGTGACGTTCAAGTTTTCTTTGGGAAGGAATGCAGAAGTTTAGTGAACGTTTGGATGATCCAGAAGTTGTAAAAGCGCAGGGTAAAAGCTGTAACAAAACTACAAAAGGAGTAAATATCAGTTTGAACATGTTTACTGTGTACTTCTCCAATATGCTCATCCGTATTCTCTAAAAGTTGCGTAAGATATAAACTGTAGTATGTTTAAACATCGACTATGCTACTACGGACTACGGAGTACTCGGTAATTATTTTTTATCCACTCAATAGAAAAGGTCATGAGCCTGCTACATATTCAATACTCATATAACAAAAATCACCATAACATATTCAATATGGTACTTATTTGTGTACAACAATGCCATCACACTGTACTTACATATTTATCGGTAAAAAGTTATATGCAAACGATGAAACCAAATTACTGTATTTTCTGCAAGTTCTGAAAATTCAAACATTTCTACTTAAACAGCATACATATCACTTGATTAACAAGGTAAGGTAGCTAATGATACTTAGAAATGTGGCTAATGTAAGCCAGGGCAGTTATTCCAACATGATGCTTGATCAAAAGTACAAAAACGAGCATAAAAGAATTATCCCATCAACTCGCTGACGGAATGTAATAAGTTCAACTTCAACAAGACACTGCATAAGTTCGGTCACATAAATGTCTCGTGATCTAATACGTAAATGGTCAAAGTTCAATGTTATATTAGTTTCAAATTTTTGGTGATTTACTACAATTTGGGGAATCATACATAAGTATGCAGTATAACATAAATCATTTGGCAACTACTGAAGAAATTGTGGAGGGTGGTCATGAACTCATGAGTCATGATGAGGTACCTTCTCCCGACAAATCAAAATTCAAAAAGAGGTTGGTGATAAGTCGACTTAACATTGTTTCTACATATTTGACTTAAAGAAAAAAAATATCTCAAAACAATGGCTTACATAATCACATTGTATCACACTATTGTAACCATCAATTTAAAAGATAATGTCTCCGTAAGACATTAAAAATTAGTTTCAATCAATCTAAACTCAAAAACGACATTTAGGCGCACAAATAACCGTTCTAACTCCGATCCATACCGTAACGGTATGCGGAAAATTAAGTGAAATGTGGCTTCCGAGAGAAGAAACGTTCTCAATTTTTGTTCCCGTGCTAAGGACCAGTGGAACGACTCGTGACCTCATTTTCTCACCGTTGGGGTTTTAACTAACAAAACCACCATCCACCTCCCGCCGCCGCCGAAAATGGCGACATCACGACTCATCTCCGCCCACCTCCGCCGCCGCACGCCACTCTCTCTCCTCCGCTCTTTCTCTCTCCTCAACCCTATCTCTCCGCCTTCCCCAACCTCTACCTCCTCCCACGCCGCCGTCTCTCCTCCGCCCTCCACGGCGTCGTTCCGATTCTTCTCTTCTAACTCGCCTGACTCGGACTTCACTCGCGACACGAACTCGGTCTTCAATCACGATATGAACTTAGTCACCGAGTCAGAGCTCCGGAACTTAGGGTTGTTCGACGGTGCTGATGAGGCTTCCGCCGCCGTCGCCGCCGCCGCCACTAACGTATCCATAGAAGACTCAATACTTCCGATTCGTGCTATTGTCTCATTTCTCGACGGATATCATGAACTCACTGGTCTTCCTTGGTACGCTACCTCAACTTTAGTTGTTCGAAAATTCAAATTATCAATTTCATTCATATTTCTTAGATTATCAGCAAATTACTGAACTTTACTTGTTATGAGATTGATTACATTTGTTAATTACGATACGATTGCGATTTGATTGATAGATTATCAGCAAATTTCCGAACTTTACTTGGTATGAGATTGATTACACTTGTTGATTACGATACAATTGCGATTGTGATTACGATTACGTACGATTTTAATTATGTGCATTTTGATAGAATATGAAAGTTTTGATATTTCGGAGAATTATATGATATTAGGGGGAAAGTATGATTGTGTGGTGCTGAGAAATGTTGCGGTTTTATGTTCAGGTGGATAGTAATTGCGTCATCAACGGTGGCGCTAAGATTCGCGCTGTTGCCATTGGTTATTTTGCAGCGTAAAAAGTTGAAACAGATTGGCGAGACGCTCCCAAAATGTATGCAATTTTTCACTCATGTTAGGCCTTGAACGCCAACACTTGGTGTCGAACACTTGGTCCTTTCCCTTTCATGTGTAATTTATGTGCTCGTGGATCTAGAGTCTTGCGGTGGTCATTTAGACTAGGAGTCTAGGGCATTTAGAACATTAAAAGTCGTAGTGAAAGAGCTGATGCTGTTTGTTGATTTGATCATCAGACCCTTTAAGATGTTGTAAATTCATATTCCGATTCACAAAGGAAAGTGAGTCATTCAAACTCCGTTAATTAGAGACAAGGAATGGGAGAAAAACTAATCATGTCTTATATTTTTCATATGTTTGATATTAATTTACTTTAAATTATTTTGATTTCATTTCAGCTTAATGAGTTTGTGCTTTGGCCACTGAGTTGTGGTGGTCAATGATGAAAGACTATCGTCTTCAAATGATTATGTTTGGATGCTGTTTAGCTGCATTCTTTAAGCCATTTCCTTCATCCAAATAGGGGGATTCATTCACGGACAACATACCAGACGTCTCTTAATTCAACTTGTTATGTGTAACAGAATCCATTCGTAATGATGGTGGTTGTAATTTTTCCGCTGTTGGGGGGGGGGGGGGGGGGGGTTAACCTCCTAACATGCTTTTATGATCATCTATAAGAACTTTTTGCTTTTTGTTGTGCCTTGGCTGTTTCAACTTACAACATTTTCACTTGAATGTCATGCGGAAATTTTGAAGTGCCTCTTCCACTGCCGCCACCTTTCTCCTCAGGAAAAAGTTTTTTGATCCAGTTGGCCCTTTTTCGGTTGGAAAGACAAGCTCATGGATGCCCTTCTTTGTTTTGGTTTATTGCATCGCTGGCAGTCATGGTGCGTAGAAAAATTTCATTCCTGTGTTTATTTGCACGATATGGTACTCCTCAAGTCTTCACATCTCAATTTTGACATTAATCTGCAGATGCCTTGCTTTATCTTGTTGATGGGTAGTATCCGGACAATGGCATTGAATAAATATCCAGGATTTGACACTGTAAGGCACTACTGACATGTGAGGGTTTTGATGTTTTCTCTTGAATACAATGCCTTTTATCTTGAAAACTGCCACAAGTTTGTCGATTGGTAATATTCCTGTCTATCTTTCTTACATTTAAAATTTGATGTTTTGCAGGGGGGTATCTTATGGCTTCAAGATTTGACCGTGTCAGGCGATGGGTTTCTTGGCTCCACCGTTCCTCTTCTTATTGGTTGTTTACATTTGTGTAATATTCAGGTACCAAATAAATCTCCCTTGTCAAGCACTTGTGACCATCAATCAATGGTGACTTGTTCACGCCTCTTGTTTATAATAATTGTTAATTCTTTATTTGTCTCCTCTGACTTAGGAATTTAGGATAGTACTCTTTTTTCCAGGAAATTTAGATTTATCAATTTGGATATTACATTTGTACAGTACATATAGCCAGCAGCTTTTGCCTTGCGCTCACAGTTTCTTTCCTGTGCTGCAGTAAATTCTTCAAAATGGTCACATGAAAGTTCCAATTGATGATTTTGTTTTGCATGTTTCCTGTCCATACACGGCCAAAAATATGGTCTTTAGTCATGACTCATGAGCTATGTTAAGTCTCGAGTAGTTTCCAATGGTGAAAGAAGATAGCCATTACCCGTGTTTTGTTGGTGATTTTTGGCAATGTAGAAATTGTGCCACTTAGTGTTTATAGTAGGGAATCCCAACTGTACCTTAGCCATTTCTCCATAATTTGGTTAATTCGTGTTTGTTAACTTCGACTTCTCATTGTCGATTTGTGGTGTATCTGTTATGTAGTGCAAGGAAATCGCATGTCTGTCTGATTGTTTTGAGCAACTAGTAGCTTGTTGTGTCTGTGGTATTGTTATGTGTTCAATCACTTTTTGTGTATACTTTCAACCTTTACTCTGAAAGCTGTTTGATTGCTATTACAGATATCTTTCAGAGGCTCGTCACTCGACAAAGGGACTGGAGGGCTTCAGTTGCTAGCGAAAGTAAGTGAATGAATGTCATTGATCTTGGTGCTGTGAAGGGAGTTCGTTTCCGTTTCATTCGCTGTGAAGATATTACCTGCCTGCAGAGATAATTATAACCACTTGCCTTTTCTCCTCTTCTGATGCAGTGGTACAGGAAGTACTTGCAGCTACTGACACTTCCGATTTTGTTGGGGGCACTTAATGTACCCCAGGCAAGTAATTCACTTCTCCCTGCTTGTGATTATACCCGTTGGTCATGAAGCGGGACCCTAACATATTGCTTCCCTGTCATGACCCCTCAATCCTATCTCAATAAATCCAATCTTCGTGCCTTCAGTATTCTGCTGGTCAGTTATATGATGATTTACTGATTTGTTAAGTGGTATCCATATATTTACCTACTTTCAAGTGAAGACGATGGTTCTATTATCTGTGATGTAGTGCGACTGTGTGAGAGAAACATAGAATTACAGGCACATACAAATCTTCATACGTTTTTTACGCAGATAAGAATTTTACTGAGTGGGCACAGAGAGTATAGGAGGAAGCTGAATAGCTATGTGCCCACGATTTGTCACAATAGTCGAAATTTTATGTTCTTGTTTAATTCTTTTACCACTTTCAGAGGGTGACGTGTTTTGAAATTGTTTGAATTCCGAACTTCAATTTCTCTTTCAGATTTGAGATCTTATATGTCTTTATCTGTTTTGTCAGGGATGTCTTTTCTATTGGGTGACAAACAGTTCCCTGAACCTCATTCAAGTGAGTTCATACTTTTTCGGTCTCTTTCTTTATCTACCCCATCCAAGCCATTCTCCTTTAATGATAGTTCATGTCTTCTCCTTATGCAACTACTCTTTTATTAGGAGTTTGTGTATGTGTATTATATAGAAGAAAAGCAATTACTTTATCTTGCATTTTATTTACTTTTGAAGTTTTTATGCTACTTTTTAGTTGTTGCCACTAGTCTCATGGCCTTTAGAGCTAAACGCTGTCCCTCCATCGATATTATCGCATTGAATCGGGATGGGTGGGTTAGCTTTAGAGTTCTGAGACGAGTCTGTACCACTTTTATATACAAAAAATGTGTTTTGAACAACAGCCCATAAGGCTGACGTGTATCTTCCAAGGTATTTTAAGGGTGATGGTGTGTTTTATTAATTATCATGGTCGGCAAACTTTTTGGTTCATTCTTTCTTTCATTTCACCTCACTTCAGGGGGTACAGAATCAGAGAAGTAAAAGGATACATAGCTTCAAGTCCCTCGTTTACCCCCTTTTTGATCAATGATGGAACTAGTCTTATGTCATGCTTCTGACTAATAAGTACAGAGTATCAATCATCATAGGATTTTGCTCACGACCACAATCATCTGCCACAACAAAGTGTCGTGGAATTCTGGTCACTGATATCTAAAACAATATGTTATATGGGTTTGAATTACTTGCCGGTGCTTGTAACTTGCGTCCTCTGGTATGTTGCGCATAATTCATGCTCATATTTCTGCAGCAACTCTCTCTACAACATCCTGTTATTAGCCAAAAATTGGGAATACCACGCAAGGGGGATTTACATGACTCTGGGGAATTTGTGAAGGACATAAACGTTGTAGAAGATACTCCAAGTAAAAAGAGGGCAATATCTATCTTTGACTATTCTCCTCGAGAACTGGTTCATGTAAGTAAAAAGTTATTATGAAAGTGTTACAATTGTCACATTGATGTATGATAAGTACTTTTTTAAGAGTGATCTGGTTTGTTATTAACCACTAAATTATGATCCCTGCTGTTTTAATTTTCGACAGCTTTCAGTTTTGTACCTATCAACAGGTAAAAAGGATAGAGCGTTTCAATTGCTAAGGTAATATCATCACTCTATGCTCTTTTCTTGATTGGATTGCCTCAATCTGTCTATTTTCTTGGTTTAACTGACTAGAAAAATAGTCTGGCAGTTGAGAAGGATCCTGATTGTTATAGAGCTTGGACTGTTTTCGGCAATCTTATGATGGAGAAAGGACTTTTCAATAAAGCCTCCGAGTATGCAGAAAATGCAATCTCCACGGTTGATTTTTTTTTTTTTCATCCTTTACATTATTGTGCTGTACATTTGGCATTATTAATCTCATATTCGAAGTCCATTTTAATTGAGCAGTGAAGTACTGCATTCAACTTACTAAATTGTTGTATTTCCATAGATCCCTCCTCTCGAGGAACCATATGATATTGAGGCAGTTGATTTTCTCATTCAGGCTTATACTCTAGCTGGTGGTGCACTCTATAAGCAGGTGAACCTACTGTTCAATCGTACTTTGGATTGGATTCCTTCTGTGTAGATAAGATGATTAATTAACAAGGGATAAATAATGGGATCTCTGATGTAAGTTTACCTACCTAAAGTGAAGCTAATTTAGTAACAAAAGGAGAAGGGTGGGCCGGGGGGGGGGGGGGGGGTGCCTTTGGCAGTGATTTCTAAGCCATCATGAAACCACTGGTTAGTTTCTATTTATCTTTGTCGCTAATGTGCTCTTTTCTCCCATGAGCTTCTCCATGTATGAGCCCATTTGAAGTTTAAGTGCTCATTGTTTCATGATCTGCCTTGTTATTTATCAGGGCAAACTAGCTGAAGCGATTGCTTACTTTGAAAGATTGAGCGACATGAAAGAACCAGATGACCAGGTGGCCAAGTGTCGATATTATGAGGGATTAGTGGTTTTTGCCAGGTACGTTTGAGGCTACTTATGAATGCAGAAGAAACCCCTCTCTCCACCCAAAACATTGTAAAACTGTAAAATATGTGGACCAACTTTTTTTAATTTTTATTGTCTGGTTAGTATCCTGCACAACGACGGGCGCACAGATGAAGCTGCACGGCATCTACTCCAGGCAGTAGCCTTCGATCCACGGTATACTGAGGTTTTGAAAAACCTAGAAGTACCCAAGGATGCTACTGATGATTTTGTCGATGATCTCGCCAGCAGCAGGAGAGCCGAGTACTGAGCCTGTTACTCAGTATACTTCAACATCCCAAAATTTTGTCACTTATCTCAGGTTACTTGTGCCCCTTTTTTTTTTTTTTTTTTTTTTTTTATTAATGGGTAGTAATCTTATCCAAGCTTGTACATACACTGAATATCAATTCTTTTTGTAATATCAGAATAATTCATGTAATTTATCACAGCAAAAGGAAGCTAATGCAGCAATACGAATAAGGAGTTGTTTTTTTCAAGTATTTTTGAAATTGACACTCGGAAGTTGAATCCCGTCATGCTGGTACTTGCGAAGGAATGAATGGAGGTCATCTGTCTGACCGTTTTATCTCCGGCTGTCTTAAGTTCTTAACTCCGGTCCCTGAACTCTGGAAAAGTAGCTCACTGGGACTGGTGATCCGCATACGGAATTTGGGTCTCCTTTAGCATCGGTACAATAAGATGTCACTCATGTCAGGAATTAGGATGGACTCATGGGCGCGACGGCGGAAAGGTTTAGTGAGAGGGATATAGAATGTCACCAATGCAAATGTGGTGATAAACGTGACCAATAAGCTAACTTAATTTGAACAATGTAGACGTTACCGAATATGGCTTGACATTCAACTCCCACCATTAGATTTAAGAATGAACAACGTAGTTACGTAGTCAGTGATATTGACAAATATGTGGGGTGTGGCCAATATGTGTGCATCTACTTCTTGAGTTAGCGCTAAGTAAGTAAATATTGATTGCCATGTTGCATATGATTAAGGTGGTAGGTCACCAAATGCTTAATTGCTATACCAAACCCTATAACCCATACTTAAATGTGCATATCCATAAGTTTGCCATGTTTTGGTTTTGTCGAATTGATTAGATGAGTTCCAAATTCGGTCACTCTAGGCTCTAACATGGCCAAAGACCATCCTTTTTCAATGTAGCTTTTTCTTTGCGAACTTTTTTCTTTTAATATAGTTTTGATTAAAACCCAAAAGGTCACGATATATCAGTAATGTTATAACGAGTTGATGAACAGTGAGTGTCAAGACATATTGTCATTACCACAAATGTGGAGATGAGTATTGTTATTACTCATGATATTTTACGTCACAAGTTAGTACTATTAATTTCCACTTCCTATAAAGCTAAATCACCCCAGAAAGAATCCTAACCCTAAAATCAAACAAATATATCATGTTGATTTCGTATCATCTGTGATCCAAATCAAAATGAATAACCCAAAAAGACCTCTAAATCAAATCTAAGTTAAAGCTCATAAACCCTTATTTTTATTTCTTTCTTTTACAAATTACAACCTTTTTATTCTTTTCAAAGTTAAAAGATTAATCAAAAGATTCAATCCCCCATAAAAAAAAACCACATTACTACTAAGTTAAGTTTTCTACATTCATCAACTCTAGAACACACGACAAGGATTTTTTGAATTTGATTGATTGATCTTCTTGAATCTTGATCTTGAAGCTTCACAAACCTTCTGTCTTCAGACAAACCAGGAAAAAACACCCATCTTTCTGTCTCCTCCCTTCTTCTTCTCTACAATATTCTTTCCTTCTCTCTGGTCTTTCCTCCAAAATTCATTGGTTTTTAAAGCTATCTTACTCAATAAGTTTCACTACTCATTGTTTTTTTTTTCCATTTGTTTCGGTGGGTATTACAATATTTTGTACTTGAATATGACTTGCACGCTTTGACTAATCCCTTCATAGAATCATTATTGTGACACCACATTTATGAAAATATATGATTTAGCAGCTGCAATAATAATAATAATAATAATAATAATAATCCCAGTTCAAAAGAATTCAACTTTAGCTCAAATTCTTGCCAAAAAAGTCAATTTCTTGAGTGCCCAGATCAATTTTTAGCTTAAAACCCCATAAAGTTTGAATCTTTGAATTCCCTCCTTCATATATACTGGTGTTTTTTCCATCAATTTGAGTTGAATAATTCAATTTTAATTACTGCCCAGGTCAAATTTGTACCCAAAGTTTGAAACTTTGGGATTTCCCTGAAAATTTGGGCAGGGTTGTGTCCAGAAAAAAAGTTGAGCTGAGATGTCAGCTCCATGCCCAGCAAATTCAGTAGTGTATAATACAAGCTTGTGTGCTTGTGCACCTGGGTATTTGTTCAATGCGACTGCTAGAAGCTGCAATCTTTTTAATTCATCATTTTCTGACTGGGTTTTCGATACTGGGGTTGATTACTCAATTGCATTCCCTGAGACAATCTTTTCATTTGATCAAATCAAGAGGTTTACTCAGTCTCAGGCTGTGTTTTTGGAGGCGACCGCGATTTTATTGGTGTCTTGGCTGTTGTTCTGTGTGTTTGTGAGGTTTGGCAAATTGGGGGGTGGGAGAAGTTCTTGGTTTCAGCTGAGGTGGTGGATCAGCCGCCTTGATATCTGTTTTGCCACTAGACATTGGCTGGTATTATACTTCTTCTCTAAGATTGCTGCTCTATATTTTGTGGCTTTTTTTTTTTAGAGGGATTGTGGTTCTAATTAGTGATGTGCTATTGATAATTTGTTAGGTTATTGTTCCTCTCTACATTGCTGCTCTTTATAATGTGTTGTTGAGAATTTCTTAGGTTATTGACATACATGAGACGGTTACTTATGACGATTCATGTTAGCCGACTCCAAATCATTTTCGAAATAGGGCTTGGTTGTTCTTGTTGTATTGCTGAAATGGTAAAGGAATGCAAAACAGACTGTTTTAAGAGGGGTAAGCCCTCAAGGCTTAGGTACATTTGTCTCCTTGCCTCGCCTAGGCGGTAGATTATCTGAAGTCATTGGGGTAGCGTTTGTTGTTGTTCAAATGACAGGGTTAGAAGTTTTTCTATGAGGGTTGAATATCTGCATACCCGATTTCTTTGCTGTTACTACTTACTAGTGTTTGTTGGCTTTTTTGGCTTTGCATTTGTTATGTTGATTGTTGAATATTGTACGTTTGTTGTCAGTCTTGTTGCTGCTCATAGTCTCACTTGTCATAAGATACAATTGTAGCACAAGTGTTCTGTAATATGGCTGTTGTTTATTCATTGATGCTCAAAATGCTTCGAACAGCTGGTTATGAGCTCAAGAGGGCAACATTATGTAGCTGATGTGCTCTTTTTTAGTGTCTATGGATGTTGTGCTTCTCTAGTGGCATGCGTGTCATGTTTGTACATAGCAAAGCAGTTTCACTCCTTACGTTGATGGATTGGTTAATATAATCTTTGTTCTCGGGATACCATGTAAACATTCATGTTACTGTATACACACAGATCTGTCATAAGCACTAGGTTGAAGTGAACGTCTTGGAGTTTTTTTTTCAGGACTGTTCTGCTTTCAGCTTGCTTTGTGGTTTTTCATTTGCCTATGATTGTGTATTGATTAATTCTGTGCTGGTCATAGGAAGATCAAAAGGTAGTTAAGAAGAGAAAAACTGAACTTGGTGGAGCATTTTCCATTGCCAGCTGGATACTTTTCCTGGGACTGTTTTCAGCGTGAGTGTCCATTCGTTGCAAATTGGGTTCCTTGTATGATGCATTTCTATCGGAATAGAAAAAAATGCTTTTGTTTCTTAATGGGTTGCTCCTATTACGAAGAACTGTGTTGACTTGTTATGTTGGCAATTCCCAGGCTTCTGTATCAACTCATCTCCAACAGATCTGTCGAGGTGCACAATATAAGGGCGACGAGTTACTCTGACTTAGTTTCTTTCGAGAATGATTTGGAGTTTAACATCACAAGCATTTCCACAATGAGCTGTTCTCAGTTGCGCGGCCTTGCTACTGTAGGTTTAGGCGACCCAGGTTCAATTGACTATAGGGTTGCTCGTCTGCCAGCCTTTTCCAATTATTCCTGTCATAACACAAGCCGCGGACCAACTATAAGTTTAGTTTGCAGTAATTGTCGTCTTGCTCGGGATAGTGTGTACATCTCTTGGCAATTTGTGGATATTCCCAATCAACCAGCTAGTGCAGTTGGTTTTGACTTCAATCTTACTGCAAGAAGCCCTCTCAGAAGGAAACATGTGAGTTTGGTTAGCGGCACAGTAAAGAATGGAACTGATATGGATAGCTCACCTGTAACATTCAGAGGGAACGATACAAATATATTGAAGTTTAATCTATTTCCAAGGATATATCAGAATAAGCGTAATTTAAAGCTTGTCCAGCCTCTTTTCCACGAGTTCCTGCCGGGGTCCTCTATTCGTGATGTCAATGAGCTGCAAGTTTCCCTTCAGAGTTCAAATAACGGAATGATCAACACCACTTTTGTTATCAATTTTCTCTCTGACTACATTGTTGAAATTGATAGTCAAAATGTCATGGGACCAGGTTTGTACAATTTGCTCAACATCGATTATTACTCTTGCATTTCAGATGCTGTGATGCTTAGGAGAGATAAATGTTAGTTGCTCCATTTACGGTTTTCAGTTGTGTTTGCTATTGCTGGTAAGTGGTGAGCGGATGAACCCCGTTAGGACTTGCTTAACTATGGATTTAATTTGAGTCATGCTGAGTATTATAACTTTTGTTATACCATGATATTGCTGAATGAGTATAAATATAGGGAATTTGATAGGAGAACCTCTTCCCTTTTTTCCTTTAGGTTAGCCCCTACAAACCCTTTTTCTTATGTTTTCTAGTCCTTGCAGTTTTAGAGAGACTATAGTCCTTAGTATGCTATTTGGCGATGTTAAGGCTTAGTCTGTAGCATCCAGAGTTTGAAAATTAAATGAACAATGAAAAGGCCGGCACCTGAAAATCTTTCAGTTAACCAGCTCCGTTGGAAATTAAGGATCGAGAGAAGGCTTCCTTTTATGATATACTGTCTAAGAAATACATAAGTGTGCTTCATAGATGGCTTTACTAAAAATGTTTCGAGCTATGATTGTCAACCTGCTGAATTGTGTAAGCGTTGGAAGGATAATTTCTTCATGTTCCTATGCTAGATCAATCTTCTTCCTCGAAATATTTCTTACCATCATGGTTTCCTTCTAGGCGTATGTTAAGGTACTCCAAGATAGAAATATACAATATCTTCTGAATTCGAGTGTTCAACTAGTAGATAATATGATTTTTGGCTCTTTGAATGCTTCAATTGTTGTTCAGGTTCTGAATGAGTTGTGGAAGGAAATTTTCTATTGACGATCTTGTTGTAGTTACACTTGTGTTATGATTTTGAATGCCTGGGTCTTGGATATGGCTTCCATACCCTCTGCAGTGAAGTCTTCTATGGCGTTTCTAGTCATTTGTAAAATAGAAGATTTGGTTGCTCAATTTCCAAGTAGATGACTTTGTGCGTTCTTAACGGGTCATGAAAGGCAAAGTCCTATCAGGGATCTTATTTTAGCTACCCATGCGTACTATGAGTTTGACTGGGTTGAGAAGCCGACCATAGTCGCTCCAAGCAGAGTCATGACTTCTATGGGAAGTTTAGTAATTTGTACAAGTTTTGTTTGATTGCTGGATGAATAATTTTGTGGCTCATTTATTTCGGGTTTTCTGTTCTTGCTCGGTGTAAAAATGATGCTGAGCTGCTTTTGGAATTGCAGTGAGCTTTCTTGCGGATCTTGGTGGTCTTTATTGCTTCAGTATTGGGATTTTCTTCTACTTGTTGGTGCAAGTAAGTAGAGTTCTGATCATTTAGCTTCAGTTTGTACAGTAATGTTTATGCACCAGTTTCCAACAGAATTAGTGACCAGACGTCACTGATGTTGATTTAGATGCACCACTGCTCTATGGCTTTATAAGATGCTCACTTGTTTTCTTGTTATTGTGTATCTCTACTGGGAGAATTTAATCTAATCCATTTTGATGTTTAATTTGTTTCATAAAGGCAGCATGAAATAATTTAATATTCAAAAAGGCCTGAGTACACTTTGCCTATGTTGCTGGGCATATCCTTCTCTTGTTGATATGGTTCTGTTTCAGTGGTGTACATAATAAAGTTTGCTTTCTATGTACGGGCTGTTTTTTTTTTTTTTCTGGATATGCAGTTTTGTAGACGCATGTTATAAAACAAATATATGTTATGTTTCTGAACTGGTTTCATGCCATATCATCTTTTGGGATCATTTGAGAAAATAATATAAGGTTGGTTGGTCTTTCTACATGTTTATCAGCCTTTTTACTTGTGCGGTTAGTGGACACTGGACAATACCAAATTGCATATGAACCATAATTTACGTTGTTATTGTTTGGGTGTCAGTGTGAGTACAGGATCAAAAGACTGCGTAATGAAGATCAGGTTTTCAGGAATATGAGAAGACGCTGTAGAGCTCAGGATAATTGGGATAAGGTACAGTTACTTTCCCTGTGTATGCTAGTCATGATTTGGTCATTTTACGTATGAAATTTTCCTTGCATTCTTATATGTTACTGATTGAGTTTCCCTCAGTTGAGGAAGTTTGTCATGTTTACATGGGCTCCTAACTCAATAGTTGATGAAAATGCGGAGTTCAATGGTGATGGATGCTGCACATGTGGTGACCCATTCAAAAGAAATGATATGCTGCACAAAAGAAGTCTTCAGGAGGGCAGTTTGCGTAGCGTCAGCTTTGATAAGAAAAGTAACTCCAGAGACATGGTAAGGCTAGTGCATGCGTTCTTATCCCTTGCAAAGCTACACCACCTATGATTTGCTTATACGAGATATTTGCAAAAATGAACTATACCTACATTAGGATTCTGAAGCAAAATTTGCTGATACAGCTTTTTCGATAACGCCAACTCGTCTGCTGTTTTGTGTCCTTGAAATTTAATATTTTTTTTTTACTATTTTTTACTATTATTTTGTACTTATTTTATTTATTTATTTGCATTCCTTTTCTTTTGATGGATTTTTAAAACTCTTGATGAATGTATTAACACTACTTTTTTTTTAACTTGTTCGCTACGGATTTTGAATTATATGGCCAGCATGGGATTGTTTCAGATGAATATTCATGTTAGTCGACCCCAAATCATTTTGGACATAAGGCTTAGTTGTTGTAGAGTACTTTAATTCATGGCTTACAGTGTGTGTGGCCTTGTTAATATGTTGTCTGTGGAGTCTTTTCTCTTTAGCTCACTTGGGTAAAAATATTTTGCGTTACTAAAGCTGTTTGCACTAAATACATATGATCATCTCAATTGTTTATCTTCGCGTAACTTCCGCAGCCAGTACCATTAGCAATGACCATCTAGGGATATTTGTGAAAACATGGCTTGAAGCCTTCCCAGACTGGTTCTCGAGATATTCATATTCTCATGTGAAGTCCATCTAATCCTATGTTTACACTAAAAAAAGGAATAATTGATTTTTATGATGCTTGATCAGGTAAAGAAACACGTGAAAGAACCTGCAAAGAGCGTTAACGTGTTTATGCCGTCAATTCATAAAGATGAGAACATTCCTCTCCCGCCTACTCCTCCGGGTAAGTTCTCTCTGGAGGATTCTAGCCTTACCTTTTCAAACCATTACCTTCTCACTGTTTGTTCTTGCTGCACTTTTGATTATTTTTTATGGTTAAGACTTAATGATATGAATTTAAAACTCGTTTATTACAAAATACGTCTGTAGACTGTAGATCTCATGACAATTGTCGAAACTGGTATATCTGTATGTCTTCGACAATTGTATAACATGACTACACAAGGCATAATATAAGGTGCAAATTCTGAAGTGATTTAGATGCTTGCAATTGTTTAGTACAAATTACGTTTGTAGATCTTATGACTGGAGATCAATTACAATTTGTTGAAGATGGTATGTAGACTGACGATTGTGTAAGAGAAGGCATAGAATGTAACGCAATTCTTAACGTGGGTTACATATTCACGATAAAATTAGGTAAAAGGAATAAATAATGAGGAATCTGCTGCACCTTATCCCGAACAATGAAGAAAAAATCATGCCTCAAATTTGAAGAATATATAATGTTTGTACTTACTCTGTTGCAGTTTTTAATGGAAGTTCTGCTATCAACTTATCTGACATCCAAAAGAATCTTCAAAGCCTGTACGAGTATAACGCAATGCTGAGGGAGAAATTGGTTAGTACTCAGTCAATGCTCCATGCTCTAACAACTGAGCATCAATCTGCAACTTCTGAAGGCGAAAAATGATATTCTAACAATGCTGGCTAATACTCAATCAATGCAATGCTGAGTACATCGAGTCGGGCATGTCTTTTGTTGCTTGGACTAACAACATGGGCGCCTCTGTTTTTTTCATCTGAAAACTCAAAAGGAAATTCTCGACCATGGTTTATACGACCTGCCATATCTGTGTAGACTGTAGATGGTCCCCTTAAGGGTATGAATCGAAGGTTGTGTAGTGTAACATATTTTTTGTCATGGTCGGAAAACTTGGTGATGGCCAGCATGTTACGAAAATGTTTGTAAATATAGGTTTCTGGTGAATTATCGTGTACCATATACCATTCATTCTTTCTTGTAGGGTTGTAGCTGCATCTATATGTGGAAATGGATACAAACACAGGAATATTCATCTCTGTCTGATTATCTCTAGAGCAGCAGCAAAATTTACTGTTAAGTACCTCAATTTGTCTATTCTCTGCTTCTATTCCTTTTGTGTTCTACAGAATCTCCAGAGACTGTCAAATCAAACCGAAGATACTACGGCGAGTATAGTAAAACCACCAGTGCTGGAAGATGGGCTACATGAATGATTGGCTTGTTGAAACAGCAGGTTTACCATGTCTTTCCACAGTTGATAAATCATTGCAGGTCCAAATTTTGGCTTTTACTTTTACTTTAGGTCTGAAAGGGATCTTGAAGGAGAAAAGTAATTGGGTGGAGCAATCAAAATATGAATCATGTGCTGATAATTTAACTTCACCAACTTTTATTTTATTTTATTATGATCAATCTGTAGCTAGACATAATTTCGGTAAGACAATCCTATCATAGAATGAGACGCATCCTGAAGTTTTGGGTTTAGTTTAATGCTACAATGTTGGAAACTTTTTGTTTGTTGTGTCATTGACCCATGTGGTCATTGTCCTCAGATCCATATATACTGAAGTCTGAAGGTAGCAAATGTTACATTTTCTTTTTGTAAATTGTTGAACAAAAAGTGCAATCACTGAGATAATGGACCACAAAGTGGTCTAAAGTCTGTAGATGTGGTTGAGCACTAGCCAGTAGTATCATTGTTTGCCTCTTTTCACACTGAAGTTCTCAGGTTTTTGAGAAAAAAACATCAGTTTTTCAGAGTTTCAGCTACTTGAAAAGAGATGATTTTGGGGAGGAAAACTTTGTTGGGAGTGCTGGCTACATGGGTGCTGTCAACTTTTTCATGTCTGGTGCAGGCCTCATTCCCTGCACCAGCCACCATGCTCACTGCAGCCAATACGACGAAGCCAGGATGCCAACGGAAGTGTGGGAACCTGACAATCCCATTCCCTTTTGGTACTAAGAGAGGCTGTGCCATGGGGGATGAGTATATCATCACCTGCTATACCGATGACGGACCGTCCATACCTCAATTTATGGACACCACTTCACAGGTTGTAGAAATATCAGAAACTCAGTTGACAGTTGCAGCTGGTGGACCTCTAGCTGCATCTTGCAACTCTGCAGGAGAGGGAAATAATTGGGGTCACCTAGATTTATCAGGCATGCCCTATGCATTATCGTCTACTGGTAATAAATTTATGGTCATTGGCTGCCATCATTATGGATTGATCGAGGCAACAACAAGTGCAGGGCGTCAAATTATGAGCTGTGTCGCCCTGTGTACGAAAAATGAGGATTTGCTTGACCGGTCATGCGCAGGAGTTGGCTGCTGTCAAACTCCTCTTCCGAAAGGCTTACAGAGTTTCAATGCTAGCATGGAGCGGATAACATATAATACAACTATTTCACCAGGGAGTTGCAGCTATTCTTTCATAGTAAAACGTTCAAGTTTCGACTTTCGTGGGGCTGTTGATCTTAAAGGCTCTGAATTTGTGGACCGGCTTAACAATATGCCAGTGGTGTTGGACTGGTTTGTTGCAAATAAGTCCTGTAGGTACGCAAGGCAGAACTCGACTGCATATGCCTGCAAGCAGAATACAATCTGCATTGATGTGTTTAATGCCTTGAATGTCAGAGGATATCGCTGCATATGTACTCACGGGCATGAGGGAAATCCTTACCTGAGTCCTGGTTGTACAGGTTTGTGTTCAAATTTTGGTGCTTAGTTCATAATAATTCTAAACTCTTGCATAGATATTTATGTACTTCTGTTAATTAACAGATGTTAATGAGTGTGCAAGTGATCCCTGTGATGGCATTTGTGAAAATACTCCGGGAAGCTACAAATGTCGTTGCCCTACTGGTTTTCAAGGGGATGGCAGGAAAGACGGGACAGGGTGCCGTCCAAGGAACTTAAAATTGGTCTTCATTTTGGGTAATCATCAGCACTGATCTATACCAATATACTATACATAAGCATTTGAAGATTTTGGGACTACGGCTTTGTTGTTATTGTTAGACTATCCAATTGTCTGAATTTCTGAAGTTGTTTTTCTTGCAGGTCTTGGTGTTGGCTTGGGATCTATACTTTTCTTGATAGGAGGGTATTGGGTGTACCTTACAGCAAGCAGAAGAAAAAAGATTAAGCAAAGAGCGAACAACTTCAAGCGAAATGGTGGCCTGTTGCTGCAACAGCAGACTTCTTCTTCTTCTTCAGAGGAAGGCACGCCAAAAGGAACGAGAATTTTCACAGCCAGTGAGCTAGAGAAGGCCACTGATCAGTTCAATGAGGACAGGATACTTGGCCGCGGAGGACAAGGTACAGTTTATAAGGGTATGTTGAGTGATGGATTTCTTGTTGCTGTAAAGAAACATAACATAGGGAGTCAGAGCCAACTGGGACAGTTCATCAATGAAATCGCGCTTCTGTCAGAAATAAACCACAGGAATATAGTAAAGCTGTTAGGATGTTGTTTGGAAACTGATGTTCCTTTGCTTGTTTATGAATTCCTTCCAAATGGAACCCTCTCAAAGTATATCCATGATCCACAAGAAGAGTTTCCAATTACATGGGAAATTCGCTTACAGATTGCTGTAGATGTAGCCGGAGCACTGACTTACCTGCACTCGGCTTCCTCCAAACCCATCTTTCACAAAGACATAAAAACCTCCAATATACTAGTTGATGATAAGTACAGAGCAAAATTGTCGGATTTTGGTACGTCAAGGTCCATTGCTATTGATCAAACTCACTTAACAACTCGAGTTCAAGGCACATTTGGGTACCTAGACCCTGAGTATTTCCGATCAAATCAGTACACAGAAAAGAGCGATGTCTATAGTTTTGGGGTAGTTCTTGTGGAGCTACTGACAGGGAAGAAGGCTGTTGTTCACACTGAATCTGATGGTGAGAGAAGTCTGGCATCATGGTTCCTGACAAAGATGGAAGACGATATTTTGTACGACATTTTGGCTACTCGAGTTGCAAATGAGGCTAGGAGAGAAACCATTTTTGCAGTTGCAAACCTAGCAAAACAATGTCTGAAGATGAAGGGTAAGCTTAGGCCGATAATGAGACAGGTTTCTCTAGAGCTGGAGGTGGTCAGTCATAATCAAGGAGAACCTGTTTCATTCCTGAAGAGCCTGTCAGCGACCACGGATTCCGAGCAGGCAGCAACCGAGCAGGGTACAGCTGATGATGACCATCATGCTCTTCCTGAACTCACTGATTCCTGTTCTCTTACTGATGCTTTCTCTACTCAGTCTACCTGGTGAAAGTTGTTCATATTAAAAACTAGTGTAGATAAGTTGTCTCATACATGTACGTGTAAGTTTCTTTGAAATGATGCAAAAATAATAGAGGAAAATATATATAATCTCATCGCATTATCAATTAGCGTTACGAGTTGTGGAAGTAGTTTTTTCAGACCGATTAAAGAAGATACTTATAGGCCCCAAAATTGGGTAGTGATTTTTACACTCCCATGATTGATATTAAGTATTAACACTTCTCCACATGAGTCATCAGTTCTGAATGTTTTTTTTAACATGACGTAAACATGACTCATTAAAAACTCGATTATACTGTTAATCATCAACTTTACTAATTTTTTTTTTTTATTAAAAAGTTGAAATGAATTTATTTGGGATTCGAACATGACCCCGACATGAGTCGGGCTGGGTCGTGTTGTGCCTTCTTGCCCTTCTAGACCCGGCCCCTGACCTAGGCGGTTTGAACCAGCCTATTGCTCTATAGGCCATAATAAGTCTATTCCTCATTTTCAAGTTGTCATTACTCATTAGCTAACCTAACCCAATAATAAGCCGATTCGAGTACATGACTAGACACACCTTAACCCGGCTGGGCCCACCTGGTTCAATAATTGTACTTTAACCTGGGGCACCTTGGTAATTTGTCACCCTCACCTCACACGGGCCCACGGCCCAATCCACTCAAAATTTTACTGTTTTCACTTTTCAATATTTCACCGTTCTGAGTTTTGAGTTTTTGACCCACTCGCAAAGAAATCTCCATTTCCACTTGCTCTCATCACAACCCCGACAACCACCGTCGGAGACGGATGACAGCGGCGGAGCTGTGTCGGGTGAGGCGGAGCTCGCGACGGAGGAAGAGGAGTAGAGTCACAGTCACACCGTAAAACCGGTAAAAAAAAGTTTAACCTTTTACTATTATAAACCCAATTATCATCGTTTAGTACTCAATTATTTATTCATTTTTTTTATAATATCGGGAAAAGCTTGAACTAAGCATCATAATAGGGGTTCGTGAATTCGTTAGTCAAGTATGGGCATCAAAAACAATATTAATGTAGACGAGTTTTGAATACCATATGTTTGGCGATTTGCATGTGTAAAGGGTCAAGTTAGGTGACATGCATGTATAGTGTTACTCATTTATCATATTATTTCTTATATTATGTTGGGAAAGCTTGGCGTAAATTCATTAGTCAATTAACGATAGCAAAAACAATATCATTATAGACGAGTTTTGAATGTTTGCGACTTGTAAGTGTAATGGGTCGAGTTAGTTGACATACGTACATTATAACGTATTTGTGTTGTGCTATTTAATTGTGTGTTGATTAATGTTAATAATTGATGTTGTGCATTTCTGTGAATGTGACCCTCTGACAGATAATAGATACTCCAATGTGAATCTAGAGCGAAAAAGACAGACATTACTCATTACTGGATCTGGGGATTGTTTATTTATTGGATTATTTTCAGAATCTAGAGATGAAAATTTTGTATTATTAGCATTGGGATTATTTGTTTATGAGGCTATTAGTTGGAGTAATGGAGTACCCGTTGGCAACTCATCATGTCGTTACGCCGTAAAAAAAAGGAGTTTGATTGGTAATATATTCAGTGGCGGAGGCAGGATTGGGCCGAAACTTATGTATCGGAGTTGAGGTGGGCTAAATACTACGATTTACAAATTTTTAATTAGTTTTATAGTAAAAATACACAAAAAAAATTTCAACTTTCCGCAAACCTGGGGCGGACCGCAGCCGGGGTAAGCCCCCCTTGTCTCCGCCCCTGTATATATTATGATAATCCAAGCCAAACGTAAAACAATGAAAAGACGAGCAAGAAGGGTTCATTTTCTTGTAATACAAGGAATTTTATGTTTCCAAGCATTACATGATTTAAGGCTTTGCGTTTACTTCTTGTCTGAACAAAGAAATCTTGATGGGTGCAATAATATTAAAATAACAATCATGTATTCATGTGAAAATAGATACATGGAGTAGTTATTAGTTCCCCTGGCCTAACGCATTGTTTGACTTGCTATGCTAGTCTTTTTCATCATCACTTTCATTTTGTCTTGACGATCAGTACACTTTACGCTGCTGTTATAAGACAAATTGCACTGATTTTTAATAAAGTGTCGTTTTTGTTTGTCTTACTGCATGCAATTTTATAAACTAATCAACTCTTATGCACTATAAATATTGCTTCTGAGCCTCTCTGATTAGATCAACTCACCAACCATATATATTTTATGTTATCTAACAGCTACTCAGTTGATTGATTATGGTTTCTGATTAAGATTACTTACAACAACAACAACAACATCTTTACCCCAATGCCTTAAAGGCTCCCGCCATAAGGCGGGGTAAAGGGGGGGTCGGATGCACGCAAGCCTTATCCCTATTGAAAACATAGAGAGGTTGGGCACAGATGACTCAGAATGAAAATTGCTTTAAAAATTGCACCAACTGACTGCTACTTCACAAAATAAAAAGCACAGACAGTTTGATGAGCCATTTTGCTATTGGAAATGGAAATGGAAAGCTGATTAAGATTACTTAATGTCATCAAATTTCTTAATTGGTCAATGTAATAAGCGAAAACAAAGTAAATGTGGAAAGATTATGCAGTCTTTGGACGGTTGAAGTCTTTTGAGACATTTGACAACTTGAACTGATTATTAATATCACCAGCATTTTACACTCCGGGCTTCTTTTTTTTAGTATATAGTTTTGTCTTTTAAGATGTCTGTGACTATCTGTCAGGCTGGTTTATATAACTAGGATGTCTGTGACTATCTGTTTCAATATTGCTGGGAGCTATCAGTTGGATAGTCACAGACTCACAGAACAAGCATGTTTGTTAGTGTAAATTTCGCAGCAGTAGTTATCTGGACATGGCTTCTGCTAATGCTGCCATGTTTAGTGTGGACATCAGTTGCAGAACCAGTCACTATGTTCACTGCTGCCAATGCTCAAAAGCCTGGATGTCAGGCAACATGTGGCAATGTGACAGTTGCATACCCTTTTGGGATTGGGAGAGACTGTGCAATGTCTGATGACTATGTCGTAAACTGTACGAATGTTAAAGGTACTATCTATCCTCTATTTGTGGATAATAGTACATTTTTTCTTGATATGTCTGAGACGGAGTTGACAATGACTTCTACTCCGGCTGCTCAATCGTGCAACGCCCAAGGAAAAGAAGTTGATGATAATAAGTGGGGTGAGTTCCATGTGATGGGCAAGCCTTATGCATTGTCCAGTACTGCCAATACGTTTATGGTCGTGGGCTGCCATCATTATGGCTTGCTCAAGGCAACAACCGGGGCTGGCCGTGAAGTTGTTAGTTGTGTTGCTTTGTGTACTGAGCCAGAGGATCTCCTGGATACTTCCTGTTCAGGAATTGGTTGCTGCGAGGCTCGTGTTCCCAAGGGCTTGCAAGATTTCAATGCCAGCTTTGAGAAGATTGTGTATAACACAAATATTTCCGCTGGGAATTGTGGCTATGCCTTCTTAGCAAAACGATCCAGCATTGACTTTCGACGAGCTGCTGATCTTCAGAGCCCTGATTTTGCTGCCAAGGTTAAAGTTCTGCCAGCTGTTCTGGATTGGTTCATTGCAAACGCTACTTGCAAACAAGCTCAACAGAATGTACATAAATATGTATGCCAACAGAATACAGTGTGCGTTGATCTTGATCAGGATCTGAATGTTTATGGTTATCGGTGTAAATGTCTTTCGGGGTTTCAGGGTAATCCATATTTAAGTCCGGGTTGTACAGGTTAGTTTCTGTCCTTGTATGTTCATTGATCTACACATATCCTGCTCCTTTCTTTTCTTAATTTGTAATGTTTGTGGCAATCATGCTGAATGTAAAGCTTTTGCTGCTTTTTCACAGATATTGATGAATGTCAGGGACCAAGAGATCCTTGTTCTCACAGTTGCAGAAATACTAAGGGAAGCTACGTATGTTCTTGCCCAAGTGGCCATACAGGTGATGGCAAGAAAAATGGGACTGGTTGCTACCCTAAGTCCTTAAAATCGGCCTTGACTCTGGGTAAGTTTTGCCCGAAAGTGTCATTACATTCGTTTAAGTTCGAATGGTTGAGTAATCTTGTACCAGAAGCAGCAAACAAGTAAAACTAATATAGTAATATCTGTCTCATTTGCGCCCTGCAGGATTTGGCGTAGGCTTGGGTTCTGTTCTTTTCATCCTAGCAGGTTATTGGCTTTTCATCATTTTAAAGAAAAGAAAGGAAGTTTTGGAGAGGGAAAACAACTTTAAGCGGAATGGTGGGCTGTTACTGAAACAGCAAATGTCATCCAAGGAAGGCCTGGTTGAGAAAACACGAATTTTCACTGCGGATGAGCTAGATAAAGCTACTGATCACTTCAATGAAGATAGAATTCTCGGTCAGGGAGGTCAAGGTACAGTTTATAAAGGTATGTTGAGTGATGGAAATATTGTTGCCATAAAGAAATCTAAGAAGGTTGGTCAGAGTCATGTGGGTGAATTTATCAATGAAGTGGTTATTCTGTCGCAAATCAATCACAGGAATATAGTGAATCTGTTAGGATGTTGTTTGGAGACAGAAATCCCACTGTTAGTCTATGAATTTGTTCTGAATGGAACTCTTTCAAGGTTGATTCATGATCCGAGTGAAGATTTCCCGATTACCTGGGAAATGCGAATACAGATTGCTATAGATGTGGCAGGAGCACTGAACTACTTGCATTCAGCATCCTCGAATCCCATCTATCACAGAGACATTAAAACTTCCAATATACTACTCGATGCCAAGTATCGAGCAAAGCTGTCTGATTTCGGGACCTCAAGATCCATAGCTGCTGATCAAACTCATTTAACTACTCGTGTTCAGGGCACATTTGGGTATTTAGATCCCGAGTATTTCCGGTCACATCAGTTCACTGATAAAAGTGATGTCTATGGTTTTGGAGTTGTCATGGTAGAGTTATTGACAGGCCTGAGAGCAATTCTTCCCAGTCAAGCTTATGATGGGAAAAGTCTAGCGTCATGGTTTCTGTCAGCAATGGAAAATTCCAGCTTGTTCGATATCCTGGCTGTTCGTGTAGCTAAAGAGGGCAGCCAGGATGGTATTCTTGCGGTTGCCAGCCTCGCTAAGAGGTGCCTGAGCATGGATGGGAAGAATAGGCCAACAATGAGAGAAGTATTTGTAGAATTGGAGATGATTGGTAAGCAACACGTACTGCTTGTCTCGAATCAGAAGAAAGCACCAGAGGTCGTGACTGAGCAGTTGTCGAAAGACATTACGTTGAGTCCAAGTGACGGAGATGGCCTTTTGCCTCCATATACTGGATCTTGCACAGATGAAGATCACTCTTTTCCTTCAAACTGGTCGACCGCCTCCCAAATTCAAGAGCAATCCATGGAAAGATTTTTCAGAAGGCAATGATGCTCATACCCACCTGGTTTATTCTGAACTCTAGTCAGCTTCTTCTTAGTTTGTACATAAGATAAAGAAATGAGCTTTTAAGCATTACATGGAGTACTACATCTGATTTTGATTTGCTTCTCAAAGTTCTTATTATATGTCTGCTTTTTGTTTGTTCAGTAAGTTTTTGGTGAATAATGACATAACCTAAGCTTTATACCAAAAGTCTAAAACAGATAAATTGTCACCAATGGGCAATGGCTCTACGACTCTATGCGTTGCATCAGGTTTTTTTCGGATCGGGTCGGGTTGTTTATTGATCATGTATTACAGTATTAGCAATAGCAATAATAGTGCATTGACCAAGAATCTTCTTCTTGTCTTTTTGATACCTTGTTAAGTTGTTAGTACTTGTCACATAGAACCAAGTTTTTTTTTTTTTTTTTTACAACAATGTGATAAATAGTATAAAATCAAATTTGCTCCTGCCGTGTTACATGAGTGCTTGTTGGTCGGTACTTAATCGAATATTTTGGTTCGAGTAACCTTAATCTCATGTTTAGACTTCATATATTGATGTTACTAGACTGAGTCGGTATTACCACGTCTATACTCCGTATGTAACAAATGTAACATTATCATACCACAGTCTAGCGAACCCTAACATACAACAAATGGAATCAGAACCAAAGAAACAAAAAACCTCTGCCGCCGCCACCGCCACCGCCACCATCCATGACATCCCAGAAGACTGCTGGAAACAAATATTGTCGTACATCGACAACCTCCACAATTCACACTTCCCAGTGCACCAAACCCACCGTCAATCTCTCTCCTCCACCTCCAAACACCTCCTTTACGTTACCAGCCGCCTCCCTTTCTCCCTCCCTCTCACCGCCCAACTCATCTCCCACCGCCACCTCCTCCGCCGCATCCTCCGCCGCTTCTACTCCTCCCTCCACTCCCTTGACCTCACCCCCTTCGTCGGAGATGTCGACGTTGGTCTCTCTCTCCTCTCCGCTGACGCCGCCGCCGTCGCCACCACCTGCCTCCGATCGCTCCGTCGTGTAATTCTTCCTTCCTCCGACCACGTGCCCATCAACGGGTTACGCCGCCTTGCCGAGGTTTGCAATGGGTTGACTGTGCTTGAACTTTACGGTTGCTGTAATTTATCAGATGATCATGTGATTGAAATTTGCAATCTTTTTAACTTAATTGAGGAAATTGATGTTAGTGTTGATGATAAGGGTGTGTTATCTGATGTGGGTATTGTTTATTTGGCGAAAAAGTTGAAATCTTTGAAGAAAATTAATGTTTCTGGACAACCTTTGATCACTGATGAGTCTCTTGTTGCATTGTCTGATCATTGTTTGAGCCTGTCAGATGTTGATGTTCGTCAGTGCAGTGCTGTTACACAGCATGGGGTTGGGTATATGCTTCGGCATTGCTCGAAACTCGACCGTTTAGCTGTTGCTGATTCGGCATTGTCGTCGTCTGGTTTCAGTATTCGGGATTCTGTTGGTTTTAGTCGTAGTTTGTCGACACTAGAGTTCTGTACTATGGATGTTGAGGATAGTTTGCTGGTGTCTCTCGCGAAAGCTAAGTTGCCTTTGAAGAAGTTTTCGATTTTCTCCTGTCAGGAATTTACTCTTGAGGGTCTTACTGCCTTTTTGCGTGCCTATCCGAATTTGGAGGAGTTAGAACTTTGTGTCTCAACGTTTTTGACTGATCAAGTTGTGGAAGGATTGGTTTGTTGTTTTAAGAGATTGACTGTCATAAAGCTAGGTTCATGTGAGTTAACAGAAGCAACCTTTTCCCTGTTGGTAAAATGTTGTCCTGTGCTCGAGGAAATTCGGATGGAGGCTACGCAATTAGGAGAGGGAGAGTTCAGTAAAGACTTAGTTCAGAGTCGTAGTATCAAATATCTGAAATTAACTGAAAACTCTGAGTTTACAGATGAGAAGCTCCAAGCAATTGGGCATATGTGCCCAAATTTAGTGCAACTGGATGTTGATGGTTGCTCTAAGCTGACAAGAAAGGGTGTTGGGGGGGTTTTAGAAAGCTGCTGTGAGATAAAGCATTTATCTGTATTTGGATTTTCAGACTCAAAGTTATTTGATGAGGATCTAGAATGTTCGAGATTCAAAATAGAGCTGTTGCAACTCGCATTTTCAAAGATTAACGATGATGGTCTATCAGGGATTGCAAAGGCATGCCCGAATCTGATGCTTCTGAATTTGACTCATTGTCCTTGTATCACATCAACAGGAGTGAAAGAGGTAGTCAGATGCTGCACAAGATTAGAGAACATTAGTTTGTGTCAGGGATGTCCCTATATGAGTGCTGATATTGTGATGTGGATGGTGTTGGCTGGACCTTCTCTTAAGAAAATAGTCGCTCCATTAACTTATACCCCCAATGGTAATGATGAAGAAGTATTCTTCAACCATGGTTGTTCGGTTCTAGCAGTGCCGAATACGGACTCTGCTAAGGAGGATGCATGATTCTTCTGACATAATGGCCTTACATCCTGAAAAGCTGCAACTGTGCATCGCTTTCTTTTTTTTGAGGTCAAAACAGTGCATTGCTTTCATACCTTACATAATGGCCCTGTTATCAGCTGTGGAGAATGCAGTGTTCTTTGAAACTTTGGCTGTTCCAGTTGCAGAATTGAAATAAGGGTAGGAAAGGAACTCTGCCAGTCCTTCGAAATGGCGTTTGCACAAGAAAATGATGCATCACTTGTTATCAGAAGAAAAGCTGGTCAACTATCAGCATCCTGGTTGTTCTACTGCTTCTGTAATCACTTATTCTCAGTGAGTGAAGCACTCTAGCATATGCTGCCCTTTAAAGTAAATTGATGAAAAGAAGTTTGTATGACGCTTCATTCAGGTCCAAATATAGTTATTGAGCCAATGCTGCAATTTTTTTTTTTTTTTGTATTTGGCAGATCCTGTTTCTGTTCTTTTTCTTTCTCATAAAAAAATATAACATCATGCTCCTACCTGTATAGTACTAGATTGTGTCTAATAATTTGGGATTCACAAACATGAATTAGTTGCTTCTTAACTAAGTGCATTTTGAGTAACTACATGTTGCTTTCTGCACTCTGTTTCAAAGATTGAACCAGGAGCACACTGATCATCGACAGTCGTTCCTCTTTTAGGCATTACTTCCACTTCTGTTGTTTTCCTGATCTTTTATAACCCAAAGCTCTTCAGCTACACTGATCATCGACGGTCGTTCCTCCCCTTTCTTCGCCACACACTTCAAGGCAAGCCGCGCAAACCCCTGTATCTCATCCACATTGCCTTCCTCCAAGATTTTACTGTCAATTATCTCCGTCATACCCGCTGTGTTGACTTCAGAAACAAACTCATCAACTAAATTTTTTCTGCATCTGGCCTTTGCAACAGGGTCCTTTCCAGTTAGCAACTCTAACATCAGAACTCCAAAGCTGTAGACATCACATTTTTCTGTCACCTCTTGAGTTTCAATGTACTCTGGATCAATATAACCCGGTGTACCATGCACCGGCCACCTCTGGTCTTTCTTTCCTGGAGTAATCGAAACTGAGTACGCCAAGTTTGTTAGTTTGGCATGGAATGAAGTATTAAGAAGTACACACATTGACATGACATCTCTGTGAACCACTGGTTTTGACAGTGCGCTATGCATGTAAGACAGTGCATAGGCAATCTCAGACGCGGCCTTTAAACGGCCACCCCATCTGAAAAGCTTCCTGAGAGCAAGATCACCATGTAAATACTGATGAAGGTCTTTATTCGGAAAGTGGTGATAAACCATAAGTGGTATTCTCGTCTCGAGACAGCAACCATAGAGCTCAATTATACTGTCATGAAATATCACCATTCCTATGGAAATCTCAGTCAAGTAGAGTTCAGTTAGTTCAGTTCTCGACTCGTGTTCTCGAGGGATTTTGATACTTACTATCCTTTCATCATGTTTACCTTTGTAGACAGCCCCCTTGGGAAAACGAGCAACAACCAGGTTAGGGTCACAGTTGTTTGTGATTTTCTTGATTTCTTCCTCAGAAAAGATCTTCACCTGTCCACCTCCCATGTCTTGGCCTTGGCTTAAAGCTCTATGTTTTTCCAATAATACACCACCATTTTTCATGAAATACTCATCTTTGTATTCAAATTTATGCACTCCATTGATTTTTTTCTTCTTGTTGGCCTTTTTCAGTGCTTGACCCATCAGGAATTAGTCTTGTTGCTTTTTTTTTTGAGAGAATTTAGAATCATACCTTATGTAGAGAAAGAGTGGGTAGTGGTGTGAAGTTGTGAACCAAGCAAGATATTCACTTGGATTTTTCCACTCACTTTGACAATTGATGTGCGGAGTTATGGAGCAAAAGAGACTATTCAAGGAGCAAAGTCATCTTTAACTGCTTAGGGACGAAGACCGCTATCTAGGCCTCGACACGTCCAAAGGAAGTTACATTTTAGGTGGTCGTTTGATTGTATAACGGAATTTAATTTCACTTTTGAGGAATTAGAAATGCTCATGCATTTCTCAAAGTTGTTTGGTGGGATGTAAGAATTGTCAATTACCAAGGTAGGGCTAGGTAAACAAATTCCTCCATTTTGTAGAAATTGGAAAATCATGAGGTTGTATTAGGCTTTTTGAGCATTAGCACGCTCGACCGCTCGTAAGCTTTATGCTACAATATGTCGCAATGATTTGAATATGACCAATATAAGTTAATTATGGAATACGGTATTTCTTTACATAGTACCTTTGAAATCACTGTTAAACTTTTTCAAATACCCTCGTCTTTTGTGAAAATACTCCACTCATTTTTATTTCAACTTCTTGCACTCACTTCCTTTCTTTTCTTTTGATAAAAAAAATAAAAAAATTTATCCACTCAACATTCAAGTTCCCAATTTTAGACCAAAAGGAAAAAATTGTCCCTATAAGTAAATTCACCTAGCGAAACAGGTCATTTGTAACTGGATCCCAATCGAGTCACGTAACATAACACCAGCTTAATTTCGAAACGATAATATTTTAGGTCGGGTCTGTTCGGGACCAACTCGGGTTTTGCTTGATTGATACTTGATAGTCGGTAATCTTGAACCGGTCCATATCCGATCGCATACTCCAAATGGAACCGGCAACCAAGAAACACAAAACCACCGCCGCCGCCGCCACCACCACCACCCTCCTCGATATCCCAGACGACTGCTGGAAGCAAATCTTGTCGTACATCGACAACCTTCACAACCCACATTTCCACATCCACCAAAACAACCGCAAATCACTCTCCGCCACCTGCAAACACCTTCTTTACGCTACCAACCGCCTCCCTTTCTCCCTCCCTGTCACCGACCAACTCATCTCCCACCCCGACCTCCTCCGCCGCATCCTCCGCCGCTTCTCCGCCTCCCTCTACTCCCTCGACCTCTCCCCCTTCTACGGTGACGTCGAGGCTGCTCTGTCTCTCCTCGCCGATGCCTCCGCCGCCACCTCCGGCCTCCGTTGCCTCCGCAGCCTCCGTGTTCCCTTCTACCTCCACGTGCCCATAATCGGGTTGCGCCGCCTCGGTGAGGTTTGCAATGGGTTGAGGATGCTTCACGTTGACGGTTCTTGGTTTTTATCAGATGATCATCTTATCGAAATTTGCAATCTTTTTTGCCAAATTGAGGAAATTGATGTTAGTCGTGATCACAAGGGTTTATTAACTGATGTGGGTATTGTTTACTTGTCGAAGAAGCTGAAATCTTTGAAGAAAATTAATGTTTCTGGACATCCTAAGATTACTGATGAGTCTCTTGTTGCACTGTCTGATCACTGTTTGAGTCTGTCAGATGTTGATGTTCGTCAGTGCAATTCTGTTACTCAGCATGGGGTTGGGTATATGCTCCGGCATTGCTCGAAACTGGACCGATTAGTGATTAGCAATGCAGTTAATCATTCGGCATTGTCGTTGTCTTGCTCCAGTATTCGGGATTCTTTTGGTTTTAGTCGTAGTTTGTCGAGGTTAGAGTTGGTTGAAATGGGTTATGTGGAGGATAGTTTTCTGGAATCTGTTGCGAAAGCTAGGTTGCCTTTGAAGAAGTTTAAATTCACCTGTGAGGAACCTGTTCTTCAGGGTTTTACTGCATTTGTGGCTGCTTATCCGAATTTGGAGGAGTTGGAAGTAAATTGGACAGTGTTTTTGACTGATAAGGTTATGGCAGGGTTGGTTTGTTATTTCAAGAGATCGACTGTCATAAAGCTAGGGTATTGTGAGTTAACAGAAGCAACCTTTTGCCTGTTGGTAAAATGTTGTCCTGTGCTTGAGGAAATTGGAATGGAGGGTGCGAAATTAGGAGAAGGAGAGTTCAGTGAAGTCGTAGTTCAGAATCGTAGTATCAAATACTTGAACCTATCCGAAAACTCTGGGTTGACAGATAAGAAGCTGCAAGCGATAGGTCTTATGTGCCCAAATCTTATGCATCTTAATGTTGTTGGTTGCTGTCAGCTGACAAGTAAGGGCATTGGGGGAGTTTTAGAAAGCTGCTGTGAGATTAAGCATTTATGAGTGATTGGATTTTCAGACTCGAAGTTATCTGATAGGGATTTGGAATGTTCGAGGTTCAAAATAGAGCTGTTGCAACTCACATCGTCATTTATCAATGATGATGGCCTCTTAGGGATTGCGAAGGCATGTCCAAACCTGATGGTTCTGAATTTGAATAATTGTTCTGGTATTACATCAACAGGTGTGAAAGAGGTGGTACGATGCTGCACAAGATTAGAGAACATCACCTTAGGCCATGGATTGAGCCCTGATATTGTGATGTGGATGGTGTTGGCTCGACCTTCTCTTAAGAAAATAGAGGCTCGGCTTAAATATAGCCCCAGTAGTAGCGATGAAGAAGTGTTCTTTAACCATGGTTGTTCTGTTGAAGTATATGCCCATTGAGGACTCTGATGAGCAGGATACATGGCCGTAGATACATACCGGCCCTATATCCTGAAAAACCCGTGGAAAGTGCATTGCTTACACAGATGCTACACATTCTCCCTATTATCAGTCCTGGAGAATACTGTTTTGTTTGAAACTTTGGCGGCTGTAGTTGCAGATTAGAAATGAGGGCAGGAAACAAACTTTTGACAGCTTTGCAAAATGGTGTTTACGCAGGAAATATAATGCTGTCCCTTTCGAAGATAAGCTGGAGAACTTTCATCATATTGGCTGTCCTGTTTCTTCTCTGATTCGTGTGTACGACCCCTGCATAATCTGCTCTTTTATGTGATTTTGTGGTAAGTAGAGTAGGTATATTTTGTTTCATTCACGTACAATAGTTATATTGAGCAAATGCCTGCAAAAAATGCTGCTAAACATGTTATATACTAGTAGACCAAATGCTGGTCAAAATGCTGCTAAAATCGTTATATTGAGCAAATAATGTTTTTCTTCTGTGTATTTTTCTTTTGTTTTTCCTCGTGCATAAAATATTTGGGATCGGCCAACATGGATTTGTTACTTCTTAACTGACTGCCTTTGAGTAGTTACCTGTTGCTTTCACCAGAACTCTCTGTTTCAAATACTGAACCACCAGCATAAACCTGAACTTTTAGGCTTTTAGGTATCACTTGCAGTTCTGTTGTTTTCCTGGTCTTTTATCAGCCAAAGCTCTTCAACAACACTGATCATAGAAGGCCGTTCCTCCCCTTTCTTTGCCACGCACTTCAAGGCAAGCTGCGCAAACCACTGTATCTGGTCCATATTACCTTCCTCCAAGATTTTCCTGTCAATTATCTCCCTGATACCAGTTCTTCTGACTTCTGAAACAAACTCATCAACCAAGTTTTTTCTGCACCTGGCCATTGCAGTAGGGTCCCTTCCAGTAAGCAACTCTAACATCAGAACTCCAAAGCTGTAGACATCACATTTTTCTGTCACCTCTTGAGTTTCAATGTACTCCGGATCAATGTAACCCGGGGTACCATGTACCTGCCACCTTTGATCTTTCTTCCCTGGAGTAATTGAAACCGAGTACCCCAAGTTGGTTAATTTGGCATGGAATGAAGGGTTAATAAGTACACCAGGTGACATGACATCCCTGTGAACCACTGGTTTTGACAGTGCGCTATGCATAGGCAATGTCAGACGCAACCTTCAAACGACCACTCCATTTCAAAACCTTCCTGAGAGCCAAGTCACCATGTAAATACTGATGAAGGTCTTTATTTGGAAATTGCTGATAAACCATCATCGGTATTTCTGTCTCGAGACAGCAACCATAGAGCTCAATTATGTTGTCATGGAATATAACCATTCCTATGGATATCTCAGTCAAGAAGAGATCAGCTAGTCCGGGACTTGTCTTTTGTTTTTCAGGGATTCTGATGGCTACATTCCTGTCACCCTGAGTATTTTCGTAGACAGTACCTTTGCGAAAACGAGCAACAATGAGGTTAGGATCATAGTTGTTTGTTATATTCTTGATTTCTTCTTCGGAAAAGATCTTCACCTGTCCACTTCCCATGTCTTGGCCTTGGCTTAAAGCTCTATGTTTTGCCAATAGAACGCCCCCATTTTTCGTGAAAGACTCATCTTTTGATTCAATTTTCTGATATTGCTTCGTGTTTTTCGTGATATTTGTCTTTCTCAGAGCTTGACCCATCAAGAATTAGGCACTTTGCTTCTCTTGAATCATACTATACCTTTTGTAGAGGAAGACTGGTGTTCACAGCAAGTTTTTCACTTTGATTTTTCCACTCACTTTGACAATTGATGATGGAGCAATGCAGACTTTTCAATGAAGAAAGTCGTCCTGGACTGCTAAAGTGCTAAGGGTAACATACAAGATGGGGAAGCTCAAGCTAGTACCTAAACTATAAATGCCCCAAAACAGTCAAAAGCACACCCACGGTGACTTTAAATGGTGGGACAAACGGTATGTAAATTGGCTTAAAAGTCCTCCATGAAAACTCAGTTGGATATTTTGGGCTATAAATCTAAAATCCACCGTTTTTTAGCCATAATCCGTAAAGAATAACATGCTTTTTAGCCGATTATTCAAACAAAACATAAATTTTTGCTCTAATATTTTGCAAAAACCAATAATATGACCCATAGAAGCCTTCACGAGAATTTGAACAGTTTTTGTTTCCGAGACATTTTCGGCCAAAAAACGTGGATTATACACTACGTTTTTCGTCAATTTTGAACAAAATTATGAAAAGAGTTTAATCTTCCTAAAAATGTTATCATGGGTAGTTTTGAAGCGACCTTGGTGGATATGAGTGTTGGTTCATGTATTAGGGATGTTTTTTTAAACCCATGCGACATGTCATCCGTAAAGAAGAACATGTTTTTTAGCCGATTATTGAAACATAACATAGATTTTTGTTCTAATATTTTGCAAAAACAAAGAATATGACCAATAGATGCCGCCACGAGAATTTGAGCAGTTTTTGTTTTTGGGCCATTTTCGACCAAAAAACGTGGATTTTACACTTCGTTTTTCGTCCATTTTGTCCAAAATCTTGAAATGTGCTAAATGTTTCCAAAACTTTACCATGGATATTTTTGGAGTAGCCTTGAGGAATATGAGTGTTATTTCATTTATTAGAGATGTTCTTTAAACTCTTTCGACGCACGTCATCCATAAAGAATAACATGCGTTTTAGCCGATTATTGAAACAAAACATAGATTTTTGCTCTAATACTTTGCAAAAACCAATAATATGACCCATAGATGCCTCCACGAAAATTTGAGCAGCTTTTGTTTCCGAGACATTTTCGGCCAAAAAACGTGGATTATACACTTCGTTTTTCGTCAGTTTTGAACAAATTTATGAAAAGAGCTTAATCTTCCCAAAACTTTATCATGGATAGTTTTGAAGTGACCTTGGTGGATATGACTCATATGAGTGTTTGTTCATGTACTAGGAATGTTTTTTAAACCCTTTCGACATACGTCATCCGTAAAGAAGAACATGTTTTTTAGCCGATTATTGAAACATAACATAGATTTTTGCTCTAATATTTTGCAAAAACCAATAATATGACCCATAGATGCCTTCGCATGAATTTGAGTAGTTTTTGTTTCTGAGATATTTTCGATAAAAAAATGTCGATTATAAACTTCGTTCTTTGTCAATTTTGACCAAACTTATGAAAAGAGGTTCATGTTCTCAAAACATTACCATGGATAGCTTTGGAGTGACCTTGATGGATATGAGTGTTAGTTAATGTATTAGGGATGTTCGTTAAACCCTTTCGACACACGTCTTTCGCAAAGAAGAACATGTTTTTTAGCCGATTATTGAAACATAGCATAGATTTTTGCTCTAATATTTTGCAAAAACAAATAATATGACCCATAGATGCCGCCACGAGAATTTGAGCAGTTTTTATTTTTGGGTCATTTTCGGCCAAAAAACGTGGATTATCCACTTCGTTTTTCGTCAAATTTGTCCAAAATCTTGAAATGAGCTAAATGTTTCCAAAACTTTACCATGGATAGTTTTGGAGTGCTCTTGAGGGATATGAGTGTTACTTCATTTATTAGAGATGTTCTTTAAACTCTTTCGACACACGTCATCCGTAAATAATAACATGCTTTTATAATCGATTTTTGAAACATAGCATAGATTTGTAGTCCAATATTTTTCAAAAACTAATAATATGACCCATAGATGGCCCCATAAGAATTTGAGGAATTTTTTGTTTCGGTCTATTTTCGTCGAAAAAACGTGGATTATACACTTCGTTTTTCGTCAATTGTGACCAAAAATTTTAAATTAGCCAAATGTTTCCAAAACATTAACAGGGAAATTTTTAAAGTTACCTTGATGGATATGAGTGTTGGTTCATGTATTAGGGATGTAATTTAGACCTTTTCGACACACGTCGTTCGTAAAGGATAAAATGATTCTTTAGCCGATTATTGAAATATTGCATAGATTTTTGCTCTAATACTTTGAGAAAACCAATAATATGACTCATAGAAGCCTCCACGACAATTTGAGCAGTTTTTGTTTTCGAGACATTTTCGGCAAAAAAACGTGGATTATACACTTCGTTTTTCGTCAATTTTGAACAAAATTATGAAAAGAGCTTAATCTTCCCAGAACTTTTATCATGGATAGTTTTGAAGTGACCTTGGTGGGTATTGTTTATTTGTCGAAAAAATTGAAATCTTTGATGAAAATTAATGTTTCTGGACACCCTAAGATTACAGATGAGTCTCTTGTTGCACTGTCTGATCATTGTTTGAGCCTGTCAGATGTTGATGTTGGTCTGTGAATTGCTGTTACACAGCATGGGGTTGGGTATATGCTCCGGCATTGCTCGAAACTCGACCGATTAGTTATCAGCAATGCTGTTTGTGATTCGGCAGTGTCTTGTCACTGTATTCGGGATTGTTTTGGATTTAGTCGTAGTTTGTCAAGCCTAGGATTGTTTTATATGGATGTTGAGGATAGTTTGCTGGTATCTATTGCGAGAGCTAAGTTGCTATTCAGAATTTTTCGATGTGCTTTAGTCAGAAATTTACTATTCAGGGTCTCACTGCATTTCTAGGTGCCTATCCAAATTTGGAAGGTTTAGAACTAAATTCAACAGCGTGTTTGACTGATAAAGTTGTCCAAGGATTGGTTCGTTACTTTAAGAGATTGACTGTCATAAAGCTAGTTTCGTGTGAGTTAACTGAAGCAACCTTTTGCCTGTTGGTAAAATGAGAATCTCAGTATCAAGGGTTTGATCTTATCGGAATTTCAGGTTTGACAGATGAGAAGCTACAATGGATTGGGCTTATGTGCCCAAATCTAGTGTATCTTAATGTTGATGGTTGCTATATGCTGACAAGGGTATTGGGGGGAGTTTTAGAAAGCTGCTGCGAGATTAAGAATTTATCAGCACTCGACTTTTCAGACTCAAAGCTAATTGATATGGATTCGGAATGTTTGAGATTCAAATTAGAGCTCCTGCAACTGACTTTTTCATACATCATGATGATGGTCTATCAGGGATTGCAAAGGCATGCCCAAATCTGATGCTTCTGAATTTGATTCATTGTTCTTGTATCACACCAACAGGAGTGAAAGAAGTAGTTAGATGCTGCACAAGATTAGAGAACATCAGTTTAAGCGAGGGATGGACCCCTATGAGCCCTGATATTGTGATGTGGATGGTTTGGCTGGACCTTCTCTTAAGAAAATAGTCGCTTGTTTAGAATATAACCTCAGTAGTAGTGATGAAGAAGTGTTGTTCAACCACGGTTGTTCTGCCAGGAAGTGTTAACAAGTACAGATAATACATTGTCTGATCATTGTTTGAGCCTGTCCGATGTTGATGTTTGTGATTGCAGTTCTGATACACAGCACGGGGTTGGGTAAGTTGAAATTATCATCTTGGCTGTCCTGCTTCTTCTGTGATCTGAACGAGTTAGCGACACCAGCATATGCTGTCCTTTTAAGTGAATTGATGGTTAGTTGAGGAGGTATATCTGGATTCATTCAAGTACAATAGTTGGAGCAAATTCCTGCTAAAAAAAGCTGCTGAAAATGTTATGATTGAGCAAATGCTGCTTAAAATGCTTTTGAAAATGTTATGATTGAGCAAATGCTGCTAAAAAGTTATATACAGAGTACTCTGTACTGAGCAAATGCTGCTAAAAGTGTTACTATATATTGAGCAATGCTGCTTTTCTTCTGTTTCTTTTCGGTGTTTCATGATACAAAAACAGCACGCTTGTTAGCTGTATATTAGAATGTCTCGAAAAGATTTGGGATCGGCCAATATGAATTTGTTACTACTCCTTGACTATGTGCCTTTGAGTAGTTACCTGATGTTTTCTGCAGAAAACTCTGTTTCATATACTGAAGCAGCAGCAACAGCCTGACCTTTTAGGCATTACGTCCACTTTTGTTGTTTTCCTGCAGATCTTTTATCAGCCAGAGCTCCTCAACAACAGTGATCATAGATGGCCGTTCCTCCCCTTTCTTCGCCACGCACTTCAACGCAAGCTGCACAAACAACTGTATCTCGTCCATATTTCCTTCCTCCATGATTTTCCTGTCAATTACCTCCGTAAAACCAGTTCTTCTGACTTCAGAAACAAACTCATCAACCGAGTTTTTCCCACATCTGGCCACTGCAATAGGGTCCCTTCCAGTTAGCAATTCTAACATCAGAACTCCAAAGTTGTAGACATCACATTTTTCTGTAACCTCTTGAGTTTCTATGTACTCCGGATCAATGTAACCCGGGGTACCATGTACCGGCCACCTTTGATCTTTCTTCCCTGGAGTAATCGAGACCGAGTACCCCAAGTTGGTTAATTTGGCATGAAATGAAGTGTTAACAAGAATTCCAAATGACATAACATCTCTGTGAACCACTGGTTTTGACAGTGCACTATGCATATAAGACAGTGCATAGGCAATGTCTGACGCTACCTTCAAACGGCCACTCCATCCGAAAACCTTCCTGAGAGACATATCACCATGTAAATAGTGATGAAGGACTTTATTCTGAAAGTACTGGTAAACCATCATTGGTAATTTCGTCTCGAGACAGCAACCATAGAGCTCAATCATACTGTCATGAGATATTACCATTCCTATGGATGTCTCAGTTAAGAAGAGTTCAGTCAGTTCAGGTCTCGACTCGTCTTCTCGAGGGATTCTGATGCCTACTATCCTGCCATCATGGTTACCTTCGTAGACAGTCCCTTCGCGAAAACGAGCAACGATGAGGTTAGGATCATAGTTGTTGGTGATATTCCTGATTTCTTTTTCAGAAAAGATCTTCACCTGTCCACCTCCCATATCTCTGCCATGGCTCAAAGCTCTCTGTTTTTCCAACAAAATAGCTCCATTTTTCATGAAATACTCATCTTTTGTTTCAAATGTCTGAACTTCCTTGTTTCTTTTCCTCTTGTTGGTCTTTCTTAAAGCTTGACCCTTAAGGAATTTGGCACTTTTGTTCTTGAGAATCAGAATACTACCTTATAATGTTATGTAAGAAAGACTGATGAGTGAACCAACAAGGCTTCCACTTTGATTTTTCAACTCACTTTGACAATTGATGTGTGGAGCAATGGAGACTTTTCAATGACGAAAGTCGTACTTGAGTTCTAGGGGCGAAGAGGCCAGATGACGGAATCCAGACCTACGACGTGTTCTATCTTAAAACTAATTGGCAAAGGGAATAGTTAATCACTCCTCAGTCCTCACACTTGTTTGTATGTTATGAGAGTCTCACCTAATCTGTCGACGTGAGATTGACTTACACATGTTGGAGCATTGACAACCTCACCAAAGGACATGTTTTAATCTCGTTGGTTCTGTATGTAAAGAAGAAACATTGTATTACACAAGTCTCAGTCAAATGAGGAATAATTCATCACAATTACATCTCTTAAGTTTATAAAAGATCTTGAATGAATGAAACCTGTAAATTTTACTGATGCTTAAAAAAATCCGGTATTTCATGAATGCACTTTGTTTTGAACATTCACCGAAACATCTTGTATCCGCCATAGCTCACTAACGACATCGATCATGGTTGGTCGTTCCACCCCTTTCTCAGCCACGCACGCCAATGCAAGTCGCGAAACCAGTTGAATCTCCTCGTCTTTTCCTTGTTCCAACACTTCCCTGTCAATAATCTCTGATGTGGCATTTTTCCCCACAGCTGAAACAAAGGCATCAACCAAGTCCGTCTTTTGCACGGCCATCTTGATAGGCTGCTTTCCAGTTAAGAGCTCCAACAGCAAAACCCCGAAACTGTAAACATCACACTTCTCTGTCACCTCTCCTGTTTCGACATACTCAGGATCAATATATCCCGGACTTCCTAGAACAGGCCATTTTTGAGCTCTCTCCCCAGGAATAAGAGTCATAGCGTACCCCAAATTCGACAATTTTGCACGAAACGAATCATCGAGAAGTACACTTAATGATTGAACATCCCTATGCACAACTGGCCGTGACAAGGCAGTATGCATATAAGATAGCGCGTAGGCAGTTTCAGTTGCGACCCTTAAACGATCACACCATTTAATACGATTCCTACTCGAATGCAGGTGTCTAAAGAGGCTCCCGTTAGGCAAGTACTCGTAAGCCATTATCGGTATATAAGTCTCGAGGCAACAACCATATATCTTAACCACATTAGCATGGTTCATAACCATAGCTGTTGCGGCTTCAGTCAAGTAGAGACCGATCAGGCTACGATTCAGCTGAAAATCTCTAGGGACTTTGATAGCTACTACACAATCATCGACAACTCCTTTATAGGCAGTCGATCGAACACTACCGATAATTAGACTCGGATCATAGTCGTTTGTCGCCTTATCGATCTCGTGTATCGATAGTATTTTTAGCTGCCTTGATCCTGTGTTCTGCCCTCTGCTAACAGCAAGTTCTTTCTCCAGAAGAATGCCTCCATTTTCTATAAAATAGTCTTCATTAGACTCTAATATTGGCTCCCTCTTACACCTATTATTTGTTTGTGTTTGACCCATGAGTAAACTCTGAAGTAAATTAAACTAGCTTTATTAAAATTGAGTAAAATATATATATAGAAGAAAAAATGTGAATGGAATAATGTTTTGACAAATCTGACCTGCCTTTGACAGTCCAGATTCCAGAATGGAGGCTCTTTGCTTATATGACAGCAGGAATGATATCAAATCGCTCTGTCCCGAGGTTAGCTAAACACAACACAGTGATATATATACTGATATATGTACAAGTACAACATCGCTAGTGGTATTATCTCGGTGTCTCAAAGGGTCCCGCTTTGTAAAGGCGAAAACGGTGTGACCTGTTGATTTCCCTGTCAACCATAACTGTGGTTCATATTTAGCCACTGAAAAAAATCCAAAAAATCCAAGTCTATCCTAAGACTTTTCAACAAAGACAAGAAATATTAAACATAGAATTGAATGGAAGAATATTGGGATTTATCATCAGAATAAGAGTACATAATTTGCGAATGCTGCTACCTGAAATAATTGTAAGATAACCTCAAATGCAATAATTGTAAATAAGAAAAATCATCAAAAACGTGATTATTTGGAGTCCGCTAACATAAACCGGCTATTTAATCTGCACCTCGTACAAGTTAGCATGTCTCCGAGCAAGATTATTAAGCTTCCATCTGACCTGATAAGCGTAAATTACCCCTGTAAATTTTTCTCCTGGTCTCTTATCAGCCAAAGCTCTTCAACAACACTGATCATATTTGGACGTTCCTCCCCTTTTTTCGCCACACATTTCAAGGCAACCTGAGAAAACCATTTTATGTCATCCATAATGCCCTCTTCCAAAACATTCCTGTCAATGATCTCCTGAGCACCATTTCTCTCAACCGCGGAAATAAATTCATCAACAATATTTCTTCCACATTTGGCCATTGTATCAGGTTCCCATCCAGTAATTAACTCCAACATCAGAACTCCAAAACTGTAGACATCGCATTTATCAGTCACCTCTCCAGTCTCAATGTACTCGGGATCAATATACCCCGGAGTACGCTCAACTGGCCATCTCTGATCTTTCTTTCCCGGAGTAAGGGCAACCGAGTAGCCAAAATTCGCTAATTTTGCCTGAAATGAAGTGTCTAGCAGTATACCAAATGACTTGACATCTCTGTGAACCACAGGCGTAGATAATGCATTATGCATATAAGACAGTGCATATGCAATGTCAGTTGCAGCCCTCAAACGATCACTCCATTTGAAAAGCTTCCTGAGATACATATCACCATGTAAGAAAGTGTAAAGGTCTTTATTTGGATAGAACTCGTATACCATCATCGGTATACAGGTTTCGAGGCAGCATCCCTGGAGTTTTACCATATTGATATGACATATTACCATTCCTATGGACACATCAGTCAGGAATAAATCAGTCAGTTCAGGGTTTGGCTTACGCTCTTCTTGTGCAGTTTTGATGGCTACGATCCTGTCATCGAGGTTGCCTTTGTAGACGATTCCACCACGAGAACTGCATACAATCAGGCTAGGATCGTAGTCGTTGGTTGCATTCCTGATTTCAGCCTCGGATAAGATTTTCAGCTGCCCTGCTCCTATGTCTTGTCCTTGGCTCAATGCAATCTGCTTCTCCAGCAAGATACCGCCATTTTTAGTGAAATACTCCTCCCTGGACTCGAACTTGCGTACACCCTTGTCTTCCTCCTCCTTTTTTGTTTTATATTGACTGATCAGAATCAGTAACTTTGCTAACATACCAAATTTCATTGTAATGCCTCAAACTTGAAGAAGAAGATTTTGGTTTACTTGAACTATGCATAACAGGAGAAACTTCCACCATTATTTATCTTGACTGTCAAGTTAGTCCACACATAGAACATTGCATCAAAAGTCAAGCTTAGTAAAAAAATTCTAGTAAATTTCAATGAGGTTAGGTCAGTGTAACCAATACAGTATAAAACTTGCAAATATAAATTTCACCCTCTATTTCATATAAATTCTTCACGTTTGCCTTGAATCCCTCCAACATATTAAAACAGAAAGTAAAGAATCTCATGCAACTGATGGAGTAAAAGTCAAGCTACAGAGTATCTGACAAAGATTTCACAGTTCACCTTTCTATTGTCAGGAGACCTTGCAACATTTTCTGTATGTCTTGTTAACTAACCACTCTTACGTCGTTAGGTTATGTTGAAAATAGAGCGACAATTTCCGGATAAATCTTAAAAGACATAATCAAATATTACTGCTACATAGTAGCCCTTTATAAGGTCCACAGGATTGTCAAAAGAAACCAGCTGAATATCATACCTGCAGCTTGATTCAGGGCATCAGCAGACTCTTGCTCAAATATTGTATCAGCCAAAGCTCTCCGACAACATTCATCATAGTCGGCCATTCTTCCCCTTTCCTTGCATTACATTCCAAGGCCAGCCGCGTTTTCTGGCTGCCCTGCTTTTACTGTAATTTGTCACTCCAATGATTTTCTTTCATCAGCACAAAGAAAGAGAAAAATGAAACAAAGAAAGTGAGATTAAAAAACTTTCAGCTTCATTAAAAAAACAAGCTCAATAGTCTGCAAATGCTGCTAAGATCATAACAAAACTGTTCCTAGCAGCAAGCTTACAAGTCGGTACTTCGTATGATTCTAACACTTATTAATGTAATGGTACGATAACCAGAAATACAATGGTGGTCAATAAGAATACTTCATCAAAGACATGATTAAGGGTCGGCTAATATGAATCGGCTATTTTGAAGCCAAATTATCAAGCTTTAGTCTGACCTGTTAAGCATAACTTCCACTGATCTTTTATCAGCCAAAGCTCTTCAACAACACTAATCATAGTCGGACGTTCAACCCCTTTCTTTGCCACACACTTCAAGGCAAGCCGCGCAAACCACTGTATGTCATCCATATCACCTTCCTCCAAAACATTCCTGTCAATCATCTCCTTAACACCATTTCTTCCCACCGCGGAAACAAACTCATCAACCAAGTCCTGCCCACTTCTGGCCATTGAAACAGGATCCCATCCAGTAATCAACTCCAACATCAGAACTCCAAAACTGTAGACATCGCATTTGTCAGTCACCTCTTGAGTCTCCATATACTCTGGATCAATATATCCCGCAGTACCTACAACAGGCCATGTTCGACCTTTCTGACCTGGCGTAATAGCCACTGCATAACCAAATATCGCTAATTTTGCCTGAAATGTAGTGTCTAGCAGTATACCAAACGACTTGACATCTCTGTGAACCACAGGCATAGACAGTGCATTATGCATATAAGATAGTGCATATGCAATGTCAGTTGCAGCACTCAAACGATGACTCCATTTCAAAAGTTTCCTGAGAGAGACATCACCATGTAAATAAGTATAAAGCTCATTATTTGGAAAGAACTCGTACACCATCATCGGTGTACATGTTTCGAGGCAGCATCCATGGATCTTCACCATATTCTTATGACATATTACCATTCCTATGGACACATCAGTCAGTAAGAAATCAGTCAGTTCAGAATATGGCTTACACTCTTGTTGAGCAGTTTTGATGGCTACTATCCTGTCATCAAGGTTGCCTTTGTAGACAGTTCCACTGCGAAAATTACCAAGAATCAGGTTAGGATCATAATTGTTTGTTGCTTTCCTGATTTCGTCCTCAGATAAAATTTTCAGCTGCCCTGCTCCTATGTTTTGGCCTTGGCTCAAAGCAATCTGCTTTTCCAGTAACAGACCGCCATTTTTTTGTGAAATACTCCTCCTTCGACTCGAACTTCTTGTTCATCTTTGTTTTAGAGTGACACACCAAAATCAATAACTTGTCCAGTATACCAATCTTCATTGCAATACCGTATTTCAGGAGAGGATGGATGATTACTGTTTACTTGACTTCTCAATCTGCAAAAAAGAGAGAATTTCACTTGGAATAATTTTGCACTAACCTTGACTTCTGATGCAATGTTAGATGTTCAATCATTACACTGTTTGATGATAGTTATGTTTAACGACCCACCAAGAAAATTTTATGTGACCATTACATAATGAGACGTAAAAGATAAGCTTAGGTATATGAAAATTTGAAATATATAATACAACCAAGCTACAAATTATTCGACATTTGACAAATTACCTCTCTATGGTCAAAAAACCTTGCAGCATCTGTAATGCTGACAACCAACGAAATTCTAATTATTTTGAAGATTGAAAATACAGAGAGACCGTCTCCGGGTGACCTATAGTAACATCACCATACTAACAAAACGACTTTCTCTACTATATAACCTTTGAAGAATATAAGGCGTTACCAGGTGGTACTACTTCAACTGAAACTGTCTGAAAGATTCGAATTTACTCTCTCTTGAGAGTCAGATTTGCCTCCAAAAAACAGCAAACATCACACCTGCATAGGGGTCAGGCACAAATTTTCCAAGGTCACTTCATGCTCAAATCTTGTATCAGCCAAAGCTCTTCAACAACATTCGTCATAGTTGATCGTGCTTCCCTTTCTTTGCCACACATTTCAAGGCAAGTCGTGCAAACCGTTGTATCTCATCAGTTTTCCCTTCCTGCAAGACATTCCTATCAATCATATTATCAAAACAATTTCTTTCCACTGCGGAAACAGACTCATCAACCAAGTCCTTGCCACATTTGGCCATCTTTACAGGCTCCCTTGAAGTCAGCAACTCCAGCATCAGAACTCCAAAACTGTAGACATCACATTTATCAGTCACCTCTCCTGTTTCAATGTACTCCGGATCAATATAACCCGGTGTACCATGAACCGGCCATCTCTGATCCTTTCTCCCAGGATTAACAGAAACTGCATAGCCTAAATTCCCTAATTTAGCGCGAAATGAAGAGTCAAGCAGTATAGCAAATGACCTGACATCTCTATGAACCACTGGCTTAGACAATGCATTATGCATATACGATAATGCATACGCAATGTCAGTTGCAGCCCTCAAACGAGTACTCCATTTCATAGGCTGCTGAAGTGCCAAATCACCATGTAGATATGTATTGAGGTCTTTATTTGGATAAAACTCGTACACCATAATCGGTATACAGGTTTCGAGGCAGCAGCCATAGATCTTAACTATACTCTCATGTTGTATTACCATTGCTATTGACACATCATTCAGGATGTAGTCAGCAAGTTTGGGATTTGGCTCAGGATTTCGTGGAGTTATGAATGCCACTGTCCTGTCATCAAGGCTGCCTCTGCAGAAAGTAATCCCATGGCTACTGCCAACAACTAGATCAGGCTCACAGTTGTTTGTAGCATGCCTGATGTCGCACTCAGAATAAAATTTCAGCTGTCCTGCTCCTATGTCTCGCCCTTGGCTCAGAGCTATTTGTTTCTCCAACAAAATACCTCCATTTTTATTGAAATACTGCTCCTTAGTTTCATATTTCTGCCCTCTACCCTTGATTTTCTTCTTGTTCTTGTTCTCTTTTTTAGGTTGACCCATCAGACAAAGGAGCTCCGTTAAGATACCTAATCTCATAGTAGTAACTTGTGACTATAAGTATGCAAACCAAAGCATTCAGATAATTTTTTTTCATAAGCCTGATGTAGGGATTTGGGTTTGGGACTTGCACACTCATACAATAATATGTCGAGAATAATAATATTAGGGACATGCAAATTTACGAGGTTCACCAACTTGGTACCGTACCACAAGAATAATATTAGGGACATGCAATACACACTCTTGTTACTACTCTAACCCGATACACTAGCTACGCTCTCAACTGAGGGATGAGAGACATATCACGTATGTTTCCTCACCCTACATTTATAGTCAATGCTAACATCGACTTTATGTACCTGCAGCTGGGACTTGCAGATGCATCGTTTTCTACCGTATTATATAAGCTAAGTAGCTATAAATTGACATTTCTATTCTTGGTCAACAATTAACACCATGCTATACTATTCTTTTGCCAGCTATGGAAAAGCCAAGGGACAATCCTCAATACTTTGAGATTCGAAGTTAATTTAGATGTTTAAGACTTTAAGATACAGAATGGCAATTGTCATACTAGAAAAATCGTATGTAATAGCTAAGCAAATGAGGATTACAATATATACAAAAACGACCAATTTTCTTTTTATAAAGATACCTGCTACTGTTCTGAAGACAGCAAAAAAACTACGACGACTCCCTCCATTCTTTTAGATCTTTAACACTTAACTTGAATATATAAGAGTAATTTAAACCAAAAGTAAACAGTTTAAGGAAACAGGCGGATTATAACGTAACGTAAGGGTGTATTATACAATACAGCAATACTTACAGTCAAAAGGAGATAGTGTAATGTCAGTGTCTGACCAATAAGTTCTTCTATGACTCCTCAGTCCAGACGTTGAATACTTGAGCAGGAATTTACATCATTGAACCTGTAAGATGATTCCAGTAGATGTCATATTCCGTAAAACCCGCAAGCAGTTTTGATCCAACAGACAGACAATGAACTACTTCACTCATTTCCTCTGCACTCTTGCACAAGTTAGCATGTCTCAGAGCAAGATTACTGAGCTTCTATCTGAGCGAGAGATGTGTTTAGGGAAAAACTTCTGTGTATTATTGCATTGATTTGATTAAAATATACTAGTATACCACAATGAGGCTTGGAGCTTAAGCTAATAACCCTAAGAAATTACCATACTTACAAGATTACAATAATTTCCTAATCACAATAAGTTGTTCTGATCTCTAATCAGCCAAAGCTCTTCAACAACACTGATCATATTCGGACGTTCCTCCCCTTTCTTTGCCACACACTTAGAGGCAAGCTGCGCAAAACACTGTACCTCATCCATATTACCTTCCTCGGAAACATTCCTGTCAATAATCTCCTCAACACCACTGGTTTTCACCGCGGAAACAAATTCATCAACCAAGTTGATCCCACATTTGGCCATTGTAACAGGCTCCCACCCAGTTATTAACTCCAGCATCAGAACTCCAAAACTGTAGACATCACATTTATCAGTCACCTCTTGAGTCTCTATATACTCTGGATCAATATACCCCGGAGTACCCTCAATCGGCCATTTCTGATCTTTCTTCCCCGGAGTAATGGCCACCGAGTAGCCAAAATTCGATAATTTGGCATGAAATGAAGTGTCCAGTAGTATACCAAATGACATGACATCTCTGTGGACCACAGGTGTAGACAATGCATTATGCATATAAGACAGAGCATATGCAATATCAGTTGCAGCCCTCAAACGATGACTCCATTTCAAAAGCTTCCTGAGAGACATATCACCGTGTAAATACATATAAAGGTCTTTATTTGGATAGAACTCGTATACCATCATCGGTATTCAGGTTTCCAGGCAGCATCCCTGGATCTTTACCATATTGTTATGACTTATTACCATACCTATGGACACATCGGTCAGGAATAAGTTAGTCAGTTCAGGGTCTGGCTTACGCTCTTCTGGAGCAGTTTTGATGGCTACAATCCTGTCATCAAGGTTGCCTTTATAGACAGTTCCACTGCGAAAGTTACCAAGAATCAGGTTAGGATCATAATTGTTTGTTGCTTTCCTGATTTCGTCCTCAGAAATACCAACAATTCGGCTAGGATCGTAATTGTTTGTTGCATTCTTAATTTCAGCCTCACTTAAAATCTTCAGCTGTCCTGGTCCTATGTCTTGCCCTTGGCTCAACGCAATCTGCTTCTCCAGCAAGATACCGCCATTTTTAGTGAAATACTCCTCCTTGGACTCAAACTTGCATGGTACACCCTTGTCTTCCTTCTTCGTTCTTTTGGATTGACCCATCAGAATCAGGAACTTTGCAAGCATACCAAATTTCATTGTAATTCCTCAAGTTCGGAGAAGATGATAATTGTTTACTTGACTTGTGCAGTTGTGGAAAACAGGGAGGGAAAATTCACTTAGACTTTTCCACAAAGCTTAACTTTTGATGCTATATACTCCTATGTTATATGTGCATTCATTTGATACTGAATAAAAACCATAATAATTGTGAAAGTTATGTTTGATGACCCACCAAAAAGGATGGGGTTAGGTCAATGTCTTACCAATTACATCAGCAAACTTAATAACTAAGTTCTCCAAAATACTCCCTATGTGACTTCCAATTCTTTATGGTGGGCTTTAATCCCTTTTAACATATGCATACCCAACGCAAAGAAGTCAATGAAACGGAGGTAAGGTAATTAAGCTACGAAAACGCTATCGGATAACCAAACATTGTACCTACTGGTACAAATAACAGCCAAACAACATACCTGCAGCTTATTTCAGGGCGTCAGGCACACATTTTCAATTTCACTTCATGCTCAAATCTTGTATCAGCCAAAGCTCGGCAACAACATTCATCATAGTCAGCCGTTGCTCCCCTTTCTTTGCCACACACTTCAAGGCAAGCCGCGCAAACCATTGTATCTCATCTCATTAAAACAATTTCTTTCCACTGCGGAAACAGACTCATCAACCAAGTCCTTCCCAGATTTGGACTGACAAATATAAGTTGTAGCATTCTTCTTCGCTTGTTTGCAAGAAAATGCCATGGGAGATGATCCATGTTTAAACTTCAGATGAATTTCGGAGTGGGGGCATCCGTTAATAAAGGCACTGGGGTAATAATGTTGATCACGATTAATTCGATTACACGGTGTAAGTTCTAACAAAAGATTTTTACGATTATCATATGTAGTACGAGATGTCTACAACTAGCATTGACTGACTTGAAATCTTGTACATGAGGAAATTTAGGTGGTCCAAACGTACGTCCTGCATTCTAACATCAAATGTTACTCCGTACCATTTACATTTACAACAGTTGCTTTCTGCTCTTGAGGCGCAGAAGATATTTTCAATTATTACATGGTCCATTAGCTATAATAAGCATAGTGTTCTACCCTCACAAATGAAGAGTAACGATTAGTTCCAAAAAAAAAAACAAGATAAAAGTAAGAATTACGATTAAAATTCTATTTCATCAAGATAGAACGTTGGTTACTCCGCCTTAAGAACCCTGAGATAAGCATCGCCGAATCAGAAGGTTGATCTAGTTCTCTCTTCCACTATTTCAAAGTATACTCACGACTACTTATAAACCTCAAATCTATCAGGAGCAGCCAGCAGTTGTTAACATGTCAACTAATTCAACTGCTAGCGATGTTCGGGCCTTTGGGGTTAGTAGGACAACTTGATCACGTTAATTTTGTCAAATAGATTTCTATCTACTGTCGTGTGCTAATGATGTCTAAGAGACCCACGACCAAGGTTGGACATAAAATGTGGTACAGTATTAAACATTAATCCACTTGTCAAACTAATTAAGATACACTAGTTTCTTATCTCAACTAGTAAGGCTATCACAAGACATTAGTTGGGGCACCAAACTTGTATCATACAAAGTACGGAATATCAACATCAGAAAACAGAAGAGGTAACATTCATACTATATGGGTTAAAGAGATTACCCAGAATCATTTGTATGTAGCCTGATCCACTGTAATTTGCTGAATTCACGTAACCAGTCCCGGATCCGAGTCACCGATCACCGTTGTGTACATAAGACTGTTTCCACCTTTAATGCATTCCTTCACATCTACTGAAAGTAAGAGAAGCTGACTACAATCATACAACAACAATATTGGCGTAACAGGCTCCCGCATATGACGAAATAGACTTGAATGTAACTTGTAAATTAAAAAGAAGCTGACTGACCTCGTAAGGAAAGAAAGTCAATATATAATTAAAAGAATCAGACAGATACAGAACCTTGACAACAGAATCTTAATATGTTGGATGTTGCACCAGCAAGAAGATACTATCGGCTACATACAACGGTTGAGCTGAGAAAACCTTAACCAATACTTCAATGAGAATCATGGTGTAAAGAAAACGTGGTTGAGCTGAAACTCTAATTAGCATTATTATCATCTAGGATTAAACAACAAAGACATTTCAGCAGAACTTGAAGAACTAGTTTCTGTATAAAATGGCCCAGAACTTGTAAGACCATCGAAGCTTTTGTTTTGGGTTGTTCCAGGTATAAATTCCTTGGATTTTGGCCACTTATGTTCATCATTTCCAGGCAAATGTTGTGATCTTACTGCTTCAATCTCTGACACAACTTCTCTCATGTATGGTCTCTTCTTCCCATCCAAGTTCAAGCATCTCTTTGCGAGATTCGCAATGGTGAAGTAGTCTCCATTTGATCCTTCTTGTAGGACTTGACCATCTACGATGTCGAGTAAACGAGAATCCTCCATATGGGTAAGAAACCATGATGTCAAACTTCTGTCTTCCTCTAATGTAGAACGTATGGCCTTCTGTCCTGTTAATAGCTCGACCAGAACAACTCCAAAGCTGTAAACATCACTCTTGTCAGTGAACTGGCTTGACTGAAAGTACTCTGGATCTAAATAGCCGAATGTTCCCATAACTCGAGTGGTTACGTGGGTTTCATCAAGTGCTACAGATTTTGAAGTTCCGAAATCTGATAACTTTGCCCTGTACTTTTCATCCAAAAGTATGTTGGAGGACTTGATGTCTCTGTGAAAAATTGGAATTGAAGATGATGAATGCAAGTACGCGAGTGCTCCAGCTGAATCAGACGCGATTTGCAGTCGCATTTTCCAAGTGATCGCAAACTCATCACTAGGATAATGAATTTGGTGAAATAGGGTTCCATTTGGAATGAACTCATACACCAATAATGGTACCTCTGTCTCCAAACAGCATCCCAGTAATTTTACTATATTCCTGTGGTTGAGTTGTGATAAAATTACCATTTCATTGATGAATTCTCCTGACTTGCATTCATCCAACCCTTTAGCCTTCTTAATGGCAACAATTCGACCTTCACTCAGCATTCCTTTGTAAACAACCCCTTGACCACCTTGTCCGAGAATCCTGTTCTCATTGAAATGGTCTGTAGCACTGTCCAATTCATCAGTAGTGAAGAGTTTCATTCTTTCTGCAACTGTTTCGTCTGAAGACATTTGTTGTTCTAGCAATAAGCCACCATTTCGTTCAAAGTTTTTAGCTTTTCGCTGAATAATCTTTCTTCTTTTGATGAACCATAGCAACCACCAGCCTATCAGAAGCATGAGTATTGTTCCTAATGATATTCCAAGGCCTGTTACGAGAAAGCAAATAGCAGTTCAGGAACGTTTTAAGTTGGATCAGTGAAAACAGTAAAAACAACCAATTATGCGACATAATGTGACAAGAACATACTGCAATTGGATATGTGACATTTATATGCATATGTATAGAATTATGAACAAGAACATGAGCATATATATTCTTTTACTTTAGACTAAGGTTTATGACTACTGAGAAAAACAAAAAAAGGATTACCAAGAGCAATTTTCTTGACGGATGATGATGATGTATCCGCAATCTTCAAGCAACCAATTCCAGATTTCAGTCCATCGCCAAAAAACCCAGTAGGGCACTTGCAGGTGTAGCTCCCTGGAGTGTTAACACAATTCGTAGTACAAGGACTGTCCGAACCAGCAGCGCACTCATCAACATCTATATGAAAGTAAGGTTTTTGAATATTCAGATCAGATTATCAAACTATGAAACTAAACAACAGCATCAAGAACATCAACAACGACAATCTGATCTGGTGGCGTAAGAGGAGGTCTAATATGCAGTCTTACTAATACGCCCTTTTGTTAATTGGGTCGAGAATCGTATCAACCAAATGCTACAATAAACAGAACAACGAAGAAGAGACTAACCTGTGCATCCTGGTTGCAGATAAGGGTTACCCTCATAACCCGACAAACATCGACAGTTATATCCACCCGCATCAGAATCAAAACATTCAGAATTGGACTGACAAATATAAGTTGTAGCATTCTTCTTCGCTTGTTTGCAAGAAACAGTAGTTGCATCACCCAAACGGCCTACAGCCCAGTCAAGAACAAGGGGGACTTGTTCCCTTACCCTTTTAGCAGCTACTCCTGTTTTCAAATCAGCAGCTCCAGAAAAATTAAAGCTGCTATTTCCTGAAAGAAATGCATAACCACATGGCTGAACAGCTGATACCCCCCCTATGCTACGATTTTGCAAGCTCGTCAAATTAACTAAGAACGATTGCAACCCAAGTGGGATTGAGGTTTGACAACATCCCAAACCCGAACACGATCCTGGGAGCACCTCATCCGGGTTAGAGCACAATCCAAGGCAACCCGCCCTGAAATTGTACGGTGTATTCCCCTTTGTCAGTGTACCACCAGAAGAATAAATGAGTGCATAATCATCACAGCCTACAACTGTGAGCTTGTTTGCAGTGCTCGAATAAGTAAAAGGTGAAGCGTATATGTCGAAAGACACCTGATAATCTGATGTGACATTCCCATTTGAATCATAACATCTGGAGGAAACCTGTGTATTCCTGATCAGAACTTCGGTCTCAGTAATCTGTAATATGTCAGGGTTTTCATTCGAGCCGAGACCAATCATAGAGAAAGCTCTAGGAGGATTAAAGGAGGTGTTGCACACAAGACCGAACCAGGAATTCTGGAAGCATTCAGGACCAATACCAAAGGGATATGGGATGGTCAAGTCCCCACATTTTCGCTGGCAACCAGGTTTTGTGGTGGTTTTAGCTGTCAGAAGGTTAGCCGGTGTTACAGAAGCATTGGTTTGATAAACCAGTGCGGCTACTAATGAGTAAAGAATAAATAAATGCCATGGAAGATGATCCATGTTTAAACTTCAGATAAATTTCGGCTAGGTCGGAGTGGGAGCATCCGTTATAGGCACTGGGGTAATGACGTTGATCACGACTAATTCGATTATAAGTACTAACAAAAGATGTTTAAAGTTGACATATGTGGTATGACAAGTGAACAACCAGCTTTGACTGCCTTGAGATCAATGGTCATGTTCATATTCATATTCTGTAAGGAAGTTAGAAAGCTCCTTAGTTTGTAGTTTAGGTGGTCAAAAATCATATCCTACGTGCTTATAGATGTCTAAGTCTAAGGCTTGACCCTTTCAAAAGTTGCCAACTACCTACTGCTTTTGGTCATTATCAATCATCATTTCATCATGCTTTCCCCTTTTGACGCGGAAAAACTATTTTAAATTATATTATAGCCCATGAGCTCTAATAAGTCTGGTGTTGTGCCTCACAAAAGTGGAATATGGATTATGATTGAAAAATTATTTTCATTGACAGAGTACGCCGATTGTTACGCCATATTATATATAAGTACTGCGTAACTAGAGTCGGCTTACTCCGTAGTTATTAACATGTCAACTAGCTCAACTACTAATGGTGTTTCAGCCTTTGGAGTAAAATAGGACAACTTGTCCACATAGTATGGTCCATCAATGTCAGCATTTTAAATGCACGGTTTCGTGCAGCAGTGATGTCTTAAGAGACCCATGAGGTTTGACCTAGTGGTATATTAATCTATTTGTTATACCACAAATACACGTGACCTAGTGGAGTACTTAAAACGCTATCATCAGAAGATATACTTGGAGCAACGAATTGTATAGATTCATCATTAAAAAACGGAGGAGATAACATTTATATAAATGAATTTAAAGAGATTACCCAGAATAATGTTCACGTAACCTGATGCACTGTAATATGCCGTCTTAGCGTTACTTGTCCCAGATCTGAATTACTGATCACCATTGTTTACGTAGACTGGTTCCACCTTCAACGCATTCCTTCACATCTACCAAGTAAGAAAATCTGACTATTCGACACTACAAAAAACAATATCGGCATTACCTATTTGCGTCAAAAGGCTCCCACACAAGACGAGATAGACTTGGATGTAACTCGTAAATTAAAGAGAAGCCGACTCACCTCATATAAGAAGAAAGGTGATATATAATGAAAGGAAACACACAGATGCAAAACCTTGACAACAGAATCTTTATGTTGAAGAGTTGAAGGTGCACCGGCAGGAAGATACTATATGACTATATGTTACATAATAAAGGTTGAGCTGATGAAACCTTAACTAGTACTTCAATGGAATCATCCTGATGAGACGACAATGTGGGTTGAGCTGAATGTCCCAGTGTCTATCTCACTTATATCAGCACTCACTTGGTTCAATGTCTGCTGATGCGTCAAAGAACCTCGACTTTCGGATCTAAGACCCTCTAGGACAATCGCAACTTGTTTCATCATTCATGGTAGATAGGACGTTGCTTCCCACTCAAGTTCAAGCATTCTTTAGTAAGGTTAGCCACAGCCATAAGCTCCTACATTTTGGCCTCCTTCAACACCTGTCCATCCAATATTTCCAACAACTGCGAGTTTTCCATAACATGTACAAACTCAGTAGCCAAACCCCTCCATTCCTTGTGTTGATCCTGAGATATGGGCCTCTGGCTGGTCAAGAGCTCAACAAGGACCACGCCAAAGCTATAAACATCGCTCTTTTCTGTGAACTGGTTTGATTGGAAGTACTCTGGATCCAAGTAGCCAAATGTGCCAGCCACTTGAGTGGTTAAGTGAGTCAATGGTCCTTGAAGTACCGAAATCAGAGACCTTTGCTCTGTATTTTTAATCTAGGAGTATATTAGAGGACTTGATGTCTCTGTGTTAGATAGGCGTAGAGCATGATGAATGAAGGTATGCTAATGCTCCGGCTGATTCTGCTGCAATCTGTAGGTGAATTTGCCAGGAAACGCGGCAATCTTCATCTGGGTTATAAATGTGCTGAGAGAGGGTTCCGTTTGGGATGAACTTATACACGAGTAAGGCACTTCCGTCTCCAAGCAACATCCTAGAAGTTTAACCACATTCCTATGGTTAATTTGAGAGAGGATGACCACCTCATTTATGAAAGATGCGAGCTGACTTTCATCAACCTTCTTGGATTTCTTAACCGCTACAATTCGTCCATCTACCAGCATCCCTTTGTATACAGTGCCTTGCCCGCCTTGGCCGAGTATTCTGTTCTGATTGAAATGGTCAGTTGCTACCTCTAACTCACTGACAGTGAAAACTTTAGCTTTCTCTACAACACCTTAAGTAGAAGACACCTGCTGTTGCAATAACAACCCGCCATTACGCTTGAAATTCTGAGCTCTTTGTTTGATATCTTTGCGTCTCTTCAACAACCGCCACAAGCAATACCCACCAAGAGCTATAGATAATGACCCGATTCCAACACAGAGAGCTGCAAACAGAAGCACAAGTATTTAGAATGAGATGTTGAAACATTTGCTCATTTCCCTCTCTGATAATACTTTAGGGTGGTTTAAAGGACAGAAAAAGTAGTCGCTTATGCAGTTAAGCTTCAACATTCAGATAATGAAATTAGAGAACTTACAGGAAAGATAGAACCTTCATGTATAGTGAAGAAACAAGGGAAGCACGTTGAAATGTCGAGTAAAAATGGTGGGTTTTTAACATAAGTTTGGACTAAAATTGTAACATATCTCACACCTAGTATGAACTAGTTTCCCACGAGATCCACTCTCTGATGAATATAGGTTCTCGAATGTTCTTATCTGTTATTCATGTGAATGCTACTCATGAACTGAATAATTGCCGTGACATGATACCAATGTAACCAAAGCCATCTTACAGCCACATAATAGGAAGAAATAGAGAAGCATATGTGGAGATAAATCGTCAAATTACCTATAACTTCTCCAAGAAGGCGTACCCTACTCTTGATAGAACGAACACAGACAACTTGGGTATAATTATCGCCACAGACATAATAGTCACCGTTGCACCCTGCACATCCTGGACACATGCAAAGAGAACATACACAGCTTAAAAGACTTTCTCATCTCAACTTAAAGTGAGTTAAGAGGGGACGAGGGTTCGAGGATCATGCCTAGGCATCCATTAGGCAGATAAGGGTTCCCAGCTTGTCCAATAGGACATACACAATTGTACTTACTCGTTTGAGGAACACAGTTGGGATTGTAAACATCCGGTGATGAGAGATACATAAAATCCCAGTCCAGAATAAATGGTATACGACTAACACTCCTACCAATGGGCCAAACATATTTTTGAGGCTGGGACAAGTCAAAGTTGTCCAAATAACTACCATCTACCAAAAAGACATAGCTGCAGGTCCCGTTATTCCAAGTGAAGTTCACGCTGTAAACAGTCACAGAATACGCAAGTTCAGTAAGACATATTGATTTATCGGTGTCAAAAGGATACCTTGGATGATCTATATCACAAACCGGGCCCACATTGAGCAACTATCTTGTCTCCACCATTAGATAAAGCAGCGGCTGGACAACGTACAACAGCAAACACATTGTTACTAGAGAATGTATTGGGGCTTCCACTTAAGTCGTTACTCGTCCATATCGAACTCCCAGCAGTGCAATTAAAAACCAAAGGAGCATTGACTCTCACTACTGACGGCTTCAAGGACATCTGGAGCACTTGAAGACTGAATTTGGAAAGGACCGGAGTAGAAGTGTTGCATACAATAACATACCATTAACTGTAGTAGCAACTTGAACCAATACCAAATGGATATGATGGTAACATTTACGCACTTGTCCCAACAACCACGTTTCGCCATTGGCAGAGCTGATTCCACAAATATTCCTGATAACCATATAAAATTACCACAACCGCGAGCATCATATGCAAACTTATCAAGCAAGTGTCCTGTACAAAACAACACCGGTGATATAACTAGCTAACACATACATATCTATAAATCGTTTAGTCTATAAACAGTGAAAAGGTCAATCTACACAACAGCTATCTACACAAAATTGAATGAAGCAATAACCACATTGTTTCCATTCATTAAATGTCACTAAATAATTCCAAACAAACCTGATGACGCTTCTCCTGTACCGCCCAGAAGGGTCATAACAGGCTGCAGCTTCACCATCCCAGATACCCAGATCCTTAACAACATACTAGTATAAAAAATGGGTAATTATCTTATTTGAGGTTAGCAACTTCAATTAAACCAGCCAGAATTCAATTAACATATACTAATCAGAAGCACAATCAACCACAGCCAACAATTCTTACAGTAACAATGCTCTTGTGCTTGCAAAGTTGGAGCCCAAGGCTCACATGTGAGCACCTAACCATTAATATGGGCCATTGACCACTCGAGCGGGGCTGTCACATAGTAAGACAAACATCTGAGTAAAATAGTTAGTTCTGGAACCAAAAATTGAACCAGCTGTGATCTTATAATTTCGCCAACATTAACCACGAAAAGCCTATTTGTACCTCAAGAGAGCTCCAATGGATGGATACAAAAGAATAAAAAGAAAAAGGCATCTATAAGATGAATGTCAATAATAATGGGGTAACAAGTAACTTTATGAAATGAAATCTGCTCATAATTAACTGTGACTCTCACAATGATGAGGCTCCTTGCCCATTCAAGAGGAAACTGATGTGTCAAAAAACTCATGGAGCCCTGTCGAAAGGTTGTGTATCGTTGTAACAAACATCCCAAACAGCCTCCATTGCATCCTTAGCAGCCGCTTGAGAGCAGTAAGGATTATTCACCAGCGACATCATTACTCTTCTCTTCACACAATCCTGCTCATGACCTCTGAGCTTCATATAACCACGTAACAGCTCTCGCTTAAAGTGGCAATCACCACTAAGATGACCTGCGCGAATCTCACTACAAGCATGATGAGCACAATTGGTCCATTCCATGTTTCCAGCACGACAATCATCATATGCATGAATCAGCTCATGGATAACCACTTGGTTGACCTCATCCTGAAGCTCAATATGGTTACTACATACCATAATTCCTAGACCACGGGCATAGCCACCAGCAACCTTTTGTTGGCAATCAACAGCTTTGATGAAGTTACTCCCAATAATACACCCAGACTTCCCTAAGTGTTCAATAAGAAACTTCGCCATGGGAGTTCGCAAGCTCTTCTTGATCATGTTCTGGCACTCTTGCACATTTACACCCTGTCTCATGGATGATGAAGAACTATCTGAGGGACTGTTTGTATCAGCTCCTACACCCTCCATTTCAGAATACAGCTGAAAAAGAAAAAGAAAAAAATCCCTTCAGTGGACACTCTGGACAGCAAATTCAGATAAACATTACTTTTTCATGAAAGCTTGACAGTGACAGCACACAACTTACAATTCCAACAACTGAATAGAGCTAATTACAAGAGTTAAACAGCCTGAACATTCAGTACAATTTGTAAGTTTGCTGCCCAACGCAAACCGCAAAACTCTTATAACTAAGGCTTCAATTTACTCCAAGTGTACTGGGGTTCTGCATAAAATAGCTACTCACTTACTTATCAAGCAATTGTACTGGAAAGTCCCTATAACTTGCACTTACATAACAAAACCCAGTGCACCAAATCTTAACGTGTTCCTACTACGCAACCTCACCTTTTAGTGACACCATAAACCAGAAATGTATCTTGTTGAGGGAAATTGAACTAACAAAAACCACCACAGTTTCTATCTCATTGCGCCCCTGATACATAGCTAGCAACAAGAATGAATCACGTATTTCTAAGTATATCACTTCTGCTATAATTCACCATTGAACTACATAAATCGGGAAAATGCACAAGCATAGTAGCATCAAATACTAGACCTGTCCAACGGGTCGGGTCGGGCACTGGTCAATACTAAATGGGCCGGGTCGGTTGCTTGTTCACACCCAGAATTCATACAAACATTTTGACAACATTGCATTTAACCTAAAACAGCAACCTAATTCCGCATCACATAGTCACACTGTCAAATCTCATATGCAAACATTCACTATATAACCAAAATTACCACACAATCATACGAGTAAATGTTTCATATACATTCAAAATCTTTTTTTACAATGAAATTTACTCTTCTTTTTATCCTTGATTTCAATTCACCCCCCCCCCCCCAAAATCTACGAAACTCATGATTCAATTTACCCAATTTCGTCTTATATATCTGTAATTTTCTTTTGATTTTATCTCCCCAATCAAAATTTGAGATTTAATACCTGGTTGAATTCAATGGGTTCGATTTGATACGCTGCTGCTTGTCGCATTCCTAAGAATCTTCGATTTTTTGTTCAAATTGGATGATTTGATTTGTAAATTAGAGGAGAACCCATTGAATTCTAACTGCAAACTCAATAAACTTTACTTTTTCGCCAAGAGCATACCTTTTCGCAATACTTTCGTACTTTGACACGACAACATATCTTTATAACTCGTTATTCAATACTTTTGTACTTTGGCGGATCTTGGTCTCGAATTAAAAATTCTCCTCTCTAAAGACAAGTACTTCCTTTAAACTTATCTAGCATTAGCTGAGGGTGGTAACACACTAACACCCATCTCTCTATCTAGCACATTAGGAACTTTAACCTCCTTAAATTTCTTGTATATATCTCCTTTATAAAATTTCCTAGTCCTAAGAACCAAAATAAAAGAAATCAAACATCCGAAAAATGTAACTCCAGCAATAATAAGAAAAGTAAGCTTATAACATTCTACACCAACACATGACAAATGTTCTCCTGATATTCTTGCCAACCCCTTAGCCTTTAATTGCTCTAAGCCCACTCTATCATATAACTTTCCAGTGAGCGTAACGTTGAAGACATAGGTTCCAATCGGGACGGCCATGGCTCCGAAATGTTGAAGTGTGGAGTAGTGTTTGAGCCCAAAAATTTCGGATATGATGGCATGGACTAATGGACATTGGGCTCCGAAACAGAACCCAATAATGACCGAGGCCACATACAGAGTGTTTGGGACTCCAAAGGCAATAAGGAGGTGGCCTATACAAGAGAAGAGTAGTAATAGAGTCATCACCATAGGTCGCGGGAACTTGTATTTTGATAAGACAAGCTCGGAGGCTAACCCAGACAAGGCTCGACCTAAGTAGTTCCATATGCTGGTTAGAGAGACGAATGTGGTTATGGTTTTGGTAGGGTAGCCTAAGGAGGTACCTATCTGGCCCATGTTGTCAATTGCGGTTAGAGTCCCACCTAGGCCGCATATAGTGGACACAAAGAGTAGTTGCATGTCAATGCTAAAGAGGGCTTGGAGTATCGTGTAGTCTTCTCCTCTATCAGGTGGATTGAATACGTTGCTTGACCAAGAAGGTTGCGCTTTTGGATCACCACCCAAGACCTCAGTTTCAACTTGTTTCGCGGTTGTATCACCATTAACTACGACAGTTGATACTTCATCATTTGGATATTCATTCCGGTTGTTTGTGGTACTTAAGACCGAGATATTGTACTCTTCTTTGATTGCAACTACAAGTGGTAGAAAGAGGAAGAAAATAACACCAAGGGCACTTCCATAGTACTCTGCCCTTGTGAAGCTTAGTCTATTTTGCAATATGATCATAACCATGAGAAATCCGGCCAACGAGAGTGATATATAAAGAAGCTTGTTGAAGATCCTTTTCTCATTTTGGTGCTTGACCAACTTCATAACCCTTATGGTTCGAAGGAATAGAATGGAAAAAACACCAGGAAGCCAAGAAATGAGCAAAATGAGAGACTTTGAGTCCCTACCATATAGGGCATGGTAAAATTGTGCAAAGATTGCTCCACTTAAACCCACAAATCCGGTAAAGAGACCGATTACAATCCCCCGACTTTCAGGGAAATTCTTGACACAAGTAACCAAGGTACCCGTATTGGAGAAAGATAGGGAGTTTGCGCCTATGCAGATGTAGACACACATCTGCCAGACACGGACACCCTTTAGATGACCGGTGACAGCAAGCCAAACCATGAAGTATCCAATGAAGTTTATGGTGGCACCAATTGATAGTATCACCCAAGGAGGGGTGACTTCATTGATTAGGCCAGCAATGATCCCAACATTGCAACCTAAGTCCTTGAAGAAGCTTACAAGGTTAAGGGTGGCCTGATCGTACCCCATCGACAACTTTAAGTCATTGGAGTACAGGCTAAAGAAGTAGTTGGCTCCGGACATAGCCATGATTAGTTGGGACGCAAAGACCATAAACCACCTTCCTCGGACTAGTCGTGATCCAAACCAACCCATCCCCCTCCACACACTATTACTATCACCTTTGGGTAAACAGCAAGCCAAATTTACTAGCAAACTAAGCTTACAAATTCCTTTGTGGTTTGATCAAGTTGGTTTAAATCTCAAGAAGGCTTCGAGGCCATATATAGGCCGAAAATCGAAACTTTGTATGGTATCGTAAGGGTGCTCATCAGATTTACCAAAGTTATTGCACGTTTAAAACAATGCAAATTAGGTGTTATCAGTGAACTGACCTATTGGTTAAAAAGAAAAGAACACTGTATCATTATAAGGCAAGATTTTGGTAATCTGAATATGTCAAATGTTAAGAGAAGATATAGAATTGGAAAGTTGGCCAAACTGGTATCTAAGACACTGTTTTACCATTTTCTTTATTTTACCAACCATCAGCAAACTCCAGATTGCCACAATGTCAAGTAGATTTTGACCATGGCACCGAACCAGGAACTAATGTTAAGCGAATTCAGGCGATGCAAAACATTTAAACCTACTGACTGATGCTCTGCAGTCATCAGTCATCAGTCATCAGTCATCAGTCATCAGTCATCAGTCATCACACAGATTCACAGTGGTATCAGTCTTTTTATTTAGTATCTGTATTACAGTCTGATTAAAAGGGCAAATTGGACCATATGTCTATTAAAATTTCTTAACTTTTGTGTATACAAATGTTGAATAATTTTAAATAACCACAAGCACACGACTCTTATAGCTAGCATTTACGGATCCATCCCACGAGGATGTTGTACCAAGTTATTTTACGGTGTAAAATTAGTGCGAAATTGCTAATTGAAACTAAACTACTACCTAAAATCGAAGCAAAACAAACCTACAAATAATACTAATCAAACAAAGAGAACCAATTTAATCAAACAAACAAGTAGAGACTAATTGACATAAAATTAGAACAAAAATTAGCAATTAAAATTAAAAATGAATTACTAAAGTAAAAGAGTTGTAATTTGTAAAATTGAGTACCTTGAATGACGAACAAAAAGATTGAAAGCTAAACTAACTCTGATTAACTAAAGTGTTTGAGTGTTATAGTCTAATTGAAATTATAAAAAAAAATGATAATAATAATAATAATAATAACAATTTGATGAACTGATCGAGTTGAAGATGGTTGTTGCGGCGATCAACTTGGAGCGGCGTCCCTGAGAATGGCGTGGAACAAATTGTGGGTCAGCCCAAACATTATAATTAATTAATTAATTCCACACTTGCTTCAATATTGGACCAACGTACACTGCTACTGTGCTGGGCTTTTTCGACCAGGCATATGTTTATGTTGGAATTTGCTAATGTAGTCTTCTACAAAGTTGTAGGCCTCATTCTCAGGTTTCCGTGGCCGCTTAAATTGTCCATTTTCGACTCCGGATGAGCAAGATATGGTCAAAATACAAATCAGTTCTAGAGGAATACGAATTTAGTGTACTTTCCGATCGATAATATACGGGTTATTATTTGATCACACGAAACGAGTAAAAAAAAAAAAATTAAGCACTAAATTAACACAAGAATGAATGAACCCGACTCATAGTAAAATTACGGCAAATAGCTCAAATAGCACGAGAGACGATACTAAAAATAAGATAAAGAGGGTGTAAAATACGTATAATAATAACCAAACAACAAACTTGACTCCGATTCTTGGCTTTCTAGATAAGTCAATGCTTTGCAAGGACTGTACAGGGAGGAGTGCAAAAACAACATTGACTTGCACAACATTAAAAGTTTACTCGTACTCTTGAAGTCTCAACCACTGAGCCTTGGCCCGGGATTCATTTGCAGTCACAGTTACAGTAACACCAAATCCTCTATTTGGTAGAAGATGCACCATTTCGTACCTCGGATATTTCGGCTTCGGCCTCGGCCTCAACCACAGAACCTTGTTCTCTAAATTTCTTGTAAATGTCACCTTTGTAAAATTTCCTGGTCCTGATAACTAAAATAAAAGAAACCAAAGACCCAAGAAATGTAGCACCTGTAATAATAAGAAAAGAGACCTTGTAACAGTTAGCACCTACACATTTTAAATCTTCTCCTGCTTTTCTTCGCAACCCTTTTGCAGTTAACTGCCTCAATCCCTCTTGATCATACAGCTTCCCAGTCACGACAACGTTGAACACATACGACCCTACTGGGCTAGCCACAGCTCCGAAATTATAGAGGGTGGAGTAGTACTTGAGTCCGAAAATCTCTGATATGATGGCATAGACCAACGGCCAATTTGCGCCAAAGCAGAAACCAAGGATCACAGAGGCTGCATACAGCGAGTTGGGGACTCCAAAGGCAATGAGGAGGTGACCTACACAAGAGAAGAGCAGGACTAGAGTCATCATCATTGGCCGGGGGAACTTGTACTTTGCTAAAACAACCTCGGAAGCAAACCCGCTCACAACTCGGCCTAGGTAGTTCCATATGCTTATCAGAGAGACAAATGTGGTTATGCTGTCAGAAGGGTAGCCTAAGGCGGTCCCTATCTGTCCGAGGTTGTCTATGGCGGTCAGAGTCCCGCCTATGCCACATGTGGTGGCTATGAAGAGGATCATCATGTCAATGCTAAAGAGAGCTTGGAGTATGGTGTAGTCTTCCCCTCTGTTTGGTGGCTTGAATATGTTTTCAAGGCAAGAATCCTGGTTCTCTATGCCCTCCTTCAACACATCCGTTGTTGATAATTTCGGAGCGTCTTCAGTGACAACCTCAAGAGATGGATCATTCTGCAGATTCTCGCCGTTTCTCCTGCTCTGGCTCACAAGAGTCCACTCCTCTTTCACAACAACAGCCAAGGGAAGGAGAAGGAGAAAGACGACAGCAGAAACACTTGCATAGTATTCTGCTCTTGTGAAGGTGAACCTGTTCTGCACTAGAATCAAAGCCATGAGAAATCCTGCAAGGCCAAGCGAGATGTAGAGAAGATTGTAGAAGACCTTGCCCTCATTTTGTCGGTGCACAACCTTCATTACCCTGATGGTTCGGAGGAAAACGACGGAGACAGCTGCAGGAAGCCAAGCAATGAAGAGAATCAAACCCTGGGGATCCTTACCATAAAAGGCATGATAAAGTTGTGTAAGAATTGCTCCACTTAAACCCACAAAACCCTTCAAAAGCCCTAGCACCATTCCTCTACTCTCAGGGAAGTTTTTGACACAAGTAACTAAAGCCCCGGTGTTAGCAAACGCCTGAGAGTTAGCACCTACGCAAATGTACAGACACATTTGCCAGACTGGAACACGCTTTAGATGACCAGATACAGCAAGCCAGATCATGAAGTAGCCAAAAAAGTTCATGGCAGCTCCAATAGAGAGAACCACCCAAGGGGGTGTGACCTCATTGATCAGGCCAGATAGAACACCTACATTGCCCCCCAGGTCCTTGAAGAAGCTCAGAAGATTTAGAGTGGCCTGGTCATAACCCATCACTGATTTTAACTCGTTCGAGTAGAGGCCAAACAGGTAGCCTGCTCCAGCCACTGCCATGATCAGGAGCGAGGCAAAGACCATGAACCATCTTCCGAGGATCACTTGTAACCCAAACCGGCTCATACCAGTACTACCATTATCTCCATTTTTCGACATGGTGAAGACCATAATTTTCAAGAGTTACTATGTTTTGATGAAATTGAACTTCTATATAGACTTGGGAACCATATATTTAAGAAGGGTACAAGGAAAAGTCGACGAGACGAAAAACAGGCAGAAGTGGGAGCCCATAGCAATTTACATCAGAAGACTAATCTCAGTGTAAAAGTTGTGTACGTGGGACGGCTAAAGTTAAGCTCTAAGGCCATAATAATCACCAGAAAGAAGGCAAAAGATGTGTGAAACACAAAGTCTTCAAATTCTTGTATCAAAAGAAAGTGACAAAAAAAATTGCCCTTGTACTACTGTCACACATTCATGATGTAACACAACATATGGCAGTTTGGAAGGCGATTCATGTTACTCGACCCCAAATCATTTTCGAACTCAAGCTTTGTAGTTGTATTTATGACATAACAACACTACGGCAGAAGACATGGAAGTGGAAGTTTGGCCCCAACAAAAAAAAAATCACGGCTCTTACCAAATCTTTTCTGTTGCAGGCCTAAAACATGAGGTAGTGAAGTACGTAAATCATGTGAAGCGGCGCCCCCTCCTACATATATTGGTGGTCCTAAGCTTGGGATATTGATGTTAGGTGGGATTTCAAGCAGGAAAATTACAGGCTTGATAAGAGTTCAAAGAGGTAAATTATAACCTACCTGTTATAGACTTATAGCGAGTCAGCAATAATATCAATAATAACAAAGCCTTGGTCCCAAAATGAATTACGGTCATGGTTTGACATGTTAGAACCTTGCTAGAAGAAATTAGAACAGGGTGGGCAAGGAAAAAAAAAAGGGGCAACAAAAGAGTAAAAGAATGTAAACACACAGCAAAACTGACTGTATTCACAGTGAAAAGTGTGGATGCTGTCATGCAGGAACTTTTAACAAAGAACATTACAAGGGTAAAAAAAGGAGGATTACAGCAATTTTAAGCTCAAGGGTAGTTAAAGAAGCATAACAAATTATTTCATGTGCTTTGAGCTTTATGTGCAAGTTTTAAGTTGGTTTGTTCTCTCTTTCCAGTATGTAAGCATGACACTTTCTAATAGTTCCCTAACGAAAATGCAAGCATCTCTGACTATAATTGTGGCAAGAACCAGGATGTGTACATATATACATGAACATTTACATGAATAATTCTGCAGAAAATGGGCCGAATTGCAACAAAGGTATTTAACAGAAATTGAATGAGTTCAATGAAGGAAGAATGAAGAATTTACGTCAAAACTTTAGATGCAACGCCTTTCTTTGTGAGCTCATCCAGTTGAAGTGAAATTTTCTGAAGAAACGTTAACGCCAAGGTGAGAGAGTTCCTGACGCAACAAGTTTGTGTCTTTGAATTGCAGTCCCACCATTCCTGCATTCTTTGCTCCCTCCACATTTTTCATCCTGCCATCAAAATCCAATTACAATAGAATCCAAGTAATATCTGGTTTCTTCATCGTAAAGGCCATAGAACATCCACTTTATAGTCATCGACACTCTTAACCTACCAGGCTACCACTACCATAATCTAGGTCGTGCAAAAAGGACTTCTAAAACTCATGATATGATTCAAAGACGGGGATAGGATGTATATGAAACAAAATATGGGGAATTATCTACCCTCTTATATACCAGTAAATACAATTATTGGCAATTTCAGAGCAAACTTAAGGTGCAGTTTGGCATGGCAGATCTCAAGCAGCGATAAAGCAGATTCTAGGGGACAAGCAGATAATCAATTTACCTATCATCTATGAAGATACAGCTACCAGGTTCAACCTCAAGTAATCTGAGAACTTCACTATAAATTCCAGGATCTGGTTTCTGTTTCCCTGTAGTGATTAACACAAGAACTAGGTTACAAAAACACAATTTTCAATCCAGATTATAATCATCTTGTTAATCTATCAGAAGAATTTTGACGTGCAGGTGAGAAAGAAGTTACGATTTCCATATCAAGGAATACTACAACATGATCCAATCGCAGAGTAATGGAAAAATGGCTGACAAGTGACAACAGCCGCCAAACACAACACAAGCCAAAAGATAATACTTTCAGGTTTATAAGGCGATTTAAATAAAGAAGAATACTAACTGTAAATTAAGCCTAGATTGACAGTTTGCAAAATAAGATACACAGGTGGTCGGCAGATGTTTTACTCTATAGCACTAGCATCAACACAAAGTAAAAAGCACAAACGACATCCTAAAGTAGTGCCAGTAAGAGGGGAATTCAACCTATTGTACAGGAGCAGAATGTCCAAGACAAGTAATTTGAGAGTTTTAACTTCTCCTCAATGATTTGGTACCTGTAAAACAAACCATATATCTTCGGTAAGAATATAGGAATTTTAGATAGATCACCAAAAAGCACAATGGATGCCGTATACAGTATGAAGCATACAGAAAGGAACATTACAAACATCAACTACCAGATTGGATAATTGGTAAAAGCATGCATTTCAAAGTTGTTGTGTTTCAAAGCACTGAGCAATCCTTCAACCCCATCTATGTAGGAATACCCATTTTTCATGCACGTTTTCAGGCCTGCAGAGAAAAATGTAAAACTTACTTTTCATCGATTAACAAGGTAGTTTAAATCTAAAATCAGTACTAGCTTTCTTTGTAATACACTACATTCACGACTCCTAATGATACCGAAGTAACAATTCAACTCCTTCATATCTAATTATGACAACAGCAGTAACCGAAACAAGTACACCCCTGATGTTGGCAAGGTCTGCGAGCTCAAGCAGTCTTATCTCCATAAAGTCCGGCCGCTTTTAGGCATGAATTTTAAGAAAAAATATGATGCCACAAGGAAAAAATAAAATCAAAGTTTTAGCAACAACAACGACAACAGCAACAAGTCAACAACCAAGCCTTATTCCCAAAATGATTTGGGGTCGGCTAACATGAATCGTCGTCTAGTAACCGTCTTGTGTACGCCATGAAATTTCAAAACGTTGTAAACCTTTTCTGAGTATACTGAAGTATCAAAATTCAAAGACCAACAATCTCCAACCCACCTTCCAAATCAAAGTGCCTTCCATCTTTAAAGAACTTTCTAGCCAATTCATCCTGCACAGAGCAAATGGTAACTCAGTAAGAATCAAGGGAACCATAGAGCAATACGTTTTAATTTCACACATCAGAATTCATATATAATAACAGGATTTTAAAGGTGGACTTAATTAAAAAAAAAAAAAATCATACACACAAACAACAGGATATTGAGGGACATTTGTCGAATTTGAAAAGCATCGAATCTTCTTTTCAAGGGTAGTTCGAGACACATGTTAAAGAAATAGTCATATTTGCTTTCCAAGGGTGGTTCAAGACACCTATATTTTACACTGATTGCTAGTTCCCAGTTTGTGTATCAAGTATCAGCTAAACAAGAGAAATCTGAGCCCAAGCCAAATCAAAGCAAACCAAGGATCATAACTTCACAAATTCATAACCTAATTGCTGTCAGAAATATCCAAGAGGATGCAACCATGTAAGAAGCTGCTGTGGGATAGATCATGCAGCCTGCACCTCCAGCCACATATTACACAAACATGTGAAACGGAGGACATGAGCCACATCCAGCCGTTCTCCAGATTCGAATTTTGACAAAGCAGTTCATATACAGGCAGAAGGCTGCTCAAAGAGAAAGTTCAATGCACCAGCTTTGGTCAACACTCAGTATGCATCCAAGTATACCTCATTAATCAATCCTTTTTCAAACTCATTCCAGGCAGTTGGATGCTTGCACTCCAATAATTCCTTCATAGGCATGCTGAGCATAAAATCGATAAGATAACAGCTGAACTCAAAATGACTTAACTACAAAAGAACAAAAGAAATGACCTTCAAGCAAAAACTAGATCACTAGACAATAGACACCATCCGCGCACATGGTAATACTATGAACCACAAACAGGAAGCCAAGAATGTCCAAAGTTATCTCCTTGAGCGGACACAATACACTAAAAAATCCCGTCCATAAAGACAATGTTCTTCACTTTTGTGACTGATTAGGGACAGAGTAGCATCTGTTCCGAATCAACATAGATTGAATGATAGCTACACACTAACTACATACATGCCAATAGTATAAACCGCAAACAAGTAGTCCAAGAGTGTCCTCAACAATCTATTTAAACAGGATAACGGAACAAACAAATCCCAGAGACAAGACAATATTCTTCACTTCTGTGACTGAATATTACTCGTATACATTAACATCCGACCAAATCAACATACATCAGCAGATAAATTTATTTGCATATAGAAAACACCATCCGATTTCTTGCACCAAAGAAACAAGTTTCAGAACATATCCAGTTCGATCACAGTTCTCCTGCTCAATACTACTGCCGGAAATGGACTATAGTCCACAACCAGTCAACCACACTCTACAGTCTAACCCCCCCAACCCCAACCCCAACCCCAACCCCAAGAAAAGGGCTTACAAACCTAATCTTCTCCCATTTATTTACAAGTAACCATGATTGACACAGTTCATACACTATTTTCAATAGAGTAAATCAGCAAGTATGTCAATGTTTTTTTATCCAGTCAGAAGTCAAGCATGTCCACACTAATCACCAAAAATCTCCCCTACAAACTACCCCAAACTTAGAGCTCCAATACCCTACAAGTTTCCACCTTATAATCACAAAAGTCCAACAAATTACTCAAACATATTGGTACTCATGACACAGGTTCGAAACACGTCTTCATCAATATTGCCCTTCTATACAAACAGACACAAACAGCAATCTGACTTCTCTAGAAAGTTACATGAGCTGTCGAGCTGAGCTAAGTACTAGAAAAGATTTGAGCTTTCAGTCAAATTAAAACATACCCATACAAATAATCTAAAAAAAGGTTAAAAGTGACCCAAAATCAAACAATGGATTAGAATGCTAAAGTTTCAAACTTTCTCCATTACACCTGAAAATTGAACATGCCCAGAAAAATGTAGGCATAAAACAAGGGGAAAGAAAGGGTACCCAAAGAAATCAGGGACATCCTGGTAAAAGGGGTCACGAACAATGGTATCCATAACATCAAACAGCAACACTGGAAGCTTCCTGTTCACAGTTGAAGTAGAAAAGTTGCCAGTTTCATTGAGTTTCATCATGATTCCTGACGATTTAAGATGTGATTTTGGTGGGTCTGATGAGGGTCTAAGATTGAATGAAATTGTGGGTTTGAATAGAAGGGCCATTTAATTTTGATTTTGATTGTTAGATGATGTTCATCTGTGCTAATTATATCATTGCTTAGTTAAGTGATTTTGACGCAAACCACATGATAAACAAGGATTCATCTTCCTTTTTTTCATTATGTTAATAAATATTGATACCCCTAGATTTCTAAGATTGGAGGGCAAGATTTTAGTTTGTCGTTCATAAATCATAATTGTTGATAACTATTAGACCAACCTTGCTTGAAAAATAAAACAGGTTTTTTAACAATAAAATTTACCTTTTTCCTTACTGTTCGGCCACACACGCCTTCGTTTATTTTCTTATTTATGAGTTTTCATGTTTTGTTTTTTTCAAGTGACAATCTCACTTAACTAAATAAATAAATAAATGGATTATTATCATGCGCCTTATGGATACAGGTTAGAAAAATCGAAAAGCAATGATTAAGGTCAAACATTTGCCTAATGAAATACTCGTATCTTGTAGCAGATCAACGGGTGTGGACGGTTTGCGGTTATCAATCATTTATATCAGTCACATACTCACATTATTCTTATGCCCTTGTGTACCAAGGGAAGTAAAGAAGTGAGAGGGCAGGGGACAATTTTTTACTACATGATTTTGTAAATGAGTAAAAAAAAAAAAACGTTGCCAACGACTTTGTTTACTCTACATTTTACCGACTTACGAAGTACTATTTTAGGGATTGTAGAAGTTTCACCAACTCCTTCATGCGTTCATCTAGTAACTTTTGCAAATTCACGAGAATAACTTTATCAGTCGTCCCTTAACGAACGGTAGTCTGAAGATTACTTCTAACGCTTCTTCGAAATAATGAGTTAGGCTGATCATTTGATCTTAAGTCCTAGTGACAACTAAAATCAACTTAATTACAGCAATGAAAAATTAAGGAAAATTGAAAATTACACTTTCTTCCCCCAAAATTCCATTCCTTGCTTCCCCTATACTAGTTCACTTCCTTTTTTAACTTTTGGACTTGGTACATATTTTTACCCCCTTTTTTCACCCCCAAAACCTTTATCACAATTCACATTCACCCCATCCCCAAATTTCTTGGGGTTCCCTCATAATTTGTGGGCTCCTTTTAATTTCTTCTACAAATTTGAGCTCAATCAAATCAGAGTATAATACCCAATTCCAAATATCAATTAAATTGCCCAGAAATCACAATCTTCAATCATAAATTCATAATCCACATAACCCTACTTCTCAATTTGAACCTTAATTCCACTCCCAAATGTATTGATTTAATCTCTAATTGCTCCAAGATCCAATCTTTTTGGAGTAATTCATAAATTAAAGTAGTGGGTATTGTCAAGAGATGGCTTCTACATCAAGCTCAGCTCTGTTCTTATTACCTTCATATCATGGGTATTCTCGTTCTAGCTTACTTTCTACTTGTAAAACTGTGTCCAACATTTCGAATTATTGGGTTTCTAAGACGAAGAAGAAAGTTGTGTGTTGTTGTATCACACCTTCAAGAAATTTGAGTGATGGAATTTCCTCCATGAAATTAAATGTAAGTAGTTAAAATTTGTGGTTAAAATTTTATTGATTTAGGTTGTTTTTTTTTTGGGCATTTAGTAATCTTGGTTTGGATTATATTTTAGTGAGATTGAATGTGGATTGTTATCTTGATGTGGAAGCTTCTTTATTTATTTTGATATGCTGGGGTTTTCAGTGAATTAGCAGTTTTGTAGGAAAGATTCTCGATGCAATTTTGATTATGGGTCATCGGTAAGCGGCCTCTCTATGTTATAATGTAGGGGTAAGGCTGGCGTACATCCGACCCCACTACCTAGCCGTAGGTGGAAGCCTTTGACGCACACTGGGCTAATGTTGCTACTGTTGGTGGTGATTGTACCGAGTCTTGAACACCCGACCTATGGTTGAAGGCGAAGAACCTTTCAACCAATAAGCCGACTGGGAGTTGGTAGTAATGTTGCTGTTGTAATGTTGTTGTTGCTGGGATTTCAGTGAATTGTGTGTCTATGCACCCTAAATTTGATGGACTGATTGAACGATTTTAATTTGGATACTAATGCTTTCGCATTTTGTAACAGGATTCGTCTGATATGAAGATGTTGAACTATATTGAGAAACCCGACGATGATTCTGATGTACTTATTGAATGTAGAAACATTTACAAGTCATTTGGGGAGAAACACATTCTGAGAGGTGTAAGCTTCAAGGTGCGTAATTATCCACTTCATATTAGTGTTAAGATTAGTGTGTTTTTTGTTTGTTTGAGGATTGTTGTGTTAATTTGATAATCAAATCGTTACAATTGCTTGTAGATTAGACATGGAGAAGCAGTTGGCATCATAGGGCCGTCTGGTACTGGAAAGTCGACTATTTTAAAGATTATTGCTGGACTTCTTTCTCCCGACCAGGTAGCAGACTCGTCTGTGATTACTCATATAGTCCCTCTTGGGTTGCTACCACTGTGTTATAAGTGAGGTGCTGTGATCGACAGGGGGAGGTCTACATTCGAGGGAAGAAGAGAGATGGACTAATCAGTGATGATGAGGCATTAATATCAGGCCTTCGCATTGGCCTGGTAATTGTAATACATTGTTGCATTTCATTGTTGCTGGGCTCTTTTGTGTTTTGCTGAGGTTTTTCTGTTTTGGATAATAGGTTTTCCAAAGTGCTGCATTGTTCGACTCCTTGACTGTGCGTGAGAATGTTGGTTTCCTTCTGTGAGAGACTCCCCTTGTTGGTTATTTGCTGTATTGTTTAAATCTTACTGGTGGATATTAATCCTTGCCCTCATATTTACTCATCCTTATGGTGAACTTAGGTATGAAAATTCTAAAATGCCAGATGATCAAATTTCAGAATTGGTAACTGAAACTTTAGCTGCAGTCGGCCTGAAGGTATGTTTTGTCGTAAAATTTGGCCATATATGCCAATTGTTTTTTTTTTTTAACCTACAATGTGATTCCAAACAACACTAGCAACCTTTTTTTTTGTACAGGGAGTTGAAGAGAGGCTACCGTCTGAATTGTCTGGAGGGATGAAAAAGCGAGTTGCTCTTGCTCGTTCTATTATATTTGACACCACAAAGAATACTGTGGAGCCTGAGGTGTGCTTAATGCTTCTACTTCATACTGTTTGTAAGAGTCTGTAATATGATGTACTGTAGTACAATGCTTAACTTCACTGTGTCCCCAACTAGTTCTGTAATGATTCTTATATGACTTTCCCTCATCGTTATGGCTGTGGATATCTGGTGCAATGCATCTTTTTGAAGGAATGTTAGTACAGCTCTGTGTCTCATTGCTTGTCACATAAGCTGCGCTCTGGTCTTTTCCCGTCTTAGATTCCCTGATCCCAGAAGTGCCTCAATCTAATTGACTTGCATGGATATACTTTTCCGATATCATGGAACAGTACCCGAGTAAATCAGCTTGAAGAGAGAAAACTACAGCAACTTCATTAACTACTCTGAGATGTGACCTCTGTCAACCGACTGTCATGTGGCTGTTTTTTCACAGCTTTGATGTGCTGTTTTCATGAGCTGTATAACCATAGGAATAGATGTTTTGGCTTCTTTCTTATGGAGTCATTGCTTATGCAACACCTGTGGCAGGTGCTCTTATACGATGAACCAACTGCTGGACTTGACCCAATTGCATCAACTGTTGTTGAAGACCTCATTCGCTCTGTTCATATAACTGGTGAAGATGCTGTTGGAAAGACTGGGAAGGCTGCATCATATATAGTTGTGACTCACCAACATAGTACCATCCGCAGAGCAGTCGACAGGTAACTCTTCATACAAATGTTAACTTTGAATGGATTCGGAGATTTGTAATTCCATTTTCATTATTGATAGTTTCAATTGCCTTAGGTTGATATTTCTTTACGAGGGGAAGATTGTATGGGAAGGATTGACTCATGAATTTACCACATCAACAAATCCGATCGTTCAACAGGTAATTTGTCATCTTTGAACTTACCTCATGCATCTTCTTGTATAACCCCCCCCCATCCTCCCTCGAAAAGCCCACCCACACACTCCAAAAAAAAAAGAAGAGAAAACGAGAGCCTGTGGAATGCAATCCATGGCGTGGTGGGGGGCTGGGGGCAGCGTCAACGTGATTCCGCGAGTTAGTTGTTTTATTTCTTGACTATGCCATCTCGTTTTGCATGTATAGTTTGCATCTGGGAGTTTGGAAGGTCCAATCAATTATTAGCGGAAGTCCTTCCCGAAACACTTGGTTATTGCACTACATAGGTGGAGTATGTGGAAGATAAGATGTTGATGATGTGTCATCGGTCCATCAAAGTTGGACTTTCTGCTATTATAACGTTTGAAGATGTTTGAAGCGTTAGAGGGGAACTGGACAACAATGCTGTCTCTGTTGCCTCCAGTGTGCTGAAGATCCAATTTCACATGACCCTCCAGAAATTATCGTTGAGGATAACTGATGTTTAAGGCAGCTATGTGAGTGACTGGGTGGTTCCTTGTTTGGGCAGCAACCTCCCTTTCAGGTCTTCGTTGTCTGATCTTGAACGCATACTGTCGTAGATTCAGAATTATTATTTTTTTTCATTCTGATTGTTTTTTAGACAAATATTAGGTTGTGGAGTTGTAGTAGTATAGGTCGCATGATGCTTCTTCCATGCAAACTTGCATCATATTCATCAAATGTATACTTGGCGGCATGTCGCCTTACTTTTTGCGCTGCTGTAAAAACCTTCCCTCATCTTAATTGTGGATGCTCAAATGCATAGTTCATGCATATCTTTTACAGTCAAAACATGCATTCAGTAAACTCTCTGGAGTGGTAAGCTACAGTCTGTAATTCAATTTACTGCATTCGCAGTTAGTTTACAGAGTTCTGCAAACATGAACTGGCAAAACATCTATAAACCAAGTTACATTAGCTCTCAAAGTCTCTGCTGTATTGACAGAAGCATGACCTGCTATCTACCTCAATGACGAAATAAGTGGACTAGAAGTTAGTAGAATATACAAGAAATCTTCAGTTTTCTATACAATGGCCCTAAATTTTGGCCCCTAGGATGTAATTTCTTGATCTGGGTGAACAAAAGAGAGCAATGAGGGTTACATAGAAGGTTACAGCAGCAGTTACGCAAAAAATCCATACTGAGATCGGCCCTTCCCCCAAATCGTCCTTGAATGAGTCTCCAGGCAATGCAGGAATTGTTGGTGGCTCGCATTTACCAGCAGAAATCTCGATGCATAGCCCTGGATTACCACTAAATGCTCCAGGAAATCTCCAGTAACCTTGCTTTCTCGAGACAAATCCCGAAAGTGAGTTGTAGGACAGATTTAACACTGACAGCTCTTGAAGGTTTGATATATTTGCCAAGATCGGACCTGAAAGTGAATTATGTGATAGGTCCAGAGCCCTCAAATTCCACATCTTACCTAAACCCACAGGAATCTGACCCTCCAGAAGGTTGAAGGACAAGTTTAGATACTCCAATCCATGTAAAGCGAATAGACTGACCGGGATCTCACCATTCAGCTGATTATCTGATAGGTCAATGCCAACCGGAGAAAGTAGCTCATAAGCAAAACTCACCTCGTTTCTGCCCATTAGCAGAACAGAAATTTGAATTTCCATATTTTTAACTGAAAGCAAATGTTCATCAGTATCCATACTGTCAGCAACCACATTGTTGAAGCTTTTACTGACATTGGAGCTGTAATCGGGTATAAAACTGGAGAACTTGTTTCCTGAGAGGTCAAGCGTACTGATGGATGGAAATGTGAAGAGCCAGCTAGGCAGAGAGCCTTCAAAGTTGTTTCGAGCAAGAGACAAAAACTTCAGATTTAACCATTTGGTCATAGCATCATTCAAGGGTCCAGAGAGGTTGTTGGAGCTGAAATCGACAACTTCCAGCGACTTGCAACCAGCTAAGGTTTGGGGGATTTGACCAGAGATTTTGTTGCTGCTAATGTCTAGTATCTTCAAACTATTCAATGCATCAAGCTCTGGTTGAATTTCACCAGAGAGATCATTGTTGCTGAGCATTAGTGCCAGTAGCTGGAAACACCCAACAATATTCAAAGGAATAAAGCCTGACAGGGAATTGTGTGAGAGATCGATGGCTTGCAGGTACGTCAAATCACCAATGCCCTCAGGAATCTGCCCAGTGAGCGAATTATGAGACAAAAACAATCCCTGCAAGCTTTTCAACTCCGTGATTTTCAGAGGAATGTCACCTGAGAACTGATTGTGGGAGAGGTCAAGCACAAGGAGCCCTGACCTATCTGTGGTATCTGCAACTTTACTAGGAAGAGGACCGCTCAACTCATTGAAACTCAAGTCCAGAGAAAGAAGCTTCTCCGAGAACACCAGCATTGGTGGAATCTCATACTGAAACCCATTGCTAGACAAATTGAGCTGCCTCAATTCTCGGAGTGAAGAGATACAGGAGGGAACCCTTCCCGCAAATGAATTGTTTGCCAGGTTAAGGACAGTAAGAGACTGCACGCAACCATTGAAACACGGCAAAGTACCAGAGAGCCTATTTGAAGCCAAATTCAGAAACTCCAAAGGCTGATGAAATTCACCAACCTTCCCAAACAGGTTGTTCTCCGAAAGATCCAAATACCTGAGAGACTCCAACCGATATAAACCTACTGGTATCTCCCCTCCAAACAAGTTTGAACCCAAATCAACTCTTTCCAAATTCTTCGAAAAATTACCAATCCAAAATGGCAAATCCCCTCCTACATACCCATTACCATTCAAAACAAGCTCCCTCAAGTTCTTCAACTTGGCAATTGTATCAGGAATCGCTCCTCGAATACTATTATGACCAAGATCAAGCACTCTCAAACCCGAAAGATTTCCCAAACAAGATGGAACCACAGAAGTAAAGTTATTATGAGACAAGATAAGGGTTTGGAGATACACAAGGTTGCACAAACTAGGACTGATAATCCGAGACAAGTTCATATAGCTAAGGTTAATGGATATGACCCGACCCGTCCGGTTCTCACAAGTGATACCAGACCAATTGAAGCAACTTGACCCGACCCAATTCGACAAACCCGGGTCCGGGTTCAAAATCTTGGATTTCAACACAGTAAGTGATACTCTATCTTGTGGGTGAACATCAACAGCTGAGATTACACTAGGGTTCACCACAATCAACAAGAACAACCACAACACCAACAAAAATGGCATAATGTGTAAATTAATCCTACCACAAGGGCAAAACTTCAAACCCCACCTAGCTTCCATGAAAGGTACTCCGTATGAGCTTGAAAGCTAAGTGGGCCCAACAATGAAGGAAAGAAGAAAATTATCATAAACCCACCTCCTTTCCTTTCACAATATAAAGCAAAAAATAGTGGAAAAAAAGTGAGAATTAACTAGGTAAAGTTAACATCTTTCTGGAATAATACTCAAACCCCACCTCTCTTTTTTACATAATAAAGCAAATTGGGGGTAAAAAAATGCAAGTAATATGGTAAAAAGTAATAAAGTTCAGGTCTTTTCTCAAAATAATGGAAAAATCCTGAGAAAATTTGGGAAATAACACAAACCCAGCTCAATTTCTTCAATTAATATGAAAATGTGGGAAGAAAATGACACTAATATAGCCAAAGTTGAGGTATTTTTGAAATTATAAGACAAACCCACCAATTATATTGAGGAAAAATGACATAAACATGGTAAAAGTTGAAGTTTTTTTTGGAATTATAAGACAAAATTAAACCCAACAGAATATCATGAGCAAAAATGACATTAATATGATATAAAGTTGAGGGCTTTTTGGAATTTTAAGCAAAACCCATTATAAACATTGAGCAAAAATGAAGTGGGTTTTTCTCAGAAATTGAAAAAAAAAGAGGAGAGAGAAAGAAAGACCTGGAGAAATGAAGGCGTGAAGCTGAAGCTCATGTGACGAGGAAGGTGAGTGAGAGAGGAACAAGGAGAAACATTCTTCTTTGTTGTTGTCTACTTCAAGAAAAATTTAAACCTCTGCAGTTTTCTTCATTATAAATTAAATAAATAAAAGTAAAATAAAACCCGAAAATTAATTAAATTAAAAAAACTGAAGAACAATTCTGGTGTGTGAGTGAGTGAGTGAGTGGACAGTGAGAGACTGAGAGTTGAGTATTGAAAAGTATTGGATGTGAGAATTGAGAAAATTCTCTCTTTAATTCAGGGACTTTATTAATGATAGATAGTGTGAGTATAATAATATTATATTAATAATGTTATTAAATTAAGAAAAAAATGAATGTAAATTCTCTCTCATCTTTCGGCAGCTTTGGGTTTTGTAAACGTGTGTGGGTATGAAGAGTGGAATTTGTCCTCTGCTTTTCTTTCGATAAGAACTGTAAAGTAGTGAGTGTGTTTCTGTGTGTGTTTTGAGCATCTTTTTGCCTTTCCTCTTATTTCTCGCGTTACCTATACGCTTCTCGCTCGAATCACTACTTCTCAGTACAGGTACTATACCGAAATGTTAGTTGCTGGTTTCTTGTGGATTTTAATACCACAAATTTTGTTAGATTCTATAAGGAGAAAATTCGATGATTGTTACAGTGCTAAATACCCTTGGATAACAACTTACATACCAATTATATTGCGGGCACTTTTTTAATGTTTCGATTTTGGATTGCTCGTGTATTTACTAGTGATTAGTGAAGCTAGAAACCGGTGAATGTTGATGAAAAAGAAACATGGAATGTACTTTTTTAACTTGTACGCGACGTATGATGAATTGACAATGACAATTTGTATAGACCATTTGAGATGGTCTACTTGTGTAATTGAGGAGAAAATGATTGATATCTTAGGTGCTTTGTAAAATTATGTTTTATGAACAATGGGTCTTTTCAAGATGAATTTAAAGGCATCTTTGTAAAAATAAAGTTTATGTATTTTGTTATGCATGTGACCCTTGGTGCAATAGTGCATGAATATGATGAGTTTGGTGCTAGTACTATAAGTCATTTTCAAGTTTTCAAAGCTGCATAAATGTCATGTCGAGAAATCTCTTTTGGGCTAATAGTCTCGGGTATATGTAAGTCAGCGAGTAGTTTTAGCTCTTTATCCTTTCCGCAAGTTCGTAGAAACGGTAACAAGGCAGCCCATGAGGTTGTGTTTTTGAGTAGGATGGTGTGGCTTGAGACCCATGAATCCATCCTCCACATATTACCTCTGTATTAGCTAATGATCTATGCAATGAAAGAGTTCAGGTTTCCCGTAAAAAAAAAAAAAAGCTTTCAATTCTGTATACAATCGAATCCGAGCATTTTCTATACTAGGAGGAAATGACATATTCGTATAAGTTGAAACCAAGTAAGTTCATTCGATATGTGTGGCCTTTTTCGATTTAAGGTTTAATCTTGAGCATGCTATATACTTATAAACTTTGACCGAGATTTTAGCACACTTTTTTTCCCCTCATCAATAGTAAGTACCCAACGGACTTCTGATCGATTATAGAGAAAGTATCAAGAATTCAAAAAGATCTCAATAGTTCTCCACCACATTACCTTAACATAAATCTAAATAAGCGTCTAACTCGCTTATATGTCTTAAAATCCGAAAAAGATAGACCTCCTTTTAAAACAATGATCCGAAAATAACTTGAATCAAACCCAATATACAAAGGACCACCATGTTTTTATGCACCCGTGAACATGGTATAATTTGCGCCAATATACATCAAACCTACTTGCGTTTTAATTTGGAAAGAAGTCGACTCAAACCCAAAACGTCGGACCCGCTTACTAAGTCCAATCACAAATGTTGGCGTATGTTTCACTGTTTCACAGATCCTCTTAGATGTTTCCTACATTTGCTGCTGTTGGGTAGACAGTAGACTGGAGTTTCTGATAATCAGAGATGATGGCCAAAACCATGCTTATAATGTCGCGAAAGAGTATGATTTTCTGTTCTTGCCCTTGTTTTCTTTCTTCTTTTCAATTGCAATTCAGGCATAATTACTCTTATTTAGCTTTTAATCACAAAACCCATGTTTTATCTGATACTTCTGATTATGGGTATTTGAATTCTGATGATAAAGTTTGTAACTTTGATTCTGAAAAGGTAATAATTTCCCATTTTGATAGGCTGCTTCATGCTGAAGCCACTCCTCACATTACCGCTTTCAAATCAATTTTAAGACCCCTTTCGAGATTGAGGCATGATGCACCGTTATTGCCTTGTGTAAGAAGCTTGATTTGTTGCCTATTTCCCCTGATTTCTACATGATTCACATGTTAATTAGATGTTATTGCAACTTGGGTCGTGCTGATTTGGGTCTTTCTCTTTTGGGGAAGTCCATGAAGCTGGGTTTTCAGCCTAATATTAGAACTTTCACCAATTTAATTCATGAGCTTTGTTTGAGCCATGATAATGTGAATGCTGCTGTTGCGCTATTCCGCAAGGTTATTGATCAGGGTTGGCTGTTAAAAGTAGTTACCTATGGCACTTTGATTAATAGTCTGTGTAAGGTAGGTCAGGTTGATGATGCCCTTAAGTTGCTCCGGATGATGAGATTTACGGGCGTTGAGCCTGATGTGAGACAATACAGTGCTGCTATTGACGGTCTCTGCAAGCAAAAGCTAATGTCTGAGGCTATGACACTCTTTTCTGAAATGATTAGCAGAGGGTTGACCCCTGACGTTAAAACTTACACAATCCTGATATGGGGCCATTGTAACATAGGGCATTCAGATGATGGTTGGAGGATACTCCGCGAAATGGTTGATGCCGGAATTGCACCTAATTTAGTCACCTTCAGTGCATTGGTTTGTGGGCTATATAGAGAAGGAAAGGTAATTCAAGCAGAGCGTGCAATTGATTTAATGATTGATTATGGCTGCACTCCAGATGTTTATTGTTGTAATATACGAATTGATGGATTTTGCAAGAAAGGTCAGATGGACAAAGCCTTAGCATTTCGTGAAGCTATGGGTGCAAAGGGCGTTGTTGCTGATGTTTTCACATACGGCATCTTGATCAACAGTTACTGTAAGCTTAAAAGGATGGATGCTGTTATGGCTTTGGTCAAGGAAATGTCGCAAAAGGGGCTGACTGCAGATACTGTCATTTATAGTACATTGGTTGACATGCTGTGCAAGGAAGGGAAGACAAAAGAAGCAGAAAAAACCATCAAGTTTATGATTGATAGAAACCTGGATCCAGATGTGTTCACATATACACCACTGATTAATGCATATTGCAGGGTTGGATTGATGGACAAAGCACAGGAGACATTAGAAACCATGGTTTCAAAGGGCTGTGCTCCTAATGTTGTAGTATTCAACTGCTTGTTTCAGGGTTTCCTTCAGTGGAGAAGGATGGAGGATGCTTTGGCTGTTGTTGAAGAGATGTTTCGAAATGGATTGATTCCGGACAAGGTGACTTACAATATACTAGTTGGCATTCTAACTATACAAGGGAAGAGGAAAGAAGCAAATAGTATTATGAAGCTGATCACTGATGGAGAAGAGGATCCTAAGACTGTCATCGAGAGTACTCTAATGGCTCTAATTCGTGAAGACTGCAAAATAACCTGACAAGATATACATTAAGTGTTTGTTGTATGCTCACCAAATGTTGAAAATTCGACCACTTCTCCGATGGGTTTCGTAAGCCTAGATTTTTGGATGGTCCCAGATCATTTAGATCTCCCTCTGCTCTGATAGAACTCTTAGAAGTTCTATCTTTTCTTGAATGGGCTCTTGAGTTTTTTCTTCTCAGAAACATCAAAGCTTCACTAGCCTTCCTGCAGTCCTACTTATTGCTGGTTAGTGTTTATCTTTGTTCAAATTTATCCTGTATTTTCTCTGACTTATATATATTCTGTGCGACATCAGTAAAACTCAGTATGAAAAGTTAAATAATATGAACAAAAATATGTGTACGTCAAAATATAGGTACCTTCAACATTCACTACATTTTGGGAGTACTTGGTTTGATGTGGATCCAATCACAGTTCTTTTCTTGTTTACTTGCATAAAACTTTGTTCTACATTTCCTTGAATAAACTTTGTTATTTCTTCTACTGTATCAGCTTGCTTTCTATGATCTCATGTCTCTCTTGTTTCCTCCATTCAGACAATTCTAGCATGTCCTGTATGTCATTTACCAGCAGACGAGAGGCGAAACCTGTAGATCACAGATAAGCCACATTCAGAATCAAATAATGGTTGCCTGAGGTAGTACACTCAAGGAAACTGCAAAGCGAATTGACTCTAGCGGAGAGGAAACAAAGAACGTGACTAGGTCTTTTATATACTCTCTCTAACTTTTTTTAAAATCTTTTTTTTTTTTTGGTGGAAAAGCTTTAGCTCTTATAGATGCTCTCTTACTCGTAAAATTAACTAACCAACAATAGATTTGCAAGCCATGAACGGTACATGATGAGCTTATGTTCTATATAACTCAATTCATTTTATCAAGATTTGTGCACAAATCTGTAGTGTCCTTGATTTTGGCATATAGATTCCATGGGTCAGGGTCATATTGTGTTCGTACTAGTCAACATCCAGTTGAGATCTTAACTTGTGTGGGTGGGTGGGTTGGGGGAGGGGGTATGTGGGTGTGGGTGTGGGGGTGTGTGGGTGGGTGTGAGTGTGGGCGCGTGTGTATTTCACTTAAACCGATTTTTATGGTCAAGCTGGATGTGGCGATCTATCAAAACATCTCCCGGAATGTGGCTTGTTTGGCTCTTTTAATCTTTTATTTTAAGGAGGTGTTGTACTCTCATAATCGTTCTACGTTGTATTATTTGTTCTTTAACAACTTTTTTTATACACTAATTATGCATTTAAAAATCTAAATGCACTAAAATGACCACCAAAGTATAATAACCAAGAATGATAAAAATGACCACCACCGTACAATAAAATTATTGGTGTAGTGCAATTTTTTTAAGCCACAGGAGTAATTTTATTTTCCCAAACATGTCATAAACTCAAACTTTCAAATGACCTGTTTGTCTCATCTAGACACATCAAGTGTCTCAACGTTCAAATTCAAATACACACATGCAAAATGGATGCTCAACCATGCAGGAAGCATGTGGAATCTAATTGTCTGTGTTGGCTTCAGCACTTCTCAGAGAACATGAACTTATCAACAGCAACAGCAACCGAGGTGGGTATACTGAACATAATTTACCAGAGATGGCTATGATTAGGTCGCAAAAGAGTATGATTTTCTGTTCTTGCCCTTGTTTTCTTTCTTCTTTTCAATTGCAATTCAGGCATAATTACTCTTATTTAGCTTTTAATCACAAAACCCATCTTTTATCTGACAATTCTGATCATGGGTTTTTGATTTATAGTGATAAAGTTTGCAACTTTGATTCTCAAAAATTAATAATTTCCCATTTTGATAAGCTGCTTCAGACTGAACCCACTCCTCATATTTCCGCTTTCAATTTTATATTAAAATCCCTTACAAAATTGAGACATGATGCCACCATTATTGCCTTGTGTGAAAAGCTTGATTTGTTGCCTATTTTCCCTGATGTCTACATGATTAACGTGTTAATTAGATGTTATTGCAATTTGGGTCGTGCTGATTTGGGTCTTTAAACTCATGAAGCTGGGTAGCCTAATATTAGAACTTTCACCAATTCAATTCATGGGCTGTGTTTGAACCATGATAATGTGAATGCCGCCGTTGTGCTATTCTGCAAGGTTATTGATCAGGGTTGGCAATTAAAAGCGGTTACCTATGGCACTTTGATTATACTCTTTGTAAGGTAGGTCAGGTTGATGATGCCCTTAAGATGCTCCGGATGATGAGATTTACGGGCGTTGATCCCGATGTGATCCAATATAATGCTGCTATTAACGGTCTCTGTAAGAAAAAGCTAATGTCTCAGGCTACAACACTTTTTTCTGAGATGATTAGCAGAGGATTAACCCCTAATGTAACCACTTACTCAATCCTGATGCAGGGTCATTGTAACATCGGGCAGTTGAATGATGCTTGGATGTTGTTCCGAGAAATGGTTGATGCCGGAATTGCACCTAAATGTAGTCACCTTCCGTGTGTTGGTTCATGGGCTGTATAGAGAAGTGAAGGCAATTCAAGCAGAGCAGGTCATGGATTTGATGGTCGATTCAGGTTATACTCCAGATGTTTTTTCTTGTAATAGACTGATTGATGGATTTTGCAAGAAAGGTCTGATGGACAAAGCCTTAGCATTTCTCGAAACTATGGCCACAAAGGGCATTGGTGTTGATGTTGTCACATACAACACCTTGATCAATGGTTATTGTAAGCTTAAAAGGGTGGATGCTGTTATGGCTTTGGTCAAGGAAATGTCGCAAAAGGGACTGACTGCAGATACCATCATTTGTAGTACATTGGTTGACATGCTGTGCAAGGAAGGGAAGACAAAAGAAGCAGAAAAATCATCAAGTTTATGATTGATAGAAACCTGGATCCAGATGTGTTCACATACACACCACTGATTAATGCATATTGCAGGGTTGGATTGATGGACAAAGCACACGAGACATTAGAAACCATGGTTTCAAAGGGCTGTGCTCCTGATGTTGTAGTATTCAACTGCTTGTTTCAGGGTTTCCTTCAGTGGAGAAGGACGGAGGATGCTTTGGCAGTTTTAACAGAGATGTTTCGATATGGAGTGGCTCCGAAGAAGCTGTCTTGCAGAAAATTGATTAGCATGCTAACTAAGAAAGGGAAGAGGGAAGAAGCAAAGAATGTCATTAAGTTGCTCACTGATGGAAATCAGGATCCTATGGCTGTCATAAAGAATGTTCTGATAGGTTATGGAGCTGAACTTCAATAGTTCAATGCAACCATTGATTTTGTTGAATGGAGGAGGTCTTCGAGGTATGGTGCTGGGGCAGGATGATTCAGGTAGTGCATCTGTAGCTGGCTGTGGCGGAAGTCATTCTGCAGTTATCAGTTGGTGCTTGATCAAGATTCAAGAGTGCATAGTGATTGAGGTAGAAGGTGATTGTATGAACTTTAATCAGATTCTGTTTACGAATGTAACCAGGTTGCTCATATAGGTTAGCTGAAAATGGGCCAGTTAATGCTCAGAACCACTTAATATTTGTACCAAAAGATGAGAAGGGTACCGAGTTCCATCCTATTTAACTCTGTTATGGAATGCAACGTGGAACTCTGGAAGTGAGACGTAAAGGGTAATTTGGTCATTTTGGTTAGTCATAACATTTTATTCTGAAGGAAGCGGAATTACAAATTTACAAAGACTAGAAATTAAGGATAAAGAAAAACGGACCTTCTACAGTAAAGAATGAAGAAGTATGCAAAGGAAGAACAAGCAAACAACTTAAAGATTAGGGACAGAAATATAGATGCCGAATCCAAAATATTGCAGAACAAAGAACAAGCAAACAACTTAAAGAGGAAAAATCTAATAAAATCACTTTTTTTCTTTGGCATTATTATCATTAGCTTTTTTGCTTAGATCCACATAAAAAAAGCAGTAATCAAGCAATCAACTACCGTACTTTCCTACAATACAATTAGTCTAACTCATCATACTTTGATTGATAGTATACCCTATAATAATCTCTTTTTGGCCATAATCATTTTTTCGGCCACAATCAAATCTCATTAAACTGACGAAATGTATAGTGTCATAGATATGTATTATCAATCATATTATATTATAGTACATCAAATACTAAAAAAAAAACATAACATTACAGGGTCTGAAAATCTTTCGTACGACGAAATAGATCCGAGATAACTATAACACGTTATTACAAATCTTAAAACGCGTGATTTTACTTGAGATGAGTCTTTTCCCGAAAACTATATTATATAGTGAAAGTGATGAATAACGTGATTTTACTTGAGATGAGTCTTTTCCCGAAGATTATATTATATAAATGTTATTATAGTAATTACAATAAGAAAAGGGTCTTAATTTTTTTAAAATTTCTTAATATTATAACTTAATTAAGTGTATATTTTTCTTGGTCCACTCTTCTACTAGTTTATCACCTCTATGTCTCACACATGTTTATTGCCATTAGCTTGAATTATACAATCTCAATCTCAGAAAGACTGATTTAGGAGAGAGAAAATCGCTTTTTATTTTTTGTTTCTTCATTGATGGGCTTCTGTGATCATCTTCCATGGCTAAAACACTCTCAAATCTGAATTTCATGTCACTCCCCATCACTGGCCTTATACTTCTCCTCATACTCCTTCATTCTCTCTTATAATAATCAATTTAATCGATTTTATTTCCAATAGAAAAAACTCAGTTTTTCCCCAAATTTACACAGAATTTCAAAAATTCCCATCTGGGTTTTGTTCCTAATTGATAAACAGTCAAACCCTTTTCATCAATTGAAATTCCAATCAATCCCCAATTAAAAAGTTTCTATCTTTTCTAATTTTTGTTGATTTTTTTTTATCTTTGGTATTTTTTTTTTTTTTTTGCGGTAAAAGTAATAAAAAAAAAATATAGAGATGGCATCTGTGTTTGTTTACCATGTGGTGGGTGATCTGACAGTGGGGAAGCCAGACTTGGTGGAATTTTGGGAGACAGAGACAGTAGAATCTGCAATTAAGGCAATTGGAGAGTCAACAGAAGGAGGGATTCCCGTGTGGAAGAAGAAACCTAATATTTCTGTTCATGAAAATAGTGAGATGAGATTGCAAAGATTTGTGGGCATTCTTAATCCTTTGGATATTGTTGCTTTTTTAGCAAGGGATTGGTGTTTGCAGGATCAGGAGAAAGCTATGAAAACCCCGGTTTCCGAAATCGTTGTTCCCAATAATTCTCTGCTTAAGGAGGTTGATCCTGCTACAAGGTTTGCACTTTTCACTGACTTTTTGCATCATATACTGTGTATGTTAATATTTTGACACTTTTTTTGTTAGAGAACTTTATTTTGTGGTCAAAACCCGGGTTCGTTCATTCATATCAAGGTCGCGAGGGTGGTAATAATTGGTTACGAAGATTCGATATAGAAATCGTATTCTAAATGATGAATGTGTGTCCTTAGTGAGACAATTTTGTACCTTTTTCTGCTTCCTACGGATTTGAGTAGTTAGGAGTTTGCCCATTATTGTATTGCCTGTTGATTATATGATATTATTTGATCACATGTTGTGAGAGATTCTTATACTTTTTCGGGTTTTTACTTGTAAAGTGGAGATTTGATTCCATCCTGAATTAATGATGATGAGTTTGCCCCCCTTTTTTTGGTGGTTGTATGTTTTAGTTTGTTTCATGATGCTTTTGGAGAAGTGAAACAAATACTAATTCGTAAAGATCACGTTTGACTCTGTTTGCCTTTCTTTTGGGATATCACTTTATGTTTGAACCTTTTTTGCATAAGTTTGTGGGTGCATATGTTTTGGTGATTTTATGTGTACTGATCTTGTGCCTCCTTAGCTTTGGGTTGTTTGGTTTTTTAGCTGCATGCTTAGGCTACGTTACACAAGGCTATCATCACGGCTTGTATCACAAGTTCTTTCTTTGGGTCTTAGGTGTCTTTTACTGTGATTGGTAAGAGTGGATTGTAATTTTAAAGCCACATAATCACAGAGAGTTCAAGAAGGTTTTTTTTTGTTTGTTTTATTTCGCAGAAAGTACAAGAAGTTGTTGTTAGTTAATGATGACTAAGGATGTAATCCAGCGTTTTTTAAGGGCTAAAATTGCACTTCTGTTAGGCTAGTGACTATGTATCAAGCTTACTTTAACATTCCGGCAAACTCGAATTCTTGTGTGAGATCACCAGAAAGTAACTTCCCAAAGCTACCCTTTACTCTCAAGTCTCAAATATGTTTGATATATAGTTTTCAATGAGGTATCTTTTGCCATCTCATTCTCAGTCAAGACCATATCATCCAAGATTTGGATGAGCAAACGTTTGATAGCATCTTTAGTCACTGTTATTGTAGAAAGTCTCTTCTTTAACTTTTTTTCTTTTTTCTTTTCTTTTGTGATATCATGTACTACACCGTATAGAGGAACTTTTTGTAGTGAGCCATCTTTCTCCCTTTCCTGAACTCATAAGTTTGACTAGTCATGATTTAGTCCATTCTCTGTTGCTTGATGATTATCTGATATTATGAACATAGTTTTTTAATTTTTATGCTTCTTCCTGTCCATGGATTTCGTTCCACGCTCGATGAATGATGATGAGTTGTGGTTTCCCGGATGAAGTCTGTTAGATGATACATTTGGCAGAGTCAAAGATATGACTGCTGAGCTTTCATTATTTACCAAATTTTGGGCATTCTATTGCATTTTTTTTAGTGGTGATGTGTAATGGTCTTGTCATTCTTCTTTAGGCATGACTTATGTAATACTAGCAATAGTTTGGTTTATAAATTGCATATCTGCGCTGGCCTGTTTTCTTAGCTTTATGTCTGCTTCTAATGCTTGTGGGAATGCCAATATGCGACTTGGCTGCCCTTTTTTTTAGGTAACAGTAGTTTGAGAGTGAGCTTCTGGCAGACTTATGAATCTTGTAACTAACTTTATATCTTAGTTGTAGTCTTTCCCTTTTTTTTCGAGATCATTTACTTCAAGTCTTGGGATTTATTAGAGCATTCCATTTCAGATCAATGTGTAAAATGCTGTGTTTATACCATGCTATCGGGAGCATGAGGAGCATGGTAGTCCTTCTCGCAATAGAGGAGTAGGGACCACACATATTAACTATTTCATGGGCCCCGCCCCTCTATTGTGAGTAGGAGCACCATGCTTCTCATGCTCCCCGGAGCTTGGTACAGTTTGCTTCTAAAATGACTTTTTTTTTTTAACAAAGGAGGTTACTTTTGCCGTCTTATTCAGTGTTTATAATAGACCATCTCAATCAAAACTAGGTTTAGCACAATTCTTTCAGGTAAGTTTTGTTCTTTGAGACTTATCAATGGCTAACTCATGTCCACGTCGATCAACCCTGACGTGATGTGGTGCAGAGTCCTGACCCCCCTAAGCACACAGATGATGTGTGCTTAATAAGTAAGCATTTATTTTAGAATCAGAGCAACTTAAAGGGGTACTTCTCTTGAGACTGTCCTTCACTTCTTCACGGTTCCTTGGCACATTTATTTCCACACAATGTGATTTTAGAGATTTTTCTCCTGATAAGTTCCTCATTTATAGTTTTCTGTAAGTTTTATTTATGAGGTCACTTACCCGCTAAATGAATTATGGAGTACATATAGAAGCTTTTGGCATACTCTATATGTTTCGAAATTCGCTGCAACAAGGCAAATATGAGCATCAATGTAAAGGTAGCAGTCATCACTATTTGAGATTCAAATTTCTTTCAATCAAAACTTTGGGTCTGAGTGGCATAATAGTTGTCATACATTAATTTGTATGTCTATTGGGAAATTGCTGTTTAAGGTTTGATAGTAGAGAAATTTTTCAAAAATTCAGTGTTTGATGTTGAAGCAAGCTCTTAATTGTCTTCCCTATGGATTCCATGACTTGATTTTCCTTTCCCTTCCTTGTTGGTGGTTGTCTGTGTTTTGCGCCCTTTCAGTGGGTTAAAAGATCAGGTTCTATGTTTAATTGTCTTTTGACAGGCTTGTTCTGCTCTCTCTGCCTCTCTCGAATTTAGGCCTTAGGCTATTAAAGGGAGGCTGGGTGGGTGGTTTGTTGTCCTGTTGATTGGTTTCATGATGTCTGAAGAACCTTTTAGTGAGGCTTTTGAATTACTTAATGATGCTTTCTTTCTCTGTCTTCCCCTGAAAATAAAAACTTCTGAACGGGCTCAACCGTAGAGCTAGGTGATGTCCTGATGGGTGGTTGTTGTGTGACTGGGTTGAAAAACTTGCATGAATACAATGGCTGAGGCTGTATGAACTAGTTAAGGTGCTAGTGGGGTTTGCAATTTGCTAGAGAGTGCTCGAATTGAAGAATCCCAAGTCTCATCTATTCATACAGTGAATTGGATTCGCCAGCTTTAGTTTTGCTATATTTATGTATTAATTAAGGTAATTGCGAACATCTGGTGTACACAAAAGCTTTTATGCCCTTTAACAAGCAAAGTTGACACCGTGAACCAAAAATATAGACTGGTCTGCCCCTTACCACTGGTTTCTCAGGGTCCTTGTCCAGGCCAGTTACTACTTACAACTGCGGATACCTGAAGATGATGGTGTGACCTTTTGAGTAGCATTTTCAACAAAGGAAATCAACTAGCTGGCTATACCTCATGTTGCCCTTTCCCACCCTGTCCAGTGTAAGGAAGAATAGGATGTTTGCTAATGAACTACAAGTTTCTGATAGGAGACCAACTTGGATAGCGATTCTGTATTTCTGGTATAGTCATTGGTTTTACCGCTAAGCCTTAGCAACATTACATATCAATCTAGCAAAGTTTCAATGCCTCTGATGGAATATAGTTTAGTCTTGCGACTTCTAAAAAAAAAAAAGTTTAGTCTTGCTGAGATTACTTGGTCTGTCGATATATATTGTCTTTGCCCTTTTTACCTTTCTGAAGTTCACTGTTTTGAACAGGCTGTCTCTTTTACACATATCTGCTTCTCTAATATACCATGCTACTTGTTTGAATCTGCTTTCTGTAGGTTGTTCCATGTTGCATAGATATTTCCTGTCTGTGAACTATTGACTTGCCCTTTGTTCAAGAAAGAAGCGAAGGGTTTTATGATTGTCAAGAACGTGTATGATTATTCGTACTATGTGCTAATACCTTAACTGAACATTATTCACTATGTGCAAGATTGATAGATGCATTGGAAATGATGAAGCAAGGAGTGAAGCGTCTTCTGGTCCCTAAGAGTGTGGCTTGGAAATGTGTGAGCAAAAAGTTTTCAGTTCTCTACAACGGTAGATGGCTTAAAAACATAGACGCAGGGAGTAGTGCAAATAATCTTGCTAATCTCAGCCGGCCTTCCTCATCTACGAACAGTGATATTAGCAGGACTAAGTTTTGCTGTCTCTCTAGAGAAGATGTCATCCGTTTCCTTATCGGTTGTCTTGGAGCATTAGCTCCTGTTCCACTTACTTCCATCGCTTCACTTGGAGCCATAAGTCCCCACTATACTTCTATAGAAGCCTCTTTTCCAGCCATTGATGCGTCCCACCAGCTTCCGCTGGATCCCGTGACCATTGCAGTTGTAGAGCCTGCTCCTGATGGTCAACATAAAATCATAGGAGAAATATCAGCTTGTAAATTATGGAAATGTGATTACTTAGCTGCAGCATATGCTCTGGCCAATCTCTCAGCCGGGCAGTTTGTTATGGGAGTCGAGGACAATGTAACACCAAGACATGTTCCTGTTATAGGGGTCAATACAGCGGTTGGAGGAGACGGCAATGCAACTAATGAAAATGGCTCAGGGAAGCTCAGACGGAAATTCAGCAGTAGAAGTATCGGTTTCTTCAGCAATGCTGTTAGTCCTAGCATGGGCCATGTCCGAAGCATGTACAGAGGACGAAGCGCACCTTTGACATGTAAGGTTACTAGTTCACTGGCTGCAGTCATGGCTCAGATGTTATCTCATAGAGCTACCCATGTTTGGGTAACCGAAGGTGAGGATGATGTATTGGTCGGCATTATAGGGTATGGAGAGATTTTGCATGCCGTGACTAGACCACCCTTGCCAACTGGGTCCTGATCATGGCCGTCAGAGTACATTTTGGACTTCTTTTTCGCCTTTTGTGAATCAAGTTCATGTTAAAATTTTCGAGATATATATCCTCATTTGTACATGTCTAAGGCGTTGTGGCCAATATGCATGTTAGACTTGGTTACGAAGAATGTCCATCTTGAGTTGTGTAAATCGGCATTGGCAGTCTTGTGTTCGTGTTTGTGTCACGTTATTTCATTCTGATCATTTTCAGGCTTGTTCTGAACTAGTCTTAGAGTCCTGAATCGTAGCATATAATAGTTTGGGTGATCAAAAATTGAACCACTGGTATAGATCAACCCTACACGGCAGTACATACGCCCCTAATAAGGGCACCCCAGTCCCCCATAACATGGGAATTAGTTAAGGTAGACTATGAAAAATGTGTTTTGGACCAAACATAACTCCCCTTACTAGCACACTTAGCCCAAATCAGTATAACCGAGAAAAATTATAACGATACTCTTTAGTCTTAACGATCGACTTATGTAAGTTATATTTCATCAGATTTGAGAGTAGTCCGTATCACGTATGACAATGTCTTGTCTAGTACTCTAGTGGATCTGTAAATAGGCGAATGAAAGTGGATACGTTATTATTAATTTACGTACAACTAATAATTAACAACCTAACCTAGACAATAAATTCATCGATCGATTTGGTTTCCTCAGATAAATAAGAAGTACCACAAAATCAGACATAGCTATATCGCAGGACACTCCAATAAGTTTGATCAAAGTTACAAAATTAGAGTCTACAAACTCTTTCAAATCCAGCAACATCTTGACGGATGCTTCATATAGCTGTAGTAGTCGTTGAAACCTTGAGCATCATCATGAACATGATATTGCCGAGTCTCCAAAGAGTAGTATACGACACGCTTTCCTTTATTACTAAGACATGGAAGGTAAATCCTGTTTTTCATCTTAGCCTCCTTAACCATTGTCGACGAAGTTGAGTAAGGGCTAATAAACACGATGTAATTTCCAAGGCTTTCAACTGGAACCCAATTCTTGTTTGATTCGTTAAAATGAAATACTCGAACCAACGTTCCCATCCTATCGATAAATATTGCAACGAGCTCCTCGCCGCACAGAACTAGATGACATGAATGAAACTTGTATTTTTGGGCAAATGGCTTGTCGTAAACGGTCCAACTTGGGTCTTCACCAGCTACCAATGTGAATACCCCTAGATACCCGGAAGTGTCGATGAAGTAAAATGCACCGGAGTGATAAATAGGGCAACCATGACCAGGGATAAATGGATCGATGTTGTCGAAATTACAATAAGTCCAATCGACGTCCCCATTTCGTAGGTAGTCGATGAAGGTTTTGGATTCATATCTATTTATTGCAACGGTCGTACATTTGGAGCAAGCAGGGTGAGTTGAGAATCCAATCTGGTAGTAAAATCCATGTTTCGAACGAGGCAAATCTATAGTGACCTTTGTGAAGGGATTGAAGTAGAATCGAGAAAACTTATCGAACAAAACAAGTAGCCAACCATCCTTGGAGAATTCAATGTCGAAATAGTGATGAGAAAGCTGGAAAATGCATGGTCGAGAATCATCTCGACAAGGGTCTATTAGCTGACACTTTCCACCATTGTTTTCAAAGACTAATAACAACGGTGGCGGCGAGTCGACTTTGCTGCATCGAGGTGCGGGTAGTAATGCCGATTGAATCATCTTTGAACTGCATCGAAAATTCCAATAATCGAACAAATGCATATACCTCGAAATCAATTCTATTACATGCAAGGGAAGCTCGAACAAGTAGTTTTCTTGAATTTCATTATTATTGTGTTCGTTGCAAATGGCGATGGGATTAATGAACCCTGGAAGACACCTGGAAACATCATCATCATCGTCGTCGTCTTTCTCTACGCCTCGATTACATTCTTGCCCTGCTTTGTTAATATATTCTGTTCATTAAGAAACAAGTTAAATTTTAAAAATTAGTATGATATTATCCGTTTTGGGTCGGGAGACAAACCCGCACGGTTTTTCAACATGGGTCCATCTTTCAACCCAAAAGACCTCATGCTATATATATAGCGTGGAGGTGGAACTTATATAACAGCAAAATCCTTGTAGTTGGTAAAACTTAATTAGAGCATCTCTAATGGTAAAAAAAAAAACCCTTGTAGTTGGTAAAGCTTATGTCATTAGCTTAAACCGTGGGACGAATATTGTTTATTTGCAATTTTGTTAACTATGTAGCTTCCCCAACCTCCCTAACTTGAAAAATGAATTAAAAAAAATTGTTAGGAAGGAAAATGAAAATTGTGGGTCCAATTTCAAGCCATCTACCGGTAATTATACCAAAATTAATGTAATTTGTCATTTTAGCTTGAAACGATCTCTTCTATTTGGCAAACTAAACTACCCCTAACCATTTGAAATACTCTTGCGCTAATTTTAGACGACAAAAGAAAAAGAGTCAAAGTTAAATATAGGTGAAAAAACCTCAAATTTCATTTAAAAAAAAAAAAGAAGAAAAAGAACATTATTCATTAGTACTGAGTGCTAACCTCTATATGGGGGCATTACCCAACAGGGCCAATGGTGCAATCGCAATCCTGGGCAAGGCAAGAACGTCGAACTACAGTCATCGAGCCTGTACAAGACCATCTCGTTGTCGACTACATCTCGGTGCTGAAAGTAGACACAATTCCCTTCAACATTGCCCGTGGTGGCGGGCTCGGAACTCTTGCTGGTCCAGCACCATGTGCAACCACCATCGGCAAGGAAGAAGGCGCGATCACCCAAAGAATCGACCTCAGTCCAAACCCCTTGGCCCAAGTCCAACTCGAATATTTTGACTGCATGAGCATGAATGTAATACCGTGTTGCGATCTGAACCATGTAAATAAAGCCACGAGATTCAACCATGAACCTTGTATATCCGTCAAGGAAAAAGGGGGGATTCGGCAAGGTGATGTTCGACAAGACTGTTACGTTAAACGAGTTCGATGAGGCGTCATCATCATCCACAACAACATCGATACGGACTAAATGTGTTACACTACTCACCAATGCACAACCGTAACCGTAGATTACCCCGTTGAGAGCCACAGCGTTTTCAATTCTCGCTGCCCTGTCTTCGATTTCGATATTTTTGGAGACCCAACAAGAGCTTTGTGTAGGTGGACATCGAATAGAAAACGCCTCGCCAACGAAGAACAAGAAGAGAAAGCAGGAGACACTACTATCTGTTGAGAATTGATCCAAAATATCTACCTAGTATTTAGGAGTCGGTTTTGATTTAGTCAATTGAGTTGGAGTTATTTTAGGAGTTATTGAGGTAGTGGTTAGTAGTGGTTAGTAGTGGGATTATGGGTTTAGTGGTCAAATAGTTGTGGGTTTGTTTCCTTAATAGTAGCTTAGTCGTTGGTCTTATTAGTAGTATAAAAAAGGGAGTTGTACTTTGTTTTTTTTTTTTTTGGTCTTAGGAAGCAAATCACCACTTTCTCCTATGTGGAATATAGATGTCGCACAATTCAGGTTTTATACTCGCGTTCGAAGCTGTAGTAGCTAAATATATATGGCAGGTCGTGCAAAATATATATAAGGCAAGTTGGCGATGTATAACATGGCGGACTGGCGGCATATGCCATATGAGCCAATTTGGAATAAGCACTGTGGTATAATTAGTTAATTACTATAACATGAACTTTTCCAAAAACCAAAAAAAAAAACAAAGTTTATTGGTAATTAAGACGATAGATTAAGAAAATATAAGCAATAATGCAAATTACCAGTGGTGTGACAAAGCATGGCGAGACGGGCGTGCGCCCATGGCCCCAGTCCAAATTCAGGGCTCCTACTTAAAATTGTTTGATTTTTAGAGTCTAAACATATTAATCCGATATATTGGGGCCCCATTTAGAAATTTCGCCCAGGGCCCCAAATTTTTTGATGATTTCCCACACGACCCTGCAAATTACGCTGCTCTTTCGGAATAATGGTGGCCCACTCTTCGCCATCTTGTTTCTCCCTTGTAAGAATTCTCGTATCCCCACTACTAATTTTTTTTTTTAATGCATCTATTATTCCAATTTTTATGTTGAAGTATAAGAAAAATGAACTAAAAAAAATAAAACAATCATAAATTATTTCACCACAGCTAGAGGAGGAAGAAGATCAATGTTAGCCTAGTAGTTAGGAACTCATCAACATGCCTGGTGGTTGTCTCGAGATCAAATAATCCTCGTATCCCCACCCCCACAGTGCTGCAACTTTGTACCAAAAAAAGGGGGAAACAAAGTGAATCAAACTACTCAAATTAGTTATGAATTTTATTTGTTTCATCCCGAATATAATAACTTCGGAATTTTTTTATTCGTGCTCGGCTATCTAATTTCTAAAATTCCGATATGATACCAAACAGTTCTATAAACAACATGAACAAACAAAAAATTGTGCAGTTTTTTTATTTTTATTTTTATATAGTTTTACCATCTCGATTATTTAGGCAAAACCCTAATCATAGCCATCGATGATTTTGATTCGATCATGCGATTCATACCTATAGTTCACCACGGAAAATTATTGTATACACCCGAGAGTACGTACTCTCGTTTATCTGGTTGTGTACATTAACGTAGAAGTTGATGTACTTTTACTCTAATTTAATGTATTTTAAGTACAATTTTGTGTATTCTTTGTTTAAACGGTGTAAATTTACACATCAAACCATTTTCGTATAGTTTTGCTAATATTTATAGTATTTGGAAGTATAAATATGTTGAATAATACAAAGATGTACTCGATCTTGAAGTACAAAGATGAAAATATCGATTATCAATTCATTAGAGTCTCTTAATGGATGAAAAATGTTTACTTAAATAGGTTAGAACCTAAAAATATCAATTCAAAGTTTTATTAATATACCTTGGTTGCAAATGACTAAAACTATACATAAATTCACAAAAATACATAAATTATCCACTAAAGTACATGAAAGACTTGCAAAAGTACATGAAAACCCCGCTAAAGTACATAAAAGCAAATTCGGGAGTACATAGTCCCGAGAGTATGGTATACATGTCGGTTCACCACTACATTGCGTTACTAAAACTTTTGGTTTCAAGCACTTAAATATGGTTGGAAATTGAGGATTAAGGTTGCCTTAATGTCTAGGATATTAACTTGCCTAGGGGTTGTCTCCAGTTCGAACCCTCATATCTCCAACCTCACAATGCTACTCTTATGTACCAAAAAAATGTGATTGGAAATATCGAAAAAAAATAAATGTCTTATTTTTATTTTATTTGTCTGTTGAGTTAATTTAGGTAACAGATCAAAATCAAACCTCGTATTTATAGAAGCATATTAAAAGATTTTTGTATAAGGTACAAAAATTCTCACATTCAATTTATACAATTAATTAAAGTGTTCTTTTTGTAAGCAAATAGGCTGTAAAAAGGAAGTGCGAATCAGGGTCTGATCTGCAATAACTGAGGATCATAAAAGCACCCCCATACATTTTCATTGCCTAGTACAAATCATATATATACATCTACATGCATCATTCTATAACCTATCCTATTTGTTCATTATTTTAAATCATACATTCATTCCATTTTCAAAATTTTTGTATGTTTGCCTTTGTGAATTGTGAAGCTCACTCCTAAATTGTGACAACAGTCAGGTACCAGGGACACGGGCCAGAACGCCCAACATAAGATCCAAAAGTGTTTGGGCCTTACGGCTTTCCCTGAGGCAACATTGGTGATTTTTCACACTGAACAAAAAGTTCAGCATCAAAGTTTCTCTCTACTCAACATTTTTGTTCAACCCACTTGAAAAGGTTACGTGACTTTTACACTTTTTTTTTTCAATTTAGGTCATTTTTCTTTTCAAGTTGCACTTTTTATTGTACTAAAATTTTTGTTTGTGTACAAGTATCAAATCCAACAAAAATTTGGTAATTAACGACTAAAAGTAATTAGATCATATATTCAAAATTCGTATTCCTAAGTTGTCTAATTTTAATACACAATCTAATTTTACCATCATCATACTAAAATGTAACCAAACTATATAGAACAAATTTCTGAAGTTTGGGGATCAAACAACATTATTGGTAGTATGTTTTACTTCTATTCCACGAGATGTTCGTCATAGAGTTTGATTTGTTATTTGTTAGTTTAATTTAATAATTAGAGGTGCTAACTGAATTTTTGTACAAACCGGAAATTGTCTAAATTACCACCATCACACAAAATTTACTACAAAGAGGAATCCTTCCAGTAGTATCGGCCATTTAACCCACATCTTTGATTAATTTTATCACAAACTAACCATAGACTATTTCTTGAACAAATTAAATTTACTACTGCATTGAATTGCAAATCTCATTTCGCTTCACTTTTGAGGGCTTTTTTTTTTTTTTTTTTTTTTAAATAAAGGAGTACTATGGAGTATTGCTCGAACATTATTGTTGGTTGGTTTGTAAATATTGTGAATATATAATCAATTTTCAGGAGCAATGGATAATGAAGAATCGATCCTTCCACCCACTAGTACTATGCCATGGCTAGTCTTTACACATGCATTCGAAGAAGACGAGTCGAATCAGTTCCAAACGTTTAGCACAATTAACTTCAACAACAAGTATTTGTACCTTAAGAGCATACCGACCATAAGGCACAGGACCATAATAGGCTCACAATACGGCTGGCTGATCCTCCAACAGAATCAACACGACCCAAGGGATGCCTTCTTGATCACTCTTTATAACCCGGTGACTTCGGAAACCATCGATCTGCCTCCATTTTACTATCGTAGAACTGATCCACTGATGGTAAGGTCTTCGTTGACATCACCCCCTAACGAAAACAATTGTTTCGTTTTCGTGTTCTTTCTTGGCTGGGCATATTGTTGCCCGTGTCGACCTAGCAATAACGAGGAATCGAGGTGGGTGTCAAAGAGGATTGAGATCGAGGGTGACCATGCCTTCATCTCTGTGACAGCCACGCTCAATGGTGTCATTTATGCCTGGGCACGTACACTTGATTTGGCCATAAGAGTTGATCGTTTGGTCTCTTTCGAGGTCGTTGATGACGGCTCATCGAAGGACATGGCCATTAGGCACCTCCAGCTTAGGCTGGAAGATACTTACTTCGCCGTCATCCTCAACATATACTATGCCTTCATGGTCGAGTGCGGTGGTGTAATATACCTTGCACATGTTGGTACACGCCACTATGATGGTGTCCATAGCGTCAGAGTTTTCGAGTTAGACTTGAATCGAGAAATTCTAATCGAGGTTCACTCATTGGGTAACCGCGCCTTGTTGCTAGCCACACATGGTAGCACATGGTGCTTTTCGAGCTCGACCTGTGGATCCAGCCAGGGGGTTATCGAGGGGAACTGTCTCTACATTTATCAGCCTGAGTTTATAACAAAAAGGCTTGTATTGTACCGGCTAGATGATTGCACCTCAACATTTTTGCCTTGCCCTAAAGTTCTATACCCTCGCTCGTCCTTGCCCGCGTGGGTGATGTCGCAACCCCAAAGGTTAGTTATTCGTTTAATTTCAATAAGTAGTATATCACGTGAAAAAAAAATGAGAGACCCCAATTGTAGATCAAAGGGAAGAGTCTCAAAAATTGAGACGGTCTCAGATGTTTCAATAACTAATTATGTGGGGGGGTCACTAGTAATTAGTATTAGTTTTATATTATTTTGACCCCAATTACTAATTAAAAAAACAAACAATAATGCTAGGAGTCTATATGTAGACAAATGAAAATGTGTCTACACCTAATGTGTAGTCAATTTAATTATGGCTGCAGTAAATTTTTAGTATTTAATTTAGAAATTAATTAGATAATAGGAAAGCGAGATAAATTAGGATATTGATTTGGAGATAAATCTTGTATAATTGATTTTACTACCGATGCCAAAAATTTACTGTAAATCATGAATATTTACGTTAATCACATATTTGTCTATATGTAGACTCCTAGGATCACCCAAAAATAAATGCTTGAGACCCAAAGATAAATGCTTGAGACCCAAAGATAAATGTCTCACCATTGTAAAGTAGGGTCTCAAATTGAGTCTCGTTCTCCATTTGATATCAGCATGATGTAATTGTGATATCATATTGGTATTTGAAAGCTAATGTGAGTCTCACCAATAAAGATGATCTTAGTTCTTATATTGTGAAGTAGCACTTTGTCGACCTAGATTGACATTGTCGATTTTGGATGAATAAGTGATTTTAAGTGTTCTTTTCAATTTTGTATTAGTGTTGACAGGTCAAGCGTATTATACAGGCGTAACAATCGCAGTGAGGACGATGCTCTTGTCGTCGAAGTGGTGCCGAGACAGAGAGAAACGCAGAGGAGCTACTTGTCTGAGCTTCCCCTGGATTTGATCCGATTACTTTCGAAGCATATGCATTTGTTTGATTACTGGAGTTTTCGATGCACTTCCAAGACATTTAACTCGGAGATCCCTGAACCTCGATGGAGATCGAACAATGCCCTGCCCTTGTTCTTGGTGTATGAAAATGATCGTGAAAGATGTCGATTGATGGGCCCTTGTCGAGAAGACTCTCGCTCCTGCGATCTCTTGTTCTCTTCCGATTATTTCGATTTCGAGTTCTCCAAAGCCGGCTGGCTACTCGTATCTGATGGTCTTCGCTTACAGTGTTTCAATCCCTTCACTAGGGTGCGGCTAAAGTTGCCTGCTTGCCCTCGTCCTTACTGTCGAATTGGCTTCTCGAACAATCCAACTTGCACGAGATATGTGGTCGTCGCAATTGGACAGAGAGACCCTGGGTCAATACTCTATATCCACTACCTTCGAAACAACGACACGCATTGGAATACTTGTCGATTCGACGAAAATGATGGAAATCATCGATTTATGCCAGGCTATTCTAGTCCTGTGTATCATTCCGGCGCATTCTATTTTTTGGGCTTGGTTGGGTACCTTGGAGAATTCCATTTGATTGATGGAGCCTCTATTTGGACTGTCTACAACGAGCCGTTTTCAACATCTCGTAAATTTCATTCATGCTATCTAGTCGAATGCAACGAGAAACTCGTCTCAGTGTTCATCGGTGAAAAGGGATCCTACATTCGAGTGTTCGAATGGGATGAATCGAACAAAATCTGGGATCGCATCAACAGTCTTGGAGATCACATGCTATTCATTAGTGCTTATTCGTGTTTTGCAGTGTCCACAAGTGATAGGAAGATGAAAGATAGGATTTACCTTCCATGGCTAAAACGGAGGATGAGTATCGTCTACTACTCTCTCAAGACGAACAAGTACCATGTCGATGGTAGCGAAGAAGCTTACAACGATTTCTTCTTCATGGAGCAGCCATCGAGGTGTTGTTGGATCTAGCTATTTAGGTTTCACTTATTCTATAAAGTTCTATAAGTCCCCCCCCCCCCCCCCCCGTACTATTCCGTATTCTCCCTGTTTTTAGGTGTACTTCTGATTTTGTTTGAGCTCTTTGCAGCCCTACAAATTGTAGTACATGCATGAATGTCGTATTGTTATTGAATTGTATACAATAAGTTTTCCTTCGTGTTCCAATTTTGTTGGACTTCATTAAGCAATATTTACATGTTTTGAAAAAGTCGAGCACACTACACCTAATTATATTTCTCCAACAACCTTTAATCAACTAATAGTGTGCCCTCTAAAATTTCGCTACTACCGAACCCTCAAATTGTAATTTAGATCTTCAAAGGATGATCTACTAAAAAGCATTGCATCATCATAAAAAGGAAACATACTAATAATAGAACTAAAAGTGGAATGAGAACTAATTAACTTAATCAAACCAACCACTTTTCTGATCAAGTTTCTCTTGCATATCAAGTTGTATAGCTAAGCTTGGTATATACTAGTAGTGGGCAAGTGAGTACCTTTTATTTGTCCAAAAAAAAAAAGTGAGTACCTTTTTTGCTACACATCTAAACGTCTACATCTCAGGTGCCATACACATGTCATTTTTGGAGCCATCCAAACCCAAAGAATCGAATTGGTTCTTCTTGCCCATAATAAAATAGAAAGGACATGAGAAAGTTATAAGTAGTGAAACATGGATGTTATGCAATGTTCAACTTGCAAAATCAATAACCCTATTACACAACTTCAAAAGACTAACGGTCAAATTGAAGGACTTATCCAAGATTCGAGTATTATTTGAGTTGCCCTTTTCATAGCATATATGTATAGGTGGAGAATAATGTCATACTGATACTGTCTTGACGGTTGAGATGAGAGTCGATCAATAGGTAATTAGGTATACATATAACTAATATGCTACCTTAGGTGAGGCGGTCTACCGGCTTCTTTGTCAAGCGTGAATGAACACCGCACTTGCACACGAGGTGTATTAGCGCTTAGGCGTGCAGTGGATGATGAAAATACTCCTCCATGCCTTGTGTTGAAGAGCACAAAGCTCAACTGTACTTCAAGGTTATTGAGGCGCTGATAATATTAAGATGCAGAGTTGCAGACCAACCATTTACACTACTTAAAATGATGGTCGATACTTAGATACCCAATCGATGATTAAATCAATTACTAATAGACGGGGTATATGCTCATGTGACGCAATTTTTTCAGTGGCATCAATGTCCTCCCTCTTTGTGATCACATTTCATACAAATGCTTTAAACATTGATATATACTAGCAAGAAGTATATGTTTGTAAAGCTATGTGGAGTATATATTCAGATAAGAAATTAAGAATATTAGTTTTGTTACTCTTTCAATGTACTATAGATAAGGCAATCATGCTTATTACTTTGTCCGAGAGAGTGATTGTTCATTGTTTGTTGGACAATGCTAGAGATCTACAGTGTAGACACCCAAAAATGTCTACAATCAGCAATAATTTTACTACACCCTCAAAATTTTACTACTCACACAATTAATTTTACTAACCAGAATTTTTCATTATAATTAATTTTACTGCATCAATCTCAATTTTACTATTATTAACTCAAATTTACATTGTAGACAAATTAATTGTGTCTACACGGTAGACCTCTAGCAATTTGCTTGTTTAATAACTTGAAAAAGTAATTAAGCATTTTTTTTTTTTTTGAAATCAAATTAAATACTTAAGCATTTATGTCTGTGTCCATGGTGAATTTATTCTTTATATCAACGTTTAGCATAAAAAGAATTAAGTATTAATGACAATGCATGTTTTAATTTTTAAGTATATTTAAGTATTAACTAACTCAATTGTTGATGATTGTATAGATCTTTGAGTACAACAAATCTGAACCAAACTTTTCAGTCTATCAATGTGAAATATATAAGTGGTCGTTTGGCTGTCAAGCTAAATCATGATATTCAGAGATCCAATGAACTAAAATAATTTGAACTTGTTTGGTCACCCAGATTTACGGGATTTGAGAATTGGTGAGAAATTCCAACTTATACTAAATAGAGCAGTTGACTTACCTTAACTTTGGAAATTCGCCCCCCCCCCCCCCCCCGGGTCGTTTGGCTTACCACTCCCCCGAGTTGTTGATAGGGCCCCTCCGTGGGGTCCTCCTAGCGGGTTCATGTCCAGTACCAGCTGTTCAGGTGGGGTCACTGTGTGAGTTAGATCCCTGAATAAATCCTCTAGTCTCACCCCTAGTCTCACAGAGATCGAGCCTTCGGGTCAGTAACTTACCTATCAAAATAAAAATAAAATAAAAATGTGAAAATTTATTTCCTACATGTAATCAAACGTTCTCGCATACACCCAAACAACCCCTAAATAATTGCAAATTAATTAACAAGTGGGCGTAGAAATATGCTGCTGAAGTGGAGAATTGAGCACTAAAATTGAAGCTAGAAATTGATATGCCATATGAATGGCAATAAACGCAGGAAATCAATGAGGGCGTTCTTTTTTCATATTGCAAATAAAAAGAGAATCTAACCCTGCTAATAAATCATATGAGACACTGAGAATATATCAGATTTCAGAAATTGCAAGAGGAATAAATTTCTCGTCTTTGTTCGGTTATCAGATATTCAGCAATCGATAAATCGAACTTGGTGTTCAAAACATGCTAACTTTTTTAAGAGCGTAACTTTTAATATTTAAATTGAGTACAGTGTAGACTCTTAACAACATTTTACATTCCGAAACTATAAAATTAAATGTGGTCCTCATTTATTACTAGACTAGATCTTGACTCCTTACTCACGAAATGCTACGCCTTTCGATTTGATCAAGTCAGGTCACGATGGTGTTTTCTTTGGGTTAATTGGGTACAATTGTACAAAGGTCACACTGGTGTGGAAAAATAGTATACTCCAGTCTTAATTAGAATCTTCAAACACAAGTCTTCCATACGTCGTGCAGTCACAGTTCTCGGAATTTCGAGTCTACTAATCCTTCCAAACATGTCTAATCATCTTTTAACCTATCCATGCAAACATTGCCAGGTACTCGGGCTTTTTTCCAGCTCGAAATACTGAAGTCGATACCAGATATTATGGGTAGACACCTAGCTTGAATTGTATTAATTAATCGCTCTATTTGCAAGAATGTAAAATCGAGTTGTCAACCGTGTTTAAAAGAAGAGTATACACTTACCAGTTACCACTCACACTAAACGGACAACCAGATACTTTTTACTAGGTGGTGATATATGTAGGGTGAATTTATTCTGATATACCATTCCTCTTGATGAGTTTGTCCTTAGCTTGTATGTGAAATACTCCATTATTTGTGCTTTGAGGAACATGCTTAAGCAGATATAGACAAATTAATCAGTAGTCTCAATCGCTTTACCGTAATGCATTTGAATTGGCTATGTACACTTCTTATAAGATGCAAAATCGCGTGGATGTTAAGTAGCTCCTTGATAACGCTGTTAGAGGCCGTTGATACCCTAAACCAAGGCTCGGAATTTGTACGTAAATTAGGTTCAAAATAAGGGGCAATAAAACAGAGTTTATTAGGGAAGTATCCAGTTCACCATTATATTATAGTACAAAAATTGTACAATCTATTCTTTCAAAAAAAAAATTGTACAATTTAACCCTATTAATCTTGGAAATATTATCATTACTTGGTGTGAATGTATTTGCTAGAGAAGTAATTAATAGTGAAAAGAAAATTATTGTTCAATTTTCACCTTTCCATAATAGTCTAGTAAAGCGTATAACTTACTCTAATAGATTCTCCTACCCTTCATATATGCCGCCATATGAATATATAAATACCCGAATGTGTTCTTATAACATGCAACACTTTTAGTTTTATTTTCCACAGAGTAGAGTCTTTCAAGTTTCAGCTAAAAAATTACTTAGGTCTAATAATTTTATTTACATAGGAGAAAATTGTTGTAGTACACAATGATAAGTCTAGAGGATGTATACAAGGTCGTTGTGGCCATGGTACCGTTATATGTCGCACTAATTTTAGGTTATGGTTCGGTTAAGTGGTGGCGTATATTTACGCCTGAGCAGTGTGACGCCATAAACAAGCTTGTTTGTTACTTTACCCTCCCCTTGTTCAATTTTGATTTCACGGCTCATAGTGACCCGTTCAAGTGGAACTATAGGTTCCTAGCCGCCGATGCCATAGGCAAGGTTATAATTTTCGCGGTCATAGTGGTTTGGGCTAAGTGTACTAGTAAGGGTAGTTATGGTTGGTCCATAACAAGTTTTTCATTGTCTACCTTGACTAATTCACTTGTCGTAGGGGTGCCTTTATTAAAGGCTATGTACGGTCGTGTTGGGGTTGATCTAGTGGTTCAATTTTCGGTCACTCAAGCTATTATATGGCTTACGGTACTCCTTTTTGTCCTCGAATTCCGACGTTCGAGGTCCGATTTCCCGGTTGGTACCGTCGATGTCGTCGATCAAGGTGTTGTTAAAGATCAATCCCAAATTCATTCGATAGGGGTGACTGTTCCTTCGGATTTGGAACTAGGGAAAACAATTCAAGAAGTTGCGGATCTTGCTGAGAAACCATCTCTTTGGGCCTTGATGAAAAGGGTTTGGGTTAAACTTATTATTAACCCAAATTCTTACTCTTGCATCATAGGAATTGCATGGGCTGCCTTGTCTAGCAGGTATAATCTTCTTCTTTTTCTTTTATTCGTCACTTCTTTGAGAATCTTAATTGAATTTATGAAAGAAATTCGAACCAAACTTCAAGAATTGAGGGAGGCCCCTCCTCTTACAAATCGTAACATCGTTTTTAGAACAATATTTATTTAAAAATAGTCGTGCTTGTTGCTGATATTATTTATTTAAGAGAATAATATCGATGACATGTATATAGGCTTCGTGATTAAAGTTTTTGGAGTATATGATATGATATGGCTACATTCTACATACATATTCAATAATCTTACAATTGCTTGTTAATTATGCTTATGCAGGTTGCACTTTCACATGCCAAGCATAATCGATGGTTCGATACTTATCATGTCAAAAGCTGGGACAGGCACAGCAATGTTTAGCATGGGTAAGCTTTTTAAACGGAATCTTAGTTATTTTTAAGTTCACAATCAATAACCTGATCCATAGGGCTGTCTTATCCGAGTTTTCTAACCTAATCTAGATTATAGATGTATAATGTGGCTCTAGCTAGTGAATTTGCGTACATTAGTTTCGAATCAATTGTAAATAAGTGAAAACTTACGATATTTTTTGTTTAAAAATGAAGGGATGTTCATGGCACAACAACAGAAGCTAATAGCATGTGGACCAAAGCTGACTATTTTTGGGATGATTCTCAAGTTTATTGCCGGGCCGGCAGCTATGGTTATCGGGTCTTTTGCCGTTGGTTTGCGTGGAGACGTACTGCGTGTAGCAATTATTCAGGTATGCTACATACTTGTCGTGTTTTTGTGTTCATCTCATAACTCAAAAGATCGTATATTCTCAACACGGGATTCATAAAATGTCATATGGTACTAAAATATACGGTTTACGTGTTCTTTTTGCAGGCTGCACTTCCACAATCGATCACCTCGTTCATATATGCTAAAGAATATGGACTACATGCGGACGTGCTTAGTACTGCGTAAGTCGATCTCTACCTACTATGGGAATTGAATTCATTCTTTCATATTTTTTTTAACATACATATTACGTTTTAGCTCAGCTGATAAAGTTGTCGTTTTATTCTCGTATTCTTACCATGTCCGTTATGTGAATTATTGCAGGGTGATCTTTGGGATGATGGCATCACTTCCAGTTCTGATCGCATATTATGCAATGTTGCAGACACTGCCTCTATAACAAAAAACAAAAAAAAAAAAAAAAGAATAATTAATTATCATCAACAAGTTGGATTTAACCTTTCGGAACATTTTCTACCACAAATTATGTTTTTTGTGACGATGATAATCAACTACTAGACATTATTGAAAGTATTCCAAAGAATGTAATTGTTCCAATGTTATATTCCCTGTCCAATTTTTTGACGAGTTTGCAATTTAAATTGTAATTAGGAACTTGTACTACCTTGTTCGATTCATTGTACTTTTTCTTAGGGAAATTAGGAACATACATGGACGTTTCTTTTTCCAATTTCTTCTCCAAATATAAAAAGTTAATTACCACTACTATAGTAGATGGGCCTATATGTTGCTGAATATATGTAATTCAATTGCATTGTATCATCGGGTTATGAATTAATTTTTAATTGTTACTCAATATAATGTTCGAACAATAAGAAGGGCGTAAATGCGCGCAATGGCAAAAGACAATGTCAAATAATAAGGTTGGCCTTGTGGTTAGACACATACTAAGCAATCGATAATCTTACAAATTAAATGGAAATAATAGAGTTTTTAATACAATTTTGGGAAGAAATTAAAAAAAAATACAATTCTGTATTTGCAAGATTGGACCTCAGCTCCCTACGACTTATTGTTGGGTTATTCGATCGATCTCCATACCCCATTTTATTCATTTTGACCATACTACCAATTTTGAGTTTCAAAGAGACATAAATATCGTGAATCGCCATTGATTGGGGAAAACGAAAAGGTGAATGAAATAAATTTAGAAATACTAGAAATTGACCGACCTAATAACTATGAAAAATGTATTAGCCCATTTGAGAACTAATTATGGCATGAATTTCTTTTATTTAAGGTATAATTTGGACATTGAACGTTATAAGTTTTGTGAGTGATAATTAACCGAAATATTAGAGCTTAAAAATGGAAAAAAATAAAGTCTTCAATTTTGCCCAAAATTTACCATATGTACGAATCATCACAAGCATAAAAGGATAGTATATATTTTTTATTTGAGTTCAGAAAGGATAGTATGTATTAATTTGTTGAAATTGACATAATTAAGGGAAAAAATGCTACAAATTTAAACCAACGTGATTACCAATTTACCATATTTATAAAAAATCATTAATCATGATCATTTACAAAATGAAGCCTAAATCCTTGCATTATACTATGCCATTTCGCTCCATATATAATTAACCCTATAGTTTTAGTATAAAAACCCACCATGCATGATCAAAACTTCATTAGCTTGGTAAACACATAACTCCAAACCAACTCTCTAAGTCTCCACAATCATCTCAATTCAACTAGAAATTAAATTATGGAGCTAACCATTAATTTATATCACCTTTCACTTTTCTTATCCTTATTCAACTTGGCGACGCTGCTTTCAGTAGCATCGTCGCCAATAGATTGGTCGTCATTGAGAACTCTTGATATCGTAAAGCAATTCGGAGCGAGAAACGACGGTAATACGGACACGAAACAAGCGTTACTTAATGCATGGAGCGTTGCATGTAGTTCGGACGAACCGTCACAAATTTACGTCCCAAGTGGTCAATATTCGTTGAGTTCATTAACTTTTGAGGGGAGTTGTAAATCGCCTGGTATAATGCTTAAAATTGACGGTACACTGGTTGCTAATGACCTTGATGATAAAAGTTGGATTGTTTTCCATCAAGTTGATACCCTTTATATTAAGGGTGGTGTCCTTGACGCTAAGGGCAAGTCTGTATGGGATTGTAAGCGTGGTTCTCACCAAGGGTCGTGTCCTCACGGTGCCTCGGTAACCTTTTCTTCTTCGCTTTATGATTGTTATTGTCGTTATTACCCTTTTGGTTAGATCATTTACATAAACATCTTTGATTCTTACTATTTTTTTGTTATTTACAATATAATTTATAAAATATACCTAAATAAAAATAATAAATGGTATAGATTGATGTTTGATCTTATGGAGAGTTGAAATGAAGGCTATTATGCTGTTTTGCGGTACTTGTCAAGCACGCCTTAGAATAACACGTTGAAATTTCAAATGTATTATTGTAATTGTTTCTTTAGAATGATATTCACGTTTTCTAAATCGTAACTTTACTTGAATCGATCACTTAGGAACTATAGAAACAATAACTTCTTGCTATATATCTCATTTGGTTGTTCTTCATTCTTTCCTTTATTTGGAATGGTATCTTGGTTTTATGTGAAATCTTTGTAAGTTATTATATATCATGCATGTCATAAACTGAAAATTCATTTTTCTATCTCGTAACTTTTACTTCAATGGAACTTATGTGTAAAGATTAGTTATTAAGACAATGATATACTCTAATAATCGACTTAATAAAACGGTAATCTATATATTTCACAAAATGGTAATTTGTGAAAACCTAATTATGTTCGACAAACCTAGCTAATTAATTATTGTTGAGGTACTGATTAGTAGGTTGTACTAGCTAGTAATCAAATGTGTTCGGCAAATGTAATTGTAATTTTATTGAACTCGATCATTGGTTAGTATACTAATACTTTTATTGTCATTTATATTGAATTTACAGTCCTTGAGTTTCGACAACTCGAAGAATGTAGTTGTTGATGATTTAAAATCAACGGACAGCCAAATGTTTCACATGTCGATTAACGCTTGCGAAAACATGGACATGACCGGTCTTTCGATAACAGCCGATGGCGATAGCCCTAACACTGATGGAATTCACGTCGAAAAATCTACGGGCATTACAATTACAGATTCTCGAATTTCGACCGGAGATGATTGCATTTCTATGGGCCCTAACAACAAAAACATTTGGATCGAAAACGTTCTTTGCGGACCAGGTCATGGCATAAGGTATAGTCCGACTTAATTATCGTTTTAATCAATTATTGCACATACAATATTGTCGTGTTTTTATGAAACTTTGTGTTAAATAAAAACCGTTCTGAATTAGTATTATTTTTGCTTTGAGCAGCATAGGGAGCCTTGGCCGTGACGAAGGTCTAGTGGTAAAAAATGTGACCGTAAAATCGGTAACTTTTACGGGTACGGATAATGGGCTTAGAATTAAGACTTTTGCAACCTCAGTCAAGGGTACAGTAAAAGATATTTACTTTTCTCAAGCAACTATGGTCGATGCCCGCAACCCAATTATCATAGATCAAAATTACTGCCCACAAGACGACTGCCCTACCGGCAAGGTACTCGATGTTTCTTCTTTTAAGTCTAATTTGTCCATGTTATACACGCGCCACTTGTATGTATTGAATTAGATATAATAACATGTTTATTCTTGTATCAGGGATCGGGCATACAGATTAGTAATGTCGTGTACGAGCAAATACATGGAACATCGTCGTCGAAACAGGTCGTGACATTGGATTGCAGTCCTGAGAAACCTTGTTATGGGTTGACAATGAATGATATCAAGCTCACTTATAAATCAGACACTCCTGAATGTGAAATTAAAAATGCTTCTGGAAAAGTGATTGGGCCTATGGAACCTTCTAAATGTCTTAACTGGTAGAAAAAATAAAAATTGCCCTTAAAATTGTGGTTGTACCCTAATCTTTTAGCTAGGGTATTTTTATGTAAGTTTTTGGTCATAAAAAATGTATTGGGTGAGGATTAATTTAACATTCCTCAATATGCTAAATCTTTTTATGACCATGTAATCTTGCTCTTGTTTAGTGGAACCATGAAGTTTCTTTGTTTTGCATCACTTAATAAATAAACATTTAACATGTTCTATTATTATTATAATATCGTCTCGTATATCTATATTCATGAGTATGTACTATCTATAACTATTTATATGATGAGCTAATAAACGTACTTACATAGTTACATCTACACATTTCAAATGTATGAAAAACCTTATTAACCAGGAATTAATTCGATCAAATTAAAATTGAAGCACGACTTTTTATTCCATTTCTCGATTTACATATCCACGGTGAACACGTACTTATCTAATTATACTCGACTCGTATTCAAAGTTAAACAATAGCAAGACACATAAATGTATGCCGATTTCATTATCATACCTTAGACACTTATTGTGCTATGTTATATTGACTTCCATACATACACATACACATACACAACACCAACCAACAACCTTAAAAATATGTTTGTATCGATTTTATTGTTTTTCCGAGATTTTCCGATTTTCTTAGTAATATTAATATTATCCTAGGTTAGTCGTCCCATGTTGGTTGTTTATGTAACCGTGACAATAACACACACAAAAAAAAATAGTTATAAAGTTTTTAATATCAATTTAAACCCATAATTATTTTTGGGTAGATTTGCCAAACATCGTCCATCTTCTTCTCCTTTGTTTTCCCCAAATTTCTCTCTCTCCTGTTTTTCTTCTGATTTTCAAATGTATGTAATTATTAAATTAAAATCCTGCTAATTATAATCTCAATTTTCCTTGTTTGGTTGATTTTTATAAGGTGTGTATATTATAAAGTTTAAATCTTTATGATTTATTTCTATGTAAAGTGGCTTTGATTTTGTTTGGGTTGATCATGAGTAATTATGAGATTCATTTTTTTTTTTCAGGGATCATTTTTTTTTTCTCTCTGCATTTACATGGTTTTTTTAGAAGAAGGTTTGTTTAGAAAAAGGATGTGGCCATTTTAGAATTGCCTCACAGAAAAGATGGCTGCTAAGAATGTAAGTTTTGTGTTATTAATCTTTTTGTTTTGTCGGGTTTTTTTCCGTTCGTTTGAATCGTTAATATTTGGTTTGAACGTGGAGCAGAATTCTAATCAAACGTTAAAAATTCGTGGGATTGGTCGTTTTTTGCACGTGTGTTTGTGGTGTTTTTCTGAATTTCACATTTGGGATTTAAAATTTGATTCTTTAATTAAAATAATTGACTTGGCTCTATTGTTTTGATAGTGGAAACATGTGTTATGTTTGGTTGTAGCATATGTTATGTTATAGCAATAGGATAAGTCATAAGAAGTCGACTTCAAAGTACGTTTGGAACTAAGGATTTATTGTTGTTGTCGTCGTTGATGAGTTTGTAAACAAAATGAAACATATGTCTGGTCTTTTTTGTTACAGAATAGTGGTTAATTAACAACTATATATGTACTGATTTGTCTTCTCTGATTCTGGAAAACCCGTTCCCTTGGTTGTGGCTTCGCTGGATAGTTGACAGGGACTATTTGAATTACGATAACTCATTCATGCGTGTTACTAATTAGATTATCCTATAAGTTAAGGTGATGGTGATGACATTAACTAAATTTTCGATGCAGGTTGCAGTGACGCCTGACCTAAAATGGCGAAAATCATGTCTGTGCAACGTTTTAAAAGGAGCTGCTGTAGTTATTCTTGTTTACTGGATTGGTAGTGTGTTCATTGTACCAGGTTATAGACCAGTATGTCATCTTAGATGTTACAATTTTTCCTTCTTATTTCTTACTGTTTTCCTGGAGTTCAAACTTTTTTGAGCTATTTTCGACTGATAATACGCAATTTACATGTTAATAACCTTTTCTGTTTCTGTGCAGAAGACTCTAAAAGTCCCAATAACTGAAAGTATGAATCTTTTGATGGTCAATAGATGTGAGGTTTGTCTTGCTTGCTCTCTAGTTTCTCGGGAAACGTAGGTTACATTCGTCTAAGACGTGTTTTTCGTGTTTTAGAACCAGTGCAGACCTCGTGGAAGCGAGTCATTGCCAGAAGGTATAGTGGCAAAGCATTCTAGCTTGGAAATGAGACCATTATGGGGTCTGCCAAAGGTGAATTATATTGTCTTGACAGTGTGTTACCTCCTGGAAATCTCTGTTGGGTTGTTTCTTTCGACTTATTGTAGATTGTTATGCTTTGGGCGTGTTGCTGGTACTTGTATCTTTCACTGCAGAGTGCAAAATCATATGATCTAGTTTACCTGTGAATTTTTATCTGTTGATTAGACTCATTCTGTTTACCTGTCAAATTGTTTCAACAGAAACGCGAATCATCATTAAATTTGCTGGCAATTGCTGTTGGGTTTAAGCAAAGGCTACTTGTGGATGAGATGGTTTCGAAGGTAATTACTTGTTACAGTACTCGTGGTAGCTGATCGATGTTTGCCATTTATGATGAGGGGCAAAGCCGATGTTTTAGCATCACATTGTTGTACTGTTTTTGCCCTAGGTACACTCCTGATTTGCTCTTCTCTATGACATTGCAGTTTATCTCAAGTGGTTTTACAGTAATGCTTTTCCATTATGACGGTCTTGTTGATGATTGGAAGAGTTTCGGGTGGAATGACCAGGTTATACACGTTTCTGCCATCAATCAAACTAAATGGTAAGACTTATGCCTGGCCAAGCTGTGTTCTTTTCATCTGATTGTTAATTTGTTGAGTTGTGCCTTGCAGACTCAACGTGATTATAACTTATTCACGTCTGATTTTCATGCGTATCTTGTTAACCTGCTGATGATTTCGAAACATTCATCTCAAATGTAGCGACTTTTCTGTCTGTCAGATAGCATTTCTTATTTCTGACTGTACTCAGGTCTGCTATCATGATATAGGTGGTTTGCAAAGCGGTTCTTGCATCCAGATGTAGTTGCGGCTTATGATTATATTTTCCTCTGGGATGAAGATCTTGGAGTGGAAGATTTCCATCCTTTGCGGTATGTTATGTTACTGTTCTGCTCAAGTCTGCTGTCGAATTGTCCGTCAGGTTGAGTCAAATTATTCAGTAGTGCCTCAGCTTTCTGGTAAATGTGTGATGCCTGTTCTTGTAGGTACATTTCTATCGTTAAAGAGGAGGGGCTTGAGATTTCTCAGCCGGCACTTGATGGTAACAAATCGGAGGTACATCACCAGATTACAGCCCGCGGAAGAAGAGCAGATTTTCACAGGTTATTAGAACCACTGCAAATCAGTGTCTGTTGAACAGCAGATAATCTTTTTAACTGACTGTTTCTCATAAGTCAATGAAAACAGCAAGTTACTGGCAAACATTGTGACTTCTCGGTGGGGGTGGGGGGAAACTTCTTGAAGACGCGGTCCCGATAACGTTGAGCTGATAGAAACTGTCAATACACTTTGCAGGAGAACGTACAAGCAGGGTGAGTGTGATGATGACAGTACAGGTCCTCCTTGCACAGGGTAATGACATTTGTTCAAACTTTCGATACCACTTCCACTATCTGCAGTCACTGAGAGGCGTAAGCAGGTGACTTAAGACTCACTCTTAAATTGTTGCAGATGGATAGAAGTCATGGCTCCAGTATTTTCACGAGCAGCATGGCGCTGTGTCTGGTACATGATTCAGGTGAGTCTACCACAACAGCTTCATTTCTGTTTAGGCAGACTCCTTGATCCAAGAATTTCATGGTCAATTATCCTGTTTCGCACTGTCATTATTAACGACGTCTTCCCTCTAATTTTGGATTTCGCAATCAAATCAGTATCTGTCATTATTAACGACGTCTTCCCTCTAATTTTTGGATTTCGCAATCAAATCAGTATCGTTCAGACAGGGGTCGAGAAATCTTTGTTACATGTATTCACATTTGCGCCTTATATATGCAGAATGACTGTATTCATGCTTGGGGACTGGACATGCAGCTCGGATACTGTGCACAGGCAATTTTCTGTTGCTCTACTGCAATACTAATCTTTTGCTCTTTACATTACCTAGCGTTTGCCTGCTTGTTATTAATGCTCCTACTTGCTTGCTCTTCACAGGGTGATCGCACAAAGAACATTGGAGTCGTGGACGCAGAGTATGTTGTTCATCATGGTCTGCCTACTCTCGGCGAGCCCTCCGGGAAAAAGGTTAGAGCGTACTCCTTGCATAACTTTTCGTCACTAGCTATCCAATTAGGGAAATGACTTCTACGCTCTTCGTATCTAGAATCGTTGAAATGAAAGCAAGACCTGGAAGTCTCCAACCAATAATTAATCTCTTGTATGTACTAGATGATGTTAACATCGTTTGGTTGCATTTTTGCAGGCTGAGCCTCATGTTATTGACCAGCGAATCGAAGTAAGTGCTCAAGACAAATGTGAAGTACTTGTAATCTTTGTTGTTCTTATGTAGATCAAATCAACTTCAGCTTCAGGTTAACTGTAAGATATGAGAACTAAAAGAACTATGATTTAACTTCATGGATACTTTTGAACCACATTAGTTGGGTTGTTTCGACATCTAAATTCTTAGGTAACCATTTCTGGGATATCTAAACACATTCGAAAAGGGGAGGGGGCGGATTGCAGACGCCACCCTTTCTACCAATGGTGGGTTGAGTAGTGAGGGAGACCCTGGATTAGAAACCCTGATAGCTCAAGTCCTTATACACAGTTACAATGCCATTCAGTTAAAAACCTCGAGCATTATTTGTACTTCTCAGGTAAGAAGACAGTCTTACAACGAATACAAGGTTTTCAGAAGGCGATGGGATAAAGCTGCGAAAATGGATGAATGCTGGAATGAACCGTATCCAGCAGAAGCAAAGCCAATGTTACAATACTAGGTAAAGATTACAAACACATTTTTATACACAAATTAATTGACACAACACATTTGAAGTTAATTCTATAGTGTATAGGCCAACAGAAATTTAATTTGCTAAAGCATGTGTACTGTGTACAATGTGAATTGATATTTTGTACAGAATTTATACAAGAATTACAGTTAATACATTGATCATTTTTAAGCATATTCCAGATCATTTTTACGTGATATGCACTGTTTTATGTCGATAATGCATAGTCATCCATGTTAATAGCCCTTTTGTCTCATGAAGTCGAGATCATCATGAATAATGGGGTACTCTCGGGCATCTAAAACTGGTTTAGCTACACCTTTCTAGTACAGTATATCCGTATATGGATTACGAGATCATTGTTTTGAGGTTATAAGATACCAATAGGCTAATAAGACACTAATAGGCAATAGGCTATACAGCCAGAGAAGCAAGAGCACAATTGCCATTTCTGATAAGTTGGTGTGCATATATTCAAGTATACATGATTGTGGACTATATGGTCTATGGACAATGACTAACATTTAAGTCATATCCAAAGACAGCCTCACAAACCAATATCTCCCCAACCAACTCAAGCATCTGCCCATCCCTACTATTAATTTATGGAGATGTCCTTATTAGTCATTCTTCCTCTCCGTAATCACGACTAATTAATTGTATAATCACGGCTTAAATAAGCCGTAAAGCACATGCTACATCTCAACCTCAAAGCATAATCTATATAATTAATCTTTCTGGTGCAAGTCAACCAGTCAACTAAAACTCCTTCCCCAGTATGAAATAGACAAATTCTCAAACATCCATATGTACAACATGGATAATCGGACTGACCTCTCAGGCTATGTCAGCAAAACCAGACTCTATACATTTTGGGTTAAGACTGTTTTAAGCTTTTCTCTAGTGGGTCTTTGTGGGTACCAATCATTCAACAACATTTTCAAAGCCAGTTGTACATATGTACTCTACACAACCAATCTCATTTAATTTTGCACCTCTATTAGGCCCCCTCTATTTAGTGCCCATAAAATGGTCTAATTTGTACAACTTGTAACTAAAGTGTCTTGTTATCCTTGCCTTGCCGGAATAAAACTAGAAGAAGACGATTTTTACACTCCTGCTTGTGAGAAAACATTGAAAGACGTACTATCACATGAAGGATTGTAAAAGTTAATTCGCGATTAAAGTAAATAAGCAATGCAGCCCCAATGGGGCCAAATGGGGAACAAAATTGAACATTACACAAAAGAATGCAGCAATCAAACATTGAGCCAGTAATAAAGGATTTTGCATTACTATAATAAGGAATCAAATACAATAAAAGTGTATAAATCTCCAATAACATAATCACATTCTCCACTCACTATCCACCTTTAACTTGACTACTATATCAACTAACACTAACACCAATCTAAAGCTGAATATTTGGGGCACTGCTTTTTCCAGGCAAACTATTGCTACTTCCAGAACCAAATGTTCCCTCAAGTCCCAAGGTGACAGTGAGACAAGAAGACATAAAAACCACAGTAATTAGCAAAACTTTACCTGGAAATAGCTGTCCCCAATTGAATACTAATAAATAATTAATTGTAATAATAATGATAATGTAGTAAAAATAACAACAATTAATGACATTAATTGCCCCCACCCAAAAAAAAAAAAAAAAAAGACAAGAGCAAGAACAGATATTCTTCCCATTCACACTCCCCAAACAGGATTCAGACCCCCTAAAATTTTTTTAGGGTTCTTTTTTTTGTTGGTTTGTTTAAAGATGGCATCCAAGGCAATTACAAGTTTTGGGGGTAAATGAGCAAAAACCAAAGGGTCTGTTTGGTATGTTGCAATTAATGGCATAGCAACAAGGAGAAGGCAAGCAATAACCTTTCCCACAACAAGTACATGCTGCACAAAGTTGAAAACTTCCAAGTTTTCTTCTTGTTTCATTCATCACCATCATTTTCTTCACTTGTTCTACACCAATTAATGGGTATAATTTCATACCTTTTTCACTTGTTATACTTGTCACATTCTTATCATCTGATACTTTTCTTCTTGTTGAAGTTGTTGATGATGAACACAACCCATCTGCCTGTTTTTTGTTTATTTCACAAATAAATGCAATCAGAAAATGATCAAATTTTAGAAAATATAATACAAATTAATCAATTCTAACAGCTACCCAGATAATATTTACTCAAATTACAAATGGGTTTTGAATTAAAAAAAAAACAGTAAGAAAGTGGTCAAATTTGGGGAAAATTAGTACAAATTTAATCAATTTTGGCAAGAAACTTACATGGGCAAACTTTAATTGATTGGAGCTGAAGAGGGTGTTAGAAGAACAGAGGTGTAGAAGTAGGAGAGAGAAAATAACCCAAGAAGTAGTGAAAGTTGCCATCTTTGTTGAACAGATCTAGAAATGAGGGGTTTTTACAAGAGGGTTTTTAATTTTTTAGGTATAAAGTTATGATCTTGATATTAATTTTTTAGGGTTTATGAATTTGGGGGGAGGTTGGGTTTGAGCATTCACATGAATCTCATCAATTTTTTTGATTGGAATTTAGGGTTTTTATTTAGAGGGGGAGGGGGGGTTGGGGATGTTTTTAATTTAATGGAGATGATCTTTAAGATTGATAGATTGTGGAGTAGAGTATAGTAGAAGCTGAGTTTCAGTTGTGATGTGAAGTGAGTGATTTTTAGTTTTTTTTACATGTTTTTGAGGAGAATATAGAAGAGAGAAAATGAAAGAGGGATCAGTGTGGAAATTGCAATTGCAATAAAGTTGTGGGGTTATCATGTTCAACTGTGCAAATGTGTGGAGTATTATTAGAATCATTATCACTAATTGTGCCACGTGGCAAAATGTGAGAGGCCTTTATTCTTTTTGTATTTTTGTTTGTTAAATTTGGACCTACAACATTATTTGGCAATGGATTTGATAAATAGGAATGTGATTCCAAAGAGTACTCCTATAAATCAAATCAAATCTTTAGTGTAAAAGAGCATCATGTGTACAATCATGGTTTTTCATGGAGTGATGGAGTAGTGCTCAATACTGAATTTTGTAGGTATGAAGTAGGTAGGTGTTACACGACAAAAGACTAATGACATTCTTTAAACATAATAATAAGCGTGATGAATTCGGGAAATTGGTTTATAATGAAAAGTTATTATGTATGTTGAGGGAATTATACCACCGATTAAAACATACTACTGTGGGATATCTAATACAAATCAGCGGGTAATGACAAGAAATTGTGAGAATTTTTATTTAATTCGAAGACACATTGCACACTATTGCCCGAAAAACTATCTCTTCAAGGGTGCAAGTGACATTATACGTTTCAAAGAAATGCAATCTAGTTGCGATACAAGATTCAACCTTTTTTGTTTGATGTAACCCTGTGGTAATTAGCTTGTTGTGCATTGGCTTCCAAGTAAACAATGTGGTTATTGATGAAATAATGATTTTTGTATTTTGTTGTTTGATCAAGTGAAAATCTCGTATAAAAAAAACGTATAATAAAATCATGATACTAGTCATTCATATAATGTGGAAAAATTATACTCTAGTTTATATTTTCTTCTTTAGCTATTCTTTATCTATTACTATCATTAGTAATGGAAATTACTCGATATTGCAATTATTGGACCGTGCATCATCGGTATATTTTTGAAAGATAATCAAGCTACTTTTGAGAGAATTAAAGGCGTTCTCATACTCAATTTTGTCAAAAATGGTTGTTCAAGAAGATGCACAAATCTATCGAGATATTACTTCAAAAAAAAAAAGAAAAAGAAAATCTAACGAATTAGTAGTAAATCAGTTGCAGACTTGAAGGTTGCGGCCACAAGGCACTAAAGTTCTTCCATAGTTGACTGTTATAAGCCTTGTGCTCCAAGGTCTTAATCAAAGCCAACCAAATTGATTTTTCAGTTCACGAGATTTACTTTTTCCCACAACAATTTAATTTGCGAAACTTGTTGTTAAAGATATGAAAATCGACGTATTTGTCTATGCCCAAAATCACTAGCTCATTATCTTATATTTTTGGTGCAACGTACCATCGTGACTTGAATTTATTATTACCGATAATTGAAGCTAGTACATCAAACATGTTACAGCAACTTTTGAATATAAGCAATTTCCCCTGGTCCTATTTACATATGATTAAAAATTTTCTTTATTAATTTTTCCAACTTACATAACCAACACAAACTTATTACCTGGATTCAAATTAAGTAATTTTCACAATAAAAAATATGGGGAAAGGAAAAATAAGTAAATTTCTCTGTTAAAAAAAATGCCACAGTAGTTTACAGATGTATAAATACCGAGCTCATACGTGATACGTCAATAGTAAGACACACTACTTGAAAAAACAAATCCTAACTTGTGTAGGTAACATGGCTTTCAATGGGGAAATCTATGAAATCTTTTCATGGCTCCCTGCAAAAACACTTCACAAATTCTCTACTGCTGCCAAACCATGCCAAGAATACCTATCCGATCTCAGCTTCCTCGAGAAGCAATGTCGAAACTCTCAGTTAAAACCTGAAGAATACGTTATGGTACAAGATGATCATTCACCCTTACATGGTAGACCTAACCAATTTCTACTGTGTCCATTAACAGATGAAAATAGCTCTTCATTCGGAAAAGGGTACATTGATCGTAAATCATTAAGACGTGTAACACGTAAAGGTCGCGTTTTGGCATCGAGCAATGGTCTGTTACTATGTCAAAACATCACCAATAATTATTCAATGAACCTTAGAGCGAACTTGTTTTTATGTAACCCTGCTACAAAAACATGGTTACGTATAAAGTTGCCTAGCAATGATATTGCCAAAAGTTGCGCAACTAATTTGGTGAATGTTGTGTTAATTACTACTGGCAAATCTTTCCCCTTAGACTACACTTTAATCTTGTTCGAATCGGATACATCGAGTCATTGGTCGAGCCCCCACATTGTTCATGTTTACGAACGAGGTAAATGGGTTCGGAAGGAGAAAGGGTTATACACGGGAACAAGAAGTGTCGATTTTGAACATCCAGTGCATTGCACGGATGGTCTCTACCTGATATTTGATACCGGAAATTACGTCAAAAGAGACACTACTTACTATTACCTTATATTGTTCACTACGATTTTCACCATGGCACGTCAAAGACGTATGCGTTACCACGAGAAGCAACGCGAAATTTCACTTTTCAAGATTGTAGCATGCGCATATTCGGATGGGGTAAAAAAGTGGGAAATCCTTACTATTTCGAGTCTATTTGCTTGGTAAAATCTCAAGGGTCTCACGTCTTTATCTGGATTGCTGAAGTTGGTAACAAGGGTAAAAAATTATCATGGTATAAGTTGGTGGAAATAGATATTGCAAGAGATTTTGAAATCCAAGTGTAATTTACCATACAAAATCAGCTTCAATGTCACTGGTAAAAACTTGATTTTCAGCACTAGGAGCAACATCTACAGTTACTGTTTAGAGGGCATGGATTATGGTAAATTACTAAAGATATGCAGCTTCGACGATGATGGTGGTGATGTCCGATTTCGTCTTGCTGCGTACTCCTCCACGCTTCGCCCATGCATAAGGAGCTTGGAAAAGCCACCACTTCGGGTAAGATAGTTCGTTCAATAATTCAAGCAATTTCATATGTTGTGTACTTCGTATGTCATATTTTCGAATTTTTCGATTCCAAGAAAAGAATTGTGTATCAGACAATCTAAGAAGAATATAATTCAGAACAGATGATGTAGCATAGTTGCATTGTTCACAATGGTTTCACCAATGTGACAATAATTCAGATTTATACAGTACCAGGAGTAAGAGTAAACAACAGACCGAAACGCGTATCTTTTCCCAGAAGTTATAAACCAACTTTAGACATGAAAATTGATTAAAAGGGGCTGTACATCTTCAGCAATGGGTGTAATGAATTTACAGGTACCGTACCTCCTCTTTTATGCTGCAAAAGATCGCAAAAAGGGAGTTAACCCACCTGACTCTATTCGAGGGGAGGCTTCGTCATCCCTCTGTCTCGACATTTTGGTCATCGCCTGAAGGAATGTCTCTTGTATCTGACAAAGACAGCCTAATGTTCTTTCCTGAGGCTGATTCAACCAGCCCTTCTGTCGTCAGTGTTAAGCCACCAGATGCCGAAGATGATGCCAGGTAGCGTCTCATTGCAGAGGCATCGGTAGATGTTGGAGACATATTGTATGCAAAGATTCCCATTGGATGGTCGAACTTGCAGTTTGGACCGAATTTGCATATACCATATCGAGAATAGAATATGCACAAAGGTTCTCCCTGTCAATGAATGCACAAAATCCTTCAGAACCCAAAACCACATAACCAAATGTAATGCTGAAGGTAATGTAATGCTGTATGTCTGAGAACACAGTAACAAAGGTGGTAAAAACCTACCGGGCGTAATGGCAAGCCTAATGGACTCAAATGACAGTCCGGGGCAGGAATCAATCTTTCTCTAGGGTGATGAAACCGACAAACTGCGCCAAACTTACAGTCACCAGTTTTCATGTAATATTGACATTCGGGTTGTCCAGGCCTCTCAGGGAACACGTTGTCCCTCTGCAGTGCATAATACCCCATAGGAATAGAGCCAGAGCGATATGCTGAATATGTTCCTTGAGTTGCAGAGATAGGAGATTCGTTTTGGCGTGCAGTTCCATAGACTGAACTGTTTCCTAGCGTCTGCTGCTGGCCCTCAGTAGTCGAAACTGATCCCATCTGGCCCTAGTAACAAGAAAAGGTTTATTATAGCAACAAAAGAGTCGAAACCACTAAACTGCAAAATTGCTCTTCAAAGCACATAAAAGTTTCATTAGCTCTTCATACAACTGTTAGAGAATATATTGTAAGCACCACCAACTATTCAAAGACAGGTTTCTGAAGGCAAACCATACCATGTAAGCATTCCAGCTTGGAACAGATACCATTCCCTGCGGTAGAATCAAAGGCGTGTAGCTTGAGGGGCCCTGCCAGCGTGGACTAGGTATAATGGATGCTCTTGACAAAGGCCAACTCGCTAAACCTCCTGGATATGATTGCTGACCAGGAGTTGTTGGAGACTGCACAGGAGGATACACAGAAGAGCCACGCAAAGAAGCAGATGGTTGAGGATGATGGAACTTACATGTGCTTCCAAATTTGCATTGTCCGGTTCTTAAATAGTATGCACACTCGGGCTCACTCTGTGGGAATGAAGATATGCATGAACTCCAGTGAAAGTACTAAACTTGAAACATAAACTGAAACTATAATGAGTCTTACAGGGCGAAGCGGATAGCCTAAAACATTTACTGGAACTCTTCCAGCAATCCCAGCTTTGTCTTTAGGATGATGGAACTTGCATGTCGCTCCAAACTTGCAGGTCCCAGTCTTCAAGAAGTACTGAAGAAAGTCGGAAATTTGAATTAGCAACAATGTTTAAAAACTATACAAACTTAAGCTCATTCTGAGTCACAATGCTCAATGAGAGGTACATTGGTAACGGTCTGCAATACTCAAAACCAAGCCAGAAAAAAGGGAAGAAAGCATTGAAATATTTTTCGATGAAATATTCACAACTATCACCAATTTCATTTGCATGACACCGTATGTTCAGGCTAGTACTTTTATAGAGTGCCTCAGGAGAGGCAGGGGGAATAGCATCTTTTAAAATGAACATGCCCTCTCATAAAAAAAAAAAAAAAAACATTCTGAAAACAGGCAAGTCTCGAGCATTTACACCAGTAGACCTTCCTGTTTTTAATTATATGCCTAACAAGGCTTGAATAAGAAGATCTTACCAATGATCATTGTCAGGCCATGTTAAAATCTAAGAGTTCGGTTTGAGTTGGTAAAAATCTTAAAATAAGCTCTTTCAAAACTTAAGTAATAACAAGACAGATCTTGACTAAGTTAATGTGTTCGGTGCCCTAAGTAAACTTTCCCCTCATAAGAAGAGAGGCAAATCTTTCATCTGAGCATTGGAAGCCTAGCAGAAAGGGCCAAATTTACCCCATATTTAACCTTAATGTCAGAGAACAATATACAACAATCCTCGAGGATTTTCTAAAAACATTATTCTCGTGAAGTTGTATAAATAAAAAGCAGAGTAACAAGAAAAGATAGAATTCATGCCTGGCATTCAGGTTGACCCGTCCTTTCCGGAAACTCCCCCTTCATCCTTGCTGTGGCAAGAGCCTGAAAAACAAAGGTATCTATCAAGTTCATCAAATACACATCCTTACAACAGAAGCAACTGTAATAAAGGAGAAGAATCTGGAAACAAAGACACGAAATACTTCATTCTAAGCTCAAAACTTTCCATCTGTGGACATGCGAAATCAATCTTCATTACACTATAAGCATATAGAGTTAAACAATCCAAAATGTTGCAAAATCTTTAAGACAATTTTCCTAGATTTTTAAACCAATCGAAAGAAAGACACTCACTTCCCAATCAACCCATCAGATAAATGATAATAGTTACCTAATCAGAACAGCAATTGAACTTCAGAATACACAACATCAAACCATTCTCAGTTCAATTAGAAAATACTGGGTGTTCTAACTACTGAGGCTGTGAAAGAGGGCGAAATTTATCACTTATAAGTCGAATAGTAGCTTGAGTATCTCTGTCACTCCTAAATAAAATCTTCTCAGACAATTCGTACCCTTTTGTATATGAAAACAAAGACATGATGATGAGGAAATCAAGCTGTGGTAGCAAAAGATGAACCAAGTGCAGCTTTCAACTGTAGAAATCATGATTTTGTCCCAACAATATGCATGTCTAAATCTTCATAAAGTTAACCTTGTCTACAACATTATCATAAACACACATGCTATATGCCAAGCGCATAATAAGTTCTGATATAGGAACAAGATCTTAACAGGAATCTGAGCATCATACAGACAGTAAAACAAACACTTCAAGTCTTTGCAAGGAAAATGAATACATAGATCTAGAACAAACAAGGAAAAGTGAAACAGCACGTACTAGCTTTCTATTAGAAGGATGATTAAATCGGCAAGTCGAACCAAATCTACAAAGCCCTGTCCTGAGATAAAAAGAACAATCTGGCTCCCCTTCACGCTCTGGATAGGGGCCAGACGGATAGAGACCAGCGTCAATTGCTTCAGTTGATCGCAAATTGACAGGCCACATGGAGTCTGCCATACAAATGCCAAGATCAGCAATGCTATAACATCAATAAATTTATAGGCAGTCAAAACATATAACGTATTGGTAACACATCATTAATTTCAAAATCCTCCCAAAAACCAACCAACAGCAAGGAGGGGTCTCAAAGGAATACTCATTATTCATGTGGGTCGACTCGTTAACTACAAAGGTTTCATTCTACAGTTCAAGTTAGTCGACCCTGAATCATTCTACGACTAGGGCTTTGTTGTCATTGTGAACAGCAAAGAGACCGACACTGACTACAGTGAAACTCGAATTCATTAGCAGTTTGTAAAATCATGATTCATACACTACATACCAAAGTACCAACAATCAAAATCATATACTTAAACACAAAGAACAGAACTTTGATCAGAAATTCATCTACTTGTAACACAAGCTTCAAGATTACTCAATTCAAAAGAACCCCAAAACCCAAAACTTACATTAAACCCACGAAATCAAACCAAAAGAACACATGATCAACCCTTAATTAATAATCTAATTTCAAATGCATTACCATTTAGCCAAAACTACCTTAATTTTCAAATGATCAACATGCATTATCAAGTAGCTTAACTTCTCCGCAACCACCAAAAACTTTTTATATAAAAAAAATAAAAATTAATCCCAAAAACCCCCAATTTCACAAACCGATCAAACACAATTGCCAAAATTAAACATAAAAATCATAACTTTATCACAGAAAAAAAAAAAAAAAAACCCCAAATTTTATTTATTTATTTATTTATAAAATTCAGACAAAATAGAAAGAAAAAAAACCGGGGTTCACACAACAATAATCACACACTAAAAGTACAGCATTTTCTACAAAATTCGAAAAATTGAAAAAAAGACTGAAACTTTATATAAAATTAAACAAAAATAAATAAAAAGGGATCATAAATAACAATAACAAAAAAATTAAAAAATCAAAAGAATAAAAAAAACCTTGTTCTAAGAGAGAGGATGATCCAGAGTTAACAGCAACAGAAGAAGAAATGGGGATTCCTGATGAAGAATGCCCATGTCCATCATCAATCCCAACATCACGAAACGCCATTTAATTTTCTCTCTCTCTCTCCTACAAACTATATTATAAAAATTATCATCATCATATCATATCATATCATATCATAAAATTAATTAATAATAATAATAATAATAATAATAAGAATAGGGATGATGAATCATTCATCAATTTCACATTCTACGTACTACTACTATACATATATACTTATATAATAAAATAATATTAGTAATAATATAATTAGAATTATAATTACAAATAAATAAATGTAATTATGAATAGAAATTTGCCTTGTAATAAAATGTGACAATAAAAATATAAAGAAGAGAGAGAGAGAGAAAGTTGTTTGTTTGGGAAAATCAGAGGTGTCTCTCTCCTCCACAAAATAAATAAACTTAAACAGAAATAAAAAAAATAAAAAAAAAGTGGGAAGAGAGAGAATAAAAACCAACCAGACAAAACCCCATTTTCACATCTCTTTAATTATTATTATTTTTAATTTTTTTTTTGAGTAAGTAATAAAAAAAATTAAAAAAAATTAAAATTTAGTAGTAGTTATTTTTACGCGGGTAAAGGTGGGAAAAACGGTTAGTCGACGCGCGGGAAAAGGGGGTAAGTGGGGCTACGCGCCACAAGGGCGTGTTTGGTTGGTTGAGAATCGTCAAATAAAGTGTAAAGGTATGTGTGGACTGTTGCTCGTCTTTGAAGATTAGGAGGTAAGATATATGAGCATATATTTGTTGCGTATAGGACAATTGTGATAGACTTTGAGTGTTCATTGGTGTTCGTAGAGGAAAACGTACGTAGCATGAGTGAGTGTGTATACTTATTCTTTGTCGGGGTTTTACGTGGACTCGTCTAGTTTAACTAAATGTATTTAGTATAATGTGACTTAATATATTTGTTGGTAGTTGAAATATATATGATGGCATGCGTTCGATCCACAATTCATATTGACTAATGGATTGACGATAAGTTGGAAATTATAACTCATGATGCAAGAGGCCGGGTCTCACGTGTGGTTAAAAGTTAGACGTTTTTTTTTATTTTGTGGTAATAACGATTATCAAGAATGATTAATTTAGGCCGCGTGCGTTTTAAACAATATATTCTGATTTAGGCCGGAGAGATGTAGCTTTGTGAACTGTGATAGACATTTACGTGTTCAAGTTCTAAGAGTAGCCTCTTATCCAAAATTACAAGGAAATACTTAGTGGTTTAATCTCCTTTGTGATGAGATCCTTAGGCGAACCCTTACATCATGGGAAATTGGGAATGCCAATATGCACCACACTGCCCTTTTTTAGCGTCGGGACTTTTACAATTTTCTTCGAGGGAGTCATAGGCTATTTTATTTTTTAGTAATCAAAATAGAAAACAGAAAATGGTAAGAAGAGTTTGAGGAGACACGTAGGCTAATTGTGTTGGTTAAGCAAGTGATTTGCTATCACTTTGCGTTTAATACAGTTTTCTAAACCTTTTTAAGGATGACGTTTTCATCATGCACGGTTTAGCATTGACACGTGGTTGAATCTTCGAGCGCGTGTAGAGGGCCTGTTATACGCGCGTGGGAGATATTAGCTGACCGGTCACCGGGAATTCCCACTTCCACCAACTGTTTTTTGTAGTATTGTACTAATTTTTCTCCCTATATTTCATCTGAATTCTCTTATTTTTGGACTTGCATGTCTTTGGCCAACCGATTAATATAGATTTAATCATACAGTTGAAGTTGTAAGTTTACACTCCAAATTCGACTTTAGATCAGCACGGGGTAACTGAAGAATTCTCCAAGACATATAGCATGATTATATATATTATAACAGATACGAATTATTCCACATACTCATAGTTGTATAGTATACTCTGATGGCCACGACTCGGTACAGACCAAGTTACTGTAAAATGTAAAGTGGCTTAGGATGAGTACACACCATCATGTACATGAGGAGTGTGTAGCACACGCCTTACATATAGGATGGCGTAGATCAGTTAAATTGCAGCATGGTAACGCAATTGCCTAAACAAATCTCCCACATGTGAAGAGGAATGGGATCATTAGTGACAAACAAAGGATATTCCTATATATTCATATCAATCATTGATGACTTTGTAGAATACTCATATGTTTGTATTTGATTATCAGGGATTATTTTTAAGCTTTTTTAACAACATTTTTATTGGGTGATTTCCAATATCGATCAACATGTTGCCAAACTTGTTTACTAAATGCTACATATGTGAGGAACCCACAAACACTATTACATACTTAGCTAAAATTGTTTTTTCACCTACAAAACCCAATGAGTATAAACATTTATCCACAATAAGTGAGTTTAACAATATGTTCATTACTAGGATACACACATCATGATTTCAACTCAAAACCGTGTGTTTAATAGTCAGAATGGCGATCCTGTGCTCTTGAAATTTCCACAATTATTTATTCGTTTAATTTTCTTTCGAACCAAGTCATATTTTTAACTAAAACAACTTTTTTTTTGTCATTTAATCGAGTTTAGTTAATACTCCAATACTTTTATTTCTACCAACAACTATTCTAAACAAATCACCAGATTCTTATTTCCGAACTCAACTGAATCCCGTAATTATGGACGCTAATATTTTCACGCCCTCATTCAACCCTTCCACGGTTCCACGCCATCCACGCACGCAGCTTTGTGCCCGACCCATATTAGGATATGAAAATGTTCTTAGAGTTAGTTAATTTAACAATTTTCTTAACATTAGTTGTTTCAACGATTTCGGTCATACTATCGACGTGCGACGATCCTCGACGTACTCGAGAGGAGAAAACGCGCTTTGGAGGAGCAAGTAGCGTGTAGAGTATAGTTAGTAGGAGTAAAAACACAATAAGGTGTAAGGTGTGTCGGCCATGGCTGCCCAACTCTCATCTTTTTGATCTTTCTCTCTCTCTCCTCCAAACTTCAAATACAAGCTTCTCGTAATTACATTTCCCCCAAATTTTATTGAGATTTGAGATCCCGTCTTGGGATTTTCACCCGCAATCAATTCATATACGACTTTTCCCCAATTTTGTGTTTTTCTCTATCTCTCTCTCGCTTTCCGAAGTTGTTTCTTCTTTGTTACGATTCCACGAATCTCATTCTCAATTAGATCTTATTCCTTCGAATTTGTGCTCTTCATTTGAATTTCTGGGATTCCCAAATTGTTAATTTGAATTTGGGGGGAAAAAAAAGATGGGGTGGCGTTCGAAAAACCCTAGATTCAGTCGTTCGATTGTATCTTTTTTAGCCGTTATTTTGTTGCTCACGCCTTTAATTTCTGCTCAGGTATAATCTTTTTTGTTTAATTGAATGTTATTGGGTTTGAATTTAGGTTAATTTTTGATTTTTTTTTTCTGAATTGGGATGATCTGAAATTAAAGAAATTGTGCAGGAAAATGGTGATGGTGACGATGATCATAGTAGTGGTGGAGTTAAATCAGTTAAAGATCTCGGCCGCCGTAGTAAGGTAGATGTTTTAATTGTGTTGTTTTCGGAATTGTTTCGATTTTCGGGTTTGTTAAGTAATTGGAATTTGGAATGTGTGTATGAAATGCTGAAGCTTGTAGTTGACTGAAGCGAAATGTAGGGTATTATGAGTAGTTTGGTTTGTGCTGAATTGGGAAATTGGGGTTAGAATGTAGGAATCGTGTGGAATTGTTCGTGTTTGAAATGAAATGTGGAAGCTTGTACTGTTGTTGACTTAAGGTTTAAGTTTTTAGTTTGGTTGTGCTGAATTGGGAGATGGCGTTAGAAGGTAGAAATTGTGTGGAATTATTCGGGTTTGATATGAAATGCGGAAGCTTGTGCTGTAGTTGACTTATGGTTTAAGTTTTTAGTTTGGTTGTGCTGAATTGGGGGATGGAATTAGAATGTAGAAATCGTGTGGAATTGTTTGTGTTCGAGCTGTTTTTGGATACCCCAAATTGATGCTTATTGCTATCCCAGTGAAAAAGAAACGATGGGGTTGTAGCTCATGGGGTATGGTTTTGGTGATGATTTGGGCGGGTGCATTTTCAACATGCTAAACTTGTGTATAAAATTGCCAATTTAAGATTTTGACGTGAATATGGCAGTGTCATGGATCCGATCTGTTAGTTGTAAACCTTGAGGAATCTGGTGTTTGCTTTAGTTTCAACCGCAATAAGGGGATTGATCAGTCAAAGGGGGGTAGACTACTCAAGAATATGTTAGTTTAGTTTTAGTGAAATTTAATTGAATAAAAACTTAAAAAAAAAAAATCACAAAAAAACGAAAAGAATGTTGGAAAACACGGGGTATGTATCATCTGTTGGGCTCTTATTAAGAGTCAAGATGTGATTTGAAGCATGGTGGATTATATAGCTCTAGGAGGTAGACTCTAGTTGAGTTTGAACTTTGCCTGTGCATTTATTCTGTAAATTTTACTACATTGCGGTTGGCTAGTTGCTCGTCCTGGAGGTGTCGGTGGCCTTTGGTTCTTTTTTGTCTTACTGTGTATCATGCTGTCATTTCCTGCATATATCATAGCAATTAGTTGAATGGCACGAAGTGGAATCAATTTCTGGAAGAGTGATGCCTGAGAAGTTTGTGGGGAAGCAAGCCTGTAATTATACTTTAGTAGTACTGTGTGTAGCAGTTTAAGGCTCTGTTTATTGTAGTAGCCTACTTCATGGGCGCAAGTCTTTGAAGTAAATATATTTTTGTCGCTTGAACTGGAGGGCTCAGAAATCCTTTAGTTGCCCTTTCTTGGATAATTACGAGTACTTGGTTTTAAAAAAAAAAAAAATCAATCTTAAACTCTTCTTTCTGGCAGAGTAGGAATATTCTTGACTATCGAGTTTACTAATCGTGGTTGGTTGTTGCAGATTGTCCTGGAGCACCTGGGAAAAGATGCCCATTCAATTCATTTAGGCATAAATCTGGACTCTGGGTTAGGGGTGTTTGATGCCTTTTTCGCGAGTTTGTGCATGATTCTCGTCAGTGAGGTCCGTCCCACATCTATGCGTTTCCTTTGTGACGCACTCTTGAGATTTTTGGCATCAGCTATTTCAAATTTTCAATTGATGATATGTAGATTTTACTTCTCCCATTGCCGTCAAACTCTGACTCAGCATGTATAACCAGTTGACTGCTGAATTGTTCCTTATGAAGGTCTTAATAGCTGATGGTTTTGTGATAGATTGGAGATGAAACTTTTATTATAGCAGCTTTAATGGCGATGCGACATCCAAAATCCATCGTCCTATCTGGTGCTCTAAGTGCCTTGGTTGTGATGACAGTAAGTACTTCTGTTGATTTGCCCTCGATCATTACATACTCCTAATTTTCTTTATCTTTTCAATGTGCTTCTCAGAGTCATTTACTCATAATTTCTAAACGCTCTGGAGATAGGTTTATGCTTGAAATTTTTTTATAGCTTTTCATTTTTGATGCGTGTATTCAATTTAATGAAACGTTGCGAATATGGTGATGTAGGTGCTCTCCACTGGACTTGGTAGGATAGTTCCAAACTTAGTATCCAGGAAGCATACAAACAGTGCGGCTACAGGTGCAGCTTATTATCATCTTTCATGGGTTTCCTTGAATTAGTGCTATATATATTACTCCTTTCATGTCTTATGTATGATATCACTAGTTTTAGTGTTTACTTGCTTTAAACTAGAGCAATTATCTTCTAAATATGTCAGTTCCTCAAAGATGGTCATACTTAGGTGTGACTTGGATTAGGATGGACTTAAGAATTCTGGGCATCATAGCTTCCATATGTATTGTCCTTGTCTCAAATGCATATGTTCTTTCCATTGCAGTTCTCTATTTGTTTTTTGGACTACGGCTGCTTTACATTGCTTGGAGATCAGACCCTAAAGGATCCCAAAAGAAGGAGATGGAGGAGGTATGCCTTTTTTTTGGGTATTGATAAGAACTTATTTTATAAACAAGAATTCAAGAAAGAGAGGAGAATACAATGAGTTTGTGTGTAAGTTTAGTTGAGATTGGACCATAGAAATTCTTGTATTGTCCTTTCACTCATTTCAAATGTTTTTATTCGTTGTCATTTTAATTCTCTCACACTCGACCTACTGCTACTTATGAGTTATTAGTGGTGACTGATTATGATCAAAGACACATGTTTAGTGCTAGAGCTCTATAATTATGAAATCCAAATATTATACTGTTTTCTAGTCTGCTGTTGTGGCGCTCCTCTGTTCAAACTTGTTATCATTACTTATTGTCTGGTATATTTTGGTGCCTCTCCAGGTTGAAGAGAAGCTTGAGGGAGGGCAAGGGAAAACATCAGTTCGGCGTTTCTTGACAAGATTCCTCACTCCAATATTCTTGGAGGTACATTTTTTAATTTTAAAGCAAATGTTGTTATCCAGCATATCAAATATCACCTTGTGAAACAGAATTTTGTTGGGTTAAGAATAAGAAGAGACTCAGGGGAAGGTGGTAATGTAAAAGTTAGAAAGGATTTGTGATTGTCCATGTCTTTGATCGACATTGGTATTTCAGATGACAAAGTTGGATCTCATCTGATATAAGTTTGATTTTTTTATATTTGTGCAGTCATTTATTCTGACCTTCCTAGCTGAGTGGGGTGATCGTAGTCAGATAGCGACTATTGCTGTAAGTTCTCTTTATTTAAAGTAACATGTCTTGTTTGTGTTATGGATGCAGTCATCGGTGAAAGTATTGACTATATTATATTTCTCTCCTAAGTTTGATCTTTTTTGTTGCCATGAGCTCATTGACAAATTGACATATATTGATTCGTGCTTCCAGGAGTTTTGGTTAAGTATCGTGTAGTTTACTATAGTGGAAAAAAGATTCAATTCTTCATCTCAGTCTGCATTATGCTCTTTTTACCTAAGTTGATTGTCAACTGTTGTCTTCCTCTATTTCTGGCTGTTTTACATTCTTACTTCTTAGCTCTTCTGAAACTCCCAAGTGCCTTTTTTTTCTCCGAGAACAATAGCTGCGTTTCTGGTTGCTGTCAGCTGTTTGATATTGCTCTTTGATCAAATAAGCATCTTTTAGATTCTGGAGTAACTTTTTATCACGAAGGAATAACATCCAAATTTTGCCTGATTCTCCTTCTACACCCTACTAAATATGTGTTTTGTGGTTGTTTAAAGGAAATGTGAAAACCGATGTGTTTCCGAGCCAAGTTATAAGGCTTAACTTATTCGATTTGCTTACACGTAAGATTAGATCCTGTCAATATTGAATCTATTCTTTCTTATTTTCGCAGCTGGCAACCCACAAAAATGCATTGGGTGTTTGCATAGGAGCCATACTAGGACATACAGTCTGTACATCAGTAGCCGTGGTGGGAGGAAGCATGTTGGCATCCCGGATCTCACAACGGACAGTTGCAACCGTTGGTGGCTTCCTCTTTCTCGGATTCTCATTATCGTCATACTTCTACCCTCCACTATAGAATGAAATTCTATTGACATTGTAGGCTAACCAGACTCATTTATATGTCATCCTATTATTCATATTGCTCTGCGTTCTTATTCGAGATGTCTTCTTTCCCCTTACCCTTTCGCAGGCAGCCATCATCAAAAAAACCTTGATGCTATTTTTGTTGTGTGTAAATTAGTCTGATTCAAAGGGAAAGAAAATCGTTATCAGATTATTTCATATAAAAGCATGATTCCTGTTCTTAGTTTGCACCATTTGGTCAGAATTACGAAAGTTGACAAAACTATCCATGCTATGCGATGCTTAAGTACGACTTCGTCCTCTATAACTCGAAGTCGGGACATCTAGTTATTTGGGTTAGAGTTTAATCACAGCCAACAAATTTTAGCCTGGACTCGTCGTATTCTTGCCTGTAGGAAGTTAGGGACATCAAACTCTTCTCACAAATGTCCTGTACATGATATGCATCTTTACCTCTCAATCTTTAGAGACGATCAACAGTTTACTCATCTTCAAATTTCAATCACACTCTTTAACTTAAATGGAACACGTGTTTTTTCAAGAGCGGAGAAACTGTAACTGATACGTTATTGTCTCGATTGGTTCGGAATATTGCTAACCATTTTATAGTGAATCAGAATGGAATTTTAAGTTGTATTTTGTGTTAATCTGACCTCCAAGTTCCATCATCCTAAAGACAAAAAGCTGCTGGTATTGTTGGAAGAGTTCCCAGTACATCATGTGTTTGTTAACAGTTTATGTTCTAATCAAGTTGAGAACTTAAAAAATTGGACGTCACTCATTCCTTTGTACTTCCAAGTCTTCAACAGAGTGAGCCAGAGTGTGCATACCAGTCAATGCAAATTTGGAAGGACTTGTAAGTTCTATGAGCTCCTCTATCTTGGTTTTGTCCCGACTTTCAAGATTATATATACGGAGTACTTGGTTTTGGAGTATAATGGACTTTCTACGGTTTTTCGAGATGTCATTTTGATCATTATCTTTTTAGAGGTATATAAACATTTTTCTTAGAATTAAATTTGTATTTACTCCATGATCGATTTTTTTAAAAACAAAATGTAAGTATTTTCATGTCGTGTTATAATTCATCGCATGTACTTCATATTGAGATATTCGTGGTCAAAGTCCAAAAAGGTTCATAGAACATAGAAGGTTGTTTATTCTTGGAAATACATAGGGTATTTATTGCTACTCATTACTCAATGCGGATCTTCCGTCCCACTTCACATTCCAATGAATCGCATAAAGTACGAAAAAACATATACCTTACATTAGTACTTAACCCAAGTACCAACCATCATCCTTGACCTTGACCAAAGTGAGAATCTATTATCCCATTTTTGTGTCCCACACATACATAAACGAACCTTATTCTATAAAAAAACAAGTCACAAAAACTAAACCGAAAAACCGAAAACCCACACACAGGGTAAGGTGACATTAGTCCTTACACTCATCTGCGGTTTAGTTAACCATCTGCTTCTTTCTCAAACACGCTCCCCAAAATAGGGAAAAAAAATTTGAGAAGATTAAGTATGATGAGTCAGCCAGTGTTGTGGGTTCGGCGACCTTATACAAGTTATTAGGGTTCGGGAGACCAGTCCACTGTCCACCCCTACATTCAAAATTAAAATAATATTAAAAACACACTCACTTCACTTTACTTTACTCAACTCTGCCTCCCTTTGTATTTTATTTGCCTGAAATATAAAACCCCCAAAAAACCCTATTTCTCTCTGCCCACTCATTTCATTTCCCCTTCCCTTCTCATTTCAATTTTCCCCTAACAACCCGCCGCAACTTCCCCCTTTCTTTTTTATCCCGCCAAATATTTTTGATCACTCCTTCCCCCTTTGATCATCTAAACCCTAATTATTCCCCCTCCTCCTCCTCCTCCTCCTCCATTCTTCTCCCTTACGCTTCTCCTACTCTCCCCTACTCCCTCTCTTCCATTCCATGGATCTTCTTAAAGAAGAAGTAAGTTTTTTTTTCCTCATTTTGTTTCGTTTTTTTAATATAATGAGGCGCAAATGTTAGTACTACTACGACGGGTGAAATTAATATATTATTTGATTTGATTTGTGGTTTCAGCAGCAGTGTTCCCTCTCACTTTCTGGATCACCACTCAGTAGCAGCAGCAACAATAATATCATTAACAACAGTAACAGCAACGGTAACAGTGAGTTAAAAAAATGCACAGACTGTCAAACTACAACTACTCCACTTTGGAGAGGAGGTCCTGCTGGTCCCAAGGTAAACAAATTAATTTAATTAATTTGATTTGAATTTTTATTTAAGTAGGGAGGCCTATTTTGGTAATTTTAAGTGATGGTTTGAAAAAATGTTGTGGGTGTGTGTGTGTGACAGACATTGTGCAACGCATGTGGGATAAAATACCACAAAAAGAGAAGGGCATTATTGGGAATAGAAAAAGGCAAGGTTGAGAAATGCAAGAAGAAGATCAACAACAACAACGTCAACAACAAGATTATTAATAATAATGGGGCAAAAACAACAGTTGGAATGCCGTTGAAGATTAAAGTGATGGCTTCTGGAATACGCCAAAGTGATAAATTAGGAGAAGTTGAGCAAGCGGCTATGCTTTTAATGGCTCTTTCTTATGGTTCTGTTTACGCCTGATCTTCCGATTTTGCCCTTTTAATCCACCCCCTCTTTACCAACAACAGCGACAATACAATCCCTTTCCTTTCTTTTCTCTTATCTCTTTGTCTTTGTTTTTTATTTTTATTTTCCCGATGTCGGGAAGTACTTTTAGGTTTCCGATTTTACCCTTGCCAATTAGAGGCTTCAACAGTTTTGTGGGGGATTGTGTTTCCTTTCCATTTTTCCCATTAGGTATTCTTTTTAGGGTTTTTTTTTTCTAATTTGAATAACTTTTTAAGTTAGGGGCAATGTTGTAAAAGTAGTAGCCTACCTAGTAGATAGTAGTAGTAAGACGGAATTTTCTTACTAGCGTAAGTGATGTAAAAGATCTTCTGATCAGGTTTTGAGAAATGAATGAATTAATTAATTAATTAGAATTGTGATTTCATGATCATATACATTGGTGTTTACTTGGTCTCCATTTTTTTTTTCCGCCCGAGTTATTGTTGTTGCAAAATGATCAAACAGTTATCCTTACTAGGAAGTAGGAAGTAGGAAGTACTCGTTCATTCGCTCGTGCTTCCTGAATTTATCAGGGAATACTCGTGCACTCGCTCGTGTTTCTAACTGCAAATTTATTACAAAATACTCAAATTTATTAGGACATACTCGTGCATTTGCTCGTGTTTCCTGAATTTATCAGGAGATACTCGTGCACTCACTCGTGTTTCCTACTTCAAATTTATCAGGAAATACTCGTGTGTTCGCTCGTGTTTCCTGATTTTATCAAGAAACACTCGTGCGTTCGCTCGTGTTTCCTGAATTTATCAGGAAACACTCGTGCATTCGCTCGTGTTTCCTGCTTCGAATCTATTAGAAAATACTTTTGCATCGTGAATCCTACTTTAGATTTATCAGGAACTACTCGTGCATTCGCTCGTATCTCCTACTTCGAATCCATGAGACAATACTCGTGCATTCGCTCTTGTTTCCTACTTCAAATCTGTTTTCAAAGTCAAGTATTACGTTGTTTGGTGACATAAATCATTACAAGTAAAACATGTACTATGATGAACCAAAATTGAGGATGTGGTTAAATACTTAAGACGATCGGAAATAACATGAAACACACACACCTCTTAAAATCAAGGTATGTCCTCGTGGACGGTACGATGTTCTACTCGTGCAAATGAGTTCACATGTTGATTTTATACTTAAAAATGGACACTAAACCGAGTATTTATAAAACACAAAATCATCAAGTGAAAATACATAGATCGGATACGAGACGAGTCTCCAGACTAGTAGTGACCTAAATCTCAAACCTTTCAAAAAAAACCTTTCCCTTCAAGTACGTAATTCAGATCAGATCAGATCCAATCCCGAACCTTTCAAAGTGCTGAAGCGGGAAAGCTTGTAAAGAAAGTTCTGCTCAACGGCTCTTTGCAAATTAGAAAACAAATACTCCTAAATTGCATAAAATGCGATGGACACATCTATGCCCTAAATTCTGCAAATCAATCTTTCTAAACAATAATTTTGATCCTTGTATAACCTTAATTTCGAGAACCCTTTTCAATTTAAGCAAGAATGAGACTACCCAGAAACAAATTCAGCGTTCCTATGCGACTGTTACCTCCAAAATTAACAACCCACCACCTCAAATGTTAGGGTTTATTGATAATTTAAAGGACGAAATTACCCTTTTAAATCTTCATGGGAAAGTTATGAAAGATGGGTCAGTGTCTGATTTGGGTGTTGGGAATTATTTGTTGAGTTTGTATGTGAAATTTAAGGATTTGGGTAATGCACAGAAGGTGTTTGATGAAATGCCTGTGAGAGATGTTAGGACTTGGAGTGTACTGGTATCGGGTTTTGCGAGAATCGGGTTGTTTCGACAAGGGTTGGATTTGTTTGGTCGAATGCTTGCTGAGGGGGTTTGTCCGAATGGGTTTACGTTGTCGAGTGTGTTTAAGTGTTGTTCTAGTGGTGGGGTGGTTCATGATGGGAAGGCGGTTCATGGGTGGATGCTGAAATGTGGGATTGAGCTTGATGATGTGTTGAGGAATTCTGTTATCGACTTTTATGTGAAGTGTAAGGAGGTTGATTATGCTAGAAGATTGTTTGAGTTTACGGAAAATGTTGATATTGTTACATGTAATATAATGATTGGTGCGTCTGTGCAATGTGGTGATATGGAGAACGCGATTGATTTGTTTAGAAGGTTGCCTGTTAAGGATGTTGCAACTTGGAATACGGTGATATCTGGTATGATGAGGAATGGGTATGAAGGACCTGCTTTGGAACTCTTGTATGAAATGGGGAAAGAAGAAGCTCGATTTGATGAGTTTACATTTACTATTGCATTGGCTTTGGTTTCTTCTTTATCAAGGCTGGATCTTGGGGTACAGTTACATGGAAGGTTGATCCGGTTTGGGTTAAATGGCAATGAGTATATAAGACCATCACTTATCGATATGTATTCCAAATGTGGAGTAATTGAGAAGGCATCAGAAGTTTTCAAACAGGACGTTAAAGGTTTTGATAAAAAACAACTGGACACTGTTTCCTGTAGTTCAATGATATCGGGATATGCTCAGAATGGCAGGTGGAGGGAAGCCTTAGAAATGTTCTGTAATATGGTTGATGATGGGATGAATATAGACAAATATACTCTTACTACTGTTGTCTCAGTGTGTGCTGATTATGGAATGCTGGACTTCGGGAAGCAGATTCATGGTCTTATTCATAAGTCTGGATACAAATTGGATCTGGTTCTGTGTTCGTCTTTGGTTGACATGTATTCCAAATGTGGAAGTTTATGTGACGCTCAGCAAATGTTTAACCAGACTGGCACAAGAAATACTGTTTTATGGACTGCAATTATATCTGGTTATGCTTTACATGGGCATGGTAGGGATGCAGTCAGGCTTTTCAATTTGATGATAGAAGAAGGCAATCAGCCCAATGAGGTGACGTTTGTTGCAGTTTTAACTGCATGTAGCCACTCGGGGTTGGTTGATGAAGGCCGTAAGTTTTTCAAATTAATGAAGGATGTTTACAACATTGCTCCTGGAGTTGAACATTTTACTTGTATGGTTGATCTTTTTGGCCGAGCTGGGCTACTGGATGAGGTAAAGAACTTCATCTACGCGAATAGTCTCACTCATCTTAGTTCAGTGTGGAGGGCATTCTTATCTTCTTGTCGAATTCAGAAAAATTATGATTTGGGGAAGTGGGTGTCTGAAAAATTGCTCGAACTTGAGCCTATGGATGCAGAACCTTTAGTTTTGCTTTCAAACATGTGTGGTACCAGTAACAGATGGGAAGAATCTGCTGAAATTAGGAGGTTAATGCAGAAGAAAGGTTTTCGAAAACACCCTGGGCAATCTTGGATACAAATGAATAACCAAGTTCATACCTTTGTGATAGGAGATAGAACTCACCCACAAGAAGCTGAAATCTACTCTATTTTGGATAGCCTGATTGGTAGGCTCAAGCAGATGGGTTATAGCACTGATCTAGGCGAGGTTACACAAGACGTAGAAGAGGAACAGCAGGAGATGTTTATCCGTCACCATAGTGAAAAGTTAGCTGTTGTGTATGGGATTATCAGCTCCACTAGAGGGACACCAATTCGAGTCATGAAAAACCTCCGAGTCTGTACAGATTGCCATAACTTCCTCAAATACACTTCTCAGCTTTTGGGCAGGGAAATAATTGTCAGAGATATTCGTAGGTTCCATTATTTCAAGGATGGAGCATGTTCTTGTGGAGATTACTGGTGATCAGAGTCCTGAAAACTGATAATATCCTCAACTATACTTGCACTTCAAAGTTCTGCAAGAAAACGCCGCCTACTCGAGTTACTAGGTGATGTGTGCACAGGTATCCCATATTACATTCATCCTTTTACTTAACTTTGCTTCAGTGATTGCTTGCACTTGAAATTACTGAAAATCGAAAAGACGTTCACATTCAATTACAGTGGCCATTCCAATTAAGTCATTGCATATGAAATGAAAACGATAATCACTTGGATCAGTCTTTTCCTGACTATCTTTCCGAAGATAGGAAGCTTCTCCTCTGTTTTCTGTGAAACTGTTTATTTTACTGCTTTCAGTGAAAGTTACTCAGCCAAGCTTTTACTGCACTTTAAAATATCTTTTAACTCACTTTCCCTAAATAGGTTCAGAAGTTGTGGTTTCGGTTAGACGAAGGTCAGGTTCTGTCAGAAATCCATTGTTGATTTACTTGTTAGGTGTAAAAGATAATGAATCATTTTTGAGCTCGTATGTTTCTTTTGGTATAAACGACGATTAGAAAATATATGTGCAGTATCATTATCATTATCATTATCATCATTTCTCCTAAGCTACATTTTTTAGTCTACATGATAGTGTGCATCATTTGGAGTTGCGTAGTTTCTTATCAACTCTGTTTTTTTTTATTTTTCGGCCCGCTGTCTTGCACTTTGTTCTTACTGAGGTGATTCATTTTCTGGACTATTGATGTTATTCACTTAAGTATAAAGAAACATACCAATATTCCCATCAAAATCAGTTTATACTTTATGCGAATATCGGTTTTAAATACGTAAAATGTCGCTTATGTTCCACTCTTTTGAGTTGGAGTATTTACAAAGTAAAGAGATGTGTACTGTTTAGAGCAAAAAGAAATTATGAATAAAATTTAGGGAAATGTAGATAGCTTTTCTAACAAGAGAGCTAAGTGGAAGGAGAGAGAGGAGAGAAAAGGAGCCCACCAGATTTGGCTGAGAATTTAGACATCACGAGTTAGATCGTTGTATATATATTTTGCTAATGTTATTGTATAGTCCTAATTTGATGTTGATATATATGAACGTACCATGTTATTTGTCAGATGTCAGTGTTAATTCATAAATTCATATAGTTTATGATTTTACGTAGTTACACTAACTACATCCTTCCATTTTACTTCCTTTTTTCCTCATTTCATTCTCACCAAACCAACATGGGGTACTGATCCTTTTCTTGTGTAAAATTATACCTTCTTGACAGCAAAGCTAACTGCACCTGTTATAACAACCCTATCCCTCTACCAAAAACTTTAATTTCCTCAAACTATATGTTTGTTGCATAGGTGTGTATGACTTGAATCTCTGTCGTAGTCGTAAGCCACCACCGTGTGTTTTCACTTTATTTGTCAATCTCATCATGGGTGTTCAGGGTAAAGTTCGAGATCGTATGGAAAAGTTTGTTGTTCTTCCGTTCTCTTCCATGGGCTGTGTCTCTCAGGCCAGCGTTGCTGTGGCCGAACAACGGCCTAGAAGACCTAAACTTGATTTACAGTCCCCTACATCAAGTACAGCAACATTATTTCTCTATATTGTTATTTTCATGCAATGTAGCTTCAGATTTTGTTAGATGTTCTCTTATCCCTGCTCATCATTTTCAGGAAACAGAGAAGAGGACGAGGACGAGGAAAGCTTGTCTGGTGAGAGCATGAAGCATTCGTCGAGGTTTTTGGCACTTCCAAGGCCGAATTTGTCCACAGGGGTTAACAGGCTAGTGAAGGGTTTCAAGAGCTTGTCTCAATTATTTAGTAAGTTCTCATACCTCCATTTCTAAATTGCGAATCACCCCTATCTTCTAAAGAACATACCTTTATAGTTTATACAGCATGATTTAAGTTCATAATTTTCTTGAAGGAGAATGTCATGTAAGGTTAGAAACTTAAAAGATGTCATTTTTTCATGAAGTTCCCTTCCTCTTTTTTTTTTTTTTTTTTTTTTTTTTTTTAAAGGATCATAGGATGTCTCATGTCTGCTATCGAAATTGCATGTCTAAAGCGTGCTAGTAACTTCTAACGACTATACGAATATATGTTCACCCGGCGTGCATTCCAACCCCCCTGGCCGTAGTGGGGGAGCCTTTGGGGCACTGGTAACTTGGTGTTTGTTGAATTGCGTAAAGACATACATTAGCTTACATTCCTTCAAATTTATGCATTGTGTACATAGGATCTGATTTCAAGTTATTTCCTGATCTTTTACCTTGAACTTTGTCCTTAGTTTATGAAGATGAGATGGAAGAGTTGGGCATGGATATGGAGATAGGAGGTCCAACAGACGTGAAACACGTAACGCACATCGGATGGGATAGTTTGGCGAACACAAATCCATTCATGGGGTGGGATGACATGGACATTACTCCTGCACTGATCACACACCCAACTCCAGCTTCCGCTGCTGCAACTTTGAAGCAGTTTGAGCCCGAAAATGACTCTCCAACCTTCATCAGTGTCAATGCCTCTTCGGCTCATACATTAGCTTAGTCTTCAAGTTTCTTAATCTTGCTTTTTTATAAAATATATATATGTACTACAAATGCAATCAAGATTGCTTTTATTTAGTTTTCCTAGCCTTCTTTTGTGTCATTATTGTACAAATCATGATAGTTTTTGTAATGCTGCTGCTCTGTAATCATATTGCATGTGTGCTTTGGTTCGGATTTGGGAATGATTGTATTAAACAACGAAAGCTACGATTGCATTTCAGATTTTGGGAATGATCATATATTGGAGACGTTGCGATTGCAAAAGAACAATGGGGAAAAAAAAGCAGAGTATTTTTCAATATACAACGATCTTTCTGTTTCACTTCGAAATAATGATACAAGATTAGTTCATCACAACCTAAAGGGAAGACCCTGAAACTTCTTACTTGACGAAGTAAGGAAGGTCGAGGACGTACAAGAGGAAGTAAGCCCATACAACACCGGAAACTCCTCCAAAGAAGAACCCTCCGGTGAACTTAGCCCATCCGTCAGCGGTTTGGAGCTGGTCGGGTGCCTTCTTACGGCCGGTTAAGGTCAAAGACGGGGCGATAGAGGCCTCGCCTTCCTTGAAGGAGGCAATGCCGTACATGGTCAAGCACATGCTGAGGATGATCACAAGCCCAGCTGCAGATAGGGACCCTGCAGCTCCAGCATACTCAGTGTTCCTCAATGGGCCTGCTTTCACAAATGGGCCTACCAAAAGAAGCCCATGGGCTAGCCCAACTTCAACACCCCTAAGAAGTGGGTTGACCGCGGTTCTGTAGGCTGGGAGGTTGGATAGGTACCATGCGATCAATGGGCTCGATGTCACTGGGGTCTCAAGCCCACCAATGAATGGGTCTCCGTTTAATGGCTGCACAACTTGGTATGTTGGCTGCAAAATTTATAAACAATGTTCATGTCAATTCATGACCATGTTACCGTAATACGTAACCCGTGTCAATAATATGCAAGTTATTTAAACTGAGACGTCGATCTTTCCTCAACGAGATTTGAACCGAGTTATTTATGCGTAAATTAGAATATAGATAAAAGATCGGAATTTATTTTAAATGATGAACAAGTACAAACTAATCAGTTATATGACAACTTGAGAGACAAGATGGTTGGCACACAGAGTCAGAGATACTTCTTTTACAAGTAGAAAACCAGTGGCTGAAGTTTGCAACTCAAAACCCACCAGACAAGGCAGTCGTCAGACCAAACAATACTCATCATGCAACATGCAACATGCAACATGCAACATGCAACATGCAACATGCAACATCCAAACATCGGAGTAATATTTTATTTATTTCCACTTTTACAAATGGAGCTCAATCGTTCAAATTGCTCTATAAACAACTTGTTTTAAGTATTCAACTTTTAATTGCTTCTAAATGTCCAAGTCACTAAAGAAAGAGTGCTAGGTAAATGTAAATTGGTCTACCTCAGTTGTCATCAAATCTAAGTTACAAGTTTCAAGCCCTACAAACGTAATATTATTATTAAAGTAGATTTCAATTCAACTTTCCCTTCCCTCGTTTGTGATTGATTCGATTGTAATACACTAATACTATATAATATCACGTCACGTTTTTATATTAAAAAGGTCAGATGTACACTTGTACACCATGGTAGAATGAAAATTTTACAAAATTAAAAGTAAACTCGGAATACAATATCTTTGTGTTTTTTTTTTTATCAGAATCACACTAATCTTGTTCGTGTCTTATGAAACTTGAGTTTATTGCAATACATACATCTAGGTTCAATTCAATTTGTGTCATCGTATTGGATCAAAGTTAGCCCACATTTAATACATCTCTTCTGCCTAGTGCTCAAACTAATTTTATAGTCAATTATAAGCCACAACATAGGTAAACAAATGATCATCATCATGCATGACTGCATGCGTATATAACAATTAAACAAACACCGTATCATATAAAAAGCGTGTCAGGATCCTCTGAAATTATTTATCTGTGAGACGATATTATACAATGTAAAGGAGTACCTTTTGAGATTGAATGGCCTTAATGGTAAAGGAAGGTAACCTCCTAGAGGAAGGGAACCCTCTCAAAGCAGGGCCAGAGATACCCTTAGGAGTCACAAACAAAGCCCTGGTTGCAGTTGAAGTGGTGAAGCTACTCTTCAATTGGCTAGCCATTGGTGCTGATGTTGCTGCCATTTGTTTGTGCCAAACCCCAAACTAAATTTGTACAAGTGAAATTCCAAAGGAAAGCGAAAAGTGTAACAAGTGTAACAATGTGTCAGTGCATATGAGAGTAATAGATTTGGAGAGAGAAAATGTGAGGTTATCCTACAAAGTTGGATTTTCTTGGTTGTGGGTTAACTCTACTGATTTCTGATTGGTTCTCAAGTGTTCTCAACCTTATCCACTCTCATCTTCACTCAATTTTTATGGGATTTTTTGGACTATATACCACATTTATTTTGGGTCCAGATGTATTATTTGAATCATAGTTCTAGGGCTGAGAAATGGTATGTAGATCAGTGGGTTGATAAATTGAGAGTATTTAGAGTGGACTATAACTTGGTCCAATGCAATATGTGGAGTGGACTGAGAAATTTAGAACAATGATCAACATCAATTTGATTCATTTAGTTTTTAAGGTTTTTGATATAGATTGTAGGAATATACACTATTTAGTAACGTAGAGTGTACTGACATAAGGTAACATTGTTTATGTGGTGTTACGGTAACACCATATATTTTATTTTCATCAGAATAACGGGTGGTTTAGATATCAATCTAAATACGTATAATCCTAGAAGAAAGTCATTCAAGTAGTTAAATGTTCATATAAACTGATATTAAATCGCATCCATTTTTGTTCGTCTCATGTCTACACTAGGTTGTATTATTCTATACTCCGTCCGTCCAAGTTTAAACCACACATACCTATAATGCTCCTGTATTGAGGAGAGTGTACACACTAATTGGTTAATCAAAGTTCCAAAAAAATTATATACGGAGTAGCAAGTTAGATGAGAGGTTTAGCAAAAATTACATGCAATTTTTTTGAAACCTTGATTAACCGATTAGTTGTGTGCACCCCGTTTAGTGAAGGTACGTTTTTTTATATGAGGTGTTTAAATATGAAACTTCATATAGAGCAATGTCAAGCTCAACGAAGCCTCCCTATGCCTCTATGTATGTTCTTTTAATTCGCTAACATTCGGTTTCCTATATACCAAACTTCAACTAATGAAAAGAGTTTTTAACATGCTAACCCCAGGGTTAGCTTTGTCGCTAAAGTACATACTTAACCACTGCCCTTGGCTGCTATATATTTGATCACCTAAATTAAAGTCAGATAATACTTAGAATGTTAATTAAATACATGCATGACCCGATTAGACTCATTAGAGTCTAGAGGTTGCTATACGCGGCATTACGGCTAGCCTATATATTTCTAATAATGTTTAAAAAAAAAAAAGTGAGTCGGATCGATTTTTCCCTCGTCAATCCTTATTTCATATGTACTCCGTAAACATGTATTCAAATACTCAACATTGTGACGGATATTGCATTTCTTGTTCGGCTACTCTTCCAATAATTGTGCATTCGCGCAAGTAGCCACCTTCTTAAATACGAGACTTTTTTTTCCGGTTACATAACTAGTCTCCTATATCAATTTCATGCGTACACGTTTGATGGTGATAAATGGTGGAGTACTGACTACTCTTTAGTCAAGTGATCAAATGTCTCCAACTGTACGACTTTGAAATTAGACGTCGCTCTGGACTAACTTTTGGTCTTTTTTTTTGTCAACTAACTTTTGGTCTATATAAGCAACTATGTGTACAACCGAGAGAGATGACTCAGATGAGTCAACTGATCACTCATTCACTTAGTTGAGTTACGACTCAAAGTTAGGGAGTCGATGTCGATTATCATCATCACAACATCCGACGATTTCATGTGGAATTGTGGAGTTTCGGCCGTTGTACATGTTCATGTTGGACTCTCAGTTGAAAAGAAATTATTCGCCAGTTAAAATAATAACTTAAGAAGTTTCTTCTCCGAATGTTCCTTGTTTACTTTCTAGGCTAAATGAGAATTTGAGATCAATTGCTTGGAAACTTCTTAAAAATCAATCACTATTTTGGCATCTAGTGTCGGACTTGACTAGATTAGTAGATTTGATTCAAAAATCAAAACGCATTATCTTACATGATAATCCAATAACAATATTTTCTGAATTTTATGAATATTCGTATCACCATCCTCCACCCATTTTCACTTTTTTTTTTGATGGAACTTGACTCTTTTTGATATTGGCTTTGAAGATTCAAAGAATGATTTGACTACTCCCGCTTTATAATACCCTCATTATGTTAAATTGATAATAATGCACAATATTGATGGTGCAATGTGGTTTTTTTTGTGTTTTTTAATACTAAGTAAAGCTAATATAAATTTTGATGCAAACAGGTATTCGGAGTTTTTAAATACCAATAATCTACCAATCTATAGTACTCCGTAACTAGTAATTTAGTAAGTGCGTGCATTGTGCATGTTGTAAATGCACATAATGTCTGATTACACGAAAATGACTTGAATTAATAAACTAATATAGTATTAGCTAGGACTAATTTTGATGATTATTTCCCTTTTGCTTTAAGAAAAAACATGACCTAACTAATAAGGTCTAGGTTTGTGATGGGCCACTCTCTAGAGTTTTGACTTAATTAACAAATGCAACTCTAATGATTAATGCTATAATAATTCACAATGGTCCATAGACCATAACTATACCTATTCAAACTAGCCGAAGTCGTAATTAATTTACTAATTACTAGATTAGATATAAACTAACTAGTATTAGGGGCCTAAATGCTTTCGGCGGCGCCTCGTCATCGATGGCAAATTGGCCAATAAGATCCACTCATGGAGTCACTGGTCATTGGCTTGAGTCGTTGTCGAGTCCAGCATTTCAATAGAGAAAGTCGATCTATTTCATTATTACTTCCTAACAAATTAAACTCGAGTGAGCCATCGGGCACATGATGATATAGGTACGACCGTATGATTGTATGTATGAGATTATGAGGCTACTTAAAACAATAATTGACCTTGAAACTCGTCGAAAATGCAACATCAACTCGTGATGAGAAAAAGTTTTCTCCTTGGATGCTCGATCAATTGTAATCAGGAAGAAAATCGAATAATATGACACAAAAGCAGTCATTTAAGAATGTGACTCTAATAGCAGTATCTTAGAGTATATGTTTAGGAATAGTATATTCCTAACCAAGGAAATACGATATGTCGGAATAGTATATTCCACTATTTAGGAAATAAGATCTTAGGAGATATTCAGGGCGGCTAAGGTTGTATGTAACCCTAGGCCCGGCACTGTATTGTAACTAGTGGTATTTAAGCCACCGTAACGTAATGAAATCACAACCAATTATTCGTAACCCTAAACACACAAATCTAATATGGTATCAGAGCCTCTTTCCTAGAGGACTCTGCAAACCGCTTCCGCTGCCCTGCCGGTGGGTTCATAACCTAGTACGCTTAACCCACCGGCGGGATATCGTAGTAATGATATAATACTTCGTTCTTACTCCGATTCTCGTGTTTGCTCGTCATTCCTCAGTTCTTACGTACGTAAAGTCTATTATCCTTTAAACCCCCCAGAAAAGCGAAAGTACATTCATCAAGCTCTGTTCGTACGTGCCAAGCCCAAGTATTGTGAGGACCTCCAAAAGTATTTTGATGGTCAACAACGTAACAAACACATAAGAGTGTTTTCGTGCAAATTTGTATCTTATGGTCGGACCGATTCCGATCATTCCGTGTGCCGAACCAATTTTGACTCACACGTGGTATCGTTGGTTTTACGGTGTCCATTAAACCGTCGTAATATCGGTATCTTGGCGTTGCCGATTTGGTACAATCTGTTGTATTGTACTGCGTATAAGTATTTCGGAGTCTTGATGTATTTTATTCGTTTTGTTTTTCATGGATGTATTGTAATTTCAAACCCATGGCAACTTTTACAAGTTCCCATGTGTTTGAGGGGGGTAATATGCAGTAATATCGTATAAGATACTGTAGGAGTGTATTAGGTAGTATCGTATATTAGGAAAGATATTGTGGTAGTATAATAGTATAGTATCTTGTCAATAAGATATCAGAGATATTGATGGCGGCTAGGGTTTAGCCCAACCTTGTAAAGTATTGTGGTATAAATACCACCCTATTATTAATGAGAATGACAACTAAGTATTCGTAACCGTAAACACAAATCTAATATGGTATCAGAGCTTCCTTTCCTAGGGACCTGAAACATCGCTTCCGCTGTCCTGCCGGTGGGTTGATAACCTGGTACGCCTAACCCACCGACGGGATTTTGTAGTCGTGATGTAGGCCTATCTTTCGTTCCACTGCAAACCTACAATACAGTGCCGGGCCTAGGGTTACATACAACCCTAGCCGCCCTGAATATCTCCTAAGATCTTATTTCCTAAATAGTGGAATATACTATTCCGACATATCGTATTTCCTTGGTTAGGAATATACTATTCCTAAACATATACTCTAAGATACTTCTATTAGACTCAAAGTCGGACAAATCTCACAGAAGATCCTTGCACTGTTTGTACGTCACATACATTCATGCATATGATTTAAGTCATTATTTGAAAAAACGGCTTAATTAGCAGCATGCAATCCAGCATAAGAGTGACTAATTAACGTACTGTAATACTCCGTATATAACTCCATATGTCGACACGACCATTTATTAATTTCAGTATATTATTATGCATGTGTGGTCCATGCATGCATAGTCTCACACGCACTATGCTTTATACTCCGCATCAAGACCATGATGTAGCGTAAGCGTAACCTACGTACTCCTCCAATTCGCCTACTCATGTTTCTACTATTAGACTTGATGAAGCATGAGGCATCGACCCATCGTCATTGCACTATACATACTCGGACATGCGTGATAATTTGCGAATCATATTTTTATAAAGTGTAGGAGACTAGGAGTATGCTTTTAACACCAAAAACTGTAGATTCGAAACTTGAATTTGAAATTAACGAGACATTTTTATCTTTTTAAATAATTGATATAAATAAACTAAGTTGTGTAGATATATAGCGCAAGATATTTAGATTCGAAAATTGCAATCGAAACTAGTCCACTAGTGAAGAGGCCGGGCATGTTTGGCTCGTTCTTAGGTTATCGTGGTAATCGATTTTTTTGGACCGTTGAACGAGCTTATTGATCGTTATTTGGTAAAGAAAGGCTTTATTATAAAGCAATCCACTATAATAACGAAACATCGGTCTAACATTGGTCAATTTTGTCTACTCGAGTCCAGATCAGAGCCACTTTGACCCGAACCGTCCATTATATATATGTTTACCTCAAACACCCATTTCGCCTCTACAAAGCTAGTACTAGCATCCATTAATAGAAACGAGCTTTTGGGACAATATGCAAAGTGAAAAAGGGTGGTCCATAACTCCATACAATAAAAATGGATGATACACATTAACACAATTCATAGGCAGTGGCTTTTCGATCTAGTGGATGGTGGGACGTTAAAGAGTAGAATGGCCCTTTTCATCAACTTTTTCTTCAAATTTGAACCCTATCTATATATAAGAGTTATAATCAAGTTAAACTAGCAACTTATTGCCCACCTTAAATAATTTCCTACGATCACCTACTTCTTTATTTTTAATCATATATATGCGCCTTAGACGACTTGTGTTATCAATACTAATAATAAGGCTAGATGGAGAAGCGTAATGAGGAGGTTGTTTCTGTCAGCAGTGTGCTCCAAATGCAGGTACGCAACATATATTAACAACTATGCGCAATTTTAAGGAACAATTCGATTTGTCTTAAAGTTTTCCAATTTATCGAGGATTTGTTAAAGGTTTATTTAGCGCGTCATATCATACATACCGAATAGAAAATACAAATATTAGGATAATATATTGAAATTGTGTTTTAGAAACAAATGTTATCGTAAAGAAGGCAAATATGCATGCAATTTCGTCCCACACGAGTTGTTATTTAGACCTTCGGCAAATGTTTGCGATTTTTAAAATGTCTTTAATTTCCGGAGGCATGCATTTTAAAAAGGCCATTATACTTGACCAAAGAAGAAGATAACCAGAACAATGAGACCATGCATGAGATGATACGCTAGCTAGGCGGTTAGTGTAGCAACTTTGAACGTTGAAGTCAATATCAACATGCCCCTTTATTACGGCAGCCTTCGCCATCTTTCATTCTCTTCCTTTTATTTTGAGCATTGCATGACATTATAAGCAAAAAGTCTCTTTGATAACTCGATCGAGTTACACCAGATTAACCAAATGAGAAGAAAGTCGATCTACTTGAGAATAACGAACATATATAATAAATTAATTAACAAGGTTATACTTCGGAAAAGCTTATGTTAGTATTGTAACCGATTATCTATAACTTGCGGTAAAAGTACACAAGACGTACGTAGATTCATAAATCTACTTATAATTAATATACACACTCAATTGATCTCCAAGTTGGGTTAATCAATTTGTTTAGCTTCAAATTAAAGTGTAAGTTCAACTTAGAGAGTTAGAGAAAAGTCCAAAAAGGGATTAATTAAGCCGACATGGATCACTTTGAACTTTAGAGATGGATCTCATGCATCTCATGCACATGCATGGTTCCTTCGTTTTAATTTTTTTCCTTCTCATCTCTATTTTATATTTTGTCTTTTTTTTTAAATGGTTGGTAAAAAAAAAAAAAAAGCTTGTAAATTCTCAAGTTTGGATCGTATAGAAAGAGAATTCGGCGATTGGTAATCTTAATCTTGTCGTACAAGTCGTACGTACATATGCCATTTTATCTATTTGTCCCTAAATTGAGAAACACGTAGTGTCCCCTAAGCACCCTTACTTAGCCCTATTCTCACATGCTTTGCTCCATCAATGATTCTCAACTTCTCGTCAATAATATACCATGAAACATAATTTATGGACAAAAATACATGCCTGAAAGAAGTGAAAGGCTCATATCATACGATAGAATAGGTTACATCATACTATTTCTTAGAATGTACTTAATAAAGACTCGTTAAAACGTGACTAGATTCGTAATCAAAATAACAATAAAGTTACAGAAATAACGAGGGAAAGACATAAGCTAAAAGTGGAAAGAAAAGGATTTAATTAAGTCAAATATTCGGAAGATCACTATTGGATAACAATTTTTATGTGCGTCTAACTAATACGCTAGGTACCATGTGTTTTCAAATGACGTCAGTTTACCCATTGTTTAACATTACGAATCCTAATACGCTAGGTAGTTTCAACATCTTTCTAGGTGCAATGGTCATCGCTCACCACTACGTCAAAACCATGCCCATCAAATTATTAAGTCAAAAGCACCACCGTAACATTAAAATAACCATTTCAAAAGCCAATATTACGTGTGACGAGTCGAAACACTCCATTTTATCCATCCAATAATTATAGTGGATAGAAGATTACAGTACTCAATACACCGCCGATATTATCTTATGAATTTATATAATGACCCATAAAAATTGAAACTTTCCTCCCACTTTCATGATATCATAATCATGGATGACATAATCCTACTCGAAAAACACAATATAAACCCCCCATACCCAATTTTATCTCATCCTCATCCAACACAATCAAAACCTCCCAAAAAACCCTCCCAAATTAATTACTATAATTAAGCTGTATTTACCAAATTTAACCCTTTCTTATCCTTTTTTCCTCCCTTTATTTTAGCACCCTATATTACAGAAATAAATAGATAAATACTTATAAAATTATTAATTATTCTAATTGTAATTCTAATACTAATAAAAAAGGAAATTCTAAATTAAATAAAAAAAAAAGCCAAATTTTCTCCCTGTATAATACTCTGTCTCTCTCACAAGAATCCTAACGGACAACAACAACAACTTCTCTCTCAAGATTCATACTCCTCTCCCCTTTTTAATTCTCTCTCCTCAATTTTTTTTTTGGGTTTATATAAATTTGGAAAATTTTGATACAATATTTTTTTAGGGGAAAAAAGGGGGAAATTTTCATTTTTTTATGAAATGATGATGATGAGGTTGGAAGAACTTGTGGGTTTGTAATAAAGATTGAATCTTTTTTCTTCTTCTCCCTAAAAGATCAAATCTTGTTGAATACGTTTCATTTCTTCATTGGAGAATGAGTGTGATTTTGTGGGAAAAGCAGCAGCAGCAGCAGCAGAAAAACAAGGAGAAGAAGAAGAAGGAGAAGGAAAAGGAAGATTGTAAGAGAAGCAACAACAACAACAACAATGGAGGAGGAGGAGAAAGTGGTGAAATTGATGAAATTGAGAATGAAAACGACGACGTTTTGATACCACCAACCAATTTTTCAATGGTGGAAGAAGGGCTTTACAGATCTGGGTTTCCAGAACCTTCCAATTTCCCTTTCCTTGAAACCCTAAATCTCAAGTCTATCATGTTAGTTTTCTCTTTTCCCCTCTTTTAATTTCATTTATTATTATAATTTTTTTTTTGTTTTTGCATTTTAATTGATGGGTATTTGATCAATTTTGTTAATTTTCAATTTCAATCATAATTAGTCGTTTAATTTGATGATGAATTTGATTAGTTTTGTTAATTTTCAATTTTCATCATAATATTTTGGTGTTTAATTACATTATAATTGATGATTAATTTGGTTAATTTTTGTGTTTTGGTAGATATCTGTGCACTGAGCCATACCCAGAAGAATACTGCAAATTTCTTGAATCACATAATATTAGGTTGTTTCAGTTTGGAATAGAGGGTACAAAGGTACAAATTTTTTTTCTTTCTGTTTTTATTTTTATTTTTTATTTTTGTTGTACTTTCATAACATTATTATTGATTATGCAATTGTGGGGTTTTAATGAAATGTGGCAATTATGGTTCTTAGCTCAATATTATATGGCTGCTGTTTTTTTGCAACATTTATTTGTTGTTTTGTGTAGTTGGTGCATACTAGTATATAATTTGGCTATTTTATTCATGAATGATTTGGTTTGGTGGAGATAAATTATGTAGATGTACAATCTAATATTTAATATACATGATAATTGGTCACTCTTTTGTATTTGATTGATGATATTATTAACAATTGTACGAGTAGCTGCACATTATGTGGGTCTAGGGGAAAGTTTGTGTGATTGCTTTGTCATGAGGGTTAATAATGGAACTCGGCTTATTTGCTTCGAGGTTTTCGTTATTTGTAGTGTTGATTATGGTACGAGCTTAGGTGATTGTTAGCATTATGATTAGGGATGTGGGAATTAGTCTAGTACTAGATAATACTAGATTATTATGTGGTCTGAACTAATGGAGTCGTGATCACGTGTGACTATGGAAGTTCTTTGTATCATCGTTCTTTTTGTAGTATATGAAGTGGAGAAAGGTAGGTAGTAGTTTTACGGATTTACTATTTATTGCTAGGGACTGTCTTTGTTCCGTCTTGCTACGAACATCATCACTTACTGTTTTAATGTTAAGTTGTTTGGAGGGAAATTTTGAAAATTACAAAATTGTAAGTGGAAGATATTTGAGGCTCATTTGTTGATGTTTTAGTTAGGGGTGGTTGATTTGAAAGAATCTCCAAGGTGTAAATGGTGCTTTTGAGCTGTGGTGGAAAGCAAGCTTATTGCCTTTTCGCTTTAAGGGGTTCACATGAGTGGGCTTTAAAGTCACTTTTAGTTGTTACCCCAGCGTGATCAGCTTGAGTCATATGTGGATTGTGGAATCTAAGGGGTGCGAGAAGTTGTGTGGATAAATCAAGTACTACTATGTCGTGGCAAGTTTCTATCGTGGTTCTTCAATTCATAGCACAATTAGCGTAAATTATTCTTTTTAAGCTTAGCTGATTTCAGAGCCAACATATTGACGTTAGCTTGTGTTTTGCAAGTGGAGTTAGTTTGCTGAGGTCGTTAGATCACGTTAAGAGTGATAAAATTTTTAAGAGTATGGTTCATTTAGTAGTTAATTGTTTGTAGCTTCTCCAGGATAAGATTGTGGGATCATGTTATGCATACATACTGCGGTTTCACTTGCTTAAAGTAAAACATATCGATCAATCATAATTCATAGCCCCATAATATGGTTGTGGTGGATGAATCATTTGAAGCAACACATAATTGTATGAATTTGGCTGTTTCATTTTGTCTTGATGGCGGCAAAACAAGACTGTATCTTCCCCAATATTTTTCTTATGCTGCTCCTGTTTGCTTGCTGGCAGGAGTCTGTCCCCGAGGACGTTATCTCTAAGGCTCTTAGAATTTTGATGGGTAATTCCATATAAATTTATCCTTCTAAATAATGTCATATTGTGCCCTAGTTCCTGCCTTCCTTTGTATTCAAGGATTCTTCAACGTCATACTTATAGTTGAAGTTTCCTCTTTGTGCAGATGTGAGAAGTTACCCAGTCCTGATTCATTGTAAACGTGGAAAGGTAGGCGTCTTTGACCGTTTCTCCAGCCATCAACTTTGTGCTTTATTTTTGTGCATTGTCAATTTCAATAGCTGGTTAGACTTCTAAAAAATTCTGCATTTGGTATGCTCTGTTGCTAATCCAAAATGCCCCATTGTCGTGCAGCATCGTACAGGTTGCGTTGTTGGTTGCCTAAGGAAATTGCAGAACTGGTGCTTGTCATCAGTGTTTGAGGAATACCAGCGCTTTGCAGGCACCAAAGCAAGGTTAACTGACATGAAATTCATGGAGGCATATGATGTCCTGCGCATGAGACAATCGCTTTACAGCCTCATCTACCAATACCATGGTTATGGTTCAAACAAAAGGCGCCTGCTCTACAGAGAAGAGAGCTTGCCTCAACCCCGCATTAGATCAAGCTAACGAAAAAGCAGGTTTTGGCCGAACCTTTGCCTCGCCAAGACCTCTACGTTGCAATCTATCATTTTCTATAGAACGGGAAAGTTTTTGATTGAGTCGAAATCAACGTGTTTCTCAAGTCACTCGGGACCAAGTGTGGATATATCGTATTTTTCTTTTTCTCTTTTCCTTTTTCCATTTTGGTGTCGAGACCTCATACACCTTCTGAGGGGAAGAAAGAATAGGCATTTTTACGCGAAATTTACCCGTCTCTGCGGTGTTAAATTGTCATCATATAATCTGATTTATATCAAGGAAAGAAAGGTTTTCTCATCCAGTTTATCACCATTCTCTTAGTTCATCTCTTCATTACTCATTGAAGATCCTCAGATTTTCCATTTTTTTTTGGTACGAAAAGGATGCTAAATCTGTGAAGTATTGCTATTTTCGGCCTTGTATATTATTATTATTATTATTATTACAAATGCCAACTTTGTTGAGCTGAAGGATCATTTGACTTTCATTTGAATGAAACTATGCTTCTTTCATATGTCGATTTTTCGAATAATACACTTTACGATATGTCGATTTTTCGAATAATACACTTTACGAAAGAACAAAACGAGAAAAGTGCGAAAAATAGGTCATTTTCTTTCCTTCTGCTCTATTGCCTCTATATATGGCTCTTTGTATCTTGAAAGTACAGGTCACAACTTACATGTTACAAGTCTTACCACCTTGGAATAGAAATGTTCTAGGATAAGAGATGCATGGGTCTAAATCAACTTGATTGATACCTATTCTCAACCAAAAATAGAAGATGATTTACGAGCACATTAGAATTTAACAAGACATGAAACAATTAACGATTTAATCTCATTTCTAACCATTTATACAATGAATTCTCGATTCTTAAAGTGTATAGATCATTTCCTCCCAATCCAAATTAAATGCGTTAGAAAGATCCGTGGGGTGCTTCGGAGATATTGCGGAAAGCTACGTATAAGCTTGACCCTATCAAAGACAAGGAAATACATCTTGACATGCCGAAGATTTCTTCTCGTGAAATGTAACATAGAGTGACATACTCAAAAAGAAAATAAGTTATCAAAAAAGAAAAAGAAAAAAAGGAAAGAAAAATGAAGGTCAGAAATCAGCCACCCAATTTCAAGTCCCTCGAAAAACATGGGAAATATTCGTGGACAATAGACCCAATGGCCCAACAAAGAGAAAAATATGACCCAAAAACTAGGGGCAACCTGAGCTCTTGGGTCCTGAGTCCTGACCACTGACCCCTAAGGTTGATGACCCACTTGAAAAGTAACACCCTTAGCAAGTCAGCATTTAGCAACCCCCCCAGTGGTCCATAGGTTTTGGATCTTTTAGCTCCGAGGACCTTGACTAGTCAATTGGAAGCTTTTGGCTTACGGCTTTGGTTTGGAGTACAAGCAAGTAAGCAACAATTTAAGACGTGGATTGTGAAGTTCAATTAGTGTTGAGCCTAATTATGACTCTTATGAACTTATGATCACTAAGCTTAAAGTTTAAACGAATGTAATCAGACAATGAACATATGTTCACATACTCATAATTGTTGTTTATCTACTATTGTGTCTTTTAAAAGATGGTTGATCTAAAACAATCGCAAGATTACACTACTTTACATTAATCGACTATCCAATTTTCAATAACATCAAATTATGACTTTGTTGATTGTATGAGCCAGCTTTAATTGGTTCAATTCACCTAATATCCTTTGAGTTTTAAAGTTTTGACCGATCAAATCAGTTGAAATAAATCCAATCCGACATCGAAAAATCGCGTTTCAATTAAACAAAAAACTATAATTTGATCCTCCGTAGTAATAAAATTTACACCAAGATTTCCAAAAATTCATTGTTGTTCCTAATATTTACCCTTCAAATTTTAACAAAAAAAAAAAAAGATCATACATGAAGTAAAAATTCCCCAAAACCCAATGTTCTTCTCACGACATAACCCAATGGATAGACATTGATGCAAAGTAAAAAGACAAAACTACCCCTACCAAAACCAACATATTATTATAATAATAATAACCTCACCCCTTTTCCCTACCTTATATATTCCTCTTTTCGAACCTCAACCCAAGCCTTAGGGTTTCTTCCCCAACACACTTTTCTCCCCTCCCAAATCGCCCCAAAAACAACAAACCCTAGGAGAGAGAAAAAAAATCCCCAAAATTCAACCACCACCATGACAGGGAAAGCGAAGCCGAAGAAGCACACCGCAAAGGAGATCCAGGCCAAAATCGACGCCGCCCTCACCAACCGCGGCGGCGGCAAGGCGGGGATCAAGGATCGCGGCGGCCTCGACAAAGGCGGCCACGCCAAATACGAGTGTCCACTCTGCAAAGTCACCGCACCTGATGTCAAATCTATGCAGATTCATCACGATGCTCGTCACCCTAAAATCCCCTTTGATGAGACCAAGATCAGTAACCTTCACGCTACCTCTGCACCTGCTGCTGCTGCTGCACCCGCCGCCGTCGCTGAGTCTAGCAGCAAAGTTAAGCCTGGGATTCGTGGTAGTCTCAAGAAGTAGTAGGGTTTCTTAATTTGGGGATTTTTAATTATTATGTTTTTCTGTGTTTCTTATGTGGGTAATTTTTATCGATATTGGGGATTTTAGGTCAAAATTTGAGGAGATTGTGAGAAAGAATTGAGGTAGCTTTTTAATTAAGCTACCTTTTTTTTGTTGATTATAAAGTTTTGATCTTTAGTTCTGTATCGATATAGTTTGACTGATGATTGTATGATATAAGGATGATGTTGTTGGTGGTGTTTTATGTTTGGTATAATAAACTTCTTGTTGGCTTGTTTTACGATTTGATTTGGAATTTGATTTGACTGATTTTTGTCTTGTGCTTAAGAGCTCGTGCTGTTCATCGATGTCGAAAATATATTGCAAGTCTGTATCTTTTGCTTCAAGATTTGATCTAGCTTTCGATTCGGCTAGCATGTATAATGTGCACAATTGCGAGCTTTAGTTGATCATGTGTAATGTGTATGATTGCGAGCTTTGGTCGTGTTTCGGTTTATCATATCGAGTGGAAATTTGAGAAGTTGAGTAGTTGAATCGGCAGCGTTGATATACGGAAACTTACAAAGCAAGATTGTGGGTTTGTGTTTGTTATCGAGCTTGCACTTTTGAGCTTTGGTGGTGCTAAGTTGTGTACAATGTGTATGATCGTTGTGATATCGTTGTGAGAAGTTTACGTTTAGATATGATTGGAGTGAATGGTAGCTTTCTTGGTAGCTTTGTGAAACGGGTGATATTGTTGGTGAGAAGTTTAGTGTTGGCAGTCTTGGTATACAGAAGAGTCATTGAATTTCGTTGGTGTATTCTAATTACAATAGATCTCGTTTTCCTAATTGGACATAAATACATAATAACCTTTCAATGGTGAAACTCTAGTGATCATATGATTCTGCTTCAATGTCCGGCTGTGTCATTTTGTACTGTGAGCGAGTTCAATGTGGGCGAGTGCGAGTGATCATATTGGTGTTTCAGGATGTTGAGAATATAATTACACAAAACGATTTATAAGTAAGAATGATTAAGACAAAAACAGAGAGGAGATTAGTAAAAATAGAGATAAATCTGGAGCATGAATGAAAGAGAACAGTGAGCATTTTCAAAGAGGAAATGCCTGAGCACGACATCTAAACTATCAGAATGGCAACATTCGCCCCCGTGTCCAGCAAAGATAGGATAATACTCTATGGCGACGGGACGCGCAGCAGAATTAACCAAATAATCAGCAAGATGAGCCAAATACCGAAGTTGGTCGATAGACAATGTATCATCTATGACCTTTATCTGGGTTATGATTGCATCCAAGTAAAACTCTCCTTGGACGAACTCGTGTATTTTCGCCCGAATTGCTGCAGCAGTTTCGTCATCAACATTAACAGGAGGAGGAGCGGCCGGGAGGAAGCAAGAGCAGCATAATCTGCCGAGAAACTTCTTTATCACCCAACTGTAGGATGAGCTTGATCCCCTGATTATCTCCTTCCAATACAAATAAAAAGGGCCTCCATCATCAAAACCCATCAATGTTTCGCCTCCATCACCAAACTCCGTCATCGTTTTTGTTCAACTTATTTTTGGTACAAAGGAAGAGGGTGGATACGAGGATACTATAAAGCCCTATATATATGGGTTTTTTCCTTTTCCGAAACGGATCAAGTAATTAGATTATGACCCGACCCGGCATAAAAATTCACCCGACCCGATAATTGTTGTCGACCGAACCTGATATGATCCACCCGCCTTGACCTAGGCCATCTAGTGTTTGAAAGGCATCTATATGGGCGTTATGCAGATCACATTACATACAATGTCTAATTTGTTGTGGACTGTGGGCTCCAAACAGTCAGTATGGTACTCGCTTTGGGCTGGAATCAAGTCCGCACCCAGTTTTGAAACTGGGTCAAACTTAATTATCCAAAAGGCCTCATACTAATAAGCATCATACTAATGAGCAAAAGTGGACGGACACCTATAAATCAACTAGTTTTTGTGCCCGATATATAATATTGGAATCACCTATAAATTAACTATAAAGCCCTGTATATATGGGTATGTTTTAGGTTTTTTCTTTTTGCTCGTTTTAGGATTTTTTGATTTCGAAACGGATTAAGAAATTTAAAAAATATTACAGCCAAAAACTTAAGTAAAGTTAAGTAAAACGGCTAAATGGTTATAAATCCATACAAAGTGACAAGCGTCAAAACGGATGAAATACTTCACAAAATGAGAAACCAAGACTCAAATCCAACAAATATAGTCATAGGATATATATATAGTAATGTTTGGAGGACATTTGTTTTTTTTCGAAAAATTAATCAAATTTGACCAGAATAACAATACATAATCCACGGTTTTCGATAATACGGCTCCGGAGTAAAATCGGTCTCAAATTTTGGTTGTAGTGTCTAAGTATGATATAATGAGGATTTGAGAAATATTAGGGCCAAAATCTAAGTAAAGTTATGTAAAACGACTAAAATGGTTATAAATCAATACAAAGTGATGAGCGTCGAAACGGATGAAATATTTCACAAAAAGAGGAACCAACACTCAAATCCAACAAGTATAGTCATAGTGTATCTATAGTAATTTTTGGAGAACATTTTTTTTATTTTTATTTTCAAAAAATTGATCAAATTTGACCAGAATCGCAATACATAATCCACGGTTTTTCGATAATATGACTCCGGAGCGAAATGGACTCAAGTTTTCGGGTTAGTGTCTAAGTATGATATTATGAAGATTTGAAAAATATTAGGGTCAAAAACCTCAGTAAAGTTATGTAAAACGGCTAAACTGGTTATAAATCTATTCAAAGTGACGAGCGTCGAAACGGATGAAATACTTCACTAAATAAGGAACCAACACTCAAATACAACAAATATAGTCATAGGGTATCTATATTAATGTTTGGAGGACATTTGTTTTTTTTCAAAACATTGATCAAATTTGACCAGAATCGAATTACATAATCTACGGTTTTTCGTTAATATGGCTCCGGAGCGAAATTAGCTCAAAATTTGGTGGTAGTGTCTAAGTATGATATAAAGAGGATTTTTGAAAAATAATAGGGCCAAAAACCTAAGTAAAGTTAAGTAAAACGGCTAAATTGGTTATAAATCAATACAAAGTGGCGAGCGTCGAAACGGATGAAATACTTCACAAAATCAGGAACCAACAATCAAATCCAACAAGAATAGTCATATAGGGTATGTATAGTAAAGTTTGGAGGAAATTTGTTTTTTTTTTTTTTCAAAAAAATTGATCACATTTGACTAGAATCGTGGTACATAATCCACGGTTTTTGGATAATATGGCTCCGGAGCGAAATCAAATCAAATTTTGGTGGTAGTTTCTAAGTATGATATTATGAGGATTTGAAAAATATTAGGGAAAAAAACCTAAGTGAAGTTATAAAGTGGCTAAGATGGTTATAAATCCATACAAAGTGACGAGTGTCGAAACGGATGAAATACTTCACAAAATGAGAAACCAAGACTCAAATCCAACAAATATAGTCATAGGATATCTATAGTAATGTTTGGAGGACATTTGGTTTTTTTCGAAAAATTAATCAAATTTGACCAGAATAACAGTACATAATCCACGGTTTTCGATAATACGGCTCCGGAGTAAAATCGGTCTCAAATTTTGGTTGTAGTGTCTAAGTATGATATAATTATGATTTGAAAAATATAAGGGCCAAAACCTAAGTGTTTGTGGAAAATTATTAGCTAATTTGTGGAAAATTATTAGCTAATTTATGGTGATTATGCTGGTAGAAATGTTTTTTGGAAAATAATAGTGATGCTAATAATATTACAACAAAAATAAATTGACAGTTTCATAAAATGAATATAACAATATATATAAAGCAGAACGTTTGTTGGACATGCAAACTAATAAAATTATATAGTGAAATCCAATCACCTTAATTGTTATTTATGTAATTCTATAGTATGGGAGGCACGGGAAAAACATGCATAAGAATATCAAAGGACGAAAACACACACTAGAATCACAAAATCAACTCTATATTATTTCAAAACAAATAGTAACTACTTAAAAGCGCGAAATGCAGCTTTAATAAGGGATGATAAGCCAAACACAAAGAGTCGCACGATCAGGTCAACAATGAAGTAAAAAAACCGTCTCGTCGAAGTTTCGAGCATCCACTAACTCCGCAACATGGCCCCCAGATAGTGTTCCACACTCTGGTGGCTCCGTATTATTCAAAATGTAGTTGGCGAGATGTGTCAAATATTGACACTGCTCAGAAGTGATGAGGAATGTTTGAACAACGTAGTCTTAAAAACCGGAGAGTGGTATTACTCTTATCTTTTACATCTGATTCATGACAGCAAAAATGATGACTCTTAACAATATAGTGCTGTAATTTTTGCTTGTAAACATTGACATCCGCTAGGATAGGGAGTGTAGTAGAAGCACGAGGACGTACCAATGAGGAAATGATAGACAAAATTGGTTGTTAGAGTAGTAGAAAAAGGAGGAGTGAGAGAGGGGGTGAGAAAAAGAGAAATTGGAAGATAAGAAGGTTGAGCTGGCGTTAAGGGGGAGGCAGAATTGAGTCGCCGGAGTTTTCCGGTCCGGTGGTGATTGGGTATGGCCAGTGTTGGTTCACGTGAGCAAAAGTCACGTCTGTTGTATTCAAACGGAACGAGATTGAAAATTTATTCAAATGGAATGTAGCAGAAGTACTCAAATGGAATGTGATTGTAGAATTACTCAAATGGAATGAAATTGTAAGAAAAACCTGATGGTGCTTTCACTTTGTCTGATATTTTTTTTTCCTCTATTACAAGTTCAACATTAAAACGATGAAATTATTATGCTGTTATTCGACACTTTCACAATATTCGAGGTTCTCCTATCACTAGCATTTGAAATTACACTATAAATCATTTGCTTATCACGCCTCATCAACGATAATACTTGCCACATTTGGCGCATCACCTCGTAAATAATACCGAGCAACAAGAGGTTGATACGTTTTATCGAATCCCAGAGGCTTAAGTTGGTCGACCCTTACAACTTTGACGAGGTAATGACTATCCGATCATGAGACTTCTACTATTTGGCTTACCATCTTTGATTTTTGAAGCATCCTATCGAGTAACATTTGTCGTGTTAGTTGTAATTACTTATAGAGTGGTATTGTTATTACTTACGGAAATTTGCGGGCATCAGTTTTGGCATAAGAAATTCAGAATCAAGGTTCTATCATTGATTGGTAGAGCTTTTTCAAATGTTGGACTGTGTAAATCGTGTGCCCTATTTTCTTGATTATTGTTATACTATTGCAAATTTGCAATTGCGGCACGTGTCATTATTCTTCCAAAGTTCTAAAGCCTACACCTCTAGTCCTTTTTAAACTTCTCATTCTGTTTATTTGTGGTCTAGCGACTCCCGCCTTAGTTATTCCCATTCCCAAGATTTTACGTTTTTTTTTTCCAGGTAATAACTAGGAGGGCAAGATAATGAGGTTGATAATAATTAGCTTTTAAATTTATTGTTAAATAAATCATTAAGAATTATGTATTATTTTTCCTTACAAAACGTGCAAAATGCAATGGAAAATTTAAATAGAACCGAAAAGGGTACAAGTTAGAAACAAAGTTTACCATTGCATTTAATGCTTCGTCTTTCTTCCACTACGCGGAAGGCTTACGACAAGATTTGCTCATTGGGTATCAATACCAATTTAACTTGTTGATCAAATCTCATTCACACCACTGCTCACAAATTTCCTTCTCCTGAGGGCATCTCCAATGGTAACAAAAACTTTGTACTTTAGCTTGATAGGTCGATGATGTCACCAGCTCATATCATTGGAGAGAATTTGCCAACGTAGCCTCCTTGAGCTACGTAGTTTGGAAATAAATAAAAAGCAAAATTAAATTTATGTGTCTAAAATTAATGTAAAAAATAATTAGTTTTATTTTTATTTGGTACAAACCAAAATACATCCCATGTAGCTTGCCATTGGGATAGTTTAGAATATTTTGCTAGCCGCAATTTCTCTCCTACATGTCTATCTCAAAACAACATTGATTATAGTTTACCATTGGAGATGCTCTGATACGCCTCCTTTAGGAGTTCTCTGTGCACTTGTCCAAGAATGTAGGAGGCTCATTTAAGGGGGCAGCTGGGTTGTGGAAATAACACATACTTACCGTTAAGCCAATCGAGCAGCAGATTGATTGGCTAATAAGGGCGCCGACTAGTCTTAGTAGAAGCTTGTTATTCAACAGTATCCTCCAAATGAACTACGTTTCATTCTCCGAGAGGATATTCTTGGGATCTCGAGGCCCCGACTAGTCTCTTCGTAGTAGTTTTTCCTTTTTTGGGGCTTGCCCCTCGTTGTAACCAAAAAAAATCTTTCTCCTTTGTACGCTTGTTTTTACTCTCTTTTCGGGTATTAGTCCTTCCCTTATAGTTACCCTCATTTGTGAATACTGAATAGTTATATACAAGAGCAATGGTCGATTTATAACCGTACATGTTAATAGCCTTCTGGAAATGGCCATGTTTAAACAGGGGAAATCAAAATCAAGGTTTTACCCCGTAATTTGTTCGACTAAAAATGAATCAATGAATAGTAACATTACAAATCAAACAATCACCGATATTTAGGGGACTGCGTTCACAATCAGTCACAACTAAACTCTGTATATGCCATAATAACTGTGAAAAAGGCGACACTTCATAATTTTCAGCCCAGTGATCTTTACATGGCTCGGACATTGGATCTACATACCCAGGTAAACAACTGTATTGAAAGCACCAAAACTGCAACGATGTGACAAATTGTTGAATCGCAAGCAAATATACACCATTATTCCTAGAAACTAGCATCCCGTCTCTGGTACATTGTGCACCAAGTACAAGGCATGCAAAGCAGTTGCCTCAACAGAATGCCAGAAAAGTTGCTTCATCTGCTCCACGATGCTAATTAGCGCCTTTGCATCCACAACTCTGAAAATTGCCCAGGGTGGTGTGAAAGAGAGCGAAGATTCTGATATTAACAAAACCAGATGATCAAGAAACAGAATACGACTGTCCAGTACCAGCTTCCAAGGTAGACAGCGAGAGAGAGAGTGAACATAACCCGATTGGTAGCCCTGATACATAATTGTTACCGTCAGAAAATGTAAAAATAAGCAAAATGAGATGTGATCCATCAAGAAAAGCTGATTAAACACCCAAGTATATCATTGATAAGAAGGTCTACCTTATTGCCTTCCGGAATCCAGAGGCGTAGAACATTCAGGATGGATAAGTACCCATGATGTTGTACAAGGAACCTGAAGAATCCGAGTTGTGAACATTATGCATGTCTGTGTCGTAGTGTGACTCATCCAGTTGTTCCTGCTTTGGCCTGATGTGCTTAACATCAATATCCGGGAATTGCTGCCCCACGTATAAGGATTGAATTGAAGAGAGCATTCCTTCAGGATTTGAATAGTTGGTAATAGAGTGGGGAAATCCTACTGGGGGTGCCATGGGAAAATCTGGGATAGCTGGCATGATATTGCTGGTATATGCCGGATGATGACCAGCCATACCAAAAGGACCGTATGGGGCAGTATTTGGCAAATGGTAAAATGGGGGAACTCCATTGCCAAGAAAGTTTGATCTAAAGAAGTCATTATTGCATCCCATTCTTGCATCAAAAGGAGGAGGAAGATCTTCGGCATGAGGTTCAGGCTTCAAATGATGAGGATTTCTAGTCAGAGGGATATTAGAGTGCATATTAGCTGGAGCAGTAGGCAAAGGTCCACTTCCTGAATTGGCATTGCTGCTGTTTCTTGCAGCTGGTACTTCATGGTTGTGCTTTCCTTCATAGGTTGTTATCACATATTTCAAATCCTGCGAGGCCCTCTCTACATGTTTCCTGACGTTACATCCAGCACTAGTGCATTTGTAGTAACTCCTGAGCAAATTTTCAACTTATTTAGAGCATATATATATTTCCAGTAGTATTAAGTGTAACTGTTGCAGACCATTCTTCTTGCCTTTGTCAAAAAAAAAAAAAAGATCACCTATTGGCTGTGGGAGAAACAGCCACAAAAAAATCGATCAGCAGAAAAAAGAAAAAACGAAGGAGAGAACCAAGCAGTACAAGTACCTAGGATTTGGATTTCCCTTGACAACCTTTTGACCATACTTGCGCCAGCGGTACCCATCATCGAGAATATCCACTTCGCTCTCTATCTGGACAACTACTCTTGGTGCACGAACAGCCCTGGAAGTTGTTTCAGTGAAACATACATCCTTCTTCCTGGAGAAAATGCAATTTAAGATTACCATCTCTGCAGAAACCTGTAATTCTAATACCACCTATAAAACACCAAATAGGTTATCAGCATTCAACTGTACCTTCTCTTCAAATCTGGTTCCTTTTCCTCATCATCTCCATGTAAAAAGTTACCCTGTGTGGCAGCATCTTCGTCGTCATCATCATAATTGGCCAGTGTTGATGAGAACTCTGGAGTTCCTGTTGGTTCACGCACACGAAACACTTTGTCTTTGGTAGTTGGTTGTGGATCTGAAATTTCAGTAACAACAGATGCTGACGATGGCCTCTCTAAGCCTTCAATTTGCCAGTCTGGCCCGGTAGTAACAGCCGGCTGCAAATTTACCCAGACTGAGCCATCTTCCAATTTTGCATAAGTGCTACGACAGTCACCTGCGTCTGACATCTCGTTATATGGCAATGAGCCAAATGGAGATTTCCGACAGGGTTGAGGTTTAGGGTGATCATGGGCACCCTTATAAATTATTTCAGTAATTTGGCCATCATGAGAACGCTCTACCTTTTTCTTCACCTGACAGTTTGGATGAGTGCACTTATAATAGCTACGAGGGTACTCACTACCCTTAACCTGTTTCTGTCCATATTTTCTCCAATTAAAACCATCTTCTGCAGTTTTTGCTGATCCTGCACTAGAATAAATTTCTTTCTTGTCCCCATCCAAAGAATTACAGGTTCCTGAATCCTCTCTCATGGAAAGGTTGTTATTGTCTCGCATTTGAACACAGACTAGAGCATCTGAAAATTTTCTGTCAGGCGGTGAAGCAGCACCATGATCATTCATGCCTACTCCTCTAGACAGCTGCACAGGGAAGTTAATGTCCATTGACTGATGCATTGAAGAAAGGGGTTGACTATCAACATCAGCAACCGAATTCTGAGCCTAAACACACAGCAGATGATAGACAATATATAAGCTACTTGTACTCGAAATTAACACTTCATCTTATGCAAAGAGCACAAGTAATAGACTAGATCATTATCCAGAGATCAAGTAAGCCAAAAACAATCTTCAGCTGACTAATGAAACGACATTTCACTTATGGGCTTACGGCCAGAGGTACCCAAATTTACTTTGGCAGAGATCTGATTGAACTGGTAAATTCCTACATGAGCTAAACAGTTCTTCAAACTAGCCAATATGGAAATATGAATCTCGGTTCATTTAATGTAATGGTTGAACAAGCCTGATCCGGAAATGCTTCACAAAATTTGGAAGAAACTACGGTTCAAGATCCATCATTTACTAAGAATATGAAAAGATAAACTAACAAAGGATTCTGGATATGAAGTCTTGTCGAAATCAGAGATTGGGAGCATATATCACCACCACAATCCAGATATAAAATAGATATACCAGATAGATGAGGACACAATGGTAGTAGTACAGTGACAATACCTGGTTTTGCACATCATGAAAAGATGCTGGAGAAGGGGAAACAGTATGTGCCTTAAACATGGATGACAAACCACCATCACAGCTGTAGTCCGTATCTGCAGGCATTGATGGAATCATCATTTGGCCATCTCTATCAAAAGACGGTGCTCCAAACGTTCCTGTGGTCGGAGAAAGCTGCAAATGAAAAGAATGAACATCAGGAAATAACAGTTTTCCATTGTTATATTGAATTATTAATAACATAGACGAGGCCTAGCATGTTCAGCATTCTTAAATCTTACTTTTACTGATATCCTATATACAAAATTAAAAACCCTGCATTCCCTTTCTCAACCGAACTGTTACAACTTTACCAGAACGAAGAGGACAACATCTATTGTAACACATTACTAAAAAGTGTGAAATAAAAAAAAACTTCTGTTAAGTTAGCTTCATCATTAAACTTGCATTTGGTTTATAATGTATACCATGTCAATATGTCATAAATTCAAATTCATGACCTAGTATTGTATCATGAAAGTGTGAAACTACTAATTTATATTCGTCATAAGCTATGTACCTCAGGTGATATGACAACTGATGTCTGCAAGCCCTTTTAGACATGATTCAAGAACGAAAAAGTAAAAACTACCAACATCAGCATCATATACAAGTAATAGAACCATAATGTGTCCAGACAAACTTCTTCCCCTATTTGTAACTGGTATGCCCTTACAGAAACACAAAATATTACATCAAAGTCGAAACCTGCAAATTCCGATTCTTTTCAGTTCCTCATATATAACAATGCAACATTTTTGCATCATAATACGCCTCTTACACTGCCAACAAAAAAGCTCTAAACAGCACTATCATATCATCCATTCAAGCAATTCCATTTCAGGCATCCCACAGCATTATCGAAAACATCAAAACCACAGTCGAAAAAATAATAAACCAAGAATCGACCTGTGAATTAGGCAGCAAAAGTGGGGAGTCCAGCAACACATGAGGACTAATACCAGCAGGGATAATAAGATAAGGCGAACGAGCAGCAGGCGAATGCAGAGGGCTACTAGTCCTAAACCGAGGGGTACTAATCTTAGCAGCATTGAACCCACATTTCCTAGCTCTCCTCTCTGCTATACTCCCACCACCACTACCATCACCACCACCAGCACCACAATCTTCCAATGTAGCACTCGTTTTCTCGACACCAAAACCCGAATTCTTAACATCCTTTGCCTCATCATAACAACCTAAAGCTTCCTCTCCACCACTAAAAACATCAGCAAAAGATTTATTACCAGAATGATCAACCCGAAAACCCGAAAAAATCCCTCTTGGGCTCATTGTTATTTCCCTCCATTCATCTAATCCCTCTTTCTCATTTTCCTCCATTTTCACCATCAATCAAACTTTCTAATAATAAATCACTCAAATTCAAAAACCCTAGTTTTCTCAATTTCCCCCAAATTGAATTAAATTCTCCCTCAAAAACCCTAATCACTCACTAATATTACTACCAACAAACCACACTGAAGCTCAAATTCACCGCAAAATTTCCACTTTCCCCCAATTTTCTGAAAGAAAAAAAAACAAAAAAGACAAAGAATTTAATCAAAAAAATCAGGTTTAATCACAAATTATGAAATTATGTTCAAATTTCAACTAATTTTATACAAATTAACGCTTAATTATACCTCAATGCAGCTAGAAAACTGCGATTTCTCCCCCAAATTAGAGGAGAGAGAAAATCAAAACTTGCAGCGCAAAATTTCATATCAACATCATTCATCTAAATTCTTGATAAACATTCAAAATTTTGCCGAAATAGAAATTCGTAATTAGTGTTCTTTTGTTTTTGTTTTTCAAATTAGAGTAATTAAGTGAGTAATTAATGGATTAATTTAATTTAATTAATGGTGCGAAACTCGAAAATGATTTTCCGAGTTTCGAAGGAAGGAAGAAGAAGGGGAAGGTTTTTAGTTCAGTGTTTTTATGTTTTTTTTTTTTTAATTTTTTAAAAAAGTAATTAAACACGCTGTTTAATTTTCATTTTTAAATGACGGATTTTCGGAAATGTCGGAGGTTTGTTTAGATTTACGTGCATAGTTTTGCCCACATGTCGATTTTTTATTTATTTATATTTACATTGTTTATAATAAATTTATAAAATGTCACATATTGATATTGGTCCTAAACTTGAATGAAATGCATACCATCGATATATATATTTTTTTAATAGAAAAATCGATTAAGGTTATATTAATATAAATATCGAGTTGACGGACTCCTCATATAAATTCAAGTACAAAGAAAAATATATCTAGGCAGGATTCTATATTACGTATTATTTTGTCTCGCTTGAAATGCTTAAGAGTTTTGTTCGATGAGAACAACCATTGCTTCACAAATGTGTGTAACTAAGTGCAAAATTCTTGGAGGAAAATCGATATCATTTAGAACTCTATATTATTATGTCGAAATCACAAGAAGTTGTTACCACCACTTTTTTAAAGAAGTGAAATATAACACTAATACATTCCTCATACTCGATTAATATACAAAACCAGTTCAAGTATACTAGTAGTATTGTATAAATGTATAACCTACATTGATCTACACGGGAGTTCTTAGCTTTAAGCGCATTTAACTAAACTGGTACTACATACTTCCGTTCTTCTTCTCGTAGTACAACGTTTATACAGATCTTAAAATCCTTAATTTCAGAGACGTATGATTAAATTAATACAACACAAAGAATAATGTTAGTTGCATAACGTATTTCCATTGGTACAAGCTAAGAAAGTTCTATGGAAACAAAGGAGATGAGAGATTAGTAACAAACAGTAACAATGTCCCACTTATTCGCAGATTTGCGGTAGTCCTACTCTTGCTATTTTGCTACCACCAGTTACTAACTTAGATGTAGCAAAATTACACTCTTACCAACTGCTTTTAGCCCACATTTCACAACATTTAGTTCTACATGCAGGTATAAAGTACCTAGTACTACTTAATCCCCCTTGCAAATAGATTCGGAGTCGCCAACGTCTTCTTCGATGTAGGGAGCAATGTCGTCTTTGGACACCGTGTAACTCGAAGCTGGTGTCGTGTTCTCGTCAGGATAGCTACTCATGCTCATGCTTAAAAGCTCTGCCTTCCTCTTCTTTCTGTACTGCTGCCATTTCCTTAGAGACTCTGTGAAGTCTTTTTCTTCGGGGAGTGTTGCTACTCGCTTCCCCTCCACGGTATCTAGTCGAGAACGATCACCAAGTACGGGTGCTCGTGAGACCGGGTACACTATTAAGGGCTTGAAGAAGTAAACGAGTGGTAGAAGTAACAATATATACATGTAACATGTCGTCCACACGTAGAACGTCCATTTCCAATTGTAGATGAACTCTTTTAGCCTAGGCAACTTGGACTGCATAAGGATTTCGGCCTCGTAGAGTTGGGGTAAGTATAAAGTCCCAGCTCGAGGCATTAGCGTAATCTTGACGGCTCCAGTACGCATATGCCGATCTTCCTTGTAGTTGAGCATAGGGACCGTGATCTTTTGAGTCTCGCGCGTGAGTCCTAGCATTAGAGGTAAGCCCATTGCGAGTGTGCGGAATAGTCTTATAGGTTGGCTTTGGAAAAGCAACATTGATGGTTGGCTTGACCTTGCTATTATTTGCCCGTTCGTCGATATAACCTCTGCCATTAGCTGTTAACAACTGACAGATCAAAACTAAGCAGGTGGTAGTAAGCTATGAGCTTCACATTTACCGTGAAACGAAATTCGACTCGAAATTCAAAAACTTCAATCCAAATGTCTTCACAAGACAAAAAGATACTCTGTTTCGAATCAAATCTTGTATAGGTGCAAGGTGTCACGATTTAGTATAGACAAGTTTCGAACCATGGTCATGGATACTCATCATAGTCATCAACAATGTAGACATCTCCATACTAGTATTCCCTCCTTTTCTTTTCATTTATTCATTTGTTAACTCTTGGTTTGAATTTCCGTAATCATGCATTGTCGCACAAAAGTAAAGGTACGGAGTAACCGACGGTCAAATCCAACTAGTCTACATATACATTGGACACCTATCAATAGGTTAAAACAAACTAGCTAAATCTCGATTTGACCAACGTTACCCTAGTGTCTCAAAAGGAGTTCTACCTAAGCATATGATCAAATCAGATGTCCGCAAGTCCTTACCCCAATACGTGTAACATCACAAACACATGTACATCCATGAACCCAAATTTAAATCACATCATATATGTAACAAAATTTGTGTATTACTAACCTGAAAAACACCAACATCGCGATTATAATCAGAATCCGGGACTAGAAGCGACACAGAAACATAAAACGTATGTCCAACAGGAATACCAACTTTTGCACCATCAAACACAACCAAAGCCTCAGGATTAACCTCAGTATAATCAAAGTGCAACCTCTGCCTAACAAACACAGGCTGCTCAACCCACTGATTAACTAACACCACCCCCGCCACCGCGGCAACCACCATCACCAAACTCAGCACCATCCCAGCATACACCGCACCCAACACCCCATGCCCCACCCTCTTCACCAGCTGCTGTGTCGCCGCGGCCAGGTCAGTTGAGGGCCTGGTGGGTGCAGCTGGTGTAGCAGGGTGGTGGACGGTGGTGGTGGCGGCTTTGGGTGGCGTAAAGGAGGTTGTTTGTGTAAGGGAAGTTGTGAAGAGGGAGGCTATTGTGGTGGCTATCAAATCCACTTGTGTTTCCACTAGCTTTGGAAACCAACTTAGCATTTTTTGTTCACCAAGAAATGAAGTGAAGTAATCTTGGTCTTCCGTCATTTTTTGTGTTGTCTTGTAGAAGCTATTGGTTTGAGTAGTGAGTGAGAAGATAAGTACATAATAATGGTGTAGAAGAGTGGGGTTTTGGAGTGGAGAAGAGTGAGAAAAGAGGTGTGTGCTGTGGCAGATTTCAGGGGGTTCTTGAGCTGAAGTTATGACATGTGTAGGGAGGAATCTTAGTTCTTGGGTAGTCTTTTTTATTTAGTGTTTGACTGTTGGTTTGTGGGAATGGAGTGCCAAATTCGTTGATCGGACTAAGTTTTTGATTGAGATGATTCTTATAAGTAGGTAATACGAAGCATGAAATATGGACTATTAAAATTTAGTAAATTGAATTTTCGAGTCTAAGATGGTAAAAAGTAGGTTATTTGTGTATGGGGATGGTTAAATGAGAAATCGATAAACTCCTTGTATTGTAATTTGTTTGATATTTACTGAATGTTACAGAGTAATGTATTTTCAAATGGCTAGCCTTGATTATAACTCTCAATCTTTAGACAAAGGAGAAGAGTTTATATGAAGGTGAAGATCGAGTTTGGGCCTTAATTCGAGTTTCAATTTGAACGAATGTAGTGTAGTCACGGGATTGCAAACTTCGGTTTAGTTTCTCTTAGACATTAAACTAGACAACAAGCAATCTTATTGCACCCAAAACGTGAAGCGGTACACGCCCTTGAACACTTCTCTTTAGAAGTTTTCAGATTCCTTGATTGAAACGTAACTGACTTAACGAGGCTCAAAAGTTATGACATATCCGAAACTCGTGTCAAATGAAAATCCTACATGATTAATCGGAAAGTAGTACTCCGTATTCTCCAACAAGCGTGCCATCATTTCCACTCCACTCGACTACTCACCGTAAACTGTGTAAAGTACCTTAAGGTTCGAACCCCCGGTCTCCGAAAATTTCACCAAAGTGAATTTAAGCAAAATAAAATAGAAAACTAAAATTCCCAAAGAAAACTGAAGACCCAAAGAATCCAATTCGCAGAAATTGGCAAAAAATTCTCACACACGCTACTCTCGTTCTCAAACTCTCAGCACCCTCGATCCGCAGCAGGGCTCCCAAAACATTCGTAAACAACAAGCAACAACAAGGGGTTTATCAAACACACAACAACTGCAGAGGGTTTTGACTGTGTGAAAGAGGAGAGAGGAGAGAGGAGAGAGAAAGATGGTGCAGAAAAAAGGGAGCAGTAAAGCTGGTGGTGGTGGTGCTGCTGCTGAAGATGAGGAGCTCACACATGCCCCTTTACAAGCCATTCTTTTGGCTGATAGTTTCGCCACCAAATTCCGCCCTATTACTCTTGAACGCCCCAAGGTTTAATCTTTTTAATTTTTAATTTTATTGGGTTTTTATTAATTTGATTAATTTGTTTTGTTAGCAAATTAATTTGATTATTTACTATTTTTTTTATTGATTGATTGGAGAAAAACCCCAGAAAAGAAATGAACTTTGGGTTGCTGTTTTTTTTTTTAATTGATGATTAATCGAGAATACCCAGAAAAAAGGGTGTTTTTTGCTGATTAATTTCAATATTTTTGGTTTTGTTGGTTGTAATCTTGTGGTATGAATATTGCATGTGTTTTATTTGATTAATCATGATATATATATAAATTAGCAAAGTTTTTTATGATGGTTGTTTTTATTGCATTGCTTGCATTCAGTGGTATGGTGATTGATAAAGCTTATAAAAGAAGGAACCTTTGGCCGAGGTGTTGTGTGGTATTGCTGCTGTTGTTGATATTTTAGGTGTTTAGTGAGCTTGTGCTACCTCTGTGGAAGACTAATATGCTGTCAAGTTAATGATGAATGTTTGCCCATTTGCGGAATCTAAGCATCTGTGACTTCTTTTTATGTTCTTATGTAAAGCATCGAAATGAAGTATTTTGTTATTGTTAATTGTTGTTGATAAGTGAATTACATAATAGAAACCATGGTTGCGAGTGGAACTTTGAAATACACGGTTCTCCTTAGGCTAGAATTTAGGCTACCACCACTGATTGTAAGTGGAATTGAAACATGAGTGGAGGTAATGCTCCCGAAGGGCATTGGTCGGGCTCTAGGGAGCCTGGCTTTGACTATTCATCATTTCAGCTCTGTGACCAAACCTCTACAAGTGGTTGCAACATCGAAGTGTCTTTTTATAACAGACCCTTTATGTGGAAGGTACTTGACTTACGCCATGAGTAATTAAAAGTAGAGCAACAAGTTAACTCCTTTGTTACGGCTTAATCTGCCCAATGTAGGACTTGTGCTGAAAGCCTGAGACCACAAATCCCTCTGAAGCCTTTATGTGTTTATTTTCATATTTTGTATTTTAGAGCTTCAATAGAACAGTGATGTGTTTGGTTCACGAAAAAGTTTGTTCCTTTATTAATTCTGACACTTATGAGCTTTGCTTCTGTTAAAAAGGTACTGTTACCACTGGTTGGCATCCCAATGATTGAGTATTCCTTGGCGTGGCTTGAATCTGCTGGCATCGAAGAAGTTTTTGTGTTTTGTTGTGCCCACTCAAAGCAAGTGATCCATTACTTGGAGAGGTCTCAATGGTACAAACATCCCAATATCACAGTGACAACCATTGAGTCACATAATTCAGTTAGTGCTGGAGATGCGTTGCGATTGATATATGAACGCAATGTGGTATGCATAGGTTTCTCTTCCTTATGCTACTGTACCTTGCCTCTTTTCTTGATATGCTTACAACTTAAGCCATGAGTTATCTGTACACTTTCTTGCAATCTGCTGGGGCATTGTTGTCGTTTGTCATTTTACTTAAATGTCCAATGCAGTGCTACCATCTGGTGGAGAAGTTGACAATGTTGTCTCTCAGCATTATATCTAGTCTCTTTTGCCACTCTATGTACCCCTTCACTTATGAACTTCTGTAGCACGATAAATACCACTGTGTATCTACTAGAATCTTGGAAGTTGGAGAAGAAGTCTGAAGAAACACATTCATTTTAGTTCTTTAATTGTTATTCTATCTGTTCTTTATATAGCTTGTCTTGTGGCAATGCTGATATTCAGCTTTTGTGGATTTTTTTTTTTTTTTTTTTGGTGTTTGGTATGGCTCCGACTTTGTATTTCTGATGTCATGTTGCTAAACTAGCAATTGGTATCACAACTAAAACGGCTATAAGCTTCGCTCTTAACTAAGTTGCCAATGCATATGTTACCTGATTTGGGCCTTTTGTGCGTTTCTTGTCTTAGTCTCTAGATCAACATTGCCAATGTGGTTTCCTTTGCACCAAAAGAAGTAAAAATATACAGAGGAGTAATTATTATGTGGGTGAGATACATGTACTTTAGATGTTAACAACCTTGGTGTTCTTGCTTCTTAGATTCATGGAGACTTTGTCCTTGTAAATGGGGACACGGTTTGCAACATGTCACTTGCAGATGCACTTCAAGAACACAAAGAGAGAAAGAAGAAAGATAGTAATGCCGTGATGACAATGGTCGTTAAAAAGTCAAAGCCATCACCCATAACTCATCAATCTCGACTTGGCACTGATGAACTTTTCATGGCAATTGATCCTGATACAAAACAGCTATTATATTACGAGGATAAAGGGGATTTTGTCAAAGGAACTGTCACTCTTGACAAGTCATTACTGACTGAAAGCTGCTCGGTTTCCTTGCACAATGACATTCAGGTTTTCCCTCCAACCTTTGACTTTGTGACCAATTCCAGTGTGATGGATTTTGATGGAAGAATTTATACGTGTCATCTGAATGGAAGTTTCCTTACGTAAAAATTGTTTGTGCAGGATTGCTATGTTGACATATGTTCTCCGGAGGTCCTTAGTCTTTTCACTGACAATTTCGATTATCAGCATCTTCGTCGTCATTTTGTAATGGGGCTTCTTGTTGATGATGTATGTCTTCTTCTCCATGCCTGTCTTTTGTGGCAGCTGATTTCAATTTCTAAAAAGGAGTTAAGATTGGAGTTTATGCATATATTGTACTTGGTACTCGCTTTTTTCCGTGCTTGCTCAATTGGTTTCATCTGTGTGGTTATCTTTCAAATACTATAGGAGTTACTAAGCCCAAATATAATTGAGTTGATATACAAGATACGTAAATGACCTCACGAAAATCACATTTTAGAGAGCAGCTTCTTTCTTTCCCCAAACCTAACCTTATCCACTGATTGGTGCTCTTGTCTGGAAAATATTTCTACAGCGTTTGCTGTTAAATAGCTCATGATCAACTTTAATAATTTTAGAATGTTGTGCTGCAAATTTTTTTTTTTTTTTTTGGTTCTGTGTGTGTGTTTGTGTTCTTTGACTTTGTTTGATTCAAAACTTTTGTCAAATGTGTTTCACCACTTTTTCAAATTGTTTTCTCCTTACCTTCAACAGTTTATTGCTCACATATAACGGCTTTAGAGGACTACTCATGTTAGCTCATTCCAAATCATTTTGGGACTAAGGTTGGGTTGTGCTGCAAAATATCTGTCCAAAAACTGTTTATATTAGGTTGCGACAAGCCACCATGAACTAATTTTTCTTACAGCCATTGGTTGATATCTGATCAACTCTTTGCATAATGCAGATGAGTTTTCTTTTTCCACTGGCTGTTGTCTATTTGCTTAAATCAAAGGGCATGTGGCATATTCCTTTCCAACTTTTGGAAACTTTAATAATTTGTTTCCTGATGGGTTAAATTTCAGATTATGGGATACAAAATCTATACTCATGAAATTCATTCTAATTACGCGGCAAAAGTGGAGAATTTCAGAAGTTATGATACTATCAGCAAAGACATTATGCAAAGATGGACTTATCCCTTGGTACCGGACATCCAGTCCTTTGGAAATTCTGAGATTAAACTTGGAAGACAAGGCATTTACCGAGCATCAGGTTAGGCTTGAAATAGCTGACTCCTTATACAGTGTACTAGTGCCAACCAAATAAATAGTTAAATTGTATTTCTGTCGCTACTTTCATAGTTTGGTAAAAGCCTTTCATCCGAATCTTTGAAGTGGATTTCATTTGCTGATGCAAAATAAATGAAAATTCCATCTGAAATGAGTAGCTGTGTGGCTGTAAAAGAATTTTGTTTTTAGTAAGACAGCGCAGTTGCTTTCATATGGACAGTGTATACGGTTGGTGGGTTTAGCGCCCTACACTATCCTTTTGTCTTTTAAATTTGGAAGCTAATATATTTATATCTTGTGGAAGAAACCGTTAATATGTATCTACATATTTTTATATTGGGCTTTTGACCAAATTTGGTGTTTTTTGGTGTTTGGTGAGGGTTTCTATTTTTACTTTTTAAGTAAGTTATTTCATATAGTGCTATTATTTTGTTTATCCAGATATAAGGCAATCGAGCAATGCTGAAATTGGTCCGTTTACTCTTATTGGTAAGGGAAGCACTATTGGGAGCAATAGTAAAATCTCAAATTCGATCATTGGAGAAGGGTGCAAGATTGGCTCAAATGTTCTGATAGAAGGTTCCTATATTTGGAATAATGTCACCATCGAAGATGGTTGTAAATTGAAACATGCAGTTGTATGTGATGGGGTAATTATGAAAGCTGGAGCAGCTTTAGAACCTGGTGTCATCGTGTCATTCAAGGTATGGAGATCCTTGCTTTCAGTTTATATGTGCTTGCTTACGTTCTTAGATGATGTAATAGCTGATGGTAGCAAATATAGCCATGGGAAGATTAAGATTAGTTATTTTTTGGTGTCAGTATCAAAATAACTATTTCCTATCATCGTTCTCCTTTTTTTTGTCGATGCTTTTAGGAGGTAATCTATTCGGGTTCTATGCTGTACACCACTTACTATTTTTTATGTCGTTTCTGTTTATTGTTAGTACGTCATGGTGAAGCATTAAGAGTTATGTCAGTTTACCTGCTATTATATTAGATTTTAGCATTGATGTGTAACATTAATGATCTGCAGGTTGTTATTGGTGAGCACTTTGTGGTTCCTGCTTACTCTCAAGTGTCTTTGTATGAACAACCAACTCTTGAAGACAGTGATGAGGAGTTGGAGTACGCAGACAGCAGCAGTGGATTGGCAGATGCAACTTGTATGTGCTACTGTTCAACTAACTCAATCTCCTTTTACCTTTTGCTTTTAGTTTTTCCATATCGATAAATTTTTTGCAGGTCTCATGCTATTTCAATCAAATTGTCTTGTCACTTACTGTTACTAGTTAATGATCAGATTGACCATGTGTCCACCTTGCTAGTGACTCTTCACGGAAAAGATCTGGCCTCTTAAACCTTTAAAAATCCATTCAGAGAGAGGAGTATAGCTAAAAGAAAAAGCTATTCAAAAAGGGTAAATGGAACTTCTCAGAAATAGGGTAAAAAAATAGAAATGAGTAAAAAGTAGAAGTTATGATGGGGCACATTTAGATTAAATGCTTGAGGAATGGAAGATGGAAACAGAGATACACTGTCAAACGGATGAATAAATTTTGAGCTTAAGGATAATGCACCACACTATATACTGAGGTTTGTATTCTAGGTCTGTTTAGATGGGCCTACAGCCTACTATATTGATAAATTTGCCTTGATGCTCTCGAATTATCTGTTGATTTGATCTTTTATGCATGCTCAAAGTCCTCTAAAGTTTGCCTTCGCGTCCCTCGTCACTAGCGATCCAAGTTTTCAGTTATATTGCTCACACAGTCACACTTACAGAGAGTAATACCATCATCTGTGTAAACAATTGGTTTCATCTAATTTTCAACACGGATAGCATATTTGATGGGACACAATCTCTCACCTTCTTTCTCTGCGAACTTGGGCACATTTGTGTACTGCTCTCAACTTGTGCTATTTTCCTCTGCAGCATTTGGTGCTTTTACAGGGCTGTCAGATGGGGAGTTGATGGCCAAAGCTGGTGAAGCTTCTGAGGTAGTTTTCGTAATCTCACATTGCATTGTTCATTGCATTGTACTCTCTCCTTCCAACTTTATTCGTTGTTCAGTTGTTTAGGACGAGCGCATAACTGTTGAGGTGATATTATTAATAATATGGTAAATTAACTTATGGCCTCAAATAGTAGATGCTCTACTAAATTACTCCACGACTTTAAGAGTAATTTGCGGAAATTAGGTTACATCGATATTCTTAAGTGACAGAAGTAGAGAATTATATGAATGGAGACCTGACTTCTCAAATCTTGTGCAGCTCCAAATTTTTAATGTACTCCGGAAATGACTCCCTTTCATCATAAGTCTGCAAAAATTTTAGTTCATCAATTTTGGATTTAATATAACTTGGAACGTGTAAGATTTATTTGGGTTTTCTTTCAACTGCAAGGTGGGGACTGGGGGTGTTGGTTACATCTGGTCTGCTTGTGAAGGAGGGCGAGAAGATGTATGGAGGCATTCAGTTCCACCAATCCCTGAAGACAAGCTTGCTGAAATGTTGCTTGCTGCAGAAGATGACTTCGACCTGGCACACTTAAATGATGGCTCTCTCCCCCCTTCTGGAGAATTGATAGCTGCGAGTCATGATTCTGAAGTCCATGATTCTGAAGAACCCATAGATGACTACTTTGAAAAAGAGGTAAGTGATTTTTTTTCAGAAGTGGAATTCTTATCAAAGCAAAGGAGCAAAAGAGTACAAGGGACCTCAGACGCAAATAACAAAAAAGAAGTCTGTTGGATAATGTGACTAAAACACCCGTAAAAGCACCCACTGTCCCGACAAATAGATAGAAGAAGCCCTTATTCGTAGATAATTAGAACTCAGAAATGTGCCTTATCCCTGAAAAAGACGAGAATTCCACCCAATCAAATTCATTAAAAGGTAGCTAACACTGCAAACCTATATAACAACTTTCTTTTTTGGTGTTACCCAAGCCTCGGAATTTCATGTGTAGGAAGTCAATTACCAATCAAGGACATACGTGATGCTCGTGACAAATATCAAATAACCTTAACATAGTGAATTAGCAACATCACAAATCACAATTCTGGAATACATGCAAACCTGTCTCACAGTGTTTCCAGCCCATAACACACGTTTGGATCAAGAGCAGTATTAGGTCTGCGCCTTTGAAGTTTATCATGTATTACTTTGCCCAAAACCGTAGGCCACAAAAACCTTTCATTTACAACGGACACTAGAAGGTGAATGGTTTTAGTACGGCAAAGATACGTAAGCTTTATGTACCCAGCAATCCAGCATATCCCTCAGTAATTGAACTTTTTGCTATTGGTTGAAGGTGGAAGCAACTTTTCAACGAGCTGTGCAAGAAAATATCAAAGAAGACAATGTGATTCTGGAAGTGAACTCACTAAGGTAGCTTCCTCTCCCACCACATTGTCAGTTCACGGTCTTGATAATCCCCTCTATCATGTGAAGCGTAGGCATGACTCCGAGGGGGTTACATATTACTTTCTGTTCTCTAGTTGCAAACTTCATTATTCAACAACAAATTGATTTGTTTTTTTCTTTAGATTGTCTTACAATATGGTAGCTGCAGACTGTGCCGGTGCAATATTCTATTCGTTGATGAAACTGGCCATAGAATCACCTTATAGTTCCAACAGTGAGTTTCCTGGACTTTATATGCTTGTTATATCTTCTACCCTATCTGTTTTAACGTGCTTTAAGTCTTGCCCTACTCTAATTACTGGAGCATTGAGACTAGTATGCTGAATACTTATGTTGGCCACTTTACTTGATTGTTGAATGTTAAAAAAAGAGTCTCCTGTTTGGATTTCCACCAAAATCAAGTTTTGCCTTTCGTCGTCTTTTCTATTAGTGAGTCAGAAGCTCTTGATCAAAGATAAACTTCTGCTGTTGTGAGTTGTTTGCATAGATGGTTTGGAGTGGGTACGGCTGTTAATCTCAGCTATGCTCCTAGCTCTACTTCTTTATGAGACTACGAATCTGCAATCATATAGTTACTCTGACAAGTTATGCGGTCAACCTACTGATGGGAATACATTTTTCAGGTGATCTGTACAAGAATGTGGTCAAAATAATCACAACTTGGAAAAAGCTTTTAAAGTATTACTTATCTTCCATCGATGAGGAGGTATATATCAGTTTGTGTAGACAGTTTATTGTTACTTCCTAAAGCTAGTTTCAACTCAACTTCACAAACTGTTTTTTTTCTCAGTTGTCAAAGAACTGTGCGGATTTCTAGTTGGACCAATTATCTGTAGATTTGCTAGTTGAGCACCCAACTGAATATCGTACCAATATCTCCAAATACATGCATTTAAACGCCATTCAAATTTGCATTTTGCTTCAATTACACTAATTTTTCCGTTTGTGGCGTCGGTGATAACATTTAAATCGAAATCTGTTACATCTCCTGTGAGTTCCAGTTCTAATTTTAGGTTGTCGTTCTCTTATCTTACTTACAGATTGAAGTGATTCTAAAGTTTGAGGAAATGTGCCTTGAGTCAGATAAGGCATTCGCTCCTCTGTTTTCTCAGGTATGTTTGACCTTCTCTCTCTCATTTTTCTTAAAATAAGCTTTGGGTGTATGTCACTGGTTTTGGTTTTACCCTATTTCTTCATCATCATATTTTATCATTCACGATTCTGGAACAAGTGCTTTTGTTTGAACTTTTCTGAGTGGAAATGCCATGTCTCCCGACAAACGTTTTATGTCAAATTGTAGGTTCTACATTTCTTGTATTCGATGGATGTTATCCAAGAAGAGGCAATACTATCTTGGGAATCTGAGAAACTGGGGGCAGATGAGGTGGACAGAGTCTTGTTGAAGCAGGCAGAAACATTCATTGAAGTAAGAGTTTGGTTGTTATTATTTGAGTAGTATACAGCTTGATGACTAAATTTGATTTTGATCCCCACGATCCCCATGAAACAAGCCTTCTCTTCATTGTCTAGTCCGAACTCTATGAAGAAAGTTTTGACAAACAATACTGATACTTATTCTGCCATTTTATTTCAGTGGCTTAAAAATGCATCGGAAGAGGAGTCTGAAGAAGACGAGTGAGTTAATAACTGTATATGCTTGTATTGTACATTGAAAACCGTTGCTGGGTTTGGTACTTGGTACTGCGTCAGTTCTTCATAGGTCCGAATTCTGGTGGATGAGTCTCAGTGAACCAGCTCAACATACAATTTCTACTGATAAATTCAGATATTTTAGGGATCCTGATACCAGCAGGAAGTCCTGAAAGAGTGCAACTTCGATGCAGCTAAGTGCGGGTTAGATTAAAATTTTGGCCGAGTTTGAGAAAATTTTGTATGCTACGACTAATGGTTCAACATGTCGTATCGTTTGTCAACTTTCTATGGAACATTGCAGTCTACTGCATAAATTTTTCAAGCCTCGAAATGAATAATAAAATTCTGTTGTACTGCCATTTTGCGTTATTCTGGTTACAAAGTTTCGATTTGTACGTCTTGTTTACTAGAGATGATGGTGTGGTCTTTACGCTCCTTGTTACAAAACACGTAAATTCAAGGATTGGATACAAAATTGACAAAGAAGCAAACCAAGTTTAAGATCGACAAGCACATCACTCGCGTAGGGCTATAAAAATTATACAACATAATTGCAAAATGCAGATAAAGGTGCTCAGGCAGAGACTTGCAGAGTCGCAACCATCTTTTTTCAGATGCACTAAGCTGGATGGAACGAGCAGGAAGCTCAGGCAGACACTTGCAAGTCGCGACTATCTTTATCAGATGCGCCGAGCAGGATGGAAGAGCTATTTGGCAACAGGAATGTGGTTATCAGACGGACAGTTCAGTATGAGAAACAAGAATTCCGTCAGTATCAGCATAAAGCCATTCACCGTCGTTTATTCTGGTGCCAGCAAGGGTGACCGGGACACGTTTCTCCCCAATTCCCTTCTTGTTAGCTTTCATCGGATGAGAAGCCAAGGCTCTGACTCCAATGTCACAACCATTGATCTCATCAACATCCCTGATGCACCCGTTCACGACTATCCCTGACCACCCGTTATTCTGAGCCTGCTGTACAGGGTTGCCACCAAGTATGGCACACCGTAAGCTCCCTCCACCATCAACAACCAGAACCCTGCCATTTCCTTTCTCCTCCAGGAACTCACGGACGAGAACATTGTCTTCAAATACCTTGAGAGTGACTACAGGTCCGCAGAAAACTTGGCGTCTGCCATATATCTGAAAGATTGGCTGAAGGGCACGCAGCTCACCACCTTGAATCATCTGTGGATTTGCATCACAAACCTCTGCAGTCGCCACCAAAGCCATGTTGATTAAGGACCTGCAGACAAGAGCTCTTTGCATCAGCTGAAATTCTAGCTTAAATCACACACTACAGTATACAACTAATGCTGATGAATCACAGACTGCTGATATCAAAAAAAAAAATCACAGCAATGTAAATGCAAGATTGAGTCTCAGGAACAGGTGGGAACTGCTGTGACATTAAGGCCTGATAAAAGGTGAGCAGTTGTCAGCATTGGAATTCATTGGTGCTCTTATATTCTTGACATCCAGGAGGAGGATTTACCACTTAACTATGAACTATTTCCTACCCACCAACCTATCCCCAGATACTCGAAAGACAAGAAGCCGAAAACAAAGCTTCTATGAAACGAATAGCTAACGAAATGCTCAAATGCCCTACAATCTGCAACTTCTGTTCACAGCTAACAGATCACTGCCCCAAATTTACTCATTACACCTGACTTTGCAGTAAATTCTCTCAAATGTACAAATGTAGAATTACAACACAAATCACCAACAACACACACAAATACAATTCACTGACACTTAAATTAGAAGCTGACCCTATCAGCCAATCCTATTACCATTTCCCAACCATTTTAAAGAAAAGAACAAGTGTAACCATCACAATTCACAAATCAATCAACATTACCTAATCTGAGCTAAAAACACAGGGAAACTTTCCACATCCCAAAACTTGCCAAATTGTGATATGGACGACATACAACTTTCTACTTGAAACAACCAGATCAAAATCATCCCACACAATTTCCAAGATGTAAAATTCAAGAATTATAACTAAAACCCATATATCTTATAATATACACTAAAACATTATAATTCAGATACAGTCATACAGATAAACAGCTGATCACAGACCCACTAAAAAAAACTCAGATTTTGCAGACAGTGAACAACAAATAATCAAATTATCAACAAAAAAAAAAACCCACCTAACAATTCTACAAATAAAACTAAAAATACACTGAATTTGACATTATAAATAAAAAAAATAAAAACCACAATTTTTTTTTACCTCCCAAATGAGACCCCAGAGATTCAAAAATCAGTATTTTCTTAACAAAATCAAAGATTATAAAGAGAGAGGAGAGAGAAAGTTGTGATCTTGCAAAGTTTTTTTGATCAATCAATCAATCTAAACAGAGAATCTCTCTTTTTTTATTTTATTTTTCTCCTCTTTTTCTATTTATTTATTTATGATGTTTTTTTTTATTATCTTAAAAAGATCAGGTGTCGGCTTTTGTTTAACTGAGTGACTGTGCTTTGTCTCTCTTTGTTTATTTCAATTGGTCTGTCACCAAATTAACTAAAATGCAATTATTATCGTACGGAAGAAGTTTATTCCAATCTTTCTAGGATGAATAAAATTTGAGATGTGGATCAGTCTAGAGCGCTTGTGAATTTGCATGGGTAAATTTTCAAAAAAATTATCGATTATGATCTCGAGTTATAACCCTTGTCGAAAATGTAAAAATCTCGGGGTTTTAACTAATTTGTTGATGTAGAGGTGTGTATCCTTATAATTTGCGAGTTTTAAGAGGCAACCTTGCGGATTTTTCAGAAACTCGTGAAACTGAACTTAATTAACAACGGTTTGGCACCGACTAGGAATTGAATGGCTGTATCAGAACCTAAACTTCCCGAACAAGTGTAAAACTGAAGGGACCAGAAAAAGATCTAGTCTTTGATTCATTACGCCGTAAATGGGACTAAACTGTGACATTCTACAGAAACATTCGGTATCTTGGAGATGAAGAATGATGCTGGTGAATGTAAGACTAAATCAGACGGATAATTCGACTCGAGAAATCAGAATTCCATCACTGTCAGCATAGAGCCATTCGCCATCAGAGATTCTAGTCCCAGCAAGATTGATCGCGATTTGCATCTCTCCTCCAACGCCTTTCTTCCTGGCTTTCATAGGGTGTGCAGCCAACGCTCTTACACCAATGTCACACCCATTGATCTCGTCAACATCTCTTACACACCCATTTACGACTATTCCTGCCCATCCGTTGTTCTGAGCTTGCTGCACTGTGTTTCCTCCTAATATCGCGCACCTCAGGCTCCCTCCTCCATCTATGACAAGAACACTGCCATTCCCTTTTTTCTCCAGGAACTCGCGGACAAGAAGATTGTCTTCAAATACCTTCAGGGTCACTATTGGTCCTGAGAATGCCTGACGTCTACCATATATCTGAAAGATTGGCTGCAGAGCTCGCAATTCCCCAGTCGCAATCAGCTCAGTGTTGGAGTCACAGATTTCTGTAGTTGTTACCAAAGCCATGTTCTTTCAGTCCTGCTGTAAAAATCAAGTTCAGATCACTAATCTTGACCAACACACTTTGAAACAGAAAACTTTTGTAATCTGGTAGTTTTAGCAGATTTAGACAGTACTAAAAAGGAAAACATCAGAAGCATAGAACAGTAATTAAGTGAAGGATCAGTACGCAGTCACCATCTTAGACAGAAAAGAGGAAGATGATCACTGAAAACTGAATGTAAACATGAACATAACGCCTCAAAGACTTCGACCCATGGGGATCGGATGCACACAGCCTTTCCCCGTGTTACATACTACACAAGACGCATAGACGGTTTGGTAGGCCGTCTTGATTTCTTAACCTTACTACTAACCACAAGAGATGATGTTTCCGAGTGACCCGCATTTTTGTACCAAAAAAACAACATAACAGTAGACCAAATATCAACGGAAAAAAAAAGGCTCTAGAGTAGATTACCTCTAAACTGATGCAGTAATATGAGAGACTTGAAGCTTTGCCCTTTCTTGCAAAAGGATAAGCACCAAGTGACTGCAAGACATGATCTTTTATAGAGTTATATCAGTCTTCTTTTTCAGAGTCTTTCTTTGAAGTTTCCCTGGTCTTTCAAGAATCTGCTTCACACTTTGACTGTCTTTTCCACTTCTTTCTTGCTACCCAACATCCTAGATGAGGCTGTAAAGTTACCCCCCAAAAGTTTCACATGTGATTTACTTACTTTACTTTCTTACTCTAATTTGTAAGGAAGCTGTTATATGGACAGTAAATAATTGTTCCTGGTGTACTTTCTCCCATACTGTACTACCGAATTTAAAAAAAAAAAAAGACATTAAAAACAGCAGGCACAGAGTATCGTCTCTGAGACGTAAAAACGCTCACAACAACAGCAAAGCCTCAGTCAAAACGTTAAATGGGGTCGCTTAAAAGCCGAACTCTCATGAAATTTTATTTCCATCACTCAAAACAACAATACAGTGCTAACTTCTACTAAGATCAGAAAACCAAGAATAGAACTGGCACTCAAATTACAGCACTTCATGCAAAATTCAAGACAAACGCAAAGTACATCATTCAACAAGCTTCTTCTCCTACACGACCAATGTGAAAAGAAAGAAGCGAAGGCAACGACACATACAATCTTTAGCCCTAACTCAGTTTGTGGATCGTTGTCATATCAACAGCTTCCTTCAGGGTGCCATTTTCAACATGATCCCACCATTTGTACATGAAGTTATCCACTACTAAACGGAACCAGGGAGACAGCTTAATACCGTCCTCGCCTGCATCTGCTTTACGGCAAATCTCCTTGAGCTCGTCACGGTTCACATACTTGATATCAGCAACTTCATCGGGGTTGGGGTTGACATTGACATCTCTCACTATGAATAGTAGGTAGTCAACTGCAACATGGTCCAAAGCAGTGTTCATATGAGCATATGTTTACAGAGGGAAAATCTCGCTCATGATAAAACTTCAAATAACCCAGATATAAATCATGCTCAAATTGGCTACAAGTTCCGTAAAAATGTAATAGAAATAAAACCTTTTTAGCATGAACAGAAACAAATGAATAGAAGACAAGATTTAGAAGGATCGAAGAATATTACGTTCATGTTCTCCCCATTTTCCATCTGATGGTGCTTTGTACAGCATACGACCAAGTGGAGTGAATTGATCAACTGGGATATCTTCAGCTTGAATACCGAGCTCGTCCAAAAGCTTCCTCTGGGCAGCATTCCTCACACCTAATAATGGAAGTTTGAGTCAAAGCCAGGCGAATATAGGAATGGTGATATAGTGTGTATTAAAGTCAGGTTAGGGTACCAAGGCTTTCCTCCTGGATCAGTTCAGAATCACGATGCAGGGGGTGACTGCAACAGGTATTCGTCCAGACCAGCGGGAAAGTCACCTTTGTTGCCGAGCGTTGCTGTATACAAAAAACAGATAATTTAGGCTAATTTTCAAAATAAATGTTCCGCAAAAACCGAAGTAACAAAACATCCACGCAGAAAGCAGGCTGACCCTTCTCAGTATTATTTTACAATTTCTAATTTTCTATGATAGACATAAAGAGCCCGATCAAAACTCATAAAAAAATATAGAATTAGAGGAGAGGAGAAATTTTGACTTTCCATCACCCCGGTTCAGTTAAATAATTTAGAAGAAACACCAAATTAAGCTACAGTTTACCAAGGGCTCTATCTATAGACAAAGCATCAGCTAGGTCACTGAACACCTAGCCAGAGAGAACGTCTGCGACCAGTTCGATATCCAATGAAGAAAATGGAACGACTTTATCTAGCTGTTTACTGTTAAGTGTAAAGATATGAGAGCAGAATTGAGAAGACTGGCAAAGAGTTAAATGACCTAAGATATATGTACAAAAGTGATGGCCAATTCCTTGTTTACCAAATAAATACGAAAAGAAGACACCCCTCTGGTAAAGGATGCTTTGCTTTCTTTGACTTGTATCATATTGTTAGTCAGAAACTACACAAATCCTACGAGAGATAAATCCGTGAACATTCTGCTACTTCATAGCCAAATGTCACACAATTCTTTACATTTCTAGAAAGATGTTGTGCTTAAATGAAACTTGAACATCCACCTCAAAACTATCTACTTCGACAGCCATGTCACTTTGGAACATAGCAAGCTGAAAACATACCTGAAGCAATAATTCATATTTGGAGTTAAACAGAAAAACACTGAAAGCTCTGTGGAGCGCCTTTCCTGCATCAATGGTCTCCATCAAGTGACCTGTTACAATTTTTAGATTAAACTCCAAACAAACAAAAAAGATCTGGATTAAGGCATAATAGACAACAACACTTCATAATCAAAGTACACAGCATAACATAATCCAGATGTCCACAGTGATTATATAATTTAATGTTCTTTCCATCTCAAAATACAGGTTTGACCCACAACAAAAAAACATACAGAGTACTATACAAACTGGAAATGCTCAAATTTTTCTGATTACATATGCCACTACCTTTTAGCTATGTGGCTAACCAGTACAATTTAGGAGTTTCTCTACATCAGTCAAGCTACGCTTTCCTCCAGCATACTCATGATTGCATGTTCCAACGAAAAAATAATCAAAGGGCCTTTGGTAGTCTACATCTTTCCAGTATTCATGCATCAAGCATTACGTTGTGTCATCATGGTTTTCATGCTAGAAATCTCACTTTTTATTCATCAAAACTTGGAACTCATAATGAAAACATAAGTAGCATAATCCCTTCCCACTTTCATGTTCAGAAGGTCAATCACTCTACAGTAACAACTTTAGGCCTAAGAGGAGCTAGTGAGAGATGGATGACATCAGGAAGGATTTCCCTATATAAGACGGAAGTATCGTCAAAAGTTCAACAAGCAAATGGTCGTTATACAGGCTATGATTTGTGCCAATGAATCTTCAAACCAAACATCAGAGACCTGACAGTCTGGCACCTTTAAAAGGCAAACACCATGTTTATTTGAAAAAACAAGTTTTTAGTGATAACAATTAACCCTAGCATTGAAACAAGTAGCGCATAGCACAAACCACATCCAAACCCACCCAACACTTCGATAAACGTCTTAGTTAGTAATTATAAGCTAATGTCAATGATCATAAAAGTACACAACACAGATGCAATTTTGGCAGGAAATTTGTTAATCCAGATTATACTTGACTGTGAAATGATTGATGGTGGAAACACTCACACTTGTACTTGGAGTCATGACCAATTACGTTATCACTCTCGTCAACCAAGATACACCTGCAAAACATCGAGTAGGTATAAGAATCCGATTACATTGACATACAAGTGTCAGAGAATAGCAAGATCTTTTCAAAGAATTACAAATCCACTAAAAACTTCGTATAAAACCACGACAACTAGAGATCTAATACATGTCGTAACCAATCTTACAATCAAGGAAGATACATGAATACACCAAGTGAACATAATGCAAACAATCATATTTATAACCAATGCAATCTAAGAATACCATTGCTATCACACGCCCTAAATACCATCAAATTTCGACAGATTGCGAAAATGTGCCGCAAGATCATTAAACACAAACCCGTAGCACTCAATAGAATCATGTCAATATCACAAGTGCTTGTGAACAAACACCACAAGTCAATACAACACATTGACTTTTATACAATGGCGTGACACTCAAAGAATCTGTTCCAAAATAACCATCTTTTTTCTAATCTAAATCATATGCTTTCTAACAAAGAAGAACATCAATCTTCACATTGACGATTACTCCGTACAACATTGGCTAAAACCAAATTACAAACTATAAATAATTCTCAATTTCTAGTACAAGAATCAACAAAATTCAGCAGAAAAAAAAAAAACACAACTTTACCAGAGTTCATATCAAATCAACATTAAGCATATACCAAATCAAAGTTAAAAACTTTACAACAAAAATCAACCCAATTAAAACAATAAAAATTCCAATCAAACCAAAGTAAGCAAAACCCAGAAAAACCCATAAACTTATACCCCAAAAAAACATCAAAAAGACATAAAAGATCAAAACTTTATAAGAATAAGAGTGACTCACTCGTCGTCAAACATAAGTTTTCTTTGGACAGCGTCCATGTTGATGGTATCATCAGCAACAGCAGTGTCCCCCATTGTTGTAGAGGTGGCAAAAGATCTGACAAACGATGGATAATAAGAAGAAGAAGAAGAAGAGTAGAGAGAGAAGAAGCGTGAAGAAGAAGAAGAAGAAGAAGAAGAAAAGGAGAGAGATTTGGGGAAGAAAGAAGAAGGTTTGTGGTGGAGGAGGAGAGAGAGAGAAGAAGAAGAAGAAGAGGGTTGATTAAATTTATAGGCAGTGGTGGCGATTATTTTTAGACTAGATGCCATTTCTCTCACTGCTAATACACAACTTGAAAGACGACGATGGCACTCTTGTGGGATACTCTACTATGAAAACTTTGATGAACGGTAATAATTTATGTTCATGATTCTCTCTTGTACCGACTTAAGGTTGTTTAGTCCCGTCACTCGAACAAATTCGGGTCGTAGGTAATTAGACATAAAGAGATACGAAGTACTAAGTGATAGTTTATCGTATATATGCAAGCATAATAAAAGATCGGAGAGATAAAAAAAACATAGATGGGCATGGATCTGCATAGTTTAATGATATATCGTGCCATATGAAGATGATAATTCGGGGTCCATAATTTGGGATCGGGAACTGATTTTTGTCTATTTGCAAGTATTTCGAAGTTTTCATCAATTAAGATTTACCGATAGTTAGGGCGGTGGTGAAGTGAGTCGTTTTATTGTGTCAGTAAAACAAATGTTGTGTATTGAGACTTGAGGGAATTATTAAAAGTTTATTGAACCTTTGAATGGTTAATGAAATATTGGTATGTAAAAAAATTAAATGGTTATGTATCTTGGATACGTACCCCATTTGATTTCACCAATCAACTATTTTAGATAGGGGATCATAAAAAATTGATTAATTTCCATGTTAGTTGAATTTGAAAAGTTAATGTCATGATTTGTGTCCTAATTTGAAAAGAAACTAGTTATTGTGTTATTTTTTTTTTTTTTTATAAGACTAATCTTCTTCATTTAAAAACGAACATATAATACAAATTGTACCATAAATCGAGATAGTGTAAAAAACAGTACACTCGGCACGAAGAATAAGTGAATAACCCTTATCAAACAATAAGTTCAAAGGAAAATGCCAATAAACTTTGAGCATGAAGATTGTTAAAGACTTGTGCAACGACCAATACCGATAAAATAAACTAACTAAAGTATGAAACGACATAGAAGAGCACGAGGAAACTGATTAGTCTACAATTTTTAAAAAAAAATTGTTATGTTTTGAACTTTTGATCCTTTATGAGATTTTTGTCACACATGCCTCGTTGTTAGTACAACTTACAACTAACTAGCTACCATACATGAGTTTAGCTCGTGAGCCACGAGGGCCTTTGTAATTGACTACTCCTACAATGGAGTATAATACAAGTTGTAGGAGTAAGTAATCAATCAATTTGAGACCTACCTAGTGATCTTTACGGCAACACGATATGATGATTTGATGAAATAAAATTGTCATATGATAATTATCTTAAGTTTTATCAAAATGTCGTGTTTTAATATTGCTTATGGAGTATTATCTATAGACGCTACAAACATTGAGAACACGGTTTTCATAAACCCTAGCATTATAGGCTTATAGCAACAGTAGTTACTATACAACAACATATCATTTTTCGTTATCTACGCTACTATATGAGTCTTCGTAATAAACTCTTTGATAAATCCGACTAAAACGCAATTTTGAGTTCCATGAACAAACATGTACACAATTTTGATAAAAACACCAATTTATTAACTTTCGAAATGCAACCTAGCTAACTAAAATCTCTTGAGTTCGAATCATATCCCCAATCACAACGATACCCCCAACCTCAAACGCTTTTATTATATGGCGGATAAAGAGGAGTTGAATATATTCAAGTCTTACTCTTCATTGAAATTTGAAAACATAGTGAGACTGCTTACGGATGAACAATAAGACGACCCCGATTCATGGGACTCATTTCCTTCCCAAAACTCTTCATACTTGCACTATACTCAACGGCCCAATGTAAAGCCCAAGCCCATTTCACAAACAAATTAACATTCTCCATTTTTTTTTTTTTTTGCAGAATTTCCAGAAGTTTTCAACAAACAACTGAAGAACTGAGGAGAGAGAGAGAGAGAGAGAGAAAAAAAGAGGGAAGAATTTGTAATTTGAAAAATGTGGAAAGATAAACCAACTGGAATCAAGATCCTCTGGGTTTGGACAATCGGAACTGCTGTTTGTATGTTCTCTTCCATTTTTATTATTAATTTAATATGTTTTTCGGGCGCGAATGTCAGCTAGCTTAGCTGGTAAAGCCGTAAAGATATCAGGGTTCGAAACCCGTCTGCATCAATATTAACAAAAAAAGCAGAAGTTGAATTGAGTTTGGTAATTGTGTTTTTTGTTGTGATGCAATGCAGTGTTGTTGACGACTGTGTCAAGGACTAGGATGCGTGACATGGAGAAGCTTATGGGAGAAGGTGAACAACAACAACAGCAGCAGCAGCAGTATAGAGAAGGTGTATCTGCAGTTGATTCTGGTGTGTTAGATGGTTCGTCATTGCCTTCTGATGAATTTATTAGGGAAGACAAATGATCATATATCATATTATGTGATGTTTGTTTATTTTTATGGGTTTAATTTAGGTTTGTTTTGTCGAATTAACATTACAAGTGAATTTCGGAAAAGTTTGAGAAAAGGCTGTGTCTTTATGTTAAATGGTGCTGAATTTGATGTTTCTGTTGGAATAAAGATGTAATCTTGCGCATATTTTTGGTGGGTTTTTGTTGTTTAAGGGTTTTGTGAGGGTTTTGTTTAATGCATAGAAGGTGTTTGATGTTTGGTTTCAGTGAATACCATCCTTGGTGATTACTTGAACTTTTTTTTTTTTCTTAGGGTTACATTAAATTACTAATTACTAGACCTGGAAATGGGTTTCTGTTAATCATTTGAGTTAATTTCGATCAATCGTAAATGGTGTTGGATGTGTAGAAAAGTGTTGAAGAATAAGGTCGAGAGTCTCACATTGTTGATCACTTTACACTCCACAATTGCTCCTTTGATTGCCAATTGGTTTTGATGTGAAATTTTCTATGGAGTTGTGAAATGGACACTCTTTGTGAGTGTTGTCTAGGGCCATTTTGTGAATTTCACAAAAAAAATAAGTGACGCGTTTGTTATGAAAGAAGTTGATTTGATCTATTTGGGAGATGTGTCACAACTTATATGGAGTAGCAACTTGTTTCAAGGCGTGGGTGTGACTCTTTTGAGTGAAAATGTCTGGTGTGGCTAGTTGTTGTATGACAGCTGAGCTTGACTTGAGGATGAGTTGAAGGCGAACAAACAGATGTAAGGGAAATTTGCAGGCAAATGTAGATTATTGAGGAATGGACTGCTCAATCTCGAGTCTGAGTTATGCATATGTAAATAATTGAGGAGTGTTTTTTTTTTTTTTAAGCGCTTTGGGTAGGTGTTTCAGTCTTTCAGGTGAAACAAAAAGGATACACAACTGGTGGATGAAATCACAAGGGTCTGTGAGGGAGTAGTAGAATGGTAAACATTATGAGCAGTGAGGTAGTGCCTTGGATTGGGACTTTAAGAACCGTTGGTTGCGTTGAATTTTGATTATGGCAAACTTTTCAATACTGAACCGGAGGAAGTTAGTGATGTGAGTGAATGAGCCACTCATTGTTGGTGTCTGGAAGGGTTGTGAAGGCCACATTTTGATGATATTTAGATCTGTCCAGCATTTGGTATGTTAACCTTGGGAGTATCAATTATATGGTCTTGGTCACATAATGCTTGCATGTATAGAGGGATCCGGTGCTGAGTTGCATCCTACTTTAGACGGGATTTGGGGGTAGATCCCGGAACCAAATTGATCAATACCTAGCTGTAGGTTGTGTGAATTATCCAGTTCAAGTGTACAACCTTTATAATGGTAGTAACTAGTAAGTAGTAACAGTTAGGAAGTTCTGTACTTCTTGTGAGGTCTTGGCGTTTGGCGCACTTTACTTATGGTACGAGAAAACTTTGTTGTTGTCCAGGGTAGTCCCTCTTCATATTCAAGGTGGTTGAAACTGAATGACTGTCACAGAGTCGAGTGTTTTTTCCAATTCCCTCCCCATCGCTGAATTCCCCTAAACAGTATTGTTTTGAAGAGACTACTCTAAGCTTATGTTTCGGATATGTTTTTCTCAGTGTTTCTTTAGTATCTTGAACCTATGTATGTCAGCTAGAGGTGCTTCATTTCATCATTTGCTGATGTTCTTCCTTCTTGTCAACCAACCTGTGAAAATGGCTCATACTTTCAGCTCAAGACCCGGAAAACCTTGGTCTGTGTTCCAGACCGCGCTTATGGCTAGCCGGTGGGTTATCATGTTGCATTGTAGATTTGTAGATCAAATCAGTAATCAGAGACTGAAGTGTGACAGATTGACAGTAACAAGCTTACAACAGTTATCTTGAATTATTTGATTTATACACAAGATGTTGAAAGGAAAGCAGAACTTGTTGACTTTTTGCTGTTGACACTCAACATCAGCTTCATTGGTCACAAGTTGTCCCATTTTATACCACTGTTGTCTAGTGTCTACTATGATTCCTGAAGATTGAGTTTGAACATTAACCTAGAGATTAGCGTCTCACTTTAGGCCGAGTACGGTTCAATCTCTCTGAATCTACGACGTTGTAGGGAAATCACGGGTAGTCCGGTTTGGTGTTTTGTAATATCTATAGTTAGGTAGCCTTATGTTCCTTTTTTATGGTCTCGTTCCGATTTATGACATGTCTATTTAACACGTCAATAGTCTAGTAGTCCGTGTTTCTGTCACTCATACAGAGCATACGTTTTCAAGGGTTATACTGTGCCACCGAGAGAGATAAAAGTAAAAAAAAAAAAAAAAAAAAGGGAGAAAGTGGTCTCCGGGAAGTTACTGCACAAAAAACAAGCAAAAAGTAACCATGTGCGAGATGTGCATGGGAGTAAATAATATATGGCCCACCGTCCGCCCTTTAGGAAGATATTTTTCGCCGGTGCCTAGTCCTCTTTCCACTTTGGGAAAGCCTCTGCTAGATATTTTCCGCAAACATTGCTGATATTCCCACAATGAGTAGATAATACGGGGTAGTAATTTTTGTCCCTTAAAATTTACGTAAGACTTATACAGTATTTGATATTCCCTTCCTGACTCGATTGATAACGAAAAAATGGGTTATTTGTTCAGAAAAGACGAGTGATAGTTTTAATTCGTTATAAATTTGAACTAGTCAATTATTTTCAAACTTTGACATTAACTCATACTCCGTACTTCGTACATCCTACAATTTTGCGATGGTTTCGGACGAGCCAATCATCACGCAGAACTATGAAAGATGTTTTAAAGTTTGTTTTCATTTTGTACCAACCTAATAGATCCAAAACGACTAATAGGCTCGTTAACCACGCTTGACAAAGATGGGTAATACGCTGATATTGGGCCTTCTTGTAATAATTTTTTTTTTATCAAACTTAATCGTTATTTCCAAACTGTTAAGTCGAATTGCTAACTTGAAGTTTCAAATTCAACATTAGGTCAGTGTGACAACAAACCCCTCCTTTTAACACTTCTTTTTGATCCCAAACCAATTAATTGTCACCTTCTCATACCCTATACCTCAAACCAAATATAAACAAAACCGACAACCAAAAACGACATCTTTTTACATACTACTCTCCATTCCAACATTTCAATAATCTACACAGACCGATCAATTAAAACAAATCCACTCATCCGTACTACGTAAGTCAACCCACTTGCTGTGTCGTGTGTAACATTTCCCGTGGTAACAAAGCACAAACGAAGAAGTGTAAAAAAAGTTAAGTACGGAGTAGGTGCTATAAGTAAGGGTGTCCAAGGTTAGTGAAAATCGTAACTTCGGCTTCTTCATCACTCAACTTTTTATTTCTCTCTGTCCGCCTCTTCCTCTATTCTCTCTCATCTCTCCACACACACCTCTCCCTTTCTCTCTCCTCCGAATAACCGAACTCGCTCTCTTCTTTCGATCCCTCCGCCTTGTTTATGAGGTAATTTTTCTTTTTCTTTTTTAATTATTAATTAACTAATTTCAAATTTCTCGGATTTGATTTTCCTTCGAATTTTTTCCCCCAAATTTTTTGTAGATCTGATTCTCACTATTAATCTCACCTTAAATCTAATCTTTCCGACTTATTTCAACTTGTATTCGATTTTAATTTCGATTTGATTAGAATTTGATTAGTGTTCTTGAAGATTATCGATCGAAATATGGTCTGGTAAATTTTTAATTGTAATTAATTGATTTGATTTAGGTTTTTAATTGTGTTTTTTTTTTTCTGATTGTATGTGTGTTCTAATTGATTTGATTTTAGTTGATTTAGCCAGGGTTTTCGATTGAATAGTGAAATTAGGGTTTTCAATTTGATTTTTTTTGGTTATTTGGGGAATTTTATGTGCTTAGATTAATTATTGATGGAAAACTTGATTAATTTTGCGATGTTTGGATCGTTTTTGATTAATTTATGATTATTGATGTTGTTTCTTGATTTTGTTGCGTGTGCAGCTCGAAGGAGAGACCCACTCTCGGGTGAGTTCCGCAATCTTTGATGCTTTAGTTTTAGTTTTTAATTAGATTGTTCATATTATTCGAGACTGTGAATCGATTTGTATCGTTTCGTGTTTTAGTCGACGATTTGGCGAACATTATCGCTCGATTGCTGTCTTTTTAGCTTGTTGTCTTGATTTCGACTCGATGCTGTGGTTTCCGGTATGACTTTGTAATTTGTGTGTATATGATTGAAGAGAACGATTATTGTGACCGGTCATTTTGGAATTGGTAGTCAACTGCCTGCGGCCGTGATAGCCTTAATACTTGCATGAGCCCCTAATGTGTGTGAAACTCGTAGTTTTGGATAACTGTAGAGTCTTTTTGTGCTGGTCTGGTTCGCTTGTTGTCAAAGTTGAAGTTTCTGGATGACGTTAGGTTCACTTCTAGATGTAATGTAGGTCATATGATATTGGTACTTCGTTGTAGTCAACTGCCTGCGGCCGTGAAAGCATTAGTTACTTGCATGAGCCCATAATGTGTGTGGAACACGGAGTTTTGGATAACTGCACAGAATCTGTTTGCGCTGGCTTGAAAAGCTTGATGTCAAATTTGAAGTTTCTGGATGACATTAGGTTTACTTTTAGGTGTAATGTAGGTCATTTGATATTGCCTGCGGCTGTGAAAGCCTCGATACTTGCAGGAGCATCTAAGGCCCTATTGTGTGTGAAACTCAGAGTTTTGAGATAACCTGCATGGAATCTGTTTGCGCTGGTTTTAAAAGCTTGATGTCAAATTTGAAGTTTCTGATGATTTTAGGTTTACTTCTAGATGTAATGTGGGTTTCTTTATGCTATGATATTTCTTTGTCATGATGAGATACTGAGGTTTCTATTGCACGTGTATGTGTGGGGAGGAAGCTGGTGTTGATTTGAGTATTTTATTTTGGAACAGTGGTACGCGGATTAAGACCCGCAAACGGAATATCGCTGCTCCTTTGGACCCTGCAGCATTTTCTGATGCAGTGGTCCAGATTTACTTGGATAATGCTGGTGATCTGGTAAATTCCTTTTTCGTAGAAGCTTTAAAGTTTTACTATAATGATGAGCCTTCAGATCTTTGACTTCATCCCTTCTAATACGGCACGGTGATCTCACACATTACATTATATTATATGCAGGAACTTGTCGCAAAGAGCATTGAATCTTCAGAACTTGACTTCTCAAGATACGGCGATACTTTCTTTGAGGCAAGTATCTCATTTCTATTTTTCAATTAGTCCATTGTCTCAAGATCGTTGTAATTTTGGACTCTGCCTTGGGTTTATGCGTGGCTCTCAATCTTGCCCTTCAGTATTTGTTAGCTTTGCCCTTGTCAGTTCACTCTGTTGATAGCTCTCGTTTGCTGAGTGTATCTTTATTGCATGAGCTATGTTGACTGTCTTTGTATTTGCTTATATGTTCCCAGAGTGGTTTAGTTACATGTTTTGGCTCTAGAACGAGACGCAGTGCTGTCCTGAGACATGGGCTTAAAATATTATTGACGCTAATTTTCTTGTGGGCCCCACCTTGTTTGAGAAATCCATGTGAGTGGGAATATTAGTTGAATGATGTTGAACTCAATCATGTTGCATGCTACTGTGTATATGGCTGCTGGTAACCTCGAAAAACTAAGCTTCTGTTTACATGACCTTTAAATTTTAGTGCTTACGTGCGCATCAGCGCATGCAGTTCCTCTTTGTGAATGTTTATTCATCAGAGGTTATTTAGGTTTTTTTAAACCGTTATTTCTATTTATGTGATCTTCACTCTCTGGTGTCTGTGTATCTGGGGGTCACCCCCTGTTATCCTCCTGTTTGAATATAACGGTATCCTTTCTAAGTATGAACAAGGGAAAAATGTTATGTGCTTATGTGTGTTGTCCACATTGGCTCTATGGTGGTGTTGCTTTTCCCATTTGTATGCTGCTGATAAGGTTCTTTTATCCTTTTAGTAGTGGCTTTTTATGATGGTCAACCCCAGTTTTCAGGGGATCAGGCTTTGTTTTGGCCTGTCGTCCATTTCTGTCTATATAAGCAAATCTCACTTAGCATGGAGAAGTTATGGATCTTTATGCTAAATGCAGGTAGTGTTCATTGGGGGCCGTACACAACCTGGAACGACCAAATCTGATGAGGGGGAGCGCCACACTTACTCTGTAATTGACTGTGAACCGAAACGTGAATCCATTCTGCCATCTGTTGTCTACATACAGAAGATTTTACGCCGAAGGCCTTTTCTAATAAAAAATCTTGAAAATGTCATGCGAAGATTCTTACAGTCCCTTGAGCTCTTCGAAGAAAATGATAGGAAAAAGTTGGCCATCTTTACAGCCCTTACATTCTCCCAGAAGCTGTCAGGTCTACCGCCGGAGACGGTGTTCCAGCCATTGCTCAAGGACAATCTTGTGGCAAAAGGGCTAGTTCTTGCATTTGTTACAGACTTCTTCAAGGAATACCTTGTTGATAACAGCCTAGATGATTTGATTGCTCTTCTGAAGCGTGGGAAAGCTGAGGAGAATCTTCTTATCTTTTTTCCAACATCAAAAAAGACTCCTGAGGCTCTATCTGAACATTTCACGTGAGTACTGTTTGCTAGTTATGTCTGTTCCTTATATTATACTTCACTTTCAATATTTGTGGCTTTCATCAGTAGTCATCAGCCTTGTCCTTCCTTGTTCTATTTCTTTTCTCTATCAGCTATGGTGGTCTCATTCTCCTTTGCTTAATACTGTAAACACTGTTTCTAAATCCTTTGTTAGAACATATGGATCAAGGCATCAAGCAATATGCTTCTTCAAGTGCATACTTTAGACATTGTTTCTAAATACTTTGTTTTTGTCTTTGTGTAAAGAGTGCATCTCATTCTCATTTTCTCTGCATTCGTCTTCGTTTTTTTTGCGGCTCATACCTGATTCCTATTTACTTTGTGCCTCAGCAAGGAAGGTCTTCAGCAATTGGTCCAGTACAATGAGAAAAAAATGTTTGAGGTCAAGCTTGCGGAAATGAAATCTGCTTTAACTACTCAGATAGCTGAGGAAGCTGATGTTGGTGAAGTGATTGAAACTGTGAAGCTTCATGTAAAAGAAGCTAAGCTTCCTGATATTGAGGTTGTGCGTCTCCTATGGGATGTTATCATGGATGCTGTGCAATGGTCTGGCAAAAACCAGCAACAAAATGCTAATGCTGCTCTACGCCAGGTATGCTTCATCAGTTTATTGTGTTGAACATGCTTGAAGTGGAAGTCCCGCAATTTCCTGCTGGTTTTAGTGGTGGTGGGATAGTGTTGAATAACTATTGTTGCTTGGATCAGCATTTTCTAAAGATTATACAGGGCTGGGTGATAGAGGTGACTTTTCCCCAAGTGATGTTAGTTAACTTGCTATAAGTGCAAGTTAAAAATACTCCTAACTCCTTGCAGGGTTACAGGTCATTCTAGGATACTAAGTAATAACTTGCCTCATAAGCTCCTGCCTTACCCCGTATGTTGAAAACATAGAGAGACTGTATTCGGATGACCCATAATGACTACTATTTGATTGCATCCGAGTGTTTTTGACAGACAGCAGACTGGTACTTCAGAATATAAGAACTGCGAACACTCTTTAACCTTAAGAAATGATAAAAACAAGCTTGTAATTTCAGGATTCTAAGACAACTTTTGTGTGCTAATATAAGGCCGTATTTCCATCCCTAGATTCAAGCATTTCTAAATTGGCTACTTGTTTCTGCTATCATCCAACAATCATCATGCTTTAGTTTTGCATGCGAAGTAGCATTCCTATATAGAATTGGCTGTCCTTCGTTTCTGTGAGTTGTACTTATGTTCTGGAATTGACGATGTTGTCCTCCTAATATAGCTGATGTGAGATTTCTTGTTGCTGATAGGTCAAAACTTGGGCCGAGCTGTTAAATACCTTCTGCACCACTGGAAAGCTTGAGTTGGAACTGATCTACAAAGTTCAAATCCAGTGCTATGAGGATGCTAAATTGATGAAGTTGTTTCCGGAAATCGTGAGGTCTCTCTATGACCAGGATGTGCTTGCCGAAGACACCATTCTGCACTGGTTCCGCAAAGGAACGAACCCTAAGGGCAGGTATACAATCTCGAAATCATACAAAATGAATAAACCTTCTGAACTGATTTTCTAGTTTGTTCAGTTCCCTTTATGCTCTTTTTCTTTTTTTCATCTTTCTAGTTTTATTCATCGTCTGTTAATAACTTTGACATTCTTCTTTCTGTTGTCAATTTACAGGCAAACATTTGTAAAATCACTCGAGCCCTTTGTGAAATGGCTGGAAGAGGCAGAAGAGGAAGAATGAACTGTGTAGTTGAACTGCAGGAGTTCCCGCTGCCAGCCCTTCAAGTACCATCATCGTTTCAAGCTTTGAGCTCGCTGTGAATCGTAGAGTGTTTCTGTTGCTTGCGTTGCTGATAATGATGGTTCATATCCGGAATAATTGTTTGCTTATGTCGTGTTGAATTTGTTCCTCCATTGGTGGTTCAGCCTGTCTGTATCATGAAATGGTTGTGAAGCTTTGTTTGTTAAAATCTGGGCAGTTTTCTCCCAGTGTTACACCTTGTTCTGGCTCTACTTTGATACTGATTCTATTGGCAGTTTTGTTTTATTTTTACTTTCTGTTACTATTGGATGGCACTACTGCCTCTCTAGGCCGAGGATCCCGTGACTGGTTAAAATTTTGTAGTATCAAAATCATTACCCAAATCTTGAGAATGATTGCATTCGGATTTAAATCATAGTTCGTACTCTTTCAACGTGAAAGCTCCATGGGTTCGTTCATGAAACTTGCAGGTTATGTCGTGCCTTTGTGGACTTCGTATCAAATGCGTTGGTGCTGCCCCACTTTTATGCTTGTTCCACTACGTAACATTTCCGAGTTTTAAGTCGAACTAGACTCTTAAAGTTGATACTTTAGGCAAAGAAAACACAACCTATATTATGTCGACATTGCGTTAGATATACTCTGAGCCAAATTTCAGAGTTTTTATGTGTTGTTCAAGTTCGGGTTAATACGTCGAGTTTTTATTTGTTATTCAAGTTCGGGTTAATACGTCGTGTTTTTATGTGTTGTTCAAGTTCGGGTTAATACGTCGTGTTTCGAAATTAAGAGTGTACGATTGAAAGTCAAGTTCACGTTCACCCAATCCTGTAACTTCAGGGGGGAAAAATGACGTTGTTTTCTGTAGCAAGACCGTCAATCAACCCCACCGTCTGTTACGCCACCCTAAACCCTAACCTCCGCGCCAACAACCGTAACCACGCGCTCGACTCTTACTACATCAAACGCGCCGCCGAGCTCGCCGACAAGTCCGCCGGATTCTCCTCACCTCACCCCAACTTCGGCTGCGTCATCGAAGCTGGTAGGGTCGTCGGAGAAGGCTACCTCTATGCTCAGGGAACTACTCCGGCGGAAGTCCTCGCCGTTGACTCTGCTGGTGGTTGGTGTCGTGGCGCTACCGCTTATCTTAATATGGAGCCCGGTGATTGCCACGGCGAGAGCACCGCCGTCTCCGCCCTCCTTCAGGTGACTTCTCTCTTAAGTTTTCTGTCCTAATTCATTAGAGAGAATGTTACTCTAGCAGTTCTTGTTATTTGTTAACGTTTGGTTTGAATTCATTTCGCGTATTCGCTTGATCGACAATGTGAATTTTATTGACCAATTAGTTCGGAATGGATGTGATTGACTTTGATTTATTTAATTGTATAGCTTAATGTGTGTGAAATGTGAATATTTGATTGATGATTATGAAATTTTGGTTGTAATTTTGATAGCTTAGTGTGTGTGGAATGTGTGATTGATGCAATATAATGGGGATAATGTTTGTGATTAGGCTGGGATTAAGAGAGTTGTGATTGGGATTCGACATCCGTCAAAGCATGTAAGAGGAAGGGCAATCCAAGTGTTGAGGAGCGAAGGAGTGCAAGTCGATGTGCTTGGTGAGGCTTTGCAAAGCGATCTTGTCGAGGTTTTTCTTACATTTCTTTGTTTAAGATTAAGAAGTTCTTTCTCAGGGTTTGGTGCTTTTGTGTGTTTTGGTGTAGGAGTGTGAAAAGGTTTCGATCTTTGCCTTATTTATGTACGAGTATATGTGTAACAATGCAACAATTTCTATCGTGTGTAGGAAGCTTTGAAATCTTGCCTTCTTGTGAATGCCCCCTTGATTATCAGGGCAGCTTCACAAGTACCGTATTCTGTTCTCAAATATGCTATGACGCTTGATGGTAATTATCATTCTAGCTCATTTTTCGACATGTGACTCAATGATTTTGAAGAAAAATGTGTTGCAGTGTAATATGCACTTGTTACATTTTTTTCAGGGAAGATAGCTACTAACAAAGGTCATGCATCATGGATAAGCAGCAAGTTATCAAGGGGCCGTGTGTTTGATCTAAGGGGCCGGAGTGATGCTGTTATTGTTGGAGGAAATACAGTACGGAAGGATAGTATGAGCCTGAGCTGTTTGTTTCGTTGAGGTGTTCTACAAATTACCACATTTCATCTAATAATTTTTTTTCCTGCATTTTGAATGTGAATTCTAGATCCTCGACTAACTGCAAGGCATGGTGGTGGACACTCGCCCACTAGGATTGTGGTTTCTCAGACTCTAGATCTCCCTGACATAGCACATCTTTGGGATACTTCTGAAGTGCACACCATAGTGGTGACCCAAAGGGGTGTTAGAAGGGACTTTCAGAAGTACCTTGCTTCAAAAGGCGTTGAAGTGATTGAATTTCAGATAATAAATCTTAGAGATGTTATGGAATACTTTTATGAGTGTGGCTATCTTGCTATCCTCTGGGAATGTGGAGGAACACTGGCTGCATCTGCTATTTCTGCTGGTGTTGTTCATAAGGTGCATGCTGGTCTTCACCTCTTCATCTTTATTAACCTTTTCTCTAAATGAATATATGTATTTTCTTTTCTTTGGTCGTTGCAATTTTACTTCGTACTTAGGTATACGGTCAAAAGATGTTTTGGTTCATTTTCAGTGCATCAGTTATACATCAATGGAACTGTGATACTGAGTTAGCATTTTAAAAAAAGGCCCTTGATTCTTTGGGTCTTGAACTTTCAAGCTTGTTACCCCTTTATGTATGTCCAAGCCATTCTTACCACAGTGAGCATAGGTCCTGGGTGGCCGCTAAACCTTTTGAAGCCTCTTAGTCACAGGTTTCCTGTCAGCTGCTTTCGTTTCCCTTCCCCAGCCACTTCCTCCTGCTTGCCTCAAATTTCTTCACTTCTGACTCCCAACATTTTCGAAATCCAGTGAGCCTCATCCTACGCCCAATAAACAAACCTAGCTTGTTGACCAAATGAATATGTTGATGATAGGTTCTAAAGATTATTGTCATTTACTGTTGTATTTTGGTGTCTTCATCCTGTATCTTTTGGTTATAGGTGCATGCTTTTGTTGCTCCAAAAATCATTGGTGGGAAGGGGGCGCCATCTCCTGTTGGTGAACTTGGCATGGTTGAGATGACTCAAGCTCTTAATTTACATGATGTCAGTTATGAACAGGTACATTTGATCTTGATATCTGCTGCCAATGATTCCTTCATCGTTGTCTCTGTTAGCCTCTTGATATCTTTGTTGTCTCTTGTTTTTGTATAACTTTCGAAGGAGGTTATATATTTGGGTTTCTGGTTTGTGCTGATGCTATAGCGTTCATGTAGTGTGCTAGTGATAATACTGCAAGGGTAGATCTGGTAGGATGGAAAGCCATGAAATGGGAAAACTGTGCTGGATGCTTCATTTTTCCTTTTTTCCTTTTTTTTAGCTGTCTGCCCTGTTCACCTGTTGTAACTATCATTATACTTGCAAATTGCAATACCCTGATTGTTCTAGATATGCTTATTACTTTTGCTGAAAGATTGCAGCTGATACCCATATGATGCATTAGAAAAATCAAAGAAACCTTCTTATCAAATGTTCTTACACATATTGCTCTAATGTGAAATGACCCGCAATCAGATATTCTGGGGATTGCAATGCCTTCAATATCAAGACCTGAGTGCATAGTTTGAATGCATGCTTTGCATGAGAATATTTTTGCTCGGTGCCTTTGTTCCTACTTTTCTTTTCTCTTTGACAACAGGTTTTCAATTTATTTGGGTAACAGGTTGGACCTGACATGCTAATCAGTGGATTTCTTCAGCCCATTCCTGATTTGACCCCCACCATTCCGTCTTTGTCTGAAACATCTAAAGTCGATCCTACACTTAATCCGTATGAAACTGCCGTCATATCCTTCTACAAGACTTGGGATCCTTATGGCTCATTCTCAAACTTCTCACCTCATCCTATCCAGATACCAGATGAGGATGGCAACTATATAACCTGGCCAAGTGTTGAACATTATTACCAGGTAAAGGATCATTTTTTTTCTCACTTTTGTGCCTATTTTTCTCCTTTCTACTGCCATTATTTATCTAGCCTTCGAGACTTTTCTCGGTCCACCCTCGGTAAAAGTTCCTGATATAGTGGGACTGCCGCAGTAGAGGCTTGCGTCATTTGAGGTGGTATAAGAGAAAAAGTCTCATGTTGAGCACTAGAGTCTGGAAGTTTCTGATCTTCTGTAGTATAAGAGAAAAAGTCTCTGTTATACTTTCAGAAGTCCCTTGGACAATGCTTATTTTACTTGGAGAAACTAAAATACATATGAACTATAATGAGGGTAATGTTCTTTTTAGTTTCAGAAATGGCTTCACAGGAACCTTGATTGTTTCGTTTTAGGACTGGAATGCGTTGGACATAAAATGTAGTGCAGCAGAGAATCATACATCTGCAGAGTTAATAATCATAATCTATCCAGTATGTGTTTCTTTTATATGCAAAGTTTTAAGTCCATTCTTTCTGCAGGCACAAAAATTTTGTGGTGTCCAAGATCTCGCAGCTCAAGACTGTTTTGAGGACATTAAATCCGCTAAAAGTCCTGAAGAAGCTGCCAGGATAGGAAGGAAGACACAGAGGCAACGCTCTGACTTGGTAAGCATCGGCATGCATGGGAACCACCATAACTGCCCATTTATCATCTGAGATGTTCATAGTTTCTGTGAATATTGTATTTTGGACTAATTTACATCCACCCCCCTTCCCGGCCAGGCCAAATACCGCCATAGAGTGAGGGGGGTTCTTTTGAGATATTGTTGTGGTAATGTGCTTCCGACTGTTCGGAGTGATTCACAACACCACCACAACACCACCAGCAGTTTGATATCTGTTGTGTACTCGTATCTTCCAATATATTGAAGAAACCCAGCAGGATTCTTAGTTTGGCGTATAAAATCTAATTATCTCTCATCTTTCAGGTAAGAACAGATTGGGAAACCATCAAAGTGGATGTCATGTACCGAGCCCTGAAGTGTAAGTTCTCAATCTACCCACACTTGAATTCCTTGCTCCTGTCCACTGTAGGATCTGTTCTAGTGGAAGGCTCACCCCACGATCTTTTCTGGGGTGGTGGCCGTGACGGTGAAGGCCTTAATTATTTAGGGAGGCTGCTGATGCAATTGAGATCAGAGTTTATCGGTGAGTCCTCTTCATAGATTGAGACTGAAGCCAGCACTTTCTTTGTAATTTTGTATCTGCAGAAACATAGAATTCAACAATTTTGTTTTCTTTCTTGTTTGTTTGGTTATCGTTTATCTGTTGTAAAAAGAAGAGAGAATTTCGTTTCTTCTACCTTTGAGGGCAAAGTTTGTCGGAGTACATTGATCTATCGATTTGCCGAAGGCATGTAAAGAATTTTGTACGTATTCATCTGTGGAGTGTAAATAGTTGTCGCCTATTTTTAAAGTGGTCGTTGATCGTATATACTTCGCGTCGTCTCATCCACACAATCACACATGATACAACAATTATAGGACATATAGGGTCATGTGTTGTACTACTTATTTACTTAATACTTATATGTGTGATCTGTGTTCTTCCGGAAAATGTTGGAAGATTGATAGTATATATGAAAAGCTAGATCAGATATACACATTAAGTGATCGATTGATGTTGGACAGATACGTAAGATTAAAAAATGATAAGGGAACATGTAAAAGATTCGATTTGCAATAAGCAAGGTTTTGTGTACAACAACATAAATCTTTGTCCTTAGAAAATATGTTGACCATGTTATATGATTCTAAACAAAGAAACTGGAGTACGTATTACACATGCATGAGCCGACCACAAGCCTTGGTGGACAGATCTTGTGTACATGCAGCTAGGCCTGTCAAAAGCCGACTCGTACATACGTATTATCGACTTGTGACCGGCTATATTATTTCGGGTTTTTTAGGATAGCTACTATGTGTATAAAGTTCAACCAAGTAAACGACCACATCATTCTCCGAAAACCGGACAAGGTGTAAGTGGATATATGGGTCATAGAGACAATGAGTCGGTATGAAGGTACGTAGATTTAGAGAGAACCTGAGATGTTTCTCAAATAATGCATGGAGATCAATGAAACTGCGGCCATGGCCAGGTTGGCCAAGAACATGACAGCTTGCGCCGACACTGTGGATCAGATTTGTTCTTTAACTCAAAGATTATAAGATCAACCTAACTACTCCTACATACATACATTCACTCCTCGAGACTACTCCTTAATCATTTGTTTTGTTCCAAATTATGAGAACTATATATAATCCACATAAAATCAAATATAGTTTCTTAGAATGTAGTATATGTTGGTTAGGTGAATCAATTATTAGAAAGTAAGAATTCGGTAAGGTGACATTTACTTTTCAGTGATCTAGTATCAGGTCAGTTGAGTTTAGATCAAATCGGCTCTCTTAACTTAAATTCAGTTGATCATTTCCAATCAATTCAGACCAGGTTGCACCAAATAGGTTCATTATATGATGCCAATTCAATCATAAATGGTCGTATACGGGATCTAGATCGTGGTTAACTCAAATATAAAGAATTTACTATAAACGTGAACTTTTGTAGATAGAAGTGAACTATATACTCCCTCCATATTATACAGTTAGGGATAAAAGGACAAGATAGGTAAGCATAAAATTGAGAAAGGGATTGAATCATATGATATGCTTGTGGAGTGGAACAATATGTATGGATTGCATGTTAAGTACGTAGCTAACTTGGAAATGTCGGCCAGTTTATATTTTTGGGCAAACCAGATCAGTGTAATAGCCGCGTAAAAAGGGTGTTTGCTCCCTTTTTTCACATTAGTAAATACATGCTTATTGTTTAATAATCAGTAGAGATACTGACTACCTAGAATTAGATGCATATATATATATATAAATGAAATGAAAGTGATACTTGATAATTACACATGCCACCCACATTTTAGAATAATAACTAGGTTAGATCTTGATAATGAAATGATATATTGAGCATTAATTAAACATTGTCATCATTGGTAACCCATCTAGATCAGTATCGGTGTACATGTCCATCGCTGCCTGATATGAGTGTTTATATGTGAGATCAGATCGACATAGTGCGAGAGAAAGGACTCATATCGACTTATGTGCATGTGTGACTGGTCTTTCTATTTCCAATTGACATTGGATCGAGTAGAATCCTTACTCGTTTATACCCATGTCAAAAAACCAATCCAAGCAGAGAGAATATGGCTGGTCTAGCAATACGTACGTAGATCTTTTGAACATATCCTTTTCATAAGTAGAATAATTAAAGGTATGAAAACAAGTAGAATTACAAGATATATTTTTTGATTGCTATAAGCTACGAGTACTACTCATAATTTATTCTTGTTATTATGAGGATTTATAACGTTGCCAATTCAATGCTTTATGATGTCTATAATTAAGTTGACAACCCATAGAATAGTAAAATGTGCAATTATCATATAATGTGAAAATGGTAGTCAAGTCTATACTTATGAAGTTGAGATCAACAAGAATCACGATGACCTTTAAACAAAGAAGAAAATCCACCATATCAGAATAACGTTGGCCAAATAAAGTCAAAGTCTTCTCTACTTTAAAACTTTTATTGCCAATTTATTTGCATGGAACACCAACTACAATTAGTACTAGTAGACTTAGTAGTAGTAGTATATGCCTCACCTACTTGTGTGATTTCGTACCGCCAGCTAGTATTTTGGCCCATTGCTATATGAAGATATTATATTTATTAAATGCGTTATAATGATATACGATTTCGTAATAAAGGAAAGAAAGGAAAATAGCAATGTATACATGTTCTTTACTATAGTCTAGAGGGAAAAAAAACATGAATCTCGATTTGCACTGACAAATTAAAGTTGATCGTGGGATGCATTATTAAGAGTAGACAAAGAGGAATTTCGATGATTTTGAGCCGAAACAAATTTTTCTGATTGAAAATACAACATTAAACAATACGAAGTATTTATAAATTACTATCACATCACATACAGTCAAAAAATCAGCGATGGAGATGAAAGTTAAGTGTGGTGACCATTGATGGCCATTATAGTGGACTTTTTTATAATTCCTCTATCAAAATTGATTATTATACTATATATAGAGGGTGAGGTTATACTTCAACCAAAAAAAAAAAAAATTACGTATATAGCTTGATGCATGAATCATGGTAAAAACGTAAAAGTCAGTAAACAGTACTAGTCCCTTTCCCATATAGTAGCCCCATATATAAATCATGAACTCATGATTCATGGCGTTGAAATATAATTTGTGCAAATTTGAGCGGCCAATTAGATTACGAGTACAACGGAATAAATCCGATGTACGTTTTCACATTTGCTAGCTATGTTCACGCGTTCTTTTTGATCATTTTTTTTTGTGTAATGTTTTTGTTCGAACATAAGTACACATGGCAATAGTATGAAATTTTTTACATGAGCATAGTAGCGTAAAGTGTAAGTTATTTAATTATTAGTTGCTCAAATTGAATGATTCATTAAAAGATCGGGATGTTTACTAACCACTCACCAATCACACGTTTTGGTTTATGACTTTATGGAGCAAGTTCTTGTGGCTTATCTATTTAAAGAGTTTCACATTTAAACACATACTCCGCTTAAGTTTGAGTCGTTTGTATAAAAGTGATGCAAAGCTCAAATGGTAGATGGAATGACTTACATCAAGGAGGTCTTGAGCTCGACCCAACTTGAAACCTAGTGTATGAGATAACATGTACACGTATCAGTTTTTAATTATAACGAGCAAAAGTCCAGTGAACTAGGTATATGGATAGCCAAGAGAAATGAAAAGAAAAATCATTTAGATATTTTTGTCCCACATTAATTAAAATAAGGAAATACAAAAAATTGGCATTTTAGTTTATCCTCATCCTCTCAATTTTATCATAATTCTTGATAATCACTTCCTTATCTTCATTTTCTTAAATCTTATTAAGGACCTACTTAATGTCCAATCTTCATGTATTATTATATTGTAATAAAAACTTAAAAAAAAAAAAAAATCAATCCTTTTCATCCTAATTCGATTATTACCAATTAATCATAATCTACATCATTATCATTATTAGCATTAATTAATTAATTAGATTATTAGATTAAAATGGTGGTGGAAAAATCTCAAAAAAAAGAGAAGAGAGAGAAAGAAGACACATTTTTTAGAGAGAGAAAACTTCATATTGAAGCCTTCCTACTAAATTTGCATTTCTATGGTCATCACTGTTTCAGGGAGAAGAAGCCTTCCTATTCTCTCTCGTCTCTCCTCTCTCCTCTCTCCTATCCAATTTCTCTCTCTTCCAATTTCAATTGAATCTTTCCATTTCGTATATTCAACTAAATCCCAATTTCATATTCTCTCTCTACCAAAAATACCATTTTTTTTTAATTTTAATCTTCTTTTACACTCATCACACACTTTTTTTTACATCCGAAATTTGATCTGGGCTGTAATAATTTTCCAAGAGCTGAAATGGGTCGATGCTTGATTGTTTGATAATTGCTGTTTTCTCCCCCAATTTCGGAAATTAGGGTTTCGAACTTTGTCGAATTTTGGGGGTTTCTGGACAAATAGCTTTCTAATTATTATGATGTTGATTATTATTATAATAATGAAAAGTTAGAAGCTTTTAGATCTCTCACTTTATGCAAGTTTATATCTTGAGGAGAGAGAAAGAAAGAAAAGGGGGTTACTTGGATTATTCTTATCTTTATTCTTTCTTTTTTTGTTGGGTGGAAGTTTATATGCTATGCTCTTGTTTATATTGCTGATATTTGAAGCATAAATTTCCCAACTGGGGTTTGTGTTTTGATTATATTGCATGTTGTATCTTGTTGGGGAAGAATTTGAGCATATATGTAGGGAGAGAGAGAGAGTATAATTCAGGGTTATTTTTGATTTGATTGGATTGTTGCGTAAATTTGAAGAATTTGAGATTGGGTGATAAGAAAGGGTGGGAATTGTGGGAGCTGATTATTAAGAGAAAGGAGGTTTGGGTTTGATTATATTGGATGTATCTTGTTGAGGAAGGTTTTCAGGGTTATGTATGATTTGATTGTTGCGTAAAATTCATTGAATTTGAAGATTGGGTGATAAGAAAAGGGTGGGAATAGTGGAGGTGATTATAAAGAGAAAGGAGGGTTCTTTAAAATTAGTTGTGACGGATCCAACAGTAGAAGAAAGTAGGGGTTGTAATTGTGTAGCTGGTCTGGAGTGCTTAGTAAATATCATCAGGGCCCTGAGAATGGGGTCCTGCTTATCTGCCGATAGCAGGAGCCCTCTCCCCGGTTCGCCATCGGCCGCTTTAGGGATCAGGCGGAGGAGGAACTCTAAGAAACGTTACGGTTCTCGGAGTTCCTCCTTTGATTATAAGAAGGATGAGCTTTTGCTCAAAATCCCTGGTAGATTGTTCGCCAATGGGTCATCTGAAATTGCCTCCATGTTTACGCAACAGGGCAGGAAGGGTACTAATCAGGATGCCATGTTAGTTTGGGAGGTACATCTCTTATCCCAAATTCAATTGTTCGGTAGTGATCGATATCTATTTCGTGATTTCAGCTGTTTCATAGTAGTATCTTCGTTATTTCATTGCATTTTATCGGAAATGTAGTTGTCCTAGTTGTTTCTAGTGTCTTAAATGTGATTGATCACAAGCTGATTGTAAAGAATTACTGGATTTGTTGATGAAATGGTTGAACAGAGGGCAAGTTTTAGTGAAACTATTTGATTCCCCTGAGATTACTGAATCATTTTGTTAGATTATCAGGCATCGGTTTCATCAGCCGACATGAGTAGTATTGCTCAATGTTAGGTTTGTAACTTCTGATGTCTATTTCTTAGACATTCAGTATTTAATTGTATTATTGATTGTTGATTGCTGATTGATGTGGATGGTGGTATTCAAAAGGTATTATTTATCAGTCTACGTGTTGGGTTGACAAGTTCCTGTGTATGAGTAAAATTTTATCCTTATCCAAAATTAGGTTCATGTGCTGATATTTGTGTGTATACAGTACTAGTATTTGCTGCAATCCTGTATCATTATCTTTAACTTCTGTTATTGCTTGTTGTGGGACGGGTGTGTTTATCGTTATCAAGCTTTCTCTAGTTGCAGATGAAAATTATAATAATAATCTATTAAAAATAGTGCTTGTGGATCATTGTGGTGGGACTCTCGCCTTGCGGGGACGTCAATATTCACCGGGCTGCCCCTAGTGCTTGTGAAGCATTCATTGTTTGATAGATGCTCACTCGAATCCATTGACTAGTGACATTCTAATCCAGGGTGGTCGTTAAGCTAGTAAGCCTGTATTTGTTTGTGTACTGTGATCTGCCATTCAAAAGGAGATTTTTGGCGTAGCCTCACTCTGTGAAATTTCTGAATCACAGTTATCTGTATTTGAAGTGTTAGTGTTACTGATATGGTGGTATCACAGCTATAAACAGAAAAAGTTGAATGATTCTGATGGTCAATTGCCTATTGCATTTTAGTGTTTTGTTCCCTTTCTCATAACCTTTGTTTTTTTGACTCTCCCTGTCAGACTGTCATTATCATTGCTTTCTGAATAAGTAAACTATCCTGGGTTGGCTGTCATCCTTGACTTGAAAATAAATACGAGATGTTGTGCTTAGTCCATGGGAGCGTCAAATTCTTTTTGCTGTATGTCTATGCTGAGTTGACCTTTTATATATAATATTTTGGATTTCAGAATTTTTCCTCGAGAAACGACACCATTTTCTGTGGGGTATTTGATGGACATGGGCCGTATGGCCATTTGGTTGCTAAGAGAGTAAGAGATTCTCTTCCTCAGAAACTAAATGCTCAGTGGGAAGCAAATGTGAAAGACGAAGTTCTCAGGGAGATAAGCATCAATTCCAGTAGCCTTAATTCTGAAGATACCTCTTTCATATCTGCTGATGAAGAATCCAGGGTCTCTGTTGATGTTGAGGATCCAGAGAAGCAGCAGCCAGACATCTTTCATGTTCTGAAAGAATCGTTTCTGAAAGCTTTTAGACTCATGGATCGCGAATTGAGAGTACATCCTAGTGTTGATTGCTTTTGCAGTGGGACAACAGCCGTGACATTTATCAAGCAGGTTTGTGGAATATTACCTCCGGCTTTAATTCTAAAAGTTGTTTCAGCTTCACACATATAGGTAATTGTATACATATGTGCTAGACATTCCATATGGTATATATGTCATGGTCAGCATTTGGTGTTTAACAGGGACAAGACCTTGTTATTGGAAATGTTGGCGACTCTAGAGCGGTGCTGGGGACTAGAAATAAAGACAATTCTCTAGTTGCTGTTCAGTTGACCGTAGATCTCAAACCAAATCTTCCAGGTAATTTGTTTGCTTGGAGTACTTGCATAATCAGAACTCAGATGTCGTTTCACCTGTTTTCTCTTTTTAGTTCTCTTGGATTTTGTTTCTTTTGGGTTCTGCATATGATTCTGGTATCTAGATATGTACACCTTAGCTAAGAAGTGGTCTAAACTAGAGCGTATCTAAGTGCGGAATTCTGTCTTATGAATTAATAGCATTTTCTAGTGCTGTGTACAACCTACAGGATTTACCAGCACCCCTACTTTTCTTATCCTTTTGGGGTGATTTTCTTTAGGACTTTTGTTATCCTTTTGGGGTTTTATGTAGCTATACTTCTTGTTGGGTACTGGATTGTCTGACATTGTGTACTTTGTGCAAGTAATTTGTTTGATTATAAATTGTCCTTTAACCTTGTATTTACGCGTTTCAAGTGTTAACCTGTATTTACAGCTGAAGAAGAGAGGATTAAGAAGTGCAGAGGGCGTGTTTTTGCGCTTCGAGATGAACCTGATGTTGCTCGTGTTTGGCTGCCTAACAATGATTCTCCTGGTCTTGCTATGGCTCGAGCTTTTGGTGACTTCTGCTTGAAGGATTTTGGCCTTATAGCAGTGCCTGAAGTATCATACAGGCGACTCACTGAAAAGGACGAGTTTATTGTTTTGGCTACCGATGGGGTAAGACTTGAATACAAGCTATACACCTATAAAACAGTTTTCCTCTTTGTTCCTGTTTCATCTTCTTGGATGTATATCTGTTCCTGTATTAACTGTATATATGTCAAATGCTGACAGATTTGGGATGTCCTATCAAACAAAGAAGTAGTTGAGATAATATCTGCAGCTCCTTCAAAATCCACCGCTGCTAGATCCTTGGTTGAAACAGCAGTTCGAGCTTGGAAACTGAAATACCCAACATCGAAAATCGATGATTGTGCTGTCGTCTGTCTCTTCCTTGACTCCGGCACTAACATTCTGTCATCCGCATCCAATGGCCAACATAAAGAGCAGACCTCTCCAGAACAGCAAGCGAACGCTAAATACGAGAAACCAGTTTCCGACCCTACTGGCCTTGATCGGTCAGTGACCGTCAAAACCGTCAAAGGCATCCTTCAGGAAACTAGCAAAGACGACGATGAAACCGAGGAGGATCCTAGAGAAGACGACATGTTGCTGGAGGATTATTCGGCATTAGAAGGCGTCAGTCGGGTGAACACATTGCTAACGTTACCAAGATTCACGCCCCCTGGAGAGACGGAGAGACGAAGACCTGATTTATGAAAGAGCAGACGGGTCAGATCGGATCAAAGGTTTCGGTTTCAGGTGTTCATTTTCCTTTCTTTCACCTTATAGTTTTGTTTCTGTTTCTTTTGTTTTTGTTTGTCTACCACACCAGTCATCAGAAGTTGTAATTTGAATGGAGAGTCTCCCAGCTATATTAGATGTCCTGGGTTGCAAATCCTCTCCAATTGTAGTCTGGCTAGCATTGAATTTTTGTATAAAAAAAAAAAAAATCATACTACATCCTTTTTTTTTTTTAATGTGTAATTTCTTGGCTCTTAAAATTAAAATTAAAAAAAAAAGTTGCATTTATCTGGCCCTTCGCTAAATGTCTGGTTACAAATGTTGCAATTTTATGTAGTGGGAATTTCCCATCTCTTGTAGAACACTCCAGGTTTTTTTTTTTTTTTGAATTGTACTTGTATCACTAGAGATTGAGTTTATGTTATGTTAATCAATTAATGCGTGACTATTACTGCATTTTTCCCTGCTTGTAACCAAAAACTATATAGGTGGTTGATATGTTAGGACGACAATATTGCGCACCTAAATTTATTCAAAACTCGTTTGCATAAGATATGTCTGATTCGCGTAAATGTAAGATTGTAAATTTTACTCATCTCATTGCAATAAACTTCAGAAAACAAAAGATCAATACTTTTTTTTTGCATTGACCAATATTCATTCATTTTATCTCTAAGTTGATCATAATATGTTAATTGAGTGTTACTTCCATAAAACTATGTAGCCACTTCCAAGTGTACGTTGTTCTTCATATACGAGTTCCATCTAGCCAACGGCTATAAAAATCTAATGCCTCCTGAGGTTTGTATTCTGGTACTGTATGTCCTGCTCCCTTGATTGTAAGGAAGGTGAAGTCGTGTTCGTATGCTTGTATGAACCTGTAAATCATGTGTATGTATCCAAGTTACGACATTGAAAAGAGTTCTTATACAATAACATCGAGTGGCTAAGATGACCCATAATGAAAATCGCGTCTAGAGTTGAAACTTACCCTGCCACTTGATTATTGGATAGCCAAGGCCTCCATTCATCTGTGACTTGATACCCTAGTGACCTTGTCCATGCTTGTGTGCCGGTGAAGGGAACGCACAAGTCGTGATCTCCACTGCAGAGTTCAGATCAAAGATGAGGATTAGTCGTAAATTATAGTTTTAGAGAAGATTAACGATGGCGATTAGTCTAAGAATCCTATAATCAATTGTAATCATACCTGTAAATGAGTGCTCTGTAGCCTTGAGAAGTGAGGTTCTTGTGATACTCAATCATACTTCCAGTGTCATGTTCATAATCTAGTGACATGCATAATGACCATGGACCTATCTTACTTACCTGTTACAAAATAAATCACGTCACTAGAACTTGCGTAATGAACTCATTATGTGGCGTGTACATGACACATGCATATGAAAAGACGAGAAAATAGTATTACCGGCTTAGCATGAATAGCCTTTCTGACTGATTTATCATTCAACCAAGCTCTAGCAACCTCATCAGTCTACAATGTCCATACATTATAATTATCATTCATTCATAATTTCATACACCAAATTAACTAAATACAATCGTAATGAAGAAGATACTCACAGTGCAAGGAACGGAAACTCGACGATCATTGGCAGCTGCTAAGGAACTGAGCTGTGGCCATGAAGGTACAGGGCCATTTTTAACGACCAATTCGAAGGGCCAAGCACGGCCGAACAACCTTTTCCTTACTGCTAGAGGCCTCTCTGTCTTTCCTAGTGACTTGAAGCTATTAGGCAGGTTCAAGTTTTGTGTAGCATTACTCTCTGGGTTGTGAGAACATGGCTCTAGAATATCATAGATGTTTAGATCCTTAATCGCCTGTTAATCAGTCAATTAAGAAAAAAATAACTTAAATCATAAGTTACACAGACATAGGGAAATGTTCATTTTGAGTAAATGTAGTAACCCCTAAGTGGTCGATGAAGAATCGAGGGACAGTATAGTGGTGTCGAACCTCTCTCCCATACGATAAGGGTCGATTTTTAGTACAGGTAATATAAAGTACCTGTCTGAGCTTAGTTTTGTAGCCAGTACACTCAGTAGCTTCATTGTCATAGTATTCCAATCCACAGCTTGCTGTAAATTCCTGCATTACATGATTCCATAATCCATATTACGTACTAATGAAATCACCTTAAGCAAAATTTCGTCAAAACCCGAAAATTTTAAAGGATTGAGCATCTAATTGGTAATATTGTTACAGTATTCTAGTTTTGGAGATGATGTATTCTGAAGAACATGATAGAAATTTATAAGACAATGCTTAAACATCTGACACAGTATTACAGTTAGGTTTAGGTGGTTAAGAACTCTTTCGGCCATCGCACTTTAGTACTTTACCTCTCATACTCGTGTCGGACACTTAGACTCGAATACGAGCTATGACACTTAATCATATCCTTCAAACGAGTCTACGTAACATTGGTTGTACACAAGAATGTCTTTATTCGGCTCATATAAAAAGTTTGACATCATGAGTTTTCTTCCTTTTTCAATTTTCTCTTATCTGATCATCAACCGCAATTTTTTGTTTTCTATGCCAATTGAAAGAGGAGTCAATTTTACGCTTCTCTAAATATCACACTTCTCAAATGCAAATTATTCTGCTACTGAAAGAAGTGTCAATTTTACACTTCTCACCACTTTGGATTTATACAGTCAACTTGTTGTGGGGCTAAAACTGTGCAAATGAGGCCAAATTGACCCAATACAGATTGAGATAATAGCCCAAAATTTCAATTCAATTTTGTCAGCCATAATAAGAGGTTTTCAAAAATATCTCATACGGGCTACGACATATCAGACCGTCTTACTATAATGTTATGGTCGAATTTATCGAGTTACATCATAAAACCGAATTTTATTGGGGTGTTTGGTTAAAAAGTAAGGTGAAAAGAGCAAACCTTACCCTGTAAAGATCGTCAGAGATCAAGGCCATTCCATGTGCAAAAGATAACAAAGCATTCCCATCAAATTTTTCTTCTGCTGTTACACCATTTCCTATCATATAACCCTGCAATTATGTGGTTTAAATTTGATATACATGTTAGACAAAAAAAAGCCTAATTATTACATAATGTAATAGAAAATTCTTGGTGTTAATCACGCTTAAGGAAAGTTGTGAAATCATGATTAAGGTAGAATGTGATTTTAATTTAATACGAGTATATATATGCTAGTCGAAAAAGCCGAATTATTAACTAATGTAATGTGATAGGAAATGCTTTGTGATCATCATGCTTAAGGTTCGGGTAATCATGATTAAGGTAAACTAAGTGGGGTTAATTACATTATACTTTTGTTTTAGTGGAATTGTGGAAATAATATTACTGTGAACAGATGTTAATTACCTTAAAATTGATAATGGGACGAACTTTATCTCCAAGCCCTGTAAAAGATTAGTACACATTTTAGTGCCTCAAGCAGCATTGATGAATTTGGGTCTACCAAAAAGTTTGTTATAATTTGGTGCAAGAGAAATTATGATCCCGACTCGATTTAAAAACTTAAATTTACCCCGTGATATTAGTTGTTCGCCAATGTACTAAAAGACATATTAGTTGCACAAAATAACGCACACAAAGATTTATTATTGGTCACTAAATAAAGATAAGTTGGTGGCAAATTTCTTTAATATAAGTGGTCCATTTTCATACCAAGAAAGCAGAACCTACTAAATGGAAATTTTCATACCATGTATGCAATAATGGTGTATGCAAAGGTAAACCAAGAAAAAAAAAAAAAAAAGACAATATCTTTGGACGTTATTTCGACTACAAATTGCATGCTAATACAAATAGCAAAAGGGTTGAAATGGCTTTAATTAATACGGTTTAGGGTAATATGATGCGAAAGGCATTCTAGAGTTTCGGAACGGGTCTTAATATCTTTACGCAAATATATAATCGTATAGACATACATAATTGTAAAAGTGGATTACTATTTGTCGCCCTTTTGTCATACCTTTTACAATTTCAGCAGCAAGGGTTGGTATGTAAATTCCAGCATACGACTCCCCTGCTATGTAGAAGGGATTCTTGCTGAACTCCGGGTACCGCTTAAACCACTGATAATATGGCAATTAAAATACATTACATAAGTATATGTTTAACAAATAAGTCACTTGTAATTACGATTTTGAAATATTAGTTGATTAATTCAAACATTGTTGAGAATTTTAGGATTGAAGAGTAACGTTTACACAACCTTTAAAATAAAGGCATGAGTGTCGAGGGCCGTTTGTGCGTCTCCTGTTTGGTACGTTGTTTGATTTTCCGAGTAAGATAATCCAACTCCGACGGGAGAGTCTAAATAGATGATATTCGAAACCTAACAATTTAAAAAAGAAAAAACGATATAGCGTCACCTAATGATATGAAACTCGACAACGTAAGACGTACATTTCAAAGAACACACATGACGACATTTTGCACAAATTATAATACTACATACCTTGGACCAACTATGTGGATTGAGCTGCAACATAGGAATGCTGTTTTTAGGTCTCCCAGCTTGGAAATTAAATGGACCTGCAACAAAATTTCAGAACGAAAATAGACATAACATATTAACATACACTGCCCTGGCCTGCAAAATATCTAGTACTCTAGTAGTAATAACGATAATCATATGTAAACTTTCGCACATTAAATGCGTGCCTGAAAATACGAAAAGAGTGGACTTGAATGGAGGTAGTACGATAACAGTTAAAAAAGTTACCGTGTTCGTAAATAAAACCATCGAAGCTAGAACATCCAGGGCCACCATTTAACCATAGAACAACAGCATCATTTTGTGGGTTTCTTTCTGATTCCACGAAATAATAGAATAGATGCTTCTGCCCTGATGTATTACTTGGACTTCCATCTAATGTTATGTACCTTAATTTACGTAATAATGCGTCAAAAGACAAATACCACATGTGAGTCGCGTTTTTCTACTAGACAGTATAGTATAAGCTGAGTCTAATATAGTGTGAATTGACATACGACGTATTTTTACGATGAACGGTTTTAGAATGAAACGTCACTAGACTCGTAAACGTACCCGGAAGAGTGTTTGGAAGGGAGAGTACCATCAAATCCAGGAAGTTGTGTGATGAGAAGGTTGTTTGAATTTGAAGCAGCTTCAATTGTAATAAAAGTAGTAGAAATGTAAAACAAGGTTGAATAAACAAGCATGCAACATACAATTTTGTGAAGAAATAATGTTTTATCCATGATTTTTTATGATTATTATTTCTTATAATAATAATCAATAATAATATTATGGATAGGAGAAAAGAGACAGAAAGAGAGTAAGAGCAAGACCTATGTTCGACGAAAACGAGGGACTTATATATATAGATTTATATAGTACGAGTTATAAATAAGAAAATCATTATAAAATTTTGTAGCAAATATACAGACAAAAAGTTTCAAGGGTGTGAAGTTCTTGAAAAGTTGGCAAGAAAAATAAAATAAATAAAATTCTCTTCTGCTTCCTACTTTAAAACTGCCTTATTTGAGGGAGGAATTTAATATTCTATGTGAATTTTTTGTTTTTAATATATGAATACCTTGAGTCTAAGGAAAACGCTCACACATTTCTTGACCCTTGAATTCTTGATGATTATATGTATCTATGTCTTTTTGTTTTATTTAATATTGTTACTCGTGATCGTAGCCGGATATCACTAATTAGAGATTGCAAATCCGATCCGATTGTTAAAACCCCGAAAATGAGACTAACTCAATTTTTAAAACTGAGGTTAATGGATAACTGTTAACTGCTAAAACTCGAGATAAGTTGACTGTAAGTAGTGATTTGAAGTCATGAACATTATAGTAGAATACAACGGCCCTAAATGTATCATTTTCATCAGAAGTTAGATGAATGTAGTTGTGACAAACATATAGTAAGGTGGAGGTGTTATAGCTTGTGATATCAGTTAGTATATTGTATGGATCGAGAATTGTTACATTTGTATCTTGAAGTTGTTGATGTCAACTTACTTGGTAATGTCACCTTTTTATATGTTGTACTATGATGAAATGTTGCTTATAGCCGTGACACAAAATCCGTATCAAATTTGCAAAAATGTAATATACTAAAGTACTTTACAATTCTACAAATACTTGTGTAGGAAATCGATGGAAATATGGTCAAGCTCCAAAAGAGTACTTCACGCAGACTCATGAGTTCTTCGCAATTCAATTCGTTTTTATCAATTAAGAAATTTGTTGGTAATCGTGAACAATTTGATTATGTTTGATAAAAACCCATGTAAATAATCATTTTTTGTAGTAATCCATGTTTACCACCTTATAATAATCTTCGTCATATTCATTCGTTTATTTAAGAGATCCACTCGATTAGCCAAACGAGCTTGGTAACCAGAGCTATGAACCCGCCTCGGATACTCATCGACTCGTTTTGGCTCGACTCTTTTACAACCCTAGATAACTTCAAACCTTTACTTGCGATTGTTGTGACTTGTGAACATTAGATGAGCCACAACACAATGCATGATCATATAGGAGCCAAAATCGTAATCCACAAGGAACAAAGACCCACCAAAAACTAGCAAAAGGCCTCTCCACCACTAGAAACTAATTGCATTGCGGCCCATAATGTACCACATCTTATCCAAAGGAAAACCCAAAAAATAACAATAATCACATACCACAAAATATTCATGCCAACAAAAAAAACTTGTTGTAGATCATACTAATAGAATGGAGATTAGAAATGAGCACCCTTACCACCACCAATGTCTCCACCGTGTCTTCTGTCAATTCCCCTCCTTTCTCGGCCTCCGGCCACCGCCGAAGCCATAACTTTCCTGCCACCCTCATTCATGTCAACATTCACCGTCACCTCTCGAAAATTCCCCTACATGGTACGTTGATCGTAATACATACAACATTATCCTTTTTCATTTACGTACTACATATTCTAGAAATAATAGAATTTGGTCATGTTATTATTTTTTATTGCACTCGTTCATATTAATCGACTCTAAATTGTTTACTTGACAGTTACAAATGACGCAAAGAATAGAGTGTCCACTAAATTAATGTCCGAAGAATCAGAGGCAGATAAGATTGTAGATGGCATAGATTTTGGGGAGCTCTGCAATGAATTTGAGTGCATTAGTAGCCCCTCGGTTGAATCTACTGCTAGACAACTTGCTCGTGACATATTAGAGCTTAGGGAAGGAAATCGTGCCCTTGGTACTTATGCTGTTTCCGTCATTTATAAGGTACGTCCTAAAATATACATACGCACTTCTAACTATATATCCATTTTGTTACTTATAATCCTTACAAATATCGACCCCCTATCGAGATTTTGCTTCGTACAAAAGGACCTCTATAAGACACTGGGATATTGTCGCTGTTGCAGTAGCGTGTAGACTCAAATATATTGAATTTATCTTAATCCATGGAATGATCACAGGATCCAGTGAGAAGCTTTTCTGGAAGGGAGAAATACAAAAGGCCACTTTGGGTGACTAAGGCACTTGAGAATACCAAAGTGGTAATTTAATTTGCATACATAAATCTTTGTGGAACTTATTTGTTTAACGTTTTTTCTTATTATTATTTATTCTGTAATGGTCACCAATATGCAAAAATTTGACACCGTAAAATATGGGCCGATTTTTCAAGCTATTACTGACATGAACACACGGTGTCAGGTGTCAAGTGTTAGACTAATTGGTGACAAAATTTTGGCAAGATTTACTCTTCTTAATTGACACAATTATTATTGTCATCTAACAATTCTTGCAAAAATAGGCAGTGCAAGAGATGATGATGTTGTCAACTAGTGTATTAAACATCAAATGGACACTCAAAGGGAAGCCAAAGTCACTCCTAGGTAGCATAGGAGGAGAATTGGTTATTAAGGTGGATTCTAAGTTCGTCTTAAACCAGATTAGTGGCCAAGTAATTGAGCATGAAGAGACTTGGGATTTATCAGCATCACCACCACTTGCTCAGGCGTACTTTTGGGCGTCTCGCCGCCTCTTTGCCACCAAAGAAGCCGGCAAGGATGTGGTGGACTCTGCCAAGTCCATTGCCAGTAAGTTTTCAGCCTCTAAGGAGGATGTTGAGGTTTACCCTGACCCTTCTGGTGATCCTACTAAGGTACATCTACATACTTTCTGCCACAAGCATATTGTGAAATCGAGTATAAGCTTTCGGATAAACCCTTAGGAAAACAATTTTGTGAAATATCGTGTCAAACTCGACTTCGAGTTAATCGTGAAACAGTCTTATCCAAATTTCGACATATTAACATTGTGTGTTTTTTCTATTCAGTTCTTTCAACGAGACGATGGCTTTCAAAGGGACGTGTACCAAATTGCACTATTTCTTTCACTTGTGTACTTAGTGGTACAATATTTGAAGACAACTTTGTAAACCTTATATTACAAGCTTTCATACTTTGTTTGTGTGATTATTTGGTGATTTGTAGCAAACACACTTGTAATTTGAAGCAATACACTTGCATTGCATTTCCATTTGTTAAGAATTTGTATCTATATATATATATTGACTTTATAATATACTATACTTTCTGTAACCCCAAAAAATTATAAATATGCTATGTGCCATTTTCAAAACCAACAACAAAGAGACTTGATTTCCTCCGAAAAGATGAACTAGAAGAATGGCGCAAATGCTAAAACAGGTAAGTAGATCAAACGCCACAAAGCGGGGCGAAGGTAGCTCGGACTTCCGTTCAGCTCACCGGTTACAGTATGCTTCAACATCATGAAAGCACGAAAAATGGACGATATTAGGCTGAGGGTGGACATGAGGTAACGATTATACTTACATGTAAAATTGAATGAAATCGAATCATCAACCAGAACTCTATAGTCTCTATACTCATTTTGGTGTGAAAAAATTTGTAAGGAGAAAAAATTGATCAATGACTAATTATGAACAGCAAATTAATTAGCACAAACAAAGATAATAACAAACTCCTGCTTTGAATCAAAGAGTTAGCAGACGAGAGATCATGAGCGCCTACAGTATTCACAGCTCCTGATGTGTCCTTCACTTTGATGCTTGATGAGCCTGCATTCGAAGCATCACAGCAGTTAGCAGAACAGATAAGGTCGGGTTTAGTACTTGAAAAGCAACCGTAAACATCACTAATATTCGAAAAGTCATTCAATTTCGATCTTCAACTTACAGTTGTAGGGAGTCCATCCAATTGTTCCGTTCTCAAGGTCATAGTATACAAGCTTGTTAGATAGTACAATATCTGCGGCCAAAATTTGGAAGCAACAGTCAGCAACTTACTAGCGAGCACAACACAATGACCACCGTTGAGCTCTTGGTCTCTCGAAAACAGGCTCATCACTTAATTTTTACCATAAGCACTAATTAAGTTCAGTCTCTGTACCTCCCAAAATAGTGACATCCTTCCCATCTCGAGATTGCATTCCGCTGCTCATCCAACCAAAGCACCATTTATGTTCCTGCTGCAACATGTTGCGAGATTAGCAAAGCAGCAAAATTGATCACCAGGTAAATTTAATCAAGATAAAATTTAGTACGATCAGTTCTCCATACATTAAAATCTTCTTTTGTACACAAAAGTTATAGTAAGTTATGTATACTTACACCCTCGCCAAGCGGGAAGAAATATTCGTGAGGATATATGGTCAGGCTGAGGGAATTGTCAAAATTGAAAATGATTTGCGGGAAACCATCATCAATACTGCAAAATAAGTGAAGAAGTTGAAGTCAGGTTTACATCCAACACAAAGCAAACATGAAACCATATTGACATAAAACATTCAAAATACCAATAATTATTGTTACCAACAGAAAGCCAACTGCCTAGGCTACAAGAAGCTCACTCTTATAGGTATTATTACGTTTATTAATATGAGGTAGACAAGTTATAGGGTCCCTTACAACTAAACTATACCATTTATATCTTTTCTGATAAAAAAAAAAGGCTGGTTTCCCATCAAAATTACGAGTCCACCTAACTGGTAAAGCTTGTGATAAACGTCCCTCTTCCTTCTTAGCAGCAACCTTGTTCATCAACGCCAAACCCAGGATCGACACATTAACAGGGATACACTCCATGTACCCCACCCAACAAAAAGGCCATGGCTACATGATGCCAGATTGCCAGCCACCACTAGCTTTAATTCTAGGAGACACAGGACAACAAAGTATGGAAACATATTCTACGGTCTACGTACTCAATGCAAAGCTAGCTTAAAATCAATCAAAGAAAAGCTGCATGAACTTACTTTCCAGAGTACTGAAAGCATTTGAATTGGTCCTCGACAGTGTGTAATTTCAGTTCAGAATGCTTGGAAAGGACCTGCATTTAGTGAATAGAGTAAAACAGAGAAGCAGATGCAGGATAAACTTCCAAAATTCAAATGACAAATTCGATAGTCTATTAAAGGGTGTCAAGACGCACGTCATACCTTGTCAACAATTGAGTTATAAACATCATCTGGAAGATAAGCCAGAGTTGTACCACTGTCGATTACGGCCCCTCTGTCGCTCCCAGAGGAATCTGTAGAAAGTTCTAGAACATCACCAGCCACCTCTATACTCTTCATGACAACATTGTAATGCGCCCTAAGAGGGTAGGAGCATTCTAATTACAACATAAATATGAGGCTTAGATAAAAAAATATTAAAAAAAAAAAGACACTGTCACATTGTCAAGGTTAGAAACTCTAACAAACGAGGAAAAACTTAATGAGATATAGCATGTTGATCAAATCCCCAAACGGTTGAGAAAATCGAGTAACTTGACAATTTAGATAGAATATCTCAAATTCTCTATTCAGACACCAGTAAGCAAGTTGGCAAGCTGTTCATGAAGGGGGCGGCTCTAGGGATTTTTTTTTTTTTTTGTATTTTACTTGTCTAGTTGTTCCAGGATGTATTGCAAGCGATAGGTTCTCGCCACCAAAAGACCACAAATTTCCCTTCACCCTAAAAACTCTTTCCCTTTCCCTCTCAGCCTAAAACATATGAAGCACAACCTGCATTTAGAAAACTCCAAAAATTATCGAGATCCAACTTCTGTGGCGAGACAGTGGATTCCGTCTGTTCTGCGCAATTCTTGACCCCAAGTTTTAACGTAATTCTAGTGAATATGTGAGACAAATGCCAATACCATGTGTGAAAATTGTAATTCCCAGCCCCACTTTTACTATCATTCCATGTTTCCTAAAAAGATGGGCTCAGAGTAACATCAAGTACATGTAAGCTAGGACAGCGCAAACTGGAAAATCACAGCACTAAACCATCCATATCAACACAAATTACTGCACATCTTTAGATCACACAACTGACATAAGTGAGAAACTTTTTGCAAGGAAGAAATACAAGCGAGTAACAACATCACATACTGGTTTGGGATCAACGGAGTAGAATTTAGCTTTGGCTCAACAAGTTGCCCGATCGCGAAGATCCCACCCCCATTTTCATTGTCCAAACAGTGGGAGAAACTTTTTTGCACTTTCCCAGCTGCAGCAAGTTGTGAAAGCACAGATGAGTTTGCTTGTCCGAAACCAATGATCCCATCAAGTGCCTCATCAGTGGAACTGAGCTGACCAGATTGTTTAGCCCCACACCTGACAAAAAGTATTTTTTATCATAAGCAAGAATTTCATTTCTAAGCTTACTATAGAAAGACATTAGAAAACATGTCTGAGCAACCAACACTGATCTACGAGAAATCAATCATCTCAGAGAAGGTCAATAAAAACATCAAAAACCTGCGAACACAAAATACTTCTTGTGTATTTCTAAACATTGGATCTGATAGTGATTTCAGCCTGGGAACTCATCTCTTCACCTTGCACTACTGACGACAAGTTTTAAAGATCTGATTTTTTAGGTACATTCAAATTCAAAAATGACGTGTAATAAACAAAGAACGGGAACTGCGGGCACACAGACATCTCTGCCAATACAATATTAACATGATCTGGAAGTATTAACATTCAACAAGAGCCATATTCTCATAAACCATCCAGAAGCCCCATCATTGAGTCTCATGGACGCAAAAGAGATGATAACTCCTGTTGTTGTGGTGCTAGTGCAACACTGTATAATAATACAATATACGTAATACTACTTGAGGCCTAGAACTTTGCATTGCTAGGGTCCCCTGCTCTTCGATTAAAATTTGTTCAATTCACCATTTCAGCTAGATTTAAAACAGCAGCTACAATACCACAAGCCTCAGCCGATTCCCTCCAAATTCTATGTTACCAAGGACATAATGTGAAAAGTTAAACTCCTATAAACGTAAGGTAATTTCCATCATTCCATAAGATCCATTTGTTCAGCTCAAAAGTTGCTTGTTTTTTTTTTTCCAGGACTTCTCTAATTCTTACTGTGCATGTTAAAGAAACAATGATCAGAATTTTCTCTTACCCAAATACTACAGAGCCATTTCCACTTGATGTCTGCTGATTGCCAGTTACTTGGTTATAATGGAAGGTATCTTCAACAAAGTAGCCCGAAGTTGTGCTCCCATCTCCATAAGTGACTTCATACTGACAAAGCATATCTGTCTGGCAACCAGATAAGGTGCCCTGGTATATCATGGCACACTGCTTCTCGTCGCAATTGATTAAGTTGGCTGTAGATGAACTCTTTGGATCATAAAGATTCAGTTTAATCTGCGACAGAGAAACAACATTAGTCACAGACAAAGAGAATTCCATAATTCACTGAAAAGATAAATGTAAAAATGAAAGCACTATGAATAGTGGGTCAAGTAATTACAGATGAAAGTCAGGAAACATACTCCTAGCCCACTTTTCTTCGGACAGTTATCACATCCAGCACAATTAACCCAAAGAACGTCACTTCCTGTATCAACTTGCACGTGGTAGTCCTTAGGAGGATTCCCGAGCTGAACTTTGGTGAAGTAGAGCCTAAAAACACATCAACCAGCCTTTCCACATCAAAATGAGAAACGTAACACAGGACCACAACAAGTCCACAGACCGCAAATGCACTTAAGCTATGGATACAGCATAATGTGTTTGTGCTAATAAACATTAACATTTGCAATCTTCTTTAAACGCCCCAAGTTTACTTGCCACATTTTATCTCCCTCGCATTACATGATCACAATTTCTACTAAAATTAAATCACCCGTTTCATAAGAAAACTACTTTACAGGGTTAAACAATAAGGCTATCAGCAATCGACCCACCCCCATAAGCAAAGTGAGATATAGATACCTTTCAAATATCAACTCAATTAGTATCCTACATAATGCCAGCTTCCTAACACGAACATGGTTCAACCAACTCATTCACTACTCCCAGCCTCCACCGTAATACTCAACGAGGACTAGTTCAGATACATCTCTTATAAACCACTCATACGACCATTTCACATGTCAACTTGTTGAGCTACATAACCCCCGCGACTATGTCAATGTGCATGCTTATGTGTAAACCTAATAGATCTTGCGTTTTTTCGACATCCATAGGTCAACAGGTAAGATTCCAAACAAAAGCCCCCCCCCCTCCCCCCCCTCAAAAGGAAAAAAAACGGCATGAATTTCCTAGAACCATGTGACATGTGCTACATTAACAACATTGGTACGTTACATAACTTTACCTTTAACTAAAAAAGCTGGTTGGTTCAACATTACAGGGATATAACACAATTCCAACAAAGCTAAAGCCTAAAGGTAAAAAAAAACCAAATGAAATTGCCTAGAAAAACATAAGATCAGCATGCATCAATCTTTGTCATTAACTCTCCAATTCCTATATATATATCGAATACCGATTGTACTGATCTTTGCGCCTCATTATCGCCAACATAGAAACACATTAATACATGTAAACTACATTTAAAAAAAAAAAAACATAATTAACCAAATTGGACCCAAAAAAAGCTGCAAATTATAGAAAAGTGAGAGAGAGAGAACGAACCCAGCATCAGAAGGCTGACCATTACCACCAAGAGGAAGATCAATGGTGGAAAGAAATCGACCATGGCGACGTTGATCATGAGCTCTAAGCTCCTTAATTGTTCTCCTCTCTCCCTTAAATTTATGCTCTACTTTGAATAAAGCATTCCCATTCACCACCATTGAAACTTCCCAAACACACAACATACCCACCATTATAATCCCTCTTAGATCCATCTTTCTTCACACCTCCTCCCCCAAAATCCAATCTTTTTTTGTTTTACCAATTCCCCACAAAATACCCAGATTCAAAGTTTCAATCTTTTTTCAAATTTTTTTTGTTCTAAGTGGTGAATTGTAGAGGAAGCTGCCTGTCCATTGACCAGCTTCAGCTTCCTATTGTATTTTTTTTTTTTTTTTTTTTGGGGAGGAATTGGGATGTTATAAGGAGGGAAGAGGAGAAGAAGAAATTGAAAAAGTGTTGGAAATAAATATTACCAAAGTTTTGGTGAGAGAGAAAACGCCGTGTATTTTGGTTGGAAAATGTGGTGTGCTTGTGACGCCACTATTTTTACTTTCTTTCGGTTTCTGTTGTGGACAAAAATATAGGCCAGATTTTATATTTAAGTTTTGCGGTTTCAAGATCTCCTCTTTTTCTAATGTAAGAATCGGCGAGATTATTTCAATGTGACAAATATCGTTATTGAAAAATTAGACCAGTCGGTGAATCGATAATCACCAATTAATTGACATTGAAAATATCTGAGACCGTTGTACGTATCGAGTTAATTAATTATGGTTAAAGTCATCCATTTTCTAGTAATGTTGGTGAGGTGAAATCGTTTATTCAATTATTATTCAATTTCGCCAAGAAAAAGGGTGATGTTTGAGTTATTTCTTTTACGTTGTTCTTTGCTTCTTTTTCGAAACTACAATATTCAATCAATACATGAATTGTAGATTTGTAGGGGATATATCTTCATTTATTGTGATTTGTAGTTCTAATTAAATATACAATCCTTTTTAGGTTGATTTATAGTTTTATACATTGCATGAAAATTGTGGCATATACGGAGTATAAAGATAAAGATTGTTTTTTTAACGTAAACGAAATATCGTGATATATCCCATGTTGTTGCTTACCAATAAGTGTATTAGGATGAGTACATTCTGGTCTATTAATACAATTGTATCTTCAAATTGACAAATTATAAAGTGGGAATTAATAACATTGAAGATGTTTGCAACCGCAAAATCTACCTTGTTGAACTCACGTCAAATGCAGTAAAATAGTAGTTGTCCTCATTTATTGATCGATTATAACATTGCAATTACTCGATCTGTGTTCTCTAGTCTATTTATTCAAATTGTTTACCTAAGATTTGTAGACACTTTCTAAGAATGTTCTTTGATTGGAATATAGGTTGGTAGAGGGGCGGATCAAGTTCTGAGTTCTGACATTGTGTGAGCTAGGAATAGAATAAAGTCATGAATGAATGACATGCAATTTTTACAAGGTGTAATTCAGAAGATCCCCCACTTTGTACGCTATCCTAATTTATCCACATGCTGCAGCTGTACTACCCTTCCCATTTTGGGTATCATCCCATTCCATTCGCATTAAATCATCAATTTATTAGTATTAATGTAACCATTCTTGTGGGATTGGTATTCTTCAATGATTTTGACTTGTGATATTGGACGACTTTTTTTAAGTTTTACAAGTCTTCCTGATTAAGTTTAGGTATAACTCCATGTCCATGTCTGCATGGCATGGACTGCTTCACGCGGAAATATGTCTAACATATACAATTCGCGCGCATGAGTTGCATGCGCCGTCATATGGTTGCGTGAAATTACGGATTCTCCTTCCTCTTTATAAGTTCCCTTCTTTGATTTTTTTTTTATCAATAAATGTGAAGAAAACAAAAGGCAAATCTTGAATTGAAAGAAAAGGCTAGGTGAGGAATTAATTTTGTGTGAATAGTCGTTCAGATGTGTATACGGTTGTAAAAAGTAATAACGATATAAATTGGACTTAATAAATTGCGGCCGTAGTATACAACTATGCAAACAAGCAACATTCGACTGTTCTATGTAGGTGATGAGTTATGGTTTCATTTCATCGTATGACTCTTCCTACCACGACAATAAGAAAGTCTTTGAAAACATTTTTTCAAGTGTTCTAACTTCTAACTTTGACGGAGAAATTTAGAAGAATTTCGCCATTGAACAAATATGGGCCAAATAACCAAACGTTCGTCAAGGCCCAATGGACTAGAGACCTAGTCACGATCTGGATTTTCGACTTGTTGGACAGAGACATAGTCCAGAGACTATGAAGGCCCAATTTTTTTTCAAGGAAAATGACCCCAACGGTGCCTCATTAGCCCTTAAATCTACGATCGCCACAATGTAAAGAGACAATACAAGAGGAAGAAATCTGATTTGTGGTAGTACTAGGATAAGGTGATAACAACCAAAATATCGTATGAGTCACACTTCAAATATTTTAGTCTACCATTTTGTTTGGCACCCGATTTTTATTATCATGTCATTTTGCTCAATAGGACCTTTTTCATCTCCTGACTCGGGTATGAAGAACACGTATACAATGTTCACGATTCATTTTTACGAACAAAATGTATCATACATTTTGTCTACATCTCCGGTATGTCGGAGTATCTAAAGAAAACTCGATATCTAGAGTCTAATACAAGCACAATATATTTTCCGCACATAGTTTTGATTGCTTGTATGAACAAATTTGATTGACCCGAGATGAGTCTGACAGAAACATGTGGAATAACCAACTCAACCAAAAACCTAAACTATTAGTTTAGGATCCGACAATAGTTTTATACCTTAACACCGAACGAAACAAAGTTTCGGAATAGGAGTACAATATGCCAATGATAGAATGTGCTGATATTTCAACAGAGTGGCTAAGCACCACAAACAACAAAGAGTAGCATATACTCTTTCTTCTCTTTCTCCATATACACCATAAGAAAATTGGTGCACATTACTACACTTGTTGGGTCCATACTACCATACAACCATAACAACAAAATCTCTGATTTTCCAAAAAAAATTATTATTCTAATGGCTGCTCTCCACCTCTCATCTCTGTCTCACCAATCATGGTCTCAAGCAACTCCGATCACCTCCTCACTAGACCCTGTAGTATCTCGTTGCTTAGTTGCCGGAACCCGGTCGCCAAGGAGGATCGAACTCGGGTCGAGTAGCTTTAACAGGTTGTGCAATGGGGTGGCTGAGAGTAGGGTGATAAGAGAGAGAGTGAGAGTGAAATGTGGGGTGCAGGAAGCAAACGTGACTGAAAATCTTGTAGGGAAAGTTACTGAAGTTAATAAGGATACGTTTTGGCCTATTGTTCATGCTGCCCAAGATAAGGCTGTTGTTCTTGATATGTACACTCAATGGTATATATTACTCCACTTTTATTAATCTTTTTATTTTTACTTTCATGTTTGAAATACCGAGTATGTATTTTTTTTCGACGATTTAATTATAGTCTTTTAGTGGACGAGTAACTAACACATTGTTATTGAAACACGTGATTTTGTGTGTTAAATCTCGATTGTTTAGTAGTGATTGTTTTTTGGCACCAGTCACAGTGTGTTACATGTTGTTGTAAGACCCTCAATTTTGATATGGTTGCTTGATTTATCTTATAGTTAAGTCAATTAATTTAGATTTCATGCCATTCAACTAGTTATACACTAACTTATAAGGTGGGAAATTGATATTGTCATATGTGCAACTCTATGTTGGTACTGAAAATGGAATACATGATTTCAGGGCTCGTCTTATATCAGAAGTTTTATATCCATATTGACAGTGCATCAAGATTGCTTCTTTTGGCCACTATATTCCCATATGTGTGTTCTATACGTTAGTGCTGACAGTCTTAGACATAGATTAGCACATTTAGCTGCCTGTCTCCTGTGCACTAGTCGCGCCTGCAATTTTTTCTGTGTAGGAATGCAAATTCCTGTAGCATCAGTTTTAACTTCCTCCAGCATTTCTGAACTCTTACAGTTTTGTGAGGGTTATTTGTTAGAGTCAAGATACTGCGCGTCTGTGAATTGTCTGATCTGAATTTTACTCATTGTTCTGTTTGCTGTGAATCTACTGATCTGATCTTCTCCTCATTTCATTCCCTAGGATCTGTCTAGTAGAGTACACAGTACACTTTGAATTTCTTTGATGGTGTAATAACTTGCTGGTTCACTTACAATGAAGGTGCGGCCCCTGCAAAGTGATGGCTCCCAAATTTGAACAATTAGCACAGGAGAAGCTGGATGTCATTTTCCTGAAGCTTGACTGTAATCAGGAAAACAAGGTACACTGTCGCGACATCTTTACAATGTACACGATGTTAGATATAATCTGTGCATTCTCTGATTGAATTTTGTTAATGCTGGCAGTCCTTGGCTAAGGAACTAGGCATTCGGGTGGTTCCAACATTCAAGATTCTTAGAGACAGCAAGATTGTAAAAGAAGTCACCGGGGCTAAAATGGACGACTTGATTGTAGCCATTGAAGCTGCGCGAAGTAGTTAAATAGAAGTCGAGAACAGACCTGTATATAATGTGTAAGAACTTCATTGCAACTGATGACTGAAGAAGAGCAATGCAAAAAGGAAAGGACAATAGCCTGTGACAAGTGATGACCAATGTAGGTGCTCAGATTCTTGTATCAGAGATGAACAAAGCTTGTACTTTACTTCTTGTATATTGAAGAGGTTTCTTGCTATGTAACTTTTTACTCACATTTCATGAAAATTTCTTAGGTTTTGGGGGGAATGTTGATACCAACCCAAATTCCTGGCTACAATGTTAAAAGGTCTTATCTTTGGTTGTCCTTGTTGCAAATGTCTAAGGTCAATATTTGGTTGATGTGATTCCGAGTTATACATATTCACGATTGATAAAGGCACGTTATTTCCAACCATGTCTCACCAATTTTTTTTTTTTATCCAAGTTACTTGTAGTGTACATCTATAAAGAACTATTTAAGTATAACTAGTCTCTAAAGAGTATCTTAACTGAGTTAATATTTTGTCGTCAAAAAAAGAAAAAAACAATAAAAAAGAGGACGTTATCTCAGCTAGGGTTGAGTAAGCTCGAACCGACATTTAATTTTCACTACCGGACCTAGATTTGCTAAGCCATAGACCTAGCCTTGAAATCTCGGTCTTTTGTTATTGACTTATTTCTAGTTCTATTACTCCGTATTTCGGACAATTTTACATTTTATCGACTTTAGCCAAGTTCGGTTAAGAGTGGGCTTTTCGATGCTTAAATAGAAAAAAAATAAAAAAATAAAAAGCTAGGGTTTATGAAGAACCCCAAATCAAGTAGTAGGAACCCTATTTCCAGCCTCCCTCCCAAACTTCATCCCCAATTTTCCAGTTAAATAGCTGGAGAGGCTCTTAATCGACTCTCAATAGAAGTAATTAAAACCCTAATTCTTGCAATCAGCCCCAAATTAGCGGAAACCGAAACCCTAATTTTTGCAATCAACCGCAAAATTTCGGACGAAATGAAGTTGAAGTTGTTCGACGACGACGTCGGCGATGGCGAGGAGATTGAGAAGATCGAGATTGACGAGGAGTTCGCGAAGCGTTACGAACACAACAAAACGAGAGAAGATTTGGAGAGGTACGAAGAAATGTTAAGGAGAGGTGATATTCTGCCAACATACGAGTCCGAGTCAGATTCCGAGTCGGAATCGGACGAAGTTAACGATGAGAAGTTATTCGATGGTAAGTTTTTCGAAGGTATCTTGAAGATTAAGAAGAAAGATCCGATTTTGTTCCAGAAAGACGCGCGATTGTTCGACGACGACGACGACGATAAAAATGGCGGAGGAGAGAGAAAGAAGAAGGAGAAAAAGGAGAAGAAGACTTATTTGAAGGATGTGATTGCTCGGAATTTGATTGAGGAAGGTCCGGATTTCGACGACGAGGCGGCGGAGGCGGCGGCGGAGAAGGCGGTAGCGGAGAAGGAGAAGGTGAAGAGTTTCGTGGAGGAGCAGGAGGATTTGAGGAACGAGGTGTTGGCGGCGTTGGCGGCGGAGGATGAGAGAGGAAATGAAAACGGCGGCGACGGTGACGGTTTCTTGAAGGAGAAGCCAAGGGATGATGACGGTGGAGAAGAGGAGCGTGATGATGAAGTTTTAGTTGAGAAATTGGATGAGTTTTTCGGAAAAGACGAGAAATTGGATGAGAATAACAAGTTTTTGAAGGATTTCTTCAAGAATAAGATGTGGATTGATAAAGGGAACAACAATGTGGTTGATGAGGAGGATTTGGATCGGGTTTCCGACGACGAACAGGATATATATGCACAAGTTGATTTCGAGAGAGAGTTTAACTTTAGGTTTGAGGAAACTTCAACCGATAGGGTTCAGGGGCACTCTAGGGTTGTGGAGGGGTCGGTAAGGAAGGAGACGAATCCGAGGAAGGAGCAGCGGAAGAGGAAGAAGGAGAGGATGGGGGCGGCCGAGTTGGAGAGGAAGGAGGAGGTTAAGAGGTTGAAAAACGTCAAGAGGAAGGAACTTCAGGAGAAGCTTAATAAGATTAGGGAGGTTGCTGGGGTTGATGGGGAGGTTATTCCTTTGGATGAGGCGGATTTGGAGAAGGATTTCGACCCTGATGAGTTTGATATGAAGATGAAGAGTACATTTGGGGAGGAGTATTATGAGGCTGAGGATGCTGACCCTGAGTTTGGGAAGGAGAATTGTGAGGGTGAAGATTTGGAGAAGCCTGATTTCGATAAGGAGGATGAGTTGCTTGGGTTGCCTAAGAATTGGGATGTGATTAAGTCGAGTGATGGGTTTTCAGCTAAGAGGGAACAGAGGAAGAAGAGTAAACAGGAAGCTGGAATTGAGGATGATTATGAGGAGGAAGAGGAGGAGGAAGAGGGAGAAGAGGGTGATGAGAAGTCTGAAGAGGGGAAGAGGAAGAGGAAGCGAAAATCGAAGTTGGCAGAAGCTCTTAAGAAGGAATTGGAAGAAGAGCTGTATAAGTATGATTATGAGGATGCAATTGGAGATTTGAAAACTCGGTTTAAGTATAGGAAAGTTAAGCCTGATAGGTATAAATTGAGTGCTGCTGAGATATTGTGGTTGGATGAACAGGAGTTGAACCAATACGTTTCGCTTAAGAAGCTTGCGACGTATAGAGAACAGGAGTGGAAGGTGCCTGCCATGAGGAAACAGATGCTTATTGATGGTCGTTTGAGCACGCAGACGAAAGGAAATACGAAAGAAAAGAAGAGGGTTGATGGTGAAGGTCCTAGTAACGCGGTTAGTGATGGGATACCGGAAGAGGAAAATGAGGAAGCTAAACTGTCTAGAGCAGCTAGGAGGAGGAAGAATCAGAAGGCAAAGAGGTTGCCTGATTCGAGGCGTGTTGCTTACGGGGAAATTGCACCCTCTAAGAAGAAATCAAAGCATTGATAGTTGTGGAGATAGGTATAACTGAAGTTCTTTTGATCTTAATGGTGCTCATTTTGCTTGCAAATTTTTGCTTTTGCTTGCATTATTATTTGAATCATTGATCATTAATCCCGACATATACTTCTGCCATGTCTTTGGTTTTGTGCTGTGATTTGTGTATCATGTATGCGAAATGGTGAAAGTTTGCAAACATAGGATCTCCCCTAAGGATTACAAGCATCTGTAGTTTCAGACAATTTTAGTGAATGAATCTGCATTACTTATTTGTTATAGACTACTTTGAGACACTAAGGTAGGGTTGTTTTTGTTGTTGTAGATGAGGATACATGTTAATATGTTATTGTGTTTCTTGTAGGCAATTTACGGACAACTTGTTAAGTTTGTGTTTCTTGTGGATTATGAGCATTATCTTTGTTGCTAGTTTTCCCCCCCTCCATGGATATATGATTGGGTAATACCGTAATAGACATCATGTTTGTCAGCTTGTTTGCTGTGTTGGCTACATTGCTGGTGTTGCTTAGATCTCTTGCCATTAACAATGGTGCGTCAGGTCCATTAGATGAATTAGTTTCTAACTTTTCACAGAGAATTTTAGTAAATGAAAAAAGCAGTGGGACATTTCTTTGTCCAGCAATTTATCAGGTGGTGTTCCTTGTATGCATGGTAGACTGTTTGATTTGATGCCGAGATCTTTTTTCCACCATGGCAGACCTCCGGTTCATTTTGTTTGTCCCTTCCATTCTGTGAAAATGTTTATGGGGTTGAATATCTGATCTGTTTGTATTGGAGTTTTGAATTTCAAGAGGGCAATGCCTGGTAGATTGATTGGTTATTTAGGTTTGTATTGTTGTAGTTCAACTCTTGAGTTCCCTTCACTTCATTACAGATTGGTGGACGAAAGAATGTGGTCAATGGTATACCTATGGCTGTCGTCTTTTCTTGCTCCTTCCATCGTTTCTATGTCACGCAGTTTGTCTTTACTTCCGTTTTGCTTGTATGTGTGATTAAGGAAAAGGGGCGTTCAGTGAAGTATCCCCATCATGGATTAGTTAGGCATATGTGACCATGCTTTGAAAACGCAACTCATTTGAAAATAATGCAGTAGCAGTATAGAACTGCTCTGGTTTATAGTTGCCCTGAGTCTTGTTTATCTGCTTGAATATCTTTGTTCCGAGCCCCTCTGTCATTGGCATGATTAAGTCCCATAATGATCCGCACACTCATTTGTATTGTTGGAACGTTGACAGGTTATACGCATACAGAGTGGATAATTTGCTTACGCATGGGGTTGGATTACTGGATGTTCACAAGCCTTTTCTGTTGCATGAGTCGCTTGCCAGAAGATCAGCATTACGAAGTAAAGCAGGCTTAGGGGTCTTGGATGCATGAACTACCTGTTGCTGGCCGGGCGCAGTTGATCTGTTCCTAGATATGTCATCAGTTTTGTCTATTTATAGCAATGTTTCGTAAATTACAGAGCGCATAGGACTCTTTCAAGAGAGATGCAAAATTTGGACCAATTAGTTTCTTTCTACCCGAAGTCGATTCATCTCTTCGTAAAATGTAGCCGTTGATGATGATCGTAATGCAGTAGAATAGTAAGGTTGAATTTTTGGTTTTTAGAACTAGTTTTCAGGACTACAAGCAGCTCCGTCATGTTATTCAGACTGTCTATTCCGCAGAAAACTTGTGATATTTTTTGCTTCTTTTTTTTTTTTTTTTCTTTTCTTTTCGGGACGCAATTGGACAAATATTTAAATCATACTTTAAATTAGGGCAATGTTGTAATGATATCAAGTGTAGACTCCAAATGACATTGTTTTAGAATTGAGAGGCAAATATAGTTTGCTCGTTTATCTAGCACGACGGCCAAATTTAGCGTAAGTTATAATTAAAATTTCGACTAATAAAACCTTCAATTTCTGCTTCCTCCCAAAGACATTTTACTCTGACCAGTAGACGTAGACCGTTTCATCTTAACTCTTGCGTGAGCTAAGTGTGTGTTATTTGACCGTCAATGTCCGTTACTCGTACTCATGAACTTAGACCGTTCGCTTCATCAAAGTTACTGTGCATTATTTGACCGTCAATGTCCGTTACTCGTACTCGTGGACTTAGACTGTTGGCTTCATCAAGGTTACGGGTTGTCTCGAGTTCAAATTTTTACAAGATGGGTCGGGTCCATAGTCGGTTAGTCCCAACCCACCCACCCGTATACGACTTGACCAGAGGAAGAGTCAGGACATCCAATCATCTTCTTTCCCCTCTCTCACCACAGAGAGAGTCGCAGAAAAAAATCAGAAAAAGAAAAAGAAAAAGGGAATTTGCCGAGAGAAACGACGAGTGTAGAAGAAGCCACTCGATCAAATTAGGGCCTCTCTAAAGTTTCAATCTTTTTCTCTCTCCTGGTAATTTTGGGTGTTGAATTTTTTTGGTTGGAGAGAGAAAGAAAAGAAGATGGCAACAAGTGCACCAAGTATGTCAGGATTAAGGGTAGCAGCAGCTACGACAGTCCCATCATCATCATCAACTGCTGCTACTTCTCAGAAACTTGCTGTTGTCAGAGTTTCTTTGAGGTCTTCTTTCTTTGGTAACAACAATGGTAACTTTTCTCTTACTTTACCCACTTTCTAATTTACCCTTTTTATTCATTTGTGTTTCATAAGTTTCTTTTTACTGCAATTTTTGGGGTTTTGGGTGTAATGGGCAAATGGCCAATTGCCCTTTTTTGTATTTTCTGTGGTTTGTGAATTGTTTGCCATTGTTTTATTAGTGTTATTTCATTGTGTATATTATTGTGAAAATGCTGTGTTTTTCTGTCTATGTGGTGTTATATTGTTCAATCATCGTTGCCCCAATTTGCCCAATACCTCTGAACCGCTGTCGCGCAGTCGGGTTAGTGTGCAGTTTTATACTTGTGCTTGAAGAGGGTGTTTTTGTTTTGATGGTAGTAGTGCTACTGAAGTACTGCCCTTTTGAAATTGAAGTTTTGAGGTGCATGATTTAGCTTCTAGAATGAATAAGGTGGGATGGAATTGTGTGTAAGAGCAATTGATTGTCGATTATATCTAGGGAAAAGGTCCAAACTTTCGATATTGGGGGTGACCAAGGTGGTTGTTTTTGTGTCTGGTTGAAATATGAAGAGGGTGTTTTCGCTTTGATGGTAGTAGTGTAGTGTACTCTTTTCGATTTGAAGGTGGGAGGTGCTTAATATAGCTTCTAGGATGAATAAGGTGTGTGCGGATTTGGAACAGTGTGTAAGATTAATTTATTTTGCATATCATATATCTAGGTAAAAGGTGAGTTCTTTTTGAATTTAGGTATCAACAGAATCGTAAACAATTTGGTATTAAGGTGTTAATTTGTTCCCGTCTGGTGGTTGAAATGTGAAATGCTCTTTATAGCCTTCTTCATTTGGTTACCTTGATTTTGAAGAAATGTTGGATGTATCTGCAGTTGGAGCATTAAGATTGAGTGGAGTCCGATTAGCGCATACTGCTAGGTTGAGGTGTAATGGCTTCCGTGGGGGTTCTACGATGAACCTCTTTGATCGCTTTGCCAGAGTTGTGAAGGTTTGAATTTGGTGGTTATAGATTTCCGGCCTCGTGGCTTTAGTTCACTCTGCAAATTGAGGGCAATTTTTCTAATAATCTGTTATCTTTACTTGGTTTAGTCGTATGCAAATGCAATCATAAGCACTTTTGAAGATCCAGAGAAGATACTGGAGCAAACTGTTATTGAAATGAATGATGATTTGACGAAGATGCGTCAATCTACAGCGCAGGTATGACTTCGTCATTTCCTGTTGCAACTGCTTATATCATTTGATGTTTGGAGTCTCTTTTGGGATATCTGTTCCTTTGGACCCGCGAACTTCATGTGAACTATTCAACTTTGATTCACTTAGAGATACAAAGCAACCAAAGTGCCTGGCCCAAGCTAATTAGGTTTTTGTTTTACGTATTCTTTGCAAAGGTTTTGGCTTCACAAAAACAATTGGAGAATAAGTATAAAGCTGCACAGCAAGCTTCAGATGATTGGTAAGGTTTTTATCTGGATGACTTGCTATTCTTTGCCATTGCTACAAAGCGTTTTCTTACACGAACCGTATATGGCGTCATTTGCATTACAGGTATAAGAGAGCACAACTAGCTTTGGGTAAAGGGGATGAAGACCTTGCTCGTGAAGCTTTGAAGAGGCGTAAATCATATGCTGTAAGACCTCTTTGTCCTCACCTTCCTCCAAACTTTTTTGTTGTCTGAAGGTGGTTTCCATTTGTAATTCTTGCTGCAATTTTATATAAGGTCATCTTGAAATAGGTTCTCTATGGTTTTAACATAGGGGTAAGGCTGCGTAGGTTTGACCCCCCTCTTCGTTGTTTAGACACTGAGCTACTGTTAATGTAGGCTTACCACTGCCAGCTGCAAAACTGTTGTGAAATTGGTTTGTTGGCCTCATAAGACTGTACGTCTGTTTCTTAATGAAGTTCCCTGCAATCGAATTTATCATGGCAAGAACAACCACCTTATATTAGCCTACTCTAAGACAGTTCTCTTGAAGTGTGGGTTTATACACCTCTTGCCTACTGTAGACCATGAGGATCTTTCAATTGACTTTGTAAAGACCATCTACTTGGGTTTTCTGAGGTCCTGTATGCCATTTCTTGCATGCTCTGACACTCTGACCATATGGATTTGCAGGATAATGCTAATGCTATGAAGGCTCAACTTGATCAGCAGAAGGGTGTTGTTGAAAGTCTAGTCTCTAATACAAAGGTGTGCTATCATCTCAGAAGTTGATGTTTCACCTTTTAGCTGTCGCTATAGAGATGAAATGATCATTCGTCTATTGCCATATTGTTTCCTAGCTGAGTCTGTTATATTCGTGTGCAACAGTAGACCCATGTTTATGAGATGCTTTGCATACCCCATGACAGCCCCTGATTGTGTGTCCCACTCAACTTGGAAGTCTTTATGACTTGATCCATTGTATCAGAATCAGGAGCTTCTTTGAGAAATTGATCACAGCTATCATATTCGTGAAGCATTAGGCTTCTTTCTCTTTTTTAAAAATTAAATTGCAAGGATAAATTCACATGTCTCTCTTTCCCTGTCTCTCTCTTGGTTGGGCTGTAAGGTCAAAAGCTGCGTCATTTGGCGAATGGGAGGATACTAACAATGTTTTAATGGATTGGATTCCTTCTCCTGTAGCTCCTTGAAAGCAAGATACAAGAGGCAAAGTCAAAGAAAGATACACTCAAGGCACGTGCGCAGTCTGCAAGGTATTACATTATTGAATTAATGATCTTGTATCAGTTTTGGATTAACAGGTCCCCCCCCCCCCGGCTTGTATTTCATATTAAACAGCAAACTGCTACTGAATTTGCAGGACTGCTACCAAAGTTAGTGAGATGGTAGGTAAAGTAAATACAAGTGGTGCTCTTGCGGCTTTTGAGAAAATGGAAGAGAAAGGTAAGCATGATTTTGTATGTCATTATATGTGTATATGGGTCAATATAATATCTGATATCTAGATAGTGATGATGGCCTTTTACTCCTATCACAAAGTTGCTAGAAGTGGTCGTACCCCGTTGGTGTTGACTCTCGTGTAATTTCAATTAAGACATGATACATATCAGTTGTAACATATATGTTTGCACCAACTGTCCGGGCTGAACACTGGACGAGATGTGTTGCTGGTTTGTTCTTCATCCTGTTACTTTTAAGATATGGACCCATGGTAAAAGTGTGGTGGCGTGCCACATAATTTGAGCATCTGTGAACAGTGTTCTACTATTCGAAAATTTAGGATTCCTTGTCCCAGTGGATTTAAATTATTCTTGCCTCATAAGCTAACAACCTTACTTTTCCAACGCTTGATAGAGCAACATAATGCAATGGCATGATGCACTTCGAAATTGAGTCTTAACTAACTAGTTTGGGGGCTTGGCTTCTGCTCGGGCTAGATATGTACATTTCTTACATCTCAGTATGGGAGTGCTCGGGATGGATATAAGAGGCTGGTTCCCAAGTGTGTGGAGTGCTTTATGTCCCTCTAGCACACGTCATTCAATAAGGCTATCGTGTTGTTTTGGCTTATTTTGGGCACATATAATACATTTTAGCTCTAATATTTTTCCAAAACACATAAAATGACTTCTAGGAGCTCCCACAAAAATTTGAGTCGTTACTGTTCCAAGGACTATTTGGGCAAAAAGGTGAGGTTTATAATACTTCAAATTTGGTGAACTTTGGCAACCTTTTTGAAGTAGTCAAATGTTCTCAAAACTTTACCATATTAGAGTGCCTGATTATGAGGGTCGGTTCGTTTTTCGGAATTTTAGTTAAACCCCATCCACAAAAATTTGAGCTGTTTTTGTTTTGGAGCAATTTTGGGCCAATTTTGACCGGATTTTTGAAATAACCAAATCTTCTCTAAACTTTACCAGGGACAGCCATGGGTACCCTTGCTGGATATTGGGGCTAGTTCCTCTGTTAGGAAACTTCTTTACGCTCTTTCGTCAAACATCAGAGAGGCTAACTTGTGTCTTTTTGCTGATTTTGTGATTTGCCATAGGTTTTTGGCTCTAGTAGTTTGCTAAAACGTAAAATATGACCCTAGGCGCTTCCACGAAAAAATTAAGCCGTTTTTGTCCAGGGGTCATTTGGGCCCAAAACCATGGATTATATACTTCGATTTAGGCCTATTTTGACAAAAACAAATTTAACATTAGCCAAATATTTTCAAAATTTTATGATAGACAGCCTAAGAGTACCCTTGGTGGGTATGGGGACTAGTTTCCTTAGGAACGTTCTTTCGGCATACACCACATGTTGAGGTTAACGTGCTTTTTTTGCCGATTTTGGGTTTACCATAGGTTTTGGGCTCTAGTATTTTGCTTATACCCTTAACATGACCCCTAGAGGCTTCCACTAAATTTTTAGATGTTTTTGCTCCATGGCCATTCTAGGCTGAAAACCATGGATTATATAGCTCGGTTTTGGTCAATATTGACCAATTTTTTGAAGGTAGCCAATTGTCACAAAACATTATCATTGACAATCATGAAGGACCCTTGTTAGATATGGGGGCTAGTTCCTCGGTTAGGGAGGTTCTTAACACCCTTTCGACACACGTCAACCATTTAGGTTAGCGTCCTTTTTTTACCTAATTTGTGATTCACCAATGGATTTTTGTTCTAATATGTTGCTAATACCCATATATGACTCCAAGAGGATTCCGTAAAACTTTCAGCTGTTTTTGTTCCAAAGTCATTTTCGGCCAAAAACCGTATATTATATACTTTTGTTATAGCCAATTTGACCACATTTTTCAAAATAGTCAAATGTTCTCAAATCTTTACCATGGATATTCTTAGAATACCCTTGTTGGTTATGGGGGTTGTTTCCTTTGTTAGAAAAAATATTTTCGCTCTTTCGGCACACATAACTTGTCAAGGCTAATGTGCTTTTTTGCCGATTTTGGGATTGATTATTGGTTTTTTGCTCTAGAAATTTGCTAGAACCTGAACCATGATCCCTAGGGCCTTCCACAAAAATTTTAGTCATTTTTGTTACGGGGCCATTTTGGGTCATTCGTGGAGTATTTTCTTCGGTTTGGCCAATTTTTTACAGTGGTAAAATGTTCTCAAAAGCTCGCCTTAGAAGGTCTTGGAGTGCCCTTGCTGGATATGATGACTTGTTCATTTGTTTGGGAAGTTCTTTAAACCCTTTTGGCACTCGTCAACCGTTGAGGTTAACGTGAGATTTTTGCCGGTTTTGGGGTATATTCGTAAAACCCATAATAGTACCCCTAGTGACTTTCACACATATTTTAGCCGATTTTGTTCCGGGAACATATTCAGCCTAAAACCGTGGATTATATACTTCGGTTTTGGCCAACTTTGACTAATCTTTTGAGAGTAGCCAAATGTTCTCAAAACATGACCCTGGACAACCTTGGACTGCCCTTACATGTCATCTATTGAGCCTAGATTGTGTTTTCCTCTGACTTTGGGACCTACCACCAGTTTTTGGCTTTGATAATTTGCAAAAACCCATTACCTTTAAATTCTTTCATGAAAGGATTTTGTTCCACAAAAACTTGGCTTTGGACAATTTTGACCTCTGAAAGTAGCCAAAAGTTTTTAAAGCTTTACTGTGAAGTACCCTTGTTGGATATTAGGGGTAGTTCCTTTGTTGGGAAAGTTTCTTTACACCTTTTCACAATTTGACCTACTTAACTCTTGATGTGTACGTAATAAGAATATCTGCATTGTGTTGTTCTGTTTCCAATCTTTATTAACTGTCTAATTTAGCTTAGCTTTTAGAACTTGCTGAAGTCATGCAGGTCCAATGCCCACTATATCTTGTGTTTTGACTTATTCTTTATTTCTTCCTTTGTGATGTAGTTATGGCTATGGAATCAGAAGCTGATGCACTGAATCAACTCACGAGTGATGAGCTTGAAGGAAAGGTTGGCTTTTTAACTAACTCATATTCCCTTTTTCTGAGGACCCGTGAGAGGAATAAAAAGACGATATATTTGGTAGTGAACTCTAAGGCAGTGTATCTTCCCTCTCCCCTCCCCTATATACACACAGCAATATAGCATGCCAAACATCAAAATTTGACTTCTATTCCACTGTCGTTTGCTAAGCCAAACTTCTACTTGTCTTTATTAGTTTGCGATGCTGGAGACCTCTTCTGTCGATGATGACCTGGCTAGCTTAAAGTTGGATATGTCAGGGAGCTCCAAGGTACTTTCTTGCATTTCTCTTTTGTTTTGACGGACTTGGTACTGGTTCAATGTGCTATCTGTATTACCCTGGTTGAAGGCCCACTGAAAACTGCAGAGGGTATCTCTCACAGAACAGATACAGGCAGAAGGAATTTTATGTTTCTGCTTGCAAATTACTCTTGACTGATGGTTATGGGATTATTTTGAACATGATTGATTGGTTTGTGGATTCATGTCTTGTTCTCTTCAACTAAACTTAACATTGGAATCAGCCAAATTTGAGTTCACCCAATTACAGTCCAACACACTCGATTCTTATTAGTTCAGCATGACTTTAGGCATCAATCTTGGTTCACATTGATATCGATGTTATAATTTTTTTAGCAAAACATGAATAATGAGTAAAAGAACTCTACATAATTACATGAATTTGTTACTGTATTTAACTTAGTTGAATAGAAAAGGGACATAGGGCCATTGTCCAGTACAAACGTCATGCCTTTTTTTTTCTATTTCTTTTGTCGAAGAGCAGCTTTTTTTTTTGTTTCTTATTGTTCGTTCTTGTGAACCTTGTTGAACAGAAGGGAGAGCTCCCTCCAGGAAGAACCATTGTTGCCAACTCAAATGCATCATCACCATTTCGGGACATGGATGTTGAGAAAGAGCTGAATGATCTCCGAAAAAGAGCTCAAGATTTCTAGATCTTTGTGGTTCAGCCATCTTCGCTGTATAAATGCTATTCTGACTCTATTTGCCACAGTAGTTTTTGCTGATACGCATCCGAGCCAAAGATGCAGAAAATAGAAATTCAATTCTATAGGAATACTTTGGTTACTTCAAATGTGAAATAACCTTTAACCATTGTAAATGCTTAGTATAATGTCTGTCATTTTTTATTTCTCGCACTTCTCCATTTTTTGCAAGTTAGTAATTAGAGTAGAACTTAGAATACTCCCTCTTGTTCTGAATGATTTCCATTTGTTTTGCAGTTTTTGCCTAGCCATGTTGAGACAAGTATATAGACCAAATGAAAAACTCATTTGACTTAAAATCAAGTGAAACTTGTAAAATGCACTGCAAAAAAAAATGTGTTAACTTTTACACCATGTAAACATTTCATTTGATTTATGTGTGACTCCCAATATAGCTAGTCAAAAACTGCAAAATGAAGGGGAAGATCATTCAAAATAGGAGCGAGTACTTGAATTCTGAAGAAACGGGTAAATTTGCAACAATTTTGTTGCGATAATTCTGTGAAGTGACCGTTTGGTTGACCCGAATGTAATATGAGAAGTTATGTTCCCATAATATGGCCCGCCCCGCGTCCGGGATGTATATCTATATTATTATATTCATTTATGAAATCAATCGGTATATGGTACCCTGGGGGTACGTAGCTCTAGGTACCCCTGGTTCAAGTGGTATATAATGAGTGAAAATTGAAAACTAATGAGTGAAATCGGGAAATAATGAGTGAAATTTGAGAAATAATGATTGGAATAAAGTTGTATATAATGATTGGAAATTAAGAAATAATGATTATAATGTTATATATAAGGAATGAAATTGAGAAATAATGAGTGAAAATTGTAAAATAATGAGTGAAAGTATATAATGACCGTAATGTGGTATATAATGAATGAACAGTTAACCGGGGACGGGGGTACATATCTCTAGGTACCCCCGGGGTACCTAATAATTTGTGTTATGACTTGTCAATTTACCTTTGTTATAATACTAGTAGACACACTATTATTTTCCATATATTAGCTTACCACCATAATCCCCATAAATTATATTATTTTGCATAAATTAGCTAATAATTTTCATATTATGTAATTACTTAATGCGATCCAATTAAAGAATGCCAAGTATCGTTTTAGGAAAGACTTGATTTCATGTTTTAATACATACTAGTATAGTATTAGATGTTTTCTGTTTCGACGTTCGTTACTTTGTATGGATTTAAACCATTTTGGTTGTTTCACTTAACTTGCCTGTCCAAATGACGTTCGACGCTTCGTCATTTCTTCACGGTCTGCGTTCAAAGCAATTTATTCGCATTCGCCGCCCCTTGTCCAAGCACTACAGGCAATTAATGAGATTAAAGCTCTTCTTAGATCCTTCATGGTCAATTACTTGTAAATAATTTTCTTTTCTTTTCGTTTCTTTTTACAATCTAGCTGATGTTTAATAAAGTCTATTTTAATGTTTTCAAAAAAAAAAAAATTGAGCCGATTATCTCTGGAGCTGTATTATCGAAAAACTGTGAATTATGTACTGCAATCCTGGTCAAATTTGATTAATTTTTCGAAAAAATACAAATGTCCTCCAAACATTACTGTAGATACCTTATGACTACACTTGTTGGATTTGAGTGTTGTTTCCTCATTTTGTGAAGTATTTCATTCGTTTCGATACTTGTCACTTTGTATGTATTCATAAACATTTTAGCCGTTTACTTAACTTTACTTAGGTGTTTTGCCCTAATTTTTTTTTTCTAATCATCACTATATCATATTTAGAAACTACCATCAAAATTTGAGGCGATTTCGCTCTGGAGCCGAATTATCGAAAAACCGTGGATTATAACTGCGATTCTGGTCGAATTTGATCAATTTTTCGAAAAAATTCAAATGTCCTCCAAACATTACTTTAGATACCATATGACTATACTTGTTGGATTCGAGTGTTGGTTCATCAATTTTTGAAATATTTCTTTCGTTTCGACGCTCGTCACTTTGTATGCATTTATAACCATTCTAGCCGTTTTACTTAACTTTACTTAGATTTTTTGCCCTAATTGTTTTCTAATCCTCAAGATATTTTACATAGACACTAGAAACAAAATTTGAGGCGATTTCGCTCCGGAGCCGTGTTATCGAAAAGCCATGTATTATGTACTGCGATTCTGGTCAAATTTGATCAATTTTTTGAAAAAAACCAAATGTCATCCAAACAATACTATAGATATCTTATGACTATACTTGTTGGTTTTTGATTTTGTGAAGATTTTTCGTCCGATTTGACGCTCGTCACCTTGTATAGATTTATAACCATTTTACCCTTTTTACTTAACTTTACGTAAGTTTTTGTTTCGAATACTTTTCAAATTTTCATTATATCATACTTAGACACTACTAACAAAATTTGAGCCGATTTCGCTCCAGAGCCGTACTATCCAAAATCTGTGGATTATATACTGCGATTCTGGTCAAATATGATCAATTTTTCGAAAAAATTCAAATGTCTTCCAAACTGTACTGTAGATAACTTATGACTATACTTGTTGGATTTGAGTGTTGGTTCCTCATATTGTGAATTATTTCATTCGTTTCGACGCTCGTCACTTTGTATAGATTTGTAACAATTTTAGCCGTTTTACTAGACTTTACCTAGGTTTTTGGCCCTAATTTTTTTCTAATCGTCATTATCTCATACTAAGACACCACCAACAAAATTTGAACCGATTTCGCTCCGGAGCCGTATTATCCAAAATCTGTGGATTATATACTGCGATTTTGGTCAAATATGATCAATTTTTCGAAAAAATTCAAATGTCCTCCAAACTTTACTGTAGATAACTTATGACTATACTTGTTGGATTTGAGTGTTGGTTCCTCATTTTGTGAAGTATTTCATTCGTTTCGACGCTCCTCACTTTGTATAGATTTGTAACCATTTTAGCCGTTTCACTTAACTTTATTTAGGTTTTTGGCCCTAATTTTTTTCTAATCGTCATTATATCATAATAAGACACTACCAACAAAATTTGAGCCGATTTCGCTACGGAGCTGTATTATCGAAAAACCGTGGATTATGTATTGTGATTCTAGACAAATTTTATCAATTTTTCGAAAAAATCCAAATGTCCTCCAAACATTAAAGTAGATACCTTATGACTACACTTGTTGGATTTGAGTGTTGGTTCCTCATTTTGTGAAGTATTTCATTCGTTTCGACGCTCGTCACTTTGTATAGATTTGTAACCATTTTAGCCGTTTTACTTAACTTTATTTAGGTTTTTGGCCCTAATTTTTTTCTAATCGTCATTATATCATAATTAGACACTACCAACAAAATTTGAGCCGATTTCGCTCCGGAGCTGTATTATCGAAAAACCGTGGATTATGTATTGTGATTCTAGACAAATTTTATCAATTTTTCGAAAAAAATCCAAATGTCCTCCAAACATTACTGTAGATACCTTATGACTACACTTGTTGGATTTGAGTGTTGGTTCCTCATTTTGTGAATTATTTCATTCGTTTCGACGCTCGTCACTTTGTATAGATTTGTAACAATTTTAGCCGTTTTACTAGACTTTACCTAGGTTTTTGGCCCTAATTTTTTTCTAATCGTCATTATCTCATACTAAGACACCACCAACAAAATTTGAACCGATTTCGCTCCGGAGCCGTATTATCCAAAATCTGTGGATTATATACTGCGATTTTGGTCAAATATGATCAATTTTTCGAAAAAATTCAAATGTCCTCCAAACTTTACTGTAGATAACTTATGACTATACTTGTTGGATTTGAGTGTTGGTTCCTCATTTTGTGAAGTATTTCATTAGTTTGGACGCTCCCCACTTTGTATAGATTTGTAACCATTTTAGCCGTTTCACTTAACTTTATTTAGGTTTTTGGCCCTAATTTTTTTCTAATCGTCATTATATCATAATAAGACACTACCAACAAAATTTGAGCCGATTTCGCTACGGAGCTGTATTATCGAAAAACCGTGGATTATGTATTGTGATTCTAGACAAATTTTATCAATTTTTCGAAAAAATCCAAATGTCCTCCAAACATTACTGTAGTTACCTTATGACTACACTTGTTGGATTTGAGTGTTAGTTCCTCATTTTGTGAAGTATTTCATTCGTTTCAATACTCGTCACTTTCTATGTATTTATAACCATTTTAGCCGTTTACTTAACTTTACATTGGTTTTTTGCCCTAATATTTTTTCTAATCGTCATTATATCATATTTATAAACTACCATCAAAATTTGAGGCGATTTCGCTCCGAAGCCGTATTATCGAAAAACCGTGGATTATGTACTGCGATTCTGGTCGAATTTAATCAATTTTTCGAAAAAATTCAAATGTCCTCCAAACTTTACTGTAGATAAATTCTGACTATACTTGTTGGATTTGAGTGTTGGTTCCTCATTTTGTGAATTATTTCATTCGTTTCGACGCTCGTCACTTTGTATAGATTTGTAACAATTTTAGCCGTTTTACTTGACTTTACCTAGGTTTTTGGCCCTCAATTTTTTCTAATCGACATTATCTCAAACTAAGACAAGACCAACAAAATTTGAACCGGTTTCTCTCCGGAACTGTATTATCCAAAATCTGTGGATTATATACTTCGATTTTGGTCAAATATGAACAATTTTTCGAAAAAATTCAAATGCCCTCCAAACTTTACTGTAGATAACTAATGACTATACTTGTTGGATACGAGTGTTGGTTCCTCAATTTGTGAAATATTTCATTCGTTTCGACGCTCGTCACTTTATATGCATTTATAACCATTTTACCCGTTTTACTTAACTTTACTTAGATTTTTTGGCCTAATTTTTTTCCAATCCTCAATATATTTTACATAGACAATAGCAACAAAATTTGAGGCGATTACGCTCCGGAGCCATATTATCGAAAAGCCGTGGATTATGTAGTGCGATTCTGGTCAAATTTGATCCATTTTTTGAAAAAAAACCAAATGTCCTTTAAACAATATTATAGATATCTTATGACTATACTTGTTGGATTTTAATGTTGGTTTTTGATTTTGTGAAGCTTTTTCATACGATTTGACGCTCGTCAAATATGATCAATTTTTCAAAAAATTCAAATGTCCTCCAAACTATACTGTAGATAACTTATGACTATACTAGTTGGATTTGAGTGTTGGTTCTTCCTAGTGTGAATTTCTTCATTCGTTTCGACGCTCGTCACTTTGTATAGATTTCTAACCATTTTAGCTGTTTCACTTAACTTTACTTAGGTTTTTGGCCTTAAATTTTTTCTAATCGTCATTATCTCATACTAAGACACTACCAAAAAAATTTGAGCCGATTTCGCTCCGGAGCCGTATTATCCAAAATCTGTGGATTATATATTGGGATTTTGGTCAAATATGATCAATTTTTCGAAAAAATTCAAATGTCCTCCAAACTTTACTGTAGATAACTTATGACTATACTTGTTGGATTTGAGTGTTGGTTCCTCATTTTGTGAATTATTTCATTCGTTTAGATGCTCGTTACTTTGTATGGATTTGTAACCATTTTAGCCGTTTTACTTAACTTTACTAAGGTTTTTGGCCCTAATTTTTTTAATCGCCATTATATCATACTAAGTCACTACCAACAAAATTTGAACCGATTTCGCTCCGGAGTTGTATTATCGAAAAACCGTGGATTATGTACTGCGATTCTAGACAAATTTGATCAATTTTTCGAAAAAAATCCAAATGTCCTCCAAACAGTACTGTAGATACTTTATGACTACACTTGTTGCATTTAAGTGTTATTTCCTCATTTTGTGAAGTATTTCATTCGTTTCGATACTCGTCACTTTCTATGTATTTATAACCATTTTAGCCGTTTACTTAACTTTACGTAAGTTTTCCGCTCGAACTTTTCAAATTCTCATTATATCATACTTAGACACTACTAACAAAATTTGAGCCAATTTCGCTAAGGAGCCGTATTATCGAAAAACCGTGGATTATGTACTGCGATTCTGGTCGAATTTGATCAATTTTTCGAAAAAATTCAAATGTCCTCCAAACTTTACTGTAGATAAATTATGACTATACTTGTTGGATTTGAGTGTTGGTTCCTCATTTTGTGAATTATTTCATTCGTTTCGACGTTCGTCACTTTGTATAGATTTGTAACAATTTTAGCCGTTTTACTTGACTTTACTTAGGTTTTTGGCCCTAAATTTTTTCTAATCGACATTATCTCATATTAAGACACCACCAACAAAATTTGAGCCGATTTCGCTCCGGAGCCGTATTATCCAAAATCTGTGGATTATATACTACGATTTTGGTCAAATATGATCAATTTTTCGAAAAAATTCAAATGTCCTACCAAACTTTACTGTAGATAACTTATGACTATACTTGTTGGATTTGAATGTTGGTTCCTCATTTTGTGAAGTATTTCATTCGTTTCGACGCTCCTCACTTTGTATAGATTTGTAACCATTTTAGCCGTTTTACTTAACTTTACTTAGGTTTTTGGCCCTAATTTTTTTCTAATCGTCATTATATCGTACTAAGACACTACCAACAAAATTTTAGCCGATTTCTCTCCGGAGCTGTATTATCGAAAAACCGTGGATTATGTACTGCGATTCAAGACAAATTTGATCAATTTTTCGAAAAAAATCCAAATGTCCTCCAAACATTACTGTAGATACCTTATGACTATACCTGTTGGATTTGAGTGTTGGTTCCTCATTTTGTGAAGTATTTCATTCGTTTCGACGCTCGTCATTTTGTATGTATTTATAACCATTTTAGCCGTTTATTTAACTTCACATAGGTTTTTGGTCCTAATTTTTTTCAAATCCTCATTATATCATACTTAGACACTACCACCAAAATTTGAGCCGATTTCGAACCTGAGGCATATTATGTACTACAAATCCGGTTAAATTTGATCAATTTTTCGAAAAAATCTAAATGATCTCCGATCATTTTTTTTTAGATATCTTAGGTCTAAACTTGTTGGATTTGAGTGTTGGTTCCTCATTTTATGAAGTATTTATTTCGTTTTGACGCTCATCAGTTTGTAAGGATTTTTAACCATTTTAGCCGTTTTACTTAACTTTACTTAGGTTTTACGCCCTAATATTTCTCAAATCCTTATTATATCATACTTAGACACTATCACTAAAATTTGAGCCGACTTCGCTCCGGAGCCATATTATCAAAAAACCGTGAATTATGTACTAATTAGATAATAATTTCCATATCATATAATTATTTTAGGCTATCTAATTAATGAAAGCCAAGTGTCGTCCTAGGGAAGATTTGGTTTCAGGTTTTAATATATATTATTAGATTAGATTATTAGATTATGTTGCCACTATCCCCTTGACACTTGAAGATATATGAAAGCAGGCCGAAGCTCCGAAAGATGGACGAATTGAATCCCATGGTGAGATAATGGGGGTCATGATGCGACAATGAGTTGGGTGTATGTAACAATGACCCTATTTGAGTCGGTCGACCTAGACGAGTAAACGGTCCTTGAAAGGCGAACTTGAAGGCTACAACTACAAGTCATGCTCGAGAGTCGAGACGACCAACGGGCCACAATCGTTCATTCACTCCTAAACTTTCCAAGACTTAATAACCAAACTTAACCGGTCTAAGTTTACTTGACGATATTTAAAATTAAAGATGTAAACAAAAACAAAAAAAATCCAAAATTCGCCCAACATTCCACCAACTCGAACATTGGCAAATCCGATTTTTGTTTCCTTGCAACATTATAATCACCAACCTAAATTTCATATTTCTCTCGTTTTCCATCAATCCACCGAATTATAACACGGTTGATACTTAATCCTCGTGCCCTCGAAAAGATCGACTTCCCCAATACTCACCACTTCACCAGTAGTCGGTCAGTCACTACTCACTCTACTAGAGTGCACACATTTGCCAGCGTAACACATACGAATAACTCACTCTTTCAAGTTTCAACTCTCCGAAAAAAAATCCCCAAATCAATTTTCCCCAAAAACAACCCTAACAAACCCAAAAAATGGCGTCAATCACACTCCTCCGCCTCTCTCTCCGCCCAACAACCACCGCAATCTCCACCACCCACTCCCACCGCAAACCCCTATCACCGCCCCACGCCGGCGTAACCTTTACGCACCCTCTAAAACCCCAACTCCCCACCAAATTCCTCCCTAACCAAACACGCCCTTACCAAACACTCCCCCTTCGAAAAACCCTAATTTGTTCGTCGGCGACAACTCCGGCAACCGACCGATTAATCTCCGCCGTCGGATACTTCCTCCCCTTGATCAACGGCTTACAATACGGCCGCTTTTTATTCGCCCAATATCCACCACTCGCCCTCTTATTCCAACCAATTGCACCTATTTTCTCTCTCCTCAAAACGGTGCCGTATGCGAGCTTTGTTGCGTTTTTCGCACTCTACCTTGGCGTGGTCCGTAACCCGAGTTTGAGCCACTATGTCCGGTTCAATGCAATGCAAGCCCTGGTGTTGGATGTGCTGCTTGTTCTGCCGTTGCTTCTGCAGCGGATATTTACGCCCGGTCGCGCTGGTGTCGGGTTTAAGCTTATGGTTATGGGACACAATGCGTTGTTTGTGTTTTTGGTGTTTTGTTTTGTGTATAGTTTTGTGTCTTCCTTGCTTGGGAAGACTCCTTACTTGCCCCTCGTTGCGGATGCTGCTGGTAGGCAGCTTTGATGTTTGTGGAAGTTAAGTCTCGGCCTAGTGGTTAAGATGATGTTTGTTTGCTGCGGATACTGATGGTTTGCAGAAGTCTCGGCCTAGTGGTTAAGATAATGTTTGTTTGTTGCGGATGTTGTTGGTAGACGGGTTTGAGTTTTGCTAGAAGTCTCGTACTAGTGGTTAAGATGGAGATACGGACTGGGGACGTATTACGTTGTAAGTTGGAATTCTAGTACTGTAGCAAGTTTTGAGAATTAGTTCTTTTTTTCTTTTTTCAATTTGTTTCGTTTCATTGTATCATGCAATTGAACAAGTATTTATGTTAAGGTGGTGTATACATGTCCACTTTTTATGTTGTTTTGTGTTGTGTTATATTGTCTTCTCTTTATTCGAGTTGGATAGAACCACGTAGGGTGAGATAGACGTTCTTTTTAACAAGTATGACCATTGTTCCATGCAATTTTCAACCTCCACAATTTATTCTAAATCAAACTTTCATAGATAACAATAGTAGTGTAAGAATTGGCGTGTCCTTTACTAAACAAGGAACAGCCCTAATAACATGAATTGAATTGAAGCCTAAAACCAGCAACACCTAAATGGATGCTCTATAGTGGAAAGATCCTCGATGAAGTAGTCTTCATCGTCATTGATATGATACTTGTGAGTCTTTAAGGAATAGTAGACGATTCGCCCTTCCTTCATCCATGGAAGATAAATCCTGTCATTCATCCTCTTGGCGCCTCTGGTGTCAACTGAAAAGTTTGAGTAAGGACCTATAAATAAGGTGTGATTTTCAAGGGTTTCAACTGGAACCCATATCTTCTCTGAGTGATCGAACCTGAACACCCAGACACCATTTTCCATAGGGCCGATAAACACCGAGAGAAGTCCCCCGCCACACTTGACTAGATAAGATGAGTAATAATGAAGCTCTTGATCAATTACAGGCACGGGCTGGCCATAAATTTCCCAAGTAATGTCACCATCTACAAATTTGACTACTCCTAGGTACCCAACCTTGTCTAGAAAATAGAATGCACCTGAATCATATACTGGATTTCCTGATGAAAATTCAACATTTGGGCTGATGTCAAAGTGCCGAGAGTTCCATTTCTGCTCGCCAGATTGAGGATAGCTTATCGTGATCTGATCCTGACCTTCAATTATTGCGATAGTCAAGCATTTAGGGCAAGTTGGGTAGGTTGAGATTCCAATGATTTCGCACTCAATTCGAGGGAAATCTCCCCTCTCTGTCGTCAACGGATTGTAGAATTGCAGGTCATGACCGCTGGATACAATGAGACAGCCATTCATGGAGGATTCTATGGTGGAGTACTTTTCAGGAAGTTGCAGGACACAAGAGCGGAAGTCATCTCGACAAGGGTCTATTAGTCGACATGATCCGTCATGGTTGTTCTCAAAGACCAAAAGTAAGGGAAACAAGTTGTGTGTTCTCCAACCAGGTACAGGTGTTGCTGATTGAATCAGCTTCGACGTGCATCTGAAGCTCCAGCAATCAAATAGATGCATATACTTGGAGACAAGTCCTATTAAATGCTGTGGAAGCTCAGATAAGTAATCTTCTGCTGCTCCTCCTTGTCCTGTTTCATTATTCTGTTGCATTACCTTTTCGCATACGCTTGTATTGGTAACTAGGCAAGATTTGAGTGCACCAGTGTCTGTACTGATGCTGCTCAGTCTATACTGATCTAGTCCCGCTATTGACCTGTCGTCATGAAATTGATAGATTATCGTTATTCATCTGGTTTCTTATACTAGCAATAAATTCAATTAAGTAAATGAATGATACTGACCTGCAGGGAAGGTGTGGCATCACCCAAAGGGGGCGAACACTACTCGGACGGTTTTGAAATTCTTGACAGGGCAATCTTCTTGAAGTCGAAGATTTCAAGCTGTATAAAAGTACAGCGTCTGAAGATAGATGACTGTCAAAAATATAGAGACAATCCCCTTGCACGACACTGGTGTTGTTAGCAGCCGGCCACGCCCAAGTCGTAGCATCTTTACTCAGTAACAAGGCGCGGCCACCCAAAGAGTTGACCTCGACCGTGGTTTGATGATGCAAGTCTAACTCCCATACCTTGACATGGACGCCGCACTCGTAACTACGGCCACCCGCTTGAGCGACGTAGATTGTGCCACAAGATTCAACCATAAAGGTTTTCCATGAATAAGGAAAGGTCACGCGTGGCTCACTAATCGACAAGTAACTCACTGCCAACGACCCAAAAACAACTTGAATGGAAATCATCAGACAAGTTGTAACCAACCCAGCATCGATGCGTGAAGCCCAAGCGTAAATGTTCCCATTGAGCGCAACAGCATTGCTCACAAATGCTGGCTCACCATCAATCTCGATTGTTTCCGAGAACCAATGATGACACAACCCATCAACATTATCATCGTCGTCACTGTCGGTGTCATCGTCGCTAGTTGTTGTGGGGTCGTTGGTGTCGTCGTCAGTCGGTGGTGGGCAGCGGCAGGCGAACGCAAGACCGTGTATGAAATACACAAGGAAACAGTCAGTAGTATCATCATCAGCGTTGTTGGGGGGCGGTGATGTTAAGCAGCAACTGTCTGGGGCTTGAATATTATCGTTATCAAGGTACAATAATGGGGGAAGACGAATGCATTTTAAGGTGACGGGGTTCCAAAGAGTAAAAGAGACCGTGCATAGACCATTATTATCGTGTTGGTGAAGATACCTTACGAGGATAAGCCACCCGAATTGGGAACCAGCCATGTCCCTGATTCCTCGTAATGCAGGGATGTTTTTCAGAGGATATGATTTGTTATTCAAGAAACTTGTGCTTAAAGTATGCCCCTCGTACCCCTCATGCGTAAATCCCAACCAAGGGATCATCGGACTCGACTCGGACGACTCCAGCCAAGGGATCATCGTCAACCGGTGTTTCATTACAAATCGTATGAGTTACATAATGTTGAGAAATTATAATGCCAATATTTATAAGGTCAATTTTCCAAAACTTAGCTTTCTATGAGATTTGGCTCGTGATCATTTTGGTAAATATATGTGTAGAGAAATATATTCTTTGATCCTCTAATAAAATTTGGAAATTAATTAGACCACCTTAGTCGATTTTATTCTTTTATATATAAAATGTGTCTACATTTAGTGTGTAGCATATTTGATTAGGGTTGCGGTAAATTTAATTGTATAGTTTAGGATTTAATTTGAGATTTGGAAAATGAGATAATTAAGGATTATTGATTTGGAAAGAAATCAATTTCAAAACTCTTTCTTCTCATAGATTCGTTGTATACTCGATTTTACTACCGATGCCATAAATTTACTGTAAATCATGAAAATTTACCGTAAATGCATGTTTTTTACTATGTACCATCTTGATCTTACTACACTTAGACATTTATCGACTAAGGTGTAGACAGTTTTCCATGTGTCTATACGTAGAGCCCTAGGATCACCCTTACATTATCTGCCTTGTATTTTGGGTGATTGATAAATTTTTAGATATAAAATAAGTTATTAGAAATAGCAAAACCCTTAACGATCATAAGTATCTACAGTGTCAAACAAAAACAATCGGTGAGCAAATGACATCATCAATTTACCAAGCTAAACACAAAGAAAAATATAGCATCGGAAAAAGAAAAAAAATAGGCATGTCTAATGGGGCGGATCCCCATATAGAGCCCGTGACGCGGCCCATTTGTACAAGAACAAGCCCTGCCCAGGTGTAAATGGAGTGGGTCAACTAGGATCAGATTTGGTCTGGGGCGGGTCGACTAGGATATGGGCTTCAAATTCGGCCCATTTTTTGCTCTCTTATCTACTTTTCCTGTAAATTTAGTAGATTTAATTTAATTGATTCAAGCGACTTTTCCAATTTTTTTAAATCACGTTTTTTAAAAATGCCACAGGCCTTATTAAACGAAACAAGTAGATAAAGAACAACGCATTTTTAATCCAAAGCCCATATATATAAATAAAACCGAAATACAAGGATAGAGACCAAGCCCAGCACACAATTGGGCCGGGCTTGGATTTTGCTTTACACTAATAAAAAAGAAAAGAAAAACCACATGAATGATAAGACCAAGGCCAGCCCAACCAGCCCAAATCAGATCTGGGCTGGCCTGGCCTTGGATTTGCATTATCTACAAAAAAACATAAATTAGGGTCAAGCCCAGTCCAGGTGAGACCTGGGCTGGGCTTCAATATCTGAAAAAACATAAACAAAAAAAAAACAGGCCCAGGCTTGGATTTAGTGGGCCGGGCCAATCACTTGGCAGCCTCTTTGGCGGCCTTTTTGGCCGCAGCTTCTGCCCGGCGGGCAACCTTCTTGGCTTCTTTATCGGCCCTCCTCTGGGCGGCATTGGCAATTTGGTCAGCCTTTCAATTGGAGTTGAACACCGCCCAAAGATCAGGTGGCCATAGTAGCTGGCCCGATGGTTAAACACCCTGCTGCAGACGTGACACTCGTGTAGGTGAACAGTATCAGCCATCTTTTGTGTGATATGACAAGAATATACTAGTATAGTACTCCCTCCATTCATATCCAACCTTCCTACTTTCCTTTTAGGGGAATTCACATCCAATCTTCCTCTTTCTTATTTTGGTAACATTTGAACCAATGAAATGCTTCCAAAGTGCTATTGTCCCCATTCCCATTTGCTTTTACTAATTTTTAATACACTCCTAAAACTTTGTGCAAAAAAAAATAGGAAGGTTGGATATGAATGGAGGGAGTAGTATGTAAGAAGAAGTGGGTTGAATGTTGTATTCTGAGAGGAAAATGGGTTGAATATTTTTCTGAAGAGGAAGAAGTGGGTTGGGTTGTATAAATAACCCAGTTCATTTCCAATTTCAGGAAACATAAATCATTTTATCTTTTTCCATTAATCTTTCCTTCCCAGGTAATTTTGACCCACCCGTTTGTTTTATTCAATCAATCAAACAAATACTATTCAACTACCACTACCATTTATTGTAATCACTAATCAGAACAACCTCGGATTCTTCACCCAAACCAAATTATCATTTACTTGACCTATGTAACTCAAGTTCACATCATCACAAGATTGTCATGCTTGCACCAGTAATAACCGCTAGTCAACAACTCAGAGGAATTATTAGAAGAACAGAAAGGGGGTGTAAACGGGCGTGGTGACAATTGCTGAAGATCAGTATCATCATGTTGACGCAGAGAAGGTGATGGCCTGAAAGGGGGGGGGGGGGGTGAGACATGAGGTGTTGGGAAGAAGAGGTGGAGGTCTTTCTTCCAGGTGTTCAGTTTTGTATTGGTTGGCTGAGGATGTAAGTACTCTCGTGACTAAATTATAGTTTGCCCCAACACACGTACACACACAATGCCAAAAAAGATGGGAGCTTACCAAGATCCTCTGCCTTCTCCAACTTCTCGATGATCACTTTTTGTGTATGAGCATCGGGAGCAATCATAGGAAGTGGTGCTAGCGGAGGAGGATTAGGAAGCGCCTGAGGCAGACAGGCTCTGTCTTTGTTGAAAACATCTAAGAGAAGCATAGACTGCAACAAAATGAGAAGATAAAAGTCACTCATCAACGAAAACTAAGCCAAGACATGTTTCAAATTACAATCTGAGGAGAGAGGGTGTGAAATTTAAATTACAATCTGATCCTTTTGCATTTTATCGTGTTGGTGAAGATACCTTATGAGGATTAGCCACCCGAATTGGGAACCAGCCATGTCCCTGATTCCTCGTAATGCAGGGATGTTTTTCAGAGGATATGATTTGTTATTCAAGAAACTTGTGCTTAAAGTATGCCCCTCGTACCCCTCATGCGTAAATCCCAGCCAAGGGATCATCGGACTCGACTCGGACGACTCCAGCCAAGGGATCATCGTCAATTGGTGTTTTGAAGCGCTACAAATCGAAACACAAACGTCTAAGTATGAGACCCTTCAATGATGAGTTACCACTCCGTACCAAATTAAACTTGTCATGGAATAGTATGGAACGGAGTGGTACATATTTTAGAGTAATTATATGGCAAGTTTTTATATCGTTTATTTTCCTTCATTTAATTTGGTCAATTTTCCAAAACTTACCAATCTATGAGGTTGGCTCGTTATTATTTTGGTAAACATAGTATCAATCTAATTTAATACTATATAATACTATATATTAAAACTTGAAATCAAATCTTTCCTACAACGACATTTGGCATACATGAATTAGATCGCGGTAATTACGTAATTCAAAATAATAGTGCTGTCAATAATATTATAACAAAATAGAACAATTTCATAAAATGAGTATAATTAACAAGAGCTCCCCTGTATCTCCCTCTCGGGTTCATATAAGGTCTCTCTGACCTGCATTATTAGTTCCTATTCTCATTGTATCTAGTACATAATTAGAAGTATTAAAAACAACATACAGAGTATAATGGTATCAATTATAAACTCCATCCACCTATTCTCATGGAGATTGTAGAATCATATTAGTGTTGTCTAAATAGAAAATCGGCTCTCACGACTCATGAGTAATCTCTATTGAGTACAATCAATTAAACTAATTGGGTTCGAATAATAAACTCACAAGAGCATCAATCCTCGTTGATAATCTAAGCCAAGAAATACTATTTGTAACCTAATTAACAATAATCAATCACAAATATATCCAAACATGTCGTAATTCACAAATCATACCAATCAAAACGTCTAGATTAATTTATGTTAGGGCTCTTGCCAAATCCTAAAATTAAAAGACTACTCACAGTTCATAATTTAAACAAAAATAACAATATAATCGAAAGAAAGCATAATAGAAAAAATGAAATAAGAAGAAGAAATAATGAATTTGATGAGTGGAAACTGATGAATGAAGAAAGCTTGATTACAAGCAATAGGGCATAAAAAATTCCCCCCAAAATAAAGTCTATATGATACCTGATAATAGTCTAGATAGAGTATTTCTCATATATATTATTTAAGTTAAAAGAATAAAAAAGATAAATAATAAGGAAATAAATCTCGTGTTTTTCAAATCTGTGCCGAACACGAGTCGTGTTAATTTTGACACGTGTCGTGCTGAAATCGAGGAGTAAATCATTCTCGAGCACGAGTCGTGGTGAATAACGAAGGAAACTGGCACGGTCGTGCTCAACCCGTCAATCTAATTTCAAGCGTCCGAAACTTTTTCGTTGCTTATTCATTTGACAAGTAACTTACGGAAAAAAAGGGGACACTGGGTAAATTTTTATAAGTATTTTTTCGTTGTTAATGAGTTAGAGTTTGAGTTAAGCCATGTTGGCATTCCGATGAGACGCGTGGGATTGCTCCGATATAGAGAGGGAGAGAGTCGTCAGAAGGTGGTTGTACCATTAAAAAGTTATCATATTTGGCGATTCCCCCTTAAAAAAATGTTTTATAAGGTGGTTCTTCGAAAATTAGATAAAGTATTAGATGGTTCCCAACAAATTAATAAAAACTAATGACAAATTGTTAGTGGATTATGGTAATATTGAGTTCGTCTCATGGTGAAACAGTCTAATATAAAAATTTATATTACCGACGTCTTAAAATTCTAATCGCAATTTTTGTCGACTATAGTCCTTACTCTGTATCTATGTTCTTAATTTTCAAATTACCCAAATACAGTAGTTGAGCTTGACCACAATAATAAAAATGTCGAGTCTTCTATACTTTGTGGGTTCTACTTGTATACTATATCACTATTCTACGTTGTACACTAGATCACTATTCTATGGATTATAACATATTAATCCAGTTGAGTATTCAGCTCGGGTATGGGTCGATAGTGATCCTGAATTTGTACTACATTTAGCATCTATCTATTTCATAGTTGCAACTATGAAATAAAATGTTTCAGCGTTTCCCTTAAAAAAAATTGTACTACTTACGGGGACTAACAAATAACAACACTAATTTTTGGTGAGAATCGAGTTACACACCTTCATGATTGATTAACAAGTTATTGCAGAAGAGTAACACTGTCTATTGGCACATAGTCTCTCCGATTCATAGAGATTTTTCTCTTTCTTTTTACAGTTTTAAATTGTTTTGTTAAACACTTGTAGACTAAATGGAAGATCCATTTGTCGTAGAACCAAATGGAACTAATTTTTGCAATAAGTGAATGATTCATTTGATATAAAAAAAGCATTCAACATGGCACCTCAAAACTGCAAATAGAAAGAGAAAAAAACTCTTTGACATCACAAGTACACACTTGACAGTAAAGACCAAGTCGATTTTGCCAGATAAGCTTCATTTCACTCGTCCTTCTCGCCCTTGGTCTCTTTTGTCTCAGCCTCCTTATTCTCAATCTCCTTCTCGGCCTCTTTCTTCACTTTCTCAGCATAGCGGACTATTTTTTTCGCGTCTTTTTCTGCCCTCCTAGCCATTATCTTTTTGGATGGCAACCCGTTTGGGGTTGGTACATTTTTCCGAATGGTGCGTGACTCGCAAGTTTGGCAGAAGTGCCAAATTTAGTATCGCAAATACTGCATTTGTGTTCCATACCTTCCGTTTTGGTAGTGTGAATAACAAATTGTGAGTGTTCTATATGATTACATTGAATCTTTCATTCTATAAGTTTTGACACTTTATAGAATCTCCATATATGTCTCGCAAAAGAGACATTTATAATTTGGTACAAAAGACATCAACATATCACGAAATATATCAACAACATATTTGATCTCTTCTGTATTGAATAAGTATAACAGCTATTGAATTAAAATTGGAAATTAGTTACACCACTCAATAAATATTAAATCTTTATTAGGCGGATGGCAATTAGGCGGGCAGCTTTTTTGGCCTTTCTCTCCGCCCTCTTCTGAGCGGCCTGAGCAAATTGACAAGTTTTCCTATTTGGAGGAAAAAAATGGAAATGATAGGTCAAGTCCAGCCTATATATGGGCTTGGAATTTAGAATACCTTAAAAAAACATAAAAAGATCGATACACACATATGGGTTTGGAATTTGGGGGATTCCCATCACTTGGCAACCTTCTAGGCTTTCCTGGGCTGAGGCCTGCAGGCTGCCTTCTTTAGTTATTTTTCTGCCTTTTTCCTAGAGGCGCCATCTTTCTATTTGGCCACTCTATTTGGGTTGGTACATTTACCAAATGGGCATTGGGCGATATACTTGACCCAATGTTTGAAGGGGGGCTTGCACGTGATTTGGCCAAAATTGGCAAAATGTTGAGTCATCATCTCACTACTTATGACTACAATGAATCTTTTATTCTATTAGGTTTGACACTCTAAAGAATCTCCATATATCTCTCGCTAATGAGACACGAATAATTTGGCACAAAAGACGTCAATATGTCATCAACCAATATACCAACAACATAAATCTTCAATATTGAATAAGTACAACAATTCTACAATAGTAATCAAAACTTGGTAGCCATTATAAGGAAAAACAATTATGTCCCTGGGTTTTAAGCCTTGAACAAGTTTGACTAATAATTACTTAGAAAAAAGCAAAAAATTTGCGGGATCGTACTGAAACTACACCTTTTAAGTTCCAGTCTTTTGCGAAGCTGCACTTCTTTTCATTTTCGGCCAATTTTGTCCAGTCTTCAGCGTTGACCCGACCTTACTCTCCCCTCCTTCAATTTTCCCTTATTTTTCCCCAAAATTTTCAATTTTGACCAGTCTCCGACGTTGACCCGACGCGGCAGAGAAGTTGAAATTTTGGGGGGTAATTGGAGGGAAAATTGTTTATGAGTAGAGAGTAAGGTCGGGTCAACACCGGATATTGGTCAAAGTTGACTGGAAATGAAAAGAGGTGCAGATTCGCAAAGAATAGAACTTAAAAGGTGCAGTTTTGCAAAATTTAACATAAAATGTGTTGTTTCGCAAAAAATGTCTTTTTAAAAGGTGCAGTTTCGCAAAAAATGCGTTTTACAAGGTGCAATTTCGCAAAATTTAACATAAAAGATGCGGTCTCGCAAAAAAAAAAATTATAACGTGTGGTCTCGCAAATTTTCCAAAAAGAATAAAAAGAAAAATACCCCCAACCACCCCTTCCTTTTCCGGTAGAGAAAGGGAGGAGATCGAGGAAAAGTGAATTTACCATTGATAAAATGTCTTATTTAGTGGTTTGACAAAAAAAAAAAGTTTTATAAGATGGTTCCTCAAAAATTATGGAAAATATTACTCCGTAAATGGTTTCCCACAAAATTTTCATTTAAAAAACAAAAAAAAAAGTCTCACAAGTTATGATGACTGGTGAGTGGAGTTCTGACAAGTGACAAGCTTATGGAGTGATTGTGAATTATTATTATTAAGTTTCACTTGACAAATTAATTACAACACCAACAGAGCAAACAAGAAAACAACATCTACTTCAAAAAAAAAAAAAAAAAAGAATAAAACAACATGATCAGAATGTGCTTGGTATTCCCCCTTCAATGCTATTTACGGCAATCAAAATGTGCCGGTCTATAATGGTACACTGCCCTACAAATATGTGTTGCGATTTGCGAGTCGTGATTGTTATACAGCATCCATGACCTTGGATGTTTTTGAAGGCTTCTTACGCTTGGTGCTGGTGCTGCTCACATCCAACCACTTTTGAATGAACTGAAACACAGTTTCATCACGCAAGAGTTCTCGGTGACGAGCAGAGATTTGGACTCTTTCTACAGCTTCAAACCCATCACCCTGTTTATATTTGCAACTTATTACACCACAAATAACTGTCTAACAACAAGCTGAACTTATCAAACAAAGGCCGTAAGCAACAGGAGAAAACGTATCCCCAAGAATCAATATGGTTTTACGGATGAGAAGTGTGTGATGAGAAATAATAATGAAAGAATCATCGTACCTGAGCTGACTCAGAAGGGACGGTTTCATCCCCATCAACAACAGAATATTCAGGCTGCGTAAAGCAAAGAACAAGATAATAAGTTGTCATGCTATGCCATTGTTATCGTCCCAATTACATCAAATCTATAAATTACTCAAACTCAGAATTGTCATCAATCGAACCCTTTGTACCCAATCAATGGTTCATATGGACACACTAAAGTATAAACCCTCGCACTGTCACACACGCTCACCTATACAAACTTTCATATTTCAACTAAAAGATCCAGTATAGGTTCGCTTAAGGGTTGGTCAGTCGAGGCTTAGGTGTACAGTGCTTCACCCTGACTGATGAAATTATGAAAATCCAATTTTCTTAGATAGATCAGGGCCGGAGCCTCATATTTACAATCATAGAAAATCCCAGTCTAAAATGGGTTCAGATAGATTACATGTATTCCAAGGACAAAAAGGCGGACTCACCAGTGTATGACATACTTCTGACAAATCATCAATAGGAGATGTTTCTGAACCATAGCTGCACGAGCAAGAATAAGGATCAAATTACATAAAAAATTGCATTATAGTTCATACATAAAACCAATAACAATCTTAGACCAACTTAACCAGCCTACCAAGTATCAGATGTATCACTGATTTCTCTTAAACACGGATTTGATTATCTGAGTAATAAGGTTCACGGGGCATCTTTCGGAGTAACCAGACAACTGAACTAATGAAGGTGTGGATTATGTCGAAGTCTATGATCTTTTTAACTTTTAACATTTCTGCAAGCTGATTTATATGTGTTGAATGTTCGTAACAAGAAGGAAAGTTTGTCAGGGACTCTCTTTTTTTTTTTTTTTTTTTTTTTTTTTTTGGACAACCCATTCATGGTGACATTCCGAGACTGGGTACTACTAAAATATATTTACTGAAATGTACAATCAAACTCTGAGGTAATGCAAAATGAATTTCTTACCACCTCAGGGATAACAGTTTACACAAAACACCACAAATGAGCCTCATGTAACTCGGATGATCATAGTAATAAACCATAAACAGTTGGTCACTCACCAAACATCAAAAGGAGTTTCAAAGGAAGTCCCAGAGATGTTGTAGAAGCTAACTCCTTTAGGAAGTTCTGCTTTATTGAGAAGTTTACGAGTGCCAGCAGCCCATTTCAAAATAGCATAGTTGAAGGGAAGAGCAAACGTTTTCCCATTGAAATTAAGCTGCATACCAAAGTCAAATGATTAGGTATGTGTCCGCTTACAAGTATGGAGCATTACACCAAAGTCATAGCAACAACGATCGAGAAACAATCACATGGTCCTTAGTTGCAAATTCAGGGGATAAAAGAAAATGTCCCACAAATCTTCAAGAAGAAGTAAAGGAGAAACCCACAAAGCTAAAAGCCTATATTTTCTGGTCATCAGTAAAATACTGCATCATGTATCGATCGCACTAGGTGATTGCCCATGCCCTTCTTGCCCTATGAGCCCATGACTCAAAAAGGCTGAAAATCTCAAGCTACACTAGTATATGTTGCTATACCGCACATGTAAACTTAAAGATGAGATAAGTTTCAAGTAAAAACCTCATTATGCCTCAATGCTTCCTCAAAAACACTAGGACATTCAAGTGGGCCATAAGATTCTAGTTTTACTGAAGGTGAGGCTTCTTCATCATCTTCATCTGGAGTTACCTTGCGCCAAATATGGATCTGTGGAGTCTCCTTCCACTCAAACACTGGATTTGGCAACATCTCATAGATTGATGGACATTCAATCACCTGAAACGACGCACAATGAATTCACCAAAGATGTGAAATTAATGGCTCTTGTCCAATATCTTTTGAAGTACAAGGTTACCAGTTGGTGCATGGTCCATCTTCCAACAAAAAAGTAGCTTTCAAAACCTTCAATGAACTGCAGCCCAGTTAAAAGAGCATCATTTACGCATCCTGGTGCACCTGTTAAGCATACAGAGCGCATCCTTCTTGAGTAGAGTGTAAATATCAGCACAAAACAATTATGACAGAATATGAATGCTAAATAGCAGGCCTTCAACAATTTAGACCGAAGAAACACGTTTTAAAGCACCTCCATAGACAATTATTGAATGCTAAATTGCTAATGACAATACCTTGGAAAGGGCAAGCGATGGCAATCCACTTATTCACATACTTGGAGAATATCTGCATCATTGTCAAGAGCAAATCAGTATTTCCTTAAAGTTATGCCTCAGATGAATAAAAGTCTAGCACTTTAAATCAGAAAATGGGATATTGTTTAACTGGAAAAGAGAAAAAGTGCGCACATCAGGATATAGTGTCATGAAACACATGATCAATACTCCTCCCATTGAATGAGATATTAAGTTCACTTTTCTGCCCCCCGAGGCTTTGTGTGCGGTCTCCAGCTTTGCTTTAAGACCATCCATTAATTTGTCGATTCTGCAATCGTCAATTTGTAAACCGTTTTCAATATAAACAGTACACTTAGAAATACCACAACGAGCCAACTAGAACAACATGAACCAATGCGAAACTTCAGTCAAACAACGAGAGAACTCAAAGCCTGATTACCTGTTACTTTGACGGAAGTCATAACCATAGCCAAACAATGTGGTGCCCTTGGTATATCCACAATCAACAAGCATATCAATCATATCATGAAAATGGTATACCTCCGTCAGGTGGAGACATTTCACAAACTGAAACAATAAAGGAGAAACACTGTGCAATTTTAGAGTCAGAAAGAGGAAATCTTCACCACATGAAACCTATAGCTTATGAGCGAAAAGGACAACAACTGCAAGATTGAAGAGGTTAAAAAGAGAGAATGGGGAAAGAGTTAAATTGATGCCATAGCACAAATGTTGAGATCCGAGGTTATACCCTGCCTATTGGCTTTAACAAAAGTCACAACCTTCCGAATTTCCCACTCCGAGCAAAGAGAAGACTCAGAAGAGTAAACAACAACTAGGATACAGACACAGATGCACTAGTTGTGTAACCCACAAAAAAAAAAAAAAAAAAAAAAAGAAAGAAAGAAAGATGCACTAGTTGTCGGAGTTCCAAGGTTAGAGGCAGTCTGTTGGCATAGTCGCAAGTCAAAACCTTCAGCACTGCCACTTCCCACCCCCAGGAAAAGAGAAGAGCAAACAACAAGTAGGTAACGGACACAGATGCACTAATTATCGGAGTACCCATCCATTATCATTCTTTCATTCTGCCTAGCTAAGTAATGACAGAAAGCACAACCTGGTCCCGAAACCCTTGAGGATATTGCATGAACACAGGGGCAGGAGATCACACTAATCAAGCAAATATCAGCATAAACCGCACTTGAAAATTTATCCCCAAGTTCAACGTTCCATTTACCAGTCAGAGTGTACTTCAAGTCGTGAAACTAAATTAAAGTTGTTCAGCTTCCAGCAAACTAGATAATAGGCTCATACACAAGATAGCAGTATAAATTCCAACCGCAATCACAGTAGAACTTGATAAGTCAGGCAATGGAAAATCATTCATCAGACAGTTTGATTGTTTGAAGACGTCTTACAAGTGATGGATCCAAAATGTCAATAGCATACAATCCATGATCATCATCGGGCACCACGATTTCAGAGTTTTCATCCAATTCTTCAGTATAACCTGTCAATCTTATTAACATCACTAATCGCCCAACATTAAGAGATGATACACATAACAAAACCCAATTGTACAACATAATTAAACAAACTTCACAACCCCTGTCTCTAAAATTATCCCAAATTATACAAACAACTACGTCATTACTTTCATTAGATCATGTCCTACATAACTTCCCTGTTACACAAAACTCCAAACAACTTCCAAACAAAAAAACAATTCAGTTGATCATCATTTTCTTCATAATCAAAAAATTAAAAATATCTCATGTTCAAATTAATCATCACAAGAAAAACAATCAGATATAAAAATTACCTCAATCCCCCATTTTTGTCCTCAACCCACAAACCAAAACAATAAAAAGTTACAAACATGCAATAAAACAATCGAAAATTCACTAACAAACATTCAAATATCAGATACAGTAAAAAAAACCCCAGTAAATATTACCCCAGTTACACATTTTGACTTTGATGATCACATTTTCATCCTCAACCCACAAACCAAAATATCAAAAAGTTTCAAACTTTACATAAAAATAATCATTATTTACATCAATCTTCAAGAAGAAGTTTATCTATATGGTGATCAATAGAGTAAAACATTAACATACCAGTCTCAGGATTATAAATGGACCAAAGTTTGCGCTTGAACTCCAAGTCAGCCAAGAAGATTCTGACCCAAACCCGAGATTCAAACCCGAATATCTTCCTCTTGGGTTTGGAGTTTAGTATGGACCCGCCCAAACCAGATACCAGCAAAACCGGGTCTCTGTCAGCCGTGTCTGCGTATCCGTCCTCAGCCGTGTCCGGTGTCCCAAAACACGGGCAGACACTGCAGCCTCCCACCATTTTCTGCAGCTGTTAAGTGTTGTACACACTGTATTTTTAGACGTGTTCGTTCATATGCTGTGTTGGTAGAGTAGTGAAGAAGTTTAGCCTTTTTTTTTTTTGCTGTCATTAATATAGCTGTGTCAGTCTGCAGTCAAATATAGAGTTTTGCTACTCAACACCCGTACATGTTCTTGTATTTGCAATTCGCACCCTGGCAATGTCGAAAATTTCTCTTTCGTAATAAAACTCGAATAAGACGGTCTTGAGACTTCTAACGATTAGGTGAATATTTGGGTGAGACCGTTTTAAGCAAATATTGTATGTCTGTATACCATATCTATAGTCGGCATCACAAATGCAAATGAACGTTTCAAGCTGTTTGGTCAAATTCTCACAATATGGAGTACATCGTATAATGACTACTAGTACGGTTAATTGGTTATGTGCGTGGTCACATATGAAAGTGTGTTTCAAGGTGTTTGGTCGAACTATTACATATTCAATTATCAAATAATGACTACTAATACGATAAACTACACAGTGTCACAATCGTTGTATAATTGTAGTATTCGTGTACTATGTGTTGCTAGTTTACCGTTTATCACCCATCCACCGTCGCGACCTCGCCTATGATTGATCAAAACAATAGAATTGATTATTAATCTCTCTACGTAAGAATTTTAGGTGATATTGTCCTGGTGATAATAAAAACTCGCAACCGTTAACGTATGAACCACATTTTCTAGGTGTGTTATATACCTATATGGCTTTTATCGCAAATTTTACGAAGTTAAAGGATGAAATGGTATATATAGGAAAATTAGTAGTTACTGTAGACATCCACGAGCTCCTCGCATCTACTGATCTACCTACCTCTCTTATCTACCTTTATTATTAATTGATTAATTAATTTTAATACTAAATTACTGTTATAACCAATGTATGACTTGTAACTTATAAGCCAAAAAGATCGTTCATCACGTACGCCCACTAACATTGTTGTCACATAAATTGGATAAAATTTGATTGGATAAGCCGCCGATCCATATGACAAGATGTTCATTTTATCGAATGTTTAGTTATGAGATAATGTGTCGTATCCTTATTTACAAACAATATACTACTAAGGTTTTTATTGTCAAAATTGGTGCAACTTCTAAATTCGATATAAATATAGAACAGACATATTTACGTCCAAATCGATTGGTGACTGATTGATGACCAGTTCTGAAGACAAAAATGCAACTATTTTATCACCTAATTAGTAATTTGTGATGAACACGAAACATGGGATATCCTCTACTACGAATAGTTAAGGTGACTTGGCATCTAGATCAGAATATGCCAGAATTGTTCTTGGAAAATAAATAAAACAAAATAAAGCCCTAGTTTCTTCATTTCTAGTACATACTTGCACGTAAGAAATAACCGAGCTCAAGTCAAGACAACCCCCAGAAACGTTGGAGCAACACTGCGAAAGTGACTAATCTGACTATAGGGTTCCAAGAGCCAAGGCCGTTTCTGATCTAATACTGTCGACTAGACATGTGCCCGAAGGAGTGCTCACATATACGAGTATACGACCATTGGTTCATGCCTAATATAACGATCAGTGATAAAATAGCACAAGTATCGACAGACTATGTCGAAGCAAACACGAGAGCATAGACGAGTACAAAGACAAAAAAATATTCACAGGGCAACGAAAGACTACAGGCCTGCAGCCGATGAAAATTCAGGAGATAGACGAGGGAAAGGCCAAAATGACATTGTGCTTTACGCAAAACCACAAGTGTGTCTCCATTCCACTAAGTGCTACTACGAACCTCTTTTAAGACATACAAGAGTCCAAGACGTAAATTTCTAAACTCACAAGCCAAAATGTACTAGTATGTCGAAAGCCAAACAATGAAGATCCACTTGATTTCTGTCTACAGATCCTGGACATTCAAACCTGAAAAAGAAAGACGAGGGAGATTCATTAGATCAGAAAATCTTGGAAGGGAAATGAATAGAACCAGGCAAAAAAAGCCAAGTAGATGAGAATCTTGTGATTGCTGGAGTACAAATGCATTTGTAAATACTGCAAAATATGAAGTGAAGCAGAGAATAGTACCTGGGGGAAGGGATTGCTTCAACTTGTTGGCCTTTTCTGTGTCGAAGACGCAAAGAGTGTAGAGGTACTTGGAGCAGCGAACCTTGAACTTCACCACATCCCTGCTTCTCTTAATCTTGACAGATTTAGCATCCTTCCTTCTTGCGGTGAGAAGAAAGTCCTTGATCTCGTGAATCTGCTTCGGCTGCGAAAAAATTACCCTACGTCAAAAGTTGGCAACAAATAACCGACATAACCAAAAGGAAAAAAAGGCAATGCGGCAAAACCCAATGCTGAATTAGATTGATGATGAAACTTGGAAGGCAGCTAGAAAGTCTAGACTTGTAAACAAAAATGTAACAGAGTATGCATTGTTACACTTACACACATTTCAAAACAAACACAGGAAGTAATGAACTGTGAAACATATGGAATCAACATATCAAAGATAACATATCTCTTGAAATCAGACAAAGCGACTAAACAAGTATGACAACCACAGCTCTACGATGACTAAGTTCATATCACAACATATCAAGGCTGCAACTCCCACAATTACTCAACCAGCAAAAGAAACACTAATCCCAAACATATATCTTCATCCGAGGAATGAAAAGAGTAAAGGCCATAGGCTCTCTCGTCAAACAGACTCAGAAGTAGAGTTTACTATTGCGTCAGCTCAGACACAGAGCCCATTGAAGTGCAGCACTGGTAATCAGTAAATTGACGCATAGATTATGGCGTGTTTGCACCCATCTTAATCATAAACACCAGACCCAGAAATCCAGATTCTGAACAAGGTACTAAATTACAATTATTCTACTAGTCAAGCACAAGCTTGAACCATCTCGCCAAGCCCGAAGTTGAACTGCATACCAAGTATAAATACAACCACCCAGAAACAACCAAGTAGAGCAAAGAGCACTCCCCTTAAAAAAATAAAAATAAAAATTTAAGAATTACAGTGATAAGTGGACAACATCAAACAATCTTAACAACTAGGATCTTTGATCTTCAAAATGAATCTCATGATAAAGTGGGGGTAAGCCACATATCAATTACTAAATATGCAAAGGACCACTAGTCCAACAGATTTATCCCCATCTGAGAAAGGGAAAGAGTACATACGCTCCCCAAACAAACTCAAACGTGGAACTTACTATTGCGTCAGCTCATACACAGAGCCCATTAACATGGAGCAATGGTAATCAGTAAATTGAAGCATAGATTCTATCATTTGCATCCATCTTATACACCCAGAAACTCAGAATCTCGTCAGGGAAGGTACTAAATTACAAATATTCTACTAGATAGCCGAATTGGAACCTCAAACAATTCCTCAAACTGAAGCTAGAACCGGCTCCAAAGCACCAGCTCAATCGCAAATAACACAGGAAAAAGAGCCACTCAGCACTAGGCCCCTAGATAAGTAAATCACAAAGATTTCTTCTTTAAAACCATCACAAATACAGCAGTAACTGGACAACATCCACACCCGTCTATGACAATCAAAATCTAAAATCTTGAGAATTCATCTCATGCACAATATTGGTTAATCCAAACATCTACCACTCAACATGTGAAGGAAAACTAATCCCAAAAATATATCCACATCTGAGAAAAATGAAAAGAGTACATGCTCTCTCCAAACAAATTCGAACATGGAGCTCAATATTGCGTCAGCTCATACACAGAGCCCATTAAAGTGCAGCACTGGTAATCAGTAAAATTGACGCATTACATATAGTCCATATAACATCCAACTCATACATCAACCGCAACCAAAACCAACTCCAACCAATCAATACATTAAACAACAAATATTTCACCCCAGAATCAAACAAAAGCTTAAACATTTCCTTCACATATCCTACGACAAATTTTACACAATCACGACGAATCATGAGTCCCATTACTACAACAACCTAAAAACACGATAACTTAAATAACGACTACCAATCACAGGCAAGCTATCGGGAGCTCAAATCTAAAACCCTCCCAATGCCATACACAATCAGGCTTAACCCAAACCCGAACCACTCAAAATCGTTCATTTCTCGCTTGAATTCGCCTCCAAATCATTCCACATCCACAGACCCACAACTCACAAAAAGCACATACATTTCCACAAATTACAGCTAACATTAACAAATACAACTAACATCACTATCAACTAAAACAAACCCAGATCCAAATACATGCATACATATAATTCATACAGATTCACAACAAATTTATATACAAAAAAACATTAAAACACATACGATTATAACATCTAATCACCTCCAGATATCTTAACTTAATTATAAAATACAAACATATCATAAAGTTTCAACCTTTTTCACAATCACATGAAATCACACACACAAATATTAAGAAACATCAAAAATAACAAAAACCAATAAAAAATTTCATGTTTACATCAATACACCATTTGTGCAATGAAGCAACTGGGTACGACCCAATATAATCAGAATTACAAAGATTATTAGTAGCTTCTAAGATACTCTTGCAATATTTAATTAGCAAACAAACTAAGCGTAATTAGGAAGATTAAGAGAGAAGAATAAAATTACCATTTTGGTTTCCTGGAGTTTTGCCCTCTTTTTTGAGTTTTGCAGCAGATTCTCTCTCCTCGGAATTTGCCGGCGGATTCAATTCGAACTCTATATTTGTAGGGTTTGGAATTTTTTTGGGGATTTTGCTCATAAACCCTAGCTGACTCTCTGTTGTAAATTGACGAATTTGTCCCTGGTGTAGTAGTGGTGTGTGATTTAGGTTCGGAATTGATCTTGGGGGTATTAATGTAATTTTAACTGTGCATTCTCGTTTACTGGACTATGTGTGTTTGGGTCATTCTTAGCATCTTGGCCTTTCATTTGAATTGCTATTTGCGCCAAGTGTGGCCCATAAATTCCACAGTCAACGTTGGGTTGTTATTTTTTTTTTTTTCGGTTAGTCGGCTCGTTTGGTATCGTTTTCTTTTCTATTTTTTGTCTCTGGAAGTTATTATGTTCCCGATATGAATATATTATTAAAACAATCACGTAGGGTGGATGAAAATCAATACAGATACTGCTAGACTTTTATAATGGGGGTTGTGGCTTGGGCATGGTTGCTCGTGGTGAATTTGGTGCTATCCGAGCTACGGCCCTATGTGCGACTGAATGCACGTGGGATCCCGAGGGTGGCTGAGGTAGATGTCGCTCGTTTTGGCCTTGAGGTGGTTCATAAGCTAGGAATTTTCACAAAGTGGGTTTGGAATGTGACTCGTTTGGGGTGCTTAAGGTAGTGCGCAAGAAAATGTTTAATAGAAGGGAGTCGGGCCTTGTGTAGTCCTCAAAACTTTAGTACTCCTACACATTAGAATTTGTAGTCTTTGCAATTTCACTTGCACAAAAACTCGAAAAAAAAAATATCCATTTTTTAAGTATCGTCGTCAAACCCTCATGTTACGAAGACGTCAATTTATACGAGGTGCCCTTTATTATTTTCTTTTGGAGGTATCTTGTTGTTTGAGTGTGTTGGTCACATAACAAAAGCCGCAGCACGAAGACAAAAAAAAGTTATGATGTCTTTGTTCTACTGACAATCAACTTCTTTTGTCGAAGAAAGTTAAAAAGTAAAGAAAAAGATGACAACGAACTGAATACTATTTCGCACTTCTGGGTTCCTTCTCAGAGAAGCCAATTCAAGTCAGTCAATCTATCTTTTATCTTCTTTTTATTTATTCACTTAGCACTTCTAGTAACATTTCAATTACGAGTATTAATAATAATGATAGTGATAAAAGTTTAAATGCCAAATTTGTACTAAAAAAATTTATGGTGAAATATTTTGTGTTGGAAGTAGTAGTAATTACTGTAGTATTTCTGTTCACTCAAATCCAGAAAAGGTTTGAAATTTATTGAATTTTCACCCTGTTGTTAGCACTGTAGTATTTATTTACTGCTTGTAAATGTTGTAATTTGAATTGGTACTTCATTTTTCATTTGCCTCTCCATTTTCCCAGAAATTTATTCATCTGTAAATGGTAAAAAAAATTGATCTTTTTCATATGGGTAAGTGTTCATGCAATAAAGATGGAGACTTTCCAATGGTGTGTTTTAGAAGTTATAATAATATGTGTATAAGTGCATTCATAATGCTACAGTACATTGTTTGTTTGATCATAGTGTTGGATTGTACTGGAAAACTGGATATATATCACTGATTTCATAATATTGGGACTGAAGTTGGTTTGAATGTTTTTGGTTTGATTGTGTATTGAAGAAGCTTGCTGGGTTATTTATGAATCAATTTGTTGTTTCAGAGTAGAGTGAGACATTGAGAGCATAATCTTTTTAATGGAGTTGTTACAGTCTCAAGATCATTCACAGGCTCATCTCCCTTTCGCGAGAAGGTAATTTTGATGCATACTCTTCATCTGTCGTTTGTTGCTCATTTCTCGTCTTTAGAGGCATTGGGGTATTTCAGAAGCAAAATGCTAGAGGTTTACAGTGTAGACACAATTAATTTATTTCAGAATGTTGTTTCTTGCTTGATTTGTTTCTGTTTTTGTTCGTACAAAAATTTGATGATATAGACTCGATAAACTTAGGCCGATGATTTTTACACCCCTAAGATCGATTTCTACACTCCTCCATGTGTTACAGTTGCCAATGCTCTTCTCACATATAGGAGTGTAAAAGTTAATTTTGGGACTGTGAAGAATAAGCTCATAAGTAATTCTTTCTTAGTGCTCTCTCATAGACTCCCTAGTGTTCTAGTTATGATTGGTGGTAAAAGAATTTTATCTAGCTGTTGTGATCAATTTTGATGCTGTTTAATGTTTGTTTCCTTTTTCATTTCAATATACAAATGAGCAAATTTTATGACATTGCAGCTACCAACTGGAGGCCTTGGAGAAAGCTTTGAAGGAGAACACTATTGTGTTCTTGGAGACGGGTTCCGGAAAGACATTGATATCGATCATGCTTCTTCGCAGTTTTGCACACTCATTGCGAAGGCCTACACATTCATACATAGCAGTGTTCTTAGTACCTACAGTTGTTTTGGTTACTCAAGTATGGTTTATAGGGTTTAAGTCATTAGCATAAGTCAGTAATAGAATGTTCTTATCAAAGATGATATTTGATGTGTATTTTATTGGTTTCTTCGTCCCATGATCATTGATTAGCAAGCTGAAGTCATTGAGACACACACTGACTTGAAAGTGGGCAAATACTGGGGAGATATGGGCGTTGATTTTTGGGATGCTGCTACTTGGAAGGTTGAACTGGATAAACATGAGGTGTGTTCTTTTATGTTCTTGATTGGTTTAGTGTTATTTTAGCTACTACATACACTGTAATGTGAATTCACTTGTTTTGGATTCGACACCTTCGCTTTGTTTTCTGCAATGTTTGTGAATGGTTCTATTTGGCTGTTTTAAGGTTTTGGTGATGACCCCAAAGATCCTTCTTGATGCTCTTTGCCATACTTACATCAAACTGGAGAACATAAAAGTCCTAATATTTGATGAATGCCATAATGCCAAAGGAAAGCATCCGTATGCTTGCATCATGAAGGTGACTATATTTTGATTGACTACATTCTGTTGCATTGACTGCACGCCCCTCCTTGTGCGCCTGAATAAGTGCCTGTATTTCAGGAGTTTTATCATCGCCAGTTGCATACTAACGAAGTTCCCAGGATATTTGGCATGACTGCTTCTCCTGTGAAATCCAAAGCCAAAGGTAAACTCTTTCTATTCATGCTGCCCTGAGTATTAAATTTTTTTTTTATTGGTTCGTCGTGTGATTGTCCTATGGACATCAATTGATTTGGTCCTGGTTTAATGCAGATTCTAAATCAAGTGCTGCTTATTGGAAAGACATTAGTGCCCTTGAAAGCCTTATGAATTCAAAGGTTTTTTCTTGGAGTTATTTTATTTTTTATATTTAGATGAGAATCTTTACTTAGGTGTCCGCATTCTCTAGAGTTCATTTAATTCTTTTGTCGAACTGAATTAAGGTGTATACTTGTGCCGATGAGGCGATGCTTGCTGCGTACATTCCTTTCCCGAATTCTAAAGTCCAGTTTTATGTTAAAGATATACCTGATAAACTACAGAACTATCTGATCGAGGGTGTCCGTGTGCTGAAAGAAAAGGTGATGTAAAAGTTCTATTCAGCAGGCTCTTCACATTCCCTTTCTTGTTCATTGTTTTGGTATTCATTTTCATTTATGTTTTGTTCTAAACTTCAGCTACTTCCGTACTATTATTGTTAGTCTGGTACTCTGGTTCTTTGCACAGGCATATGCTCATATATTGGAATGTTGTTATCTTACTATCTCTAATACTAATTCTAAAACATCCTCAGCACGTAAATGCTCTCAGAAATTTGGGCGTTGAAGAGTCAGTAAAAGAGTCCTTAAGTCATAAACTGAAAAAGCTATCCTCCACATTTCAGTTTTGTTTGGCCGAACTTGGTATTTGGGCAGCCTTGCAGGTATATTCTTTTGTCACACTCGATATTTGTACTATGTGATTATGACCAAGGCATCTAATTATTTTGCTTTGATTATACAGGCTACGAATGTTCTGTCTCTTGAAGAAACTGATATCTTCAGTTGGGATATGTTAGATGTTTGCGGTCGGACTACCATCAGAGCTTTCATTTCTGATCTACACAAGGAGTTGTCAGCCTATATGCAAACGGGTATCTTGGTTGATTCTACTTCAAATGTAACTGGTTAATGTATTATTCAAATTGGGGTGTTTGAAAGTTTCTGCTCTGTTCCCTCCCTCTCCTTAGGCTTCCAATGGTCGATTTCTGATGTAAAGGCCAACATGAGTACCAGACTTCTTACATCGAAAGTAATATGTCTAGCTGAGGCTCTTTCTGGATATGGGTGAGTATGCTGTGTAACTCTGTAAATCAGTTATTTGTTGTGACAGAGGTAGAGTAAATCTGACCCTCCCGACTCCTCTAGCAGCCTCCTTGTTAAATTCACTTTAGAGGGGCATAAGAGTAGTCGGCAGTGTCTATCTTTATGATGATTTGTTGTGGTAAATCATGTTTTGATATCTTGTTCACAACTTCACATAGATTTGCGAAATTAAAATGTGATCCACACACTTAAATGATCAAATTTGACAAACCAGTTCAAGAATCCTTACAGAATTTGTAATGTGTTAGAGAGGAGTGAAAGAAGCTCCATATATGTTGCTACCACTTGTTCAGTATCTAGATGATAAGGCGGGGTGTTAAGGAAGCTTAAATTTCTGAAGGAAGGCATCGAGAATGTTGCATCTGATGTTACTTGCCCCTCCAAAGTCTACGGAAAATTAAAAAAAAATTGATGTTAACTCTTGGAGATGTTGGTAATTGCATGAAAGAACCAAAACTTACAATAGCAACAGATATTATTCTCTGTTGATTACCTGTATTCTCCTCGATCTCTTTTGCTTTCATTGCATTACGCGTTATCCATATCTATAAATAGGACTTGTTTTAGGTTAGCAGCCACAAACGTGCCACGGCTATCCACGCTTATCTGGGCTTGAAACTGGCTGTCAAATCTGAACTGCGCTCATGGATGGAGTGGTCATAATAATACTTAACTATTTGGATTGATGTCAAATTTTGTTCATGTTCTCTTCCTGGTTAACAAGCCTTATGCCCCAGGCCATGTTAATTATATTTTTTTCTTATAAACATATTGCCGAATGTTCTCTGGCATATATTGCATTATTGATGGAATAGGATTCGCTTGGTTGTGCAATAGCGGTAGCTAAGCGTACAGTGGATTGACTGTAACTCGGTCGATTGATTTCTCATCAGATTTTTTGTTTCTTCTGTAGAACCTTGAAGGATCTAAGATGTATTATATTCGTCGAAAGGGTTATTACTGCAATGGTTCTTGAGGCAATTTTGGATGAACTACTTTCTCAAAGCAGTGGCTGGAGGACAAAATATATAGCCGGAAATCAGTCTGCACTGAAGACTCAAAGTAGGAAAGAGCAGAATAAAATTGTTCAAGATTTCAGAAATGGCGCAGTAGGTTTCTTTTTTGTTATTTATTATTTCATTTTTACCTTTCCTAATGAATTCGAGAAATACATGTTGTAGGTCCACATTCTGGTCGCGACTTCTATTCTTGAAGAGGGTCTAGATGTTCAAAGCTGCAACTTAGTTGTTCGTTTTGATCCCTCATTCAATGTTTGCAGTTTCATTCAGTCAAGAGGTCGTGCTAGGATGCAGAATTCAGAATTTCTTTTGATGGTGAGAAGGTACTAGCTGTTTTCTTCTTATGCTGGGTATACTTTAAACTTTTAGTTACTTCTGCTCAATATATTTTTTCTTTTTTGGTTTTTGGAAATTCAACTAGAAACTTCGTCTGAGCCTAAAAAATTAGAATTATATGGATGTCATATCACTGAAGAGACTAGAGGGAGTTATATACTATGCAGAAAGTCACATGCAGTAAATCCAGACTGCAGTTCAGCTGGATAGCGATGTCTGGAATGTGCAATATTACTATCTGCTTTGATCATGTTCTACATCCATTCATTTCTAAGAGAATGTTTTATGGACGAGAAGAATTTAGATACTGATAATTGACGGATTTATATGACGTGGACAGAGGAGATGCTTCAGAGCTGTCCAGAGTACAGAATTATCTTGCTAGTGGTGATATGATGCGGAAGGAATCTTTGATCCATGCTTCGATACCGTGTCTGCCTGTTGAGTTTGATGAGTTCGATGATATCTTTTATCATGTTCCTAGCACGGGTGCCATCGTAACACTGAGTTATAGTGTTAGTTTGATATACTTTTATTGCTCCCGGTTGCCTTCAGATGGGTATGCTTCTAGTCTAAGTATATAATATTGTTCTGCATTCTGCCTGTTCTTAATTATCCATATTTAGAATTGGCCTTGTGTTCTGTAGATACTTTAAACCAAGCCCTCGATGTGTCATCGATGAGATTTTGCATACCTGCACGTTACAATTTCCAAATAGTTGTCCAATACCATCAGTTTCTGTTAAAGGTGATAGGACCATAACTAATCCAAAAATGCTGAAGCACTTTGCCTGCTTGGAAGCATGTCAGAGGCTCCACGAGATTGGTGCTCTGACTGATACACTTGTTCCAGATATTGCTGTGGAGGAGGGTCTTGTACAGGAACTTGGTAGGTACTACCTTCTTTTACAGATTGTCTCAAAGTGTTTTCATGAATGTCTCTCAAGTTTGTAGTGTAATGCAGAGAATGAACAATGTGACGACAATCAACCAAGTTACATTCCACATGAATTTGTCGGTGATGGATTGAGAGGTTCTGGTTCTGCTACTGGTTATCACTGCTACTTATTGGAGCTCAAAAGGGATTTCGATTCTGAGATCCTCTTGCATAATGTTATCCTGGTCTTGAGATATGAGCTTGATTCTGATGTTGGCAGCATGAATTTTGTAATGGACATTGACTGGGGTAAAATGTCGGTGGGCATGAAGTATGTTGGAACAATTAATTTGACCGATGAACAGGTGACGCTTTAATTGTCAGAATACATGTTCATACATGATATTTCCACGATGGTTTCAATAGTGGGAATTTATTTAATTGTTTTCTCATCTGTCCAGGTAGTTCTATGTAGAAAATTTCAGGTCGCGGTTCTCAGTGTTCTCAGATATCGGAATCTAAACAAGCTGAAGGAATCTGTAGAAGGATTGTTTAATTGTGAGGAGAATGTTGCTGTGCATGGATCACAATATGACTATCTTCTTCTCCCAAGTCGATGTTCAAATCAAAGTTCATCCATTGATTGGGAATGTATTTATTCTGCCTCCTCCCTAGTTGCCGTTTCCTCCTCAATCAACACTTGTAGGAAATTTCATCATGAGGACGTTTACACCAAAAATGGTTATGTTCATCCTAGTGTGCTGCAAAACTGTTTGGTCTGTACACCACACAATGGTTATATCTATTGTGTCTCTGGGGTTCTAGATGGCATGAACGGAAACTCTGTTTTGAGGTTGAGAGATGGTGAAGTTATCACTTACACAAGTTACTATAAAAAGCGGTCTGTATAACTATTTTAGCTTGAGTAGTTGTCTTATGGATACTCTTAGACTCTACATGCAATGGCTAACATGTTAACTTGATCTTACACAGGCATGGGATTGACCTTGTTTATTGTGACCAAGCTTTGCTTTGTGGGAGGCAGGTCTTTCAACCACAAAATTACCTTCTTTGGTGCAGGCAAAGAAGGGAGAAGGGTATGCACTCTGAGAAGCTTTTACCATGTTTAGCCCCTTCATATATCTTCATCATTTTTGTGGATTGTTGAAAAGACATTCCGAACACTGTTGAAACTTGGAAAGTGTGATGTGTTCTTGCTTTCATACATCTGCATGACTGCATATATACTATGTAAGTTATATATTCATGGTACCAGTATCAGTGTTTATAGTTCGAGTGTGAGACTCTCAGGTAAGGTAATGGGCCTGGTTTTGACCGAAAACCTGTGCTTCATTGAATTATGTTTGCAAATTCAAAAGAAAGATAGCCAAGTTATTGAATGATCCTTAAAGTTTTTGAATATATTGTACAAGTTTTATAGGCAGGGCTTCATTGGAAGTGAATGGTGGTTGTGTAAATTAGGATTTTTCAACTGCATTAACAGGCTTAATGATGATAGAATATACTAAACTGCTTAGTTCGCTCTGGTATCACTTAGTATTGTGTATCACGTCTAGTTTGTCATTCAAATTTTCTCAAAATGCTCCACTTGAAGTCTAGCTGATAGTCTCCTCTTTTGCAGAAGCTTCTGTAGAACTGCCTCCTGAATTGGCTCATGTAATCATGTCTCCAATATCTGTTGCTACACTTTATACCTTCTCGTTTGTTCCATCTCTTATGCATCGAATTGAGTCTTTGCTGCTGAGTAACAACTTGAGAAGGATGATTTTGGATGACTGCATGCCAAATGTTGTTATTCCAATCACCAAGGTACTTTATATTTCTTATTCCCCTTTTGGTACTAGTCCCCTTAACATTGCTGCATGGTTGTGCGTGGATAAAGAATTGAAAATCTGATTTTATTTTCATCGTTCCCTGTTGTTGCTGCTGCGACTTGTTTCACGGTATCTCCTTTGGCAATTTCACTGTGGTAGGTGCTGGAAGCAATTACAACAAAACATTGCCAGGAGGGCTTTCATCTGGAATCTCTTGAGACCCTTGGTGATTCATTTTTGAAATATGCTGTCTGCCAACATCTGTTTAAGAGTTTCCAGAACAACCATGAAGGTTTACTGAGTATAAAAAAAAGCAGAATAGTTTCAAATGTTGCACTGTGCAAGCTAGGGTGCCAAAGAAAGATCTCGGTATTGTGCCTTTTTTATACGTCCTCCTGAATTAGTCCTAGTATATATGGTAGCTACTCTTGAGTAAAGAACCTTTAGTGGTTCATCTGGGATTACGGTTTCTGATCTGTGTTTATTTGTATAGGGGTTTGTACGTTTTGAATCTTTTGATCCCAAAAGCTGGATCATTCCTGGAGATGTCTCTGGGAAATGTGTACTTGAAGAAGAGGTTCTTTCCAGCCGAAGAAAAATATATAATAAGGGAAGTCGTAAAATTAAAAGCAAGAGAGTTGCTGATGTTGTTGAAGCACTGATCGGTGCATTCCTTACTGCTGCTGGTGAAGCAGCTGCCTTGCAGTTTATGCATTGGCTTGGGATAGAGGTGGAGCTTTCCTGGATAACATACGAAAGAAATTTCCACATTGATCCTTATAAGCATGTGAACATCAGTTATATAGAGTCTGTTCTGAATTACTCTTTCAAGGATCCAACTTTGTTAGTCGAAGCATTAACCCATGGTTCATATATGTTACCTGAAATTCCGAGGTGCTACCAAGTAAGTTCTATTGACATGTGTGCCTTTTCCTTTTCCTCTTATAAAATTGTTATTCCTTATTTTGGGTTAAACTCAAATAAGTATCTCAGTCAGCATGTAGGTGTGATAAAATTTAATGTAGCGGGTTTTTATCATCTATGCAATTTTGTTGGAATCTGACCATGTTAGAGTAACGGTGTTGGGTTTCTGTCATATAAACAATTTCGTCAACATCTGACCGAAGTATTTCTGATGCTTAATATTGATACCTAAATACCAAATTTTAAAATTTGTGAATTTTGCAGCGCTTGGAGTTTCTGGGAGACGCAGTATTGGATCACTTAATAACGATTTACCTATATACTAAATATCCTGGAATGTCTCCTGGACTCCTCACTGAGTTAAGATCAGCTTCAGTAAACAATGATTGTTATGCACAGTCAGCTGTTAGAGCTAAGCTTTACAAGAATATTCTGCATGCTTCACAAGTGCTCTACAAACAATTGGCAGCTGCTGTTACTCATTTTGAGGAATTATCCTCGAAATCTACTTTTGGATGGGAATTGGATATAAATTTCCCAAAGGTTTGTACAATTGGCCAATTTCGTCTCTTTCATTGCTCGTGTAAAATGTGGCGTCCAATTAATCTGTGCGTTACTTGTCTGTCCTCTGCAGGTGTTGGCAGATATTATAGAATCATTGGCTGGAGCGATTTTCGTCGATTCAGGTTACAGCAAAGATGCTGTAATAAAGAGTATAGTGCCTCTTTTGGAGCCCCTTGTGACTCCAGAAACTCTGAAGCTTCATCCTGTCAAGGAGTTGCATGAACTTTGCCAGAAGCACCATTTCAACCTAGGAAAGCCTGTCAAGTCTTGTGAAAACGGTGTATCTTCTATCACTCTCGAGGTGGAGGCAAATGGGACTATATTCAAGCACACTTGCACTGCAAAGGACAAAACTTTGGCCAACAAAATCGCTTCTAGAGCTATTCTGAAGTCATTGAAGGAAACCTTTTCTGACCTGTGAACAGTAAAACAGGTGCCCCATATGCGGTATATGTTCTAGCATATGCTGAATGGATTCAGGAACGCAATTCGCTAGTTCCAGTTTGATGTTTGAGGACGTGGTAGACGGGATTGCCTATTTTCCAATTTGACTGTACAGCAGGATTTTCGTGTACATACCAGAAGGCGAAGCTCGGGATTTAGAAGTACAGTCTAATATACTGAAGACTTCCATAGTCCATTTTTGCAGTAGATTGTAATACAACTGGTAGGCCAATTGGCTGAATCCCCATCAGCTTAGCTTTTGATCTTTTGAATAATGGCATCTTATGCTCTGCAAATTGGCAGATCTTGTGATCTGCTGTGCCCTGATATCAACTGATTTAATTATCCAATGATTTTCAAGCCTATGGAATACACTATCACCATAGTTGCTTCAAGTTTACAATCATGATTTATAATAATAATTATTATTATTATTATTAGGTGATGACTGATGCCTAAGTGTCTACTCCTTAAGTCCTAGGTTTGTCAAATGCTACTTTTCCAAGTGAGGAAACACCCATCAACAGAACTCTTTTTACTTTAAATTTTAAGTGTGTTACAAGATTTGAAACAAGTTTATATTACATGAACACACATTCATCTTTTAATATGAAACATAAGTTTAAAAGGCACATAAAGGAAAGACAAACTATGTTAATTATCGCTAATAACGGACATGATTCGAAGATAAAATAAATGACATGCGTGTCTAACCGATATCTGCATCCCAACGGGTAAGACTATACACCAACCCTTAACCCTCTCCACCGAGGAAAAACCTAGGGCTCTATTCCTCTTGGAAAGTACTCTATGAGTTCATTCACCACAGTTTCAACTAATACACAAATTTGAGACTAGTCTGTATCACTTATTTCTGGTGGCTCCCTAAAAAATGAACGCCCCTCTAAAACACAAAACATACTTCGCCCAAACGTAAAATTTGCTCTTCAACATATTCTTATTGCCCCAAAAAACATAATATTATTCAAAAGTGGATATAAAAATTAAAATTGAAAATGATGAAATTACATTTCTCAATCGTATGAATTTGTCATTCAATCAAATTGCACTAGTGGCCCATACGACGCCGTTTAACCTCAAATTGTCATCTGCTTGTAGAACAAGCTTCTTATCCAAGATTTCCTACTCTCCACTCTTTTCTTCTTCTACTTTGGTAAAATTTTGTTGCAGCAGAAAATTTGCAGAAAAATGAATGGAGTTCTGCAAATTGTTTGCTCAAATTCCTCCATTAAAATGCCTCTCTTTGCTTTCAACTCTCCTTCTTTTTCTCTCTCTCCTCATTTTCTCTCTCTTCAGAAACCCATGTCTTCTTCTTCACTCTCCCTCCTTTTGCCTTCTCGTTTCCCTCTTCTTTCTGGTAAAGTTTCCATCTTTCCTCTTTTTTCTTTTCTTTTTTATGTTTACAGTATAGTTTATGATTAAGTATTCATATGACGATTCATGCTAGTCGAGCCCAAAATCGTTTATATGTATAGTTTATGATTAAGTATTTATATAACGATTCATGTTAGCCGACCCCAAATCGTTTATATGTATATTTTATGATTAAGTATAGTTTATGTGTTGTAAACTTGTATTAGTAATTTAGTATGGTTTATTATTAAGTATTATATTGAAATTTATAATGTCAATTGTCAAGACTGTTTTTTTGGTTGTGGGTTATGATGACCGGTTACATATGACGATTCATGTTAGTCAACCCCAAATCGTTACCACCAGACTAAGGCGGCTTTGTTGTTGTTGTAATGCTATTTGGTTGTATAATTATGGGTCTATGCTCAAATTGTTGTGTACTATGTATTTATGTCTAGTCTTTCAGTAGCTACTACCATGGTTATGATGTATGTTGCTCAAACCCTTGCATCTTCCCTCAAATAGTTTTGTTCAGTAGTCGACACCGGGACACGGATATGGAGACTTGGACACTTCATTTTGAGCAAAAAAAAAAAAAAGATGGAAGAAGTCCGAAAGTATTTGAGTCTGAATGCTGGACAATACCTTTGTTTAAAACTATTAGACGAGTCGTATTAACATAGATTATGATCAGAATTGGGGTTGTTTGGCAATTGGCATTTTGATTGAGTTTTGGGTTGGAATTTGAGTAACACACTTTCATTTCTGCCAAATATGAGTAATTGTCTGTGCAGTCGACCTGGATACGGGTATGCTCAGTTCACCACTTCACCATGATTCAGAAAAAAATGGAAGAAGTTCAGATAATAGTCCAGTCTAGGATGCACTGTTCTTGGAGAGTAGTAGCAGAGGCCAAGTAACATTGGTCATGATAAGATAACGGGACCTTTGTTTGGCAGTTGGCTTTTCACTGTTCTTTTATTGGACTTCAATGCTGGTAAAACAACCCAGCCAAACCACCCAGCAGTTATCCGTCAATAAAAACAACCCCATTGAGGTTTAGCTTGCCGTTTGATATTATTCTTTGAGAATATGTCGTTAGGGTTGAGATTTAAGTTGATAGTTTGGTCTAGATATCTGTCTTCACCAGTTTTCCATTTTTTATTTACTTTGTATTATCTTTTCCAAGACCTTACTGTGTATCTGTTGTTGAACTTGGGTTAAGTTCAATTTGCAGCCCCGGATAGCCAGTTGAGTGTCGAGGTGGAAACCAGCGAGTGGGCAATGCAAGGTACGTTTCACACATTTGCTACATTACGTTCTATCATTCCGGTTAACAGTGCGAAGTGAATTTTGATGTGTACATATAAGCTCGGGATATGTAGAGGAATTATACAACTGTAGTTTCGTATGTATATATACGTTTGGAAATTATGCATGATGCCTTTAATTGCTATATATGGATCTATGTGGAACTCTCCTTGGGTTTTTATGTGCTTTGCTGGGGTGGCTGCACGGGGAAAATGGACAATGAGTGTGAACTTGCCAACCTTGCTCGTGTGAACTTGCCAGCCTTGCTCTTGTGAACTACAAGTCTTTCATCTAGGAGACTAGAGGGTGGGACTGGGCTTTAATATGGTGCCTATGCTTCACCTTGAACTCCCATGCTTATTATTCGCATTACAAGAATCCGAAGTATGGAACCACTTTACCTTTCAATGGAGAAAGTTACCTTTATGAAGTTCTGTACCCTTTTGGATCGTCTCCAATCAATTAATCTGAGGATAATGAAAATTTTGGGTCTTCATGCTTCTTCCTCCATTAACCTTTCATAACACCCCAAAATTGACTTTTGGTTTCTCATATCCCCTAACCCTTATCACAGAATGGATCAGTTGACAGGCTATAAAAGCTATTGCTAATGACAAATTATGTTTCTGTTGGAACTACAAGTACTTGGTGAAACACATTCACTAAAGCTCATACATTGCTAATGGCTCCCCTGACTCTTACTTACTGCTTTTTGGTTTAATTCACCCATGTCCTGTAAATGAGTTTCTTTTTTGATCAATTCCCATTACGATAATACTTCCTTGGTTGTAATATCACTTTTCCAACTTTGTGCAGATTTTTATACGCTAAGAAAAGACGTAGAAAGTACAACCAGGCGTGTAGAGGAGATTGTTGCATCTGCTGGATTGGAGCACTTGGAGGTAGAGCTTGCAGCTTTGGAGTCCAAATCAGCTGATAGCTCATTGTGGGATGACCGTGCTAAGGCCCAAGAAACCCTCTCTTCCTTGACTGATGTCAAAGATAAAATAAAACTTCTCAAAGGTTTCCAAGCGCAGGTTTAAACTTCTGTCCATAGCTTAAGCATGCTGCGGAATGACCATGAGCTGAAGATCCCTCCCCCTGTCCACCTCAATTAAAAAGATAAACTTATATGATGATGGAATGATTGATAGATTTGGGGAGCACTCAGTAATAACTTGTTTTCCCTAAGTTTAACTTCACAAATGTTCTGAAACTTTGATGATTCACTAAATGAAAAAAGTAAAGCCAGCCCAGTTGAAGATCTTTTGTACCATTTCTCATAAATGGTAGCTGATTGAAATTCTTAGAAGACTGTAGTACACAATTTCTGTAGTATTCATGGGTTTGATTCATTTCTTGCAGGTGGAAGAAGTAGAAACTATAGTTAATCTTACTGAAGAGATGGATTCTGTTGACCCTGCATTTCTTCAAGAGGCTGTCAGCATTGTCAAGGGTTTGAACAAAGCACTTGATCAATTTGAATTGACGCAATTATTGTCAGGTCCGTATGACAAAGAGGGTGCTGTTATCTCTATCACAGCTGGCGCAGGAGGCACTGATGCTCAGGTGCGGTGATTTACTTGGCATGTTAGTTACTAGTTCCCATCGCTTGATACTCTCAGAAGTCCAGAACGGAGGGGTATCTTTGCTTTTGGTGAACTTATGTCTTAATTTTAATGGCTAGTTAAGTCGACATGTTGTCTGAGGTCACTATTGTTCTTCAACTTACATGTAAACCAACCCATCTGACAGCCATTGAGCATACCTCTATTAACCAAAAAAAAAACACTGCAATTGAGCTTCCCTCTAAAACAGAAAATTATGTAGTAGGAATGTCGGATTAACTTCACTTGCGAGCTAGCCTTGTGTAAATACTTTGATATATTTCAGTGCAGGATTGGGCTGACATGCTTCTCAGGATGTATATGAGATGGGCCGAAAAGCAGAAATACAAGACTAAAGTGGTTGATAAGTCTTTGGGAGAAGAAGCTGGTATTAAATCAGCAACACTTGAGGTTGAGGGCCGTTATGCTTATGGTTATCTTTCTGGGGAAAAAGGGACTCACAGGATAGTACGGCAGTCACCTTTTAATTCAAAAGGTCTTCGTCAGGTTAGTGAATTGTTCCCTTTTAAAAAAAAAGAAAAAAGAGAAATAGCTGAAGCCCCACCCGCCTCCCTCAATCTTCAGTCTGTCAGAATATTTGCCTCTGTGTTAGTAATTGTATCGGTAACCATTAACTGTGCAGACGAGTTTCTCTGGAGTTGAAGTCATGCCTCTTCTTCCTGAAGAGTCATTGAATGTTGACATACCCGAGGAAGACTTGGATATAAGTTTTACAAGGGCAGGTGGAAAAGGAGGTCAGAACGTGAACAAAGTTGAAACAGCTGTTAGAATAACTCACATTCCCACTGGTGTGGCAGTCCGATGCTCAGGTACAGCCTCAAACTGTTCATCATCTTGTGGAAAAGTTTGGTACATTTCTCTGTCATTCAACTAGTTGGTCAGAGTTGGCTTTAGCTTATCACACTTTTACATCCTCCCATAGTCCTAGTTACTCGTGACATGATAAACATCTGATGTTCTGGTTGGCATAACTCGTCCATTTTCAGAGGAGAGGTCACAGATACAGAACAAGGTGAAGGCCCTAAATCGACTGAAGGCCAAACTCTTGGTCATTGCTGAAGAGCAAAGGGCGTCCGAGATCAAGCAGATCAGGGGAGATTCTGTAAAGGCTGAATGGGGTCAGCAAATACGAAATTATGTTTTCCATCCTTACAAGCTTGTGAAAGATGTACGTTCGGGATATGAAACTTCAGACATCACCTCGGTAATGGATGGTGAATTAGACCCCTTTGTAAAATCTTACTTGAAACACAAATACAGTCAGATGCTAGCGACAAACGAATAGAGATGCACTTCTGAAACTGTCATTTTGGAAACAGAGAACGTTATGTATCATATTGCCCTTGTACAATTTCGTAAAGCACAAGATTTCAGATGTTTACAGCAAATTTTTGGGATTTGGCTATTCAAACCAAGATAGTGAAGTCAATAAAGATTACAATTGATGATCCTATTATACAGTAGCTGCTCCATGCCAGCACCAAAAACATGCACAGAAAATTTTGCTTCATATACAAAAACCAGCATTTACAGGGATAAACTACCTCATCAAGTTTCGCCATTTATCTTTTAAATCAACGTCTGATCGATTGTTTATATCGAACACCTTCACAAATTTATCATCATTCCGAATTGCTTTCCAGTTTCCTGAGCCATACTTTTGTACACCTTCCCTTAATGTGTCCTCTTCCTCAGCTGACCACCTATTCCTCTTTCTCTTTTGGAGAAACTTACATTCTTGTTGCTTCAAAGGGGAAGTCCTTTGTACCTTGGGACTAGGTAATCTAGGGCGAACAGGGGAACCTAAACTCGAGTTTTCGATTTCATCCTCACCCCATTCATAAGTACGACCAGTGCCATTGGGCTCCATCAGACTACGTTTCCGTGTATTCACTCGGGCCACACCATTAAGGGTGTCTTGCTCTGCATTTTCTGTAACATTCTCAGTTGACCCTTTGGGTGGCTCTGGTTCTTTTGCTGCCTGCTTTGACACCCCAGTATCATTCTTATTGTTTGCTTTCTTTTCCTGCGCCAAATCTTGTGCCTTTTGCACTCTGTCTGCCTCATGCATTGTCGACACATCTGGTCCTCTCTGGTGTTGTGCAGCAGGTCTAAGGTCCTTTGCCATCAATGCCATTAGCGATTTAGCTGTTAGAAGAGCGTCAGGTAGCGGGTCACTCACAGCAGCACGCAGCTCTTTTGTACTGTTCTTAAGTGCATTTTGTACTCTCTCCACTTCAGGGCTTACACCTCTTTCTGGTTCCATTCGACCAGCTTCTGCGATCTTATTCTTGCCTGCTGGCACTGTAGATGCTGACACAGGCTGAGTTGACTGGAGATTGTCAGAAAGATGACCACCCACAGCAGGTTGCTCCGAGGAACTGGACTTGACTGCCTCCTCCACCCTATCCACATTCAGGGTATTCTCCTGCATACTCGGTGTTTCAGAAGCGCCATCACCCGCCTTTTTGACGGCCTCCTCATCAGCATCTGAAATCTTTGCACCTCTAAGGCGTTTACTCTTAACTGCAACATGTTTTCGCCTACTCTGAGTCTGACCCTTCAGAGTTCCTGCACAGAGAACGAGATATTATTCGAAGACCATCATATGAACACTGTCAATTTGCAATTAAGCACAACAGAGGGAAACTAGCTCAGAACATCCACAAGAAGACGTCAACTAAAAATCCCAACTTAAGTCACAAAGATCACAATGCTGTTATCATACACCGTACATCACATGCCATCTCTATAATCCCTACAAAAATCAGGGCAGCAACAGAACGACACCACTATGAAGAGCATCAGCTGTCCAACATAACATACTAATATGTTGACAAATCACTGTTACCATAGAGAATAATCAGAACCACCATATCTCATCCCATTCATGTCACTTCAACACTCCACATGACAATAATCGGACATGACACAACATAGTCCGGAAATATGGAGTAGTTCATAATAAACCCGTGTCCAACACTCCACATATGCCCAACACAACTTCATCCGAGTCTGGATAACATAGCACTTCATACTGTCACATACACTAATTAAACTGCATCCTTCGCCATATACGAGTATAAAACCCAGCCACATTCATATAACATCATCCAGAGCTACAAAATCCGTATTGAAAATTCGTGCCTAAAACAACTAAATCACTCATAGCAACAACATAGTACATTCAGCAACACACAATTCAATTAGATCATAATCACGAAAAGTCGAAAGTGATTAACAAAAACAGCAACATTACCACAAAAATTAACAGAATATATACCTTCTAAAGCAACCATTTCGCGGCAAAGATTACCCGAACTCACCACATCACCACCACCACCACCACCACCAACATCGTCACGACGAAGCCTCTCCACTTCATTCCCCGCCTTCTCGGCCACTAATTCTAGAAACGACGGCCCTAAACACGCCCACGCCTCTTTCAAATACGCCTTTACGGCCTTCAACGCCTCATTCCTAGTATTCCTCATCCAAATCTTCTCAAACACGCTACAATCCTTCCCTGCCGCTTCGATATCCTCCAACCACCGCTCCGACGCCTCCGAAACCAATCCTTCCGACTTACAAACCCTATTTTTCCACACAATCTCCACCATCTCCATATACTTTCCGTTCTCTTCCACCGTCTCCCCTAAAAACCTCACCGTACAATCCACCGCAACCGAACAATACGCCACCTTCATCAAATCCGACGCCGTTTTCCCCTGTTCGTGGTCCAACGCCTCGATAATTTCGATCAATTCGAGAAGCTTCTCCGAGATGCAACCGTTTGAGATCTCGGTTTCGATTCTTCGTAACAACATCGTCTTCTTCAATCGATCGTCGTTGTTTACGACTGGAAGAGATGAGATTATGCTGGTTATTACCTTGTCATCGATACGCTGCCGAAGTAGGAATTCGATTATCCATTTTGCGATTGTTTCGTCCATTATTTTTCGAATTTGGGGATGAATTTCTAGGGTTTCAAATTAGCGGGAAGAAGATGTAGGGTTATTAGGGTTATAAGGGTTTCTAGGGTTATGAAATTCTGGTTTTTTTTTTTTAATTTGTTTTTTTTTTTCTGGGTTTGAAGAATTACCCAAAGATGAAGATGAAGAGTGAAGTTCAGATATTTTTTTCGGGTGTATTTTGCTGCTTTACCTTCTTTGGGTTGCAGGTTCGGGTCGGGTTGCTAATTTGGGACTTGTTATTCGTTCGAGAAAAAATTACTTTTTTCGGTGGCACAATATCGCCGTCCTTTTTGAGTAGCGGTGTTTCAGTGATAGTAAAAATATAAAATACAAGGAATATTGTTAGTAGAAAAGAAAATTTGAGAAGTATGGTTTGAGATTTTACGAACAAAATACATTCTTGGAAGTAGAGTTCGGAAATGTAGGAAAACATAGAAAACCATTGTTTTATTGGAATTTTGCAAATTCTATAAATCTTACGTATAATTATCCCGAATTTCTGATGAGTTGGTAAGGTCGTTAGGGTGTAGGGGTGCTACCAAAGTACCAAGGACCAAAACTTCAAACCTTTGACATCAATTGTACCCGTGTGACTCTCTTTACCGGGAAAAAAACTCGAAAAAGAAAGCCGGGTTTAGTTATTGACACAGCGTAACAACAGAAACAGGCGACATCAGGATTCAGGCAACAGCCTGTGATATGGCTGCGAGCAATCCTGGAAAGAACATCAGGTGTTTAACAATAGACTTCCTGTACTTTCAGAAATTTCATCATGTACAGCAGTAAATGGTTCCCAAATCCCAGTAACGACAATGTACAATATTTGACCTGAGAAAATAAGCAGGCAGGCTCATAGTTGACAGTATGATGATACTCCTGAGACCTGACAGGCAAAAGTGCATTGGACTGGTGAGGAAATCATGTACTCTTTTGCTTGCCAAACAATAATACTAATGAATAGGTGTTCCCCTTTTGCGCTGCTGCTTGGACTCGTCTCTGACCAATCTATGATAAAGAGATTCTAAAGTCAGTAGATAGGGGACAAGAATCACAAGAAAAAGAAAAAAAAACAAAATAGGTTTAATACTAAGCTTAAAATTTCGTAGAAAATATGTAGGTGCTTAATCAGCCATAGTACCTTATCCATGAGCCAGAAGCCAACAGTCGGCATGTACTGCACCAGGTACATCACTGCTAGCACAGGCTGCCAAAGTAGAGAACAATTTAAAGTACGAACCAAAGAGTTGCATGGAAGTGAAGATGAGATGAACAAAGAGAGCTATATCAGTGAAATGATACATAAATGATAAATCTATCCAGCAGCAAATCTTGTAGCATTCAGGGTACTATCAAGACAGACTTCGTCGTTTGTTAAGTTGTGCCAGACTGAATATATTGGGAGAATAAACTATTAGGAAGAAAGGGAATTACTTGATATGATATCCAAACCTCCTTCAGGCCATGACTAGCAGCAATTATTGTCAGCTCAGCACACCTTTCTGAAGACACTCGTTTCTGCAATTTAAGAAACAGAATGTTTGTGACTTACAATAAGACATCTGGAAGTAATAATATCAAAAGAATATCTACCATCATAAAACCCACAAGAAAACTAGTCATACTACAGTGAGAAAAGGACAGGGCAGAAGAACTGATTAAAGATAGACCAACTCATATGCAGCAATTATCAGGCAAACTCTCTTTGTTGTGCTAGCACCAGAAAACAAATGGTTATATCTGTAGAAGGTTTTGGGTTTGTTTAATAAAAAATTAACCTAATGTATTTCAAACTGTCTCCGGGAAAAGCAAATAGTGAAAGAGAGTCGGATAGTGAGCACAATGGACTATCCCTCTTTTGGTATATTAATCGAACTGTTGAAATACTCAAGCTACTATAGTATTGTATACCAAGAATCACATAGCTTATCTTGCACACAATGTTTTCCCGCAGTCTGGAGCATGTTTCCACAAGAGAAGCGACAAAATCATGAAACTTAAACATAACATCTGCACAGTACTGACCTCGGTAGGCCTTGCTTGCTCCAAACTCCCTGCTGGAGAACCTTTTGATGTCTCTATAGGACCAGGGCAAACAACAGTCACTTTGATCCCTTTCGAAAAAAGCTGTAATAGTCGAACCAAAAGGTCAACTATAGCCGATTAGTCTAAGAAAACAAAATAATACTTGTTCAGTTCTTTTCCAGAAAGTCATGTTAAGTAGTCACTAACGACAAGGGAGTATACCTCCGAACGCAAGCTATGGAAATACCCATTTAGAGCAAATTTTGAAGCAGAATATACAGCTTGACCAGGTGCAGGCGTCTTCCCCGCAGCACTACTCATCTAAATATCAAGTTAATTGGGTCAGATCGGAATCCACTAGAAGAAATTTAAAATGAAACACCACTGCCAAAGCAATAATGATGTGTACATGCACGTACCACCACAAAGTGACCTCCGCCCCTTTTGAGCATGTAAGGTGCAAGCAACCTGGTAAGAGATATTGTACCAAAAACATTTACATTCAGTGTAGCCTGCACGCAAGACAACCAAAAGTTAAAACAATTCTACAGCAATAAGGTAAATTTTTATCATTAAATTTCTTTTAAGACATGCAGTATGTTTTAGTTGAACAGTTGGGCACTAGAATACTTTAAAAAGAGGTGTTTACTTCATGCTACCCAAAGCACAGGCAGTTTTGCAACGAATTTCATGCAATTACCTTTAAGTCTCTTTCAGAAACATCCAGCACTGCACATTTCTGTAACATAAACAGTAAACCTGAAATTGGTTAGCAAGGACTCATGGCACAATTGAACTTACTGGCTAAAATGACTACATTTACAGATCAGAAGCAACTGGCATCAATTCAGTTATCAGTTGGGCTGCGAACTAACTATAATTATCAAAGCAGTGATAAGCATTGTCGATATTCTGAAGCAATTACCACAATTTAAGCCAACTCATCCATGAGATGGATTTAGTTTCAAAGTATCAAGACAATTGGGAACTTTATACTTACAGGACGTTCATATGCTGCATTATGGATCATATAATCAACACCAGAACCAGCGAAAAGAGATTCTGCCTTTTCAACAGCATCCCTGAGAGAATCTTCTCCCGTTGCCAAGTCTAAAGGTAAGATCTTCACCTCATTCGGGGCGTACTTACCTAGAAGAAGATAAATAGACTTTATTAAGATCACCCATTACATATTCACAATAGCTAATATCCTTATCAGTTATCACCAATGAGAGGACTCTACCAGAAAGTTGGCTCTTGACACGCTCCAATTCAGCTTCATTTCGCGCAGATAAGATTAGCTTGGCCCCTAAGCTTGCAAATTGCTTAGCAAGAACCTCACCTTCACATTCAAGATAGAAAAAGGAATGTCAAGTCCTGTAACTTTCATGTCCTTGTTCATCCAAGATAAAATCTTCATTAATTTTTTGCCTCCACAAGGAGGGCAGAACAATTTAAAACCCCATGCGTTCCTTTTTTCTTAAAGTAACATATGTTGATCATACTGTTTCGGTGTTTCCAGTTGATGGTTCAGCACTTTGTATCTTTCTTAACCTCTTTGAAGTGGATAAAATATAATGAGAATGATAAGATTCTTTTAAAGCTGTTTAGCTGACTCCACACTCAACAACACCTTTGCTTCAAAAATCAAGTAGCTTCCATTTCCAACAGAGCATAAAGATCAACTATTCCTTGGCTACAGAACTTAATCGGAAAACAAAATGGCTAGTCAGACTTACGTATCCTTATAAATTGGGAATTGCAGCCACACATTAAATATCTCATCAAGGGTATAATGAAAACAATCCTACGATATCACAAGCCCTACCCTCCCCCCCCCCCCCCGGGCGTCAACCCAATCCCCTTATCCTACCTAGGGCGAGAATCCTTTCAAAGGGACTAAGGTAATGTTGTTGTTGTTGACAATCCTTGATCAATCAATCAACTGCCAGTTACCATACATCATAAAACGGTGTACAAAATCGGCCCGTAACATCAATTTAGCATGCCCTCAAAACAAGTGATCAATAACCTAACTAAAAGGGGTTGGCAATGAACTTCTAAGCATCTATATAAATTGAATTTGACTGGCAAAGTGTTAAACAATGACAACATGAAGATTAATCTGTACAAGAAGAGTTAAATTATCGCATACCGATACCACGGCTAGCACCAGTGATCCAAACAACCTGAAGATGAAACAAACCAAATCAAAGTAAGTTAAAATCTTCAAAATGACGCAACCATATGATAAATTTAATGAATAGTATAAAAGGGCAATCTAGGCATCTAGCTTTGATGTTGGTTTTTCACCTTATCTTCAATTTCCTCTCTTTTTACTTGCCCCTTTGACAATAGTGTTAAATCAGCTGAAATCTCAACAGGAAAAACAATATTGGGCATTAGAGTTTGCAGAAAATTGTAGAAAGAGAAATTGAGAGTAGTAAACTAGAAGATACCATCTGCGGTGAAAAGCTTGTAGAGGATGCTGAAGACGGAAATGATGAAGAGCAGAACGAGGGGGAGAGAGATGAAGAGCATTTTCTGGGGTTCACAACTCTCAACTTCGTACCAAACTGGCTACTCTACTAGCTCACGATCAAGTGCGAGTGTATGACCGACTCGGGAGCTGACAAAAGTTAACAAGACTCGACAATAACAAAACAAACACTTCACACTACAGATGTAACTTGTCATAATCGTATGATCTTGTGATTTTATGGTTCTATTCATCGATACTAATCTATCAACGTATGATACTCCGTAAAAATAGAGAAAAAAAAAAATCAGTATCAACGATAATAAACTCTTACCAAAGGTGCTAATTTGGTCAGACCCTACTTCTCGAAATAAGTACTCCGATTTGCTACACATGACACACGGTTATGTAGACTTCTAACCCGTAAAATGTACACTTACCTTCTTAAAATTAAGTTTTACGCTTTATCCATACCAAATTAACATTCAGATTTTAAAAGTGTAACACACCACGAGATTGACCTACATCTAAATCTTTTGATTTATATAAGACGGAAATTTTTCACATTAACGATAGTCGACTCCGATCATTGATATGCTAACATGGCCCGACCCCTATCTCTAGAAACAAGTACACGCTTATGTAGAATTCTCCTCGCCCATTAGTATTCGAGTGTTAACGAGCGTATACAACACGAGATCGGCTCGGTTAAAACCAAGATGGGAGAGAGAGTAATGAAAGGGTAAAAGTGTACAAAAGCCTAGAAGAAGCTCACAGTCTTCAAATAAACAGCAAAAACGTTTCAGTAGCTTCAGCCACAAATTACCCCCTAACAAAAAAACCTCCATTTCTTTCCCTCACTCTTCACGGTTACGCTACATCATCAACAATGGCGGCGGCGGCGATAAGGGGCGCAATCATGAAGCAACTGCGGGTACCGGTGGCGGCGAACTCACTTTCCCAAAACCCTAATTCATTTTCACTCTCCTCCACCGTCAACAACCTCTTCTCCCGCCGTCACATGTCGACAACCGAGGAAGTCCGAGGTTCCTTCCTCGACAAGTCTGAGGTCACTGATCGTGTCGTCTCCGTTGTTAAGAACTTCCAGAAAGTTGACCCTTCTAAGGTCTCATTTTCTCTCTCTCTTTTTTCCCCAATTTGATTTATTTCATTTCATAATGTTGATAAATTAGGGTTCTTTGTTTGTAGAAATGTTTAATTTGTTTGGTATTTGTGGAAAGTGATTACCTTTTTTCTTATTTGAGAAGTTTTGATGGATTTATGTGATCTTTTTTCTATAGTGTTTGGATGAAGATTAGTGATTTATTTGCCCAAAGATTTGATCTTTAATGTTCCGTAAAGTTCTCAGCGTTGTTGAATTGTTGATTGTTGCGATTCGTATCGTGGAGTTGGTAGTTATTGAGGGATGATTCTTTGGAATGGGGTATAATGTAATATTGTTGTGGGCGAGTATGTCGGTTTTGCTGATTAGTTATATTGTGCTGGGTATGATTTGAGACGGGTTTTTGGTGTCGTTTTAGCATTGAGGTAACTGGTAAGAGACTGTTGGAGAAAAGAGATGAATTTGAAAGGGCAGTGAATATAGCTCTTTTTAATCTCATCTTTTCGTCTGGTTGCGCACCATATATGTAATATGGTTTTCTTGTTCTCTTTGTGGTCGTTTGGGTCATCAGTTTGTCGGGAAGCTATCTCTAGTAAGATTTGGCGCGCTAACTACCCTTTGTTCAACTGAGGTATAATGGTGGGGGGAAAGTTGAGAGATCCAACAGCCCTTGTTTGGGTAATGATTGAGTGAGGTAGGGATGGCCGGATGAGGATGGGAGCAATTAGGAGGTGCTAATTTCCCTCCATCCTTCACAGATTAAATATTGTTTTAAGTTGTGGACATTTGACAGGGAAACGTTATCCATCAGTTTCGACTCCATATCTTTCACGAACTCTCTCCTCCCCCCCCCCCCTTCCATGTCAATGATTATCCAGATGAGGGATTTCCCTTTCATCTCCCGTCCGTCCATTTTTCCCTATACCTTGCTCATCTCCACTACTTCTAAATCTGATATCAAAACAAAGTATAACTATTTGCCTTGCTTATGGGTTATGGAGGATGAAAGGGGGGTTGGTTCAAAATCCTTTATTTGGGTGACAATGGTGTCGTGGCAGAGAATGGTATTGGAGGAAATGGGAAGATCCTTTTGTCCTTCTACGTAAGAAGTATTTGGTAGGAACCAGGAAAACTCTATTCCCTCTTCTTCGACTGTCCTCTGGGTTCTTTTTTCCTCGAGAGTCCTTCATGTAAATGAGGCTTTCTTCTCTCTCCCCTCTGTCTAAACCAATGAAAGTATGATGGTTGGTGGCACATCATATATTTTGTTATTTCCTACCTAGCTACCACCGAGGGGAATGGACGTTTTAAGTTTCTGGGGTTGTGACTTGTAATTCTCTTTTATTGGGTGTACGCTTTCCCTTGTGCACTCTGCCATCATACTTGTGCTTTCTGTTTAGTATTACATGGTTAGACAGACTACTACTTAACTGGGTTCTGTGATTATTTTCTATCCAGTGTCTTGACACACCTCTCGTGTGGCTCATAATATTCATGAACTGAAAGACATGCAATTAGAAGTGCTTAGAAGTCGTCGATGAATAGGGCATAGATGAGGGGGGGGGGGGTTACGTTGTTGTTATGGAGTCTTTCAGAACTTGTATTGTTAGATGTTGCAAAGAAAAGTGAGTCTATTTTCTCTGTAATTCTAGGATAGAGGTAGTCAGGTAGTCTATGATATTCTTACTCGTGAATGTCAACTGAATATTGTATGTCCTTGATATCTTCTTGTGTTTCCTGATCGATTGATATCTAACAATCTTTCTATTCCCTCGTCATATTCTTCGTCTCTTGTTATTCTTATCTTTATCTCATCCTCTATGCATCCATTTTTAAAAAGGACAACCCCACACGAGGGAAGCGAAATAGGGATAATTTGGAGGTTCTAGCTTTGTGTTCAGTGTGGTAATGGTAGAAGGCATGTTGGATTGGATGTATGCAAACATACATTAATGGCTGTTCTTAGCACCACTGAGTCAAAGGGTAACTAGTCATTGTGTGCGTTACTGGCTTCTGATCATTATACACTTAGGCGCTGTTGTGTTTTCGTTTAGATATAAAGGCCTGATACCGAATTCTTACTCATCTACTTTGAAATCTGTTTGTCTGTAGGTTACACCCGCTGCACACTTCCAGAAAGATCTTGGGCTTGATAGTTTGGACACAGTAGAGATTGTGATGGCACTCGAAGAAGAGTTCCGTTTTGAGATCCCAGACAATGAAGCAGACAAGATCAGCTCCATCAACATGGCTGTCGATTTCATTGCATCTCACCCTCAGGCGAAATAAAAGGGACTCTGAAACGGGCCTCATCACTTTGCTCCCTCCTCCCTGGTTTGTTAACAGTATGGCTATTAGATGGTAATCTTAGGGCCTTATTTTTCAATTTGGAAACCTTTTCATGTACTTGTTTTTCTGCCTCATGAGTCCACGAGGAGGCTCTCTTTATTTTCGTGTCTTTGAAGACTTGAAATTTTTTGAAGACACTTCTTGGTAGTGTCTACTGCCCAAGGAGTAGAATAATCTACTGTATATCTTGAATGATTACGAAAAATGAACTAGAGTTTCGACGTTTCATCGTGACGATTTGCGTTTTATATCGTTCCTTTTGGGCTAAATTTCCATTATTATCCAAGTTGGAGTAATATTCAAAGTCTCCAAGGCGTAGACTTTGGAGTAGACTTTACTTTTCAAGTCTCTCCCAAATTCTCCACTCATTCCCATTGTATGAGTACGCAATTGCCATCTCAAATTTTAAATGGGTAGGATAGGGGGCTGCTTCGCTGAGCCCCCCACGGAATCGAGAGCTCCAAGTGGGCCATTTTTGGTAAGCAGAATTGGCATGCAAGATGAATTGGAAGCTAAGAACTTCCCAAGTTCCAAATCTTCCAATGGTCCTTACTCCTCGGACACTTGATACCTTATCCAAACCAACCCTTCAAACACGAGACTTGTGAAGTTGCGAGTGTCTCGCAACTTCACGAACCACGACCATTCAGTATAGTAGAGACGCAATGTGTGACTACGACTCTAGGAGATGTATCGTACTCGATGTGACAACGGAATTCGATACTAGTACTAACAAGTAAACCTTGTTACTCGTATGTGATTTAAGCCCCTCATGTTTGACGAACTAAATGGAAAATTAGACGTATAGAATGCGGCATGAGTCTATTAAGGAGACTTCAACATGAAGTCAAGGGGAGGATTTGAACCCCACATTATGTGGAGAAGCAAAATGATTGGATGTTGCAACTCGTACACTCACTTCATTGGTGGAATTCTAGGGTCATACAATAGTTGATGACCCATGGCAAGCCTGTAAATATGTTCGACCGTCGCGGGCATTTTCGAAATCGATTCCTATAACTTTGGCACTCCCGCTTAGTAGTAACTAGTAAGCAGTAGCAACATTTTGCAACTCACAAGCAAATATGCCTAAGGGCAAATGTGGGTTCTCTTCTTTAACATTAGTGTGTGTTCTAGTGATTTTGTTATGCTGTATTGTCACTCCTACATTCTCTGAAGTCGTCTTCGAAGAGCGATTTGAAGGTATTTTCTTAATTCCGCGTGATCATGAAGTAATTATCCTGCTTTCCTTGATAAACTTTCTACGTAGAAACAAAGTCTACATGTTGATCTGCTGTTCAAGTTATAAAACTACCCGCCTTTAGTAGATGAGTCGATCCACAAAATTGTCGAAAATTAATTATGAATATGTTGCATGGAATGTCAAAGATGGATGGAAGAGCAGGTGGGTAGTCTCTGACTGGAAAAGGACAGAGGGAAAGGCTGGCTCATTCAAGCATACAGCAGGAACTTGGGCTGGTGATCCTGATGATAAAGGTAACAGCCTACTGTCTACAGAATCCAAAAAATCAGCTTTTTCTCTTGTTCAAGGAAACATCATGCTAATGACATTGTCTGAACTGTTGTGTCTTCAACAACATTGCAGGAATTCAGACCTCAATCGATGCAACCCATTCTGCCATATCTGCGAAAATAAATGAATTCAGCAACATTAACAGAACATTGGTCTTTCAGTACTCGATAAAATTCGAGCAGGAAATCGAATGTGGTGGAGGCTACATGAAGCTTTTATCTGGGTTTGTGAATCAGAAGAAATTTGGAGGAGACACTCCTTACAGGTTTATGCTGCTGTCATTTTGTAATGTCTAAATGCATGGTAGTTTTCGGATTACAGCACAGGTTTAGTTCCGAAATGATTTGTGGTCGACTAACATAAACACTTTCTCTGGCAGTTTAATGTTCGGACCAGACTTATGTGGCACTGAAGTAAAGAAGCTTCATCTCATCCTTTCATACCAAGGCCAAAATTATCCTGTCAAGAAGGATCTGCAATGTGAAACAGACAAGTTAACACACTTTTATACATTTATACTGAGGCCTGATGCCACCTACAGTGTCCTTATCGACAATCGAGAGCGTGATTCAGGCAGTCTGTATACTGATTGGGACATTCTTCCTCCTAGAAAGATTAAAGATGTCAAAGCCAAAAAGGTGTGCCTCTTTCTTTCCCTTTAATACACAAGAAAACTGCAGGTTTCGTGTAGAATCTGTCCAAAACTTGCAGGTTTAATTACAGTAGCTCTTAGAATGTGTTTCTTAGTTAACAATATCAGAACCAACTGATGTGAGTTGAACTTGCAGCCTGCTGACTGGGAAGAAAAAGAATACATCGATGATCCAGATGATGTCAAACCTGAGGTACTATTACTAACCCTTCATATTTGTTCTGCAGTTGCACAAATTATTCTCACTTCAAATAGTAAGATGATCATTTCATCACACTTTACGACAGGGTTATGACTCAATTCAACCTGAAATTCCTGACCCAAAGGCAAAACAGGTAAACTTAAAACTTGACATATTCAGCTTCTGTCTTTTGAACTTGAATTCATCATTACGCTTGATATCAAGGGAAAGCGCTACAGAAAAAACTCGTACTTACATTTTCATTATGATCAGCCTGAAAATTGGGATGAGGACGAGGATGGTTTGTGGAAACCTCGAAAGGTACCTAATCCAGCTTACAAGGGTCCTTGGAAGAGAAAGGTAGCTGATAATTGTTTAGAATAAGCATCATTGTCATTTGTCAATGTGTATACTCTATGCTCAAATAATAATCTACTGTTTTCTTTCCTACACTAGAAAATTAAGAATCCGAACTACAAGGGGAAGTGGAAGACTCCATGGATTGACAATCCAGGTATGATTGAACAGTATTTCCAACATTATTAATCCTTCGACAGTGCGAATAAGATGAAAATTTTATGAGATGTTATGGTGTCTGCACTCTGCAGAGTTTGAAGATGATCCTGATCTGTATGTCCTGAAACCTATCAAATATGTTGGTATTGAAGTCTGGCAGGTAGGAGGAAATTCTAAGAATGCCCCTTTTGAACATTTCTAGGCGCGTATTCTGCATTGCACAAGCAACATTTGAGTATTTAATCTTACTGCAGGTGAAGGCAGGTTCAGTCTTTGACAACATTTTGATCTGTGATGACCCAGAGTACGCTAAACAGGTGGTCGATGAAATATTTGCGAATAGAGAGGTAATTCTACAGATATATGGTGCATTAAGCTATACTCCGTATTGCACAGAAACTGGAGGCACTAAACTAGTTCTTTCTGGTCACTGATATGCCAGGCTGAGAAGGAAGCATTTGAAGAAGCAGAGAAAGTGAGGACAGCTCGGGAAGAAGAGGTCCGTAATCCCCCCTTTAACCCTTTTCCTTACTCTTTTGTATGCACAGTGCCTTAACTTTTCTCTGTCATTTGTGATCAACCTTTTTCTGTTCACAGGAAGCCCAAAGAGCAAGAGAAGAAGGTGAGAGGAGGAGGAGAGAAAGAGGTCCTGATAAGCGCTCACGTTACAAGGAACGCTACAGAGACCGTTACAGACGTGTAAGTATTCCTTGATTTTCAGACTATATCTGAATTCAGTGGCATAAGTCTCTGCTTATAAGATACGATAACATATCAATGACTGGCTGTTTTTCTTTGTAGCAGAAGCACCGAGATTCTTGGGATGATGACTACCATGTAAGTTGCTAAGCGTACTTAAATATTGATGTCAGTGTAACATCCAATACACATTAACAAAATCGATTTTACTGCAAATTGATTTGAAGAAACAGCTTTACCTTGACAACCTTCGGCAATTTTGCCTGATCACTAATTTGCCACCCTTTTGTCTCCAGGATGAACTTTAGGGCCTATGGTCTTCAAGTGTCACAAGTCAAGGATACTTTCTGAATGAACCCGTGCCAGTCAGTCGCAAATCCTGTCAAGATCAGTTGTATATTGTTCTCAGTTACAGAAGAACACTCCTGGGAATTTTACAGTTGTATGGAGAGATTAATTTCGTTCAAATTTACAAAACTAGATGGTAGCATTATTAGAAGAATAATCTTCACTACGCATGTAACTATTCAAGTTTACGAGTTTTATCAACTGTTACAGTGTTACACTTGTACTGTGAGAAATCAGAAATGCAGCGCACAGGCACATTCTTCTCGTAAGCCTATTTGGCTAAAATGTGACTGCAGCGTACCCTGTGAACCTAAAACACATAATATCAGGAGAGTGACTTCCTGAGGAGTTCGGGTTCAGACCTGCAAAGAAATGGCAGCTACAATAATCCCAAGAAACCAACTTTATCATAAACTCAGGGAAATACAAATCTATGATGAACTTATGGATTGGGCAGGGCTGTGAATCTTCGCAGAGTCGTCAATTGAGCTAAAATTAAGATAACCTCATAAAGAATACGAAGTATCACGTTACAGAAGTACGACCATAACAAGTTACTAGATGCTAGAATGCTACTCAAATTAGAGACTGAAGAAGCAGAAAATTTTCTTCATTTAACTACAAAAATAGCGAAGTAGTCTTTCCAGGGAAAGTTACAGCCAAAAGAAACAGAACTCAGAAGTTGGGCAAAACCAAAGTGGTGCAACGCATTTGAGGCAATTGTAGACCCTTCAAGGCTTTTTAACTGCACATAGTAATTGAATCTCCAAACGCTTGTGAAATCCACATGCACGCCAAGGGTGAATACAACGTGATCAATCTTCCCACCACGTATACATATCAGTTTACGGATTGATGAAATCTGGATGTGGTCAAGCCTGCAGTTGATTTTAAAGAAATCTGGTCAATGATCGTTAAAAACATAAGACAACAATTACTAAGAGCAAAAAAAAAAAAAAAGAACGATCTAGGATGACAGACTTGACTAGAGCACAAACTCATTAAGTTGAATGTGAAGATCAAGTTTAACAGAATATATTGTGCATACTGCATAGAGTCGAAGAACGGCCTAGCTAGCATAGTTAATATCTCATAACAAAAGTTGTACTGCACTACAGCTCACGACTTTTTCACTAGAATGGCAGAAATATATGAAAGCACAATAATTTATTTTACTTATAAATAAAGAGATGCAAAATGCGATTCTTGTATAAAGGATAAAAGTTCAGTGAATAACCTTGTTTTCAAGACAGACTATCTTCTACGTGCAGGAGCAGCGGCAACTCTCCCTGGCTGCTGTGCAGATCCTGCCTGGCCACCGGTAGCACCCTGCTCTTCCGGTGGCATGTTCATAGCTTGAGTCACAGCATTCATGACAATGAGTCCAAGAGGGATAAGATACATCCACTGAACACAGATAATCAAAGAAAATTCCGTCAGATTACTAACATGGCGAGTTCTTGATCCTCAAACATCACAACATTGACTACTTACGTATTTTGCCCAAAAGGACCTCTCTGGCTGCGGCATCCCTTCGACTCCCTCCAAAGTCTCACCAGGTGCTTCTTCAGTAAACACAGGGGTTCTGTAGGACAAAACCCAGAAATAAATAGATTTTCGAAGCAGGACAGTAAGCCAGAGATCAAATGGAAGAAAATTAAACAAAACCAAGATCAAATCGTTAAAAAAGGATAACACTTGCACGAAATTTGGCCAAAGGTGGTTTGTTTACTGCACAGTGCTTGTTAGCAGTATACATACAGAGTAACTAAGGCGCAACTAAAAGGGAGAGTGGGGATAACAGATATTTAAAGGTCAGCACTTTCTCCAAACTGATCTTGTGAACTCATTTACCCGAATCAATAACACCATAATCCATCTAAATCCTAAAAAACACCACATGTCAAAAAAAGGATACGCATACCTTGGAGCCAGCTCACTGTATTTCAATACTGAATGCGAGTTGAATGACCATTTGGACGGCTGAAAAAAATAAGGAAACTAGTTACAGCTGGAAAAAAAAAAATTAATAATAATAATAATAATAATAATAATAATAATAATAATAAAAGAAAATTGGAACCATGAGTGATACAGCCTCCACTTCTTAAGTCCGCACCCAAAAAACAAACAGAAAACTCTGTAAAATAGAGAGTGGGGATGGAACAACATGGAAGGGGAAGGAAGACATATTTATTTGGTTGGCTCAAAGTAGAAGGGAAGGGAAGGACAAGGAGGATAAAGGAATCTTTGGAGGAAGGTGGACGGAATGTCTCACCTAAGTCTCTCCAACTTAGGAGGGATTTGATAATGAGGGAGTGAAGGGGGAAAAAATAGTAAATCCCTTAGCCCCTTCCTCATCCACCACCACATAGCTACCCCAAATCAAAGATCTTGCATCCCTCCCATTCTTTTCCTTCCCTTTCTCCCAATCCAAGCAAACTATCAATGTTTTGGGTCTGGAATGTCAAGGATAACCAGAATGTAAATGATAGCCAACCTTTACGAGAGAGACAGCATCTAGCCAGAAAGCAATTCGCTAAGGGTGCATATCATTCGTGAATCTCTAAGAATCAGACATGGGTTTGAAGTACTCAGCCAAGTTAATGTGTTAGACAATTAAGGGACTCAATTCTGCATGTCCCAATCCATAAGGTCAGAGGCAAAGCTTCCAAAAAATATTGGTGGGCGGGGGTAGGGTTTGATCTCGTGACCAGCAGATCAAGAATGGCTTTTTTGCCACCAAAAGGGCAGCTACTTCATAAAATTAAACTTCACAGCAAATGAAAAACCTAAAATTCAGGGCAGGGGGGGGGGTCTCCATCAAAATTGCATTGAAATGAGTCTAAAAAGATGAGAACCAAGAAAAATTGTCACAAAATTCATGACCAATCAACTAATAGCAAAAAAAAAAAAAAAGACAGGATCTTACAACTTTATGCTGCCGAGGGAAGGGGCATGCGCCAGGAGAACCATAGTTGACAGCCAGAACATTCACTCCTTCCTTCAATCAAGACAGAGAAAACATATATTAAAATGTTACCATTGAAACATTGGATAATGAATTGATAAATGAAGAATGACAGGCATTATCCTATTGAACTGCTCTATGCAAATCCAGCAATATTTCTGCATTATATGTACTTGATAAGATAGAAACCCAAACAAGTTTGTAAGACAGGTTAAAAATATTAAGTTTTAAATAGAATTTCATTACATACAACCGTACAGAGCTACAGACTGAAAACGCATTACACAATAACATATGAAACATAACCATAGGGACATTTTGGCCGCCCCACAAGCAGCCAAAAAAGTTTAGAAAGAAAATCCTGAACATTGGAGAATCGTACCATATGTATGACAAAGTGCTCATCCAAAGCCTCTCCCCTTGGAAGACATCTCTGCAGAAGAAGAGCAATTACGTTACCAAGTCAAATTAAAAGTCAAGAATAACACTAACTCCGACCACAAAAGAAGAAAAAGAGAGAGAGAGAAATGTAGCAGGGTTGATCAAGTGTCAAGAACACCTATCAGGCAGAATCAACTTGCAAAACTTCAGAGGACAACTGAATCAATGGACAATATATAGCATAATATGTTCATAACAGCGATACAAAACACGGTTTGTACAACATTTCTTCAAATAAAGCTCTTGTTTACAGTAAAGACCTGCCTGCCTACATAACCAAAAAATAGATGATACTATAGTTATGAAAAGACCATTCAAACATCTGCATGCCTAGTGAGACAGATTAAGGTCACACAATCTACTAAAATTTATGTTATGGATACATAGAAGGACAATAGATTGTTGGCTGCCACAACTGCATGTGATTGGAAAAGTTAACCACCCCAGTCACCACACCCACTAGAGAGGCAGAGATAACAGTGTGTAGCAGGAGACAAAAAAAAATGGACAAGACAAGCAACAGAGGTCAAGCAAACTCACCGCCTTGACAACTGAAACAGTATAATTCCTTCCAGGTGGACTCAGAACATTGGATGGAAGTCTTATTCTGTAGAAATCATCTTCTTGCAGTACTTTCTACAATCACAAGCCAATTATTTATCAAAATAGAAAGTGTAACAGAAACACATAGAATGATAGGAAGAACAACTTGTAGTGCAGGGAGATTGAACTTTCACCTTGAACTTCTGTTTCTCTTCACTCGTCAGATCATTCCTCGAAAACCGCAATTTTGTTAACGTCTGACACCATCACATAGGCATGTCAAACAACTAGCCAGAGTGAATTTGCAATAACATAAATCAAAAGCCCCAAAATTCAATTTGATAAATAAACATAACACAAAATCCTTTCAATTAAGAGGGAAATTTCTGGAAAGCTACTATTCAAACATAGTCTCACATGCCACCATTACTAGTCGTATACAATGCTACAGACATTACAACAACATCACAATAATCCTACATTTATAAAAAAAAAAAAATATCTCTTTGAGGTAGTTCAACCTAGCCATCCAATACCTCATGATGCCTTGATTACATATTCACCCATCAAGAAGGTCACTCTCAATACTTACTAATGCCAATAGAGAAAACTTTAAATTTTACATTGCAGGTAGGGGTTTAACTACTAAAAATCCTCTCTCAAATGATATTTGTAAATAAAGTTGAAGAAAACCGCAATTTTGTTAAAGTCTGACACCGTCGCATAGGCATGTCAAACAACTTGCCAGAGTGAATTTGCAATAACCTAAATTAAAAGCCCCAAAATTCAATTTGATTAAGAAACATCCCACAAAGACCTTTCGATAAAGATGAAAACTTCCGGAGAGCAACCCTTCAAATATAGTCTCACAAGCCACCATTACTAGTCGTGTGCATTACTACAGACATTACAACAACAATATCATCATCCTAAACTAACATAAACAATACTCTTTGAGGTAGTTTAATAGCCATCCAATGTCTCACAATAGTTTGACATCACGATCACATATTTACCCACCACAAGTAGGTCACTCACACTACTCACTAATGCCAGTAGCGAAAACTTTAAATTTTGCATTCGGGACAGGGGTTTCAGCTACCCTCTCCCTCCAAATTAGAGTTCACTATAGTCCAAAGTTTCGACTTTCGAGTACAACGTAAGAAACTACAGCTTCAGCAACTACATCTTCTCTCACATGATATTGCCTAGTGCTACTTCCTAGTTCCTTCAAATCAAAAGTCAATATAGTCCAAAGTTTCGACTTTCTAGTACAACATCGAAATTCGGAAACCATAGTTCCAGCACAAAATCACATATAAACCCCATAATCAAATTTCAAACCAATCAAATCAAGTAGTAAGAACTAAGATACTACACCAGTGCCCCCATTTCCCCAGGAAACTTAAATTACAAGAAATTCAACTAACAGCAAAAATTACAGCTAGATTAAATCATGGGTTTTACCTCAGTAAAAAAAATACATGGGTAAACTACTCTTGCTTCAAATTCTAACTAACAATTCACATTATGACATTATTACTACATAAAAATACATAAAGATCAAATCTTGCAGTATTATATCACAAAAAAAAATTAGTACTATGAAATTGTAGAAAGAGAGAGTTGACCTGACCACCGTGGGACCAGCTTTTCAGGCGGGCGGAGAAGGTACCGGCAGGGGTAAAATCGGAATCCCCAAAAGAGTGTTCAAGCGTGAACTGCAATTTAGAGTCCACGTCGGAGTCGGACGATCTTCTCCTCGTCGCCGTCGGTTTCACCACCGGAGGAGGAGTGGTGATGGATCGCCGGAATTCGATGTCCGGCGACGGGATGGTAATGGCGGGGCCGTCGCCGATGAACTCTTCCTCGTCAAGCTCGTCGGATTGGAAGGAGAGGGAGTGTGGGAGGAGAGAGGCGGTGAGGGCGAGGAGGAGGAGGAGAGAGAGTGGGAGTTTCATGGCTGATGAGTGGTGGCGCCGCCGTGTTAAGGTGGCGCTGTCGGCTGAGATGGGAGAGACTGGAATTTGAGTGTGCACCGGAACTTTTTGATCGAACTTATTTTATGGACTTGATTTTTATCTTTGGAAGACTTTTGTTCGTGTGTTAGAAGTTTCACGTTAGATGTGTTTGCATCGAGCCGGACTCGATTTTCCGGTGACGGTTATGTCATAAGACACATTTTAACGGGAGAATCTATTAATTCTACTTTTGTTTAAATCATTTTTCGGAAAAAAAGGTGAATAGATGTAAACTCGCAAAAGTAGAGAAACACGATGTTGAAAGGAGACAATCAGAAATTGTACTACATACAAGATCGGTAGATTACAATGATAATCGGTAAGCTTATTGGCTAAGACACTCCTACTAAGGTTTTCTCGATGATAGTGACAAGAGTTCCTTGCACATTCTCGTGACAAAGGCGACCTTGCTTTCGTTGTAATCTCCTTAACAGCGAGGGTGTATAGTATGAGACCTCGTTCCCTTTCTAAATATGTGGTCGGTGACTTCATTTTTCAACGACACTGTGGGGTTTTGTTTTTTCAAGCAACTTGTAGAGTTTCCGACAAAGGCAATCCTCATATATTTGCAAAATCTTATAAATTTATGCTAGACAGTTTCATTTTTCAATCAGTTACTCAATGCCTTTATCAACACACACAGTGGCATACCACTAGATGAGTAACAATGTACAATGGTTTCATCTACTGACTTAACAGTTACCTAGCAATATAAGTTTCACCGCGAGAAGTCAATCATCCAGTAGGGAATTCAATCATTGACGTTTGTTTCGAATTTCGAATCACTACTTAACCAGTCATATTCAAATGCGTAAAAGTTAGGTGGTTGTATAAGTATGACCTCTTAAATAACACCACTAATTCTATGATTACTAAAAAAGCTACTCGTACTATATAAGCCCAAAATCCTTGTAATTAACATTCTAACTATATAACAATATGGTCGACATCGCATCTACTTTTATTTACTGACAGTTACGATTAATGGTAAATATGATACCTTTAGCATAACTAATTTGCCAGTTGTCGAACGATATCACATCTACCAAAGTCATTCACTCCAGATCATAACGACCAAATTAATTGAATTCAATCCGACTATAACAAGCTACTACATAGTACATACGCTCAAAATACCTGTAACTAACTTTCTAACCGTATAACGATATGACCGATATCATATCCACTTTTAATTTGAATACAGTTAGTTATGAATAACGGTAAATAACTAAATACGATACCGTTAACATAACTAATTTGCTAATTCACGAACGATATCACATCTACTGAAATCATTCACTCCAAAGTCCGAACCATACCGACCAAATTCATCCGAGTATAGTAAATCGCTTTTATTTTTCTCCCTTCCGAGAGCCCTAGATTTGATCTCAGTGAGCACCGAGTTAACTTTTACTATAGTACGGTCGCACCGTATCTTCAAGAACAAAAATAAAAACCCCTCTTTTTTCCAAACCCTAAAAAATAAAAAAAATCGCGACAGAGGAGAGAGAAAATCCGCCATGGACGCTTTTCGGAAGCAGCTCGACGTGTTAATGGGCGCCAATCGTAACGGAGACGTCACCGTTGTTAATCGCAAGTACTTCGATCGTGATGTTTGCCGTCTTTTCTTGTCCGGTCTTTGTCCTCACGAGCTTTTCCAATTAACGGTACTAATTCTTCACTCCCCCTTTTCAAAACCCTAATTTTATGCCCAATTTCGTTGTTTCTTGCACTTAAACCCTAGCATGCGAATCTAATTTGGCTTCTGTTGTGTTTCTGTGACTGTTAATTAAGCTTAATTTATGTTGAATCGCATGCTGTTTTTTTTTTTTTGGATGGGATTGAATGTAAGGCGTGATTGTGAAGATTTTTCTTTTTTGGCCATTTGGGGGTGTTGGTTGATGAATTCGGGGAGTATCGGTTGCGCATTTTCGCATTCGATTAGTTCTTTACCGCGGTTTTTAGCGAATGGCTGTGGTTTCGGAATAATGCTGCCTCGTTTTCGAGGGATGTGATTTTTAATTGAAGCTTTGTTTTTGGCAGAAAATGGATATGGGGCCATGTCCCAAGGTGCACTCGCTGCAGCTGCGAAAAGAGTATCCTTTTTTTTAGTCGAGATTCTTTAATTTCAGCTATTCGGAATTATTCTTCGAGAGAGAATGATTTTGTGCTCTTTGGTAGTACATGTATTTTTGGTGTAGACTTAACTGTTTTCAGATATGAAGAGGAAAAGGCGAAAGGTGTTGATAACTATGACCGGGATTTAGAGGATGTTATAGACAAGCTCATTGTTGAGTGTGACAGAAAGATTACTAGGGCTCTTAAGCGTCTTGCAGATGAGGATGCGAAAGCAGCCATTGCAATTTCCGTGTCTGAGGTTACACAGGTAATGCAGAAGCTGTTTGCATAAGTAGGTAGGATTTGTATATGTGATGTAGCGATGGTTCTATTGTGCTTATTATACTTGTTCACTTGTGTTACAGACGGATGAAATTGCAGAGTTGTCTAAGCAGATCAAAGAAAAATTGCAACAGAGTGAGCAGTTCGGTAAGTTTTCTGTTCCTTTTTGAAAAGTGGTGGTGTGGTGGTACTTTGTTACATCTTTACTGCCGTAGTGTGGTCCATTACTATTGAATCACGAGTTGTTATTCTCTATCTCTATTTGATGACATCTTTTGTGGTGTGTTTTCAGATCTTGAAGGCAAAACAGATTTTAAAATTCGAGTTATGGAAGAAGTTGATGAGTTGAGAATTCAAAGAGCTGATAAACAGGTTTGTTGATATGGATCTTATTTTATTCTGTGAGAAATATGCAGTGAGAAATCACGTAGCATGTCTTGGTTTAGTTTTCTTTGACAAGTGACCCTTTTCCCGTTTTGTTGTAGTCTATACTTCTCTTAGATGCTTTCAACAAAGACAGAGCCTCGCTACCTCAGGCGCTTCCTAACCCGCCTGCATTAGCACCGCTTCCTGTGATTGCACCTGATGCTCGTACGCAAGAACTGATAAATGAGAAGCTGAAGAAGGCAGAAGATCTTGGTAAGCTCCATCGTTTTTGGTATATTTGTGATTGTTGGGGTAAACTTTACATTACTCACAAGAGTACTTACAGCCTCAGCAAATCGTTTTGAAAAACTGGACAAAAAATCTCTCTGCTCCCTGTCCCAATTGCTGCCATTCCAAACACCTCATCTCTCTCTCTCTCTCTCTCTCTCCCCCCACCTGCTTCTCTGCCTTCGACATGATGTTTCCAACCTTCAGCCATTGTCACCGCCCCCTTTTACTCCCCCCCATCTGTTTGCCTAATAGTCGAGTTAATAGCTGTGACAACTGTTTCATACTTGCATTCTTTTCTTATACTCCCTGTGAATGTAGAACGAGTGATTGTACTTTTCTTGTGTGTAAGACAAAGATTGGAATCTATTTATTTCTCTTTATTTATATGTCGTTATAAGCCCCTGTATCATTTGGAAGTTGCGGTCTGCTGCTTGGAATATAATTCTTGTAAGCAGGGTGATGTTGCCTTAAATTCTGAACATTTTTGTGTTTGTTAGGCGAGCAAGGAATGGTCGATGAAGCACAGAAGGTCATGGAGGAAGCCGAAGCATTAAAAAAGGTTTGCATTTTTCTGTTTGTTATCTTATAGGAGCATTTGAGCTCTTTTGATCACCTCTTAAGTCGGTCACCTTCTCATGTCTGTTCTGTATTTTTTTTTATACAGCTTGCACCCAGACCTGAGCCTGTTGGAGATGCAGCAAAGTACACTGCTGCAGATGTTCGCATTGTAAGTCTCTATCTGTTTCTTGCTCTGTTCTCGGTTGGTGAAATATAGTGTCGAAGCAAATGTTGTTTGTTTATATTTGCTGTCTAGCCTGAATCCCATATCGCTGAGACCCTGACTCTGTTCTCGTGAATTATAGTGTGGAAGCAAGTGTTGTTAGTTATTATTTGCTGTCTACTCCCATATCCGTGATTGACTTTGGTCTCCCCTGGGGGGTGGGGGTGGTTGGCGCATTGCCTAATCTCTATGTTCCAGGACGTAGTGCATGTTTTTGATTGTAAATATCTAGTGATCAGTTATGAAGATCCTCAAACTACAGCTGTGAGGCAACGTCTGTTTTCAAGAAGCGTTATTTGGATCTGACTCTTCAGATTATATCTGCTATTTCCTGATCCTATTTTTCTGGTTTGTGCAGACTGATCAGAAGCTCCGTGTCTGTGATATATGTGGGGCATTCTTGAGCGTTTATGACAGGTATACCATTTAATAATTACTTTTCTTGTTCTCTTGTATAGATTTCCCTACTTCTATATGGGTGACAAAGTATTAGTACTTTTGGGGATTTAAGTAATTCAGCTTTTGACCTGGCGATCATACCTCCTTGTCACCAGCAGGCTTTTGGCCCCAGTGTTACGAGGATAACTTTTGCAGCTAAAGAATGTGCGTCTTTTATTTTAAGCTTGTAGATCATGCTGTTATTAGCTAAATAGTGGCAGGATAACTTTTCAGCCCTTTGCTATATATATTTTGCTTCTGTGTTGTTACTTAATTGATGATTTGATGTCTTGTTCTGGTTTTCAGCGATCGTCGCTTAGCAGATCATTTTGGGGGAAAGCTTCACCTGGGCTACATGCAAATACGTGAGAAGCTGGCCGAGCTTCAGGTATGATCAAAATCAACTTGATACAATCTCTCTTGTAATTATTCTTTCACATTTGAAGATCTAGTAGTCTGATTGGGCACTATGTATAGTACTAGCATCTCCAGATTGTTGGCATATGCATGGAGACTGGTAATGGTGAAGACCTCAGGATCTATATATTCATCCCTGTTCTTCCCCTGTTCTCTTTAGAGTAGATATCAACCACATTTCGACTTCTCAATTTGGCGTTAAGTGGTGAAAATAAGCTGGATAGTAATTTGGGAGTAGGTCATTAGTTTTTACTAGTGTTCCTGTACTTTAGCTGTGTTTTTAGGGAAATTCTCAAGACTCTGTGACTGTGATCCAGGTGCTGATATGTGTATCAATTGTTCTTCTGTAAAGGGTCTCGGTTGTGCCATCTGTGAGTTCTTCTTTAACTTAGAAGAGTGGTTATTGCATTATTTTATTCTCACTTGGTGTTTGGCTACTGTTTAGTCTCTCCTGAGGTTGTTAGGTACTTAGCTGATGATTTGTGAAAAAGAAAACGAATAAAGGATTTGAACTTGCAGCTGCAAATAGTAAGTGATGTAGTTGTTGTCATGAACTCTTGATTGGGGTTTAGCAGACTTTATTGAACTGCGTGCTTGTGTGACTTGTGTAGTAGCCTGCTGTCATTCCGTTCTTGGTTTTAGTTGCAGTTTTGTGCAAATAGCATTGGCACATATATGCCATTATGAAGATTGTGAGGCGTTAGTTTTCTTCTCCTGAATTGAGAACCATCTCTGGTCAGTATGAAGTAAATGTACTCTTGATATTTGAATTTGGATCGTTATGGATTGCTTGTATGTAAAGGTGGTGACTTTTGATTCTAGTTTGTTCTGAGCTAATGGCGTAGTTGCATACCGGTTTCTTCTCATTGAAGAATCTACGTACCCTTAACCTTGTGAGTTAAATGTTTCTTTTTTATCTTTGGTTGGGTGCCCGGGGGGGGGGGGGTTACACATGGGGTGACTGGGTGTAGACGTGTAGTGATACTATGCTGCAGTGTTCATAGGTGTCTGATTCCCGCCTAATGTTAATTTGTGCCCTTTTCATTATGCTCAACTTCACCTGAACTGGTAACTGTTCTTTGATACATCCACTGAACGCTTCCTTGTTTTCTTTCCTTGTGTGATTTGTTTGGGTTGGATGAATTAATTTCTTGCCTCCCATTTTTCTTTCTGAAGTGACTTACTTGTGTGGTCTATTTCACCTCAATCTTGGTAATTGGGAATGGTTTCTGACTTCTGAGCCAGCTTTTTGGGAATGTACTAATTCGTTGAAGCATCAATTGTAAGTTTGTATTTAATCGTTTATCATATAGATGTGGAGAGGTATGTGTTCCGGATGAATATGTACTGGTAAACATATAATAAGAGGGGCAAGGGCTGATTAATAAAGGTTATTGTGTAACTGATTTTTGTTTTCAGGAAGAGAAGAACAAGAAGCGCAAGGTTGTTGAAGATGATAGAAGGTAAAGTTGCTGGTTCCCTTACATTACTTTACCATGCTCGTGTCCTACTGACCTCCAATAGTTGTGGCTTGCTACCCGATGAACAATCCAGAAATATTCTTTTTAATCTTGATTTCCAACTCATCTTGCAGGTCTAGAGAAAGGAGCCGTGACCTTGAACGGGCCTCCAGCAGGGATAGGGACAGAGGCAATAGTCGTGAAAGAAGGGACTATGACCGCAAAAGCAGAGACCGTGATAGGCACAGTGACAGGGATCGTGGTTATGACCGTGATCGTGAAGGAGAGAGAGAACGTTCCCGCAGTTATGACGCTAGAAGTCGGCGTAGGTCGCGGTCACGATCCAGGGAACGCTCTAGGGATCATGGTCGTGATTATGATCGTAGCAGCAGGTATTCTTGTAAATGAATGATCCTATATTTCACTACAGTTCGAACCTCACTGGCCAAGCCTTATATTTCCCATTTATCTGTATCGAATGTTATTTGTGGACGTCAAATTCATAATGATAACATACCTGTTTGGATAATGATACTCCGTATATGATTATAACACCTACTTGTTGTCCTTGCAGGCGTCATGATCGATACTAAATGCCCGATGATTTTAACCGAGGAACGCTGTCTATCGCCTCGTTTGATGTCATCTGTTTTTATAGCTTTGTTAGGAAGAGGGCGAAACCTCAAAAGCGTGTTGTTAACCTAATACATTATATTTTCCAGAATTCAGTTGGACTCCAAGACCTGTATCGGTTGTATGACTGGAATGTTTCTTTCTGATTTGTTATTTGCTAAATACATTGACGCAGAGGTAATGAATTGCAAGGGGTTGCTGTCTCGAGTCACGATCGTGAACTCATCTTGAGCAAACTTTTTTGCTCGATTTTTCGTTAGTTTGACCTAATTTAAAGCCCAATACATCTGATTTTCTTTTATCTTTTATAATTTTTGATCGAGGGATATATATGAAAAGAAGATGCACTCTTTGGGTTCAATGAATTTTTGTTTAATTGGCGAGTGAGTGAGTCTATGAGGGTGAGTTCTCATCCTAGCCATTGGATCAAACTGAATGAACGGTTCTGATGGCATAAAATGCAAAAGGATCAGATTGTAATTTAAATTTCACACCCTCTCTCCTCAGATTGTAATTTGAAACATGTCTTGGCTTAGTTTTCGTTGATGAGTGACTTTTATCTTCTCATTTTGTTGCAGTCTATGCTTCTCTTAGATGTTTTCAACAAAGACAGAGCCTGTCTGCCTCAGGCGCTTCCTAATCCTCCTCCGCTAGCACCACTTCCTATGATTGCTCCCGATGCTCATACACAAAAAGTGATCATCGAGAAGTTGGAGAAGGCAGAGGATCTTGGTAAGCTCCCATCTTTTTTGGCATTGTGTGTGTACGTGTGTTGGGGCAAACTATAATTTAGTCACGAGAGTACTTACATCCTCAGCCAACCAATACAAAACTGAACACCTGGAAGAAAGACCTCCACCTCTTCTTCCCAACACCTCATGTCTCACCCCCCCCCCCCCCTTTCAGGCCATCACCTTCTCTGCGTCAACATGATGATACTGATCTTCAGCAATTGTCACCACGCCCGTTTACACCCCCTTTCTGTTCTTCTAATAATTCCTCTGAGTTGTTGACTAGCGGTTATTACTGGTGCAAGCATGACAATCTTGTGATGATGTGAACTTGAGTTACATAGGTCAAGTAAATGATAATTTGGTTTGGGTGAAGAATCCGAGGTTGTTCTGATTAGTGATTACAATAAATGGTAGTGGTAGTTGAATAGTATTTGTTTGATTGATTGAATAAAACAAACGGGTGGGTCAAAATTACCTGGGAAGGAAAGATTAATGGAAAAAGATAAAATGATTTATGTTTCCTGAAATTGGAAATGAACTGGGTTATTTATACAACCCAACCCACTTCTTCCTCTTCAGAAAAATATTCAACCCATTTTCCTCTCAGAATACAACATTCAACCCACTTCTTCTTACATACTACTCCCTCCATTCATATCCAACCTTCCTATTTTTTTTTGCACAAAGTTTTAGGAGTGTATTAAAAATTAGTAAAAGCAAATGGGAATGGGGACAATAGCACTTTGGAAGCATTTCATTGGTTCAAATGTTACCAAAATAAGAAAGAGGAAGATTGGATGTGAATTCCCCTAAAAGGAAAGTAGGAAGGTTGGATATGAATGGAGGGAGTACTATACTAGTATATTCTTGTCATATCACACAAAAGATGGCTGATACTGTTCACCTACACGAGTGTCACGTCTGCAGCAGGGTGTTTAACCATCGGGCCAGCTACTATGGCCACCTGATCTTTGGGCGGTGTTCAACTCCAATTGAAAGGCTGACCAAATTGCCAATGCCGCCCAGAGGAGGGCCGATAAAGAAGCCAAGAAGGTTGCCCGCCGGGCAGAAGCTGCGGCCAAAAAGGCCGCCAAAGAGGCTGCCAAGTGATTGGCCCGGCCCACTAAATCCAAGCCTGGGCCTGTTTTTTTTTTGTTTATGTTTTTTCAGATATTGAAGCCCAGCCCAGGTCTCACCTGGACTGGGCTTGACCCTAATTTATGTTTTTTTGTAGATAATGCAAATCCAAGGCCAGGCCAGCCCAGATCTGATTTGGGCTGGTTGGGCTGGCCTTGGTCTTATCATTCATGTGGTTTTTCTTTTCTTTTTTATTAGTGTAAAGCAAAATCCAAGCCCGGCCCAATTGTGTGCTGGGCTTGGTCTCTATCCTTGTATTTCGGTTTTATTTATATATATGGGCTTTGGATTAAAAATGCGTTGTTCTTTATCTACTTGTTTCGTTTAATAAGGCCTGTGGCATTTTTAAAAAACGTGATTTAAAAAAATTGGAAAAGTCGCTTGAATCAATTAAATTAAATCTACTAAATTTACAGGAAAAGTAGATAAGAGAGCAAAAAATGGGCCGAATTTGAAGCCCATATCCTAGTCGACCCGCCCCAGACCAAATCTGATCCTAGTTGACCCACTCCATTTACACCTGGGCAGGGCTTGTTCTTGTACAAATGGGCCGCGTCACGGGCTCTATATGGGGATCCGCCCCATTAGACATGCCTATTTTTTTTCTTTTTCCGATGCTATATTTTTCTTTGTGTTTAGCTTGGTAAATTGATGATGTCATTTGCTCACCGATTGTTTTTGTTTGACACTGTAGATACTTATGATCGTTAAGGGTTTTGCTATTTCTAATAACTTATTTTATATCTAAAAATTTATCAATCACCCAAAATACAAGGCAGATAATGTAAGGGTGATCCTAGGGCTCTACGTATAGACACATGGAAAACTGTCTACACCTTAGTCGATAAATGTCTAAGTGTAGTAAGATCAAGATGGTACATAGTAAAAAACATGCATTTACGGTAAATTTTCATGATTTACAGTAAATTTATGGCATCGGTAGTAAAATCGAGTATACAACGAATCTATGAGAAGAAAGAGTTTTGAAATTGATTTCTTTCCAAATCAATAATCCTTAATTATCTCATTTTCCAAATCTCAAATTAAATCCTAAACTATACAATTAAATTTACCGCAACCCTAATCAAATATGCTACACACTAAATGTAGACACATTTTATATATAAAAGAATAAAATCGACTAAGGTGGTCTAATTAATTTCCAAATTTTATTAGAGGATCAAAGAATATATTTCTCTACACATATATTTACCAAAATGATCACGAGCCAAATCTCATAGAAAGCTAAGTTTTGGAAAATTGACCTTATAAATATTGGCATTATAATTTCTCAACATTATGTAACTCATACGATTTGTAATGAAACACCGGTTGACGATGATCCCTTGGCTGGAGTCGTCCGAGTCGAGTCCGATGATCCCTTGGTTGGGATTTACGCATGAGGGGTACGAGGGGCATACTTTAAGCACAAGTTTCTTGAATAACAAATCATATCCTCTGAAAAACATCCCTGCATTACGAGGAATCAGGGACATGGCTGGTTCCCAATTCGGGTGGCTTATCCTCGTAAGGTATCTTCACCAACACGATAATAATGGTCTATGCACGGTCTCTTTTACTCTTTGGAACCCCGTCACCTTAAAATGCATTCGTCTTCCCCCATTATTGTACCTTGATAACGATAATATTCAAGCCCCAGACAGTTGCTGCTTAACATCACCGCCCCCCAACAACGCTGATGATGATACTACTGACTGTTTCCTTGTGTATTTCATACACGGTCTTGCGTTCGCCTGCCGCTGCCCACCACCGACTGACGACGACACCAACGACCCCACAACAACTAGCGACGATGACACCGACAGTGACGACGATGATAATGTTGATGGGTTGTGTCATCATTGGTTCTCGGAAACAATCGAGATTGATGGTGAGCCAGCATTTGTGAGCAATGCTGTTGCGCTCAATGGGAACATTTACGCTTGGGCTTCACGCATCGATGCTGGGTTGGTTACAACTTGTCTGATGATTTCCATTCAAGTTGTTTTTGGGTCGTTGGCAGTGAGTTACTTGTCGATTAGTGAGCCACGCGTGACCTTTCCTTATTCATGGAAAACCTTTATGGTTGAATCTTGTGGCACAATCTACGTCGCTCAAGCGGGTGGCCGTAGTTACGAGTGCGGCGTCCATGTCAAGGTATGGGAGTTAGACTTGCATCATCAAACCACGGTCGAGGTCAACTCTTTGGGTGGCCGCGCCTTGTTACTGAGTAAAGATGCTACGACTTGGGCGTGGCCGGCTGCTAACAACACCAGTGTCGTGCAAGGGGATTGTCTCTATATTTTTGACAGTCATCTATCTTCAGACGCTGTACTTTTATACAGCTTGAAATCTTCGACTTCAAGAAGATTGCCCTGTCAAGAATTTCAAAACCGTCCGAGTAGTGTTCGCCCCCTTTGGGTGATGCCACACCTTCCCTGCAGGTCAGTATCATTCATTTACTTAATTGAATTTATTGCTAGTATAAGAAACCAGATGAATAACGATAATCTATCAATTTCATGACGACAGGTCAATAGCGGGACTAGATCAGTATAGACTGAGCAGCATCAGTACAGACACTGGTGCACTCAAATCTTGCCTAGTTACCAATACAAGCGTATGCGAAAAGGTAATGCAACAGAATAATGAAACAGGACAAGGAGGAGCAGCAGAAGATTACTTATCTGAGCTTCCACAGCATTTAATAGGACTTGTCTCCAAGTATATGCATCTATTTGATTGCTGGAGCTTCAGATGCACGTCGAAGCTGATTCAATCAGCAACACCTGTACCTGGTTGGAGAACACACAACTTGTTTCCTTTACTTTTGGTCTTTGAGAATAACCATGACGGATTATGTCGACTAATAGACCCTTGTCGAGATGACTTCCGCTCTTGTGTCCTGCTCCAACTTCTTCAGAACTACTTCGTCGTAGTATCTTCCATGAATGGCTGGCTGATTGTATCCAGCGGTCATCATCAAGACCTGAAATTTTACAATCCATTGTCGAATGAAAGCAGAGATTTGCCTCGAATAATCGACTTTGAATTCGATGCCATTGGATTTTCAACCTACCCAAACTGCTCTCAATGTTTAACTATTGGAATCGCTGTAAGTCAGGATCAGATCACGATAAAATACCATCAATCTGACGAGCAAATATGGAATTCTCGTCACTTCAACAACACGCTAAATTTTAAATTTTCTTCAGGAAATCCAATATATGATTCAGGTGCATTCTATTTTCTAGACAAAGTTGGGTACGTAGGAGTAGTCAGATTTGTAGACGGTGACATTACTTGGGAAATTTATGGCCAACCCGTGCCTGTAACTGATCAAGTTGAGCTTCATTATTACTCATCTTATCTAGTTAAATGTGGCACGGAGCTTCTCTCGGTGTTCATCGGCCCTATGGGAAATGGTGTCTTGTTGTTCAAGTTGGATCACTCAGAGAAGATATGGGTTCCAGTTGAAACCCTTGAAAATCACACCTTATTTATAGGTCCTTACTCGAACTTTTCAGTTGACACTAGAGGCGCCAAGATGATGAATGACAGGATTTATCTTCCATAGATGAAGGAGGGGCGTATCGTTTACTATTCCTTAAAGACTCCCAAGTATCATGTCAATGACGATCAAGACTACTTCATCGAGAATCTTTCCACTATAGAGCATCCATCTAGGTGTTGTTGGCTCTAGGCTTCAATTCAATTCAATATCCATCCTGAAATTACTCCCCGGCCAGCAATCGTGATTAACTGTGGTTTGGAGTTCTGATCACATGAGTCGACTTTGTTGGTGTGGGTATCACCATATATACATAAAGTGAGGTTATTTGGGTATAACATATACATTACTAAACAAATGTGGGGGGTAGTTTTGACATTTTTTAAATTTTTATATGGTGAGATTGAGGAGAGAGAAATGAAATGTGGTGGGACATGTGAATATAAAATTAGTGATATACATTTAGAAATGTATATGGATATACAAATAGAGTTTCTCATATATAAACCTCCTCAAATTTAGAGGTTTGGATAATAATATGTAACCGATTGTTAAAATGGCGGGAAAGTTAGTTACTCATTGTCTTTTTGGTGCCGTATATAAACCCATTGTACATGCATTTACTCATTCTAATGAAAATTACAACAATTCTTCACCATTATCATTCTCTCATGTTTGCTCTTCATCTACTTTTAGTAGCTTTAACAAGAAGATTACCTTATTGTGAGGTACTTTTTCAACTTGTTATCCTATTTATTTGGTTCCACCCGATTTCAAAAATCGAAAACAATATAACACAAAACATAAGAAACGGTCATTTATACTTAATTCCTCTTGCGCAACACACACAATTTAATTTTGTGATACAATGAAAAGAAGTATCAACACACTACTGATAGCATTGAAGAAAACATTAGTACAATTAACTACTCGTATATTACAAGTTACCACAACGTCCCAAACTTAGATTAATTTGATTGACAATTGTGTCATCTAGCTAGATGCCAGAAATATATTGTAAAATGTTTAATTTTACTAATGTCAAAAAAAGGGAAAAAAAAAGATTTGATAGGTTTTTGTCTTTTATTGAGGTGCAACATACACCTGGAAAGCTGGACAATTAGTACCTTGACTTTTCTTAATCCTGATTTCTGACAAACTAATTGCTGGGCACACGTGAACTTTAATTTTATTCCAGAGAATGAGATGATCATAATAATGTTGATCATATTCTTTGACTAATGACATTATTAGATCTTGTAATGTAATGCTATGATCCTAGATTTTGTTGACAGAAATATGATAAATTGATAACTTGGTGTTTTAAGTAGTTTCGTGATTTGTTTCGGTATTCACACACTAGGTGACATAAACCCGCTGGCAATCTATCTATTATATCATCCGAAACTCGTTTTGGATATGCTATACCGGAGTACCCCGTAAGTGTTACTATTGTTGATATGTGCGGGGTTAATAAGTAACAATTCCGATAGCTACTTTGCAACTTCAACAGGAAGGAATTGGAAGATGTGTTACTAAATGCTGAGTATTTGGATAAATTAAGGTGAAAACAGGGGCATTAAGGTACGGATCTGTTGCATGTGAAAAATTCACAATCTTAAACCACACGCAATTGAATTAATCTTACACTAAATAATGTTAAAACGCAAACTTCAAAATAATGTTGGGTTCATGCATGAATTTGCAAATTGCAAAGGCTTACTTAGCTCACATGCCTAGGCAAATCAACTTAGACCATGGGATATCAACCAACATTATTGCAAGTGCATCATAATAATATGAATATGAATGTAATGTTATGTTATGATCTTGGAGTACACAACACTATGTGCGATTGTACAATTAGCCGAATTAGGGCCCCAAAGATCGAGAATTTGGGTTCCTCAACAAACAATTTCAGTGGGATTTATGGACGTATGGTATAATGATCTTGTTGTTATCCTTTAATTAAGAAACAATTTAGGTTATTGGAAGTAAAAAAACAAAGATTAGTGGTGGATGAGTAGCATTATTATTGTCATAAGTTATGATCAAACCGTTTAGATAGAGTGGTTTGAAATTCAGTTTGGCCTCTTGTGTTGGGTTTCCCTAAACTACCATAATAACAATCGAGCTGACTCGATTGTTATTAGCTCCACTAGAATCTATATATGGTGTAGACACTTCGGAAGAACCATCCAAATTGGCTCACATTGGGTCTCATTGCACTCCTTGGCTATTTCGACCGAGAAACTGTGAAATTAGATATATTTTTTTTGGACAATGCTAGAGGTCTACAGTGTAGACACCTAAAAATGTCTATAATTACCAATAATTTTACTACATTCTCAAAATTTTACTACTCACACAATTAATTTTACTACCAGAATTTTTCATTATAATTAATTTTACTGCTTCAATCTCAATTTTACGACTACTAACTTAATTTTACATTGTAGACAAATTAATTATGTCTACACTGTAGACCTCTAGCAATTTGTTTTTTTTTATACCAATAAACTGTGAAATTAGATCAAAGAGTCAACAAATTACGCACATTATTGTCTCTCTACCTACCGTAGTGAAACATTTGCACATAACAACATGAAATGATCGAGCTAGGGCTCTTCTACATAACACCAATACTTGGGCCAGCTCTCATAATAATAGACATTTTTTTTAGTGCCATAATAGTAGATATTTGGTTCATCGTTCCCTTAAATTAATAACGTTATTTTTACTTAAATTCCTTTCACATAAAAACCAATCCTTTATATGAAAAATGAGATTTGAATCTCAATTTTACTACTAGTACGGACGGATTTCCTGCTAGGCCTAAATGTTAAGCTACCGCGAGAAGAATTTTGTAGACACAGTCGTAGACAAGCATGAGGCAAAGTGCATGTTATTGATTTTACCAAGGTAATTAATTAACAAAGCTCTAATCCCATATTAATTGGCTTTACTTTTACATTTGTCTCTCACTCTTTCCTCTCTCATAGAGGCACAAGACCTACCCTCTCTGCCTAATTAATTAATTAAGACCATTTCGATTAGTATTAAATTAAATTAATTACTTCTATTAATCACTTCATTTTGTGTATGTGCCTTTTTCATGGGATTTTGTGTGATTAAGGTACAAGTTTCTTTTGTAGCAGAAGATTAAAACTGATTGTTTGACCACTCCATGGCCCAAGGTCAATGAAATTCTCACTAATCCGATATTTTCTCTTACAATTGAGATGGTAAATTATTCATGAAAAATCAAGGTAAAATAGTTTGACACTAGGCTGAAAAGGTAGGCCGAACTTTTTTTTACCACAAAATCGAATCGTAATGTTGTTGTTTTATCGCAATGGCCCGAGGGTCGAAGTAGAGGAGAGCATATTAAAGACGAGAACAAATGAACAATATGATGAGATAGACATAACGTAGAAATAAAGATTTAAAGAAAACGTTTTCACTGCTCTATAATAATGCAAGATATCTCGTTTTAGTAATTTAGTTACATCTAAATCTAACTCATGTCAAGTGTCCAAATAGATCTATATCTACACGTAAAATATACTCCTTATTATGCATTGAAATTTGTGTTACAAAAACGAGCATATAAAACAGGGGATTGGCAATATTATTCCCCCATATTTTCTTCCCAAGGAAGCACGGGTGCTCCGCTGATTTCTCCCATGCAAAATCCCACTGCCCCCCAAATCTTCCATTTTCCCCTTCTCTCTATTTTTTCTTTTAATAAACCTTAAGAAATGTATGTGCTAGTGTGGACGACGGACCTACAAATAAAGTCTTCGAATTACGGCATTAGGTTCATTCGATAGAGTTGTGGGGGAGAGGGGGCCGGGCATGCTCGTATCACATGGCAAAATGCATGCAATCTGAAGAAATTGGAGCCCCACATTCTGTACGTGCATAAGTATATAAACTCAGTATTTTGTTAGTAGAACCTTTACTTTGGATATGACAGCAGCCCTTACCCGATATGGGCTGGTGCCGATGTTGATCTCTAAGTAACATATATGACCCCGAAAAAGATATCGTGTTATGAGGTGATATAATTTATGATCGCTATATATATCATAGCGTTACATTTTGAGAAAGGCTTTATGTATATCCATATACATTTCTAAATGTATATCCCTAATTTTTTATCCACATACCCCACCATATTCCAATTCTCTCTCCTCAATCCCACCACATAAAAATAAAAAATATACCCATACTACCCCCCATATATGTTTAGTAATGTATATCACATATACAAATAGTCTTACTCTTACATATTACCCCGCATCATACGTAAATATACAATTTTTTCGATTTGTTCTCAGAATTTGCTTTTTTATTATTTATACATACCTTGTTCATTATGATCAACGCTAAAAGTAAACTCGTATACAAAAATATCAGTCAATTAAGTTCAGTTTAAGTAGTTTGGTTATGATTTCACATTATTTTCACCGGTAATCACTTTTGTATTGCATGTTAAAAGATCGATAAGGGTACATTTGATCGGAACAGATGGACTATCATTTTTCAAAGCTAGTGGTAATAAATGTGACGGTAAAACATAGGGTAAAAAGGAGAAACTACGACGTAAAGGCACATATATACGGTCAAAAAGGTTGGAATTTTTTTACTGATAGGTGGGAAAACCCTAGCAAAATGGTCAAAAGTTGGTATAAATTGTAACTCTTCTTTTGTCTATTGTTACGAGTTCCCTTTATTCCTCCCCCAATAGGGTTAAGGTTTTGGGGGCATGATAATTACGATGATATTACCAATACTTCACCTTTTTAACCTTTTTTTTACCCGTGCTATACTTGCCAATAGATAGTTTTTACTCTACTGTAACTTGCTAATCCATTATGGAAGTGTATACATCAATTCTCACGAGACATTAGCGTGGTTAGTCTCTCTTTATTTAGTACTAGTACAGTATATATTAATGAGCATTCTCTGTTCTATCTCGCATCTTATTTCCTGCATCCCTCCAGTCAAAGGCTTGCGATTTCACAATTAAATATAGATAAATACATTTGAATTTATAAAATTAATGGTTTTTTAAAATCTGATTGGAGGGGCAGATCGGGAGTGAGACACAAAATGGGACAGGTGATCCGATCCTTACTGAATATATATAATGTCTGATAAGCCGGCCATTTCAATTAAGCTTATTACAAGATTAGATAGAAAGATGAACCCAAATTAAAATACTACGAAAACGTACATACATTCACATCTTACCCCGATCGATATCGTGTTTGCTAATTAAGTCTGGTAAATGCTCAATTGATTATTTGATTTGTGGAATGTTTAATTCTTGTACGATTTTTAGAGCTGGTAACAAATTATTTAAAAAAAAAAGTAAAAATAATTAAGACTTTAAGAGAAGTTAAAAGTAGTAATTACTGAAGCCCGGAAGACAAGGGTTTAGTGTCCCAATATAAGGGTGCAACCCCCCTAATTATAAATTCCCTGTATTAGACTTACTAGTTTAATTTACTACCAGTAATTAATTAATGAACTGGAGTATGTAGTAGTTTTCTTCATTCCTTTCCTTTCAAAGCTGTTTACCTCTACTTTTTAGTTGGCGGGTCATTTTTTATCTTTTTTGTTTACATTTTTACTTTATGATAAACTTTAATTTATATATACAAGTTCTCGATCTTATATTATTGTTTAGATACTATTTTGAGATAGCAACTAGCTAGAACTTGTCATCGATTATGAACAAAGATCGGTTCAAGATAAGGGATTTATTTTCTATCAGAGGAAAGGTCATACGTGTTAATACAGATTTTGACATTAACATACAGAGAATTATTAAAAAACTCTAAAAAATATTGTTCGGTTTAAGTTATTAAAGCATACGACTACTTCGATATATTTGAACTCGTAAATAAAATCTCTACCTAAGCCACGATATACATACTAGTATATACTACTATACTAGTGTCTAGTAGATAGAATGTAGTGACGATAACGTACTAGGATCGGACTAGTATTAAGGAATGAAATAGGAGAAGGAAAAAAACAAAAGGAAAGGAGTAAAATTTGCATAGAGAGAAAGTGTCAGTCATGCATGGATTATCGAAATGCGTGCAAAGCTAATGACAGAAGAGAGAGAAAGTGTAACTTCCGCCAGAAGCGGGGGAGCACTGCAGTGCAGAGAGCAGCAGCAGGTTGGTTGATGATTAGAACGAACAGCAGATATATGCATGGCAAAGAATGTGATAAAGTTATGGGTGTTTTTTTTTTTTTGGAACCTAAAAATTTAATTTTAATTGCAATTTACATTATATATTCTGATTTCTGAGGCTTGATCAGGTGCAAAAATGGGAGAATGGTATGTGTAAAGTGCATGCCATACGACTGTCAGTTTGAAGTAAATTGGAATTTGGTATTGGTTTCTTATGATTCGTGTGATTGTGCATGGGACACTATTGGGTGTAGATAGAGCGCGTGGGTTGTGTTAATTGTACGTGAGTGTTCTGTGGTCGTTTGGTTTACATTTTGATATAATAGCTTCTGAATCGTTTGGGTTCGAAGTTCACAAAAAACAATGCATTGTTCGGGTAATTAAAAATCTATCTATGAAAAATGTATTTTCGCTGGAATTATCTTTAATAATTACTTGTATACGTCGAGTCCTTAAAGGTAAGAACATAAGATTTACAATAGTTTCACACATTCACATACTTAAACATAAAACTCGTTTAAAAATTTACTACGCATCTACAAACAACAGATTAGTAACAATTCATCATCATTATATATCTCCAAAGAAGTGATTATGTCAAGCTATCGATGTTCGTTTTTGGTATTAGAGTTTACAAAATAACACATGCTTAGGGATTTTAACTCCATGTGTTGGTCTTAGTTAGCCCCACTCACATTAATTAACAAATTAAAGGACTTATTCTTCACTTATTAATTAGCAGAGAATCGGCATGAGATAAGCTCAAGTTGTCCCATTTTTTGGATGAGACACATAACCAAATATGTGATTATAGAACTATTATTATTAGTGTCCATATCATCTTTACTCTAGTACTATGTACAAACCCAAAACCTAGCTAGCTAGAAAGATCTCCATTTTTCTCTATGATTAAATTAATTTTTACTGATGTACCCTTTCTTTCCTTTTATTTCATCCTCTTAATTATTAATTAGTTCCTAATTCTTTTCTTAGGGGACAGAAAGTCTCTATTGTGCTTCCCTGTATTTTCATGGTACTTTAATCATCATTTGCCTTTCCTTTAATATCTACTCCCATCCCTAAATTATTATTATGCATCTACACTATATATTGGACCATATGTTCAATTTCTTCATAGTCTTTTTTTTTGTGTACTCTTGTTTCTAGTTTCAAATCCAAATTATCTGCCTAATACATAATTGACCTATATATTCTAATATAAATCAACAACTCTTTAATAAGTAACCTTTTTTTTTTTATAATTTATATGACGTATTTTAGACCTGTTTAACTATTCAACTGCTCCCTCATCACATTGTTTAGTTCTAGTTATTCCGAGTTCATGAAGAATACTGGTCGGAATAGTATGAATCCTTCTCCATTTTTCCTGTAAATCGACAACTTTTTAATAAGTGTTGTTGAATTAATTTGTCGTTTTCAAGTTTAGATGACGCATTCAGATCTGTTTCACTATTCAACTGATTCATTATATTGTTTGATCGATTCTTGGTAATTCCGAATCTACGAAGAATCAGAGTCCTATCTAATAGCATGAATCCTTCTCCAATCTCCATATTACTAGTGACTAGAATATACCAATAAGTATCACTAAAGATACAAATTTGTGACACCACCATTATTCTACTTACTATGCCATTGATTATTAGGCTAATAATACCCTTCACTTGTACGGGTACAACATCTTCTTTATGAATTATGATACTTAGTAAATATTATTTAAATCCTAGAGAGAGAATATATAAATGTTAGAAATGCTTTGGAAGAAACAATTTTGTCTACATAATTTTGACCGTTCCTACTATTCTTTTCCACACCCTCTCCTCTCCTACTTTTTTTTCCTTCCTCAAAATGGTTTCTTCTTCTTCACCATTAACTCAACTTTTCTTCTTCTTCATCACTACAACTTCATGCATGAACAATTAGTTACTCTTCACCATTTTCAAACCATATTTTATTTTTCATTATCATACACATATATATCATTTAAATCTAACCCTCTTCATTTAATTTAGAGTTTCACCACCTTACATACTATTTTTAGAAACTTCTTCCTTCCATTTTTTTTTCCATTTTTTTGGTGGAAGTTAAGCTAATATCATGGCTTCAATGAACTGGTTAGGGTTTTCTCTTTCTCCCCAAGAGCTTCCTTCACAAGGTTCAAACCATGGTGGTCTCTCCGGCGGCGCCGGAGAATGTTATGATCTTGGCTCAGACTCAACGGCTCCTTCTCTCAACCATCTTCCTTCTTCCTTTGGTATCCTTGAAGCCTTCCATAGATCAGCTGATAATCAATCACAAGGTATTTAGCTTGATCATTTTTTTTTTCTAAACCTTATTAAAAAAATGTTATTATATATTCTTGAAAATCCTACTAACTCAATAATCTTTATATGGTGATTTAAATAATAGTGAATATATATAGTTATTATAATTAGTATTTTTCTTAATTCATAATACTATAATGTTTACTATGAAATGGAGTAAACCCTAATCCACAAAGAGTTATTCCTATACTATATGGGGTTTTTGATTAATAATGATTTTCACTATATTATAAAAATTTATATCATTTTGTATGTGAAAATATGCAGATTGGAACAATATGAAGGGAAGCACAGAGATGAGCATGTTAATGGGAAACCAACAAGTAGATGAGCAACCAAAGCTAGAGAACTTTCTAGGGAGTAGTCACTCTTTTAGAGAGAACAATAATAATAATAATCATAATAATCACCATCATCAGCATAATGGTGATTATATGTTTAATACTAGCACTAATCATACTATAAATGATACTAATAATACTATGGAAAACCCTAGTAATAGTAACACTACTACTAGTACTACAAATAATAATGGTCTCAATGTTTCAATGATCAAGACATGGTTGAGGTCAAATCATCCAACTCAACAAGAGATTGTCATGTGTAATAATAATAATGAAGGTGGTACAAATGGCGGCGGAGGCACCGGTGGGGCTCAGTCGCTATCGCTCTCAATGGGGACCGGGCCCCACTCAGGTGTCGCCGCCTTGCCGTTGTTGGCATCAGGAGGTGGTGGTGGTGGAGATGTTGAGAGTAGCTTGTCTGAGAATAGTAGTAGTAAACAACAACAAAGTGATAGTGTTTCGAATAATACTATTACTACTACTGCTACTACGACTACTACTACTAATAATAATCTCGATGCTCAAAGTGGTGCACTCGAGTCTGTGCCTAGGAAATCGATTGACACATTTGGACAACGTACGTCCATTTATCGTGGTGTTACAAGGTTAGTAATTCGTATTCCTATATTTATCTTACTTATTATTAGTCATGTGATTATAGTACAACTAATTGATTTTAGTACTAATTATATAGTACTACTAAATTGGATTATTCAGTTTTTATTCACTGTCCAAGGTACTCGAAAATCGGATTTTTTTTTCTTTGAATTTTCAATGTTCAATGACATTTTATTTTGGCTAAAACTTTGTATCTTGTGCATTGGACTATTCAATGAACTCGTACATTGATCTCCAATGTTTTTGGTTCATTTGTTGATTGTTAATAAGGGCATTGTTTAATTAATTTCTTCAATTCTTTCTCCCATTTTAATTACTATAGTTTGGTAGTTTAATTTGATAGCACTAATTAAAATGTATGTTTATGTGTTTATTGTGTTGCAGACATAGGTGGACTGGGAGATATGAAGCTCATTTGTGGGATAATAGTTGTAGGAGAGAAGGGCAAACTCGCAAAGGCCGACAAGGTATACATACATAACTCGATCGAAACTGAGTACCATCTGATGCCGCAAACTCGTTTTGTATTTCTCCTACGTATCAAAATTACGTGATTTATTATCAATGTCAACTAATGAATGTGTTTCTTTTTTGGGTGTCTTATCATCATGTGTTTGATGTTGGCCATTTGGGAATGTTGCTGATTTGCTTGCAGTTTATTTGGGTAAGTTCATGTAGTGGAGAACAAAAAGTTCCTTTTTGAGCCCTTTTAATTGTTAATTAGGGTACAACTTCATCAGATTCTTATAAAATTTGATCAGTAGAATCTATTAGATCTATATATAAAGAAATTGTTTAATTAATTTGCTGATATTATTCCCTCATTCTTGTATATAATTTCAGGAGGTTATGACAAAGAAGAAAAAGCGGCTAGAGCTTATGATTTGGCTGCTATTAAATATTGGGGTACCACTACCACTACTAACTTCCCCGTAAGTTCATCACTAATCATGTTCTTAATCCAATATAATTAGTTACATTTTATGCACAAATTTAGGTCAATCTAAAGATATCTTGGTTTAGTGGTTAAAATTGATGTATCCGGTTAAGTTTCCGTGTTGTTTAAATTTCGTTGATCAAATTGTATACTGCTGTACTAAAATTGGCATCTTGGCTTTGCAATTTCGATTTCGGATAAGCTCCGTTTCGGTGTACCTCAATTTATTTCCTTGCTTTGTTATTTTTATCTTTTGGCGTCTTAGCTAGAGTTCTAGACTATTAAGAAAAGAAGTGTTCTGATATGTGCTCACCGTAAGCCTCAGAAAAGAAAAGTGTACCCTAATTAAGGATTTCATGTCTGTCACTTATTATTAGTGTAAAATTAAGTAATTTATTATACAGCATTAAGTAATAAACTAGAATGATTACAGACTTATAGTACATCGGGTTTTCTAACGTGTGCCCATAGGGCACATGATAAAAGTCCATTTATTTCTTTGATTAAGTGATATTCTCACTTGAAAAAACAAAATATGGAATCTAATTGATATATTCAGGAGAATATCACTTAATTAAGGTAGAAAATCAAGTCTTATCATGTGCCTTATGGACACATGTTAGAAAAATCCATAGTCCATTATTAGGGAGACAATAGACATTATCCGGTGCTAATATGACGGTGAAAATAAAGTTTGCTATATACGTTCGTTGTTAGTGGAAGCATGTCTCAGTGATTTTTGCATTACATGTCTCTTAATTGTTTTAATTAGTTGATAATTAATTATTAAATGTCATTAACTTAGATGTGATTGACATTATGTTTACTTTTTGGTGGATTTCTTAGATTAGTGACTATGAGAAGGAAGTCGAGGACATGAAGCATATGACTCGCCAAGAATACGTAGCATCCCTTCGAAGGTAATTATAATTTTTAGGGTTTGATTTAGGATCAAAGTTATTTTGTAAATTTTTTCTTTTCCGTGTCGTTAAAAAGTTTATACATTGATATTTTCGATTAAATGTACTTTTTTCAAACCATATCAATGCAGGAAAAGCAGTGGTTTCTCTCGCGGTGCATCAATTTATCGAGGAGTAACAAGGTAAATAAAGATGAATAGGTTTTTTTTTTGTCGAGCTTTATTTAGAAAATCGTTTTGTTACCATCATAGTGAATAATTATTTGGCTAATTAAAAGAGAAAATGTCGTATTTTTTGTAATGCATTTTGTTTTTCTTTTAATTGTTTAACCTAATAATCAAAATGATTAGAGGAAATGCAGTGATCAGAAGCTTCTCCCTGATGAATTTAATTAAAACTTTGACCAAATTCTAAAAATACAATCTGTTCTTGGATTTATGTATGATGTATTAATGACCTAAATGAGAATGTCATATCTAAATCTTCTTCTAAAATAATATTGAAATCAACTTTATACTAATGTTTTGATTGCATAATACTGTGCTCTACTAGAAGTCTACAATGCGTGTGCATAGGACATAATTTATTCACTTTGTCACATGCATTTAATTAGCAACTTTATATTAACAAAATTTACACCTTTTAATATTATTAAGAGTATTAATATACAAGAAATATGTTTGACTGGGATAGAAGACCAAGATAAGAGGGGGGGGGGGTTGATTCTTGATCAAGCTCATGTGCCCATGTGAGTTGGGCCTGCAACTATTGCAGGAATTTTGTGCCCACTTTTTACCAACAAACACGTACATTATCATTTGCATATTTTGATTATGTTATAACATTAATTAATCCAGGATTTTTATATTGGTAACTTGTTATTTCTTAAGAGAGTTAGCGCAATATGTTAATTAGCAAATTATTAGAGAAATTAATTGAGTCTTAACGGGTTTAATTAAACAGGCATCATCAGCATGGTCGTTGGCAGGCTAGGATTGGCAGAGTTGCAGGCAATAAAGACCTCTACCTCGGCACTTTCAGTAAGTAAATCACACCTAGAGTTGTACACTTTTCGATTCAAAGAGATTTTATCTATGTTAGTTAAACCAAATGAAAAACCCATTTGCCTTAAAATCTAAGCTACCCTACCAAAATGCTCCTTGGTGGACGAAGGTAGTAAAACTTGCAATCTTGTGATCATGCATATGTACTATGAAAATGGAATACAAATATATAAAAAGTAATAAAAAATTTTCTCTCAAATCAACAATAATAAGTTGCTTCGTATAATTAAGAATCTATATATATTTTTGTATAGATTTCAGTAAAAAAACTTCACAATAGTAGACTAAACTTATATTTCAATTATAGTACTACTAGTATACTACCTACACGAGTATAGAATAAGCTAATACCATGCACTCGTCTATAATAGATGGATAATTAAACTAATAAGTCGAAAATGACGACGACCAATTGAAATATAATTATCCAAATAACCCACTCGATAAATTGTCGAGTACGTACTACACCTGCTGCATTTGTGTACTTGGTGATGGTTCATTTGCTACTTGTGCATGTGCTTCCCTGCAACCTCCTTCACCCCACCCAAGCAAATACCACATCAAAAGACCGATCAAACCCAATACAATTACTACACACGGTATAATTATAGCTAACATTACCTTTGACTTCATTGTGTATGTATGAAGTTTTTCTTTTCTCTAACAAATAATTGTATGTGTAATTAAAATTAGGGTTTGCAATAATAATGCTTGTAAAATATTGATCAAAGTTCCTCTATATATATACATATTATTACTATGCTCATCGACCGAAAGATGTCATAATTATATTTTTCTTTGATTTGGTTTCCTAGTGAGATTATTTCCTCAAGAACAAGAACAATATTTAAGATTATTAGTTCTACACATGCATGTAATATATTTCTACTTGGCCTTCCTGAAAAATGTCATAAAAAATATTTTCCTTAGTCAAACTATGCACTAATAGATTTGATTCAAGTTTGTATTTTTACTTTGGTTAATGGAAAAATTAAATGTCATGAAAATATTTACCAACTATATACGAGTTAATAAAATTTATTACATGTATTTAGACGAATCATAGGTACCCACACCCCAGGCAGAGTTAGTGAGCCGTGTTAAATTTTTCTCGAGATATGATGTGTTATTATTTACACACTTTATAGATTTGATTTACATATACAAGACGTTCTTTTTTAACCTAACTATGTACAAAGCCCGTGCGTTCCACGGGGAAATTAATTTCCCGGATTGTTAAAAATAGAAGTCTCATAAGGCCCATAGCCCCATAATAACGAAATTACATAAACGTATAGAATGATGCTAGTTAATTAGGAGAGGTTTATATGTCACATCGATCGATCGATTTATGATGTGCTCAAATTTATACCTATGATACGTCACATATCGATCGATCACTATAGACGCAAAATTGTTACCTAGACGATGTTCAAATGGTTGTGGATGATTGACCATTTCACGGAATTGTTTTTGTGAAACGGTTTGCGTACGAATTATTACGACAAATTAAACTGACATGTATATAAACTAAAGTGGTGTTTTTGTGTAAACAGGTACACAGGAAGAAGCAGCAGAGGCATACGACATTGCAGCAATAAAATTCAGGGGATTAAACGCAGTAACAAACTTTGAGATAAACAGGTACGACGTAAAAGCGATACTCGAAAGCACAACACTTCCGATTGGAGGAGCAGCAAAGAGATTGAAAGAAGTGGAAGACTTAAACAGTGCAGATAACAGGCATATTATCAGGGCTGCTGCTGCTGCTGCAGCAATTGCGGCCGAAAACAACAGTTCTCAGCTAAGTAATGATCAGCAGCAGAGCTTACACAACTTCCATTCCTGGCCTGGAATCGCATTCCAGCAGGCGCAGCCAATTGGAATGCACTACGCTTATCAGCAACAGCAGCAACAGCAACAGCAGCAGCAGCAGCAGCAAAGATTCTGGTGTAAGCAGGAGCAGGATTCCTCAAATGGGTATCAGGATCTTCAACAGCAGCTTCAGATGAGTAATAATGGGACTCATAATTTCTTCCAAATGCATAATTTGATGGGTTTGGATACCAATTCGAGCTCGTTAGAGCATAGTTCCGGGTCCAATTCCGTCATGTACGGGAATGGGAATGGGAATGATAGCCTGGGTGTTGGTATTGGTGGTGTCAGTGTGTATGGGTTTCCTTATGGGAGTAATAATTCTGTTATTTCCCATGATGGGAATGGGAATGGGAATGGGAATGAAAATGAGAGTGGGAATGGGAATGGGAATGGGTATGAGAATTACTATTCATATCTTACTAATCAAGCTAATAGTAATAGTAATAATGGTGGTGCAAGGGGGGCTGTTGGGACTTATGATCAAGGGTCAGCTTGTACCAATTGGGTCCCTACGGCAATCCCGACGCTGGCGTCGAGAACTACCACCATGGCTGCAGCTGTTGGTGGTCCTGCCTGGCGGAGCTCCTACCTTTACAATGTGGAATGACACATAAAAAACAAGTCTAGACCAGGAGGAATGGTAGACTGGTAGTGTTGGGGGAGCTAGGCCTTGGTGTATACAGTTCAATTTAATTTCTTAGTGTTTTTTTTTTCTTTCTATTTTTAATCTGTTATTATTTAACAGATTTAACTAATTAGGAAAGGTTTAAGTTAGGGGGCACATTTTATTTCATTGTAGGATTATATATGTAACGCGAAAATGCACAGGGATCTAACCCGGAGTTCATTAATAGCAAATGTTGAGAGGACGTGAAAACGTCTTCTCAAATTTGCTATGATTTTGGGAACTTTGGGTTAATCAGATCCTCGGAAAGTTTTTTTTTTTTTTAATCCATTTTTTTTTATGTCTACTACAGTACTACTACACCAGGCTTTGTAATCTTGAATAACTCTGACATGATTATGATGATGATACAAAGAATGGGTCTTGTTCTTCTTTCTGTATAATAATCTGTGGAGTATTGTATACAGTTTGGTTTATTTGCCAGGAAAAACAGTCACTTGGCTACTGTTGTACTGTAAGTTCTTTAGCAAAAATGTGTCAGTCAACATTAGCAACACATGTTACTGATGTGAACATGCAATGTTCATGTTTAATTATAACAGTAGTACATGTTTCTGTCTTCTTTAGTTTATATACTTAGCTTGTTCTAGGTCTGAGAATCTATAAACAGCTATACTATCCAGAATAAAGATTCAATATGAAGTTTATCCCTCAAATTCTCCAATGATAAAGCCAGGAATTCTATTACAATTTGCCCTATTGTTTCGAGTAATGTGTGTCGTGGTCGTGAAACATAGATCACAAAGGATCACGAAGCAATATTAATGCAGGCGAATTTACAAATCACTGTTATAGATACCATAAACCTCAACAATCACGTCATTTAATCTAACTGACACTTACGAGTAGACGTTACGTCCCGATTTACCGAGTTCCGATATGAAATTGAAAGTCAATATGGATAGAGAAGGGTCAAGAAAGAAAAATAGTCAGTCCCACAAGATGTGCCTGGCCCAGATTCAACTAGTCCAAAGACCTTAAATGTTCCCTCAAATGACCTGTACACACCCAACCCAACTAGCAACTAGCAACTAGCAGTTACTATATTAAGAAGTTAGCCAAGTTGGTGTGTGTCTAAATGAGGTAAAGAACAAGCAACCACACAACATTGAACTTTGCTCACCAACCTTATACAACTCCACTAAAAAAAAGGTAGTCAAATAAAAATACAGGAAAAAAACACATGCAAATTGGGTAAAGCATAATAAAGAATAAAAATTAGGACATGGGTCTTAGTTCAATCATGAAAATGTGTTGAAAATCAAGCAGAATTTAAAGCACATAGTAAGTTGACTATTCTACAATACATCACAAATCCAGCAGAACCCAAGCAATCCCTTATTTTTTTTCAATGAAAAGTTTCTGTCTTTCCTCCAATCACAACTTTAGAAGTGTGTTGCAACTCCAAAGCTGCTATTTCTACCTCTATTTTTAGGTAAAGTTTTCACCCTTTTTTGCTGTTTCTTGTTTGCATAATTTGGGAAATTTTGATGTTGGTTTATATGGGTATGGAGTACGTGGACATTGGTAGAAAACCCATGATTTTGTTACTGTCATATGTGTTGATTTTTACTGTTTACTGTGGTACTGTATCTGGGTTAAGCTCAGATGAGAAAGTTTTGGTGAAACTTGTTAGTAGATGGGAAGCTCCCAAATCTGTAGAGTATGGGTGGAATTCTTCCAAAATTAGCCCTTGTTTATGGAAAGGTGTTATATGTGACAAAACCCAAAATGTGGTTTTACTGAATTTTTCTCATGTTGGTATTTCTGGTAATTTGGGACCTGAAATTGGTCAATTAGGTTATGTAAGGACAGTTGATCTTAGTTTTAACAATTTTTCGGGGTCGATTCCTGGTGAAGTTACCAATTGTGGGAATCTTGTGTACTTGGACCTTTCTGTTAACAATCTGAATGGTAGTATTCCGGAATCCTTGTTTCTAATTCCACACCTTCAGACTTTGTTCCTTACCTATAATAGTCTTACTGGGCCTATACCTGAAAATATAGGGAATGCAACTGAGCTTGTCGATTTCGAGGCTAATGACAACCTGTTATCTGGTAGTATACCTTCTTCCATTGGTAATTGTTCAGCACTTGAGTATTTGTATCTGTATGGGAATCACCTTGATGGAGTGTTGCCTCAAGGTCTAAACAATCTCGCGAATTTAATCCAGCTGTTCCTAAATTCTAATAGGTTTGAAGGAGCTATTCCTTTAGGTTCTGGTAGCTGCAAGGATTTGCAACTGCTTGATTTGGCAGATAACCATTTTCAAGGGGTTCTTCCACCAGGTTTGGGTAATTGTAGCAGCCTGACTGGCTTCTCAGTTGTGCGTAATAGATTAACGGGAAGCATCCCATCTTCCTTCGGCCTTCTCACCAATATCTCAACTCTATACCTTTCTGAGAACCAGTTGTCAGGAAATATACCGCCAGAGCTTGGAAATTGCAAGTCCTTGACTGAGCTGATGCTGAGTGACAACAATCTTGAGGGTGAAATTCCAAGTGAACTAAGGAAGTTAAGTCAATTGACCGTCCTTCAATTGTTTAGTAATAGGTTGATAGGTGAGGTTCCACTTGATATTTGGAAGATGCAAAGCCTTGACGCACTTCTAATTTACAATAACAGCTTATCAGGGGAGTTGCCTCTCGAACTGACCGAGCTCAGGAATCTCAGGAATATCACTCTATCTGACAACCAGTTTACTGGGATTATCCCTCAGAATTTGGGAGTCAATAGTAGCTTGGAGGCGATTGACTTCACAAACAATAAGTTCACTGGTGAAATCCCTCCCTACATTTGTTCTAGTAAACGACTGCAGAAGCTAGACCTGGGTGATAACATGCTTAGCGGAAGCATACCTTCTGGTCTCGGAGGTTGCTCTAGTTTGGACCGGTTAAGATTGGAGAATAATCACCTCACTGGGGAGCTGCCAGAGTTCAAACAGAATATTAGCCTCAGTTTCATGGATTTGAGTGCAAATAAAATTCATGGAAAGGTGCCTTCAAGCCTTAGCAATTGTCAGAGACTATCTTGGATCAATTTCACCGTGAATGAGCTTTCTGGTACTCTACCTCCTGAGCTTGGAGTTCTGACTAAACTTGGTTATCTTAATTTGTCGCACAATCGTCTCGAGGGCCCTTTGCCATCTGAACTCAGCCAGTGGCAGAAGCTACTCAAGTTAGACTTATCTTCCAATCTTTTTAGTGGGTCAATTCCAACAAGTTTGTCAAGCTTGGCAGCCTTATCCATCATAAATTTGAGGGAGAACCGTCTAAGTGGAGGAATTCCACGGTTCCTTTTCGAACTTGAAAGCCTTCAAGAACTTAAGCTTGGTAGGAACTTGTTAGGAGGAACCATTCCCTATATCGGCTCAGCAAAAATCTATGCATTGGATCTTAGCAGCAATGGCTTAACAGGTCCGTTGCCTGATCTGTCAATGTTGAACAACCTACAAGAGTTGGATTTATCTAACAACAATCTGACAGGGACCTTGCATAGTTTGGATAATATGACCAGTGTAGTAGCAATCAATGTTTCATATAATCTCTTCTCTGGTCCAATATCTGCAAATTTGGTAAACCTGTTCAACAAGTCGCCGTCATTCTTTCAGGGGAATTCCAAGCTTTGTGTTGACTGCCCTCTCTCTGGTGGATCCACTTGCACAGGAAATGGATATATCAGTGTGTGTAGTAGGAAAAGAAATAAACACCTGCGCAATGTTCGAATTGCATTGATTGTTGTTGGAGCAACTCTTCTGACAGTGGTTGTGGCACTGTCTCTGTGTTATGCATGTGTCAAGTTCCGGACACAGTCGAAAAATGATGTTGAAGAATCTGGTAAGGAAAGCTCTTCAATCAAGCTTAGCCAAATAATGGAATCTACAGGGAATCTCAGCAACATGTATGTCATAGGGAAAGGAGCTCATGGAGTTGTATACAAGGCGTCCTTAGGTCCGGATGAAGTGTATGCTGTCAAAAAACTTGTATTTGGCAGACAGGTTGGCGCAAATAAGAGCATGATTAGAGAGATTCAGACACTGGGAACGATCAAGCACAGGAACTTGGTAAAAATTAAGGACTATTGGTTGAAGAGCGATTATGGCCTGATAATGTATGAATACATGGAGAATGGAAGTCTTGGCCATTGTTTGCATAGGACGAGTCCTCTTACTACATTAAAATGGGACATACGTTACAAGATAGCCCTTGGAACAGCACAAGGACTAGTTTATCTTCACTTTGACTGTGATCCTGTTATTCTGCACCGTGACATTAAGCCCGAGAACATACTCCTAGATTCCGATATGGAAGCTCACATTTCTGATTTCGGCATTGCTAAGCTTATGGATCAGTCTTCCTCCTCCTCGACACAAACAATTGCAATTCCCGGAACAATAGGCTACATCGCACCAGGTATCACATCTAACTGTTTCCATAACTGATGACAGTAACTTGTTTTCTTCATAGATAACTAATCTAAAAGTTTTTTGGAACAGAAAACGCCTTTGCAACAACATGGACTAAGGAGTCAGATGTGTACAGCTACGGAGTTGTTCTGCTTGAGTTGTTAACCCGAAAACAAGCAGTGGATCCATCATTTCCAGAAGGAATGGATTTGGTTGGATGGGTCCGGTCAGTATGGAACTGTTCAGAACAGTTAGACAAGGTGGTTGATGCAGCATTGTTGGATGAATTTCAGAATAGTCAGATCATGGAGCAAGTATATGACGCGTTTTTCATCGCGATGAGATGCACTGAAAGGGAGCCAAGAAGAAGGCCAACCATGAGAGATGTAGTGAAGCAGTTGGAAGATTCAAATCCTAGTACCAGGATTAGAAAGAGTCCTGGTATTTCTAGCCGTTCTTGATTGATCAACATTAATATTTTTTCTAAGATTTTCTAGTTTGGTGCCACTTCTGTGCAAAATTTGTACATACATTAATTTTGAGTGATATTCATAAATACATGAAATTTGTACAAATTCCAACAGGATGGAAAGGGGAAAATAAATTGAAAAAACCCGAGGGGCGGACCAGTCAATGCAATCCTGGCTCGAATCTAAATCACTAAACTTAACCAAAATGTTCTAATAAAGATAGCAAAAACAAGATTAAAAGTCTTAATATGATGTTAGATTTGACCTAGCAGAGTTATCTAAATCTGAACTAGACCAAAACATACTTGAAAAATACGCTGCCACGTAGAAACGAACCAAATAGTTTTAAGTCCGACCACGCCCTAATTATGAATGCTCGTAGGCCTTAGCTACATGCCAACATGTATTAGCATTTGACAATTTCTTAAACTTTTAAACAAGCAAAACATTTTGCCAATTTCACTCCGGCAGAGTATTGAATGTTGTGACTCGGAAATGAGACATGTGAGTTTTAAATCGGATCCGACGATCCCATCCAAGTTATGAATATCCGACAACCTTAGGTTCATCTGCAACTAGTAGTAGCATTTCGCTGATTAGGCTCCAAAAAGAAGAATGGTAATTTTGAATTATGTGACTCGGAAATGAGATCGAATAGCTTTAAACCCGAATCCTACGATGCCATCCAAATTATGAACACCCGAAGGCCTTAACTACATGACCAGTACACCTCTGAAACAAAAATGAAGTGAGTTGGGGGCAACAACTTTGAGCGAGTCACCGAGTCACCAACTCACCAGTTCCGGCGGGCAACCGGGTTGACTCGTTCGAAAGATGACGATGACGATTGCTCTCATTAAACTTGCAGCTCTTTTCATCTTCTTGTTCACGCTACTAACCATGAGGGCGCAATCTGCTGATAATAAAGATGGAAGGAGAGTGATAAAAGTGAAAGGTGGCCCAGAAGAAGTAATCTGGGTTGTTCAGCTCTCTGATCTTCACTTCAGTGTTCATCACGCTAATCGAGCTAATGACTTTAGGGATTTGGTGGGTCATTATCTCTCCTTCATCAACCCTTCTCTCGTCCTCATCACTGGTGATTTAACAGGTTTTAATCACTTTTTCTTGATTAATTTTTGGTTTTTTCTGATACCCTTTTGCTTTAATTTTAATGGGTTTCGTTTAATTTTTTGTGATTGTTGTTGAATTTTGTAATTATGCTGGATGTTTGATCAAGTTTGAATTTTTCTGTTGGTAATGTTGTTGGTTTGACTGAATTGCTATGTTATCATTCGATTGTAAGTTACGCTTCCTTGTAACAATGTATAATGTTTCGAAGAATTTTGTGGGGGAGAGATGTTAGAATTTCAATGTGATCCCACCTACTGAATTAGTGTAGTTGTAGGGTGGAACTGACAAAGGAAGTGTTTCTTTTTGCATTCGACTTGACTGCATTGTGAATGTTTTGCTCGAGTTTGGGTTTCCATGTTACCGGCTTCCTAACAGAGACCGATACAGGGTTACATGGGGTGAAAGCTAAGAGACCTTGTGCAGTAGGTCCTCCCTCTGGAAATGGCCTTGTAACTATTGCTCTTTCATTTGAAAGCCAAAGCTTTTGTCTTTTTTTTTTTTCTTATTCTGGGCAATATTTTGGTAGATTGCAAAATCCGGCTTGACCATAAGAATCAGTTAAGTGAAACACAAAAAGAAAAATATTGATAGTTGATTGTATTCCAATGTTTACAGATTGAATCTCATCCACTTCAAAAAAAAAAAAAAAAAAAAGCTTTGGTCTTTTTTTTGTGCTTCAGAGAGGCAGTGACTGATATGCAAATTTGAGATGGCATTTGTGAGTGATAGTGATAGACTAATAGTTGAAAGTCGACGAAGGCTTTAAGCAGTGGGTGAACATGATAACTTCTTTGTTGTTTATCTTGTGTTAATTGATACTATATTACTATTGTTGTTGTCGGATTCTATTTGTCATGCCTTAGGTTTGCTGTGATAATGATCAGTTTCTTCTTTGCTACTAGATGGGAAGAGCAAAGATTTGCTGACCATGAAACAAGATGAGCTTGAGTGGGTGGAATACAAGAATGTTATAGAAGATGTTGTCAAGAGGAGCGGACTTGAGAAGAACATATTTTATGATGTTAGGGGTAATCATGATAATTTCGGTGTTCCATCTGTTGGTGGCGCCTATGATTTCTTTTCTAACTACAGTGTCAATGGCCAACTAGGAAGATCAGGCCATGTGAACAGTGTCACACTTCAGGTATACTTATTACTTGATCAGTTGTATACTTATTACTTGATCAGTTGATCTGATGCTGGTAAAATTAGTCTTGTGGCTTTGATGTCAGGCACTGGTATATATTAGTAAATGTTCGTTGCAACTTGTAGACAGGAAAGAGAAGGCATCTGTTCGTCGGGATTGACAGCACGATGGCTGTTGGCCTCAGAGGGCCGACCAATCTTTTCGGACATCCAACAGATAAACTTTTAGCTGAGTTGGATTCTGAACTCTCACAGTGGGATGTTGAGCCAACGGATCCAGTGACAAAAATTTCATTTGGGCATTTTCCTCTTTCGTTTTCCGCAGCTTCAGAATCTGGAAAGACGCTAAAAGATATCTTTCTCAAGCATTCAATATCATCTTACCTGTGTGGACATCTCCACAGAAGTTTTGGCAAGAACTTGAAGCGGCATCATCAACCAGGAAACAATTTTATGCAACTAGATATGCATTCAACTCTGTCCGAGGATTCTGCCAGCGGACCTTCTGGAATTCAGGAATTTTGGGAGTGGGAAATGGGTGATTGGAGGAAGAGCAGAGCCATGCGCATTGTGGCCATTGATAGAGGTCACACATCATTTCTTGACATAAACTTCAAATCGGGTTCTCAGAAAACTTTCATAGTACCAACGTTTCCTCTGGATTCACGGTTGATGTGGAGATCATCCTTACTTAGCGAGTATGAACGTCAAACTGTGGACGCATCCCACTACATGACAATACGAGCTTTGGTCTTCTCTTCATCTCCAATCGTCTCGGTTGTTGCTAGAGTTTATGACTCGCAGCCTGGAATTCTTTCTTCTGTTTTAGAGGCGTCTATGACAAATATTGAATCGGGCACTTCTAGAGGATATCTTTATGCCGCTCCTTGGAACTTTAAAGCCTTTGAGGACCCAAATCCTGAGAGATACTGGTTGCAGATAGAAGCAACTGACATCAGTGGCAGATCAACCCTAACTGATTTGAGGCCGTTTTCAATCAATGGTGCTCGCGGCTTGCTATCCTGGACATGGACGGAGTTCAAAGTTATGGGCTGCCAGTGGGCTGCATTGTATTTCCCAATACTCTGGTTCTGCCTTGGGTGCTTCCTCTTCATCCTTCTTATCCCAGTAGCAATTACAAGTTTCTCCAGTAAACAATATACAATGCAGAATTTTCTTGTAAATAAAGGTCTTCTAAATGGTATTGGAGGGGTCTTAACAGAATTATACAAGCTGCGTTTTGTATGGTGTGGACTTTTGGGTTATTTGTTCTGCCTTGTCCTAACTCCATGGTTATCTGGACTATTGTTTACTGATGGTGGCGAGAGGGGGTACATGACCTACAAAGGATGGGTAGTGTCACGTCCAGATGTTCGGAGCAAACTGGAGTACATTGCATTTCCAGATATAATGGTACTTGTTATCCCACATCTGGTTTTCATTGTTTTCCCCTCCCTTGTAATATCTACAGGGTTGGCCATGGAAAGTGAACTGTATAGGATACATCTTTTAGCCCTTTCAGGGAAGAAAGAAGATGATCACCATAAGGCTCCTGGATCTGGAAACAATGCCAACAAGAATGTAAGAACCTCCCAATCTTATATTGGTCAACGGTGGATCAGGAAGTTTCTGATGTTGTTATCTTTGGGGGTCCTGTACAAGCATTTGAAGGTATATTTTCCGCAGCTCAATTTATGGTACTTGTTCATTCATACATTCTCTGTCATGGTTTGGGTTATGTTGCAGAGTTATATCAATACAATTACATTTTTCATTATCTGTTATTCTTCTTGCATTTTTGGCTGATTAGTCCTCATTGCTAGCTACCTTGGGTCTGCTGGATACTGGTGATTATTTTGAGTAGCTGGTATAAAATTAGAAGATATATTAGCTGGCTTTTGGTGATATGGAATGTGATAGAAATTGTTTATTCTTTGTATCACTGAGACACCTGAAGAGCCGACCATATGTACATCTAATAAACCCAGCGCTGAGATCTGTCTTCTTGGTCATATCTCCGCTGTCCCTGTATGTGTTTGGTTCTCATGTAGTATATTCCTCTCATCGTATTCCTCATGCCTAACCCAGTCCAACAGACGTATGCTTGTAAGTTGTAACTCAGCTGCAGCTGAGATTGCTGTTCTAATACCCTCTACCTCAATAAATTCAGCATCAAGATGCTTATCTTGATCCTAACTCAGAGTCAATTCAATCGTTATGGTTGTTTTAATCCCTCTCCCTTGTTGACACTGTTTTGCCTGGTTCACTCTGCACTGTGCTATAAAATTCTTCATGATAATAGAACACTGAACGTCTCAAGATAGTACTGATGATCTACTCCTCTAAAGCATTATCTGAGGAGTGTTTAACATTATGCTTTTCCTACGCTGTTTGTGTTGCAGAGTTGCAGAGCTCTGATGAAAGCGTATGAGATGAATCCGTTCCTCCATTTTCCAGTATATAGTCTCTGGATACCATTGCTGCTGGCATATTCTATCTACAGAACCCGCAGAGGCTAGCATTATTGTCAAACTTCACCCTGGTTGATTCAAGTTTGAATGGAAGAAGTGGGGGCAGAATTCAGCAGCTTATGCATCCTGCATGTGGGCACGGGGTTTTGCCCCACTCAGCTTCTAGCTTCAATCCGTGCAGCTCCTGGAGATTAGAACTTTGAGAATTCGTTCTGCTGATAAGTTGCTCTAAGTTCACGACCAAAACCAAACAGGCTTTTCCGTCATCTGTGAAGAAACAAGGGCCTGGTGACTGTCGACAAGGCGACGAGCCTAGTACGCTCTGTGCGACCAAAGGAACAAATATCTAATATTAGATCATGATTCAACAGCAGAAACTTCCTCGTGAATTTACCTTGAGATTTTTTTTCTCTATTTCTGTTCTCTACTGTGGCAATTTAGAATGCCGAATTTGTAACCTTTGATGCTTGCAGTAGTTGGACATCCTTGTATAATGATTGAGAGAAATCTCAAGAGGACCCTATCTAAGCACTTGTATCCACAAACCAAGTTATAGTGATATATTTTTTCGGTTCTTCGGAATTTGTAGAAGTGGTTCGAATGTGTTGAGTTTCAACTTTCAAATCAAACGTCAACCTTCAATCATTTGCTAAAACGACCATTTTAATAAAACTATTTATCAAAACGACCACACCTTAAAACTATTTGCCAAAATGACAATTATTATTATTCCAACTAATAAATGGGACCCAGCTAAAAGAGACGAAAAGGAGGACGAGAAGTGGGGGCTGGTTGCGGTGTTGGGGGAGGGGATGGTCAGCCGGTCCCTGTAATTAGTGTAGCATGGTTGCCGTTGGAGGAGGGGCTGCTGCCTGCTGGGGTTGGGGACGGAGGAGGGAGTAAGGGGTTGGGGTTGGGTTTGGGTGGATTTCTATTCATTTAATTGTGCTTTAATTTTCATTTTAAATAAAGAAAAAACAGTCTTTTTTTCCTTAAAAGTAGTCATTTTGGTAAAATGTTTCAAGGTATGGTCGTTTTGGCAAATAGTTTTGTCAAAATTGTCGTTTTGGCAAATGACCATTTATTTCTCATCACTTATTTCATTTCGTCGACTATATTAGCTTTAATTAACTTAAGTTTTAAACTTCATTCACTTCAATATTATATCCCCCGTACTTCCACAAAATGGTACATTCTGACTTTTTCCGTAACTATTCCATACCTTCCGAAATATACGGATAGAATAATCGACACGAATCTTCAACCTTTTACCGAATTAAGTGTCGAACTATAACACCAAACGTAAAAATGACGTATTATAATAACTGAAAAAAAATTAGAATTTTGCAAAAAATGTAGGTAAATTTTTTTTTTTTTAACCTTAATATTATGAATATAATAACAAAGGTTTTAGCTTATCTCTCACTCTACCTTAGACCTAGACACAGTTCTTATTATTTTAGTCATTCAGTCTTCACACTCCCAGTCTCTCTCCTCCCCTTGTTCGTCCGCCATTAAACCTCCGATTCAACTTCAGGTAACCCTTCTTTTCTATGGCGATTTTCTTTATAATTCCTCAGTATTTTTTATCTTTTGATGTAATTTCATCATGGGTTTACTGGTTTGATTTCATATCAAAATGTGGGGTTTTAGGTAAAATTTATTTACTTTGTTCTTGAATTCGTTTTATTGCATGAAATTGTGTGTAGTACAGCGAGAATTTGTTGTTTTGTAACTTAGATTTGTACCCACAATTTTATTTTGTAACTTGGGATTTTGTGTTACATGATATAATTTTGTATTTGGACTAAAAAGACACAATCTTTTCCGTTTCTTTTGATGGATTGTTGTTTTCGGGACCGTTGCGGTTTTCGTATTAGTTGTCATGGATTAGGGTTGTTGTTGTTGATCAGGTTGTGTTGGTTTTGTTTTCGTGGTCGTCAATGTTTTCATATGAATGCCATGGATTAGGGTTGTTATTGATTGGGTTATTGGGTGTTTAATATGGCTATGTATTTGGAAAGGAGAAGTTTTTCGTTCATTCTCGTGCGCCCTTGTGCTTCCCGTATCAATTGTCATGTATTAAAGTTGTTGTCGATAAGGTTTGTAGTTGTTGTTTTCGTTTTCATGGGTTAGGGTCATCATGGGATGAGTGGATTGAAAAGGGTTTGAAGTTCCGTAGTTATGGTTAGGGTTTAAGGTTGAATCTGATGATGTGGGTGGCTTAAAATTTGAGCTTGAGATAGGGAGAATAGTGAGGTTTCTGGAAATTGAGGTTTATGTATTATGAGATGAGAAAGAGGTTTAATGGTCATTAGATCTAATAGTTGTGACTTGTGAGGTGTAGATTGGCTTGATATGTACCGTAGATCTCCCTGTCCCAGATACTGCCTTGACTCGTGTTGTTATCCGAGAAAGTATGAGTATATTAATTTGATGATTTTAGATGAGAACAAAACGCGAAATGATGAAAGTGAAGCTGAAGATTGAATGAGAATGGGTAGAGTAACGTTTTTAAATGGGTGTTTTGTTTTACTGAAAGAACTTTGGTTGCAGAGTGTCACTGTCACCCCTATCGATCGTTGCTATAAGAATGGACATATACCAGCTTTTCAAAAACATCTAATGACACTGACCTTCACTTATTCCCGGTAAAGCACCCGTTGTTTCCCTTGGTTCCACCTCATTTCTCGTGTCCTTTTTCTCCTTTTTTTAATATTTTCTTTCTTGCTTTTCCATGTCTAGATCTGTTTTCTTTTTTCCATTGGTTTTTCTTAGTTCCTCTGCCATGCAATATTAGATCATTAGGTCATGTTAGCCAATCCAAAATCAGCCTGGGGCTTAAGCTTGTATGAAAGGTCATGGTAAACTTTGTGTCCATCATTGTGGGCTCTCGCAAGTTGCTTTCTTCCAGCATTTGTCTGTTTTGATTGCTGATTATTACTCCCTCCGATTCTTTAAATTGCCCCATTTCATTTGGGCACAAAGTTTAAGAGTAGTGGGGTAGCCTTGAGCTTTTACACTAAAGGGCATTTGTCCCATATGCACACGGGTCTGTCCAACCTTTAATGAAGGGTAAGATGGACTTATACCTATACAAATGCCACACAAAAATAGAAATGGGGTAAATCTATTGCACCATCCAAAAAAGGAAAATGGGGCAAATCTAAAGAATGTCTAGCAATATAATAGAACAAAATTTAACAACTTTAAGCTGTCTAGTAGGGTTTATTGTTTTGCCGTGTAGGTACTTCCCCTCCCAGCTATCTCCTCTTTTTGTTTGGTCATTGTTTAATTGGTATTTATGTATTGCATAATTTGCTTTCAGGAATTACTTGCGGAGCTTTACAAAGAGGGGTCCATTCTGTCAAAGGTAAACATGATTATATATTATCTAGGCTGTACCAAACTTATTCTATTCCCAGATTTGTGTCCTGCAGTGATTGATTGTGTCTACACTCATTGATTTTGGGCCACATTCGTGGGAGAAGTTCATCAAAGTTTTCCTCAAAAAAATAATTCGAATCTTCAACTTTGTGTACTAAAAGTTCTCCTGTTTCGTCTAGCAATTTGCGTGGATGGATTGCTGGATATATAAGTGTCAACTGCGATTCCTCCCTTTGTTGTTCGCCATTCTTGTATCTACCATGGTCCCATCTCATCTCTGTCAAATGCCTTGTGTTATTTTATTTCATCTGTATACTACTTCTTTGGCGTTGTTTATGTGGTTTTTTTCACATGCCGGGGTCCCATTACATATAATCAAACATCAACTTTATGTTCCGTGGTAGCTTATCCAACATGTGCATTTGAGTTTTAGTGTTGCTTTTGTCAATTCTTTGTCTAATCGGAATGTAGTCTACTGATTGACCATTTTCCTTTGAATTCAAACACATTTGAGGCATTGTTTGATGACTTGTTCTTTTGCAGGTTCTGTAGTATTTTTCCAAGTGATATGGCTGAAAGTGGTAGGAGCTTTGCCAGGAGGGATAAACTTTTGGAAATAGAGTCAAAGGTCCACGGCTGGTGGGATGAGAATGGTGTTTTTATTGCCCAGCCTGGAGAGCATCCTCCTGGACCTGGAGACAAGTTTTTTGGAAACTTCCCGTTCCCATATATGAATGGGTACTTGCATCTTGGACATGCCTTCTCTGTTTCTAAGGTGGAATTTGCTGCTGCCTTTCACAGATTGAATGGAGCCAGGGTACTCTTTCCTTTTGGTTTTCACTGCACTGGCATGCCCATTAAGGCTGCCGCGGATAAGCTTGCAAGAGAAATTCAACTGTTTGGAAACCCACCAGAGTTTCCCGCTCCAGTGCAGGAAGAAGTCGGTCAGCCTCCGGTAGAACAAGCTGATGCTGGATCACAACAACCTCCTGAAAAATTTAAGGGCAAAAAATCAAAGGTTGCAGCAAAGACTGGTACGCAGCTGTACCAGTGGGAGATCATGCGTAGTTTTGGTCTTTCTGATGAAGAGATCTCAGGGTTTCAGGATCCATATAAATGGCTGACCTATTTTCCTCCATTAGCCGTTGAAGACTTGAAGGCTTTTGGCTTAGGTGTTGACTGGAGGCGATCGTTTGTCACGACAGATGTAAATCCTTTTTTCGATTCCTTTGTGAAGTGGCAGATGAGAAAGCTTAAAGCAGCCGGTAAAATTGTGAAAGACCTAAGATATGCGGTCTTCTCCCCGTTAGATGGGCAACCTTGTGCAGATCATGATAGGGCTTCCGGAGAAGGGGTACAGCCACAGGAGTACACTTTAATCAAGATGGAAGTTGTTTCACCTTTTGCAGGGAAGTTGAGTGCTTTAAAGGGCAGAAAAGTGTTTCTAGCTGCTGCAACATTGAGGCCAGAGACTATGTATGGGCAAACAAATGCTTGGGTCTTACCTGATGGAGCTTATGGAGCATTTGAAATTAATGATGAAGAGGTCTACATTGTCACTGAGAGAGCGGCATGTAATCTTGCATATCAGCGGTACTCGAGGATCCCAGAAAAGCCGACTTGCTTGGTTGAGCTTACTGGTCATGACTTGATCGGTTTGGCTCTAAAGTCACCGCTTTCATTTAATGAAATCATTTACACTCTTCCCATGTTGACGATCTTGACAGACAAAGGTACTGGTATTGTTACCAGTGTTCCTAGTGATGCACCTGATGATTATATGGCTATGCATGATCTGAAGGCAAAGCCAGCTCTACGGGCAAAGTATGGTGTTAAAGACGAATGGATTCTTCCCTTTGATATTATACCCATTATTAATATTCCCGAATTTGGTGATAAGCCTGCTGAGAAAGTCTGCACGGACTTAAAGATCAAGAGCCAGAATGAGAAAGATAAGCTTGCTGAAGCGAAGCGGCTGACTTACTTGAAGGGTTTTACTGACGGGACAATGCTGGTTGGAGAATTTGCTGGGGAGAAGGTACAGGATGCAAAACCAAGGGTCAGGCAAATGCTTTTAGAAGAGGGCCAAGCCGTCAAGTACAGTGAGCCTGAGAAGAAGGTGATGTCTAGATCAGGTGATGAATGCGTTGTGGCTCTGACAGACCAGTGGTACATAACATATGGTGAGTCTGAGTGGAAAAAACAAGCTGAAGAGTGTTTAGCAAACATGAATTGCTTCTCTGATGAGACGCGTCATGGCTTTGAACACACTCTTGGCTGGCTAAACCAGTGGGCCTGCTCTCGATCTTTTGGCCTTGGTACTCGCATTCCTTGGGATGAACAGTTCCTTGTGGAGTCTCTTTCTGATTCAACCGTATACATGGCATATTACACTGTTGCCCACTTTTTTCAAAATGGTGACATGTATGGATCGGGTTCAAGTTCGATAAAACCAGAACATCTGACTGACGAGGTATGGGATTTCCTTTTCTGTGGAGGTCCACATCCTCAGTCATCAGTTATTGATCCAAATGTACTTGGCGAGATGAAGCGGGAATTTGAGTACTGGTATCCGTTTGATCTTCGTGTGTCCGGTAAAGACCTTATCCAGAATCACCTGACATTCAGCATCTATAATCACACAGCAATTATGGAGAAACGCCACTGGCCGAAGGGGTTCAGATGTAATGGGCATATTTTGCTGAATGCTGAGAAGATGTCCAAGTCCACTGGGAACTTCAGAACACTCAGACAGGCCATTGAGGAATTCTCTGCCGATGCCACAAGGTTTGCTCTTGCCGATGCTGGTGATGGTGTTGACGATGCAAATTTCGTGTTTGAAACTGCGAATGCTGCCATTCTACGTCTCACAAAAGAAATTGCATGGATGGAAGAAGTAATTGCCTCTGAAGCTGCATTAAGACCAGGCCCTGCATCGACATATGCTGATCGGGTGTTCCAGAATGAGATTAACTTGGCAACCAAATTGACCAAGCAGCACTATGAAAACTACATGTTCCGAGAAGCACTCAAGACCGGCTTTTATGACCTGCAGGCAGCCAGGGATGAGTATAGATTCTCTTGTGGTGCTGCTGGCATGAACAGGGATTTGGTATGGCAGTTTATGGACATTCAGACTCGGCTTATCACTCCGATTTGCCCGCACTATGGAGAGTATGTGTGGAGGGAGCTTTTGAGAAAGGAAGGCTTTGCTATCAAAGCCGGCTGGCCGGTTGCTGATGCACCTGATCTAACCCTCAAGAGTGCCAACAAATATCTCCAAGATTCTATTGTGCTGATGAGGAAGCTGCTCCAAAAGCAAATTCTGGGTTCAAAGAAGGGTAACAAGAAAGGAGCCGCCCCTGTGACTCAGCCTGCGGAGGACAAGCAACTGACCGGGTTGATTTATGTGAACGAGAATTATGATGGTTGGAAAGAAGAATGCTTGAAGATTCTGCAAAGCAAGTTCAACGTGGAAAGTCGCACATTTGCTCCAGACAGTGAAATCATGGCAGCACTGCAGCATAGTGAAATTGGCCGGGATGCCAATTTTAAGAAAATCCAGAAACTGTGCATGCCATTTTTGAGGTTCAAGAAAGATGAGACTCTTTCCCTTGGCCCTCATGCCTTGGAGTTGAAGCTTCCGTTTGGGGAGATCGAAGTTCTTTCTGAGAACCGGGAACTGATCAAGAGGCAGCTTGGGCTCGAGGATATAGAGGTATTATCTTTTACGAATCCAGAGCATGTTGCTAAAGCCGGAACCCTGAATACTGTGCTTTCTCAAAATCCTCCATCTCCGGGTAACCCAACAGCCATATTCTTGCCGCGGCCATGAAATTGTTGATTTTTCGGAACTCCTTAGGATATATTTGGTTACTTTTTCCTTCAAATTTTGTACGGGTTGCTACTAAGTACTACTACTAACTATTTCCGGCATTTTGCTACTACTGTTTTAATGCGCGGCCATGAATACTCTTTCGTTTACTCGGTTTTATGTGTTCTTTATTTACTTACAGGAGTTGTGTTGTTTACTCAACATGAATGAATTTTACGCAAACGAAAGCCAAATTAGGTACTTGAACCAAATTATCGAATTATTTCATCGATACACAATCTGATATATCAACATGATTGAACAACTTCTCTTCATAGATACGTGATTACGTGCATATATTATCTGTCTATTTGTATATAGGTAGAACGCGTTACATTATTTAGTAGAAGAACGAATTAAAAGTGCATAACAATATGTTGAAATAGACTTCGGGCTATATTTGTAGTGTACTCCATATATTTGCACATACACCATGCCAAATACCAAGTAACTATGCTTGCGGAGTAACTTCCATCTGTCTTATCGGACCATAAATACATCTCTGTAATATACTTCTAGTGTTCACAAAATGCCTGGATTGGAGTACTGGACTGTCCCGCTCAACCACATGAGTTGAGAATTTGGACTGTCCCTCCATTTCTTTTGGTTATTCACGTTTGGTTTGAATTTCTCTCAGATAATCAAACCAAACGTAAAGAATAAAAAAAAATTATAAAGAGAGGGAGTATGTCTTTCGTTTACTCTACTTTATCGGTTTTCTGAATTTCGAATCTTTGATCAGATTATTACTTTCACTACCCACTATCCAACTGAAAGATAAGAAGCAAATTTGGCGGGGTTTCTGTAAATTTGATTTCCAAATTTCAAGATTAATAAAACCCAAAATTAATTCAACAAAAATCCCTCTTTATTTAAAAAATCAAAATCAAAAGCAAAATAAAAACATTAAAAATCAAAATCAAACCTCCTCCTCCTTCTTCTTCCGCCCTTTCTCTCTCTCTTCAGTCTTCACACACACGACACACTCTACCTCACTCCAAAAGCAGTCATTTCTGCCAAAAAAAAAGGTAAATTCAATCACAAGATACCGCCGTCGTCGTCGTCCATGGGAGGAGAGAGAAAACCTATCGGCTGTTACAATGCTTCTCTTCAGGTTCCATTTTAATAATAATTTCTTTTTTTTCTTTTTTTTTTGCTAATTTTTTTGCTAATTAACATTATCTACGCTATATTCACATTCCAAAGTTAGTTAATTGCGTTATTATTGATTGAATTCCTTCATTTTTATTGTTTTGGTGTTTTTTTTTTTTTTTGAATTTGTGGTTTTTTAGTGTGAAATGATGAAAATTGAGGTAAAATGAGGAATTATTTTTTTATAGATGTGATAAAAAGTTCGGTTGATGGATGTAGGAATTGATAGTAATCGACGATCTTTTATCGGCGTTGGTCGGAATCGAAGGACGTTACATTTCAATTGAAGGAATTCGTGGTAATAAAGATGAATTTGTGTTCCAGGTTGATTCTTCCATGGATTTAGCTCTTCAGGTTTGCAACCGCCTGCCTCTCTCGCTTGTTGTTTTTTGCGGTTTTTGTTGTCTTGAGCGCAATGTTGTTGTACCTTTTACGCTTTGGTTGGATTGAGGGACATAAATAATTAGGTTAGGTTAGGTTAGGTTAGGTTAGGTTAATGTGTGTAACACGATGCCTAGGGTGAGCTTTTCGCTTTGTTTGGATGTAGGCGGAAATTACCTTAGGACTATGTTAGGTTTGGCTTATGCGTGTATCCGGCAACATAGGTTAGCATTCTTGTAGTTTGTTTGGATTTAGGTGAATAGAAGTTTAGACTCGAGTAGGTTGAATGTGTTTTGGGTGCAACATAGGTGAATAGAAGCTTAGACTCGAGTAGGTTGATGTGTCTTAAGTGCAACATAGGTGAATAGAAGCTTAGACTCGAGTAGGTTGATGTGTTTTGGGTGCAACTTAGGTGAAATGAAGCTTAGACTCGAGTAGGTTGATGAGTTTTGAGTGCAATATAGGTGAATAGAAGCTTAGACTCGAGTAGGTTGATGTGTTTTGAGTGAAACATAGGTGAATAGAAGCTTAGACTCGAGTAGGTTGATGTGTTTTGGGTGCAACATAGGTGAGCACTCTTGTAGTGTACGGTTTCACTTAGTTTTTGGATTAAGGCAGAAAAAAGGTTTTAGAGTAGATTAGGTTAATGGATGTCATCCGAACAAATTGGGTGAGGTGGTGGGTGATAAAGATTGAAAATTAGTTGAGATCATTTAGGTTAATATTGTGTTTCAACTTAGTTTGAGTTGTACATATGCTTAAGTGATGTGTATAAACCTGGTGCAACATAGGTCAGCACATAAATGCTCTATGACGGCACTCTTATCACTTGAAAGGTCTTCGTATCACACAAACAACAACAAAACCGAGTCTCAGATGATTTGGAGTCGGCTATTATGAACAGTAATATAAGTAATGACTGGATAAACATTTTTATAATTAGTGACTGAATGAACAGTAATATAATTAGTCTCGGATGATTTGGGTTCGGCTATCTGCTAATTGTGGAGGGATGTGCTGCAGGAGTTGGGGAAACGCATTTTTCCCTTGTGTGAGAGCTATTTGTTGATTGATCAGTTTGTGGAGTCAAGGTCGCAATTCAAGAAAGGACTAGTTAACCATGCTTTTGCAGCAGCTCTAAGAGCACTCCTTCTGGTAGGTTTTGTGATTTACGGTATATGTCTTCAAGTATGGCATTATATATATATTAGGCCTTGCTATGTGGCGAGTCAATGTTTCCTGCTGGAAAATACGAAGACCTCATAGCGGCCTTCACTATTGTTTGAACACCATTTTGGGTGTTCATCTGTAATCTTTATCGTTTCTGGAGATAGTTTCTCAAGTTTTTGGTACTTTTGTACAGACACTGGATGTCATATCTATACATCAAAAGCTGGTTCTAGTCAATAACAGTCTACTATAATGTACTGGATACCAGGATTACCAGGCAATGGTGGCTCAGCTTGAACATCAATTTCGTCTTGGAAGACTTTCACTGCAAGGATTATGGTTTTACTGTCAGGTACTTAGGTTTAAGCATTTCCTGACTTGACCTTGGAGGCTTGTTGTATTATTTGGCTCTATTTCATTTTATGTTTGCTTCATCTGTTGCAGCCAATGATGGGGTCGATGAAAGCAATGTGCTCAGTAATCCAGAAAGCGTCATCGAATGATTGTGTTGGTGTTGACGTTCTTAACCTCCTGCTGAGCCAGGTTATAATTAAGCTCATCAGCTAGTATGCCTGAAATAAAAACCGTTGGATTTCTTGTTGGTTATTATTTTAAGACGGTAATCTTATTCACTCACTGATTCCCAATTACTTGTTTTTCAGGCTAAAGCTATGGCTGGTGATCATGTTGTAAGATCTCTATTAGAAAAGATGGCACAATGTGCAAGTTCTGCATATCTTGAGATACTAGAAAGGTGAGATTTATCATGTATTAAGCTCCATAAAAATCTGAGTACCATGGGGATCATATTATAGGTTTAGCAAAATATTAGAACCAAATAGCTATTGTAAGTCCCAAAAACGGGAATAAAAAAACATAAGCTAGCATCGACAAATGTGTATCGAAAGGGCTTAAAGAACTTTTATGCTGGAGGAATCAGCCCTCATATCCAAAAAGGGTACTCCAGAACTGTCTATGATACAGTATTCAAACCATTTTACGACTTTGAAAAAAATGGTAAAAATAGGCCAAAACCAAAGTACATAATCCACGATTTTTGGCCCAAAATGGCCCAGGAATGAAAACGACTCAAATTTTTGCGGAAGCCTCTATGAGTCATATTATGTGTGTTAGCAAAATATTAAAGCAAACAACCTATGATAGGTGCCCCAAAACGGCCAAAAACATACACTAACCATAACGGGGGGGGGGGGGGGGGGGGGAGCACAGCAGGTGGGAGGATTTTAAAAGAATCTTAAACAACGAAACCAAGCCTCAAATTCCTCAAGGGAATTCCCAAGTAATCTATGGAAATGTTTTGGGAGCATTTGGATACTTTGATAAAAGTGGCCAAAAAGCCTCGACAAAAACGAAGGCTATAATCCATGGTTTGTGGCCAAAATTGCTCAGGAACAAAAACACCTCAAATTTTTCTGGTAGCCCACAGGGGTCATATCATAGGCTTTAGCAAATTATTAGAACCAAAAACTTGTGGTAACTCCCAAAGTCGGTAAAATATGCACATAGCCCTCAACGGGTAAGGTTTAGGGAAAGTACTTAAAGAAGTTCTCTAGAAGAAGAACCCGTCCTCATATCCTACTAGTGAACTCCAAATTTGTCCATGCTATTGTTTTGAGAAAATTTGTCTACTTTCAACAAGGTGGTCAAATTTGGCCATAATCCACGGTTTCGCCCAAAATGGGTCCAGGATAAAAAACAAGTCAAATTTTGCTGGAAACCCCTAAGAGTCATATTATAGCCTTCCGCAATACATTAGGGCAAAAAACCTACAGTAGGTACCAAAATCGGTGACACGATAGTCTAAACAAGACGGAATAGGTTAAAAAACTCCTCTTACAAAGGAACTTTCCCTCATATCCAACAAGGGTACTTTAAGGGTGTCCATGGTAAAGTTTCGAGAACATTTGGCTACTTTTAGAAAAGTGATCAAAATAGGCCAAAATCAATGTGAATAATCCAATTGTTGGTTTATTATGGGCTTGAAACAAAAATAGCTCGAATTTTTGTGGAAAGCCCTAGGGATCATATTATGGGGTTTAGCAAATTATTAGAGCTAAAAAAACAAAACTAAAGCGCAAATTCGGTGGTGAAAAAGTAGAAATAATATCAAGTAAGTTATGATAATTGAGATGTAAAAAATGTGCATATGTTGCTCGGGTGTGAGCCGGGCCCATAAACTAATCAGTAGTAGCGACTGGATCTGTGATGAACTTCCATAATTTATAGTCTTTCGAAACATTTTTAAAGTTTTGAACTTATTTGGCCTTTTTGCCCTAGCTCAGGTCTTTACTTATATTTACTGACATGTTATTAGGTGGGTGTATGAAGGGGTGATTGATGATCCATACGGTGAGTTCTTCATAGCAGAAAACAGTTCTCTGCAAAAGGTGTGCAAATCATACTGAATGTGTGAGGCATGAAACTTCTCATCAAATATTCGCACTTTTCACTCTTCTTTTGTTTCAGGAAAGTCTTACTCAAGATTATGATGCAAAGTATTGGAAACATCGATACAGCCTCAAGAATAGCATTCCAAGCTTCCTTGCAGATGTCGCTGGGACAATTTTGACTACTGGAAAATATTTGAATGTCTTGAGGGAATGTGGCCATAACGTTCAGGTTGACTGGATATTATACTTGGTTGTCTTTCTTATATAAGTTTAAGAGGAAATTGTTTTGATCCTTACCTGGTTTTTCTTCGACATGTGTGCTCTCCAGGTCCGTGTATCAGAAAATTCCAAGTTGCGGAATTTTGGTTCCAATCATCACTACCTCGAATGTATAAAAGCTGCATATGATTATGCAAGTGGTGAACTGTTAAATCTTGTAAGAGAGAAGGTGAATCTCAGTCCTTTTATTTTGCCCTTCGCTTATGTCAATGTAAAACCTTAGTTGCCCTTTTAGCTGTGTCACTGGAAATGCTGAAAACTTAACTTTCTCATTTAATATCCTTCCCTTTAATTGCATGAAACAGTATGATCTGATGGGAAAGCTTCGATCCATAAAGCATTATCTTCTTCTCGACCAGGTACTAGTTTGCATAGACATTTTTTTGTGACATCCTGAGGTTCACACTTCACTTGGATTCTTTTAACGCCAGTAGCTAAGACTGTCTCCTTGGCAAATGTTGCCTAGTTGAGGGATAGTCTATTTAACAGTTGCTCGCGTATGTAAAAATTACACTGGCCTGTGGTTCTTTTGGTGTGATCAACTGAAGTGGCCACATGAGTTGTGAGATTTTCTTAATTGCCCCCTTGCCTAGTAAAGAAAAGATTCTTAGCCAGAGACTGCGTACTAGTTGTAAGAGTAATATCATTAAGTGAAGGAGTTATTAGTACCAAATCTGCTTTTGATTTGCTTGAATAGAAAGTGTTGTAATATGTTGATCTTAGATAAGCGTACTTACAGTCTTCTGCACTTAACATTTCAGGGTGATTTCCTTGTTCACTTTATGGATATTGCTAGAGAAGAGCTGACGAAAAAAGTTGAAGAGGTTTCAGTGGAGAAGCTGCAGGTCTCTCATTCACTTGTATATTTGTATTTCTACATTTCTATGTTCTGTCATTTGATTGGAGATATTAGAGATGTATTCATCCATCAAGAGAGACATTGAACTCTCGCAATAGACACAACCCCATACAAACAGTGAAAAAACTAACAAAAAGGCAAGTAGGTAATTAGCAGCTAAGCACTGCTCAAGTATATATCATTCTGCAAAGGCTCTAGTACTTGAGTAATCTGATCCGCAATATCATTACAAATCAGTGATCACGTCAAACTGCATGTATTACTTGTTACAGTATTGTTTCTTGGAGGGAAAATTTGTTATCGCAATGTTACTACCAATGTTATGTCTTTCACTATGCATCATATTTATCAAGAGAGGCTAATATGTTTCTGAAATACTTTGTTATTTTATAGTCCCTATTGGATCTCGCTTTAAGATCCACTGCAGCTGCAGCTGATCCTTGTCATGAAGATTTGACTTGCTGTGTGGTGAGCTTCTTGTTTCCCATTGTCGTAATGCATGAATAAAGGTATTTCAGTAAGAATTCTATTGTCCAATCTCAAATCTAGCTGATATTTGTAATATGTAGGAAAGATCCACTTTGTTTAAAAGGTTGAGCATGCTCAAAGATCTTGAAATCAGTAAAGCTATTTCTGAGAATGATCCTCTTGAAGAACCAGCGAGCATTACTGGCTTGGAGACGTTTTTCTTGGGATACAAGGTAAGTTCTACTGCCTTGTGTTGTCTTGTATGTTTGAAGTTCCTTTTGTATATCAGTGAACTAGGTTCAGATTGTGAAATCCTTGTGTCCTCATTTTTGTGAAATCCTTTAAGAGGCAATGACCTCTTAGATCTGGTCATGTGTCTTATCCAGTGCTAGTTAGATTGCAATGCAAAGCATGTACATTTCCAAAAATTGAGGCCCTCATTATTAAGTATATTGACATTTGACAGTACTTTTGCTATAATCTTTCTGATATTTGAACTCGTGCCTTGTGCTCAGGTACAATGGCCATTGTCTCTTGTTATATCAAGAAAAGCCTTGACTAAGTACCAGTTGATTTTCCGCTTCCTTTTCCACTGTAAACATGTCAGTCGCCAGCTCTGTGGAGCTTGGCAAGTGCATCAAGTATGTTGTTCCACACTCATCTTCATATAATGCAAGGGAACTGCTTTCACATGCTCATACTAAGATCAGAGTCATGATGCAGGGAGTTCGTGCTGCCAATCTAAAGGGAACTGTGATATCCCGCTCTTCTCTCCTTTGTAGAAGCATGCTCAAGTTCATGAATAGCCTTCTACACTACTTGACTTTTGAGGTAAGATTTAAGGAGCATCTCGCCTTGTGTTTTAACACTGTCTTGCTTTTATCTTTGCTCATGTCCTTTGTTGGCTTTGGTGAAAGAAATAAGAACTGACTATTATATTATCTCACTTAGAAGATTATGCATCTGTTTGCCTTTTGCATGTGTTTCTTTTGTAAGCTGGTTGATTCTATTTCCCTGCTTCTTTAGAATTTTTTGTAGTTATTGGATTAAAATTAATTTTTCCGCGAAAGTTGAAAAGGCGGCATTCTCCTCTTCGTTCTTTCAGGTTCTTGAGCCTAATTGGCATATCATGAATCATAGGTTGCAGTCAGCAAAAAGCATAGATGAGGTATGGGTACTAAGTAGATCAATCAGTTGCAGCTATATGTATGGTTCATTGGTCAAGTGACTCTATTATTTCCAGGGAGCTCTCAGGTAGTGGCATTTGACTTTGTTTATTCTGATGAAACAGGTTATCCAGTATCATGATTTGTTTCTTCAGAAATGCTTGAGAGAATGCATGCTTCTCCTACCTGAACTTCTCAAGGTCAGGTTTTTTCTGCTTCGTTAGCTCTCAAAGCCATGGGCTTTAATTAGTGGTCTGAATACAAAACTTTACTAAATTCGTAGTCACAGCACTCACAGGCTCCACTGGTATGATTTTGTGGACCGCATGTGAGATCTGACTCGTTCTCGTTAGGTATGAAGTCGGCACTAACATTGACTGTGCTTGACAAATGCAGAAGATGGAGAAATTGAAGCTTATATGCCTTCAGTATGCAGCAGCTACTCAGTGGTTAATTTCTTCTTCCATTGAAGTAACTACAAAGCCTTCTTCTGGTTCTTCAACTAAGGCGCTTAAGTTTACGGAGAACTCAGCAGTTACAGATTCTATCTTGTAAGTCAACCTTTACCTCTGGCCTCATCTGTGTCCGGTGTCCTGTGTCCTGTGTCCGTCCCCCGTTGTCTTACAATACATGGAATAAATTTCAGGAAATTTGAGAAGGAATTCAATACTGAACTCCAGAGCCTCGGACCAATATTAAGCAACCGTTCTCAGGCAGAACCATATCTGACTCATCTTGCTCAATGGATTCTTGGCGTTGGGACTGAACAGTAAATTGTCGACTGAAACACGGTGTGACAAGTGTTTCTGGGCATAGGTAGGAGTACTCGCATATCTTTTTTCAGATTGTAAAGAAGCCACAAAGGGCAATGTCGATACAGATGGGTTTCGAGTTTCGACCCCTGGTTTTAGGCACCACTTCGACGTAGCGAAGTGAAATCTGCTCATTGTTACTGTGCCTGTTCGTAATTTCAGGTGTTCAGTGAGAACTGTTTCTTTATGCTCGTGTTCATGTCGACACCAGTTTTCCAAACTTTACACAGCCATACAATATTTCGTTTATTGCATTTGGTTTCGGGAAAAAAAAATTGATCGTCAATTGTAATTACACTAATCTCCCAATATAAGTCGATGGTACTAAAGAGTACAAATAAGGGGTAACATGAAAATATGTAACAATACAATGGTACAACTTTATTAACAATGGGAACAAAAGTTACAAGAAGATTTTCACTGTTACAAACCTCTGCCCTGGGACTCTGGGAGGTTTGGGCGTCCGTACAAATTGAGAGTAACTAAAAAAAATACAAGTGTTCTGTGAAGTATTGGTTAAGATACAATGCCAGACACAGCAGACGGACCTATATACAGCTGACTTTATGACATTGATACATACAGATCAAGGGATTTCCCCCACCCCTCACCCTTGTTATTTTCTGTATGAACTTCGCTTATCACCTGATATACACGGAAATTCGGGAGCAAAAGGCTCCCCATCTGATTGTAAAGCATCAATTGTGGCCAAACTCACTGATAGGATTTCGGCCTCAACAATCTGTTTCCGTTATCAGGGAGATCACCCAGAACAGAATATGTTCACCTTCGGTTTTGACACATCTGACAAATGGTAGCGGACTTCACATTGGCAAATGTGCAGTGTTCACAGGACCAGTGGGTTGAATCATCAGCAGTCCTACTAGAACTGCCTGATTTCGATGATGTGCCCTTGGTCCTGCCACTCCTGCTCCTGCTTCCACCTAGACTCTTTGAGCTTGTGGTTCGGCTGGTAGCACCATGTGAATCCACATCCGACAAACCATTTTCTAGGGCACGGACAAGATTCTCAAAGTAGTTTCTGGTCACACTGCCACCAAACAGATGTTAAACCATTAGGGCACACATAAGGGGGAAGGAGATGAAGTGATGAAACAATGCTAACAAGATGCACAGATAAGACTGTTGATAACAGAATTCGATAGCCTGAACATGTTATGATTTCCATACTAGTTAGTAGTTGGCAAACAAATTGCACAGCTTGAGCTTGAATCTAAGCTACTATGACTCTATGAGGATGAAATTCCATTATACAGATGAACCCAGACAACATACTACATTTCATTACTGAGATACCTTGTAAGACCAGCTAACTTCGTTCGGAACTCATTGAACTCTTTTGACGGCCCTTCTGCGTTAAGATGAACTTGCAGCTCCTTCTCGGCACATTGATGAAGTCGTTCTAAACCAGCCTCTGCTTCTCCTGCAAGACAAACGGCAGCTACATCAGCAACTCAACAATGGGTCACCCAAGTACATGTCTAGGTCATAAAACTACATTCGCGTACCTTGCAAATACTCGAAAAACTGTCTCTTGGCATGTTCATGCTCAGGCAAATAATATCCATAAGCATATGTCCACTTAAGGACACGCCTACATTCGACAATCTGAAGACAAAACCAACCTTGTAAGATATAGCACAAAATGTTACTGGGAAATGAAGATAGTACTGAAATTAACCTGTGACCATGCTTCAATTATAAATTTGAGCTGCGACTCCGGCTGGCATTGGATGTCGCTCAATTTTTCTAGCTACAGCATGCGAAAGGTTATCAGTAAGCCAACACTATGTAGAGGAGAACTTATAAAGTGAGGTACAATTTCAGAGGCCACGCGACACTTCACAATAATCACCCCAAGCAATTCCTCAAGGACAACATACGTTAACCACACAGTAACTTACATGCACGTTTTGCATCTGATGAAGGTCTCCAATTGCTTTCTGCCTAGACTGCATAAGAGAAGCCAACAATAGAATCATATACCAGCAGAAGTTTCTACAGATGAATGAAAGACCAAAAGTAATTTTAGATAAATCCCCCACATTCCTTAGTACGATAAATAAACGTTTCTAAGAGGGTTAAGAAGACTGCGGCGAGGCTAGATGAGTTCCATTTCAAGATTATGCATCAAATACACTATCAAAAAAGGCATGAAAGGTCACATCAAAGATTGCCAATCACGAAAAGTAGGCCTAAGAGTGAAATTGAATTAACATGATGAGGTTCGGGCATCTAAATTTCACCAAGAACCAGGAATTGAACCCTCAACTCCATGGCGTACCAAATTCTATACCTTAAATTGTGTTCACTGAGGGTTGTAGAGTACATTGAAGGGAGAGAACAAATAATAACGACAAAGTGTTAAGCCCAATATAATTTGAGAATCTCGGGAAAAGAACAAGAAAAAAAATGATCTTGTTAACAGTTCTCAGTCACATTAACATCTACATCTACAGATGGGTAAACATTAAGAGGGGGGGAGGGGGGGGGGGGTCGAACCAAACATACTGGAGAAAACAACACCAAATAATCAATGGTTAAAAGTCGATCAACTAATACATACCGATTGGTTGGTTGCCCAACGTTCATAATAATGAGTGTATCTTTCCAAGGAATTTTTGGCCATCTCTCTACGTTTTTCACACTCATCATACTGCAATACATGATCAGCATAATCAAAAAGAAGCCCACAAAAAAAAGTAGGTTTAAATAAATATACATAACAAAAGTTTTGGAAACCAGGCCAGTATACCACTCCCTCTTGCTTGGCAGTTTCATAGCGATTACACGCATAGAAACCACCTGTCCTTTCACCATGTTCTGACCATGCACCAAGACAAAGCCTGCATGTGGATAACATCAGATGACACTTCTAACCCACAAAGTCACAAATCAATATATATGGTTCTCCTTTTACATAATTGCCTTTTTTTGTTTTCTTTTACAGGAACAGCCAGACATAAAATGACATGCTTGAATGACTTACCAGCAAAATTCGAATTTACAGGGAGGCGTACATGTTATATGCATACAGCCTTGGTTCTTTTCAATAGGTCGCTTGCACTTTGGGCATGGCTTTGAATTAGCCAATATCCTACAGATACACCAATTTCAGCAATTTAAAATAAAAATAAAAAAAAAAACTGTTGGCAGTAACCATACAGCTAAATAACACTACCAAGGCACAGAGTCTCAAAAGCTCCTCGCCTTTGACGGGGGGGGGGGGGGGGGGGGTCGGACGTATGCACCCTAAGCTCATGAGTCATGAGAGATCGTTCCAAATTACTCAATTGCACCAAATATTCCATCGAGTTACTTCACAATGTAAAAAGTGCTGACAGCTAACAATAGATAGGAGACAACTAAAGAATCAAACAACAAGAATTCTGATTCAACTATCTGCCCCCAACAACTTCATATTTAAGCAACTCCACCAAAAAAATGGAGCAAAATCAGCCATACACAATTCACCACCATGGTTTGCCTTCTCTGAACTTCCTAGTAAACTTCATACCCTTGGAATAATTTTGGACAGCTACTAGTACTAGTACAAGGAACAAAAGGGATCACACCTCGACCAGATAAACATATAAATCCAATACCAGAAAAAGTTACAAAGCCCTGAGACATTCTCAACTAAGCAGAAAAACCTGAACAATTGACAGCCTATGTGAAGAAGCTCATATCTAATTCTTTTTGTACATAAAATGTATTATTAATAAAGATGGGAGTGTGCAGACATCCTGAAAAAGAGAACACCCCAAAACAAAGCTAATTATAAGTCATCCATTACATTGTAAAACAACTATAGTGAAGTCTCATTTACCTTAGACCAAAAAAAAAAAATAGCAACTAATACCTAGAAAGAGAGTGAATCATTTCCAAACAAGCACATGAAGTTCCCTTTTAGCCCACATGATACGTAGAACTTTATGCCTATGTAAGTACACCTAAAGTTGAACTAGAAATTTTGAATTGGATAAAAAAGAAACCTACGAGGCTATAACTATTGATGACCATGAAAGTAAACCTTGGAACACGTGAGCAGGTTCCACAAGGCAGGTTTTACTTCAGCAAAGGGGGTGATAACCTGGTAAGGGTTTGCAGACAACAAACACAGTAGCACACTTTTCACTGCCTATATCGTTATCTATTAGACATTGGTTTGCAACTTTGCATCAATGGTTTCTTGAAAAAAAAATTCCTCTATTATTTCTCTACCCATCTTTGCCTCTACCTCACTAGTTCTAGAGCCTGGCCAAGACCCTCTTATACTCTATTTAAGTTCTCATCTACTAAAATTTTGGCAACTCAATACCGAGAATCTATATCTGTGCCAGTGTCAAACAATGGGCTATGGCTACGCAACAACACTAGAAACCAGATCATGCCATCTCGTTACCCAAGATGTATTCAAGAATACATCATTCCCGAAAGTTTAGTATGATATCTTCTCTAATGCCCATCTTCAGCGCTAAAGACTACTGTAGTACTGTCTTTGATATACCAATAACAACTCAGAACGCACTCAAATTCAAGTCTAATCAGTTTGTTAAAACACAGAGAATGATAACAACCCTGCTAAACGAACCAAGAAATATCAGACACTCCCTTTCAGCTACCCCAAAGACATTCCCAAAGAAACTCGGTCAACATTGAAAATTTTGAACTAACATACCAGTTCATGTTTTCAGATTCTGCACTATTCTTCATAATCCACTTGGCTACAGTCCCACAGTCAACAGGTCGATGAGCTTCTTCAGTGCACTGCAAGATTTTTATGGAAAAACTTCAGTTAAGCAGGAAATCAGGTGAGAAGGCATGTTATTGCAGAACTGAGGCTGATAGCATGTCAGAGGACATGACAATGAAAATAATGTGAAGGAGTTAATCTCCAATGTAAGCGTATTCACATCACATCATCACACCAATGCTAGGAGATCATTCCTCCCAAACTTAGTTAGCTAGCACAACATGAATCTTAAGAATAAATTATAGAAAGAATGAGGATCAGCAAGGTTCTCTTTTTTTCTTTTCTTTTTGACAAGTATCAACAAGCCTCTTTTCCAGCATTCGCTCCCCAAAAAAATACTGTTTTTATATTTCCTCCGGAGTATCAATTCTATATTGTTTCAATTCCATTTAATTCCTTGATTCTCCAGCTTACACAAACAGTTAAGAGACTAATCTAAGACAAAGACCTGAAAGAGTAAAGATAGAGAAGGATGGCGGCTTACATTCCAGCAGAAGCTATGTGCACACCGGCATGTTACATCATATGCTCCACTTCCAACAACAAAATCGACAGCATAGTCGCAGCCGGGAGCTGGGCACCATTTCGCCTACACAATTCCAGGTGCACATTGAACAACCAATGCTCATAGAAGATCACGTAACACAAAAATTATATAGGCCCACAGCACACCAGATGATAATACTAGGAAAGCACCCACTGCCAAGTAGCAATTCTATACGCTAATAATCACAGAATAAAAGCGTCTCAATATTTCACTGTTCTCTGGTACACACCAAATAACATACTAAGAGCTTAAATGAAAATTTGCCAAACTTGTGGTAAAATGCACTAACGCGGTCAATGTGACAGTTAATAATGAAAACCAAATATGAATATCATACAACACAACAACGATGTGAGCAGACTAAGAAATAAAGCCACGAGAGTGTCTGCTAACAACCAATGAGTGAAACATCAAAATCAAAACTGCAACCTAGTAGACACCAAACAGGAGACTAAGAGCATAGTTGAACTTGCAGAACCTGTAGGCTTGAGCCAAGATTACTAGAAGGCTCAACAGTTCCAAGCAAATGCACCAACTCCACTAAGGTTCAAGAAAAGATAAAAGTAGAATAAAACTGAGCCTACCTTTCTATTATCTTCAATGTAAGATCGAAGAAAGTAACGAGAATACTTCTCCCTGTCCTCCTTAGAAGCCAGCTTATTAATCATGTCCTGGCCCACAGCAGCCCCACATGATGGATCAGGGCATCGTAACATCAGGCATCCGGGACCATCATTAATGGATGTACCAATGTAACCTACACAGAGAAGAGAAGAGTCACTCAAGAGGGAAACATGTTTATCTAACTTTAATTTAAGACAGAGGAATGGGTAAATGATATATGCTAATGATGCTTAGATTCCCGAAAAAGTGATACAGCAAGACAACAAAACAAACCTGTCCAGCATAAATTGCAAAAAGGGTGACCACAGGTAGCAGCACTCATCATAACCCTTGGAAACGTTTCAAAGCAGATTCCACAAGTCGTCTATTCAATGGAAGGACACAGCTATGAGCAACGTCCCAAATAAACAATATGACAAGGAAAATTTCCAAACGAGTATTCTTAGCAAAAAATCTTAATATCCATTTATATCTTACTTCTCTTGCATTAAGAAATCCCACAATGGGTCTTTCCAACAGACCAACTATCCTGCGGACTCTTTCTTCGTCGGCAAACCATTCATCATGTACTTTACTGACACTCCTGCAAAGCCACATAAGCATTACTTCTTCGAAAGAAAAAAAAAAAGAATATATCAGCTGAAACATTCACACAAAATTAAATTCCATAGTACTGCGTAAACCAAAAGTCATAACATTTTCTAAAGCAAGAAAGGTAGATTAAGGAGGAGGAAGTAAGAAACAGTTTGGGCAGAAGTGCTGAATGATCTAAGATGGAAAAACACTACAATGCTAGTATGCTACTCATATATTCTTGCCATTTTGCCAACTAGATATTAAGGTGCATATCAGAAGTTCAGAACTGACCAATTATAGTGGCGAAGAAGGATGCTAGCATCAACATGTGAAATAGAAAGCACGGTTGCTATCTTCGTGATATCATCTTCTTGACATTGGCGAATATCAGCTTCGCTCAGGACCGTGAAGTTTTGCTACACAAACATAATACAAATTTTAGAAACTTGGCGAAAAGAGCGCCCATCAAGATGACAAAATCACTAAACTATGACTTCATCCAAGCAAGGTTTGTTCGTATGCCCTAATCTTGACCATCAGCAAAAACTTGGGCAAGATAGATGAGGTGAGGTTTGGGATTAACTCACCTTAAAACTTTTTAAAGCTCATCTAATCCTCAGTTCAATTCTCTTACCCAAAAGGTATCTGTAACAATTTGACTCGTAAATGAAACAGTCTACCACTAACATCACGATCGACAGCATTTCTTACTCAAATCATCCAGATTTCATATGATCACGACGACAAACCTGTTGACCATACCCCCCTCACGCCCCCACCCACACACACACATATGCATTTACTCTACCCCTATAATCTCCAATTAAAAATGTTAGCTTTCCTACAATCCTAACTCCTAACAATAATTTGACCCCACCCTATAGTTAAAACCAAACCATATTCACACTAAACTCAAGCTCAAGCACAAGTTTATATACATTAAATAAACCTCCAAAACCTCGAAAATTTCGCAATTAACAACTACCCTCGATCTTCAAACCAACAACCAAAAAAGGCGTAATCTTTACACATACAAAACTACTTAAAACACCACCCATTTGGGGATTTTCCACAGTGATCAATCACAAACCCACAAAAAAAAAACTCAATCTTTTTCCATCAAATTTCATCCCACGGATCATAAATTACCAACTAACTCAATCACAATCAATTCTAACCCAAAAAAAAAAAAACAATCAAACTAAAAAACGAAAGAAATAACAAAATTAAACTAAACCTGAGTGCGATGAGAGGTGAATTCATCGTAATCGTCATCGGAATCGTTATCGATAAACTCATAATCACCATCTCCGGCCCCACCACCGTCGTCGGAATCAATAGCAGTATCACCACTATAGAAATCTTCTAACGATTCAACATCGTTAGCATCATGCATGTCATCTTCTGAATCCATTTTATTCCAATTCCCCCCCAAATAAAAACTTGGGAAGCTTCTTCAACAATCTTTATACTATAACAATCTAATCTAATATATACAGTTGCTAATTTATTAGATAGGATGATGATGATGATAATAATATTACAATTTGGTACAGAATTTACAAACCCCAGAAAATTAATTTGGGGATTAGGGTTTGATAAAAGTTTGAGATCTCAGGGATTGAGGAGAGAGAAAGAGAAGGAGGGGAGGAAGGGGGTAGTTGTTGCTTTGGGTAAAGGAAAGGGAGAAAAGGTGGATGTCTTGTAATTTATTAATACTCCTATTCGTTAATCGGTTTTTCTAACGTGTGTGTACTAAGAGTAGTCCGTATATGTTAATCGATTATTGGTTTAATTTATTTTTGACTGCTTTTAATCTTGTATGAGTATTACTTATGCGCGTTCTTAAACAATATTAGAGGGTAGCGAAAGCGAGTCTTCACAAGACAATTGTCGTTGCTTATGGACCCGAATCTGGGTGATCTATCCATGACCAGGACGAAGCTTGGGTGAAACTAAGTGGAGGTCTGAATCGACTGATGTTGAAGAATTAGTGGATGAGTTGTGTTCCCTCCATTTTGTTCATTTATTTACGTTTTGGGTTTGGTTTGAGTGGAAGAAATGAATGAAATGACGGGAGTAGTCGGTTAATTGAAAGATTTTACCGTATTGAATTGAGATGTAAAAACGGACGTTCGTAGAAAGTAGATTGTTTTGGGGATGGTTATGTTTATCCCGATAATTTCGAAATTTTTTAGGTCAGTACTCTAGAGAGAGAAAAGAGGGGGGTTGCTCCCTGTATCATGGCAGGTGTGTGTGATGAAATCATTTCTTTACTTTTGTAACTTTTGTCAAAATGTTTTTATAAAGCAACCTGGTGGGTAAAACTTGGCATGCTTCTTCTAGACATTTTTTTTTTAAATGGTCTAGTGGTATTTCATGTTTTTTTTTTTTTTGTTTTTTTTTTTTCATTTTTATGTAACTGAGGCTTGAGAATCACAACAGCTTTATTCTTATAATCTTATGAATTAACATGATCAGAGATGCTAAATATTTAAATAACCCTGATATGATTTTTTGACACCATAACGAGTAAAAACTATATAAGTTGATAGGGCCGGTAAATCTGTCCGTAAATCTCAAAATCTCCTGCAATATCAGTATTATCAAACCCTGTAGTGGCATTATACAGTCAAAAAATAAGGTCCTGCAGATGCATTTGAATCCATTTTTACTGAAGTGAACTTCGGAAAATTATCCTTTGCACTACAACATTAACCCTGATCAGGAACCCTCAATGGATGAGTTTCGCAGACAGAAGATCGTCTGTATGTATAGACAAGGACATAGGGGGAGATGCTTTCGGTACTAGATTACAGTTGTATCAGGCAAATAAGATAGTTGGAGAATCAGCAACAAATAAAAGGTAAGCTATGCTCCCCTAGAATGTTGGCACCATCAAATGCAGATTCTTAATGCTTTCTTATTAGCTGACACAAACAATTTCGATCTTTCATGTATGTCCACCTTCTGAATCCGACTCACACGTGCCCTTTTATTATCCATCAGGCCTCACCTGATGTCATTTCAGAGACTCACACTGCTGCTGCTGAAGAGGAGATATTAGTACAGAGGAGTACTTTCTTCAGTAACAGACTTTATTTACCATAGGAAATCATTGAAGTCTTAATGGAACAGTTCCAGGACTTACATGCTCAAACAGCAGCAGCTTTAAGAGAAAGGAAGTCTGAGATCTTGTTGGTGTAGAAATCTGGCTGGGTGGTGTTACTCGGATGTTGTAAGGTCTCCAAACTAGTTACACCTGTACTCACAGAAAACAGAACACGATCACTCGCAAGCTTGCAAAGCATCTAAAACTGACAAGTCTGCGCGAACAGGCAGACATGGTTGATTGGCTGTTCTTTATAGTTACAGGTTACCTGATAAAACAAGAAGTGTTTTGCAGCCACCATTCTGTCCAAACACAATGTCAGTGTCTAATCTGTCCCCTACCATGCATATCTGGGACTTCAGAATACCAAACCTGTCGAAGATGGAGTTGGCTTAGAATTGGTACATGAAACTGAACAGGCATTCATAAGCCATTTGGTTCAGGAAATGATTGGTGAACATAATAAAATGATGACAGTAAATTTTTTTGGATGAACATGATGTGAGCAAAAAATCTCGCTCATACTTATCAGCTAGATAATCCATCATAAAAGTAGATGGCTTTCCAACAACAAGGGGCTCAATCTTAGTAGATCCATAAAGGGCGCCAACCATCGAACCACCACCTGAAGAGAAGAATGTCAGTGAGATACAATAGATGAAGGTGCCTTTGGGAGCGTGACGATATAAAACTATATTTACGAGCAATTTCCAACATGTGAGAGATTTTATTTCACCCATCTAGATGTAAAGAGAAGGAAGTGATTTAATTGAGTTGAACCTGCCCATTCCTGAGCATCTGTAAGATGAGTAACAGCGTCACGGTTGGTAGCAATGAAGAGACATCCAGGATTTTCACGGATGCATAGTGTTCCATACCTGATGACAAGAAAATGAGAGATATTACTCCAAATATGTCACAATGAAATTAAAGGCAGAGTCAATGTTCAATAGCAATCATATCGTTGTTTAAGCCTTTAAGGTCTGATAAGCAGACTACAGGAGTGATGTGTTGTTGAAAGATAAAAAGAAAAATGCGACAGTGCAGGTGCCCTGTATGTTAAGAGAGCAGCTCGGAGTAAAACTTACGATAACTACCCAATTGAAATTTATGCAGAATACAAGTCAATGACTCGACTTCAAATCGAAGCAATTTGAGATTTTACTAAAAAAAATAAAAAATCTTTAGCAACTAAACTTGGATGTGGCTGCAAAGACAGCAGATACCCTCACCACCAACACAGAATTGAAACTTAAATAGTGCAAGTGTCAACATGAAGCAACTTAACTGGATTTTGTAGTAATTGAAGTATCGATCAAATCCTACCACCACAGCACCAACCTTCATTTCACAAGTAGGGTTTCATATCAGCAAGACTTCACATACTCTAAATGTATAGAATTCACACGATAATGTAAGATTTGGTATTAAAGCTAGACTGTACACTGTGGTCATGTTCCATCAGGAAACCGGGCTTCAACTCTATCTTCTTGTCACCATCTCCCTGCATGAGAAAAGTCTTCTGTCAATTTACATTCATGAGCTGCTTTTACTGTTTCACAGCTCAAAAAGATTGTCCAACATGACCAAAAGCGCCTAAAATGTCAACCTATGTGGTTATCCTGGTTGTCAAATCCATTGATTGTAAGCAAAAACCTTAAACAAACATGCTTTCTTGAGTAATAAAGTAATTACCGGGCCACCAACATACTGAAAACCAGCAAGCTCAAGCTCCTTTTCGATACCTTCCTCACCAATTACATAGACCTGCAAAGTGATGATGTCCAGTAATCAAGATTGTAGCATCAATTCTTCACTATAGGTAAGAAAGCAGGCATATGAATCACCATTTATAGGCCATAAACAACCAACAATAGCCAACCAGATAACCTTGCTCTCACGAATTGCAATTTCAAGTCGAGTCCTACAGATTAATGCCCTTAACGAACATCAACACATCTAGTACATTCTTTTTATCTGAAATTTAGTTAAAACGAACGATAAAGGCAGTGCCTTTTCTTCTATTTAACTTCTCTTTGGCTACCACAGCATAAACAGTAAGACTGAGCATCCATCTGAACTTTCCACATACCTTCTTATCTTTAGGAAAGTTAATGGATTGAAGGTAAGCTGCAGCAGCAAAAGATGACGCGAAAATTTCCTCCTGAAAGAAGTCCATTATGAATAAGGTAGACAAATGTGGTATCTCAGTATGAATTATAGCAGAGGCCGGCTAACCTCGTTTATACTCAGTCCAAGTGACTCAAACTTCTTTCCATATTGCTTTCTAGACTTGGTTGAGTTGTTGGTCACAAACACCAGCCTTTTCCCCTAAAGAAAATAAACGAAATGGACACGTTCTAAGACAAAGCAGCTGATATAAACCTCAAATACCTATAGAGGAGATTTTTGGTGCACCAGTTCCATACAATATTTCGTGTAAAAACGGTGGTCATAAAGAAGCTCAAATTTATCAGGTGTCGTAGTTAAGCCTGTCATATTCACTTTCTCAATTCAACCAACCAAGTTTGACACATTTCCCTGATCAACTTCAGTCTTGAATGAGTGACTACACACAACCATAGTCCGAAAACACAAACCTTAGCACGAAGCATATCGAGAGTCTCTGGAACTCCATCAATCAGCTTGTCTCCTTTCCATATAACACCTATACATATGCAATATATAATCCATCAAAACCTGCCTACAAAAACCACAGCTTCACCTACATCTAAACCCCGTCCTCGCGATATGACAAGAGGAAAAGGGATCAAGAGACAATTATATTGCCACCAACATACCAATGCCTTCACTGTATTTACATATTTTCCTCCAATTGAAGAAACTTGCAGGTTACACAATAGATTTCACATGAATCTGAAATCATTTCTTAGCTAAATTTCATACCAATCAACCAAAAGATCGAAACTTTTTCGAGTTGAGAAGGTATTACAGAAATCCACCTTTCTAAATCTCTTCACAATTAACCAATTATTGCAAGATCATATTTCACTTAATCAAATTCCATCAAAATAGCAACAATTGGGGTATAAGAAACATACAAATCATCAAAATTTCGTACCTAAAACTCAAAATTCACCAAATAAATAAATCTACAAAGTGTAAATATTGATGCTAGGGTACTAAAACAAATCAAAGATCACAACTTTAATCAATTAAATTAAATTAACATCTCACCGTCGCAGTCGAAAATGAATGTTTCAACAGAATCAATGAGCTCATCAGGGTTCTGCAGCTGCTGCGCTGAAGCACGAGGTGAGAAAGATGACGACATTCCTGAGTTTTTCCTGCTGTAATTACAGCATTTGAGGGAGATAAACTGTAGAAACTGGTTAGAAAAACAGGAGAGATTTCTGGGTTTGGTGGCAAATTTGGAGAGGAGGGTATTGGAGTAGAGTGAAGTAGAAGATTTGATAGTTTTGCTGCTGCTGCAACTGATGCTGGATGATGTAAAGCTCATCATGTCTTCTGTTTAGTTTAGGGTGAACTTTTTGACACAGGATCAGTTTTTTTTTGTGTCAGAGCAGATTTTGTGGCCGTTATGTTATAACAGAAAAAAGGGCGGGGGAAGTGGTAAGTGTGAGTGGCTAGAGCTCATTTTATCTTGGGAGATCATGGACCTACCCAATCCTATTAGCACACTCAACAAGTTTGTGTGCTTTGTGGAGGTTGATATGTAGCTATGGTTGTGTTTGTGAATTAATGGAAGACTTTGTGGTTGTTTAATGGTGATACGGAATGGTGGAGATTTAGATTTGAAATTATATTATAATGAGAATACTCGTATGAATTGGACAATTTGTATATCGTTTTTTGCCATGTTTATAAAGGCGTCATCGTTACTCGATATGTTCGGTATGATTGATTGAATTGTAAAGTTTATCATTGTATTTGCTTTATGTCACACACTTTGATCATCTCATCTTTTCTTAATGTAAATAAAATTGAATACATGGGAATAGAAACCAAGCTCGAATTAATTCCCCAATATGGTAGTCTCTCTTGTTAATGGATGAGCTCATTTTCATTGCAGTCTTAACCGTAAGGTTTAAATGAGTTGTTTAAGAAACTATCAATGTGTTGTTCTTACTATGATGCGGAGTATTTATTTATTAACGGTGAGCCAAATACTTTCACGATAACTGATGTTTATCGTGCCTAGGCCCAAATGTTGACCACGTATGAGATGATGTAGGACTTATAGTTAACAAGAACTAGGAAATACTGTGTATCAATTATCGAATGCATACAATAAGTTGCAATTTATTTCCATGGAGTGTTGTAGTCTTGCTAAAAGAGCATTTTATTGTATTTACTATAATGAAATCCCGTGCGTTGCACGGGTCTCTTAATAATGATTTCAATTAATAGTACTAAATGATCTCCTATCTTCACGTTAAATGAAAAAATGGATATCCGATTAATTATTAAACTTTTATATCATAAGTTTAGTTTAGTGTTATGGGTCCGTATCATTATTGAATAAGATTATACCTGATTCAAATTGTCATTTAGTTGCTCGTCATGTGTCGCCTGAGAAAAAAAAATATAAAGGTAAATTCTTACAGACTAATTGACAACTTAACTTTCCATTGGACCCATTTTTACGTCAATAAACTTATAGATTGAGGAGTTAACTTTCATTATCATTAAACGCCAATAGCTTATGACGACGAAATTTTGCTAAGAACAAAGTCACGTCACCTTGACATAATTCCACATAATCACTTTAAAATATATAAGTTTGGTTTTACTTGTTTTCATAATCTTGCGTAACACAAAAATACTATAGCTTATGTATGCCTTTAATTTTGTTTGATGCTACTAATCATACTTAATTATAAATATGTAATATAAAATACTACACATATGATATCAATTGGTCGTCATTTTATAGATTGTATTTTTGTGTTACATTTTTATAAGGATCATATTTCATGTTGTCGTAGCTAAAATCTTATAATGAGGTCATGCATGAATACTGGATCGGAGTTCATTTTCGGCTATTCATTCCTTGTCTTGGTTTTAAATAGATTAATTTGTATTATGGGCCAAACCCATCTATACAAAGATTAGGTCCTAATGCCTTTCTTATTCTTTGATTATGGGATGTGTAATATAGCTACCTAAGGCCCTGTTTGACAGGACTTAATAAAAGTAGTATTCAGATCAGTTCAGAATCATGCAAATCAGATCAGATCTAGAAAAGTTCAAATAACTATCAATGTACGTATTTGGTTCATAATTGATACTAATTCGTTGAAATTCAATCAAATTTTCAACAAATAAATTTAAATCAGATTAGATCAGTTCATAGTCATTCAAATCAAATCAGATCAGATCAGTTCAGAAAGATGCAGTCCTATCAACATGGCCTAACTATAGTAGTTGGGCTTGTTTTTCTTATAAAAAGTAGGTCCAGTTGCATATAAGACTTACCATAACTTACATTTCGTATACTTTTATGGACTTTTTTCATGTTTGTGAGGGTGGATAACTAACGATTTATAGTTAATAGTTCGGAGTCCTAAATAAAATATACATTTGATTCTTTTTATATATAATACTTGAATACTTTTAAAGAGAAGAAATGTACTAAACATGATTCCAACTTTCCAAGTTATTCTCAGTGCTTTATTTTGATGATTGTTTTAGCACTATGAAGTTAGTACATATAGGACATTGACTTGGATGTTGAGCACAGACTACCAGTGATCAATATATATGTAGTTATGTAGGTATAGCTAGCCCTACTAGAACTAAGAGTTACTCCCTCCGTTCGGCTTTAAACTTCCTACTTTCTATCTAGGGGTGTTTATCTTTAAACTTCATACTTGGAATATTTCCTTATTTGTACATATAAATACCAAAACACGCTTACTTTTTTTATTAAAAGTGCAAGTGGGACATACCCATATGTGTAATTTTACACCAAGTGGACCCTAAAACTCATTCTTTATTATACTTTTCTTAAAAACTGTGTTCCGACCCTACGCGTTTTATAGCCGAACGGAGGGAGTATACTATAACTAAAAGATGTGGATATATTCTAATAATATAATAATTTGCAAATAGTATAATAATAAAAAGTTGTTTATATTGAAGTAGGATTACTTTTAATAATAAAAAATTATCAAGACTCTCTGAAAATCTCCGGTCGATGTGAGAGCTACAAAAAAGCCTCCTTTAATAATATAGAAGGATTTCAAAACTTTATAAACCAATATTTGCTCAAATGTTTTGTTATTTCAACATTATTTAAAACCCCCCCAAACAATTATTATATCGCACCCCCGGGGGTATATGCAGTTTTTGTACCCCCAGAACATTTCGATGAGTGATTCACGAATATTCAATGAGCATTCGTCTATATATTCGATTAACAAACATGAATTTGCCGAGCGTTTATCGGTATGGGTAAAAGAACAATAAAACATCAAAAATATAAGTCAATTGATTTATATATGGACACCCAACGATAGTTATCACTTCTCATCATATTGCACTCATTACTCGTCAATTATATTAGAGGGGATACAAAAACTCAATAACCCCGGAGGTATAATACAATTCCCCCCCCCCCAAACCCGAACAATGCTTCCCGGGAAGTGTGGCCCCTTGTGAGAAGGACCAGCATGCTCCCTGTGCTCCAGAGAGCATGGTATAATTTGCGCAACCCGAATCCACGAGATATGCTCATAAAATTCTTGTCAATTACTCCGTATTTAAATAACATGCCTTAGGGGCCAGGGTACGAAAACTACATACTCCGTATACGACCGTAGGAACGACGGTACGGTATAAGAATTGATTTTACCGGTGGCTGCGGGACGAGTAGTAAGTCTAGTAACCGCAACGATTTTGAGGTTTCCTAAAACACCCCTCCCCTTCTCTCTCTCCATCTTCCTCGCTCTTCTCGTAACGGCTTTCGCCCCAAAACAAATCTTGCTCAGCACACCACCTCCTCCAACCCAACTCGGACGAGTCAACTCAGTCATGGAAAGGCCGCCTGACACCGCCGGACCGTCAAAACCCGCCGAGTCCGAGTCCGACGACTCAATTCTAGCGAAATCGGAGTACCTGACTCGGCAAGAAGTCATGAAACGGCGAGCGCGTCGACTCAGGCGACTCGCCAAGTGTTACCGGGACCACTACTGGCTGTTAATGGAGGAATTGAGGAGAAAACATCGCGATTATATCTGGAGGTACGGCAAGGAGCCTTACGAGGACTATAAGCTTGAGAATGACGCTATTGATGGTGAAAACGGCGTCGTATTGGGCGATACTGTGGATAACAATAACAGTAGTAGGCGTAATAATCACGATAACGGCGGCGATGATGTGGTTTGTAATGGAAGATTAGGGTTAGGGTTTGATGGCGGAAGTTTTAGTTGGTGTGTGATTCCTACCTGTCGGTATAAGGCAATGGCGTTGTCGCAATATTGTTTTTCGCACATTTTGTCTGATTCTAAACAGGTTCTTTACAATCGATGCCAATTCGCGCACAAATGGTTCGGTTTCTATCTCCTCTGTTTGGTTTCGATTTCGTTAACTTATATGCATTGTTGTGTAATGTATCTTGTTGTGGAAGATTGTTATGTTTGTGATTCTTGATTGGTTGGTGTATCTTCTTGTTTAAGATGAAATGTTGATTTTGATGGATTATTGTTCGATTAGATAGCTAGTTTGTGTTGTTAAGATGGAATTATGTCAGTGTAATTATCTTCTGGTGGAGAGATGTAATGCATTGTGATGTGCATTGATTTGATTTAAGTGTGGATATTTACTTGGAGTTGTTAATTGTTGAATTTGATGGATTATTGATTGATTAGACTGTTAGTTTGCGTGGTTAAGATGAAATTAGCGAAGGGAAGAGGTTGAAGAAAAAGGTTGAATTTGCATACGAGTGCAATGTTTTTTTTTTGTCACTGTAATTGTGATCTGGTGGAGAGATGTAGTGTAGTATGATGTGCATTGATTCGAGACAAGTGTGGATATTTACTTGGAGTTTTTCGTAATAATGACTGAGTGAAAGATTGATTCTATAGGCAGTATCTACGAGTGAGTATATTTCTGAAGTTATGGGTTGCTTAGTGTCTCTGGTCCTGGATGTTTGAGTAGTAGGATGTCTTTCTCATCTGATTAGAATTGTTCGATATGGAATCATCAGCACATCTTTGAGAGACAGTTTAGTGATTTTTATTTTTGGGCGAAATCATGGATTTTTGTCATGCTATTGTTAAGGTTACTAGAGTTCTACTGTTCTACAGCCACACATGACAGACCCATCCTAGATGGGAATCTCGTCAGTGAAAGAAGTGGTGGTAGTCATGGTCTGTAAATGGCTCTCTGGATTCTGTTACTGGGGCCTTGTCCTTAATTGAGACCGGGTGCTTGTGATACGAGAGGTTTGATTGTGTAATGGAAGAGGGGGGGGGGGACTAGAGTGGTGGCCCATGATCAGAAGTACTGAGCACCGACTGTCACTTATCACCGCTCTTTTGTTTGTGGTTCTAGAACTTTGTCAACACTTTTACCGCATTGATTCTGTACATCTTATTGCTGAACCCAATATGATTTTATCCACTGCTTCTGCGTTATCTCCTTTCTCTATGCACTATGATTCATCTTTTAACGTTTGTCTTTCCTCCTTTTCCGTTTTAACCTTCATGTCTTAGCAAGACCAATTCCATAGACACTAGCAAGTCTTGATCTTCTTGAACTTAAGAAAGGAAATGTACTTCAGGATTAGGCAAGAGCAAGACCAAAGACCATAACTATGTTTTACCTGGACAAGCTGCCTTTTATTGTCAGCTGAAATTTCTCTGCAATACACCTTATGTATCTGGAGACTGTGCATTATAGTCATGTGGCATAATTAGATGAATGAAAGAAGATGTCTTAGTTTGAAATAAAATTTTTCACCTCTTTTCTGCAGTTTTATCCCGTAGCACATGTTTGGTCACTTAGCATTAGACATCTAGGGCTTTTGTTTCTTGTGAATCCTTTTAAATAAGTTGAGTTGTACCTTTCCCTAAAGGATGACCTATCATTATTAACCTTTCATTCGCTTAACCCTTTATTAGTACATCTTTTATTTTGTCCCTAAAAAATAAGACCGAAGGAAAAGGTAAAACTGTGTTGTCGTTTCTCAAGAGAAGAAGACTCCTGCAAAAGGTAGTCTGAATCAGGCAAGGGTCTACACAACAGCAAACATAACCCCAATTGCTCACTAAGCTGTTTCTGCTTCTTGTATCCGCATGTATTTTTTGGCCATGGCATGCGATTATTGGTTCCAACTTGTCGGTGTTTGACAAGTCAATTGGACAGTTATTGATTGAAGTCTCTCTTTTTCCCTGTAGGATAATTTGTATCTGTATTGGAGTTTTACTAAGCTCTGAACTTTGACATAATTGCATGCAACCTGTACTTGCGAGCAGTTTGTTTGTTGTAAGCCGTTGTTGTTTGCTTTCTGCTGACTGTTAAGGTTATCTGGTGAATTGAAGAGATCATGTTACTTGTTTGTGGAATACATTTGGTAAATAGGTACATCAGGAGTAAAATTTGTATGTGCAAGTATATGATTGTATGTGCTAGTATGATTGTATCTCTATTTGGTTATTGAGGTATGATTTAGTTCTGACAAGTTGCTCATGACAACAGTGGCGAGGACCCTATCCTGTGTGGGAAGCCAGTCTTAAGATCCACCGTTCCGTCTATGTGCCAAAACCATATGAAACCAGCAGAGCTGAACATCCGAAGGGCCTTGAAGAAAAGTGGTGCTTCTGGTGCTGCCTCTAACAGGCTTGCTTCCAAGTTCCATCTGGTATTAACTGAGTATGTGCGCCTGATCCAATCTACAAGAAGAGCCAGGAAAGTAGAGAATCTTGCAAAGGAAGATGCCGCTTCTTAATTGCTCTGTTGTACATATCACCAACGCGGACATACTCCATGTTTGACAGACCTAGGTATACATATATCTTTAGCGTGTAGAGGTAAAACCTGCCCCTGTCAACCCCAGACCCCCCCCTCGCCCACCACAATTTCCTCTACACTCTTTTTGGTAGCCTCCGAAGGTGATACTTTCTCTCCCGAAAGCTGGTGGAGCTGCGCAATACATACGTGCAAGGGCTCTGGCTACTGTATCAACTGCTGTATAGGACTGACTTCCCCTGTGGAAAACTGGATCGTAATTCTTGAATTCTTTCTTGTATCTATTATCATTAACAAAATATTAAAAGTGTGACCAAGTGTAATTCATAATACTGGGTATTTCCAGGATTTGGATTTTGGATGTTCGTCTCTTTTGCTTCTAAGTTCGTGTCAAGGCGCTCCTCATCCCGGCTTCAACTAGCCTGAACTCAGATGAGCTCACCTTCAGCTCTTATATTCTGAAAAAAAAAAATCTCGTCCTATTGCCGGATAAGCTTCATACGAGTAATATTCTTCGGTCAAAATATTGAATATGTATTCTAACGAGTCATTGAAATATTGTTAGCTCGATGCCCAAAGTATGTCGTGTTGTACTTGTGTCTAGTGCTATACGAAGTATATCATCGAGCATATAATGATTGGGCTCATAGTTAAATTGACTGGACAAGTGTTGATTGGCTAACGGAAGGGTCAAGCTACATATATAGTTAAAATGATTGAATAAGCGGTGAGTGTCTAACGACTTCTATATTCGTCATGTGTAAATTGATTGGCCAACGATTTCTATGTTTATCCTAGAGATAAAACATTGATTACTTGAGAATTCGTATGATTTTATTGAATTTTTGAAATTCACTTAATTTAAAGCAAATACGGGTAATCTGAATATTCGTATCTAATAAAATCCGAAGTGACTCGATTTGAATTAATTTGAAAATAAAATTGAATCGCTTTGAACGGCCTACATTTCCGACTCAGATTTTATTTCTCCGAGAACACGTGCTCCGTGTAACATGCCTCTTTGGCGTCTCTTGTGTCTGTTGACCCTCTAAAATCTCAATTTTCTCTCTCCTCACAACGACTCGGTGAACTCACTCACTCTCCGAGTCAACTCAGCCATGGAAGCGCACGCGGCGGCGGCCGGACCGTCAGCAACAACCGCCGAGTCAGAGGACGACGACTCAGTCCTGGCGAAATCGGAGTACCTGACTCGGCAAGAAGTCCTAAAGCGGCGGTTACGTCGACTCAGGCGACTCACCAAGTGCTACCGGGACCACTACTGGTCTTTAATGGAGGACGTGAGGCAAAAACACAGAGATTACATCTGGAAGTACGGAAAAGATCCGTACTACAACGGAGAAAACGACGCCGTTGAAGCCGAAATTAACGGCGGCGGCGTCGTTGTCGGCGATACTGTGAATAACAGTACTAGCAGACTTAATAATGGCGGCGGTGGCGGTGGCGGTGGTGGTGGCGATGATGTGAGTAGTAGCGGAAGGTTAGGGTTAGGGTTAGGGATTGATGGCGGAAGCTTCAATTGGTGTAGTTTCCCGAAATGTCCTCAAAAAGCTATGGCGTTGACGAATTATTGTTTTTCGCATATTTTGTCTGATTCTAAACAGGTTCTCTACACTCGCTGCCAATTCATGCACAAATGGTTCGTATTCTCGCTTCGATTTCGATTTCGATTTCTATTGAACCTGTGCACTTGATTGATTATCGCATTTGTTTTCGATTTCGATATATTAACATGTGGAATTGATTATTGCGTTATGGTTTGTTTATGTTGATTGTAATTTTCGAGGAATTTTGGGATAGTTTTGAATGGATTTGATCGTTGAATTGGTTGTTAAGATGAACGTTAGGACGATTATATGGGGAAAAAAGGAGGAAGAACGAGGTCGATTTGTGTGGTAAGATGGAACTATGCTTTGTAATGTTGTTTTGTAAACCTGAAATTCGCAAGTGAAATGGATTTAGTAAGGGGTTGAAAATGTCTTGTACACTCTTGTCCATTTAAGCAATGTTTGGATCGTTCTTGTAGGATCTTACTTGGTGAGTTGGAGTGTAATTGTTTTTTGAAGTTATAAGAAGGGAGATTCGGGGTTTCAGGGAGACAGGGATCGAGGTTTTATCTGTGATGTTATTGCGACACACTACATATGGCAGAGAGGGATAGACTAAAATGGTAGTATGCATTGGATTTATAGAATTTTTTTGAGATATAGGGGATATCTACGAGTGAGCAGATGTTGGATAATTGCCGATATCTGATTGTTTGGTGCTCTATGTAGTGGGTTGGGTTGTGCTAGTAGTTGACAGTGTTGTGGTGGGAGCTGATTGGTTAATGATTTTGATGAAGGGATATAGAATTGTTTAGGTTGTACTTTATACTGTTAGGTTAATGAATGGTATAGACTACTGCGAAATGGCTCTGGATGAGTTAGTTGCACTCATGTTGTTTAGGCTATAGTGTGCTCTGCTGGAGTATATGAAGTTGGGATCTATCTCCTCGAAAAGGAGTTGCACTGAGATGTATGTGGTTTCAGTAACAAACGCCAAGAGAGCCGTTTGCCTAACTTGTAGGGTGGGTAAGTAGAAGATACAGATACCCCTTAGTTAACCAGTCCACAGCTTTTTTTTTTTTGGTGAGGTAACAGCTTTAGAATTGTTCTATAGAAAACATGGCTGCTGCGAGTACTAGTAAAAATGAACAGCAACAAAAACAAAACTACCCCAGTGCCTCAAAGGCTCCTTACTAGTAGAAATGAACAGAAATAATGAAAATTGCTTCCAGAATTGTACTAGTGAGTGACTTCAAAGTCAGTTTACAGGATATGTTTGAGTACATCAGGCTCAAGAAGTTTTGATGGTGTTTTTGCACGAAACAAAGAATGTGCATGCTTTAGACTTATTGTATAGAGGAAAGCAATATTGGAGTGTGGATATCATGTTTTCTTTATTTAGAGTTATATTGAGGTCATGAAGTGACTTTGCGTTTTGAACTCTGGAAGAGAGCTTGAGAAATTGAGAGGATGCAATTCCGAAATTAAAGTTGTGGAAGAGGAGATGATGAAATAGCCATTCAGATACAAATTTAGTCATGCCATTGCGGTAAATGTTGTTTTAATTCCAGGTGCTTTTTGAGCTAGCTCAGGGCATCAGCAAAAACAAGGGTCAGTTGTTGGGTTGCATTTGTCTGATTACTTTCTAAGCCCTATAGATATAGAGGCGCCTAACTCCGAGCCATTTACTCGCACTTGCGAATCTAGGACTATGTCTCTCCTGGAATAGCACAGTTCCTTCTATTCTCAGCCAAAATCATTTTGCATTGCAGAATTGGCATAATCATTTTAGTGTTGCCGCTTGCCACTGCCCACTAGTGCCAATGCACTGGCTTTGAATAAACTAGGATTGTCTTAAACTCAGGTTCATGAATATGTCCTGGAAGATGCCGTAGTTAGATACATACAAGGAAAATGTATGAGTATTGTCTTTTGATGTCTCTACTTTGGTGTTTGGTGGCTTAGCATCCTTCTCTCTAAAAGAGCTTTGGGGTTTTCTGCGAAATTTTGTAATTGGGCTAGTTAGTACTTTTTCTTTTCTTAAGAGTATATAATATCTTAATTCACCGTACACATCTATGCAGTTCTATATAATACATCATCTTTGTTATGGAAAAGTGTATTTCTGCTATAGGTATTCTGAAAAATAGCTAACCAATGCTATCTATTTGTATAAGCACTACTTTTACGGTTGTGGCACGATGTCGTTGCTTTAAGTGTAATACTCTAAGATGCAAATGTGTGAAGCATATGCATGTCTTTTTGTTTTTGACAAAGCAGGATTCATTTTTATGTGTTTCAGCATAGAGTTTTACGTGTCAAAGTTGTGGAGAGGCAGAGTTGCTGATTATTGACCAAAGTGATCTTATACTTTGGGCTGGTGTTGATTTGTGCCATGTTTTTGTCCTCTTTAAGGTAGTTCGTTGTAGTTTCTAGTTAGCATTGAACGTTATTGCATGCAACTTCCTTTCAGTGCCCGCAGTTGACTTGTTATGAGCCCACATTGGCTAGAGGCTTACAATGCAGTATCTTATAGAGTTATAGGGTTGTGAACTGATCATTTTTTGTTTTGTCGGGATGAACTGATCATGTTACTTGTTTCTGAATGGTATTTGGTGAACTCTAAAAACTACTTCAGGAGTGCAGAATTATACACACACTAATTTAGCATCTCATTTTTTATTCTCTGACAAGTTGCTCATGTTAACAGTGGTGAGGATCGTATGCTTTGTGTGAAGCCAGTCTTAAGATCCACTGTTCCATGCATGTGCCCTAAGGATATGAAAACAGCAGAACTCAACGTCCGCAAGGCCTTGAAGACAAGCGGTGCTTCTGGTGCTGCCTCTAAAAAGCTTGCAACTAAGTTCCATGTCGTATTAACTGAATATGTGCGCCACATCCAAACGAGAAGAAGGGCTAGGAGAGCAGAAAACCTTCAAATGGAGAATGGTGCTCCTTGATGGCCATGATATACATTTTGTCAGCGTCCTGATGCATATCTGTAGAGCTAAAACCGCCCCTTTCACCAGTGTAAGATGGAAATATTTGCGTGGTGGCAGTGTTGGTCGTTGTCTTTTGTATTCCACACTTCAGTGCTGGTATCTTTTGGAAATCAGATGATATGGCGCCTCCTGAAGGCCGGGGAAGCCATGCAATGCATGTGCACAAGAGCACTGCTCTACTTCTCAGGGGATCGATTACTGTGTCATTGCTGTATAGGACTAATGTCCCTGTATTAGGCTAAGAACAATTTTCGAATTTCTCTTTGTATCTATTATTGTCAGCGAATGTTAAGTCCAATAAGAATGAGTATAGTTGCGAGTCCTTGGTCCAAAAGCTCGATTTTCCTTCAAATTAAATCGAGAACTGAGGATCAAAAACGATTCAGGCGGGTCTTTGTTGGAGCTGTTCTGGAAACAAAGTCTCTGAATTGAAGCCCTTGCTTCTTATTAGCAAATAACAAGAACAAGAGGAATTGCGTAGCAAAATGGGGAAAATAGCAATCTAGAGGCCTGTGGCGTTTTGCAGAAGACATTAATTCAGCCAAGCCCACCACCATCACATGACTTATAAGCTTAGATTTGCCATAACTCTGCTTAAGTTTCGTTTTTCTGCTCAATCTTTCTTTCTCTGTACTTTGATCAATATATGGTGCAAGAACAAAAACATCACAATCGATCGGTTCATCGCAATGACATTGTATTATCGACTTTATTGTTACTATTGTGAGACCGGATCAGCATGTTCACCTTGGTTTATTTTGTTACATATCTTGCTTTAACATCGCTTTGAAAGAGTGGGGCACTACCAATACTAACCAAATGAGTATCATTTGTTCTACTATCATCGAGAAAGTTGCTTATACAACATTACATATTTACATATACACGACAACAAGCCTAAATGAGAATTCTTTAATCATCTATCTCGTGAAGGAAACTGGGGTCGGTACATATGATTAGGGTAGTTAATTATCAATTTGCATTTCGTAAATTATACGGATTACACATTGAATCGTTATTAATTGGTTCTGGATATATAGTTATATACCCCTAAATTAATATGCCATGTGCTACGTACATGTTTTATGGCTACTATTGTCAAGCATTTGGCACCAACCAAGAATAATGAAATTAATTAGTTTCCAGAATTAGCCTTAACTAATACTAGCATAAGTTTTCATGGTCCACCTCATTTTATCGTATGCTTTTGGTAAAGCAGTCTGGTAAGTCACAAGCTACTTCAATTATTCTATTTCGACCAGAGTTTTATTAGGGTGATCATCTAACATCAACGGCAGCGAATCCAACCCCGTAAAATAATTATATAGATAGAAATATACAATGGCGATGATGACAAATCTGCAATGCCAGTGATTCATGTCGCCAGGAGGATCAATGCTGAACAACCTCTGATCTTCTTCATTATTACGTATGTATGCGAGATATTGAAGACCAACTAACGTTTTTTTTATTGGTTGGATATAATCAGTTTTGATTGGATAAGAAGACTCCGACGTATGCACGGTGAAATGGCAGCATGGGCAAGCTTCATATAAGTGGCCGATAGCCCAATCTATATACTCCGTATGATATACGATAATATACGTTGGTCACTTGGTCCCTATGGTGTTATTAGTAACTTATTATTACTTTATTAGCATGCCAACTAATATATATCCAAATCTCGAATAATTCGTTTCTTTTTTATGGTCTTATTTGACTAATTAATATAAAGAGGTAGCTCTTTTCATCTATGTTATCTCTCCCCTTGATCGATCCGGCCGTGGCAGCAAACTTATTAATAATAGTCAAGAAAGGGTAAGCCAATGTTATTACAAATAATGGATAGTTTATATATGTACCTAAAGTCGACTTTGAGTACGTAATGCATTATTTTGGTTGAGGAATGAAATTATTAGGCAACAAAACTAATTACTCGATCACTAGCGCGCTATATTCAGGGGCGGAGCCAGGGGGCTTACCCCGGCTATGGCTCGCCCCAGTTTTGCAGAAAGTCGAATAATTTTTATATATTTTTAGTATAAAACTAGTTAAAAATTGGTAAATCGTAGTATTTGGCCATCCCAACTACGATAAATAAGTTTCGGCCTACTTCAACTTTCGATCTTGGCTCCGCCCACTAGCCATAATCCGATCCATATATATAGTCGATAAACTCTTAGAAGGGATCGGATATAGGCTTCTATGATATGGCATTATATGCTGGCCATCTTAAAGTCGTCTGATCTGATCTCCATACTTGCCACCTACTCATCAAGTGAAACGTTAACTGATATCATTATGACTAAGTTCAGTAATAAGTTGTACGTACTAATGTAGCAATAATCAATGCACAATATATATAATGTAGTGTATTATTGGAGGAGTAAATGAAGTGGGTAAATAAAAATTGGTTGGTTGGGTTAATTTATTTGGGTAATGGATTAAAAAAGGGAGGGAAAGATTATTGGATAAATGTGTAGTGTTTTGGGTTAATTAGCATAAGTGGGGGTAATTATAAAAAACATTAGTAAAATTAGTAAGGGCATAGACGGAATATCATGGCACAATATATGGCCCGCAATAGAAACGTAAAGAATAAAAAAAAATTGTCAAATAAGGGAAACGTAAAGAATCAAAAGAAACGGAGGGAGTACTATCTATTATTATTTATGTATGAAATTGATGGACTGACCTTTCAAGCTACTTTTTGTTCATCCTATATATACGTATGCATGCATGCTCACTTATAGGAGAAGAAACATTATTCCCCCAAATAAAAAAAGAGAGACAAATATATAAAACCAGAGCAAATTATTAAGTAAGAATAATCATATATAGTAACCTCTAATAATATTCATATTCATAAACATATTACTACTATATCATGGGAACCCTATACCAATGTCCTCCACCCCTTCTTCAAGACCTTAAGATCACAGTCCATGATAAAACCCTAATTTTTTCTCCACAAGAAAGTGAGAAAAATACCATGTTCTTAGCAAACATAGACCAAGTTCTCAATTTTGATGTACAAACCCTACATTTCTTCACTGGAAACCCCGAATTTCCACCAAAAATCGCGTTCCAAATGATGAAGAAGGCATTCGAAAAAATCTTAGTCCCATATTACTTTTTAGCAGGAAGACTTAGGATGAATCCTGAGTCGGGTCGATTCGAGGTTGATTGTAAGAATGCTGGGATTGGGTTTGTGGAAGCTACTAGTGAGTATACTTTAGATGAGCTTGGTGACTTGGTTTACCCTAATTCATCTTTTGAACAACTTGTAACTAAGAAGATGAGTGATACTTTACAAGTTGATGATGATGAGGACCATCCCCTTTGCATTGTTCAGGTATATTTCACTTCTTATTTATATATATTGTATTATTGTATGTATGATTGTGATGTTTTTTTATCTTATACTTGGCAGAATTATAAATCGATAATTGTTTTCAGACAGTGATATATATATATATATATATATATATATATATATATATATATATATATATATATATATATATATATATATATATATATACTAGTATAAAATATATATTCCAAGCAAGTGATGACAAAATATACATGGATTATTCTAGTGATCCAATTGTAAATTATACCCCTGGTCGATCCTAAACTAGAAGTATATATATGAAAATTCGGTTAAACAAAATTTGATATATCATCCCTCTCGAAACTTGCTATGTATAAATGCACATTAAGTTTCATTTTGTGTCCAGAAAATAGATTTTGTGTATGTGAAATTCACTTTGACGTACTTATGTATGTTATGTCACATGAATAATACATCGAATAATCTTGTGTGGTGTGTGGCAAAGCGCTCCCAATTTGTAGTTCTTCCATTAATAAATGTGTGTAAGCGTGTAGCCTAACTTCACCAACATTAAAACGAGACACATTTACTGCCTTACGTACACCACTCCTATCATCGATCATCATAACTTCCATATCCAATAATGTACCATGGCCAATTAATATAACTATCTACCCTAAAAATAATGGACATCATATAGTACACTCTAAATATAGTACTTGACAATCTCCAATTAACAACATTTTTATTTTGAGGTAAATTAAGTCAAGAAAGTGTTGGACCATACAGGTAGTCGATATGTAGTTTGTTAATAAGAAAACAAGATTCAGAGAAAAAAGTGAGCCTAAATGAATACGTACGTACATGATGTAACGTAATGGCTTTATATATAGTAAGTTCTTACTTGATATTATTGCCAAGCTACGTTATATCAGTTTATACATGTGACCGTTTGACGGCTAATTAATACATGTAAAAGTAGTTGTGGGTTGTCACATGACTAACTACATATCATAACGAATAAAAATACTCCGTACGATAAAACTTTATTTTAGTTGAGAATGAATAAAGACACTACATTGATGTAGACTTTAAGAAATTTATCTTAAATTGACTTATCACCTTTGATCGAAAATTTACAGCAATGTCTTTTCTTCTTTGTAAAATCAGTACGGCCCATATATAGCAAGACGCGACCAAGAAGTAGATGACATTAAAGTTCGATCAAGGATTTTACTTTTCTTAATCTATCACCTTTAATCCCCACTCCATGAGAGTATATATATATGAGTCCATATTTATACTATTTGATCGTGCATTCTCATAATTATTACTCCCTCCATTCATATCTAGGGGTGGCAAATGGGTCGTGGGGTCGGTTCCGGGTCGGGTTATGTCGGGTCGGTTCGTATCGGGTCGGGTCATAACGGGTCAGATGAAACTTCGGGTCGGTTTCGGGTTGGGTCGGGTCGGTTTTACCGAGAAATTTTTGTGTCGGATCGGGTCGGGTCACAATCGGTTTTACTTACTTATGGCCATTTATGGGCGTCAGTTCAATTTTTGGCATTATGAGTCGGGTCATTGTCGGATAACAGGAGGTCGGGTCGGTTTCGGGTCGGGTCATATTGGGTTTTGTCGGTTCGGGTTATCATCGGGTCGGGTCGGGTCGGGTCTGGTCGGGTTTTGTTGACCACAATTTCGGGTCTTATCGGGTCAAATTTTCGGGTCAACGAATCGGGTCGGGTCGGATTTGCTAGCCCTATAATCATATCCAACCTTCCTATTTTTTTTGCACAAAGTTTTAGGAGTGTATTAAAAATTAGTAAAAACAATTGGGAATGAGGACAATAGCACTTTGGAAGCATTTCATTGGTTCAAATGTTACCAAAATAAAAAAGAGGAAGATTGGATGTGAATTCCCCTACAAGGAAAGTAGGAAGGTTGGATATTAATGGAGGGAGTACATGTTTGTCCTTTCGTACATCTTTACATCTTAAGAAAGATAACGTTATACATAAAATTTGTTAATTTTATAAGGCGTTCTAACATTCTAACATTAGAGGGAGCAGATCAGATCTAATATTTAAACGTGTAAAATACGCTAATAAACGTATTGATGACCAGTATCGATTTGTCAATTAAAATTCCAGATGACAGCATTCAAATGCGGGGGATTTGCAATGGGTCTCCAAACAAACCATGCAACTTTTGATGGCATTAGTGTCAAATACTTCCTACAAAACTTGGGAGCCCTAGCAGGGGATAAGCCCTTGCCAATAATCCCATGCAACGATCGTGAGTTGCTAGCCGCTAGATCCCCGCCACGTGTCACATTTCCGCATCCCGAGTTGCTTAAGCTCAAGATCCCAATTGGCCAAGAAGGTGAGAGTGACCAAAACCCTAATGTCTTTGACGACTCTTCTCAAGACTTGGACTTCAAGATTTTCAGCCTCTCTGCTAATGATATCTTAAGCCTCAAGGAAAAGGCTAAGAACGAATTTAATGTTGAAGTTATGAGCAACGGGGATGGCAAAAAACACGGTAAGGCTACCGGGTTTAATGTCGTTTTGGCCTTAGTGTGGAAGTGTAAGGCCCTATCTTGTGATGACAATGGGGAAGACAAAAGTAGGCCATCGACTGTACTGTTTGCGGTGGACATTAGGTCAAAGTTGAGCCCCCCGTTACCTGCAGCATATACAGGTAACGCGGTATTAACAGCCTATGCAACCACGACATGTAAGGAGTTGGAGGAGGCTTCATTGTCAAGATTGGTGGGCCTAGTGTCTGAGGGAGCTGCTAGGATGACTGATGAGTATGCAAGGTCAGCCATTGATTGGGGAGAATTGTACAAAGGGTTTCCACATGGGGAGTTCTTAATGTCATCATGGTGGAGATTAGGGTTTAATCTTGTGGATTATCCATGGGGAAATCCCAAGTATTGTTGCCCTTTGGTTTACCATAGAAAAGACATAATATTGCTCTTCCCTGATATTGATGAATCCAAAGGTGGGGTTAATGTGTTGGTTACTCTTCCTCGTAAGGAGATGGCCAAATTCCATGCTCTCTTCAACAAGTTCTTATCTAGCTAATTGGAGTATTATTGATGCAACTTCGTCAACACAAAAAAAAACAAAAAACAAAAAGGTATTGATGCAATAATTATTATTATTTGCATTATAATGCAACTTAAATTTGCTAATTGTGGGTTATTATTACTTTGATTTGTAAGGTTTATGCTGTATGATGAATATTTGATTTGCTTCTTATGAGCAAGGCGTAATTGTATAATAATATAATAATAATAATATTGTGTTCAATTTCTGTGATATGATGTAATTTTGACATTTTGTGTTATATTATTTCATTTAAGTATTATTGTTTCTTGTAATTATTGAATCTTCCCATGCTAAAAATGCAAAATCATTAACAACCGACTCAGAGAGAATTAAATAGACGACTACGTAAAGTAACGATGAAGCTTATCATAGTACCAAGTAACAACGGTTTCAATTTCGGGTACCCTCGCGAGTTGTTTCTCCACACCTCCCTAATTGAATCTATGGTTAAATCATTTATTCGACCTTCTATAATAATGTGTTCAATAGATTTTGGACGTGTAGCACAATTTTGAGCACAAGGTTGCCTCATCTGTGAGCTGGGCCCATGGGCCGAGAACTTAATTAGGAATCTTATCGTATACGGTAGGCCCATGTTCCTTAAATGAGATATTGGGCCAACCCACATTTAAGAAACATCTCACCCTAAAACCAAATAAAGTGGCCAATATCCCATCCATATTTATTAGCAAGATAAGGCAAATAAATAAAGGCCGCACTCATATTTGTCCTACTCTTAAGTAATGGCCAAGTAGCGCCTTTGATTTATAATAAAAACAATCTTCAGCCATTCATATCCAATTGCCCTAATATTTTGTAAGATATCGTCATACGTTCATTTCGAGCACTTGCTCTCGAAGAGTAAATCGATGCAATGCAATCGTTAAAAGAGCCATCATAAGACCATAGAAAGCACAAAATAACCATAGAGTAAAACATTACATGCATATTATATCATACCATAAGTTATTATTGGGGACCTAAAGATCCATAATTCATGCGTAATACTATAAAGTACGAGTAAGACATTACATTTGGTGACCATCACTCATCAAGATGCCCATAAACCTTATAAGGTGAGAGGAATAGTGGATCTATCCCAATGGGCTAAAAAGATGGGCTGGGCTGAGCTGAGAAGTTGGTTTCACCTGCACCTTTTGTAATGGTTTAGGGCCCATGAATTGATGGGCTGTGATAGGAACAATGCTTCATTGTCTTTAGGCCTCCTACAAAAACATGAGAGTATAAAAACATTGTCCATCACATTCATTCACATTATCATTATTATATTCCACCACCTTATAAAGACAAATTTGAAATTGAGAAACGAATTACTGCTTTATTATTGATATATATAATCCGTATATACTATATGATTGATATTGATGCAATATACTCCCTCCATTTCATCTATTCGTTTGCGTTGGGTTTGGGTTTCCTCCACCAAACCCGGCCTGACATGAACAAATGAATGGAATAGAGGGAGTATGTAAAAGAAGTACAATCAACATCCCCTCATTTTTTATTGTTTATCTTACATCATTACATCTACGATAAAAAAAATCGTAAAATCCACTTGTTTGTCCTTCGTATCGAGCACGAACCGATTATCCAACGGCATTTCTTGGGCCAAGAAGTCTAACCAAATATTCAAGTATAAGAAAACAGGCAAAAACACGAGAAGTTTCTAGTAACGCTAATCTTTTATTACCAATACCATGACTCACTTTGTCAAAAAGAAAAACAAAACATGACTTCAATAAACTATATGATGCGCACACACAAAAAAAAAAAACATCTCATTTTAGGCTCTTAAAAAGTGGTGCTTAGTGAATAAGTAGAGCATAGATAAGTGCAATAGAAGATATAAAGGGAGGCGTGTTTCACAACCTTCTTCCACCAGAACCACCCTCCCTTTGGCAATTGTAATAGACCGCAGAGACGGGCAAACCCAGGTTGTAGAGCTCCGCAAAGTCTCTCATATTGAAGTTCTGGCGCCACCCCGGGGCGTACACGGTTTGCCTACCGAGCTGTCGAAATAGCACAAATATAAATCGGTGTATCCCGACTGATGGCCGTGGGCTCTCATAGCAAACCACCTCTTGGCCTATACATAGATATAACAACAAATATAGAGTCTTAGTTACGAAATGATCTGTCATAGTCGAAATTAAGGCTAAGAATAGACATTTAGACACGATAAGGTGTAGCGAGAGGGACATGATAAAATTGATAATGCATATCATAGCATCATGCATAAATTGATGGCTAATGCTTGAAAATTGGAGGGGTTAAAGTAGCTTTGAAATTGCAGCCCACTAGTCCTAGTTTGTTCATTTTTAGTAAGTGATGTTTGTCCTTCATTACTAGGTTAGCTTGAATCACACAACTAGCTCTAATTTCACCACTTGGGAGATTTATCAGCCATATACATTGTGAATATTAGGAATATTTGTACTAAGAAAGTATTCACTTCAATCACTTGTAGTTGTAACTTTTGAGTCACCAATTAAGTGTGCCAAATATTGTCCTAGGTTGAGTGACCAAAGATCATGACTCCATGGAAAGAGGGATCTCAGTGACCAATCAATTCGAACTTTTGATCTCAGTGTTAATGGACCCAACAAAAATTTTCCTTGAAAAAAAAAATAAAATTAGCTTTTATATCATTTTTTCCTATAATTTTTATATAGACCATACACCTGTATCGAATCATTTCAAATTTAATAAAAAAGACAAGAATTTATTACACACAATATGACATTGAATTTTTTTTTTTTCACCAAAACAATACGCTTATTCAAAATAGTTTAGTGCTCCTACTGACTTCCTTAAAATTTTAACAAGTTAGAATTTATTGAATAATTTGACAAGATTCCTAGGAGTAATACTCCGTAGTAGATTCGATAGGTAAGCGCAAGTATCAAAAGGGTGCATGTCTCATTCACGTTCCTAAGTGTTCCACGTATACAAAAAGTTACTACTCCAGCAGTATTAGTACAAGCTACTAGCTTTCTAATTCCTTATGATTACCGTTTGACTGTTGTTAACATTAAGTTACTGCCCGTACACACGCACGGGCGTGGAAAGACAAAGGTGGCATTGGCCCACGTGGGCATTTTGATCAACCCTGAATTATTTACGGATTTTATAGTCGTGTTTTTCTTATATAATAGACCTCATTCAATTCTGTTGGCGGATAGAGTTAGAAGTATTTGAATTAATACTTGATTAATATTTTATTATTTTTGGGATTCAAACTTCAAACAGAGCTTGGTGACGTTGAAGTAGGTAGCATTTCAGTTTCACCGATCATATGATACACAACTCGAGTAACTAACTAACACCGTTGTATATAATAATTGTTGAGAGAGTACATGATTAGGAATAAAATAAAATTCAGGAAAAGGGGAAATACGGAAAAAATTGATACACAAGTAACCCAGAAACTTGAAGAAAGCTAAAGATTTACTTTATAAAAAAAAAACCGAAGTTAAAAGGGCGAGGACTCACCAAACGATGCACCGGTAGTCCCTGGAATATCAGTCACCAACCTTCAGCCCACACACACACACACACAATTGCATACGTTAGAAGTAGCGTAACAATGAAGATAACAACAAAATCGAAAGAAGCACTCATGTCAACTTGATCACAAACAATACTATACTACACAAAATCAATCATCACAGTTAACTTGCTATGCGAGCAAGTTGTAATCAATCATTAACCTTATAACAACGAATGAAAAAAATCACCCCTTTACGCTGACGATTTCTTCGTCCAAACTTCACCTCACATAAATCTCTTGCTAATAAGAGAGGCAGAGGGCAGAAATTTCGAAACTGAACCATAGATATCAAGGAAAAAGGGGATAAAAAGTGTTTTATACGCTAGTCCACGCTAGTCGTTTTTCCTCGTACATGCACATCAAGATGCAGCTGGGTGTTTGGACTTTAGACTGAACAAATACCACTAGGTTTCAGCAACATACTAAGTCATAAGACTCATAACTCTACCTTTCAACATCAACCCAAAAAAAAAAAAAAAAAAAAAAAAAAACTGATAAGCCCTTTTACTAGCGTCAGAGTCGTTATTCTTTGGCAATAGACTTTGGGTGATGAAATTCTATTCAAAAATTAAGAACCATATATAAGATCAGGTGTATGTTGCTATTGAATGAGTTTACTGAGGTCGATTTTCGCAACCCAAGATGACAATGCAATAACTGGTTTTAGTTGAATTCTATGGTTGGTCAAAATGATGGGCCTGTCATTCATTTTATTCTGCTTTATATACACAATATTAATAACAGCATTAGGTGTAGTAGATTATGAATATGACATGTGAGATGATAGAAGTTACAACGCACGATGTACTAAAAGATGTAGCTTGAAGATGACGTAATGAGAAAGAATGAAGCAGTGGTCATTGATACAGTCATCAGCAGGGTTACTCACCAGTGTAAGTATTACCTAAGATTCGGATCACTTGGGCTGGGAGCATCTGGATCCACCATCACCTAATACAATACATATGCATCAAAACACACGCACACACACGTACAAAAATAAGGACGACTTGATTAGCTTACGAGTTACACCATCTGCGTAAGGAGAATTCATTCACCCATTACTGATAACTCAGGACTGAATCCACTAGAAAGTCGAAAAACCCGAGTTTTGGTTGGGACTTACCAAAGTGTAGAAAGTCCTGAGATCATCACCACCAACCTCAACCCTAGGTTGGTTGACAACTTGAGAAGGCCTAAATTCACAACCATTGTTAACATCCCTACCACTATAGTTAACCCTAAGGGAAACAGACCTGTTAAATGGATCCAAAACATCCCCAACAACCCTACCAACCACAAGTGGATCCCTTGGAAGTCTAGGCATGATGACAAAATCCAAAAATAGAAGGTTTATTTATATATCAGTCGAGTACGAACGAAAATAGAAAGGCTTATTAGCTAAGCTATAAGCTAAGAAGGGAAACCAACAAGTTGAGAAAAGAATGTGGTGTGCTACTGCTTGGGCAAAAACAAGCTGACCCCAGTATGCGCTTTATATACACATAAGTATGAGGGGTGAGCTCCAGAATCCACCATCGACCCTCGCATCTGATGTTGCATCAATAGCATCTGTTCCACACCTTGTTTTCAGTGCAAAAGCTTCTTTATCAAGTTTCTCTGGTTAATCTAATAAAAATAATATCTTGGGATAAATAACAGTAAAAGTACCACTTGGTTTCTCGACAGTCAAGTGGCCCAGGGCATATCAGTGGGACCCCCCCTGCAGAGGGTGAATCAACCAATGAGAACACACATCAAGATAGCAAAGACAGTGGAAAGCCACCTGGAATTAGGGTGTTCAGAGCTAGGGAGAACTTAGTTTTGGGGAGCAACTGGTAAAAGAAAGGGAGGGTGAGGACTAATCACTATTTCTTATACTTAGAGATTCTGATACCATGGAGTAAAATTTCTTCCAATAGGGTTCAACTACTAATGTCTTATTCGTTTTTGTGACGACAAAGCTGACTAAGTCTAGTTTGTTAGATGATTGGTCTGTATCTGCACTGATTAAACCACCTATTAACCCGTGCGATTAGGGCTGTCAATGGATTTCTCAAGCCCTCGCAATTGGCTCAATCGCTTGGCTCGACTTCGAGTCAAACTGAGCTCGATCGAGCTCAGGCAAGAGCCCGAGTCGAGTTGAGCCATGACGGAATTTGTGTTCGAGAACAGCAAGTTCGGAACTTATTGGCACGTTTTTTTATATTTTTTTTTATATCAGTATACATATTAGTGTCACTCTGCCCATTTATACCCAAATGTATTACTCCCTCCATCCCAGCTCAAACTCCCCAAGGCGTTTTTGTAGGTAAAAGGAGAAGAGAGAATGTGAGAATTCATAAAAGTAGGAGAGATAATGTGAGAAAGGATATAATAATTTAATAAAAGTAGGAGAGAAAAATATATCCCAAAATAGATGGGGTGTTTGAGGTGGAACGTCCTAAAATGGAATATGAGGCGTTTGAGCTGGGATGGAGGGAGTATTAGTTTTGTTGATTTTGGTGGACCTTATCTAAACCACATATAGACCAAATGAAAGAAAGGCACGTCTAATTTGAATAACATTAAGGGGATTAAGATATTGTTTAGAACAAATTGGAGCTAAAGTTATACTCCACTAATTGAATATTTCATATGGTTCTAATGTTATACCCCTAATTAAGTAAGAAAAACTTCTACAGATTTCTTTCAACGTCTAAATATGTAACTCTCCTCCCTATTACCGGTCGATTTTAACCTCTAATCCTCCTTGCTTATAAACTCTTGAAATCCTCTCACCAAAATTTACCTAGTTACAACCTTCTAGACACTGAAATTTTCATTTTCATCAGCAAGAAAAAGCAAGAGATTCTATAGTATGGATTAAGCATAAGATTAAGCAAGAATCTTATCTAAAGAAAGAGAGACAAACACATAGGAAAATGCGGCAATGGTCAGAAATGAAGTTCAAATAATCTTCCAAGTAATCTGATCTGGTTAGGACAAACCAGTAGACAAGGAGTATGATATGATCGAAATGTCTGAGGACAAGTGAACAAAAGGAATTATGTGCCCTTTTGACTTAACTTAGATTGAAATAAAGAATCCTAGCTAATAGCCATTGGTCAATAGTAATTTCCATGGGTTTTATGTAAGCCTAAGACACAGCAGTTAGAGATTGTGCCGTCTTATCAAAGCCCGTTATGTACACAAGAGTGAATTACAAGACACAGACTAGCTTTTTACACCTCCAAATCAACACGCAAAAACCAAATAAAATTCGCCGGTGTGAACCAGAAGGTTAACACTTTTGCAGATAATAGTTGATGACAAAATTCCCCCTTTAAGTAATGAGGTAAATCGTCTGTTGACTTTCAGATCAGTCATTCCATCGATGGGTGTTGCAACCATAACTCTGACAAAGTCTCGTTTGAGACGGTCTCACGGTAATTTATTGTATTAGACCATGCATTGAACTACAACGCTAAGCTAAGATACTAATTTCAAATTTTTGCCATCTTCGCAACCCAAAATTTAAAAAGCGAAGATCTTCAAAACCTATATACATGAAACCAAGAACATCACGACTACCCCAATTGCTTTAAAGGCTCTAGCCTAATTGAAAGTATGGGTTGGAGTACAAAGCATACCTTCATGTTGAGAAAAAGGGTTGCCGTTTTCATATGGAACAACATTTTACGGTGTAAAATCATATATGGACTTTTGGTTGAGTTAGTTTTTCTACACAGTATTAGAGTCTCATCTTTCTTGGTAACCCATTCCTATTAAATGGACTCTCAAGCATAAGCTATACTATGAACGAACATGTGCATCAACTCTACGAACCAAACCCAAAGATACTCCACAAATCAAACCCAAAGACATTCTAGTGAGCTGAGGGGTCGTGTTAAAATATAAATCATTGATAAGTTTAGACTTTTGATTGAGTTGATTCATTTACACAACACAATAGCTATATCAAAATTATACCAACGGACATCAAAGAGTTTATAATAACTTGTTAGAGTAGTACGGTACCCACATTCGGAAACGTGACTCACGACAAAGAATTTAAAAATCGATCTGATGAGTGTAGAAACCAGTGGTACAATAAGCCCTGGGCTCCAAAAATCGACTCCATTGATTTTTGAATGGTGGATAAACCCCCCAAGAAGAAAACAAAGTAATGGCCAGTGTTACGTAAGGTTGACTCATTCGAACAGTGTAGAGGCGAATATTTGAGGGAAGGTGTAGAATAGATGAGGTCTTGTCAAAGAGGGTCTGATACACCCATAGAGATATTAGTATAACCCAATAGAAATTGTCCAGAGGAGGGGGGAGAAACCAGAAAGAGAGGGAGAGGGTAAAATGTCATGCGCTAAAACGGAAATTATGACCCAGCCAAAGGTATCTTCTTGCCTTTTGGTCCATTTCCTACCACTTCTTCTAGATTCTGTATTCCCTATGATCACTAGACCCGAACATCCGAATTTATAATCTAAATTCAACCCGAAAAGACCCGACTCGAATACTGTTTTGACCCGATAGTGACCCGACCCGAACAGACCCGAATTATCAAATATTTATACGAGTCGTTTGAACAAAAATGGCTTGGATTAGGTATATCACATCTTCAAACATTCAAATTAGCGATAAATTTTCAATTTAAGATGATATGAGACAAAATTTTCAGAGATTTGACATTAATATGATTAAATTTGAACATTTTAAAATAACTTGATTGAGATTGGACCCGAAATAGACCTAAAAGATAACCTGACCCAAATGTGCCAAGTCTAATATTCATCCCTTTCTTTTCAGTTTTCACTGTTGCTGACTTACAGTATTCTTCTTTAGCATACAACTGACTATCGCATCTCGCTTTTCCAAGTCATCAGCTTCTTCACTCGTCTTCCTTCGTAATTTTACGCCCAATTGTGATTGAGAGAGAGTTGAGTGGAAATCATATCTTTATCTTATACCCTGATGAATGACTTAAAGGGAGGACACTACCCACGTGGTACAGTATATTCGAAAAGAACTCGGACCTAATTGGTTCATTCTCCTACATGGATGTATGGAATCCCTCAACTCGACTTGTACTCGTATGTGGTAGCTTACTTGGTTGAGTTATGATCCATTTCTCAACTTAAAAGTTAAAGAGGTACAAACTAGAGTTAGCGACCCCAACCCCCTTTCCTGCATGGCCAGGCACGCCTTTCGTGTCGTGGGCCGTGCTGAATTTCAAAATTCAGAAATGGGTGTGCTGAGCGGGTCGACCCATCATGCCTTGTGGCGGAGACGTGCCTTACAGTGCAAAAATCAGATTTTCCAAGTCATGGCACGAGGCGTGCCACATATCTAGTTCAGAGTTCAAACTTTACCACGCTCAACTTGTTTAATTCTTTCTTGAATTTAATTTTATGGCTGACGAGAATTGGGTCAAGTCATACGCTTGCTAAAAGTAACATTTTTTCAGCTAATAATTATTAAAAAAAGGCAAATAATCTAAAAGTAAATTTGATTGCCATAGCCCATAGGGGTAATGTTTTTTTACCCCTCGCTTGAACTTAGCTAAAAGTAGTATTTTCTAAGTCATTTTTTTCAGCTCATCATCATTCTTTCAGCAAAATGATACTTACTAAAAGGATTGTTTTACACATAATCTACACTAAACTTTTGAAATCAGATCAATTGCAATAACGTTCATGAAGAAGCTAAATGTAAATAAGGCATGAGAAAAAGTTACCAGCAAAGGTTATTTCGGATGCCTGAGACTGGCAATAACTGTCATATACAGTTCCATCACAGGAAGCCAAATGCTCATCCAAGAGAAGAATGCTGCAGCAAAACCCAAACAGATGAAATTATTCAGTCACCGCCCATGTCCACCCCAAAAATATACAGAGTAGCACAAACGGGCAACGCCCTGTGTTACGTTAAATCGGGTTTTATTCCCATTGTTGATGCAGCACCACTGCATAATGTTGGTCCAAAATAAGTTCAGCAATGATAATGGCAAGGGCTGCAGGGGCGGAGTTGGGGGAGACAAGAAGAACCCGAAAAGTATTACTCCCTCAAAACGTTTTCTTAAATAAGTTAGTTCAATCAGAAATCAGAATCTTATCCTCTAATCTTGTCCATTTAGCCTAGCTTATGTTAGCTGATAGATCAAATCCAGAGGGTAACAACACACACAAACACATACTACTACAGAGTACAGACATACACAACGAACCTAATACCTTAGAAATTATAACCATAGTCTTACAATATGGCAAAGTGGTCCATATCAACTATACATATAAAAGAAAGATGAGGCTGCAACTTTTATTTTTATTTTCATGCCAGGGAAGAGCTGCAATATGTGATTCCCTCCCTGTATCTCTTTCTACTTGAGTAAACTGTCTGCTACAAGCTCTTTATTTCAAGTATGTCAATCCAAGACCCTTTTGTTCACAGGCAGTACCAGTATTTTTAAATGTCACGCTCATGCGCTCCATTCCAAAGACATTAGCAGTAACAACAATCATAATGATAATAGGCTAAGAAGTTGTAAAAAGTCTAAAATACAATAATAAAACCGTGACAGTACGAGTTTAAGACCATAACAGATTCACTTCTAGAAGAGTAATCGAAGTAAGTATGCTGACATACACTAACAGTAATGGCCGGAAAAGAAGAACAGATTTTATCTGGGGTTAGATGCTTGGACATCGAAAGTCAGGATATGATAACTGCAAAAATGCAGGGCCTACGTTTCAGGGAAATGAATGATTATTGTACCTTAGCTTATACCATCAAACAAAACATACGAGGGACTAATATGACAGACAGTTCATCCAAGGGCGCAGATCATCTAGCATAATCTTTTTTTGAGCAAGGTAGTAAGTAATTTCAGCAAAGGAATGACCACTGCAAACATCAGTAAAAAAACCTAGTAATCTTAAAAATCAAAGGTCCCCCTTCACATATCTAAACAGAAAAAGATACAGAAGTTCCACGAAGAATCAATGATCCACTCAAATAATTCAACCAATAGAAAAGGGAAAAAGTAACAACGTGCAAAGAAAAGTGCAAAGAAAAGCGCAGAGAAAAGCACAAAGCAAGGGCCAGATTATCAAGATTTTGATTCTACATACCAAAATCTCCAACCAGAAGCGTCAATGTGCTATCACCAATAGGGACCAGCATTTAAATCTGCCACAAAAAAAACAGGAGGGTTAGGATCACTAGAGACAGGCATCAGCATGCGAAACTTGACACAGCAGATTAGCAAACTAAATTCATGTCATCTGACTCGATCTATGATCTCTACTAATTAGGATGAAAACTTGACACAAACAATTCATGCAACACTCTTTCACAATCCACCTACAAAAGAAAAACTCTGTCCCGACTTATTAGTTAATAGTGATTATACACTCTCTCAATGAGTCAAATTTCAAAACACCCTGCATACGAGTAAATTGTCCAACTAAGACCTTCTGTACATAAAGCCTCCGCACCATAAGAAGAGAAACAGAGAGCCCTGACAAAAGTTGCTGCACCCTCCTTCTCTTTGAGAGAGGTGAGGGGGGGGGGGGGAGGATGTCCACCAATCTGAAGCATAATAATGAAAATGATTAAGCACCATATTTCTACATAAGTCTCAATCATCGTCATCATCTTATAAGCATATAATATACGAGTGTGGATCCTCTAGAGTTCAAAACAAACTCTATATGGTAGAGTTTACCATGTAAGGAAAGAATTAAATATTTAATATTTTATTTGTGCATTGAAATAACCACCTTATTTTGTTTTATTACCATTAATAGTAAACTCTACAAACTCCACCAACAAAAAACTCTAGAGGATCCCTACACATAATATACATTCCAGATCAAAATTGTTGAGAACCCCCCAGGAGCTCCTATATGAAGAACGATCTTCATCTGATCTGACATAGGGTAAAGAGAATAGCAACTATGGTTCTACAAAGTACAAACATGGCCAAATACAATCTTTAACCTTTCCTCTAATATATAAGACTATACTTTTCTTAGCAAAACTCGGAATTCTGAAAGAACTTAGCAACCAATTGGCTGAAAATGTACAGCATCAACTGTGTACAACATGTCAAGCAACTATTTCTCTCCAAAATTACTGCAGGGTGTTCAATCAACAACAACAACAACCAAGCCTTATTCCCAAAATGATTTGGGGTCGGCTAACAACAACTGCAGGTTGTTCAATCAGCCATGAAAATACTTCACTTCAACTTTGATCCATTTAACAGATTCGATACACATTGCTCCATAGGACAGTGGAAATATGATCTTGACTTGATAACTAAAGAATGGTTAACCAATAGTTTTCTGACGCGAACATCTCAGAGGATGGGTACACTATTGGACCAAGAACAGTTTCACATCATAGTATTAAGCTCTCTTTAGACATAACTTCAGCACCATATGTGCACCCTATTCAATATTCCACCTATAGAATGTCCCCTACTTGGAAGTTGACCGAAGGTTCTACCGATAGCAATCATACATATAGCTCAAAAGAATCAACTAGCCTAACTAGCATTATTCCACATCCAGATTAACATTATTGTACCTTTGTCCTCAGCACTTTGAGAACTTTCCAAGTGACCATCAATACTAACACTGTTCTAAGTTCTAAACAAGCATGTCAAAAACACAATACCTTGAAAGGCTGTCCTGGGATGGCATTACAAAGTTCCAAGACTGACTCCCATATACACTAATGTCTGAGGAGGAGATTTGGCAGTGAAGTTGAAGGGTCGCCAAAAGACTAATCTGAAGACTAATATATCGTATCATTGTCACTCCCTAGGAGTTTGTGTTCAACTAAGAGCATGAAATATATCGTAATAACAGAAGCAATATATTATAAGCTCCTCTAACAAAATCTACCAGAAACCTAAAATCATAGACTCAAAAGTGAAAACAGGCAAACTGGTTTACTCTCTTTAGTCTCAAGCAATTTTCGGAATAAGAAGGTGAAAGTCAGACACCATACTCATGGAACCTGACCAACATACCGAACAACCCCTAAGAAGCGCGAACTATGCCAATCTGACCATTTGGTCTACTCAGAATCATGATTAAATACACACATTGCCTTACTTGCCAGATATCACAACCAGTAGAGGTTGAATTCAGATCTGCCCCCAAATATGTGTGCATATTATAGTCCCGAGAACATAGTTGAGCAGCAAAAGTCCCATATTTACAACCATTAAACCCATAGAAAGCGTCAAAGAGAACTCATCTTTGCAGACTATATTAAAGTCAATCACATAACTGTATGCAAGTACATTCTTTGGACACGGAACTGTTGGTTCTACGGAACATGCACCCTGGGGTTTTAATCGTGTAACTTGTTACTAATCAAAAACAACATCATCAACATTACCCTAAGGTTTTAATCATGCAACTTCAGTATACCAAGAGTTACTTTGTTCCTAATCAAGAACAACAACAACATCGACATTACCCTAGTGACTCAAAAGCTCCCACCGCTATGTTGAAAACATAAAAAGGTTGTTTTCCAAATGACCTACAGTTAAAATTCTATGAGAATTGTATCAACCAACATCTACTTCACAATGCAAGAATAGCAGACAATTTAGTGAGCCATGCTGCTTTAGTCCATAATATTCCATTACCCGTAAATTAATCTTATAGATATGACTAAAAACAAAGACCTAGAGACTCAATTAATAAAAACCCAAAGAGCACGAGGAACCTACTTCCACTTCACAATGTAAGAATCACAGACAGTTTAGTGAGCCACGCTGCTTTAGTCCATAATATTCCATTACCCATAAACCAATCTTATGACTCGAAACAAAGACCTAGAGACTAGATTAAAAAAATGGAGCACGAGGCGAAACAAATGCTGTGAATTAACCCTAACACAGTTATAATGGACAGGAAATGACTAAAATTATCCTTCACTCTCTCTTTCAATACTTGGAAATTTTGAGTGGATCTATAGAGCCTACTCACTCTATAATGCTCAGGAGTCAGGAATAATTAGATTTACTAGTTTATAACACGATATATCAGCCGCCCGCCCTACACACAGATAGATCCGAAATATATTCAGTGCATATATAGTAGTCCCCTTTTAGCACCAACCAAAGGCCAAAACCCTAGCTATTAAGTTGAATCTAGCAACAATAAAACAGAAAAACATTCGCAACAACAAATTCACCAAACCGAAACTAGCAAACGTTGAGCAAGTGGAAGTCGGGTTTGAGGACTTTCTTTGATGATGAACTTATTATTTTGCCGATGTAATAGACAACCGTTAATTCTAGTATTCTCGTCTTTGGGGTCGTTCGGTATCATTGCTGTTTTGAGTTTAGGTAAATAAGTTACAATTGTTTGGGTCTATAATAGTCCTATTGAATATCAAAACTGACAACTGAAAACTGAAAACCACTTTTTCTGGTTTTCAAAAACGGGACTTTGGTTTTCAAAAAAACTGAAAACAGAAAACGATACCAAACCGACCCTAAGCAAACAGTGATAGAAATAGTACCTATCACTCGCATTTTCGATTGTCTGTCGTACGCAGCCTCCGACAATGCTGCAATTTCTTTACCAAACTGCGAAAACACACGAACAGTAAAGCACGATCAAAATCAAATTACAGAACATGAAAAGTCTAATAAATACTGTATTGCAACGATTATAATCAGACAATTATAAAAATTGATTAAAACCTAAGTAAACTCCGAAAAATCAAATTCACTAATCTCCAATTTCTAGAAAGCAGCGTGAATCTTACGTTGGAAATCGTAGTTTCACGCGGCGGATTTTTACCAAAACAAAACAATGTCGATCAATTTCCAAAACATATAGGGTTTTTGGAGGAGGGAGAAAAAGGGGGGGAAACTTCCGCAGTAAAATATTCAAAATTGGTGATTTTTAGAGTAAAAAGAATTTAGTTGTAATTTGGGAGCGCAAAAAAAAAATGTTCATGCAAAAGTTTTTTTTATATGTCCAGAAAAGTACAGTGGCAAGCAAAAAAAAATCTGAGATTTTTCCAATCATACAAAGCATGTAGGAATATTTCAGTCATTTAAAATTTAACATATCTTCAGCTATACGTATCACATCATCACCCTAGAAAAAAATCTACCACGCTCCCAAAAAAATATCCAAGAAGAAGAAGATCAATGTTCAGCGTGCAATGCAGCTTCTTTGAGAAGTAGCATGCATAAGAGCAATGGGGGTTGATATACCCTTGTTCAATCCTCGGAGTTTTGTGTAAGATTGTCTTATAACATATCGATGATTTAAAAGTGACACGTATAACGTGTACGATCCAATCAAACTAATTATGTACGAATTATCAATTCGGAGAAAATATTTGAAAAAAAAAATGCGCCATTTTGGTCAATAATGCGCTCTATTGAGGCCATAAAAATGTTTGCGAATAGCCCTCAATAAAAATGTTTGTGAATAATACAATAAACAAAAATAATAGCTATATAGTTTTAATAAAAATAATTGCATATTTCAAAAAAATATATATATAATTGTAAGTGTAATAGTGTGTAGAAGAAATAATATGGACTCAAAAAATATGTAAAACAAAATGTAGGTTCGGTGCAATGATTTTCATGAATGATTGCGAAATCATGACATGTTTCAAACTATCAGGGACAAATTTTGACATCTTTGTGACCATTGGTGACCGCTGCTGCATAGAACCTTTTTAATGCAACAAAACTTGTTCCAAAATAATGAGCCCCCAATGACCCTTGTGATCGAAACTTGGCTATCACAATTACATTTTCCAAATAATACATGGATTACAACTCGATTCAGATTTAGCTTTAACCACAAGCTTCGGGGGCAATCACTCTGAAGCGAAGTTCAATTGTGAACACTTTTTGCTTGCTTTATTACGAGGTTGTCCGCCTGCCAAATACTCAAAATACAAAATTAATAAAACAAAACAAAAAAACCCTCCAAATAAAACAATGACCGTTGTGATCGAAACAAGCCATGACACGATTGAAAAGCTTAGGGAGAGCTTTTAAAATAGAGAGTTAAAAATTTTAACCCTAAAAATTTTGAAACGTGTGAGACTTGTCCAAAACTTGCCCAATTTGAAACGTGTGAGACATGTCCAAAACTTGCTCAATTTAAAACGTGTGAGACATGTCCAAAACTTGCTCAAATAACTCTCAAATATGTCTACGACTTGCATAAATGCATTTCAGATTCATCTATGATCTCCATCGTGTGTTCTCCATCATAGCTTCTTTTATTCCTATACACAAGATCATTAGATTAAAGGTGTCAAAGAGGATCACATCAAACTGTCAAAATACGCTCATTTATAATAGGCTAATAGCAATTCTAGTTACATGGGTGAACATGTCAACACATTGGCAAAGTACAAATGCACCTTATTCAATTGCTAATAGCTTGCATAATCAATTAATCATCAAGATCTCAGAGGATTTTTTCCATTGAACATCAATTCCATCATATCCGAGGAACTTTAATCATCGCTGACTGCCTGTTAACTTCATCATCAAGTTCCAAAAAAAAAAAAAAAAAAAAAACAGGTGCAGTTAAGCGGTCAAAAGAAAAGGACCAAGAACCCATCGTAATTGATCTTTGTATCTGCTAGGAACACATAAAACGATCAAGACATCAACATTGAAAATCAGAGGAAAAAAGGAAATACTAAGTACGTTCTGACCATAATAGTGAGCGAGCAATTGGTAAAGTTGGCACAAAACTTAACTAGTTTTGATTAGTACAAACCGCAGAAGTACATTAATGTTAAAAACCGTTAAAGAAGGATCTGAGTTCGAATCTAAGACATACAACTACACTAGAGCTCATCATATAAAATTTCGCCGTCTCTTATATAGTACTACCAAACTCGAATCACAAATGAAATGGTTAAGGAACACAACCTACAAATAACCTTAGCTCGATTTAAAACCATCTTATAGCAATTACTTCAAAGTCCAAGCCTTAAAAAAAAAAAAAACAGATTTCTTAGCCAAACCCAACAAGTGAGTCGGCTAACCACATGCCCTCGAATGATACGCCAAAGGCCAACCGACTCAATGACTATTCTCCAACCGCTTAAAAAAAGAAAAAATAAATAAATACTCCAACGACGGCAGTGTGGATTATTATTATTTTATAACCATCTTTCTAAAGAAGCTGCGAAGAAACGGAAGCAACACAATTACTAAAGTTCAAGAGAAGCGAAGTAAGAAGTTTCTATTCAGTAATTTAGATTTTGGTTTTGTTCTATTAGCATGAAAACCTGCTCATTTTAAAGTGTTCAACAAGTTTCGTTTAGTCCAGTGCAACAATGAAACTTCATGTCAGGTGATGATAGTAAAAGGACTCGGGGTGTCGTCTACATAGAGTAAAACTTCGCATGCAGAGTAAGTTACCAAGAATTTATCACAACTCTAACCGACCGTAATACATCCTTAGACTAAGGGCCAGGTTTTGGTTTTAATATTGGTACAAACAAGCAGCAGCTAATGTTGCAAGATGGGGATAAGACAAGCTAATGTTCTAACTTTTAGGCTAACTTGTAATAATTTCTATAGACCAAGCAAGGCTTTGTTATCACAACTCCAACCAACCGTAAAACATCCTTAGACTAAGGTTTTGTTAATCGTTATTCCTGGTAGAATGGTCAAGGAAAAATCGAATGGAAGGTGAAGACCCTAATTCCATGGAACTTATTGGACGGCACAATCCGTGTTGTGCCGAATCCAGGGAAAAAATGCGGGTCCTGACAATATTTTTCAGTGACCCTTCCTTATTTTTTTAGGACCTTTTCAAAAAATTTGGTGCAACAGTTTGCATTTCGGAAAAAAATTCCGGTGTCCCGGGACCCCGCATTCCCCTTCAAGGATCCGCCAGTCCGCCACTAGGCACAGTAGGACTAGCTCTCAAATGATCTTCACTACCAAGCACCCAAAAAATATTTAAAAAACATGGTGATGTGATAACATAGAAAACAGAGAACCTCTGTGAACGATTTCAAACACGATTATAAGCCACTCGACTTTACGAAGCTAAATTTGCCCCTAATATTATCTTAGATTTTACAAGTACAGACAACTCTACCCAAACCCACAACTCCGTAACTCCTGCAAAATAGCCAAACCCCGGTCAGGGGTTACCAAACTCAACAACTTACCCTCCTGTTTATACTATTTAAGTCTCGCCTTGGTTCGCAAAAGTATCTACAAAATTGCCTTTATGAAAATAGCACATTTTCGTCCAATTTACGTGATTATCAAGTCAATGAAAGAAATTCACTTTTAAGTTTTTACTATTCACATTAACACAAACATTTACTTAAAGTTTGTTGTTATCCTAAATTCGTAATTAACCTCAGTCAGGGGTTACCAAAGTCAGCAATTTATTCAATCTCCTCTTTATTCACCTTGGTTTGCAAAAGTATCTACAAAATTGCCTTTATGAAAAAAACACATATTCGTCCAATTTACGTGATTATTGAAATCAATTAAAGAAATTCACTTTTTAAGTTTTTACTATTCACACTAACACAAACATTTAATTAGAGTTTATTATTATCCTAAATACAACGGTTTTTATCTTCATCAACAATTTTCGAACAATATTAACAAACAACCACTGAAATAGTGTACAAAAAAAAGTCAATTTGCAACACAACCAAAACTTCTACAGCCATTGTCCTTAAACTTCATTGCCTCTTGTTGAACTATGAAGGCAAATGTGGCAAATCTCCACCAATTTGGATTTGTGCATATCTTTGATGCATAAATGGAGTACAATGAGTGCTATGCAATCTTGTCCATATTCGATGATATAGTGCGTGATTAGGCCACGCACTTAACAAGATAAAAGAGAATAATAAACGTTTAATAAGAAGAAAAGTTAAATGAATAACAAGGTGATGTAATGTCTATACTCTAGAGTCTAGACTTTATAAATAGAATTTAACTACACCATATACACCCACCCCCGCCCTCCACACCACTTGCCCTTTGTGTGGTCCCAAAAGAAAAGAATCTTAGATATTTAATAAATGGTTATATGAAGCGTTTTATGTCCTAATCTTTTAGAGTGTCACTTTTATGATTATGCCACATGCTAAAGAGATGAAAAAAACGACATGATGCAATCTTTACGCCCATGAAGCGCACTATACCACGTGTCTTTACGCCCACGAAGCGCACTATACCACGTGACATACAATTATACGTATTCCACTAAAGTGAAAATTTCAAGATGAATCCACATACATAAAAGAGAAAAAAAAGAATAATAAAAGATATAAAGTTTATGCTCATCATAGGACCCTACGACAAGTTACACATGTGATCCTTAGAATTCCGAGTAGATGTTTAAACTTGATATCTTTATTTTTTTTTCAACATCTTCTAGATATCAAATCATACTAAGGTAGGACTAACTAGTTCTTCTTTGTTATCAACATCAAGTGTTCTGACCTTGTTCAACCATGTTTATACTCAAGATTTAACCCATAATTTTCACTGCAACCACACAAAAACTCCAGTCCAGTGAAGCTCACTAACTTTCCACAACTAACAATATCAGATGGACAACATACTAACTAGTCGGCTAGTCGCCATTAGGTTTGACAATAATCAAGCACAAACAACTGAAAAACGAATCTCTGCTATCAGGTCTTGTTTGCAATGCTAAAGTTGACAAGATTGCAAGTCAATATGTTACAACTAAATCAGAGCAATAAGTTACCTCTAAGATGCTTAAAGATCAGAAGCCACGATGTCCGACTACTACAGCAAGTGAGAAGCAAAAGTAGCAGGATACTTGAGTTGACAAGCTGTTTACAGACGCAGAAAACAGCATTATTCTAAATAACTTTCCGCCCTACTTCCTCCAAGGAAAATGAAATAAAGATAGCCAAAAAGATCACCTCCTTTATCCTCCTTTTCTGTATCTGTTTTCATACGCCACTCCCTGATGCAATGACACTGCAACATGCTGGTCCAAATGACGCGCTGCATAAATTAGCCTACAGGAAGCGCTAAAAAAGAGCCAGCATAGCAGATAAAGATACAAGTCACTAATGATTCTAGTTCATCTTTCAGGAAAAGTTCGCTTGCTTTTGTAGAATGGAGAAACTCTTCTGGTTCTCTCTGACATGGAGAAATAGCATCTATAAGACACTTAGATACCATTACCATGGGCAATGGCAATCATCACTGCAAAGATCAGTTAGACTGCTGTCACTACCATCCAAGAAATAGCCAGAATATGGATCAGATTAAAAGTACACTGATGCATTGACTAAAAAAAGAAAGCTATAATGCATACACTGAACCAACTCAAACCATTGCTCATTATCCAATCTGGAGAATAAACTTATAGATGTACATTTACTGAGGTAATTATACTCCATAACGAAAGAGAATTGGTAGATTTCCTACTTACCGGGTTTAAGGCTCTATAAGAACTGCACCTATACACAGCATAGTAAAGCACCACTTTCCTGCAGAAAATGGCATGCATAATCACATTGCTAACACAAAACCAGACCTATAGAATTACCAACCATAAGTCCTAATATGTCACACAAACTTTCTAGTAATCTCAGTTTGTCTATCAAAGAAGAAATAACTTGTTAAACGAAAAACTACCATCTGATATCAATCCTGAAATACGCCAAAATCCCTGCAGAACATGCTGCCTTAGATTGAACTTCATTGTCAGGACAGTTTTTAGCAGCGAATTACTTCAAATTTAAAAGGAAGAAAGAGACCATTCAGGAGTCAGGACACCACGATTATGAATACTCTTATGAAAGTGAACAAAACAGAACAGTCGCGTCTCTTAATGCAAGTTAGTCGTCCTATAGGTCTATTATCATATCAACGCAATGGATATCCTTAACGCACAAACATAGAGCCCCTGTGAGACAACAATGTCATGCCAAAACGAAAAGCAGATAGTCCATCTTTTCCACAAAATTTGCCCTTGTCCGCCTTCAGTTAGATCTCATCCACTACAATATGCACAATCTATTTCCCATGACAGTGTCACATTGAACACTTGAACTATATCTGGAATTCTGGATATACTAGTAGACACACTACAGAGGTACATATAATATACATCTGGTGATACTAGTACACACCATACAGAGCTAAAGATAATATACTAGACATAAAAGCATCAGCAATACAGCTAGACAAACCAACACTGCACTTGTTTCCGTCAACACTATCATCCAAGAGGGTTTACAAATGATTCCTATGTAAGTTGTTGATCGTGTTGCTAACAAAACAAAGTTTAAGAACAGTCATATAAGCAGATTGCAAACCGTATTCAGTCATTACATTGATCTTTAATACCAAGTTCACTTTGCAAGGCCAGGGTTTTACAACACCACTCAGAAAAAAATCCAGTTGAAAATATGTTTATAGATATAGAGGCAGCCTGGCTTTGACTAGCAGGGAGGCTGTTACCCTCAAGATCAGTATTGACAAGGTGGAAAACATCGATCACATAAGCTAAACCACAATCAGAATCAGATTTGAAGAACAATCAAAACAACACTAACCACAACTACGAATCCAGTTGAGAAAATAGGCTCAAATCAATAATGCTAGTAGTAGCAATATTGCCTCACTAAGGTCATGTCATCTTGTCTATCCAAGGGAGTCAAGCTATACACCACAATCCCTTAGTTGAACTCCTCCTTCCAACCTGCCAACCTCACCATTTCACATCTACTCGCAAAATATCCAGAGGTCTTCACTTTTAACCAACCAATTTCAAAACCATGATAACATGAGTTTGTCCCCCATTTTCCCACCCAAACATCCCTATATAAGGACACACACCAGTCTTATGTCTGTCGATTCACTCTTCATATGATAACCAACTGACTACACACCCAATCACGGCATCACCTTTGCTAAGATGAGTCCTCCGGTAGGGCACGCCAGAAAAGGGCAACACATTTGCGCACTTATTTGAAAGCAAAACCTTCAAGAACAATGCACTAAACTGTTGTGTCTGAATACACTAAACTGTTGTGTCTGATACCCAGACACACAAATCTGTGTCAGACACACGGACACTTCAACACAACAACACACTTCAAAAACACTTCATATTTCACACCAGAGGCGCATATAGATCCAAGGAACATTGGGGGATATTGTTATAGGGGCCATTAAGAATTAAAGAATTAAACAAACACTATCCCAATAAGTTATCATTCCAAAACCTATTGTCAACAACAATTAAAGTAATTTGCTTAACTTATGAAAATTATTACCTCGAATTTTTTATTTAGAATTATTAGCTCACACATGAATCCTAGCAAAGAAGGCCAAATGCCACCACACCTAGCGATATTTCAAGCACCACCCGAAAATTAGGAAGCCACAGGCTAGAGTGAATTTCACCCTAAAATCAATTGACAATAAGTGCAGAATCAAATAGCATTAGTTTCTATAGATATGTCTCTACAGCTAGAAATTCTCAATGTAAAGAGTCATGCATGGAAATGCATCCAGATTAAGTGCATGGCATAGCACAATCGTGTTACAGAACAGGCAAATTTTTAGGAACTACTTTTTCATGAAAATCATCCCACTATAAACTGCAATGCCTATTTGTTTTGAGTTTCAATGTTATTTAGTAACGATACAGCGACAACAGTCAAAAGGCACAACAGACTACAGCAGCTGTTTGAAAACCTCTGCTACAGAAGCATGTAGCAATCTCTGTCCAGAACAGGCTATTCAGGACATCACTCAGGACTCAGCCTGTAATAAGCGGGCTCCAAGTTTTATAGTTTCAGACAAGTTGATTATAGTTGGATAGTTTATAGTACATGTTAACTTTCAAAGCCACAGAAGTACGAAAGAAGTTGCATAAGAAGTGTGTCCTATCACAAATTGTCAGCACCAAATTGTTGATAATGTTTTTGGAGTTCAGATTTACAACTAGCACCAACAAGTCAAAACAGATTACAGAAGATATGTTTGGAAGTACGGGTGCATAATGCATTATATCATTCCCAGGTGAAAAGGAAGCAGCCGTCTCATTAATAAACAAGTAAAGTTGCTTTGCCACAGTTGAGAATGTCCAAATTACTCCAAAAGGAGTTTGCTATTTTCTTATAAAGTAGTTAGATTGTTGCCAAACCGACATCAAACCAAAAAAAAAGTTAGGTTTATATACTCTCTTACTCTCCCCAACTTCAGAAATAAAAAAAATGAATAGACATGTTCACCTATCTTGATACATGGAGATGGCATAATACTTGACACTTCATGAAATGAAAACTTCTCAATCTCTAGAAAAGCAGAGTAATATTAAAGCTAGATCTATGCAATATAGTTTGGAAAATACTGAAAAAGGATATATAGACGATAATGGAGAATGTAATTTATTTTGAAAACATATGAGATTTTATAGTACATAAGATGAACAAATTTATCACCCCTAACCTAATGGCTAGTACGATGTACCTTGTACCTACAAGGTACACAATAATGACATATTTCCTAATAAATTACATTCATCATTATAATCTAAATTCATCCTCTATCAGATACAAATACAAAGCAACTAAGGAAACAGCAATGATGGTATCTATTTACATGACAACTATGTGTGGGAATGCTATTACTTGAAAGATTGAAATCTAGTAAATAGATTTTAGAACAGGACTCATGATCTTTCACAACATGATTTAACATCTACTAGCTTTACTAATAAGGTCTTGTAAACAAAATTTATTATTAAATGACCTTAGTTGACACCAGAAACAATATAAAACTATAATCCACCAATTTGCCCTTTATTGGGGTTTCCTACGGATTTTTCCCTCCAATAGTCTTTAAGTTCATGAAAATTGGTTGGCCTAATACCCTGGCTCATTAATTACACAGCCATAGCAAACTAGTCACTGAAAGCAGCTCAGTAAAATATTACTAAACACACACGTGGCAAAAAGTGGATAAAAAGTTAACCGACACAAGCAACTTCCTTAATACGTAGGAAAGCCTTTTCACTGGATGATTTTTGCTGCATGCGGTTGTGCCATAGTTCAAAGTTCCGTAAAGATTTGGCTTTGTAAATGAACTATTAAAACACACAAATCATTCTTACACCGTGAAACCATGTATCATGTATGGTTTGGCTTTGTAAATGAACTATGTTTTTCGGTAGAGGTAATTGGTGACCACCCAAAAAGTATTCTAGCTCATAAGCCTCATAAATTATACTAAATCGACCTAGATTTACTATATCAAAGAGTAAATACACGTATCTGGAGCTCTAAAACTAGCATAGAGAAGAAATAGAGTTCGTTTTGATATACAAGTGCACAAAGGATCTACACTTGGTCATTTGTTATGGCCACAAATTGACAAATAGATTTGAAGGTGCTACAACATGGTGTATTGTTTATGCTTCACGAGACGAGGTGTTTGTTGAAACGTACCTAAAATTATGTCTCGAGGTTTTAGGCTCAGTAAAAATAAAACAGACTAACCAGACTATTAAGCACGGTTAGAAGAAGAAAGCACGGTAAGGGATTACTCTATTTCTCTATATATATTGTATTGTAAAAGATACTACCTATATACAATGCATAATGAACTACCTAATTACAAGATATTGGTACACATAATCAAATAGGTACAATTAATCAAACTTAAATATGTTCAAATTCTATCAATCACCTTTGATGTGAAGACTGTCAAGGATAGGACTCTTTTCATTCTAATTCTTGACTACATGCCTTATCTTAGAACAAATCCCTATAACTACAAGGATGGAAAAGATGTTGGAACAAAGGTGTAACATTAAGGTTATCGTATGGCAATTAGACGTGCACTAATACACGATATCAAGCGTTGGCAATTAGACACTTTCATATTCATAAAAAGAGTGCGAGTGTGCAACAGAGATACATACTACCTCCATAAATAAATACAATTCATTCTCACATATCGAGATACTCCATTCAAAACTCAATATCTCTTAACATATACACGTGAAAATTATGAAAATATACTTTTTTGAAAGGATTTTTCGTTACGAATCTAATGGTATAACTTTACAATTTTTTTCCAAATACTTTTTCGTTAAATTGAGAGTTAAACCACCGTCTCGATAAACGAGAACGACTTACATTTATTTATGGAGGGAGTATATATTAACAAATGCATAAGTATATATGAAAAAGTTCGGTTGTACTTAGGGCAAAAGTAGGGATTTCAAGCCAACACCATTTCTCTTAACAACCTCTACTTTTTATTGCTTTTCCTAATTGCGTTAGTGTGTGTATGAAATGTTTAATCTGATTTGAAAACGAACACCTATTAGTAGAAAAAATAATCTTTTCGGTAATTTCTAGATCCTACAACAAAGTGTAGGAAATCTAGGGGAAATTAAATGTGTAAAATTACATCAGAAGGAGATGATGCTAAATTTCTTGGTATTTATGGCTATTACCCATCAGGCCATCACCTCTATCAAAATATCAAGTACAAGTGATATAACTAAAAAAAACTAAGCAATATATTGAACACCTTTTAATGGAGGCAATAGCTATGAATACCCACCCTGGCCAAAAGGGTGACCTAATCTTTTTCTCTTATACCCCGCTTACCTTTTCAAAAAAAAAAAAAAAAAAAAAACACCAAAAAACTATCATACTATTTCGGGCACGTAACCAATATGCATATCTTTCACTAAGTCAATTAAGTGGCCATGGGGACAAAACATCCTACAAATTAGGATATACCCCTACCACCCTCGTTCCCCCTTTCTTGTATCTTATCGTCAAATAAGTTAGGTGATACCTTACCTAAAAGAATCACCTAACTTTTATACGCTTCGCGTACTTGTTCTTGCGTTTCAAAAAAATATATAGAAATGAAAATTCTAAGGACTACATTACTAGAAGTGACCTATATTTAATTGCTTAAAACTTTCATAGAATTGCTTCACTAGTAAGTTTTGCTAACCCAAGCACTGTTGAGATACGGTAGAGAAAACAAGAGACAGAAAGGTGGCCACCCGTGGCCCATCATTTCCGAACTTTTTTTCTCTAATAATAAGGTGGCCCACCCGTTAGCAAACTTTCTCCACTCACATTGGTTTATCTAGTAAAGACTTGTATTAGGTGGAGTTTGGAAACAAAAATTTGAAAATTTGTAATCATTTCTTTTCCAACATTTGAAAATATGACATTCAAATATAAATCAAATGTTTGGGAAGGGTGAGATTTCAAAATGACACATCTTGAGATGTCATTTGTTTTTGGTCCCGTAGAAATTGATCAAAATTTCAAAAGATTTGACACAAATCCAAATTCTCAAATTATTGAGTTCCCAAACATAGGATTTGAGTCAAATTTGGATTTGAGAATCCAATCCTTGTTTTCAATCACTCTCTTAGTGTCTTTGGCCTCCTACCTTTAATGAGTTCACATTCACACATTGACACATAAAATTCGATATGTACACACTCAATTCATATCCAACCTTCCTGCTTTTTTTTTCCGGGAATTTCCATCCAATCTTTGTGTTTCTTATTTTGGTAACATTTGGACCAATGAAATGCTTCTAAAATGCTAATATTCTCATTCTCACTTGCTTTTAATTCGATTTAATACACTTCTAAAACTTTGTGCAAAAAACAACAAAAAGATTGGATATAAATGAAGAGAATATAAATTACGACAATAGACCTGAAGGTAAAAATAAATAAATTCATAGTATCTCTAGGCATGCATCATTAGATTTCGAATAGACACCATTACATTGTCATGGTATTAGGGGTAAATTTAAGGGAGTCTCTTTCTTTCTTTGCCCTTATCTTGACAAAGAAAAGAGTTTTAAAATGAGGATTGAAAGAAGGGCGTCTTCGGGAACAAGGGTCTAATCCTCAAATTCAAATTTAAATCATCCACGTTTTAAAGAATAAATAAATAAAAAATAAACCACTAAACATATACTCCCTTCGTCCCAACTCAAACATCTCATATAAAAAAAATCTAAAATTGGGAACTAATCGTATAATCAAATTCCAAAAAAATGCATAGCGAGTTAGCCCAAATTCTAATCTAGTTCGCCATATAATTCTTTTTGGAACTTTCAACACAGGGGTAGTTTGAGCATATACACAGTATAACCAAGGGGGGACTAACACATGCTAACAAAACAATAAATTTCTAACTCCTACCTTTTATATACCAAAACTTCCAAAATCCTACCTTTTTTTAAAAAAGTTTCCAACTCCTACCTTATAAAACATTTTTTTATCAAACTCCTACCAAAACTTGTACTCCGCCGGGTTTGACTCTATTTCCGGCATTTACCTTCGAATTGGAGAGCGAAATTGGAGGGAAAACGAAACAAATCGAAGGAAATCGCGTCAATTTGAAGGTCAATGCCGGTAAATAGAGTCAAACTCGCCAGAGTAGAAGTTTTGGTCGGAGTTTGATAAAAAAAATGTTTTATAAGGTAGGAGTTGGATAGTTTTTAGAAATAAGGTAGGATTTTAGAAGTTTTGGTATATAAAAGGTAGGAGTTAGAAATTTATCCATTTTTTAATCCCATCTTCGATAAATGACCAAATATTCTCCCTATTAATGCTATTCAATTCTCTCCATACTCCTGCTCGTCCAACCCTTCATACACTTCTTCTTGTATCTCGAAATCAAGCCTTCTCTTCCTTCACCTACCTCCACAATAGGTTTTTGACAAAGTCTGTCTCCCTCTCACAAATGTATAGAAAGCTAAAAGCAGGAATAAGAATTATTGGACAGAAGTGTGAGGGGGAGTGTAACCCCAACCGGAAACCAATCACCACCGTAGGCTCTCTCTCGTCTTTTCTTGCAATCTCATGCTCTCTCTCCTCTTGTGTTGGGGGTTACAAATCCACCATACATTGGGAAAGAATTCAGAATGACATGGAGATGATTGTTGTCCAAATAATTTAGGGGTGTTTTGAAGGCTCCGTATAGGTGGGGCCATGCCTAAACATCACAGAAGGTTGTAGCCATTGGGTGGTTTCGAGAAGTTAGGTAGAAGATGTTTTATAATGATTCGTGAATTGGCAAAAGAAAGAAGAAAATTAAACAGCTACTAAAAGGGATAAATCTAACAACCAAGAACTCATTTCAAAACAAATAACTAAGAGACGATTTCCAACCTCTTTCTCCCTCTTCCTCGTTCTCCGGTCACCCGTTCTCCTTCAAATCCTCATAGACCACACATCCCTTGGTGGCAAAATCATTTCATTTACTCTTTCTGCTCCCGCTGAGTTTTTCTTCATAATAGAATTTAGTTATCAAAGACTCGCTTCCATTTCACATTTTATATTACTTTAAAAAGCACTTCACAAAGTTTGCACACAACTAGAAAAAAAAAACATATCTTATTGGTAGGCCATAATACTTAGTGACCCCTCCCCCAGGTTCATTCAAGAGCTCTTGTACTTTGGCTCCTCTTTTCACCTATATCTCAAAACGAACACCATATAAGGGGGAAAAGAAACGGCAAAAAAAAAACGGTTACACATTGTGAATACTTTGTCCTAACAACGTGGCTCATCTCTTGTTCCACCCCTCTGTCTTGCCAAATAACCTCACTCACACGTTACTAACTCTCAAACGAAGTTGTGGCAAAACAAAAGGTCGGGGAACATAAGATGAGACACGAAGTTAAGACAAACAGTTCACAAAGAAGGCAGCAGGAACTGGAGAAAAGAATTGTGTATCTAGTTTTTAAATGTTTTATGGATATCAAATGTTCATTGAATGCTAAAACGTTCAATGGCGAGATTTCACAAAGGGAAGTCGAGATTTGTAAGGTCAGGACACTCAAACTTCACAAATAAAAAGGGGAGAAGGGTTGTAGTCCATGTATTTCAGAAACCAAATTGAGTTGGGGTGAGGAAGGAGTATAGCACAGCTCATGGTAGTATCGATGGCGATGACAGCAACCGGTTCTCGGTACTCGGATAACTAATGGCAAAGATGACACCATGATAAACGCCGTACATGAAATCCATGCCTTTTGTTGCCTCCACCTTACACAGTTTGGCTAACCGTAGTTCATTATCTAGTAGATAATAACGGCAATTGATTAAAATAGTGGATCACTATCGATTTTCTGCATCCAGTGAAAGTTTTGTGTCCTATGCTGTCTACCTACCCTAAGTTTTAAGGCATTCCCTTGTCTCCTCCCTAATGAACACGTACCAACATCCTTTCTCTCTTTTCTCTGAGAAAATTCCACTCTGAGACAAAGACACCTCTCAAAAATATCAATTTGAATTTGTAATGCTCGGCAACACCCAATAAATTGAAATACACGCTGGAAACCTATATTGTACTCGTATTTAACATTCGAAACACCAAGGAATTGGAAGTTTGTAACCACGAACAAGTTTGCTGACGTGCCCTTCTATCATCATCGTCTTCCATATTAGCTCAACATGAAACACATTATGGACCTAGGGTGCATAAGAATCCAAATGGAAAAGCTAAGCAAACTTGAAACTTATAGCATAAGACTCGATACACTTAATACCGATCCACACAAGACCAAGATGGGCTATACACCAGGGCCATGGGGATGTTTAAGACTCGGCTATACTCCCAAGAAAATGACTGACCCCTAGCATGTACGAACACAGAATCTGGTGACAATCATCTACACCAAAACTTATAAGGTCTAAGATGTACAGAGTACACCCACCAAAACTCACTACCCACCCGTAAGAGCATAATGTTTAGAATACTAATTACACACACATTTCCAATTTACACTACCTCAAGTGCAAGAGATTTAGCAAGTTTCTAGCGTTCTAGCTTGGTTCACAGAGCCAATGAAGGGCCAGGGAGTAACAAAATCATCGATTAAGCCTAAGCAAAACAATGCAAGCCACAATAGATTTTGGGTTTGTAAGCCGGGGAAGTTCAAGCAAGCCACCTCCGTTTCAGGTATCGAACAAGTAAAAGGACATCAAATTTTGTCACCCAAATCAACAAAAATTTCAGGAGAAATCTGAAGTTTTGAACATTTTAAAAGTAATGAGCCAATACAGCATACAGAAACCAAAGTTGTACAGTGTACATAACTAAGAGACTACAGTTGCATACTGAAAAGCTACCATATGCCATTGAACAAATCAATGTCACAAATCAATGTCACGAAGAATGGAATGTACGTTACCCCTTTTTAACATCAGCTCTTCAGATAGATGCGATAGTCTACATCTGCCTCATGCAAACAAGCAGCTACTTGTTATGATACAGCGTCCAAAAAGCTTGAATATTCTCCAAGAAGCTTGATTATGCACTTGGTATTCCTCTACTTTTGTAATCTCATGCTTTTTCCCTTATCATATTGAAGTGCACAAAGTGTTCCCATTTTCTCCCGAGTTATTTTTACTCTTAAATTAATCCTAAAACAAGAAATTAAAAGCTGAGACAGAGTTGAAGGTTCTGTAAACATATAGTACATCATGTGGAACAGAGGTTGAACCTCTCCCATCTCTTGGTATAAGGATAACTATATAATCACAAGCACTCATAACGACGGAAAATACGACCACGACGAAAGGTAAAAATCCATACAATGCACATCAAGACAGAGAAATACCTTTTTCCATCGCGTAATCCACTCAACAGCGCCTTTCTTGAGATTAATGTAATCTATGAATCCATCAAGCTCAACAGATTGAAATCATCAAATGCTAAGAACTCCATCTTAAGAAATAAGCAAAGAAAAACATTATGGGTGACAGGTCGCCTAAATCCAATAATGCCTATGAAAGCAATCCATCCAGCAATAAAGACAATACAAAAACGTACACATTTGACCTCTTTGCACATAAGTAAGACTACAGACATAAAGGTTTGATATTTTCAGTTTTCAAACAGTGAAAAGGAGATATTCTGATATGGCCCTCATTCAGCTAGTACTTGTTGGCAATTGCTACTAAAAAAAGGCCTTATCCAATATTCCAAATGATGGGAAGACTTGGGATAAAGCCATACTAAAGATACATTTGCTTACAATTTTGTTTGTGTGCGTTACAAAGTTCCCAACAACAGTGCCTACATGAAAGTGAAACTTGAAGCTCATGTAAATATCTATAAACAATAGTCAGATGTCTTACTCTTAAGTTTTGATGTCGATTTAAGGTGAACAAATTTTGACTAGCAAAGTAACAAGACACCAAAAGAAGTATACATCAACCAAATAAATGAAAGCTATTGTTCACTATTCTGGTTCTAAAGATTCTTTGTAATCTTGTATCATTGTCTGAAACAAGAGATTATCAAACACGAGACAAGAAACTAACCCAAAAAACTGTCATCAAGTACATACCTAGCCACACATTTTAGAAAGTCGAAATTTGACATGATAAAATAGAGATACCCTCCATAATTCAAAAGTACTGTTAATATTTAATACACATCAGTTAACCCTGAAATTTTAGGGGACATATTATTTAGAGTACAAATGATCTAGTTGTTGATACTTGGGTCTAAAAGATAGTTATGGTAGGTAGGACACGACACAAATTTAGAATTTTGAGATAAGTTATCATCACTTAGAAAATTATTAATTTTCAAGGAGGCTTATTTTTGGAGTTTCCATTTGCAATGGAGCCAAAGACTACTTATTCTTTGGTTTTTGGGATATTATGGAATAAAGCAAAATGGCTCATAAAACTGTGTGTGCTTCTTATTTTGTGACGTAGCAGTCAGTACAATTTTCGAAACAATTTTCATTTTGGGTCATCCGTGGGCAGCCGCTCTACGTTTCAATAGGGGTAAGGCTTGTGTGCATCCGACCCCCCTACCACGCCATTGCCTTATGGCGGGAGCCTTTAAGGCACTAGGGTTAAAGATGTTGTTGTTGTTGAGGCTTATTTTTGGTCTCAAACGAGCTCCAAAAATCAACGGAGTCATAATTATGTTGTTCTTAAAATATACTAAATTCCTATAGGCAAAATTTACACACTTTCATAAAGTTCCAAGTACCCACCCATCGCCATACATGTTCATGGCGAAGTAAAGGTTCGACCTTGGGAGTTGCAAAATAATGCTCAACTTCTGAATTGAGAACTCATTTCAATTTGACAATATTTCTAGTTTAATTAGGGGCCCTAAAAAGAGAACTTAGGGGGAAAACAAAATCGTTGGACGCCGTGGGGGTTACTATTACAACCAATGGCGGCCCCAAGGGGAGGCTTACCGAGGCTATACCTTCGGCGCATGTTTCCTAAAGATCATATATTCCGTGTAAATGTACCGTAAACTAGTTAAAAATACGTAAATCGTAGTATTTGGCCCACCTCAAACCCCTATAAATACGTTTCGGCTCAGTCCAATTTTTTACGACGCCAACAACTATATAGATATGGCATTATGTATTGGAACATAGAACTACTCAACTAGAGATTATCCACACCTATACGTTCAAACACATATAAGTTTCGCCTCAAATGCTCAATCCTATTGTTTGTTAACGTTTTGTTTAAATTCCTTCCACGTAACATAACAAGTACACAACAAACCACGCAAAATTAACAAATAAAAAGAACGGATGGAATACTACGCCTACGTTACACAACTCCAACAATAAAGGCTAAACATGTCTAGCAAATCAAAACCTCAACAAAAAAAACCATCCTACGAATTTTAAAAAATATCAATAACAGTAATTCCGTAAAGTAAAATTCAGACATACGTCATTGATACTTGAGAGAAATACAAATTACCTTTAATAGATTCCCACTTTATCGTTCTTCATCAAATATCCAATTTAATCAACTAAAAATACGACAAAAAAAAAAATCAGTAACAAAAAAAGAAAAAAAAAAAACAATTCTAACGAACATAGGAGCGCCATCATATAATACTCTCCCTGTTTTTTTATTAGGTTCTTTACGTTTCGTTTAAATTCAAATTACATATTCAATTCAAATGAAATGTAAAGAATCCGATAAAATCCGAGGAATTAGTACTCATCATCGTCAATTCAGTATCCTCATTATCATCGCATTATGATAATTATAAGAATTATAAATATAATTATGATATGAAAAATGAATTTCATTTTTTTTAAAGACTGAACTAAATGTAAACCCTAATTCTTCCCTAAATTAATCCAGAAAAAAAACAACAAACAGGTAAAAAAAAACAGAGTAGTAATTACCTTATGAATCAACAACATAGGCGATGATCAAGAAATCAACGGCGTAGATTGAATCGAACGACGGAAAAATCGTGATTAACCTACGAATTACCGCAGTAAATCCGTTCAATCAATCTAACAACTTTTTTTTCTCCAAAAACATTGTGTGAAATCAACAACTTCGGTAAATTTTAAAAAAAAAAAAAAAAAAGGGAAAGATTTTTAGTATGAGTGAATAAGGTTTCCAATTATAGGTGGAGGGCGGGATTTTGAGTTTCTATTTTTGTGATGAATTAATGGTGTTTTTTTTATCAATTTATTTTGTAGAAAAGTTAGTGAAGGTGGTTTTATTGGGAGAGCAAAAGTGGAGTATATGATTATTTTTAGGAGTTTACTAGATATTTTTGGAGTTACCGGATAAGTAAGGAGGGAGTGTGGGTTAAAGTGAGAGGGAGACGTGCCAAAGAAGCTTTTGACGGTGTCACTAGGAAAATAGCTCCCAGTAGTGTCTCATTGGTTGGGCTCTGCGGAAATATCAGGCTTGGCTCTTCGAGAGCGAGACAACTGTTCTTGTCGGCCCGTTTTTCACATTTGTAACGTTGGGAGGTGTTTGTGGACTTTGTGGTGACTTAGGACTTAAGACTTGATTGAGGGTTCGAGGTTCGATTCGTCTGAACCCATTGGTCTTAAGCGTCACACGTAGGGGTGACAAACGGTTACGAGTTATGAGGGTTTGAGGTTCGATTCGTCTGAACCCATTGGTCTTAAGCGTCACACGTAGGGGTGGCAAACGGTTACGAGTTACGACGGACGGGTTATTACATTACGCCGGGTTAATTTTGTATTTGGGTGGTTTGGTTTTTAGTTGGGTTAAATCGGGTCAAATTAGAAACCAGGCGTGTCGAATGGGATTGAATCGGGTTAGGTGTTGGTTGATGATGGATGGGGTCACGTCTTGTCTTGTTGGTTTCGAGTTGTCAAAGGGTCGGTCTAGCCATACCGGTTAACATTTTCTCACGTATTTTCGTCTAGTCTTACTTTGACTTGGGGTATAACCTTCTAGTTGTTCTAAGTGTATTCCACTTTTTACTAGTTGTTCTAGTTGGGCATCATGACACGGCCCACCTTTGAGATACCGGACAAAGATTTTTTACTATATTTGCTCTTTGTGTAACGACCGGATGGAAGCAAGTTGTAGGTTTCCTTTATGTGTTTTGGTTGGTGTAATTTTTTATATACTAGTATAGAATAATGTATTTTATATATGGCCGACGTGCACAGTGCACCCCATATGGTTGAACAAGTTTTTTCTCCCACCCATTTTGTTTAACATTTTTTTTTACCGAGCACTATTTTGTTAAATCATTCAATGTAATGTGGTTTATGATAAAAATTGATTATTTCTCATCCCCTTTTTATTCCATCCATACTAGTGTAAAACACTTCAATTTATAGAGAAATTTTATCTCTCGGTGTAAATACATGTTGGTAGAAACATACAAGTAATATTTAGTGAAATGACGCATCTTTAAATTAAAACAAATGCTTGGTAAAATAAAATAACTTTCGAATAAAACAACACTATGAAAATATATGATTCATAAAAGACATTGTCACTTTGAAGATACACAGTACAAATGACTATATTCGATGTATATTTTCTATTTTTTATTCTCTAATCATCATCATAGACTACGACCTTACATGGATAAACACTGAACCATGAGCCAAAACCGTTTAATTACTCCAAAGTTCCAACATATTGTCGTTGTTGACGGCCTAAGAGCCACACGTCACATGTGGTTTAGTTTGGTATTCGTATGTCTTTCGTTATTAGAGTTGGATTTCCTGTTATCCTCGTGGATTTAAGGCGGTAAATGGTCCAAACTTGCTTCTCAAGCCCACAAATTGGTATAATCAAAACCAGTTTCGACGTTCAATAATTCGAGTTTGGGCTTAGATTTAGTAATACTAATAATTCAAATTAAACCATCTCGCATTACATTTGTTCAATACCTCCATATTACTCCGATGTGTTTTCATAAATAAAAATAAACATATTATCCGGTTTTACTATTTGAATCGATTTTCAACCCATCCCCGCTCAACATCGTAATTTCAACCCAAGTAAATGCGGCCTCAAATCGGCTCGCTTACACCCCAAGTCTCACATTTTACAAAAAAAAAAAAAAAAAAAAAAAAAAAAAAAAAGGCATGACATTTCACCCCGAACAGAGCAAAGGCGGTCCGGTTCAGGCCCAGATCACATTGAGCAGAAAAAATAGCGCGTCAAGGCGAAAATGAAAAAAAGGCAAAAAAAAAGCGCCAAATGTTGGGAGCCGAAAAAAAGAAAAAATGGCGGGAACATATTGCGCCCCTTCGAAAAAAAGAAAACCTTTCATTTTCCACATATATTATATTCAACCCCCAAAAAAGTTGAGTGAAAGCTACTCATTTTCCCCCAAATTTTTTTCAGTTTTCCCTAATTTCACACTTTCTCTCTCCTCTCAAATCTCACACAATCTCCAAATATCTCTTCATTTCTCCCCCAATTTCCCCCAAATTTCCACTTAAATTGAATCTAATTGACGAAATCTGCACTTTTCAAACCCTAGAATCGAATCCGTGATTACTTCGATTGTTTAATTAGGGTTTGTGGATCGATGGCAGACGTCGTGGTAATCGACGACACGGCGGCGGCGGAGACGGTGGCGCCTCCGCCGAAGAGGTCGTTGAAGCGGAAGAGAGAGAAGCAGAACTTGCAATCGTCGTTGACGCCGGAGGAGAGAGAATCGAGATTGAAAACCCTAAGTGAGGAACTCGGTAGTTTGTATAAGTACTTCAATGAAGTTCTAAGCAGCGGTATCGGCGACATTTCGGCCGGTTTGAGTAGTAGCGTGAACTTGAATGCAACGATAGCGGTTATGTTGGAGGAGAAGAGGTGTTCGTACTCGAAACTTGCCGGAGAAATTTACGAAAAAGTAAAGGAGAGAGACGGCGGTGGCAGCGGCGGTGGCAGCGGCGGCGGCGGCGGCGTTACGGTTGCGAGTGTTAGGGCGAGTTTGTTGTTTGTTGGACAAAGGATTGCGTATGGAGTTCCGAATGCGGATGTTGATGTGTTAGAGGATGAGTCTGAATCTTGTCTTTGGTGTTGGGAGGTGAAATTTTTATTTATTTTTGATTAGATTTGTGATTTTAAAGTTTTAATTTATTTAAAGATCTTGATTTTTATTTAGTTAATGATTTTATTTTTGATGCTTATGAATTTATGATTGCTGGGTTTATGATGATGTGATGCGACGTTGAAACGAGTGATTTGTTATTTGTTGCGTAATGCTTACAATTGGTGGTTTAGGTTGGTTTATTCGTGTCAAACATTACTGTCGTAGTTAAATGAGGATTTTGGTTGTCCGTCTTAGTATTGTCTTATTTGCGGCACGATCTTAGTTAGACTTGGTAATTGGAGTTGAGTTCATTAGAATTGGTATCGTGTTTGAGAATATTCATATCTGTAAGTTGATTAGACGAATATCATTTTTGAAACCGATAATATGTGTGCTTTAATGGTGTAGAAAGCATGGTGTTTGTTATATAAAAGGCTAGTATTTGCTCTGGGTGATACAAAGTTATTTCAGACTTTTGATGTAAAAACATTTCGGCTTTTTTGTGGCTAGTTTTCTGTCCACGGGATTTTCATGGTAAGGCGTTGTGTAGGTTTGTGGTCTATATGATAAGCTGGTTTGTCACGGTGTTTTGTCGCTAATTGACCAACTTGCTTGCTTTGTTAACTTATACCGGTGATGGTGTTTGATGTAACTTAGATTCGAAACACGTCATTAATGTTTCAAAATCAGAGTATATGAAAAGTTTGAATCTGTATTAGTTTCTCATTTTGTTGGGTTTTTTTAATTCTTTGTGCTGATTTTGACTCTGTTATCCTTGCTTTGGCAGACAAGGGACATGAAATTACTACCAAAATCTCTACGTGGAGAATTGAAAGTGCGGCGTATCTGTCGTAGAAAGATCAATGAGAGGATTACTGCAATACAAGGTATGCATTAATTTATCTTGCTCTATGTTAAAAGGCTAGATTACCATAACATTTCGATTGCTGACCCCATTTGGTAATGTTGGTGTCAGTTTGTTTTATTATCTAATTTGCTACTTACATTCAATCTCAGATGTAATAACTTCCTTGAAAAAGTCCGAGGATGATTTGTCTTGCAAATATAACATGACAAAGGCTGTAGATAAGCTTGCCAAAGTTCTTTCAGAAGCAGATATCCGGTTGTTAGTGGAAAGCTTGGTCCAGAAAAATGAATCTGAAATGTAAGTAGCTGTACACTAGTAACATGGACAGTCCCCTCTCACACATGTTTTATTTTTTTTATTTTTTTGTTATTGTTATTATGTTCAGGGCCGAACAAGAGGCAAAAAAGACAGGAACTTCTCTTGTTAAGGAAATTGAGAAAAATAAACGTGAAGCGGAGAAGGAGAAGAAGCGGATGGAACGTGAGCTCCAGAAGGAAGTATGTGACAAGTTTGTTTTTGCTGTAGTAGTTGCTTTGTAGAACCCATTTTCTAATTTGTATACCTCACCACAGAAAGAGAAGTGTGCAATCATGGAATGTTCTGGCTTAGTGGTATTCTAAACTACTAGGGTTAAGGAGTTACACAATTGCAATTTGAAGGAGAAATGTGATGATTATCATTTCCTTAAATGTCCACCATGTAAAAGGAAAAGAACACTCATGAACTATGGACATGGTGTTCCAAGGCTCATGAGCTGTGTGTTTTGATGTGTATAGACCCTCTTATAGAGTCGAACAATGCTTGTTTGAGCACATTCACTGCTAACTCTGATACCTTAAGTGATGCTTTGACCCAATTATAGCAGTGAATTCCAAATTATCTACTTCCTAATGATGCATTCTACTGTATAAACTTGCTGATTGTCATTATTTGCATGGTGTCTGTTTCTTACAGGTCTAGTGATTTTTTAGAATTCTTGATGCAGTTGTACTTTCATGAAGCTTGTGCTGTATTATTTAGCTTGTTTGTGCTGTGTAGGAAAAGGAGAAAAAACGAATGCAGCAAGAGGCTGAGAGAGATGAGAAACGCCGGGAAAAGGAAGAATTTGAAATGAGGAAACAACTTAAGAGGAAGCAGGAGGAGGCGGATAGGGAACTTCGTCGAAAAGAGAAGGAAGAAGCTGAACTAAAGAAGAAATTATCTCTTGTAAAGCAGGCCTCAATGATGGAACGGTTTTTTAAAAAGAGCAGGACTGCTTCTACACCACAGAATGATCAATCTACAAGCATTGTTACACCTGATTCAAAAGTTAATGATACGAGATGTACAATTGGGTCAGTTGCTCAGCTGATGGATTCTGCACTGCAAAATACAGATGGCATTCTCGTGGAGGAGATTCGCAGGTAAGCTGAGTATATATTCTCTGAATTTGGTTATATATCAGTTCCGGAATAAGGTGTTGGGGGTTATTGTTGCCTTCTGTTATTTATGAGGCCTTATTCTGCAGGTCACATTTGAACTCCTGGCGCCTCCTGGGTCATTCATTACGCTCAAACAAAGTACAATGGGGAACACGTCGTAAACCTAAGACTGCGCTAGTTAAGGAGCTAAAACTGACTACAAACCGAGGATCTAGTCGTGATGATGACATGTGTGTAGACAACCTTGTTGATGGATGGGAAGAAGTGAATACTGATGGCAAATCCTGTCATGAAAATACAAGTGGTCCTTCACATGGTAGCAGAAAGTGCTTGCGGAGAAAACAGCTCCTGCAGTTTGATAAGAGTAATAGGCCAGCATTTTATGGGATTTGGCCAAAGAAAAGGTTAGTTCTTGGGGCAGTCTTCCTTTCATGGAGTCGTAATGGTCTTCATAGATTTTGTCAAAGGGGTGGATCAAGAGCAGGGGAAAGCGCACCCCCCTCCACCCGAACAACAAAAAGGTTCCAATTTAGGCTGTAGTCCCTCCAACTACGTATGGTACAAGTACGTAAGGTAAAATTAACCAATGGAGGTAGCAGTTGATAGAAATTTTATAAAGGTCTGAAAGATGAGGTGCTTGGCGTTGTCAGTTTTTTTGAAGTACATGTTTCAACTGTAGAAATTATCCTGTATTCCTGTGTGTGTGTGTGTGTGTGTTTTTTTTTTTTTTTTTTTTCTATTTCTTTTTTCTTTTGGTGAACCACAGCTGCTGTTTGAAATATGCTGATTGTATTTGAGCATTGTAAGCCGTAGTTTGAACAACTATCTATATGTTTCAGAGGTTATAATTTCTGCATGAAGAATTAATAGACTTGTTATTGATCATTGGAACTTGCAGTCGAATTATTGGATTACGGCATCCATTTAAACAAGACCCTGATTTGGATTATGAAATTGACAGCGATGAAGAGTGGGAAGAGGTATTTGCTGGGTAATTACACAATATAATTAGTATGAAATTATGACTGCCCATCCATCTAAACACAAATGTTTTTTGTCTCTTGAGCAGGAAGAACCAGGTGAAAGTCTCTCAGACTCTGAGAAGGAAGATGAAGAGATTCTGGAGGAAGGATCTTTGAAAGGCGATGAAGAGGAAGAGAGTGAGGATGGCTTTTTTGTACCTGATGGCTACCTGTCAGAAAATGAGGTACATCGCTCGAAGTTTTTATTATCCTTCCTTAAAAGATGACCTTTTGCCAATATCTTCCATCTTTTCAACTTTTGCTGACGTATTTGCAAAACCCTTAACTTACTCCATTCAGTATGTCCTATCTCTTGGTTTGTGTTTTCTTCCCTGATAGATTGGTAGGACGCCACCAATTCCAAATGTTGCCGAAGAGCAGATATGCTTTAGCCATTTAGGCACTGGGTGGATTAGGTTTATGTTAAAGCCACCTGTCTCTGCTATCAGTTGATGATGTACATTTGACCCATGAGCGCTTGTTTGTATCACAGACATTGTTTTTTACATTCAAGAAACTTTCATTAATTGTTTATTTTTTTTCTTTTTTTTGCAGGGAGTAGAAAATGATAGAAGCCAAAGCGATTTTGGGGCAGAAGTTACCCATAGCTCACCTAGTGGAAAGCCAGAAGCCAGGACTGAAGAATGTTCTGCCTGGACCAGACAACAGAAGTATCTGCACAATTTAACTGAGCATGCGCTTAGGAAGAACCAGCCTCTAGTCATAATTAATCTGATGCATGAGAAAACACATTTGTTATCAGCTGAGGATCTTTCTGGCACTCTAAAGGTTGAGCAAATGTGTTTACAAGCTCTCAGTATGCGTGCTTTTCCAGGTGGCTTGTCTATAGAGGTGCCATCTAATATCGATTTGCAAGAAGAGAACCATGAAGCGTCCACTTCCAATAGCAAGGGCAGCACAGTACCAAAAGGATTGGGCTCAACAATTTCAGATTCTGACCTTCGTACAATTGTAAGAGGCATACATGTTTTGGGCTCCTTTATGTTCCTCCGTAAGTTGACCAATGATGTTTTGAGTTATATGTTTTCTTTCTTCGTAATTTTGCAGGTATCCGTTATTCAATCCTGCCCTCAGGGAATAAGCAGAGTGCTAGATTCCTTGCTGCAGAGCTTTCCTGACGTTCCTAAAACTCACCTGAGAAATAAAGTCCGTGAGATATCAGATTTTGTAGATAATCGTTGGAAGGTTGGTGAACTGTCTTGTTTTTTTTGTTGCATCTGAGTGTAGAATTCAGACAAATAGTCTCCTCTTGAAACTTGTTAAAATTAGGCAAAATCTTTACACCTTGTCATTATAATGATATGTTTTATGTTGACGAATGATTTGGTGTTCGGGATGTTTATTTTGTTGGGTAATCTCATAAACAACATTGAAATAAGTTTAAAGACTTCTTGCATTTTATGTTAGCCGATTTGCTGTAGCGAATTGATCAGTTCAATTTCATCTGTATGATACAGGTAAAAAAAGAGATCTTGGATAAGCTAGGAATGGCATCAACACCAGGTATGCATTATGCTTCTCTGAGCTGCACCTTTGTCAATTGCAATCATCTACCTGTTCATAACCTTTATACTGAATTTGTAGAGAAAGGCGGAAGAAGAATAAAAGGCATTCCAACATTTTTTACAAAAAGATGTTTGCCTCCTGCTGGCCAGGTTATTAATATCTGCGATTCGTCCCCTGAGTCCACGAAGTCTGGTTCATCCTCGCAGCAGCAGGGGCGCAATGAAAACTGTGTAAAATCTTTATCTTGAGCTTTCTTTTATGATCTGGCTCAATTTTTTTTTGCCTCTGTAACATGCTAGGGCTTGTATCTAGTTCCATTTCCACCGGTGTAGATCCAGTGATGGTTCATTGTCGCTATTTTGATGCTTAGTATAGGACCAAGGACGAATTCAGATTTTACTTGCTCTATGCTAAGGTCGTGGTCCTTGTACGTTATAACCCTCACTGTTTTGCATAGGTTTGTAACAAACTAACAATCACGGTTGCTTAGTCCAGCCTTTTTCATATGAAATGGGATCATTGCAGTCTTGTAGAGTGCAGTTTTCATTTGTGCGGACCAATTTTAACAGTGTCCACGGTAACCAGTCCCGTCTCCCAGTTCTTCTTTTGAACCGTGTTGTGGTCAGATCTTTAATTATTACCGTCCTTTTAAACAAAGGTGAAGTTTTAAAATTTCATTTGCTCCATTTACTAGTAATTCTGAGCGTTTTGAGTGGATATAGGTTATTCAGAGATTTCTTACTATGCTTATTTTATTTGATCGAATTGATGTCAAAATTCCATGATGGTTTTTCTATACGACGATTCACATTAGCCGATTCCAACTCTTTTGGCTGAAGGCTTTGTTGTAAATGTTGCACAAGGATTTCTTTTGTGCTTAAAGTTTCAACTAACACTACTGTACAGCAGCTGTCTATAATTTCTAAGGTTTGGTGACCCTAAAATATTGATAGTGGTACGGTTGCACGACTGCCATGTACAACTTTTTTTTTTTTTTTTTTTTTTTTGGGATCTGCCACCATAGGTGGGTTATTGGTCAAGTTTTGACCAAGGAATTCAGCTATTTGACTACTGTAACCGGTGGGTGATTTCAGATTTGCATGAAATCTGTGGATGGAATTTTATGTACATGTGTCTTAAAGGTGAAGCTGGAAAGTGTTATAAATTATGGCAAATGGCTATAAAATGCTGCTAAAAACTACTCAATCTCACTAAACCGTGGGTAATAAAACTACAATGTGGGCTTTTCTTTTGGTGTGTCTATGTGCCTGTGTTTAACGATCAATTTAAGGACTTTTGTCGGAAGTTGGCAGGAGTTTTTTTTCAGGTTGCTATAGACACCTGTCCTATAAATTGTTTGATATTCTGGAACTTTCTGCAAGTTATACGTTACATCTTGAATCTTGATAGTGTTTTTTTAGTGTGAAGAAGCGATGATGTTTTGGGTTTAATTGTTATACACGGTTATTTATACGCAATACTCGAGGTTACTAATACTCCATCCGCAGCTCCGCCCCATAAATACAATTGGAAAAATAGTGGAACGGAGAGATCGTCTTTTATGAGACCGCATAATTAGAAATATCGGTTATAGAGATTGATATATTAGTGACCGTTGCACACGGTGGTTATTCATTGCTTACCACTATTCGTAGTTTTGGTACAAAATGTGAGAATAATGCGATGAGGGTCAAAATTGGAGTCACAAAATGCCAAGATTTTATTGATTAAATTATAGTAATAAAATATACCAAACACGTGGCAGACTTTTCCTGTGGGCTTTTGATTTTACTTTTACTCCAGATAGCCAGGACGACCCAAGTGGAAACATTACTTGCATTTCCGTAACAATGGGCCCACAAAATACTTGGATTCTCAACCTTTTTTTGTATATTTCTTTATTTTTGGCTGATTTGCTGAAAACTGAAAAGATTTTCCCTTTGACGTCAAAAACTATGTTGCCTCTCCCATTTTACAAGCAATACCATTTCCCCTCTTTTTAGAGCAAATTTACACCCAAGCTTTTTGGCCTAAATTTATACATTTGCATCACAAATGTAGCAAAACTCGTCCTCGAAGAATCATCGTGCTTATATGCACGAAGGTTCGCTATCAGTATCCGCCTACCTGGTTCTTAGTAGAATGTATAAATGTATGAAACGTTCTCAGAGAGGAATACTATACTACTATACCAATGCGTGAACAATTGAGCAAAACTTCATTTTTGTTATAAACGATGTTATTTTCCATGAATATTAATAGAATAAGAAGTTAGTCAATTTTATTTAGTCATCTTTGCCACTCAACAACTAGGAAGTTAGTTATTTACATGCTTTATGCCAATGCTCATAAGGGCAATAACGTCCATGACGTCCACACTATAGTTGTTAGGAAAAATTGCCTGAAATTAGACAACCACCTATTTGGTGCTTTTATTGATTTTAAGACTTTACGTGCTTCCAAGGCCCAAGCCTATAGTTGAAAATCTTCAAGCGTACGTATCAAATTTAATCCCACAATTGTTGCTGCTTTAAAAATTGTCACACAATTGATGTGTTAGATCTTAGATAGTGATGTGGTTTGCCACTTAAAACGAAATTATTTTAGACTGATATAGTATTAAATACGTAATTACGGGTACCTTTGATGTAAAGGAGTCCGTGTCCATCCCTATACCCTAGTAATTAAGGGTACTAATTAAACATGTTCGTAGTGAACTATTTAATTGTTCGATAAGTCTTTGTAATTCCAAATTTCCTAATTTTTCTTTTTCCATAAGACCATTTATCGTAGGACAACGACTTTTGAATTTATCTAACAACGTTATAATTCTCCAATTCATCAACCAAACATCAAAGAAAAAGCAAACTCAAACACCCATAATCCTTAAATCTCCATCTAGGAAAGAAAGCCAACGCGGTACATAATGTAATCTGCCCTCAACCATCAACATCGGTGCTAATTATTTGTCCCACTTTATATTCTGATTACAATATAAAATGGGATAGAAGATCTATACTCGAGGGTATGGACTCATCGAGTGAGGAAACAGAGGCATCTACATAGACAAGATGCCAAAATTCTCCTAAAACCAAAAATGGCAAATTTCGTAATTCACAAAACCTTGAAGGGCAATTTCAGAGCTGACACACTATATACTTTTATATATATATATTCAGACTTTTTCTCATCTTCCATGTCTTCCAAATTTCCCCTTACTATTTAAGCCATTTTAGTGATCTCTTCCTCGTTAAAATCGTCTCCCTTTCTCATCTACTATATATTCACATCATATATTATACGATCATCATACATTTCTTCTTCATTACGCTCCATTGCTACTACATACTATAATCTACCACTTCAATTTGAAACCACCATTATTATCAATCAAACTTCAAATCAAAATCAAATTAAAGAAAAAAAAAAAGATGGCATTGAAACTTGAATCAATGACATTTCAGTCCCTAAACATGTCACATCAGTTACCTCGATCTCGTCGTCTCAGATCTCCTCATCGTGTTTTCATGGCTTCCACTCTTGGCTTCACCTCCAAGTTTGTTTCTTTCCTTTTATTTTTTCTCTCCCTTATTTCTAGTTGTTTTTATAGAAATGTGAATAAACTTGGTCATTACTCATTAATTTGTAGTCATATTTTAGCATTTTTATCATATGGGTATTACTAATCTTCAATAAATATTTCTGGGTTTTTAGTTTCATCAACATCTGATCGATATTCATTATGATTAACTATGATTACTTATGTGTGCATGATTAAGTTTTTTCTTTTTGGCGATAATTTGTCTGATTTAATATTTTAATTGTTCTAGAACTTCTGCATGTGCTGTTAATATATTGTTAGTATTGGATTTTTAATAGTTTGGGGTCGGCTAACATGAATCGGCTAACATGAATCGTTCGTATGTAGCCGTTTCGTGTATGTATGTCATATGAGTTAATAATCAAGTGAGTGTAAATGTGTAATTGGTAGAAATCAAATCGTAATAATATAAATTGGGGCCAAGCTAATTTCAACCACCTTTACAACTTTATAGCAGCTGAATTAGCTGAAATGTTAATTGGTTTTTGGTACAAAGTTTGATTCTTTTATACGTATAGGTAACGCCATCCTTGTAAGTTGTAACAAGGCCTAGGGTGAGTGGTGTTTAAAATTGTTCGGATGTACGCAAACTTTACCCCTAACGAGTAAAACAACGTTTTTTCGTAATCATCATCGTAAGCAATGTTTTAAACGAATGTAGCCGACTTTGTCGACTTTGTACCCGGTATAAAGACTCTTGACTTGTTGATAATCGATCAGATGAGGATGAGATACGTCTGATTGTAAATTTGTAATGCCTGTTATTTGTTTGTTTTCGATTTTTTTAAAGTTTGGTAGAGTAGACTGATGGTGGCTGCATGATTTTATTAGTAGTCGTAGAATGGTGTGATATATTCGTGGAGATCTTAAGATATTTATGTTTCAAGTGGTGATTTTTAAGGGTGGTGGTGATTTTTAATTTTTTCGGGCGAAGTCAAACTCGATAATGATTTTGAAAGTGTTTCAATATTCTTAAATGGTTCACGACGTTTTTGAAATTTTATGGCGTACACAAGACGGTTACTGGATGACGATTCATGTTAGCCGACCCCAAATCATTTTGGAAATAAGGTTTGGTTGTTGTTGTTGTAGTCAAACTCGATAATCATGTTTGGATTGTTCTTGGATTAGTATATCAATATCAACATAGTAGTGTACTAGTGTAAGTGACATAGTTAATGGATTTCATTATTGTGAGATTGAGAGGTGTCGTGTTGGAGATGTTACTATCAGTGTTGGGTAGAAGGATGGTGATGGGGGGTTGAGACGGGGCATGGTTTATTTATATCAATAGTGTGCATCTCATTATGATGAGTCTTTTTCCTTCATTTGGTCACAAAATTAGGTTTGATTTCAATTAATGTTTAAAATGTAGTTGCTGTTAGTTGGCCACCTCTTTTTTTTTTTTTTTTTTTTTTTGCCAAATATTTGAGATTCTCAAATTAGCATTTAGTAGTAATTACCAGAGTAGGATGAGTATCTGTATTTGCATATGTCCCTCAAAAGTGATGTTAGAGCAATCCGGATCATTCCGATGGCCTTTACTCCTAACCGATATCTGTGATGTAGTTGCGTGTGATTTGCTTGCGTGTTTGAACTTTGAAGTAGTGTATAATTGTGTTCTCTAAATAGGAAAAAAATATATGTTAATGAATCAAGAAAAATACAAGGAATAGTTTCATTGATGTGTTGGTTAAGATACAATATGCATATGCCACGATATGATGGAAGTATTGATCTAACTTGACCTGTTGTCTCTTTACAATAGACCATGTACTTTCTGACTTGATTTACAATAGCCTGGAGGTGATGTTTGTATTGTCATTGATAAGTAGGTTATATCCTAGACTCCCGAGTCCCGACACAGCTTAAGTTCCAAAAACATGTGACCTGTATGTTCCCTGATCCTGGTGCAGTTCTGCTTATTATCATCCATATAACCTAATAGACTCAACCTGAGACATAGATCACTTCATAAGTTCGTTGTACATTCCAACCTTTTTCAATTTACTGACTTCTATGGCTTTGTTGATGCAGAGAGATTCCAAACGGTAGAAAGCCGTACATGCCTCCAAAGGAAGTGCATGTGCAGAAGACCCACTCAATGCCACCCCAAAAGATTGAGATTTTCAAGTCTTTAGAGAACTGGGCTGAGGAAAGTCTCCTGCCGCTTCTAAAGCCGGTGGAGAAGTGTTGGCAGCCACAAGACTTTCTCCCAGACCCTGCATCAGAAGGGTTTGAAGAGCAAGTCCAGGAGCTGAGGGAAAGAACCAAAGAAATACCCGATGACTACATGGTCGTGTTAGTTGGAGATATGATCACAGAGGAAGCCCTTCCGACTTACCAGACTATGATTAACACTTTGGATGGAGTTCGTGATGAGACTGGCGCAAGCCTTACTCCCTGGGCTGTCTGGACCAGGGCCTGGACTGCTGAAGAGAACAGGCATGGTGATCTCCTGAACAAGTATCTTTACCTCACTGGACGAGTTGACATGAGGCAAATTGAGAAGACAATCCAATACCTGATAGGATCAGGGATGGTAAGATTCTTGCCTCCCTTATATTTGGATCTCCTCTGCCTCTCTAGAACATTTTTACATGACATATGAGCTGAAAGTTCGGTCTATAATTGGTTGACTTCTCGGGTTTAAAATTTTTCTGTCTGACTGCCTAAATTTCTGATTATTAAGGTCTGAAAGCATATGTAGGTGAGAATTGTTTTCATCTGTTAAAAGTTGCGCATTGTTGCATGTGTCCACTGATCATATATCATTAGCCTATTTGTGATGGTAGCTTCAGATAAGCCATTCTATTCTATTGTGTAGTGAATCTTGCACGTTTGAGGGAGTTGCTTCTTGATGGAGGGGGTTACTTCTTTGTAATTATTCGCCTTTTGCTGCTTATGCTGTTTCCATCTTTCCCGGTTTGATGAGCTTATACTTTGAATCTTTTACAGGATCCAAAAACTGAAAATAATCCGTATCTTGGTTACATTTACACTTCCTTCCAAGAGAGAGCTACCTTCATATCCCACGGTAATACTGCCAGGCATGCCAAGGATTACGGAGACTTGAAACTGGCACAAATCTGTGGGATCATAGCTGCAGATGAAAAGCGTCATGAAACTGCATACACAAAAATCGTCGAGAAGCTCTTTGAGATCGACCCAGATGGCACAGTCTTGGCTCTGGCTGATATGATGAGGAAGAAGATATCTATGCCTGCCCACTTGATGTATGATGGTGTGGATGATAACCTTTTCGACAACTACTCATCTGTTGCTCAACGTATTGGAGTCTACACAGCCAGAGACTATGCAGACATCCTGGAATTTCTAGTGCAAAGATGGAATGTGTCAAAATTGACAGGCCTTTCCGGTGAGGGACATAAAGCGCAAGATTTTGTGTGTGGATTGGCCCCAAGAATCAGGAAACTGGAGGAGAGAGCTCAAGCACGCGCTAAACAATCATCCCTTGCCTCATTCAGCTGGATCTTCAATAAAGAGTTGATCGTCTAAAACGATTACTGTTGAATGGAAGGTAACTCCAGCCGCTTTTATCTACTCTCAACCTCCATGACATGCATAAGTTTAAGTATCCTCTGTGTTTGAAGTTGTTGGTAAGATGTAAAGGCCTTGTAGATAGTTTTGCTTGTCTTGTGGAAAACCTTAAGGATTTAAAGAATAGTGAAACGTCTTAGTTAAGTATGCTTAATTTTGTCCTTGTCCCCCGTCACAGTGAAATTGTTGTATTACTGAATTTGAGCCTAGTGTCTTTGTTCATTTGCTTGAACTGTTTAGATTAGTCGAAGACTTTGGTAAAAGAAGGCCTTTGTTGGAACTGTTTTACTAAGTATCATCGTCGAGCATTCTATAATTGCTGTTTTATTAATGAAATCAAACGAATTGAGTCTTCGGAACCTTCTTCCTATTTTATTAGTGTCCATGACGCATCTCCGGGTCTGGCTACGGCTCCAAGTGAGTAACCACGATAAAACGTCACCACGAGCCACGTCCTGGAATCGTCACTTGTAAGATTGTCACCATCTTGTGGCACTCGGAGCACAACTTCTTTGGATATAAACATAAGCCCAATGGTTTTACTCCTAGCATTCTTCCAAGGCCAGGGGAATGTGGCTTGTGAAGGAAGCTGGAGACGAGCCTTGGTAATAGGGTTCAACATGTGACGATTAAGCCCGCGCTAGGATCGCTATCCAACCATAACGCGAACCCCAACACGCCTTTGATTTTATTGATCAGTTAATTGGAAACTAGAGACAATGGTTGAATTGCACATGAGTGAAAAGGAAAGGGGTTAAATTGCTACCAATAAAAATTAAGGCGATCAATTGTACAATTGAGTTGCAGTTCTAGCATGTCGCGAGTTTTTCTTAATTAAGTTAGAAAGACGCAGATACTCATTCTAACTAACCAAAATCCAAACCAATGTCCACGACAGAACAACCTCCACCCCAAATAAAGCAATTGCCAATTAATGAACACCACAAAATTCGACTGTGCAAACTTTTGTGTCCGACGTGTATGTAGATTGATCACAATTATCAGCCACTCGATTTGACATAAGTGTCTCGTTCACGCAAGATTACAGCCTAATCAGAACATTCCTTCGTCCCAATCGTGACTCTTCAGAAGTTCAAAAACATGCAAATAAACGAAGTTACGTATGTACCTATTGGTAATGGTACGTATAGACGTAAATTATAAGTGAAAAAAATGTCTCAACTAAAATTCTAAACTGATAGTATAATTTAATGAAATTTAGATAGACAGAATTGGACATTTGTACCTTTATGAATCACCAATTCAAGTTTAATTCCTGCATCTTTAGTCATGTTCGTAGAGATGGAAATAAGGCTGCTCATGTAATTGCTCATTGGAGGCCGGTGGAATACTCGATTAGAGTGTGGGTTGATACCAGCCCTAGCGATGTACTTGATATTGCTGCCTCGGATTTCACTGCCGGGGCTACGTAATGTTAATCTGATGACCGTTTATTTCAAAAAAAAAAAAGTTTAATAAGTTGCGTCACTTAATTAACTCATCATCTGGTTAAAAAACTAAAAAAACTACATCGATCATCACTAAGTTGGGGATGAAAACGAAACTTCAAATATACAGATTTTACAGCAGCCTTGCTTGAGTATCGACGTGGACACATTAAAATGTAATGAAAAATAGTATTATATCAGACGGGCCGAGTTTATTAGGGTGATAATCTTGTAGACTGTGATATTAATCTATACTACACCAGAAAAGTTAATATATACATACGGAGTACTTCAGTCCATATCTCGCCTAATTAAGAATCCAGCTGCCAGTAGTGAAACTTCTTATTGAAGTTACAGAGGATTAGAGGAAGTAGTATAGATAGACGATTATTAGACGTAATATATATATATGTCTTGCATTGTTGTTCTTAAATTTCATGCTTCTGAAATGTCAACTTATTAGTCCTTAAAATTATTGCTCCTCATCAGACAGAGATCAAGAAAGAAAGATGGCATTGAAACTTCAAGCAATACCAACGACATTTCGGTACTCCAACATGATTATTCCTCATCAAACTCGTCTTCTCCGATCTCCCGACCGTGTTTTCATGGCTTCTACTCTCGGCATCATCACCTCCAACACCAAGTTAGTGTCACTAAAGAATGTTTCTTCCTTTCTTATTACTAGCTAGTATATATTTCTTCTTCCAATTTCTTTCTATTGGGTTTCAATTATTTTAGCAATTTAGCATGTCATTATCAATATATGCACATTATATGATTAGTTATGTACATGTACGTAGAGTAAAAACATACTCGTAAGTTGTAATAAGGTTATATATTCCTATGCCCGTCAAGATCACTCAACTTAGCTTCAAATATACGCAACCACACGTTTATCTCATGATGAATTGATGAGATAAAATAAAAACAGCTACTCTACCACGGAGTAGTATATATAATTAATCCATTATCCAAGTTTGACGCTCTAAATTGAACAAACTTAATACTTTCTTGAATTCTTAAGGATCTCCAAACTCAAGTTGCACTAAAACAACGTTGCAGCTAACAATTACGAAAGATTTTCTTTGACAACAATCAACTATTTTCGAAAAAGTCGAGAAATTCGAACACCCTAAATTTCCCCGTAAATTCGCCCTTGGCCGTGGGGTATCTCTATTTGCCACTCGCAAAAAGCACAAATAAGTGAACACAAGTGAGAGTAGTATTATTAGCCTAGTCTTACTCCTGGGGCATTATAGTAATTTATCAGCCATTACAATTCACTCTTATCCAAACCTCCCCTGTTGGCTGTTGCGTTTCCCACACTACTCCTCCTCCCCTTCCCGGCACCACCACTTGCATTTCCGCCGTGAGCTCCACCTCCGTTGTCGGACTTTCCAATTTAATAGCGGCGGCGCCACCACCATGTTGTCTTCCCCCATATGTGGTATGTCTCCCTCTTCCCCACCGTCCAAATCCATGTCTTTTAATTTTTATATTCAGAATTTTTGTGAGTTTTTACCAACTTATTTTGCTCTGCTACATTGGAGTTTAAATTTGGAGCTGATGTTTGTATCTTCATTGATACTCCACTTAGGTAGTAAGCTGCTTATTCCTTAAACAACTTTGTGACCATGTTATGCCTTTTGTTAGAGGGGGGTGTGCGTTTGGCCAAGCTTCCGAAGTGAAATTGACCTTGTGCTATCAGTGGCGGAGCGGACTGGGCCGAATCTTATTTTTCCAAGTTGGGGTGGCCCAAATTCTACGATTTTCCAAATTTTAACTAGTTTTATAGTGAATATACACCAAAAAATTTTGACATTTCGGAAACCTAAGGCGGGTCGTAGCCGGGGTAAGCTCCCCCCCTTAGCTCTGCCCCCGGCCGTCCTAGAAACCGAAAATTGGCCAAACACATCAAACCGAGAAACTAGACTGTTTCTAGTCTCTGATAAGCACTTCTAGTGTAAATTTGTTCATCTGAAGTAGAAATTTCAATTTGAAGCTCCTCCTATAGATTTGTTTCTCAAGAGGAGTTTTGGAAAAGTTAGAACTTGGCCAAAGAGACCTTTAAGCGTATAATGTTAGGTAGTAAACTAGTAATGCTGGTGATTACGGAATATTAGTGTATTATCCATGCATATCCTACATTGTCTCAACCTCAGAGATATAGATAGATCAAGGTAATTGCCATTTGGATGCTCAAACGAATTGTCCATGACTCGACTTATAGTATGAAATAATCAAATTTTCAATATGATTCAGATGCCATTGTAAAAAGAGTTGAATTTTTGAGATGATGGATCGGTATTTCTACTGATCTTGCATTGTTTTGCAATTTTGAAGGTTCCTAAAGTTTTGTTTTTAGTAATGTGTCCATCCTTTTATTTTACTGACTTCAACAGCTTTGTCATACAGAGAGACTCGAAATGGTAGAAAGTCATATATACCTCGAAAGGAATCACGTGTGCAGAAGACACACTCAATGCCACCGGAAAAGCTTGAGATTTTTAAGTCTCTAGAAGACTGGGCTGAGCGGAATCTCCTGACACTTTTAAAGCCGGTGGACAAGTGTTGGCAACCACAAGATTTTCTACCAGACCCTGCATCAGAAGGGTTTGAAGATCAAGTCAAGGAGCTGAGGGAAAGAACCAAAGAAATACCCGATGACTACTTGGTCGTGTTGGTTGGAGATATGATCACAGAGGAAGCCCTTCCGACTTACCAGACTATGTTGAACACTTTGGATGGGGTTCGGGATGAGACTGGCGCCAGCCTTACGCCCTGGGCTGTCTGGACTAGGGCCTGGACCGCTGAAGAGAATAGGCATGGTGATCTCCTGAACAAGTATCTTTACCTCACTGGACGAGTTGACATGAGGCAAATAGAGAAGACAATCCAATATCTGATAGGATCAGGAATGGTGAGATTCTTGCCTCACTTGTATTTTTGGATCTTCTCTGCCTCTCTAAAACATTGTTTTACATTTAATTTGTGTAATGTCATTAGGCCTACTTGGACGTCTGAGGGGGTTACTCGCCTTTTGTTACTTACTGTTTCCGTGTTTGATTAACTTGTAATATACTGAACTTTTTACAGGATCCGCAGTTTGAAAACAATCCGTATCTTTGTTACATATACACTTCCTTCCAAGAGAGAGCTACCTTCATATCCCACGGTAATACTGCCAGGCTTGCCAAGGATCACGGAGACTTGAAACTTGCACAAATCTGTGGGATAATAGCTGCAGATGAAAAGCGTCATGAAATCGCCTACACAAAAATTGTCAAGAAGCTCTTTGAAATTGATCCAGATGGTGCAGTTTTGGCACTGGCTGATATGATGAGGAAGAAGATATGTATGCCAGCTCATTTGATGTATGATGGTGTGGATGATAACCTTTTCGACAACTACTCATCTGTTGCTCAACGTATTGGAGTCTACACGGCCAGAGACTACGCAAACATCCTAGAATTTCTAGTGCAAAGATGGAATGTGGCAAAATTGACAGGCCTTTCCGGTGAGGGACATAAAGCGCAAGATTTTGTGTGTGGATTGGCCCCAAGAATCAGGAAACTGGAGGAGAGAGCTCAAGCACGCGCTAAACTGTCATCCCTTGCTTCATTCAGCTGGATCTTCAATAAAGAGTTGATCCTCTGACACGCTTGTTGTTGAATGGAAGGAAACTCTTGCCACTTTTATCCACTCTCGATCAACCTCGTGACAGGCGTCAGGTAAGGTATCCTCTGTGTTCTTAAAGTTGTTGGTAGATATGTAAAGGCCTGTATATAGATTTGCTTGTCTTGTGTAATACCATAAGGATTTGAAGAATAGGGAAACGTCATAGTTAAGTTAAGTATGCTTTCACCCTGAAATTGTTGTATTAGTGAATTTGAGCCTAGTGTCTTTGTTCATTTGCTGAGACTAATTGAAGAATTGGTAAAAGAAGGCCTTTCTTGAAACTGTTTTACTAAGTATGATCGTCGAGTTATTCTAAATTTCCAGTTGCTGGAATTTTACTAAAACCAAATGAACATTTGGAATCTGGGTATTCTGGTCATAAACAAAGTAATCCTATCCTTCCAAAAAAAAAAAAAAAAAAAAAATTTGCATAGATATATTCGTAATAAGACAAGTTTTATCAGTGCAGATCTTTTGTCTCATTTTTTAGTCTCATTCCCGCTACCCCACCAATCATTGCTAGCATTTCTTATATTTTTCCAAAAAATATTATCTTTAATATATAAAACAATGGAATGCTAGCATGTGTTTGGTGGGGTAAAGGTGATTCACACTGAAGTTTTACGGGTCTATTACGACGATGAAAGGGAATGAAGTTTAATAGCTAGCGCTCGAATAATATGCATCCGTCGAAAGATCGTCCTCATTCATCCCGGTATTCGTTGCACCGGCCTCATCATCATAATCATCATCGTCATCATCCTTGTTATCGACCGTGATAGTCGTTGCACCGGCCTCGTGATCAATATCATCGTCATCAACACTACTCGTGTCATCATACTAGTATTCGGTATCGTCAGAACTAGTGCGTTCGATTATTTTGCGTGTTCTATAGTCACCGTCGGAGTAGTATGTAGATTTCATCATCATCATTGCCATCGCCCATCGGTTAGCATTAGCCACGGCATCTGATGAGCAAGCCAATTTTCTCGTAATTTCGACTTGTCGCAACCACGAACAACACGGTTCCATGGTCGACAAACACAAGAAAACATGATACGGAGTACCTAGTTTTAAACTATAAACACACACAACCAAAATCAACATTCATAAGACTATCTTACAATAACAAATACAGAGTAGGTATAATTAAAAAAATATACTACTCCTACCCAAGGAGATTTATAATCCATAATTAATCACATTGCACCATTGTCTTCTTATTATTTAAGCTAGATGAGCATTAATAAGGGGTCCAGATCCTCTAGAGTTCTTTATGAACTCTATGGGGGTAGAGTTGTCATCCTAACCATTCATTCTGAAATTAAAGGCCCAGATTACTCCATTTCATTAACTTCTAACATACACCCATCCACACCAAAACATAACCCCAATCCCCAAATTCACCAAAACCTTCACCCTTCCCTCCGATCTGCCACCCCTATCACCGACACAAGCCAACCCCACCAATCCTATTGATTGGCGACCACCAGCACGGCGGCGGCGCATCGCTGGCCAAACCTAAAGATACCCTAAGGTCGGAAGGTTGTTTGAAGGGGTGTGGTCAACCCGTTCGGGGTGTGATTTCGTGAAAGTGGCCGGAAATAGGGTTTAGGGCCCCACTTTCCGGCGCATCAAAAAAAAAAATGTCATTCATGTATGATGTATCCACTATCTCCGCTGCAAACCTATAACCCTTTACACTTCGCACACCGCATGCAACATTCTCTGCACTCCATCAACAAGTATGCACGCCATCAAATCGCTATCGAGCCCCTTTTCTCCACGTTATCCAAGATTGATCTTACTCTTCGAACGTCCATCTTGCGAGGGCGTGTAAGGAAATGATTCATTTTCTAATATATAATATTTGCTAATATTGTAACTTAGTCAACTTAGGTTAGTAAATATCTTCTATTATTATGTTGTATTATCCTCATATTGTTACCTTAATTCTAGGATTTAGTTACCTAGGTTAATTATATGTTTATACCTAACTCTTGTATAAATAGTCATCTTGTACCATTAATGAAATATAAGCTTTTCTACTATCTCATACTCTCCTCCTCGATATTGTCCACATTATTTTGAAACGAAAAGGAGGCTATCAGATGTAAAGGAAAGTGAAATGGGGCTATGGTCAGAGCTAGTGAAAGAAGGATGACAATATTTAGAGTCGGTGTATACCATCTACCAACTCTGAGAGACTAAATTTCTGTCTAAATTTTCAAGGGTACCAAGACCTTTCCATTTTTTTCCTCTAATCAAAATGGTTTGTTGGTTACCCATAAAAGAAAGATCAATAGCATTAGTCTTATACATGACTAACAAATCTAATTCTACAAGGAGGTATACCCCCTTTTTTATCCTCCTTAATTTCATTTAGATCACCCATAATAATAAATGGTGTGAAAATCGATTGGACATAAATTGTTAAATCATCCCAAAAGTCTCGTTTTTGAGCATCACATATTCACGTGCGGGAGCATGAAACAAAGATAATAATGAAGTGGTGTACTTAGAGCATCAGTTACAATGATCAAAAATTTCATTCATTCATCTCTCTCTACCCCATTTTCTCTCTCATACCCTATATTTTCATCAAATTTTATTTACCTCTTACTACAATGAATGACATTTTCATTCATCAAACACCCCACTACCCCTTCTCTCTCCTATTAAAATATTTTACTAATCAATTTTTCATTCTTACACATTATAAAAACAAAAAATATGGACAAAAAAACAAAAATAATAACCCAAAATCGGGTGGGGCCACTGATGAAAAAACATGAAACTCATTCATGGGATGAATGATTTTCATCTCATTCATGAGATAAATGGTTCTATTCATTGTAATAGCAAAAAAAACGTTCATTCATGCATGAGAAAGTTGATGAATGAAATTTTCATTCATTGTAACCAATGCTCTTAAAAATCAAAGTTCAAACTTATAAATCGATTTGACATTAGAACTGTGACTTTCGATATCCTCATCAAAGTTCAAACACGCGTTTTCTATGACTTTCGATATCTATCCAAGTAAATTTATTATCATTGTCACATGTCTAGAGAATTGCATAACAAGAAAAAGTTTTTAAATGGAACAAATTTACTGATCATTTGGAACATCAGATCACATATATATAATCCGAATCTCATCAAACATACAAATTACAATCTATTACATTGATTTCACTATAATACATAGTAAAACACTAAAACACAAACCCAAAAGAAATGAAAGAATTTCCCAAATTAAATAATTAAACTAAAAAAAGATGCAATTTTTTTCCTTAATTACTCCCTAATTAAGGATTAATTAATTAATCAAACATGAAATGAAGCAGAGGGGTAAGGCAAGTAACCCAATTCTTCATCAGAACTTCCAACTTTGTTACTCCTCTTAATTCCACCTCCATTATTGCTATTACCACTCTCAACAACAGCGTAATACTTAAGGAAGAAGGCAACGGTCAAAACCACCCACTCCAACACAAATATAACCACACAAAGCCCACCAGCTAGCTTCAAGATCACGACACCATTCTCCTCCATCACATACGACTTGAGCTTGGACAAGAAATCGTCGCTTCGAGTGAATATTAGCACTGATAAAGACCCTTGGAAGATGGCGGTGAGGACGGTGGTGACCATGTGGGTGACGAACCAGCGTGAGCCACCCTGGCTAGCTGCGTGGCACCCTGCAAGCGCGCCGAGGATGGTCAAGAGATGTAGACTGATGAAGAAAAAGCCGCAAAGTGACGGGATTAATCGGAGCGAAAGCGTGAGGAAGATGCAGCTTGATGCTGCTCCTAATAACATGTAATTGCTGAATAGGAAGAGTTTCTTGGTCTTGAAGTGCAGCTCATTGCTTGATACTGCTCCTAATTGAATACCCATTATTATTTTTGAATGAGAGTGAGAGTGAGAGAGAAGTGTGTTCTTCAAGATTTCTTGAAGGGGAGAAAGATGAGTGTGATGATGAGTTGTGAGGAGAAGAGGTGGTGTTTGGAGGGGAAGAAATAGGGGGAGGAGTAACGGTCAGATTTGAAAAGGTTAGTGAAGAGGTGGAAATTAAAATGTGACCGTTGGTGGGACCGGGTGAGAGAAATGTTGGATGACAGCAATTTGGTGGTGCAAGTGTGCAACGGCTAGTTTAGTTGGCAAGAAAATTATTGAATAAGATTTGGATTTTGGCTTTTGGGTGTAATTAATTACAGTATTTTGTTTTGGACATGTAGTTTGTTTTAAGGTTTGTTGTACAAGCTTTTTTTTTTCGGCAAGGATCTGAGGTTGGAAATGGTGTGGGTTCTACATGGAGGTAATGATACCAAATGATACAGTTTTTATCTCAATTTTTACAAATTTAGCTCAAGTTTAATTTCGAAATGAATTATGGTTTAACATTAGAACAAAAGAGATATGGATAGTACTGTTTTGACTCAATTGGTGTAGCACAGTTCTCACTCAAGCAAGCCGTTGAACATGCAGATTTTACAAGGTCATAACTTTCACTACTCTTATACTCCATTGTCTCCATATATGGAAAATTCGAGATAAGATATTTGTCAAATCATATTTGTGTGTGAGTACTACGAGTCTTTTGGACCTATAAAACACATAATGAAGTGATAGGCCAATTAGACATAACGATACTTTCGTGCTCATGAGTAATTTTAAAATTGACATTACATTTTGATCTAACTTCAATTTCGAGCAGCTATCTAGAAATATTACTTTCATGCCCCTCAAACCATGTATTGTCAACAAGTACATGATATGGTGGGGGACTTGTAAATGTTATATTTTGGTATATTTTTAATACACTTAAAAATACGTGATAACCTGCAAACCACGCAATCAGATTAATCACATTCTGCTATACCAGCGTGAGATAATACCTTGTGAAAAATTGAGCACACAACATAATTGAAAGCTTCACCGTCTCCTCCTGGTATGGATTTGACAAGAGGATTTCACAACCTCTTTTGCATTACTCTAAGTTTACTCTAAGTTTCACAACCTGCAAACCATGCAATCAGATTAATCACATTTTGCTATACCAGCGTGAGATAATACCTTGTGAAAGATTGAGCACACAACATAATTGAAAGCTTCACCGTCTCCTCATGGTATGGATTTGACAAGAGGATTTCGCAACCTCTTTTGCATTACTCTAAGTTTACTCAGATCAGTCGTCTTGTGTGAGTCTTGACTCTTGAGTGGGTTATAATGTCTAAGTTTTGCTTGTTGTTGATAATTGAATATGTTGTTTAAAACGTTTTATCTTAAAGCCCTGTAAATCCAAGACTCAAAAGACAAGTCTTTCGCCAATAAAATCAGTTACGAGTTGACACGTTTTAATTCGATACCGAGTCTCCCAAATTTTCCGAACCCACACAATTCGACACCTTTGAGGCTGAGTTCCTCCCTTAACACGAGCCGGAGAAGTAAAAATCGAGCCCGAAGATTAACCTTGACGCTACAATGGAGACCTTTCCAGAAACAATCTTCCTCACAAATTAATACACTCGCAAAAGTAAAGAACAAAACAAACCCAGAAAATTCATTCATCACCCAAATTAAATCAACAATTACTTTGATTTCTCATTTCTCTTTGCAAAATCAACAACCCCAAATTAAAACGATGTCGTCTTCTCTTGATTCCTCCAACATAAACCCACCTGGTATATCTCTCTCTCTCTATTTTTCTTCAAATATGTCATGTTTTATGTTGTTATATACTGTTTAATTAAGTTTATTGTCATCGATCAACTTATGTTTTTCTGTAATTATGTTGCGTAACACTGAAAACCCTTTATTTTTTTTATATTATCTGGGTGGGGTTTGAATTTATGTGAATTTCATGCTTGTAAGTTGCAATTGTGATTGTGGAATTTGGGGGTGTAATTTATTTGTAGAACCCTAAGTTTTGGGATTGATTTTGAAGGCTAAAGTTAGCAACTTTTTAGTTTATTCTTATAGATTGAATGCGGAAGTGAAAACCCTTATGTGGTAGGTATGTATTAGGAAGTGGGTATTCTTGTATCTCGTGGAACTAGGCTAAAGTTTGCAACTTTATTGTTTTGATGGATAGCATAGATGATTGTATTTTGGAAAGTCGAGTCCTTTCCTGGTTGCTAGCGGAATTAAAGGTTCGTCCTGGCGAGCAGGCCCGTGGCAAACTTTGCTCAATTGAATTTTTATGAAAGACGAGAGATGATTGAACATGGACGTTACATTGATTATGCATTTGGATGTACGAAGATTAGTGAATGCTACCGCCTTGGCGCCTTCTTAAAGTTGATCATGAACTGAAAAAAGGTTTCTTGGTTAGGAATTGGGTGTTTATTTGGTTTTGTTTTGGTTTCGGCATGGGGATCTCATGTCTTTAAGACTTTAACTTTCTATTAGTAAGTTAGAGCAGAGTTGCAAATTGGGTTCCCTGCTCGTTCAGGTGATGGATTCCTGAAATGATGCCTGTAATTGAAGCTCTTATTGTGATATATCATTCTAGCTATGATTATGAATGTGTTTGGGTAGAGGGAAATGAAGAGAAAGGGAGGGAGGCTATCTGCTTTGTTTGATTAACATATTTAAGTTTCCTTTTCCTTCCTCTTCTCCTTAACATCATCCCCCCCCCCCCCCCCCCCCCCCCCCCCCCCCCATCTTGAAGAGACTTGGAAGGAAAAGTGACCGAGTGCAAAATAACCAATTTTTTTTTCAAGAAAGTTGCAAGTTGCCTCTTAATTCCTATTGGCATCGTATCCTCATACCTCATTTCTTAGTTGTCTCCACTCAGTCGTTCATTCCCTCTACTCCCTCATATTTACTCACTGATTCTAGGGTTTAATGAAAACTTGGATTTTTCTTGGATACAGTTAATTTTTTGCATTCAATTTGAATATGTAGGTCGATTTCATGGATATTTGTGCAATTGTGCGTTAATTGATTTGTTTGTTCAATTGTCATGAATATGTTTAATTTGTTCTTCTTCAAATTGGAAACGAAACATGTTGGGTAATGGGGGCGAAGTTCATGGTTGTTTTTGAAGCTGTACGCTGAAAAGACTGACGAAATGAATGAGTTCTCGCCCCCCACCCATCCCTCCAAATTATTGTTGACTAAAAATTGAAAGCTTGCCATCTTGCTGAGTGTTTTAATGTCCGGGGGACAGGATGTGCTCTTGAGGTGGACGTATGTGACCATTCTTTGTGTTTGAATTAATAGGCTGTTGACTTTGGTTGTTATAGGGGCAGAAAACACGGCGAGCCAATATTTGCAAGCTAATGCTGAAGTTAATACTGAAGTTGGATGGTATATTCTGGATGCAAATCAGCAGCAAATTGGGCCATATTCTATATCAGAGTTGCAGGGTGATATATACTGAATTAATCACTCCTTTTTCGGTCTCTTTCATTTTTATTTTTATTTTGGCTTGTACATTTGCAATGATACTGTATTGTCTGTTTGTAATAATAAACTTACATAGCTTCTGTATTTCGCTTTGACAGATCATTTTCGAAATGGATACCTTCCAGACAGTACCTTTGTCTGGAGTGAAGGAAGATCTGAGTGGCAGTCTCTCTCTTCAGTTCCTGAGTTGATGGCTGGAGTACATGGGGATAAATCTTCAGCTTCAGGTCAGGGAGAACCATTGAATGTTTATCCACGGGAGGCAGCTTCCATGTATTCTGAATCTGCTACAGCTCCAATAAGCAATGATGATGAGTTTGAGAAATGGCAAAATGAAGTGAAAAAGGCAGAGGCTGAAGCTGAGATACTGAAGAATGGTGCTGTTTCAAGTGAAGTGGGCGGCTTTGATGAAGATAGGCCATCAACTCCGCTGGAAGGAGAAGAAGAATTCCTTGATGATGATGGAACATTGTACAGGTGGGATCGTAATCGCAGAGCATGGGTGCCTCAGGTCGGTGCATTAATGTCCGGGTTTTTCTTCTCATTCAGCTTGTTTTGTCCCTTTTTGCTGCTGTTTATTCTTTGGATTTCTCATATTTGAGACCATAATGAAGTAATTCATGGCTGGAAAGATTCATGCTTTCTTGTTATCCTTCTTTCATTTATTCTACTTTATCACTTCGCTTTTTATATATATTGGGGAACTTATTTGATGACCTTTTTTTCTGATCTATGTGGTTGTTGCATGTTAATTGTTTGTTCTCCCATAATTTTTACTTTTGGATAGCTAATTGCTCATGAAATTGTGGTACTGGCTACCTTCTGATTATGTACATATGGTTTACTGTTCTTCCTGGTCTATCCCTCTAGAAGGCCATTGGTTCTGCAATGTATTCATGGCAGTCTATAAACAACAGCCCTATAAGTCTCAACTGCGAAGGTTGTACATTTTGACGACCTATAGGGTACAATTGTGGTTCATCTGGTGGGCTTTCCAGTATGACTTTAAGGTATTTTTCTTTTGACAGGAATCTGAAGATGGTAAGAAAGAGGGGTATGCATTGGATGATATGACGTTTGCGGTAGAGGAGGAGGTCTTTCCAACACTTAATGTCAATGATGTTCTTGAGAAAGACGACAAGAACCTTCCCACTGTAGTTGAAGCTGTAGAAGAAGTTGAGACCAAAAAAGGTGCTAAGAGGAAAGAGCCAGAAAAAAAAGAGGAGAAAAAGGTTAATGCAATTTCTTTTTGTGGTTGCTTATATCTTCCTATTGTAGTTGCTTGTATCTTTCTCCCTGTAACCTTTATAATTTTTCTTTTGTTGCAACCATTGGAAGTTATTGCTTTGTATGTCTTTTGAGTTCTTAGCTTTGTGAACTGTATTTCCGACATTTTCTTCGAGGCCCGCACTCTCAGGTGATCACGACATGCTCATTCTATACATTATTAAGAGAGTTAACCCTACTATGTTCCCTCTGAAGTGATGCTACTAGTGAGCTTGCTAACAGCGTTGGGATTTTGCCTACTCCTGGTGTCTCTTGTTCAGCCTTTAGGTAGGATTTGGTAGTAGTTAGGATAAAGATTTATTGGGCAGCAAATGTCCTTGACATGATGAAGCTAAAGCTGGTGGATCAATCAGTGATAAATCAAGATCGACCATTACACAGACTTATTCTAGGAAGAATGAATAGAATAGGGTATTAGAGAATCTGAAATCAAGGTTTATATACGATAAGAAAGGTCTTATGAAGGCTTTTCTTTTAACAAGTCTAGATGTGTTAACTTTCTGCCCTTTCCCTCCTTTGTTTGAGGTTTCATGTCCTCTTATTCTATTCTTCTTTCTCTCTCTTTCTTAATGATTTGTTTTTGTAAATGAACATTTTTCCTGTCCTTATTGCATTTTTTTTTTCTATCTTCTGCATATTTGTTACTATGATAAATCTTTTGAAAGATGGATCAGAATCCGATCAACTTATACCTCAATCTATTTGCAACATTCTTTGGCAGGAAGCAAACAAACCCCCAGACAGTTGGTTTGAGCTGAAACACAACACTCATGTTTATGTGACTGGATTGCCTGAGGATGTCACAGTCGATGAAGTAAGTTTTCCTTCTTAGAGCAAAGTTTGGGTAGAGCCGTCTTCCCATCAGTTGTGGACTTATGGTCAGACCAATGCTACCTCTGAAAGTTGATGTGTGAGTTTTTAAACTAGAACCGCTGCCTTTTTAAACTTCCATCCATTGTATTTCTAAAATGTTAGCTTTACATCCTCAAAGCTAGTCCTTTTATATTAGAGCTAACATGTTTTGACTAATAGTCAAGCCATCTTACATTCTTACTGTTGAAGAGGCAAGAACGTGATAAATTGTTAACTTTATTTTTTTTGGCAGGTGGTGGAGGTTTTCTCCAAGTGTGGCATAGTAAAGGAGGTAGGTCTTGTTTTCTTGACTGCAACTGTTATTCGTGGCCCATATTTGTTTTTTTTTTCCTTTGTTCTTCATGTATGAGCTAAATGCAATACTTCCACGTATTATTGATATCTTTAATATTATTTAGTGAGAATGTTTGACAATGTATCATGTACGTGTACTGATGTATGAGTATTAAAATGTTGGACTTATCTTTTTCTTTATAAATAAATGTTGGACTTATCTTTAGTGTACATATGAGGAGGAGATGTTTGAGCATTATTCCCATTTTAAAGCCTTTTTTTTGTAGATACTTTCTTTCTGTGAATGGATGTTCTCATTGTAATAAGTGTACTAGTCTAGTAGAACCCATATTATCTGCCTTACTTCAGATTTTCAGAATTTGGTGAAGAACACATTCAAAGTGGTCACGCCCCACAGGCCAAACTGTCGGGGTTGACTTTGACAGTTTGATATTAAGTTTGACGTGTCTTTGATGAAGAGGTAACTGTTGGGGCGTTGGGGTGACTGCTCTCAGTTTATCTGCTTTGAATTATAAGGCAATTGGTCTCAGCCTTACAACATGATTCCCATGTGTGAATTGACTACGTTGGATTGGAATTATATCTATATGGATTATCGTGGCTGGCATTGTTCACTGCTTCTGCACGCTTTAGAGTTTTGCTTTCGTTATCTGCTTATGTTGTTTTCCTTTGTTACAAGTTGGCACTTTCTTGAAATCTGGCCAATTGAATTTGAGACTAGACTCACTCTGTTCCTTCTGGTTGTAAAGGAAGATACAAGGAATGCTGGCAGATTAAATTTGAGACTGATGAGGAATCATTACACACAAATGTTTTGAATGCTTTGCTTTATTCCATTAACTCTTTTTATGCATATGCAGGATCCAGAGACCAAGAAGCCCCGCGTGAAGTTATATTTTGACAAGGAGACAGGAAAGAAGAAGGGGGATGCACTAGTTACATATCTTAAGGTATCAGCTTTTGTTTTTGGTTTTCACGACGTGCAATAAATTTGTGAGTGCCAGTTATTTATGCAAAATGTTTCTTTATAGGAGCCGTCAGTTGCCTTGGCATTGCAAATTCTAGATGGAACATCTTTTCGACCAGGAGGAAGCATTATGATGTCGGTAACCCAAGCGAAATTTGAGCAGAAAGGTATGTACGAGCATGCAGTCCCAGATAGTGGGGTCATTGATATCTTTGTTGTTAGCAATTTAGCATACAAGAATTCAGGATAAGAACCACATTGTGTGCAGATTATTCGTGGGTTGAGGTTCACTATTCTGTTTCTCTAAAAAAACAATTTCTGCAGGGGAGAAGTTTGTTCCTAGGCAATCAGATAAGAAAAAGAAAACAAAGCTAAAGAAGGTGGAAGATAAGATGCTTGGTTGGGGTACGTTTCTCATTCTTTTTCATTCTGTCCCCCGAGTAAGTTTCAGTGTACCTTTGGTGTTTGTACGTAATCTGGATTGCTGCTAAGAACATGTCCAACAATTTTGGTCCTTATTATTCAGGGGTAGAATCTGCTCTATACGGAGTATGTCCCTAAGGGCTACAAAACCTGGACAATTCAAACTGATTTGGTTGTTGGTATTGCTTCAGCTAAGAGATGATGTGTTTCTGTCTTTTTCTGGACTCCTTTTAGCTTATATTTTCCAATCTTTAAACGGGTTCTCTCATTTATTTTTTTCTGTTTGTTAGGGGGGGGGGGGGGGGTTGACTCGTGTTGCTTCCTTGGAAAACTCAGTGGTTATTTGCATATATACCACAGTCAATACGGAGGCATCACTGAATAGTAAAATCTGGCAGCACCATCTATAGTGACAAGCATCGATTTCTGCTGTCTTCCAGTTGACAGTTAATGTAATTTGTATCCATTTTCATGTATGTAGCATCTTGGCTCCTTTTTTTTTTTTTTGAGGTCATCTATAGTGACAAGTATCTATTTCTGCCTTTTCTTCCAGTTGACAGTTTATGTATCCATTTCATCCAAATAGCTGGTTTCTCTCTCTCTCTCTCTCTCTTTTCTTTTTTCCCTAAGCCCATCTATAGTGACGACTCTGACGAGCTTTGATTTCTGCCTTATCTCCCAGTTGACAGTTTATGCATCCATTTTCATGTAAATAGCTGCTAGTTTCTCTCCCTTTGTTTTTTTCGAGATCAGCTAGGATAGCTACTAGTCTTACTTGATATTCTTATGTTGTCCTTTTCTTTTACTCTTGTTACTTTTGGGTACAATGCGTTGCTATTCTGTGTCTGGATGTGTTCTCTTAAGTTGCATATAAGTAGTTTGTGAACTCTTTTAATACTTTTATCTAGACTTCTGTTCCAAAGTTTCCTCTTCTTTTCCTTTTTTTTTTCATTTGTGAGATTATATGTTATTTGGTTTTGGGATATAATTATATAAATCAAAATGACTCATAAAACCTTCTGTGCTTCTTATTTTGTTAAGTAGCAGTCAGTCGGTGTGATTCACGAAGCAATTTTCATTTCGGGTCATCCATGCGCAACCTCTCTATGTTTCAATAGGGATAAGGCTTGCGTGCATCCGACCCCCCCTTATCCCGCATTCCCGCCTTATGGCGGGAGCCTTTAAGGCACTGGGGTTAAAGATGTTGTTTATGAGATTATATGTTATTTATTACATTGCTCTCTGAGTGCAATGTCTCTAAGAGATACAGCTTTCCTACTTATAACACTTCCTCTGCAAGTTCAATTGTTTAACTTTGAAACACCTTCCCTCATGATTTATTTTTGCTATCTTTTTGTATACTTCAGGTGGTCAGGATGATTCGAAGCTGATCTTTCCAGCCACAGTTGTCCTTAGTAACATGTTCACAACTGCAGAAATGAGAGTAAGTTTGACCACATGGTTGTATATTGTTGACCTCTGTGCCCTAAATTCCTAATCATGAAAGCTCGTTGACTGCCATCATTTTACAGAATAGGTCTAGTCTATTCAGTTAGATTGCACAATGGACAATATCCCCCCTCCCCCCCGGCTCGGTTCTGTTTGGTTGAAATAACAGGGTGTTCGTTTTTCCAGGAAGACGTGACTCTACGTGATGACCTGCAGGAAGATATTCGTGTGGAATGTGAAATTCTTGGTCCAGTGGATTCAGTGAAGGTATAAATCTTGTATAAACTCATGAGAAGACTTGTTATGTGGGTTTAGGTGGAGACTCGGGTAGTTATTTCTGCGAAAGCCACTATATGGCTCTACGCACATTTATACGCATCCCCTCTTAGTTTGGTAGCTATACTTGTATTATGGGTGCTCAATACTGCAGTTAAATTCTTTTGTCTTAATTATAGTACATTCCACGTCCCATTCCAATTCTACCCCCCCCCCCCTAAAGAAAGAGTTTAAAGATGAGAGTTCTTGTGTTTGAGGAATTTGATTATGCCTCTTGATGTGCATCTTTTGCCATATGCGTTTTGCTTTTAATTGCTTAAGATTCTGAAGATTGCAAGTTTTGCTCGCCAAGTCCTGGGGTGAGGGCCCTTATCTGTAGGGTAGTTGTTACTTGTTACCTTGTGGTGGTCTTTCTTTCCATGATATTCCACTGCAACTTCTGATTAACATTCCTTGACAGGTTCTTGAGAATCACCCACATGGCGTCGTGTTGGTGAGGTACAAGGATAGAAAGGATGCACACAAGTGTATACAAAAAATGGATGGAAGGTGGTATGTACCGGATTTACTTTGCTTTAAAATTACAGAAGGAACTGTGATTTATTGAAGCATAACTCGTATTCTATACTCTATAGTGTATGTGATTGAGCATGTGATATACAAACTAGAATACCAAATGTTTAGTAGAAGGTATCAGTTTACTGCTATATAATTGGGTAGTCGGAGTATCCATCTTCCTGATTTTGGCTCAAGAATCCCCTTAGTGTTGTGTATAGGATCAGGATAACTTGACTTTATTTCTGGGTAGCTATATACGGAGTATGGATTAAGCCTTTTGGGTTCTCAAAGTTTGGGTAAGACCGTCCTGGGTAAAGATTGAAAGTTTTGGGGTTAATGATTTGTGTGGGTGGACTGTTTCTTAACTGTAATGTAACAAGTTTTTGGTATGCTTGTGAAAACACATGGAACATGCTTAATTATTCATCTCATTGCTGTAAATGCCATTGTCTCCCTGTAGGTTTGGTGGGCGAATGATACATGCTGTTGAAGATGATGGTTCTGTAAACCACTCGCTAATCAAGGACGAGAATGACGAGGAAGAGCGGCTGAAAAAATTCGCAGCAGAACTCGAAGCTGAGTGAAAGTTGCTTTCATCTGATTGCATGAATGTTAGGCTGAATCTAGATGTACATTCTGGTAGCACAACCTGAAATTTTCGTCTCTTTTTGGCATGGTTACACCTCAAATCAACCTAAGAATAGATGTTCCGGTAGGATAGTTAATTACGACTTACGAGGCGAGTATTCAGGCTTTTTTTACAGTCACGAATAACCCTCGTAGTCCGCAATGTGGTTCACTCTCTTTAGCTTAGCACATACTATACATGGATAATGTTGCTCTAATGAAAGCTACAGCCTTGATTGTTGCTGAATCTAGGCATCTAGCCACTCATGTTCCACAAATATGATTTGAAGACGATACAATTCCGTTCATTTCAGTTACGTTGTTTGTTCAGTTTAAGCCTTCAGCGTAGAAAGCAGGCTAATAGTTGGGATACTGCAACTTACAAGCAGTACCCACATATATCAGTCACGACGATTTCGTTGAAGCTGAAAGAATAGTTTTATTTAGCAGCATGATGCGCATCAGAATAGTAGTAACATCATATAGTGAAAGTACAATTAAGCAATGAATACTCTGCCGCAAGCAAAAAAAATCAATCTACAGGCGACCATGATTCCTTTGTTCATGCCATACTATGCCTCTCTGGGCTTGACATGCACAGTTTATTACCAGATATCGAACAACAAATAAAATCATTGAGATATTTCATACAAAATTTAACGAAGAACAGAGCCTGCCTAAGCGAGCTGAAAACTGCACAATGTCCTCATTTGTCCTCATTTCAAGCTTGCAAAAAGCTTGCGTACTTGGCTCCCAAGAAAAGCCTTTGGATGCATAGTAGCGCATTCTTGGTAACCTCGGCATTTTCATGATTCATTAACTTCATCACACGCTCCTTGGCCTTAAGATCGTTGACTATGATTCTCCCAGAGGGGTGTTGCTGAATAAATTGAGAAAGATCATAGCAAGCAACAGCAAGAGATCTGGGGTCACTGGAGGTGTCCAAAATGGTGATGAGGACTCTCAAAATCTGCATTCATCAGAAATGTAAGTTGACAGCTTCAGGACTGGACATGTTATACATAAAAAACCACGAGGATATAGAATAAATGGCAGCTAGAGATGATCATAGTTTCTGAATAGACAACCCATCACTCAGATGAGAGAAATATCGAGGAGGGGAGGAAGAAGTTCACCTGAAAGTCGTTTTCCTCAAAATTGGTAATATTCTCCCGCCAGAAGAAAGCATCTTTGTGAACTGGGGACCAATCGAGATGGCCCAGCAGTACTTCCTGCTTATACTTGTCAAAAGAACTTAACATCTTGATATTGTGTTTCATCCCTTCTTCTAGCTGACTCAGAGCCTCCACAAGGTCCTGGAAATGCCACCCCAAAAGATAAAGGCAATATGGTTAAGAACCATGACAACAAAAGTAACACAAGGCAACAGTTGAGAGTAAAAAGAGGGGGAAAGATCTGTCTAAACTTCAGATTTCAAAAGCTAGAGTCAATCAACCAATTGAGACAGTGTCCCATATTTTGTCAAATTCTAGTCACCAGTTTGTATCAATCTGTAGAGGCATGTAAAAATTAAATCCCTCACCTCGTCGCCCCAGGCATGTGCTTTCAGATTCTGAACTATCTGTGGCATTCCAAGGTCCACCATCTGGGCACCAAATGTTGATTTTGGAAGCAGATTCTTGAAGGTCATAACAATGACACGAACCACCTATTAGAAATTCAAACATGCAATTATCAGATATAGATATATCTGAGAGTTATGACCAGTAGTAATTGGGCAAAGGCTGGGCTAGTTGGTGGCCTTTCTTCCACAGAGAGAGGGTCCTGAGATTCAGCAAAAGACTAAGTCAATGGTCTGAAATAATAGGACTATATATCACCTTCTCTTTTGTAGAACTTTTAACAACATCCATCAGACGAGGAAGGCATCTGGAAGTGGCCAGGTATTCGACTGCAGGTTCAAAGAATGAGAGTAGCCATATACAGAGACATGTCTCGTAAAGCAACTGTTAAACACCATATGAAAAAACAATTGTGTTAGGAGCTCAAATTTAATCACTCGTGATATATACACAAAATCATAACCAAAAGCAAATTTAAGGCAGTAGCAATATTAATTAGAGAAACTTTCACCTGCATAGATTGCAGATTGGACTGTGAAGAAGTCAGTGGAGTAGGTGAGTGATTGGATACTGGCGCAATCAGTGGTATAAGTAGCTTGACTCCATCCAATTGAACGAAAGATGACCTAACCAACGGTTCTTTTAATAAGGTTGCTAGGCAATTAACAGCAGTGGGGACACTCCGAGTAGGATGTGAAGGCTTCTTAAGCTGCAAAACATTCAAGGAAACATTATAATTATGCATTTCAAGGTATCTAAACTCACCCTGTACTCCCTTGGGAAAATTTGCTACGAGGAGAATAGTTGAAGGATGATCTTGAAATAACAAACAAATTTCATCCGTGCTATTTAGCACCATGTAACAAAGAAAAAAACTGCAACTGACAAATGCCACCAATCCTATAATAAAGACTACTCATCCAATGTGAAAGTGTACCCCAAGACAAGTTCTCATACCTGTGCACACAGCCACTCAATCAATCCTCTTAAGACATCACCAATAGTACTGACTTTGCTCTTCGAATCTGATGCTTCACCATTCACAGCTCCACCATACTGGTTCTTGGGTCTAGCGCTACAACCAGCAAAGATGATTACATTTTTTATGGTTATGGTCAGAAGACTCCGAACTTCGAATGTACTTCAAGTACGTCACGTCACTGAAATCATATTGCTAATTACTCAAAGGTGAAAACCTAATTACAAAGAACAGTTAATACCTTAGGACCAGAGCAAGTATCTTACAGCTCTTCTCTTGTATGAACCAATTACCTTTCCACAGCAACCTGGACAAACACATATGGAGGAGTTATGGCAAATTTTAAACAACCGTCATACTAGCTAATCAAGATGAAGATGAGGAGCTTAAATTAATACATGAGCTTTCCTCATGCTCATGCTACTAGTCCACCCTTCTAACAACGTCAAAAACCATATAACAATATAGTCACTTGGTGGAAAACCTAAAACAAAATTTGCCAAATAGAGACCACCACTACAAACCTTTGCCAAGAAATTATGCATAAATATGATTTTGCTTATATAAAGTGAGAACAAAGAAGAATAGACAAAGAATATACTGACCTTAAGAATGGTTCATAGATATCCTCATTTGCAAGTGAATTATCATGAAACAATCTAGCCCTTTTGGGGTTTGCTGCAAAATGGAGAAACCATATACTATTAACATACTAAAGATACATCACCAGATGGCTTAAGATCTGGACATAAAAAGGCAGTACAAGAGCGGCATTTACCAGACAGCATTTCATCAATCAAAGCAAGGACATATTCAACTGTCTCTTCTTTGAAAATCTCACGTAGTATGCTCACAAATACTCGCACATAGGCAGGGCCATCCTGTTGCATTTACAAGGACCAATTATTACAGCTGAGGTATAAAAGAGAGACCAGTGATTGTGGGAAGATAAGACAAGATATGCTAAAGGGCTAAAACAATGTCAAGGAAGTATCCTCGTTTCAAATTTATTTGGCAGGTTCATTCTCAAACAAGCTGACTCAAGAAGGTGAATACAGGTGCCAGCTAGAAATAGTTGGTTCCCGATATGGTTAAGCGAGCAAATTACTCCTTCGTCTTGCAAATTAGATCAATGCATTGTATTTCAATTTGCAGGAAGTTTGGAGAGGGGGTGACTCGTCCAAAAGCAGATGATGCTTCAGGAGCAAGCCAAGATAATTAGATAAATGTAAATGTATAGAAAAACTTACATCATCAAGAAGAGATGCTCTCTGGCTCTCTGGTCTTTTATCATAACGCCTCAAGAGTTGAAGGGATGTTCCCGTGATCAGCTTAGTAGTCATGTAAGTCTCCCATGGAATGTCTCTTCTCAGAACCTTAAAAGAAGACATAGATTAGAAATAAGAGTAGAGGAGGATACACAGAGATGTAGTGGTTAACACTGATGTGATAGCTTAACTATCTGGCTACATTCAGCTTAAGTCATAAGCCAAATCCAACAAACGAAAAAATATCAACTTATAAATTCAAAGTGCATCAGCAAATAGTTTTCTCTTGGGTACTCTAAAATCTAAACCTACAAGTATATTCTACAACATTAAGTTTTTACTATGATCTTACTAGGAGGATGCCAAAAGTCTTATCACTATTCCGTTATATGGATAAAGTTGCATGATTGAACTTGACTGAAAAATTATTCAAGACATTTCTTGTAACAATAAGAAGCACGACAACACATGAAATCAAGTGCACAACTACTTTAATATACCATGGCAGCTCCATTACATAACCAACACCGTCAGATGGAAAGATGTGGAAAAAAAAAAAAAAAGATACAAACTTTCTCAAAAGTATCATAATGCATCTGAAAAACGCAAAACCACTGAACATGCCACCAACTACAAGAAATAAAATTTAGAATAGTTTGTCATAGCAAAACCGAGAACCCTCAAAGATCGGAATTCAGACCCTGGAAACATTGCTGAATAATTCCTCTAAACCACTAATGTCTAGTGTCTACTTAAAATTCCCATTTAAACATATTTTATCCACACAACCGATCCAATAAGAAGCACTTTCCATCCATACTGAAAGGCATTGCTTAGTGCTTACAAATTCAACATAGATAAGTCAATTCACATCTTCCTCATCACACCACCATATAATCAGATTACAATCATCATCTGATCGCTGCGCCGACTGCCCGACTACCATTATCGCTTCCTAAGCTCACAATTATATTATCAAACAAGATACACAAAATGTCCACATGGAGCAACATTCTCAGTCTATTAACATCAAACTCTAATTCCCATCAAAATCAAACAATTTCACTAAAATACAAGCACCAAAAAAAACATCAATAACCCAAATCATTAATCAATCAATCAATACGACGAGTTGGATCATAAAAATGTGATCTTTTTAGCAAAAATTAATACATAAATCATAAAAACTAAATCACACCCATGATAAAAAATCAACAAAGAAATTCAACAACAATAACAACAAAGTGATAAAAAAATCAACGAACAATAAAATGACAGAAATTGATGAAAAGGGAAGATGGGAATTAGATTAAATAAGATGGGGAAACCTGGTCAGTGGTGAGTTCAGCATGATCAATCGACATTGTGTGTGCGTGAAGCTGAAGATTAATAGCAAAATTCAATCAAATTCTGAAGACCCAACAAATTAAAGATTGAATCAAGTGAAATAAAAAAAAGGGTAATCGAAATAATTGATTAAGATGAGAAAGAAGAAGCAGATCGCTTACCAGAGAGAGAGAAGACAAGACAAACAGAGAGAGATTGGATTTGAGTCGACGTGCTTTCGTGGCGATACCTGATATCTGTATTTTTTTAATTTTTTAATTTTGTTTAAATGATATTATATTAGATAAATAGAGTGCACCGATATAGTCAGCCGCGTGAGTCTCAAAACCGTCTTGAGAAATTTCGTTTCTTTTAGAGCGGTTTTTGTGATGTTTGAACTCTCTTAGATTAATTTTGTCTAGTTGGTGTAGAATTTGAAGATTTTGAGATTCGGCCAATCAGTTACATGGAATGAATCTTTTGAATCATATACGTCAACAGAAGTTCTCTATACACTATATAGAGTTGTCGGTGTTTCAGGTCAAAAGGACTATGCTTGATACAATGGGTATATCAAATCAAATCAAGAGGATACATAGTGTTATCGACTGAATTGTTATGGCTTTCAAACACTACGTCTTAAATACAACCGAAATGTACTTGTCACTCAATCTTAACATTAGAAGTGTTCGCATTGAGATCGCCATAAGTAAAAGTAAGACATAAGGACTCGTTTAACGTTCGCGGCCGCGGCGGCGACAGCGAAGAAGATGAGGAGGATGAGGATGAGGATGAGTTTGGTGATGAGTTCAAGGAGAGTGAAGGAGAAGCTGAAGGTAAAGGGGTGAGTCCGGATGAGCTTGAGGTTGCTAAATTGGGTCTTCCTGATAAACTTGTTGATGCTCTTAATAAGCGTGGAATTGCTCAACTTTTCCCCATTCAGGTATAGACCATCAATCTGAGATTTGGCGTATTGGTGCCTTCTCCAGTTCTTCATGATTATGCTCATGACATTAGTTAATAGACATTAGTTAATAGTTTAGTACTCACAATAATAATAAGAAAGAAGAAGCCCCAAGTAAGCACCAAAAGTCCAAAAGTGCCCTTGTGCTGATTAGTGCATATCCCATGTGACAATAACAATGATATTAGGAGTATGTAAGCATGATTCACCTTAGCATCTGCTCATGTCATTAGCAAACCACCACCACTCTAATTTGTGCAGCTACATTTGGTCAATGCTAATTTCACACTACTCACACCTTATTAGGCAAACATTTTATGACGAAAACTTATAATATGGAGCATTTTATAAAAAGTATCATCAGTTATTTTTGCATACGCAAAAACTCATCCTTTACTAGTCGTTGTACATCAAGATCATCACAAATATGTTATGCCTCATTTTTTTTACTATGTGAATGAGTGAATGAAACACATACACTTATAGGAGTAGATACTATGGAAAGAATTGTGGAAGACATAAGAGATCTATTTGACAACAATTACACATCGACAATATATGAACATCATCAACAAAAACACATTTATAAAGTAGTTATGTAAGTGGTTGAAGTATCGTTTTCACCTAATAACAACTTTCTAGATTAGAAAACATCCATAGATCATAATGATAAAATCATCACTCAAAGTGTAATGAGCAAGATAACATAGAAAATGGATTACATAAGAAATGACACCAACTACTCACTTGTTTTGAGCTCCAAATTTCCAAGAAAAGACATTGTTTAAAAAAGCTCCTTTGGCAATCATCCCTATATATATACAGAGAGTCTTCTTCTTCACTCCAATGTCTATTCTCCCAAATAACATAGGAACATCTCCCTTGTTCTTCACTCCAATACCCAACTCAGTGTCGAGTTCAAACAAACCAAAGTTTACAACAATGGCGAAAAAACCCAGCAACACTGCGATTTCTCAAGGAAATGGATCATCTTTATTGGAAGTTTCTAGAACCCATTTCCCTCCTCATTTTGTCTTTGGTGTTGCCACCTCTGCTTACCAGGTTTACCCTTTTCTCTCTCTTGCATCTTATTCTGTTTATTTCTCTATATTTTATCTGATTATCAGGTTTTTTTTTGTTGTTTATTATTGATTTGATTGTATTTGTTTAATGATGATCGCGGTAGTCTTGGACTAGTGGTTAAGATGGAGGTACTGGGTATGAAAAGGTCCGGGTTTTAACCGCGGTTCTTAATCTGTGTTGGTGGAAGTATGGATGGGTTTTAACCGCGATTTTCATGGATGATAATCATGAACTAAGATGTTTGGTAATTTCATGTTGACTTTCTTTACAAGATACAAGTGTAGCTTTATAATTGCTGATGTTTGCTCAATCAAGGAGTAAGAATTGGCCGGATAGAATTGGTTGGTTTCGCGTTATTTGGGCACACTTAGATGATTTATGCAACATTAGGGTGAACAGCTGGAGTTGAATTGGTGATCCTGATGTTGTTGGTATAATGTAGGTTGAAGGAGCATGGAATGAGGGTAATAGAGGTCCTAGTATTTGGGATGCTTTCTCACACACAGAAGGTGAGTGAGGGTAATTGACTTTGCAAGAGTTTGTTTACAATGGTAAAGATTTTTGAATGTCTAAGAGCCGGAAATTGCATTGAATTGATTCATTTGTATTTTTTGTTGTCGGGTCAGGGAACATTGTTGATGGCAGCAACGGAGATGTAGCAGTCGATCAGTACCATCGTTACAAGGTTTGTTTTGTTTCGTTTCTCCTCCGTAGTTGATTGATGGACGCTTTGCATCAGTTTACTTTACCCCCAAGCTTCTGGAATCTTGATAGCTTGTGCATTAGGTCGTTGTCAATGTTAGGTTGATCAGATTCAGGCAGTCTTACCCTTATGAGAAAAAAGTTTCTCCTGTATTTTATGGGAGCTGTGACATGATATACTGGTCCAGTGAGATACTTATTCGAATAGTGTGTTATAGGCTTAATTGTTGTGTCCCTTGGCTGACAGGAAGATGTGGAACTCATATCCATGATGGGGTTTGGTGCTTATCGGTTCTCAATATCTTGGTCTCGTATATTTCCTGGTAATGTGTACTATTGCATATGTTCGGTTTGATCTCTGTTATATAAGTAGTCCCTGAGTTCAACATATACTTAAGGATACTTCTATGTGTGGTTCCAGATGGTCTTGGGACCAAGGTTAATGATGAAGGGATCAAGTACTACAACAATCTTATTAATGCTCTTCTTGAGCGAGGTATGATCCGTTTGATGTACCTAAGACTAATCTATCTTTGCGTGCCACCAATAAAATTACAGAAAGGCCTAATTTGCAGGTATTCAGCCTTATGCTACTTTGTACCACTGGGATCTTCCTTTACATCTCCAGGAGTCAATGGGAGGCTGGCTGAACAAAGACATAGCGTGAGTCCAGTTTGCAGTCTTAGTATGCTCTTGTAAAGCCTGATACTGAAAATCTATTTTTTCTTCGAAAATAAGAAGTGCATCATAGTAAAAAATCATATTACAGAAGTATTACGCTATCTTATAAGTTCATTCCAAGCTAAACAGCTTGGCTCACTGGAGAGACACTAACATAGGTAACAACTGGAAATTTCCAGAAAATACTTCGCACTTTATGCAGAAGCTTGTTTTGAAAATTTTGGAGATAGAGTGAAGAAATGGATCACATTTAATGAGCCTCTCCAAACTGCTGTTAACGGACACTGCATTGGAATATTCGCTCCAGGCCGAAGTGAAAATCCATCTACAGAGCCATATTTGGCTTCACATCATCAGCTTTTGGCCCATGCTTCTGCTGTTTCTGTCTATAGGAAAAAGTACAAGGTATGATATTTTCCTGAGATTGAAATTGCAAGGGGAGCATGGTTGTATGACTTCAATCTCTATTCATTGTTGTTTTTAGCCCAAAACTGTGGATTATAGCCTTCCATTTGTCCAATTTTAACCATGTTGGCCACCTTTTTTTCTAAATATCTAAATGATTTTAAGTAACCACCCTAGGCGTATCCTTGAGGGGCCCATTGTCTCATTTCGGGACTTTAACCCCCTTAAGGCAGTCTTGGCTGATTTGAGGCACCTATCATACGTTTTTAAGTCTAATATTTTGTCACAACACATAATATGACTCCTAGGAGCTTCTACCAAAATTTGAGTGCCTTTTGTTCCGTTAACATCTAACACTAAAAACCGTGGATTGTATACTTTGGTTTTGACCAATTTTGACCTTTATAAGAGAAGTAGCCAAATGTTCTTAAAGTTATACCAAGGACAACCTTTGAGTGCCCTTATTTGATGTGCAAGCCGGTTTCCGTATCTCGGCAGTTCTTTAAGCCATACGACAAAGTCGCCAGTGGAGGCTTTTTTTTTTGCAAATTTTGGGAACCTACCATAAGTTTTTGGCTCTTAACATTTTCATGAAACCCATATTATCATCCAGAGGAGCTTCTACTTTAATTTGAGTGGTCTTTGGTTGGGGGCCATTTTTGGCCTAAATTCGTGGATTATATGCCGGCCACTTTTTTGAAAGTATCTAACCTATTCTAAAAACATTACTATAAACACCATGGGAGTATCCTTCATTAATTTGAGGGGTTCATTCTCCCGTTTGGGGGTCTATAAGCCCCTTAGCCTCTCATCACCAGTCAAGGCCTAGTGCTGGTTTGTGGCTGCTTTGAGGTACCTATCATAGGTTTTTAAGTCCAATATTTTGCCACAACATATAATATGACTCCTAGGAGCTTTTACAAAAAATTGAGTAACTTTTGTTCCATTAACATCTTAGGCCAAAAACAGTGAAATGTGTACTTTGGATTTGGCAAATTTTGACCCTTTTTTTTTTAATAGAAATAGGCAAATCTTCTCAAAGTTATACCAAGGATCAAGGATAACCTTTGAGTAATCTTATTTGATATGCAAGGTGGTTCCAGGTAGTCCGTTAAGCCATTCGAAATACGTCAACAATTAAGGCTAGGGTGCTTTTTTTCTTTTTGTTCTTTTGACAATTTTGGGAACCTACCATAAGTTTAAGGGTCTAACATCTTGATAAAACCCATACTATGACCATGAGGCACTTCCACATTAATTTCAGCCATGTTTATTTCGGGGCCATTTTTGGCCAAAATTCGTGGATTATAGCCTTCGATTTTATCCAATTTTAACCATGTTGGCCATTGTTTTGAAAGTTTCTAAAAATTCTCAAAACATTATTGTTAACACCATGAGAATATCCTTGATTAATTGGAGGGGTTCATTCTCCCATTTGGGGGTCTTCAAGCCCCTTCGCCTCTAATCACCATTTAAGGCCTAGTACTGGTTTATGGCTGCTTTGGGGCATCTATCATAGGTTTTTAAGTCTAATATTTTGCCACAACATATAATATGACTCCTAGGAGCTTTTACAAAAAATTTAGTAACTTTTGTTCCATTAACATCTTAGGCCAATAACGGTGAAATATGTACTTTGGATTTGGCAAATTTTGACCCTTTATTTTTTTATATAGAAATAGGCAAATCTTCTCAAAGTTATACCAAGGATCAAGGATAACCTTTGAGTACCCTTATTTGATATGCAAGGTGGTTCCAGGTAGTTCTTTAAGCCATTCGAAATACGTCACCAGTTCAGGCTAGGGTGCTTTTTTTCTTTTTGTTCTTTTGCCAATTTTGGGAACCTACCATAAGTTTAAGGGTCTAACATCTTGATAAAACTCATACTATGACCCTGAGGCACTTCCACATTAATTTGAGCCATGTTTATTTCGGGGCCATTTTTGGCCAAAATTCGTGGATTATAGCCTTCGATTTTATCCAATTTTAACCATGTTGGCCACTTTTTTAAAAGTATCTAACCTATTCTAAAAACATTACTATAAACACCATGGGAGTATCCTTCATTAATTTGAGGGGTTCATTCTCCCGTTTGGGGGTCTATAAGCCCCTTCGCCTCTCATCACCAGTTAAGGCCTAGTGCTGGTTTGTGGCTGCTTTGACGTACCTATCATAGGTTTTTAAGTCCAATATTTTGCCACAACATATAATATGACTCCTAGGAGCTTTTACAAAAAATTGAGTGACTTTTGTTCCATTAACATCTTAGGCCAAAAACGGTGAAATATGTACTTTGGATTTGACAAATTTTGACCCTTTATTTTTTTATATAGAAATAGGCAAATCTTCTCAAAGTTATACCAAGGATCAAGGATAACCTTTGAGTACCCTTATTTGATATGCAAGGTGGTTCCAGGTAGTTCTTTAAGCCATTCGAAATACGTCACCAGTTGAGGCTAGGGTGCTTTTTTTCTTTTTGTTCTTTTGCCAATTTTGGGAACCTACCATAAGTTTAAGGGTCTAACATCTTGATAAAACTCATACTATGACCCTGAGGCACTTCCACATTAATTTGAGCCATGTTTATTTCGGGGCCATTTTTTGCCAAAATTCGTGGATTATAGCCTTCGATTTTATCCAATTTTAACCATGTTGGCCATTGTTTTGAAAGTTTCTAAAAATTCTCAAAACATTATTGTTAGCACCATGAGAATATCCTTGATTAATTTGAGGGCTTCATTCTCCCGTTTTGGGGTCTTCAAGCCCTTTCGCCTCTCATCACCAGTTAAGGCCTAGTGCTGGTTTATGGCTGCTTTGGGGCATCTATCATAGGTTTTTAAGTCTAATATTTTGCCACAACATATAATATGACTCCTAGGAGATTTTACAAAAAATTTAGTAACTTTTGTTCCATTAACATCTTAGGCCAATAACGGTGAAATATGTACTTTGGATTTGGCAAATTTTGACCCTTTATTTTTTTATATAGAAATAGGCAAATCTTCTCAAAGTTATACCAAGGATCAAGGATAACCTTTGAGTACCCTTATTTGATATGCAAGGTGGTTCCAGGTAGTTCTTTAAGCCATTCGAAATACGTCACCAGTTCAGGCTAGGGTGCTTTTTTTCTTTTTGTTCTTTTGCCAATTTTGGGAACCTACCATAAGTTTAAGGGTCTAACATCTTGATAAAACTCATACTATGACCTTGAGGCACTTCCACATTAATTTGAGCCATGTTTATTTCGGGGCCATTTTTGGCCAAAATTCGTGGATTATAGCCTTCGATTTTATCCAATTTTAACCATGTTGGCCATTGTTTTGAAAGTTTCTAAAAATTCTCAAAACATTATTGTTAACACCATAAGAATATCCTTGATCAATTTGAGGGGTACATTCTTTCGTTTGGTGGTCTTCAAGCCCCTTCGCCTTTCACCACCAGTTAAGGCCTAGTTCTGGTTTATGGCTGCTTTGAGGCACCTATCATAGGTTTTTAAGTCCAATATTTTGCCACAACATATAATATGACTCCGAGGAGCTTTTACAAAAAATTTAGTAACTTTTGTTCCATTAACATCTTAGGCCAAAAACAGTGAAATGTGTACTTTGGATTTGGCAAATTTTGACCCTTTTTTTTTTTAATAGAAATAGGCAAATCTTCTCAAAGTTATACCAAGGATCAAGGATAACCTTTGAGTAATCTTATTTGATATGCAAGGTGGTTCCAGGTAGTTCGTTAAGCCATTTGAAATATGTCAACAATTGAGGCTAGGGTGCTTTTTTTCTTTTTGTTCTTTTGACAATTTTGGAAACCTACCATAAGTTTAAGGGTCTAATATCTTGATAAAACCCATACTATGACCCTGAGGCACTTCCACATTAATTTGAGCCATGTTTGTTTCGGGGCCATTTTTGGCCAAAATTCGTGGATTATAGCCTTCGATTTTATCCAATTTTAACCATGTTGGCCACTTTTTTGAAAGTATCTAACCTATTCTAAAAACACTACTATAAACACCATGGGAGTATCCTTCATTAATTTGAGGGGTTCATTCTCCCGTTTGGGGGTCTATAAGCCCCTTCGCCTCTCTTCACCAATTAAGGCCTAGTGCTGGTTTGTGGCTGCTTTGAGGTACCTATCATAGGTTTTTAAGTCCAATATTTTGCCACAACATATAATATGACTCCTAGGAGCTTTTACAAAAAATTGAGTGACTTTTGTTCCATTAACATCTTAGGCCAAAAACGGTGAAATATGTACTTTGGATTTGGCAAATTTTGACCCTTTATTTTTTTATATAGAAATAGGCAAATCTTCTCAAAGTTATACCAAGGATCAAGGATAACCTTTGAGTACCCTTATTTGATATGCAAGGTGGTTCCAGGTAGTTCTTTAAGCCATTCGAAATACGTCACCAGTTGAGGCTAGGGTGCTTTTTTTCTTTTTGTTCTTTTGCCAATTTTGGGAACCTACCATAAGTTTAAGGGTCTAACATCTTGATAAAACTCATACTATGACCCTGAGGCACTTCCACATTAATTTGAGCCATGTTTATTTCGGGGCCATTTTTTGCCAAAATTCGTGGATTATAGCCTTCGATTTTATCCAATTTTAACCATGTTGGCCATTGTTTTGAAAGTTTCTAAAAATTCTGAAAACATTATTGTTAGCACCATGAGAATATCCTTGATTAATTTGAGGGCTTCATTCTCCCGTTTTGGGGTCTTCAAGCCCTTTCGCCTCTCATCACCAGTTAAGGCCTAGTGCTGGTTTATGGCTGCTTTGGGGCATCTATCATAGGTTTTTAAGTCTAATATTTTGCCACAACATATAATATGACTCCTAGGAGATTTTACAAAAAATTTAGTAACTTTTGTTCCATTAACATCTTAGGCCAATAACGGTGAAATATGTACTTTGGATTTGGCAAATTTTGACCCTTTATTTTTTTATATAGAAATAGGCAAATCTTCTCAAAGTTATACCAAGGATCAAGGATAACCTTTGAGTACCCTTATTTGATATGCAAGGTGGTTCCAGGTAGTTCTTTAAGCCATTCGAAATACGTCACCAGTTCAGGCTAGGGTGCTTTTTTTCTTTTTGTTCTTTTGCCAATTTTGGGAACCTACCATAAGTTTAAGGGTCTAACATCTTGATAAAACTCATACTATGACCCTGAGGCACTTCCACATTAATTTGAGCCATGTTTATTTCGGGGCCATTTTTGGCCAAAATTCGTGGATTATAGCCTTCGATTTTATCCAATTTTAACCATGTTGGCAATTGTTTTGAAAGTTTCTAAAAATTCTCAAAACATTATTGTTAACACCATAAGAATATCCTTGATCAATTTGAGGGGTACATTCTTTCGTTTGGTGGTCTTCAAGCCCCTTCGCCTTTCACCACCAGTTAAGGCCTAGTTCTGGTTTATGGCTGCTTTGAGGCACCTATCATAGGTTTTTAAGTCCAATATTTTGCCACAACATATAATATGACTCCGAGGAGCTTTTACAAAAAATTTAGTAACTTTTGTTCCATTAACATCTTAGGCCAAAAACAGTGAAATGTGTACTTTGGATTTGGCAAATTTTGACCCTTTTTTTTTTTAATAGAAATAGGCAAATCTTCTCAAAGTTATACCAAGGATCAAGGATAACCTTTGAGTAATCTTATTTGATATGCAAGGTGGTTCCAGGTAGTTCGTTAAGCCATTTGAAATATGTCAACAATTGAGGCTAGGGTGCTTTTTTTCTTTTTGTTCTTTTGACAATTTTGGAAACCTACCATAAGTTTAAGGGTCTAATATCTTGATAAAACCCATACTATGACCCTGAGGCACTTCCACATTAATTTGAGCCATGTTTGTTTCGGGGCCATTTTTGGCCAAAATTCGTGGATTATAGCCTTCGATTTTATCCAATTTTAACCATGTTGGCCACTTTTTTGAAAGTATCTAACCTATTCTAAAAACATTACTATAAACACCATGGGAGTATCCTTCATTAATTTGAGGGGTTCATTCTCCCGTTTGGGGGTCTATAAGCCCCTTCGCCTCTCATCACCAGTTAAGGCCTAGTGCTGGTTTGTGGCTGCTTTGAGGTACCTATCATAGGTTTTTAAGTCCAATATTTTGCCACAACATATAATATGACTCCTAGGAGCTTTTACAAAAAATTGAGTGACTTTTGTTCCATTAACATCTTAGGCCAAAAACGGTGAAATATGTACTTTGGATTTGGCAAATTTTGACCCTTTATTTTTTTATATAGAAATAGGCAAATCTTCTCAAAGTTATACCAAGGATCAAGGATAACCTTTGAGTACCCTTATTTGATATGCAAGGTGGTTCCAGGTAGTTCTTTAAGCCATTCGAAATACGTCACCAGTTGAGGCTAGGCTGCTTTTTTTCTTTTTGTTCTTTTGCCAATTTTGGGAACCTACCATAAGTTTAAGGGTCTAACATCTTGATAAAACTCATACTATGACCCTGAGGCACTTCCACATTAATTTGAGCCATGTTTATTTCGGGGCCATTTTTTGCCAAAATTCGTGGATTATAGCCTTCGATTTTATCCAATTTTAACCATGTTGGCCATTGCTTTGAAAGTTTCTAAAAATTCTCAAAACATTATTGTTAGCACCATGAGAATATCCTTGATTAATTTGAGGGCTTCATTCTCCCGTTTTGGGGTCTTCAAGCCCTTTCGCCTCTCATCACCAGTTAAGGCCTAGTGCTGGTTTATGGCTGCTTTGGGGCATCTATCATAGGTTTTTAAGTCTTATATTTTGCCACAACATATAATATGACTCCTAGGAGATTTTACAAAAAATTTAGTAACTTTTGTTCCATTAACATCTTAGGCCAATAACGGTGAAATATGTACTTTGGATTTGGCAAATTTTGACCCTTTATTTTTTTATATAGAAATAGGCAAATCTTCTCAAAGTTATACCAAGGATCAAAGATAACCTTTGAGTACCCTTATTTGATATGCAAGGTGGTTCCAGGTAGTTCTTTAAGCCATTCGAAATACGTCACCAGTTCAGGCTAGGGTGCTTTTTTTCTTTTTGTTCTTTAGCCAATTTTGGGAACCTACCATAAGTTTAAGGGTCTAACATCTTGATAAAACTCATACTATGACCCTGAGGCACTTCCACATTAATTTGAGCCATGTTTATTTCGGGGCCATTTTTGGCCAAAATTCGTGGATCATAGCCTTCGATTTTATCCAATTTTAACCATGTTGGCCATTGTTTTGAAAGTTTCTAAAAATTCTCAAAACATTATTGTTAACACCATGAGAATATCCTTGATTAATTGGAGGGGTTCATTCTCCCATTTGGGGGTCTTCAAGCCCCTTCGCCTCTCATTACCATTTAAGGTCTAGTACTGGTTTATGGCTGCTTTGGGGCATCTATCATAGGTTTTTAAGTCTAAGATTTTGCCACAACATATAATATGACTCCTAGGAGGTTTTACAAAAAAATTAGTAACTTTTGTTCCATTAACATCTTAGGCCAAAAACAGTGAAATGTGTACTTTGGATTTTGCAAATTTTGGCCTTTTTTTTTTTTTAATAGAAATAGGAAAATCTTCTCAAAGTTATACCAAGGATCAAGGATAACCTTTGAGTAATCTTATTTGATATGCAAGGTGGTTCCAAGTAGTTCCTTAAGCCATTCGAAATACGTCACCAATTGAGGCTAGGGTGCTTTTTTTTCTTTTTGTTCTTTTGATAATTTTGGGAACCTACCATAAGTTTAAGGTTCTAACATCTTGATAAAACCCATACTATGACCCTGAGGCACTTCCACATTGATTTGAGTCATGTTTATTTCGGGGCCATTTGTGGCCAAAATTCGTGGATTATAACCTTCGATTTTAACCAATTTTAACCATATTGGCCATTGTTTGAAAGTTTCTAAAAATTCTGAAAACATTATTGTTAACACCATGAGAATATCATTGATCAATTTGAGGAGTTCATTCTACCGTTTGGGGGTCTTGAAGCCCTTCGCCTCTTACCACCAGTTAAGGCCTAGTGCTGGTTTATGGCTGCTTTGAGGCACCTATCATAGGTTTTTAAGTCCAATATTTTGCCACAACATATAATATGACTCCTAGGAGCTTTTACAAAAAATTTAGTAACTTTTGTTCCATTAACATCTTAGGCCAAAAACAGTGAAATGTGTACTTTGGATTTTGCAAATTTTGGCCTTTTTTTTTTTTAATAGAAATAGGAAAATCTTCTCAAAGTTATACCAAGGATCAAGGATAACCTTTGAGTAATATTATTTGATATGCAAGGTGGTTCCAGGTAGTTCCTTAAGCCATTCGAAATACGTCACCAATTGAGGCTAGGGTGCTTTTTTTTCTTTTTGTTCTTTTGACAATTTTGGGAACCTACCATAAGTTTAAGGGTCTAACATCTTGATAAAACCCATACTATGACCCTGAGGCACTTCCACATTGATTTGAGTCATGTTTATTTCGGGGCCATTTGTGGCCAAAATTCGTGGATTATAACCTTCGATTTTAACCAATTTTAACCATATTGGCCATTGTTTGAAAGTTTCTAAAAATTCTGAAAACATTATTGTTAACACCATGAGAATATCCTTGATCAATTTGAGGAGTTCATTCTACCGTTTGGGGGTCTTGAAGCCCTTCGCCTCTTACCACCAGTTATGGCCTAGTGCTGGTTTATGGCTGCTTTGAGGCACCTAGCATAGGTTTTTAAGTCCAATATTTTGCCACAACATATAATATGACTCCTAGGAGCTTTTACAAAAAATTTAGTAACTTTTGTTCCATTAACATCTTAGGCCAAAAACAGTGAAATGTGTACTTTGGATTTGGCAAATTTTGGCCGTTTTTTTTTTAATAGAAATAGGAAAATCTTCTCAAAGTTATACCAAGGATCAAGGATAACGTTTGAGTAATCTTATTTGATATGCAAGGTGGTTCCAGGTAGTTCCTTAAGCCATTCGAAATATGTCACCAATTGAGGCTAGGGTGCTTTTTTTTTCTTTTTGTTCTTTTGACAATTTTGGGAACCTACCATAAGTTTAAGGGTCTAACATCTTGATAAAACCCATACTATGACCCTGAGGCACTTCTACATTAATTTGAGTCATGTTTATTTCGGGGCCATTTGTGGCCAAAGTTCGTGGATTATAACATTCGATTTTATCCAATTTTAACCATATATGCCATTGTTTTGAAAGTTTCTAAAAATTCTCAAAACATTATTGTTAACACCATGAGAATATCCTTGATCAATTTGAGGGGTACATTCTTTCGTTTGGTGGTCTTCAAGCCCCTTCGCCTCTCACCACCAGTTAAGGCCTAGTTCTTGTTTATGGCTGCTTTGAGGCACCTATCATAGGTTTTTAAGTCCAATATTTTGCCACAACATATAATATGACTCCGAGGAGCTTTTACAAAAAATTTAGTAACTTTTGTTCCATTAACATCTTAGGCCAAAAACAGTGAAATGTGTACTTTGGATTTGGCAAATTTTGACCCTTTTTTTTTAATAGAAATAGGCAAATCTTCTCAAAGTTATAGCAAGGATCAAGGATAACCTTTGAGTAATCTTATTTGATATGCAAGGTGGTTCCAGGTAGTTCGTTAAGCCATTTGAAATACGTCAACAATTGAGGCTAGGGTGCTTTTTTTCTTTTTGTTCTTTTGACAATTTTGGAAACCTACCATAAGTTTAAGGGTCTAATATATTGATAAAACCCATACTATGACCCTGAGGCACTTCCACATTAATTTGAGCCATGTTTGTTTCGGGGCCATTTTTGGCCAAAATTCGTGGATTATAGCCTTCGATTTTATCCAATTTTAACCATGTTGGCCACTTTTTTGAAAGTATCTAACCTATTCTAAAAACATTACTATAAACACCATGGGAGTATCCTTCATTAATTTGAGGGGTTCATTCTACCGTTTGGGGGTCTTCAAGCCCCTTCGCCTCTCACCACCAGTTAAGGCCTAGTGCTGGTTTATGGCTGCTTTGGGGCATCTATCATAGGTTTTTAAGTCCAATATTTTGCCACAACATATAATATGACTCCTAGGAGCTTTTACAAAAAATTGAGTAACTTTTGTTCCATTAACATCTTAGGCCAAAAACAGTGAAATGTGTACTTTGGATTTGGCAAATTTTGACCCTTTTTTTTTAATAGAAATAGGCAAATCTTCTCAAAGTTATACCAAGGATCAAGGATAACCTTTGAGTAATCTTATTTGATATGCAAGGTGGTTCCAGGTAGTTCCTTAAGCCTTTCGAAATATGTCACCAATTGAGGCTAGGGTGCTTTTTTTCTTTTTGTTCTTTTGACAATTTTGGGAACCTCCATAAGTTTAAGGGTTTAACATCTTGATAAAACCCATACTATGACCCTGAGGCACTTCCACATTAATTTGAGCCATGTTTATTTCGGGGCCTTTTTTGGCCAAAATTCGTTGATTATAGCCTTCGATTTTATCCAATTTTAACCATGTTGGCCATTGTTTTGAAAGTTTCTAAAAATTCTCAAAACATTATTGTTAGCACCATGAGAATATCCTTGATTAATTTGAGGGCTTCATTCTCCCGTTTGGGGGTCTTCAAGCCCCTTCGCCTCTCATCACTAGTTAAGGCCTAGTGCTGGTTTATGGCTGCTTTGGGGCATCTATCATAGGTTTTTAAGTCTAATATTTTGCCACAACATATAATATGACTCCTAGGAGCTTTTACAAAAAATTGAGTAACTTTTGTTCCATTAACAACTTAGGCCAAAAACAGCGAAATGTGTACTTGGGATTTGGCCAATTTTGACCTTTTTTTTTATAGAAATAGGCAAATCTTCTCAAAGTTATACCAAGGATCAAGGATAACCTTTGACTACCCTTATTTGATATGCAAGGTGGTTCTAGGTCGTTCCTTAAGCCATTCAAAATACGTCACCAATTGAGGCTAGGGTGCTTTTTTTCTTTTTGTTCTTTTGACAATTTTGGGAACCTACCATAAGTTTAAGGGTCTAACATCTTGATAAAACCCATACTACGACCCTGAGGCACTTCCACATTAATTTGAGCCATGTTTATTTCGGGGCCTTTTTTGGCCAAAATTCGTGGATTATAGCCTTTGATTTTATCCAATTTTAACCATGTTGGCCATTGTTTTGAAAGTTTCTAAAAATTCTCAAAACATTATTGTTAGCACCATGAGAATATCCTTGATTAATTTGAGGGCTTCATTCTCCCGTTTGGGGGTCTTCAAGCCCCTTCGCCTCTCATCACCAGTTAAGGCCTAGTGCTGGTTTATGGCTGCTTTGGGGCATCTATCATAGGTTTTTTAGTCTAATATTTTGCCACAACATATAATATGACTCCTAGGAGCTTTTACAAAAAATTGAGTAACTTTTGTTCCATTAACATCTTAGGCCAAAAACAGCGAAATGTGTACTTGGGATTTGGCCAATTTTGACCTTTTTTTTTTATAGAAATTGGCAAATCTTCTCAAAATTATACCAAGGATCAAGGATAACCTTTGACTACCCTTATTTGATATGCAAGGTGGTTCCAGGTCGTTCCTTAAGCCATTCAAAATATGTCACCAATTGAGGCTAGGGTGCTTTTTTTCTTTTTGTTCTTTTGACAATTTTGGGAACCTACCATAAGTTTAAGGGTCTAACATCTTGATAAAACCCATACTATGACCCTGAGGCACTTCCACATTAATTTGAGCCATGTTTATTTCGGGGCCATTTTTGGCCAAAATTCGTGGATTATAGCCTTCAATTTTATCCAATTTTAACCATGTTGGCCATTTTTTTGAAAGTTTCTAAAGATTCTCAAAACATTACTGTAAACAACATGGGAGTATACTTGATTAATTTGAGGGGTTCATTATCCCGTTTGGGGATCTTTAAGCCCCTCCTCTTCTCATCACCTAAAGGCTTAGCGTGGGTTTTTGGCCGATTTGAGGCACCTATAATAACTTTTTAAGTCCAATATTTTGCCACAACATATAATATGACTCCTAGAAGCTACTACAAAATTTTGAGTAACTTTTGTTCATTCAACATCTTAGGCCGAAACCCGTGGAATGTGTTCTTAGGGTATGACCAATTTTTGCCTTTTTTTATAAGTAGCCAAATATACTCAATGTTATACCAAAGACATCCTTTGAGTGCCCTTATTTGACGTGCAACCCGGTTTCCTGTATTTGGGTAGTTCTTTAAGCTATTCAACATACGTTTCCGATGAGGCTAAAGTGCTTTCTTTTTTTCTTTTTTTTTTTTGTCAATTTGAGGAACCTTCCTTAAGTTTTTGGCTCTAACATTTTGGTAAAACCCATATTATCACCCCAAGGGGCTTCCACATTAATTTGGGCCATCATTATTTCGGGGCCATTTTCGGCCCAAATTCGTGGCTAATAGCCTTCGATTTGTCAAATTTTAACAATGTTGGCCACTTTTGTAAAAGTTCTTAAATATTCTCAAAACATTATCCTAAACACCATGGGAGTATCCTTGATTAATTTGAGGGGTTCATTCTCTCGTTTGGGGGTCTTTAAGCCCATTCGCCTCTCATCACCAGTTAAGGCTTAGCGTTAGTTTTTGGCCGATTTGAGGCAGCTATTATAGGTTTTTTAGTCCAATATTTTGCCACAACACATGATATGATTCTACTTTTTAAGGCTAAACCTCTGTTGCTAAAATGACATGAGAGGCTTTTTGCAATTTCCAAAACTTATTATTTTAGGAAACTAGAGATTCTGTCAGAGGATTTGTCATTCCAGAGTCTGTGCTGGCATGAACATTTTTTGTCTTCTTTTTTTATTGCCTTTTGTGTAGGAGATGCAAGGGGGACAGATTGGGTTTGTGGCGGATTGTGAATGGGCTGAGCCTCTGTCAGAGAGTACTGAAGACAAATGTGCTGCGCAGCGACGACTTGATTTCCAGCTAGGATGGTATATGATCTTTTCATGCGATTGTATGCAGTTTCTCGGCTTAGAGTCGACCCTTGGTATTTATTGAATCATAATGACTACATGGAAGACCAGCGCTTTCCGAAGTACCTTGATATTGGAGTGATCGGAGCCCTCATTTACCTTGTAATTTACGTTGCCTTACTTGCTGTAGGTATCTGGATCCAATATTTTTTGGAGATTACCCCCTTTCAATGCGTGAAAAACTCGGGGAGCGGCTTCCCAAGTTTTCTGCCGAGGAGAAAGATTTACTCCAGAATTCTGTAGATTTTTTAGGCTTAAATCACTATACTTCTAGGTATGTTACGCACTCGACTGGGATAGCTGAAGGGCATGCCTTTTATGCAGAACAAGAGGTGGAAATAATTGGTAATACTTAATCCTTGAAGCACCTTGTTTCTTGATGTATGTTCTGTTTTTATGGGGTTCTTGTTTCATTGGCAGCTGAATGGGAAGACGGTGAGACGATTGGTGAAAGGGTATTTATACAGCTCTTGATTCTTGCCACTTCTTTTCCTTTTTTGTTGAGGTCTTTGAGTTCTAATAGAGGTGACTCCAATTGAATGGCAGGCAGCATCACCATGGCTTTACGTAGTGCCTTGGGGAATCAAGAAAACTCTTACATACATATCCCAAAGATACAACAATCCTCCAGTTTATGTAACTGAGAATGGTATACCTACTTTTCTTTGCAAGCTATATGATCTGATGATTCTGATCCTACCCCCTCCCTCCACTGAGACTAAGAGTGTGATGGGGACTTCCATAGTGTGCTATCACAGCAGTGTGGCCTCTGTTTCTGATGTAGATATGTTTCCTCTGTGTAACTGATAGGAATGGATGACGAGAATGACGACTCAGCTGAGCTCCATGAGGTGCTCGATGACAAATTGAGAGTCCGGTACTTCAAGGAGTATGTAGCTGGTGTTGCAAAGGCTCTTAAGTAAGCATTTTTTTTTTGTTTGTAAAGGTATAGATCAGTGATGTTAGTATGTTACTAAATAGAGAACCTAAGAATCTGAAATGCATTTTGCTAATTTAAGCTCTGAGAAAACAACTTAGCAAGACGTTTTTGTTGTCCGGGACCAGAAAAGAGGTCTAGAATTATGTTATTAGCAGAGCTTGCACAAGTTACAGTTGTTTGGTAATTTATTCTGTTACATCTTGAGGTATAAATTGACCTGACTCTTCATTGTAAATTCCACTTATCGTTGCAAATCCTTGTGTAGGGATGGCGTTAATCTGAAGGGATACTTTGCATGGTCATTGGTGGACAACTTTGAATGGCAACAAGGTTACACCAAGCGCTTTGGTTTAATCTTTGTGGACTACAAGAAAGGGCTTGCTCGCCATCCTAAATCCTCCGCTTACTGGTGGAAGCGATTCCTGAAGGGTGACAAGGGCAAAGACGGCAAGGAAGAATAACTGTTGCGAGGAGCCTAGGACTACAGCTGCCTTGAATTCTTGAAAAGCCGCACACTTAGAGGCAACGGGACACCAGTTAGACGTTACTCTCTAGTGAGACGCCCGAGAGTCTGCAGCGAAGCTGTTTCCCATCACAGTATACCATTCTTTGCATTTCCCAATTTAATTTCAATTTTCGGTTGACCATACCTTCTGGTCCATATAGAGTTGTACTCGGGCTTCATTGATGTTCCTTGCTCTATTATGTTAGGAAGGAATCAAAGTACATTAACAATAAACCTGATTGTTTTGAGATGCGAGCAATGCACACTCGTGAAGTCGTAGTCATAGTAAACAATAAGAAACTTCTGTTACAAAAACTTAACCATCAGCAGAGGTTTATAGTAGTAAAATGTGAAATAGAATGGTACAGTCCTCGATCCCAGAAACCAACACAGCTCGGGTACAGATCACAGTATACACCACACACCTTAGGGGGCCTCAGATGACTTCGTTTGCAGTACGCCTTTTTTAACAGATTTTGTAACGGATGGTAACTTGACCTTATTTGCTTCTCAAGTCATCAATAGAAAAGTACCGGCCAGATCGTTAGTTGTTCATAACTGTGGGCTAAAGACGTCAGGAAACGAGCAACAAATTACCGACTGGAGATGGAGCAACAGTCATCTGTTAAACTGGAATTATACATTATCACGAAATCAACAATGACATGACCACCCCACCCACTTTACATATGTATATATACACATATAATTGGAGAAATAAATTACAACATGCTAAAGATAGCTACAACCTCACAATAACCCAGCCTTCTAAGCTCTGTTAACCTACCAATTGACGAAAATAATCAAAAGCAAAAGGCAATACATCGGCTAAAGAATAAATCAAAGGTGTGAAAAGCACCTTCCCGGGTATCTAAGCTATGTCAACTAACTAGGATGAGTACATGGATGTTCACTACTCACTTATCCTGTATTCTCCTGCGAGATCAGAATTTTGACTTTGTAAGCTTTCCTGTTGGCTTTATTTTGATATCACAGAAAGAGCTGTCCTGTTCTGTAAGGATATAATCCTTAGATTTGAGCACCTGTGGAAAAAACATTACAAGGAATCAGTATAACCAGCCATATCCATATATTCGAGTCTAAATTACTACCGTTCAACCTTCAATGAGACGGAAATAGAGTTAGGTTAAGAAAAGAAATAATTGAATGTTGACATACCAATGTCTCAAAAAACAGTCTAGATGCTTCTTTACGGCTTTTTCCAGCTAATAGACTCTCCAGGGGGATAACCTTCTTGGCATGATGAGTTTCCTTTTCAAACAAGACTTGGTAATAGTTGGCAACAGCCCTGAACAAAACCATATACACATCCGATCAGATATATCAGAGCAAGAATATAACTAGACCACTAAGAGTAAAATGGAGCAAAATGACACACACCTGGTACGGGCAGACCAGCCACTGTTATCTAGAATACGCTTCTCTTCCGCATTAGGTGTATCACCCTCATAATCTTCAGCAACATCATCATCGTCGACATTAAGAAAATCTGAAGACCAGAAGTTGATAAAACATTATGAATGCTACGTTCTATATACAAGGAAAACGCAAAGGTTCAACAAAATTTTACAAAATACAAAAACGTCAGTAGCTGTGGACGAGTAAGATCTATTTGATGGACTAGTGAAAACCAAATATGATGGCCAACACATGTAAAAAGGCAAGAAATTAACTAAATTGAGAAAAGCTGAACCTGTATCGTGCTCAAAGGCCTCCGTCTCAAAGCCCTGTATATTAACAACAGAAAAATATCAATTCAGCACCTCTACCAAAAAGTGACATTTTCTATACCATCCCGATTTAAATAGTAACTTTGCATGGCTCTATTTATTCTCTTATCTTTCAGGGGTGTTATTGCATGGATAGCAAAAAAATCTCCAAGTAACCTGTATGAATTCACAAGTATAGCTACTTGTTAAACACTTACAGAATGGTCTGCAGGATCAAGGACTTCAGTAGGAATCGTAATAGGATCAGTTGCAAATGTTGGATCCATTTCCAAACACTCTACATCCTTCTCAGTGACTTTATTGTCTTGAGGGCTCAAATTATCCTCTATCATATTTGATTGATCTTCACCAAGATTATCTGAGACAAGGGAGCTGTCAACATGTCCTATTTCAGAAACAATGACTTCTTCAGTTGCAAACCCAGGCTGGCCAACTGGAACTTCATCTAGGTCCATTTCGGCTGTTGGAGAAGCCCTGCCTTCAAATTCCACGGAGTTGGTGACTGGGACATCATAAACAGGGGTAGAACATGTACCCTGGACATCCTCCACAGCTTCAACTGTGTCGGCTGTATCGATCCCTTCTCTTTTGTCTATTGAACTTTCACCATCTAATTTCCCGTCGAGATAGGGTTTCTCAGATACATTAACATCTACTACTCCCTCTTCTCGTCTACCAGATCCAGATACTTCTTCCATTGTAGAAGCATCTTCTTTAGCGGATTCCATATGAGGATCCTGATTGATTGACTGACGAGATGCATCAAAATCCACAGACGCTGCTACGTCAGTAGTTTCATTAGTTTCATTTAGGTCAGGTGTACCAACTTTAGCGTTGTCTGTCGAGTTATAAGTAGCTTCAGGAACAGGACACAGTGAAGATGTTGGCTCGGCAGCTGAAGCTGCAGGATTTCCTGCACCATTACCTAGATCGTGACTTTCCAATGCAAGGTTCTTCACGGAAACATGCTGTTTAGACATCTGTTTTGCAACCTCATTATCAAACGTTTCCAACTCCTTCTGCAAAGTACTACCATCAACCACAAACATTGATTCTTGCCTCTCCGTAGCACCGACAGCAGGAGTTTGAAATTCATTTCCTTCAACGTGCTTTAGCTGTGAATTCTCCTTTGTACCTTTGACAATTCTAATTCCTCTCAAATCAAGCTGCTGACTATACAAACAACTGAGATCTGGGAAGAAACCTGGCAAAAAGGCGAGCATCACAGGTTGTCAAGCAGTAGTCTCATGAACTATATATCACCATCAAAATTAAACAATACACAAGCAATAAGGTCAATAATTCATCAAAAGAAAAACGAGGCAATAAGGTCAATAATACAACACCTTTTGCCAGCATGACACATTCGCATCAGAAAACAATAGTTTATGGCCCATTCGTGAGCCATGGATTTAGGACCTAGCCAAACACGTTTGGCAAGCGTGTCATTTTCAGGGTTTGTTAGCTGTTCTATTATCATGCTGAGCAAGTCCAGTTATCACCTTTTAGTTTTGTATTAGTCAATGGTTATTTGACTCATGCAAAAGAACAAATAAGAACTTTAGAACATCTACCTGTAAATACAGGTTCGTTGAAAACCTCATCCTCCAAGAATTGCTTCTGGAGTACCCAAACCTCAAGGCGAGTACACGGAGCTTTCTTTCGCACGCGGCGAATATCTTCGGTGTTTGTTAGCTGTTCTCTTATCATGCTGAGCAAGGAAGAAAAAGGGCTTAGAGATTTCAAGCTAAAAATGCAAAATGCTAAAAGTAAAAAGATTGTGCATGAACAAGAAATCGAAAAAAGATAAACAATACAGCCTACAAATTCCTCGATACCTTCAAAGGTAACACCAAAAAGCCCCAAGTAATACATATGTACGATAGATTGTCACAAACTAACCTTAACAATGCCAAACACCAGACATCTCCCATTTTTTTGTGTTTTCCTTGGCCATTATTAAGCTGATCTATATCTACAGTTTTAGAAACTCAATACTATCCACACCCTTCCCCATCTATGTTTTATCCAGGTAACACGATGCCTAGCTCTTTAATAAGAAGGTAAAAATAAAAATATAGAAGCCCAAAACCAGTAACACTCACTCGCCATGCAGTACCATAGAGTCATCTACAAGCACTTTCCTCTTCAGAGCACTTGGGCGGACAGAAGTGCGCTGGCGCTTGGCAGGTAAACTGTCGGCAGCAGGTGGAGTGGGCTTCAACTTGAATGTGGTCGACCTCCTACCATCTGAAAAAGTAGTTTATCAAAAAATGACAATTATGATTTGGCAATGAATCAGACAAGCAACTAAGAAACACACAGCTAGGTTTAGATGGGCACAAACAAACAACACGGTTCATCAAATTTTGCTGCCAATATTATGATTGACGTATACAGAAGGAGAAAAACTAGCAAGTCAATACCTAAAATGGATGATAACAGGTCATCATCTTCAGGAACAAGTTCGGCAGATTGTTTGGACTGAGCGGCCCCAGAAGACTCTGCTGAATTTAGACTTTGAATTGTTAAAGTACTTTCAGTATAACTTCTTTTCCTTCCAGATAACAAGTTATCGACACTAGCGTCACAATCTCCTGCTAGAGCATCTATACCAGGAGTACACTCAGCAAGAACATTGTCAGCTTGACCTGCAGGCAGATTAGGCATTGAGAGCAGCTTCTCACGCGGAGAGAAATCAGAAACTTTAGTGTTATTTTCTTGCTCCATATTATCTTCCCCCAAGTTATCATTTTCCAGATTCCCATCTAAATTTCCGTGTCTAGCGCCAGCATCTTCATGAGCGATCTGATCAGCCTCCAGAGTTGGTATCCTTATATCTGTTGCATAAAATTTCGTTGAGGAAGGTCAAGGTTAGAAGTAAGAACAAAACACGGTCATTGTCAAATAACTACCACATAAGATCAACAAATTAAGAAGCCGACGAACCGTGAACATCTGTCGAAATCTCAGAAATATTAGTTGCGCCTTCCTTCAGAGTCAAACCCATTGAACCGAGCTCAGCATCATCAGTTGAAAGGTAAACATCAGCCGATTTTTCAACTCCACAAACATTGCGAACATGGGAATTGCAAGCTTTTAGGACAGGAGTACTGAAAACCGACGAGTTATCATCTAATCCATTGCATTCAGAAGTTCCAAAATTTTCCAGGCTCTGACTTGGCTGAACAGTTTGACATTGAGAACCCTTGTTCTCAGTAAGCATTTCAGTTTCTTCAGAGCTGACACCTTCTTTAACTAGTGAGTTATTATTTTCTGATCTGATTTCAGTGTCAGGAAGATGAGCACCATTAAGGTCCACTTTCCCACTATCCGCACTAGTATCAGGATCATGGACTTTAGTAAAGATGCCATTCTCAGCCCTATTTTTACGCAGTTCATCATGTTCACAGTGTTCTCTTGTGGATGGACTATCATCAGCTACACCTTCATTTTGTAGACTACAGTTGATTTTAATTCCTAGTCTATCCACGCCAATTATAGCCTCAATGTGCTGAGCATTACTAGTTGAGATCATCTGAGCAGCCTCATTTAGAGGTATTTCTGACCTCAATTGTTCATTTTCCTGCTCATCGAAGTGGTGGCAATCTCCATTGGAATGGAGCTCAGGACTCAGCACACGAGAAGGCTCCACTTTTCCAGACAAGTTATTTGCTGCGAGGTCGTATATGTGCTGGTCCTCATCCATATGATCATCACTGACTAACGCTTCTTGAGCACCAGGAAAGTTTGGCTCTTCCATCAATCCTGGGGTGGAGGGTGCCTGAATATAACAATAAAGACTTTAAAACACTTAAATGTCGATGAGGATAAGGAAAATTTCGTCAACAGTAGATTGATCAGTGATTTTACTCAGCAGTCTGCATTCGCTAGATAAAGATGAATGCCAACACACCAAAAGATCAAGTAGAAACCCAACCTGGATAGTGAAGTAATTGGTGGATGAAGCTAACGGAAAATCAGACACCCTGCCTATATGTTCATCATCTTCGAAAGATGTAGCCTCCTTAGCAGACGCCTGACCAGCACTGCAATTAAAATAGAAATACTTAATTACATCTGCTGAAAGTAAGAAGCTGATGACACCATTGGGAGAAAAGCACCAAAAAAGCTAATCCACCAAGTTGGGAATGGGAAACACAAGAAAGGGATATTATCCAAGGTACCCCTGAACTTTCCGAATTTCTCTATGATACATTGGTACCCCTGAACTTCCCGACTTGCCCAGAATGAACTTTGCGACTTGACTATTTGCAGCCACTTTAGCATTTTTTCACTAACCACACGCTAATCCCATTAACCCCTCAAACAATCAAACCCACCTACTCTCATATCCTCTCTCCTCACAAAAACCAAACTAACCCAACCTCTGATGTGTAGATCCCCACAAAACAGCTGGCCGGTGTCTAACTTGGCTTGACTAGATCATGTCACCGACAGCCATTGTCTGTTGCTGTTGATTCACGAAAGCTTTTCTCTCACTTTTTTTTTTGTTTTTTCTGGGTTTAAGTAAGAAGGGATGAAGATGGGTTATACAATTTATGTTTTTTTGAAAAATTATTTTAATCTAGGTAAATAAGATAGCAACAAATATGGTGGGATTTGGGATGATTTTGGGTTGAGAAAATGACGGGATGAAGATGAGTTTGAGAATTTTTTTTTTCTTCTGGGTTTTATCAAAATAATCCAAATGTGTTTATGAATTGGGGAAAAGAAGAAGAAATGGATTGGGAATTTTCTGGGCTGGAACTTTGAAGATGATAAATTAATGAAATGAGTTTTTGGGGGTTTTGTGGAAGTTTTCCTGGGCTTATTATGAAGAATGAAGATGGGTTTTTGTGAGGAGAGAGAATATGGGAGTAGGTGGGTTTGAAGAACTAACGGAGTTAGAGTGTAGTTCGTGAAAAAATGAGATAGTGGCTGCAAATAGACAAAGCGCAAAGTTCAGGGGTATTTTGAGCAAGTCGCAAAGTTCAGGGGTACCGTGGAGAAAGTTGCAAAGTTCAGGGGTACCATGGATAATATCCCAACAAGAAATGCCTATGTAACCAAACAAACAAGATACAACTTTACAACTGAAAGGGAGAAACGTCAAGAACTCATATAAACTCGTACTCTGTATTGTTTAAAATATCACTGGTTCCTGCAGCTTCTCCCTTCTCCAGAAACAGGTCCTGCAATTGAAAGACGTAAATAAAAAATAGAACACAAAGGAAAAACTAAAGATTATAAAGTGCACATGAAAAGTACAGAAATCCTTCACATCTTTTATTTATTGGCTGATCCACATCAACTGAAATTTTTAATCATCGTTGTCCTCTTCATAAACAAAATAATGATTACATCTAACTCGGCATATCCACTCACGAAGCTTATAGACTAAAATGTACTTCAATAAACTTTCAGTTCTTTATGGCAATGAAAAGATATCATAAAACGCCTCGACCAAATTTTATCAAATACGCAACTCTTACACACATCATACAAAATAAAACATTTGTCAGATTCCACATGTTTGGAGAATCAGCACTTTATCCTTGACGGAGTTTTTATGATCTACATCCCGGAAGAAGACTGTTGTGATTCATATTCAGGATCTTTGAGAGGGAGGCCACTCAAGTTGTGTCAGATGGCAAATACAGTAGCTTTTCCACATGCAAAGATAATGGACCACATTTTTAAGACCAGATAAAATGTCTTGTACTTCTCCAGAAAAAGAACTGTAACTCAGTGCACTAGGCATGAATCGCAGCTAAGGCATGTACTTACCTCATCAAGATCTAAACCAATCTGAGATGCATCACCATCACCAAAACGCTCTGGAACAGTAAATAGAACAATTAGGCATACAAAAGACATCATAATATTAACAAGACCACAGCAATAATGCAAACGAAGAACTTTCCAATGGTGTTCTACGAAATCAAATCAAGCAGAGATGCACACTGACCATCAGGACCAAACTGTGACGTAGGAAAAGCCCCACCATCCATAGAATCCTGAAGGGTGATTTGCTCCCTGGAACTAACATGATGATCAACATAGTTTCTGCAGGACATTAACATCTGTTAGAATCGTGCAGAAGGACTAAAGAATGAAGTAGTACAACTACAACAACTGTATTTATATTGGCACCAACCCCTGAAAGATCTCGTTATCTGGAAGTTCAAAGTCATCAAGATCAAAAGTCTCCGGCAGAGTGATTGAATGGTATGGTGCTTTAGACTGCTCAGGCGGCAAGTCAACTGCCGCGGAGCGAAAAGCTTGCTTGACTTTAAGCAAAGCCTCACTGCAATCATCAAATAAGTAACTGACCTTCCTTGAATATATTCTAACCACACCAAGCAGTAAATGGCTAGACAAACGAAGTGCAATTGGGACGTCTGGAAACAAAATAGAATCTGTAGCAAAGACAGAAATACGAGTATAAGCTTTTGAATCTTGAGTCTTGAACATCTGTCACGTTTACATTTCAATCCCTCTACATTACCGCACATTTATTCTAGATGTATACCCTGTCCCTTTCACAATTATATCCCCCATCGGAAATGCGGAGTCTTGTGTCACCAGTTTCCAAAAGGAGAGATAATTGTGGATGGAAGGAAGTAATGAAAATAACCCAAAAAATTTGAGCACCCAGTACAAAGAGACTACATGTTCTTCTTCTGTGAAGTGTCAATGTGTCATATTAAGGACTACTCCAGTGGAGATCATTTTTTATTCTATACAGCCACAACAATCATGCACAATACAGAACCTGAATGCCAGATTACGGACTACACAAACTTTTATTTTGGATAGAGGAATTACTGACATGTTGCAATGGCATTAGATCTCTCAAAAATAATGATATAATACAACGACCAACCACAAATCTAACAGAACAGTTTTCAGATCCAAGAAACTCAGGCACAGACCCTTTTTCATCCTTCCATTTCAACCATGATTCCAAAGCACCACAATTCGGGTAAAACAGAGCCAAGGATTAGTGCCAAATGAAAAGAACCGATGATGAAAGAGCAAAAGAACCGTCAAAGATTCTTCCTCTCAACACACTACAAATACCGACTAGCCAAAAAGAAAGTTTTTATCTTGAGTTCAATCTGTCATTCGAATTTTATATTGCACTGTTGCTCAAGAAAAAAGCCTTCAGAGCTATTACCCCCCTTGTTTTACAAACTTAACCACTGGACAGTATATTTATAACCAGACCACCATCGCCATTAGGACAACACCTTTTTAAGCCAGTTAACCTAGTGGAATCCCTTTTATTTGGCTTCATGTTTGCCTCCAAGAAGTTATGGTGAAACTTTTTCAGGCTTTTAGGCGATACTTAATAAAGGTAGTGGAGAGAGACATAAAGTACACCACGAAAGGTTATTAGGATTAGATTCCTATTGGGACGAGTATGTTATCGACATTTCATTCCAACTATATCCTTGATATTTTAAATATTCATATTTTACCTATGTGGCTATGTCTTTAAGTCATTTCCCTATAATCAATAGATACTATAATAACCATCTTCGGCACTAAGCATGACTAAAGATATAGTTATGCCACACAAAACCCAAGATACGCCATCCTTCACAATTCACAACCCAGGAATACCCTACTAATGAAAAGATTTGTAAAAAAGCTCACCACAGCCCTAGCACACAGTTTTAAGGAACCCTATATTTGCAGCAAGGCTTTGGAAAGAAGAAAAATCCCATGTGTCTTGAAAAGCCAATCAACAACTTTCCTTACATAAATTACACATAATAACATTTTAGAAAGGGAAAACAGCATGTCCCTCAAGTGGCAGTACCTGTTAGCGGTTGCTAATGCTCAAGGACTGCTCAGTTTCAGCATAGTATTCAGATCGCAGTGTAAGTTACAGCAAAACGTGGTGCGGTTTTGAGTTTTTGGTGGGTGAGATTTAGACTTTGAACGTTACAACCTAAAAAGTCACCTCGACTCTCTGAATCACCACGACATCTACCAGGTAACCTTCTATAACTCAGACTAACCAACTTACATATAACATTTCCACAAACCTGCCCAAAGAGAGTTGTAAAAACACCACAACTCCTTGTGATAAAACGCGGTACTTCCTAATGGGCAGTTGAAAAGAACCACAGGAAAGACATCAGACATGAAGGCCAATCACCTAGATACTTCGACCAAACTCAGTTTTCCGCAAAAAGCCTTACAGTCTCGACATTAACTCAACTCTAGATCCTACCCAGCATTTAAGGCATATTCATGCTTTCGCACCCATCACACCAAACTCCACTTGACCGCATATTGGGTATCGTATTACATTTTTTAGCATCAGCCTACTGCAAATAGGTAACCACCGTCGAAGTAATGATTTGGTAACTTTTTTTCCTACATGAAGTACGACTAATAATATCGTATTAGGAAATATTCTAGAACCATTCTAAGCTCTAATGTTCTCTTCTGGCCAAAAGTAATGAGTAAGTATTGTGTGACTTTATAATTAGAAACAAATTAATTGTATGCAGCTTATGTCCTCTTTAAGTCATTTTTTTACATAATCAACTGGATGTCATATTTTTAAGTGAGTAGCTACCTGCACCCATCTACTTCCAATGGTTTACTCATTCCATACTCACGATGCTAACAATAAAACCAACTAGTTTTAAAGACGGAACATAGCGTTCACAGTCCTGAGCCATTCACAGTCAAGACACTGATAGTAGTGGAAGAGACAAAATTTAAACTTTGGTGCCCAGTAGGTGTGCAAGACCTGACCACCAAGGCCCCTTCTATACTGACCTTAAGTAATCCAAACACACCTTTCGAAGAGAACAACTAACTTTCCTGCCTAAGAGAGAGAGAGAGAGAGAGAGAAACAACAAAGCAAAAATAGATGCATAGCTGAAATTCTCATGTTGCGAAAAGCGTACAGAGTACCAACAAATTTCATTGAACACGACACTTTCATTTATTAAGGATGTGCACTACTTCACTAGGGACAGTAGCTTTTGCTAAAGTACAAATGCTGCTCATTTTCGTAGTCTTGCCCAATATATTGGAACTTGTCGGTCTCTACCATAAATTTCTTAGCAAGGCAACTTTTCTTTTTGGCTGCCAATTGTGCCTAGCCTTTCGTGACTTAGACCATCCATGCATGCCAAATATTAGAATCACTAAAGTTCTAAATACATGGGCAGTTCAGCAACTGCCCAAAAGTCTTTGTAACATAAGGAACCAGGTCTATTCAATGCAGCATATCACTATATCAGTAGATTTGGTTTGTAACTGAGAATGACGGCAAGACTTCACAATAAATCTCTCCATAGGCACGTAGTCCCGTTTCAATACTTTTGCAAAAGGTTTGATTTATATCTTTAGTAATTTGACGTTCCACTATTCACGTCAATATCCCAACTATCAAAGTATAATAATCATATGAAACAGCAACACCCCATCACACCACACCACACTCTCCTTGACCGACATAAGTGCGCCCACACTGTCCAACCAAGACTGGCAAACTAGAAAAATTACGCCCAGCCTATCAAAACGGCCGCAAACATGCATAAAATAGACCTCGGCATGTCAATCTCACCCTCATGGTAACTCCACGAAGCTGACGTCGAAATACAATACACCAAAGTTTCAATCTTCAAAGATTCATTTGGTTCAACTTCAGCGTAAACAATACACTTAATACAATACCAAATCAGCAAGCAACAGTGAAAGGAATCCAGCCCCGCACATTCGATTCTAAACTAACAGGCTCTATGTTATATCAAACTCATTCACTTTGGTCCAATTCCGGGGTAAATTCCACATTCATAAATACTAATCAGCAAGCAACAACAAGGCAAACACAACCAAACACACACATATCCACACAATACATAATTCAGCAAAGAAAAAAAAAGGACGGAACATCAAGAAAACTGACCAACAGAAACACTGATATCGGTATCGGCAACCTGATTCTTCCGAAGCTTTCGCTCTAAATGTGCAGCAATCCATATAGTTCCCAAAGGCCCTTTCTTGGCCAATATAAACTGTGAGTAAAACATTTCCTTCTTCTTTACTCCTCTTTTCCTACTAAAACCCTAACAAGCATAAAACTTCCTACCGAATTAACCAAACCCCTAAATTTCTCAGCTCAAATTCTGCATCTTTTCCATAAAAATCCCCAAAATTACTCCAAACCAGCAAACCCTAACTTCCACCAAATCACATCAAAAACACCCAAAACCATCAAATTTCAACAATTGAACCAATACCCAGCAGAATTCAGCTCAAATTACGAGCAAATTCTGCAAAATCCCCAACTTCAGAAGCACAATTTTCAGCAGCTGGTTTCAGGTGTTGGACCAACACACCACCAAAAACCCTAATTTTAAGCTCAAAATGGATAATTAAGCAGCCCAGAAAACCCCTAATTGGGTTAATTTGAGTTGAAATTGGGGGATTTTTGCGAGGGAAGTTGAGAAAATCGAGATCGAAGTGATGGGAGGAGAGAGAAAGTTGAAGGAAGTGAGAGGAGAGAGAATCTAGGATTTTTTTTACTGAACTTCTGTTGAGATAATCATGTGTCATGTTGTGTCTTCAAACTGAAAGTGTCGGGTTCATCTCAGCCGTTGATTTTGGTGACGTGTGTTGACTTGAGTCTTACTGGACGGGTGAGATTGGAAGTAGGCAGAATCTTATAGGAGACGCAAGTTGAGTTTTATATCTTCTGTTGTGGAAAATGGGAATTTGGTTTTGTTGCGAAAAGTTTCAAAGGTTTTCAGAAAGCGCCATGTTTTGAACGACTTGCAAAAGTTTCGAAAGTTTTGAATTTTGGGTTTTTTGGGGTGAATTGCTATTTTGGCGAAATTTTCACTTGCGCTCATTTTTTCGAGTTCGTTATTTTGTACCCTGGGATCATTATAAAGATTGTCAAGAAAGATTTAAACTTTATTTATGTACAAGTTTGTGTTTATATTTTTGAAAGAAAATTTCAATCTAAAATATATTTTAAAGGCGAAAACGTAGAAGCAATTATGGTTCACTTGCTACAATGCTACATGTTCAGCTTAAAGAAAAAATTTGTTTTCTTATGAAGTTAATAACAGTTAAGAAGTTAGTTATTGCTACCGCTAACAAAAACCGACAATACGCACCAAATTAATTTCTTATTATGATGATTAGAGTATTTTAATGAAAATGCACGAATGTATTGAACTTTATTACCCCATTTGAAAATTGTCTTTTTTTAAAAAGATCATGAATCTCAAGGAACTAGAAATTTCCATTTCCTTGCTTTAAAATCAAATATAACTACCCAAAATTAGTGTCTTTTTTTATCCCTCTTCTCGCTCTTTCCCCTCAAGTTTCACCAACCACCATGACACCACTACCGTACTCCACCCAAAAACTGCAACCCACAAAAGCATTGCTTGTTGATGTGACATGCACGAAATTAACCTCCCACCACCAAACATCATCGGAAACAAACCACCCCATAGGGCAAGATGTCCGGTGATTCTTCATTCTTTTGTGGATCTCACATGCGTATGTTATTGTGGCGGTGAGTTAAATGACACTCTTTCGAGGATCAATATAATCTAAGTAGATGACAGTAACTTAATTTAATCCATTAATGTTAACTTTTATTCTATTGTATTTTTACAAACCGTGAGTTATTTTGAATAAAGAAAATCACGGTAAAGGTTCAAAAACATTTGGCCACATTCAAAGAGCGCCCAAAATGGCTAAAATCGAATTAGTATAAATGTGGCCAAATTGACCCCTTACCAACATAAGCGCCTCAGATATTTAGTGAAGCCCTCAAGAGTAGTATAGTGAGTCTACTAAAGTATTTGCACAAAAAACACATGGTAAGTCACCCAAAATCGCAAAAACTGCATGCTCGTTTCGTGTGGCAAATGAGTTTATAGAACTTTTCAAATATAGGAACTGACCCGCATGTCCGTCTAAGGCACTAACCATCTATCATAGGATTTTGTTAACATTTGACTATTTCGGACAATGCATGTAATGTTGGCCAAAATGCAAGTAATCCACATTTTTTGCCAAAATAACCTCGGAACGAAAGTTGATCAAATATTCGTGCGAGCTACTCATAGTCATACTTATGCATGCCAAATAGCTTCAATAGAAATGGGCTAACCTACACTGGCGGCATGAGGTGTATGGCAATACAAGACCCCCAAGACGGAGGTACCGTCCCTTAAATTCATCAGTGTTCAGGGACTTTTAGACACTTTTAAAAATGACAAAGGCTCTAATCAACGGATTTTGCTCCGAAAAATCTAGAGCAAAACAACTCAAAATTTTCCACCACAGGGATACTCGTATTTGGGTTTCAGCGGAATATTAGAACCAAAAATATATGATAGGTTTATAAGCAGAAAACGCCTGATATGCGTTCGAATGATTAAAGGCGTTGAAACCGCCTTCATATCCAACGAAATCACTTGACTACAAAAATATTATCAAAATTGGCCAAAATCAAATGAAATATTAGTACATGATAGCAGTTTGGGCAGTTATCAAGGTGTGATATATCGAGCCGAAGCCATGACCTTCTGAAGCCCACCACATTAGCATATAATCTACCGAGTTAGCAGATCCTGTGGGGCTGTGGCACCCCAGCTTACAAAAACACTAAGGGAGGTCACGGAAATAGAGTTGGGTTACTGATCTGTGTACGCTCCATAATAGGGTGACTGATAGATCACAAACGCTAGATCGATTACTCAGGTGGTCCAGCCAGTCTCGTCTTGATAACAAAAGCTAGCCTTAACCTACATAAGGCGGTTGACCAAAAAAAAAAAAAAAAATACACAAGGCTTCACAAAGCAAATCTTAAACCCATATGCTCATTAGGACTGGAGTATACTGTATACTACCCTTTCTTCATTAACCAGTATCTAAACCAGCAGATGTGGATTAGTATTTACTACGTATTACAAAGTCAGAAATAATCGTGGCGAAGCAGGAGTTGCCCCCAAGTGAAATATCAGGCAAAACAGCGGCCACTGACATCCACATTCTTGGCAAAAATCTAGGCTGTACTATGGACTGAATCAAGTACCAGCCAAAACAATGAATCTAATCATCTGTCTGATTCAGCTGCCTCCTCGTCCCCTTTATGACCGGCTAGCTTAACAATGTCTTCAACAAGTATCTTTCCATCTGGTCAACATAGTTCCAAATTATCAGCAAGATCAAAAAGTAAAGACATAAGGCAACCAAAAGAAAACGGTTTCTTTCTTCTATTTCTCATGTGTGCGATAAATAACTGTGGTGGAGGTGAAATAAATGCTTTACTGCTGTGACAAAGGCAAGAAGGGCGAGGATCTGAGTACGAACCTCTATCTTTAGAAAGCCTGCTGATAAGCTCCTGGATACCATTCTTGTCCAAAGTGTCTTTGAGGTATGCAGCTGCTGACGCAACTTCTTCTGGAGTTACCTTCCCGTCATAGTCTCTGTCAATACCAATGTACACCATAAAAAACGGTTCTTACAAAGTTATACGCAAGTATGCAACAACTGATGGCCCATGAGGTAGAATCAAAGCAAAAAAAAAAAAAAAAAAAATGGAGATAGATACATATAACATTATTGAAGCTGGTTAATGTATATTATTACTTCCACAACTTCAATTACTTGATTTGCTAGTGTGCTTTAACTAACGATGAAAATCACTAACATTTCAAGACCTTAACTGCAACCGTACAAAAACATTATTACTGTATACACTCGCAGGCTGCATTGTACAGCAAGATCATGCTCAAGTACCATACGCCCATCACAGATATGGATTTGGCGACGTATTATACGTGATGGGTCACACTTCCCAACTCATTTCATTTCATTGCATTGATACAATCTAATCTTTTGAACAGGTATTATTTCTTAATATGCTTGAGATTGATTACTAAACAGTAACCACCTAGTTCTTCCATACACACAAAACTCACAACTTACAGCAGTTCATTAACTGACATGCAAGAGGTGTGAGAACCTTGCACCAGTCAGTAGACTGGATATTTCTTTGTCGATCAGCACCTTACATCAGTCAGTACCCTCCGCATTTCTTAATAAACAACTTTAACGAGAGCAACTTATACCTGTCTAGTAATCGCCAACGATCACCTATTTTAGCATCAACATCATCAATTTCCTTTTCAAGCTTCTGAAGCATAGCATCCACCTGATACCATCAAAATATACAAATTCAGTTAGATCCTTTTTCGAATGTAAGATTCATAAGCATGCTTGATTGTGAAGAGCAACATTTGTATAAACTGAAACAAACTCCAGCTTCAAAGTGACTCCACATTACCCGATCTATAAGGGCCGAAGAAACCTCAGCAGTATCTGACTCTTCCTCATTGTCATCATGAGCAGCTCTGTAAGCCTTCTCAGCTTCTACCTCCCCTTCTTTGCTCTCCTCTACCATGCTATTGTATAGCTCTATCTGAAATTACAGGAAAGCCAATATCTTCTTAACATAATGGTCAAACTTAATTGACCACTACTAGCATGGGTGTGATAATAGCAAAGGATATACTAACCTCCTTATTTACAAGCCTCAGGAACTCTTCACGTTCCCTGGTGACCGACTATAATAAAAAAAGACGGACCAGTCAGGATTGAGTAAATAAATATGAAAATCCACTCTAAATATATATCACCACAGAATCTGCCTTACAGATGCTGAAGCTAGAACAGCCAATGCACGACTGAGCTCACAAAGTTGATCGTCACTATCTAGCAATTCAGCCTTTGCACGTTCTTGTGCCTCCCTTACAGTTGGATCTACCATCTCTTCTAAAGCCACATCCTTTTGGCTGGCAGTAGACTCCTTTAGTTTTGCCTTCTCCTCTTCTGCTTTCCGTTTCTCTTCTTCCTCCTACAATATCATAGTATTTGTCACGTTAAACACAAGAATTGGGAGTTGAAATTTAACAGAGAACAGAGGACATGCCAATCAAAAGGCTTGAAGGAAGGAAGAATATTCAGGTAGATGTACATATAAGCCCTAAGAATGTTAAATGAGATGAATTAAACAAAAACCTTGATCAACTCTTCCTGCATTTCAAGGAATTCCAACTTTCTCCTACGTTCTGAAACAGTATCTTCTGATGGCAAAGATGTGGCTCCAACAGTATCAACAACCTCATCTGGCAAAGAGGAGATCGCAAATTCCACAGCTTCCTCCGGTTGGATTTTTCCAGATATATTGAAGGCTCTTAAAGAAGAGATACAGGGAAAATCATAAGATAGTCATACAATCAGGAAGTACCACAAATGTAAGATCATAGACGAGTAAGGTAATCTTCTCACCTAGACAGAATTAAAAGAGAAGATGGAACAGAGTGATTCAGAGATAAGTCCAACCAATCTCGCACCTGAACATTTGTGAGAACTTGAAAGATTAGATGTTGAAGCTAACAAACAGTCCCCCAAAGACAATCAAATGACACCAACAAATATTTAGAGCAACAAGTTTAATATTGATTTTATGTAAATTTAAAGTAATTTCAAATCAGATTAGATACAAGTAGTTTTTCATAAGTACAGTATCACTATGACCAACATTGCACAGACATGTAGAATCTAAAAGACATATGGCAAACCTGTTGACGCATTTCCTCAACAGAAAGTAAACCAAGCAAGCCCCTATCTCTACAGGCTTGACGAAGCTCTTGCTCAGAAAGTGATTCAACACCCTCAGCTTGGATCATCTTGTCATCCTCTTTAATCCTTTAAAAGTAAGAAAATCAGCGTTTCAACTTAGTAAGCATCTAAGCTTCACTTAAAGATAGATCAATATCACAGACCTACGCCATTATAAATACAGGACAGAAAGTCAAAAAGCAATCTTGTCAATCAACTATCATCTAAGCTATCTCAATTGCTTTTTGGATGCCCAACTTAAGCTTTTCATATAATTGAGAAGAAAGAACATAACAACATCCGCAATAAGCAAAATGCAATCCTGTTTCACATAAGAAAGCTAGAAATGGTCATTACTTATGTTGGGAAAACTAGAGAATCGGGTGATCAAAGTAGCTCTGCCTGGATATTGCTACAACATTCGGCATGACGCATAGACTGCATGAAACAACTATTAAAAAACCTTCGGGAAAGTCAACCCGTAATCTATAGAATGGAAGCTAATGACACACGCTTCGGTAATTTAAGGGATGGTAGATTGGTAACAGAAATCAACAATTTAGGCATCCTGTCCAGTGCCTTGGGACTGACACACAGTGACGTAGCACAGCATTGTCACATCCCCTATGTTAGAGCATTTCTCTCATATTAAGGCCCCCCCCCACCAAAAAAAAGGTTGTTGGGTTCTTAAAAGCTTTTGTGGAAAACTAACTGTCGCTTGAAATTTCCTAGCTTCGCTTACTTTGCCAAGGTCATCTAGCCTACTACTGTGGGCACTGTGGGAGCAAGCGCAGTTGTCAGAAAAATCCTGGTAAGCAGCAAAAGTGCCCAGCAGTGCCAACACAAAGCCTCTTTTAAGATACCAGATTATCATTCAGACTCTATAAGATATCTTTTATAGATATTTTCATTCATATTTTACTAAAGAAATTGCTGTAACATATGATGAGAGTAAATGCAATATGTGAGTGGGCTAAACACTATTACGACACATGTAAAATCTAAATGCGCTCATTTGCAAATTCTATAAAGAAATTGTAGTAAATGTGGTGGCACTTACTTCCGGAGTTTGTTACGAAGCATGAAACGCAAGTACGCATCTGTTCCAAAAGGTGTGATACCCATGTATTTGCACATGTTAACTAACCGTGGCCTGCATGGATAAATATGCATAATTTTAGAAAATAAAGTGAGAAAAGAAAGGCAATTGATGATTAACATCAATTTATTACACAAAGCACACTGGGGATATAAATACGAAAGGGCAAATGATTTACCAATAAATTATGATACAAAGCATAACAAACCCAAAAACTATGAAATATGGAACAGGAACCCGTAAAAGGATGAGATTACTAACCTGCTAATGTTATCCAGAGTTAATTCATCATTAAACAACTTAGCAAAACCCAGAATTTCTTCATTGGACACATCTTCACCTCTCCTAACCTGTTCATCAATCATCATTGTGGTTTGGTTAGTGAAACCAATCATGAGCTAAATTAGACAGTGACAGACATATGAAAACAATGAACCCCATACTTTATTCATAAAGTCATCAAGATCCTCTGCAGTTTGTTTAATTTCCCCACTACGTGAATTTTGGACTTCTTTTGCCATCTCTTTCACAGTCTCCTGAAGAAACTTGGCATATTCTATTCTAGCATTTAGCCTCCTTTTCAGTTGCTCCTGAAAACAGTTTAAAGAGTAAAGTAAATCAATCAGGGTGCAAAAAATCAGAACTATAGTCATTTTTGCTGAAAGCCTGAAAGTACTTATTTGGATTTACACAGCGGCACAGCACTAATTAGCATAATAAATTCATATAATTAGTAGACGGTTAAAATACATAAATCGTTATGAACATTAGACTTTCACAGTATCAAAATAATCAAGCTGTTGTCAGTTGCAGATATTAGTTAATTTTCTCAAATGAATCTGGTTCATGACATGATGAGAAAACCATACAACCCACAAATTCAAAAGCCGTCATGATTATTACCTGCTCCTTCATTTTGTCTTGGAATGTTGATGGCAACATGTTAGGAAATAACTTCAGAAACACGGGCAACAAGAACTCCATGAATGGAACTATAATGAACACTGCAACTGGCACAAGCCTGAATATGTCTGCTGTAGTGCGGGTGAGTTGCTGTCTCTCCCTCCTTGACAGACTCTTGCCACCAGCAAGCTTCACCATTAGCCTTGAGCATATCCTCACATCAGCCCAGAGTAGTTTCGTGCCCAGCCAATAATGCTGTGCGCCAGATACAATATGATCCTTCCAGTGGCGAATTTTGACAGCCCACTCCGCTCTAAGGCAAATAATAAACAGATCAGTTTAATGAAGCTTTTCAAAGACTAAGCAGCCAAACAGAAGATCAAACATTACCTGCTCATTGATGCAACAAGTCTCAAGGCAGGGCCAATCCCCAAGAGTTTTGCCCAGACCTTTTGAAGTATAGCCTTTTCACTCTTTTGTTCCTGCAATTGCTTAGCTTTGGCTTTAGCTTTAGCGGAACTGAGACCCTCAACTGCCTGATCACATTCTTCAGGTGATGGTTCCTTCTTCTGGGCCGTAACCTTTTCTTCATTCTTATCATTACTACCAGGATACTCAGGCTGACCTGCTGCTGCTGTTGATGAATAGCGCAAGGTTTGCGAATACCAAGTGGATCCCAAAGATGATCCATAGTATGGGCGTCCAGTAACTGATCTGAAAGCTGGGTTTCCACCAAAATCTTTCCGTAGAAATCCCGCAGCAGTGAAAAGTTGTATCTTATCTTTGGTTACCAAAGATGATGTTTCCCTTTCTCTTTTCGAATCAGTATCAACAGAAGGAAGAGCCACTGACCAACTTGAATTGCATGAACTAGGGATCGAGGATGACTGTCCTAGTTCAAAACTTGAAAAGCAACGATATGACCCACTAGGCTGACTCAATGCATTTACAAGAGCTTTCCTCCTCCGCAAGATTGTCCGAGTAGCCATCAGCAACGTCTAACCCTTGGTATCAGCAAAGCTAATTCTAAAAATATGCCAGTACTATATTCACATCCATAGAGTTTCCCGCGATCATGCAACAACAGAGAACGTGAACAGCTGTCAAACCTCACGTAAACAAAAATCAGCAATCGCTAAAGAAACTAATACTTAACCTAGCAAGTAATCAAGTAAATCAATCGATACAGTGATAATAAAGTATGAATGCCCTATTTAACTCGACAACAATCAACATAACAAAACCGAACTCTCATAAGGCCATTTTTCACGAAATGTGGACACTTCTTACTAATTGCGCGGTCCAAGGGAGCTCGCTACCAAACCAATAGACTCATGAATCCCGAAAATGCACTTTTGTCAACCAAACAAACACGCCACCACCACCAATACCCTAGTGCCTCAGAAGTTACCGCCTATGGCCACATACTGAGGTCGGATGCGATTTTCAAACAAACACAAGTCGGAAAATCGCACCGAAACCAAACCGCTTTCGGCCGCACTGCCGCCGCAGATATTCATATCGCGAACATTGAATCAATGGTGTAAAATTGAGTCGATTATCCATAACTTTTCCGGAAAGTAACATCATTAACTAACTAAAATGGAGCTTAATCACAAAAAAAAGGGGGACAAAATCACGACTCTTTTTTTTTTCAAGAACAAACATTATTTTAACAGTGAGATTAAATTCAAAGTAATCTGAACAATTTCAATCCAAATTACAACAATTAGCATCGCGATTAAACAAAAAAATTAACCTAAAAACACACAAAATTGCAGAATAATCGCAATAATAACAAAAATCTCATAGCGATAAATTCAAAACTAAAAAATTAAACCAATTGCATTCGCATTTCTTTGATTTCCAGAATACAAAATTATAGCAATTATTACATAAAATCAAGCATATCTCATAAAAAATAATACGAAATTTAATCAAATAAATACAGATTTTAATTAAGAGAAGACTGACCTAATTAGCGGAAATCTTCGAGGTTGAGGATGTTAATGAGAAATAATCGAATGATTACTCCAAGTTTTTATGAGAGGAGAGAGAAAACTTGGAGAATAAGTCAGGAGGTGGGAGATGAAACAAAGAGGTTTAAGGCGCTGCACGAGGTTTATAAGGCGTAAGCAAGAAGTTTTTAGTTGTCTGCGCTTCGTGTGAGGTTAGTAAAGGTTTAGGACCGCGACAATTAGCAACGTTTTTGCGTGGGTTATGTTTGTGAAACTGAGATCCGTATATCCATTGGATCGTCACCTTATTTGATTGATGGATGATATTTTTTTGAAGGGCAAAAAGGTCTTGCCACGTGGGATTTGATCTTTTCTTTGGTCGTCATCGTACATTAGTTGTAGGACAATCGAAAATGAAAGATTTTTTAATAGTGGACTCATCTTGTTTGGAGTATAAGCCGTAATCATTGTAAATAATGCCACGATCAAATTCAGCAACGTCAGATTGAGGGGGTGGGGAGGGGCGACCATCGAATTTACTACCTTAGATACCAAGAAATGACTCCGTATATCAGCATATGTATCGTCGAAATATGCCAGGGTGTGTGTCATCCATCTCGTTTTATAGAGGTTGTGTGGACAGTAGATTACTGTGTTTGGCGAAAAATAGTCACCGTGATTCACAAACTATGAATGTATCGGCATGGTAGATTGGTAGAACATGGAAACAGCAACATGATATAAGCTGAATGTCCGCCTGAGCTCAAGTCATACAAGGGGCTACCGTCTTGCTCATTCAACCCGAGATACCTGTTAGAAGGGATAGGTAAATCCGTCTCCAATTACAGGAGGAGGACACAAGCTTCTGAAGCGAGAAGATTTGGAAACTGATCAAAATGCAGACGCGAAAGTGATTGAAGTAAACTTCACATACATTCTGAAAACACATTTGCCTAACTCACCAACATAAGAGAATGAGCTGAAGTAAACTTCTCAAACACATTTGCCTAACTCACCAGTTATTCAGAAATGCTGTAACCAACATAATAGCTGAAGAAGGAAATCCTCGACCCAGACTCGAAAATTAAACTCAAAAACAAGGGGCTTTGATTCTTGCAGGGCTGCAGGCCTACCTCACAACAAAGATCCACTAGGTCACATCGATCTCCAGGTGCAGATGACCTTGACACTCCCTATATCCTATTATCTCAATAGAACCAGTCGACCAGAAGAGCACATACAAACCACGCTCTTAAACCTCGGAGTTCTTACTCAAAAAGTGATATGTGAGCTCATACTCAACTTCATAACATATAATGCCAATAAGTTCAATCCTAGCAGTAAAATTTGCAAAAGAAAAGAGAAATTGGACATTGTTCATCCAAACAATGACAAAAGGAAAATCACAGCTTCTTATCCCAACGACTTGACGAATCTGGTCTTGATAGGCATTTTTGACGCTGCCACTGCTATGGCTCTTCGTGCTATACTCTCTGGTACTCCATCTATTTCAAACAGTATTCGGCCAGCTCTGATGCCAGCTACCCAAAATGCAACATTTCCTTTCCCCCTACCCATACGAGTTTCAGCAGGTCTCAGTGAAACTGGTTTGTGTGGAAATATGCGTAAAAACAGTTTTCCTCCTTTCATGTTCCTTTTGATAGCTAGTTGGCCAGCTGTAATTTGTTTCGCTGTGATCCAAGCTGGTTCAAGTGCCTCAAGACCATATTTACCAAAAGAAATATGATTCTCAGTTGTCCCCTTCATCGGCCCTCTATTTCTGCGTTGTTTCTGGAATCTGAGCCTCATATTCGGGTACACCCCTGATGCTGAAGAAAAAGAACGAGAGGATTGAGACAGCCAGGAGGATGATTGACAGCGTGGCTGAGCAACAATCGATCCTAGACCTGGACTGCAACTCAAACTTCTCTGTACAAGCCCAGAAGCAGAAAAGAGACGGGACTTATCACTACTCATCAAAGACGACGAGAATCCATTCCTCAAAGAAGAATGAGGAGCCACAGTCGACCCTGCACCACCCAAACCAGGAACAGATGATGACAGGCCATGCTTAATACTCCCGGTACCACGTGAGCTAAAACTTCCCGAGCTCAAAGAATCGACAAGGGAACCCTTGCAAGCACGCAAGAATGCTCTCGTAGCCATCGGATAATTCTAGGTCAAGCTGCAGAAACAATGCTGAAAATCAACACAGGTGGAATTTCACACCAAAATGGCGACTACATTCTACCGATTAAAACGCGCTCCCACGGACATAATCACAAGATAACGATTCGATAACCCGTAAACACAACTCCAATTATTGAACCAAAGATTCAAGCAGTAATCTTCTTCAATACGCAAATCTCAAAATTCACAAAAAATGTAACCCTAAATTAAACGAATTAACAACAAATGGCGATAATTAAGAGGGGCATAAACCTAAAGATTAATTCAATACGTATTCAATAATTAGGATAATTAGAAACCCTAATAGTAGAAGTAAAGTCAATCGAAGCACCAAAAATGACGGCAATTAAAATTGAAACAAAGACATAAATTACGATATCCAATAAATTTGGGGGGGGGGGGAATCAAATCAATTGAGAAAGTAGATGGAATACTAACCTTCAGTAGCGTAACTGGGAAGAGAGATCGAGAGAGAGAAGATGAAGGTCGATTAATGTTACGCCGGGAAAGAGTAAGAGAGCACCGTAACTGGGAATACACAGCGCTTCTCCCACTGGTTTCTACTTATTTTTTCATTTATTTTCGAGACGAGTTTTAAGGTCGTGTTCACGTCAAGTGTAACTTTTCGATATGATCTAATTTTATTTCATTAGAATTTAGAACGACGCGATTAAATTTGTTTTAGACTTTAGACTATACTCGTATCATGAGTGAATTTAGGTGAAACAGTAATGACGATTAAAAAGTACTCATTGCAAAGTCGAGACAAATTTCTTAACTTACCTAAGACAAACTAATGTATTTCAAATCCGTTGGTGATTGAAGATATGAAAAGGATTATAACCTACACAAGTCACCACGGGGACCTCTCCATGTGGTACATGCTATTAAACCATGATCAGAATGGTCACTAATATTGTAGTATTTTTATTTTACTAATTAACATTAAAGGCGGTTGATGACTAAGTGCCTGTTTGGCCAAGCTCCAACTTATGCAGAACTACTTCTTAGAAACAGTTTCTGGAGAGGTTCTACTTCTGAAGAACAAATTTACACTAGAAGTGCTTCTCAGAAACCAGAAACAGTTTCTCAGTTTTGGGTGTTTGGCCAGTTTTCAGTTTCTATGACCCAGAAACACCTCAGAAGCTTGGCCAAACACAGCCTAATATTGTAAGGAAAATTTGTCAATATACCCCTGAGGTTACCGAAATTTCCAGGTATACCCCTCAGGTTTCCGAGCTATCCAGCGTACCGCTGAGGTTTGCGAAATCGTGTTTTTTGAGATTTTTCACTAACGGCGTCTAACACCGTTAGACCCTCACTAAATTTGACTATTTCAAAACAAATTGATCCTTAATTAACATCAATTAAACAAAAATAAATAAATTAAAACCCAACTCATTTCTCTCTCCTCCCCACTCCCCGCCTCTTTGTCTCCATCCCCGCCGCACGCGTCGCCACCGGCGAAACCATCTCCGGCTGGTTTTCGATCAAATCCCCCTAGCAGGTGGCGCCTGTGATGGTGGTGGTGGAGGAGATGGGCGAGAGTGGGGGAGGGGCGGAGCAAGGGTGGTGGGTGGGGGAGTGGGGAGGAGAGAGAAATGGGTTGGGTTTTATTTTTGTTTAATTGATTTGTAATTAAGGGTCAATTTGGTTTAAAATAGTCAAATTTAGCTAGGGTCTAACGGTGATAGGTCTAACGGTGATAGACGCCGTTATTAAAAAATCTCAAAAAACACGATTTCGCAAACCTCAGGGGTACGCTGGATAGTTCGGAAACTTGAGGGGTATATAGGAAGATTTCGATAACCTCAGGGGTATATTGGAAAATTTCCCAAAAGGTCTAATGACAACATAATAGAGGATTGAAAGAACTCGTTGCAAAGTCCGGACAAATTTCTCAACTTACCCCGTATATCAAGTTCGGTAGTGATTGAAGATAGGAAAAGGATTTTACCTACAAGTTGTAATGGTCAAGCCACCACCGTGACCTCTCCATAAAATGGTACTCCCTCCATTCATATCCAATCTTTCTGTTTTTTCAGGTTGACTCTGAGACCATATTGTGAACAATTTTTAGACCAAATGACTACTTAATTTGATATAAAAAGTAACACATACTTCCTTCTACTATGCAATCTCCCAATGTCATTTAGTTTCATGGCAAGTGTTTATATTATTTGGTCTAAAAATTGTTCTCAATATGGCCTCTTAATCAACCTTCAACAACAGGAAGATTAGATATGAATGGAGGGAGTACATGCTACTAAACCTTGGTCAGAATGGTCGCTACACAAAAATTGTTTTTGTCGACTACCAAGGTTTCATGAGGTATAATTAGCCTGTTACACATACAAGTTCAGATTTACCGAAAACATGACGCAATGTCCGCGCCAGGTTTAGCCAATCTAATCTACCAATTACATACAACGGGCAACCCTGTAAGAAGCCACTGACACACAGAAGAACACTACAGCTGCGCTTCCCTCGAATGATGCACCTTGACCCACTCTTTGCATCAGGGACTCTTCTCATAACAGGAAAGACTAGTCTTGGCCTTGAGTCCATATCTTCACTGTATTGTCATTCATAAGGGCACTAGATGCAATCATGTTCTCGGTGGGATGGCAAGCAACTGATATGACAGTATCGGTATGACCTTCCAATTTTTGAACAATCTTTCTAGACTGAAGGTCCCATAAGTAGACACAATTATCCTCAGAACCACTCACGATGTACTTCCCGTTTGTTATAGAGAATGTAGATGAGATGCAGTACTTCGAGTTTACATGTCCTGTGTATGTCTTCAGAAACTTCCCAGAGGAAAAATTCCAGAGTCTCTGCCAAACAAAAATAAAACAAACATTAAGGAAAATTGTGCTAATAGCATTTTCACCCAACATCACAGCAGTACATCCACATGACCATAAAACTCAGCAGTGCACCAGTACCACTACTTCGGTTCCCTTTATTGTATGTTAATGGAACTCTAGAGATCGAGTGATCGACTGACTTACACTGAAATGTAGACAACATTTTGATAACTCACAGTATTTGCAGGAGCAGTCAAAGGTGGTCTTGAACAGTTTAAATTTGGGATAGTATTGTGATTGCATTTATTACATCACATCACAGTGAACATATGCATATAGCACATTCTTTGAAACATAGAGACAGAAAGCTATAGTCTACCCATATGCCATACTCCGTATACTGTAAATTCAGAAAGCTTAGTAAAAGCCAAACACATACTTGCTAGAGATATATCAAAAAAAAAAAAAAAAAAAAACAAAAAGAGAACGTGCTCAGTTGGGCTTCTTATGAAATGCCTTGTGCTCGAACCTCCTAGAGCGCTAAAAAAGACGGGAAAACAAAACACATCTGCAATTTATACCACTATATGCTTACAGCCATGGAATAAGTCAGATGCATCTTAGTACAAAGATATATGGTCCACTTTGAACACAGAACAGGTCTAAAAGCACCCAGCAATAACTAGGATAACACCATTGATGATTTCCACAATATAGCGAATCACCGTTGCAAGGTCCAGTGTAAACTAATCAAATAACTGATTGGCATCATTCGAGCATCCAACATATATATCACGGGCACGGAAAATTTCTTTCAAGATCACTACACAGGCACACGAGGGACAGAAGTTGGCCAAAGATTTTGTCTTCCTATGACAAAACATAATGAGGCAGTTCCCTATATCCTTCCATCCTGAGACAACGAGTTTGACTTTGAAGGATCACTAATTTTCCTGCCATAATCAGCACCTCAAAAGTAAAGTGCAGAGATTTTGCATTCACAACAGCCAAATCAAACAGAACCAATACTCTTAAACTAAGCAAAATGAGCAGTTCCTTGATTCTATCGAGGACTGTTCTAAAAATCTACTCAGTACTGTTCTACTCATCTTATCAGGACAATTCAAACAGTGAATATGATAGTTTTTTTTTGATAAGATAGGATATCAATATATTCAAAAAGACACCAAGGGGGTGACTCCCATGTACAAAAAACCCCTAAAGGGCGGTGTCCATAGACAAAAGAGAGCTAATTACGCTCTAGGACTATCATGAGAAATTTTATCCACAAAAAGAATGAAAGTCAAGTGAATATGATAGTTCATGTAATTCCTGAGAGATAGAAAAACTTCAGCTATGACGACATTACTAATCAAGTCTGAAAAGAACGGAAGAGTATACCCAATCCCAGTAGGGTATAATAATTAAAAACCTCATGTAACAAAAACTTGAGCAAATGAACCAGGGGACTATAAGAAAGGGTTCACTTCTTTGAAATGAATGTTTCTGCCAAAACTTGCTTCCTGTATAGCAATAGAAGCTTAGCCTAATATAATCTCCTTCATGTAGCAAACCCCCATCTCCCAATTCCTGAGTCTCCACATCATTATCATTACAGAACAACAAAACAGCAACTGAAATGGGGACATGGGTTAAACTAAAAACCAAGGACCAATCTATATATCATAGCCAACAACAACCCGTAGTAGGTACCCAAAAGAATCACTCACGCATTGCAAGATTGCTTCACAAGACCTGCGAAACTAAGCCCCAAAAGTTCAAATTCGCGAAGTGAACTTTGGGATCTCACAAAATCACCGCTTTGCTTCCCACCTCCTAGCGGAAAAAAATTACTTCTCCAAGATGAAAACTTTCCAGTCTTATACTCACCACAGGACATCATAATCACATATAGAACCGGCCCATGGCGCACACTGCCATGACAGAGACTCCCAAACTCCCCACCCAACCCCAGTAGTATTCCTTTAATTTGATTTCCTACACTCGGCATATATGAAGGCTACCCATTAGAAAGATCCAGTAACCAGTCACTCAAGCATCACAGAAGAGCTCCAAAACCACGATGCAATCAGTCATAATTCACCCAACTACAATAACTCCTACATTCTATCAAACTATATTTGTTGAGTGTAAGATATATAAATATTGTTCCTTAGAAGCATACTCAATCCGCTTCCCAAGCCTTGGAAAAGAAGGGGAAAGAAGTAGACTTGGCCTATCTTAGAGACCTATAATTATATATAGGTCACGTATCAGAAATTGTCAGCAAATGAGATTAGCGGATTCTCAGAAAAGGTTAATTCATTAAAAAGGACGACTTTCACCTGTCTTCTCCAAGGTTTTATTATGAATGAAGCCGCAATAGCAAAACTAAAGAATGAAGACCCTAGAATGTGGTTTAAAGATTCAAAACAATAAACCAAAGTAACCTTCAGTCTACAATAATAATCAACTCCTCATAGTAGGCTCTCATATATCAGTCCATAACTCACACATCGAAACATTGTTTTACAAAGTCCTACCTATCAAATTCCCAAAATTGCATATCACAATGAACTCTCAGTTCCGATACAATAATCACTCCATTTCCTACCAACAACCAAGCATACACCCAAAGATCAAAACCTTTCCACAACACACATCACCACTCACCACGGAAAGCCTTAATCACAGATACACAAGCCCATTATCACCGGTCATGATCAACACTCTTTAACACCCCCATCCAACCCCCTTTGATAGTTAACAATTTGCCATTACTAGGTTCGGAAAACCAATCAATCACAGATTCCGACATCAATTCCAACCCACTATATCTCCTAGGTCATCAGAATCAGTAATAAACACAATGCCACACAAATCAACACCCCTATCCAACCTCATTCGATTGGTAACAATTTGCCATCAGTAGGTTCCGAAGACCAATCAATCACACATTCCGACATCAATTTCAATCCCCTAGGTCATCAGAATCAGTCATAAACACAATGCCACACAAATCAACACCCCCATCCAACCTCGTTCGATTGGTAACAATGTACCATTATTAAGTTCCGAAAATCAATAATCAGACATTCCGAGATCAATTTCAACACCAATATATCTCCTAACTCATCAGAATCAATCACAAACACAAAATAAACACAATGCCACACAAATAAACATAATTATCATAACAACAACAACAACAACAAAAAAAGTCGAAAACCCGAGTCATACCAGAGTATTATCCAAAGTCCCAACAAGAAGGAACTTGCCATTAGGCGAAAACTTGACAAAGGAAACGGGTGGGTTCTCATCATCAATCAAAGTCTTAACACAATGACCAGTAGAAGCATCCCAAATCCTACACAACCCATCATAGCTACTCGAAACGATCAACGACCCGTCTCGGTTAAAATTAACCGCGGTAACCGGGTCAGAATGGGCGGGTAAAACTTTCAGACATTTACCCGACTTGACATCCCAAACCCTAACAGTCTCATCAAACGACCCGGAAACAAGGAGATTAGAATGTGGATTGAAGTTTACGCAAAAGACGTAATTAGTGTGGCCAATTAGGGTTTTGATCGGCTGACCGGTGGCGACGTCCCAGAGCTTGACGGTTTTGTCGTCGGAGGCGGTGGCGAGGAAGCGGGAGTCGGAGGAGAAGGCGACGTCGGAGAGGCCTTGTTCGTGGCCGAGGAAGGATTGGTGGTGGGCGAAGGTGGTGGTGGAGTGGACGACGGCGGTTTTGTCGGCGGAGGAGGTGGCGAGGAGGTGGCCGTCTGGGGAGAATTTGACGGAGGAGATTGGGCGTTTGTGTGGGGTTAGGGTTTCGGTTAGTTTGTATGGACGGAAGTTTTCCGGTGTGGGGTCCGGCGCGGTGGTGGTTGTCGCTGACATTGTTTGGGTTTTGAGTTGAGGAGAGAAACTTGTGGGAGAAGGGTTTTGTTTTGCCGGAGAGTGAGGGGTTTTGGGGAGTGTGGCCGTGTGGGTATGAAACTATGAATGTGGTAGTGTTTGAGAATAAAAATTGGAAATTGGAATGTTTGAAATCTTAGCTCGAAGTGAAAGGTAGAGATATGGTGATTATGAGATTTGTTTCGGATTTTAAGTTTGATTACCGTGTTTTGTTATTTTTGGAATTGGTTTTTGAATTAGCTGCGCAATTGACTGATTGAGTCTCACCTCAGGAAAGGAAAGGGTTGAGGAAGGAGTGCAACAACTTTCTATGTTGGAATAGATCTCTCATTTGTTGAATTTCGGTTACAAGCAAAGACGCTACCACATATCGTCAACACCAAATTCATAATCCCGATGTGATCTTAGGGGCAATTACAATCTCAGGCTTGTTGGGTCCCATGGAGTAAATTACGGATGTTTATAATGTTCTCTCGAAACTGATACGGTTCGTGTTCTAAATTATCCTATAGGTAAAAGGGAATTGGTTGTGAAGTGGAGGGGGTGGAGACAATTGGACAAGCTAAGAGGCCGCTTGTCCTTGTGGCGAATTGGTGGAGTGGTGGTGTTATTGTTTCAGCCAAGTTTTGAGCAAGCCAATCTCAAATTACTCGTAAACTGACTCAACTCATTATCACCTACTACTCCGTACTTTACTAGTCTTCACAAAAAATATTGAATAACGTTTACCGATACTCGTCACTTCGTCAGTCATACTTTAGTCTATTACACCATTAGTGATTCACTACTTAATCACTTATTCTTTCTGTCCTAATAGAAAGCTCCAACATTGAAAACACCATCGAATCAAAGTGGCATCATCTAGTGCTAAACTTCATTAAAAAAACAATGACTTCAATAAAGAAGTCTTCAGTAAAGGTTTTAACAATTCATTTCACATGCTAATATGAAAATGCGAATAAACTCCGTAGCGTGAAGTTGGAGAGCAACAAATAATTCATGGCAATTCCTTCACAAGAAATTGAATTACAATCATACCCTCAAAGTTCACTCCAAATTACATCAATACCAAACTAAACCCAAAGAAAACCTGAGGGGTATACACGGTAATTTCATCTACCCTTCTTAAGCTCACTCCACCTCTGCTTTTCTTCTCAGAGCAAACTCTAAACTCTCTCTTCCTCCACTCACTGTATTATTATTCCTCACTTTCTCTCTCCTCCCCTCTCTCATGGCGGCAGCATCTTTTCTCGCCACCAATGGCGAAATGCCTGCAAACCCATCTCTGAAACCCGATTTAATAAGTGGGTTTCCAAGGAAATTGGAATTCGGAGCTCCGACAGTGCCCATGGTGTTACCCGTTTCGAGAAGCTTAAGGTTGAAGCCATTGGAGGTTTCTGTTAATGCTACTGCTAGTGTCACTGCTCTGCCTGTCACAGCTTATCCAAAGTAACTATTTCTTCACTTTTTTTTTGCCTAAAGATTAATTCTTTGTATTTTTCTTTTAAAATTTTGGAGCTTAATTTTGATGGAATAGTATTAATAATGACAAATATTTGAGCTGGTTTATTGTTCTCTATGTTTGCAAATGATTACTTTTGGAATAGACATGGATAAAAAGGTGAAACATAGTATTGTTTCTAAAAGTGGAAATAACCATGATCCTTTGGTCATTCTAATTATGTTTGAGAGTGAGAGCTGTTTCTGTCATTAGATTGTGTTCTTGACAGTGAAATTTGATGTTTTCAATGATTTCTTGCAAGAGAATTTAGCCATCTAGGTATAAATTGACCGGAATTAGCATTGTGTTATCCAGTGTGTAGGGTATGTATGTCAATGTTAGTGCTAAGTTGTTATAGGTTGTAGAGTTGATGTTGTCAATTAATGCTCAATGTTTCGTTGAGTCGATTTTTTCTATTGTTATCCCGGACGAGAGAATTGAGGTATATATATGTATCAGAAGTAGCATGTGTTACTCCAGTTACAAACTTTCAGTTGTATGGTTGATTACTAGAACTAGTTTGTTTGGAAACTATGTCTTACTTTTAACTTGCATTTGTGGATACTCCGGACTTATTAAGACAGTAGAAGAAGCTAGTTCTAGTTTCCACATTTTAAAGGTGCTCGCTTTTGGTATAATTCTCTGATGGAGGAGTGTGTGTGTGTGTGTGGTGGGGGGGGGGGGGGATACTTCAGCGTGGTTAGAATAACATGCCATTTATGAATTCTTGATGTAAATGTATGGTCACGGACTCACGGTGCTTATATCCCAGGCCCATAATGTGTTTCTGATATTGCTCTTGTTTCGATTTGATAAAGGGGGGGTGGTTGATAGCGATAGGTACGACTATTTCATTTTAAATTCTTCTTGTATGCAGAGTAATGCGCCACACGATTTCAGTCTTTGTTGGGGACGAGAGTGGGATAATCAATCGGATTGCAGGCGTTATTTCTAGAAGAGGATATAACATAGAGTCCCTAGCAGTGGGTTTAAACAAGGATAAGGCTCTATTTACTATAGTAGTGTGTGGTACTGATAAGGTATTGCAGCAAGTGATGGAACAACTGAACAAGCTTGTGAATGTCCTGAAGGTAATTCACTAGTCCTTTTCTTTGTTTGGGCTGTCAACACTTTCTTGTGTATATGCTAATCTTGTTGTTGCTACCTGCTACATGTGTGCATGTGTGACTGCCTTTATGCATTTTCGTGCTGTTACCTTCTGTCTAATGCCTTAGTCAATATCTTCCTTGTAGGTTGAAGATTTGTCAAGAGAGCCACAAGTTGAACGTGAACTGATGCTTGTGAAACTTAATGCAGATGCAAAAACCCGTCCTGAGGTATTGATTTTCTACGATGCGATGATCTATCTGTTGGATGTAATATATAGTGTAGAGTTATGTTCCCGTGCAACGGTGAATGATCAGAGGACATTCCTAGAATTCCGAAGTCGCATGCCAGGCTTTCACAATGGAACATCCAGAGGGAGACTAGGATAGGAAAAGAAAGGTCGTTAGTTCGTTACAAAAAAAAATGCTACTCCCTCAATTTAATTGGTTTCTTTACATTTGGGTTTGGCACAAAGACCAAGGAGAGTAAACTGAGGAAGAGAAAAGTGAGCTTTTATTCAACCTTTCCCTTCAACTTCACCACCCTGCAGCCACCCACCTCAACCTTCACCACTGCTACCCAAGCCTCCCCACCATTGCTAGCCACCCCAAACCACCACTTTTGAATTGGCAATGCCTGCAATTTACTGGCCCAATAATGCTGTCATCTGCTGTACTTTTTTGATCAATTTGTTAAATGTACTTGACTTCTCAAATGTAGCTGTCTGGGTGCTTTGTGCTTCTCTTTGTCGAGTGTCTATTTGTGAACAATGTTATAGCAGCTGACTCCAATGCTTACATAGTTACTTCTGTGGTCATCAGATTATGTGGTTGGTCGATATTTTCAGGGCAAAGATAGTGGATATATCAGAAAACTTGCTCACTGTTGAGGTATGTGCTTTTGTCAGGCAGTATATTCACATGCCGGTATTTCAGCTGCAACAAGTATATGAGCTCTAATTTTGGAGCAACATGAATACTCTCTGCGATCTTCCTCTATCATGCTGATGTCTTTGTATTGGCTTGAATAGAGAAGCTTACAGTGAAGTCATCTTCATGATTGAGCTTCCTCTGTGAATTAATTTTTCAACCGAGTTTCTGGTGATGCACAGGTCACTGGGGATCCAGGAAAGATGGCTGCAGTGCTGAGAAATTTTAACAAGTTTGGGATCAAAGAAATTGGAAGGACAGGAAAGGTTGGGTTTTCAAACATTTTTATAATATCATAGAAATTTCAGATTTGTAGAACAATGTTGGGTACTGAGAGGGAGGATATACTGCTATAGGTAGCTATTAGCTTGTCATAAACCTTCTTCACTACTGTTGATTAATGCTTGGAATAGCTGTCTGTGTTAATATTATAGATTGCTCTAAGGCGGGAAAGGATGGGCCAGACAGCTCCTTTTTGGAGATTTTCTGCTGCTTCTTATCCAGATCTAGAAGAGAAAGCAGTTGATGCTCTTGTTGAATCCGTGAAAAGAAGCATCAATGGTAACTCTGGTTCATCAGCAGGGGTATGTGTTCTCTGTTTCCTCATCATGCCTCTTGTCCCCTTCTCGCATTGCCTTCCAGCTCTTGCAACACTAGCTTCCTTAAGTAATACCGTTCAATAATAAGTAACAATAAGACGTAGTGAGGTTTCAAATTTTGGGATGAGGTTCCAAAATGCCGGGGGTGAGATTTTAGACTTCCAAATTGAACTCACCCCAAAACCATAAAACTTCACTGATTTTATTAGCTTACTGTAGGACAGTGTGACCATAAACGTTTTGATTGAGTTATCTTCAAGCTTAATAAGTGTGTCATGGACAAACATTTTAAGGCCACATATTAGCCAACCCAAATCATTTTGAGAATAAGGCTTGATTGGGATGCATTGTGATACTTCTAGTTCTAGCAAATAGTGACGCTCGTATTATATTTGTACTCTTACATGCATGACATGTGCTTTATCTCTTTGCCTATTAGACTAAAAACTGCTTTTATTTTGTGAAGGGTGATGTTTATCCTGTGGAGCCTTACGATGATGTCTCTATGGTGAATCAAGTACTTGATGCTCACTGGGGTGTCCTCAATAATGAAGATGTAAGCAGACTTCTTGATACCTTATTATTGTTAGATTGTTGCCGAAGCTGATGATATTAAAAAGTTGAAACTGCTACGTTGATTCTAGGTTTTAAATGTTAGAAGCTGATGACTTAACAACTGGGCTTAGGCCATATATTTTTGTAGATTAAGGGTAATTTGAAGGGTGTGTAAAGCTTTTTATCTATTTATTTGTATGTTGGCTTTTGTATTTGGCATGGAACTATGGAAGGTTCATTTAAGGTTTAAAGCTTTATGGTCTTCAAAAGTTGACAGTCGTCTGAATGTGCTCATTTAGTGTTCTGATGTTCTTGTTTCATTATGTCAGTCAAGTGGATTCCGATCGCACACTTTGTCCATGCTTGTCAGTGATGTGCCTGGTGTTCTCAATACTGTTACAGGGGTGATTGCTCGGAGGGGTTATAACATTCAGGTTCGTATCGTCAAGACATGTATTTTGGTTTTTCCAATGAGTATAGTGAGACATTCCTTTGTTTTTTCTTTCATAGAGTCTAGCAGTTGGAGGTGCTGAAAAAGAGGGTCTTTCTCGTATCACCACCGTCGTTCCTGGAAATGACGAGTCAATTGGAAAACTGGTTCAGCAGCTTAGCAAACTAGTGGATCTTCATGAGGTGAGTTTATTGAATTATGGATAGAGTCCTCACTGTATCATTGAACAAGACAGAAAGTTGAGGCATCTATATAGGTCCTTACAGACTGCCAGCATCTTTGTACTAGCTGTTTCATTGTGTAATCAATTCAGTAGCATCTTTTTATTAGTTGTTTCACTTTAGTCTCACTCAAGAATTCTGTTAATTCTCAAACTGTATTCTGCCTTATTAGGAACTGTCAGAGTCTTTCCTTGCACTACTGCGATGCCAGCTGATTTGCCTGTTTTCTCATGTCATGCTCTAGTATCTATTTCTTAGGCTCAAAGCTGTCTTGTGTGGTTTGCCTTTGCATTTGTGGCAATAACTTAATACCTCATCTTTACATAGGTTTTATACAACCTATGTGAAAATAAATTATCTTAGATGTAATGTGACTTTTGCACTGATGTTTGTTGAAGAGATTTTCCGTGTGACAGTGAAAAGGTTATTTCTGCAGATTAGAGAGCTCACTCACATGCCGTTTGCGGAGCGAGAGTTGATGTTGATCAAAGTAGCTGCAAACACTGCAGCTAGAAGAGATGTCCTCGATATTGCCAACATCTTCCGTGCCAAAGCTGTGGATGTTTCTGATCATACCGTAACCTTACAAGTAAGACATTTGGAATTTATTTTTGGTTCTAACTTTCCTTTTGCTAATACAAAGGTTACGGTGCATAGATCAACAAAACCCGCATCAACCAAATTAGACGCCCCCCTCCCCCCTTTTTCTAAACGAACTTTTAACCGGTAGACTGGGACAACAGGTAGGAGACAAATGTAGTTTAGGTCGATATGTCATACATTTCTGAGTTCTGACAACCTCTGATTTATCTTTCCAGCTGACCGGAGATATAAATAAGATGGTCGCACTGCAGAGGTTACTGGAACCTTACGGCATTTGTGAGGTTTGTATACTTTCCTTCCAACGCTTGCTTTAACTCAATAGTGTGATTGATGTGGTATCAAAGGAATATTACTTTATTCCATGTAAGTGGAAGCTGTTGATCACTTTTTAGCTTAGTTTTGTCTATTCTTTTGCTCCTATACTATCTGTCTGCTGGCTTGTGTTGGTCTAGCAAATTATACGATTGAGCAGGAGTTCTGTCCTCTCCGATATTCCATGTTTGAGGAAACAAGTTCTTAGTATGCATGCTCCTAGTTCTTTGATATATGCGGAGAGATGAGGGAAATCAACTTTCTTTACTGCAGCTGATGTTTGATTGTCTATAAGTGATATGAAGTAGATGATAACTCGTAATATTTGTCAATAGTTTGCACGAACAAGGTCGTTGTTGCTGGTAACATACATATGATTATCCTTGCGGAATTGAAGTCATATTTCTCTTCCTACAAGGGTATCTTTGCCCATTCTCTTGCGTTGAGATACGTGCGAGTGTAGCTTGAACGTAATAATCACCATTAGTGTTAGATTTGTTGTCAGCTATGCTATTGTTATTGAAACTCTGTCTGTGTTTTTCTATGTTAAAGGTGGCACGGACTGGAAGGGTGGCTCTAGCTCGAGAATCTGGGGTCGATTCTACTTATTTGCGTGGATATGCTCTTCCCTTGTATGGTTGATTATAGACCTTTGGTATGTTGTTCGTACAAACCCCCATCTTCTCGAGAGTATTTGTTAGCTTGGCCGAGTGGCAAGGATCTAGCTTTGTGACCTTGACATCCAAAGCTAACCCCATAAGACCCCCCCCCCGAAATCCCTTTCTCAAGTCCTCAAGGATCGAGCATGGGTATGTTGTAATATGATGGATAAATCGATAATAATACAGAGTATACTCGTAATAAATTCTCGTTATATATGCTTGAGCATACTCTGTAGATTTGTAGACTTGTAATGCTTCCACAAGTTCTGAATCCGGAAAAAATTCAACAAGTTTCACTGTGCATATAACCAGTAGATTATAATTATTCTTTAAACATCATACGGACTATTATGAATGTCCCTAATGATAATTATAATTAGTGATAGTTGATCAAGTAGAGACAAAAATGTTACTTTTTAGTTTCTTCCTTCAAAAAATGGTAATTTGGGGACCGCTCAGTTTTGGTTAGAATTGAAACAAGTTGCAAATTCTCAACCATCTATTTAGATAAGCTACTGATTTAAGAGGATTCGATGTACGTAAAAGGAGCTAGGGCTTATTAGGGAGTCTGGTGTCAATGAAACCCAAACTAATACTCGTAGATGAGAGTCGGGATATCCAATAAGAGAGCAAGTCGAAGAATTAATAGGCTACTATTGAACAACTAATAAGTAAATACTCCCTCTGTCCCACCTTAAACGCCTCGTATTTTATTTCGGGACGTTCCACGCCAAATACCCTATCTATTTTGTGACATGTTTCGCTCTCCTACTTTTAATAAATTAGCACATCAGTGAGACACTCACATTATATCTCCCCATTTTTATTAATCCATGGCCTCCAATTCTCTTTCCTCTTCTTAATATTACCCCGCTTAACTTACTATATAATTTTTTCTTATATCACTACAAATATTGCAAGAGACGTTTGAGCCGGGACGAAGGGACTTAGAGGGAGTAAACAACTACATTTGTTGGACATTTGAAAATAATTGCAAAAATACTAAGTTCCTGTTTGATAGGACTTATTCTCTCAGTTCAGAATCATTCAAATCAGATCAGATCAGAGTCATTCAAATCAGATCAGAGTCATTCATATTAGATCAGATCAGAATTGTTCAAATAACTGTCTATGTATTTGGTCCATAATTGATACTAATTCGTTGAAATTCAATCAAATTTTCAACCAATTCAAATCAGATCAGAATCATTCAGATCAGATCAGAATCATTCAGATCAGATCAGTTCAATTCAGAATGATGCAGTCCTATCAAACAGGGCCTAAGTCTTCGTACTCTTCATCAAAATCTGTCATGAAGTATTAACAAGATTTTTTTTTCTTCAATATTCAAATCGAAGTGATAATAAGATTCTAGTAAGGACCCCCTTTCAATAACAAGGGGGACATTACTGTTACATTTATTTTTCTGTCATATAGTCGATCTATTGTATCGAGTTGTATATATACGACTTACTTAATTGGGTTATTAATATTTTTGGCCAGCATTTTTGTCTTACGCAAAACACCAACACATGCATGGGCGGATCAATTGTAAATGAATTATAGGTGGTATAGCCATGGGTGAAACTACTAATTTAATCGAGCTAGCTAATTATTGTATACGAGTAGTATGTAAAATTGTCTATATAAACTTATTCCTATACGCGTAAGAAATTCAACAACTTTCAACTTAAGTACAGAGTGAAGCATTCACGCATTCGCGGTTAATTGACTAGCTCGTACCTACGTACGTACGTACCAGAGCTTCCTCTCTACCAGCTAGCGATAATGACGAGAAGGTACGTACGCAAATCGATTAAAATCGAATGCTAAAGGTTTAATGATTATTTTTTATACATACATATAGTAATAAGATTGAACCCTAACCCTAGTTTGTAACACAAGTACGTATGTACACAGTTTTACCACTATTGAAATTAAACTCCGAACTAATAATTAATTTGTTTTAGTAATCGAACAACATGTCTCACACAAGATTTACTCATTTTTCTATTTTTAGCTAACTTGTGAGTTACAATGAATCTTTTAAATAAAATTGAGTTTTGTGATATATATAGGCGGTATAGGTGGCAATAATAATGGGAGGAGCTAGAGGTATAGGTGCGGTAACAGCAAGATTATTCGGAGAACATGGAGCCAAGCTAGTGATCGCCGACATTAAATGCGACGACGACGAGCGTGGCGGCCAGCAGAGCTCACTTTGTGCGGAGCTTGGTGGCGCGTCCGTGGCCGTCTTTGCTCAATGTGACGTCTCCAAGGAAGATGACGTCAAGGCCGCCGTGGACATGGCGGTGGCCGTATTCGGCAAGCTTGATGTGGTGATCAACAATGCCGCGATAGTAGATGAAATGAAGCTCAGTATTCTTGAAAATGATGTCGCTGATTTTGAAAGAGTCACTAGTGTTAATCTCACAGGTGCGCAAATTAATGTATACGTACGTTATAGTAGGCCATGTGTGATTGGACTGCATTTTTCTAATTTGATTTGATTTGAATTGAAATGATTTGATTTGATTTGAATAAACTTGATTTGATTTGATCTGAACTGAATCAATTGATAAATTAACTGCAATTAGACGAATTAATAACTAGAAATAGACTAGATTTATTGATTGTTATTTAGATAGTTATGATCTGATTTGATTTGATTTGAATAATACTGATTTGATTTGATTTGATTTGAATTGATTTGAATAATTATGATCTGATATGAAAACACTGTCGAATAAGTTGAATCGCACAGGGCCTAAATGGTCGTTTGGTTACCAAATAAAATCATGGGCATGAGAAGGGAATTCAAAATTCATGCGAATTTCCAATTCCTACAAAATGAGGAATTGACTTCCCTATCTCACCTTGCTAATTGGGAATTCATGTGAGAATTCATTATCTACATGTAACCAAACAGTTTTGAAAAATTCACGTGAATTTGTATTTACTGAGAAGTGGCATCTCATGGGAATTTGGACCAAACGACCACTTACAAATATTACTTTTCATGCATGCAAGTCAAAGATTGACTAATTAACAGTCAACAATTCGCTAGGTCGTTTTATTATTCACTTCTAATTAGCATGGACTATCTTGTAAACTCGCGATTTTACCTTAAAAACAAATCGAGTTAATAAAAATAACGGTTGTATATGTTATATTGATTGATTGTAGGTACGTTCTTAGGTACGAAGCATGGAGCACGAGTGATGATACCAAATCGAAATGGATGCATAATAAATTTGGGGAGTGTGGCCTCAAGTGTAGGAGGAATTGCTTCTCATGCGTATACGGGCTCAAAGCACGGGGTAATCGGACTAACAAAGAACACGGCGGTCGAGCTCGGACAATACGGTGTCCGTGTGAACTGTGTGTCCCCGTACTTCATTCCGACCTCGTTGGGTCTAGACGCGTTCAAATTCAAGGATAAAAACGACTACTCGTCGATTTATTCAAACTTAAGTGACCGGAGATTGCAATTACAAGATGTGGCTCAAGCTTTGCTCTATTTGGCTAGTGATGAGTCCAAGTACGTGAGTGGTCACAACCTCGCTCTTGATGGTGGCTTCACCATTACTAATCCCGCCTTTGGTTTGTTTGCTCGTGCATCACCACTATCTTGATTCAATTCATGCCGTTGGATTATCATTACCCTTAATTAAGAGAGAAATCATGGTCCAACCAATTCGAAGAATGTACCGTCGTCTGTCGTATGTAATTTTTCTCTTTGGCATGCCAAATAATTTCTTGTATGTCCGTCAACATGATTGTATTCTTATTTATGCAAAATTATTATTGATTAATAAAATAAATTACTGTAATCTTTCGTGTTTTCATCTGGATTGGCCGACAAAATAAAAATTAATAATCACTTTTCATGCTTACGATTATTTTAGACTTCTAGTGATCATGCACATAGATCAAGTTCTCAAAGATGACCCTTTCTAATTGATTCTTTTTATTAGATTACTCAAATTAGCAAATTCCGATCCAGCTATCTAGATTCTTTGTTGAACTTTTCTAGATTATTGAAGAACATAATAGCTTTAATTATGATGATAAAAAAAATTACGACATATAATGCTCATAATTATTATGTTCCAATTCAATGGCTTATCTACCCATCACGAAATCACGTTATCGATCAAACAACGTATACACGTACAATTATACAATGAAACAAAATCATTATATCTTAATTAGTTTAAACTTCTGCAACACGTACTACCCCTTGAAGGGAAGTTCAATTCATGTGAGGAGACTCGATCAATAATATATGTATTACTTAAGTTCAAAAACAGTAGCTTGAATCTCAAGCGGTCCATCAACTTAAACTTTAGGATAAAATTCTTCTCTTTTCAATTTTTCTCGAGTTTATGGGACAACAATATTCAATCGGAGTGTCAATTGCTTGTCATCTACTCAGATTATTGTGAATAATAATGTACTCGGCCGCACCGCTCTAGCTGATCTTCTTCCTGGCCTGTCGGCACGTACGCCGGCTAGTTTAATTATAAAAATTAATAATCGCAATGCATGCTAAGATTATTTTAAGATTGGAGATTTAGTCATCATTTTCCTAGCTAGATCTAGTTGTCAAAGATAAGAGCACTACTAGTTTGCATGCCCGACTTGCGTCCGAGCTAGCTATCTATATTGTTTATATATATACTCGTTCCATATCAATGTAGGTTTATCTTTGTTATGATATTATTATGAACGATTTTACATTATTCTTTTTTCTATCTATTTTTGTCACCCGTCATATTATATAATTATTTATTTATATCTACTTACTCATCCTCGTCCTCATATTCTTATTTCCTTACCACTATCCCGTCACCCGTTAGTTACTCTATTTCATTTTTATACCACTTTATTATGGGTTTGAGTTTAAGCATTTAATGTTCCTTCGTTTTTTGCGTTCTTAAGTGATTTTTAGCTATGTTTTTTCTGGGAATTTAACTTTTCATCAATGAAATAATTGGAAAAATACAAATTTTTTATTTTTCATAAAGCATGGAGATATAAAATGTATAGGAAACTGCATAAACATAGCTAAAAATCATTAAAAAAAAAAAAAAAAACAAAGGAACATCATTAAATGCTTCTACTATAACAAAACCTTAAAAGCAAAGGCAATAGTTGTCCTCCAGTGCTCCCACGTTTTATGGGACAAAACTGGATTTGTCCAAAAAAAGAGAAGACAAAAGCTCAAAAAAGAGGAGAAAAGTACAAAAAAAATGGGAACAAATTATATTTAAAGTTGTAGTAATTAAAGAAGGAGCACAACAAAAAGTTTCATCTATTGAACAATACATGTTTTTCCTTGGGGTCTTACAAAATGATGTGGCTGTCTATTGCCTTTGCTCTAAATTAAATTCTTAATATATATAATGTCCTATTGATCCATTTAGGTGAATTGATTGCGTCGTATATTTTAAAATATTCCTCGCAAAATTTGATAAAGGCTTTTTTTTAGTGCATAAAGGCTTAATTTTTTTACTTCCTTTGGTTTTTTTTTTCTCTCAATTATTAACATTTAATTTAAAATTCTCTCATATACACATTCAAATCAAATGTTAACGAATGAAGACAACAAAATGAGAAATTTCAAAAGGCCATGCTGCTCGCTAGTCATCAACTCATCACCCACCAACGGATAGTCATAGATATGAAATCATCGACAATATCGATACAGGTATATGTCAAAAGAAAAATAAATATGTGAATATATATATACGCCAACAATGTAATAGTACGTGGGTGGCACAAACTAGAATTCGTTTACTGTTGGAGTGGCATAAACGTATTATTCACACTTTGGTCGTAACACTCGTAAGTATACTATAATTATCCATGCCAATATGCCATGCATTATTCTATAAATAGAAGGGCAAATAAAACCTTATTTTGTACAATTGTACTATCTAATCTCCACTCGTTTGAAATCTATACTCGAAAAGAGATTCACGTACTCGTTCTTCCCTTCTAAAAACACACAAAAAAAAAAAAAAAAAAAAAAAAGATGATGGATGTTTATCCTAACGTCTCTAACAAGCCATCCATCATTGTGATGATGATCACACTGTGCACAATATTGATAGCAGCTGATGCCCAAAACCAGCTAAAGACTACTGTGAGTTTTTGTGCTGATACTTTAACATCGGCCCAGCGTGATTTCAATTCTAGCCTCGTAAAGGCCGAAGACGGGTCACTGAGTTTGAATCCTAAAAAGCGCATACCATGTAGATTAGTAAAGAAGCTTGAGAAGCAAGATTGTAGGTGTCTACTTGAGGAGGCCCTTCGAAATGCTGATAGTCTTGGTGAAAAAGAAAAGCAGAAGCTCGAGTTTATGGAGCTGTTGAACACCGACACTCGCATTGCAAAGACTTGCAAGGTTAGCGAAACTCGTGATTGCTCGAATGCTGCTGACAGAATTATCAGCTCCTTTTACCCCGACAAGGTTAGTACTCCTACTAGACTTACCTCCAGTCTCTTATGTGAGCTGTGGGAAATATCCCACATTGAATAAATAATGGAACAGTAAAAACTCGTTTATATATACGAAGTACTCCTTTATATAAATATCCCACTTGTGAGCTAGTTGTTCCTCTTCTACTGGCTAGTGAACTTTTTTTTCTTAGAACTCAAAGAAGGATATAGAGGTACGATCCTATAGAATAGATCATATTCAAGTAAGGTCGACTAGTGAACTAATATATTTATATATATGGGCTACATTCGGTCAGAAGTAACTAACCTTATGTCAAAAAGTCAGAACTAATCTGAGTCAGATTTAGTGCGTGGAGTTATCATTATAGTTACGTGTTTTAGTGTGTGGTTCAATTCAGATTACTTTCAACCTTTTGACATAAGATCACTTCTAACCTGATACAATTTCTATATATATATACCTCTAATAATATTTGACATTTTTTGGGTTCAGAAGTAGTTAATGTATATTTCATAATGTGGACTATGTATGTATGTATGTGGTTTAATTTGTTATGTGTATGTGTGCAGAACACAAAGTTAGGGAGTGCGCTTAGGAGCCGATACAAGAGTTGTGAGAGCAAAGCAAAGCAATTAGTGGCAAAGTGTAGAAATTTGACGGGAAATAATAATAATGAGACTTCTGTGAACGAGTGTTGCGGGGCACTAGAATCCTCAGGTTTGGATCAGGATTGCATATGTCTGATCTTGGAGAACGACAAGGCGGCCGCGAATGGGGCTGGAATTAGCCGGAGTGGTCAAGCGTTGATCACTCTGCTTAAATCCGTAACAACAAATGATCAAGTCCGTAGTACTTGTGGAGCAGCTCTTGGCAACCCTGACTGCACCGGGGTTGCCAAGGCACTCGAGGTCGCATCTTCTACTGCAGGAGATGCAGACCTAACAGACCCAATAAAGTGTGAGAAGGCGGCTACAGATGCAATGAAAGGCTGCGTCTCCACTCTACAAGGCGGGGGAGGAGGAGGAGGAGGAGGAGTAGAGTCGTTGGTGTGCTGCAGCAAGGTGGAGGGGTTAGCCAAAGGAGGGTGCGGGTGTAATTTAGGTACCGAAAAAAGCATCGATAAGGATTTGAGGGACTTTATCCAAAATGTCCGAAGTGGGGATCGTATACTACAAGTTTGCCCGAATTCGGGATTGGAAGGCACTCGCAACTGCACATCATCATCATCAGCAGCTACCAAAGTGTTCGGGGAATGCCACATCGCTACGGAGGAGGCAAAGAAGACGTGCGGACCCTTGGTGGAAGCCGCGGGCAAGCACAAGAAGTTGAAGCAATGCTGCAAAAGCTTGTCGCGCTTTGCCGAATCAGGATGCTTGTCGTGCGTCAAAGAGAAGCCACAATATAACGAGTCTATAAAAAAGTTGTCCGACTTGATGCGCAATACAGCTGTGAATCAAACTTGTCAAGTGGATTACAGTAAACATCAGTCTAATAAATGCCGAGAGACTGCAGATGGAACACCCTTGGCCGATTCCTGTGATTCTGACTACCACGGATGTGTAGGTGTAATACCTGCACCAGATTATACGGAGGAATATTATGATGGTACGCCGTCCGAAAGCTGTGATACTATCGTTAATCAGGCCATGGGTGAGTGTAAAGAGACCATGGAGAAGATTTCCAAAGGCGAGTTGGATCTCCACTTATCGTACCAAACACGTTTAAATACAAGTGCTAGTTGCTGCCCTAAGTATGTCAAGGGTTCGTGTCCGTGCGACACACAGTCTCTGAGTTGCTGCAACCAGCTCGACGGGTTGGAAAAAATTAAATCCCAAAATTGCATATGTGACATTCTCAACAAAGAAGTCGAGACCCGCGATTCCACCGTCGATTTCGTGAAATTTGTCAGGGAGGACCCCGACATCGTATGGGGTACTTGCGGCTTCGTTCATCAACAATACAGAAACCAGTTTTCCTTTACCCGTAACTGCAACCCGCTCGGAGCGTTCGGACCGTTACTGAATCACAGGAATTAACACTATTTTCGTCTTGTCCTTTTGTATGCATTCCTTATCCATCTCCGGCACACACTGTGTGGGTCGGGGCTCCTTTCAGCATATCCCCTCTTTTAATTTTGTGTGATGATTTCGTGGTATGTTGTGTACATTATTCGTAGCTTCAATTCTCTTGGCAAGCTTTATGTGATTGTAGATGAAATGAAGCTAAGTGGTATTCTTAAAAAATGATGTCGCTGATCTTGAAAATGAGCATCTCCAATGCTAAAACGAAAAGTTAACACCGGCGAGTACAAATACGCTTTCCTTATATTAAGACTATTTCGCCCTAACGCGGATGATCTAATAATGTCTCAGGAATACTTCAAGGTCGTCTCAAATATCGTTAATTAGCACAATAATAACATTAAAGCCCTTACCCTATTACAACGCCGTGTGGGAAATCTTCAAAAAAAAAAAAAAAAAGAATTGAGTCCGTAGAACCCAAATACGTCGAATTTAATACATTTAGAGCCTACAAATAAAAGATACATACCCAAAAACATGTGATCATCCGCATAATGTGAAGTATATATATATACAGGCCAATTGATGGTGTAAACAGGGGTAAATTGATATTTAGAGAGAGTGAGATTGGAACCTTCATTACTTGCCAATTGATGGTGTAAACGGGGATATATAGTACGTGGAAGAGGTATTAGGAATAATCCAAGGGTACCCATTCTAATATTGACCGTCCATTATGCCTTAATCTAATAAGTTGATCTCACTTGAACTTTATTGTATCAAATGAGCCTTTATTAAGGTACACTGACCAAAGGGACATGACCCAATACCAAAATGGTACCAACATGGCCTCACTCTCATTCGAGCGAGGGGGTGAAATTTTCCCTCATGGGCCCCAACAAGTGCAAAGGTGATCCCTGGCCCACTCATAAAATGGACCCAACAGGTATAGTGCGCTAAACCCGATCTAACTATCCAAGCGACAATCATAGATTTTTCCCGGCCGCAAGACCCATCAAATTTGTTGCTTGTTGTTATCAAGTTTGGAACACAAGACCTATGATTTCGATTTCAATGAAACGAAAGGAATACGACTTTATTATTACAGTACTACATTGAATTTGTGGTTCTTTATTATTTTGTACAAAGCTACGTGCGTGGGTAGAATATAATGATGTATTTCAGAATAATGGATATATCTTTACGGACACATTGTTATTATTTTACACACAAACATCCTACTATATGATCTACTACGTTTTGTACCAACTAAATATACTCTTTGAGTTTGAGTCGCTCTACCTTGAATGAATCCCGGCCTCATTCTCGAGCAACGATCAGCTCGTCCGGGAAATCAGCATCTGAAGTTTCCACTGGAATCATAATTTCATCATCTGCTGTAAAATGGTATCTTTCACCTATAGCTCTTAGCAGTTGGTACACTTCGAACATAGTTGGTCGCTCTTTTGGCAGAGGCGAAACACAGTTGCAGCCAATCTTGATGAACTGGAAAAGCTCATTGTCAACACCCTTCTCGAGGAGGCGCTTATCAATGGCAGAATGGACATCTGAATTGTCTGACAATTGAGATATCCACTCTACCAAACTACCCTTGAAGGTTTCGGGGGCATTAGTCACCTTAGTTGCCTTTTCACCTGTGATTAGTTCCAACAGTATAGTTCCGAAACTAAACACATCTCCCTTTGGTGTGGCAACAAGCGTCCTTGCGTACTCAGGGGCCACATACCCAAAATCCCCGAATTCCCCATTCACAAAAGTACTCAAGTGTGTGTCGATTGGATTCATTAGCCTAGCAAGACCGAAATCAGACAACCTGGGCTCAAAATTCTCGTCCAACAATATGCATTTGGAGCTTATGTTTCTATGAAGGATTCTAGGGTTGCAATTATGATGCATCCAAGCCAACGCCTTGGCAGCTCCGATTGCAATCTTCAGCCTCACAGGCCACTCTAAGATCTCTGCCTCAGGGTCTAAAGGATGAAGCTGGTCATACAGGTTTCCGTTAGCCATGTACTTGTAAACTAGAAATCTCTCCTTCTTTGCCAAACAGTAACCCAAAAGAGGTACCAAGTTCTGGTGCTTCACACTGCCCAGAGTATTCATTTCGGACATGAATTCTTTCACTGTTCGCTGTGAATCTTGCAATCTCTTGACCGTAAAAAGTCTACCATCACGCATCACTGCCTTGTACATTGCACCAGTCCTTCCAGAGGCAATAAGATTGTTATTGCTGAAGCTGTCAGTCGCTTTCATGAGATCGTCCAGGCTCATTTTGGAAACCGACTTTTCAAACATAGAAACCTGGGTAATATATAACATTTTACTTCAGCAAAAATGACCTACAGTCGTAAACATTGTATTATACCGTAATCTAATGGCATCACATAGTTGCTTCTATGGCATTGGCAGGGTGAGAAGGAAGGGGACATTTTTTTTACATAACACGAGATTGTTCCCAAACGACCCCCAATGGAAATGGCGTCAAGAAATGTTTACTATCTACAATTTAAAACCTTGATAGGAATGCAGGTTGGTCATCTGATTGAGTACTCATCAGACCTATATATTTCACGCAACCTCTGTAGCTATGTCTCTAGTACTATTCGAACCTTGGGTTCGTTTTCAAATGGTTAGCCACCCATAATTTATCACCTTAATAGAATCGTACAACTGACAATCAAGTATAATATACTGAAAAGCACAAAACTTGAATGAGAGAACATACCTTGACTGCTTTGGTGCCCTTGAGACTCTTTGCCCATCTGTTACCCTCGGGATCATCCCGTTTCTTCCTAATGACTTTCATCCGTGAAATATAGAAGAATGCTATACCCGCCACAACTATTACGAGAGTTAGTCCCCCAGCTGCACCACCAGCAATTATCCCAGGGTGAGACTTGCTTTTAGGAGCAGGACATTTATTATCCAATGGTAGTCCACAAAGCCCTGGATTATTGGCATAGTTTTCCTTGGGAATGCTTACATCGAAATGAGGGACCTGTCCAGACAAATTGTTGCTGGCAACGCTAAAGACCTTAACCCGACCAAGGTTGCCTAGTTGCAGGGGAATTTGGCCTGATAACTGGTTGTGATCAAGGCTAATATCATTCAAGTAAGCACAATCAGCTAGATCATCCGGAATCTCAACAGAGAAATCATTGTCGGAAAGGTCAAGCTTTGTCACAAACTCGATCAACTTAGAGATATTCGAAGGAATAGGACCGCTAAAACTATTACCAGACAGATCCAACCCTGTCAAACTCGAACAATGCTCAACTCCAACAGGGAACTGACCCTCCAAACCCACATCACTCAGCTTAATGTTAAGAACCCGGCTCTCTTCCGGGTGCCAACATTCAATGCCATAGAACTTACAAATCGAACCCTCGGTTTTATTACTGAAATCCCAAGTTCCATTCAAGTATCCATTAGGATCCTTGACTGAATTCCGTATTCTTTCCAAACAGAATACATCAGTTTGAGTCCCATAAACACCATAACCACCCAACAGTATCACTAAACAACTTAAAACATACGCTACAGAAGCAGCTGAGTTACTACTATGAGCCATTTTTCACTTCAATTACTCTTGAAATGCAAAACCCTGATACTAAAAATTTCTAACAAAATTAGAAAATTACTACACAAAATCAAAGGATCATGATATACTACAGTAGTTATTACCCAACAACACTTCTGCATTACTCGACAACAACAACAACAACAACATTTCAACCTGAAATTCACCTAATTTCAGCCCAAAATCCCTCATTTTTCACAGCATACAAAATTACTCTTAAAATACTAAATAATTCAATAAAAGCAATAAAACCCAGTTCAATTGAGCACAAATAAAAATAAAATAAACAAAAATTGAGACGTACCCAGTACTAAAAATAGCGAATTTGGAGCTCAGGAAACACCTAAAAAAAATAAGGAAAATGAAATTGATGAGTGCAAATAAGGAATTAAGACAAGAAGAAGAAAAATGGGGGGCCCCAGTTTAAGTCAAGATAGATGACTTTGAAGGTTGCTTCTCAGCGACCCTTTACGAAAATTCTACGAAATTTATGTTTGAATTTTCAAAAGGTAAGTGAAGTGACAGTGTGACACTGTGAACTGTGAAGTGAACCAAAGAAGAGGGCAGATTGTAACAGTAAAAACTAAATATCGACTCTTTTTTTCGCGATTTTTTTGTTCTTTACTCGCAACTTCCATTTTCGTATTATTTAAAGTTATATCTATGTCCGTTTATATTTGTTATAATATTATTAGCAACATTATTATTTTTTATAAATTAGCTTACCAGTATGATCAGTGTCCTTCTAGGAAGGACTTGATTTTAGGTAACCGTTAATGATATACAATTTGTGTATCTTTACGGGTTTGCAACGGTAATGATGTTAGGGGGGAGATAATGAAATTTTCTTGACGGGCCACATACGATGATGGAATCATGAGTGAATATCCAAAGGTCAAGTTAGGGTGACCTACATAACGTGTTTTTGTTGACTGACTTTAACTCAATTTGCTTGTTTCGGCAAGTCGTCCGTCTTCCGTCGTCTAACTTCTCAGTCACGCTTTCCCTCAGAATTCCTGGTTCACATTTCACACCTACTGAAAAGAGGGTGTATGATTTTCGCATTCGGATTTGTACATATCCTTTGAGGGTTTCGTACGAGCAAGATTGGTTTCGGGGTAAATAAATTGATGAACACCTAGGGTACAATCTCGGGACCGTTCCACACATTAAATCACTAGTGGTGCAGCATTTCAAATTTACATTGTGGTTCTTATTCGGAACAGACTGAGTTTTATTATTGCGTAAGACCAATAGAGGCGATAGTGGCAAGGTAAAGGGAGAACCATACCCAAAAGGGTACCTGCACAGCGGACTGAATCAGATTGAGTCGGCTGACACACAGATAACCTGCTTGCCTACATTTTTACCCGTAAAAAGCCCAGCGAGAGCAGAAGGTGCATTTTCAAGTCCATCACTCATGTCTTCAATATAAACAATTTTCCCTTGTCTGTAGTAATCGCCAACATGTTGTACAAACTCCGGAAACAGATGCAAGTAATCACTCTGAAGGAAACCTTGCATTCTAATCTGTTTGCTGATGAGGGTAAATAGGTTGTGGATCCCCTGTGTGTCATGATAACTGTGCTGAGAAACCATACCGCAAACAGCCATTCTACCATGAACTCTCATGTTCAGGAGTACTGCATCGAGCATGGCCCCACCGACATTCTCAAAGTATATGTCAATCCCTTCAGGGAAATATCTGCTCAAAAAAAGGGTGGCTTTGTCTAATTAGTATATTACAGTACCTTAATACTATACATAACCCCGAACTATCAGCCTCCCCTGATTGTGACTTTTTGAGGGTTTAAGAGGGTCGGGTTTAAACAGACAGAACACGTAGTATGACTGAATGAAAAACCATTGTTAGGCCACTCAATTATCAATCAAGCAAGAAAGATGTATAGATAAGCCTTTACACTGCATTCAGTGAGAATCTCTAACGTCACTCAGATATGCAAGGACTCGGTTCATAATGTTCTGCAAATGAGACATACATGATACATGTCACAGATTGAGGTAGGTGCAAGAGGAATGCTTCTATCCTCTACTCCTCTAACCAGTTCACAAGTTTTTGTTTGACATTTTGTTAATTTTCCTTCTCGTTGCTTAAATGTACCACAAATTGTTGCATGTGCACCATGATTTGAAGAATGGTACTACAATCTCGCTAATTCAGCAATATATGACATATTTGGAACTCCAGACAACAAGAGAGCTACTTTGCTTAAAAACACGAATCAATATTTCCAATGGATGGCTTGTTTTATTAAGATGAATTGAGCTAAATATGCATAATCAGCTTTTCAAGTGAAAGATCTTAATGTCAAAACTGATCTCATGAAGTAAGAGTGTAAGTGAAGTGTATAGATAAAGATATCAAATTAGTTAGCAGCTAACTTGTTACGCACCTTTTCAGAGTTGCATCAAGATCTCTCTCTTCTTTGTAGTTGAAAGCATCATCAAATCCAAGCTTCTTCTTCAGTAGATCAACCTACCAATTATCACCCAAAATATTTTTTATTAAAGTAAAATACAATTCAGAAAGAGCGAAAACCAACATTCAGATGGCATAGTTACAAGACTGAGATGAAAAAAACATAATTACCTTTTCCGTTGTGCCAGCACTACCAACAACATAGCATCCATACAGTTTAGCAAGCTGACCAACTATCTGACCAACAGCTCCAGAAGCTGCAGAAACGAAAACACGGTCTCCTTTCTTAGGAGAGCAAACTTCATAGAAGCCTGCATAAGCAGTGAATCCTGGCATGCCTGCACCAGCATATAGACTATTAATATTACAGCGCCAAAAAAAAAAAGAGTTGAATAACACATCAAACTGTAATCTAAGTAATAATATTAGAGCAGTCATTTCTCAGATTTAAGATGCTGCAGAAAAGCTTGCAATATATCACCTATATGAGACAGATTCTTCAAGTGCTTAGCCAAAATCAGAAAACAAGACTCTATTAAGTTCTGGAAGTTGTGGCGGAAATAAAGCACCAGCAATAGAAAAGATCATATTCCATACCGAGAAGACCTATGTGATAAGAAAGAGGAATTCCATCATCCGGCTGAATTTTTCTCAGGTTTTTGGTGTTCTCTATCAAGCTGTACTCCTCCCAACCTACAAATCCCTCAACAACATCTCCTGGCTGGAAATCAGGATGATCTGATTCAATGACTCTGGATATGCCGAATCCTTCTATAGGCTTAAACACAAACAATAGTCCATCAGTATTGTGATCGACACGTACATCACCCTCACCCTCACCCCCCGCCCCCTAAATAGACCATAAATCAAGGACTTGGCAAATTCTGAACTGTTACCAATACCACTAGCAATTCCATCAAACTCTTGAAAACAAACACCAACTTCTGCAACTTTTATACAGCCCAAGGGAACACGTGCTGACCAGCCTAATCCCACTACCTCCCCACACATACAGAACAAACCTTATTATCCAGAAGCTTAGAAGTGATTATCTAGGTCTATTAACAAATTACAATTGCGCGCTCACAAAAAAACTCATTTCAACTAAACAAGATTAAACATAGCAACCAATTGGAAGATCTGGTCCCGCCACAGGGTGGTACCGAATGTGAGAACCAACCCTCTTTGTCTCTCACATACATACAGGGCATTGGCAACCTAACAACAAACAATGGACAGTCTAACAATCATCTACACCTTATCCTGGAACATGTGAACAACTCAACAAATAAAAATACGCAACTTCACTCCCTCCAAAACCATGCCACACTCAACAAAAACACAATCACCCATCAGTTTTCACCAAAATTGTGGCGTAAAAGTTGCATCTTTCATATCAAATTGACAAACCCATCAGAATTTTCACAAAATTGCGACATAAATCATGCATTTTCTTACATCAAATTGACAAACCCATCACAAATTAGATTGAACATATACAGTACAAAAAAATAAATCATCACTAAAAACATTCAAAATTACAGCAAAAGATCAAATTTTGGAGAAGTATACCTTGCCAGGAACAAAGGGAGGCAAGTAAGAACCATAGTATTCGCGCATACGAGCACGCATGTAAGGATCACAGGAAAGATAGAGGTTTTTCACAAGAATTGAACAAGACCCTTCTCCAACACTCAACTTAATCTTATTTCCCAAAACTAATTCAAGGTCTGTTTCTAATGGAGCTCTATCTATGTAACCTTTTAGAACAACCTGCTTATTCTCCAATTCTCTCTCCATATTTGATCAAAAACCCAACAATTAAACCCCAGAAAGACAATTAAAGATGGGTTTTTTGAGAAATTTTGTAAATTTTTAGTATGATTAGAATTTTTTAATTTAATTTTATAGAAATGATCGAGAGGTAGTTGGGATCTGAGGGTGAAATTTGAGGTCGCCATCGATATACTAATGAACTTTGTCAGAGTGTTTAGCTTACCCTCCTCAAACTTGTGTTCGGTAATTCGAGGGATACGTAAGCCAATTCTTTCATTTTCCGAAATTTTTTCGGAGTTTTTAGATTTTTGCTCAATTGCTAAAGAGTGTAAAGTTTTGATTCGGGTATACTCAGTATAGCATAGCATTACATCTGATGTTCCTCGGGATTTCTAATCAATTACGTGGTTAATCGATTGCTAACTCGGAACAACATCTATCTTTAACATCTTATTACAATACTCCCTCCGTTCGCCTATAAAACGCGTAGGGTTGAAACACGGTGTTTAAGAAAAATAGATAAAGAATGAGTTTTAGGGTCCACTTGGTGTAAAATTACGCATAGGGGTATGTCCCACATGCATTTTTAATAAACAAGTAAGGGTGTTTTGGTCTTTATATGTACAAATAAGGAAATATTCTAATTAGGAAGTCTAAAGATGAATACCTCTAAATAGAAAATAGGAAGTTTATAGCCGAACGGAGGGAGTACGAAGTAACGTATAGTAAAACATACAAATTGAGGAAATTAAACTCCTGAGTTCTAATCGTATTGCGTGATTTAGAAACAACTTATGGGTTGAACCATGTCAATTGCTTCCCCGTCAACATTACTACAAATTGATACAGCTTCTTTCTTGATGGATGTTATATTGATATCTTCAAGTTTAATCCCTCTGCATGGGTAAAGATCGCTGCAGTTGAATGTTACGGCCACATTTGTTATCGATGTTCCACGTATTCCACTGTATGTCACGTTACTAATCTGTATCCCTGATGCCTGTCAATTCAATACAAATTGTGTTACCGATTAGATATACATGCATGCACGAGATTCCGAGAACCGTGAAACATATGTGAGGATTTCAGCGATATGTATACCCAAATTTCCTGAAAACGATAAAATATTTGCCTAAAACATAGAAAAAAAAATTCAAAAAAATTAACTTGTATTAAACATGCTACCCCAAGTTTCTGGGGCTAGATTCACCCCGTAAAGTTCGTTATTGTGTTACCTGATTAGGACAGCCCTTGCCACTAGGGCAATAGTTTTGGTCCACAATTATTGGGTTCTTAACATTTCGCATAGTGATATTCTGGTAAAGAACTCCTTGGACAAACCCTGAGCTGGGCCTGGCCCAAGACTTGATTCTTAGCCCATTTGTTGTGTTACTGATCACAACTGATTTAACTGTCACATTTTGTACACCTGCTTCTTTGTCAGTCCATCCTAAACTTCCAATGCTGCGTAATACACAATGCAAGTCAGTATTATCACTATTATGTTCATAAAAGACTACAGTATTTACTATTGTTTCACCGACGTTCGTTACGAGTTTTACAGTTTACACCCTAGAAAACTAACTAAATGCATCATACCGAATGAATTATTGGTGTAAAACGTCATGTAAAAGACAAAGTAGAAATAACGACGTATGGATCACTCTAAAATAAATTAATAACTCGATCATAATTCTATATTGTGACGCACTTAACAAGCCTCCATTTGTTGACTTGATTACCTGATACCATGACCAGGTCCACATAAGACATTTTCTATGTGCAGGTTCTTAACACCAGGACCAACTGATATACAATCGTCTCCAGTACGCATGGTGGAGTCGATGATCGTAACTTCCATGGATGCTTCCACATGAATCCCGTCAGTGTTCGGACTCGTAGCCGAGGCGATAATGTCTACTCCTTCTATGCGTACGTTGTGGCAGCCATTGATTCCAATGTGGAACATTTGGCTGTTCAATGATGTTAGTCCACTTATGCCTATGTTGTTGGAGTTCACAAACCGCAAACTCTGCAATAATAATGCATCAAATTTCTAAGTTTCCTGCATGTTATATACTCCACGAACGCACAACTTATAAATTCAACTTAATGAAGGCAATTTTTGGATGAACTCGTTTCACGAAAATAATTACATGATCAATAAATAATTACTATGTAACCTATACTAATATATAGGTCAGATAACGTGTTGTTTCACTAAAACTAAAACGTGATATAGTTTCATTATCCAAAATACTCGTGTTATCACTAGGTGAGTAGCAATTTAAATGATTATCGACTTACCGTGGCACCGTCAGAGCACTTGCCCGAGCGTTTGCAGCTCCACCAGGCTGGCCCCTTGGCGTCGAGAACGCCACCAACGATAGAAACGCCGCTAACGGCTTTGAAGGTAAGCCAATTTTCTTGCTTCCCAAGAATACGAGGATCCAAAGGAGCTATTAGACTCCCTTTGATACTAATTGTGATGTTTTGGCTAATGCATTTGTTTCCTTCTAACGTCATTGGTCGTAACAAGTACCGGCCTTTCGGAACCTCTATGACTGTCGAACCGTCCGTGCTACACGCTTCTTTCCATGACTTGAGAAATGCTTGTGTCGCATACGTTACACCATCTGGTTTAGCTCCGAATTTTAGAACGTTATGTACTATTATTGTCGCGCTAGACAGGTTCATTAACAACACGACCATAATAATGTACATATATTTGATAACACAACCATATAATAACATGGCCATCTTGTGGATTTTTACGTATGATGAAAAAATTAACTAAAGGTAGGTCAAAATTTATGCATGCGCTTAAGATTGGAGTTTACATGCATTTATACACTAATACGTTGACTTATTGCATTGGTTTGTGTAGTTTACAACATTACGGAAGAATAATTATGGCAAAAGTAGTGAAGAAAGTTTGCACTAGAAAAAGAATTGCATATGCATGGTATGTAGTTATAAGTCCGATTACATGCTCATTTTGAGTGATTGTTACTGCATACAGTGTAACTAAAACAACAGCAAAATAAAATTTCAGTTGACTTTATTTATTAATATGGCTTAGTTAGATATCAACAACGTAATTAACTCTCATTCAAGCTAATAATAATCCTTTTATTTGAGTTCATGACAAGAAAAAAGCTAAGTCGTGATCAAAAGACGGATTCCATACTGGTTAGCGAATCATGAAAAACTATCGTCAGACTCAAAATCAGCTAAGTATATACACACGCGAGTTAGTTAAGTCGATCTTAAGTTTGAATCTCCAAATTTTCAAACTACTTAATCGTAAAGTCCTACTTATGTACCCATGCACATATATGACCCTTTGCTTCACTTTGTATTTTAATAAAAACAGGGGAGTTCACATGCAATGATATGTTGAATTGGTACCTAAAAGTCTAAATTCATGCTGATATGTATATATAACGATATACTATCCGCAAATCGTTATTTAATGATATACCGTTAATTAGTTATATCTTAAACGATCAATAATGTAAATTAAACAAGATTTGATGCCCTTAGGTTCTTAATTAATGGTGCAGATTAGTTGCTTCATTCTTATTATATGGCATGCCTACTTTCTAATTTATACGGTACATCATAACTAAAAGCAGTAAAGTTGTTGGTGAGGGTTCGTGGAGTATCTATATAGCTACCTCTAAATCATGTTATTTTGAATTTTGATTACCGCTTATTTTAAAAATCGCGTTATAAAAAGTTTTAAAACATTTCACTAAAGGCTCGTCGACTCGTAATAAAAGAATCATAGGCGCGGCTCACCTTTAATTTACGAACTGTGCCTTAACTTTTGTCTATCATAGAACTCATAAAATGTCTTTCGGAGGAAAAATAATACGAAAACTTTGCACTGTCCTGTAATCAAGGGTTGATAATCTTATACTAGTATTCTTTTATGCGTATATATAGTTGCTAGTAGTTAATTGTATTTTGAGGTCCGTCTACTAGTAGTTAATTATTATGTACTGATTAAGTCAAGATTGCATGCTTAATCATCTTACGTAAATACGATGTCGATTCTATTCTTATTTCTTAAGTCAACTTATCAACGAATTATTGAATCTGCGATTCCATTCTTATGTAAAAAGCTGTAATCTTCTTCTTCCTATTTTTCTTGGAATGATTTTTTTTTACTGTCAGTACTCACTAGTAGTAAGAGGTGAGCAAAAATACCCGACGCGCTTTATCCATCAGATCCTGACCCGCTACCCGAATTTTGATACCCGCTTTATCGAAAAATTATACTAGTGTATTGGAATTTCATATTGGAGAAATGATAGCTATTAAGCTATCTACAAGCCTACAATTGGCTTGCCAATATTAACTAACGTTACTATGTTTATATGTGCGTGCCCGGTGCACCAAACCAATAATAACGTAATGTAATGTACAAGAAATAAATAGCTCAATCAGGGGTTAAAAAAAACACATAGTTAAAAGCAACTTGTGGGATGTACTACGCCAATGACATTTCCAGCTGCATTACGGCAATATGATTTAGCAGCTCCGCTTATGTACGTAAGATTGACACTGTGTAGTGTAAGTTGTGTACATGGAGTTGAAGGGCTACAATCAAACTTCACTGCGACTTCTGTTGTTGATGTTCCTCTAATTTTTCGATATTTCACATCGCTAATGCTTACGCCCGACTCCTGTTAATCACATTTTTGGTTGAAATGGTCAATCGGATGCACCAAAACATGATCTGAAATTGCGAAATTGTTTAGTAGATAAAGTACCTGTTCGGGACAATTATAGTTATGAGGACAATAATTTTGATCGATAATGATTGGGTAACGCACGTGTCTCATGAGGACATCCTCAAAGACAACCCCTCGAACGAACGCTTCACTTGGCCTACCCCATGACTTAATTCTTAGCCCATTTGTGGTATGTGTTAGCACAACCGTTTTAACCGTCACATTTTGCACCCCTTCTTCTTCCATGTCCTTGGCTAAGCTCCCAATGCTACAAATTAAATCAAACATTTGAGAATTATACAATGTATTTCTAGTTTATATATACCGAGGAAAAAAACAATTGTTGAATTGGTATCAGTTACACGCACTCTACTTTTTATGATGGTTTTGACTCTTACACTTGGTTAGATGTTTCTCACCTAATACCATGACCTGGCCCGCATGCCACTCGTTCAATCCACAAGTTTTTGGTGCCGGGGCCGATGGAGACGCAATCGTCTCCGGTTTTGATGGCGGAGTTGAAGATGGTGACATCCATTGATTGTTGTACATGAATGCCATCAGTGTTAGGGCTGCTTCCGGTAGCTCTAATCTTAACTGCTTCGACGTGCACATCCTTACAGTTGTTGATCACAATGTGGTACAATTGGCTATTTAGTGAGGTAATTCCCTTGATCACTATCTTGTTGGACTTGGTAAATGTTAGTGTCTGCCCACCACAATAAAATTGCATTAACTTATTTTATTAACTTAGTGTTAATAGTGGACTATTTGACCTATGATATTCTTCCACCATAGTCTAAACTCTAAAGCATTCCCTTTATAGTTTATACCATAATTAACCCACTTAAGCTAATGGCATGTGCAATTAAACCTACTTTGCGATCAAGCTTTTGACCTCGAATTTTCGAATATAAAGCACTACATTTGACACGGGGCTATCGATTTTTTTCAAGGTAGTAATTACTTTTGTCAACGTGTGCTACTCTGGATGGGCATGAGGGCTGGTTCATCACCGTATTCAGACCATCTAATAAATAACATTGTATGTGTGTAACCGTGGAACGAGTAAAATGTCTTTCGAGAAACGTAATTTCCTTTCTCAATTTATATTTTAAGATGTTTTGACTTTATAATGCAAAATAAATGAGATATATATTCTCGTTAATGAGTTGACTCGAATCCTATATATCTACTCTTTTTACGGGGTACACGAGTACCTTAAATTTCAATATATATGACGTTTTCAAGTTACGAGACACTTCTTTGACCTTCGATATCTCTCAAAATATACGATCTTGTGAAAGTATATTTCATAACGAATCCAATTGTATAATTTTTATAATTTTTGACAAGATAATTTTTTATGAAATTGAAAGTCAAAACTTGTCTCGTAACTCGAAAACGTCATATATATTGAAATGGATGGAGTATTGTAGATACATTAATTGGTATGATTTGTCGATTTATAATGACTCGTCTGCATTAATATTACTCTATTCGTAGGAACTAAATGAAGTATAAGTTAAGTTTGAGCATACCGTTGCACCATCAGGACAATTACTATCACTGTCTGCGGCTTTGCAAGCCCACAAGCTAGTACCTTTGGCATCGAAGTACCCATTCCCAGTAATCGATACTCCGCTAACCCCTTCGAACCCAACCCACCTTGGTACAGCACCGAGCACACGATAATCCAGGGGCGCCACCACGGTACCATCAACTCGAAAAGTTATATCGTTGCTCAGGCAATCTCGACCCTGAAAATCGACAGGACGAAGCAAGTACCTTCCCTTAGGAATGATAATCAATGCAGGATCCGATGTCTTACATGCAGCATTCCATGCACTAAGGAAAGCCTTACTCGAATCGACTAAGCCATATGGTTCAGCTCCTAACTTCACCACATCATAAACCTTAGTCCCGGCCACCCATGGCGACAGGTAAAGCGTCACCATGCAGTATAACAAGCATGCATATGTGCTAATTATGTTGAGCTTGGCCATTTTTTAATTTGCTGGTTAAAATTCGGAATTAGGAGAAGATGACACAAAAAAATGAGTTATAGGACCTTGGTTTGGAAGGGTATATATATAGGTTGTGTGAGTTGTGAAGTATAAGATTACGGCTTGACTTGTGAAATATTAGGCGTACAATGTACTGATATACAACAGGATTACAGGAACTGGTGCTGTAAAGAAAATGCCGCCGTACAGAATGTGTTGAGTGACCTTAATAAGAAGCTCAAATAGTACATCTTTGACATATAAACAAATTGGAGAGCGAAAAATTGCGACGTAATTTGTGCAATGTTGTGTGCTTGTTACTGTTTAGTTCATGAAGAAAGAGGTGCCTTAAATCGTACCTTGATTGCGGAAGAGGCAACTCGATCTCCAGAGTTTATAGAAGGATCCATAAGATGTAGTACACCCGAGAAGTGTTTTGGCTTAGAGGTTAAGATGGATCGTACTTCGTACAATATATATCTCAAGTACCGATCCTCCTTTCCTCGCCAACAGAACGTTCGTGCCTGCAGAACTAACCGGTAGTAGAGTCAAGCCAGAAATCTTTCATCTTCGAAATTATAACGACGGCAACATTACATGGAAGTTACAAATCGCCAGCATTCCATTAACCAGATACAAGAAAACCTGACTGGTCATAAGTAGCCAAGTTACAATATTCAATATTATTCCGAAAAATCTCATCACCAGAACAAATAAGGAACACTAGTAGTATTACACAATATAGGAGGAAATTATGTTCTTTCAAAGCTCGAAACTCCTCCAAACGATGATACTCTCTTTCTATCTCTTTCCTTTTCGCCTTTTTTTCTCTAGAAGGGTAATGAGATGACCATCAGCTATTCAGCTCTATACGTCTTCTGTACACATACAGCCAAGTCAAGGTTTCGTATGTAGTTGTGTTACTTGAGCAGAGGCGATCAGAACCAAAAGGCTGGTGGAGAATGCTTCGCAAAACGTGAAATGCAAACCAGCACCTACCGTAGGGAAATTCTATTTACACAAAAATGGTCCATGTTTGCACTTAGCAGAAAAACAAGGCTTGTTAGGCACAGCAACTTACAAAAAAAAAAAAACTTTCTGGCCTAACCTCATCTCCAGGTTCTGGCAGTTTAGCTGGTAAGTCCCAATATTCTTCGGAAGATGAAAAAGTCAAAGTGAAACCAAAGCTAACAGCTTTGAGATAAGAAATTCAAGGAGTGTGAAGGTTACGTAACTGATCGAACACGTCATGTGAAGTGTTGAGGTTCTGGATATTGGACCTATGCAAGACATTTGGAACTTTCCTCTCCTCAATACCAGATTTAGGCCTTAGGCTTTTTCTTTTTGCTGAATAGCAGTGACGAACACGTATCCGATGATCACTTACCTTAGTGCCACAACTTCCATGAATCCTCGCAACCAGAATGACTTCTTTGTCTCTTGCATCTTCGCACCAACTGTTCTGGGGTAAACCATCAACAAACTCTTCGAGGGTCTGGAACTCTTCGTGGTGAACTGTGATCTCCACGGTATGATCTCGCTCAATCACACCCTTTGCTGGTATTACCTGATAATATTTAGAAGAAAAAAAAAAACCCCCGCTAAGTAGATGTAATTCACAAAAGGTGAAAAAGTGTGAAGTTCTCTATAATATTTAGACATCATAGGAACAGAGGTCAATCTTTTCGCTTTTACCGTTAGGGGTAGGATATAGATTCCAAAGAATCTAAAAAATGGATCGAAGTGAGCGAAACAAATTTAATACCTGAAGCCAGTGAGGGAAGCCAAAAGAACCCCTTGGACTGTGGTGAGATGATGATCCATCCTCGTCGATGGTGGATTCACCATTGCAAATAATACTGAACATAGCATTCTCAGCACTACTTTTGTTCGTCACACGCAAAAGTGATGTGCCATCATCTTGAAGAATTATGTTATTTGTACTGACCACAGTTTCGGGAACTCTGCATGACTCTTGCAGTACAGAGCAAATTTTCTGGTTGGATTCAATAATTTCACAGTATTCTGGTCTCTTCACTGCTTCATCAATACGAGCAACATCTATGCTAAATATGCAACGTACAGGCTTGTGATCACTGTCAGTCACGTCCATGCAAGCCTCGTATCTGAGAAAAATAAGTTGTCACAACTCAGAATAATAAGAACTCGATGAGGAAGTATGACAAGAACCATCAGATAAAAGGCAACTTACTCTGAAACTGAGGAGACAACAGGGCAATCAAGACAGCACTCAGACGCTGAAGAAGGGCGATTATCACGATATAAAACCCTGTCACACCAAGCAGGAATGCGCTTTTTTTCACCAGCATCATACCCTGCAAAAATGAAATACTATGTCTTTAGCATTTGCCCGGGGGATGGGGTCCCAGAAATGTACAGTCCCCACACTTGTCCACAAAGTAAGTGGAAGAATGAGGTTGTGGACGTATGAAACTATCTAGCCCCTGCTTCTTAATTTTTAAAAGTGTTCTTGGATTGATCCAGATACCAGCACCTCAATTAAGAAGGTTTAGCATTAATCAACAACTAATAAGTCGGCATTCAGGATTGAATATTTGCACTAATTACATACACAAATACACTAGCAAGAATTCTTAAGAGCCCCTCCATCCTTCACCCAAATCAGATCGACAAAGGCTTCTTTTCCCAAAAAATATTCGGATAGATGAACAAGCCCTAACTTTCCATTTCCAATGGAGCCAAAGACTACTTATTCTTTGGTTTTTGGGATATAATGGAATAAAGCAAAATGGCTCATAAAACTGTATGTGCTTCTTATTTTGTGAACAGTCAGTCAGTGCGATTCTCGGCGCAATTTTCATTTTGGGTCATCCGTGCGCATCCTCTCTATGTTTCAATAGGGGTAAGGCTTGCGTGAATCCGACCCCCCCCCCCTTACCCTGCCTTATGGCGGGAGCCTTTAAGGCAATGGGGTTAAAGATGTTGTTATTGTTGTAGATGAACAGCCCTAAGAGTTTACTACAACACTGCATCCAAGTACACTAAAACACAACACATACTGTGCATCTTCAAATTAGCTTTTTCCTCTCATCTAAATTCTACGAGTAATAGTTAGCAGAGTGAACACGACAGATCAAATAACATGACTAGGTCACAACGTCGACTCTTACCCCCTCCATAACATAAGTTGTCTTTCAACTTTCAAGCACACTAATCTTCATGTCGGTCCCCCAACATTTGCTGCTTAATCAGTTAGCTTATTCTGCTCCATATTTATCTCCAAAGTATGTCTCTCTAAATCATAAATTTCCGCCAAGTACAGCTCAAAACATTATAGCAGGTACGCCAGCATTTATAGGAGCTCAATTACCAAGACTGAGCTCTAATTTGAAAGCCAAAACTTAACGCAAAAACTCTAAGCTAAACCTAATGTTTTTAGGTGATGTGCTACTACAACCTGATGAAGTTCTAAGACCATGGAAAGTTCCAAATATAGAATATCTTAACATGGTGATAAATTCAATCAAAAGGGATAACTGGATTCAGAATGTCAAGCATTTCCAATTACTTCATCATTCCTTGTGTATTTGTTAACATGCCGCGCCGATCACCGAAACGCAAAACAAGAAAACTAATTGGACGAATACCTGCTAAACCAGGCTGATGCCTTTCAAATTTATACGTGGGAGGAAATTTGATGGCGGCTTCACGCATCCCCTGAAATACTCTCGCAGCCTCCATTTCAACTCGGAGCTGATCCCTTTCCTTGAGCCAGTCAAAGCATCTTTGAGAGATAAAATCCCTAGCTTCATCATAAGATATCCCGTCAAGGCGATAATTGAAATCTCCAAGAAAGATAACCAAGTCAGCCTCAGATAACTCTGGCAACATTTCAACAGAGCAAACGCCCACACCCTGTGGAAGGATGAACCCGCAGAAGTCAAAATATTAACTTTCCTCCAGATTCAAAATCAAATACAAAGCTGCACTGCCACACAACATTTACGTACATTTGTTCCACGAACCATGTGAACAGAAGATGAGATGCCAACTGCAAGACAAATGGCCAATGGCCAGCCAGAATGATAAACAAAGGATGATAGATATATCAAGCAGGCAATCGAGCAAGACAATAACAGATACGGCTTAATACCAGCAGCATTAGTGAAAAGATTCGATGGCCTGGTGAAGACCATAGAGCGGTATACGTGGTCAAAGTCAGCATTTCGGCGGCTAACTGCTTCCAAATGTGCAGCAAAGTGACAGTTCACAAAACACATTGTTCGGTCAAAGATTCTCATCCTTATGCCAACTGCACCCTGAAAAAGAAAACCTAAAACCAGATCAGACACAAAGAATAAACGGAAATGAAACTATCAAAGACTGAGTAAGCCAATAAGGAGCAACTTTGTTATGCCAACATACAATACATAGTGGGCCAACAAACTGAAAGCTTACCTTATTGCCAATGGCGCGTCCAAAACCACACGGCACTGCAGCGGCATCAACATCCCCAGCATAAGCTTCAAGGTTATTTCTCACCCTGAAAGATGACAAAGACGGCAAGGAAAATTAAAGCAAAAGCTTGAATGGCGTTGGGTTCAAGTAGGGGAAAGGGTAAAAGGGATTAAGAAAGAAAATCCTTCCCCACTGCCTAACTACCTGTCCTAGTTTCCTCTCTCCCTTTTCTTTCCTCCTCACTCTCAACACTTCTTCATATGTACTAATCTCTAGATCACATCTAACTTCTATAGTTTTCCTTTTCTGCCCTTGGTGGACATTGTCCGCATCTTTAGGGATGAAGCAGCCATTGTAGTGCATAAGTACCAAGGCGGCATACAAAGGAGATGGCGAAATTGGAGAGCAGGGTAGTGGAGGCACTTTCCACACAGCGTGGAAACAAAAAAGAAAAAAAAAAAAAGACATGGACTCAGCAAACAAGCAACATTCCAACATATGGATATGGAGGCTCGCGGCCCTGAAAGTCAACAACTGTAACCAATCTTTGAACTAAATCCTATAACCAAGTTGTTCACCTTCAAATGCCCCAGACAAAGATAAACCTCATGACCCAGGTATGAGCTATAAATGGCACTGTCAACCCCAGAGAAGACAACCCCTGCCTTGACGAGAAACCATTATTCAACAGTAATCCTTGTTCTACATCATAAATGGTATATAGAAATCCCATGCTTTGACTATTGTCGGAATGATATTAGGGTGACACAACAAGCAATTAGTCCCATAGTTCTTTTTCTAGGAATCAGCAAGCATTATACTATGAAGAAAACAATAGAACATTTATAACAGGTCACAGACAAGGTATATCACCAAGGAGCCTCATGGACACAAACACCTGACCAAGTCCAAATCACCAAAGATTCAATGGTCAGAATGTTCTTTTTCACTCATATCCTCCTTTGAGGCCTGACTGCTTGATGAATATAATAAGTAAACAAGACACCACAGTACCACACAATATCATCATCAATTCACCATGTCAATAAACACAAAACAGTAGACCATTGAGGTAAGATACAGAAAGCTATGCTTGAATGACAAACTAGCATGATACTATTCTGTTCTTATCTAATCAGTTATACTCACCAAATGCCAATCAGCAAACCCGCCAGCTGTCTTGAACCAACACGCTGAAAAGTGGAACCTTCATCCAAAATACTCCCTATAGAGTCAAGCCACCACTGTCCGACAGAACTGCCCTCCAGTCCCACCTGCAGGAAAAAATTTACAGAAGGATTATTGTTCCGGAGACATAAGAAACCAAATCAAGGAAATAGTGAGCCTCGCAGTATTTCATTACTGAAATGTAAACGACATACACATAAGATCAAGATCTGACATTACTGTTAACTAATTAATTAAAAGACACAATATGATAGGTCCTTCGCATTACAACTAAAACATATATCTATAGTACCACTAATTTCCCCAGAACATGAGACATGCTCTTGGGGGAGACCACTGATAGCCACGATATTGTGCCTAGATCTCACTTTTCAAAGGTGCACAAAAATTGATGAAGTGAAATCAACTAAAAGAATATGGAAAACAAGTAACAAACTAAAGACTATTGACACACACAGTAGTCCAAAAGAGGCAACAAAATGAGTGACAATAAGAATTCCATGACGAAGGATTCAAGCACCACTAGATTAATGGTTAGCTGGAGACCTAGATTAATATCAATGAGGCCAAGAGGAGAAGGCCATGGATAAGTAAGGAACTCCGAACAACAAAAACTTACAGTTTCTTTAGCGGCAGACATTGCCAGAACACCGGCACCCATTTCCAATTCTTGGAACCCAGCGACAACAACATCAGCATCTGAAGCAGCACATCCTAACCAAGATACGAGAGAGTCCCTGGAAGCCCTTCCTTCCGCAACGTTCCAAGTGCCAGTCAAAATCTTTAGATTCTCCAGCTTTGTGTACAGAAACTCTTTACCAATCAATTCTGAACGGATCAGGTTGTCAATAGGTCCTGGAGAGATTATGTTCCACCCTCGTATACCACCATGGGCTGCCAAAGTAAATACATAGCCGGACCCAACAGCCATTTTAATCACAGGGCTACTGTGAGCAATCCAGCTCCCGATAAGATTTCCATAAAGATCTATTACCTGCATGATCCCACTCGCATAACCAACCCAGATCCTGAAACCATATGTACAAAGACACAGGACAGCAGAAGAAAGATACTGGAAATCCTGTACACGATTGCCGTTTCCATCCCACTGAACAAGAAGCCCACTGCTGCACCCAGTCCAAACTGTTCCATCGACTGCCGCAACCATTGCTTCAGTTCTCCGGTTGTCATCTCCCAGAGCCCCCTTGACTGCAGCGCGGCGTACAGCATCAGCAGCACCCAAAATGGCATTACGTGATCGCTGCAAGAAACCGAAAGAAGCTTGAGGTTTTTCCTTCTTTAAAGCACCAATAAACCTCATCTTCATCTCATCTTCTGGTGTCAAGTCCTGCATCAAAGACATGTCCACCCCATTCTCCACTTGACCATCAGTGTGGAAGACTTTCAGCAACTCTCGACTGCGGCCATCCCTGTTGACAAAGCCAGATGAATATGCAACGCAATACTTTTAACAGCCTTTACTTGTACTAAGATTAGAAACAACGGAAAACATGCATTATGTTGACCACAGCATAACAGGTATTAAACTATTAATATTGTTTAACATTGCATCAATAGTAACTGCACACAGCTGATTTTTACAATTAGATGAGCTGAAAGGAACTGCAGTGATAGAAACACATTCTTGGGTGATGTCGTACCATATAGCAAACGAGAAAAGTCCACCACTCCAGACCTTTGCTGTTGAATGATCAGACAGCAAATACTTCACATCGGAAGCAAACATGTAGCACACACCATTTACTGTAACTTGGCTCTTAAGATCAACATAAGACCTCTCAACTGTCAAAGCAGCCATGTGTCTTTCCTCTGCCTTTAAGGGCAGTGCTTTCGCAATAGCTTCCCATGGCCAAATCTTAATAACACCATTTTCAGTTCCTGACCAGAGATCACCTGAAGACAATCAAGCTAGACCAGTAAATATAGAAAGTTAACCTACAACCAGAAAGTTAAATTGTTACCAGAATTACGAAATGAATATAACATCGCTGATATTAAGTAACATTAAGACTAATGATGTCCTAACTCATGTGGCGGAAACAGACACATGTTATCTGTACCCAAGAACACCATTAACAGTCAAATAAGACACTACTCTGATCGCATGACAGACTAGATCAAAAGCCACAACATGAGAATTAAAAAGAAGGGTGGCGAGTAAGTCATAGCAATACTTGGTACAGTATGTAAAGTGAGAAGAATTGTGTGGTTAGTTCCTTAAGAAGAACTGCTGAACAAAAACAGCACCAGTACTCCAATGCCTCAAAGGCTCCCGCCTATGGCAGCACAGTAAGGGGACGGAAAAATTGTTGAAGAAAACAAGAGAAATAAATGGTAATCAACTTCGTTTATCCTCAAATTCAACCTATTACGTTGGGCACTACTCTAAACAACCACAGTAGCACTTGTATTTCACAATCAACATTACCCTGCACACGAGCAGGGCAAGGGAGGTGTTGGATCGTGTATGGAACATATGTCAATTACGATAGCCACCACATTGACATTAACATTTCCCCAACGCCTCTAAGAGGCTCCCACTCAAGCAAGGTTATCAATTATCATAAGCTCACTGCTCACATCACACAAATCCCACAAGAACACATTTTCGAAGCTGCATTCTATCGAAAAAGTTCCGATCCCCACCTAGTAAGTCACTCTAATCATGGTGAACCAATCATAAGTTTCATCTCCTCACACAGCTGCTCTACACTAAACATAAGTTCGCCATCAACATTACCTTAGCATCTCTAAATGGCTCCGGTAAGGCGAGATCAGATGTATGCAATCCATCATATCATATCATATCATATAACACTAAAAGAAGCCGTAAACTTCTACATTACGCGCAATCATATCAGATACTAGTACTATGTAAGATATTTTATTCATGATGAAAACTTCTACATTACGCTAACCTAAACTCACCGTAGGAAGTGACAACCATGGCGAAAACCGGCCCCCGGTGCGCCTGCCACGACAAACACTCTTTAAAACCGTCACCTTCACTCTTCCAACTCTCCATCCTCCAACACCTAATCTTCCCATCCTTATATCCACTCCACACCACTTCGCCGCCTTCATCCGCCACCATACACGTCACCTCGTCCGCCACCTCGCTCGACTCCGTAAACGCCGCCGTCATCTCATCCCCCAACCTCCCGTCACCGCCACCGCCATCCGCCGCCGATAAAACCTCGTCCAGCTCCCAAACCCTAACCGCGCTCTCTCCCCCCGCCCACAACTGCCGCCTCTCCGCCGCGCACATCACCGTCCTCAACCCCCGCCCCACCTGCGTCTCCCTTAGCGGATGCGGCCTCACCTCCACACTCACCGGACGGTCCGGTCTCACCCCCGCCCGTACCGGTAACTTAAACATCCCGCTTCCACCGCCAGCACCGATGAACTCCGGTAACGGTCCTCCGGCGGTGGTTGCGGCGGTAGAAGACGATAATTTCCGATCAAGGAACTGGATCATGTAATCGAGCTTCTTTCCGGCGGCCTTGACGACACCGTCGGATGCGGCGGCGGCGGCGGAGGTGGTGGAACACGACGGCGTAAAGTCATCGTCGGAAGAAGAAGAGGATTCGAATCGGTCGAATATTCTCGGAGTTCGTGAAGAAACGCTGTGATTGTCGAAAGAAGAAGAGAGTAAATCAAGGTCGTCGTCCATGGCGGATGAGGAGGAGAGAGAGAAAAAATGGTAGAGTGATGGAGAAGCTTTGAAGGGGAAGAGGGGACAGCTTAGCTACTATCAAATCGAGATCCACTGAATCACACAACCTTCTTCACTCTATTATTATTTTAATAATTATAGTATTATTTTTAAAAATGAACACTGACGAATAACGGAAATTGTTTGGCGGACCCTTTAAAATAAAAATAAAAATTATTTCGGAGAATGAAACGTGATTTTCACGTTTGTTGTCTTGTAAAATTGGCCCGTGAAGATGAAGATATAGGGGGCTATTTGTTCCATTCTTGATTGGAAATGGAATTTGTCAATTTTTTGTTTTGGTGCCCTTGTATACTGGCAATGGACTAGCCTCCAAAGTCCAAACCAAATTGCATGTCAAATCCATAATAGCTTTTAGAAGTAAACGGATTAGCCCGGCCGTCAGGGTAATTGTTGTTTTTACTCGGTAAGTCGGGGGGGTTCAGGGTTGCTACAATTGCCACAAATGAAGTCGTATTTGGCAGAATAGGGCGATTGTCAAGGACTAAATGTCGATATTTGTAGCAATACTACGTGCTGGTAGATTATGGGTGAGTAAACGTTATCACATGACGTGTTAAAATGTAAATGCATTTTTTGGCCAAAAATGCACCCTCTTTCCAAGTCATAGGCGCGAGCTGCCTTTTAGACGTCGAGGTAATGATGTTTGCGAAGTTTAAATGTATTGTCGATGACTCATTAATGTTATTCAAGGCAACGTAAGCACTTACGTAGAGGTCTTCTTTACTTTGAAGTTTCGAACATGCGTTTTATACGCCTATACGGTTGTTGAAAAGTTGAATGGAACTATTATATTGCAAATCCTTATGTTTAAACCAATTTGTATTAAAAATATGGTTTTAGATAGTAGTCAAACCAGATACGATGGTTTTTTGTTTTCCCATAAATCAAAGATACGCATAGTCATCGCATAAGCAAGTTACATCTACAACACGTCATATAACGAAGTTCAAACATGACATAGATAAGAGTTAGAACTATTCATGATAGTTTTGTACATGGATAAGACAATGTGCATAAGATAAAAGAATGAACCGTATATATGAGTTCATTACACAACTGAGATAGATATGGAAATAGTATGATTCTGTTTATCCTCCATATAGTTTATTACCAAATCGGTTTAATTGCACAATAACCGTGAGTTATTAACTTATAAGTTATAGCCCCCTTTAGTGGAAACGCTTAGAAGCAACGTGAAATTTGTCGGCCAATATAATCTTATATGACTTGAATATAAACAAGATATTCAGACATTATAAACAAACACAAGACACTGATCATCAAATATGGCATCGTGGTTACAAAATCGACCGTCTAAGGGTTGTTTTAAGTTCGAATTCTCATATCCCTACAACAGTAGTTGACCGAAGAAAAAATAATGTTAATTTTCCCGTCTATTTGAACATAATTTATAAGAGTAAATACTTCGTATCAATTACGACTTTTACGAGTACATAAGACGCGCCGCTATCTACCCAAAAACCAAGAGCAAATTCCAAATTCCTCAAATAAGGGAGCAAATGAAATTGTAGGTGGGAAATTGGCGGGATTTCTAACCATTCATCTCTCTCAAAAAAAAGTTCCCCCAAAAATGTCAACCCAATCCCACTGAAAACAGGTGAACAAGAACAACCCTTTTTAGCATTGAAGACAAATCGAAACAACCACCTAATTTTCCCTTAATTTAATTCTGCAATTACAACCATACTTTATGAAAATAACGTCAAATTTTTGTCAGTTGTTATTTTCTAAACCCTAATTAATGGTCGCGTCACACACACATTTGCATAATCACCCATCATTTTCCATTGTCACCTGTTTTCCACTGACAATACCCAAAAAAAACCAACCCCACCCACAATATTCCCAGTTGCAAATTTATCCAATTTTGGTTGAATTTATTTTTTATTTCATTTATTAATTATTTATCCCATTTGCAAAAAATTAAAATTTTGATTTTATTGACCATGTTGTCATTTATTGTTTAAGATACCCAATATATCTTGTCCCAATGCAGCTCACATGTTCCACCTTTCTTACTTCATATGATATCTTCTATTTTCAGCAAAACCCAGATTTTAATTTGGGTTTAATTCGATCTAGAATTTGGTGTGATTAATTTACGATAAGTTATCAAGAGACCGTCTTTTACGAGACTTACTGTTTCGTAAATTTGCTCAATGAGGGTGTAGGATTGTTGTTAATGTTGTAGAACTATTGTTGTATGTTGTAATATACTTGAATAGAGTATATGTGATTTGGGTATTTATCAATTTATTATCATATTGTTTTGTTGTGTGATATGATATAAGATATATATGGAGTATACAATGAATAAAATGGGGAAGAAATTGGTGCCAATTTGTGTGATTTTGTTGATTGAAGTTGTGTTAGTATCTGCTGCTGGGAAAAGTGTTGAACAAGTTAATATATGGCCAATGCCTAGCTATGTTAGCAATGGGGATAAGGTGCTTTATTTAAGTAGAGATTTTGAGATGAGTAGTGTTGGGAGCAAATATGGTGATGGATCTGGGATGTTGAAAGATGGGTTTTTGAGATTCATGAGTATTGTTACATTGGATCATGCCATTGATCCTAAATTTTCGCGGTTGGATCAGTCGGTTTTTCTCAAAGGTGTCAATGTTGTTGTTCATACATCCAGTGATGAGGTATGAATTGTTTTCTTATGAAGGAGCAAGCAAAAGTTATATTTGTATGTTGTAATCATTTCATATTTACTGGTATTAGCAATGATTTGTAGCAGCTTGGTAATGTATAGTATTTTCTTGTGGATAACTGTTGACTTGTGTTTTACACTTCCTTCTTAATACTATAATTTATCAAGTAGATGGAGTGTTTATTTGCATGATTTGGGATATGTTGAACAAGCTGTACTTATCATGTCCAATTTCTTTATTGTTTCTGGGTCTACACTTGCATTATTGAATTCAATTGCTTTGGAAAAGATAAGTAGACACTTTGAGACTTCTTTAATTTGTTCTATAATGCCACTTGAATATATGTGCTATTTGGAATCTAAAACTATCTAGAGATTGATGTAGAAGTAAGATGTCATCTGTAATTTCCATCTTGAACATGGACCATTCCCATATGATGAATCTAGCACTGGTTAACATTAGTTCCGGGGCTATCCTATTTGCTCCCTTGCAAAATCATTGTGTTGTTGGTTCAATTAATACTCAGAGAACCCATGAATTAATTTCCACCATATAAGCAGTGTATCTGTTTGCGGTTGGTTATGTCTGTTCTCGTGTTAATGTAATTGTGCTTGGGGAAATTGTCATTTGAACGGGTTATTAGTTCTGCAGTTGCACTATGATGTGGACGAGTCCTACAATCTTTCCATCCCTGCTGCTGGGAATGGGAAGCCTGCATATGCCAGTATTGAGGTATGACAAAAGTAATCTTATGTGGAATATCAGTTGAATGCAGTTATCCGCATCATGTTTTCTGCTTTGGGGGATTGCATCCTTCTGCTTAGGGATGCCCATTTGTCGTTTCTTGTTACCTGAATCATTGGGCAGACTGGCCTTTATCAATATCATGATTGTGGAAATTTGCATTTTGCAGGCGAACTCTGTATATGGGGCTTTACATGGGCTGCAGGTTATTGTTTCCCCATACTAGGACAAAATTGGATTCTTGTTACTAAGGCTGAAGAGCTGACATTTTCGTATCTGTTTAAAACTGTGCAGACACTTAGCCAGCTCTGTCATTATAATTTCAAAACAAGGCTTATAGAAATTGGGTTGGTTCCATGGACAGTTATTGATCAACCCAGATTCCCCTACCGTGGGTTGCTTATAGGTAAAGGTTCTTTAGAACATGGATTCATCATTCATTGTGCTCACCCGTGATACTGACACCTTCTTTCATATTAACTGTAAAAATGAAAAGTCAGCAAGGGTTCGTTAAGGCTTTGGTACCCTCTTGCTCTAACATTTCGAGGTGTGTGTTGCAGATACATCAAGGCACTATTTACCTTTGCCTGTTATAAAGAACGTCATTGACTCCATGACATATGCTAAGTTGGTATGACCACGGTGCTCATTCTTTTGTGCTCTTGTGGTTCTTGCTGCTATACGAACCTTTTGCAAATCGATTGCCATTTAGAGAAGAGGGTCAGTGCTTAGTACATACACTCATAGGATGTTTGTTGTCATCCTCCATTGAGACATGGGCTATATTAAAGACGGCCACCTTTTTCGTTTTACATTTTGGTAGTCATCCTCATACATATTGCCAATTTATATGTCCTCGTGTGGGTTTTTGGAGCCCGCTGCTAGCAATACACTTGCCCATAACCCTTGATAACTGGAACAGCAGATGGTGAAGTTCAGATAAATCTGACAAATAACTTATACAGTACTTCTTGATATGTTGCTCCAAATTGGTCCCAAGATTATAATTCTTTTAAAAGGCTCTCCATGGTAGAAAGTTTTATACTTTTCTTTGTTTCTGCAGAATGTACTGCACTGGCACATCGTAGATTCACAGTCGTTTCCACTAGAAATACCTTCATATCCAAGACTATGGAATGGTGCCTATTCTGCATCAGAGCGATATACAATGTCTGATGCCGCTGAAATTGTGAGGCAAGTAGACATCCATGCCAGGATTTTTATATTTGTCTACAACCTCTTCTTATCATGATTTTTGTCATTACAGTTATGCTCAGCGCCGAGGAATTAATGTGCTTGCTGAAATTGATGTTCCTGGGCATGCAGGATCATGGTAAGATCTCAAATGATGCCCATAAATATTCTCTTTTCTTTTCTCTATGCTCTCCCTCTTTCCAAGTATACAATATTTCTAAATCTTGTGGAATCCTCTTACTTCACAAATCTGAACAATGGGCTAGGACTCTTATTGAAGCCTCTACTGATTCCTGAAAACGGTTGTGTTTGTCTTGAATTAAGCCCTTAGTAACAATAAGTGATAATAATGGTGTGAGCTGGCAAGTTTTATAATGGCTTTCCTCCAAGTATAATGCACCCATCCAATTGTCATATGGTTGGGGATAGAGAGCAAACTCTAGGTTTGCAGTTTGAAGATTGAATATGTGATTCCCATTGTTCATTCCTGGGGAGCAGGATGACTTTATTAAAAAAAAAAAGAATCAGCTGAACATTCGGAAAGAAGTTAGAGTTTTATCTTGTGTAAAATTTTGTAAATCACGGACTTTCTGCTGAGGGTGGGAGTTACTAGCTTATCCTTTGATATGGTGATTTGGGTTAGAAAGAAATGAAATAACTTAAGGTAAGCTGTGACGGTAATAGACTATTAAAGCACCTCTCGCTTGGCAGGATGAGTGACTGCAGCTGTAAGAATAGAAGCATAGTTTGATGGAAATATGGAATAGTTGCATGGAAAATATATAAATATACTGTATGTCTGTATTCATTTGAATGTTGGTGAATTCCGAAGGAAAAATTTATTTCTAGGACCATTGCCTGCTTAATTCCTTTCTGTTTTGAAAGAAAGTTTCTTGGGAACTGATAGGACATGCTTGTATAATAATACTTCTATGCCACGCTTAGGGGGGCTGGCTATTCTTTGCTATGGCCGTCAGCAACATGTAAAGAGCCACTTGATGTAAGCAATGAATTCACGTTCCAAGTTATAAATGGAATTCTTTCAGGTAAATTTGTGGCTCATTGTTTTACTTGTTGGCTTGCTGCTTATGTTGACTTTTTGTAATGCCTGAAAGCTGATTGTTCTTCTGCCAGATTTTAGCAAGGTCTTCAAATATAAGTTCGTTCATTTGGGAGGCGATGAAGTTGATACAGGCAAGTTGGGTTCCAATTTTTTGTTACCCCTTGATCATTTCATGAATTTAGCTCTGAAATCAGTGGCATGATATCAGCTTGAGTACGTATGAAATGCCACATTGTTGGCAACTCCTCTCATTTTTTTCTTCCCTGTATGGACCTGTCTCTAAACCTTAAATCATCATCTTTGATCTTGTCGGGTTGTCTGTTATACACCAATATTGTCAATTTTACATTTAAATTGAAACTGAGAGCTCTCCCCAGAGTTATCACTTATCAGCACCAGTGAAAGTACTCTGAGCTTAGTACATTCATACACCAAAGATCATTTTGTAACTTTGTGCTTTATTTACTCAGGTTGCTGGGATACGACGCCTCATGTTGAAAAATGGTAAATTTTACTGAGTTACAGTCCCTACTATCATGTGATATGCAAATTCTTGCTAGGATTTTTGATTTTCTGGAGAAAGGTTGTATCTATGGCTGTCGCTCAATGTATTTTCTGGAGCCGAACTTCACGTGTATCTGCAAATATAAAGTCAATCACTGTTCTAATTAACAAGTTGTTGAAGTTGACTTTACATACACAAAACCGCTTCAAGTATGAGTCAAGCAAGATGATCGTGATGTCTTGTAGTACTGGTCATGTATGATTGCTTTTTTTTTTTTTTTTTTTAATTTATAAAAACTTATGCAGTGTCACCCTGCAGGTTGCGGAGGCATAGAATGACCGGTACTCAGGCTTACCAGTATTTTGTCCTCAGAGCACAGAAAATTGCACTGTCTCATGGATATGAGATTATAAATTGGTAATGTCTCAACCTCTTACCTCTACTGCTCTACTTAGTATCTGTCTCTTTAGCTCTTTGCAATAGCTTATTAAAACAATATGCAGCTTCTTATATATCAGAGGGTCTTTGCAATTCTTGATGCAATCTTCATTGGGGGTCATGTAGAAACAGTCTCTCTATGCTTTCAACATAAGCATAAGGCCTTACATTCGACCGCTCCTTACCTCTTTTGAGGTACTGGGGTAAAGATGTTTTTGATTACTCACTCTGTAAATGTAACGCATTTGCAGGGAGGAAACCTTCAATAACTTTGGGGACAAGCTGGACCGAAGGACTGTGGTACATAATTGGTAATTTCTCATAAAGCTTACAAAAGTTAAGGCATCTAAACATACAAACCGAAATGATTGACCAAGAGAGTATCATCTTCTCTTCCGAAAACAAAAAACGAGTCTGATTGTATTCATGAAGGACCAATGTACTTTCTTGATAATCCGAATGGTTTTTCGGATATGAAATTAGTTTTGTTGGATCATAGCATGAACGATACCTCTGTGGAAGGGGCGTGATCTTTATCTGCTTGGTTGATGTATAATCGGAATGCCAAGTTTTATTAGTGATATGAGTGAGGAATCTAAAGACTAGAACAAGGGTGAGAGCTTTGTACCCAAAATCTGACGAGCATCCTCTTCCGACTTCAAGTTACACTTCTTACTGATCAAATATCTAGGTGACCAACAGCTTATGGTTTTCTTGAACACTTGGCCTCCTCTTTTGCACTCTTGCTCATTTTTGGCTCCTTTTGGCAGGCTAGGGGGTGGTGTTGCTCAGCAGGTGACCGCAGCTGGGTTAAGGTGCATCGTAAGCAACCAAGATAAGTGGTATCTGGATCACTTGGACGCTTCATGGGATCAGTTCTATATGAATGAACCTTTGACGAATATCACAAATCCCAAGCAGCAAAAATTAGTCATCGGAGGTGAAGTCTGCATGTGGGGTGAGCACATTGATGCATCTGATATTCAGCAGACAATATGGCCGCGTGCTGCTGCAGCTGCAGGTACCTTACACAAACCAGTGTTCTAAATGAGCAAAATAGCCTTCATAATTCAATAACTTACCTTTTGGGCAATTTGGCTGTTTCATAAATGAAAGACTGAAATCTTTGATAATTTTATGCAAATATTAATTGTGGTTAATCTGCTGTAATGTTCTTTTACTGACTCATTTCCGCAAATATTTCTTGTTACTCACAGAGCGGTTGTGGACGGCATATGACAAGCTAGCTACCAATCCGAGACAAGTAGTTAGCAGATTGTCACACTTCAGGTGCCTGCTAAATCAAAGAGGAATTGCTGCTGCTCCCTTGTTTGGCTTTGGTAGGGTGGCTCCTGAAGAACCAGGTTCTTGCTATGCCCAATGAGAAAACTAAGAAGAAATCATTATCATTATTTGTACGAGGTACAAACAATTTACAATAAGGCAGTCTCAGTTGAGCATTTCAAACGAAACCTTCATTATGTCGAAAATTTTGTTACTGATGTTCATACTACAGTACTACTAACTGTCGATCAGAATACTACTCTTCATGACTTTCTGCACTGGAGTTTGGAGGTATGACTGTATGAGAACTCAAGCCAAAACTGTGAAACTCTGTCTCAGAACGGTAAAATTCAGATTCTCTGAACGTTAATCCTTTAGCCGGGAAACAGGTTTTTATATCAACGCACTCAACGAGATACAGTAGTAACCACGTCAATGATACAAGTATTGCCTTGGTGAAGGTGGCTCAGTCAAGCCAAGATGTGCCATGGTCATTACGGATAGGATCGAGTCGATCCGGGTCTCGGACCAATGGCTCTGTCTGACCTGCGTTGGTTGCATGTGTTTTGTAATGGCCTTAGATGATCCATGTCCTTCAGATATCATTATAATGAAGCTTTTTTTTTCTTTTTTTTTTTTTTTCTTTTTTCAAAAGACAACCCGAGTAAAGGTTGACGTGGCCACTGGCCACGCAACATGAACCCGGAGTTTGATGTAGTAGGTTATTGTTCAAACATCTCAAGTTCTCAACTCGCTTGGTTAAATGGGTCGACTAGTACAATTACTTTAACGAGAAGTACGAGTATAACTTATATACGACACGCTTGAACCTAACATAATTATTGATCCAATCATAGTTTTAAAGGTGCAACAAATTCATCTAAAGTAGCATTTTTTCACGACATCATGATTATTAACACAAATCAAAACAAGAAATTTGAAAAATCTCGTCTTGCTTAACTGTATATATAAAACGTTCAAGATAACTACTCATAAATCACCAAACCGCAATTACTCGGTTAGAATTTCGCAACACAAACATCAATTTTAAACAAGTCGAAATAGATTCCCGTACACACCGAACCAAAACCGAACCGATCCGACCTGCCTGATTAACTTAAAAACCTCTCTAACACAAACACACACCATCTTTCCACCCAACCTACAAACAATCGAAGTATCCAAACCCAAAAGCCCAAGCCCACAATCCCAAACCCTAAAAAAAAAACCCTCAATATAAAACCCATCACCACCACTCTCACTAAACCCTAATCTCTCTCTCTCTACAGCCGCAGCAGAAACCCCCAATTTCCATTTCTCGGAGGAGAGAGAAAATCCCCCCCAAAAAAAAATGGTGAAGTTTCTCAAGTCCGGCAAGGCAGTAATCATCCTACAGGGTCGTTACGCGGGAAAGAAAGCCGTGATCGTGAAGAATGTCGACGAGGGAACACGCGACCGCCAGTACGGACACTGCCTGGTGGCCGGAATAAGCAAGTACCCTAAAAAAGTAATCAAGAAGGATTCCGCAAAGAAACAAGCTAAGAAGAGCCGCGTCAAGTGTTTCGTCAAGGTGGTCAACTACAACCACATCATGCCTACACGCTACACTCTCGACGTGGATCTCAAGGATGCCGTCACCGGTGACGCACTCACCAGCCGCGACAAGAAGGTTACTGCTGCTAAGGAGGTCAAGGCTAGGTTTGAGGAGCGGTTCAAGTCTGGGAAAAACAGGTGGTTTTTCTCCAAGCTCAGGTTCTAGAGGACTCTAGATTCGTTGTTGTTGCGTTTATGTTACGTTTTTAATGGATTTTGAGGATGTTGTTGGTTGGATTAAATGGGTGCTATTACTATATCCCCAAAGAACAAATTTCGATGCCTGTTTTTAATATTATATTAGGGTTACTTTATAATTTGCTGTGATTGTTTTTTTTTATTGTGTTTTGTTTTGTTGATTTTGCTGGTGGTTAATTTTTAGGTTGGAAATGAATCAATGATTATATTCATATTGTAAAGGATACGCTTTGTTTGAATTGCTGATTGAAGTTCGGGTGCGACGATTTGTTATTCGTCCCGTTATCGTTAGGGATGATAGTGTTGGGTAATCTGACACTGTTAGATGTGGTTGTCATTAACGGCTAGGTTATATGTCGTTAATTCTGTGGGGTTTATAGTAGATATTTTGTTCCGAAATGATGGGGTATTCGGGCTGTCGATGTTGGTTTTTGATGTGTGATAATGGTCCTTGTATTCTGTGGTGGTATTGCGGCTTTTCGGCTTTTGATGTTGGAAATGATGGTTGTGGTATGCTTAATTAGATGATAGTCGGTTGTTGATGTTGTTGATGTTGTTGTTGTAGTGAAAGTAGAGTGGTATTTGGGATTGTTTTGGTAGTGTTAGGTGAAAATCGAGAAAGTGTGTAGTCGATTGATCTAGTGTTAGTATCGTCGGTTGCTAGAATTGTTGAGGAGTGTTGGTATTCAGTCATTGTGATTGTTATCGTTAACTGAAAACTTGAAACGGGTAATTGATATTCATGATTTGTTCATTCCATTGACCCTGAATTTTCGAGATTGATTAGGCTGCTTTCCTGACCATTTGTTTGTGTATTGTTCATTTATCTGGTGATTTGGAATGTTCTGTTTCTTAGAGGAGTGTTTTTGACTTGTAATATCGTCATGCGATTACTTTAAACCCTGATTGAGCATTGTATACCTTTCGTGACTGTTTGGATATGACTCGCACTTGGTGGAGGATGAAACTCCGAAACTACAGTTTCTGTCCAAAACTTCTAAAATGTGAACTCAAAGTTACTGTTGAGGCATTCTGATGTTTATGGATAACCAAAAATAAGTGATTGATAGTCTTGCGTTAGTCATCCTGTTTAAGTGTTCAGGCGTCGTTGTCTCTTAAGTTGTTCGTTCATCTAGTGATTTGGGAATGTTTTATCTGCAGAAAGCATGCATATTTGAATTAGTAAATTTGTTAATTAGTAGTTTATAAGTCCTGATTTTCTTAAAGGTTTTTATCATAAGCTGTTTCATGGTTGAAGATTCTATTTACTTTCTAGTACTGTCCAGTAACATATCTCCGAGGCTTAGTAAACTAAGATTCTCTCTAAAAGTTTAAAAATCAAGGTTCTCTGTAACTCCAGTCATGAATAAGCTTGGCTTCATGTCACGGTGCCTCTAGTAGTGGGAGGTCTGCAAACATGAGATTCTTGTCAATACCAAGTCGTGCCCTCGTTGGGTTTTAGATTGTACTGGTAATTTTAGGTCGGGAATAACTGCATTCCTGTCATCCATGGCTTGGTTATTTGTTCCGACTATGTGATAGTTTGAGTCACATACTTGCAATTTGTTGTAAATGATCAAAGTCCCACTTACTATGATGGTATATTTTCCCTTTCTGGATGGCAATGTTGCGTTATCTGACCTTGTTATATGTGGTTCTAAATAGTGGGTACAATGCCATCATTTTGGGTTATCTGTGAATTGAGGTGCATGTGTTGGTTTGTTGTGGGCTGCATTAGTAATGGCAGTTCGGAAAAGAAGGTATTCCGGATGTCAATGCTGGTTCCTCCTGTGCGATGATAGTCCTTTGATTCTGCAATGCCATAATTGTAGGGCAGTGTTTTGTGATTTGTTGTGCAATTCTTGAAACTACTGCAGATTTTGACGTGTCAAATGGCTGGTTTAAACACCCTTTTGTTACATGTTACAGATTTCTAGTAGTAGTTGTAGGCCGGAAAAGATGGTAATCTTGCTGTATTAATTTTTGATAATCTGGTGGTGGTGGTGATGAATTGATGATCCTCGAAACCTGGAATAACCTAAACGTAGACTACAGTTGTGATTTGTCGTGCAATTCCAGTAATTAACAGAGATGGAGTAAGCAATCTTCACTGATACAAGCGCACAATCAGTTGCCCTTGGTCTCGGGGTGTGGTGTTGTGCTCAATGAGGTTATAGGATTGTTGGTTGTTGGTTGTTCTTGTAGCTAAGTAAGTTAGTATTTGGGATTGTTTGGTATTGTGATTGAAACCTGCTAGGTAAAAATAGTGTGTTCTTGCTTGAACTTGTGTTAGTAATTAAGGTATCTGGTGCTCTGCTAGAATTGTGTGGTCAGGCATGGAGATGTTTACAGCAATGTGAAACGGGTTTTGTTGTGACATTTGTGAGTTGATCTTGTAATTCATTCACCCTGTATTTTCGAGCTCGATTAGCCTGCTTTCTCTCATTTTGTTAATGGATTTTCCATGTTCATTCTTCTGGTGATTTGAGAGTGTTCTGTTTCTGAGAGTCGGCCAGTCACGTCTCAGGCTTCGTAAATTTTTTATGTTACGACTTCAATCTTGATTGAGCTGTAAAATTGCTACATCCAGCTAGATTCTTCGTAAAATTTTAATGTTTTCTCCAGAACTAACTGGAGACTGGAGGATGACACTCGTTCTGTGTACTGTGATTAAAAATCTAGGTTCTCTATAACCCTAGCCATAAATGAGCGTTGTTATTTGTCGGTCATAACACCACTGCTGCTGTGACTCAAGTCCGGCATTCCGACGCATTGTGTATTCACTTCATCCCGGGTCCCCGGTGAATGGCTCTCATGATGCTGATGTTGGGGTTGGCTTCTTCGCTCTCTCTCCTAATTGTATTCTCCCTTCATGTGTACGTTTTACTAGCAGATGCTATCAAAGAAGCATCTGGTGTGCTGAATATGAAGATGCACCGCAAACCTTTACAATCAAAACGTCATATCCAAGGGGAAGGGAAACCCTGCTATTCGTAGCGTTTTTCATACCTTCAGTAGAAAAATTCCCCAATCTGAATAACTTGGAGACGTGTTTGCACTCGTTAGTTGCTCTTAGCGATCTCTGGCCGGTTTGTATACGTGTTTTGTAGTTCGTACTGGCTACTGGCCTTCGAGGATAGTGTCTACTTTCGTAGGTGGTTATGCTCATCTTCGAGGATCATGCCCCATCCTCATACATAGTCAAGCTTCTAAGATATCAGTTCGTTCCACACTGATCGCAAAATGAATTGCTTGGACCTGCCAAAACTCATTGTTAATCGGGATCTTTCAAGTGAATCTACGGAACCATGCCCAACAGCATGGATTAGACTTTAACAAGGTTACTGTTGAGATATCTGATATTTCAATTCATCAACACGACTGAACGATAACTCTAATGAATCGATTTTGGTTGGAATTGTAATAAATATACATCACTTCTCAATCCGTCTAACAAAACTATCGCCCTAAATTTACAAAATTGCCGAAAGTACCTCTAATCATTAATCTGCACAATTAATTGACTCGTGATAATTACTTAGATTCCACAATTAATTTATTATTATCTTTTAACGTCACACGCCCTTTGGTAGTTCGTGATCATCATACAATAAACACGGTAAATAAAAACGCCAACACAAAAATGAAAACGCGACACATACACAAATATCCGATACTTCAGGACGAAACATAAATCTACTTTAACCAAACCCGAACCAAAACCGATCCGACCTTCACTTACCCGATTAACCCCACCCCCCTCCCGAAACAGTCTAGTTCCATCCATCCATCCATCCATCCATCCATCCACACAATAAAAAAGAGCCCAAACCCAAAAAAAAAACCCGAAGCCCATACCCAAAACCGAACCCACTCTAAACCCTAAAACAAAAGGAAATCCCCAAAATATATACTGTAATCAACACCACCGCCGCAAACCCACATCCATTTCTTCACACAGAGGAGAGAGAGAGAGAGAAAAAATCCCCCAAAAAAAAATGGTGAAGTTTCTCAAGTCCGGCAAGGCAGTAATCATCCTACAGGGTCGTTACGCGGGAAAGAAAGCCGTGATCGTGAAGAATGTCGACGAAGGAACACGCGACCGCCAGTACGGACACTGCCTGGTAGCCGGAATAAGCAAGTACCCTAAAAAAGTAATCAAGAAGGATTCCGCAAAGAAACAAGCTAAGAAGAGTCGCGTCAAGTGTTTCGTCAAGGTGGTCAACTACAACCACATCATGCCTACACGCTACACTCTCGACGTGGATCTCAAGGATGCCGTCACCGGTGACGTACTCACCAGCCGCGACAAGAAGGTTACTGCTGCTAAGGAGGTCAAGGCTAGGTTCGAGGAGCGGTTCAAGTCTGGGAAGAACAGGTGGTTTTTCTCCAAGCTCAGGTTCTAGAGGACTCTAGATTCGTTGTTGTTGCGTTTATGTTACGTTTTTTTTTTAAGGAGAGTGAGAGGATGTTATTATCAGTATGATGCTTAATCGTCGTTGTTATTGGATTATTATTAGTATTATTAGTAGCGTTATGGTAAAGCTAAATGTTAATTTTATGTTTTGCGGATTTTGGATGGTTGTGCCGTTGTGGTGATGAACGCGGCACTTTGTTTTTATGGATTTAGTATTTTGCGGATTATTGTTTGTTGTTGGATTATAAATTTGGTTTTTTTATTTATTTATTTTTTGCGTCGTATTGGTTAAGCTACATTGTTATTGTTTGGTTATGTGAACCTGTTGGATGTGTTGGTTTAATTAGGGGTTTGTTATGCCATGATTTAGGGTTATATGTGAAATCTGACGCGTGATTTGTTTCGTTGTGGTTTAAAATGAAGGTATTTAGGTTGTTATTTAGTTGGTACTGTAGAGTTCGTAATTTGTTTCGTAATTCTGAAGTTAATCCATATCATGGCGCGTCCAATTTGTGGGTTTTAGGGGCAAAAATGATGGAATTTTGGTTGTCAAAGTGGTTGTTCTTGTGTGATAACCTTACTTTACAGTGTTTTGTGATTTATGTAACTTAGAAATGAATACACATGTTTTGGATAAGTGTCTAGTTAGTAGGCTCTCGCGTTCTAGGTTTCTATGTGTCGAACAGTAAAGAAAAAGGTTCAAACTTGAGCTAGAAGTTGAGGGTTAGGGCTTTGACAGTTGATTTATCTCCAGTCTCATTCCAAAACCTCAAAGCCAATAAGCGACACAATCTAATGTCGTCAGGGGTGTCCCTGTTAAACGTGGCTTTAGTTAGTTGATTTATGTCTGGTTTGTTAATTGGTCATTTTGGGGATTGCCTTAGTTTAAGGTTGGAAATGACAATTCCTCTGGCCGCTCAAAGGTTTGTTAAGGATGGACGGTCATACCTTCCTCTGGCCGCTCAAGGTGTCCGATCCTGTTTGAATGGTTTTTGATTAGTCGGGTACAATCCCTCTATGGCTATACTAGTGATTGTAGGTTGGAAATGAGTGCATTCCGTCTCTTAAAGTTTGTTATTCTGATGGTTTTGATTGTCGTTTGATCTTGCATGACGTTATTGTAGGGTTGAGTTTTGTGATTTTTGTGAAAGTCTTTACATTAGTGCAGATTTTGGTGTGTCGATTGTTTGGTTTAGTAAACTGTTACATGCTGGGGATTCATGCTAGTAGTAACTAGTGTTTTTGCACTTGGAATGATGGTATCCCGGCTGTCTGTTGTGATAATGGCAGTGGTGAATGTATGAGAATGGTCGTATCCTTCAATAGCGCAATTGTAGGGTAGTGTTTTGTGATTTATGTAGTTGCCCGAAATGAATACAAAATTTGTGGGTGTGATTTAAACTAATGACATAGTTTGAGAACTACGTGCTCAATGAGGATATAGGGATTATTGGTGGTTAAAGTAGTTTTGTAGCGAATTTGATCAGTATTTAGTCATTTACCATGATCAGCTAGTTGGGAATGCAGTGTGTTTTGTTGATTTTTACCTGTGCTCTTGTCTGGTGTTGCTAGAAATATTGAGTAAAGATAGGGTTCAGACATGGTGAAGTTGTGTTGCCGTGTTATCAAAAAATGGGTGTTTGCGATTGTTGAATTTTATGTGCAATTTTCATTCATCCAGACATCCAGTGATGTGCGTATGGCGTTTTTATTGAAAATATTTGTTCGACCTAGTGTATTTGTTGATGATACATGTCTTTGAATGCTGGATTGCTATGAAAATTTGCAAACTGTTTCATAGATAACAATCTGTTGTTTTGCTTTCTGGTGCTGGCTGTCTGTATCTCCAGAATTTCCTGGAGGATACTTAAGAGTCTTGCTGATTCTCTCTATAGGTAAAAAAATCCAGCTTCTCTGTAACTCTAGGGCACAGATGAGCTAAGAATCATGTCGTGGCTCCTATTGTGGTGGAAGGTTTGCAAACATGAGATTTTGGTCAACACCATAGCCACCACTACTAGTCAGCGAAACAAGTGCAGCCACAAGGCCGGCATTCCCAGCTAGTGTTGGTTCACTTGAGCTACGGTCTGTTCGATCATCTCTGAAATGATCAAGTCGATCAGGTCCTCCGACCATGGCTCCCACGATGATGTTGGGGTTGGCTTCTTTGCTGTCCTTCCACTTGTATCCCCCCTTACATGAGTACCTCTTACCGTCTGATGGCATTGAAGCTGCACGATGGTGCACATGACTTGGGTACTTGTTGCTGAATCCAACCACATAGCTCAACTTCAGTGGGTTTTTGCCCAAGATGTAGTCTATCTGTGTTAGGTATGCAACGTTTTGTAGGTCAGTTCCTCACAAGGAGCTCATAAAATTAGCTAGAGAGGGTAATGAAGATCGATTCAGACCTGAGACGAGGCAAAGTCGCGTAGTGTAGCGACTGTGTAGAAATTAGGGCCGCAGTACCATCCAGGGTTGTCAGTTGCATTTAGGTAATCTGCGTATAAGTTTGCCAGAAATGCAGCCATTGCTGCAGATGGTAAAGGTCCAGATCCTTCAGCATTAAGCTGTATCAAACCTCCTGCAAGTTCGCATTCATATTAGGAAGTGCTGTATAATTTTGATGTGAAAGTACTACACACTGCATTTGTTTGTACAATAGATGTATGTCGTACCTCGAGTCCAGTTAAATAGACGGAATGGTTTGAGGTAAGAACACATGGACAAAGCAGTGAGCTTCTTATACTCGACCAACGTTGCTGCATAAGGATAGGTGGGAGCCAAGATCATGTCCAGCCTCGTCTGCAACATCAATGCGGCTGGTACCTTGTTATCCCAACTTAGGATGCTTGTTGTCCTCGACCATTGTAATGGCATTGCGTTCTTAGCTAAGGTAGGATTTGTAGCCAATGCAAGATAGCTTTGGTTGCCTGTGGCGAAGTACAACCATGTCGTCCCCCACAAATACTCATCAAAGTACCCTGTCGAGTTGTAGTATGGCTCGATCCAGGGGTTTCCACGGCTGTAGGGACTTCTCCTTTGCCTGTCCCTGGCAAAAGTGAAGAGAGCTTCGGAACCCTTGATCAGTTTTTGGGAATATGTAGCCTCGTCACTGAACACCATAGAAGCCGATGCCAGGGCTGCAGCCATTTCACCAGCTAAGTCCGGCCCTGCATACGTGGTTTGTACTGGCCTTGGATAATTCATGTCTTCTGGCCGCTCCCAGCAGCTCCAGTCATTGGGAATATCAGAGTATGCAGACGCACCACCAACCTATACAAGCAAAAGTTTATATTGAAAGGGAATGTAGCCATGAGTCGAAGTATACATGCAACATGCAAAGATTTAACATTGAAGATTAGGCTGTAGACCTGTAGTTTGTACCTGGCAATAGATTTTATCGATCTTTGAGGAAGTTGTGTCGAATGTTTGAAGCAGGTAATCTGCACCCCATTTGATCAATTCGCGGACATGTTCATACTCGTGAATGGCACGATACTTGTGAGGATATTCAATGACGCTCCAGCTTAGCATTGTAATGGTGAAGGCCATGGGAAAATGAAACTTGGTGTTCTCTCCAGAATCATAGTATCCACCTGTTAGGCCACCCTTGACATCCTTCAGTAGCGATCCATCCTGTACTGCTGAGTTCCCTCTCCACGGAACTCCGTTGTCCTTGGGCAATGCCCCAGCTGCAACATAACAATGACAGTCAATTCTGTTACACTGTTCTGTTCTAAGGGAGTCTTACCCCTCCTATGTTGAAAACTCGACACAAGATCTGATGACTCCTGATGAAAATTGCGTTGTAGCCTGAATTCGACTATTTTAGTCCACTGACAACTAGTCGAATGTTCTGATTCTCAAATTTTAATGATGTTCAACCAACAAAATGCCAGATCTGATCTACTGAGCACTGATTCAGGTCATTGTATACATGAGCAGGCAATAAAAGCTCTAAATCAGAAGTTGCAAAATTGCAAGTTATTTCATTTGACATGCTAAGGTGTACATCAGCTTCGGACAAACTGTGCCCTGGTCCAGATGCATTACTTCAGCGCGAAAATTATCATGGTTAGGCGATAGAATTTCCGAAAACACGAGGAACATTCGGAAAAAAGGAATTAAGTTCCTGCGAAAACGAAGGATATGATGAACTTACACTTTTGGGCATTGAAGAACAACAGTGCTTTATGCAGAGCTGCAGTGTAACTATCCTCTGAACTGTGCCTAGGCAAGGTTTTGGCTGAGACCGTGGATGTGAACGCTGCTGTGCTTAGCCAAGTAGCGATAATTATAGACCAAACAGCCCTCGTCAGGGCCCTTGATGCCATGGAATTCAATCCCAATGTCTTCTTTGAGATAATGAATCTTGTAACAGAAGATGATTGATGTGAATTACCACCTTATGCTAAATTGGTGAGTGATGATAACGGTGTTGCATGCTGCTGATATACTGAGAAATGACTTGATATTGGACACAGTGTTTTTTTATAATCTTGACAAAAATCAATCAAATTTATCATAGTTGGCCGCATTACTTTTGTTATGCTAAGTGTATGTACACTTGTACATGTGTATTAAAGCGGATCATTCAAATCCCAGATTTAGAATATAAAGGCCACTCTGTAAATTGGTCAAAAATTAAGGAACATGGGCAAGAGTATAAAGTACCTCAATTATATGAACTCCTATGTCATACACATATCACATATGGTTGTGGGCACACGATTTTTAAGAAGATTCATCACATGGTATACAATTGTTCCACGAAAACATGCAAAACTGCGGTTTTTTCGTTTCGTTTTATATAGACGAGCAGCTAATGTTGTAGAAATGAGAGAAGGAACTAAAATATAGTACGACCATAAGATAGAGTTGATAGCCAAACTATTAGGCCGATTTTAGTTAACGATAGTGCAAGGATGCATTGCAATAATTTATGTACGAAAGATTTTAAGAGTAAATCCTCCTAGCTATAGTATAATGTATAGACAAAATTGGTTAGTTCGCTCTAAGCAACATACATCATCAGTACCCCAGTGTCTATGTCTATGAAGAGGCTCTCGCTTGATACGGGGTAACTAAAACCATGATCTAGGCAATGTATAAACAGATTCAAATCCCAATACCCTTGTGATTTTAAGGCCTCCAGGGTGCAGGTGGGGGTGGGCTTGGAGGGTACAGAGGCGGGACACCGGAAAACATAAGGTTCCGGTCCACACCAGAACCAGCAGTTGCTGTCAGCGAGACAAGAGCCGCTACTAGGCCAGCATTCCCGGCCAATGTAGGCTCCGTGTACCGGCTTTCCTGACGGTTGTCATGGAAGTGATCAAACTTATCTGGTCCACCAACCATGGCTCCTACAATTTCGTTTGGGTTCGGCTTCTTGCTGTCCCTGAACTTGTTTCCGCCTTTACAAGAGTACTTGACTCCATTGTGTGGTATTGAAGCTCCTCTATGATGTACGTGTTTCGGATACTTGTCCCCGTGTCCCACTACATAGCTCATATGCAACGGATTCTTGCCTAAAATGTAGTCCATCTGTGTAACAAAGCACAACATTTCATGTTATAAGGTTGCGTACATCTGACACTACACATATATTGAATCACTGCATTTCTAGTATTAGTACCTGAGATATGGCAAAATCGCGAAGTTGAGACGCTAGGAAGAAGTCAGGACCACATTTCCATCCAGGAACACCAGTAGCATTCATATAGTCTGCAAACAGATTTGCCAAAAATGCAGTATTCGCCACATACTGTAATGGTTTCGGCCCCCCGTTGTTCAGCTCTATCAGTCCTCCTGTACAATTTCACAATGCACAATCAGGAAATGTCAGGAAAAGTCACTTTTTTGTAACTCAGTAAAATTTAGGTTAAAACCTTAAATTCTGTCATCATAGACATACCTTTAGTCCAATTGTACACCTGAAAATGTCGAAGATACGAGCACATATTTAGGCCAGTGACATTATGGTACTGACTCAAAGTTTGCTCATACGGAAACCCGGGATTCAGAAGCATCCTGAACCTTGTCAACAGCAACATAGCTGCAGGCAATTTGTTGTCCCAACTCAGGTAACTCGTGTTCGTGTTCATCTGAAAAGCTTGGGCATTCCTAGCAAGAGAAGGATTCGTAGCAAAGGAGATGTAGGAGTTATTTCCGGTTGCGTAATACAGCCAAGTAGCACTCCACATATACTCATCCCAGTACCCTGTAGAGTTATAGTAAGGCGAAATATATGAATTTCCCCTGCTGTAAGGTGCCCTTCTACCATCGTCTCTAGCGAATTTATAGACGGTTTCAGCGCCTTTGATAAGTTTCTTAGAGTAGGCAGGGTCATTCTGGAATACTATTGACGCTGCTGCGAGTGCTGCTGCCATTTCGCCAGCTAGATCCGGACCCTGACTCGTCGACTGCACTGGCCGATCATAGTCCATGTCCTCTGGCCTCTCCCAACATGTCATGTCACTTGGGACTGTCGAGTTCGGTTGTCCACCCCCTACCTATAATACGAAAATGCATGCATGAGTTATGGTCTTATCATAGTAAAATAACGACGACAACAACATTACCCTAGTGCCTCAAAGGCTTCTCGTCATTTGCAAGGTAGACTACTCCCTGAGTAGGAAATATAACTTAACGACTTTGATTGCATTTATCGACCACTATTTCACATGATAAGAAGCACAATCTGTTTAATGAAAGACAACTTGCTTTGTTCCACCATATGCTAAAGCCGAGAAATAGTTAGTCTTTGACTCGATTAGAAATGGAAACGGTTATATGACGGGTTTGTACCTGACTATAAATGTGATTGACTGTGGTGGCCGTGCTATTGAAAGTTTTGAGCAAGTAATCAGTGCCCCATTTGATGAGATCTCGAACATGATCGTACTCGTGAACGGCTTGGTACTTGTGGGGGTACTCGATCACACTCCAACTGAGCATTGTCATTGCAAAAGCCATCGGAAAATGAAACTTGGTGTTCTCTCCTGAGTCATAGTAACCACCAATTAGACTTCCAGTTTTTTTTATGTCATTCAACTTTGATCCATCTTTCATCCCTGATTTCCCTCTCCATGGAATCCCGTTACTCTTAGTCAAATTCCCGGCTGAATCGCATCAACAACAACAACAAAACTTTAGTCTCGAAATAGTCTGGTATATGCAAAATGACATCTTACATTGTTACTAACTTTACAAGTCTTAGAACACGTTTTAAATTACTCGAAACATAATTATACATCAATTCATACAACATAAGTTACTGAATGTTAAAGGTCAAATGTCTCGGCATAGTGATAAAACCTTTGAATTATGGTGTCTCTGATTGATAAATTAATGGGTTCATGACATGGGAAGTACGGAAGAACCTATCCTCATATTACATGCCAAGAATCTTACTCAAGTAAGAAAATGATCGAGTTCTTACTTATTAGCATGTGTTCTTACAGCACACGTTAGAAAACCGATACTATAATCATTACGAAATCACAAGATTAAAGTAACATGGACAATGAACATGGAGAACATTCGGTATGTAGTTAATTGGGCGAATTAAGTCAAATCTAATGATCAAAGCACAACGCACCTATCCTTCAAAATTACTACTAGTCTACTAGTAATTAACTATTAGTAATTATTATTCTAGATACCTCTTAAATTTAATTAATTATTCCACGTTCATGTCACATACCCTCATTAATTTCATTACTTTATTAAGGATGTTTTTAATTTTTATCAACTACGAAGGCATGACCAACTACCAACTCGCTTGTCTTTTTTTTTTTTTTCTTCAACATAGAGCAATTGAAGGCAATAATTTACCAAAAAACACGAGTCTGACTAATTCCAACAAATGAAGAAATAAGTATTTCATTTTTCAATTACTAGTTTAGTAATTACAATCAATGTCACATCGAGGGTAGGGACACTAAAACTCGCTAGAAACTAATTTTTAATTTCTCATTCGAGCGTTCTTTCTACCTCTTCTAGCTAGTAGAGTTTGGAACGAATATGCAAAAAGTCGATACAGATACCACATTGTACTTTAATTATTATATAAAAATAAAACACACGTACAACCCGAGAAATAAAGAGGCAAAGTAACATAGATTGCGATGAGACACTATATGTCTATATCGATTAGCACTACCTAAAGATATGGCAGAAATTCTTACCACTAGCTAGTGCTTAGCAAAATTAAACTAATTTAATAAACATAAATTGGAAGCTTAGCCTGGTTTAATTTAAGATTACTAAAGCTTAATAAAGTTCTAAAGCTTAAAAAGTTAAATAAAGGAGCACGCGGTGTTCTAATTTTTTTTCAGCCCGAGAAAAATGTTGTAAAGTGTAAAACCTTGTTATACGCAAGTCAACGACGACTAATCCTCATTTCCCAAGATTAATGTCGTGTTATCCTTGATTATGAACTGTTAACAACTTATATACATACACTTGTCTAACACGCCTCATGTATGAGGTTTTCCAACGGTACGTAAACCTTAAATTAAAAGTTTTTGAAAGTACTTCAATCACTAATTTATGTTCGACTTATGTGGATCTATCTCATCAATTAATATTATAATTAGTTTGAAAATAATATAATGTTTTTGTGATATCGAATTTTAGTACCTAAGATGGTGAAAAAAAAAATGTTATTGTTATAGTAGCAGCTATAAAGGAATAACGTGAAAATTCTAGATCAGAATAACCAACGGTCATCCAGTACCGAATACCAGTGCGGATTACCTGTCCCATTTTCCTATCGCACCCCATATATTTCTCTCCAATCACGTGCTAGTATTGAATGACCGTGAGTATTAATACTAATACGTGATTGAAGGGGTACATGAACGGGATAGGAAAATGAGACAGGTAATCCGCAGTGTACCGAATACTCGTAATAATATCAATAAAGATTTCTCTTTTATTACTTCATCTTTTGAGGTAAACTTTCCTAGTTTTCAAGGTAATAAAAACAGGTGGAATTCATGGAATCAAAATTTGAATTTAATGACAAATACCAAAAAAACTTGATATTCTTAGTAAGATTGTAGTAATTATAAAAGGTTGCAAAGTGATTAATTACCATTTATTACTCTAGACTTCCTTCCTAAAAAAGAAAATAAAATAACTCCAACACACCCAATAAATAGCCCATTTTCACACTGATTTAAACAAAAAAAAAAAAAAAAAAAAAAAGAGTAAACTTACATTTTTGGGCATTGAAGAAGAGGAGAGCCTTATTAAGGGCAAGAGTGTAATTATCAGGGGGAGGAGGTCCATGCTTATGCTTAGGCAAACACTTGACAATAATAATAGGCATGGCAATTACGATGAACGCGATGAGAAATGACCAAAGTGCCCCTTTGACGAGTTTTTTCTTAACAACAATGCAACCCAAATCGACGTACTTGTTTCTCCTACTCTTACGACTTTCTTGAGGGGCTAATAGCCAACTTTGTTGCACGTCATCAAGATTGTTGTTGTGTAGATGTTCTTGATATAATAAACTTGATTTATCCCAATCATCTATATCTTTCACTCTTTGATTTTGTTCTTCTTGGTCTAAATCCTTTTGCACCTCAAATGATCCTCCCCATAGATTTGAGTTGTGCATTTTTGTTTACTTGTAATAATAATCGATACGGGTTTCTGAGGGTTGTCGTGGGTTCAAATCTGCGTGCGGAACCCCTGTTGTGTTCCGCCGCAATATTAGATTAAAAGAATTTGATTTGAGGGGATGGATTTTGAGTTTTTTTTTTGGAGAGAAATGGTGTGCAAAAATGTAATGTGTGTTGGTGAAGTATGAATGGGAAAATGGGTGTGAAAGTTTGGCGTATTTATAGAAATGGAAAAGTGCGAAATGACGCGGATATATAGTAACAACTGGACTTAGCGTATGTAGGAAGAGAGAATGTGTGTTTGGAAAGTTGGTACGAGGAGAGTATTAGCCTCCCTTAAACACAACCTAATTAACAATTATAATTACTTGGGTGTACATAGTGCTTAAGGGAGGGGTTTGTGGTAATGATGACTAAAAAATAAGTCAATTGTTTCGATCACTAGATTATTGAACTCGATTTACTAGATAATAAAGATTAATTAGTACTTTTAAGTATAATTTAATTTAAATATTTGAGAACATGCATCGTCTCTCATGGTCTAATTGAGCTTGACTAGCAATCGCTGGTTGGTATCGTGGAGTGAAGGCTTAATTCGTTTTTGAAACAAATGGATTATCGTCTCGATAGGAAAGGCGTGATTTGATCTATTTGACAAATAAAGAGAGAAACAATAATTTACCGATGGATGCTACTATCTTCTCCAGTATATATACTTTAACTTTGTTTTAAATTCGAACATCAAATTTCTCCGTTCGCATTTCCTCAATAAATCATAATAATCAAATGGGAAGGACTAGCGAACAAACCTCGCGGTCAAATGAGGAAAAAACCACGAGGTTGGCTCTTATTTCTTTCCTAAAATGCATGTGAAAAGAATCAGTATTTTCATTTATTGAAATTTTCTATTAAGAGACAATGCTCTGGCTGCTCAACTTAAATAGAAACTGAAAGCTGGCTTTGATGGAGACTAAGAAATTTTTCCCTTTCAAAAAAAAATAAAAATAAAATTGTCAATTATGCCTTTTTTTTATACTGTACTCCGATCTGTATATAGCGAGCTAAATTAAATAAATAGACTCTAAATTGTCAATCTTAATTTGAATTAATAAAAGTTCATCTAATTAATTCAATGAGGTGATGATGGGTAGTGGTACATTGACTTACGATATATTAGTGACTAATGGCAAATGGTACATTGACTATTGGTTAGTGTATATCTAATAGTGTCATTATATTAATTAAATTCAAACCTTAGGGTTCATGATGATGATACCGCTTGCATTTTGTTTTTGTTTTTTTTTTGCAAATGAGCAGTTAATGATAATGATGCGGTGTGGGGATATGAAGATTTAAACCCGAAATAACACCGGACAGATTAACTTGCTAAGCAAACCACTTCACAAACCTTAATCATTATCCTCATATATATCGCGGTTGCATTATGACCGACTAACCATTCGAATAGGCTTGTTCAAAACCATGCCAGTATAGAAAATTGCAATTTCATCAAACATTAACTTATTATCAATTATATAAGACGAGATTATTCTTGCAATTGCGGAATTTTATTGAGTATTTCCCCTGTGTATACTCGATATATATCTATATGTGATAATAAGCAGTTGTGAATTGACTGGAAATTTAGAAATAAAAACAAAGTAGTGATCTTCTCTTCATACAATAATGAAGCTAAGGTTCCTTCTTTTTGTACGTCATATGGAAAAGACTTCCATGTACCAATATACGTCATCCTACATTTTGATAGGAGAGATGATTACCATACATGCCAAAACTTATCGCGTACAAAGTATAAAGCATCCGTTTGCCTACCTTTTCCCATTAATATGGTACATTTGGCTTTGTCGTTAAGAAAACCAAGCAAAGTCTCGTATCTTAAGTGGTCGCTTGGTTAATCATCAATTTATTATTTATACAGATTACATGTCATACTCGTTAATATAGACATGCATGTGGTTAACCAATTCAAGCAATCCTAGCTTAATTATTATCAAAATTATTTGCGGTCGACTAACATAAATCGTCATCTATAACCGTCTTGATGATGAGTAGGCCATAGAAATCTAAAGCAAGTACCGTTGTGAAATTTGTTTAAAGTTGACATTTGATTTCGATTGACACACACATTCATAATAATAATTCACGTAATTTGATTGAGTCGATAGACGATAGGGTATAGGAGGGTATTTCAATAATTAGCTAACGAGTAATAAGATCCATAAATTAATAAAGTCGTCCTCATCACACTACTTCATTTGATAATCAATAATAGAAGTACGTGATTTCTTAGCTTGCTAACAAATATTTTTATTACATGCGACATGTAAGACAATCAGACATGCAAGCAACTACGGCGTATTGTTCTAGATCTTATGCGAGGAGACATATAATGTCCAAAACCAATCATGTGGCACGCCGTTTTAATTTGGACCTTGTAAAAGGTTGTTATTTGTCTTGTTTATTACTATGTACTAACATCAAATCTCATTTATTTTCTTTACACATATGCACATACTTCTCGAAATAGTGATCGATTTCACTTTCAATTTATCAAATGGCCTGGTGCGTAATGAAGAATTATGATTTATATTGTTTCATTCAAATTTAAAGCGAATACTACCTTTATAAGAGCATAGTTTTATAATTATTGTTCATATATTTGAAAAATATTACAAAGTTAAAAAGAGCCGATTAACTATTAAAATTAAGTATAAAATTAAAACACAGAGATAATTAAGGATGTGTGTATAAAGGGAACACTACAAGAAAAAAAAAAGGCGATTAACGACCAACATTATTTATACAATGGTATAATGAAGTGGATAAGAGAGGGAAACAGCAAAGAAAGAAGGTGAATCACAAGTCAGATCATGTGCATTGGACATGAAGGTCTTCGCCGGAGACATTGGTCAACTCACCGGAAATGAGTTTTTGGTAGTAAAACGATAAAATAAAGATATACTAGTTTATAAGGTAGGAAAATATTTTATTAGACATAATAGGTACAAAAATGGAAGAAAATGACTACAAAAGATTGGATTTGAAAATTTTCATTGATATTATGATAAACTTGGTTTTCTCCCATAACGACGTATATGATTCTTTTGAGCAACCACTAAATATAAATAGGTGAGGTTAAAAAATCTATTTCATTTTCCTATTTGTAACTGAGATTAATCGATAATATGAGGCTACATAAGGTAATTATGTACAATCTTGTATGGTGTTATTACTTATTAGGTTACTCGTATTTTTAATTTGTTTTGCACCATCTAATTGAATAGTTGTGTCTTTTTTTCATTATTATCGAACATTTCCTTACAAGTAATTTAAATGGTCCGGGTTTAATTAAAATGGTGTAATTCATCGGTCGATCTAATGTATTATCCTTTACATTGGCAGGCAATAATTCCAATTTTGTTGATGCTAAGTTTCACATATTTCATGAGAACAACAGTTTCGCAAATAAATCTAGTTGTGGCGCAAGATGGAAGTGGTAACTTTACTACAATCTCAGAAGCTCTCGCTGCTGCACCTACTGGCAGTACAAACTTCTTTTACATCGCCATTAAGAAGGGAATTTATAGAGAAAACATTGATGTAAGTATTAACAAAACGAATATCGTTTTTATTGGTGATGGGATAAGCAATACTATTATTACTGGCAATCGAAGCGAGCAAAGTGGTTCGGGAACTTATGAATCGGCAACAGTAGGTAAATATTATCAGTCACATTTAATCAACAGCTATATATTCTGTCGTATTATAAACGCGTTTTCTATTTTATGCTATAAGAGTATACTGTAAAAGCTTGTAACATGCATGGCTTATGTAGAACGGGATTTTCCTAATTAATTAATGAAGCTGATCTCGTAATTTTTGGTTTCCCAAATGAAATGCTCGCTCAAATAAGACAAATAATAGGCTTCTAACTTATATCCACGATCGAAAAACCATTTGATAATTAACCCTTATTTTTTGTATCTAAACAATAGGAGTAGAAGGAAGTGGTTTCGTGGCAAAGGATATTACATTTGAAAATACGGCTGGTCCGGATTCAGGACAAGCAGTAGCATTTAGAAATTCGGGTGACAAGACTGCGATGTATCGTTGTGCTTTCCTCGGCTACCAAGACACTCTATTTGCCCTGTCAAATCGACAGTTCTATCGAGATTGTGAGATATACGGTACCGTCGATTTTATATTTGGTGACGCAACAGTGGTACTACAAAACTCCAACATATACGCTCGACGCGACAACAAACGCATGTCAGTAATAACCGCACAAGGGAGGATTACCACGTCTACTAGTACTGGTATTGTAATTCAAAATTGCACGATAGCCCCCGAACCCAAATCACCGGAGGTGGCCGATGTGGCGTACCTTGGACGACCGTGGAAGACGTACTCTAGAGTGGTGATCATGGAAAGCTACCTAGGAGATGTTGTTAACCGGGTAGGATGGCTTCCTTGGGATAGTGATCCAAAGTCATTAGACAATGTGTATTATGCCGAGTACAAGAATACGGGTCCGGGTGCGGATACTTCTCAACGGGCCAAGTGTTTGGGCTGTAAAGTTCTCGTGGACCCAAATGAAGCCCAAGATTTTACTGTTAGACGTTTTATTAATGGGCCGGACTGGATTCCTAGCACTGGAATCCCTTTCTCACCTGATTTTACTTCGTAGTAGGCCCTTTCAGTCTTTGTAGTTCGAGTATGGAAAAACTGTTATTTTTATGCGAGACGGTTTTACTGTGAAATGATGATACTAAATTGAAAAATATATAGCAATGCAAAAATGGTTGGGATTTGTTATTTTCATAGCTCGATAGATAACAAACTGCTGTAACCTGACAAGCCGCAAGCGACAAACCAAAAAAAAAAAATCATTTCCAGTCACCAATTCTATTTTTTTTTTCATCCACTTTAATGAAAACTTTGCAACTTACCCATTCAACCAACTTATAAAACACAAATTAATCAATTCTATTGGTTGAAATGTGTTTTACCTTCATCCATAGATTATTGAATAATAACATCGAAAAACTTGTATGACACAAAGTATAAACAAACAGTAATATTAAACGAGCCGCGTCTTCCCGCTTTACGATGACCCCATGGGCCCAAACCGACACTCACATAGTCATCCCACCAACCCGGTCCATTTTTGCCTTATTTTCTTCAGAGTTTTTTTTTTTTTTCAATTAAAAACAAATAATTTTAACCCAAAAAATGGTCTTGTATTACACACTCTCCTATCTCAGATCCGCCATTAAAATTACCAAATTGTCCCTCAGAATGATCAGATCCACTTCTTCCATCATACACTGATTATTTTCACCCCCAATTTCTGATCACTAACATTAAAAAAAAAACAATAGAAAAAATTAGGGTTTACGAAACACCGGAAAATCATGCGAATTACATCGGGAGACCAATCGGCGACAATGTCCGGCGCCGGATATCGCGACGCCGAGTCACTTTTCCGGGCGAAACCCGTATCCGAGATCCGAAACGTCGAAGTTCATACCCGGAAACAGATCGGCGACAAGAAAGAGGAGCTCCGGCAACTCATCGGGAATCGTTATCGTGATCTTATCGACTCTGCAGATTCAATCTTGTTGATGAAGTCATCATGTGAGTCAATTTCGTCTAACATTTCATCAATTCATGATCAATTGTCTTCGTTATCTGATACGGGTAAAAAATCGGATTTTTTACCGAACCCGAACCCGAATCGCGTTAGAATATACGGCATTGCGAGTAGGGTAAAGTATTTAGTCGATACGCCGGAAAATATTTGGGGTTGTTTGGATGAATTCATGTTTTTGGAAGCTTCTGCGAGGTACATTAGGGCTAAATTGGTTTATCAGGGTTTGAATTTGGCGGGAGATGATGGGGGTAGGATTTTGAGGAATAATTTCCCGCTTTTGAATCATCAGTGGCAGATTGTTGAGAGTTTTAAAGGCCAGATTTCGCAGCGGAGTCGGGAGAAGTTGATGGTGTTGGAGAAGAGGGATGGGTATGATGTGTTAAAGGTGGAGATTGGGGCTTTTGCTGATGCGTTGGCGGGTGTGGCTATTATTGATGACCTCGATCCTAGGCAGGCTTTCGGGTTGTTTTTGGAGTCGAGGAAAGGTTGGATCTTGCAAAGGCTTAGTGGGTTTGATGGGTGGAATGGGAGTGGGAGTGGGAGTGTGGTGAGTGTGCTTTGTGAGGTGACTAAGATTATTCAGGTTACTATAGCGCAAATCGGGGAGATGTTCTTGCAAGTGTTGAGTGATATGCCTTTGTTTTATAAGGTGATATTGGGTTCCCCGCCTGCTTCACAATTGTTTGGGGGGATACCAAATCCTGATGAGGAGGTGAGGTTGTGGAATGAGTTTAGGGAGAAGTTGGAGTCGGTTATGGTGATACTTGATCGGGAGTTTGTTGCCAAGAGTTGCTCCAGCTGGCTCCGGGAATGTGGGAGGGAAATTGTGAAGAAGGTTGATGGGAGGTGTTTGATTGATGCCATTTTAAACGGGGCGGAGTTGGCTTCTGTCGAGAAGCTCGTAAGAGAGACCATGGATAGTAAGGATGTGTTGGAAGGAAGCTTAGAGTGGCTGAAGAGTGTTTTTGGTTCTGATATTGAGCTGCCGTGGAGTAGAACAAGGGAATTAGTCTTGGAAGAAAGTGTGGAACTTTGGGATGAAATTTTTGAGGATGCTTTTGTATCAAGGATGAAAGTGATTATGGACTCTGGATTTGAAGATATGACCAGGAATGTTAATGTGCCAGAGTCAATACTTGCTGTTGGGGGGAGCTTTACTGATGAGTGTGACTTTAAAGCATACTTGAACAGATCCTCGGCTGATGGTGGAGTTTGGTTTGTTGATCCGAATGTTAAGAAGGCTGGTTTGATCCCTAGCATGAAGATCTTACCTGAGGAATTCGATTTTGGCAGCTGCCTTAGTGCATATTTTGGGCCTGAGGCCAGTCGAATTAGGGATGCAGTTGACAGTTGCTGCCATAGTGTGCTGGACGACCTTCTATCTTTCTTAGAATCTCCAAAAGCTTCTTTGAGGTTGAATCACTTGGCACCATATTTGCACAATAAATGTTACGAAAGCATAACGATTATTTTGACTGATTTGAAGAATGAATTGGATAAACTACGTGCTGCCCTTGACACTAAAAATAAGGGAACCGGTTGTCATCCACCAGCTGCAGCTGTGGAGAAATCCCTTTTTATTGGACGCTTGTTGTTTGCCTTCCAGAACCACTCGAAACATATACCAGTGGTTCTAGGTTCACCACGGTTTTGGGTAAATGAGACTCTGGTTTCGAGTTCTGAGAAGTTGCCTTCTTTTTCAAAGTATTCAAGGTTTTCGTTGGATTCTGTTACACCTGATAGCCCAGGAAAGCAAATGCTTGCTAATTCTAGGAGACAGGCACTGGTTGCTAATGCCTTGTTCGGAGCAAGTGACACTGCTAGCCCTAAACTTGACGAAGTTATTAACAATATCAGAGACCTTTGCGTTGATGCCCATGGCCTTTGGATCTCATGGGTATCTGATGAGCTTGCCAATATTCTCGCAGAGGATCTCAGATTAGATGAGGGATTATCTGCTACAACTCCCTTGCGTGTAAGTCAACTCTGGCGAGCTTTTTAATGGCTTTGTTGTAATGTTGTATCTTTTTGACTGGTCTCGCTCTTTTGGCTCATCGTACTATAATTCTTTCTTTGAATCCTTTTCTAAATGTCTTGCTTTGTTTTTTCTGTTCCCCCTTATATTCTTAGAACTTCGTTTTAAGACTTTTATTGGTTTCTGGTCAGGGCTGGGAAGAAGTTTTAGTTAAGCAAGACCCATCCAGTGGAAGTGATTCAGAGATGAAAATATTGCTACCATCCTTGCCTTCTCTATATATTGCTTCATTCTTGTATAGAGCATGTGAAGAAGTTCATCGAGTTGGAGGTCATGTGCTTGATAAGGTTATTCTGCAGAAATTTGCAAAGAGACTACTGGAGAAGGTATTTGTTGTTCCAGATGTAACAGCTTTTGTCAATGCTGGAATTTATCTCCTCTATTTTTCTGCTGAGTTGTTTCTGCTTTTGGGTTACTTTAGACCAAGAATGTGCTAATTAGGCTATTAGGCCCCGTCAATCACTGTTAAATCATGTTTGTGAGTAAATTGTGTCCACTGCTAATTAAGTTGCTGACGCGTGAATTGTATATGTGCTTTCATTGTCACCATCGCCCCTTGTTCCATCATGAAATTGTGGTCTTGAATTTTGAAATCACTGGTTCAAGCAGTTTGTTGGTGTAAAGGAAATATCTAGGCTATCACTATTGTATACGTTATACGTGTTACATATAATGACTGATGTTTTGCAACTTTATTAAACTTTTATACGACGTGTATCATTGTGTAACTTAGAATTTAACTAGGAGCTTTGGTGGCACCGAACTTCCCTAAAATACCATCTCTCATGAATTATATTGTTATGTTTAAGCTCCACATCACTAGTGACGGTTGTCTAGCAGAAATGGTAATCCTAATAATGTTAGTGAAGTGTTGAGGTTTATATTACCAGTCTAGATATTTACTCAAGTGAATCAATCTATGATTCCTTTATTTGCAGTGATCTCTCCTATGTGCATGGATGGTTTTAACTTTGACATTTCTGGATTGGAGCTGTTCAATTGTTGCTCTTTCATTCACTCGCTAATGGCATATTTTCATGTAGGTCATTGACATCTATAGCGACCTTACTAATGGAGCAGAAATGTCCGAGAAAGGAGTACTACAGGTTCTCTTAGACATGAGATTTGCTGCAGATATTCTTTCTGGGTGTGATTCTAACATGAATGAGAACTTGTCAAGAAGTCCATCTACAAAGTTTGCTTATAGGAGAAAGCAGGAGAAGAGCAGATCTAAGTCAGTCATCAGAGAACGTATTGATAATCTAGTAAACCTTTTCTCACAGAGGTTGGATCCGATAGATTGGCAAACGTGAGTTTCCTGTTTGCGAGTTTGTGTTATCTCTTGCTGTACTATTTGATAAGACCATCATGTGATTTTGTGCATCATTTTGTAGGTTTGAACCATACCTTTGGGAAAATGAGAGACAGTCTTATCTAAGACATGCTGTCCTTTTTGGTTTCTTTGTTCAACTTAATCGCATGTACACAGATACTGTTCAGAAACTGCCTAGTAATGCGGAGTCAAATATAATGAGATGCTCCACAGTTCCTCGTTTCAAATACCTTCCCATCAGGTTCGTTCTGCTTTGGTTCAAACATTGCTAATATGTTCATATGAACTTGAACTTGAGTAATTGTTTGGAGTTGGGTTGTGTGGGGATTTAAGGCAGACTTATCAACTCTGTTTTTTTAAACCTTTTCCTTATAGTGCACCTGCCTTGTCAACAAGAGCTGCTTCGAAGGCACCCTTACGGACTCTGTCAGATGATGTGTCATCAAGAAGTGCATTGAGAGCTAGTACAAACGGGGAGTTCTCTCAGAAAAGTGATGTTGATGATAACTCAAGCTTTCTGGATACCTTCATGCAGGTGTGTAAAAATATTTAAGCCTATAATATAGACAGAAATTTCTTTTCAAATAATATATAGATTCTCCTGTGTGGGTTTGCTGGTGCGTACCTGGATTTTCAAGTGAAGAATCGTTTAACCTTCATGGCCACAGAAAAGTGGATTCCTTTTTCTTATTTTAGGAGGGGGTAAACATAAGATAGTAATTTCCCCCTTGATATGCTGGAATATAAAGGATTAACAGAAACAATTACAAAAAGTCAACAAGTCAAATCAAGAAAGCCTCAAGTCTCAAATGCTTTGGGTCGGCTAATATGACTAAAGTCATACCTCCATATTCGAGCAATTAAAAAGTTGAGAGTAATTAGACTATGATATAGGATTATCAAAAATAATATGTGAAGCTAGAATTTTGGTATTCTAATTGAAGCGAGACTTAACCTCGCTCACTATTCCCGATTGATTACTGGCTTGAGTTGTCGAATAACCATCTTCCTGGATTAGTTCGGGCAATTAAGAGTAGCTGCTTCCCATGGTATCCAACTCTGTTCAAACCCGTCGAATCCTTAAGAATGTGCATCGTTTTATGTTTTTTTTTTAATCCAAGACACTACCTCCCGGACTTGCACAGACTACTGAAAGGGTTCTGAGTAATTGGCAGAAGTTCACCCCTCTGACATCACTGATCATCCTACTGATTAGTGATCAATATTATGCTCTAATGGCTTGAGGCTTCTTCTTGATTGGAACACCCAAAAGTGTCTTGCTTAAATATACTGTTGAAGTGCAAGTGCTTAGCTCTGTAACCCATACTCTAGCAATTCTCCTGTAATAACGCATGCTTAGTGCTTTACCTTGTCCCTGCTCTCCACACCTTGGTCTACTTTCGTTCATCTTTAGAACCAGGTAAATGTGGAATTGTATATCATCTCATGTTGGTAGATCCGTTCTTTTTTTAATTGGCATCCTTTTTTAAATCATATGGGATGATAAGAGCTATTTAGATAGTCCCTTGATGTCAGGGTATCTGCAGCTGCTGTAAGGATAACCTCTGTTTTGTTTGCTTATATTTTCCAGGCTGGTAGTAGATTTGGAGCGGGCACTTTCAGTCTGAGTTCAATGCTAGATGCGCGCTTTAAGGATAAAGCGTCTGCCATAACATCTTTAGGTGATATGTTGCCATTGCGTCTGTAGTAGTTATGCAGTTTGACTTGGCGTAAAACATTGGCCCCCTTTTGAGTGTACGACATGATAGCTTCCACTTTCCAAGCATATATATCAGAGGGAAAGGAAATGTATTAAGCATGACAATCATCAGTGTTCCGACCAAATTCCTGCTCTCGGTTGTTTCCCACTATAACAGAGGATGGAGTATTTGTTGCTATAGTGGAAGTTGAAAGGAGGAGCCTTCAGCAGAACGTCATGTTCGGGCTTCAGTCATGTAAGGTTTCGACAGCATTGAAGTCGAATGAGCTCAACAGTGCATCTCCCATCAAGTTCCTCTATACAAGGTTGATCACACTTGGTCCATGACTCCCTGTATATTGCTGTAGTTCCTGTGCTGTTATCTTCTTAGAAACGTCTTGGCGTGCAATATACTTTCACCGTATAAGTTTGCGCAAATGACTTGTAGTTTTAGGAAGATTGTATATCCATAGAGAAAAATAGTCTCAGTCTGTTGTAATGCTATCTTCTGGAATACACAGTAACACAGCTGATTTAAATCTGGCGGGAACAGTTTTGAATTGTGTAGTTATTGCCTTATTGGCAACTTCAAGTGTGTACATTGAAAAAGGCCGAATATAATTTTATTCATTTGTTCCTCTTTTTTTTCTTCTTTTTTTTCTTTTTTTGTTTGTACTTGAACTTCACCATTTTTCCCGTTTTACTTCTCTGTGTTAGAAGTGAATTATTCTAGTCTAGATTGTAATTCCCAATTCCTGGTTTTCGGGTCATAATACTTGTCATAAACTCTCGTATAAGACAATCTGATCATAAGATCTAGTGTGACTTTTACCGGCTGACCGACAAACCGCCCAACCGTGCCCTCCATAACTCTCAACTTTGGGAAACGAGTGAGTTACTACAACTATACTAACAAGAATGCATTATTTGTGCTATGTTCATCTATGAGACTGGAGAACAAAGCAATGAGGTTCACCGACGAAACAATAGAATAGTAAAACCAGTGGGTGGCTGTACAAATATAAGAATTATTACGTTGCTTGTATAATACGCTGTGTAACTGAGTTGCTTCCTAATCAATGGACACAACTTGTTATTTCTCCTGTTATCCTGTGCCTCATATATATATGTTGACCACTTTTCAGCTTCATACTTACTGCAGCTGTTCATATGTTCCCAGGGTTGACAAACCAAACTCTCCTTGGGCCAATATCTCTTTCTACTTTTCAATTGGATCAGCTTAAATTTCGGGGAAGCGGATATGAAGACTCAATTGTAAGTACACCATTTTGCTGAAATAGATTATCCCGTTTTTAGACGTATATATATACACGAGGTGGTATGAAATCTTGTCTCTCTTGTTAGTCAACTTTGCATATGTTTGATACGAACTCGATGAGCTTTAATTTACTACATAGAACTAATTAAGGGGTTCATTAGCTAAAAACCAACTTCCAACAACAGATATTGTGTTATAAATCTACTTAACTACATTTCTAATAAATTGTATGTCTTGAGTACGATTATCTCATCGACAAATTTCATAGAAACGATAGACCTTTACAGTTTACAACCCCGTTATGATTCAAACTAAACAAGACTAATAGAGAATATAATTAGGGTATGTAAATGATTAAAGTCTTGAAACTTGAGTAGAAAATGACAATGCATAGAACAGTCCACAAGCTAAAAGGTGGTAAATTACCTGTTTATGACTTATGAGTAAGTAGATTGGGCCTTTTCAAGGTAACGCCAATAACATAGGTTCATCTTCTTTTAGACTTTTACTGTACTACTGTAACTTGCTTGGTCAAAGTCAATACTCTTTCTTTCTCACTCCCCCTTGCTTGGTCAGTTTGCCACCTTAACCATGAGAGGTACTTATTAGCACAGTAATTATTACTCCAAATTATGATTGTGCTAATCATATGTATCATTTACTTATTACTAGCTACTAACTTCATAAATTAGAGTGTCGTATAGCTTAAAAGTGTGTTACTTTTCTTTACATTTCCGTTTTCTCAGATGGTTGACTTTTTATTTGAATTCCTTGTAAACATCGGTAAAAAAAATAACCAAATGAGACCAATAAATCGATAACTCGAAGGAATCGTTCTCATACCAACAAAATTTATTCTCTTAGGTCCTTGATGAAACTCTACAATACTTTACACGTATACTTGGTGTGATGGGGTACGGTGTGAAGAGTAAAGACCTTATGTTGTTCTATATGATGTCTCAGGTGTTCCAATTCAGTAAATTCTTGACAACTCACTAATTTTATCAATACAAAGTGATTTAAACCAACCTATCACATAAATTATTTAAATTTCGAAACATACAATACGTGAAATAACGAGTAGAGTGAGACCATAATCTACGCTAGTGCTCACTTGCTTTTAGAGTCTTGGTACACAGTAAGAATAAAAACAAGAGGAAGAAGAGGAAGGAGAGTAAGAGGGAGAGGGAGAGGGAGGGGACAAAAGGGATGTAATTAAGGGGAGGAGAGAGGCTTGAAAGAAAAGGAACATACACCTGTCAGCCCCCCTCGTGCTGTTATTTTCTCATTCCTTCTCTCTTTTTTTAGTCTGCTCTGAAAACTGTGCATTACATTTATTTCATTTCTCTATTAATGTTATAATTAATATTATTATTTCATTTGTAAAATGTCTGATAGTCAAATATTATGCTACTCTATGTCATGCATGCATGCATGGGTGGGCGGATCTGAAAGATTTGATTTGATAGGATTTATTCTTATTCTAATATTCTTGTTATTTTTTTGACAGGTCAAGATTTGATCGATGTGTCACTTCTTATTCCCTTTTTCATTAGACAACCAACCCTATTTAATTAATTAATAAACTATATACTATACACAAAACATGAAATTTATATACTTTTTATATTGTAGACCTTTGTCTTGGCACTGTCTAATTTAATGCTCTAGCATTGAGTAGGCAAAATCCCACCATGTTTTTTTTTTTAACTTTTTTGTAAATGATTTTATCTCTTTTTTTTCATAGTTAAACGTTTGTATAGGAGTAGGATGGTAGTAAGACTAAGAGTACAGTGGTACTACAAACAGAGCATAAATGGTGGGGGATTGATCATGCAAGGGTCAGAATCAGAGAGACATCCCGAAATAAATGCATTAGAGGGATAAGAAGATGGCATTAGTTTCATGTCTAAGGATGGAGTACTTACTACTCTTTGTATTGGTCGATTTATGCGCGACATTGTTTTATTTGGATCTATTAATTTATCACGACTTTTGTCTCCTTAATTTTGTACGTGGTGGGCGTTTAGTCAGGTAGACAATAGTCTTTTTCATGCAATGTCTAACTAACATCCTTTAATTCGCTCGAATTGTTTTGAATTGAACTATTACTTATCAAATTTCAAAATTCAATAATCGATCGATCAACTCTAACTAAATTACATTTATTTCAACTGAAAGTCAATGATTGGGCTCTAACCCTTGGTACTAGATAGCTTTACATTGACTTATTGACTATACTATATAATTATTGTCAAATTGTAATAACATTAAAACTTTGTAGTATGACATATGAATTTGAGGTGATATATATTTCAAAAAAGAGTCAACTATAAGAGTGTGCTTTCAAGAAACATGATGTGTTTGCCAGGTTAGGGTTGCCATATTCTCATAACTCAACCACCTCCAACAGAAACCAAAGAGGACACAAACATATACAGTCCTGTCATATATGCTCCATGATGTGACAATTGACATGCTTGTATGTCAAATCCTACATTTTCTTCTAGCTTTAATCATTAATTATGCAAATTACATCAATAATATGATACATTATTAAATCCAACATTTATATTATTTTGCCAACTATTAATTAATTAGTTTAACAAATCCCGGTATAATAACTAGCTCGAACCAATGCTACGGTTTCATGTGGCTCTCAGATTCTCAATCTTTTTAGACCAAGAAACTAAAAATTCCACGATTGATACACTTATTTCACATACAAATCGGTATCACGATGATGATTCAATTTACACACATTTCGGTATTATACTTATCTTGGTGCATTTTATTTGTTACATAAAGTAAGAATATATATGGAGGCTATTGAAATGTGTGAATAGCCACCTAAAACAGAAAAATTAGTAAGATATTACTAGTTGAAAATAAAAAAAGAGGTGAAATAGGAGAAGGAAAAAAAAACAAAGAAGAAGAAAATAAAGAGGGAAAGGAAAGGCGCATGCTCGGGGAAATGCGTCAGCTACCTGATCGATGGATGTATCAAAGAAGGAGCATTTAAAGGGGGGCAATTTGTCATCATTGCCTTCTAAGTACGTCTTCTTTATTACCATTCATTTTCTCGATCATTATATTTGTAGTTTTGTACACACTTCTTCCGTCAATTATAGTAGTAGTTTTTCTTTTAAAACGTAAATCAACCACGTTATAGTTCCGAGAAAATAAACAACGCATCATCATATAATATTAATTTTGACTATCACCATTTCATATATATATACTCCAAAATTTATTATATATAACACCAGCAACACTTACGAGTTACCACCACCATTCCAAAACTCTAATTCAAATAGAATAGACGTCCGTACATCTTGTTATAAATAGTTCAATTTCGCACCAAAGAAACCAATTAGTAAGTTAAGACAAAGAGTATTGTTGACTCGAGAATGTCTTATTCTATTCAAGTTTCAAAAAGATAAATTCGGCTCAAATCAAACGAGACTAAATTAAACTAGAGCGGATTAAAAACTGTTAAGATGAAGGGAAAAAAAACATAACTTTATAAGATCATTTATTTAGGGCGACAAAATTTACGAACAGTATGTGTGTATACCACTATACTTGATTTTGACTACGTCTTGATTGAATGACAAGACCGAAATCAGATAGTAGTAGTAGATCGAAGTGTTATGTCCTATAATATGGACCCCCTTATTAGCTTCCTACCCTTTTTCTCTATTATTTCAAGTTTTCAACCACTCCCTCTTATTTAAAACCCTACTACTACTGTTATGTGGTACGATCCTCTATATATATATATATATATATATATATATATATATATATGCATCTCTATTTCCTCTCTCATCTTTTTCTGGTGTTACCTTGTATACTTCTACTATACTATACTATAGCAGAATTATCAGTATTATTATTATTATTAGTATTATTATTATTATTATCAGATTTTAATTATTATGTAAAAGTGCAAAAAAGAGGGATGGTTGATTATTATTCATGAGTTTGTACATTGGAATTTGAATGAGAGAACAAACAGAGAGCATTGCAGTATTGAGTCTTAAATGCATTCTCCTGACACTACTTCCCCTAGTCCTCTCTCTCCCTCTGTGCAACGGCCTGTCATGCTCCTCTCCCTATTGCCAATCTTCATCAACAATCTTCTGTATCATTTCAATCCTTCTTTTTGCACTATAGAACTTGTTACACAACAAAAGTTTCTCCGAGATAAGTTTTTAATGAGATTAGTACGATAATATCAAATTATTAGTTATGTATATGCATGCATATATATAAAGATAGTGGACTTGATTTATTCTCTTTTCGAATAGAGGTTTATATATTTCAAGCAAATACGATGTTTTAAAACTTTGTCGTCATTTTCTCAGAGCCAGATGTTTAGATACAAAAATGGTTAAGAATGGATTAATTAGAGCATGCCTTTAGGCAATAAAATTGCCTTTAGGCATTTATATGATTTGGCACCATGGTAATGCAAAAAACTTATTGGATTGCATTTAATTTTCATATCTTTGTTCTGTTCACTAATATCTATCTCATCATCATCATGGCCCTGAAATCAACTAGCTAATTATAGCTAGCAGTATACATTAATGTTTAGAAAGGTATGGTCAGCTTGAATGAAATAATAATAATTATTTTATGAATGCAGAAAAGCCCCCCTTTTTTATGGGGAATTTCAAGCTTGATCAGCTGCATATTTATGCATGCATGCATGGAAGTGACGTAAAACAGGACATTAATTAGTTAATATGGTTTTTCTTTGGATTAAATTTACTTCATTTACCCAATTTTTACATGCATCGTATCAATAATTAATTACACGCATAATGTCTTACATACGTCTCGCTTAAGTTAAAACACAATGTCATTGTACTTAGACATCTGAAATTTTCTTGTATTACGCGCGGTAACAATAATTACGTGTGGTAGTACCTTCACTATTTCAAACAATATATATGTGATGGGAAAACTTCAACAGATATATCAGTTTCAACTTCATGATCAAGAAATTCAAATTGCATGTGGAGAAATCGAAAGGGTCAACTGATAAGACTACGTACCAAATAGAGCACATGTATTTGTTCCATAAAATATAGAATTTAGAAGTTCTTGAGAGATAATAGTAGGTACATATATATGGCAAAAAAAAAAATTGAATGTAACATAGATGCTAGTAATATATAGGCCCAACTTTCTCTTTCGTGGTCATCCTTATATCCTTTGGTTCAATCCACATATTTCCTCTCTCAAAATGTTGCTCAAGTGACAATAACTCCAGTCCCAGTTTATGCATGAGCCTGTTTGTACAAAACAAATAGACGATGAACCAAAATTTCGAAAATATTAGAAACTATTGTTAGTTATTATTAAAGGTAAACTATATACTAAGAGTACTCTTTGTAGTCCACAAAATTATACTATAACCATTGCAGAAATAAGTACGAGTACATGATAAATGATTGTTGCGGTTATTAGTATGATGTGATATTGTGAGTTTTTGAAGCGCGTTTTCAACTTAATTAAAAACATAAATGTGACTCAAAAACATCGAGAAAAAGACAGGATTGAACAATGGGGGACAGAACTATATATTGACCAAGTGACAAATTAAAAATCACAAATAAAGGCAGAAATGTGGAAAAGGATGAGATGATAAAGTACAAGATATCATATGTGTATGAGAAGGGTTTATATTTACGTGGTTGAGCGCATTATTTGCTGCCTAATATTAGTTGGTCAGTACAAAAAAAAAGGACACTTATATATAACATGACCTCATCATCCATAAATTATTGTGTCTTCTTCTTGTTCTTATTAACTCTTAGCTTTCTTCCCATCATTTTGTTACACAAACCCTAATCATTTCACTCCTTTGGTTCAATTGAAATTATTCCACGAAAGTTGTGCATTTGTGTATCGCTAAGACTGTCCTAGCAGGCCAATCTCAATGACAATACAAGTCGGATCCTAGATAAAAGTTTAAACCATTGGTGACATGAAATTCCGGTAATTTGGCCGATTAGTACTCATTGCAGACATAAAATTAAAGAACTCTTCATCACTTAAGCATAAATGCGATTGATAGATGTATAAAAATTAATAAAACCATAACTTGATATGCAAGTGACTGCTTTCAGATTTCAGCACAACAAAATTGACTGCAATTAATTAGGATTCTGCACATCATTTAATTTGATCAGAGTATGAAATATTCAAAATTAATCTTAATAATAATGCTTAAACATAAATACACTGGTAAAAAAAAAAACAAATATTCGAATAATAAGCATGAATCAGCTACAAAATAGGAGCAACATTCCACCAACGTAGCAGTCAATATTCTCCATGAGAAGAAAAAAAAGACTGTAAAAAAGTTGAAATTTTTTATTTTATTATTATAAAAATAACGGTAATTTAATTTAATTTAATTTAATTTTACCTATAGAGTAGGGTTTGTTGAAAATTCAGAAACCCTAGGAATTTATTTCAAGATGGATCAATACTCCGGCGATCATCTCCTCCGGCAGCTCTAGCAGTAGGCTGTTGATGAAGCTGTCCAAGTGGCCCAATCCCCGCCGCCGCGGCTGAAACGTTCATGTTCATAGCTAGCAGCCCTGCATCATACCCATGACCCCCACCACCACCACCGGCCGCCATGTCGAATCCTCGTATATTAATCCCAACACCACCACCACCACCGTGGTGGTTGTTGTTGCTAGGGAAGAATTGGTGGTGCGAGTACAAGTTATGTTGGTGTAATTCCCTCGCACCACCATTTCCTCCCCCACCACCACCACCTATTCCAAGTAGGCCGATCCCGAGGGATTGGTGGTGGTGGTGGTGGTTAGCGGCTGCTGTTGCGGCTACACCACCCCCACTAGTGTTGTTGCTAGCCGCAAGAGCAGCCGCTAGAATCCCACCACCCCCGGCGCCTGACAAAGTACTGGCGCCGGGAGGTGAGAAGGTGAGATTCTGGTACTTGGAGAGCTCAGAGCGAGCGCAAGAGAGGTCGACCTGGAGCTGGCGGAGCTGGTGCTGGAGGAGGGAGATGACACCGACACAGCCGTAGACGGGGTCCCGGAGCCGCATGTCGGCCTCGTAAGCGAGGGAATTGACGGCGTCCTCGCGCTGGTGGGGGTGGAGCTCGTTGAGGAGCTTTGTGACGTTGCTTGCTCCAAACACCTTGTGCACGTTAGCAAACTTCTGCGGCTGGTCCGGTGGAAAGTACGGCGCGAATACGCACTCCGGCTGACATTTCCTCCTCAGAAACTTGCACGCCGCGCACGGCGAATTTGATGTTGACGCCATCTTCTTTTCTATGTTGATCTGTTGAATCTTTCTGTTCACGCAATCAATACCCACAAATTAACACAAAGAGTCGCCCAAAGTTATCGAGGTTCATATATATGGGACAATAATAATAAGCTCAGGTCTTATGACTTATAAGTCGGAAAAATTATGTATATTTTCCGGTCTCAATAAAATAATAAAGATCTTATAAGTCGGAAATTAAAAAGAGGAATCACTCTAATAAGACAAAGGGAGTAATAATATGATACACAGACGATGGAGACTTCGAATTCGTTAGTAAAAATGAAGTAGTGTGATGATGAAGAAATTAAATGAAGATCTACAAAAGTAAGAGTATACTGTTCACTGTATAATATATGATGAAGGTTTGATACAATAGAAATGAAGGAAAGATATGGAGAAGACTTTCAAAAACGGTTGGAGAGATTTTTCTCTTATTTGGAACTCCAACCTGGTGACTTGAGTAGAGAGAGCTAGAGTGATGATGAGGATGATCAGTAACTTTTTTCAGCAGCTTTCTCAGATTTGAACTGTCAAATTTTTTTCCCACAAAGTCAACAATTTTTACCACTCTAGGCCACCACCTTTTCCTTCCACAAATTTCCCAAAATTACTCATCACAATAATATGCAAATTAATCAAAATTTCCTAGATAATTAACATGTTGACTCACTCTATGTTATTGCACAGATAATTTGCAGTCGGCTAACATGAACTGGGTGTAAGATCGAGTAGTCTGTAGTCGAGATGGCGATTTGAGAGATGGAGAGGGAGAAGTATAGCTAGAGTAGTGTTTGCGAGTGTGTATGTGTGGGTGTGAATTGACTAGAGAGGTTGATGTATGTAGTAGCGTAGAGGAAGGAGGGTGTTTGGATCTCGTGTAAGGGAAAGTAAAAGGGAAGAGAGATTACACCAATTTCGAAGGAGAAAGGGCGTGTGAGAGTGTCAAACGAGATCTTGCTTCAATTTCATAGAAATCAACAAATTTTCATATTACTATATTGCTATAATCATCATCATTTCATAAGAAAAATAAATCAACTTGTTGCAAAATTATCATACAAATTCAATGTAATTGACCTGTACAAAGCTAAGAGTTTAGACTTTTTATGTAGAAAGATTATTATTATCATTATTAATTATTAATTATTATGGTGATAATCTTGGGATCATCTTAAGCTCCCTCTACCATATGGTACGTGTACTTTACTAGTACAACTTATATTACTAATTTAGTGAATTTATTAAATTCTTGATTAAGATAGTTGTGTGTATAATTAAGCTAATTAGCTAAGTCACACCCTAATGACCATGGGAGTTGCCAAGTAAGTAGTTGTATTACTAGTTATTTAGCTCATAATAATTCTCTTAATTCTTTATTGGGATCATTGCATTTTACTTACAAAAATGACCCTTAAGAGCCTCCGGAAGAGCCTTGTTACCCTCGCCGAACTAGATATGAATGAATAATCATTTTTTCTTTTTAAAGATATTAATAAAATAAAATTCGAACTATCTAGCAAGTAGCTGCCTATATTACTACTACTAGTACTAGCTAAGTACAACTAGAGTATCATGATGGGTTTTCCTCGATTTATTGAGTCAAACCCTTCATTTTTTTAACTTTATTTTTTCTTAATTTCCTCCTCGATTTGCAACTTATTGATGAAAACTATGAAGAAAAAGACCCTTCAAAAACCATATGCAAGGGAAGGTCATTTTTTTATTTGAAAAATTAAAATAAAATAAACCATTTGAAGTTTGGTTAGCTTAAATCGCACATAATCTCTAGTACTAAGTAAATGTAATAATATAGATAAAATGTATATAAACTCCTACCTTAGCTTAAGTAATAAGCTTTTTTGTATATGTCTTGATGAGTTGTTGAAGAGGTAAAGATACTAACTAAGGGTAATTAAGAAATAATGAAAAGAAAAAAAAAAAGAAAAAATTAATTAAAGAATTTCGGGATCATGCAAGTTTGAGGCCTGTGTTTGGTGCAGTAATATTGGAAGCTTCTCCACGAAATTAGCCGTAAAAAATTGTTACTCACCGGAAAAACATGAAGGAATTAACTTGAAATATACAGATGGTGATGATGATGTTATTTGATGTGTATGATAATTATTTACTTTATAATAATATTGTGTAGTAATTAATTTTGGAGAGACAGTAAGTGAGAGAAAGAGAGGTGAAAATAAAGGATACCCCCAAGAGCAAAGGCTAAGGAGGCGCGGAGAAAGTGAAAATATTTATACTAGTAGTAGTGTTGAGTGTGCATGTATGTGTGTCTGTATGTGACACTAATACTGTGTGTATGAACAGCCTAATGTTAGGGCTACTGCAGGCTCTCTGTGGTAATATAATCATGATGATGATAGATATATTCATGGGCAGCTATTTATTGGGTAGGAGTAGTGTAGGACACATTCATACATTATATGGTTCGTTTACTTACTATGTAGCCTTCCTAGTTGGTGTATACGGAAATGACAGTCTTCATTTGGAATTGATTTACACTCGACTAATATGAATTGTCGTGGTGTATGTAGTAGCAGTTTATTGACCATGTAACCGACATATATGTGAAGCATGCATGCATTATTAAATTTTGTATGAGTATTTGGGAAGATTTCACTTTTACTATGAGTAGTGATAATAAATTAAAAGACGACTATTTATATGAGATCGCATTAAGATCAGATAAGTAGAGCAGTGATACTTTTTGTTCCAAATCAAAGTTATGTATGTATATATATCATTAGTTACTACATTGTAGTATATACTAATTAATTAAGATGAATAATATATGTCTGATTGTTGCAATATGATATAATTTATTGGCTGTAAAAATGTATTGGCGCGGATCATACATGCATGTGAATGCAAGAACGGGTTTTGTTAACCAACGTATTCAGAAATGGAAACAGACGCATGCCCTTTGAATCTTCTATTATTTTTGAGCAAAAAGATATCGAATACGTGATTTGTTTATATCACAACACTTGGGGGTGAAAATAGTTCACCTTCCGTGGTAATGTAGTTATTTGCCGGAGAACGGAGAGGGCGATAAATCATAGAAGTTCTCTAACAATACATATTACGTGAAAATGATATCAACAACGACTCTGTGGCCCAATGGATAAGGCGCTGGTCTACGAAACCAGAGATTCTGGGTTCGATCCCCAGCAGAGTCGTTTTTTTTTTTTTTTTTTTTACAAATTTATCACATTTTTCTTGCTTTTCAGGCTTCTGTTTATGGTCCAAGCCCTGATTCGTTGGGCCGAGATTAGCTTCTTCTTGTCACCAAACTAACATCCACTAATGGAACTGCATAAGCTTTTTTTTTTTTTTTTTTTTTTTTTTTTTGGTCAAGAGGGGAAATACAAAATTGGAGTCACGGTAAAAAAGTTGGCGTGGCGTTATTAAATTCAGAAATGCATATATAAGCATGATTTATTTATCAAATTTAAATGAAAGAATTGACGCTCTCATACTATACTTTCAGTTGACCTAAACCCATATGTTAAATCTATTTTAATGTTAACTTCAGTACAACTATCACTATTGTGGTTTAGAAACTTGAAAAATTTATGGTTTATTGGCGCCATATATATGAAAAAAATATACAATAATGATAAATTTGTCTAATCAAATAAATTGCATGGTCTTAAAATTAACAAACCATTTCAATTAATTGAACCTGTAAAAGGTTTAAGACCTTATTATGTCGAGTTCCTAACTATTAGATTGATCCTCATGAAAATGCAACAACTATTCTAAGGAAGCTTATCTATAACTGATGATTCAGAGTACGGTATATCTCAATCCATTTGATTTTTGACCACTTTTTTCCAGTCGGAACAACTTTAGTATGATCTAAACAGACCTAATCGATTTCTAACTTGAACACAAGCCCTTAATAACTTACGGTTATGTTTAGTCGGAGGGACAAGAAACACGAACTTAACGACTTACAAAGTGCCTTTTGTCGAAGTGATTGTCTTCTAAAATTAGGGACTTAAAACCCTCGAAAAACCTCTTTGACCCGAATAAACCACCCAAACACCGGAGCCGGAGGAGAGAGAGAGAGAATGCAAGCCCAAACTTTCCGGCGAGCAGTCCGTGCACTCTCTCACTTCCCCCGTCGCCGCCACCACCACCACCACCACCACACTCTCTCCTCTCAAATCACACCAAAACTCTCCTTTATCTCCTCCCCGTTTATTCCCAAACTACCCCTCTTCACCACCTTCACCACCGCCTCCTTCACCACCAACGCCACCCCTACATGCACTAGTAGGGAAATTTACGAAAATACCCTTGATCCCAAATCACGCAACAAAGATGATGACACTGATGATGTTGATGATGATGATGGTGAAAGAGATGGAGATTGTGGGGTGAGGGTAGTTTCGGAATTTGACAAAACGAGCGCTAAGTTGACTGAGACAGATGCGTATGCTGCAGTTGAGCTTGCACTTGACTCTGTTGTCAAGATTTTTACTGTTGCTAGCAGTCCTAATTATTTTTTACCATGGCAAAATAAATCCCAGCGTGAAACTATGGGTTCTGGTAAATTTTATACTTTAATTATTACTTTTTTTGTTTTTTTTTTTGTTTATTATGAGGTTATTTTGTTGAATAATTTTGAATTGTATGAGTTTGATTGCTGTTAATGCAGTTATTTTGGTGCTGTGTTTGATAAAAAGATGGGTTCTTTAGGGGTGATTTCATTGTTAATTTGGACCGGGATAGAGGCGTAACTAGCAAGATTTTTACTAGCTTGTAGCTAGTAGTAATTAGTAATGTAGTTGCTTTGGACTTTGGTGGTATGTATATATGATGGAGATAGAGGCTTTGTAGTGAAATACTCGAGTTGGTTGTGTTGCGATAATGGTGGGTTCGCTTGTTACAGATAAATTATATGTATTGAGTTTTGATTTGATCTTGCATTTGTGCTATCTACTGTTAGCGGTCGCATTATTGGAGCAATTTGGACTTTGGAGGACTAATTTTGGGTTCTTGTGATTGAAGTAATCTCATTTGGAAAGTAATACTAATATTCAATTGAATTTTATGGTTCAATGGGTGGTGATGTTTTCAGTCTAGTCACTATTAACTGGGAACTTTAGTTTGTTTGGCTTGGTTGATAATGAACTAATGATGATGGCAACTGCGGGTCTGTCAAATTGAGAGCCTTAATACTGCTAATTGTGTTGAAATAGACACTAGACGATGCTTCTAGGTTATTTGCATAAGAAAAAAGAAATCGTTTGTCCTTGTAGGTAGAAGTTTTTTTAAGTTCCGATGGAGTTACTTACGTCAGTATTGTTAGTTTAGTACCTGATCCTTTTGCTAACAGAACTTCATTGTGGACTTGATTTGGGTTGCAGGATTTGTTATTTCTGGGAGAAGGATCCTCACGAATGCCCATGTGGTGGCGGATCAGACCTTTGTGCTTGTGAGAAAACATGGCTCTCCTAATAAGTATAGAGCAGAAGTTCATGCTGTTGGACATGAATGTGATTTGGCAATCTTAGTTGTTGAAAGTGAAGAATTCTGGCAGGGCATGAACCATTTGGAACTTGGAGACATTCCGTTTCTGCAAGAAGCTGTGGCTGTTGTAGGATATCCTCAAGGTAATTACTAATGTGGTATAGTGATGTACTGATGTTTTTCTTTCTCCTTATTGATCCGAGCCTGCCTTACATTTGCAAAATTTGTAATCTGAGGTATCTTTTAAGAGTGCACAAGTAAGCATCATAGCATCAGTACTGTTGATTAGAAAAAAAAGCTCACAAGTAGCCTTAGTTTATGCCTTAGGGCGTTGAAGGAAATCAGACGTATGTCCTTGCCACCATGGCAAGGAGGATGAGATAGAAAATACGGAGTATTTTATCTTCTGTAGAAGACTCCTTTTTGTAAAGTTCTCATCTTTTTCGTGAGCAATTGCAATCAGATTGCAAACTTGCAAAACATCTGCATTATTTTCCTTTTTTTTTATTCCTTCCGGATCTACAGAGTAATATTTTTTGTAGGCATCAAGTCTGAAGCATCATAGTCTTTGACACATTTTGAATTGCGTAGCCTTTAACAACCCCAACATTACTTTCTACATGAGCAGGCAAATAGAAAATGTGTGAATACTCAAAGAGAGATCACACTCAAGATAGCTACAAATCATTTAACAGCACTGGAGCTACCAGTCACTGATCATTCTCGTATAACATGTATCATACACTGATTACTTTACTGCTCAGGTCTTTGTTAGTGTAGGATTTTTCGTCATATTCAGGATAACTTTGCTTGGTTGTTAATGATGTTTGATTTTTTCTACTTATTTTTCTTCAGGAGGGGACAATATCTCTGTTACAAAAGGTGTTGTTTCCAGAGTGGAGCCAACACAGTATGTACATGGGGCTTCTCAGTTGCTAGCTATACAAATTGATGCAGCTATCAATCCAGGAAATAGTGGTGGCCCTGCAATAATGGGAGATAAAGTTGCTGGAGTAGCATTCCAGAATCTTTCAGGTGCAGAGAATATAGGGTGAGTTTTGTGTATGTAGGAACCCATGACATATGTAGGCGCCGTCTAAGCCACTGTTGTGTTCCCCTCAGCAGCTCCCCCCTCCTCCTGCTAAACTGAATTAGCGCGCTCCTATTGCTCTTCCATATTTATCGTCTTTGTGGTCTCTTATTTCTTTGACTGTCTATTTACAGCTACATAATCCCGGTGCCTGTTATAAAGCATTTCATAGCTGGTGTAGATGAACGTGGGGAGTATGTAGGCTTCTGCTCGTTGGGTCTCTCCTGCCAAGCAATGGAGAACGCACAGTTGCGTGAGAACTTTGGTATGCATCCTGGAATGACTGGGGTACTCGTGAGTAAAATCAACCCACTATCTGAGGCTCATAAGGTTCTTAAGAAAGATGACGTGATCCTTGCATTCGATGGTGTGCCTATAGCAAATGACGGGACAGGTACTTGTTTTATTGCTTTGAGTGATCACATTTCAGAAACATTATTTATTATGTCTGTTTGTCACTGTGCATCCCGAAAACTATTCGCTTCTTTTTTAAGTACATCCAAAAAATAAGACTGGCTTGTTTCAGCAAATTATCCAAATAATAATAGGAGGGTTTGAGATGTCTTTTTATGTCATATTTCCCTTTTGACGTGATCTGTTGAAGGTTCTCTATCATTTTACCTACCAGTGTCTCAGAGGTCGTTTTTCATATCTTGGTTCTTTCTGATATTCTGAATATTCACTGTAATGACAGTTCCTTTCAGGAATAGGGAGCGAATAACATTTGATCATCTGGTCTCCATGAAGAAGCCAAATGAGAAAGCTGAACTGAAGGTGTTGAGAGATGGAAAAGAGTCTACTGTAATTTTAAATGTTCAGCCTGTAAGTAAGCATAATTCTACTAGTTTTCGAATGATGAGGATTCATACACGACGGATAGGATAGGAGGCTTATAAATAACCACACAGAAATGCATAACACACACACACACACACACACACAAATACACTTGTGCTCTCTACATTGACTCAATCAGTGAATGACTTAGTAGTGGATGCTGCAGTTACTTATAATGGTTCTCATGGGTATATTGTAAAATATAGGCTGTCCTTACTTGATATAAATTTATAGATCACTTCCGTAGAATCTTTTCCGTTCCTTGCCCTTATTCCCCCTCCCCTTATTTTTCCTTGTTATATGTTGAATACTCTCAGCTTGAGTTATAAGACAAACTCTTAATTCATTTCTCCATGAGCAGGACATCTCTATTTTGATTCAGTGTTCATACAACATGAAGGAAAATACAATACTTTAGTAGTGATATGTTGCGCAGACATACGATACTTGACCCACCAAGTGCTATACTGCTCCGCTTAAAAATTACGAAAGCCTAGATAAATTTTCTTATGTTGTTTGTGAGAATCTTGTGTAGCTGTGGTCTCACTATGTTTTTACGTATGATATATATCGCCATTAACTTCTAATCTTTTGCAGCTGCCGCCATTGGTTCCTGTCCAGCAGTTCGATAAAGTACCTAGTTACTACATATTTGCTGGTCTAGTCTTTATACCACTTACCCAACCATTTCTCCATGAATTTGGGGAGGATTGGTATAATGCCTCACCACGTAGATTGTGCGAACGTGCACTAAGAGAGCAACCCAAGAAGGCTGGCGAACAACTAGTCATACTATCTCAGGTGCTTTTCGACTTCATCTCTTTTGATGAAACTTTCCAGTATTTAACCATTTTGATGCTATCACGTCTTGTACAGTTCTGTTGGATCAAATCATTTAGATGGAAATGGTTTATGTTGAGTGCAGAATGTAATTAGTCATATTATTCATAGTTAGGGGTGAGTAAGAAAAACCCCAATCTGGTTTAATGATCTGTATCCAACCCGGTACCCAGTTTTAATTCAGAGAAATTTCGGGTAATAACCGGGTTGGGTAGCCGTTCCAAACGTAAAACCGAGTCGGACACAGCTCACGGAAAATGAAAGGGTACCCAATTTACGTCTTCGACCTGGTTTACACTTAAAAGAAAACATAAAGTAACCCTACACTAACTCATACTAAAGAAGGTGTATGATGCACGGTTTTTGGTTTTTGGCCCAAAATGTCGCTGGAATAAAAATAGCTCAAACTTTTGTAGAAACCCGTAGGGTTCATATTATGTGTTTTGGCAAAATACTAGAGCCAAAAGCCTATGGTAAGTCCCCAAATCAGCAAAAGACACACGGTAGCCTAAACAAAGGATGTGTGCTAAAAGTGCTTGAAGGAGTTCTCTAACAGACAAACTAGCCCTCATATACAAGGATACTCCAAGGCTTCCCATCCTAAGAATTTGATAACAATTGCCTTTTTTCAAAAACATGGTCTTAATTTGCCAAAACCGAAGCGCGCATAATGCTCGTTTTTTGGCCCAAAATGTCACTGGAATAAAAATAGCTCAAATTTTTTTCCAAACCCTTAGGGATCTTATTATGTGCTTTGGCAAAATCTTAGAGCCAGAAGCCTATGGTAGTCCCAAAATCGGCAAAAGCCTCACGGTAGCCCCGATAAGTTACGTGTGCTTAAACTGCTTGAAGAAGTTCTTCGAACAGATAAAGCAGCTCTCATATACAATAATGATACTCAAAAGGCTGCACACAATAAAATTTTCATGACATTTAGCTACTTCCATAAAAAGAGTCAAAATTAGCCAAAAAAACCAAAGTGTGTAATCCTCGTCTTTTGGACCAAAATGTCATTAGCATAAAATAGCTCAACCTTTTGTCGAAACACCTAGGGATCATATTATGTGTTTTTGTCAAAATATTAAAGCCAAAAGCCTATGGTAAGTGCAAAAATCGGCAAAAGACACACGGTAGCCTCGATAAGTGATGTGTGCTAAAAGTGCTTGAAGGAACTCTTTTGCAGAGAAAACAGCCCTCATATACAACGAGGATACTCCAAAGGTGTCCATCATAAAATTTTGAGTACATTTGGCTACTTTCGAAAAAGTAGTCAAATTGGTCAAAACAGAAGTGTATAATCCACGTTTTTTTGACCAAAATGTTACTGACTTAAAAATACCTCAAACTTTTGTAGAAACACCTAGGGATTATATTATGTGTTTTGTCAAAATATTAGAGCCCAAAGCCTTTGGTAAGTCCCACAATGCAAAACACTCACGGTAGCTCCGATAAGTGACGTGTGCTACGAGTGCTTGAAGGAACTCTTTAGCAGAGAAGCCAGCCCTCATATGCAACAAGGATACTCCAAGGGCGTCCATCATAAAATTTGAAAACATTTGGCTACTTTTGAAAAAATGGTCAATAATGACATAATCCACGTTTTTTGGCCCAAAATGTCACTAGCATGAATATAGCTCAGACTTTTGTAGAAATACCTAGGGATCATATTATGTGTTTTGTCAAAATATTGGAGCCAAATATCTATGGTTTGGACAAAATCGGCGAAAGAAACACGACAGCCTCGACAACTGACTTCTGCTAATTGTGCTTGAAGGATGTCTGTAACAGAGAAACCAACCCTCATCTACAACAAGTATACTCCAAGGGGGCCCATCATAAAATTTTGAGTATATTTGGCTACTTTAAAAAAACTAGTCAAATTGGCCAAACCAGAAGTGTATAATCCACGTTTTTTGGCCCAAAATGTCACTAGCATGAATATAGCTCAGACTTTTGTAGAAATACCTAGGGATCATATTATGTGTTTTGTCAAAATATTGGAGGCAAATATCTATGGTTTGGACAAAATCGGCAAAAGAAACACGACAGCCTCGACAACTGACTTCTGCTAATTGTGCTTGAAGGATGTAGAAACCAACCCTCATCTACAACAAGTATACTCCAAGGGGGCCTATCATAAAAGTTTGAGATCATTTGGCTACTTGTAAAAAAATGGTGAAATTTTGAAAAACCGAAGTGTATAATCCACGTTTTTTGGCCCAACATGTTAGTGGATTAAAAATTGCTCAAACTTTTATAGAAAAACCTAGGGATCATATTATGTGTTCTGTCAAAATATTAGAGCCAAAAGTCTATGGTAATTGCCAAAATCGGCAAAAGACACACGGTAGTCTCGATAAGTGACATGTGCTAAAAGTGCTTGAAGGAACTCTTTTGCAGAGAAAACAGCCCTCATATACAACGAGGATACTCCAAAGGTGTCCATCATAAAATTTTGAGTACATTTGGCTACTTTCGAAAAACTAGTCAAATTGGCCAAAACAGAAGTGTAATCCACGTCTTTTTGACCAAAATGTTACTGACTTAAAAATACCTCAAACTTTTGTAGAAACACCTAGGGATTATATTATGTGTGTTGGCAAAATATTAGAGCCAAAAGCCTATGGTAAGTGCCAAAATCGGCGAAAGACACACGATAGATTCGATAAGCAATGTGTGCTAAAAGTGTTTGAAGGAACTCTTTAGCAGTAAAACCAGCCCTCATATACAACAAGGATACTCCAAAGGTGTCCATCATAAAATTTCGAGTACATTTGGCTACTTTAAAAAAACTAGTCAAATTGGCCAAAGCAGAAGTGTATAATCCACGTTTTTTTGACCAAAATGTTACTGACTTAAAAATACCTCAAACTTTTGTAGAAACACCTAGGGATTATATTATGTGTTTTGTCAAAATATTAGAGCCCAAAGCCTTTGGTAAGTCCCACAATCTGCAAAACACTCACGGTAGCTGGGATAAGTGACGTGTGCTAAGAGTGCTTGAAGGAACTCTTTAGCAGAGAAGCCAGCCCTCATATGCAACAAGGATACTCCAAGGGCGTCCATCATAAAGTTTGAGAACATTTGGCTACTTTTGAAAAAAATGGTGAATAATGACTAAATTAGAAGTGTATAATCCACGTTTTTTGGCCCAAAATGTCACTGGCATGAATATAGCCCAGACTTTTGTAGAAATACCTAGGGATCATATTATGTGTTTTGTCAAAATATTGGAGCCAAATATCTATGGTTTGGCCAAAATCGGCAAAAGAAACACGGCAGCCTCGACAACTGACTTCTGCTAAATGTGCTTGAAGGATGTCTGTAACAGAGAAACCAACCCTCATCTACAACAAGTATACTCCAAGGGGGCCCATCATAGAAGTTTGAGATCATTTGCTCTTTTAAAAAAATGGTGAAATTTTGAAAAACCGAAGTGTAATCCACGTTTTTTGGCCCAACATGTCAGTGGATTAAAAATTGCTCAAACTTTTATAGAAAAATCTAGGGATCATATTATGTGTTCTGTCAAAATATTAGAGCCAAAAGTCTACGGTAAGTGCCAAAATCTACAAAAAACACCTCGTAGCCTCTATAAGCGACCTGTGGTTGAAGTGCTTGAAGGGGTGCTCTAAGAAAGAAACCAACCCTTATATATCACAGAGATGCTCCAAGGCTGTCCATCAAAAAAAATTTGTGACATTTGGCTACTTTCGAAACAATTGTCAAAATTGGCCAAAACAGCAAAACCTAAAATGTCACTTGAATAAAAAAAGGTCTTACTTTTGTAGAAGCACCTTGGGATCATATTATGTGTTTTGGCAAAATAATAGAGCCAAAAGCCTATGGTAAGTGCCAAAATCGGCAAAATACACACTGTAGCCTCGATAAGTAATGTGTGCTAAAACTGCTTGAAGGAACTCTTTAGCAGAGAAACCAGCCCTCATATACAACAAGGATACTCCAAAGGTGTCCATCATAAAATTTTGAGTACATTTGGCTACTTTAAAAAAACTAGTCAAATTGGCCAAAACAGAAGTGTATAATCCACATTTTTTTGCCGATAATGTTACCGACTTAAAAATACCTCAAACTTTCGTAGAAATACCTAGGGATTATATTATGTGTTTTGTCAAAGTATTAGAGCCCAAAGCCTTTGGTTAGTCCCACAATCTGCAAAACACTCACTGTAACTCCGATAAGTAACGTGTGCTAAGAGTGCTTGAAGGAACTTTAGCAGAGAAGCCAGCCCTCATATGCAACAAGGATACTCCAAGAGTGTCCATCGTAAAATTTTTAGAACATTTGGCTACTTTCGAAAAAATGGTCAATAATGGCCAAAATAGAAGTGTATAATCCACGTTTTTTGGCTCTAAATGTCACTGGCATAAATATAGCTCCGACTTTTGTAGAAATACCTAGGAATCATATTATCTGTTTTTTTTTTTAAATATTGGAGCCAAATATCTTTGGTTAGTGCCAAAATCGGCAAAAGAAATACGGCAGCCTTGACAAGTGAGGTGTGCTAAATGTGCTTGAAGGATGTCTGTAACAGAGAAACCACCCCTCATATACAACAAGGATACTCCAAGGGGGCCCATCATAAAAGTTTGAGATCATTTGACTACTTTTAAAAAATCTGGTTACAATTTGAACAACCAGAGTGTAATCCACGTTTTTTGGCCCAACATTTCAGTGGGATAAAAATTGCTCAAACTTTTGTAGAAACACCTAGGGATCATATTATGTGTTCTGTCGAAATATTATAGCCAAAAGCCTATGGTAAGTGCCAAAATCAGCAAAAAAACACATGGTAGCCTCAATAAGTGACATGTGGTAGAAGTGCTTAAAGGGGTGCTCTAAGAAAGAAACCAGCCTTATATACAACAGAGATGCTCCAAGGCTGTCCGTCAAAATTTTTTGATGACATTTGGCTACTTTCGAAAAAATTCACATTTTTGCGCCCAAAATGTCACTGGAATAAAAATAGGTCATACTTTTGTAGAAGCACCTAGGGATCATATTATGTGTTTTGGCAAAATATTAGAGCCAAAAGCCTATATTAAGTGTCAAAATCGGCAAAAGACACACGGTAGCCTCGATAAGTAATGTGTGCTAAAAGTGCTTGAAGGAACTCTTTAGCAGAAAAACCAGCCCTCATATACAAGTATACTCCAAAGGTGTCCATAAAATTTTGTGTACATTTGGCTACTTTCAAGAAAGTAGTCAAATTGGCCAAAATCGAAGTTTATAATCCACGTTTTTTGGCCCAAAATGTCACTGGGTTAAAAATAGGTCAAACTTTTGTAAAAGCACCTAGGGATCATATTATGTGTTTGGGCAAAATATCAGAGCCAGAAGCCTATGGTAAGTGCTAAAATCTGCAAAAGATACACGGTAGCCTCGATAAGGGACTTGTGCTAAAAGTGCTCGTAGGAGGGCTCTAAGAGAGAAACCAGCCCTCATATACAACAAGGATATTCAAAAGGCTGCATATAATAAGTTTCTTATAACATTTGGCTATTTTCATAAAAATGGTCAAGATTGGCCAAAAAACCAAAGTGTATAGTCCACGTTTTTTGGTCAAAATGTCATTGCAATAGAAATAGCTCATACTTCTGTAGAAACACCTAGGGATCATATTATGTTTTTTGGCAAACTATTAGAGCCAAAAGCCTATGGTAAGTGCCAAAATCGGCAAATGACATAGTGTAACCTCGACAAGTGATGTGTGCTAAAAGTGCCTGAAGGAACTCTTTAGCAGAGAAGCCAGCCCTCATATACAACAAGGACACTCCAAGGGTGTCCATCATAAAATTCTGAGAACATTTGGCTACTTCAGAAAAAATGGTCAAAATTGGCCAAAACCGAAGTGTATAATCTACGCTGTTTGGCCCAAAAAAGGCACTGGCATAAAAATAGCTCTTTTTTTTTTTAAAACACCTTGGGATCATATTATGTGTTTTGGAAAAAATATTAGAGCCAAATGCCTATGGTATGTCCCAATATTGGCAAAAAGCACAACACTAGCCTCTACGGGTGACATGTGGCGGAAGTGGTTGTAGAAGTTCTTTAACTGAGAATTCAGTCTCGCATTCAGCAAGAGTACTCAAAGGCTGTCCATGGTAAAGTATTAAGAACATTGGGTTACTTTAAAATTGGCCAATATTAAAGTCTATAATCCACGTTTTTTAGCCCTAAATGGCGGGATTAAAAATGGCTCAAATATTCCTAGGTGCCCTAGGGGTCATATCATGTGTTTTGGCAAGATATTAGAGTTAAACACCTACGATAAGTGCTCTAAAATGGCCAAAAGAACAAGCTTTCGTAAGCAAGTGACGGGAGGTGAACGGGTTTAAAGATCCCTCGGTTGCTCATTCTTTTTTTTTGTGGGAGTTCATAGGGGTCGTATTTTGTGGTAGGATAAAATCTTTGTGCTCAATTCCTATGATAGGTGCCTTAGATTGGGCAAAAAATACATGCTAACCGTAACGGGTGACGTGTGCCGCAAGGGGATAAAGCACTCTACACACTTGGGAATCGGCCTCTCATATCCATCATGGATTCATGGGCACTCCCATAGTGTTCATTGTAAGATTTTGATGACATTTGTCAATTTACAACAACAAAACTTGCCAAAATTGGACCGGAACAAAAGCTCCTTGAATTTGGCTTATTAGAACAAAGCAGAGATTAAAAATTATTAAGAAAAAAATGTATTATAATAATATGTAAATTATTTTTGGTGTCAAAAAGTAAAAGTAAATGCTATGTATTTATATCAAGTTGATTACAGGTGACGAAAAGTAAAAGTAAATTTGAATGTATTTGTATCAAGTTAAACTCTAATGCTCATTGTTGAACTTGTTTAAGATAATCCAGGCAGGGGACGATAGATGTCCTTTTGTTAACTATTACCTAATGAACCTTTTTGCCCTTGCTCTTGTACTTTTATGTTGGTAGTTTTGCAATTCAGTTATTTACTACTGCTCCCCTGTATTGTAACTTGAAATGTACTGGTTCTTGCCGTTTCAGGTATTGATGGATGACATAAATGCAGGATATGAGCGTCTAACAGAATTACAGGTATGGTTTTGGTAGTGTTGTTTTAGTTGGTTTTGAGCATCTGCTTGCTCCCCTGCATATTCCTGGTCCTATAAGATGTTTAGCTATATTTTCTGATATATTTCTGGTCCTATAACTGACTTTCACATATTGATACTCATGAAGAGCATAAAAATTCGTATATCAAACCACAAGAAATAGTTTTTGCATAAGAATGTATTCAAGTACCTGTAAAGAAGCCATGGGGAAATATCAAAGATCGAGACCAAAGGGTGTGTTTTGCCACCAGCGTGGTTTCAGAGGCCCTTATTAAGGTCACTGATAAGTTGATCGGTGATTTTAGTAAATAATTGTTGGGTGATGGAGTAAGCCAGGATCCCGAGAGATACTATATAATTTCTTTTCACATTGGAGCTATAGACCTTTGATGATTCGAGTATTTCAGAATCCCAAAGCCTCCAAACCAAGCTTTCAGGTGACCACCAAAAGTTTAAGTTGGATTGGCAGTTTCCAACAGAAGATTTCTTCTTGTGGAGAAGCTTTAGTTACTATCTACAATTATTTTTTTGGAAAATTTGCGAGACCGCACCATATAAAATAAGTTTTTTGCGAAATTGCACCTTTTATGTTAAATTTTGCGAAACAACACCTTTTAAATCTATTTATTTGCGAAGCAGCACCTTTTTTCATTTTTGATCAATTTTGACCACTCCAAAGTTGACGAGTGGTCAAAATTGGTCAAAAAATATTGGGGTGCCTGTTGCTACGTTTGTGTTAATCTAAGACCTTGGTTGTGTTACAAGGCAGTCAATTGCCCAGTCCTCATACATCTTTTATGCCTGATTCAGAAACTGACAGAGTTGTATGATGAGCAGGTGAGAAAAGTTAATGGAGTGGAGATCGACAACCTAAAGCACTTGTGTCAGCTTGTTGAGGATTGTAATGAAAGTAACTTAAGGCTCGATCTGGATGATGATCGAGTTATTGTATTGGACTATCATAAAGCGAGGCTTGCAACATCTCGCATTTTGAAGCGTCATAGAATACCTTCCTCCATGTCCGATGATCTGGTTGACAGTGAGCAAGAGGAACAAAACGTAGCTGCAACTGTATGCCAGGATTGAGTCATATTCTTCTCAATCCTGATTTCGGGTCGTTTCATGTAGTTCTAGGTTTATTAGAAGGCAATTCTTCATATTATCTCCTAAGTTATTCTTTTGTACCATTAGAAATTAGAATTGTAGCCTCCTACCAACTTATTAGAGAGTGTTCATCAACATCTTATAGGCAACTTGTATAATATTACGTTCTACAGGTTAAGTAATTCCTACGTCTTAGGCATTGCAAATTCTTCGGTGAACAAATCGAGCACTCCATTACCTTTTGTGTTTCCGGTTTCCGGTTTCCGGTCACTGAGTAAATCTACAGTTCTATATGATCCTCTGTAACCTGGTTGTGTTATTTGTTGAACATGTTGGTACATATGACCAATTCAGTTCATACATAGTTGACTGCTACTTGTGAGCACTGATAAGAAATATTCAAGTGGTAACGTGTGACACAATTATACGTCTAACGTAGATGTCAACTATTTCAATTGATGTTGGTGTCGGGATCAGAGTTTAAAACCCGCTTGCATATCATAGAGCACACATGGTTCCATCTAAAAAACCTCTGCCTTAGTTTTTTTTTCTTTTCGAGGGTCAATTTTTGTTGTTGTGGGTCGTAATATGAATATTAATAAGATCTAAATGAACATGTTTTTAATATGGACAATGCTAGAGGTCTAAAGTTTAGACACCCAAAAGTGTCTATAATCCGTAATAATTTTACTAAACTATCAAAATTTTACTAGTCACACAATTAATTTTACTACCTGAATTTTTTACTACAATTAATTTTACTATTACGATCTCAATTTTACTACTAGTAGCTCAATTTTACATTATAGACAAATTAATTGTGTCTACACTATAGACCTCTATCAATTTGCTTTTAATATATAATAGGTCTTATAATGTCTTCCCTTGAAACTTCCACAATATAATCTCTTAATTAAGTGTGGTTTAATTTAGTTAATATAGGAAACGTTAATCACAAATGACCATGTAAAGACAGTTTCTACTTTCTAGGACTTTCATATCCAAGTTATCTTCTCAACCAAAAGACAACCAAATTTAGAAAAAAAAGGAATGATGTTTATTTTCAGCTAATTTTGGTTGGCTTTAAGACATTAACAAGAAAAGCAAAGAAAACATAGGACAAGACTAAAATTAGAACTTATACCAATATAGAAATTTATAGAATTTTAATCTAAAGAGATTAACAAAAAAAAAAGAACCAAAATTAGTAGAAAGTTTAAGGTTACACTTGAATTGTGGGAGACTAGAGATGAAAAATTGGTAAGCAGGACATTTGTGCATCTTACAAGGGATGAGTATAAGAAGGGAGAGCCTTATAAACAAGAAGAATGAGCTAACAAGCCTCGAGCAGGCTCTCAATATCCCTTAAATCTAAAGGCAACCTTACAATCATAAGTACTAACATACACATTTGTTTTTTTACCTTAAAAGAAACCATTTGTTGGAGGGTCTTTTTATATCCTTTTCCCTTGTTAGCTCGGATACTTGTACTAATTATGACGGGAAAGATGAAGCTAATCACCTCCTCATTGTTGTTGCCATGGCTCTTCTCCATGCTCGTTTTCGTGGCTCAGGCCGAGGATCCGTACTTGTTTTTCACATGGAATGTGAGTTATGGCACCCGATCACCTTTGGGTGTTCCACAACAAGTCATTCTAATCAACAATGAATTCCCTGGTCCTAACTTGAACACCACTACTAACAACAACATTGTTGTCAATGTTTTTAACAACCTCGACGAGCCATTGCTCTTCACCTGGTATGTTTCTCGCACCTTAGCTTGTTATATACATTGATTATTCTGCGGAGGCTCTCGCTTCAAACAGGTTAAATAATGGTCGCATATATGTATCAATATATATATATATATATATATATATATATATATATATATATATATATATATATATATATATATATATATATATATATATATATATATAAATAGGTCGTTTTAAAATTAAACACGTGATTTAAAAAATGTAACATGTAATGCTTGGACAGGAGTGGAATCCAACAGAGGAAAAACTCATGGCAAGATGGTACACCTGGTACAATGTGCCCAATTGCGCCAGGGACAAACTACACATACCATTTCCAGGTGAAGGATCAGATTGGGAGTTACTACTACTTCCCAACCACAGGGTTTCAGAAGGCAGCTGGTGGGTTCGGTGGCCTTCGTGTCAACAGCCGTCTCCTGATCCCTGTCCCATTCGCTGACCCTGAAGATGACTACACTGTCCTGGCCGGAGACTGGTACGCAGACAGCCACACTGTCCTCAGGAAGCGTCTTGACGGAGGCAAATCATTGGCTAGGCCAGATGGTGTGCTGATGAACGGTAGGCAAGGTAAGGTTGGTGACGCGAAAGAGGAGCCACTCTTCACCATGAAGCCTGGTAAGACTTACAGGTACAGGATCTGCAATGTGGGTATGAAAAACTCCATCAACTTTAGGTTCCAAGGCCACAACATGAAGTTGGTCGAGGTCGAGGGTTCTCACACCGTTCAGAACATTTACGATTCCCTTGATATTCACCTTGGACAGTGCTATTCTGTCCTTGTTACTGCTGACCAAGAGCCCAAGGACTATTACCTGGTTGCGTCCTCTAGGTGCGCAATTTTCATTTTAGGTCATTCGGAAACAGTCTCTCTATTTTACTTACCTCGTAATTTTGGGCTAATTGAATGTGTTTGTGTGGATCAGGTTCACCAAATACCACCTCCAGGCTACAGGCATTGTTCGCTATGAAGGCGGAAAGGGCGCTCCATCCACAGTCCTCCCTGAGGCACCAGTAGGCTGGGCATGGTCCTTGAACCAGTTCAGGTCATTGAGGTGGAACTTGACCGCCAGCGCGGCCAGGCCTAACCCACAGGGTTCATACCACTATGGTCAGATCAACATCACCCGCACCATCAAGCTGGTTAACACTGCTGGTACAGTCGATGGCAAGCTCCGCTATGCTATCAACGGTGCCTCCCACACTGATGTAGACACCCCATTGAAGCTTGCAGAGTACTACAGCGTGACTGACAAGCTATTCAAGTATGATGTCATTGGTGATGAGCCACCATCAAATGTTGACACATTGGAAAAGTTCACTGTTGGGCCCAATGTGCTCAACACCACTTTCAGGAACTTTGTTGAGATAATCTTTGAAAACCATGAAAAGAGCATCCAAACCTGGCACTTGGATGGCTACTCCTTCTTCCCTGTCGCGTAAGCCTTACACTTTAAAGAAAAATAATTTCTTAACGCAATTTTCATTATGGGTCATCTGAACATAGCCCAGTCTTCCTGTGTTTTTAACGTAGGAGGTGAGGTTGCGTACATCAGACTCTCCTTAACTCGACTAATGTGACAATACAATGTATGTGGTGAAACAGGATCGAGGTCGGAACATGGTCACCTGAGAAGAGGAAGAACTACAATCTTTTGGATGCAGTGAGCAGATACACAATCCAAGTGTACCCAAAATCATGGGCAGCAATCATGCTGACATTCGACAACGCCGGAATGTGGCACCTAAGGAATGAGTGCCTAGAGAGGTCATACTTGGGACAGCAGATGTACATCAGTGTTCTGTCTCCACAAAGGTCACTCAGGGATGAGTACAATCTTCCTGATTACGCTCAACTCTGTGGCATTGTCAAGAGCATGCCCAAGCCACCACCCTACAGCATCTAAGACACTTCAATTATGATGGTGATCTCTACACAAAAAATAACATTTTTAATGTTTGTTTTGTCCTGGGTTAAAAGTTCTTAAGTTGTAATTCAATTTATTTTTGCCATGTATTTGTTTGGGTAGTTGGAAAAAGATGTCATTGGTTCAAACAACAATTTGAGAGAGGCAATCTATTGTATCCCTAAGAGTGTTGGAATATAATTAACATTGTATTTTAAGCAATGTTATAAATGAATAAAAACCTAAAAATTTCAAAAATAAATATATATGTATGATGTCTTTGCATATTTTTTTTATCAATAAATAAATTATTGTTAAAGCTTGATTAAGAAAATTTGTAATGAGCTTTTAGTTTTGTTACTAAGACTAGATACTTGGAAAAAATGGAGGCCAAAGACACCACAATTGGACAAAATCGATCGTAGGTTATAATTTATTCCGTTCTACTTTTGGCCTAAAAAGACCCATGAACAAAAATGACTACTATAAATATTTTGGAGTTTTCAATAGTTGTATTATGTGTTTTTAAAAAAATATCAGAACTAAAAAGTTATGACACGTGGCCTAAATCGGCCAAAAACCCACATTAACCTTCATGAGGGACGAAAGGGAAATGAGCTTAATCGGCCCCCAAACGCGTGAATCAGCTCCTCAAAGTTACCCATGGGACTTCCATTGTGTCCACGATAACAATCTAAGAACATTTATATAGTTTGAAAAAACTGGGCAAATAACCAATATGGACAGAAGGCTATAATTCACGATTTTAGGCAAAAAATGATCCCGAAATAATAATGGCTCAAATTTTTATAGGAGTTTAAGTAGGCCAAAAAATGTGTTGCGCCAAAGCATAAGAGCGAAAAACTTATCATAGGTGACCCAAACATAAGAATTAGCTAGTAGATGAAAAAGAGATGCACCTACGCGTGTTGTCTGGGGCTTATGTTTGGTACGCACAATAAGGTAGCTTATTTGACCGTATCTTATTTGACTAGTTTTTTAAACTCTTTGACCAAATAAGTTTGTTTGGTAACACCACTAGCTTAAATAATAAGCTAACTTATTTAATAAGTTACCCAATGTAACTTATTTAAAATAAGTTAGCTTATTATAATTTTATTTTTAATTTACCCTCAATTATTACTAAAACGAAATGAAATTAAAAATAAATAATGCATTTTTATGTAATTTTAAATATATTAGCTCCTATATCAGTTAATTCTACCAAACACTCCTAATACTTTTAGCTAAAAACTTTCAACTATTATTGCAACTATTATTTCAGGTTTCAGCTACTATTTCAGCATTCAGCTACTATTTCAGTGTTAAACTATTATTTCAGTTAGTTTTACCAAACATATCCCAAGTGTTCTAATCATTTACCAGAATAATTACCGAAATCAGTGTATTGATCATTAATAATATGAAAGAGTTACAATAAAAAAAATAAAGGGGGTCTGATATCTCAATAATTTATACAAAGACCGTCTCTCACTAAGGTATTTACTGATGTCAAAAATTACATGATTTAATGTCGTCAAAGCTGACTTAATGTAGGAATTAGAATTATGTTTTTGTAAGCTTAAAAATTCTCGAAATTGCATGACTATTTTGTTATGAGTTATGACAAAGAGTCAAAATTGTGAGACTTAAAATAGAAACAAGTATGGAAGGGCGTGCGTAATGGTAGGAACATTATTGGTCAAGGAAATGCATGGAGATTTAAACGGTTGCTAGCTTGTCATTTCTAACCTTCTTTAATTTCTTATAAAACATCTTCAATAACCTCGTACTTTTATTTAACCTTAATTTTAAAACTCTTTTACTTCTATGCCCACTTAATTCATTGTTCATCAACAAAATTCCCATACCATAGGAAATAGAAAAAAATATATATATTTTTGTTATTGAGTAGTTTAACTCTTATTTTAATTTTAGTAGAAAATGGGTGAGAGGAGAAAATTATCATCCTCCATATTAGCATTTTTAGTATGTGCAATTTTAGTGGTTGTGCAAGGTGAAGATCCATATTTGTTCTTCGAATGGCATGTTACATATGGTACATTGTCTCCTCTTGGAGTTCCTCAACAAGTTATCCTAATTAATGGCCAATTTCCGGGGCCTAACTTGAACACTACAACGAATAACAACATCGTGCTTAATGTCTTCAACAAGCTTGACGAACCATTGTTGTTCACATGGTACATACATACATATTCGTTTTTAAACTAGTGAATTGCGTGACATTATACGTGTTTTGATTTTTGATCATTTGAAAACTTGTTTTTTTAGGCACGGAATTCAACAAAGAAAAAACTCGTGGCAAGATGGTACACTAGGGACAATGTGCCCAATCCAACCAGGCACAAACTACACGTACCGTTTTCAAGTGAAGGATCAAATAGGAAGCTTCTTTTACTACCCAACCACCGGCTTCCAAAGGGCCGGTGGAGGATTTGGTGGCCTCCGTATCAACAGCCGTCTCCTTATCCCGGTACCCTACGCCGACCCCGAGGACGACTTCACGGTCCTAATTGGCGATTGGTACAAACAAAGTCACACTGCCCTAAGAAAGACCTTAGTTGGGGGTATGTCCTTAGGTCGTCCAGATGGTGTACTAATTAACGGAAAGCAAGGTAAAGTTGGTGATGAAAAAGAAGAGCCACTTTTTACCATGAAGCCAGGTAAAACATACAAGTATAGAATATGTAATGTTGGGTTAAAAAATTCCCTTAACTTTAGAATTCAAGGCCATAAAATGACCCTTGTGGAAATAGAGGGTTCACACACTGTTCAAAATGTTTATGACTCCCTTGATATTCATCTTGGCCAATGCTACGGTGTTCTTGTCACTGCTGACCAAGATCCTAAGGACTACTACATGGTCGCATCCGTTAGGTAAACACGTTTTCAACTTCTTTTACATGTGCGTGTGCTTATCCAGTTCAAGTTCAAACTAAAACAGATGTGCATGCACTACAAAAAAAACATCTAATGCACCATGTGGCGGATTTTAACTTTTATATATACACCAGGTTCACCAAGTACCACCTCCAAGCAACAGGCAAAATCCGGTACACGGGTGGGAAGGGTCCGGCATCCAACGCCCTACCCGAGGCACCAACGGGTTGGGCGTGGTCTCTGAACCAATTCCGGTCCTTCAGGTGGAACCTAACCGCGAGTGCAGCTCGACCTAACCCACAAGGGTCATACCATTATGGTCAGATCAACATAACTCGGACGGTTAAGTTGGCTAACACAGCAGGAACAGTTGATGGGAAGCTTAGATATGCTATCAATGGTGTGTCACACACTGATCCAGAGACCCCATTCAAACTTGCTGAGTACTATGAAGCCCCAGAGAAGGTGTTCAAGTATGACATTATTGGTGATGAACCACCTAAGAACGTTGATCAGCTTGATAAAATTAGCATCGAACCCATTGTGCTAAACTTCACACATCGCAATTTCATTGAAATTATCTTTGAGAATCATGAGAAGAGCGTTCAATCTTGGCACTTGGCTGGTTACTCTTTCTTCCCTGTTGGGTAATCTTCATGCATACTTAACATCCATCGTTTTATTATGTTAGCCAATAGGTTCATTGTGTAGTCAAAATTTGATGCCATTTGGACTGAAGAACGCGATTTTAATGTTGAAAACAGGATCGAGGTGGGAACATGGAGCCCGGAGAAGAGGAAGAACTACAACATGTTGGATGCAGTTAGCAAGTACACCATACAAGTGTATCCAAAGTCATGGGCAGCAATTTTGTTGACATTTGACAATGTAGGAATGTGGAGCTTAAGGAACGAGTGTTCGGAGAGGGCGTACTTGGGGCAACAACTCTACATTAGCGTTCCTACCCCGGAACGCATGCTTCGTGATGAATACAACCTCCCCGACAACTCCATCCTATGTGGTGTTGTCAAGGACATGCCCAAACCTAAGCCTTACACCCTGTAATAAGTTTGTTTCTCCGATTTTGTGTTCCACTCCGTATTCTTTGTGTGTTTGTAAAGATTTTCGGAGAAGAGTGAAAACCCTAGTACAAAGGAAGGAGACGGTTTTCGTACATAAATTTCGTGGTAGAGGAAAGGGAAGAAAATTATATAGAAGAATCTGAGATGGATGGAGATTCAGGGTTTGCTGGTAGAAACTAAGGCTAGCAGCAGAAATAACGAGGAATAAACATGAGATTAAGCGGCACATTATATTAGGTTTCGTTTATCTTAACTGATACGCTAAGTAATTTGATTTGTATAAACTTCCAACAAAATTGATAGCTAGAGGCATATAATGTCTTCACCTGATTGATATTATTTGTATTATGAAAGTTATCTGTAATGCAGGAATGTAACATTCTTTAGCCTATGTATATAGTTGCCACCTATCTGAATGCTAGAAATTTTACCTTCATCTTTTATGTGAAAAAAAAAATCGACACTTTAAAAGTATAGCATTGTGGTTGGACACGGTACTTCTCCCATACTACTAGACACTCGGAAACTTCACAGAGGTTCACAAAATAGCAGTATGCAAAAGAATTGCTAGTAGATGAAAAAGAGATGCACCTACGCCGTGTCTGCTGTCTGAGGCTTATCCCATGCTACAGGCTACTGGACATTTGAAACATTCGCAGAAGTTCAAAGCACAGCAAGGTGCAAAAGAATTGCGAAGAATTGCTAGTAGATGAACAAGGAGAGACTTTCTTGTTTTCCTTTTACCCTGATATATAGAAGACACCCACCTGTGTCGTGTCTGACATAGATGCCCGACACTTGCAGCAAAGTTTAAAGGATAACAGAAAAGAAAAATGATTACCGAGACATGCTCCTCCAAAACACGAATCTATACAAGCACATCAAGAGTTAAGAATCTTAATTTTCACAACAGAAAATCATTACAGGTACTGGGTAGATACAAAGCCGAGTCAGTCTGAAATAACCACTGGCAATTTGGGGTGGGGGATCAGTTGAATGCTCTAAACAGACTAGACCTGACGCAGAAGGGCTCCTTTGAACCCCTCTTTTAGACAAGTGAAAAAATATTCTATGTAAAATTAAACACACATATCAAATAATGACTATGAGAGTGTACAGATAATCTACCTTAACAAACTGCCTGTTTGTGTGGTACTGGTACATCTATATAAATCCTCGACAATATCAGGCGAATGGACTTTGTCTTCTCTCGACTTTTCACAATTCCAGAGCTTCAGGCTCATGACCATGAGTCCATGACCAATAAATAGCACATGCTAAAGAGGATTAGGGGATGGCAGGCAATTTTCGTCTTGATCATCGATAGTGATTCAACCACTTCTCAGGATTTAAACTCCACTACTGCTGCCAACCATACTGCTGATTGCGGTTGCTCCCCGTGTTTGATCCTCGTCCTGCACCTGAACCACCATAAGGACCATTTTGCTGATAATTTGGGGCACCTCCATAACCACTGCTTCCACCGCCTCGTGGACCACCAGCAGGCCCACTGGAACCGTAAGGTTGGCCACGCCCCTGTTGGTAAGGGGCGTTGCCATACCCTCTATCACCACCTTGGCGGTTGGAGTGACCATATCCCCCAGCGGGATTTCCACTCTGTTGATATCTGTTGCCACCTCCAGACGCTCCTCGAGCCTTCCCATAGTGATGGCCAGCACCGGCAGTACTTGACTGTTGAGAACCATGCATCGGCTGGTTAGGCCCAGGCCGCATCTGACCAGACTGTTGAATGGGTGGAAGCCGAGTGTGTGGTGGCGGATGTTGAAGTTTCTGACGTTTTGCTGCCTCTTCATGCTGTCTTTGCTGCTGACGTTTCTTCTTTGTTTGGAATTCATGAGAGGATTCATATTTCGGTAAACTGGTCCATCGGCGAATGTTTTTTTTTTTTAGAAAATTCGATTAGTTTACAGTCATAACATGTGAATTTTACGGTTGCAAAGATAAAAAGAAGAGATGAGGCAAAAAGACCTCTTAGGATCACAAGGCAGTGGATCAGCCCAAAAGTACTCAGCATCAAGTGCATCCTTTGCGGAGATCCTCTGCATGGGCATGAAGTCATCAGCAAATGAGGATGTGAAGAAAACAAGCTAACTGATAATCTTAGTTTAACAAAGCAAACTCCTAATTTTCAGAAATGCAGCAGGTGACAGCCTAAAAACAACACAAAGATGAAAATTCTTTGCAAGCAATAAAGTGCCTGCTTTCAGATTCCTCCTTCAGATGATGTCAACAAAAGCAACAGATATCATTTTTCATTTCTTTGAGGTAAGACATATCAGATGTTTAAGAAGCTAATCTGCCAAATAATACCTGCAATGGATCTAGAGTCAGCATCCTCTCCAGCAACTCTAACGCATGGCGATCAAAGCTGCCCAATCGGACAAGTACTCGTTAATTTTACAAGAATAATGACAATCAGTGGTAAGTTAACAAGATAAAAAAAACTTACTGTCTGAAATACTCCCGAACACGCCTTTTAATAGGCCTGTTTGGCTTAAAGTTGTTGTACCAGGGAAGCTTTGTAACCCCTGGCCAATTTGCCTCATCTGGAGCTCCACATAATTCAAAGATCTTGTTTATTTGCTCCGGCTACAATAATGCAAGGCCCAAATTTATCACAAATCAGTAATGCCAGTGAGCTTGTGTTTAGAAGCAGAGTCAGCAGACATTAATGACAGGGTCGTAGTACACATAATAGAAGACATAGAAAGACTATCTTCCATGTAAACAGGTAGCTGACAGCTTGTTTGGTATCATGTTGTGACGAGAAAGGGGGAGAATGGAAAAGGAGAAGAAAAAAAGAGATTCCTATGCTTGATAAGGTCGAAAGGAATAGATGGGATGAGAAGCTAATAGACATATTTACTATCCTACAATAAAAGACAGTCTAAAATACAGAAGCTAAACCAAGTAAAACTGCAACAGCATAGTAATTAACCATATCTGATTAAATTGTAGCTAATGCTACGTGGGTGACATCACGGATTTTCTTGCCCTCATGGGTGAAACAAGGTAAACATCATATTATGGGGGAAGTGAAAACTTAGGAAAAAAAAAAAAACATGTCTGTGATTTGAATTGTTGAATTATTCTGCCTTGATTTGAAACTGAAAATTATGAAGGTGTATATACTTTCCATTTCTCCTCCTTTCTTTCCAATTCCTTTCTACTTATACAAACCAATACACAGCTACCCTTTCCCAAACAAACAAACAAAAAAAAAAGCCGTAAATGAGACAAATCTTTCTTTTAATCATTCTTCCCGGCCCCCTACCCCCCCCCCCCCAAAAAAAAAAAATAAGAAGACAGAGAGAATTGCCAAGAACAATAAAAAAAAGCTGCCTAAATAAAAGGGGAAATCACAATAAGAGGAATCAAGGATTAGTCGTGCATTCACTTCCAACACATTCTACTCTACCTCATCTTTCCCAGGAAAAATTGGTTTCCCATGGAGAAGCTCGGCAAAGATACATCCAACTGACCACATATCAACAGCGGGACCATACCTTGTGCTACCAAGAAGCAGCTCTGGAGGCCTGTTTCCCAAATATTGACCTTTAGAACATTCTTTTCAGATAAAATACAAAAGGAAAATAACAGAACTCAAGGAAGAGCTTTAAGTAACACTGTTATGAAACTTGTCACGCCAACATCTCCATTCATCAGTTCAAAAACATACCTATACCACAGGGTAATGACACGGTTGGTGAGATTCCCATTATGATCGTTTGAAAAGGAACGAGCAAGGCCAAAATCTGCGAGCTTTAACATCCCCTCATTGTCTATTAGAAGGTTTGAACCTACCAATACGACAAAATATATCAATATTAGATCACATCTAAAGTCAAAAGAGCAAACTGAAAACCAGAATTAGTTCCTTCATTATACCTTTGATATCGCGATGAAGTACTTGGTTTACATGGCAGTAGTGAAGGCCCGTCAAAAGCTGCTTCATGTAACACTGACATGTACAAAAGCAGCATCATTATAGATACATAATCACTGACACAGGGACAAAAATCTAGTCTACAGGGATTTGAGAAGGATACTTAGACTAGTCGTAGTACCTTGATCTGTGGGACAGAAAATCTCATCCCAGGACGATCAGCAAGACCAGTTAAATCATGATCCATGTACTCAAAGACCATGTAGATGCCACCTTTATATTTATTACCATCTGTGGCAAAATAGGGGATTCCATATTTCAGAAACCACAATAAGAAATGATGAAAGAAGTATCCGACATAAAAGAAGCACAAAGTACAGCCAAAACTTTACTCGCCTGGCCTCCCTTGTTCATCTTTTTCAGGACCTGGAAAGGAGCATGCAATAAAACTATAAGCTAGTTACATAGACATGAAACCAATCCACAGTTCCCATAAGACTGTCCAAAATCAATGTATATTACCTGGAGATGTCACAATCTCTTTTAATTTAATTACATTTTCATGATGCAGCTTCTTCAGAATCTTGATTTCACGTATGGCAGTGATTGGGAACTGCAAAACCAGTTCAACAATCAATATGACTATTGTGTAAAAGACATAATTCCCAACTCTTTTTTGTAAAGACAAGCTTCACTTTCTATTCCAACCAATACTGCACAATGCTTACCCCTTCCTTCTCATTGTCCATCCTGATTTTCTTTAAAGCAACAATTTCTCCTGTTTCAATTTCTCTAGCCATATAAACCTGCCTGCAGGTAGAAAAATAAGAAAACAGAATAAGGCAACCCGTCATAATGCTTGCTGGAAACATAATTGCAAAGACAAAAACACTGATGGAGCAGGCTCTGTGACCCCTCCCGCCCCCATCCCAAAAAAAAAGCAGAGGGCTGAAGAATTCTTCTACTTGTTGGAGGGCATTTGTACACCAAAATCATCCAAATATATGTAACACAACAGATTCCAGCCTGCTGATTATACGACCAAGACAGATCTAACACAAAAGATCGCGATTACACCAAAACCCCTTCCAAGCTTTAATTTAAAGCAACATTTGCACCTACAGGAATTCCACAAGCAACCTGATATCTTTTTGTACACTCCTCATAGTTATAGCTGTATACAAAACGCTAACCAAAAACCTCTGAAAACCTACAAAGGGAGCTAAATTGAAAAACAACCACATAGACATTGTACACTAAGCAAATCTCAACAACCTTCCAAGGCATGTAAAGCTAAAGACCCGACATTTGTGCCCGTTATCCAAAAACCTAAATCCAATCAAAACAGGCAAAACCCCGTGTCACCCTTCCCAAAGTTCACACCTTTAACCCTTCATACGCACAATTACATCATAACCATTGCACACGACGAGTAATTTAGCTACCGAAACCATAAATGTCGAATGTCCATACCATTATCACCCCATAGTTCAAATTCAAATTTGTTGAGGTACCCAGCATTAGAATTCCCTGACATATCGCAATCACACAGCCCGAATTAACCCAACACAAATTCACCGAGAAAAAACCCGGTAATAACACGAAGAATTACCCCTAATTACTCCAATTCCGACACCAAACCCAATCCACACACGACCCGTTAACCCGAATTTCAACCGCAGCGGACCCTAATTCTAATTTCTAGTAAGAATTGTTTGAAAAATAAATAAACAATGGCATAATTTGAGAAGTAAAAGGTTAAAAATTGAAGAGAGAGAGAGAGAGAGAGAGAGAAAAGGGGGAAATTACCCATAAGTGCCTTCACCAATTTGTTCCAATTTCTGGAAACAATCAACGCTTCGAGAACCCCATGATGGTGATTCGTGTAGATTAAGCTGCCCAGGTGCGGCACCCGCCATTGAACCTAGGGTTTCCGGCAGAGAGGGAGAGAGGGAGAGAGAGAGAGAGAAATCTCTCTAGTTGGTATAAGTTAAGAGTTAGAACAAGGAAAGTGATGAATGAAGGAAGTAGAGTATTGTACAAGGTTCGAACCTCCTTCCTATATATACTTTTTCCTTTTCAATGACTTCTTTTTCTTTTTTCTTGACTCGAGAAAAAATTCGATATATTTTGGTACGAGTCAAAATGTGTAAATTAACACTCTAACTATTAGCGATTCGCTCTCTCATATTTTATTTAATTTTTTGGGATAAGAAGATTATTATGTCAATAAGCTCGAGTTTGGTCAGAATAGACATGTTTTTCAATTAATTAATCATTAAATTGGAATAGAATGATTTCCCTTAAAAAATAATATAATATAAAATAATGAATTGAGTCGATCCTCGAACCGAGACCTAAGACCATGCCCTTTCATATTTTCGAGGTCTCGAGTGCACAACCTGCGGCTCATATCGGCGTGTTTAGTGTTTACGCCCCTAGTCACGGGTAACGGGGGGTGTATAATCATACCGACGTGAACCTCGGCCAATGCTCGCAGCTCAGTTTTTTCAGTTTTTACTATGAAGCAGCAAAGTACGGAGTATATAACGTGAGGGGCAAAGAATGGGATACTGTAGTTTCAGACCAAAAACATTCTATTATTCAGGATTTTCAATGTCTGATCCACAGATAAACTTGAAATTTTATGAGATAACAGGCAATCTGAACATTTTGCACTGTCTAAAAGATTGGACTTCAGAATCACCACCTCTTCTTTAGCCAATCTTAGGAGCTTCAGAAGATCTCTGATACATGGAAAGAAGGCATCCGGGCGGAAACAGAAAGCTTTGAAAACAAGGAACAGCCCTCCCATGTCGGCCATAAACTGTTTAGCTCCCTCCTCAGAAAATCGAGTACCAGTTGACATAATGCTGCGAAATATATAGTGGTCTAGCCCTTCAGCTACACTTCGCCAGGTATCCAAGAAGTCTTTAGATTTTAGATGTTTCTTGACAAGAAGAAGATGGTTTCGCAAGTTGTCCAGTGCGACAACAAGATCACTCGAAACAAACACATCTGTTCCATTTGCCTCGTAGGAAGCTGACTGTAGTAGCTCCAGCTGTTGCATATCATAGAAGTAACAGGATGATGCATCCTCAAACTGGCGGAGAATGTGTGCGATTATCTCCATGAGCCAGTTTGTCTCCATCTCAATTAAGCTCTCAATCTCTTCATTGAAGAAACGGCTACTGATAATCGCATGATCTCCACAATTGATGTCCTGTCCCTTTTCAGCAAGCATCAGCTCCAAAATGTCCACATCATCGCTCCACTCCTGCAATTTAAACTCGGAATACCTTGCAGCGTTCACCAACTGACAAACTCTAACCAGGGTTTCTTCAAAATCATATGTCGGAAATTCAGTGCTCGAATGCCTTGAATGTAAAACTTTGAAAAACTGCCAAAGAAACTTGGCCGGAGCAGATCTAATAAATTTTATTCGGTTTGCATTGCCTGGTAAAGCCTGGCACCTTTGTATCATTTCCCATGCCATGTTCAATACAAATTCTGCAACTACTGGAGCTTTATGATCTTCGTCTACAGGAAGACTGTAACCCTCGCTTCCTCTCTCAAAACTCTGACTATTCCCAAGTTTCCTACTAGCTGACCAAGCCTTTTCTTCCTTCAGTTCAGCTTTTAGTTTATGCCGTGCATCCTTGAGCTCTATCTTGGCCCAAATGTTGAGCAAGTCAAGCCTATCACAAAATAGAGACAACGCTGACATACCTCTGACTTGATCTGTGTAAGTCCCAGCCATGAATAGATATGTTCCTGAATTTAGAAAGGATTGCATCTGTTTGTTGAATCTCACAATATGGTGAATCAGATTAAGCCAGGAAGATATGGCATCTGATCTAGTGGATTTATCTCTGTATCTAACAGCAAGAACCGGAAACACATTATTCGCCAAGAAGCCTGAGAGGACTTGCGTCATTGCAGATATCCAGGCTTCCTTTGCACTACAACCAACCAGTCTTGCCCTATCAATTAAAGGCTGCAAGACACCATCCACTTCTTCAGTAAAATCACGCGTAACTTTGTAAACTAGAGCAAACATGAATTCAGGCCGATCTGTCCATTTAAGCAAATGATGCTCAATCTTGGATGCTATCGGCGATACGAGCTCCTCAATGGCCCAAAGCCCTGATTTTACTTGCTTCTTTTGACCCATCATACGACATTGTCGTTCTTCTCTCCGCACATGAACATGTTGCAATGCACAAAGAAGAAGAAAACTTTGGGAGTAGCTCTCTTTCTTCCCTCCTTTCATTAGAACCAAAGGATTCGGGATACCTGTCACATCCCCGTTTTGCACACTCGCAAGTTTGGGAGGCCAACCCAGAGAAACCAAAAGACTTCGATGGTCGGCAATGACTTGAGGCCTTAGTATAGACAAAATCTTGTCCACTCTAGCATCAACAGCCGACAAGAGGCTAGTCCACTGTGGATGACCTTTCATTACACCCAGCAGAACGTCCTCGACATTGGTGATTGCTTTCACAGCCCGGTGAACATTATTCAAATTTCCATCGAAGTCCTGCATCTCCACATAAAGCATTATCAATTGCCGCAATTGCAAACCTTTTCTACGTTTTCTATAATTTTCCTTTCTTAATCCTTTTAGACCACAATGTATCATCATATCATCCACATATACATAAAATTACATGAAAGGACAGAGAGCAGAGCGCAGGAAGTCATTACTCCCAGGGTAGATAGGCTTTGACGAGTTCTTGAGAAAATGTGTCCAGTGTGCCGATTAAGAGCAGATAACGTTGCCTCTTCAAGTTCTCCAACCAGAGCTTCCAGTTTTACCGCAGCCTCTGATGCATTAAGCTTCTTGTTATTTATGTTTCATAATACATTCAAGCAGTTTCAGTACCAAATCTTAAGCCCACAGGACAAGCATTTCTAAGTGAACTGGTGAACCCAGACGTGCCACACAACCATACTAATAGTTCAAAAGACTATTTATAGGGCAACACTAAACAATGCATGTAACATCAGTATCTAACTACATCATTACAGTCACACATTTCAGGACTCCGTTCACAAGTCAGTGAACCTCCGCATTATCGCCTCACACCCACAATCCCATCACAAATAATTCACCTAACCTCCAAATCATGGCAAATCTCTCAAAGAAACAACCGAAAACCTAAGGGAAAAGTAAAAGTTCTCAACTGGAGACCTGGTGATCCAACCCAAGATTCAGCTTTCGATGACCTTGTGATCCCAAACCAAACTACTTACAACCAACATTCTACATAAACAATGTACATGAACCAAACAATAGAAGAACCAGCAAATGACAATAATAAAACACTATGAACAAGCTACTTAGTGGCAAACTGACCCCAATGCATTGAGGCGAAAGCTGGTGCACACAAACTCAACTTACACTTATAGAGATCATTCAAATTATCCTCATTTCTCACACAAAAACGTACTACTCGGTATTCTCACAAACCTAACCTACAAACCGAAAGACTACATGGCCAATTTTGGGCAAACTTCCCCTTCTCTTCCTCGATGTTTCTCATGATTCTCTCAACTCATAATCCAAAAGAATGAGTTAGCTAGTCCTATGTATATGATCAACCAAATTGGGGCAAAGTGGCAAACCTACCCTTTCCTTAACCTACCCTTTCCTTACTCAATGGTTTGAGAGACACTAACATTCTCTCAACTCGATCATAGTCCGAAAGAATGAGTTACTACCTCGTATAATCAATCATTGAATTCATACATTAATCAAAATCAACATGTATGAGAAAAACCCCAAGTGTTCAAAGATCACGTAATTTACAAGCCAATCAAATCCAATCAAATCCAATTAAACAAAGAGAAAGAAGGGTCTCCTCACCAGCATACTGGCGAATATTGTCAATACGCTGCAACTCTTTTGCAATGTAAGCCAAATCTTTGTCCACCATTTTCTCAACCTTCCTTCTCTCACCTCTATTACCATCTGCAAAATTCCCACATTAAAAAAACAACACAAAGATCAAAACTTTATCAAAAAATAACATCTGGGCCATATCACACAACAGTTAATTCATTCCCAAAACTAAAAAAGAAACAATCTTTGTTGCGTGAAAAGGAAGACAAATAACATACAGTATGAAGAAATGATGCTGGGATTCTCCAAATTGAGGGTGAAATCAGTAAGAGATGATTTGGCGCGAATGGAGAGAGAAAGAGAGGAGACTAACAAGGTGGAGAGTGTTGTATGGAGATTATTAAGGTGGGTTTGAAGATGGGTACATTTTGAATTAACTTCCATTGATAAATCTTCAAGCTTTGATTGATTATTATTATTCAAGGAATTGGTAAACCCTGATGAGTTTATAAACCCTAATGTTTGTGTTGGGATTTCTGAGAGTTTTGGTAGAACATTAAGCTTCTTGTTCACGCTTTCCATTTTCTTCTTCTCGGTGGTGAGATCTCTCTCGGTGGCAGTTTTTCAAGAGGTTTGAATTGCTTACAAATTGGGTTACTGTAAGAACTATGACAAGAACAAAATAAGTGACTAGTGGAGTGCACGGACCGCGAGCTATTTTCTCCCGTTTCGGAATACTATAGTGTTTGTCGAGCACACTTTATAATCGAAAAAACTTCTTTAAAAAAATGGGGCACGATTAGAATACCGGAAAAAAAAATTATCAATTACGAGCATAAGAACTTAGGGTGTGTTTGACCAAACTCCTAAAGTGTTTTTGAATTGTTTATGGGTTCTGAAAACTGAAAACTGGTCATATACAAAACTGGGAAACTGCTTCTGGTTTCCGAGAAACACTTTTAGTGTAAAATTGTTCATTAAAAGTAGAAAATCCTCTTCTAAAAACTGTTTCAGAATAGCACTTTTGGAGAAGTTGAAGTTTAGCTAAACAAAGACTTAGGGCATGTCTGGTAGATAAGTAGAAGGTAGCGTTTAGCGTTTTGACCAAATCAGAATGCTACTTTATATGTTTGGTTGTACATTTGTTATTAGCGTTTGAAGTAACAATTAGCGTTTTAAGGAGCATTTGGCAAATGTTATTATAAGTAGCATTTCCATTAGAAAGTAGCATTTATGAGTTTCTAGCTTTCTGAATATATCATTTTAATAACTCAACAATTATTGATCGTGCCAAACACGTCATTATTAACAGCTAATTTTCAGACAACAGCTAAAAGCTACCTGCTAGCAGCTAGCTTAACAGCTAAATGCTACCTCAACAGCTATGACTATCAAACACACCCTAAAGAGTTAAAGAGTTTATGGGTACATTCTATCGAATAATTCGAATAATTGATTCTAAATTACGAGCTTGAAAATTTAGTGTGACTTGTATCTTTTATACTTTTACCCGTAAGTCCGTAACTCACCATCGATTTACAAGAATGATGTTGATACATCGAGTCATCGACAAGTAACGCAAATTTATCTGTTAAGAGTGGTTTTGGATTTTGGCACACTAAGCCCAAAACTAAAAAAGAAAAAGAAAAAAGAATAAAAAAGGGAGTTGACCGTGGAGGAAAGTTTGAGCTATGATGTTCATCCTCCAATGGGGTTGATAGTAACCCAATTCATAATCCAAAGATCAGCATATATTGATGGATATTAAGGTAAAAATTCTTGAAAATCACCATCAAATTATCAAAAAATTTGTGGGTTTTCTATTTTATTGAGCAATTAATTTGTTTTGCTACCATTTCAATTTACTGCTCTAGCCTCTAATTACAGTTTACATAGTGTAATTTCTGGATATTTGACTTACCCTTGTATGATCACGATTTTTGCGTGTCAATGAAGTTGGGGTTTGCTCTCAATCATCATTTTTTGAACAATATGCTGATGTTGGAAAATACTCTCTTAGACATTTTCACATACATTGTGTGTGCACTGCTAGGGTGCCTTTTCTATTTTTCCGTGGCTCGAACTCGAGACTTTTAGTTAAGTTGGAGAATCTCGTGTCAGCTCACCTAAGTGCTCATAAGTACAGATTCATAGACGGGTAGTGATTTCTACAATCGGCTCTATGAGCTCAATACCCCTCTCAAATTGAGGGGCGTAAAAATCACTACTCGTCGTTAACTATCTGAATGTCAATGTGTTTTTACTAGTCCTGCTAAATGTCATGGGCCATAGGACTTTTTGAACCGAAAAATTGATCAGCCTTTGCAATCAGATCATATGCAGCAGTTTTTGCAGTAGGATTAGTGGGGGATTTTCGCGTTTGACCGTGTTTTTGGCATGAATTTATCCCTGTTAGTTACATATGGAGTGCAATCTAGTGAAAGCTTGTTATATTCATACTTTTAGTTAGCCTGTTATGAGTATTGCTGTATTAGATACTAGTTGGATGCACCCTCTCTACCAGTTAGGTGTGCATAAGGCTACATATACGTTCGGACCTGCCCCAAATTCTACTCCCAGTTGGATTCTTGCCGGGTTGTCGTTGTGGTTGTTGAAAGTATTTGTTTGTTCCCTGGTTCTGTTTACTCTACAGTCTACAGCTCTACACCCATATGGTTGCTTCTTGCTAATATTAATCAATGTTGTATATTCAATTGTATTTCGTATTGGGTTTTGAGTTTTGTTTACTAGACAAGCTTGGACTGAGGATATGGTGTAGGTGTACATTTGTGTATGTGACTATTGCTTGGATTGATTATATGAACTTGTAAGAGCAGTAAGAAGTTGATTTTGGTTTTTCAATGTCCTTTGTGCTGGCTTATGTTTTCTATTTACGGGCAATTCAGCTTGAAACATTCCACCCGTATGTGTGTTTCTTGTGAGGGACACTCAGCGTGGACAGTAGCCGTGATTGATGCTCATTGCTAGACTTAGAGTTCATTGCTTTTGCATGAATGAAAAGATACAAATAGGCACTCTGTCTTCTCAATTCCTAATAGAGATTATATAGATTAATCCCGTGTCATGTCAACAGAACTTCACCTTTAGAATGTCTCCTTATTCTAATTTTCTTCATTTCTCATAAGTGCTTGATATTATACGTTTTTGGTGTTCAGATGGATTGTGAACCTCCAGAAAATAGAGAAAGCAAAAGGTGTCGGGTTGGATACTCCTCGCAAGAGTGGAGCTTGTGGCAATTGCTCGACTCCATCTTGCCAACAGGTGGTTTTGCGCATTCATTTGGTCTTGAGGCTGCAATTCAAGCTCGTATAGTAAATACCCCAGAAGATCTACAAACTTTTGTGATCCATGTGTTGGAAAATTGTGGAAGTCTACTCCTCCCTTTTGTATATGCAACAACGAAATCACATGACCTCGAAACTTGGCATAGGCTTGACAAAATGTTGAATGCAATGCTGAGCAATGAAGTTGCCCGTAAGGCTTCAACTGCTCAAGGCTCGGCGCTTTTAAGGATTGCAGCAGCCATGTTTACAGAACTGCCTTCTTTAAAATCCATGAGACAGGAATCCCTGCAAACTCGGACAATCTCTTTCCACCACGCTCCCATCTTTGGACTCGTGTGTGGGCTTCTTGGCCTCCCTCCTTGCATCTCTCAACGAGCTTACCTGTTTGTCACTCTGAGAGATGTCATTTCTGCTGCAACACGACTGAATTTGATCGGACCCCAAGCAGGAGCCATTTTACAGCATCAGGTGGCTTCCACAGCTGAGGAAATCCTCAACAAGTGGAAGGATCGTGATGTCGAGGATGCATGCCAGACCGCACCCTTACTTGATACTGTACAGGCCTGCCATGGCTACTTTTTCTCCAGAATGTTCTGCTCTTAAAGGCCCTTAGAATGCTGTATTGTACAGGAAAACTCACACATACTTTTCTTTTCTCCGTTTAGGTTCTACTATATGTGGGAAAAACGACACTGAAAACGCGTGTTTTTCCCTTACAGTAGTTGCAGAAATTCTGTGTAATTGTCTCTCAGTTTTTTCCTGGGCATGCTTTTGTCAGTTAGATTGTTTTGATGTAATCCTGAGACCCATATTGTCTACTTTGGAATTTGTATGCTGTGCAACTTTCTGTTATACGTTATGCTGATGCTGGGAAAGCTCAAATTTAATAATTGTTGACTTACTTTGGCAGAGTTTTATTTAACAAGCTTTCTGCAATCTGGTCTTTCAGGCCATGCATCACCATTCACCAGACCAGAGCACAGGTTCACTGGCTGTATACATCATTAAATGCGGAGTGCTAACCAGTTTAATTAAAACGTTGTAATAATCCGTATCTGAGATTTGAAATTTGGGGTTGCGAATTATTCTAATTTACGAATCAATGATTTATCTATAGTTCCGCTATTGTTTGGTGTTGGAGTTGTGGTTGCAATTTGCAAATGAAACATGTCATAACCTAGTATTGGATGTTACGTTTGTCCGAATTCAAATTTCAAAGAAGATCTTAACCAGGCAACTTGATTTATAAAATTTGAATTATAGAGTTTCCTAGCTTACATTAACCACAAACACATTTTTTTTTTTTTGCCATTTATATTTGAAGATATTAATATGCAGGAACAAATGAGAGTATGAGACAACAGTAACTTGATGCACTGATAATATGTACGGATGGTGCGTTCCAAAAAAAAAAAAAAAAATAAATTAATGATGGTTGTGTCTCTACAATTCACAATTAGATCTATGCACATGGGATATTTAAGTACATCAGTATCAAATAATAAGTTAAGATAATAATATGAATCATACTCCTAGGTAATAAATTAAACACACATTGAACAATTACACTATGTATAATATTAAAACTCAAGAATTTTGGATCAACATGAACACCTTAAAAAAAAAGAAAATTTATCATTTTGAGACATTGACCTATTCCAAATCTAAGACCCCATAAAAACAAAATATTTATTTTCTTTATTGTCATTTGCAACTCTTTTATTTATGATGATGAATAGGCAAAGGGCAAACAAAGTACACATAACCCAATCTGACCGTATCATATAAACACCACAAGAAGTACCAAAAATGGGTAATATTAAATAAATGAAAAAAATTGAAGAATCCATTTTTAATGGTACAAAGACTGCAGAACCAACCTAAACCCCACTTCAATTTACTACTTCTACTATAAAGTACAACCCCATGTGTGAAGCTATAATTAGAACTATTACTATTATCAAATCTCTTTGAAAGCTACATTACCTTAATCAGAAAGATTAAGTCAAACCCAAAAATATTATTAATATAACTATTATTAGAATACTCCTTTGATACTTTATGGTTTTCGACCTTGATTTGAGCGTGCTCTTATGTGTCTACCACGATGTGAGCGTGCTCTTATGTGTTTACCATGACGTGGTGGAAAATGAGAGTGCAAGGTAACAAATGACAATGACCAATGCAATTACTACAAGAACAATATAGTGTAATCACGAGGATCAAGGTCGATCTAGAACCGCTTCGAATCCTTACGACCCCCTGCCATCTCAATATTAGGCATCAGATGTTCCTTTGTACCGAAAAAATGTTTGATCATCGTGTTAAATTTTAATGATAATTAGATCTAATAAGTGCTTAATAAATTCAAGTGATTAAATTAGGAAAGTAATTAATTACTTTTAATAATAAAAAGGTGGACTGAGTGTGGGCCAAGGGGAAAGATAGGGATAGTTTGGTCAGTCAGTCAAAATCAAAGACTTCTCTCTCACATCTCACACATAATATCATATCATATCATATGGTGTGGGGATTTCATTTTTTTATAATTTGACCAAATCATCTCCTACATAAAGTACAGATTTTTGTAAACACTCACACTCATACCCAAATAACATTATTATAATCAAAACTAATTAAATAAATAAAAAAGTCACACATTTTTTATTTTTTGCATTTTTTTTTGTATAGAAGAGAGAAAAAATGGAGAGGATGAAGAGAAGCAGCCAACACTTGTAGAAGAAGCAGCTGCTTCTCTACTCTAATTCATCGCCCTTAGCTTCCTCCTCCCCTCCTCTCCCCTACTTTCACTCTATTCTCGCCATCTCTTCTCCCTTTTTCTATTTCTTTTTAATTTTGATTTTAATTTTTCTCTTCTTTTTTTTTACTTGCGTTTCTCACTCTACTTTCAATCTTCTTCAATACTCAACCTCATTTCTTCATCTCCTTCTTCTCTCTTTCTCTCCATAGATTTCTCTCTTCTTTCTATGTCTTCATTCTCTATCGATTACGGCTGAGTGGGAAAATTTTGAAAGAGTTTTTCATTCAATTTTTTTTTTGGGCTTTTTCTCGAAGTTTTTTTTTTTTTTCTGGGTGAGATTTTTTCTGGATCTGATCGAGAATTTGATGTTCTGGGTAATGATAAAATCGTGAAAAAGCAAATGGGTTTGTGTCAGATTGTAGAATTCTGAGTTGAATTTTTCTGGGTTATCAATTTTTTTGTTTTCTGTGTTTTTTTTTTCACCTGAATTTTGTAATTCTAAATTTTGATCTGAATTTTGCGATTTTGTGTCATTTTTTTGAATTTTAGAGGTTTAATTTTGATCTGAGTGATTAAATTTGATGTTCTAGATCAAAGTTTACTCATCAGATTCACTCTCATTTCCTCTGTGAGTTGTGAAAAAAATTCGGCATTTTATTTCCTTGATTAGATTCATTCAATCTTCTACAAGAAGATTTATAAAAAGTTGGTGGGGTTATTTGCTCCAAAAAAAATTCAGAAATTGAGGGGGGATTTGTTGCTAATACATGGAAATTATTACTTGCTAATCACCATTGCAGTTCAACTGTTTCAGGTAAATTCTGCTCTAATCAATCTTAATTAATTTTAATTAATGTTATTTCTCTCTCCTCAATTAATACAGATGATGTCTTATTACTGCATGTCTTACTTGTGGAGTATATATTACTCTATTTATTGGCTTCCTGAGTTTCATGTAACTTTTTAAGTTTTGATCTATTTATTTATTCTCTGCATTGTCATCTAGATTTGTTTATTCAATTGTTTTTGTGTTGTTTGAAATTGTTAGTACTTGAAATTGATAAAGAATTGTTGGTGTTTGATTCATCATATTTATTTTAATAATTAATTGTTAAACCTGAAACTTGGTGGTGACACTTCATGAAATGGTGTTGTGGAGTGGGTTCTGGAGTGACCTGATTGACCCAGAGTTTTAGAAGAAATGGTGTGGTATTGCTATGTTAGCTCCAGTGTGATTTCGGAATGTGATTTATGAAAATATTAAGACAAAGTATTGGTGTATGAACAACTTTCATCCTGACACTTTCAGCTGGTTTTTCACTGTAACCTGTTGATGCAAATGTAGTTGGCTGCAATCCGTCAATTGGTTCTGATTCGGTTTACTGTCACTTTCCCATATGAGCCTAGAGACGGAATTTGCCATAGCTCGTATGTGTCGTATCTATGGTTACTTTGTTGCTGCTTGGAATAATCGTCTATGTTGATTGTTTCTTCTTTTTCACCCCATTTGTTTGATCTGTGAGATTGTCACATTCTATTCATAGCATGAATGGCAGAGGGCGTTGTTTCTCTTGGCATCGAATAAAGCATGTGAAGGTGTAATCTATGATGTATGTTTTAAGCTTGCATGTTCTGTTCCTGAGAAATACTGGAAAATTAAGGTTGTATTTGAGTGCATTGTGTAAAGCATTTGTTTACATTCTGGTGTTGTGTGTCATTTCAGGTGCTGTATTGGTATGATCAATATGACAACTGACGGTGAGAACAGAAAGGCTTCAAGGTGTAGGAAAAATTCCCCTGCCGCAGAAGAGGTTTCCTGTGGTGTTAACTCTCCTGGGGGAAGTCTTTTAAAGAAAGGTCCTTGGACATCAGCTGAGGATGCAATATTGGTGGAGTATGTTACAAAGCATGGGGAGGGTAATTGGAATGCTGTCCAAAAGCATTCAGGACTGTCACGCTGTGGAAAGAGCTGTCGTTTGCGATGGGCTAATCACTTACGACCAGATTTGAAGAAAGGCGCATTCACAGATGAAGAGGTTGCCCGCATCATAGAACTGCATGCAAAGATGGGAAATAAATGGGCTCGTATGGCTGCAGAGGTATTGTTCATTTAGTTTTAATCATTTCTTGAGATTGTGTTACAAGTTACTGTGTGCTTACCATGGTCCTTTAAAAATAAAGTTGAGAATAAAATTGCTTTCAACATGTTGCTTTGCAAAATTTCTTATGAGATTATAGAGTTGCCGAGATTTTCAGTGTAGAAGAGAGATGCTTTGATTTGGAAGAGGTGGACTATATGGGTTATGGCTTATTTGGCATAATGCATAGCTAGTTCATGATGTTCATTATAAAAGTTGAAATTCCTTTATAGCGTATCTTAGGGATTTGCAAGTAGGCTGTTGGTGTGATCTCATTTAGTGCAGCTTTTCTTCCATCGACCTCTGTCAGTTTAGGCCGCTATTCTGGCAGTTAAAAGTGTTCATACAACTCTCGAGCTTTTGCTTGCATGGATTAACTTTTCATTGTTTCTTCTTGGGTGATTGAATCATTGCCGTACTATCTGCTGTTTGAACTGCATATTAGCTGCCATTTTCATCACTCTGTCTCTCTATTCCTGGGGTTTTGGTTATATATGAATGTCGAATTAGAAGTCTTACTGAACCCAACCTATGGAAACTTTTGAGAAGGTATAACCGCCTTCTCATGCAAGGGTGCTGAATCATGCCTTCCCAATCTTCATATTACTTGTTAATACTTGTGCTTATTAATTTGTCTGTTCTTTTTGACGGCACATTTATCTTGTTTGCTTTTGTCTGGGTATGCTGTGAATGTTGTGACTGCGATTGTGTTATACTTGTGACTGCCTTCTAGCTATTCATGCTTATGATGTGATTTCTTGGGACACGTTTGCATGCCACAGAATTCTGCACTTATCATGTTGTCGTGGAAACCTTTGTACCGTACGTTTCCAGAGCTTGTTCATGTAATCAATGTTACTGAGAATGTGTGTGTTTTTCATCTAAACAGCTGCCTGGGCGTACAGATAATGAGATCAAGAACTACTGGAATACCAGACTTAAGAAGTTGCAACGTGCTGGATTACCTATTTATCCCCCTGATATGCATGTGCAACCATACAATGAAGATCAAAGTGACGACATGATTACAGGGGATAATAACCACTCCGATGGCTCACCAAACGCATTGAATCTTCCTGACATAGAGTTTAAACACTTGGAGCTGAACCAAGGACTTCTAAACTGTTCTCCAGCATTGCCTGATATTTCTAATCCTAACAGTAGCCTCCTCCAGAAGAACGCAGGCACATCTCAATGCTTTGGTTACATATTCCCTGCTATAAATCCTCACAAACGCCTTAGAGAGATGGAAACCCAGATCCGCGGTTCTGGTGCAAGCACTAGCAATTCTTTTCCCACATTTGATCAGTATGACGATGATGCATTTGGTAGACTTTCCTCTGTGCAATCTCTTTGGTCGCCTGCCTACGATCCTGATTTAAACATCAACCAGACCTCCCAAGTTGACGTTCCTGGTAGCCATACCCCTTTAAATGGCAATTCTTCTTCTTCTGAGCCCAATTCAGAGGCCATGAAGCTGGAGCTCCCTTCACTCCAATACTCGGCACCTCAAGTAGTTGGTTGGGCCACACCATCGTCCCCCTTGCCTTCCCTTGAGTCTGTTGATACCTTAATCCAATCCCCTGAGAGTGAGCACACTCAATCAAATTGCCCATCCCCAAGAAGCAGTGGGCTCTTGGAGGCCATTGTTTATGAATCACAGTCTCTGAAGAGTTCGAACCAGCAGACTTCCGAAGCCTCCTTCATGGCAGCAGAAGGAGTTGAGTCTTCATCTCGAAATGCAAGTGAAACTAAATGGGACGCTTGTGGTGATCCTATATCACCGCTTAGTCAATCTGCGGCTTCTGTTTTCATTGAATACACCACTGGAAGTGGTGGAAGTTCTTCAGACGAACCCCAGTCAGCTGAGACTATGCCTGGTGAGTGTTTCTACCTTAATTAAGTACAAATTGACCATAGTTGAAGAGATTTCTGACTTTGCCCGTTCTTGCAGGATCCAATATGAAGCTAGAACCACTTGACTGGACGTCAACAGAATCTGATGGAAAGAAAGATATATCGTGCCCATTAGAGTACTTGAGGCCAGATGCAGTACTCGACTCATTTTGGTTTGGGCATCGTATTGTACGAAGCAAGGAACAATTAATCACAGAAGACGTTGGTGCCCTTCTTGGCGAAGATCTCAGCTGTGAATACAAGCAATCCAGCACCCTGCCTTCGGAATCAAATCAAAGTTTTGGTCCGGGGTCTTCTACCTGGGATAACATATCGGCCACCTATCCATTCTCGAAGAATGACTGATTGATTTGTGCAATATTTGCAGTACTCATTCCCCTGTTCTGATTCGATATTGATGCACCCTTGTTCATTGGCAAACAAGTTCACTGCAGCAATCTTTCGGCTTCAAGCGTCTTCTTGTTGTATTGTCTCTGTTGATGGTGTAGGAGACCATTTTGTTGATAGGGTTGATCCTTGTTGAAATGATATATGAATCATGCATGTCGTAGTTTACGACTGCGAGTAATGTCTTTCATTTTTGACATACAATCTTGAGTTGCTATATCAAGTTTTGTTCTGTAACATATCCATTTTCATAAGCCAGTTTCACAATTGATCGATACATGTTGGTGCAGATGACTTTTTTTCCATTTTCAAGGGTTGGATTCCCAACTTGTTTCGAAACAAGGCGAATCATAAGTTCAGTATTCTTCAAGCAAAAATCCAGAGTTTAATTTGAGTTATAGCTACTAAACTACGAACATGTTTTTCTAAGTAGATTTTTATGTCACCAATTAACCTTAATTGTTATCATAATGGAAGAAATTAGATGGTCTAATTAGTGTTTATGCAATGTGTGGCAAAAACTTGAAAGGTTTGGCGTTATGGTCAAAGTCTAGAGGACGATAATTGACATGTACGACTGTACGTATGTAATATTGATTCGATTTGCTAGGTAGTGAGATTCCGAGCACGTGATAGCATATATAACTATATAAGTGTACACCAAAAGCCACAAAATTAAAAGACCAATTGACCGTACCGTACAAGATACAATTTGGTCAGTACATGCATTGAAGTTGGTAGTGAAATGCACAAAATTCTTAAGTACTTAATTAGTTGAGTTAGACACAAGACTTAAAGAAACTTGACTATGACTATAAAAGTTTTGTTAGTTGCCAAAATGACTTGATTTGAACCCGTATAATAATTAACCTGGATCAAAATATATTAAAGGTGACCCAATCTAAAGGGTCCCCGAGTAAATTTTTCGGCATCCCATTAATAGTAGAGATGGGAAACGATACTATGTCTAGCTTTCTCTCTTCTACAAAGTTTGATCCAGGTATTCTTTACCTTTCTTTTTTTTCAATTTATATTTTCAATGAACTCATAATGCGCGCAAATATTCTCAAACGAAAGAAGTGTATTGGACCATCCACATCTAAATAATGCACATGAGAATTGTCTACATGACTGCATGACTATGGACAATAAAATTTGGCTAATATTGGAGAAAATAGTTACTCCGAAGTTTGACTAAACTTAATGGCACATTATGTCAATTAGAGGGGAGGTATTAAATTTCACCCATGCCCATTTAGATTTGGGTGTGTGCCTAGCCCTAAAAGCTAAAGGTATGATTGTCTCTATTGAGAAGAAAGATACACCTAGAAGACAAATTTTGCCCCGGCCCCACTATGAAAAAACATGAAATTATGCAAAATGCATGCATGCAAAATTGCAAATGACTCGTCTGTGCTAAAACTGAAGAAATTAATGGGATCCATAGACCAAAGCCACCAAGATCTTGTACATTTTCTGGTCGATAATTTCTTCCCCTACACTCATATGCATGATTCATTACCTTTCGGTATGAAAAGAGTAAATCTCGAATCGAATTTACCTTTTGATATATATACAAATGTAAATTTCAAACAAAACAAAAAATTGACAGAACAAAACAGTGACTGTTGAAAAATTACCTATATTTTGTTTTATGTGTAAGCATGAATCTTTTTTTTTATTTGAAAATTCGGCGTCAATAGATAGAAATAAAAGATAATGTAAAGTTCATACACACCAACAAGACAACAAAATAAAGAGTTACAATAAACAACTACAACAAAGAGGAGCTCCGAGTAGCTGGTCCTCTAAATGGCATGAAAATGTAGTTTTCATCAAAGAATTCCTTAATTTCATCATCAGGGCCACATAATTGAATAGTCTGGTGAATGTCCAACGTCTTTCTCGCCTTTCTTGCCAAAATATCAGCCATATTATTATCTTTGCGACCAATTAAATCCAAGATGATCTCGTTCAGCTCATTTAGCAACTCCCTGCGAAAACTATAAAAGTTAGAGAGTATATCTTTCGATTGATTGTTGTCGTTCACGTCAAGAACCTCAAGCTGACAGTCCGAGAGGATCAATAAGCTGCTAAAATCCATTTCCTTTGATCCAACTCAAAGATAGGTGAATTCCCGCCGCTTCAGCCGTAGTTGCATCTGGACAAGGTAAACAAGAACATCTACCAGCTAACCATTTTCCTTCCACATCTAGCATACATACAACAAGCCAACCCAGCAATGGCTTAGGTGTGTTCAAAAGAAGCATAAAAAAACATGACATTGGTGACAAACGATGGTTTAAGAGGGGTATACAGTGGCATGATGGTCATGAATCTTCTACGAATTCGAACATGAAATCATATATACACCGTATATTATGTCTTTTAAGAAAAATCTCAATTTTTTGTTAACCTTTTTGTGAAATTGCAGAGTTCATTACGATTCATTATCTTCTTTAATAAAAAAAATGACGAGGGGGAAATGTCTCGAGTAGACTAAGATTGCAGAAAACGACGAGTGATCGTAGTATATATCAGATTCACGCACAATTTGTGATGAAATGCTCATGAGATCATCACCTTATCTCATGGTACTAAAGTATCTACATGTAATAATGTGAAAATATGCTAAAGATGCAAATAAATCAAATCGTATCAACCCAATTACTCATGAATTATATGATTATGAACTTACATGGTAACTTGAGATTTTATAACAAATATATATCATTTAATTTACCTCTTTGGCTCTTTCCCATATTAAATTGACAAAGAAAATCACTTCTTGTGATCTCCTAGCCTTGAAAATCACTTTTTATGATCTCCTTTTTTCAAAATTAAAAGCCTCCAACAAGCTTCCTCTTCACACTTGTACCAAAAAAACACACCACGAAATTATCCTTGACATTTTCTTTACCTTTAAAAAAATATATAGAAGATAAGTCCTGACTAGACTCAATGACTTAGAACTTGAAAATCTCACCCAAGCCCTAGTTTAGCTTGAAAGTAAAAATGAACAAAAACAACCTTTTAATTTGAAAAGCAAACACAAAAAACGATGGTCGTACCTAAAACATAAATAATAGGTCGCATTTGAAATTGACATTTTTTTTTTTGGAAATTAGGCGTTAATATAAAAGAAAGACCAAGATAACAAATTTACAAATAAACAAGAAAAGAACAAGAACAAGCAAACAAGAAATAAACACTAATACTAGGAGCTTTCATCCGATACTGCTCTGAAAGGCATGAAGATGTAATTTTCATCAAGATGTAATTTGAAATTGATATTTGGCTCACACAAATTGGTGAAACCAAATTGAACATTAAGCCAATATGTACAATGATCCCCTTTACAATGGTCTGATATTATATATAGTTACATACATCAAATCGATCAAACTATATCTAACAGACCAATTTTCTTTCAAATTGGGGTGAAAAATTAACCTAAAAAAAAGACTAAAATTACAATCAAAGAAACAGAAATGCAATTAAAACTAAGGTAATTGCTCAAAGAAAAAAAAAAACTGATCAACTAATTAAAAGCTAGCTCATAATAATAAATCAAATCGAATTGATTTATTAATAATAATATTATGAGCAATACTTAGTAGAGGCAGAATCAACAGTAACATCACCATTATCATCTTCATCCATCAAAGTTGGTACCACATTAAGATCAATTAGATCCACATTACCTCTCCGGCAACCCGTTTGACAACTGCTCTGACCCGGCGACGTAGAAACCTCGCCGCCCGACGACGGGACAACGTAGTGACACCTCTGGTGGCCTCCTAAGGCCTGCCCTGATGGAAATATCTTTTTACATATCTTACACTTGTGCACTCCTTGTTGCACCGCGGCCGCCACGTCATCATCCTCATTAGCCACCACCACCACCTCAGCCTCCTCACCAATACTAACACCACCACCAACACCACCGCCATTTTCAGCTAACCCGGACCCGTTAACCAACCGGGTCTGAACCGCCCCATGGTTGTATTTGTCTTTGTTGTGGCTTGACCTATGACCACCTAGGGCTTGATGAGTAGGGAAACACTTACCACAAGTGTAGCAAGTCCACACCTTGATATTATTATTATTATTATTATTATTATTATTATTATTATTATTATTATTATTATTTTCTTCGAAATTAATATTAATTTCATCAAAATTCTCCGTAATCATCATCATCTTCTGATTAATCTTCCCATTGACGACTTTCTTAATCCCTTTGATTTTTGATGATGTTGGAGGAGCAACCTTATCATAATTCTCCACAAATTTGACCATCTTCTTGCTCTCATCAACCTTAATTCCCCCATCAAGATTATTAATATAATTATAATAATCATGATTAGGATTAGGATTCTGATTCTCCTTAATCTCAGGAGAAGAAGGAGGAGAAGGAGGTAGCGTATAATAATCAGGCAAAAGCCCTAAATTTTTGAGATAATAAATCTCATCATCATCATGAGCCCTAATAACACTCTTCCCCTTCTTCTTCTTAGCTCTTTCCTTCTCCTCATCTTTCTCTCCACCACCAGCACCAGCACCAGCACCAGCAGCTTTGAGTGAGAGTAAGATTGCTGCGGCGGCCGCCTCCTCGGAGAGGAGGGGAGCCGTGTTGAGGAAGCTGCTGGCTGAGGAGGAGGAGCCAACCGGGGAAGTAGAATCGGCTTGGCGGCCACGCTTACCGGTCACATTCCAAGTCCCCAACCTCCTCAGCCGAGCCTCGGCCGCCTCAGCCATGTTTGGTGGGGCCATCCCCCGATAACCCCGCTCCGGGTGGGACCTCATGTGACCGTACAAGGACTTTGACGATGGGAATTCTTTTGGACAAAGTTTACACTTGAACAACACGTCTCCTTCTTCTTCCTTATCATCCTCCCCTTCCACCACCACCACCTCCACCTCCTTGTTCTTGGCTGAGCTCGGTGGCGAAAACCCTTCTACGGCGGCGGTTGCGGTGGTTTTTTTTGTGGATGGCGGCTTGTGGACCCTCATGTGACCTCCTAGGGCTTTCCCATTCTTAAAAACCTTATCACAGTGAACACAGATCTTTGATCCGATGTCCACCACAGCTTCTTCTTCTTCTTCGCCTTCGCCGCCGTCATCTCCACCTTCTTCTTCCTCCTCCTCCTCTACCTCCTCCATATCAACATCAGCATCAGCAGCAGCTGGTGGTGGAGGTGGTGGAGGTGATGGTGTTCGAGGCGGCGACGAATCTTCATCATCTTCATCTTCAAGATCTTCATCATCTGCTCGAATCTCACCTTCTTCAAGTTCATCATCAACATCAAAATCTACAACTTTTTGTTTCTTAGAAGCTGATGATGATGATGATGATGATGATGATTTAAGGAGGAATCCATGCTCATGTCCATGTAGTTTGAGCTTGATTTTTAAGCTTGTGCTAGAAGATTTCGATTTCACAAGCTTGGGATTAATCACAGAAGAACCCTCTTCCATTTATTAATCAAGAACAAGAAATCCAAGTTAATTTATTTTAAAAAAAAAAAAAAGGAGAGAGAGAGAGATCAGAGAATGGCGAAAGAGGAAGAGGAGCTGAGGTAGGGTAAAAGGGGGTGAAGAAGAGAGTGGAGAGCGGCTTTTAGGATTCTTAGGCTAAGAGAGTATTAATATGAATATGAATGAAAAATAATGAAATGAATGAGGAGACTATATAATATAAATTGTATGTGACAAAATAATAATTAAAATTATTATAAGTGGATTATTAGTAGTGGGAAAATTAATGAAATGTGTGTATTTATTTTAGAGAAGTGGTATGGTCTAGTAGTGAAGAATTAAACTAAAGGAAAAGTAAGTGAAGAGAAATGAGATCCATATGATATATATTTTTTTTCTAATCTAAATTTCGAATAAAATTAATATAATTAAAATATTGGTATTATCCCATAAAAAAGAGATATTATTTCCTTCAGAAATGAAATAAAAATGGTAAGGTTTCGATATGATTGGTTGAGTGAAGCTTAATTATGGAAGTTTGTGAAGGTTTATGGGTGGATTTGCAAAGTGGTTTCAATCCATCTTGTTTTCTTTTATCTCACCATTTTGATCAAGAAGGGTGGTTTTCGAAAAACTTTGAAAGTCTTAGACATTGGTTGATCGATTAGGTTTGAAATCATCTGAACTGATCTAAATTAACGGGTGTATTTTTGCTATCTTATGGACCAGATTCGTTGCTTCTGAAGTGAAAAAACTGTTTCTGAGTAGTTGAATCATAGTGGGCCGAACTCAGTGGCAATCCATCCCTTTTTATAAATTGAGAGTATAAATTAAATCAACTTTAAAAATTCATAAAATTGAACTGAAATGATCAACTAAAAGTTCATCATTCAATTCTTAGAAATTGTTAAGCTTAATTCTTGGCTTGATCAGCTTGAGTTTGATGGCGAGCCTAGCTAGAATAGTGGACACGGTACGTCAAGCGGTCGAGATTTAAAAATTACTCTTGTTACGCCACTGACTATCTGTGCACCCTCATGTGAGCTAGCTACTAGGGTTTTAATTTCCTCTTGTTACATGAAGGGCAAATCTGTAAATTCACCTCGGCTGGCGGTGGTGGTTGCTACGGTGGTGTCGCATGTTCTTGTAATTCTAAGTTCATCAAAATCATGATCTACTTGGTCTAATTTGAGCTTCTTTTTGAAATTAGAGTTGATTTTTGCCAAATTAAGATTGGTATCACGAGATTTCTCCATATTGATAAATGAAGAAATAAATTAAGGATAGGAACGAAGGATTTAATAATTAATATAAAGAGAAATTATAGAGTTGATCTAATTGATGCATGAGTCAATGAATGAACGAATTAATTGGGGTGGGATAGGGCGAAAGTATATATATGAAAAAAAAAGTGGTATGTGAATCGAATATATACATGTGTCATGTGTGTCATGTGTAAGCTTATTATACGAAAGAGAGTTGATCAAATATGGGTTAGGGTTCGATGTCAAGCCATTCGATCGAAACATTGTTTTTACGGCCCATGGTACATGAACAAGCTAAGATTTATTTAAAGTAGATCATATTGGAACGGATCAAATTAGAATCAATAAAATCGAATCAATTCACATCAGTTATAATAATATCGATTAATCTAGTGTTATTGTTGGTGTTAATTCACTTAAATTCAGTTGATATATATTTTAATAATTTAGATGACATTCGATCCTACCTTTTCAATTATATCACATCAAATTCAAATGATGAGTCATATGATACTCAACATTCTAATTTGATTACTTGCTAAAAAATAACGGGAGTTCTTCTAACTCCAACGTTAACTCTTACATACGTATATTTCATTAGAAGTCGTGCCCGAGGATAATAACATTCAATAAGAAAGGGGCGACAACCAACATCAAGTGATCGACCATAACTTTAACAAATCATTTGAATTGAACCGATTACTTATAGTTAAGAGGTAACAAGCCTTATGTTATATTAAGGTCGACTCAGCTTTACGATGGACTAACTATATACAGTAAGACAATGTCATTTTCCATAACTTAGTGCCCGTTTGGTATCACTGTTGTTTTTAGTTTTTGGTTTTTTTGCGTAAAATATTTAGCTAAATAAGTTGCCAAAATTAATCTAAACGGTATGTTTTTATAATAGTCATACAAAAAATGAAAACTGACGACTGAAAACTAAAAACCAATTTTTCTGGTTTTCAAAAACGGGACATTGTTTTAAAAAAAAAAAAAAACAGAAAACTGGAAATAGAAAACGATACCAAACATTAGCTAACTATTAGCTCTAATACCATTAGTTGAAAAAAAAAACATTGTACCCATAATAACTTAGATATAGGTCCCATGCGTCTTGTAGAGATAAGAATGAAAAGTTTGATTTTGAGAAGCCCAAAACATTTTTTTTTCTTTTGAAATTCGGCGCCGATTAGATAGAAATGAAACGAGAATACAAAGTTCATACAGGCCAACAAGACAACAAAATAGAGAGTTACAACAAACAACTACAACAAAGCAAGGAAATAAATTAAGCTACTACGAAGAAGAGCTTCGAGCAGCTGCTCCTCTAAAGAACATGAAGAGGTAGTTTTCATCAAACAATTCCTTGATTTCATCATCAGGGACGCACAATTGAACAAACTAGTGAATGTTGATCAACGTCTTTCTCGCCATTCTTGCCAGAATACCAGTCATAACATTATCTTTACGACCATGAAATCCAAGGTGATCTCATTTAGCTCATTTAGCAACTCCCTGTAAAGACTATACAAGTTAGAGAGTTTATCTTTCGGCTAATTGTTGTCGTTCACGCCAACAATCGCAAGCTGACAATCCAAGAGAATCAAAAAGCTGCTAATATCCATTTCCTTGATCCAACTCAAAACTAGGTGAATTCGTGCCACTTCAGCCGTAGTAGCATTTGAACAAGGTAAACAAGAGCATCTCCAGCCAATCTAGAAACGACATCAATGTGTTCAAAAGATGCATCAACAAACATGACATTGGTGACAAACGGTGGTTAGATTCCCAAAAAAAGTAATACAAATATGACCAATGATTCATTATACTTGTATTTACAAGTTACGAGTTGCCTTGTACGTGCAAGTCGAAGGTACTACAAGATGCCGAGACTAGCAAATTAAACACACGACACTCGTACTTACAACTTACGACTTACAACTTACAACTTACAAGTTACAAGTTACGTGAGTGGAACTTGAACTAGTAGAAACATTGAGTCCATGTTGGCTTGTTGGTCAAGTGACCGAATCGGGGTAGAAAATAGGGAATATCCGTACTCGGAACTAATTTTGTTTAGGGTTTTTGGGTAAAACATATATAAAACACCCAAAAATCTCAACACACTCACCTTCTCTCTCTCTCTCTCATCCGCCTCACACACTCGTCTTCTCTCTCTCTCTCTTCATCGATTTTCAAAGCTTCAAACCCAATATCAATGGCGGTTTTCAAGGATCTTCACACTGAATCTGGTCTCAGTTCCCTTGAAGAACACCTCTCCGGCAAATCTTACGTTTCTGGGTACTTTTTTTTTTTCTTCTCTCGTCTTAATCTCATCATTTGATTGAATTACTATGATTTGGTGGTTAAATTATATAAAGTTTGCACATTTATGTTGAATTAGTATGATTTTGGAGATTAAATTGTATAAAGTTTGCACCTTTATGTTGGTTTAGTATGTTTTAGACCCTTTGAATTGGTGGTGATTAAGAATATGATGATCTTTATGTTGGCTTGTACACTACGATTATACGAATTGATTGATATACAGTTGATCTGCTGTGTATAGAACAGTTTGATCTTTTTGAGCTTAGAATTTGAATTGAATCTATGTTTGTTGTCTATTATAGTGTAGATTTTGAGATCTTGAGCTGATAATTTTCAATTTGAACCCCCAAAAACTGTAAAAAGTTAGGATTTTATTGCTCAAATAATTTATCAGTCTGCAATTTGCTGTTTTATTTGGTGCCTTGTTTGATGCACCAATTGCATGGAAACATTGGTGTTATTAATCGATTTTCCGGGCCGTTTGGGTGTAAAGATTGGATAATTTGATTGAGCTGTTTGTAAACTATGCCCCGAATTTAGTTGGTTAATAGTCGATTCGATTTTTAGCCTTCGAAGCAATTTTCAAGATTGGATCTTTTTTGTTTATGTGATTGATATCTAGGCCTGATTTTTAGCTCCAGACACTAAATCGTAATGAAATTTCGTGGCGTAAATTGGTCGCAAGATGCTGAAAATTAGGGACTTGTATTTGTTCGTTCTAGTGTTGTGTCTGTGTGGCTAAATTAAAGGCTTTTGATAGGGATATTTGTTTGGGTTTCGAGGATAGAACAATTAGGATTTAAGGATCAACAAATAACATAGAATGGTATAAAAGATGTGCTTATTGTTATTTGTTACTTCATCTCGCAGGGATGCACTTACCAAGGATGATATCAAGGTCTATGGTGCAGTAGAAAAGCCTGCTGATGCTTATCCTAATGCATCCAAGTGGTACGCAAGTGTATCAGAGCAGCTATCTGCAAGGTATGTGACTGGTTGGATCTTAGTTTTTGTCATTAATCTTAACTTCCTTACATTGGCGTGCTCGAGAGAATTTTGTTTCTCAATGGTGGTGTATCTTGCTGCAGTTTCCCTGGCCAAGCTGCCGGTGTGAGGTTTTCAAACCAAGCTTGTGCTTCTTCTGCCCCCGCTCCCGTTGCGGAGGAAAAGGTTAGCTTTTGGAATTGTTTTATAGGTCCTCATCATGCTTGCATAGTCCATTGCACGTTTTCTTTTAGTATCAAGGACATACTTAAGTGCTGGTACATTGGATTATACTGGTTGTGTTTTTACGATTGTACTAGATTTTCATGTTTTAGTTTCTAAATGCTTCTTGTTTCCTCGGAAGTATCCCTCTTAGAAACCTCTAGAAATTTCTTTAGGGACTTGCCTAAGGATACTCTGGCCTAATGTAAGTAAAATACAGATGTGATTGTTAGTGCCACGATTGTGAAACTTTTTTGAATAAAAAGGTGACTTATGAGCTGCTTTCCTACCCCTCATAACTGTATCTCCAACAACAGCCAACAAGAGGATGGGTATCGAAGTTGGTATTAAAGTTGCAGTTATACTGTGATCAGAGAAACTTAATTCTGCCATAGGTCGTTTTTTCGCTTCATTGCATGATTGCAAGGTTATGTGATTTTGACAGGATTTTTTATTAAATTTTGCAGAAGGCTGCTGCCGCCGATGATGATGATGATTTGGATCTCTTTGGCGATGAGACCGAGGAAGACCAGAAGGCCGCAGAAGCGAGAGAGGCAGCTAAAAAGAAATCTGCCAAACCTAAGCCCAGTAAGATTGTGTCAACTCCACCTAATTGAATTGTGTCAGTGTTGCGTCTAATGAATTCTCTGTTCGTTTGTTACATATCTTGTATTGACTCTATTGACCTTTCATTCAGTTGGAAAATCCTCCATTCTTATGGATGTGAAGCCATGGGATGACGAGACCGACATGGTGAAGTTGGAAGAGATGGTTCGCAGTGTTAAGATGGAAGGCCTAACATGGGGAGCATGTATGATGAACTTTTCTTGCATCTTAAGTCTTGTCATATGAAGAATATCACCTGTGTTTTATTGTTGTTTGACCTTAACCATCCTCTTGTAATATTTCTACAGCGAAATTGGTTCCCGTTGGATATGGTATCAAGAAGCTTCATATCATGATGACCATCATCGATGATCTTGTATCAGTTGACAACCTCATTGAAGACTACCTCACTGTCGAGCCAGCCAACGAATACATCCAGAGTTGTGACATCGTTGCCTTCAACAAGATCTAAGGCGACCAAATACTCGAACCTAGTGTCCAAGTCGCATAGGGCTTTGTCATGTTCTTGAGTCTTTCACTTCGGGATGCTTTATTCATCTAGAGATTTTGTTTTCCTTGTGCTGTGTCCCTTAGTTTTGTAATCGATTACTCGTGAAAGTGATATTTCGGAATGGTTTTATATCAGCAGAACTGTTCATCCAACTTTCAATGCATTATCATCAGTTCATCATCATCCCTGCCCCCTGATATTCGACTCGATATCTGATGGTGTCGATCCATGAATCGCCAATCAGATCGTGGATCAGTTTGATTATCCGATGGTCTTTAGGTAATTGCGTGTTTTTGGGGAATGAATCTCACAGTCGTCACCAACTTCATCCGATGTCAGTTTACCGAATTTTCTTATCCCACAAGTTTGGAAGAAGTTGGACCATGTATTATAAGACAAGCTCTCTATTATAGTTTCCACCAACACAACACAATGTCGTGTTGATCATACCTCGTAAATATGAAATCACCGAATAAATACATCCATCTAAGGTTATGCTAAAATCCAAAGCATTGTGGTACGATCACCCGTCCAAACATTTCCAATTTAAGACACGTCATTGTGCTGCGTTTGTCATACTTCTGTTATTCTAACAGGTCGCCAAAATACCGACTCAACATAGCCGCGTACGTGTCACATATGCGGCGGGGAAAAAACAACGACAACAACGTTGCCGTTAGAGTGGGTTTCGTGACAATTTAACCCAAAACAACGAAACAAACGATGTCACTTCACGAGTTAAAACGAGTCGGACTAAACTCGGAAAAAGGCATGACGCGCACATCCAGCGCATTTTAGCATAAGTTACGCCTCACATGTCAATTTTATCCAGCATCATCATCATCATCCCCATTTAATTAAAAAAAAAATTCCAAGTTTCTTATCAATATATTCTAGACTTTCATCTCATCTCTCATTTTCCTCCATTTTATTCTCTTCTAACACATCAACTCTCTCTCTCTCTCTCTCACTCTTTCTCTCTCTCTCTCTCTCCTCCCCACTCACAGTTTCTTTCAATGGTTGTTTTCTATTTATGGTAATCTTTTCTCTCTCCTCATTTTCATTTTTAGATGGGTACCCATTTCATATTTTTGTTCATCTGATATTGGGTCTGATCATTTTTGTTGAAATTCATATAAAGTTTTAATCTTTATGTGTTTTGAGCATCTGGGTCTTTTTTTATTTTTTTTTCTGGGTGTTGATTGATATGAGAAATTGAACATTTGTGATTGATTGTTGTTGGCATTTTTTTTTTTTTTTTTGTGAATTGTTATTTGGTGTGGATTTCATATTAATTTGGACCAGAGGTGCATGCTCAATTAATTTGATCGAAATTTGGGTTTTGAAATTTATTAATTTTTTTTCTAATTATAGATCTTACAGTTAATCATGTTTTGCCTGATATGAATGATGTGATTTTTGCATGGATTTATCCTTAATTAGGCATTTTAATCAATTTAATTTGTGATTAAAAGCCTGAATTTTTTTATCAGTGATTGATGAAATCTGGAAAAAGTTGCAAACTTTTTATGATAATTTGATTTGTGTGATTGTGTCTGTTATTGGAGCTAAAACTGTGTGTGAATTGTTGATGCAGAATAAAATTTTGAGTAAAATTTGAGGATTTTTGTGGGAAAGTTTGGTGTTAATTGAAGGGAAGAAGTTAAAGGGGGGTGGGGAAGTATGATGTCCACTGTTGGTGGAAATTCACATTGGTGTTACCAATGTAGGCAGCCAGTTCGCCCTCGAAATCGAGGGACCGTGTGTCCTTATTGTGATGGTGGGTTTATACAGGAGTTACATGAGTTAGGTGGTAGTGGTGGTGGTGGTGGTGGTGGCAGTGGTGCTGGAAGCGGTGTTGGTAGTGGAGGGTACGGCCCGTATGGGCATAGGGAGGGGCCTGATCAGTTGTTCGGAATAATGGAAGCTTTAGACTCTTTGATGCTTCGTAGTAACCCGGAGCACAGGGTTGGGTTAATGGAAGCTTTGGATGCTTTTATGGGTCAAAGGAGAAGGCATGGTATGGATGATCGGAGTCCGTGGTTGATTTTTCAAGGGCAGGTGCCTGGTAGGGTGCCTAGAAGTGGGGGGTTTGAGATGTTTTTCAATGGAAACCATCCAGGAATTCGCGGTAACAATGGAGATTTCTTTGTTGGACCTGGTCTGCAGGAGTTGATAGAGCAGCTAATGGTTGAGAGGCAAGGCCCACCTCCGGCTCCTCGGTCTGCAATCGATGACATGCCTACTGTCAAGATAACTCGCGCCCATCTTCAGACTGATTCGCATTGCCCTGTCTGTAAAGACAGGTTTGAGTTAGGTTCTGAAGCAAGGCAGATGCCTTGCAACCATATATATCACTCTGATTGTATTGTCCCTTGGTTGGTTCAGCACAATTCATGCCCCGTCTGTCGTCAAGAAATGGGCCCTAGCTCATCTACTCGTGTCCGTAACTCGAGTACTACAAGTAGAAATGTTGTTGCCAGCAACTCAAGAGGTCGGGAAAGCAGTGATCAGAACCAAGGAAGGAGGAACCCGTTCTCGTTCCTGTGGCCCTTTCGTTCATCAAACACTAGCAGCAGCAGAGAATATGTAGAGACTCCAACCACGACAACCAGGAGCAACCCTGCTACAACTACAAGTACAACTCATGGAGAGAACCATGAAATGAACTACTCTGGTTGGCCTTTCGATTACTAGGTCGATGTATGTTTGTCTGTGAGCTCAATGCTTTGCTTGAATGCCTGTCTTTCGTTGCGCGCCCTGTGATCAATTTGGCATCTTAATTGAACTCGGTAAATATGTTTGATGGACCAAAATGCTGTCCTTAAGACATGGCTAGTCCTTTTCTTTTTTTGGTGTTTTGGTCCCAAGAACTACAGGTTTATGAGGTTTTTCTCAGTCATGATGTAGAATTGTAGATATAATGTTTCAGATACTTCTGCTGGTGCATCTTTTTCCTGCTACTTAATTCAGTTGCTTTCATTTTTGTGCCCTTTAATAATGTTTTAGATTTTACCATCTGATGCTCTTTGCTGTTTTCTTAGTCAAGCCTTACAAGTAAAAGCCTGAAGGCTGTTTGTTATTCCAATTTTTGAGGGTCAGATTTACAGTTCATTACTGGATTCGTATTGAGTAACGCGGCTTTACTCTCACCCGAGTCCTAACCGATGCATGTTGTGTGCGAATCACAGTGAGGAATATCGTATCAGGTGCTTGAACTCGCAAGTGACCCATCTATGTATTAGTATTACCTTTGAAATCTGAAAGCAGTTTCCGGTAGCCGGTAGGTGTCCAATATCTTTGCTTCCTCACTGTATAACTTGTGCTGATGGTAAAAAGCGTACTTTTGAAGCAACTTACAGCCTAGAAACTTGGTTTACCAACACTACACATGACTAAAAGCATGTTATCCTGGGGAGCTTCCACTGTAAAATCTGAAGAGTTCCGTGCACTTTCCTTATCGAATAGTGCTTGCACTTTAAGCTTTACGTGTTTGTTTTTTCAACTCTCTTTCGAAAGTTTGATTAGTCTTTTAACAAATTTCGTCGTATTTTTTAATGATCGTAAATCTCTTTCACCTCTAGTAGAAATGGTTGGTGTGAGTGCGACGTTGTGCTGCACCTCCCCACCATTGAGAACAAAAGGTAAATAGTGCTCATATGATGGAGGCTTAGGCACTTCTCGGCTTCTCGCCTAATTTGCGAGATGATGTAGAACAGTGTTACACCAAACACTCATTTTTAACTCGATATTTTAACAAAAATGTAGCAAATATAGCTATAGAGAGCCAAGTCTATTTCAGGTTCTGAGATTTTGCCTATTTTGTGTTGTATTCTTGTGTCGTGTCACGACCACTAATGTGAAATCTCATTATCATGAGTGTAAAATGTCGTTTTCACGTGTCACATAGGGCCGGAGTGTGACAAAATGCCCAATTTGTTCATAACTACTTCATATACTCCGGATGTGGTGAGTCCATGTTTTGCATGCAGCTCCATTGTATCGTGTTCGAGGTCGAAATTGCACCGTAATTTTTTTTTTACGTTGAAACTTTGATGAACTTCTCGTATGTTTGGCGTAGTCTATAACAAAGGCTGATGAACATGCACATCAAATTCAGTAATTCAGTTACACTGAATCAGCAATGAAATAATTGTCAGAAAACAGGAGAGTGAAAAATGACAGCAATCAAATCAACCTGACAACCTAGATCATATAATAAAGTGCTCAGAACTCAGTCATAAACTCACAACAGTCACAAGTCACAACCTACAACTTCATGGGGCACATAATAATTCCCCATTATTTACACCCACCACTTTTACTACAGATTTATGTGCACATGGAGGGCCCTGATGTTTGTAACTGAGGGTACTTTCTGAGTTGAGCTTAAGGTTGAAGCTCTCCTCAGGACAGTTCAAGCATCCCAAAATGTAGCAGTTTCAGTCACAGATTCAAACTAATTTGTGGTAGCAACGGGCAAGGGTCGCGCCTTTTGCTTGTTTCCGCGCTGACATACTGGCTGCAGACCGTGAAGCTTTTATGTGTGGGTGAAATTGCTAAGTATTTCAGACAATATGATCCAACCAGCACCACCGAATACTAAGGAAAGAGTAAGTTTCCCCCCAGGAACCAGTTCGGGTACTTTAGGTAGCTCTGGTGAAGTTAAGTAGCGATCTGACCAGGACATTGCTGCAGGAAGAAGTCCAAACAGGACAAGCACTGCAGATTACAGAAGCAAATACACCTCAATTATTCTAAACAGAATTGTGATTAATATAGCAAATGAGAAGGGACAATACGTGTTACGAATGGTATACCTCCATATGTTCCAGCAAAATCAAGAGCTTTGAAGAAGATCTCTGGGTCTAATAGTCCAAGTACTAATGGTGGCAGCAACGTAATCAGATATGGAAGTGGCTTGTTCTGCCCTGTGGGAAGTTTCAGCACTGCAAATAAAGTGAGCATAGATCATTCCCAGTAAGGCAAATAGGCAACTGCGTAAAGCCATGCTTTAGCAGATAAAGTGCAGTGATTGATTTAACCAGTATCAGCCTACCAGCAGAGTTTGTCTTCTACAGATATCATTAAGGACAGATATGACCAAATGAACATCACATATGAGCAACATGAGAGCAATCATGTGTATCGTGCAGCGTGATACAAGTACACTTCAGAGACCGTCAGATTTTGGCTTTCTAGACCTCAAGTAGGCTTAGCTCGAATCGATTACCAACAGATTAGGTAGAAAATATGTCTGTAAACTGACACCTAAATATCCATGTTCGATTCTACATTCCATTTTCATTATCTTCTTTCGATCAATTTATGCCTGGACAATTTAATATCTATAATGTCTCAAATTTGTTATTTTAGATGGACATGCAAGATACAGGATCATCCAAATGATCAAAACCAATTCAAGAGGTTGCATTCAGATTTCAGATATCAAAGGCCACATGATATATTATTCAGTGTTCAGAATGCATAAACTGAAGATATGAAGGAGAAATGCTTACAGTCAGCTAGGAAGTCGGCAAGTCCTAGAACAAACCCAATGTATGATGTTCCAATTGCGAGTAATGAAAAGGTCTCTACTATTGGCTGCAAAGGATAGATGTGGACTCAGATACAATATGTGAAACAAGTTGACATGTATATGAAGCAGCCTGTTCGTCCCACCAGGAAACCAAAAGTAAGAAATTGAAAATTGTTCCATAACAGACACATGGAAAAAGAGCTAAACTCACTCCGACTACCACATTACTTGATCGCAGTTGTTGTAATGGATCAACAATCTTCCCAACATCGGAATCCAAAGTAGTGATTGTGCCGAGTATTACACCATTCCAAACTAAAAACAGCACCAGAGGAATGGCTGTCCCTAGAACAACTGCAGTCCTGCAAAAGAAGTTAGCTAATTACTACGGTCCACCCAGAAACACCAGCCACAATCATACTACAACCAACACATCTGAGTAGACAGATTACGATCAACAATAAGGGTTCCAAAATAAGGTCGGTGCAGCAACATAGTAACCACAGGTTTCAGTTTAGTTGAAGATTCGCATTTTGACTGAATATATGGACAGCCAATGTTGGACTGTATAAAAGATGCGATAGACAGTGAAATAATTATCGAGTTGGAGAATTGACATGACTAGATTCAAAACCGCAACAGAACCGTCTTATTCCCAAGCTACATGACGAGTTCCAGTTTTCAGCCTACTTGTCAGTTTCTTTTATTTGACCTATTGTTCTAAATAAAGTGGACTTCAAGAAATATATAGAGGCAAGAAGTCCGAACTAAGAAGTTACCTCACTCTTGAGAGATCACCCTCCAGATTTGTGCAAAGAACAGGTACCACATTCTGCCCAAATTAAGGAACAACTTTGCACAATTAAACTGATGCAACTAAGAAAAGCATTAGTTTTATCAGAACAAATAGCTCATTTTACTTGGTAGACAAATGCAAGTGCCACGACAGGTATACTTGAAGGCACAGCTTCAAAATTTGCTTTCAGGAGAGCATCCCAATGCAGGTCACCACTCGCAACAACCTGCAGAAAACAAGATTATTTTCCAATATGGTCATTCTAAAGCAAATTAGAAACAACAACAACAACAACAACAACAACCAAGCCTTATTCCCAAAATGATTTGGGGTCGGCTAACATGAATCGACATCTAGTAACCATCTTGTGTACGCCATGAAATTCCAAAACATTGTAAACCTTTTTGGAGTAATTAAATATTTTCAAAGGAAGTTTTATAAAGTCGTCAAAATAAATTCAAAAGATTTACAAAAAAAAAAAGTTTTGGGAAAAGAGTTAGGGACACCAAACAAATAAATCAAAGGAGTCAAATTAAGTCCGCCGCATGTATAGAGTCTCTCCACCTCGCCCAATCCAACACCATACTCTCTTCAAGCCCTAGGAAGCTCATATCACTTCTAATCACCCTCATCCAAGTCATCTTAGGTTTTCCCCGACCCCTACTAATATTACCACTTCCCCACCCTTCTACTCTTCTAACCGGCGCGTCACTAGGCCTCCTCCTCACGTGACCATACCATCTCAGTCGGTTCTCCATCATCTTATCCCCGATGGGTGCAACCCCTACTTTCTCCCTAATAACTTCATTTCTTAACCTATCACGTCTTGTATGCCCACACATCCACCGTATCATGCGCATCTCCGTCACACTCATCTTATGAACGTGACACTGTTTCACGGCCCAACATTCCGTGCCATATAACAGTGCCGGCCTAATTGTCGTTCGATAAAACTTACCCTTCAACTTATTGGGCATTTCTCGATCACACAGAAGTCCTGTGGCATTCTTCCACTTCATCCAACCTGATTTGATCCTATGGGCCACATCTCCATCTAATTCTCCATCCTTTTGAAGAATCGATCCCAAATATCGAAAAAAATCAGATCCCTGAACAATCTCACCATCCAAATTGATCGTCCCCGTCTCCGTTTGCCTACTGCCGCTGAACTTACACTCCAAATACTCGGTCTTACTCCAGCTCAAGCAAATTAGAAACATGAGGCAAATTAAAGGTTGGCTACAGCATGACGAGAAAACATGTATTTTGAGTAATTGCTTCTGCATACATCATTAATCCAAACCGTCAAGAAAGGATCTTGTAAGAGCAACGGCAGAAATGAAGAGAAGTATGAAGCCTTGACTTTCTTACTTCTAAGTGACTTCCTAAGAGGTTTCTTGAAGTCTTGAACCCACTGTTTATCGCAATGTCATGACAACTCACATGGTTGCAATGTTAGACCTTCCACTCTGGATCTTGTTTTAAACTTGATCACATTTTTCATAGAAAGCATAAATCTATAGAGTAGCACCTATGCCACTGATTTCCTTGCTTTGACAGTCTGACTCGTGATAGATTGGTTCAGACAAGGATATCTTTAAGTAGCGGAGATGAGGAAGGGGAAACGTGATATACATCAAGGTATAAGACGGAAATTTACCACCAATACTGAAAATGAGGTAATGATTCCAAGTACTAGAAGTCCATTAACTGCACCGATAAATCGCTGACTGCAAGTCATGTAGCAACAGAAAGAGATTGATCCTCTCAGTAATATTTACATGTGAACATAGGTGCGGTTATGATAAAAGCTTCAAGACCATTTTCAGATGCATGCCACGATTATTATGAAGCATAAGAAGCAGTCCTTGACTAGGAAGAAAGACTGTCACCAATCAACAAAGAAAGCCAGAACAGACAACTGATGGAAGACTTGCACTTGGATAGACATCTTTGAGACCTATACATGAAAGAAAAGCAAAAGGGTTGGGCATACCTTCCGAAGTAGCATAATGCTCCAAAGACAAATGAAAATAGTGCACCACTTTCCCATCTGTCAAAGAAGATAATACAATCAATGACATACACCACTACATGCTATGCATACATTAACGTGTGGGATTTTGCAAATTCGAAATGATGAACATCAGCAAATGTTGTATTCTTCACTGATGTTGACTGAGCTATGTTCATCCGAAGAACACCAACGCATGACTCTCTAAAATGTAATCAAGACTAATGTGATGAACGGCCTACTAGTATACCACATTTTTCACAATGAGTCAGGATCCATAAGCTCATTTAACATTTGAGATTAAGCATTGTCATTCAAAACTCGTAAATATTAGATCTCCCGAATAGTCAACAGAAAGGCATTTTCCAAAGAAGATTACGTATATTGGTCAAAGAGGCCTAGCAAAAGGTTGTCCTAAGAAAACGGTCACCACAATTTCTATATTACCAGGCTGTTTCTATTGCAAAAAGACCTTGTATGGACCCTGCAAACATTTCTGGCACCTGAATATCATCAGAACAGCAAACAGTGTTTCACAAGTCCACTGATTTTTCTTTTGAGTATATTCCATGGAACAGGCAAGTCAAAACTAAGAGCGTAAAGCATATAATGCATGCTGGTGGAGAGAAATTTCATGGTTCATTTAATTAATAAGTAAAGAAAATGCCAGAATCATAGCTCATACAGTGGAATACCAAGGAAGTTTGTCATAATCTCTGAAGAACGAGCTATGTATGCAACCAGGAGCGCATAATGTATGAATATGTACGTCCAACTGCAAGAAATAAGAAAATAACACATTAGAGGACCAAGATTGGCCATGTTAGCATCATGAAGCAAAACGAAAGCACAGTTTTAGATATGAAATGGTGAGATTTTAATGTATTGTATTTTTCCAACGTCAGTGATACAAACACACTCTTACCAAGTAATTTGGACTCCCACAGATCCTAATGTTCTCTTTGCCATGGAGACCTGATAAGTGTTGCCATATTGTGATATATTATCAGTTTGACAGTAACAATGTAATTATGATCAACTTTGGGGGAGAATCTAAATAAACTCAATCGTGAACTGAGTAACAGCTAACAGAGTGAATTACCAAAGAGACGCCACCAGAACCGAGTTCACACATTGTGTTCACATTAACTTCAGCAATGAACAAGCCAGTCACAACCTGTGTTTGTTAGTTACTAGTCAATTGTTATACATGACCAACCAGACAAGAAAAAGGATCCACAAAGGCTAAGACAGAAATAGGGATAAAACAATAAGCATTAAGAGGCAAAAAGAGTAGTACCATGAATGCCCAACATCCTATGCAAGCCACTGCAGAGGCAAGAAATCCTGATTGTTGGGTAACAGCAGGAAGAGCCAAGATCCCTGCACCTACCTGTAAACAATTTTTGCCGAAATTGAAAATGAGTCCGCAGAATGATCATCTTTGCTAAGGTCTAGTGAGCATCCCCTTCCCCCCCCCCCCCCACGTGCTGAGTTTGAAATGAAGGGAAATTGCAAACCAGCAACAGCAAACCGCCTTTTATTTTTTTACTAATGCCGTCAAACTAAGTAACTAACCAATCCAATTTTTTTCAGTCGGATAAATAGCTCACACATGCACTCCCCCCATCAGCCTTCACGTGTGAACCCGCTCCTTGTGTAACTGGAAGGGACATAATACATCACCAGCCCTCATAGTGCAATTTCAATGCTCTTGTAGAAAACACCAATGGATTTATACTTCCAAACAACCACATAGAGATGCTGTGTACAAAGGAAGTGTACACAGCACAATGAAGCCAATTCTCGTACTATTTAGTTGACTAGATACCTCGACAACAAAATAATGCTTTAGAACATAAGCCTAATTGATGTTCCATCTCAAAACCAAATTCTGACAGACAGAGACACTGCGCGATCCCCTTAACTTGACTTGTATACTAACCACTAGCCCACTCAAAATTCCAACGTGGGACTAGCTCGCACATGCTTATAAAGTTGTAATGCCTAGAACCATCCCAATTTCCAAAGGCTCAAGTGTCTCAAACGCTCTCGCCTCCCGCCTATGGCGAGGTAAAGAGTGGCCAGGTGTGCGCAAGCCTTACCCTAAGTCGAAAAACAAAAGAGTACATAGTTTTGTAAGCCATTTTGTTCAAAAGTCCTAACCTTTGTTCCTACATTGACAATTCTACTAAATCTTACTCATGAAGTTATAATATGCTACTCACTGAGCTAAAAATGACAACTTTATACCAATTACATGCTCAAAACATACCGTAGTTCCTGCCACAAGTAAGATTGAACTGCTAAGACTACCTGCCAACATCAATAAAACATAAATTCATAAAAATTCATATTACCAAAAAAAAAGGGGGGGATTAAATTAAAGATAAGATTATAACCAGGTTCATGCTTCAAAGAAGCTTGATTAAGGTTGGAAAACAACTTCTCAACCATAAATTCTTTAACTTCTTCTTCACTCTTTTCTTCATCAGGTGGTTTCTTCTGGGTAAATTGGCTTTGACTTTGAGGAGAAGAGCATATCTTTCTGGGATTTCTGAGCTTATTAGACAAATGGGTACTTGAAATTTGGTCAATCTTATGGGAAAACAATGGTTTTATTATGTTACAATGGTGATAATTTGGAACAATGTTTGGGAATTTGGGTTTAGAGAGATAAATACAGTTACAAATTGAAAGCATTGACATTTCTTCAGTTATAATTCAGCAAATTTTACCACCATGATCAATTGATCATCGGTAGTGAAGTGTGCTTCTCTTACAAGTTACAATAGACCCCCCTTGGTTTGAGTTTGCGATTTGTGAGCTCCCAAAGAAGCCACGTTATGTGCAATTGGTGCTGCTCCAAATTGTGGTTTTGGGATGAGTCTAATGTTGTTAGCAATACTTGAGCAAAATTGACTTATAAATTGTCGCCTTGTCGAGCTTGACGGGATATCTCGAGTTAACTTAACTTAGCAATAGAATTGTAACCACTACTATTCACACAACTTAATATTTCATACTTGAGAGTGATGGTTAGGTACGGTATAACATCCGACCCTTTAGTTGTTGGATCATGTAATACCGGTGTCTATTTGTGATTTTGTGAGGTTATTGTGATTGATATGTGTTGCTCTAATTTGCATGTTATTTATAGGGAAGGTGTTAAGTTTTCTTGGACAAATCTCACATAACTATGAGTAATCGATATGTATTAGAGAGGAATTTTGAATACTTCACCTCAATCGAAACCAAACGTAACATCTATATGCACACGAACCAAAGCGTAGTAATTTAATAAATAATTGCAAACAAATTTGACTGCACTATGATTGAGATCCCAAATAGATTCTATCCACTTAAACTTTTGCAAAAAGACAGTCTCATCTGAACATATAAGACAACCTCATGATAAGCTATTATGCGAGTACGCGACCAATATAACTAAAAATAAATTAGAAAAAAAGTGTAAAACCATCTCATACAAAACTCACGACTTTACAAATAGCATGATTTGTCGACTGATTTTTCTTTTCTTGTCCCAAAAGGACTTGATATAATTCCCCAAATCAACACCTACTCTATGGAGGAGCATTTCTTTTTGTGCAAGACACTCGTTGAAAATATATAATTTTAATTTTTTTTTAAAAAAAGAAAATGATATTATAATCCGGTTACATATACCTTTCTCTAGCTCGGCTGTCTAAAACCCTAAACCTCCGCAAAAACAACTCTCCCTCTCTTCCAATCGCCACCCAGTAAACTTCTCTCTCTCTCTCTATATCTCATACTTTTTAATGTAGTGTATCGTTTAAGTTTTCATATTTGATCTTGGTAAACCCTTTAATTTTCGCATTTCACTTCATATTATGATATATTGTTGGTTTAATTTATGTTAATTTTGGGTTTGAATTAGATCTTAGGGTTTGTAAGTTTTGAACTAGATGAAGTAATTAAGCTCTTGATTTGAGCAATTGCGACCATTTTAGGAACTGGGTCTGTGTTAATTTTATCATTTATGCTAGTTTTAATGGTGTGCCCCATGTGTTAATTTTTGCTATTTTGTGAGTTTAATTGTATGTTTTTTTGCTGGGTTGTTGAAGAAAATTGCAATGGGTTGTTTGATTTATAGTTTGCATAACGTGTGTTTCAAGTTTTGGTGTATTTTGGGGATGGATAATGGGGTTTTGTAAAGGATCTCGTAGTACTGGTTGTTGAATTCCGGGGCTTGATTTGTTGTGCGTTGGCTTTAGTTTTGTCGCTGCCGATATTGTGGATTTGTTGTACGATACGTAGCTCTTTCGACCGAGGATAGGTTTATATACAATTTGTGTTAGTTGAGTGCAAAGTATTTTGGGACAAAGTTGTTTGGGATTGATTTTTGATTGGATGTGGGAAGTTTTCGGTAGACAAGATAGAGTATTTGTTACGCTTATAGTTATAGTGTCGTGACATTGAAATCTCTTTAGTTGTTTCTTATTGTTTTATAATTGATGACGTAGTAGAAATTGTTTGTAGATTGTAGCTAAATGTTTTCATTTGTATGGATTGGGACAGTTTCTGCTGGTCAAAGAATGAATTTCCAAAATGTCAAAGTTCCCAAGGTGCCTGGTGGTGGGGCAGCCTCCTCTTTGGTGAAGCTCGGGATTGTTGGTGCTCTTGGCTTGTATGGTGTTTCTAACAGCTTGTACAATGTAGAGGGAGGGCACCGAGCCATTGTGTTCAACCGTGTGTATGGTATCAAGGACAAGGTTTGTTTCCCTTGCGCTTTGTATTATTTGATTGTCTGCTGAAATTTTTCTGGCATCTATGTGCTTGCTAGCTGGTCCCTTCCTCCGTTCTGTAAAATTGTTATCAGTGTCCTTGAATGTCATGGCAAAGTAGGATGTTTCTAACAGCCTGTACAATTGAATCCTGGGTTTTGCTCCATAGTATATGATTATTAACTTCCCTGTGGTGATGCCTCTTGTTTTAGACTCGGGATTGTGCTCACAAGTACAGTACTTCGTATTGCTGCTAATGATCTATCTACCTGTAGATGCTACAACAAGTTTTAGCTTTTCAAACAACGTATTCAAAATAATTTGTGATGTCCATATTCCTCGATTCTTTTTGGGCCTTAAACTCCTTAGCTTGCATCATTGATTCTTTCAAAAATACAGTGACCAAATCGCATATCACTTATGCCAGTGGTGTCTTTTGTGTTCAATTTTAGCCTAGAGATCTAGAATATAGCAAATCCCACCCTTGAATTTTTGGGCCTTTGCGGCACTATGACATTACTAAACCAGGGGATATGTCGTGTAGGCATGTACTCATGAACTAGTATGAAATCTTATGATACACGTCAAATTTTGCTATGGGTGAAGACTGAGTGTTGAGTTTAGCATTATAGTAGCTTTCTTTCGAAACCTTACTTTATTTATCATAATCTTTGGTGAACAGGTTTACCCTGAAGGGACACATTTCATGATCCCATGGTTTGAAAGACCGATCATTTATGATATCCGCGCCCGACCTCATCTAGTGGAGAGTAATTCTGGAAGTCGTGATCTTCAAATGGTAAGCTTTCACTTTTCTGTTAATGCCACTTGTGTCATTGCGTACCTTGACATTGTTTTGTGTTCATTGACTCCGTTTGTGAGTGACAATTTATCTGTCTTCTGTTCTTTTTGTATGCAAGCTTGTCATCTATGGTTCCAATTTTGGTGATATATGCCTATATGGTTATCACATCCACAACTTTATGAACTGAAATGATCGACCTTACTGAAAAAATAATGTATCTCTTCTGTGTCTCACCGCTAACTGACCTGCTTTTTTCGATCTGATAAAGTCAATAATTATCGTAACAGCTGAACTTTGGCGATGATAAGTTGGCAATTATTGCGGAGTCGGTTTTGTATGTATTTGTTGCTGTTCTGCTGGTGTCTGATGCTTCCTTTCTTGTTGAGAAGGTCCTAGATTTCGGTCTTGCTCCTTGGAGTTTCTGTTGGTTGGGGTTAGAGATACATATAAGGTTTCCCAAACGCTTTGTGTCCACAGGTTTATGTATATAGTTATGAGAGGATTAGGATTGCACAAGTATTCTTTGAGATCTTAATATCTTATTAGTGGCTCAAAGATCAAAAGGTGTAAGACAGAGATTTAGCTTGATCTGTATCTATGTCCTAATTTTAGTCTGGCAAATCTACTTTTTTGTTATGCAGCTTATTTCTGTTCACACACTGAATTTCAAATTTTTTTCATTTTCTTTGTGTGATGATTTCAAGACATGAATATTACCTTATCTGACTACGTTTTTGATTGGATGATTGTGTGTTTCAGGTCAAAATTGGTCTTAGAGTTCTTACCCGTCCTTTGCCAAACATGCTACCTACTGTCTATCGTTCTCTTGGTGAGAATTATAACGAAAGGGTCTTGCCTTCCATTATTCATGAAACCCTGAAAGCTGTGGTAGCTCAATACAATGCCAGTCAGCTTCTTACTCAGCGTGAGGTATGCCCCCAGTTTATTCATTTGTTATTTATATTGATGTGCATAATAACGAATTTTGGGACACACAATAGTATGAGGTCATATCTATGATGACTCTTTTATGTTCTTCAGTGAAGTGACTTGTATATTATTCAGTCTGTCAGTAGGGAGATAAGGAAGGTATTGACAGAGAGGGCTGCAAACTTCCACATTGCTCTGGATGATGTTTCTATCACCATGCTTACCTTTGGTAGAGAGTTCACACAAGCAATTGAGGCTAAGCAGGTGGCTGCACAAGAAGCTGAAAGAGCCAAGTTCCTTGTGGAGAAGGCTGAACAAGACAAGAAGAGTGCTATTATCAGAGCTCAGGTGAGAAACACATCATTTTTCTTTCCTGTAGGTAACATAAGAGATTTCAACTGTCGACTTCCACATATAACGCAAAAACCCATTCTTCTACTAAATTTGATATATTCTCACTGAATTCTGGTGGCCTAGCTATTTATGTCTTCAGTTCATGCATGATGCTTTTATCTGTTTCGACGTGTTTTCTTACCTGTAATGTCACTGGTGGAAATGCCTCTTTTTCAATTGAAGAAACTGTAAAGCAGTACAGCTAGAGGCTAATTCTTCCAAAAACAAAAGCAATACTTGTCATCCCAACTTATGTTTGTAACTGTAATTTCTTTTATTTGTCGGCGATTAATATTTTCAAATCATGGTCGGATTGACAGGGAGAAGCCAGGAGTGCTCAACTTATTGGTCAAGCCATTGCCAACAATCCAGCTTTTATCACTTTGAGGCAAATTGAAGCATCAAGGGAGATTGCGCACACTCTGGCAACTGCTCAAAACAAGGTACTGTTGAATTCAGATGATCTGTTGCTGAACCTCAGTGATGTAGGTGAGGCCAAACCTGCTACTCCTGGAAAGCGGTGAAAACCCATGCATGATGTTGAAGTAGGCAAAAGCCAGATCACAAAGCTTACTCTTGATTGGAAAATGTAGAAGATTTAGTCCTTGAGAAACATTTTGTAAAGCCTTGCCATCGACAATATCCCCTGTTAGTTTAAATGCCAAACTCTTTGTCTGAACTGATCTTTAGTTTCAGCAGTTCGGTGCTTACTAAATAAGCAACCAGCCTATGGTCACAATACCCTGAGTAATCTGCTCACTGTACTGTTTTCTCGGAACGAATTCAGAGTTAATTTGTTGAGGGGTATACAATTATTCATACAAGTTCTTTCGCTCTTATTTTTACTAGGTTTTTTTTTTTTTTTTTTGAGATCATTTTTACTAGGTTTCTAGTCTGTGACTGATGCTGTTTTGGATGAGTCGTGCAGCACTTTAGCAGGAGAATTATCCAATTTACTGAATTACTCCGATAGTAGTCAAGTCGATAGAATCCACTCACTGATTAGTGTCTATTTTGCATTCCGTATGTTGGTATATTGTAAGATACGCTGCTGTGAAGGTTATTTACACATTTCGACCTCAACGTGGTGATACTAATCGTCTTTTGGGGATGGTTTATGGACGAAATCTTACTAATTTCAACTTTCAAGTGAACGATAATATACTACAAACTCAACAACACATCAATGTAGCGATATGCTGATTGCTCCTTATTTCTTAATTTTTGCGTGTAAGCCCTCTGTTTTTTTCCCTGGATTGTTAACGTCGTCGAAATCTGGGGGAACGAAGGGAGAGTCTCCAACGTCAAGTGAAGGGAGCGTAAGACACTGGTTAAATATAACGGGGAAAGGGGGACGAGAAGGGTAAAAACAGGTAAAAGCGTACTATGAGAAACACAGAAGCCTTTTTACTGAAGATAAACAGGAAACAGCAACATTAGAACGAACATCAGACATGAAATCCAAGCACAAAGTTCTCTCTTTTCTTTTTTTTCTTTTTCTGTTTTCAACTTTTATTCACCAGATTTCCTCGCCACAACCCTACAGTGAGGGAGAAAACACAAACTGTCTAGGCAAGCTAAATAGATCTTTTCCTTCGAAAGGCGATGTCCATTCTCGGGAACTAGCTGGCGATGGATCAGTTGTTGCTGCACCACCGTCTTGTAATCCCATCAAAGGTACACCATTCCCGTTGGAAGAGGAAGGTCGCATGCCCAGGTTGACACCCATAACTGAGGCACCTGAATCGTACATGTGACCGTTGCTCCTTGAGTAAGGACCCAATCCGACCCACAAACCGTTGGGCTTTGATGACATGTCCAAACTCCAGTCTATGCTCGTGTAGTCACATGACGGCATTGAGCTACTTGCATTCCAGTCCACTGGTGAAGTCGAACCAGACGAGCAGGCAGAACCAAGCCCAGAGAAGAGCCCGAGGGATGAAGCTGCGGCCAGGGTTGGGGATGCACCCACTCTTGAAAATGAGCCATTAACCCTGCCGGACACCGAATTATCCATTGGACTACTACCCTGCATAAATGTCTGATGCTGCTGCTGATGTTGCTGCTGATGTTGCTGCTGCTGATGTTGCTGCTGCTGTTGCTGCTGATGTTGCTGCTGCTGTTGCTGCTGATATTGTGTAGGGTGATAGAAATGGTTTGAAGTCAGGTTGTTTGGACTAGGGCTTCTAGCGCTCGGGATGTGAGGCAATAACCCATTTGGTTTCATCATTTCTGAACTAACAGGATACCAGTTAACAGCTGCACCTGGGGGAGATGAACTGATGCTGGTCAAAGGGGCTGCTTTGGTATTTACAGACTGGGGCCGCTGCATCATTACCACAGGTTCCCTCACTGACCCTGGCTGGAGGTTCTTAAATTCATTGCCAATAGTAATATAACGAGAATCCACCTTTGATGGTGTTGGAGATGCCTGCAGAGGAGGAGCTAAAGAATACGACACTGAGGGGCTCGAACCTCCTCCTACTGGCCATCTCTTTTCTGCTGGTGTAGCAATTTGTTGAGGTCTTCCCCACTCCACTTTAGGCGGAACTCTTGTTACTGGTTGGACAGCTTTAGGCACTGACTTTGGAGCCAGCCCCGCCGTAACAGCAGCCTTGGTGTAATTAAAATCTTTATCGTCCCTTCTCTGGGACAACAAGGACACTGAATTGGGCTTCGGTTGCAGCAGCCTCACATTGCTCTGACTAGCAGCTATAGATACTTTACCATTACTAAAAGATGGGGGATCACCAGTTTCCTCCGGCTTTGGTGGTACTGAAAGTTGATCCAGTTTTTGGGACCTTAAGGCCTCTTCAGACTTTTCTAAATCACCTTCACAGGAAACTATTGCTCTTTCAATATCCTGTTTTGGGCATTTAAACTTTATTTCCAATTCGGCAATCCGAGCAATCTCTTCAGATATATCAATCTTCAAGTTGCACCCTGTGTCAAGATTTTGATCTTTGTGTTTATCAGAATCTTCACCTCCATCAAAAAGCCATGCGACTGCTTCTTCTACGCGACCTTCATTTAATATAAGAGCCATTGTTGCCCGTTCATGAGAAAAACCCATGGCCACAAGTTGCTGAGCAAGAGCCTCCAACTTTCTGGACATAAGATATCCATTACAACGCTCATGCAATTCCTGGGCCCGCCTTTCCTTCTGTCGCTGATGCTTCCTTTCATTCTTCTGGCGTATCTTTTCTCGCTTGTCATTATCGGCCCCTGGGATCACCTCCTGCTTACCGGACATATTTGATTTATCTTTATTGTGCTCTTCTGACTCCACAGAGTGAGTGTCATTGTTAGAGACTGAATCACAATCAGCTCCACTGTCATGAGTACTCCCATGATCTTCTGACTCGTCTATGTTACGGAAGCGACCATTCCCCTGAAGCATTTGAGCCGCGGATGACGATGATGTATCAAGAGTATGGAATGTCCCTAGCAGCGGATTGTAAGCACTAGCTGGTAGTCCACTTCCACCATTTACAACAGCAGAAGCCTTTAAAGGTGTCTTTTGTTCCTTCCCTGCTTTTTTGTCCTTGGATTTGGATTTAGAAACCGACGACATCTTGTCCTGTGAGACATGAAGAAAAGATTTCAGAAAACAAACAGCATAAGTTGGCAAAGGGAGCAATTTCAGTTGAAAAAGAGCCAGAATATAGATGAATAAACCTAGCATAGACCTGATAGCAGAAGCCATTAAACATAAAAAAAAGCACTGAATGTTCCATCAAACAAAACATCTCATGAAAAATGAACCAAAAAAGGACAAAAAAGCAGACACAATGTCCTAGCAAAGAGCTGTATCCTGGGGTGTTATAGGGTAACCGAACACAATGTACAAAAACAAAAACATCTTTAATAACAAAAGGCTGAATAATGGAATTAAGAGGTGAAAAATTGTTTGAAACAAAAATTAGCTATAAGATGTGGTGTTAAAATCTTAGATCACAAGCAGCAGATGTTACATCATTAGGCCTATCACTTCTACAGAGAGAAAAAAGCTAGCTACAGAAACGATTAATCACTGGCACTGTTCAGTGTCAAGACAACAATTCAATGCTTCACAAACAAACCCTTGCCACATACAGAAATCATTGCGCCCAAACGCCTCCACAAGATAAAATTACTTCTCCTAACCAACAACAAAGGGAACATCTCTTCCAAATTATAAGTTCCTATACCCCACGAGCGCAACATACATCTTCCAAATCAGTACAACAAGATTTAGACCGATATCTAATGGAGAAAAATACCAAGCAATACCCAAAATATCAAAAACCCTGTCTGCCTTCAGGCATCTGTTTATGTGACAGGCTGCAGATGCTCTCACAAGATATAGTGGAACACTCAAAACTATTACAGCTCCTACAGGGCCTCTCCCAGAAAATTTGATCTTACATGGCTACATGTCAGACAGCCAGATCCAAAAAGAGCAATCAGATCAGACAGCCAGCCACAACATAATCCCGACAGCAACGTAGAAGTCAAAACACAAAATGGAAATTCCAGGTCATTCGGTAACTGGAATATAACATCTTTGTGAACAAGCTTCACCTTGTAGGCGTACCAAGCAAGCACAACAGTCCGATTGATGCATTTGATCATCTATATACAGCTCAAGACATGACACCTCAATCACCAGTTACCTCAAACCACCAAATTTGCACAAGGGCTACTTAAATAACTCTTTGTAAAGGGCTGGATTTCCCCCAATAACAGGTTCTTTTAACACCTTCCACGTCAGTGCACCATAGAAGCCAGGCTATATACGCATCAAACAAATATCCTGGTGTATGATTTAGCCGCAATGAAGGTCATCTACTAGACTCCTTAACACACACACACACAGAGAAAAAGGGGCTCCAATCCACTTGAAGAATCTCCGTTCTCATTATAACTAACTTAAATTGCTTTCCCTCAGATATGTTCATAACACTGACGATTACCCAACGGTCTCAATATAACACCTTTGCTCGCAGCAAAAAAAACAACGACCATCTTAAACTTAAACCCAAAGGTTTATAAAGATAGCGAGACAAACCAACAGCTTGAACCACAAAACCCACAATCAAGAGCCCTTCTCCCATTAGAACCCCATTTCTCTTGCATTCTCCACCCAAATTAAGTTGCACGGCAACCAAATTGCTTAGCGAATCAAATAAACCGTATCATTCCACACACACCAACAGAATTACGAAAGACATACACGAAAAGAAAACGATCAGTATTCATTCCCCCCCCCTCTCCCGCCCCAAACGTTCAAGATTAGGGAACAACATTGTTATATACGATAATTTACGCTTTGATTGCGTAAATTGACCAAATTGATCTAGTGCAACCAACCGAATTGCTCGAAAAACTACCGCCCCCTCCCCTTCCTCCCCAATTTGTTGATCATATAACACGCCATATACAAAACCTAACATAACACCGCTCGACGAAGATAATCACGAAATAATCAACCCAATTTCCCCCAAAAATTCCCAAAAATTAAGCGCGAAACCCTAACTCCCCAAAAACAGATCGAAAATCTTCACGAACAAGAATCCCCCAACACTCTGCATACAATCTCGATAACCGCCATAGAAGAAACTCAATTAAATTACCAAACACGCAAATTCAAACAACACGAAATTCAAAAAAAAGGCGCAAACTTTCCTAAACAAAATTAAAAAAAAATGAAGGGGGGAAAAAGAAAATCGAAGGAGAAGATAACGAACCTGAGGAGAGAGAAAGAGAGGGATTTGATTGATATCGAAACGGTGTCGGATCAGCGGGGGGAGATCAACAGAAGATTGAAGAACACGATTGAGAGGAAGGATAGAGAGAGAGAGAGGGTGGAAAAAAGGGGGAAAATTTTGAGGAGAGAGAAAATGCGAGGCTGAAACTGAATCGAAATGAAAATTAGGGTTTTTGATTGACACGACGACGATAATGGGGATGGAGGACAAATAAAATAAAATAAAATAAAAGAAATGGGTGAAATTTATATTTATAAAAAAAAAAAAAGATAAATGAAAATAAATCAGAGGGGATTTTGCAGGTTAATGTTTTCTGGGTAGGTGACGTGGCAACTTTTATTTGTTTTTAACTTTTTATCGCGTGTTTTCTCTCTTTTTTTTTCTTTTTCTTTTATATTTACCGTTTCGCCGGTTTAAAGTTGGGTACTTTTCAATTTTCAAAGGAGAAAGTCCAACTGCCTTTTACAAATTCTGGTATTTTTACAGCTTCTTCTTACATGTTTCATGTGTTTTCTTGTTTTTCAGTTTTTTTGAGGGGTTTTTAAGTTTTGTGTTCCTATTACTTTTTCCGTTTGCTGTGTCATTACGATGGTTAAATACTTTTAGTTGTGATACGTCATTTTGATCAAATGAATCGAAAATGGACTTTCAGTCGTTTATTATTATTATTTTCATGATTCATACTAGTTACGACTTTTCTAAGGAAATGTTGTGATACTCCTTGCGTTTTATTAGGCTCTTTTACATTTCGCTTGAATATGTAATGAGGATTTTAAACGAAACGTAAAGAAGATAAATAAACGGACGGAGTATAATCGTGTCGTATTTCTACTTGGTTGCCTTATGTTTATAGATAGCAAGATGGCAACGAGTCGATCGACGTTGTAGCAAATGCTTTTTAATTCCATTGGTAATCGGGAGGAGATGATGAGCACAACTTCAAGCTGAAAAAAATACTCTTAATTTGAGGTACTACATAGTCTACATTGTCTTTATTGTAAAATAAAGTGCATACACAGTCGTAAATTCAAAAACGCTATATTACATAGATGAACACATAGTTTGATGAACAAGCACCACTCTCTTAAATCGTAATCAATAATTAACCAGTGATCACTATTGATCAAAATTTGTACATCATTGTAATATTAAAATGACGGTTGCAAACGATGATTCTTGTTGTCCACGAATCATTCTCTGGTTAATGCTTGGTTGTTGTCGTACTACAATATGAACATGATGTACTATATGTGGTCATTAAGCAACCAAGCTTGACGTAACAAGTTAACAACTAGTCAATCCTCACCCAAATTAAGCTTATTTCCTACTTCCACCCCTAAACCCATTCTAATTAAGTTTATAATGACTATTCAATAATAATCAGAAAGGGGCATGCCCCATTACGTAAGTCCATATGACTTTTCCAATTACATTTGGTTGTCGACCCTTAGTGATACCCTAAGTACACAATTGCTTCTACTATTTCATACATAGTCCATAACTACTATATAGTGATCCAGTTTAACAAGGTTTTGTATGAATCAACTTGACAACGTTTTATTCCAATCGAATCAAATTTATTCAAATCAGTTTCATTCTAATAGAATCATATCAAAAGATTTCAAATCTTAAAATTCTCAATAAATTTGGTGTATTTTTTGCTACTAATTCACCCTAATTCAGTTAAGTTTTCTGGATAGGACGAGATTCATTTAATCAAACCAAAATCATACTCCGTATAAAACAAGGAAAAAAGAAAGAAAGAAGTGGAATCATACATGGATCAAGTTAGATTAGATTCATACGGCGTCCACTCTAACCTTTCTCGAAGGAAGCCCAAAAAATGGCCAAATGCATCGTAATCTCATCAAAAACCAAAAATATCAAAGTGAAAAACTGATTATATAATATCTAGTAATTCGCAATTCGATTGTTGTTTTTTCGTATCATCGTTACAAAACAAGTATACCACACTACCATCACCAATAAAAAAATCGTTAATTTTCATTAAGCTAATGTCGACAACGATATCATATTGGTGCACCTACATAAAAATAAAATGTAGATGCATTCAATGAAGCCCGACGTATAAATAACAAACACGAAATTATAATTGGAAACCAAACCAAACACTGATTTTAACTCATTTCTTCTTCAACACACTTCGTTCGAACTTCTCCCCTCTTTTTCCCCCCTCTCTCTCCGAATCCTTCGCTTCAAGGTTCTTCCCTCTTCTCTCTCCTTCAATCTCTATGTTGATCTCGATTAATCGTCATTTTTATTCTTAATCGTAATTATAATTGCATATTACCGATTGATTTCGCCTGTAACTGTGCATTTTTAATATTTATTTTTGTTTTCATATGAACTTTCTAGGTTAAATTGTTTTAATTTTTTCTTTTTGGCTGATTTTGAGTTAATTTTTTCTGTGTATAGATTGATTAATGTCGTTCTTCAGAGGAATTTCCGCGCTCTCGAAATTGCGATATCGAGCTGTAAGAATTGATTAATATTTTTGTATTTACAGTTTATATATATTCTTGATTCGATGCAACTGTGAGTTCAATTACGCTTGTATATGATTGGTGAAGGAATTTACGATGTCGGTTTTCGATTTATCTTTGTCGTAGATGATTGTGTTTTTACCAGTGATTTGTGAAGGTTATCTGGTTTTTTATTTTGTGGAACTAGCTCTCACTAGGTTTTGAAATAGGATCATGATAGCTTGAATTGGATAGGAAAGGAGTAATTTTCGTGTTATAAGTCGCCTTATTAGTCGAAAAACACGGAAAAAAGTAATGAGATGTGAGGTTGGCTGCTTTGTTTGTTTGTCTTAGAAATGTGATGATAGTTTCGTGCAGTTTTTTGGGAGTAGGATGTCATTTGGTAGCTTGTACAAAGTTTTCGGTATTGGCGAATGTGGTTTATGACCCCCATACGTTTGCCTCTACGTGAAATTTAATGTAACCCCACAAGTATTGAAATGAGCAATTGACCCCCACACAAGTTTCACAATTGGTGAAATCGAACCCTTTCCCAATTTATTGCGAGATATTCAATATTCTTAGATCAAGTTTGTCGTGTTTTTGTATCTAGTATTCTCATAATCTCATTTTTCAGTGTACTGTTATCTTAGTTTAAAAAAGCGCGCCTGAGGCGCGCCTAGGCGCAAGGCGCCATGAGGCGCAGCTGCCAACGCCTCAGAAGCCTGAGGCGCACAAGTGTGCATGAGGCGCACCTGAGGCGCACCGAGGCGCACTGAGGCGCAGGCCCTGAGGCGCACGCGAGGCCCATGACTCTGCAATTTCCAGTTTTCTTTCTCTTGTAATCTTATTTTTACCCTTCCCTTTGCCCCTTAATCCCTTGTTTATACTTCTTTACCCATAGGCCCTTTTTAAATACCACAAAAGGGGTAATTTTCTGCAAATTGTGGTTTCAAAAAATAGAATTTTGTTTGCTAAATGAGTGCGCCTCGTGTGCATGAGGCGTGCGCCTTCGCCTCGCGCCTTGCGCCTCATCGCAACGGCCCCCCAGCGCCTCGGTGCGCCTCGCGCCTCCTTAAACTAAGACTGTTATCTTTCCAGTCAGTTATTGTATCTAAATCTAATTTGAACTCACAGGGTCAGCAATCATGTCTAAGCAATTCTGTGAGATGGATCCAGATGCAAAGTTCCTCTAACCTTGTAATTCCTTTTCTCTTTTCCTCTCCTTGTTGCCATGTTAAATATTCTTGCTATGTTTATGCTTACTGCTTAAAATACCTTTTGTTTTGGTAGGACCTTCGCTCAGAGTTGCAAGAATTGATCCCTGAGCAGCAGGTTTGTCCGCTAACATTAGCTCTTTCATAAGTTGTCTTTTTCTTTCCTCAAGCCTTCATTTTATATTCGGTGAATTCGTTTTTTTTTTTTTGGAATCTTTGATCTTTGAAGTCCAGGAGATATTGGCTTCCTGTGATTAATGAACGATCACCTAACTAATATCGTTTAATTTTTGGGGAACATTGATTGCATATCTACTAGCAAGTGTTTCGTGATAACTGATAAGGTTGATCACATTTTTCCTCTCTCTCTTGTAGGAACGCTTGAAGAAGATAAAGAAAGAACATGGAAGCGTTCAGCTAGGAAACATCAATGTGGACATGGTATCATCTATCTTGAAGTCCATAATGTTCATATCTTTGAAGTTACACAATGAAACTTTTTAGGAGTGGTGTGTAATCCAACAAACTGATTTCCTGAGTTTGCTGTTCATTATAAATAGGTACTGGGTGGAATGAGAGGAATGGTAGGTCTACTGTGGGAAACTTCTTTACTTGACCCAGAAGAGGTACAGTATTTCTCTTGTCATCCTCTAAAGTTAATTGACGACAAATTCTCTCCAGTTAATTGAGAATAATTTGATGTAAAAGTAGTTTCTTTTGTTAATGATGATGTTACATGTTCATATTCAGGGTATTCGTTTTAGGGGTATGTCTATCCCTGAGTGCCAGAAACTCTTACCTGCTGCCAAGCCAGGTGGAGAGCCATTGCCTGAAGGACTTCTTTGGCTACTTTTGACTGGAAAAGTATGTAGCTCTTTACTCATTCAGTGATGTATGCTTCCAGATACAGTAATCTGAAGGTGTTTGTGTTAGGGTATAACCCGAAAATTGGGCTGAGCAGTTTCTGTTTTACCTAAATGCTTGTATGTTTACGAGTTGGCACCTAAGAGGCAGATGTTATCTTGTTATGTCTGATGTTATCTGCAATTTTCTTTATTGTAATTAACCTTTTTGTCTACTTTATATTGGGTTCAATACTTTAGGTACCCAGCAAAGAACAAGTGGATGCACTATCAGCAGATTTGCGGAGCCGTGCTTCTGTGCCAGGTTTTTGGCTTATAACTTGACTCAATGAAATGTATGTGGTGGCTCTACATTGAAATGTGGACTTATTTATATAAAATAGTTTACCACTAGTAACTTAATAATTAGCGTTCTATTTTTCCTGCAGACCATGTCTACAAAACTATTGATGCTCTGCCTGTTACTGCTCATCCAATGACTCAGTTTGTGACTGGTGTTATGGCCCTTCAGGTTAATATACCGATTCCTTAAAAAGTTTTTTCTCCTTTGTGGCATAGATGCACATTGCATTCTGATAGTCTGAGTACTGATCTATTTGATTGATCTTCCTTATACTAAAGGACATACTATGATTTTGGCAACCCTGGTTGACTGTGCTCCCTCTCCACTAGAAATTAGTATATTTGATTTCATGGAGGCCTCTAAGTAGTGACCTCTAGGTCATTTGCCTTTGTTGTTGAACCTGCTGTTGCATGATTGGCGAGACATTGCATTTCCTTCCTCAGGTGGTGCTCCCTCTCCACTAGAAATTTGTACATTTGGTTCCATGGAGACTCCCAAACTATGACCTCTTGCAGCTGCTTTTATAGTTTATGCTAACACTAGGACCAAATTCATTAGATTTGAACTGAATAAATTCTTCTTTAAGTTGGATCATACAGAGCCTGAGACATTGTATTTCCTTTCCCAGGTTGAAAGTGAATTTCAGAAGGCCTATGAGAAGGGAATTCATAAATCAAAGTATATTTCCTTCTCTCATGATTGCTTTATACTCCCTTGTAGTTTTCTCCTGTCTCCTGAGTTCGACTATTGATGTAGGTTTTGGGAGCCAACCTATGAGGACTGCCTTAGTCTGATTGCTAAACTTCCTGTCGTTGCTGCTTACATTTACCGAAGGTCAGTAGAATTTCTATTTCACAAAAGGATATAGTTAGACTAGGATTCCATTTGCCAATAAGTTTTGCGAGGAGCTGTCTTAAATTATGCTATGATAGATTCTTTGGTGGTCCTTGTAGTGGAATAAAGAAAGCAATGTACTAGTGATAATGATCCGTCAACCCACTTTTTTGTGTTTCAACTTGATTCATGCTCTTTCTTTTGTCTGACATCAGGGCCATCTATATCACCTTCATGATCTTCTGTGACATTAAAAAACGATTCCTTTTAATCTTTTTGCTGCAGAAGTATTACCAAGTAGTGGTTTTGATATAGCGAAACTGTTATCTTGGGCTGGTTTGCGAATTTTAAATTTTGTTTGTTTGATGGTATTGATTGCTTTTTAGGGATTTCTAATTTGTCATTTTTTCTCACTGAAGGATGTACAAGAATGGACAAACTATACCGTTGGATGACTCCCTCGACTATGGTGCTAATTTTGCACGTATGTTGGGATTTGATAGCCCTGAGATGCTTGAGCTGATGCGACTGTATATCACAATTCACACGTAAGCATTTGTTTAGTTTGTCTTTTTGTAATATCCTCCCCTGCCCATGTTGTCCGGTTAGAGTTAAATGCCTATTTTTTCTATCGTTTGCAGTGATCACGAGGGTGGAAATGTTAGCGCACATACAGGCCATCTGGTAACGTGTCTGTTTGGCCATCCCTTGCTTATAAAATAGCTTTCTCTCGAGCGAGCTCTTGTTTACGAATATAGCAGTAAAATAGGCATTTGTTTGCTACAAATGCTAAATTGAGCCGTTTTGACCAATGTAGGTGGGTAGCGCACTTTCAGACCCTTACCTCTCGTTTGCTGCTGCACTGAACGGTTTGGCAGGCCCACTTCACGGATTAGCCAACCAGGTAATGTCTCATTCTGCAACAGCCGCCAAGCCCACAGCTCTTGGCCTGCTACTTGGCATATGCTAGTCGTACTCTTGTATACTTCTTGTTGAACAGCGGAAGCGTTTCCTTGTAAATGATTTTGGTTTTGATTTGTTGAAGTTGTCTAGGAAAATCCTCTACTAGAAATGCTGGAATCTGTAACCTTGTTTCGTTTTCTCAGTCACTAAGCCCTATGTAGCTAGCATAATTGTGTTGTGGATTTCATGTTTATCACTTTGCGGTGTCAGGAAGTCTTGTTGTGGATCAAGTCAGTTGTTGCTGAGTGCGGAGAGAACATCTCCACTGAGCAATTAAAGGATTATGTCTGGAAGACATTGAACAGTGGCAAGGTGAGCCAATATTTCGCTTGATAAATGTAGTTGCGATAATACTATGTTGTAATGATTACTTCTATTGGCAACTGGCTTCTGTATAGTGTATGTGTTCATAAGACGATATGATGTTCGTATATTGTTAACATCTAATTTGTTTTTCTATTGCCCTTGGTTCCCCTTCTTCGCCATCCCCAACCCAAGTAATTGTATAAGTTCTTTCATTTCCCCAACTCCCGGAAAAACTAAACTCACTTCCTAATTTGAAACTTTTATTCATGCTAACGACTGCCAAACGTAGGTTGTTCCTGGATTTGGCCACGGAGTTTTGCGTAAGACAGATCCAAGATACACTTGCCAGAGGGAATTTGCACTGAAACACATGCCTGATGACCCTCTGTTCCAACTGGTATGAGATGAAGCCTGTTATCTAAATTCTCATTTGTGTCTTGTGTTTTTTCTAGGTTTCTCAGCTAGTTTTTGTTTCTGCAGGTCTCAAAGCTCTACCAAGTGGTGCCTCCCGTTCTGACAGAACTGGGAAAGGTACTGTTTTGCACTTTTGCTCTCTTTCCCCTTCTCCTGTTCCTGAAACTGAAATAAAAAATGATCTGGAGGGTAGTTGAAATCTCTTGGGAAATTTATCTGTGTGCCCGATGCAAGATTTTGGTGGGGTTTATGCTATTCATAAAAAGCTTTTTTAGATCTTCTTTTGACATCTAGGGTTATTGCAGGTAAAGAACCCATGGCCTAACGTTGACGCCCACAGCGGAGTTTTGCTGAACCATTATGGTTTGACGGAAGCAAGGTCTTCTATTTTCCCTAACTTCATTAATCTATCTATGACATGTTTTATTTTTGTTAGTTTATGGAGTTGGATATTTTGCCCTTGCAGGTATTACACTGTTCTGTTTGGTGTGTCTAGGAGCATCGGAATTTGCTCTCAGGTTCGATATACTGCTCTCTGCCTTTTAACTTTACACTTCTGTACTTACCCGAATTCATCACAACTCATGTTATTGGTATTACCTTTTCCAGCTTATATGGGACCGAGCTCTTGGGTTGCCTTTGGAGAGACCAAAGAGTGTGACAATGGAATGGCTTGAGAAGCACTGTAAGAAAGCAGCAGCTTAATACTCAGATTTCGAACTCATGATGAACACGTAGATAGGTTATACAGAAGAAAGCTCGTGTGTACATTTCTTCTCAATGTTAAGGGCTGCTTGCCCTAATTGTTAAATAAAGAAGGTAGGCTTGATGGACTAAAACCCGAGGGATGCTGGGAAGAGTTTTGACCTCTATTTTTTCGCTCTTGCCTATTTCCCGTTTTATAGAGTTTTGTAATTTATTTCCATTGTTGATTTGAGCTTTTTTCTACTCAAATTTCGGCATCCTTGTAAGAACCAAGAAACGTTACTCTTTATATTTGAACTAGATTGCGTGCCCGGCCCGCGCCTGGGCTACATACTTATATTGTTTATATACGTTTCATAAAAATGTAGGTTTATTTTTATTATTATATTATTTGAAACGATGCTTTACATGATTTTTTTTTCTTTCAACTTTGGTCACTCGTCATATTATATTATTATTTATGTTTACTAATTCATCGTAATTTTATTTTCTTTATACTTGTACGTCACCCGTTATATTGTTCCATTCATTCCATATCCTGTAACCCGTTTTTTTTTTCATTCTCATTCCACTATCACGTCACCCGTTATGCTATTTCATTTTTTTTTCAGTATTGCATCACCGTTTATATCACATCAATACCATATCATGTTTCCCATATATTAGTTGATAACTACCATATTATTTAATAATTCAAATAGAGTTTCCATATCTTAATATTTTAATAATATTTATTTCTTCTCATCCAATAGAATTGTGCCAAGTGTCCATCAATGAAGGGTTGTACTCGCCTTTTATAATATATATTAGATATAATAAAGTCCGAGAGGGTTTTAGGGTTGATAATCCTCGACATGTTTTTGAATGTACTTGGACTATGCAACAAGGCCTAGGTTACAAATGTGATCTCACATTGGCATGTTCTCTTATGTTCGTGATCGGCCGAATTTGAAGAGCTTTTGAGTTTCATTCAAGTTTGGTGAAAATAAGGTTGAGGTTGCCCATGCCCAAGTTATCGACTCGTGGAGTCATGGATGAATCTAGCCTTGTAAAGATATGTAGTAAATTTCTTATACATGTAATTCTCTCGAAATTTTTAAACAACGACTATGTCTAAGAGTTTTCGAAAATATTCCATAACTCGCCCTGAGCCCAAGTGGGTAAACTTCTTTCCTTTTTATGTTCTCAGAGGAGGTAAGTGGGTAGCTTGCTTTAAACTCAAGGTACATATTTGTCCTATTTGTGCCAGGATTAGGAAGAAAAAAAGGAAATAAAAAAACAGAGAAAATTACAGTTGACCAGTGATTTTTCAACTGGTGACTTGTGAGGCGGTGGAATTTTGTGGCAAAAATAAGTGTCTACAGAACTCGGAAAAACTCGCGCCTCTTCGTATTAATTTTCAGCGTGAAAAATAAGAGAAAAAGAAAACAGAGCTCTCATCGCCGTTTTTACACCGTTTCCCGGCGCAGTTTCGTAAGGTTTATTGTTCCTTGACATTGACGCCTCAAGTGATGAAGAAGAAACTCGATACTCGCTTTCCTGCTGTATGTCTCTTCCTTTCTCCCTCAATTTGTAATTTAGTTGTTGTTGATGCTTGATTTTCTGTATGATTTATTTTGTTCCTATGTTTTGATTTTTATATGAGTGTATGTATCCTTAACCCGTGTTACTTACGTAGTTTCTCGTGCTATTCTCATATGGAGGAGTGTAAATATCGACTTTTATTAGTAGATTGATTATGTCTATGTTTTGTTTTTTTGACAATTTGTAATTTGACAATTTAACTACTTACCCTCTTTGTTCTTTTAGAATTAATAACATTTAGTTGAAAATACTCGTAACTTTGAATTATTTTTTTATTGTTAATGTTAATGTTTGGTTTTATTATGTGATAGTAATTCTAACCAAACATTAACAATTCATGAGAACGAAGGCAGTACTTTTATAACGTCTTGTATCTGAAAAAGATTGGTTCTTTTGTGTGTATTACATTGTTAGGGATTATACTGCACTTGCGATTTCATCTTGTGTATTGGCCACGGTTTTGAGTAGTGGGTGTGGCTGGATGTAGTTCAAAGTAAGCGAATTTCGCGATTAGGTTACAGTATTGCTTACTGGTGTATTTGATTCTAACAGGCTAGAATTAAGAAGATTATGCAGTCTGATGACGATGTTGGAAAGATAGCCATGGCTGTTCCACTACTAGTCTGTGAGTCTCTCGCTCTTGGCATACTTTGTTAATTTCCAACACTTTTTTTAGCAGTTAATTTTGTTAGAAACTGGCAACTAATACATACTATTTCTGATACAGCTAAAGCTTTGGAGTTATTTCTACAAGATCTCTGTGATCGTACTTATCAATTGACCTCGACTCGAGGAGTAAAGACTGTGACTTCATTGCATCTGTAAGTGCATCAGCTGTGTCCTTAACACTTAGCTTTGGAAAAGCTAAGTTTGGTATGTTTAAGTGCATCAGCGGTTTTTCCTGCAATTCTGATTCTTATTTTGTACCTGCAGGAAACAGTGCGTGCAGAGCTTCAACATCTTTGATTTTCTGAAAGATACTGTAAGCAGAGTTCCTGACCCTGGTGACTCGGCTCTCGGGAGTGAAGATCGACCTGTTGGAAAGAAAAGGTTTGTAAACTAACCCTCCATTTATCCAATAGTACAGTTTCTAATACGCGTATATGCTCTAAGTTTGCTGATACCAATCTTGTTGTTGACAGAAAACTTGCTGATTTCGAAGATGAGAAGGGCGGCAGCAAGGAATCCAGAATGAAAACAGTATGACACTTGCTATCCTTTGATTTCTTCACATATGGTGAACATAGGATTAAAGTTTCTAGGATTAATTTGCTCTACTCTGATAGTCTGATCATGTTTCGGTTTGGCAGCTTTCGAAAAATGAATCTACTACTGTCAATGACATTTTTATGCAGGACTTTTGAATCATTTCTAGACATCATAGTTGTCAATTATAAACTGTGTTTACTGATGACGAAAATATGATTGTTTTCCAGCATGATACTGCCCATACTGCCAATAGTGATACAAAAGCACGAGGAAGAGGAAGAGGTCGTGGACGAGGAGGCAGTCGAACAATTGAGACTGACAGGTTCGAAGATGATCTAGACATGAATAACCTGCTAACATTGGGACAAGATGACGAAACTGAGCCTGATGTGGACACCAAAGTCAATACTGTAAGTACCAAAAATACGCAAGCATCAGTTCGAAACTTTGATCTCAATTTAGATTTGGACGAGACTGGTGATTATGACTCGGTCTTAGCTGTGGATAGCAATGACACAGCAGAAGGTACTGTTAAAGAAACTGTAGACGACAAACCTCCTAGTTGGTCTTGTGGTGTAATGGAGACTCTACCAATTGATCCTATGATTTTCGGGACCTTGAATCATCGAATGGAGGGTTTCGATGATGATGAAAACTACGACGTAGAGGATTAAGTTAGTCTTGTACCAAGTGCAGTATATAGTATTTGAAGATTGGAATGTTAATTCTGGTTTCCTGGTAGTCTGAAATTCTGAATTAGACCTGTATATCTGATGAGTAGGTTTCTTAATTACTTGCTTAGCACAAGAAGATTAAGATAAAGCCATAGCAATCCTCTTTCTAATTTTCTTGATTAATAGCTTATTTACTTATTAAGATTTAGTTCATTACTAAAGAGTTTGTATAATTTTATAACCAAACAATTTGTATAGTTTCGTAGTAATAATTACAATTTACAAGTAAAAATGCGAGAAAAATTCAACTGAAATACACAGTATGGAGTACAATGGTATGACATTAAGAAAACGAAGAATAAAGCCCTCTATGATTAAAATTCGACGAGATCACGTCAGAAAGTTTCATTTGAATCATACAGGGCCTAACATATACTATATAAGGAAAATATGGATTGAAAGTTGTCATCAAGAAGATTAAACACTGCTTTCATCTTCAAGGGTATTTCCTAGGTTTTTGAAGTCTTCCAATTCCTTGAAGTTCATCCATGGTTTAACCCAAATCTTGGCTTCATAATAAGTAACGACGTCGTCGTCCCCTAGACTGGCTGTTTCCACGGTGATGTAGTACATTGTTCCGGCAACCACCTGCTCCTTTACTTTCAACACCTTTCGAAACTCTACCATCGCATTCTGTAAAATTATTTTATCGCTTAAATACGTTAGACAAAACGCTAACATTTTATAAAATACAGAGGAATTATCAATATCTAGGCAAAAATGTAGTAACTAAGGGCGTGACTGCTAACTTCATAAATCGTACGTCTTTGGAAAAGATTTAATCTTTTTTTGAGAAGTCATGTGTTCTCGATAAATTAACAACAAAATCTAGTGAGGATACATACGAAACTGGTCGTACAAAGAAACATACTCCCGTTCAGCCGTTCTTATTACCTTTGAGTATTAACGGAAATCAAATCACATGTTAACGATCCAAAATAACGAAAGAATCGAGGATAGCCATCAAGGGGTAGAGGGGTTTATTAGTGTACCTCTTTCTTGTTGTGTTCATCGATAGAAAACTTGGCAAGTTCATCGAATTCCAAGCTGTTTTCTGAAGCAATATTAATCTGTGTAATACCCCCTGTCTTTGGCTCGTCGGCCATATTTCTATTTCTTTCTTTCTGATCTAACTCTTTTGCACGTCGTTTTGGTTGTTGTTTACTGCTTGATTATTATTGTACTATGCTATGCTCTGATTTATATAGACGAGACTTCGAATATTCTCTAATAATAGTTAAATAAACCCACCAGTCAAAATCGGTGGATTATTTTACGTGTATAATATTATAATAATATGCATCAAATTGAAGACCAAAGGCGGCAAGTCGTAACGTTATCTCTTAGTTAATGACATGCATATTGACATTTGACTTCGAGCAACTATTAACGTGCAGCGCGGATCACATGTCCCATATGTTGATATATAGTCTTGGTACCAAAGCATTATTCCTATTCTTTTTAATTCATAAAATTGTCTACTCTATTTGTCGATGATCCGATAAGAATTGTCTATAACCGATATGAAACTGACCCTCTACAAGACTACAACCCATCAGGACCAGCCGACGAACAATGCAAATCCAATTCATAATAGTTCTAATTACATAAGACAACATAATATATAACTCTATTAAACATTGATATTAACCCACTAATTAATATTCTAAGCAACCAAGCTATATAAGCAAAGCTACAAATTGCATGCAACGAATGTAGCCAGTATACGTAACGTCATTAGCACAGTCAAGGTCGTTTATTGACAAGCGTATGATGTAAATTTGGTAAATCGTAGGTGTTACGTCGTAAAAGTTTCAATCAAGGCTGCCAAGATTGGCAAAATATGCGTTTCTTATGGATAGTGGATCGTCTCTACTCTCTAGTCTCTAGTGACTAGTGGGAGTTACTTATTTGTAGTGGAGCTGATGATTGCTGGATGACAATGGTTATCCACTCATTTTAGAATGTTCTTAAGTTTAACATCGCTTATACTTTCTCCGCTCTTTTAGGTTATTATGTTTTCGTTTCACCAGGGTGGAGTATTTCAAACAAGAAACGTAAATTAATGTGAAAATATTATATCAGTTAATTAAAGTCTAAACTTAGTTTTATACTTTAACACGCTCCGATCCCCTACACTTACTTAATTCTTGATAGTCTACAACTCTAGATAGAGGAGGGTTACCAAGATATGAAATTGAGATGTAAGAACATGAAACTCTGATAAACTGATACCATCTAAATCGAGTGATCGAGTATCCTACAAATTTGTGGAAAATTGTCAAGAATACAACAAGACCTACGGTAGAAGCAATAAGTATAAAATGGCATAAATTCAGCGAGATAAGAATTTCATATGCAATCTCGTGTTTAATTAGTGTCGTATTATCGTGTCGTGTCATTCGTATAATAATTCGGATTATCGTATGTTATGGGCCTACGAATGTCTATGCAACGGGCCTAATTATTTTGGTAAACTAAACTAAAAATTGGGGCCCAGCCCAATAACTCAGGTAGATAAATATAGACCGGAGCGGTTATCTGCGGGATTTCCAAAATCGTATTGAGAAAGTTTCCAGAAAAATTCAAAATTCAAAAATCAGAAGAGAGAGAGAGAGAAAAAAAATGGCGACACCAAGAGTGGACATGAAGGGATTCTACAAGCAACAGAAGAAGGGCAGTTCCGGTATTTCCAAAGCTCAGCCAAAGGGACGCGTAACAAGGAAGACACCACCTTCTCACTCCGCTTCGTTTGGATCCGACGTCGCTCAACCTCCTGCTCTCGTCGGCCACCATGGCGCTCCCGACCTTCATCGTATGTTATTACCTCTTCTCTCTCCTTTTTTTTTTAATTGTGTGTTTATTTCATAATTATATGTTTATTCATGTGATTTTTGTTGATTTTGATTCAATTGGAATCGTATTGACGAATTCTAGGGTTTTTGATTAATTTGATTGATTTTGTCGTTGAATTTTGCGGAAATTAGAGTTTGAATTGTTTATGATAGTAAATATTAGGTTTAAATTAGTCTTTAATTCGCCGAGATTGTTATGATTGCTCAAGTATTTGAATTGTTCGTAATCGTTAATTTGTCAGTAAATTGATAAAATTTGATAATCTAGGGTTTGTAATTCGTATGAGATATGAAGTGTAACAGTTACGCAATTTGTCGAATCGATTTCGTTGTGATTTACGTTCAGATTAAGTTAGTTGTCGTAAATTTTCGGAATTATTACTATCATACTTGGAAGAAGAATGTTCGTTTTTGTTGAGGTTACGCTTCTATTTGATTGTGTTATGTTGATGAAAAATCGAAGAGGAATTTTGCTATTGTTGGTTGATTGCCTGCCATGCGAAAGCTGTTCTTAATAGTTTCTTGGTACTATGATTTGGTGGCAGAAGAATATGATGCAAACGAGGAGGTGTTGAGGCAATTCGACTTGAATTTGGCGTATGGACCGTGTATTGGCATGCCTCGACTTGATCGGTGGACTCGTGCACATAAGTTAGGAATGAATCCCCCCAAAGAGGTTGAAACTCTGTTGAAGTCAGGCAAGGTTCAAACCGGAAGCTTGTGGGAGGGTCGGGTTTAGACTGTTTGCTGTCATCTTGAGCTACATTTTGGGCTTGCCTTTTGGCCTAAAGGTTAGGTGTTCTTGCTTCCGGCTTCCTGCTTTTTAAAGTTGTTTCTTATCACTTCTTCGGTGATATGGTATCTATTATAATAGTTTATGTAATGTTCTTGTGTTATGATCGTGTGCTCGTTGAATCTCTATACATTTCCGCTGTAATGTTAAGAATCTACTTTTCGAAACTAAGTTTAATGTAGCTAACTAGGGATCTCCCTTCTTGTGATTGAGGTTGGTTGGTTGAAACTATTTTATTAATTTTACCTTCTGAACCTTGTAACTTGTAAGCAGTCAGCAATCATGAGTTTAGCTTTGAATCTTAGATATATCTCCTTTGTCCTTTTTCTTTGAGATTCTGCTGATTTAAACGAATTTGCTAATGTGCATTTTCCTAAACCATGCTCGACCACCATTTACAAGCTAGGAACTTCTTGTTGTTTAATCAGAATGCTCGACCACCACCTATGATTTTCGGGTTCCCATCTTGTAAATGGTCATCTGCGATAAGTAGTAAGATCTTAGTGAGATAGGAGCCGAAGGATACTGTGCAATGGTCCCCCATTGTGCGGTGCAGTGGGTGGCAAATAATGTTCTGGACCGTGGTCCTGGGGAATTTAAGTAGTCTGCCAACAAATAGAGTTCCTTGACTCCTTCGTATCCTTCTGTTGGCGAAAGGTGCTGATAGCTTATTCACCTTCCTGGTGCATGTGGTTAGCACTGTACACTCGGGGTTTATTACTGTGGAGTGTGAAATATGACAGTGTATGTATTTTCTGGGAAACAATACACTTCATCTGAAATTTTTAGAGAGTAATGCAAAATGGACCATGGTTTAAGTGTATTAAAGTAACTTGGCAACAAAGGTAGTGGTAGCTTTGGTTGTGCTTCACATGTTTTTAATAAATCGATATCTGAGGTCTTGTCACAAGGGATATAGGCAGTTGCTGGTGCGTGAATGTAGAAGCTTTACTATCTCTTAGATTATGGTCATTGTGCAGAACTGCAGATATATGTATATCAGCAAATTCCTAGGAGTGACAATATGTTCAATTGCATTGCTGTTGGTTTTTTTTTTTGAATAATTTTTGGCTTGAGGAAATGGATCCTCCAATTCCTGTCAGAACTCAGAACTGGAGAGATCTGAATTAGTATTTTACAGTATTTATTTGTCTCGAGATTAACAATGTCGAGTACTTGAGCACGTGAACTCATGTGATTAGCATAAATGACCATTAATATATTTACACAAATCCTGTATAATAATAGGACAATCTGGGATTAACAATGTGAACTCCGTTCCCTTCACTCTCAATTTCTAAAGAGCAAAGCATATTATGCATGGCACCCTCAACATTAGCATTAGAGAAGCTTCAGGATGAAGATTTCGAAACGAAAATCGCATCCTGGCTAACTGAGAAAGGCTGGATTGGTGACATCTTATACCAATATCAAGGATTCTGGTTCGAAAGACCATTCCTTGATGGTGTCCTCCATGCTCAGGAAACTTTCAAACCCCGACCCAACGATGTCGTATTAGCCACATTTCCGAAAGCTGGCACCACATGGTTTGCTGCCTTGCTTTTCTCAACCATGAATCGAGCTCGTTTTGATTTCTCTAACCATCCTCTGCTCAGGAATAGTCCCCATGATGTTTTGCGCTGGATGGAGTTTCTTGACCGAGATAGTGGCTCGAGTTCAGAGGTGAGTATATCACCTTTGGTAAAAACACACATCCCTTACAGCTTGTTGCCTGATTCTATCAATTGCGGTTTTTCTGATGTGTGCCCTGTTATATATGTGTGTCGCAATCCTTTGGACGTGTTTGTTTCACTGTGGAACTTCGCTAATGAGTTGAGGTCTGATGAATTGTCGCCTTTGAGGTTAGATGAGATGTTCGATTTGTTCTGCAGAGGTAGAGCTCACTATGGATGTTATTGGGATCATGTGCTAGAATACTGGAAAGCGAGCTTAGAAAGACCTGACCAAGTCCTCTTTGTAAGGTATGAAGATATGAAAAGCGAACCTATCACCCTTATGAAGAAGGTGGCTAGCTTTGTTGGCTGTCCCTTCTCGATTGAGGACGAACAAGATGGTGTGATTGACAAGATTGTCGAGTTTTGTAGCTTTGATAGCTTGGCGAGCTTTCAAGTTAATCAAGATGATAGTAAGAGAGAAGTCTTTTATGGGTTGGATGTTAAAAACAAAAATTTTTTTAGGAAAGGCAAGGTTGGGGATCACCAAAATTTCCTTACCACTGAAATGATTCAACAAGTTAAGGAAATAACTCATGCAAAGTTTAAAGATACGGGGCTATACGTATTTGCATGATCTTGGGAATTTACTGATACATAAGTTGAAATAAGGATCTCTCCCATCATTTCTTTTCCTTTATATCCCTGAGCGTAGCTTTGCATTGATTATGAACCAAAAGGCTTGTATTTTACTTTAATTCGGTACTGTGGTATCTATTAGTAGGAAATTGTAATTTTCATTTTATTAATTCACGCTAGTATAGATAATTTACTCTAAAAATGCATCCTCGAAATGTGTAGGTAGAAAATATTGGACCGAGGGGAGTAAGATGTTTGAGAGAAGGGAACCCACCATTCTCTATTTCTCTATGTACCCCTGTCACCGGTGTCAAATATTGTTGTCATTTAAGGGCATTAAAGTAATTTGCTTACAAAAGTGCAATATACAGCTCCTCATCTCCTTTGTATCCTTCAGTTGTGCTGATAGCAGCCTTGTCGTGCTTCCTACGCTACAAGAAAACAGGTGATTTGCGACCAAACACGTTAGTTGCAGAGTTGGTCGCTAATCGCCCTTTGGTAGCAAAATTTAGTCGCAAAACCTATTTTGCGACCAAATAGCGTCCAAATCAAGTTCGGTCGCAAAAGGCCTGGACGCTAAATTAAGTTGGTCGTGTCATTGGTCGCAAATTAACTCATGTAGTCATGTCTATACCAAATGATACGTTCAACTAATAATGCACGTTTGTTAAACTTTGAAATTTTTAATTTGTAAAGTACACTTACATATAATGCAAGCAACATGTCAAGTACACTTCAACAGAAGGATACTGTACTCTAGGCCCCCCATCGTTTGATGTAGTGAGTGGTATTGAAGTCATCTGCCAACAAACCCCGACCCAACGATGTCATACTAGCCACATTTCCGAAAGCTGGCACCACATGGTTTGCTGCCCTTCTTTATACAACCATGAATCGCGCTCGTTTTGATTTCTCTAACCATCCTCTGCTCAAGAGTACTCCCCATGATGTTTTGCGTTGGATGGAGGTTCTTGACAAAGATTTGGGCTCGAGTTCAGAGTTAAGTATGTCACCTCTGGTAAAAACCCACACTCCTTACAGCTTGTTGCCTGTTTCTATCAAATGTGCTTCTTCTGATGTGTGCCCCGTTATATATGTGTGTCGCAATCCTTTGGACGTGTTTGTTTCACTGTGGAACTTCGTTAATAAGTTGTTGGTTGATGAATCGTCGCCATTGAGGTTAGATGAGGTGTTCGATTTTTTCTGCAGAGGTAGAGCACCTTATGGGTCGTATTGGGATCATGTGCTTGAATACTGGAATGCTAGCTTAGAAAGACCTGATCGTGTCCTGTTTGTAAGGTACGAAGATATGAAAACCCAACCTATCCCGCTTATGAAGAAGGTGGCTAGCTTTATTGGGTGCCCCTTCTCGATTGATGAGGAACAAGATGGCACAATCGAAGAGATTGTTGATTTTTGTAGTTTTGAGAGCTTGGCGAGCCTTCAAGTTAATCAGGATGTCACCAAGAGAGATCGATTTCGTAGGTTGAGATTTGTAAACAAGACGTTATTCAGGAAAGGCAAAGTTGGTGATTATAAAAATTTCCTTACAGATGAAATGATTCAAAAAGTTAAGGAAATAACTCATATGAAGTTTAAAGACACAAGACTAGACGTGTTTGCATGATAACACGATTATGTTCATTTCTATATCTATGTATCCCAATCTTGGGAATTAGTATTGCGTCAACCTAGAATAAGGATTTGAGATCCCATGGTTTTTTTTTTTTTCTTATTCTTGGGAATTAGTATTGGAAAAATCACCTTTAGTAAATCCTTTTATTTTCATCTACTGATGAAAAGGTTTAATATTGTAAGGAAATAACCCATACAAAGTTTATAGATTATTAGAGTATTTTTGCTTTCGGTCGCTATAAGTTGTTAGCTCTTCTTTGGTGATGATGTGACATCTATTAAGATTCGGAGTAGTTAACGTAATACGTACATTTTCGTTACAATGTTAGGGAAGCATGATTTCCACGGGGTAAGTGTATTGTTTAACGGTCCTTGTAGCTTTGTGTGTGCTGGCTGCGTGTATTGATTTGTGCCAGTGCCCTAGTGAGCTCCGATCCTCTTGTAATGGTAGCTTTAAAAAATCAATATCTGAGGTCTTGTCACAATGGATAGGCAGTTGCTGGTGCGTGAATGTAGAAGCTTTTACTATCTCATAGATAATGGTCATTATGCAGATAGATATATGTATGTCAGCAAATTTCTAGGAGTGACAATATGTCAATTGCATTGCTGTTGGTTTTTTTTTTTTTTTTGAATAATTTTTGGTGGGTCCGGAGTAATACCTCGAAAATTTGGGTCTATTTTTACTTCTGAGTTCGACATATTTGGATCCCGGATACAAGTTTGTTGAACTTACGATTTGTCAAGTATACTCACAAATAACGCGAGCAACCTTTTTCTATGGAGAAGCATTGAATGAACCATCTGAAATACAGTGACTTGTTTTCGACTTCTTTGTTTCACTGACCAATATGTAGAGTACAGCAAATTGAGGATCCTCTCCAATTCTAAAAAGAACTGGATGGTCGACTTCCTCAATCAACGGCCACGATTCAATGTCCATAATATCTATGGCTCAAATGCTTCCCACATTCTCACGCCAACCCATATCAAAAACTGCCAAATCTCATAGCTCTACCACCATGCCACACTTCATCCCAACTCGCCGACATGCTCTTGCCGGCGTAAGATGTCGTGGCCCACACCACCTCCAGTCGTCCACCACACTACAAAACCCCCCCTAAGATCTCCGCTAAAAGCCGTTCAAAATCGTCATCATCACCCAAATTTGCAATTGTACCGGCGATGAGAGGTGGTGATTAAGTGCGTGCCGGAATATTGAGGATGAGAAACTGGGTTGGAGATGAGTGAGAGGAGGTTGGTAGACTTGGTACCGGAATATTGAGGAGAGAGAAAAGGGGGCTAAATTTTCTGGGTTGTGCTCCCATTTAGGCCCTGTACGATTCAACTTATTCAACAGTGTTTTCAAATCAGATCAGATTTATTCAAATCAAATAAAGTCAGATCAGTTTTATTCAAATCAAATCAGAATTATCCAAATAACAATCAATGAATCTGGTAAATTTTTAATTATTAATTCGTCAAATTGCAGTTAATTTATCAATTAATTCAGTTCAAATCAAATCAAATCAATTTTATCCAAATCAAATCAGAAAAATACCAGGACCTTAATCACAGCCCTTCATTCTCCTTTGAGCCACGTGGCTGCTTTTGGCTTGGGGAAATGGATCCTCTAGAGTCTAGATCCTGTCAGAACTCAGAACTGGAGAGATCTGAATTAGTATTGTACAGTATTTATTTGTCTCGAGATTAACAATGTTGAGTACTTTAGCACGTGAACCCATGTGATTGGCGTAATTGACCCACCAAATCCTGTATAATAATAGGACAATCTGGGATTAACAATGTGAACTCCCCCAATTATTTTCTGGAAAAAAAAAAGTTCCCTTCACTCTCAATTTCTAAAGAGCAAAGCATATTATTATTTATGGCACCTCCAACTGTAGCATTAGAGAAGCTTCAGGATGAAGATTTCGAAACGAAAATCGCATCCTGGCCAACTGAGAAAGGCTGGATTGGTGACATCTTATACCAATATCAAGGATTCTGGTTCGAAAGACCATTCCTTGATGGTGTCATTCATGCTCAGGAAACCTTCAAACCCCGACCCAACGATGTCGTACTAGCCACATTTCCGAAAGCTGGCACCACATGGTTTGCTGCCTTGCTTTTCTCAACCATGAATCGAGCTCGTTTTGATTTCCCTGACCATCCTCTGCTCAGGATCTCTCCCCAAGATGTTTTGCGCTGGATTGAGTTTCCTGACCGAGATAGTGGCTTGAGTTCAGAGGTGAGTATATCACCTTTGGTAAAGACACACATCCCTTACAGCTTGTTGCCTGATTCTATCAAATACGGTTTTTCTGACGTGTGCCCTGTTATATATGTGTGTCGAAGTCCTTTGGACGTGTTTGTTTCACTGTGGAACTTCGCTAATGAGGTGAGGTGTGATGAATTGTTGCCTTTGAGGTTAGATGAGATGTTCGATTTGTTCTGCAGAGGTAGAGCTCACTATGGATGTTATTGGGATCATGTGCTAGAATACTGGAAAGCGAGCTTAGAAAGACCTGACCAAGTCCTCTTTGTAAGGTATGAAGATATGAAAAGCGAACCTATCACCCTTATGAAGAAGATGGCTAGCTTTGTTGGCTGCCCCTTCTCGATCGAGGAGGAACAAGATGGCGTGATTGACAAGATTGTCGAGTTTTGTAGCTTTGATAGCTTGGCGAGCTTTCAAGTTAATCAGGATGTCACCAAGAGGGGACGTTTGGTTGGGTTGAAATCTACAAACAAGGCTTTTTTCAGGAAAGGTAAGGTTGGGGATCACAAGAACTTCCTTTCCGATGAAATGATTCAAAAACTTAAGGAGGTAACCTGTACCAAGTTTAAAGATACTGGACTAGACGTGTTTACATGATAACACGATTTATCTTTTGTGTGTTTTTATATCTGTTGTCATTTATTTTGGGATTTTTGTGATGAATAATAATCAGTTGTTAACCTTTCTTCTTTAAATTCGTACGTAGTGTCACCAAGTCGTGATTTTCGGGACCATTTCCGGTCTCCTAGCTTGTAAAATGTCATGGTGCAGACTTACTGAAATATGCACATCAGTGGATCGGAGTTCTTGAAATTAACTTTGCTATTATTCAACATAAGGATTAGACTATATCCTGTGTTAAAAACCAACTGAAACAAAAGTCTAAACTGATAGTTAGGTCCCAAACAATGACTTTACTCGTATACTTTAACACACCCCCTCACGTGAATGCCCTTTGAGCATGAAACATGGAATATATACCAAACCATAGATGACGACTTGTGCTTGACTTGCACTTGACTTGAATAAAGAAGGGGTTACGAGTATTCGAATTTGAGACCTCAAAAAAGAGGTTGTGATACCATGTTAGAAACTAATTGAACCAAAAGTCTAGACTGATAGTTAGGGCTAAACAATAACTTTATAATTTAACATTCTATGCGTGACTCTGCCTTCGGCGAAATTGTTCGTCTGGAAATTTCCTGATTACTCTAAGGATAACAGCTGATCTTACATCGTCAAAGGTGGTAACTTGCAAGGTACTTGAGCAATGTATATGTTGCTATCGTGACACTTTTGTCGACTTGCAGCATTGTTTATTATTGACTCGGAAATTATGGGATTATTTTCTGTAGCGAGATCGGCATCTTATATTAGGACGATGTTGAACCCTTTATTATTTACAAGTTGTTGGTTACTCAGTTACGTTTGACAACTACAAGCAAACTTGTTTATGAGGTACAATTGACAAATATATATATGCAACCGTGTTTTTGAAGAAACTGTATTGTCAGTATAATTTTAAAGACCGACTTTGATTGACTTTATAAAAATTAACGACTTTGTTAGTATATATAACAATGGGGGATTTGCGATTATCATCATGGTTCATGAATTATCTCAATTAACTTCTGAAAAAACAACCATCTTCACCCAAATCTCCAAATACCACAACAATATATATATGGCACCCCCAACTCAAGCACTAGGGAAGCTTCAGGATGAAGATTTCGAAACCAAAATCGCATCCTGGCCAACTAAGAAAGGTTGGCTGTGTGACACCACATACCAATATCAAGGATTCTGGTTCGAAAGGCCGTTTCTTGATGGTGTCGTCCATGCTCAGGACACCTTCAGACCTGAACCCAACGATATCATCTTAGCCACCTTCCCAAAATGTGGCACAACATGGGCTGCTGCCCTTCTTTATACAACTATGAATCGAGCACGTTTCGATTTCTCGAACCATCCCTTTCTCAGGAACTCTCCGCAAGATGCTTTGCGATGGATGGAGTTTCTTGACCAAGGAAGCGGGGCGAGTTCAGAGTTTAGTATGTCACCTCTAGTAAAAACCCACACCCCTTACAGCTTATTACCCAACACTGTCAAATGTGCTTCTTCTGTGTGCCCTGTTATATATGTGTGTCGAAATCCTCTAGATGTGTTTGTTTCTATGTGGAAGTTCGGTAATGAGTTGATGCGTAATTATCACCCTTCGCCCTTGAGGTTAGATGAGGCATTCGATCTGTACTGCAAAGGTACCGTATGCTATGGGTCGTATTGGGATCATGTGCTAGGGTACTGGAAAGCTAGCTTAGAAAGACCTCATCAAGTTCTGTTTGTTAAGTATGAGGATATGAAAACCCAACCTGCTAACGTTTTGAAGAAGTTGGCTAGTTTTGTTGGGTGCCCCTTCTCGATCGAGGAGGAACAAAATGGTGTGATTGAAAGAATCGTCGATTTTTGTAGCTTCGAGAGCTTAGCAAGCTTTCAAGTCAATCAAATTGACACTGAGAGAAAAGATTATTATGGGCTATTGGGTGTTTCAAACAAATCATTTTTCAGGAAAGGAAAAGTCGGGGATCACGAAAATTTCCTTACTCATGAAATGGTTCAACACCTTAAGGAAATAACCTCTGCCAAGTTTCAAAATGCGGGACTAGACGTGTTTGCATGATAGTGTCGCACAATTGTCCTTAATGTAATTCATGTCCATGGTCGTGTTTATATATATCGATGTCTTATGTACCAATAACAGCAGAACATTTATGTATCCCATTTTCCTTCCCACTCCGTACAGGGAGCAACAAATTGTACAAGTTTCAAAGATAAGGGCACTATGGACATTTTGACATAGTTGCGGCCTTGCGGGCACCAAGTGAATTTACCGAATAAGAAATAAACATGCATATCATGTATGATTGTAAAATAACATTGTATCTACTTAAGTTACATTGTGGAGACCACCTCGACAATGATGGTAAAATTAGACTCTAATAGTAAATCTCATTTACATCAAAATGTTGGTAGTAACATTGGGAGAAATAGGTTTCCTGTATATATTCATACCTGAATCTGTGAGATGAATTCAAACTAAACGTAAAGAATCGAAAGAAATGGAGGGAGTATTAAAATTGGTATTACAGAAATTGTTGGTGTGGCAAATTATAGATGGTAGATATTTGATGTATTGTATGATTGTATCGATGTGTCATGTGACTAATATTGGACCATATATGCATTATTTTTTTCAGCTCGTGCATAAATTAGTGTACTACAAGAATCACTTGTCTTAGCTTTATTTTGTTCATGTCGTGGCCTGGTGACACATGTACAACGGACACTTGAATTATTGTGACAATAATTTTCTGCTCTTTGCTCCAAAATCCAAATAATCGTTCATTTTAATAGAGGAATTTACCCTATCTTGCTAATACAATATTCTTATTATTTTATTTCTCTATTACATTTAACAAAAAACCGGAAAATAAAAGATACGTTCGTGCGTCGTAGTTGTTACATTGATCTCACTAGCTAGGGTATAAGTGTATTACTACTCTTGCGCTTATACTACTCCGATCCTTCCATTTTTGTATCTTTTCTACACTTTTATTTCGATTTATATATGGCTCTTAAGTCTTCTTTTACTTATTCTCGCCACTTAGTAATAAAGATAATAGCCGGTGCTTCATTTCGTGGCTTTACTTCGTATACGTATATAAAAAAACATACGTATAGTCTTTTTCTTGTGCGCATACGGACCACACATACATGATACATCCACACATATCTACTACATACATACCTATGAGGTCTATATATATAAATACTAATCCGATAATGTTGCCGGTCTGTTCAAAGCAATGTGAAGTGCTTTCGAGCTTTCCAACTTTGTTCAATCAATCTCAATTAGCTAAGGTATTCTCTAAAAATTCTTTTCATAAGTCTAATTAATGTCACCATGCACTTTTGATCTCTATTCTTTGAAAAATAAATTAATTAGTATGTAAGGTAACAAGATTTTATCAATTAGCCTTATAGAGAGTCAAGTAATTATAATAACGCATTCCTTCGATTCCGTCTACTCATATGATTGTTTACGTAAACGATAAGATTCATTCGTAGATTAAGTACGTACGTTCCGTAATACTACAATGGCTTCAAGGGAAGAGAGTAACGAGGAGAAAGCAGAGGCGGAGGCGATGTTGGAGGTTGCAAAGAGCCACGTAGTCGTCGACGACAATAACGTCAAAAATAATAACGACCCAGTGGTGTTTGTCATGTTGAGCAACCGTCGTTGGCGAATAATCAAGTTGACCGCAACCAAAAGTTGGACCGCGGATTTTATAGAAAAGCCTGCTGGGTCTATCAATATTCAACAACAGTCCATATTTTCGCACCGTGGCTCCAAGGGTGCGGTTATCTATGCTGAACAGGGTGCAACCAATCCGGTTGGATATCTCGTGGCTTGGGCCGCCGCCGGTAGATTCGCTACGAGGGTATGTTTTTTTTTCGGTTTCAGTTCCGTTTTTTTGGACTATATCTTTCTGAACTGATCTAATCCGATCTGATTTGAATGACTATGAACTAATCTGATCTGAAGTTGTTGAAATTCAATCGGTATCAGTTAGGGACCAAATACATTTGTTTGATTTATGATCCATAAAAATTATTGTTTTGATTTTATTGTTAAATAAAGTAAAGTTTGCATAATATTAGGAGTGGACCGAGTAGTTGCATGATATTAGAGTTAGTGGACTTTGTTTGTTACACGTAGCTAATAGTACGTGAGTTTTGTGTGGGAAGTGTATTAGGAGTAGTTGCTAGTGATTAGAACCTGTAATGCCTATTTAAGGCCTAGATTATGATTAAGTTAATTGAGTAAGTTTAACATCAATAAACTTTTCCATGGTTTACTCTCATAAATTCATCCCCTCTATAATTCTATATATACATTGATAGTTGTTTGAACATATTTCTAAACTGGTAAAATTTTAGTCCATGTATACAAAAACCTCCTATTATCCAAAGATATCTAATCGATTAGATCCCTATTTGGTTCTTCAGTTTTGACTACCCGTGTTGGGAGCTACTTGTTATTACCGTTGATCTCCATACAATAGAGCATTGATGCTAACTACATTTATATGGTGAGCATAATTTTAGATTTTTAATTGTCGTTCATTTGTTTGAATAATGAAGGTGTACGTGGACTGCGGACCATTGCCTGAAATCTACTACAATGGTTGGGAAGCTGCAGCGCTCACTAAAATTGATGCTGCGAGTCGTCGAAGTTCTGCCATGCACCACCCCACATCAAGTGCTGCTCAGGCTACTATTCAGGACGAGAGCGGTACATTTGTAATGGGTGTAGCCAGGGTGAATGTCGGCTAATCTAAAGTGAGCGACTATTTCCACACCCTTACGGAGTAGCATGCTCACTACCTATTATTGTAAAGCCTTGTACTTGTATGATGTATCCTGGAAGTTATTATGATCAAATAATGAGCCTTGATGATCAAGTTTTCAATAAAAAGATGCATGTATATATATCTTATGGTTTCATACATGACCGAATTTAATTTCAAAATATATATATTCACTCTCGTTAAAATAAACGTAAACAAATTAAACAAAAGAAATAAAGTAATATTTGATCGATAGATGGTCGAATTTCCCCTCCAATCAAATACGGAGTATTCCGTATATCTTTTGGATAATCTATAGGCTAAAATTGCACTGTTCAACATCCCACATATTCAGGTAGTGTAGCAATGTAGCTCAATCTGAAACAACAAAGCTTTTTAAATCGATCTTAAACAAGTTCTGATGGAGTATATGCCTCAAAGCTTTCTCTATAGGAAACTCCAAACATCAGTGACTTCCAAACGATATTCAAAGGAAAGGTGGATGAGAAGGTAAATGGAGATTTTTCTTTTATTTGATGGGGCCAAATAGAGATAAGATACGGGTAACGTTATCGCCACACTGCCAATCGACCCTTCCACGTATGACTGTGTCACATGCCAGACCCAGTCATATATGGAAGGGTTGATTTGCAGCGTGGATGCTGGATAATGGTCATCTTAAGATAGGGTAGATTTAATTATTTATTTTGAAGTTGATATGGTGGATTTGTGGTAGTAAGGATTAAGGATTCCTTCCCTAAAAAAAAAGGATTAAGGATTCCTGATCAAGTTTGAGCGTGAGAGCACCTTCCGGACAATTGTTTAGTACAAAAAACGAGGAAGATAGGAGTTTTTATTTTTTTAAACGGTAAACGAAGAAGAAATGCACTAGGGTCCCCTACTAACAGGGGCGAGATAGTGCTAACCCTAAATACCATACGGGAAAGATGTTTATTCATCCATATGTAATTGCAAACTTTCAATGCCTATATTTTTCTCGTGTGGAAATTACTATACTACTACAAGACGGACTTGGCCCGGTGACAACGGACTACAATTTGCACAAAAAACATGTTCATTAACAACAAATTGGAAGAAAAGATATTAATGCGTCTGTACGTCATTATCCATGGACCATGAATCCATGATCGAATCTCACAAGCTAAGGTCTTGCGCTTCTACGCATCCACACATACATACTTTGTACCTAGTACCTCGTATGATGAGAGGCCTATAAATACTAATCCGAGGTTGCTGGTTAGTTCAAAGCAAAGTGTAGCATTTCTGAGCTTTCTAATACTTCAATTATCTCAAGGTATATATGTATTCTCTATACCTCTCTAATCGACGTAAAATGTTGTCATTTTTTCTGTTCTTTTAGACGACTTAACACTTCCGAGATCAGGTATACGTCATTATTATTATTACTAGCCTTTGTCACGAAATAAAAGACATTATATAGTTTATGGTGAAATTAACACGATTTTAAAATAGAGTAATGTTACATGGAATATATTGTATTGTGCATGGACTGATGGAAGCAAATTTTATGTTTTTTTCTACTTTTGGTTCATATATAGACTAAAATGGCTCCAAGACAATTGAGTGACGAGGAGAAAGCGGAGGTGAATGCGATGGTTGAGGTGGCAAAGAGCCGCGTCGTGGTCGGCGACTACAGCGTCGCTGGTGCGCTTGTTATAGTGTACAATCATCGCAAGGCAACAGCCAAGCTAGAGGCAACCAAAAGTTGGACTGGGGAATTCGTAGACAATCCTGCTGGGTCTATCAAAGCAGGACAGATAGCAGGATTTTCACACCGGGGGTCCAAGGGTGCAGTCATCTACAGTGAAGAAGGTGGTGCTGGATATGTCGTGGCTTGGTCCGTCTCCAATAGCCCCTCTTTTAAGGTATGTATGTATGTCACACTTTATTGCTAAGGCTATATTCTTTTATCCAGTTTTAGACGATAATACAGTGCATCTCAAGATTCGAGTTAGAGACCTCTAGTTAAACATTTTGTGTTATATAGAGCGTGAATTTGTGCTGGAGCTAACATAACTGTGAATTCAGTGTCGGCCCTTAGTTGTTGTACTTACAGTATGATGAGCAAAAATTTGCCCCAAAATTGTTTGAAGGTGTACGTGGAGAGCGGACCACTGTCTCAAGTCTACCACAATGGTTGGGAAAGTGCAGCTCTCGCTAAGATTGATTCTGCGGGTGATGAGAGTTCCTCCAAGGGCGGCGGCCCAGCAAGTGATTCTCACGCTACTATTAGCGACGAGAGCGGTTCAGATGTATTGGGTGTCGTTAATGCCCATATCGGCTAATGTAAAGTGAGCGACAAATTACATACCCTTAAATCTTAATAGCTGATCATCTGTCTTTCTATCCTCTCAAAGATTTACGAGACCTTTTTGAGGATAAAAAGGCGTAGGATTAGCAGCTTAAGGCTTTACAACAACATCCAAGCCTGATTCCCAACATGATTTGCGGTCGGCTACATGAATCGTCATCTAGTAACCGTCAAGGCTTTATAAATAAGACATGGACAGGCATGGCTGCATGCTAGTAGTCTGCTATTACCTATAGACTATAGTAAACCCTTGTACCCTTGTAAGTTATGATCAGATAACGACCCTTGGTGATGAAAATTGCAATAAAGATGTATTCACTCTTCTGTTTTCATGACCGGGTTTCGAAACATGCTCACTTTGTTTCGCGTTTGATTTGAGGAATCGAATTACAAATCAAATGTAAGCAACCAAAAGACGTAAAGTAAGATCACGCACGATCAAAAAAAAAAAAAAAAAAAAAAAAAAAAAAAAAAAAACTGCTGGTTTTCACAGTTGCCATTCTGAACTTGGCTAACTTTGCAGGGCTGATGGTAGAATTATCTCTCCAAACCGGATAGTCTAGTCTACGAAGGTTAGACACGAGAGCGAAAATAACTTGCCCCAATTTGATGTTCAACTCAGGAACAATAGTTTGTCTACAAACCAGATTGTGTCGCTCAATTTGAAACAACATATCTTCTACAGAAAATCAACAGAAAACGGAATTTTTATTTCACAAGCCTCAAGCCATACAGGAAACTCCAACACATCAGTAACTTAAAAACGATGTAATTTAACCAATCACCTGGCTAAAAGTCCAAACGTAAAGAAAAAGGTATTTTAATACTACAGCTTGTATTCAAACTATTCTCTGTCGTGATACATACTCCGAAACTGAGAGTTAATAATGCATATGGTCGGTCAGAAGACCTGAAAGGAGCAAAGTTGAAATGAGAAGACAGGAAAGATATAACGAGTTCATAAGGTTAAACAGAATGTATATCAGCTAGATCAAAGTAGCTGGGCCAACAAAATAGCAATTTAGAGCAAGCCAAGAGTCATATTCATCACTCTGAAGGAAGGAAATCCAGAGCTAGGTAATGTGTCAGGTCTGCAACAGAGAAATTGTATAGGACTAAAAGTAATGAAAAGGTATATAACTTCTTTTCGAAACTCAAAGTGATGAATATGATGATACGACTATACGAGGGGAAGGTGAATGAGAAGCCACATAAACATATAGAAACATATGTAACTGTGCCTTGGCAATCGAGAAATATCACATCCAAAAAGTTTGTGTGAAGGAATTGACTGGAAGGAGAAGTGAACAAATTTTTCACTTTCGTACAAAAAGGGGCATATAGTCGGAGTATAATACAATGATGATTCTTAGGAAGTTGGTGATGCATCTCAAAGTGACCCCACATTCATGGATTAAGGTAAAAGCTGAAAGTCTCACGGAAATGGTGTATATTTGCAACTAATTGGATACTTTTAAGCGCGGCCTAACGTATATAGCTATGGCTTCTGTGACCCCTTTCTATATAGCATAAAAAATCCTTCTGTACTCTGAAGGCCAAATAAGAACACTATACCCTTCTACAAACATGCATATTTTACCAACAAGATTGAATTGGCACATCCGAAATCACACTTTCAATCACAGAAAATATCTAGCTAGAAGCTTCAGAGTGAAATTATTAGTATTAGTCTTGTAAAAATTCTTACCTAGGTGCTGAAACCTACTATGCAGAGGCATCAGACAGACTTGAATTCCTGCACTTCCTTGAAATCCATCCATGGCTTTACCCATACTTTTGCTTCATAAGTCTTCGTCTCACCACCATCATTCGCCTCAAGAGTAATATAGTAGATAGTACCAGCAACCACTTGCTCCTTTGTATTCACAACTCTTTGAAATTCTAGCAAAGCATTCTGCCACAAGAATGCACCACTCATTACTACGCTCATAACCCATTCAAAATCAGACAACTCTTAAATAACAAACAAACACCATCCCAAATCTATACTACTAACAAGTACCAACAATACAACCCTTCATGGTGAAGAAACCCATTACATCTATACAGATGCAGGGACAAAGATGCACGCGGACAAACGCCCGAAAAAGTGTGGATCCTCTCTATTGCCTACAAGACAGTTACAGGTCTATCTTTCACCTCTGACCAATTTCCTTGAAACTCATGTTCTTGGGCAAATAAAGTGATTCATAAGCACCATTCTGACTTTACACCGAAATCGAAAAAATGAACCTCTCCAATCCCTACAAGAAATGGAGCGCACTCAAACTCACACCACACCACACACATATAAGCACAAGTGCACACCCTTGATCCTAGGCATGACATTACACTTAGGAAATGCACAATTCATTTTCGCCAAAACTCCTCTTTTTCTTTACCCTAGCCAAATGAACACCCTTGAACCTTTACATGACATTAGAACTAAACTTAAACTCCTCTTTTTCTTTATCCTCGAAGCACAATTCACTTAAAGAGGTAAACTTTACTTAATACCTGATATAATTCTAGTTACAAATCAATATCAGAATCTCTCAATGGTGAAGAAATTAAGGATCAAGGTTGGCCTAGTGGTTAGGAAATCAACGTGTCTGAGGTTGTCAAGGTTCGAATCCTCATACCCCCACCCCCACAGCATTAGCTGCTCCTAGTACCTAAAGAAATTAACTTGCTTGTGTTTTTTGGTGTATTATGCAAAAAAGATCACAACTTTACCAATTTCAACATCATATAACTTCATCAAACTGACCCTAAATACAAAAGACCTTTCAAATTCTGTACCAGTTCATGATCATAATTCGATTAAAAATCATCCCCAAATCAATACAATATTAACATAATAAAAAGAGACCCATCAAAAATCAAGTGCAGAAATTTCATCAAAGCATACCAAAATAATCATCAAACGAACAGCAAGTAGTATACTACAAGTTTCTTGCATTGCAATCTAACAAATTGGGTAAAAAAAAAAAAGAGATTGAAGAAGATGGTGAAAAATTAAACCTCTTTGGAATTGTGATGTTCAACAGCAAACTTAGCAAGATCATCGATTTCCAGACTGTTGGCTGATGATCCTCCGCTCTCTTTGATGCCTCCCAACATTTTTCTTTTCTATCTTTTCTCTTTTCTTCGTGACTGAACTTTTGAGCAAAATATGAGTACTCCGTATTACCGTTTCCTGAAATATCTTTTGTGTTAGTGGAGGAAGAATAAGACTATCGAATGATACGTTGATAATTTGGGATAAAGAAAGGCGAGCACTAACGCGAGAGCATATTTCAATTCCTTCACGCCCCTGTGTCTCGGGCACGGGCGTGAAACCGTTGAAATATGCTCCGCCAAGTGCCAACATCAAGTCGTCAATATTCGTTCATTTGTCCACTTTTCTTAAAGAGTTCAAATCGTCTCAACACATTATTATATACGTATTTGGAAATACACTTGATAATTTTAAGGGGCGTAATCTCCGTTTGAAAAACAATGAGGAGTTTTGCACAACATCAATTTTAGGCAAAAACAACATGGATTATAGTCTTTGCCTCTTTGGTTTTGTGAGTTTTGGCCACTTTTTGTTACAATTATTCAAATTTTCTCAAAATAACATTTGGTACCTTCGAAACTGAAGTGTTGTTCCATCGTTTACATACATTTAGATCAAACAAAATAAAGATTAAATCAAGTCAAATCGTGCTAAATCCCACAACATTAGATGGATGTAGACCAATTTATTTTCGGCAAATCATAATATCATATCATATCAAATGAAAGAAAATCAAATTAAATCAGATCAAAACAGATTAAATCAGAATCATTTCGTTGAATCTAATCTAATACTATATATTAAAACTTGAAACCAAGTTTTTCCTAAAACGACACTTGTCATTTATTGATTAGATATCATTAAGTAATTATGTAACATGGAAATTATTAGCTAATTTATGCAAAATAATATAATTTATGGTGATTATGGTTAGGGGTGTTCAGATAAAACCGAACCGAATAACCGAAAACCGCACATTTTTTCGGATCGGTTAACCGCACCGCAAATTTTTTCGGTTAGGTTAACTGAACTGAAAAAAGTTCGGTTATTCGGTTCGGTTTCGGTTCGGCGTTTTGGAGTTTCGGTTAACCGAAATCGTACAAATTTTTTATTTTTTGAAAAAAAAAATTAAAAAATGTATGTGGCGGTTCGGTTAACCGAAATAACCGACCGATATTTGGTTTTCGGTTCGGTTTCGGTTCAAGATAAGGGCAAACCAAAAATTCGGTTCGGGTTCGGTTCAAATTTTATCCGAACCGAAATGAACAGCCCTAATTATGGTGGTAAGCTAATTTATGGAAAATAATAGTGTTGCTACTAATATTATACAAAGGTAAATTGACAATTTCATAAAATAAACATAGCAATATAGATATCCAACAAGTATAGTCCTAAGATAATCTACGGTTTTTCGATATTATGGCTCCGGAGCAAAAATCGCTCAAATTTTGGTGGTAAACTCTAAGTATAATATAATGAGGATCTACTAAATATTAGAGTAAAAAACCTAATTAAAGATAAGGAAAACGACCAAAACGGTTATAATTCCATACAAAGTGACGAGCGTTGAAATGGATGAAATACTTAACAAAATGAGGAATCAACACTCAAATCCAACAAGTATAGTCCTTAAAAATCTACAATAATATTTGGAGGACATTTGGATTTTTTTCGAAAAATTGATCAAATTTGACTAGAATCGCAGTACATAATCCACGATTTTTCAATAATATGGTTGCGGAGCGAAATCGGCTCAAATTTTGGTGGTAGTGTCTAAGTATGATATAATGAGGATTTGGAAAATATTACAGTAAAAATCCTAAGAGAAGTTAAGTAAAACGACCAGAACGGTCATAGATCCATACAAAGTGACGAGCGTCGAAACGGATAAAATATTTCATAAAATGAGGAACCAACACTCGAATCCAACAAGTATAGTCATAGGGTATCTATAGTAATGTTTGGAGGACATTTGTTTTTTTCAAAAAATTGATCAAATTTAACCAGAATCGCAGTACATAATCCACGGTTTTTCGATAATATGACTCTCGAGCGAAATCGGCTCAAAATTTGGTGGAAGTGTCTAAGTACGATATAATGAGGATTTGGAAAATATTACAGTAAAAATCCTAAGAGAAGTTAAGTAAAACGACCAGAACGGTCATAGATCCATACAAAGTGACGAGCGTCGAAACGCATGAAATACTTCATAAAATGAGGAACCAACACTCAAATCCAACAAGTATAACCCTACTGTATCTACAGTAATGTTAGGAGGACATTTGGATTTTTTTCGAAAAATTGATCAAATTTGACCAGTTGCGCAGTACATAATTCACGATTTTTCGATAATATGGCTCCGGAGCGAAATCGGCTCAAATTTTGGTGGTAGTGTCTAAGTATGATATAATGAGGATTTGAAAATTATTAGGGCCAAAAACCTAAGTACAGTTAAGTAAAACAGCTAAAATGGTTATAAATCCATACAAAGTGACGAGCGTCGAAACGAATGAAATATTTCAAAAAATGAGAAACCCAACACTCAAATCCAACAAATATAGTCATAGGGTATCTATATTAATGTTTGGAGGATATTTGGGTTTTTGCAAAAAATTGATCAAATTTGAACAAAGTCGCAGTACATAATCCACGGTTTTTCGATAATATGGCTCTGTAGGGAAATTGACTCAAATTTTGGTGATAATCTCTAAGTATGATATAATGAGGATTTGAGAAATATTAAGGCAAAAAACCTAAGTAAAGTTGTCAAACGGCTAAAATGGTTATAAATACATATAAAGTGACGAGCGTCGAAACAGATGAAATACTTAAGAAAATGAGGAACCAACACTCCAATCCAACAAGTATAAACCTAAGGTATCTAAAGTAATGTTAGGAGAATATTTAGATTTTTTTCGAAAAATTGATCAAATTTGACAGGAATCGTAGTATATAATCCACGGTTTTTCGATAATATGGCTCCAGAGCGAAATCGGCTCAAATTTTGGTGGTAATGTCTAAGTATGATATAATGAGGATTTGAAAAATATTAGGGCAAAAAACCTAAGTAAAGTTATGTAAAACGGCTAAAATGGTTATAAATACATACAAAGTGACGAGCGTCGAAACGGATGAAATAATTAAAAAAATGAGGAACCAACACTCCAATCCAACAAGTATAAACCTAAGGTATCTAAAGTAACGTTAGGAGAATATTTAGATTTTTTTCGAAAAATTGATCAAATTTGACCGGAATCGTAGTATGTAATCCACGGTTTTTCGATAATATGGCTCAAAGCGAAATCGGCTCAAATTTTGTTGGTAATGTCTAAGTATGATATAATGAGGATTTGAAAAATATTAGGGCCAAAAACCTAAGTAAAGTTATGTAAAACGGCTAAAATGGTTATAAATCCATAAAAAGTGACGAGCATCGAAACGGATGAAATAGTTCACAAAATGAGAAACTAACACTCAAATCCAACAAGTATAGTCATAGGGTATCTATAGTAATGTTTGGAGAAAATTTGGTTTTTTTTTCAAAAAATTTGATCAAACTTGACTGCAGTACATAATCCACGGTTTTCCGATAATATGGCTCTGGAGCGAAATCGACTCAAATTTTGGTGGTAGTGTCTAAGTATGATATAATGAGGATTTGAAAAATATTAGGGCCACAAACCTAAGTGAAGTTATAAAACGGCTAAAATGGTTATAAATCCATACAAAGTGACAAGCGTCGAAACTGATGAAATATTTCACAAAATGAGAAACCCAACACTCAAATCCAACAAATATTATCATAAGGTATCTATAGTAATGTTTGGAGGACATTTGGTTTTTCTCGAAAAATTAATCAAATTTGATCAGAATAGTAGTACATAATCCACGATTTTTGATGATATGGCTCAGGAGCGTAATCGGCTCAAATTTTGGTGGTAGTGTCTAAGTATGATATAATTAAGATTTTGAAATAATTAGGGCCAAAACCTAAGTGAAGTTAAGTGCCAAAATGGTTATAAATTCATACAAAGTGACGAACGCCGAAACGTATGAAATCTAATCTAATCTAATATAATCTAATACTATGTATTAAAACCTGAAACCAAGTCTTTCCTAGGTTGAGACTTGGCATACATTAATTGGATAGAGCATAAAAATAGTGTTAAAATACAATTATTGATTAACATATGGTAATAAATTATCATATTAGCTAATTTATGGAAATAATAAAATGGTAATTTAGTTTATAACATGAGATATAAGAAATAATATTATGGTGGTTGACTAATTTATGGTAATAGATTTGAATATGATGTGATATAACGGGTGACGGAATAGTAGAATGACATAATGTAACATGTGACGAGATAATGGGATTGAAACTGTAAAATGGGTGACATAAAAGTGGAAATATGATAATACGATGAGTAAAAATATATAATAATAAAATATGATGAGGGGACAAAAGTTGATTATAGTACTGCAAAATTAGAACAACGATAAAACATGCCGTCATTTTTACAAAACGATTATAAACATTATAAAGAGACAAGTTGAATGCTATAGAAGGACAAAAAAGTAAAAGAACATTTGCCTGTAAAAGAGAAAAATAGACGGTCAACGGCGGTCAATATAGAATGAACAACGAAGGAGAAGGAGAGAGAGAACAAGAGAAAACAACAATGGAGGAGTCCGATGAAAATCCACCATCGCCTTCTTCAAACAATGTATCTTCAAGTTTACGAAACCTAACTTCGCTCTACTCCAACTACGTCTGGTCTCAATTCTCCAATTTTATCCCAATTTCTTCCGATTCTAATTTCCTCGCTAAACTCTCCAGCTTCTGCCGCCAATTTGGGCGCGCTAGGTCTCGCCGTCGCAAGCCATGTCTTCCTCTCCCTCTTCCTTCCAAATCACTCCACTCTTCACTGTAATCTCCCTCCCTCTCTCTCTCTCTCCCCTCTTTTTTATATTTTTTTAATTTATTTTAATTAATTGTCAATTTTGAGCTGCTTATTTCGTAATTTTGACTGGAAATGTGTGATTCTTCGTGTTAATTACGCTTCTGTTTGATTTAAATTTTTGCTTGATGATTTATGATTGTGAGCTTGATGATTTGGTTGTAATGTGACAGAGATTTTAGCATTGTTATATATAAATTTGTTATTTTATGAGACCACAAATTTAGGCAGATTAAGTACAATTGTCGATTTTCGTTGTTTTGTTGCGGTTTTCTGTAGTTTGAGGGATTAATGTTGGAAGTCAGTGAGGTTCGGCCTCAAAAATGGAATTGTGGTAGGTTTAATATGCACATGTTTGAGTGAGATTTTGAGCTTAAGAAGTTTCCATTTAGCATCACTGTTTTATTGTAAATCGCGATTATTCAGTCTGTCTAAGCGTAAAATTTGAAGTACTTGAGAGTGTGCGATTCTAGATACTCCGTATAAGTCATGTGAGATCGTGGTTTGGGATTGAGAGGGAGTTGTTTTGTGTCGTTGTAGTTTGTTTGGTGCTTTGAATCAGAATATCTTTGGTGTACTTGTGTGAGAAGCTGACAAGTTCATAGCTATTAGCGACCAACGTTCTTTTTGTTTGAAGCTATGATAATGTCTTGATCTTCAATGGCTTTGACTTTTGAGGATGAGATTTTTAATGAGCGAGCTTTGAGCTGGAAGTATCCGTCCTTTCTAAAAATTGTGAAGCTTACACTTTTGCGCTTGAGATTGATACCTTCGTGTGTATTTAACAATATATGACTTAGGGTTTTGTTTGTGTATTGCAGGATTATGACAGAGGCGTCCAGGATTTTTGATGTCTTGGAGGATATTTTGGAACATTTGTTCTCAAATGTGCATTATGTTCAGAAGAATTTGCAATATTGGCAGATTAAAGAAGAGGTTGGTACCCGACTTTGTGGACATGGCTTGTAACATGTCAACGAGGTGTTCTTAACATCTGTTCCTCACTAAAGTAATTATGATACTGAATTTTAAGTTCCAACTACCAGTGTTCTTGATGCAGGGATCTAATGCTCAGAAAGCATACTTTATGCTTTTCGAAAGAGGACCACGAGCTTTAATTGGTGAAAGTGTTGATCTTGTGCGGAATTTTATTGCTGAAGATTCCTCATTTCAGATTCTTTGCCACACTGCCTCAGATTTCATAGCGGAGAGAGTTATTGTGTTGGATAGCTTGAAGTGTATGCTTGCCAAGTTTTTGGCTCAGGTTTGTGCACCCATGTCAACTTTTGTCTATTTCGACTAGTGTACTTATAAAATGTTTGGGTCAGGGAAAAGCTTGTTTACACCTTACAGACCTGTGAGCCTGATGTTTTCCAGGCTAGAAACCTCTTACCACACTTTTCTGTACATCCTTTCTCATGACACTCTTCTGCGTTGTCACTTCTCACCAATACAAAGAAGAGGCATCACAAATATCACCTGCACGGCTGCACCACCATCGATTTTAAGGTTCACTGACTAGTGTCATTTGTCACGAGCATTCTGGCCGTTCCAATAGTTCGTTGCTTTAAAGTTATAGCGGTGAAAATCTCGTATTCATGGAAAATAAAAAATTGGTTTTTTGTATGACACCACGTGAAAGAGTTTTCCATATCATTTCTAAGGTACTTGTAGATCTCATTAACCGACCATGTAGAAGCATTCCAATATTCATTTTAGAAAGATTGGATGATGTAAAAGTTTCCGATTGAGGATGTTTTTACTTGTTATACCCATACAAACACACTCTGATTATTTTCTGAGCTGAGGCCTTGTATATTGTACTTGTTGATGTTTTGGTCACTGAACATCTATTATGGCTTTTCGTCCAGGTGTATATGATAATTGATAAACAAGGGGAAGACCTGATGTCTGATCCTCGGAAATCCTTGCCATCATTATTGGTGATTGTTGATGGCTTATTTTCAGATCTTGAGGCATCAATTGCTAGATTGCCTGGTGCTACGTCCCAGGTAACTGTCTGAACTTATCTATGAAGTTTCCGGCTCCGAGTGTGCTGGCTATACTAACAATTCCAGTTGCGATATTTGCTTATAATCTTATGTTGATATGTTCAGATGGATTCTCCAGCGGGGGGCAGTGATTCACTTTCTCTGGTGTTCCACAAAATCACTGAAGCTGGGAGTGAAGTTCCTCAATGGACAGATGATGAAATTCGAAATGCTATAGCTTTGATCTATCAAAACCTCCAGAAACTAGACTCATATCTATCTGACATTGTAAGTTTATTTGCATGACCATTTTCATAACTCGCTCATGCTATTCATTCTTTTGTGCTCCGATTTAGTATCACGTCTAGTTGTAGTACTGCGCAATTAAGTTTAGAAGATGCAGTTTGATACATCTTGGTACTGAATTATAAAAGCAGAACCTTCAAATGTTCAACATTTTTGGACTGAACTAATGAACCAGTAGTGGTTGGATTTTTCTGGTGGAACTTTGAGTAATCAAGAATCTGTACACTCATCATCATACCTAACTAATCATATATGTAGGCTTCAACCTTCTCAATAATCTGATGGCTTAACTATACATGGTTTTACTGTCTGGAATCAGGATCATAGACCTTGAAAAGAAAGGTCCTTTGTGTCTCTGTCCAATCCTAGAAGAAAACATTCAAGCACTCTATTATGATATGTTGTGATCTGTAATCCCAAAATTCATTGATGCTGCTTATGATAACCAATCCAAATATTTGTGGATTAAGCTTCTGTTATTTAAGTACACTATCTAATCTTACAGCCAGGGCCTGCTTAGCAGAGGATGTAATCAGTAAATTTCTCACTTTCAAAGTCATTCAGTTGGTGTTTGCATGTTATTGTTGCCAGTCTTTAGCCATGAAAATTGATGTAGAAGAAAATTAGTTTTACAAATTGCTCTCCCCCTTTCGGTGAAGCATAGTTTTGTTTTGTATCTTTAAATTTTGTTGTCAATTTTATTTACTTGCCATTGTCAAAGCTAAATAAACACAGGTTTGAAGCTATGATATAACTGCACCTTGACAATTTGTTCTCCTCTTTCAGGTTGGGAAGCATCGTAAGCCCAAGAAGCTGACTCGGTACTGGGTTCGTTATACATGTGGTGCGATTGGCCTTTCTGTATGTTCGCTGTGGCTTGTGCGTCATAGTAGATTGGTTGGAAGTCCTGACATCGATAATTGGATTCGTGAAGCAAAAGAGTCAACATGTAGTTTTTGGACTGAACATGTGGAGCGACCGGTATGGTTCTGATTGTTTTCATATCTTCAGTTCGTTTTTGCTTTCTTGCATTTTTTTAATAGACCTATACATTTTCTAACTGATGTATGTGGTACAATGAGTCTGTGCTCCGACGAGACACAAATGTAATACAACCGCTACAATGTACTAAGTCATAAAGAAAAGGCTCTTTCTCATGTGCATCTCTCTGGGTTTCTGGATGTTAGACGTTACCACGGATTTCGCTGTACCTGTATATTGCTGCCGAACCCGTAGTTTGGCTAAGTGGATTAGAAGTGTCATGATTTGAATATTGGAGATTGCTTGTTGTTGTAGGTTATAATTGCGCAGTTCTCTGCATTGTTACTTTGGTTAAGTGCATTACATTTTTATACTTCCTAGTGCAGTTTAGGGCATATGGCCATATGGGCACCCGTATGTTGTCTCAAAATTATTAAAGACCAAACCACTTACTGATTTATTGTTGGTATGGTTAATAGTGAGGACAATGATGATTCTGTAGTATCTCAAGGAATTCCACCTTTTATATATAACACAAACTTTGACCTTTGTGTTTTAATCTCGTCATAGACCCTTCTATTGATTTGACTCATCACCTGCTTGTGTTTCAGAGGGGTTCTGTGTTTTTAGTTTCCACCTTTACATGTATCAGGTTATGTCGATTAGGGATGAACTTTTCGATACATTTAGAAAGAGGCACAAAGGGGTGATGGAGGCAGAAGAAGTGCAGCTAACTTCCAATTCTCTTCGCAGGTTATAACGATTTTTGTCTCAAGCTGAATGGGTTTTTCTTAGCCTGTGTGCGTGTGCAACGTATTGGTCTCTTTCTTATTACTGAGGCTAGGGGGGGAGGGGGCCAACTACAGTTATTGCCTATTTGCCTAACTATTGATTATTTCAGCAGACAATTTATGGAATGCTTTTTTTGTGAACAGAATGCTGTTGGCTTTCTGTGAGCAGACAAATGGCCAAAAGCTCTCAGAGGACGCCTCAGATCAGAAACTGCTTGAAATAGTTATGGCAAGGTGCGTTTTTGTAATGTTGAGTGTTAACTGTTTGGACATCATCCTTCTGAATTGCATCAATAAGACCAGTGATCCAGATTTTTCTTGGAGTCCTATGCAGAAGTTGGAACTTGAAACCATGACTCGTTAGTCTTTGAATATTTGACTCGCTGAAATGGGAATCTTATAGTGCTAGATAAATTCATGTACCCTAAGAGCTGAATTACAATGTCATTGTAATTTAGCATAGATGAATCATAAGGAATAGAAGTTAACACATAAACAAATGAATCAAGGCATGGAGGCCGGATGAATTTGTCTTCTGTTGAAAGCAAAAGGTTTGGAAGGCTGGGATCATCTGGGGTTCTTTTTGCAGACCCAAATCATTTTGGGATTAAGGCTTTGCTATTGATTGGTGGAGGGGGGGGAGGGCTTGTGATATTACTTTGTTTGTAGTGAATTGGAATGCAGAGTTCAAGTGGAATAATTAGCTGTAGGAATTTGACTGCAAACTAATCGGTAGTCTTCATATGAAGGACCTATTCTAGATGAAGCTAGAGTGCCAGAGTGGTTGTTTTGAATGGTTTGAGTTAATAGCCTTCGGTAGTTCCTCTTACTGTCTGACATTGATAGTTTAATTTATTTTCTGAGTTGTTTCTTTATTAGTTTTTGACATTTCACTTTACTCCATCAGAATTATGATTTAAAGTTCATATTCAATGCCAGATATGAGAAGGAGCTAATGCATCCCATCAGAAGTTCTGTTTTCGGTGGAGAGCTTCCTCGTGCAATGCTTATCCAGGCAAGTTTCTGAAACTTTTGAGCGATATAGATCTATATGTTCTTTATTTGATACTATATGAAAACTAATCCTGCTACCTTGCAGGTTCAAAAGCTGAAATTGGATATAGAGACGTGAGTCAAACTATATCTTTTTTTGTTTTTTTAGTTTGATTGTATGATTTATTCCAAGAGGGAGTTTTTGAGTTTCTTTGCGTTTGTTGTTTGATCAGGGCAATGCTTGAACTCGACCAGATTCTGAAGGCCAATGAAATCAACTTTGCCGTTTTAGCTGCTTTACCGGCTTTCATCTTTATTGTTCTTTCTATCATGTTTGTACGTTCATCGATCAAACAGGTATAGCTCAGCTTGCAAGTGTCCATTTATGAGTTATGACTTGATTTAATGCTTATTGAGGTGGTGTCTAGACCTCGATGAACAGAACTTTGTGTATATACAGTAAAATACTTCATAGAATTTCGGCATTAATTACGTATTTTTTGTTCGAAACAACTTTTTAAGGATGAAGCTTAGGTTATTAGGTTTGTTGTGACATTGTGCCACTCTTATCTGATCACATAGAGGGCATGACTGTCCATGAGAATGTGTAAACATAAGAAAATGTTGCATTATGAGGACATAAGGTGAAACTTTTTTGCTTATCGTCTATATTTACCTTGGAAAATGCTAGGACAAGGGAGCAGAAGGAAAGGGCAGAATTGCTCGTCGTCAGAGGAGGTTGCTTGTCGTGGAGATAGAGAAAATGATCATGCAATATCAATCTTGTGTGGATCTGAGACAGGTATCAAGCAGACTTTTGTGTAGATAATTCAAAATCATTCGGATACTTGATTTTAAGTTAGAGAAGAGCATTTCTGCAATTCAAACCTCAAGAAGATCTAGCGTTTGTTTATTTATGAAGCTGTGTGCCTATATGACTGTTTTGTACGTCTTGGTAAAGTAGATTATCTTGGTACCTGTTACCGCCCCTTTCAAGTACGATATCAGGTGTAGAAATGCCTTTGGCAAACTCAATGTTGGAATTGAGGATAGTGAAATGAAACTGAAGAAGTAGCAGAGAGTAATCTCCCTTAAATTTATGCCGGAAAGAAGTAGCACACTAAAAAGATATTGAAAAGGCTTGTGGATTTGATGATATGACTGAAGTGAACGTCCACAAATGGCTTGGCATTGAGTGTCTGAGGTTGGGGATTTTGTTCTCATATATAATGTATGACATGGGAGTTCTTTCCAGGAATCATAAATTGGTAGCAAACAACTAAACACGAAACAGCTGTAGATAGCAGTTTGAAGCATATACTTCTCTGTCTTCTAATCTGTTCTCAACTTCTCCGTCATGGTAGAAATTCGTCGACCTCTGTTAACTGTTATATATCTTCACTCAATTGTTTCACCTGTGTATAAGCTATGTACAAATTGATGGTTGTTCATGTACTGCTGTATGTAGTATTTGAAAATTGCTTTCCTATGGGGTCTCAGAGATTGCAAATGGTAATATGTCGGACACGGAAACGTGGCTTGGGTAGCGTGTCCGTGCTTCCTAGAACTAGCTTCTGATCAGGCTCATGTCTTTTACGGCCTGTAGCTTCATGAAATCTTCTTTGTTTGCCCTTCTTGTGCTCCATTATTATTTTTCTGTAAAAAGCAAACATCCATACTTGAAGAGTTTCAGTTGAATGCCGAAGTTTGAGTCAAATTTCCTGCATTTGCAAATATTAAATTAGTGTTTTTGCCTTTCACTTTTAGGAGGAAGAAACCTGATTATAAATTCTTTCTGTTTGCAGGTAGAGGACGCTCAATGCTGCTTTGGTTTGGTGTTGTATACTCTAGATCGTCTGTATCGTGCAGTCGAGAAACACGCAAAAACAACTGGGGAATGGTCATGGTTAGTTCTCTGGACCTGTTAGAAGTTTAGAACCCCAATTTGATCTTTCACTGTACCTCAGAAGCTAATGTATGTAAATCAATTTTGCAGCCTCAAACAGGATATTATCGATCTTGCAAAGTCAGAGCTCCAAACTACGCACAAGCTGATCCTTACTTCACGCATGGAACGAGTTTACGATTGCTTGCTTCCTTCGCCCAACCGATAGAAGATTTTGATTTCAGCCACGTTTTCAGTTTTCTGTTACCCTTCTCCTTGATCAGGCCGCGTCAAAGGTTCAATAGAGAAGGATGTGGGTATTTTGGTTGGAGGTTTCAAAACTGAGATTTCGGTTTCGACTAATTATTGTTCATGGTCTCGAGTTGAGTCTATCGATGCTAGTACACTTTGAGAAATCAATTTATACAGTGGAAGTCAATTTTCCGTTTCGAAATGCTTTGTAGTTTGTAAACTTTGTGCTACAAAATTAGAATTAATTCCAAGATGATATGGGGAAATTTCCCGGTTTAGTACATGAGGTCGAGACATTTGAATTTCATCGATTTATTCTTGTGATCTCGATCCTTTGATAAAATGCTCATTATTATTGCAAGAGTAGTCGAGAATAATCGGCACCCTTCAAATCGAGTAGCATCTATCAAAATCTAATCATATAGGTCTAAATTAGAAAGAGAAAAAAAAATACAATTTAACGATTATAAAACTAATAATCGTCATTTCTAGAGGAGAAAGGATTAGGGAACATATCGTCCAAGGGCGAAATTTCCCTCATAGGATCGATTATGGAAGGATTCGGATCGAAAATCGACTCCCGCGGTAGTTGTTGTGGCCTCAGATCAAACGAACTATCTTGTGGAAATTGCGGGTATTGTTGCTCGATTGTTGAGTTAGAGACCGAACCCATATAGTACGGTCGATCAATGTTGTTCATCGTCATCGTAGGTGGTGGTTGTGGTGGTTGTTGTTGCGCGATCATTTGAGGTGATAACACTGATGGTGTATAACTTACTGATGACGGAGGAGGAATCGTCCAATTACTAGCACTAGTAATACAAGGTTGTTGTGGTGGGTAGAAGTTCGTCCCCAACCTCATACCTCGTGACAAGTTGCTCGAGCCTAAAATAGTCCGAGGATCATATAGAGCAGCCAACGACGATGACGGTCCCGTCCTACCGGATAGATACGGAGGGCGGTACTGGTAGTTGTTGTTGTTGTTGCTAATGAGATGGTAGTTGTTGTTGTTGTTGCTGCTGCTAATGAGATGGATGTTGCTACAATTGTGGTTCGAGGTGTCGACAATATTATACTTTTTCTTGATATTTTTCCGGTGCTTTTGTAAGTGGCTAGCAACTTTTTCTCGTGTTAAACCCGGTACACCCATCAACTCGAGTATCTTCTTAGGCACGGCTGCATCGATCCCTCCTAATCTCTCGATTGTGTCTAGAAACTTCTCGTGGAGATCCTTCGCCCACTTAATCCTTTCGCGTTTGACGCCACCCGAGTTATTGTTGTTATCATCGTCACTACCACCATTCTCGTCATCTCCTAACACATTCTTCTTCCTACCACTACCACCACTTTTCTTCGAAATATTACCCGTGGTTACCCCTTGATTATTATCCCCTAATCCTCGAATCTCATTGTTTGCAACATACTCATCTACAATCGGATCCTCGATCATCCTAATAAATAGCTCACCACTACCTTGAGTCTCCTCCTCCTCCTTACAATCACCATCTCGAATCTCGTCCCCGTGCTCATTGTTGCTTTCGTACTTCAACAAGGGTATGGGACAAGCGTGTTTTTTACGATACACGTGCTTCCAAAGGGTCTTGACATTCTCGGATCGAACAGGCTTAATCAAGTAATCCACAGCTTCGTGTTCAATACGCTTCATGATGATCGCGGTGCTGTCGTCAGCAGATATCATAATCACAGGAATATCTAATTTACGCCCGAGTTTGAGCAGCTCAAATCCCTCCATTTCGTCAACATAAACATTCGTTAAAATGATATCGAACTTGTCCGCATTTTGGTTCAGCACTTCTAAAGCTTCTGTTTTGTTTCCTAGAGAAGTGACTACAAAGATCACAAAAAATTTAGTTAACGCACATAAAACGAGACATAACAAGATCGCACCAACTTCTTGTAAATTATTATTGATTCTACGTAAATCGACGTACTATTATGTTATTAATATCGAATTTGAATCTTTTAGTAACTCGATCATCGTAGAAAAACGTTCTACTTCTCAATTATCATTCATACGTAGTAAGATAGAAGAACAAGCATACACAAACATATATAATTGTTCGCACATATAGAACGGCAAAACCCTACCCGAGCAGATCGAGATTACGACTAACCTTGGTATTGGTACTTCTCGAGCAAAGCGGTGAGAAGCTTGAGGCAAACGGCGTTGTCATCGACAGCAAGAACTCTGAGGCCCTCTGGGGTAAAATCGAAACTATTACCGCACCCACTATCCATGTTTTCACCATTCTTGTTACTGAATTCCATGATTTCCATGCATCCCTCCATTTTTACTGCACAATTTAAACCCACGTCAATGAACAAAAGGGTAAAAAAAAATGCTTCATTTCTTCATAAAAATGAGCCAAGATTAAAGATAATGTAGTACCACTCTAACATTATACTAGAAGTAAGTAAATTATTACAAGTATCCAGAGAACTTACGTTTGTGACGATATTGTTATCTTGTTGAACAAAATATAATCGAATTATAAAGACAGGGAGATATTTATTTACTGGCATTTGTAATAGGGTTTTGACTTTTGAGAAAGAAACGCAAATTTCCTCTTTTTTTCCCTTAATTTAATTTTTAAAATAGTTAATTATGTAATGTTTACTATAAGTTTTGATTAATTAAAAAGAATATTTATAATTAAGGAAGTGGTTTAATAATTTAAAATCATGAAGGTAATTAAGTTTGCGCATAGAAGATTCTTGTGATTGGAATATTGATAGTTTTGGAAATACAAATCGGAATCTTCGAAAATCCTTATCTTTACAGCAAAGTTGTTACTTACCCTTGAAGATTTTCGTATCAAAATTTACCTTAGCTCCGTTGTTAGCTACACAAATCGGTAAGATGTTTGCTTAATTACCAACAAGGCTTCAGTGTTAATTTTGCAAAATAAATAAAAATTGCAAGTCTTCATGCATTTTATGGAAACGGCAAAGGTATGTATAATGAACATTTGCTTTTTTGGGGGTCAACCAAAATCATTACTTCGCAAGTATGGTTGATTGTTTTCAGACTGATTCACGGATATATAGTGTTGGTGTTTGAGTAACTTGTAGGTTACAAACTCAAGTCTGCACTAAGAGATTTCATGATATTTACTTCCTTGATTGATATGTATGGTCCGATAGAGTCTCGTTTTAACTCGAGTTTTTTTTTTTGTCAACTTTGATAGAAAAGATTCAATCGATTGAAACGGAAGTTAGTGCGTTTAAATGTTAGCCACTCTAATTTGATCGAAGGCAATGATAGAAAAGTCTCGAGTGCAAATGTGATCAGATAGGGTGTCTCGAGAGCCATTTTCGAGTGCAATGATAGAAAATTGACCATTTTCAAAGCCAGGCAACAAAATCCCCTCCCGAAGATCCAAGTTGTTTCATGTTTATTTCCAAAAAAAATGAGATACGGAGTACTTTGTTGAAGTGAATGGGCAGAGCATATTTCCTGAACAATATCGATATCCAAAGGGGCTTCTTCATTTCATCATGCACAGGAAACATACCGTATATGGCAAGCAAATGCAAGTACAGGTCGGGATCAATGAAACAAAATCGATATGGGATCGATGTGATTTCCTAATTACACAAACAAAATCCATACAAACTGACTATCCTATTGCCTCTCCAAAAAAATTCAGGTCGTAGATTCCTGAACGAAGATAAGTATCCGAAAAGCTCATGTTGAAACAATCTTGTTCTTTGCCAAAGACTCCCCTTTGTATTCACTGCCAGCAGTAACGACATATCCAGCTCCAACCTGTTGAGCCAACAGAGTATAAAATCCTAACAAGTGGAAAATTTGGAAACTAAAAAGCATAAAATACGAGAACTATCACTGCCCCGAATGTAAAGGATAGATGATGGGGGGTGCCTTACTTGACAGTCTTTCAATACTGCACGATCTTGAAGTTGTACGTTGCTACAAATAACAGAACCTTGAATAGAACAGCCATCTCCAATTGTTACGTGATCCATAACCACGGAGTTTACAATCTACATCGTCAAAGGAACACAGTAAAAATCCATTTCAAGAGTCGTGAAAGAGGCCTTACAATTTGCTTGAAAGGTGAAAAAATAAGGTGCTGTTTTTGGCACTTCAACAGTTCAATCTTCACCCCCACTTATACAAGGCCTTTGGGTATGCAATCACCAAGGGAATGTATATTATAAGACTGATGAGTTTGCAAGCATACCTTTACATTAGAACCAATTCTACTATGCCGACCAATGACCGACCGTTTTACACTGCATTTGTCACTCATTTGTGAGCCTTCTCCGAGCATACAGTGTGGCCCCACCTAAGCCCACAGAAATAACCATATGATAAAATAATCCTCAATTTAAGACTTCAAGCAGGTCTTATCGTATGAAATAGAATTGGTGATGGGAGTATCTAACCCAATAAGATACAGAACCAAAGAAAACCAGATTAAATGTGAAAGATGTCACTCACTGTAGTCTTCGATCCAATCTGTGCTGATGGGTGAATAATGTTGTTTTGAGGAGAGAACGAGTAACCTGACAGATGGCTAGCCTCTCCAATGACCTGAAATTATAAAGATATTAAGATAACATACATCACCAAACAGCATAGTAATGCAATATCATTAGAAATATGGACCAGTATTTTGCATTTCTCGTCTTATAAAGACTCACATCGCGGTTGACATCACTATAAGCTTGAATGGAGTTCAGGCGGACACAGTATTTGTCCTTGCTAGCAATGTAAACACAGCATTTGTGGGTCTTTTTAGGACTTCCAGTAGATCCGTTAGGGCCCAACGCGTAGAGCTCGTGAAAGCTTGGGGTAGAAGCGTTAGCTAAGAGTTGGGAGAGCATTACTTGGTTCCTTTGAGATGGATTTATCTCATTCCCATTTTCTTCTGGTGGTGATACTGCATTTGCCATAACTCCTGATCTCTATAATGCATTACCAAATACGGGTATCAGAATTCTTCTCCTGCTTGAATACAAGTAGTAGAAACTCATGCCAGATACCACTCACCAGCTGAGTCCGCACAAGGTAGGGCAGAACATCATGCTCCAAACTCCGAAATTTCTCTTTCTGATCAAGATCCTCATCAAGAACTTCTTGAAGAGCAGACCTTCAAAGAACATAGATGTTAAGATTACGTACATACACATTATGAGAAGTAATGAAGAGAATCCTAAACATCAATACAACAACACCATTACCCCAGTGTCTTAAAGGCACGGCGGGGTAAGGGGAGGGGGGGGGGTCAGATGTACGCACGCCTTACCCCCTATGTTGAATACATAGAGAGGCTGCTTACTGATGACCCATAATGAAAATTGCTTCGAGAATCGCACCAACCGGCTGGTACTTCACAATACAAGAATCGGAGACGGCTTTGTGAGCCATGTTGCTTTATTTTGAATTTTGACGGGGTAAAAGAACACAAGTACATGACCCAGAAGTTCGGTGCCACCAACCTCTTAAATGCATATAAGTGGGCATCCATAAGATCAGTCCGGATATCCATCTACACCATTAAAGAAAGGAATGAATTGTTAACTGCAGATGTCCAAGGTTGAATGAAGTCATAACTTAAAATCACCGCATGAACTACCAAAGGGAGACAAGAGACAAACATGAGGCCTGACCCAAAGAAGTTAAAAGGGATACCTGTCCCACTGCTCGTAGTATGCTCTTCTGAACTCGTAAATCTTTCTTAACCTCAGGGCCTAGAACAGACATGCACCAACAGTTAGTTAATACGGAAACAGAAACTCTATTGCATTGAACATAAAATTCAGATAAGCAGACATCTGAAACAGAACCTGCTGCTATATGCAGGAGAAACTGTTTTGTAACATCGAGCCCTACAATATTACAACGTGCTGGTTTCTTTGCTTTATCCTTTCCACTTGAGGATCCAGACTCTGTAGGTCCACTAACAGGTGTGGAACAAAGCATTGCTGTCACTACCGCATCATGTCGTCTATGGGCAGCTGCAACAGCCCCAGGAGGTACATCACAGACAAGGTCGCCACTGACTACCTTCAGAAGCAGACATTGTAGACGAAAGAATAATCAGCAGGCACCTTTGATATTGCTACTCATGTCAATACTTGTAATAACTATCTCATTTTGGAGAATTGCAAATGCACCAAGAGATACTTACCAAAATGTCACCAGCCGTCAAGCGGTGCGAGATTGCACGGAGAGCTCCAGCAGTTCCCTTGTCCTCTGGGACTGCAACAACCTAAATAAGACCAAAAAACTACAAGGTCAATCTCTACAGATTTTGTTTGGGCAGCGAAGCTGAAGAGTGCCTGTATCAGAGCATTATGACAAGAAGAAGATATACCCTAAAAATAAAAGGGCATACCTTTCTTGTAACCTCTTTAAGGGGAAAAAAACGTTTTTGAGATATATCACTGAACATCAGGAGAATATATCTGTTAGGCCCTTTCTTCACTATACTCTGTACGCAACTGTTACAACAAAGGTGTAAAAGAACCTTAATTAAAACACTCTTCCTTACCCTTCTCCGCCACTCACCCAAACCTCGCATAGCTACAGATGTCATCCTCCACCAAATCATATCTTCATATCTCTTGAGTTGCTCGTCACAACTTTAACATTGCAACACCTCCTATCTCATTAGCTCCTTCCTGATTCTTTTTTGGTAGATTCAGATTTCAGAACTCGATATCCAATATGAGATGCTGAGAGTTGCTTAACAAAAATAGGGAAACTTTTTTTTTGCTCTCTCCAACTTGAAAGCAATGATGCCCAAATTGATCAATTAATAAATATCCAGTATCCAAGTCAGTTACACGGCAGACGGGCTTAAAGACCACTGAGCGGAAGAACCGACCCCGGAAATTCATCAAGGGCGCTTCCAAGGTGTTTATTGTTATGTTTCAAGAATGTTTGGATACCTTGAAAAAAGTAGCGAACATGGCCAAAAGCGAAGGTCATAATACACGGCTTTTGGCCAAAAATGGCCTCGAAACCAAAACTATTCAAACTATTGGACAAGCTCCTAGGCTAATAATGAGGGTTATCTCAAGATATTAGACTCAAAAACCTATGGAAAGCTCCACAGATTGGCAAAAAACGCGTATCAACTTCATCGAGTGAAGTGTGACGCATAGGATTAAAAAACTATTCAATGAGGGAACGGGTCCTCATATCAAATAAGGGAACTCAAAGGCAGTCTCTAGTAAGGTTTTGAGAAGATTTCGCTACTTTGAAAAAAGTGGTCAAATTTGGCCAAAAACCCAAGTATATAGTCCACGATTTTTGCCCCAAAATGGCACTCGAATAAAAATGACTCAGATTTTTGTAGTAACTCTTAAAGGTCACATTAAAGTTTGGCGGTGCTATGGTAGAGCTAAAAACCTATGACAGGTCGCCAAAAACACAATCTAAAGTTAGTGGGTGACAGGAGATGAAGGGGCTCAAAAGACCTCTAAATGGGAAGACCGAACCCACAAATGCATCTAGGGCACTCCTAGGGTGTTTACGGTTATGCTTTAAGAATATTTAGATACTCAGGAATAAAATAGCCAACATGGTCAAAGTAGGACAAAACCAAAGTCTTTAATATAGTCCACAGTTTTTAGCTAAAAAGGCCCCAGAACCAAAACGACTCAATCTTTTCATAGAAGCCCTCAGCGGTAATATTGTGGATTTTCTCAAAATATGAGACTCAAAGACCTATGGTATGTTCCCAAAATAAGCAAAAGTCCTACATTAACCTCATCAAGTTAAGTGTGACGAATGGGGGCTAAAGAACTATGCAAAGAGCAAACGGGCCCTCATATCAAATTAGGGAACTGAAAGACAATCCTTGGTAAGTTTTGAGAAAATTACGCTACTTTTAAAGAAGTGGTCAAAAGTGGGCAAAAACGGAAGTATATAATCCACAGTTTTGCCCAAAATAGCGTAGTACATTCCCTGAACAAAAAAGATAGCACTGGTTTGACTCAAATTTTTGCAGTAACTCGTAAGGGTCACATTATGTGTCGTGCTGATATATTAGAGCTAAAAACCTATTGCTACATCGCCTAAAACAACCAAAATACACTCTGGGCTAAGTAGGTGACCTGAGATGGAGGGACTTAATAGAACTCCGGCCCCTCAAATTGATTGTGGGCACTCCCATGGTGTTTATTATTATGTTTTAAGCATATTTAGATGCTTGGGAAAAAATACCCAACATGGCCAGAGTTGGACAAAACCGAAGGCTATAATCCACGGTTTTTTGCCGAAAATGGCCTCAGAACCAAAATGGCTCAAATTTTCACAGAATCCCCACGAGGTAATATTATGGGTTTTCTCAAAATATCAGACTCGAAAACCTATGGTAGGTTCCCAAGATTGGCAAAAAAACACATGTTAGCTCCATCGAGTGATGTGTAACGTATGGGGTTAGAGAACAACTCAAAGAAGGAACCAGTCCTCATATAAAATAAGGGAACTCAAAGGCAATCCTAGTAAAGTTTGAGAATATTTGGCTACTTTAAAAAAAAAAAAAAAAAAGGTCAAAATAGGCCAAAACCAAAGTATATAATCCACATGGATTGCCCAAAATGGTGCTCGAACAAAAATTACTCAAACTTTGTTGTAGCTCCCAAGGGTTACATTATGTATTGTGGCGATATATTAGAGCTAAAAACCTATGATAGGTGGCCCAACAGCCAAAAACACACTCTAGCCTTAGCGGGTTACGAGAGGTGGAGGGATTAAAAGATCTCTTAAAGAACCGGTCCTCAAATACTTTGAGTGCACTCCGAGGGTATCCACGGTTATGTTTTAAGAATAGTTAGGTACTTTTAAAAAAATACCCAAGATGGACAAAGTTGGATAAAACAGAAGGCTATAAGCCCATTGGATTTTGCCCAAAATGGCCCCGAAACCTACACGGCTCAAAAGTTTATAGAAGCCCCTAGGGGTAATATTATGGGTTTTTTTCAAACATTAGAGTCAAATCCTATGGAAGGTTCCCAAAATGGGCACAAAATGCACGTTAACTTCATCAGGGGATGTTGACGAGTGAGGTTAAAGAACTACTCAAAGGGGGAATTTAAAGGCAGTCTTGGTAAATTTCGAGAAAATTTGGCTACTTTGAAGAAAGTGGCAAAAATTAGACAAAAACAGAAGTATGTAAACCACAGTTTGTGCCCCAAATTGGCACCAGTACAAAAATGATTCAAAATCATGTCGTAACTCCTAAGGGTCACATTATGTGTTGGGGTGATATATTAGAGTTATAAACCTATGATAGGTCGCCCAACTCAGACAAAAACACACCATGGGCTTCACACTGAACTCGAGAGACTAAAAAGACCTCCAAACAGGGCCCCTCAAATTCATTAAGAGAGAAGAGCTCCTGGGATTTTGACTCTTATGTTTGAAAAACATTTAGATACTCTTGAAAAAGCAGCCGACATGGCCAAAATTGGACAAAAACGTATTCGCTATAACCCTCGGTTCACGACTTAAATATTTGTGGAAGCCTCTAGGGGTAATATTATGAGGGTTTTTCAGCATAGTAGAGCCAAAAGCATATCCTAGAGTCACAAAATTGGCAAAAAACACACACACACACACACACGTAACCTTCATTGGGTGATGTGCGAGTAATGGGGTTAAAGAACTACTCACATAGAGAACTGGACCTCATATCAAATAAGGGAACTCAAAGGCTGTTGTGGTAAAGTTTTGAGAACATTTAGCTACCAAAAAAAAATGTGGTAAAAACTGGCGAAAACCGAAGTATGTAATCGTACTTTTTGCTAATCTTCAAATCCACTCTCATATTCTCTATCCTACATTTTGTTAATCCTGTAATTTTTGTTTTTATTCCACAGTTCTAACCACTCCAAACATCGAATAATTCTCTAGAAATTGAAAGTGGCAGAAGAAATTCTAGGGTGTAGAAACTATTTTTAGAAACTTGGGCAAACAGACCCGAAATTACATAAAAACTACAACTTGTTAGGAGTAGCAAAAAATACTACCTTGTCCAAGGAATTACCAAACCAGATTTGGTGTTTCATATAGGAATCGCCTTTTCTCTACTGAATTTGACATCTCGGATCTATGCTATTTATTCCATAACAGATTAGGGGGGGGGGGAGGCGTCAGTCAACAGGGCACAGCCAAGGGTGGGTGTAGGCCATGACAGTCTTATGTTTGGAGAAGGTGACGTTAGCCATGTATGATCATTTCCTTACAGAGATCAACAAAACCAATAACATAAACCACCTGACCACCATCAGATCTTTATCTCATACATTTAACCACCATCAGTAAGCAAGTCAAACAAACAACTTGGCGTTTCCAAATGAGTATGATTAAAACTTTAAGCTCTAAGCATTATACTACCCCCACCCCCACCCTCCCTTCTTAAAGACAGCCTTTTTTTATCCAAAGCAACACAAAAAAAAAAACTATGCCTGCCTCAAAAGGTCAAGAAATTGAATTTATCAACGAACTTTCCCAGCAACAGACGCCGACATAGACTCTACTAAGCCCCCAATCTTCCAGAAGGACCATTTAGAACACATGCATTCATCCCAAGACAGTTAACCACATCAATACTTCGTCTGAAGACACGAACAAATTAAGGGTTCTCCTAAAAACACGATTCACTAGAAGATGTTGCCGTCATTAACCAAATGGTTCCACAGATTCCGAGCTTTACCAAACAGAATATAGGTATCTGATTCAAAGAAACTCACACCAACCGAAACACTTGATTATACCCAACATCAGTCCATCATCATGGAGCCAAAAATCAATCATTCCTTTGCCAACGGGACATAACGATTCGTATCAAAATGACAATTTTCCCCAAGACAGCATTCGTCCTCACCCCAACGCAGCAATTCGAAACAACCTCTCTATGCAGGAGAAGGTTTTCAAGCAACTCCAACCCCCACCCCCTCCCCCCTACCCTTCTTATAACAGACCCATTTCAGATGATAACATTAATAACACAAAGGAAACAATACCAACAATACCATACTAAGAAACAACAACAACAACAACAACAACCAAGCCTTATTCCCAAAATGATTTGGGGTTGGCTAACATGAATCGTCATCCAGTAACCATCTTGTGTGCGCCATAAAATTTAAAAAACGTACTAAGAAACAACAAAGAAGAGAGAAATCACCTCGACTCGAAGCCGATCAACATAAGCGCTAGAAACCCATCCACCCACTTTAACAGCTGCAGCATCACCCCCAACCACCTAACCAACAAAAACCCAGGTTCCCAATCATCACAATCACATCATATAACCAAATGCAACACAAATAATCACAGTAAATAAATTAAACCAAGTAAAAATACAGTAAAAAACAACAATTAATTACCACAATGATGTCTTTAAGATTACTGCGCTCCAAAAGGTCCAAAACATATGACAAAACTGGGCGATTAGCAACTGGGAGCAATGCTTTGGGTACTTCCTGCAATTCAATTCAATTTTTTTTAATAAAGATTGAAACTTTATGAAATTAACACACAAATAATCATGTTTATGATCAAAAAATAAGGATGGGAATTTTATAAAATTGGGCAAGATTATAAAGAGGGGTATAAAAGAAGCAACCTTTGAGACAAGAGGTACAAGGTTTTTTGAAGTGCCACCTGCTAACACTACCACCTGAAAATCCATGCTTTTTTTTTAATTTGGGTTTTCTGGGAAATTTAGGGAGGAGAGAAAAAAAAAGAGGGTTTTTGAGAGGTTTCTTCAGAAACGTGAAGAAGAAGAAGAAGGAGAAGAAAACAGTGTTAATTTTTTCTCATTTTTTTGCAGCTGAATCTTTGATCCCAAAATATCAGATTAGTGGGGTAATTAGTTAATAATTAGTGGGGTTATAGCTCAAATGGTAGAGCGCTCGCTTTGCATGCGAGAGGTACAGGGTTCGATCCCCTGCAGCTCCATTTTTTTATTTTTTTGGCTTATGCTGAATCTTTCTGTATACATTTTTAAGTATAGAATTTATGCTATGGTTGGTCATCTACTCATCTTCTTCTTTTTTCCAACAAATGATGAGCATGGTAACTTGGATATATAATCGGTGTTGATCGACGGTAATTGATTTCGTTTGAGTTGTTGTTGATTGAAAATATTTTGTAGTTCGGACTTCAATATATAATCGTGTTGATTGATGATAAACGATTTCATTTGAATTGTTGATGTTGAAAAGACTTCATAATTTCGAGAGAAGGGGTTATTTCTTTCTTTTTGACATTGAGACACTAGTCCTAAAGAACCAATTATTAATCAATAACCCTTCTCATAACACTTATCAAATTATCTTGCTTGATTAAAGGTCTTTGCTTCAAACTCTATTAGTGCCCTACAAAAACCCGCTATGATCTAGATTTGACTTCAAAGTATAATTCTAACTAAATTCATTAGATATCGACCTCTCGGTTATACAATTATAATAGTTGATAACCTAAAATAAAATCGACCAAGAAGTCAATTTGTTACTTTTGGATTTTGGGTCATTGATGTTCTATCAAGTTAGGGTCTATTCACAATAATTTTGATTTGTGACCCCATATTTCCACACATTTTTGTTTTGAAGGGCACTCACATTTATTTTCTACCAAATTTGATTGCCTATTTTATACTCCGTATGTAATAAATAAATCCGTAAGAAGCGCAATGAGAAACAAAACGTACCAAACTCGGGAGCATAGTAGTTATTACTACTTATTAGCCTCCAAATTACAATTAACAAAGGACTGTACTACAGGACCCATTACCTTTATCAACAAAAAATGACCAAATTCCAACCCCGTTCATCAAAGATCCTACCAAATTGAGGTTCACATGTCAAATTTTCCAATCCTTAAGATTCCACACATCCCATGAATCCAACCAACAACTTGTTGCTTTTGCTTCACTCAATTCACCTTTTTGACAACCAACGCCACCCTTCTCTCACAAGCAATGGCTATTCTTCAATCTTTACTCATCATAACAAAAAAACACACAACACATTTTCTACAATGTTCTCAATTATGATGCACCCAAAGTTGCCCAACCTCTACATTGACCATCCCCATGTCCCTCATCTTTAACCCAACTTAATAATAACCGAGAACTCTACACCGAAAGTCACAACGAACAAATCAAATGTAGACGTAATTTGAAACACCTGATTTAGCCAGAGTTGAGTATAGGGTAATTTTACAATGTAGTCGAGCTAGATTTGCTTTTAAACATAGTAACGAAATGAATAATCTTAGAGCGAGTTTAGAACAAGACATTATTGTACAAATCTTAGTATAAACTGTTGCTAAGCTAGGATTCAACACAAACACAAGCTGCCCTTTGCACATATTCAGGCAAATCAGGGCCTCTACTCCACTCCTCAGTTACACAATCAAAGATCAAGACAAGCCCTCCTTTGTAGCCTCTTACATTTCTCCCACTCCTCCTTAACAAATCATCAATGCACCCTATCACTTGTATCAACACCACCTTATCCTCCACCCCAACACAACTAAACTTCACCGTGCCGTCGAGACGGACTTGCCCCGGCAACGGCGGGCTCCTCATCCTACACCACTCCCCAAACACGCCACTGCCACTGCCACCCTTCCTCTTTGCGTAAAACCGCCAAAACGATAACTCCACCGTGTGGCTAGCCAACACGTACACGTGTCCATTCGCCCCACACGCCGCCACCACACACCCACCACCCGGCACCGCCCTACTCCTCAACCACCCACGCGCAGCCACGCCATACAAGTCCATCGAGCTAGCATAAACACGCGCCTCCGCACCGGAGACAGCGGCGCGTGTGTCCGACGTGCCACCAATTTTCAACCCGCCGATCACGTAAAACACGCCTTCAACACCGACACCGATGCAACCATACCTCTTCCTAGGCGCGTCACATACCACGCGCCACTCATTCGCGTCAGGGTCATACTCCTCCAACGCCGAAGCACGTGCTGACCCACCTGCCACGTAGATTTTACCATTTACCGCGGCAACAGCAAACCGTTTCCTCGGAAATAGCGGTCCAGACCGGGACTTAAATGAACCGGTCCAAGGATCAAATAAAAAACAACTAAACCGGCTGATGACATACACCTTCCTCCCAACCGCGGTGAGCCGCGCGTGGGAAACATCAACCGGAATGTCAGGCAACGAAACGCCGTCGTTTCCGGAAAAGTACCAATAATCGTCAACGAAAAGACGAATACTACAAAACGACGTCGTTTCACCGAGAGAAAACGCGTACAGCGTAGGGTGGATAAGACCGCGCCCACGGCGGAGGAATGAGAACGACGGCGAGTCAAGAAGGTGGTTCCACCGCCGGCATACAGCGGAGACGGTGGGAAGAGAAGAAAGCGGGACCCGCGCGAGTATTTCGCAGAGGACGTCGTCGGGGAGACATGAAATAGACGTCTTGAAAGCGGCAGCGGCCGAATGATGCTTCGGCTTGACGATAATGGGGTTGGGGTAGATGTAAGAATGAGAAGGAGCGTTTGGATTAGGACAACAAGATTTCATAAGTCGGGAGAAATGACGTGAGTTGCAGTTCTCTCGCTCACGAACTCGAACAACTCCCGCCATTTCTCCTCTCACAGTCATCCTCTCTCTTCCCCTTCCCCCTATTCTTCTATTCAAGAGGAGATAGAGAGAGCGAGAAGGGGACGTGAAGAGGAAGAGAGAGTGACTGTGTGTGTATTATATTTTTATTTGAGAGGTGTGATTTATAAGCTAAGGTGGGGAAGATGATGAGGAGAGAGGAGAGAGGAAAAAAAGGTAGGAACTCAAATAAGGCATAGGATTCGACGGTTCAACCAAAGAAAGCAACGAAAAAGATGTACTCAGTCACTCTTAATTATTCCCAATGTGCATGCTACCATTGCTATAAAACAAGTCTTTAAGTGAATCGGATTTAGATGTAATCGGAGTCGAGTCTACGAAATGTATAATGTTATTCCTTATTAGGCTTGGATGTAATTATAGCCGAGTTTAGGGAAGGTATATTGTTACTTCTTGTTAGTCTCGGATGTAATTAGAAGCCGAGTGATCTAGGGAAGACGTATTATCGATTTCTAGTAGCCTCTTCCACGCTAATAGATATTTATGCTCCGTATTATTAGCTATGAGATGTATGAGTAGAGGCAGATTAGGCATAAGTAAGAAAACTTTGTCTAGAAGAGTGGCAAATTGCCGTGGCGTTATGCCTGACCCAAGTTTATTGTGAACTAAACACCTGCAAGAAAGATGGAACAAAAACTTTTTTTTTTTTTTTTGTATTTACGTAAACTCATAAACGAGAAAAATGTAACATGTCTCAAATTTCTACTCTTTGATGTTTTATTTCACTTGTTAGATGGTAGTTTTTATCTCCTGAATGAGTATTTCAGGATTGTAATATCTAAAAATATCGTATACACCTTAAATATCTATCAAACATTTCACAAGGCCACAAAACGGATTATTTCATTCGGCGGATCCTATATCTAGGCTTCATTATTGCACTCATTTAACCCATTTTAAGTCTTCTTCCTTGTACGGTTGTACCCCTTGAATCAGAATCTTGGAATTCTACAATTGAACCTTAATAAATTTATTTTACTTTTTAAAATTACTTCCTAAATTAATGGCAAAAGAGATGCAATCATAGGAGAAAATGTCAAGAGGTACTCAATCAATCCATGGAGTTTGATGTAGATAGATCGAGAAATTAAGAAATGATGCACTTGGAGTTTTGGTAACTTGTCAAATTAGGATTGATCCCAAAGATTAAGGAATAGACCAATGTGAGAATAAGCCAAGGAGTCTTTATTATTAGATGAGTTTTTGTTGACTGTCTTGGTAACATACTAACATAGTAACATGCATGGTTGTATTTCTTTAATAAAAAGAAATCTCAACTCCTAATGAGTGTGGAATAAGTAATTATAAGGGTGTGAAACTAGGATTAGCTTTACTTCCAAAATTCAATCTATATATCTTAATCTCACTTAACCCAAACTTAGGACACTCATCGAAATTTTTATTGTGCCTTATTTCTACGGTTCTATCCAATAAAATTCATAATATTATCTTTGTATTTGTATATCATGTATCATATTCGTTATTCGCAAAATACAAGCCAAAAAACTATTAATATTTAAGTCAGTTACTAATAACTATGCATCTTGCAAACTTGCAATGGAGTTTATCAATGTAATTAAACGAACTTTCATATATTATTTACATTTGTTTAACATTTCATTTAAATTTCTTATAATCCATATTCAAACCAAACATCGACTAATTTATATATTTACGAGGTCAAAGTAAATATGATGAGTAGCCACTGAATCTAATACTCGAGTAGTGGAGTGGAGCTACTTTGCGTGAAAAGGCAGCAAGGAAAAGCGTGGGAAAATCGAAAGCAATTGCAGTACAAAGCACTGTATGCTTTACCAACTTTTAACCAATTTTGCTCAAGCTGTTTGACTGCATGCATCAATGCATCATTTCGATAATCTTTGTGAAAGAAGAACCTCATGTTCGAAGATTGCTCGATTCAAACGACAATGAAGACGGAGATGGATGGTTAGCCGGCATTCACAACTTGTTCCGTTTAATTTACAACTTTTAAAATGTATCGAGAAAATATTTCATAGGAGATATTTCAGGGAATTAAACAATTAAGCTGACAAAGATCCACCTTGCATAGTAAATATAATAGGTTTAAAGCTTAGAACTTGCGGTAAGATCTAAGCATTCAAATGAATTCATTATAGTATTTATTTAAATTAAAAAGAAGTTACTCAAGCCCTAATCAAACATTTTGAAAATGAAAATCAATAAACATGGTAATGTGTAGGAAGCACACGAAACTAGATGATATGTGAGATTTCATGTTATGTTGACAACATAACAATAAAGTTTAGAATCTCTATAGTGTACAAGAAATCGTTACAATCTACCTTAAAATGTATAAACGTCACCTCAAACAATCGTTACAATTCCCCATATATGCAATAGTTTGAACCGCATTTTATTATTCTACGTCTTTTTTCCCCCACAATTAACTTTAAGAACGTTAAAAAAAATTCAAGTGGATTGTAATGTGCTTGCAAAATTATCCTCAAATAACTTTAAGAAAGTTGAAAATAATTTCATGTGGATCATAAATTACTTGCAAAATCATCGACCTTTTAGATCGTTTTTCTGCGATGATCATACGGCCTTATAAAATGAAATTTTACGTATCACGTTTCTTCATCAATCAAAGGAATCAAAAATCAAAATTTCATATTATTTTGAGCCAAAAAAAAAACTGTAACTTCACCTCACAAAACATATACGGTAGAACAAAATTTTGAAACGTAATTTCCCAAAAGATTAAAAAAGAACAAAGAAAAGAAAGAAGAAAAATAGAAAAACCAACGGTAACTTATCTCCCCAAAACTTCTCAAGTACTGAACTTTCTCAACCGTTAGATCATATAAACAAACCCATCCAACGGCTACGATTCAAAATAAGCAAAGATTACCGTTAGGAGCGTTTTTCTCCCTCCTCTTTCCCCACAAAAAGCAGAAAACACTCAGCTTTTTAATTCATGATCACATCTTCATTCTTCTACAAGATTCAATCTTTCTCTCTTCTCCTAACTCTTCATCGAAAGAGCGTATGATTTCGATAATTTTATCGAGAAATAAAAATTAAAAAGAGAGAGAAATCGAGAATTTGTTTAGCAAGGTGTTTTTGTTTGACAGCAGAAGTGGCTTATTGGGAAAGTTTTGAAGAAGGGGAGACGGGCAACAACAGCCGTCTCAAATCGTTTATTTCCTCGATTTTTTCAAGTATCGGTGGCGTGTTCGGGCAACAACAAGAGATGGATTTGAGAGTTGAAATCCCTCCTCCTCATCACCCCATCATTAAACCTGCTGGTTTGTTCCCAATTTCACTCTTCTTGTTCTTGAATTTTGTAATTAATTTTTTTTTGGGTATTTTTGCTTACAATATGTTGAATCTTAATTAATTCCCAATACAAATTAATTGCATTTTTTGTGGGATTTTATGAAATTACCCTGATTTATGTGTTTGTGCTAGAAAGATCAAATCTTTTCTGTTTTTTATGATGTTCTTGTTGCATTTAGGAGTAGTTTTGATCAATTTTCGGCTCGTAAAGCCGAGTTGTTTGGGGGAATGTTATTCGAATTTTGAGAGTTTTCTGTAATTTTAATTGGGTTTTCAGAAGGCGTAAAGCAGAAGAAAGAAGGGGGAAATCGTAGAGCCCTTCAAGAAATTGGGAATTTGGTTAACTTTCAGAATGTACCCATCATCAAGTAATTTCTAAAACCCTCAATTTTTTCCAAGTAAAAAAAGTCATTTTACTGTGAAAATTAAATTTGGTATTGTAACTTGTTTCAGAAGTTTGAATGGGTTGTCACTGGCAAATGATCAAGGAGCAGCTAACAAGAAAAAGGATAAGGTATACAAAAAAAAAAAAAAGTCGAAAATTCTGTTGAAAAATTTATAAATTTTGTAGAATTTGGTGAATGTGTACTTATATGGTGAAGGAATTGCAGAACAAGGTTAAAGTTAAGCCAGAACCTGAAACAATCATTATAATAAGCTCGGACGAGGAAGAAGCCGAGGATGAAAAGTTGAACAAGAAGAAAAGGAACCTGAGTGCAAATAGAAGCTCTAGGAAGAAGAAAGTACACAGTCTTACTTATGTCCTCACCGCGCGCAGCAAGGTGATCATCTAACAATATATTAAAGTGTTAGGAGTAGTTCTTGAGTGTGATGTCTGTCAAAATTTGTGCTGAAATTGTGTACTTTTGACAGATGGCTTGTGGACTAGGAACTAGGCAGAAAGATCAGATAGTGAACATTGATGAAGGAGACAGTAATAATGAACTAGCTGTGTCTGAGTATGTAGAGGACATCTACAAGTTTTATAAGGTTGTTGAGGATGAAAATCGTGTCTGCAATTACATGCCGTGGCAGTCCAACATCAATGAAAAGATGAGGATGATCCTAATGGATTGGCTGGTTGAGGTTCATAACAAGTTTGAGCTGATGCCTGAAACCCTATACCTGACAATTGATGTTGTGGACCGGTACTTATCAAGGAAGGTTGTGTCTAGGAAGGATCTTCAACTGATTGGTATTAGCTCAATGCTCTTGGCCTGCAAATATGAAGAAATTTGGGCACCTGAGGTACACCCCAACCCCCATCTGTTCCATTTCCTGACTGATCTGTCACAGTAAAAAGGTTGTATATATGCAGTTAAATAGGAAGTATGCTGATGTTAGTTGACGCTTATACTCGCAGGTGAGCGACTTTATTTGTATATCTGATAATGCATATACCAAAGAACAAATACTTGCCATGGAGAAAGAGATTCTCGGAAAGCTGGAGTGGAATCTAACAGTTGCTACACCATATGTGTTCCTGGTTAGGTTCATCAAAGCAACTGTTCCTGCTGACAAGGAGGTATACATTAAATACTGCCTATGTTTTCTTATTCGTTGTTACAGCAAGAAGAAATCATCACAATCTTTCGATATAGTGTGTGCAAATTTTAAGTGTGTACTTTTGGCTGTAGATGGAAAACATGGCATTTTACCTTGCAGAGACCGGTCTTCTGCAGTATCAGATGGTCGTGGCATTCTGTCCATCGCTGATTTCTGCTGCAGCAGTGTACGCAGCCAGCCACAATCTGAGCAGATCTCCTGTTTGGACTGAAACCCTGAAGCACTACACAGGTTACTCTGAGGAAGAGCTCAAGGAATGTGCAAAAATGTTGATTAAATACCAAGTGTCTACCAAAGATTGTAGATTGAAAGGAGTTCAGAAGAAGTTCTCAAGTACTGTCAAAGGTGCTGTCGCCCTTCTGCCACCTTCCAAATTCTGAACAGCCCGTGAAGATTGCAAGTTTAATAAGCATCATTTTGTATAATATAGTGTTCTCTTGTAATGTCTAGCTGTCTTTTGCTAGACACATTACATGTTTGTATGTCGGCATAAGGAAGAGATCATGGTACATCATGATCATGTTTGCAAATTAGTGTTTTGTTGCTTCAGTGCTTTGTAGATCTCGATTGGTTTCTCTGAACTGTAAACCAGATTCAGCTATGAAGTTTCTCATATTTATGCTATACATTCTCATTCTGGTTTGTTGCACTTTGTACACCCCCTCGTATTTGTTTCCAGTATAAGTCTTCTTAACAATGAGTTGATAAAAAAGCTCTACAAAAAAAAAAATGCTGGATGTATAAAGCACAGTTCCAATTTTAAGGGCAAAGCAATGCAGGAAGCCAGGAACATACCTTGATTTTTCCGGCTATGCAATCTGGTTAGAACGTCTTCTTTTCCTAAATTAGAACGTCTTCAAATAAATTTAGGAAAGTTATTTCCAGGTAGTTTAGGAGGTATTTTAGTCCTACTTAGTAAAGGTATAGTGTACCTCAAGCCCGTCCATATATCTGACAATTTGTCGTACCGAAATTGTGCACATCAGCCAGATGGCCTGTCAACTAAAAACTAAGCCGGAAGATCAGGTTGAGATCATTGATGCTGCTGAACTGGAAACTAAGACGAAAGATCAGGTAGAGATTACTGATGCTGCAGAGGCTAACAAAGAACAACCCGTGGATGAGTTAATAGAGGAACTCTACAAGTGTTACAAGGTTGCTGAGGATGCAAATCGTGTGTGTGATTACATGCAATGGCAATCTGAACTCGATTGGATGACGAGGTTGGAGCTGGTTGATTGGTTGGTTAAAGTTCACGACAGGTACAACCTGTTGCCTGAAACCCTGTACCTGGCTATTGATGTTATGGACCGGTATCTTTTAAAGAAGGTTGTGTCTGCGAAGGATTTTCCACTGGTTGGTATGAGCTCACTGCTCGTGGCCTGCAAATATGAAGAAATTGAATATATTACGGTATTCCTTCTGTTCTATTTTCCGACTGAGCTAACGCTATTAAGACATGTTTGTTGCTGATTTACTGATGAATTTACTCACAGGTGAGTTCTATGCAAAAGCGATGTAAGAATGCATTCACAAAAGAAGAATTCTGTGCCATGGAGATGGATATTCTACTACAGCTGGAGTGGAATCTCAGAGTTGTGACTCCATATGTCTTCCTAGTTAAACTCATCCAAGCTGCTTTTCCTGCTGACAAGGAGGTATAACTTACACACAGGTCAAATTCTGGTTGATTATTGACAAATTACCTGGTCTTAATTAAGTTTTGATTTCTAATAACTTGACTCAGTTACGGAGTCTAAATTTGTGATCACTTGTACTCGGGTTTTATACAGGCGTGTTTAGTTTTTCATGTTACGGTCATTTATGCACTGAAACTCTATGGGTCACGTCGGGTTATATAATAGTTTGGAGTGATCTTTTCCACCTTTTGAGAAGTCTGATCATTACCAATGCCTGTACTTTGTATCATTGCATGCACTACAGAAAACACTAAAAACTGACTGCCAATATTCTGGATGTAGATGGAGAACATGGCTTTTTACCTGGCAGAAGTTGCGCTACTGGTGTATCATGTAGTGATATCGTACAGTCCATCACTGATTGCTGCTGCAGCTGTGTATGCGGCCAGCCACAATTTGGACAGAACTCCTCGTTGGACTGACACCCTGATGCAGTACACAGGCTACTCTGAGGAAGAGCTCAAGGAATGTGCAAAGTCTTTGATTAAATTTCAAAAGTCTACTACCAATGATACTAGGGGGGCAGGATATCGCCTTCAGAGAAAGTTCTCATGTACTGACAGAGGCACTGTCGCTCATCTACCTCCTCCTGCCAAAACTCTGGAGACTTTCAGCATCCCTTCGTAGGATACAGTGTTTTCTTGTAATTGCTTGTAATATTTACATAGGTCTCTTATAATTATGCTGTTTCTGAGTCTTTTGGCTCATTTGTTCTTTGCTCTTTTTGCTGTACATAAAAATACATCTCCCTTCATAACTGTATTCTACAGTATAGCAGCTGCAGATGTTTCTGGTTTTAGCCAGCCGATAATAGCTTAACAAAGTTCAAAAAGATACTCGCAAACAGTTGGTGCTCAAATAAACATGCCCAAATTGATCTCAAAATTTGAAATTTATTGCTCAGTATCAATACAAGTTTACAGCTTAGTTTATTGCCCAAATCTTCACTGGCACCAGAAAAAGCTGTGTTGAAGTCAACTATATGAGTAAAATCGACACTAGTTCCGATTAATACTGTATGTATGGTCACTAATGATGCCCCTTTCTGTCTACATCCACATTTTGGTTCTCTACCTTGGCTGTCACGCCTTCTACATCACCATCAACTTCGACCTTGGGAACGCAACAAGCCTTCCTTCCACTGTCGGACTCCTTTGTCACTGCTGTTGTCTCGTCATCCACTCTAACCTTGAAACCACAACAACCCTTCTTTCCGCTCTCTGACTTCTTTGCCAGCGCTACTAACTCGTCATCCACCCTAACCTTGGAACCACAACAACCCTTCTTTAAATGGCTTTGTTTCCCAAGATCGGATTTCCTCTCTAAGAACTCGGAGTTCTCCTTCCAAACCTCACCATTGGCATAAACCTCTTTCTTCCAAATTGGAACTGATGCCTTCAATTCATCAATCAGATACTTGCAAGCATCCAATGCATCAACACGGTGGACAGATGATATTGCAACAAAGACACTAGTTTCACCAACAGGAACACGGCCTAGCTGGTGGGCGACAGCAATTAAGTTCAAATTCCATATCTCTCGAGCTGCAGAACATATAGACTTAAGGCATCGGATTGCCATAGGAACATAAGCTTCATACCTCAGCTCCACAACAGTTTTCCCATCAAAGGTATCCCGTGTAGTGCCAGCAAAAGTCGCAATGGCACCACATTTGGGGGCACGAACAAAATTGATGTACTTAACTATGTCAAGAGGATCGCTCTCTTCCAGAATTTCAATTAGAGTGTCCTCTTCAGCCATTCAGAACACCGAACTTTATACTCCTAACCCTAAGTCGAAAATTAAACCATATATGGCAAATGACCTTCAAGTTTTCGCCAAAATAACCGTCACCACAGGGTTTTACCTCGAAAATTCACCCTGAAAAGCCGGATCACGTCAAAATTCAAAGGTCATAACTCATACCCATATCAACATCAATAGAAACTGATTCATACTTCATCTCCAAAGTTATTAATTCGCGGCGCAAAGTCGCAAACATCGCTTAAACACTACTTAATCCTACAAAAATTGGTGATACTATGCCTATGAATGACAATTTATCTGAAGAAATTGTTCCAACCTAATAATCAAGTCAACTCAAATATTCAACTCCTAACTTAATAATTGTATTCAACAAGCTAATATAAATCAAATTCAAGTGTTCAAAACTAAATATTTGACCAATTGTGTTCATCTTCTCACTCACAACAAACCCACAAAAAAAAAATCACATTTACAATCTCAAACATGAATTGGAATCATTATAACCCAGAAACAAATAATCAGAAAGATTGAAACTTTTTACATCAATCATCATCGGCGTAGTAAATAAGCAGCTGTAAAAAAGATGGCACATTTTTATTACCGTGGAAATAGGAAGGAGAAGGAGAGAGAGATACCTGGAGATGAGGATGACTGTTGTGTTGCAGAGAGTCAAACAGTATCTGTTCTTGCTTAACCACGAGTATAGATACGACCAGAAACCGGGAGAAACGTAAGTCTCTTGTAAGACGGTTTCACAAAGTTACGCAAAAAATTTACTCTTTTATTTACCGTTGAAGTTGAGTTAAGACCAATTTTTTAACTTATTATTTTGTAAAACTGTATTATCGTGTGAGACAGACCAAACAATTGCCACTTTAAATTTGGAAAGGGATCCCGACTGGAATTTTATAACGTTTTAGAAGTCGACATGATATAAAAAATTTCATCGAAGTAATTATGGTCTTCGATAGAGTAAAAGAGACGCAAAGATTTTGTTGGAAAACGCGATTGTGATTAACTATGCTTATAGCTCAACAACAGTCCACTGTTTGGAAAACTAAAAACCAGAGGACAAAGTTACAAACAAATCAACTCTCATTCTATTAGTAGTACTGTATACATTACTCTATTACACAACAACAAACCACTCACAAATGAGCAAATCAATACATCAATCAGTGTCTGCCTGCCTGCCTGCCTTGACGTTTTTGCAGGAAGGCTTGAGATCGCACACTAAACGACATGCTCGTAAGAATACAACTCAGGGACTACAATACAACAAGCTAGTAGAAAGGCAAACGGAAAAAAAGAAGATGCCTCTGGTTAGGACGGAGAATCATGGGGTTGCTGGTCGCACAAGCTGTCTCACGGAAACTCAACACGCGAATGTCGAAGCCATTCCTAGAACCTTTGTATTAGTACAGCCTAATATACAAGGTACATCTGATAATTACACATAGCTGAAAGCTCAGAGCGTAACGGCTTCATCATGTCCCTGAAGGCGTTCTGTCACCAGGACCAGCAAGCATAATCTGCCAATTCCAAGCGCGCACAAATGAATAAATTTGTTGGCAAGTTGGCTTATTAGAAGTTACCACACATACATGAGGTTATAATTGAATGCTGCTCTAGTAAGTTCAGTGGAACTTACATTACAGTCGAAAGCAAACCTCCTCGCAAGTAAAATAGCAGCATTCCTATCCCTTCCTGATTCAAATGCTGCAATGAAGCTCGACCCTGGCTTTACTTGCCAATATATAGCCTGCGCTGCAGCATTTCCACCACCTCTAACCCCACAAAGCTGAAGATTTGAAAATACAATCAGAATTATTAGCTTCTGTCACTTTGGGAAATGGAAAGAAAGATGTCCTCAGGCCACAAGGATGGGTCAATATGTACAGCAGAGAAATCGTTTACTTCTGTCAAACGTAAAGTTTATATGTAGAAAGTAAACTCTCTCATATGTACGCCTAAGAGAGCGATAATAAAGGTTTAGGGCTTTTTTTTTTTTTTTTTTTTCTGTAGGTAAGACTACAAGCACGCCTACACTTTCACGGCTGTATGTTCTACCACCAGCCCTCTCATGTGAGATTACCATTGCAAGATAAAAGAATTCTTTCAGGTTCTAGTCCTTTATTTTATCAAAATTTGCTTGCAAATTGTATCTCTTAACTGTAATTCTCTTCGTTGACTCCACAAAAGTCAGTAGGCCTTGCATTAGTGATTTCCAGTAAGATTTGGCCCATCAGTTATATCTTAAACTTAGTGATTTTCAAGGTAATCTAGCTTCATTTAACACATTTTTACTTTATGACAGCACACCTGCATTACTGAGGAATAGTACTCCTTAGCCACAGTTGTCTTCCCCTTGCAAAGCTTCATCCTCACCTTTCCAACATGGAGAACATGGATCGATTGTGATTGTTGATCTACTCCATTCATTTGGGTGACAACTACCTGCAGAATGCAAGATCCTAGTTAACTGAACAGCAGTCACAACCAAATATGCTCCCCCCACTACTGGCAAGTCACCAACCCACCCACCCACCCCCACTCAAAGACGATAAACAAGAGAAATTAGTGGTGGCTGAACCACCAATTTCATACTGATACAGTGACTTACATTAAATTCAGTATCATGCCTATGTACAAGAGCCTCAACGTAGCTTCCCAAACCCGGTGCTGTTGTACAAAAAAGCAAAGAATTCCTCAATTTAGGGACGGACTTATTTACTGCTAAAACTAGGTCGGGAATTCAGGATAAGTATAATGAACAAACCAGGATCAATAGGACCAGTGGTGGACACAGTAGCTTTCTGGCCATCGTGAATGATTTCTGCCCTTAAGAATCGTCCAACATCAAAAGGCTCCGGAGCATAAGCCAGTTTGGTCGCCCCTAACATAATGAAAAGAAATTGTTAGATGAACGGTATTCAGTCACAGGAGAAGGAAAATGTAGTCATCTTATCCAATAAAGATGTTCTGAACCCAAGTAAACTTTCAATGCAAAAATGTAAGAACTTTAGCTTCATGGCTACATATTGTATTTCAAGGATAACTATTAGCTTCTTAAATCGGGCGCTCATAATAATAAATCCAACTAAACTTCACATTACAGCCATATACCATCCATCACCCACTACACAACTAGAGAAAGAAACCCATAAAATACGAGAACAAGAAGTAACTTTCATTTTAGCAGCAACAAAGCAAACACAATGAGATTTTATGACAAATTTATGTCGCATACTATAGATATATCAAACATCAAATTGATCAAATATACACATTGAAGGTCAGCACAGTTATACCTGAAATAGGTTCCATTTTGTAACTATCAGATGCCACACGGTACCACTGGATAGAGCACTCTGAGAGATCCGCAGCCTCATCAGAACATTTGTGGACCAGCAAACACGAGCCTAATATTTCTTGGCCATCCATTTCATATGAACAGGAGAACCCATTGTGATTCGTTTTATTCATAGCCAACTGCAAAAAGTAGAATATTAGAAGGAGATTAATAGATACACTGGAACTCATAAAGGATGAAATCTTATTGGAAACTAGGTATCATGAACATAGCCAATTGTGAGACTACTTAAACCAGATACTTTTACAATTCACTTCAGTATGAATTCTATCAATCAATTGGCGGTAGAGGAGGAAATCCAGTTCAGGCTTCAGACATTAGGAATGCCACTCTTAAAGCTTTTTCTTCCTACACTCCATTACACCACTCTCCCACAACTTTAACCTCGGAATGCAACAAATATCTCACCCTTAGCTTCTCAGTCTTTCGCATACAAAGTTTTTGAAGTTATGTCAATGACTTTATTGCCTATGACTCCAACTCTACACCAGAGTAGTTACAAAAAAATAATAATAAAGGCCCACAACCAGAAGGAAACACATGCGAAGTACATCATAGGAAGTTAGAAACCAGAAGCTTAAAGGTACTCTACATAGTACATCCCATTTGTAGTTGAGAAACAAGAAAGAGAAGAGGCTTGTAATACCTCCTTTTGTAGTTGCACAGAATGCTTAGATTTCTCCAGGAGCTGAACCCTTAATGCTCGAAGTTCAAATTCCATATCCATAACCTGCATGGACAAAAGCTGGCTTAAGGTCCTGCCCAAAATATTCCATTAAGGACAATCTGATCATTAATGACTTCATGGGTCCTGCTTAGATTTGTCAATCATGCATCCAGACATTCTCAATATTTAATTGAAGTGTAGGCAGAAGTCAACCATATTGCTATTTCAAAAGTACTGTACATCCTAGGGAGACAAAAACAAGCTAAAACAGGAAAAATAGTCACCTTGCTGGGTTGATGCAGCATTTTGATGCGTCTAGCCTCTTGAACCTCCTTCATTAATTCTTCATAGTCCTGATAATACATAAAGTAATATTAAAAAGGAGAAACCTCTGACCTGCAAAGTACCATCCCAATATTACAAGGAAAAATGGGTAGTTAAATTGGATTACAGCACACAGCAGTTGTAACCAATGAGCCTTATGGCCAAAAAACATTTTCATTATAAATGGTCAGTCAATAATTCTTTTCTGGAGCGCACATTCCCCTATGGCATACATGGAGGACTATGTCAGCCTAAGAGCTATACAGCAATTTCTCAGACAAAGGAAAGAAAATAACCCATCTATTTTTCGAAGAGGACACTAAAGAAGTGCCAGAGTAGTGGTGAATGCTCAACTAATATAAGTAAACTCTTAAGCATTTAGACTAATGTGATTACCAACCCACCCACCTCCTCTTCCAACTTTGAAGAAGAAAATAGGCATATTCATACCTGATTTCCTGAAGCTTTGGACATTTGTTCATGTTCCTGTATGGCTTCTTCAACACGCTGAACTGCTGCTCTGGCGTTCTCAATTTCAGCACGAGCAGTAGATCTCTCCTCCTCAACAAGCCTCTTTGCGTCTTCAGAAGCCTAATAGAAAAGCAGAAAAGTGACTACAGGAAATCGGGTATAGCAATGAAAAAATGCCTCACATATTTGACGCCAAAGGTCCAATTTTGCTCCACAAAAAAAGACAGATCAAGAGAAAATAGATAATCTTGGCACTAACCTACAATAGGTGGGTAGTTATTCAAATTCATTATCTTAGATAATCCACACTATAAATTGCACATAAGCCAAAGGAAACCAAGTTACCAACAATTGTTTTTCATTTTGGATGAAAACAGCTTTCTAGAAGGTAAACCCTTAAAAGTTGACACACCACGAAATGCACTCCTCCAAATGTATAACCATCATTTAGCCTTCTTGAAGATGTAAATTTTGACTAAAATTAAGGGTAGTGATTTTTACATTCCCCTTTGTGAGTCACATTTCCTAATGCTGGGAACATGCTCCTCTCACAAAGAGGAGTGTAAAAATCACTTTGCGGAGTGTAAATATCACTACCCTAAAATTAAGGCCTAATTGCACTAAGAATTGATTTTTTCGATCCTCATTCCTCAGCATACCTGCTTCAAAAAATTGGCTAGCCTTTTCACTTCTTCCTTTTCGTGAAGCAACTCTCCTTCCCTTTTCGCTAACTGGACAGCTAAAGCTTCAACCTGAGTAAGATAAAAGATTTAGCAGACTAAACTTTTTAGATGTTTCCAAGAATCCAACGTACAGTACCCAATCTTTTTACTCTAGAAATAAGGTGACGAGTTTTGAGCATTTCTCTGCACACTCATTGCCAGTTGACTTCTAACAGAGCTTCTATGGGCCCAAGTAAATCATAAGGCTCACACCACCTAAGGTTCACCCGAAGTTCAAATCCCATATTTTTCACATTATCATATTATGAGCTTCTAATACATTCAAGGCTATACAACGGCCTGTGAAGATGAAAATAGTTGCCCCAATAAAGTAAGAATTTTAATACGAGCTCTGGTATCATGAACCCCACTTTGCAATTTGCGCGATCAACCGCACAATTTCAAGTATTTAGTCCACATAACTAGACTATTGCGTCATATGGAATTTTCTTATTGCAACAAATGATGATCCTGCTTCTCTAAATGTAACGAAAACAAGTTAACCAACTTTAAAGAATAGAAAACAGGAGAAATCAAATAAAACTAACCATCGACACCGCTTCATCGACATCATCCTTGTTTTTACCAGTAACACGACCCCGTAAGGCTTCCAAGGCATCTCTAAGCTTTCTCAGAAGCACATGTTTTTCCAATGAAGCCGCTTCCTTCAGTTTGTCCTGTACATGAAGAGCATATTAGGACCAAACTAAAGGTTTTTCTTACAAAGAAACTATAGAAATTTGATCAAAGCATCTCCCTGTAACTTTGATCTCAGCTCTGGATATCTATAAAGCTCAAATTTTGAGCTTGCAAGTTCATCTATAATGTCTACACTAACAGCATCTTCCATACCTCATTACACCAGGTGAGCACGCAAAAATTCAAATAAACTTACCATCTAGTATTATCAGAAAGGGCCTGTGAACTGAACTTACAACAGGAATGACAGTGAAGATTAAAAGAAATGGCACACCTCGACTGACAACTTAGCAGCGGCAGCTAGTCCTTTCTCAAACTTATGTGCAAGATCACGAACTGACAAGCGCTTCTGTTGATCAAGCAACATTGCAGTCTCCCTAGCAACAATTTCCTTCATTGAAAAAGTCTTCTGATTCTCCTTCAACTCCAGCACCTGATTATCAGACCCTATCTTATAATTAGGAAATCGGGTTGACAGAAATGTCACGTCAGCCGACACAGCTGGAATATTTTCCTTCTGCATTGTCGCAAAATCGCGAGTTAACCTCGTCATCGTGTCAGCTCTCTCACCCCAATCCTGCAGCCCCAATTCATGAGAGTGCCACAGTAAGTACCACCAATTTAAACCATCCCAACAAACCAATCATTAGGACTGCCAAAACAACAACTAAGTCCTATTTTTATAAGGACTTCTCACCCAAATTCCCTCACAATGTGGGTCAGTCTTCACCAAACTCAATTTAACCCTAAATTAGTGACACAAACACACTCTTTTTCTCATACATTCAGAAGCAAATTAATCCAATAGAACACAATAACATGAATTAAACCCAGCAAATTCACCAAAGTTTACAACTTTGAGTAAAGTTTAAGCTAAACAACATCTGAAATTAAATTACACGGCCCTATAAGAAGAATTTCACAACATGCAGCAAGAAAATGAGCAAATTAACCCAAAAAACTTGTACATTTGAACAGGAAAAACTTCTAAATTTTCATGAATTACTAAGAAAAACCAGCATAAAACCCTAATTCAGCAAAAAAATAAACAGAAAAAAAAAAAAATCAAAACAAAAGTCAAAATAAAAAAAGTGAACGAACAGGAATATGGACTTACAGATCATGAAAGAGTGAGAGTTAAGCCAAACAAAAATGTGGGTTTTTCTGGGATTTTTGTGTTATGTAAATTCCAGGTTAAAAGTTTTCAGGGAGATGATCCTCAGAAAAATCCTTTCGGTGGGAGATGAGGAGAGAGAGAATGAGGACCAGCAAAGTTTGAAGAGGAGAGAGAACGAGTAAGAGTGTCTATGAAAATGCTGCTTTTTGAAAAAAAGTTGTACGAAAAGGAAACCAAATGTTCCTTGTTCAGTGTTTACTTGTTGCAAAACTAAAATATAATCTATTTTGATTTTGATTGACGAAATTTGTCTCCAAATTCAAATTATGTTTGATGTAATCATATGTAGATGAGTATTTTAATGTTCATGTCTTTACCTAATCTTAGCAATCTAGGATCCTAGGCTAGAAGAAGCGTTGACGTGTTGTATTGCGATCGGTAATTTACTTTTGTAATTAACTCGTGTATACGATCCTCAATACGTTTACGAGTCAAGTTGATTATACACTGATGTTTACATTTAAGCTAAGACCGAGCTAAAGATTTTCGTTGTCAAATGATAAGTATTCCCATTTTCTGAACACAAAGGTTAGAAGTTCAATTATTATCTATTCTGACTTAAAACCCAAAAATGTTCTCATCACTAAGCCGGTTAGTCATCTTGGCTCCAGAATCTTTTGATCTGTTGTTTTCATTCAAGCTAAAGTTGAGCAAAACGATTACCCTTCTCGATCCGATATCCAATCTCAAACTTGAGTATAGCAAGGCTAAAACTCGACTCATTAAACTCAACAATCAAATAATATAAGTACTCTTACTTTTAAAACACGAAGGTTAGAAGTTCGATCCCAATCTGTTCCGACTTAAAACCCAAAAATCTTCCCATCAGTCTTTGAGATCCCATCACTACTCTCCTATGTCTCACTTGTTCAACAACAATGGCGCCACCACCATTCAAGAAACACTACCTCACACTCCTTCTCTTCCTCTTCACGCTATTCATCTTCTCTCACTACTCTCTCTCCCCACCGTCACTTTCTCTCTCCACCGCCACAACCACCACCACTACCCACTTCCCCTCCCTTCAAAAATTCACCTTCACCATCAAAGTCCTAGCCTATGATCGCCTTCCTTCTCTCACACGCTGCCTCCACTCTCTCTCCGCCGCGCAATACTCCGGCGACACCGTACACCTGCACATATACATCGATCACTTTGTCAATTCTTCCGATGTGGGACAAAAGTTGGAAACTTCTCGGAGAATACTGGGGTTTGTTGATGGGTTTGAGTGGAAACATGGGCTGAAGTTGGTCCATTATAGGACTGTGAATGTGGGCCTGCAGGCCCAGTGGTTGGAGGCTTGGTGGCCCGATTCTGATGATGACTTTGTGTTTGTTGTTGAAGATGATCTTGAGGTTTCTCCTCTCTATTATAAGTTTTTGAAGAATTTGATTTTGGGGTATTATTATAATCAGTCCAATTTTAGCCCTTTGGTTTTTGGTGCTTCTCTTCAGCGTCCAAGGTTTGTCCCAGGTACCCCTCTATTTCATTTTGTTTCTTGTTTATTGATTTATTTTGTTTATAAAGTTTAGTTTGGTAGTGAAAAATGTAGGTGGTTGGTAGTAATTAGTATGATAGCTTGGAAAGTTGGAATGAATTGTTTTTGTTAATTCATAATTAGATTTGTTAAATGTGAGAAGGTTGTGTTCTTAGTTGGTATGTCAAGTTTGCTCAATTAGTTGTGGTAATTGATGGGTTTGGTGTGAGGAACTTTGCCCGTTTGCGGCTATTAGTGAGTGAGGGAGAGCTAGTGTATTTGGGTAGTGGGTTCAGTTTTGCTCATTTGATGAGATTATGAGAAAGGAGTTGGGATGTGAACTTACAAAGTGTTTGAATAAAATGGGTTGATTTCGTTTGTGTACGATGAATAGTTTGATAGGAGAGGCTTTGCTTCTTTGGTGGGTTGTTAGTTTCATTGACGAGATAGGGTGTGGTATGTATGAGGCATATGTACTATGTACTATGTAGTAGTTGTGGGTGTCCATAGAATGGAATTGAGCTTCTATGGATAGTTTGTTTGTTTGCTTCGTGTGATTATTTAGTGAGAGAGAAAGTTAGCTTGTTTTGGGGTGTATGCCTTGGTTTGCCTTTTTTATGAGAAAGAAGTTGTGGAGAATGTGAGCTTGCAAAATGGGATTTGTAAACCCAATTCTGTCGTGGCCTCGGGGGATTTTATGTCTGTTATGAAATCCCGTTAGAACTCTTGGTTCATAAAGTTATGAGTGTGTGTGTATTTGGGATGTTTTTTCAAATTCTTATGAAGCTGGCTTCTTTTGGGTAGTTTTTTGGTGTCAAGTATGGTCTTGTGGTAGTTTAGGAAAAAAAAAATTAAATTGATTATTGATTTAATGAGAGCTCATTAGCGTGCATATGGTGAAACCCTGGAAAGCATAATTAGCTGCCATTATGATGTTTGATGATACAGACCTTGATGAGATTTATAAGTGAACTTAGAAGCTTCCTGCAAGACAGAAGGTTGATCAAAGTAGTTATTTTGCTTAGATATATAGTTCTCAATGCCTATTTTTTAATTTATGGGCTGTTGATTTTTATCGGGATGGGGTGGGCCTGGTATGCTGGAAGCTTACTTTTGCATTCGCTTGCATTCTTGTAAGTTAAATGGGATTCCCCGTCAGTTAAGCTTTTGTTGAGGTTTGTTAAGTTTCCATAGATGAATCATAGTAATGGATGAGGAACTTTTAGTAGTTGTAGAAGTCCAGTGGTAGAATTCTAGTGTTTACAGGAAGGGAAAGTAGTTGACTGTGACTTGATGCGCATTTCTTCATTTCGTTTTAGTAGGTTGTCAAGATTCAAGAGAAAAAGTTAGTTCTTTGGCTAGTTTGTTGACCTCCTCTAGATGATGAGTGTTGAGGGTGGAGAATTAATTGGTATTCAATGTCTGAGTTTAGCGAAATCTTTAAGGTGTGCACATAATGACATCCTTAGTGACAGAATGAAATGGCTTTGTGAAGGTTATCAGTCTTTGGGAGGACAAGTATTAAGCATTTGGTATATCAGAAAGGTGATTAAGAGGCTCTTATCCCCCCTTCCCCCCTCCCCCCCCCCCCCAAAAAAAAAAAAAGAAAAAAAGGAAAGGGGAAAAGGAAAGATGATTCAGGAAGCTGCTCAGGTTTGGACATACTAACACTTGAACAGCTGCATCTTCTTTTTTTCTTTGGGGAGGGGGGGGGGGGTAGGTGTGGGTCTGCTGGAAAGTGTTGTTGGCATATAGTAATTTCTTATAGACAGTGGAGAGTTAGTGAGAGCCAGTGCTAGAAGATTACTTCTGCATCTGCTTCTTCGTTTAAAAAGTTAGTGATGAAAATAAAGTAAGTTAAGCTTCCGTGAAGGTTTGTTAAGTTCGCCTGATGATCTACAGTCATTGATGAGGAAGTTTTAGTAGTTGTTGATTTCCACTATCGGGTGATAGAAATGTAGTTTCTTGAGGTGGTTTGCATCACAACTTGATTCCTGATTTCATAACACATATATATCATTAAATACTGTCCTTGATCCTGTCAAAAATGGGGGGAAAGTGTACTGTCCCTAATCATGAAGCTTTTACAGGGAGGAAGGAAAGTAGTTGACTACTTGACTGTAAATTGATGCGTTCATTTCGTTGCATTACGTTGTCAAAAATTCAAGAAGATAAAGCTAGTTCTTTGGCTAGTTTGTGAACCTTCATGAATGTTGATGATGGAGTATTAATCATTTAATTGGTATTTATTGTCCCAGTTGAGTGCAAGTAACAGAATGAGTTGGTATAAGCTCTGCACATACTGACATCTAGCAACAGAATGAATTGACTTTGTGAAGGTTATCAGTATTTCAAAGGAGGGCACCTGTGGTTTTTTTCTTTTCTTTTCTTTTTTTTTTTTTTTTTTTGGGTTCCTTTTAAAGGGGTGAAAGGTGATGACATGAAGGGAGAGTTTTTTTATTTGCATCTTATATTTCTAAATGGGAGAAAGTTGGCTTCTCTGATGGGTTGTTAAGTTTTCTAGATGAATTATTCTAAGTTTCCAGGAGGGTCTTGGAGCTGTTGTTATCCATGGAAGAAATTCTGTTTCTTTAGGTGGTGTATTCTTCGGCCTCATTATGACGTTGATCAACAAGAAAAATTGCTTATTTTAGTATTTGTGTAGCATGTCTAAGGATTTACGAGTAGTTTCAGATGTCAACATTAGAATTTTCGAAAGATTTTGCTTTACCCACATGTCATAATTCATCTATGCCATTGGGTCTTGGGGGTAATGTTGTTGTCTTCTCGCTCCTGCTTGCCAGTTGCCACCCCCTCCCTCCACCCTGCCTTGAAAGGATGCTCGATTGTGTGTCTCTGTTAGCATGTTTCTGGGAATCACCAAGTTCAAGCTTCATAATATTGTTCACTGCTTATTGTCATAACAGGCAAACATGGAAACAAAATGAACTTGGATAGTGAATCTAGACTCTTTCTCTACCCATTGGTGGGAACCTGGGGTCAGCTTCTCTTTCCGAGACCATGGAAGGAGTTCCGCCTTTGGTATGATGATAATAAAGCAAGGGGGATTAAGCCATTTCTTGAGGGAATGGTAATTTCCTCTTTCTAGTTTTTTTCACCCTCCTGACCTACAACTTATTGCTGTTAAGACCTGGATATGAATTCACTGGCCCTGTGATCTTTTGGCAGGTGACAAACGGCTGGTACAAAAAGATGGGGGAGAGGATATGGACCCCGTGGTTCATCAAGTTTATTCACTCACAGGGCTATTTTAACATCTATACGAATTTTCCTCATGAAACGGCTCTTAGTGTCTCTCACAGGGACGCTGGGGTTAATTATGGGAGAACGGCAGGACCAGATTCACAACTGATGAGTGAAAATTCCAAAGATTTTGATCTTTTAAAGATGCAGCCTTTGAGTAGTATGCAGTGGTATGATTTCTGCTTCAGAAAACTACTTCCCGGAAGAGTTGCAAAGGAACTTGATGAAGTTGGCCAGGTCCTTCACACCACTGAACATCACAAGCGTATTGCGCTGGTCAGTGTACTAGAAGTTTCAGAGAAGACCATCAGGAATTTGATCTGCCACTTTGAGAGGCTTAATATTTGGAACCACATTTTTATGGTCCCTCATTCAAAATCAGACTTGCTGCTGGAACTCACGAGAAGGGGACATCCTGTTATTGATACAGCAGCTGTCTATAACAGCATCAGACGAAGTAAGAAATCCATTCCTGAACTCAGTAGGGATATAGTGGTAAAAGCGTATGTAATAAAAAAATGTCTGGAGTCTGGTGTCGACGCATGGGTGATCCCTGGCAACATGCTTCCACTGACCAACAACCCGCTTCTCGACTCCAGTGATTCCACTTTTAACTTCTATGTTGGCAAAGGCTCCAGACAGTTTCTTGCTCAGACTTCCTCCTCTTCCCGCAGACTTTGGGGTGAAAGTTTCGTGTCGAAACTTGCTGATACAGTGGACTCTCTAGTTGATCATGCTAGCGGAGATTTTATTGACACTGTTGAAAAGTTTTCAGAAAAACAAGGTCTTATATTAAAGGTTGTCGATGAATCAGGCTTCACTTTAAAACTCGAGTCAGCCAGCATCAACCAGTCATCAGTATCAAGTGATACAAAGTTGATTTCCTGGTCACCTGCAAGTGACACTGATCTAGTACGAGATAATCTCGAAAGACTGGGAATGTGGATCATTAATGGCGACTCTTCTTGCAAAGCCGTGATCTGTCACCAATCATGACACTCCCTCCCGTCACTGTAAATGTTCTCTTCCTTGTCTTTCCGCGGCTTCTTTTTGTAGTTAGCATAGCGAGGTGAGTGCTCTGTATGTAATCTGTGTTCAATCTCATATTCTTTATTTACATTAACATGAGTTTACGAAATTGGATCAAAAACTAGGAATTCTGCACTTCTTTAACACGTCTCCTACGTGTATCTCATGTGTAACAGTCACTATTTCTCTTAATGAGGTGAAGTTCCTTGTGATTCTATTGATTTTTTTTGCACTTAATCTTCTCTAGTATTACCAGAAGAAAAAAAAAAAGTGGAACGTGTCGTACTGTCGTAGTAGTAGTTTTTCCTATCAGTAATAGTATGATAATGCGGGGCATGCAGCATGCTGTGTCAACCCGAACCAGGAACCAGTGACATTGTTTGGAGCAATGCAGATGGAAGATGCCCTCGCCTTGTAGGTATAATTATGGTGATTGCTGAACACCCTTGATGATGTTCAAGCCGATAGTGATGTGAAATTGAAATCAAGATTTTCCGTTCTGTTCTGAAAGTGCAGAAGAACGGTTGGGAAATCCGAGGGGAAAGGGAGAGTGGGTTTGATTAAGATGACGGGAATGGTGAATGGAGTTTCAAGCGACTGTACGTTCATTGGTGTCTCGATACCCAGCAAGGCTGGTGACTGACAGTCAGGAGTTCCTGAGTACTGTCATGTCATGACTCAAGTCACTCAACATTCCTAACAGCTTAAACTGCTGTAATAATCTGAACTAAACGAGTATATTTATTACATAATACATACTAGTACAATGTATATATATGTGTGTGGAGGAAAAAAATGTTGCATCTGTCTTAAAACAATTTAACAAATCAAATTAATAAGAACAAAAACCCCACCAATCAAACTGACCAAAAAACTCGCCCTAATCTGCAAAAATTTAGCTGCATTGGACTTTTTAGTGTCATCGTCTTCATCACTACTACTATCGTCCGGCACGTCTTTAGGATGGTTGAAATCAGTAGATATGACGGTATCCGGAGCAGCTTGGTCATCAACCTGGCCAGGGCTGGGGGCGGAATCGGCCGCAGACGTAGGGCCTGAGGCAAAGTCAGGGTTGTTCTTAAGGCTTGCGGGCAAACCTTGACCATGAGTCACATTGACGCTAAACTTTTGACCGTTGATGCATTGCTCGCCTTCATAGTCTCCTGAAAAGAAGTACGTCGCACCTTCTTTCATTAGTGGCACGGCCACTGTCATCGCTCGAATGGTTGCGTTAGGGTCTATGCTTGACCAATGCACGTTGTCGTCGCCTTGACCATCGCATGAATCATAAGTGGTGGCGTTGTAGGTCTGGATTATGGTGTGGTTGCTATCAGTGTTGAAAACTGCACATACACAAGCTGCTTCAGATGCTAATTGGAGGAATGTTAGGCGATACACGATATATCACCACTATCACCTAAACCCGTATATAGAACATAGACTTCTTTACTCCCAAATCACACCGTTTCAGAACAATACATGCATTGCGCATCACAATCATATCACAATTAATTGCTTCTCCCAAGTAGTTGAATGATTGAAATATAGCAAAAAATAATAATATGATTCACATGTTAGCGTAACACTTGCATAGTGTAGTATCGTGACTAGTGGACTTTTTTCTTGCTCTTAGACAGGCAACACATAGAACATGCAATGTTGCTAAGAGGGCAAGTTACTTTTTTCCCTTTATTGTGTTGCCTCGTACTCAAGCTATACACCAAAAAGTAGCATTTTTTTTAGCTGTGACTTGTGATTATCAGGAAAAACAATTACTACAGTTTAATCTCACATAATTCCTGAAATTGGGTTTTGAATCTCTTGATGTGATCAAATAATCATAAATACAACCCCAAAATCTAACACTAGAATCACTTCAAAAATGAAATTCGTTTATACGGAAAATGAATCGTTATTATATAATCGCCTAATGGTTAAGAACTTAACGTAGCGGGAATTTGAGAAACGAATTCGATAATCTAAGAGTGACATTAAAATTCTTATCCTTCTCCCTAGTCCCTACCCTTGTACATGCCTCCTTAGTTCAAATTTTAACAGATTATTTACTATATTTGGTAAATTTGTATTTAAGTTTATAGCTTTTGATATCCTAAACAGTCACAGTAAAAAAAAAAAAAAAAAGTAATGAAGAATCATGATGGTTAGAAACAGAGAAGAAGCAGAGAAGAGAGGAAATAGAAGAAGAAGAAGAAGAAGAAGAAGAAGAAGAAGAAGAAGAAGAAGAAGAAGAAACTTACTGAGGAAGTCACCCAAAGAGAAAGATTTGGAAGAAACCCATTTCTGATAATCAACAGTAGGCTTTGCTAGCTTATCATACCACCCCAAAGAATCTCCAACTGTGTAATTCTTGTATGCTTCAACTTTTTCAACATTTCCCACCAAAAAACACATCAAAATCACATTAAAACACACCTTCATCAACAAATTTATGTTCAAATTTGAACTAAAATCTTGCCTTTTTAATCTATGCTCCATTTTTTTTGGGTGCTTTTTCAGGAGTTTTATTTGATAAAATGATGATGGTGCTTAGATATTTATATGAGCTAACATAAGAATAATTTTTATTTTTATTTTCTTTTAATTTTTATTTTTTTTTTCCACTTTTTTCCAAGAATAAAGAGTCTATGTAATGCCCTCGACTAATCCTTAAAATTACCATTATGAGTCACTCACTGTGCTCACGTACAAGAGTATTTTGTTCTTGTGCCATGTGACTTAGTTTCCAACTAATATACTAGTAATCCATAATAATTGGTTAATAATTATACTGAATTATGAGTGAAATGTTATCTTAAGTGTCTTTCTTAGATGTTATAATCTTCGCGTTTAGTATCGTGTTATTCTTAAGTAGTATGCATTTTCTTTAAATCGTTGAACTACATATATTACATCAGATGTGTAGCATTGATTTATTGTTTGAGAGTCGTTTTTACATTCAAATGCGGCCCTAATGTTAGTAAATGTACTTACTGTGAAATTACGCGGGCCTGGGCCACACCCATAAGGATAAGAGATAGTCCACTTGATAAGCCCAAGGAGGTTCCATCCTAAAACCAATTGGCTATAGGAGGAGTAACTCCTTGGTTTATAAGGTAGACAAATCTCTTCTATTTTTTCAATGTGGGACACTCATATGTGGAGTATTTTGGGTGTCACTTTAACACTCCCCTCTCACATATGAGGTCCCTTTTTTAAGGGCAGACTGGCTTACCGTAAAGCCAGCTGCATTTTTGCACTGAATTATCAGTGGCATTTTTGGCCCAGATTAATTCATTGAGACCCAGAACTTTAACCATGGGCTCTGATACCATGTGAAATTACGCGGGCCTGGGCCACACCCATAAGGAGAAGAGATAGTCCACTTGATAAGCCCAAGGAGGTTCCATCCTAAAACCAATTGGCTATAGGAGGAGTAACTCCTTGGTTTATAAGGTAGACAAATCTCTTCTATTTTTTCAATGTGGGACACTCATATGTGGAGTATTTTGGGTGTCACTTTAACACTTACTTTTAAGGAGACATTAGATAATAATCCAAATTTTGAAGTTGGTGTTTGTTAATTAGAGAAACAGAGCAATATTACATAAGGAGGAGCTGGCAACAAAGAACATTGATGGGTTCAGGTTACTGTATCCAATCATTGAAGAATGAAGTTAAAAGGGAGCAGTTGGCTCATGTGTACAGCCTACCCATATTCTTGTACTGTACTCTTAATGTAATCTATTTGTACAGTATATCCTCCTAATTCTGAAAAAAAAAATGCTTAATTTTTAAAATTTGATTAATTATAAATGATCAAGTAGTAGATCCCAAACAAATGCCTTTAGATATACGTATGTAACAAGATGTCACGAAGATTGGATATGTTTTTCGGCTCAAGCTTGGACTCGTGTAGGTGTAACAATGTAATAATGGTCGTTCTTTTGTCCACCACAGACAAGGCTCAGCCCGTCAGCCGCTCAGGCTTAGGCTCAAGCTCGGCTAACGTGGTCGATAATCGATAACGGGGTTTTAATTCGTTACAAGCACTAACAACATGTCACAAGTACCGTAACATCAAATGCAGCTTAATAGCAGCTAGCATCCAACCGTGTGTTCTAATGTCTGCATCAACTAGACTCTATGACAATAAAATGTGGTGTTGAAATGTAGTTTTCACAAAGTAACACAGTAATTTAGAAAGGTTAGTGGCCCTTATCAAATCATTTAAATTGGTTATTATGTGAAAACAAATCTTCATAATCATACGTTTGTCACTTAAACATCTGCCTGCCGACATTGATCAACAGTAGGACGTCATTAAAGATTTTCACATAATCATCTGCTGCTTATCCTACAAAGCTGGTGATCAATTGATTATCTCCACCTTATTTGTATGTAAATTGATAACTCTCGAGTTTCGAGGTTCGACTCCTATCAATAGTAATTTGTGGAGGCGAGTACCTAACACCATCGGTCTCTGCTATTTCTAGATTCGGTATCTAACCTTGAACACCCCGACCAAGTTACATTTGGATATCACTAGATAACCGTGAAAGGCAACAAAAAGTATCCAAGGTTTTGCCGGACTCACTATGAAGATTGAAGCTTAGACCGCAAAAACTTTATTAGTGGTTCAAAGAAATTTCAGTTAAGAATTGGACTCATAATCTCTCGCAATTAAAAAAACTACTCGAATTTATCATTTCGAAGAAATAATCTTATAATTCTTACTAGGCAATACTCTTGATACTCCCCAACTGCGAGTAGATTACTCCGTTTAATCGTATAGGCTGATTAAGTGAGTACGATATGAAATTGCTGAAATAAATGGTACAATTTTGATACAAGAGAAAAAAAACTGAGAACGTCGGTGGTCGTATCAGAGAAGACTGAACCTTATCATTATCAGGTCTGACAACGCCAATTTTAATGATATATCCCAAGTCTTTGGGTCGCTTGCCTCTGCCAACCCAATGCACGTGCTTTGCAAAGTTTCTACTGTACTGTCGATAATCATCGATCAGTCTTACTTCCACGCACTCACTATAATCGAGTACGTTACTCCTTTCGTCTCTTTAGGTTCTTTACTAAATTAAAATCGTAATATAGAGTAATGGTAACACACATTTACTTGATCAGATCAAAAACGTTAACTTCATTATACGATTCATTTGATCTATAAAGTACCATAATCCGAAAACGAGAGACATGTGAATTCCTTGACTTTCAGCACCACAAATGGTGAAACAAATTGATGTAAAATAACGTTTGGGTAAGCAATTACACAACTTTACCAAGTACAGACGTGAAAATAACGTTTGTAGACTTCGTTCACATGATATGTATTCCACACACTTTCCCAAGCATGTTATATAGTAATAAAAAATGTGGCAAGTACCACGTGAATGGTCTACTCTTTAACAGCATAGGCATGTGCAATGAAGAAGACATGAACTTAAAGTCTAAAACAAGCCACCCATTGGAAGGTGGCTCAAGAAAGACGCAATCAATTGATTCCAAATAAAATTGTACGAGTCCACGACCTCGGATGATATACTCGATAGAATTGACAATACTTGACACGACACGATAACTCTATACTAGTCCGGACTCAAGAAAGCCAAGGCCGATATGAACACGATCAGAACCGTGACGGCTGCTACCGTAGTACCATGCCAATGTAAGGCGACATTCATTTCAGTGCGAATAAACTGGAAAACGTTGGCTAAGAAATCCGAGTACAAAATATTGGCAATAGAATAAGAGAGTTGAGAGAAGTCTCATAGAATACAGCGACACTAGTCACACTACTACATTAACTAAGAACTCTCGCTAGAATGGAAAACAGGGCACTTTTCCAGGATTCAGTACAACATACTGGTCTGCCTGTACCGTACCATTCGCCAATCCTCAGGAGTCGATACACCACAGGAAACATGCAAAACTCTCGCTCGGGGTTTTTACTGCTGGTAGTCCTCCATTCCTTCCTCCTCATCGTCATACTCGAGTTCCTCATCTGCGGTAGCATCCTGGTACTGCTGGTACTCTGACACAAGATCGTTCATGTTGCTCTCAGCCTCAGTGAACTCCATCTCGTCCATACCTTCACCAGTGTACCAATGCAAGAAAGCCTTCCTCCTGAACATAGCAGTGAACTGCTCACTCACACGCCTGAACATCTCCTGAATGGATGTCGAGTTACCAATGAAAGTCGAAGCCATGGACAGGCCTATTGGGGGAATGTCACAGACACTAGACTTGACATTGTTGGGGATCCACTCAACAAAGTAGGAAGAGTTCTTGTTCTGTACGTTGATCATCTGCTCATCCACTTCCTTGGTGCTCATCTTACCTCTGAACATGGCAGAGGCAGTGAGGTAGCGACCATGACGAGGGTCAGCAGCACACATCATGTTCTTTGCATCCCACATCTGCTGGGTGAGCTCTGGGACTGTGAGGGCGCGGTACTGCTGGGAGCCACGAGAGGTGAGGGGAGCAAATCCGACCATGAAAAAGTGAAGACGAGGGAATGGAATGAGATTCACTGCAAGCTTGCGGAGATCTGAGTTCAGCTGACCAGGGAACCTCAGGCAGCAGGTCACACCACTCATGGTAGCAGAGATCAAATGGTTCAAATCACCAACTGGTAAAAGAAACAACAATGTCAGTTATATGCCCTCACAATGGATAAACAGGCACAAGAAAACAAGATGTATGGCATCAGCAATCCTAGAAAAATGACCACCATTGTAAACATAAGAAAATTTCTTTTGCAGCAAAAGATTCAAAATAGAACAGTCAACATGGGGGAGGATTACATGTGTTACCATGTTCATCACAGGATATGATCTCAAAAAAAAAACAAAAAAAAAAAAAACAAAAAAGTTCATCACAGGATAGGACAACAACTACTAGGCCTTGACATTTTCAACTCAAATTTTTCAAAGGTTATTAAAAGTAAACTCCTGCTACTTCAAGCTCTTAAGATTTCTCGGTTTTCAAGCAATGGCGGTACAATGCCAAGCATCAGCCAGACATCAAGCACAAAATGCCAAGTAAAGGAGATCATTTATAAGAAAAAAAAAAGACGAAGAAAGAGGAGGAGATTCAAAATTAGTATGGTAGAGTATTGTTAAAATGTTCAACGCAAACTTGACATATTTAGAAATGTCTGGAAAGATATTGAAGGTTTGAAGGATCTTCAACTAGGCACAATCGTTAGAAAAAATCGCATACACGCATAATAGACAACAATGGCAGGGCTGTCAAAACCAAAAACAAAGATAACTAAAACAATTTTGCATCATGCCAGTTGCCAAAACAGTAAATCATTTCAGATTGACAGGTACAAGTATACTCACAGCTAGGAGTAGTCAATTTGAGAGTCCTGAAGCAAATGTCATAGAGAGCTTCGTTGTCGAGAACCATACACTCATCAGCATTCTCAACAAGCTGATGAACAGAGAGGGTAGCATTGTAGGGCTCAACAACTGTGTCGGAAACCTTGGGTGATGGGAAAACTGAGAAAGTAAGCATCATTCGATCAGGGTACTCCTCCCTAATCTTCGAAATGAGCAGAGTTCCCATTCCAGAACCAGTCCCACCTCCAAGAGAATGGCATACTTGGAAACCTGCACAGCAAAAGCTAATAAGCTAAACTGAAATAATAGCACAACTTGAGACAACGAAGTTACTTCAGTAAGAGAACATCCCAAGGTGGCAGGGTCAGGTAGATGTACCTTGAAGGCAGTCGCAATTCTCGGCCTCCTTCCTGACAACATCAAGAACAGAATCAATAAGTTCAGCCCCCTCAGTGTAATGCCCCTTAGCCCAATTGTTTCCAGCACCAGACTGTCCAAACACAAAGTTATCAGGGCGAAAGATCTGCCCATATGGACCAGTCCTCACACTGTCCATGGTACCAGGCTCAAGATCCATGAGCACTGCACGAGGGACAAATCGCCCACAAGAAGCCTCGTTGTAGTACACATTGACCCTCTCGAGCTGCAGATCAGAGTTCCCGCTGTACTTTCCAGTAGGGTCAATGCCATGCTCAGCACAAACGACCTCCCAGAACTTGGAACCGATTTGGTTACCACACTGTCCACCCTGAATGTGAAGGATTTCTCTCATCTTGAACCTGCACCCAATAACTTCAAATCAGAATTCGCCAAAGCTCTAGCATCACATCATTACATCATACTGCTCGAAATATATCGACTACTCATCAACAACAATGTACACTTTACATCACGAATCTATCCACGTTTCTAAATCAAACCTCAAATCGAAAACGAAACGAGCTCAAATATATCCACATTACTAAAACTTACACACTCCATGAAACTCCAGTGCTCTACTACCCTAACCAACACCTGTATCCAACACGACACACTCGATTCGCCACTAATGATTTCCAAGACGCATATCAGTACTATTAATCCATCAGATCAGTACACCTATCGTTTAATCCCTCAAAACATAAAAGAATCAATTAATCACAACTCACTCTCACTCCAACAAAGCTCACTTATCAGTGGCGTAATCTACAAGTTCAACAACGCCAGTCGACAAATCAAATCCAACATACTCAGGATTTCTCAATGGACAATAGCTTCACACTCACATTTCACTAGATCAACAAATTTTACTATTTGCACACAAAAAATACAATTATAGCAACAAATGTCAATCTCTTAGATCAAACATTTGCACAAAAAACATCAATCACACTACAAATCATAATATATCTTCATTCCAATCGAAAAAAACCTAACCGATCTAAACTTCATCAAGAAGAAACCAGCAAAAAATCGAAGCATCATCATTTGCAGTCATCTCAATCAAATCTAATCAAATGTTCATAGATTTTGCAGGAAATAAATCGATCTACAACTCAACTTCGACAAAACAGATGAAATCACGACTAAAAAAATCAACATTTTTTCAATCAACAAAGTTCAAACAAAAATCAACAGCATAAAAATTCAAAATGCGGAAAATAAAATCAAACAAAAAAAAGTAAGAAGAAATACTCACAGAAAACAAACGGAATGTCACAGGAGTTTAAGAAGAAGAGAGAAAGCTTCTGAGAGAAGATACAATCGAGACCTCAGGATGAGAGAGAGAGAGAGAGAGAGAGAGAGAGGGGAGAGTGGAGTTTGAGGGGGAAAATATGAACCCTAGCAATGGTTAAATAAGATGAAATGCAGTGATAAAAGATTAAAAAATTAATAAAAATTGGAATTATTGGGGAGGTAGATCCGACGGTCAGGAATGTTTCCCTCCTTTTTCAGAGATAATCCGTTAGATGTGCCTTGATTTTTTAATTGGACGGTCAAGATTTAAGGAAAGATTGTTTTAAAATATTTGTGTGGGCGGGACCCGCTGAACTGGGTGTCTTTTCAAAAATTGAATTTTCGGAGTGAAATTACGAAACTGGGGCTCTGGAGAGTGATGTGGGTTTTATTATGTGACTAGCTTGACAGTTACGTTTTGCGAAAGTTGGGGGTCAGGGAGAAGTGAGTTGGAAGCACTGTATTTTTGTAATTCTCCGTAGTGGTATACGTTGATGTTTGAAAATTAGCACCTACATTTCATTTTCACTTGAAATATTCAGATTCATTAAAAATAAAAACAAAACAAAAAAAGTAAAAATACAAAAACAAAAATCAAGTATTCGAAATTTTGAGTCGTACTCTGTATTTGTGTCACCGTCATTTGCTGCCAAAAGCCCCTAAATTAGTTGAGTATATGCGGAGTACTTTGTATTTTGGTTTAGTTGGAACATTTTTTGTAAAGTAGTCTTATGTCCTCAAAATTTTGCCATGAATAGTGTTTGATTGCCATTATTTCAGGTTTTGCTAGCACATCCGCTATACGAGGTCCGGCTTCCTCCGCTATACGAGGTCTGGCTTCCCGGTGACACATAACGCGATGAAGGTAGCACAAATTTTGCCAAAATTTGAGACCAACCAGGATGCTTTTACTCTAGGAAAATTTAACAAGAATAATCTCAACTTTGAATAGTCTTTCCAAAATAATCCCAACTTCAAATTATCTCAAAATAATCCCAACTTTCAACTTTGTTTCTGAAAATGGTCCTATTTTTCCAAACCTACATATAATGTATCCCAGACCTACAAATTTATAATTAATTTAAAAAAAATTATTTATTAGAAGATAAAGTGATTCTACAATGGAGTAAATAGAGTAAACCGCACCGTTCATTTTCATAAATTGATCTTGACCCTCAAAAATTTAACTAGAAAAAAAAAACATTAAAAGTTTACAAAAACACCCACAAACTACGTACCCCCTACCCCGTACTTCTGTCCCTTCTCCTTCTCCTCTAGCACCACCACCTGCCCACACTCCTAGCAACCACTACACCGGAGACCACCACGACAACACCAGGATACCGGCGTCCCGTAGCCTATAACGACCCGGCCGTCATCTCCAACCACCATAGCCTCCCACGACACCTTCTCTTGCCTCTCGAATCTCTCATTTCCCACCCGTTGATCCTCTTATTCCCGACGCCAGCCATACTACTGCCACTATCTAATCGCTGTAGACCCCACAAGTTTTGCTACCATAGTCGTTTTTGTTGCGGGATGAGCGAGAAACAATTAACAAGAGTAGATTCATGGTTGAAACGACGGATGGGACGGAGGAAATGCTGGGGAGGGTGGGGCCAGCCTCGAGGACCTCTGCTGCCCATGGTGGTGGTCTGGTGGAGTTGGAAGGAGATGGTGGTGCCGTGGAAGTAGGGGCGGGTAGGGAAGGAGAGAGAAAATATATATTTTTAAATTAAAAATGGCAAGGGGTGGGGTCAAATTTAGGTTCGGTTAGTAAATAAAATAGGTTAGGAGTAAATTTATAATGGATATAATCAGGTTCGTGAATATTGGGACTATTTCCAGAAAAATAATTGAAAGTTGGGATTACTTTTAAACAATAGGAAGTTGGGATTATTTTGGGAAGACTATTTAAAGTTGGGATTATTTTTGTTAAATTTTCCTTTACTCTATATGGAGGTTTCATATTTTTGCGGGACTATTTTGGGTCAAACATAGTGGAATCCTGTAATTTTGTCTACTTTTAGTCGTGGTGGACACTTTACAATATATCATCGTAAACATCTTGAGATCGGTGAATTTCAGAGGCTATTTCTCAATTTTTGGTGTTTCTTTCACCCCTTTGCCTCTCGTAACCCTTTAACTTCATTGTTTTTTTTTTTTTTTCTGATTTGGACACCCATAGGTTTTTAGCTTTGCCGTAACGCATAATATGATCTATAAGAGCTTTACCTAAAAATTGAGTCATTTTTGCTCGAGTTTCATTTTGGGTCAAAATTCGTCAATTTTAACAGCATTTTTAAAAAAAAAAAAGAAAAATGAACAAATGTTTTCAGAGCTTTACCAATGAGGCAATGATAGAATTTCGGTTATTTTGTTTTATACTATATGCTAATCAATTCCTCTGCCTAAATGGGTATTTAAATTCGTGGCTTCCCTCAACACTCATGGCCTAATAAGGCTAGTGTAATTTTTTCTCTACTAATCTCAGAAACATAAGGTTGAGGTTTAACATATTATAAAAGTTTGAATTGTTTTTGTTCACAGGACTATTTTGACTCAAAATCGTGGAATATAGCATTCAATTTGTCTCCCACTCTTTGAAAGTATATGAATTGTCTTAAAACACTATCGTAAATACCACAACATGTAATATGAGTGACTCTATTAACTACTCATATTATAATTTAAGTTATTGCTCTTCTCCTCCTCCTCCTCCTCTCTCAAGAACCTATCTTCTAAATCTAAATTTAGGGGCTACCAACCATCAATTAGATGGTGGTAAGCCCCAATTTTTCTTATTCACCCTAATTAATTACTTATCACTAATTATTATTAATACTATTTGAACATACTAGAATATGTAGTAGTTACAACTTGATGAATATGATGATTATGATGTCTCGTTTGCACAAGAATTTGGCCCCTTTATATGAGGTCTTGTTCTTTTGTTTTGTTAGTTTACTAGGCAGTTAAATACTACTCGGTATGTCGTTTAATGAGGCGTTTTTTTTTCTTACCATACCATCCTAGTGGAATAGGCGGCCACAAGAGTTTGAGCCATTTTTTTTTACCAAGAACATTTTTGGCAAAAAAAGTGAATTACAACCCTTCCATTTTGTCCAAATTTAGCCATCTTGAATTGTTAACCACTTTATTACAAGTGTCTAAATGACCTTTATGTGGCTGGGTAAGTATCTAATCATCTAAATGACCTTAAAACATTACCATAAATACCCTAATGGGGCCCTTGTTGAATTTGAGAAGTCCTTCCCTTGTTGGAGGGTGTTTTGAGTCTTTTTTCGCATTGATGCCTCGAAATTTCATCCCGCACACACACAATTATGAGTTTTTCTCACATATGAAAAAGGTGATCGAGGGGTGTATGTTGTTTTGTAACCCCTGAGGGTACAATATACAGCTCTTACGGACACCATAGTCCCGAGTAATAATAAGGGACTTCATTATGTGACACATAATAATAAAAGATAATAAGAATTACTTTGTTCAAATTCTAAACCTCTAATAATGTTTAAGAAATCCGATTAAAGTCTTTCTTTCAGTAACCGAATCAAATTCTATATGTTTTTTTTAACCCTAAACCGTTAAACGATTTTGTAGGCAGTAAAAATTCGTTAATGTGCCGTAAATTAATTAATTAATTAATTTGAGTTAATATCAAATCAATTCACCCGCCGAGGAATAGATTTGAGTTGGGTTGCTCACCAGATCGAGTTAGCTAAACAAAGTTTCGTATGAGATGGTCTCACAATATTTGGAGCTATAGATATATCATGGGGCTGGAGCCATGCATCGAGGAAATTTATGCCAATCGACTTCTAGTGCTCGTAAAATAAATAGATAGATAGATAGATAGGTTTTTTTTGGCGTAAAAGATAGAGAGAGAATCGGCGGTGCACGCAGGATGGAAGTAGACAGCGGTAACGGCGGACAGTCTTCGCGTCCCGAAAAGAAAAGTGTTTGTTACACCTTGCGTCCCCGAAAACCTCAGAAATCCAGGTTCTTCCCTTTTTCTGACGAATAATTTTTTAGGGTTTGAACAGGCGATTGCTTCAAGTTTTTTTTTTTTTTTTAAATTAAAAAACTTGTTCGTGTTACTCTTCTCTTCTCCGTGTTAATCCCAAACCCTCTACTCTATTCATATTATTGGTATAGCTTTATTCGGATTGGTATCATTCATTGAGACTTACTGCGATCTTCTGTATACAAAATTTGGTAAACGAAGGTCCAAAGGAAAGGTTTCCAGAACAAACAAGGTATCCAAACCCACAAAGGAGCTTGAAGAGGAATACAACTCTGATGATGAAGACTACTATGAAGAAAGAATAGATGAGATATATAGGTAATGTTATGCATTAGGGCACTTTTTGCTACCATCTCTTATTCAATTTTGTTTTCTTAACCCAACATTCTGATTACTTGGCTTTACGCTTGTTCCAGACAAAATGAGAAATTTGAAAAAACTTCCCGTAAGTACGCAAACACTGCCATAGATTATTACAATTTTAAGGTTTGTTTTCTACTCGTATACAATAAGCTATAAAATTAGAATTTTTGGTTTTGTTGACACTTTATCTTAATTCATAGGAGGGTAACAATAATTACGAGGTTGTGAAGCTTGGTTCTGTTGGGGCAACATCTTTGGGACGCGATGTCATAATCCATACCAACTTCAAGGCTAAGCGCAAAGATGATCCTGATGCTCCAGTCAAAATGTTTTTTGCCCAACTTAAGCTACTTGGCAGGGCTGACTATGTGCTAACTCAAAGAATGATTGTTGAAGATTGCACAAATCTGGGGCCTTGTAAAGAACTACCTGGTACATGACTCCTCATCTTATTTTTCTTCCACTGATGTCTCTACTACGCCAAAGAAAAGGGTTTTTAACTAAACTAGCCATATTTTAATATAATGAAGAGGATACTCAACCTGAACCGTCTGGTGAAGTTTTCTATTAAAAAAAAAGGGTTCATAGAAATAGCAAATACCACAATAAATTAAAAAAACCCTTCTTCTCAAAGTTCTTGTTCATCCCATGCCAAGCTTCAAAATGCTGCCATTTCTTACTTTCTTAGTTGTTTCTTTCAATTGTTATTCCCTCCTGCTACTATCAATAACGAACTTTATTTGAGTTACTCAATGTAGTGATTGGTATGTTACATTTCTCCCTAGCAATTGTGATATTATTTAACATGGACTTCTATGTGGATTGTGCCATTCTGGTATGTTGGATACATTATATGTCAATTGGCAAACCCGTTTCAGCATTCCTTCCCTTTCGTATACTCCATTACAGCTTGTTTGGTTTGTAGATGTGATTGGAAAGGAAAGGAGAAGGGAAAAATATATGAAGGGGATTAGCGTTTCTGTTGTTTGGTTCGTTGAGAAGCAATTTTGGAGGAATGGAGCGGAGTATGTTATAAACTTTCTTTCTGTCAAATTCTGCCGATTTGGGAGAGAAAAAAAATCACCCTTTTTATTTCCCTTTCCACCCAAATCTACCATTATTGAAATCAATCATTTGCCTTTCACTTCCTTTTTTTTTTCCGTCTTATTCTTCCACACCAAACAAGCTGGAAGTTGGAATGGTTTTCCGTCTTATTCTTCAATGCTTAGTGATAAGGCAGAAAAAATTCTTGCTGATGGCCTTGTACGTCCACAGTTATCTTAAACTAAGTTAGTTTAATATATCTTAGTTTAATATATAAGAATATATATGGATTTTGAAGATATCTTGGTTCTCATCGTTTTGATGGCCTTGTACGTCCACAGTTATCTTAAACTAAGTTAGTTTAATATATCTTAGTTTAATATATAAGAATATATATGGATTTTGAAGATATCTTGGTTCTCATCGTTTTGATGGCCTTGTACGTCCACAGTTATCGGTTTTTGGAGGCTTATGTTTTAAGAACCCAAAAGCTGTTATGCGCGCCACAATGGTTCCGATCTCAAAATCTGCAACCGGAGGTGTTAGTTATTGATCAATTGTTTACATCCCTGTGTGTTAGTTATTGATCAATTGATCAATTGGTTCTTCCCTGTCTTTATCCTTTCAAATGAATATGCGATTATTTCAGGGTCCTTGCTCATAAGTTACGTACCAATTAAGCATCATACCATTATTGTTTTGGTTTGATTTGCAAATGTTATGTTAGGCGACCCGAAATCATTCTTTTGTGTATTTGTTGTTGGTATCGATATTGTTTGGTTCGCTTTTTTGGACACCTAAGTCAATGGTTTGAACTCCGATTTTCGCAATTCCATTCTTCTTGTATACCGTACAAGCTAAGTTCTCTCTTGTTTGTGGGCTCTTATATTGCAATTTGCTTGCCTACTTATTTCAGTCCTTATCGATTGGAATCGAGATGGGATGACATCCACAGCTCCACTGCCAAGTCTATATATGGTTTCGAGTTTCAACTTCGTGTTTATCCGTATATTGATAGAAAAGAACTATTCTCTTTTTCGTTTGTGATTTATATGTTGCAATCGCGTAGTTATTTGATTCCGTTAGCTTAATGACAGTTGTAAATGTATGAAATAAACTCGACCAAATCTTCACCTCTACGACTACAGCAGCGTTACCTGTTACGTCTTATATCTTCTTTTATCTCACAGTTGGGGATTCCTCTGTAATGTTTGGTTGTGGCAGTTAAATTTGTGGTGATGGGCTACTGGACACTCATTGAGCGTTTTTTTTCTGAATAATTTCTTTTGTAAATGAAGGTCTGAACTCTGAAGGACAGGTATGTGGGGTAGTCGAGGTTTCCGAATCCGCAATGGAGAAGGAAGATCTTGAACGTGGGAACTACCTTGAAAAACAACTAGATGAGATATATAGGTAAATGCTAGGCGTTGGGTCATGCACCGAGGAAACTAATGTATGTGGTGTGGATGATGAGTATGCCTTTCTTTGCTATGAAAACCGAACTATGAGTCGAGTTTTATGGATTCGCTACTCAATCAAGACGATGATCTTGATTGTGTTTGAACAACAGCGTGTTGTTATGACATGATGTTGATCGGTAGAATTAATTAAAGTTAATGTCGTTGTTCCTATAGGGTGCAAGATGATTTGATTTGTTTCAACTCCAATTTTATTTATTCTCCTATTTGGTCTATCTAAATCTCCCCCAATCGTTACCTTAGACTTCTCTAGGCCGGAGATCATGTCACACAAGAGTGTACATATTGTCGACTCTCATTAGAGATCGATATCAAGTCTTTACAATTGACTTTAGAAAAAAGAAAAAAAAAATCTATACAATTGAAGCACTGAACTAGACTTGATCGGAAAAACAGTTGGAATAACAATGGATGGTTTTACTTTGGGGTCCACAATCATTATTTGTTCTTCGCTCAATTGAGACGACTTGGCAGGGCTAACTATGTACTAACTCAAAGAATGATTGTTGAAGATTGCACAAATTTGGGGCCTTGTGAAGAACTACCTGGTACGCGCGTGATTCATTTCACTTTTTTCTTCGTTTAGCCATTCCTGAAATCAAACATTGGAAATCGATCATTTTCCATTTTCTTTCTGTCCGATTCTTCCATACCAAACAAGCCGGAAGTTAGAACGGTTTGGCATATTGAATTAATACACTTGATGCCGGGGAATTGAAATTGCTAGTTAATTCTTCAATGCTTATAAGCAATAGGGCAGAAAAAATTCTTTCTGTCTAATTTTTTTTTGTATCAATTGAATTTACGGTGTTCAATTTTAAACGTCTACAAATATAAGCGCGCGTGAACTTTAAGAAATGCGAGTTTTGAATATCGATCTAAATACAATATAAGCGCACGTCAACTTTAAGACACGCGAGTTTTCAATTTTGGATATCGATCTATACGATTTACCTTTCTTGCAATTTGAAACATTTTGTGTCTAAAAAATTTGAAACAATTTGAATATATACAAATTTGGCAACTAGTGTCGATAAGCCAGGACTCCCAATTAATAGCCGAGAAAAAGTGGTTTTGGGATAAAACCAAAAAAATATGCCTTTTTAATTAGTTCCTTCTACATGCAAAAATTGAGCACCCAAACACGTCCTAACCGTACTGTAAATAAAATAAAATATTCTTAATAAGTTAGAGGTCGGGAAGAATCAGATTTTATTTACTGCTTGCACTCCCAAAACCTCCCAAAACAAAAAAACTCAGACATGGAGCGAGGTAAGAGGGTTTTAACATCGGAAGAAGAGAAGAAGGAGAAAAAGGAAGAAGAGAAAAGGGAGAGAGAAAGTAGAAGAAGAGTAATGGAAGAAATGGAAGTAGAAAACGTGAGGAAGAAGGAAGCTTTTAGAGTAAGGGACAAAGATGAAGAGAGTTTGTTGAGGTGGGAAGAAAGAAGTCAAATGAAGGAGTTGATAAGAAGAGAAGAGGAGGAAAAGAGGCAATTCTATGAAGATAGGGTGAGAAGAAGGTACTTTATAGAAGAAAGGCGACGGCATCTGAATCCTGCTGACAATCTCGGGGTCGACGCGTGGTGGGAGGAGATGATAAGGAGGAGGAGAAGATGGGAGGATGTCGAGAGGTTGTCGTCGGAGGAGGAGAGGGGAGGCCATGACAATTAGGGAGAGACGGGGTTTGGATATAATAAGAGTTGCTCGAGAAAATAGTGCACACTATAGGCTTATTAGTCTAATTCAGAATTCAAGGCCCATAATTGGGGATCCGGAGAGAGGCCTGAGCTTGTGGTCAGCCGGAAGCCCGATACCAGTGGCGGAGTACCAAGCTGACAGAGGTACGGTGGTGCTTATTATTTTATTTTTATTATTGAAATCAGTATGCTGATCATATCAATTATCAGACCTTATTACTAGGTTAATTAATTAATTAGTTGAATTTGAACGTAGAATTGGGGTTTTGTGGGGTTATGTACAATGTAGCAAAATTATGTGGTATGTGTGTAATTTTGGCTAGATGGCGGCGTATTGATGAACAATTAGAGTGTGGTATGTTGATGAAGAGTCCGAGTATGAGTATGATAATATATGTACAATATAATAAAGTAAATAATAAACCTAAATGATGTACGTGATATGCAAATCGAATTTGACCCGTTGATCAAAATGACCCATAAGAGCATCTCCAAGGCTGGATACAATCATTGTAGTTTAGGATTGCCATGTAGGAGAAAGGGGATGATTAAGCTACAAACTCAAACTACACATGTTTTTATACAATGGTAAAACCACAACAGTTGTAGCTTGAAGTGAGATCAAAATAAAATAAAATTTAATTTTACAATAAATATATACAAACAAAATTATTTTTTTACTAATTTCATTTTCCCTTAAATTCCCAAGCCATGCAGCTTGGTGGAGCAACCTAGCTTGACAAACTACAAGTTGCAAAAATAAAACAATGGGGGAAGATAATAACATCAACAGCCTGACAAGCCAAACTACAAGAAAACTCTACCATTGGAGATGCTCTAATTAACACAAATTAGACTAATTTCAAACTTTTTTTATTTATATTTATGTTAGCATATATTACTAACATATACTATGATCATTTCCGTACAATTTTTATTTAAAAAAAATATATCTTAGTTTAATATATGGAATCAAATGACAAACAAAACATATGACTTATATCATAGTGTAGCTAATTTCAAGCCATTATTTAATTCTTCATACGGAGTATGTTAAAAAGTAAGTTTTCTTATATAACAATCAATCAATAATCTTTCAAAATAAGATATGGTTGTACTGTATTAGGGCCGAAGTCATACTCATATATTCTGTCTTAGATTGTTTCCTAATTTGGGGGATAACGATCAGAACTGTATTGGGCAAGTCTTTATATTGTTGCCAAAAGTGAATGTATAAATTAATTATGTCTTGTTATTGTTATTCTTGCATTGCTGATATCTTTGCCAATTTTGTAAATATATTCATGCCAATTTTAATTGTACGTAACAGGTGCAGAATAGTTGTAAATATCGACAAAAAAATATTAGTACCATAATTATCGTGCATGTTGCGTGCGTATATGTGCGTGTATCTTGCTTAAGCATGTGAGAGCTATTTGCGGAAGCTTTCATTTGACATCATCAATCTACATGGATGGCTTAATAGGAGCTCAAAAGCACAGCTATTAATAGATTACTAGTTTAATACCCGTGCAAAATTACACGGGCTGTTCAATGGCATTGGTATTAACTTAATTTTATAAACTACGATACAATTATCAAATTTAGATTTTGATTATAACCATTTTCCCTTGTTAGCGTCTAAAAATAAAAAAATAGGATAACTTATGAAAAGTCAATTGTTCAGATGACTCGACCACGTCTAACTGACCCGTTTTTCCTGATCTAGAACTCGTTTGATGACCCGCACCCTTATTTAACCAAACCACCATATTTCTAGGACAAACCCTACCTACTCGTTGACCAAATTTTGACTCGTATTAAAGACAAAAAAAACAAAGACGAAACCAAGCCCAAAATGAATTAGGAGAATAAAAGATTAATTAACTAACTCAAAACTTAATTTTACTTGATTAGATGCATATCCAACCAGGTAAGTCTACCTGATTAGACATTCTTTTTACCGGTTCCGAACTCGTTTAGACCCACAAATATTATTTGATCTAACCCATTGGCTCGTAATGAGGACAAAATTGATAAGTTTTCAAGCCGAAAATCAATCTAATCGCTTGCAATCGATCATGAACCCTATTTTATTTTGTGAATTATGGTCGACAATAACCCAAATCAGCTTTATTGCCATATTTCTGGACTTGTTAAACTATTTTGACCCATAATTAGCCCATTAAGACTCAGTCTGATAGAACTAAAATCTATTTAATCTGTTTAGAATGAAGATTCGATCTAATTTGAATGATACTGAACTGATTGATCAGATCTTAATTCGTCGTAAATTTAAGTGAACTATATTTTATGAGTATAAATATTTGAAAATTCGAGTTAGCTAATAATTTGTCCTTTAGATCAAGGCAAAAAAACAGTATATGATTCGATTTAACTCACTTATAATGATATGAGATAGATGTCTTGTTAAAATTTTTGTCTTATATTATGAAATCCAGCTTATAGATATTATACAAAAATTATACTACAATAAATAGTTTTTGTCCATTTTTTAATCATCCGCGCATGGGCTGTTATAAGACATTATTAAAAACTGTATTTTCTAGACCTGTCAAAACTTATATGCTTAACTAACCGAGTAAATTAACTCGATCCGTCCCTATTTTGCTAGGAGATGACACATGCTTTATATACGACTTGTGACCCCTAATGACCCGAACCTGTCTTAGCCTGGATTGTTTCGTCTAATTTGACTCGACCCATTGACTGGATTGTATCCGGTGCAAATTAACCCATATTTGACCTTAATCGGACCCGTATGACCCATTTGACATGTCTAGCTAATTGTAAACCCGTGCAATTTGCACTTTATTGAATACCAAACAGAGAGGGGATGCCTAGATGTGATTGAGTATTATTCCTATCAAGGCAAATACACCCATTATATAAAACCGATTTGATTAACCTGCCTTATATATTGGCAATTAATTAGTATATTAATTGTTATGAAATGCGAATAGAGAATCGGAAAAGTTAACAATCTGTAAACAAATTCTATGATCAAATAACAACACAACACAGAGTTGGACTGTTGGGGTTAGTAGAACAATACTTTTCGACTTTCGTCCTATGAATAAGTCACAATACACATACATAAACCTATCGAACATACACCTATCACTAAATTCCGTTAAAGAAAACTATAACTTTTTCTCCTTGTTACACCAAACAATGACATTATGATTTATGGCAATGTCACGTATAGGCCACAACAAATAAAAAAAATTGGATTAGAGTCATCAATTCTCCCCTCTTTAAAAGTACAGTGGTATCGTCCTATTATGTGTCCCCATTCGTTCTACATACCACACTAAGTACATTGGCTACATATGTAATGCCTGTATAATTCGAAAATTGGACCATTCATGCTTAAATTCTCATCTCTTATAAGTTATATTGATTATAAGTCTAGTTAGATATACCCAAATTTAGTCAAGATGAATGAACATGGAATCCCTCGAAATCAAGGCTACAAAATTATGCTCAAAATCGAATATATCCATGTAATACCCAACATATGCCAAACTCAAAAGTTATTTTCATTTGATATAACAAATTATAAATCAAGTAAAAAGTAGGTCATTGCTAAAAAATATAAATGAAAAAACAAAGGATAAGTATGATGATAGAGTAGTACTTAGAAATCGTATATGCAGGAGCCAGGGGGCAATTTACTAATCAATTGACTAAAAGAATCTACTTGATGTACCCAACTGCAAGTCTTTGGAGAAGTTCTGCATAAAAGCCTATTACGCAAACCAATTGCAAAAAGAGATTCATTTTCGTTCATGCAGGGTACGATAGACGATTATGAAGTAGTGCTAAAAATATCGAGGACGTTATTTCCTGACATAAAATGTAATCAATGGAAGCATCCAAAATATATATGGAAACAAATATAAACATGAGACGAAAAACAAAGTAGCAAAGTTGATACATACATGTTATCTTTGCAGTTTAGTACACAAAGAGTATGAAGAATCGAAACTCGATGAAGTTATACAGAAAAGGATCTAACTGGGTGAAAATTACGATGAAATACATTTAAATTTCTATCGACAAATAAAACCAAACAGATCAAAACATCTAAAGCCATTTGCGTAACATATCTTCACAAATAAAAAACAGTTGGATGTTGTGCATTTTAACGTATGTTGAAGCCCTTTTTTATATTAGTACGACTTGGTAAAAATTTGATAAAACCCTGGGAAAATATGCTTGACTGGATTTCCGTAGTTGGAATAATATTATAACATTTTAGTAATATTTTTCACCTAATTAATGTCCTTTCACATGGATAATTATCCCATGTTTCCATATTGACCAGGATATTGTATATTTGCTTTCTATATTTATTGATTAACCGTGTTTTTTTTTTTTTCGATTATACCAACCATGATTTTTTTGGAAGTATTTTGATTTTATAACCATAATTTTGAATTAACGTATATATTGTAACATTTTTTATTGATTGAGAAATTTTCGAAAATCTTTGTTTATTTAGGCCGAATTCTGATTTGTAAACAATTTGATTTTTCCAATATAGATTTGGAATATTGAATATATTACAACGTTTATTTATGGTATAATTTAGCTTGTTAACATCAGTATTTGACGTGGCGCTGATTTCAATTCTGATGTGGACGGTGTTAAAAGCTTCTAAATGTACCGCTATTGTAATCCTACGAATTTCAAACCCCATACTATTCCCCTTGTCTCCCTCCATATTTTCTCACTCCGAATATCCTTACCCATTTCCCGATCACTACCCCAATCACCACCACTCATCACAGCCAGTCAGCCACCATCAACCCCCGACATCACCAGTAAAACCGCCACTCTCCGGCGACACTGACCTCATACCAACCCACCAGTCACCATTTACCCAGCCACCATAACCATATTTTCTCTCTCCTCTCATCAGTCACCCCCCCTTCTGGCAACCCCTGCCTGCCGTCTCTCAGTCGCCACCAACGTCTGTGCAACCAAATAGTTAGGCGCACGCAAGCCATCTGACCACATCGCCTTCGCGACGGCACCATGGCCAAAAATGGAAGTATCAATTGATGAACATTCAAGCATCAATTGATGTAAAATTGCATGTTCATCAAATTGGATGTATGTTCATCAATTTTGTACTAAATGTTCATCAATTTTGTACTAAATGTTCATCAATTTTGTATTAAATGTTCATCAATTTTGTATTAAATGTTCATCTAATTTAATTCATTGAATGTTGATCAAAATCAAATGTGATCAACAAACAACTTACCTGATGCGTCGTCGACGGCTATCAATTAAACAAATACCTCAGCAAGATAAGTAACGCCCAGAAATGCGTACGACGACCATCATTTTTTCCGGAAATAAACCTCCGTTCACCAGCTTCCGACGGAAATTTGATGAACGAGCAGTCAACTTGCGCAAATGTGAATGTTATCGGCAATATAGAATGTATTGGGGGAAAGAGAATTTGGCGGCGCGGTGAGAGCTTGTAATCGCCAATGTCGCCGGCGACGAGAGGGTGTGGTGATTGGTGCACCGACGGTGGTGGTTGAAGGCGGTAGCCGGCGGTTGTAGGAGAGAGAAAGGGTGAGAAGGGAGAAATCGTTTTGGGGGAATGTCGTGGAGGGAGAAAGTATTGGGTTGGGGTTTGATATTTTTAATTGTTTTGATTGGAAATTTGTAAGCCTTTAGATCTGAATAAATAGATGGTTGAGATTGGTTCCTAAAGTTCGTATATATCTAAAGTTCCTACCAGAACCTAAATCTAAAGTTCGTATATATATATATATATATATATATCATTTTCTATCAGCGCGTTATCCAATGTCTGTTACTTTGTACAAATTCATGTTTGTTACTTGTACAATTTCAATATACTACAAGTTTGTCAGCGCGCTATTCAGAGAAATTCTTTGAAAGGATATCTGTAACAGTGCAACTTCGTCCCAATCGAGGAGAAGGGGCTGTGGTGGTGCCATGGAAGGCGACATGGGTGGTGCGGTGGATTGACCCATGGGAGGCTCTATTAAAAGTGATAATAAGTAGAGCCATGCGTAAGTCTAGCCAAGCTCGGCAAGCTCAAACCCCACCTCACCAAGAGCTCGAAAATGGGCATTTGAACTTTAGCTCGATAATGTGCCCAAAAAAGCTCCACAATTTCGTATCTTGAACTTGTGACTACTAGTTTGAGGTGGCCGTGCTGGGCCGGGCTAGTGCCCAAAATATTTGCCAATATATAAAGACATAACCTTCCAATTGAGGAAATAAAATAGAAGAAGTATGAAAATTATTGTCGAAAAGCAACTATTAGAAATTCACGCTCACCATAATCGTACAAGTTGGGGGGTGTTTGAAGATGAAAGCTTGTTGACCAAGTTAGAACATTACGATTTCACACCATCGAAGAAAAAGGCAATTAACAGAAATTGTTACTTTGCGAACAGAGGAAGAGAGTGAATGAAAATGACGAGGAAGAAATGGTGGGGAATAGACAAGGGAGACATGGTGAAAGACCAGGCAAGTTCCAACACTGCGTTTTGGACAGGAGGGCGAAGCAACGTGAGAAAAATGGTGTGTTTTGATAGTCTTATTTGGTAGATTTTTTTTTTTTTCAATTAGAAATAATTTTTATCTTATCAATAGATAAAATCCTTTAAACTAGAAAATTATTACTACGTACGGAGTAGCTATGTAGAGTTACTCTTGACAAGTTGAGCTTTGTATGGGTTTTTCAGAGTCGATATAAGATTATTATCTATAATAGCGATGAAGAAGGGTTGAGGCAACTAGTGGCGATTTGATGCATCGTATGATTAATGGTGGTGAATTTGGGTGGAATAGAAAGAAAGAGATTGTGTTTGCAGACTTGGTATTTGGATGACGTCAGTATTGTCGGTGATACCCTTGTTGTAGGTCAGGTCTTGGACTTGATTCGAGGGTCCTCGTTTGGGTCTTCACTTTAATGTTGATAAAACTGAGATTTTTTTTGGCCCACAGAGGATCCGAGGAGCTAGCTTGGTGGTGTCTTTCCCCCTAACATTGATAGGCCTTGCTCGAGGTCAAGCAATTAGATGGACATGTCGGTTTCGATTTTGAGTTTTGTAGTTCTTTGGATATGCAGCGGGTGGCTAAGACCATTGAGCTTATGGACGCGGTTACTATGCTTAATGATCCACAGATTGAGTTGTCGCTTCTTCGGGCCTGTAATGGGGTCTCTAAACTATATTTTGCCTTGCGTACTTGTGCGCCACGTATTTTTGATTCGGCCTAGATAACGTTTGATGCCGCCCTAAGCACTTCCTTAGAGCATATCGTAGTTGCTTTTCAAGCTAGGTTTTGGTGATTGACATTGGAGGCTCGCTACTTTGCCTTTTTTTTTGTTTTGGAGGGCTTGGTATTTACTCTGTCGTGGATGCTTTCCATTACGTTTTTTTTTTAGCATCGCAGCTTCAGGCTACTGACTTGCAATTTAAGCTTCTTCGCCATGCTGGTGTCGCCTTTGATCTTCGAGACCTGCATTTACTATAGTTGTTGGTGTTTTTAATCGGAATATGGAGGTCGATATTTTAGATAATCCTGATGAGATCGTTGCCCCCAGACTTATGAAGAAATTGGCATATTTGTATTTCACACGGGTCGCTAAGGATGTCGCCTCTGTTTTATTCCTTGACATCGCGTTATTTGGATCTGTGGAGTTCTCAGCAGGGTATGAACAGTTCCGATTGGTTATAGTAGTCCCGATTTCGGGGTTGGGTCAGACTATAGATGGTCGGACCTATCGATACGTTCTTTGTTATCGTTTGGGGGTACCTTTGTTCACCGTGGATTACTCGTGCCCTACTTGCTCGCGAGTGTTTGTTGGTGATATATTTGGGGATTATGTTGTATCGTGTGCTTGAGTTGTGGGCGTCAAACATCGGCACAATATCGTTCGTGACACGCTGGTTGACATCTGTTATCAGTCCAATCTCAGTTGGAAAGGAGGTTGACATTGTCATGATTGGTACTAATGAACGACCTCTTTGTCCAGCGGATATGCTACTATATTCGTGGGCTGAGACGCGATATTTGTATCGATTTGACTGGGTCTTCGCCCTTGACTCGGACAAGATTGACTGATTTTGAACAAGGTAAGGTGGTGCGGAAAACGATCAATCGAAAGCATGCTAAGTATGAGGCCAAGTGCGCTGCTTTGGGTTATGGTTTATTTCCCTTTTCCTTCTCTTCCTTAGGGGCGTTGGAGCCAGCGGTTGTCGCTCTACTCAAGCGGATCTAGCAATTCTCCAGGACGCAGGATTTCGGTGCGCATGCTGCAACCTTTATTTTATTAAGATTGGTTTTACTATAGCAAAGGGAGTAGGGCTCAGTTAGTATTTCGCCTCCCCACCAATTTCTTGTAAATTATTATTGTTTCTACGTTTTATATAAAAAAAAAATTTAAACAAAAAAATCTTGGGTTATGGCTTATTTCCCTTCTCTTTCTCCTCTTTGGAGGAGTTGGAGCCAGCATTTGTTGCTCTGCTCAAGCGGATCCAGCGATTCCGCAGGATGCGGGATATCGGTGCGTATGCTGTAGTTTTTATTTTTAGTAGGATTGGTTTTACCCTAACAAAGGGGGGTGAGGGCTCAGATAGTATCTCAGCTCCCCTATAATTTCTTGTAAATTATTATTGATTCTTCATTCGATGATGATGATGATAATAATAATAATAATAATAATAATAATAATAATAATAATAATAATAATAATAATAATAAAAAATTATTATTGGTTTTTCCATAGCGAAAGGTGTGGGGGCTCAGATAGTATCTCGGCTCCCCACCAATTTCTTGTAAATTAATCTTGAACCTTCATTCCGTATATAATAATAATAATAATAATAATAATAATTAATAATAATAATAATAATAATAATAATAATAATAATAATAATAATAATAATAATAATTAGGAAGATTTGACGGCTAAAAAAAAATAGTAACATGATAGACAACCTTTTAACAAATTATTATTCATATTATTATGTGAAATAAGTCATGAGTTTTTTGAACTAGGGAAAGAAATAGAGGAAGAGGTGGTAGGCCAATAGAGACACAAAGTAGGATATATGATTATCTTGGTGGGTGGCAGTGACATCAATGCTTAACCATGCTCCCGTGAAGGGCACGGTGGTCCTTCGCACAATGGAGGAGTAATGATCACACTTAAAATATTTTATAATCTATTTAAGTGTGGTCTCTATTCCTCTATTGTGAGAAAGACCACCATGCTCTTTGTACTCCCGGGAGCATGATATAATTTGCGCAGTGCCACCACTTTCCACCGTTTGTCACGACAAACAACTCCCAACTCTACTCGTTCACCATCAAAAGTAGTTGCGTTAGTATTAACCTTGATCGTACCAAGAGGGGGGAAATTAGTGAGAACTAGAAATATGAGGTTGGTTTTCAGGATTGGTAAACACGCGGGGGGCATAGGCCCAGTAATCTTGTACAAGTCGTGAGTAGCCAGCAGTTAAAGTATCCAGATTAGGAATAGTCTTGTTGAAAATTTGTTCGTTACGGCATCGCCAAGCAGCCCAAGCACGGGCTAAGAAAAGGCACAACTCGTCATGACTAACCTTTTCCAAAGCCCATTCCAGAATTTCTTACCAAATTAAAAAAAAAAAAAAATTTCCCATTCCAGAAAATCTCTAAACTAATTTAAAATAGGCGAATCTTAGTATTTTGTCCTTCCCATAAATAAGTTTCAACTTAACATGACTTTCCATCTTTGCTCTGCGACTGCGACGGGGATTCTTAATTTACATTGTTATTTTTTTTTTTTATAGTTAAAGACCCTTTGATCAAACTATCTCAGCCTTTAATATCTAACGGTTGGCCACCGAAAGTCTGATACGAGGAACAAGAAGAAAGAAATGGAGAGAATGATCAATCTACTTAGGAAGGGCGATACGGTCGTCCAAATAGCCGGCGGCAACGGCCGTCAAATTTTCCGTTCTAGGTTTAAACACGAAGCTTACGAAAAATCCAGGTTCTTCCTTCTTTCCCCCCTTTTTAAATTAAACTAGGGTTTGAATTGCGATCATTATATTTCACCTTCATTTCCCCTCTTTTTAAGTTTTAACGAATTATTTAGGGTTTGATTGTTCCCCCCTTTTAAATTAACAATCTAGGGTTTGAATTGCCGATCATTATAATTAGGGTTTGAATTTTCACACAAATGTTGTTGTGTCCCCATCTATAATGTGTCTTCTGGAATACTCCTCTAGTTTTCGACACAGATATTAATATTATTGTGTGGGTTGTATGGTAGTATCATGTTATTATTTGAATGAGAGTGTAACAACCCTCACGAATTTATGTCGAGTTTCAGTCTATTGTTCGATAAGTAAGCTGGGTATAACTTTGTGACAATTGAATACTCTGTACTTGTTATTGGCTTGGTTGAAAAATCTACGTCTCAACAGAGTGCCCAACGCTAACAATGACCTTTGGGACATATTGCACTGCTTACTAGAGCAAATTAAACTAGTTGTTGCTTGTTAGCCTAGAGTCTAAACTACAACAAATGGGATCGTCGACAGAACTCAAATCTACCATAGGTGGTGAGTTCATGGAGGGAGTAGTTGAGCACTTTGAGGTTATGCGCCTAGACATACTCCTTCCGAACTTATTACCCGCCGATCTTCTTGTTAAGATATGTGCGAAAATGGGAAACGTGACCAAGTAGGGAGTTGAAACATGATAACTTGATTTTTTTTTTAGGCTTAGATTGTGGGTAGTTGTTTTGATGTAATAGAGGTCAAAATTGAGGGAACGGCGTAATGGTAGCTAGTAAGATGCTGTGCGTGTCAATTACTACTAATTTGGGAGTCATGCATTACCGTGTGTTGGTCAAGTACTAATTTGGGAGTCATGCATTACCGTGTGTTGGTCAAGTACTAATTTGAATAAGAACTGCCAGTCCTTCCTGATTTCTTTCATCGTTTGGTTCACTGTTTATGGAACCGGAGTCATAAATTCACAATGCAATGACCTTCGCAACCAAGTCTATGGGCCTGTTTGGCCAAGCTCCAAGCTCCAACTTCTGCAGAACTACTTCTCAGAAACAATTTCTGGAGAAATTGGAGTTTCTCCTTCTGAATAACAAATTTACACTAGAAGTGCTTCTCAGAAACCAGAAACAGTTTCTCAGTTTTGGGTGTTTGGCCAGTTTTCAGTTTCTGGGACCCAGAAATAGTTCAGAAACACTTCAGAAGCTTGGCCAAACACACCCTATATATGGTTTCAGCTCCAATGTTTTCAATCCTCGTTCTTTGTATATATATCTGCAAAGTATTATCTCGTTTGTGGTATTTATGTTGCAATTTCAATTTATTTGGTTTCATTAGCCTGGTTACACTTGTATACTATGTGGTACTATACAAGGTATGGAAATATTTAAAAAGCATCAACTCTCGGTCCTTCACATTTCATCACTTGAGCCTCTAAAAGCTGAACCAGACGTGTTCGGAAAAACAAGTTAAATGGGATTAGTAAATCTTCTTGACCTGTATCTAGAACCATTGTGGTCGTTGTTCATTGAGACTTTATATGCTTTGTTGAAGGTTGGAAGGAAAGGTCGATACGCCGAACAATGTTTCTGAACCCACAGAGAAGCTTGAAGAACATCTTGAAAGTGATGAAGATGACGACCCTGAAGCTCGCCTGGATAAGATATATAGGTAGTGCTATGGCTTAGGTGATCTTTGTTACATCTATATATTATTGCTGGATTTATTTTTTTCTTCACATTCTGATTTCTGGTCATTATGCTTATTCTAGACAGGATGAGAATCTTGAAACATCTTCACGTACATATGCAAACACTGCCCTAGCTTGGTACAATTTCAAGGTTAATTAGTTTTCTACTCACAAGTTGTACATTATTCCTACTGCAATAACTTAATTAATAAGCTTCGTCTTATATATGTCTTAATAATTACTGCCCTGAATCAATGTTTGGATTTTCAGGGTAACAATAATTATGAGCTTGTGAAGCTTGGTTATGTTTCGCCGGTTAATTTCGGCTGTGATGTGATCATCCATACCAACTTCAAGGCTAAGCGCAAAGATGATCCTGATGCTCCTGTCGAAATGTTCTTCACCCAACTGAGGCTACTCGGCAGGCCTGACTATATTGTAACATCAAGAATGGTGGTTGAAAATTGCACAAATTTGGGGCCAATTAAGGACCTACCTGGTACATGACTCCTCATTTAATCTCAATATAAACTATTTGGGCTTTGTATGGCCGGGATTAATTTTCTAAGCTCGCAATTGTGCAGATAAACCTTATAGTGGGCGTTGCACCGCCTGTTTAAGCAATAGATCACAGCTGGGTTGCTGGATATATATCTGTCCTGCCTTTACTAGCCGTAGTCATGCACCGAGGAAATTGATGTCTGTGGTTGTACTTCTTACGAGTATATATATATATATATATATATATATATATATATATATATATATTATGAAACAAAACTAACTACACTTTTAGTAGTATGGTGTGGACGAGTGCGCTTTTCTTTGCTAAAAAAATTGACTATAAATCGAGTTTTATGGTATTGCTACTCACTTAAGATGATTGATTGTGTTGAACATACTTTATTGTCGAGTCCTTGGGAGTGGACTAAGAAGTATTTGTATTGTGCTGTTTTCGGATCGAAAGCCGTCTCTTGATCATTGGAGTAGAATTTTAAGTGTCTGTGATTAATTATGATGATTGTCCCAAGTTTAACCGAACCGTAATGATCAAACAACTTGGTTCACCAAATTAAAGTGTATGCAACGATAACCCTCAACGATTACCAAATCCACCCGCCATTGCAAAAGATCATTAAAAACGCATGAGCGGCTATACCAAGGAGCGAATTTGTTCGGGATGTCATCGGTTGACTGCTTATTGGTAAGGCGGGGCGTCATTGGCTTAGGCTAGCTTATTGGTAAGGTGGTAATCAATTGTAATGTTGAACTTTGAAACTTTGGCACCTTCGGATAACTTTAACAACTTGTAAGAATAAACGCGTTTTTTAGATCATTTTATGATCAACATGTTTAGGAGAGTGTTTGTAACAATGGTTAAATGATAATTTTTCGAAATCAAAAAGATACAGTCTAACCTTAATTTTTTTTTTTAAAATGACGGTGTTATAATAAAATTTTATGACATCGAAAAATTATTTTTAAGCGCAGTTTTCCAAAAACGTGAATGAAACACATAAAACCGCACAAGTACCATTTTGTTTCATTATTAGGTACTGTACAGTACTTGACTTGAGCAAGGGGGTAGCAAGAGATTAAAACTGTGAGGAACTTTTTTGCCAATTTCTCACTGCGAAGCAAAAAAAAAAAAAAACACAAAAAAAAGCCCCACAAAAGAAAAGCAAGCTGAAGAAGCGAAAATCAATGGCGGACTCATCGTTGACGTCACCGTCGACGTCATGGGCGGCGGTGGCGGGAATGTCGGACAAAGAGAGAGAAGAAATGTTGGTGAAGATGCTCACCAGCTTAGCTTTCTGCGACGATTCCAAGCTCCAAAACTTGCTCTTCACGCTTCTTCCTCGCGCTATTGCTTCTCTCTCCACTCAATCCCCTGCTATTCGCAACAAGGTCAATTCTCTCTCTCTCTCTCTCTTCCTCTCTTTGATTTCGCTTCAGTTTTTCGCTTTTCATTTCGCAATTGATTCGATTTTTTATCGCAATTTTGATGAAATTAGGGCTTTGAAATTGTTGAATACGTTGATATCTTCGAAGTTAGAATGTGTTTGACTGTTGTTTGAACTGCTGATTGTGTTGTTATAACACGGTTTCGATCGGCGAATGTTGAATTTTTAGTTGTTGATTGTAATTTGTTTACGATTGCGCTGAATGCTGGTGATTGTAAGTAGAATTTGCGGTGTAGAGTATATCGGCTGCAGAAATGAGTTGTTATTGAATGCCGTGGATTGCTTCGGATCGTCCACTGAATCGTTATACGATTAATGACGATTGAATTTCGCAATTTTTAGTGTGTGCGATGATTTCCAGGGTTTCCAATTGTTGTTGTGTTTGAGCTACAGTTTGCACTTTTTTTAGCAAATGCTCGTGAAATGTTAAACCGTAGTGATTGAGTTTTTCTTAGTAACTCGGGCAATTGTTACACGGTAGTGATTAAGTTTTGCTTAGTGACGCTTTAAAATTTGAAAACATAGCGCAATTTTGCGCATCAGTTGCCTCTAGTTGTTGAAATAGTGGTTCTGTAGTGGCACTGTGGTAATGCAATCTATATCTCCTCTCAAAAGAAAAAAGAAAAAAAAAATTACATGTATCTTTTTTTTTTTTTTTTTTTTGAAATAGCTGAAGTTTTAGCTTTGTGAGAGTGCATAAATGATAAAGTGCCAGGAGCCGGGGTGTGATTTGTTTATGATATATCTGTTATTTGTATCGAACAGGTCCTTGAAATATTGAGTCATGTAAACAAGCGAGTGAAACATGAACTAGGAATTGGCTTGCCACTGATGGAGCTGTGGAGTTTGTACACAGAAGCTACAGTTGCTCCTATGGTCCGAAACTTTTGCATCATGTATATTGAGATGGCATTTGAGCGCTCGCGCATAGAGGTTTGAGTTTGATTTTAATACTCCTTAGGTGATATTTCAATTGGAACTTTTAGAGGACGACATGGCCTGCAAATCTTAAGCTTAGTTAACGCGGTTCTTGTACAGGATAAGAAAACTTTGGTTCCTGATCTCTTGGCAAACATTTCAAAGCTGCCTTCTCAGCATCAAGCGATATTGTTAAGAATATCATTGAAGGTATGCTTGAACCTTATGTTATGATATAAAGAGGCAAATTTCAATAAGTACTGTGTTTGACCGGCAACTGTACAGTATCTTTTCTCTGTTGCTCCTACCATACTTAAGAAGTAGCTCTCAGGATGCCTAATTCTATAGATTATGCTGATTTTAGGTGATTGGTGAAGCCCATTCACATAAAGTTGAAGATGACATTGCTGCAAAGTATAGAGTGATGAAAGATTCTCAGGACTGTGAAATTTTTGTTGAATTTTGCCTCCATAGCACTTTGTACCAACCATCATCTCAAAGGTATGTTTCTAGCAGTCTTAGAACTAATGCAGTTGTTCACTATTGTTTCTTCTTGTTCTTATTTTGGTTCCTTGTTCAATTCTCCTACTCATTTGCTGCTACGTCCACAAGTGTATAACTACCTTGTTCAATATTATCAGTGGAGCATGTCCAGCTGGTCTTTCAATTGCTCAGACGGAACGTGTCACTGGAAAACAACCGATAAAGATTGAAAGTCTCTTGAATCAGAAGGTGAAATCATTTTGAGAATTTATTCTATAGTCTATTCTATATACTTTTATGTCCTTCTATGACAATACATTATTTTTCCCTTACTATCTTGTTTCAAATAATATATAATAGTGAAGTAGCATTAGAGGACAAGGAGCCTCTCAGCAAATTGATATTTAAAGTTGGAAGATCATTAGTACTAAATTATTTTATCCTTAGCAATTCGTGCATCTTTTAGTGCTTTTTAACTTAGTCGTTCTTACTTCCTGTAGTTGGGGATATTGAATATCATTGACTCCATGGACCTTCCAGCCGAGATGGGTTATGCCATATATCTAGCTGCCTGTGCAGATAGGTAATCTTACTGCCCAATTATGCTTTCAGCTTGTGGTTTTGGGTCCCTCTGGTAATGCTGCTTCTTTGTGTGAAGAGGCCTACATTCTGATAAGTTTTGATGATGAATATATGCAAGTCAAGAGCCTGTTTCCAAGAGAGGAGAGGAACTGTTAAAGAAGAAAGGTTCTGCTGCTGATCTAGACAATCAAGCTCTTATCACGAAGTTGTTAGTACTATTTAATGGTAAAATGATTAATTCTATCTTCTTTCTTTTTCCCCTTCTGAGCATGCATATCAGGCTCTGTTGACTGGTGTTCACTTTAGCTCTATGAATGTTTTTTCCCAGCTGTAACTTCTGGTTTTTACCAGACCTTTTGGGTCTTCAAATTGCAGCATTTTTTGAGAGGATTCCTCAAATGGAACGATTTTAATGTGAGTAGGACTAGTGGGTCATCCTCTCTATTTCTTTCATTCTATCCTGTTGGTTGGAAATATTATAAACCACCTTGTTAAGAAAGAAATATGGTGATAGTTATATAAAATAGCTGTATAATTATGTGCACAATAGCATGCATTTTCTTTCTTTGTAACGAGCATTAACCATATATGCTCTGTTGTTACCTTGTGGGGCATGAGGTGTAGCTTATCGTTTCATTTTTGAGGAAGTTGTAACTAAAATATTTTTATTACTTTGACCACTCTCTCTCGTCTCACAGGAAGCACGGCTACTGATAGTGTTGCTGAAGAACATAAAGTTGTACCTGTAAATTACTCCTTGAAGGGCAGGCTGATATCTGTTTTCTGTCGGTCCATCACTGCTGCAAATTGTTTCCCTTCAACTCTTCAGTGCATCTTTGCCTGTATATATGGTACAATTTCAAACTTCCTGTGCTTCATTAGATTTAAGGTTTGCTGTAAAGCAGTCATCCTTTTTTTTTTTTTGGGAATGGATTTTATGGTTGCTCTTTGGTATGTTGGTTCTGAATCTAAAAGTTTGTATGCTCCAAATGATATAGGATGACATAAAACATATTAGACCTACACTGATATAAGTGTGGTACAGCTTGGTTGATAAAACGGAGGAATAAAATGGTTGCTCTCATGGTTCTTAATTATGATGAAGACTGACACAATGCTGTGGAATATCCATTATGGACATTTTGCTAAATTCTCCAGCTTTTTCCAATGTCCTTTGTGTTTCTGGAGTCAACCTGGGAAGAATTTGTGTTGGTTCTACTTCTGATTTATATATACTTTTCTGTTATCTCTTCCATGAAGCAATGCAATAATTGGTGTTTCTTTGATGTTACAGGAAGTGGCACGGCACCAAGGTTGAAACAGTCTGGAATGGAGTTTGCCTTCTGGGTTCTTAAACATGTGAGGGATATTTGCTTGTAGCTTTTCACTTGATTGCTTAATTACTTGTCACCGTTGCTTGTATCATCACATTCTGAAAGCTTATTTCAACTTTCTGATATCTTCAACATCTTCTGATTTTTCAATCTTTGAGATGGATGCATCCAGAGACATGCGGTGGTTATGTTTTGCACCTTTCTGATTGTGTTCATATTCAGTAATATAATTGCTGTACTGGTTCAGATTTTTTTATATTTTTGGTGCAAATACTTTCTCTTCTACTTGATAAATCGTAGCAAAGGAAAATACTTTTCACATGAGAATTGCGTTGAGTGGAAGTTTAGTAAATGAAAAACAAATGCATAGGAAAGTGATTGTGCGGGATTGGATTCCATCCTCTAACTGACTTCTATAGTTCTATGTATGATCAAAATCGTTGATGGTGAAGCTTGGTGTTACTCTTATGTAGTAGTAGGTTGGGTTTCTAGGCTCTGACTGATGGGCTTGCCTATCAGATGGTGAGAGCTTGCTGACTTGGTTGTGATTTTATCATACAATATGATGTTTGGGAGACTTGACATGTTTTTTTTAATTATAAACTTTTGACTTCCTAACATTTCTTGGACTTGTCAAGTGACCTGTCAGTGACAGTGATTTCAGTTGTTTGCCTGTGGGCCTTTTGCTTGGTCATTCCCTGCTTAGTGGACTACAATAATAAGTGAACTTATGACTTCACTTTTGTGCTCTATGGAAGGGGTTTGTCACTTATATATTCTGGAGGGCCGATGACTGAATTTGTTTATAGCATGTCATGATCTTTTTACTATTCTCTGTTTGTCCAGGCAAGAATGGATCAGCTTAAGCTAATGGGCCCGCTTATTTTAAATGGAATTCTGAAATCTCTTGAAGGAACAAACTATCAAGACGCAGGTATACTGTCAAATTTCATGACTGAACACTTGTACCAAAATTACTATATCTAAGAAGCTTGCTAGTTCTTCTTACGTCTTGACTATGCTTAGGGGAGGGTTGTTTCTCTTGCTTCTTTTTAGGCTAAGGTAACAGTTGTCTATTAAGGAACCCCTTAAATTCTTTTGCAATAGAATTGACCTTTTGGTTACCGTATAGAGTAGACTATAGACCCATGAAGACACCTCCCTTATTTGTTTTGTTATTTTTATGAACGATTTTTTTTTTTTTTTTGAAGAAACTTCCTAGTTTTTTTATGCTCACTTTTGTGTTCGATGGAGGAGAGCTTGTTAAATTGATTGGCACCAGTTGTTTGCTCAGATGCTATATCTAGGGAGACTAAGACATTTGCTTATCAAGCAATTGGAACTCTTGCTCAGCGCATGCCTCAGCTTTTCAGGTAATATAAGACAGCTATCCCCATGCGGCCATGCGCCCATGCCTGAGCTGCCTTCGGTCCTTCTTTTCAGCGATTTCTTCTTCTTTTATTTTGAAGTTTCTTCTACTTTTATGCTTCCACAGGGATAAGATAGACATGGCAGTACGCCTATTTGACGCTTTGAAGTCAGAGTCTCAGTTTCTTCGATTGGTTATTCAAGAGTCTACGAGTTCTGTTGCCACTGCCTATAAGGTAATACATACTGACTATTTTACTTGTGAGACTGTAAATAACTGTAACCCCACTGCTGTAAACTGGCTCCACGATTATTCTTCTGCATTGAATCGGTTGAAGTGTATTCATGGGGATTACTAGCAGCATAATTTACAGTCTTCTGATTGAAGTTGACAGGCAGTAGGGCTTAAGGCTACATCGTTTTGCTTCTAATAGTTATACTTTGAATAGTTATATCGGTAACTTTTTCTGTGTATTGGTAATCTGCTTCTTTAGTAGCTCTTTCATAAATATAATGGTTTGTTTACTGGTGAATACTTGCATTTTGTAAAATAAGTAGTTGAGGTAGGTGAGATAGCTGATCATCATGGGCATATTGTGATAATTTGTTGAACTTTTCTCTGAACATAAAGTGATTAAAATACAAAAAGAGTATTTACTGATAATAACTTTAACATTTGACTCCCCCCCCCCCACTCCCTATTTCTGTGTGGGTAAATTTTCTGAACATAGTCTAAGATCTTAGTTAGCTCTCTTTTTTATATGAGCGTCACCGCCTTTTGTGTCTTTTAGTATATGAGGGTCACCCCATTGATGTCCTATTGAATATAATGTTAACCTAACTTCTTGGGGAAAAAAACTATGAAACATCATCTCCAAACTGTGAAACCTTTGTTAGCTTACAACAGTATGGCTAAGACTTGAGGAGGTTAGACTAATACTCTTTTGTCATGAATGGCAATCATCACATTCTTGTTTGACACATCCGGTGTTTTGGAGGGATGGTTTTGCCAAATTTGATAATGAGGTACATCTGTATTCTCTTGAGTGCTCCCTAACATTTTATCTGGATTGTATCTGGACTAGTGCTTTCAAAGCCCACCACTCGGTATCATGTTTGGTTTACTTTTTTGGTGAAGACACTAATGAGTCTGGTTAGAGTTGTAGACTACATGTTTTGAGCATTATGTCCAGTTGTCGTTCTCGTACTCACATGTGAACTTATCTTTGTTTCATTTCTGCATCAGGGAGCTCCTTCAAATGTTCTAAGAGATTTGGAGCAGTTGTTGCTTGTTAATTCACAAGTGGTAGGTTAATGTTTTTAAAATCCTTTTGCTTTTACCAAACTGAAGTTTGTTTGCCACCCTGACCTTTTTGCATTTATATTTCCTCAATTGATTATCCTTTGTGTTTCATGTATGCTGGCTAGGACAAAAGTGAGGTGCGGTTTTCTGCTGTGAGGTGGGCAACATCTTTGTTTGATGCGCAGCACTGTCCTAGCCGTCTTTTATGCATGGTTGCAGCTGCAGATCCAAAGTTGGACATAAGGTAGCTTTAAGCTGTGTTACCAGTCTTTGATATATTGTTTTCACTTGTCTATTTTTAATATATAACTTCTTGAATATGATGTGATGATGTGCATGCCAGCTTACATTGTTGGTTTTTATTCCAGCTTCACTTCGATGATTTTCTCTGACTTGCCAACTCAGGGGCCATCATGACCCAATATAGTCCTGAACTCCTCCTTGTGAAACAGTCAAACTATTCCAACCATTAGCTGATTTTACTATTGGAGCATCTTTATAATTGTTTTGGTCCAAATTTGTGAAAATACGACTTTGCAAAAATTCACTTCAATCCGAACCATTATTTTCGGCAGTGTTCTTTCATGGACAGGTAAAACGTCTAAGTAGCTGTATACCTCTGGAAGGGTATTATGGACCTGGCTACCATGCCCCCCCCCCCTTATTTTATTAACTTGGATAAAATAAACTTCTTGTTAGACGACCCAAATTACTTTGGGACGAAGGCTTTGTTCCATATGTTGTTGTGGCTGTTAACTTGTATAAACAAAAGCAACAAAGAATATTTAATTAACTTCTTTGAAGCGAAGTGAACATCTATCTATGATAAAGAACTATAACTTCCTCCACTACATGATCATGGAACCTATTTGTCATATTATTTGCACTCAAGCAACTTTCAGAGAGACAAGAACTGGTCTTATGTGTTTTATATCACAAGTTTTGATAGGACTTTAACTATTACATGAATCAGTTTTCAAGAATGTGAAGGGTTTCGGACTTTAGGTTATAGGGTCAGTGCATTATCGGAGCACTGCGTCTTTGCATGCTGTGCCTCTGGGAGCCGGGTTATGCATATGATGATTAATCATAATACTTGTTTCTATCTTCTTCATGATGGTTTAATTTAGTTCTTGTCTCTTCTGAATCTCTTTCTTTCTAGGGAAATGGCAATACAGGCATTGGGCCTGGACGAAGTAAAATCCATTAGTCAAAAGAAAGATGTTACTTATCCTAGAGTGAGAGAAATGTTGGATTTTATCATCAAGCACCAACCAAAAGTTATGGAATGCACAGAAATGAGGGAACAACAGCTCCTTTTTCCATCTAAAACATATGATGCCATGATTAAATTTCTTCTGAAGTGCTTCGAATTTGAGCTGTCACAACAAGACTCAAAACCAGCTGAATTTGAGCCTACGGTGGAAGCTTTGTGCTTGCTTATAGAACACGCAATGGCTGATGAAGGTTCCGCTGAATTGCATGCTAATGCTTCTAAGTCTATGGTTGTCGTTGCAACTTATTTTCCTGAGGTAATGTTAAGTCTTATTCATATTATCGCTCCCTCTATTCATGTTCTGTACTCCCTGTTGTTGATTTGTTATCTTGTATACCAGCTTCTGGCATCTCGTTATGCTTCCAAAATACATTGGCTAAAACAATTTCTGGGACACATAGACATGGATACTCGTGAATCTGCGGCACGTCTGCTTGGTATCGCCTCTTCAGCTTGCCCTGCATCTGCAACATCTACACTGATTAGTGACTTGATTTCTTCCTATAGTGGATCACAAAATACGAGGTTCGTTCAGATTACTCTTCAGTCTCATCTTTTGAAAGGGTTGATAACCTTTCCATTTTGGTTTGTCCCAAAAAAATGTGATCACTTTGTATACTTCAGGAGTTAAATTCTCCTTTACCCTCAATTAACATAAGCTAATTGGAGTGGTCAATCCTGTTTTATCCCAAACTTCTAATCCTGGGTTGGTATATTTTCAGATTTGAATTTCAGCATGGAGTATTATGTGCAATTGGATTTGTCACTGCTGAGTTTGTGTCAAAAGAACCTGAGGTTTGTGAGTTTCTCGTTGCTATATGGGCTCCAGGCCTATTGGGTTTGCACTTTATGCTCAGTTTCCACCATGATTGGCATGTGATATGTTTTCTCAGCATGTGACCTGTGTGGTGTTCCGTACACAAAGTAGCATGAGTCATCTTAGTTTGCCAGGTTGGGGTTTCTTGATACTTGGTGGCTATGTTGGGTAGATAGTGGCTTATTCCACATGCATTCTCTGTTTGGTCAACTGTTGTAGCTATTGAATGCAAATGGAGGACATATGCACAAATTGCGGATCAAGTTCTCCCTTGTTTTTACTTTCTGTTGAGGGGGGTGAGAATGATCTTAGTTCCTTAACTGGAAGCTCTTTTGGAACCGAAACAAACACTTCAGTTCAAGAAATATAATGATAAATTTCTTCACATGGAAACTCTTTGCTATGGTCACCATCTTCCTGCTTACAGCCTTTCCTATGATATATTGCCATTGTCAATATCTTATCCTGCTCCACTGAAGCTTAAGAAGTTTCTTCATTGTCTCACAATGCGTGCCCTTGAATATGAGTGGTCGACTGTAGCTTCTTGTACTCTATGAGTTTCTTAGGTTGTAGGGACTCTTGGAATGTTGTTGGTGATTGCTTTGTTGTTTATAAAATTACAATAATGTTCCTAATGACGTCTTCTCTACTTGATCTATTCTCTATGCTAGAAATTAAACAGCCATTGTCGATTGAGATAAATTGCATGATTGTTTCTTAGAGGTATTCATTTGTGTTCTGTTTGACAACAGATGTTAGAGGCGGTTCTTCCAGGCACAATCAAGCACCTGGTAGATATTGTCAACTCTGAGTCTCCAGCATTAGCTTCCATAGCAATGCAGGCACTTGGACATATTGGATTGCGTGGTGCACTACCACTGGTTATTTTTGAATCTACTTCAGGTGAAGCATACAATGCTCAATGCTGATTTACTTAGTAGCCTTTTCATTTTCCTTGTAATAGTCAACTTTTACTAAGTTGCTGTTACTGTAAAATTTGTAGCTTCTGTGTTGACTGTTGTGCGTGAGAAACTGAGCAAACTTTTAGCTGGAGATGATATAAAAGCAATAAAGAAAATTGCTATTTCTCTGGGGCATATATGCATGAAGGATGTCTCACCTACATGCCTCGACTCTGCTCTGGAGCTGATTTTTGGTCTCTGCCGGTCCAAGGTATGTTGTTCATTCTCTTATATGCTTTGTCAATGATACAGTTGGATGTCATAAAAGGAGAGTGGTCACCTGAAGCGAAAATTTGAAACTGTACAGGTTGAAGATGTTCTTTTTGCTTCTGGGGAGGCTCTTGCATTTTTTTGGGGCTCTGTTCCTGTAACTGGTGATATTATTCTAAAAACCAACTATACGTCACTTTCGATGACTTCAAATTTTCTCTTGGAAGATGTGTCCTCTTCTTGGTTAAAGAAAACCTATAGTGGAGAAAATGAAGCAATTGTAGATTCTAGAGTCATGGTTCAGAGTTCAATCACCAAAAAGATATTTGACAGTCTTCTATACAGTAGCAGAAAAGAGGAGCGCTGTGCGGGGACTGTTTGGTTGTTATCCTTAACAATGTATTGTGGGCATCACCATACTATAAAGCAATTGCTTCCAGAGATTCAGGTTGGTTGTTACATCTATATCAGTTGTTTCATGGAAGATCTACTGTTCACTAGTGTTCTGTTGGCTTTGACTTGTTTTGCATCTAGACAGAATGTCTTGTACAAATAAGAAAGATTTCTGGTATAGCTGCCCAATTTAGCGGTTGAAGTTTTTCTTCTAAATCTTTGAGCCTTTAATTTTTAGAGCTAGGGGCCTATGTAATATTTAGAGCTCAGGATTGAGTATTGACTATTGGCCCTTGGTTCTGCTCCACACACTTAATTTCTTGCTATTGCCCATCCGACGAGGAATTTTATTAGGGGTTGGGGTTCAGCGTGATGGTTGCATTGCTTTCAATTCCTAGTAGTGTATATGATCGCACTTGTGTTCCTAAAAGAATGTGGAACTTTGTGTTTATTCCTTTTGTTCATTCTTCTTTGGTTCAGCAGCGACGTGGGACTTTAATTGGGAGCCACAAATGCTACCCTTATTGACTGTCTTCTTATCCATTATAGGAAGCCTTCTCACACCTATTAGGTGAGCAGAATGAACTTACTCAAGAGCTAGCATTGCAAGGCATGAGTCTTGTGTATGAACTTGGTGATGAGCAAATGAAGAAGAACTTAGTGAATGCACTTGTTGGCACGTTAACTGGTTCAGGGAAGAGGAAGAGAGCTGTCAAGGTGATTACTCTCCATATATTACTGTTCAACTTGGTCGTGTGTTATTTGGTGCCTGAAAGTGAAGTAATGTTTGTATTGTCTATTTTCTTGTGGTTGCAACCTTTAGCTGGTGGAGGATTCTCAAGTCTTTCAAGAAGGCAGCATCGGTGAAAGTCCCGGTGGGGGGAAGTTGACTACATATAAGGAGCTCTGCAATCTTGCAAATGAGATGGGGCAGCCAGACCTGATATATAAGTTCATGGACTTGGCTAATTACCAGTCTGCTTTAAATTCTAAGAGGGGTGCTGCCTTTGGATTTTCAAGGATAGCTAAGCATGGTGGAGATGCTCTTCAACCTCATCTTCGTGTATTAGTTCCAAGGCTAGTACGCTATCAGTATGATCCTGATAAGAATGTTCAGGTGAGTGTTCCTGTTCTTGAAGTGCTTGACATTATCTATGTAGCCCTTGGATACTTATATGAGTTTTCTTTTGTCTTAACTCTTACTATCTCTTACTTATTGTAGTTGTTAAGTTCTGTTGTCAACAGTGATGAGCATATTGTTGAATCATGTTTATACTTCGTATTTATGTTTTCTTTGAATTCAGGATGCAATGGCACACATCTGGAAGTCGCTTGTGGCAGATCCTAAGAAAACTATTGATGAACTCTTGGATCCTATCATTGATGATCTATTGACACAGTGTGGGTCCAGGCTTTGGCGTTCTCGTCAGTCTTCGTGTCTTGCACTAGCAGATATAATTCAAGGACGCAGGTTTGAACAAGTAAGAAAGATGTTAAGAAGTCCTTGGACATTATAGCCTTCTGTTTTTTCTTATAATTTTCAAGTTTTCTGTTAGAATTTTCTGGATGGTGAAAAACTTAAGCGACTTCCATTTTGGGGGGTAATAATTATACGGATGAGATACTAGGCGAGTTGTGATTGGAAAAAAGGACGTGTATTTGTTTATACTGACTTCAAGTTTTGTTGTTATGGGTAAGATAATTTGGGCTCATGTTCAGTTATAGCAAACTTATAAAACTCAATATAAGCTGTTCCTGTATAGCTATTGTACAATTATTGGTCTGGTAAGAAAGGAGTCTTTGACAATGCTTCTTCAGTTGCATGACAGCGTTGGTCCAGCCCGCAACAATTGTCCTGCGGCCTTGGACTTTCACCTGTAGATAATCTTTGATTAGATTCACTTGATAACAAGATTGGGTATTATGTCTTTGAACATGGCTATTGTTCATTGTTGTTCCGACTATATTTCACTAGGCCTATCTTTACTTGTTTTGTGTGAATATTCATTGGGCCAATTGGGGTTCCCAATTAACGGACCTTTGGCATTGCATTGAATGTTCTTCACTCCTATATTTTGGCAGATTGGGAATCATTTGAGGAGGATATGGATGGTTGCATTCCGTGCTATGGATGATATAAAGGAGACTGTTAGAACTTCTGGTGATAAACTATGTCGTGCTGTCAGCTCCCTTACTATAAGGCTCTGTGATGTTTCTCTCACTGATAAATCTGATGCCAGTCAAGCCATGGATGTTGTTCTACCCCTGTTGTTGTCTGAAGGGATAATGAGTAAAGTTGACAGCATACGCAAGGCATCCATTGGAGTGGTTATGAAGCTTGCAAAGGTTTGCATGGAATTGATTTTTTTTTTTATCTATTTATTTATCATCTTTAAAGCTAGTAATAATAAAATGAAAAGCACCGAGTCAAGGGTAAACTACGTGGCAGTATTCTCATACATCATGTTATTTACTTTTCTTTTCATTTGCTGTAGGGGATTAATAATCTCTTCATATGAGAGGTCTTGTATATAGTGCCCTTCGTTGACGCATTTTAGTACTAGAAACTATGAACAATTTGTTTACTAATTTGTCTCACCTCTTTGTCTTTGCATATCAATTGTGGTTGTTTACTTGTTCATGTTTATAACTTATCATAAAACCTCACTTAAACTTGATTGTGCTTGTAGCTTAAATGCTTTTTCTCTCATTCGAGAGAATCTTTGACATCCACGTTGTCCGGTTTTGGTGATTTCAAGCATACCCTTTCAAAGTTTGTGTGTGATAAGCCAGCTGTTTTAATCTCCATACATGCAGAGCGCAGGTGTTGCTATCCGTCCACATTTGGCTGATTTAGTGACTTGCATGCTGGAAGGTCTGTCTAGTTTAGAGGATCCTGGTCTCAATTATGTTGAGGTATGATCAATATAAACTATCCATTAAGATATGATGGCTTTGAGAAGTAGTTTGACAGGAGTATATGTTTATGGCAGCTGCATGCAGCAAACGTTGGTATACAGAAGGATAAGCTTGAAAATTTACGGATTTCAATTGCAAAAGGCTCTCCAATGTGGGAAACTCTAGAGTTCTGTGTTGATGTTGTAGACAAGCCGTCATTAGATGTTTTGGTTCCCAGGCTTTCTCAGTTAGTCAGATCTGGAGTTGGTCTCAATACAAGGTATCATAGCCTAGAACTTTAATTGATTTGTTTCGTTTTCATTATTTGTTAGACAATGGCCATGTATTTTCATCGCATTTTTTTATATTCATATATTGGGTTTCCATTTCCAATGTAGCCAAAGACTAATTATTCTATGGTTTTTGGGATATAATAGAATTAAAAAAATGGCTCATAAAACTGTCTGTGCTTCTTATTTTGTGAGGTAGCAGTTAGTTGGTGCGATTTTCGAAGCAATCTTCATTTTGGGTCATCCGTGTGCAGCCTCTCTATGTATCAATAGGGTTAAGGCTTGCGTGCATCCGAGCTCCCCTTACTCTGCCTTATGGCGGGAGCCTTTAAGGCACTAGGGTAAAGATGATGTTGTTGTTATATTGGGTGTTCATTGTTTTACGCTCTATTCTAGCTTAGCAGTTATTTTAAGGTTTCGGATATGCAGAGGGCTTATGAGCTTATGAATGCCTTCTATCTTTGTCCAAGTAGTATAGAACAATACTAAAAGGAGCTAATGGATGGTTGAAATGCTAAATTTTACTATAAGGTTGATTCAGTCATTTTATTTTGCTTAATTTGTTTATTATTATTGATATACTTTTTTGTTGGATCCTAGGGTTGGTGTAGCCTCTTTTGTTACTTTACTCGTGCAAAGGGTTAACCTGGAGATCAAGCCTTTCACAGGAATGTTGTTGAGGATTTTGTTCCCTGCTGTCATTGAGGAAAAAAGTGGTTCTGCTAAACGTGCTTTTTCCAGTGCTTTGGCGTTGGTACTGAAGTATTCAGCTCCTTCCCAAGCCCAAAAAACAATTGATGATATTGCAGCATTGCAATCAGGTGACAGGAACGCCCAGGTTTCCTGTGCAGTTCTTTTAAAAAGCTGCTCTTCCATGGCTTCTGATGTCTTGAGTGGTTATTATGTGACACTCATACCTGTGATCTTTATTTCAAGGTGTGGAACTCGTTATCTGGCCTTTCTGCTTAAAATATTATTCTTACTTTGTGCTCGTGATTTTCTGGTCGTAATATCTCTGTGAACCACATTTGAGGGTAGTAAGGTTGGCTTCTCTATTGTCATGCAAAATCGTGCCTTTGACTTGAAAAGTCCAAGGACCAGTGACCATGTCCTCTTTCTTAGAACACAAATATTTTCTCATTCTCTCCAAAGAGGGTCATGTCCAGGTGGGTGAGGGCGAGTTGGGTTAAATGTCTGTAAATCTACTCGGACTTCTTGGTAAGATTTGAAAGCTTATGTCCATGCTGAATGCAGTTTTAAGGTGCGATTGGCAACCTAGCCTTACTCTGAAACTCCGTAGAGCCAGGCATGGTTGGGGGTAGATTGGTTTGCTTCATCATCTATGTTTGAGGTTGCTATTGTTGTTGGTTAAACTCTTTACTTCTTTGTCCTAGCTGCCATGTATTTTTTCTCATAACTGTTTCTTGCATAGTCTTGGTGATTTACCTGATTTATAGCAAGAGAAGACTGGAGGTAGGACAAGGAGAGAGGAAGTGTTAGATACAGAGGTAAACAATCGTCTAGGGACTGGGATGAGGGGAGAGAGGGAGCTCAGAGGCTGTCTCCAGAAATTTGTTATCGAGTTAGTTTGTATGTTGTATAATCCTAAATGTGAAAGGTTGTGTAGAATTGCTGTTAAAAAGATTAAATCATTGATAATTAATAAGACTCAATACTGGATTATGTAACAAGATTCATATTGGATTATGAGAGAAGGTTCACTGTTGGATTAAGTAGAGATGTGTGAATCTTTAGAAATGGGTAGAAGCGTGTCACTTGTCTCAATTTGGTAAACCTTAACTTAGCCGTAAGATATTATGGCCTTTATGGGTCCACAGAGGCCTATCACATAAGCCAAGGAGCAGTTGTAAGAAAATTGTGGTCAAGTAATGTCGTGATTTTTCTGGAAGACCTGGTTGAGAGTCTTACTCCGTGCTCAAATGCTTAGGGGGACTGTTTGAATGGTTTCTCCTTTAAGTTCCTGCCAAAAAAAAAGGAAAATAATGGGTATATGATCTACTGAATGGAATACAGTGTTTGTGATAATTGTGAAGTAAGTGAAAGTACTTAAAGAATGTAATTCAGGAGAAATTGTATGATTAAGGCTCAGGCTAATATCGAAGTAAAATTTGGAGACGCTAGTCAAGCCCAATTAAGTGAGCCTGAGCTTTGCTAATTATGCTTCAGGGTTTTATTGGTTTTCCCAATTTAGTGAGCCTGAGCTTTGCTAAATATGCTTCATGCTTGATCTGGTCTTGGGTTAGCTAGTTGGTTGAGATTTGGCCAATTGATGCTTGTTAGCGTAGTTTTGTTGACTTTTGGCAAGGGAGAAAGTAGTTGTCACCTCTTCACTGCTAAACATATGCACGTTGGAGTTTACTGAGATCTGCTTGAATTTAGAGGACTTTAATAAGTGATTGGGTCAGCTAAGAGTGTTTTTAGGAAGATAGCATACAGGCTGATGTGATCCTTTGATCATTCTTTTTCTGATGTTGTATTCTTAATGGTGTTTTAATTTCTTATTTTGTTGTCATGGTTACTATTGTAAGTTATATATCGATGATTATAATGACAGAAGCTATTTTTGAACCCAAATGTCTCATACTATGGTAGATTTGAGGATGACAAGCATGTTTCGGGACTATTTGAAGAACTGTGGGAAGAAAATACCAGTGGTGATAATGTCACACTTCAATTGTATTTGGGAGAAATAGTATCACTGATTACTGAAAGTTTCATGTCATCTTCCTGGACTTCTAAAAGAAAGGTACACCCTCTGCATTTTCGTCATTGAGCTTGTATGGGTTAATCAGGAATTCTGGTTTTGCATGTTATCAGCATCCTTAGCTTTTATACATTTCTGGTCCATTAAAGGCTGCTCAGGCAATTACCAAGCTTAGTGAGACATTGCGGGAGTCCCTGTCTACTCATTGTCAGGTGCTGCTTAATTTATTGTTGAAGGAGATCCCTGGACGACTTTGGGAGGTGAATTTTCTGCTGCAACTTCTTTTATGACATCTAAGCTTTTGTGGATATTTGTCGATCATGTATCTATTTCATCTATTTTATTGTAAGGTCCATTTTCTAACTCCAGATTATGATTTTTGAACTATCTTGAACAGGGAAAGGATGCTCTTTTACCAGCTTTAGCTTCACTTTGTGCATCTTGCAACAAGGCTATATCTTCTCATGACTCATCGGCGCCAAACTCTATCTTAGGTGTCATTACCTCTGCTTGCACAAAGAAGCAAAAGAAATTTCAAGAAGCGGCCTTATGTGCTCTGGAACAGGTAATGTACGCTAAGCCGTTTTTAAGGCTTTAGATAGAGTTGTTGAATCCCTTCCGGGGGTTTGTTTTTTTTGTCCTTGAGGGAATAGCAAAGTTGAGAAAGTTAAGAGGAGACGGATGTAGAAATAGAAAAGAGTTCTGATCGGAGCTTCTTATCAGCCAGGGTGCCATCTGCTGTATTTTCCTCTCCTGCATTGCAAAGGGCCATTTGTGCCTGCCATAATGAGCTGTGGCCTCTTTTCTTCTATGTGTCCACTGTTGTGGCTTCTCTGTGTTTTCAACACTGGGCTGATGTTGTTGTTGTTGTTGGTTTGTTTGCTGTTGTGCTCGCGTTCAAAGAGCCTTGTGGAATGCTTGTTTAGTTATTTGTCATATGAAATGTTTCCTTCATGCTCATGCAGACAGCTTTGCCTTTGTCTAGTTAATTATAAACACGTAACCTTTTATGCTGACCGCCAATCACAGTGTTTTGTATTGACATCGAGTATTCTTTAAGTTGGCTATAATAGCATACTGCCATTTTCTTCTAGGTAATCGAGGCATTCAATGCGCCAGAATTTTTTGATGTGGTTTTCCCCTTATTGTTCGAGATGTTCAATCCCACTGCTGGTACCAAAACTATACAAGAACCCTCTGGAAGCGTTTCTCTGAAATCCGGTAAGCTTACTTTCACATTTGTAGTAGACGCTTGACTGTTGTTTCCGATATATCTTTTCTGGCGGGTTCCTTTTGACTTGTATAGACATATCTGATATTCTGATGGGAAGGAAATAGAATTCGTGTGAGACACTTTAGTACATAAACTTCCTAAAAAAAAATTATCCAGTCTAAGGGCGCCTGGACCGTCACTGGAATGAGTTGATGAGATACATACTGGCTTTTTGTTGATTGCCCACTTCAACTGAATTTGATGCTAATCTCCTTAAAAAATTTACTAATCAGTGCGCGCAGGCAGCACAAAAAAAAAAAAAAAAAATATTGAACTTCATGTGCTCTTGATATCTGGATGTCTACACCCCTTTGTTCAATGCTTTATGATATGATTTTGTAATGGATGATGCTTTTAATGATCGTAGAACTTTATCCATGCAGATTCTAGTGAAGAAGAGAGTTACGTACCACGTAGTAAAATTTTAGACTGTACTACGTCATCTATAAATGTTGCCTCCATAAACGATGTGCTTAAACAACAACAAAAGTTGACGTCATTGTTATCTTACGCCTTGTCACCTACATTGCCGTGGACAGGTAATTTCTTTGCAATTTAGTTTCTAGCCTCAAGTTTCTATAGCTATCTGCTCTTATACCCTCTTTTGAACAGTCAAAGTGTCAGCATTTTCGTCAATAAAGAAGCTCTGTTCCAAGTTAAAAGCTTCTGTAGTCGGATCTCAAGAAGACAGTTTAGGTGCTGGTGTAACAACATTTGTACATGAGGTTCTACCACTAACTTTTTATCCAATGTCTTCATTTATTAGAAATACTTTAGAAATTAACATGTCCTTTTTCCGCTCTCCAGCTCTTCCTGGCTGTTTCAAGCAAAATTGTTGATTGTATTGTCACGGTAAAGATTGGGCAGGTATGATTTCGCGCTCTTTGCTTTTGTGATCCTCTCAAAATTCTTCACCGCCAGCGATGCTTCTCTTTCATAATTGGAAGCTCCTCTAGATATGGAGCTAAATGATACCTGTACTTAATATAAAAAAGACCGATCTCAAAAAAAATTATATATATAATAAAGACTACAGAACTGATTGACTGACCTTCGTATACTAATTTACCTTGCCTTTTGTTACCTCTTTTGTATTTTTTGCAGTCAATATCTCGTTTACTTGCATATTCCCATTTGATGAGTCTATCAAAAGTGGATATATATGTAGAACTGTGGAGTACTATTTAACATAGTTCTGTTGGTTTTTGTTCTTTTGGTTTCATTAGTTTTTTTTTTTTAATATCTTTTTTTTTTTACACGATTTCTCTTTCTGATGATGTTCTTGGTCTTATAATGGTCTCTGAATTTCTCTATCCTTATCTGTACATCCAGGTGCATGTCGCTGCAGCAGAGTGTTTGTTGCAAGTGATAGAATTGTGTCGAGCTGTACAACCGCATCCTGTTGTAGATAAAGAATTCAAGGAGAGTGTAACACAATTGTCTGAATCTGAAAAGAACGAACAGGCAAAGTCATTGCTGAAGAACTGTGTTGTCATCCTCGAAACCTTGTAGTGGCTTATGTTCAAGATCCACTAAGTGATCACAGAACAATGCTGTACACATTCTTAATGTGGTCTGATGGCAGTGTACAGTCAAAAGTCCACTGAGAGAGCAGCTTAGTGCTAAACCGAAAACATGTGCAACGATGCCGGAGGCGTGGTAGTGACCTCGAGCCCACCCTTGTTTAACAGGGACGCGAGTACGTGACCTCTTCTGCATACTGCTGGTCTGGCCGCCCTCTATGGGTCATTCTTTGGAAAAGAAAAGAACAATGAACCTTCTTTGGGACTGCTCTTCCAACTGGACCAAGTACATCTTGGCCTCCATTGTATTTTCAGATTTGGTTCATTAATTTCTGGGACTATCATTTGTAATTACATAAGTTCTTGTACAAGACCAAATGTATCATATGCCCGTTTAAAGGTGTACTTGGGGAAACTTTAGAAGTTCTATATTTTCGATTTTCATGTTTGACAATGTCACTGCTCTAACCGTCCCAAACCATCTCAACTAAGAATGGAGAGGTACATAGAGTGGTACACAAAGTACAAATTAGACCCCGAATAGAATTGATTGAGTTGTCAAAATCTTAATGCGTACCAATTAGACTCCGAATTGAGAATCGACAAATATCGTCAAACTTGTAAAACTTGGAAGTAATATACCCATGCATTTTTCATTAAAAACGGAAGCCAAACAGACCCCCACCCTCAAGATTGAGTATTCGGCATCCATGTGTTTGGATAACAAAGGCTAAAGACACATAAAAGTCATAAAAGTAGTAGTAATTGCTTAAAGATGTGTTTGGCAAAAGAAAGAAATGCGAATAGGCCCAAGTTAAAATGGTCCCAAACATCGCAGCATTTTGACAAGTTACCAAACAAGGTACCATTAACCGGACAAAATGGTGGGCCTCAAACTAGGAGATAAATTTACCAATTGGCTAAAATTCCAAACAACTTGATTGTTATCATTGCAATGCTTGTACAAACTTTAGGGGACAATCTTTTTTCATTTGATGCAACATCTTTCCATTAACTTATTAGAGTCATTTTTAACTTAAGTAGTGACTTATAATACAAGATATTAGTAATGGAATGAAGAATATGCTAGTACCTTGCTACTAACATTCCTTACTCTCCCTACAAAGCGAGTAAGTGAAGAATGGAATCGTGGTAATACGATCGTCATAATTGTGATTGAAATTAATGGAGTAATTTTTGGTTATTTTTAGTTTATTTTGAGTTCAAGATACGAATACTATTGCTCGATGTCCTTGATAATTAGTGTTTTATTCTTTACAATTTCTTAATTTTTGCAAGTAAAGTGATTTTTGTACAGCTCGTATAGATCTCGAGTGAGACCCATCATTTGCCCTCCATATTGTGGCCCTTCAACAGCTCTAGTGTAGGAGACCATGAGAAGCGTCAAGCATGATTATCAAAGAACTTAGAAAAATTGGTGTGTAGGTTGACCAAGAGATTTTGTATTGGCCTGACAAATCAAAGAATATAAGATCTTAGAGATGTGAATTGAGATTTGAATACTATGGTTAGTGGCATACCCCTACATGACATTTCTTTTAAAAAAAAATGTTTCCATGGCAAATAATGCTAGATTAAGTTTTGACAATCTTATCATTAAGTTAACTAACATTTCGTCGTAAGAATCTATCCCAAGATGCAGTATTGTGCTCATATTATATAATCATGTTTGGTTTTTCGTATAGGTGTTTAGTGACTGAATCATTGGACGTAGTGTTTTCTTTCTATTCTCAACATTTTAAAATATAGAAGAAATAATAAAGTATCGAAATTCAAAATGATAAAAATAGTTACGGAGATCGAGCGTTAACATAAGCCAATTAAATGGCCTTGGAATCCAGGTTACATCACATGCAAGATTATGGATCTTGTGTTCATCATGATCTAGATGCATAATATTTTTTCAATTTCAAGTTTAATTGGTTATGAATTAGCTATTTGTTCTAATCGTAATTCAAAATGTCTTAAATGTTTTAAATTTTTTTCCCTGATTGCACACTTTCCGTTTCGTTTTACAACATGAATCTTTATTTTCGTAATGTTTCGAGAGTTTGGATAGACGAAGAACTGAAAATTGGTAACGTTGGTGTATCTTTAATTTAAGAAAAATACCGCCCACCATGCCACCATGTCACCATGTAACCACTAGTTCTCATTACTAATTTCCATTTGCTCACATTTTCTGACAATTTTGGAACCCATTACTTCTGTTTTTGCCCACCAACTGTTTGTTGAAATTCCCCAATGATAGAACAAAAGGGACAGTATTTGTGGGGGATGTAATAAAGAACCTTTATGAATTATGAGCGTATAAAGGAAGATTTTGAATTTTGATGAACATTTTTGGGTGGTAATTGTGACACATCTAAACTAAAAGTTCCCACACTTTCTTCCCCTTCACCAAAATCACCAACAATTTTCATCAAAATCTCATCTTTTATTACAAATTTTCTGGGTTTTTTTTATTAGTTTGCAGAAATGTTTGGTGCACCTAATTTTTGTTACTCTACTTTCAACTGCCCAGCTTCTACTTGCCTCCTTGGTTAGCTTACATAGGCGTAGTCGGTTTCTAATAACGAATATTAACCGACTTTAAATCATTTCAGGACTAGAACTTTGTCGTTTGTTGTTTTCACCTTTGTTACGCTTTTCTTTGTCAAAAAGAAGGGATTTATGTTTCTTGTTGCATGAAAATTCATACTCCACTAGCTCCTTTTCTAAAGATACGGATCCTTGTATCTAGTCTCAATTAGGAGTAATGATATACACTTGCAATTGCAACTCCTTCTTACATACGTTTGGGATTCCTAGGTGTCAGTATTATAAAGTGGAAATTAAACCCATATAGTATAGTATATTATGATTGGAGTATAGTATGGAGTAATCAATTTGATTATTATGGTACCCACTTGAAAAATCAATTTGGGTTCTTTGGGAAACCCAAATTTATACATCTCAATGTTCTTAAAACCTTATCTTATATCATTATCTGTTGAGCTTTTTAGGTAAAGGTTGAATCTTTAGTAAATTTAAGGTGATTAGTACTAGAGATTTCAGATTAGCTCAAAATACATAAATACTTGGCTTCTTTTTTTGGATGTGAATTTGGGTGAATGTGATATCCACCCAAGACTTGTCCTTTTTAGAGCCTCTTCATTTGTGTGTATATTATACACTTACTTGACTTATTAGGTGTCCTTAAAAAAAACTCTTTATTTTGATTGGATCAGATTTGAGGAGAAGGAGGAGGAAGAAGAAGAAGAGGGCCCACATTTTTTGGGATTTTGGTGGCCTTTTTACAAACCAATAAAAGCCCATATCTTGTTAGGATGATGTTTTGAAGATCTTCTTCCATTCAACTCAATCATATAATTGTAGACTTGTAGAGTCTAGAGTTGTAGTAGTATATAATTCTATTTTTGGGGGGTAAAGTGGGGGGTTGAAGAAGAAAGAGAGAGTCTTCTACAAGTTTTCTTCTTTGATACAACCATTGCTTTTCCAAATTTGGTTGTTCTTTGCTTTGTTGTCACCTTATCTTATATGCCTTGAAATTTTTGATATATAGTCATAATATACTAGCCCCTCCCAAAAAATTTACCAAATGCTTTTCTTTTTAGTAACAGGTGCAATTTCTTTCATCTTCTTTTTGAACTCCCTCCCTCTTAAACCACTGCCACCATGGACTCATGATATGAGACTTTTACCCCTTTGTTTTTGGAAAGACTTGTCTTTCTCACTATTCCCAATTTGGAAATCCATCAAAAAAGAGATTTTTGGTGGTGTATGGGGGTTAACTTCCATTGTAACAATGAAACAGGATTTCATTTCTAGCTCAAAGTTTGATAATGTCAATGTTGTTGAGAATGATCAGTACTTATCAGTGTTGGATTTGCCTGAACTGGCATTAGATTGCGTTCTTGAGAAGCTGTCCCCGGCCGGGTTGCGAACCATGGCAGGTGTTTGTAGCTCATTGAGGGATAGGTGCATCAGTGATCACCTTTGGGAAAGACACATGAGGTATAAATGGGGACATGTTTTAGGTCCTGCAGCATACCGCGAATGGCAATGGTTTGTTGCCTCTAGGCAGACTTTGAGTAATTCAGCTGGGAAGAAATCTCAGGGTTTAATGAAGTATTTTTGGTATATGTGGCCTCTGACTTGGTTTGCATCAAAATTTGATAAGCCTAGTAAAGTGATCAGTTCTCCTGTGGTGGTTAATTCTGTTATGTCCTGGTATTTGGCTCTTGAGAGTGGTAGGTTTTGGTTCCCTGCTCAAGTTTACAACCGTGAGGTATTACTATTGATCACAATCATTGTTCTTGTACTTATCTTTGTCATTTTACGATGATTTATGTTAGTCGACCCTGTCCTAAATCATTTCGAGACTAAGACTTTGTTTCACGTTAAGTGCGATTTTGATAATTTTGAAGCATAGGTGACGTGAATGTTATGTTTTGCAGAATGGTCATGTTGGGTTTATGTTATCCTGCTATGATGCTGAGCTTAGCTATGATTCTGAAACTGACACCTTCCAAGCCAGGTATATAAATATTGCATTATGTATTCTTTAAGTCTATAATTTCTCTAATCTAGATTGGATCACTTTATCAATAAGCTTTAAGGTCATATAATATAGTCTTTATGGATCTGTGTATACATATTGATGATGTACTGTGAAGCATCGTGTCGTGCTCGTGTTCGTGTTATGGATATATGTGTATAAAGATTGCTTCTTTATGCAGGTATCCACCTCATGGAAGAAGGGCAGTAGCAATTGAGAGTGGTGTTCAATGGGAAAGGCTGAGGGTCGCTCCAGTCGAAACTTCCCCTCATGACCTTCACGTCTCTGATTGCTTAAACGATTTACACCCTGGTGATCACATAGAGATCCAGTGGAGAAGGAATAAAGAATTTCCTTATGGTATGTTTCATGATCTATAGACTATACTTTAAACCGTGTGGATATATGTTGTTACACAGTCTGGTAAATAATACGGCTACCCAACTATCGTAGTCACTTTATATTTTTGTAAAGAACAAAACTTCAAGAACACACTATTTCAGTGAAAAAATAAGAAGAGAGTGCTACCAAATGTCAGAATTCCCTAATAAAATGCTGAGATAATGATCAAATGGCCTTTCAAAAAAAGCAGTGTATGGCTTCTGTCTTCCGCAATAGGTGGTATGGAGTATGGACCTATCACCTATGGTTAGTCTTTACAGAATTGAATGCATGTCTTGTGCAAATTTGATTTTCGGGTCAAAATTATGTGACCTCATTTAATTTACTAGTGATGAACATGGGACGTTCTGAGTTTCCACTTGTTGCATGTGTGATGAATTAATCGCCGTTCCTAGAAGACTTTCCTCAATTGGATCTTGATAAGACAACGCTTATGTTGCTAGATTCACTTCTAGGCTTGTAGGTTTGAACTTCCGTACACTAAGTAGTAAGGACTGAGTGCCTAATCATGTACTGTGACTTGAAAGTTCATATAACCTGACTAAATTTTCGGGATATACGTTACAGGCTGGTGGTATGGAGTTGTTGGTCACATGGAGACGTGTGATGGGAACGAGAATTACTGCCGGTGTTTTAACAGTGGTAAGTCCCGAGTCACTGAAACTGTAAACAGAAACCAGAATACTTGCATGAGTTTTATGCATTTCTTGCTTGAACATTTTATATGATCTTGTTTAGGACTCTTGAAATTACAAAATCTTCTAGTTGAAGTGTGTGAGAGGAATACCCTAAGTTATTGTTGATGGTGATACATGCCTTTGGGAATTCAATGTTCAACTTTTCTGATGATAGGACTACACCAAAGTCCAAATTTTGGATGATCATGAAGCATATGGGTTGTCTTCTTAATGTATAATTGGTCCCGAAGATGTCTGTGTCTGAGTGTCCTATTCTATCTTCCGGCAATCGTCATAACTTTTGTTTCAACTTTTAAGGGAATAATTTAATGCACCAAGCACACTGAAAGGAGCTCATGTCCTCTTCTCTTGTGGCTCTGTTTGGTTGTGATTGAATCAGATCCCCACTTGGGTGAATATCAGATTATACTTGTCTTTGAGGAGATTGGGTGCGTTATAATCATCACCCTCGCTCTAATTGTAACTCTACCCACTTTTCTAAATCTTCTTTTGCTGCATTTTCCACTATTTTCTCTTTTGGTTGGACCATAGGTCTTGATTGCTAAGCGTTTACCTGAATGACTCTTTTACAACACTTCAGACGTCTCCTGCTCCGTGCTTCATTGAGAACGCCCCCAGACTCCTGCTGCAGGCTGCAGCGGGTGCCCTAGATGTCTCGACTCTATGAGTATTTGTAGTTTTCTGGTGCGAGTCTATGTGCATCCTTGAATGTGTTGGGATACAGTAAGGCTTTAATGTGTTTGCCTGTGCCCCTAAGGGCCCAACTTTTCGAGACTGATAGAAAGGCCGAGTTTCAGTTAGATACTATGGATTGATAAAGGACACGACAGTTGAAGTAGAAGTGTAGTTGTCTTATGATCCTGCTTAAGAGAGGTTCAGATTTTCTGTTCTGTAATTTTCACAACTGCATTGCTGTCTTCATTTATATCATACATCTATTGAGCATCAAATAGACCTTATTAGCGTTAAGGTTTTGCGTCTGACACCTGTTTCCTTGCTTGTCAGACACTGTAGTACTCGAGTTCAATCAATATACACCAGGGTCTCGATGGAGAAAGACGTTTGTCAATAGGAAGGATCATAGAGAAGAAGGTAATGAGAGTGATGGGTTTTATGGAGGTATCAGAAAACTGTACAAAAATGACGAGATTGGTACATGGAAGAGATTGTGGCCGAGAGAAATCTTGGAGTAGAAAACTTAACTGGGAGTACTATAGTTCCCCTACATCATACAAACTACTGAAGCATTTCACCAGTCTGTTAAGTTGCTAACCATCCAGCACGACTTTTTCGCTGTTCTGAAACCTGTGACAAGGAAGCTGAACAAGGTATATTTGCGGCTTCTGTCAAAGTAGTAATGGATCTGCGCTCTTGGGAAGTTAAATTGCTACCCGCCTATTGTAGATGGGCATCTGTGGTCTTCTTCTGACCTTTTTTCTTCTTGTTAGTTCACATTTATTCTCTACAATTTTTCATGGATAGATAAAGTGGTAGCAAATGGCTACTTACTCAGTCCATGCCCATATTGCATCAGCATAGATGCGAATTTGATGTACATTATTTACTTCAGAAGAACAGAAACCTTATAGAATCGTCAGTTACTTTATATTTACAGTGGTTAATTCATTTTTCTTGTGTAAGCTTCGCATAGCATTGTTCATTTATGTTGTTTTCTTGTCCCGGATTACAGATTATAACTTGATAGTATCTGAACCTGTAGTCTGCAATCATCCTGAGGTAAATTTTGTTACCTTATTTTTTAGGCCTCTTACACTGTAAACATGATGAGCACTACCTGCATCGGTTTTCTATAACATGTTGTACACGGAAGTTGGAATTTCACAACGATGAATCTCAGGTTGAGAATAAATTCAGAAGGCTAAGGACATATCAGGCTGTTGCCTCAATCAGAAATCCTGCTGTTAAAGGATGCCAGACTGAGATATCGCCTCGTTCCTCTTGTATCATTGATCACAGGGGCTACAGAAAACATGTATATTGTGGATCACTGCACGATAACTCGATAAACATCTACACTGACACAATCGCATATCATGTTTCTACAAATGGAACTACTCGACCTGTCACCAAAAAAGCAAAGAACACTGGCAGTGTTCATTAAACAAAAGGAGTCATCATGTAGAAACTTTTAGCTCAACTTTCTTGAACACCTGGTTCCGAAACCCTTAGCTAAGCAGAAGAAAATCCTAGCTCTGTGTTTCATCAAACTCTTCATTTCCCTCGAGAATCGTATTATCGTGTTAGGGCTGACTGATTTAAACCTCACTGAGTAATGTAGCTTCCTGAACAAGAGAGGAGCACCTTGCTCTTTCTTTTCTGCCTTCCCAAAGGATGCTGCATTCTTCAGCAAGAACTTCTTGATCCTCTGTTTTCTACATTCTGTAGACTGAGATTTTCTTACACTCTCATTGGGCTCCAATATGGGCCCAAAAACATCAACTTTTGATGAGGCTGGGCCAAACTTGTTATTCACCCATGCATCTGGGCTCGGCCCAAATTTTTCATGGTTGTTGGTGTTGGCCCGTTTTGATGATCCACGGGCCATTCTTAGTGGTGAGAGTGACTTGGCCCGCCGAAGTTGGCCCATTTCGAATTTGTTACGTACCACCTCATTTTCCTCCTTAACCTTGTCCAATGCTGTTGTGAAAGGATCATAACCATCATTCCACAAGCTCCTTTGCCTCAAAAATGGTACCTTGACCGTTGAGCTTCTCGTCCCGGGAGACGAGGCGGTCGAGGAGTTACCGCTCTTTCTCCCGGACCGTGGGTATTGGGCCCTTGGAGGAGGCCTTAGTGGAATCATTTTTCCGTTTGAAAACAACTCGTCAGCATACGATAAAGAATCATCTTGACTCTTATTATCAAACCCATTGTCGTAAGCATAGAACCTCTTGCTCCCTTCAAACTCAAAGTTACTATCCACCAAATTAGGAAAATCCGTTGTGGGATCGAGGTTTCTCGACTCGAACTCGAACCCTGATGGATCCCTAGTAGGGCTAGTTGGCATGCTAAGGAAGAAGTACCCATCAAGATTGTATTTCCTAGGACTTGTTGGTTCACTTGTATAGTAAGAGTAGAAATCATCTGTGTTTGGGGATATCTCATTGATTTCCATCATTTTTCTCAAGGATTGCTGATTTTTTTCTTAAGCAAAAAAAGTACAATGTGCAATGTTATATAGAGTATATGACATGTATATGTGAGTAACATCAAATTCAAATAAAACATGCTCCTGAATAATAGGGAGAATAAAACCTGCGGAAAAGTACATAAATTAGAGAAATTTCGGGTATAATGTTCCTATCATTGACCCAAAGAGGATCTTTGTGGGAAGTGGTAAACCATTAAATCCTTAATTAATCCGCATGATTAAGTACTAATTCCCAAATATTAAGCCTTGTTTTGCTGGGTCATGATACAAATAATTGGGTCAAAATATTTATACTCACGAGTCACGTCATATAGTATTCAGGAATTCCTAGTCCGCATTCCATTTCCATTGTTTGAATGTAAATGTTCTTGTAAAGAACGTTTACAATCGCTCTGCGTGAGTTATCGGATATGTGTAATTGCTAACATATCACGCAGTCGTGTTAGCCACACTGAAATCCAATGTGACAGGTTCCGAAAGTTGTAGCTAGAACTCTTTTTTCTGCTCAAGTGGACGTTTTCCACTGTTGTTTGAACTTTGAAACGATGAACAAAACTCGCCATCTCTATCTATCTTAGGTGTGCATTGGGTAAAATATAAAACATGGCAGATTTCACACAGCATACATCTTATACTTGGTCAACTAGAAGTTTCAGCTCTTTGAAGGACAAATGATATCTTATAGATCCTTATTATGTAGAGGTTTGAATGATACGCAAGTCACATTGTTTAAACAATCCAATATCCGCCTACGGCCCTCCACTGCTACACCCCTCTGTACAAAGTACAACGACGGGATCACTGAAAAAACTAGGAATTGCGACGTCGTTGATTCCCATCTCAAATGTACATTACGAATGAAGCAAATAATGATTAGTACACACAGGTTGAGGAGAGGGGCAGAAGGCCATGGGCCAAGCTTAGAACTTCAGGGTAAAGAATGAAGGATTTGGCTTGGGGACTTGTACAACGGCTGTTGAAGCGGCTCGTGCTTATGATCAAGGCCAAAATATGTGATAACAAGGCTAGATCAATTTTTTCTCTTGAATTTGGCCTGTTAGCAGTCTCAGAAGCTAAACCAAATCACACACGCCAGAAGCAGATGCAGCAGTGGAAAAGGTGAGCAGGCGACTAGTTCAGATGGATTCGACCAATGGGTCATGAGATTAGTCAAGTGAATGAACCAACTCCTGTACAAAATCGAGGACGAGTACAGTTAGGGTTACAGGTCTTTGAATATAGATAGAAACTACCAATAGCATCAGGGGTCAATGCATGTGAAGGGATATTGAATTAAATGTTGTCCAATGTTAGTCAGTTACGAACAAGAAAATTGTAATCATTGCATGACTGGTTACTTCCACAGTTCCACCATAGAAGCTATATGAGCTGAAGGCCAAGCAGATTCTAAGATGAGCGAGAACAACACCAAAATTAGCTCTTAATTGTCTACAATACAGAAGAGCCTTCCTTTATTGACCACTTCATGAATGATGGTTTACTATTACACTAGATTGCCAAAAATTTAAATGTTTTACTTACATATTGACAATGATCCGATTGTTTCATTGATCTCTATTTCAGATGTGGCTTTAAAAGTTTCCTGATCAAGCTTCACAGCCATGTCTGTCTTAATCTTATGGCCATTCCCATACGCTGCAATGAGTAGTGCCTCAGCTCGCCCTGCATACATGAGCGATGAGCAGTATGAGTAAAAGCCTTTTGGTTGGCTGCAGAGAAGCTACTAGTTCACACAAACAGCATACATTTGCTCTAAGTACTTCTCTCCTAAGTGAGGTACGGAACAGACTATATAGTCTTCCATGTTGCGGTCAATAGAAACATGGAAAGTTTCTAAGAACGTACGCTTGTGATTGAAGAACATACAATTCTTTTGTATGTGAACAAACTCAAAATTGCAGTGCAAATGTGCCAAAATACCATATTACATTATAGTTTTGAATAATTGGAAAATACAGGCAAACTAAGTCCCTGTTTCAGTGAATTTTCAAGCCACGACTTCTGTGAATAAAAGAATGAGCAGATAGTGAAAACCAAGAGTGCAATTGGAAGAGGTGTGACATAATTGAAAACCAAGACTAAGACATCATTTTTTTAACATACAAGAAACAAATGCTAGAGTTTAAACAATCAGTTAAAAGACAGTGTTCGTACCGTGGTCCTTCTTCCTTTTCAACATAGAACTCAAACTCGGGAAAAGCTGTGTTGCAAGCTCCCTACTCTCATCCTGCCAAAGATAACATTCAATAGATATTGTGAAAGGTAAGATACAACAGCGAGATTCAGCATAGATTGTATACTTAAAGAAAAGCCTGACATCAGATGGGCTAACCTTACTTGTGCGGCCTCGAGCAAGTTCAAGTTCCCTCTTCCATACGGTTGACGGCACTGGAATAACAGAATATCCAGAAGAAACCAAGATTCCTATCCACAAACCATAGCCAAACCCTCCGCTCCACCAACCCTAAATCTTACAATAAAGACAGTATAAGACCAGTATCAGTTGCAATGCTATATTTTAAGAGGCAGGACCTAGAAGTTTATATGTACCAAAAAAAATCCACTACAACAGGCGGTTAGGCACCCCGTACCCTAGAACACAGCAAGGTCCACGAAGAGAGAATGAAGCACTTCAATAACAATTACCTGCTTTCCATCCCCAGGAAACGGAGTAGACTGTTCTAGATATGCAATGGTGCCTGTAAGACAGAGACATGTTCAGAAAGTACTATTGATAAGTAATATATGATCTCAAGATCTTATATTTCCGATCTCATATTCATATCCTCCAATAAATACAAACATAACAGAGTGGCAAAACCCGAAGTGCCACATAATAAGATGGCAAAGCATAACCAGAGGGGGGAGGAAAGGCAAAAGGGGGGGAGCGGTAAGCCGGTAATAGAGGTGATGAAGAACTTTCAGGTAAGGGTGGCACTAAAGTAACGACCACTCATAGCCACATAGATTCAGGTTAAAACAAAAACTCTAGATGCCAAATTGGAAAGAACATTTTATAAAATTATTCCCCATGATACAAATATCTGTAATATTCGAAATTTCATGGAAATCTTAAAAGGTGAAATTCGTGCCAGAACAAGACTGTTTACAAGGGTAATGTGAAAGGATTGGTAACCATATTTTACTTCAGATATACTCCGTATCAAATTATACAGCTCTAGACACAAGGCTAAATGCGAACAAGTTGCACATAGCAACAACATCATTACCGAATGCCTCCTCCCAGCTCCCACCCATGGGACAGTTAGACATGGTTATAGATATAACAGCACCACCGAAAAACCAAATGAACAACATGTCGCCTAATAGCAAAGCATACCAAAAAAAAAAACCAAAAGAATAGTGAAAGTGTATAACATGATTATCTTAATATCCCTAGCTCCAGCATGGATCCAATACCTCGTGGAGCATCAAAACTCTGCACCAATTGAACAATAGACCTCGCATCTAACCTTTTACGAAGTCTTTGCCCGACTGGCACTTGCACAAACGGGGAATCAAAAACCTGGGAAAGCACATTATTTCATTAATAATACAAATGGTGTAACAAAATAAACAACGAGCAAACCAACCAACATTTGCTTCAATGGCTAACATACAGTAACTCGGCCACACTACTAACCAAAAAAGTTTGCTTCAATGCATCTGATATACTCCCTCATATTCACTAAGATTTCCCCCTTTCATTTTGCTGTTTTGTCGGGTAATGTTGAGGGCTACTTCTAGACCAAATGACTCGTTCCCACATTGCCCACATTCCCACCAATACAAGCGAAAAGTCGCATAATTAATCCCCAATTCTAGCAAGTTCAATTAAACAAGAAAAAAATGCCCAAAATGGTAGCAAATGGAGTAGTAACATACTAACCTTTCACAAACTAGTTAATCAAAACGTAAACTTGACTACTCGCCCCCAAATTTAGTACAAAGATCACACCTTTTTCCTCAACCAAAACATACCCCCAATTCAACAATCGAGCTACAGGAGAAAACAAATAACATCAAATTTAAAAAGATGAAGTAAAACATGACCACTTGACAAATGAACCAAAGAATCGTAAAGATTACGCCTTTATTATACCTCAGCAGAAGTAACACCGGAATGATCAGACTTCAAGACGGCCAATGCACCGGAAACATCAGGATCAACACCAATTACCCACTTCAATTCACCCGATTTTCCCGCGTTTTCTTCATTAATACTCTTCGACCCATGATTTGAAAGAGATGACAGCCATTGTTGCTTGATAATCTGGATTTTTTCCTTGGAATTAGTACTGGGTTTACCATTGGGTGTTTGAATGACTTGACTAGGGTTTTCTAATTGGTTGGAGATTGTTGAAAATTGGGGGAAATTGAGGGGTTTTGAGAGGAGGGTTTTGGGGTTTAGTTTAATTTTAGAGGAGAGGGAAAAAAGAGGGTTTGACATTGGATTTGGCTGAGATAGGAAGAGGGTACATTCCATTGAAGACAGAAACTTGAAACTTGAAACTTGTTGGTGAAGATTTTCTCAAAGTGTATGTATTGGAGAGAAAGGTGAAATTATTGGGCAGGATTTTATTTGAATGATGATTTGCTTCTTTACAAATGTGGGAGACTCCTCTGTCTTACTTTCGTGTACCATTTTCAGTGTAGCACCCGATTATATGAAAAATAATGAAAGTTTGTTAATGTGGAAAAATTTATGTATTTGGTATCCTTTTGAAACAATCGTGTAAAGATTTTGCAAAGGCACAAAGCATTTATGTCGTGGTAATCATATTTTAAGAATTCACATTTTTCGTCTCAATATTGTCATTTTCATTATAATTCTACTGTCTTTGTTATTTTTGTTGTGGCATTATCGATATGGATGGAGTTTAGTTAATTGAATTGAATTTTATTGAACAAGAGAGTTTTATTGATTACATAATATAACACATACTCCGTACAAAATAACCTCACACAAATCCAGTCCCACAAACTCATCGATCGGGAACAACAAATAAAAACATGCAATGAAACGAAATATGCTCCAATAAAAGGCAATAACTAGAACGTGGACGAGCATCATACAACACGTACACTTTTATTTAATTTACACATAATTGGGATAGGTGAGAACGTACACTCACTCGATAACTCATATCAATTTCGTTCAATTCTTTACGTTTTTCAAGTTACGCAAGAACCGCAACAGAGGATGGAGTAGTAGCTATCGTAGGAGCACCCTTGTAAGCAACTTGACGAGCCAAACGAGCACCATCAGGCATAGGGGCCACATACACTTGGAAGTGATGAGTGGGTAGTGCTGGTGCAACAGGCCTAGGCTTAGTATGCTTATCATCACTACCCTTTTTCACTTGAAGAACACCGCCAGTGTCCTTTCCTCCAGACTCAAAGATCTTCTTAACAACGTAACCAGCAAGAAACCCAAGTGCAATTCCAACCCCAAACCCGGTGGCAAACGCCGCCAGCCCGACAAAGGCAGCCGTGGCCGCGGTCTCTGCTACCCCGACTGCAGTAACTAGATAAGTAACAACTGCGGCCCCTCCAGCTTCTCCTAAGTTCCCACCCATATAGCCTGCACCAAACTCCGCAACCTCGCTCACGGCTGTTTGTATCTTGTGCTCTGATGAGTACACGTCCCAAACCGACATGGCTAGCGTGAACAATAATAAACCTTTCCCTACCTTGTCTGCAACCTTGTAGAACGTGTTCTTTAAGTATGTTCCTCGTCCAGACGATTTCAAGATTTCATCGTACACCTACACATATCTCATCACGTGTAAAACTCAAAACGTTAACAATTCATGATGAGTACGTACGTACATAGGGAACTAACAGCCAACATACAATTACCTCTATCTTGTGTTCATCCAGTAAGTCCTCGAAGGCCATATCATACTCAGGCCCAATCTCTCTCTCTAATTTGTAGTGGTACCTAATAGTTAAAGATGGTAGTAGTATATATATTAGACGATTCATCTTATCTTGATGGTAATTATTGAGAGCTGAGACCGATATATTATATAGTTCTTTCATAATATGATATCAGAGTCGTCTAAATAAAATTATACTTCGTATTATTATAATATAGTTCTTTCATACTCCGTATGATATAAGAGTCGTGTAAAATTTACTCACTTGTCAAACGAGGTCCTCAAAAGAGCCGCCGGTGAGCTTGAGAGCCTTGGCGAAGTTTTGGGAAGATATATCAGCTTTTCTAATAATGGACGTCTGCATGGCGTACTTGTAAAGGCTAAATTCTTCGATAAGCTGTTGAGCCAACAGCTCTCTCTCCGATGGCTCGAACCCTGCATCCGGGTGCCTGATCGCATCGATCTTGATTTTCAATTTGTCGGCTTTTTCACGGACTTTGCTTAGAAACTCATGGCGGAGGTGCACGTTTTTTATCGTCTGCATCCCGAAACCTACCGCCATTTCGAGGTAGGCTAGGTACTCCTTAACCACCTCCTCAACCGGTATAGGTTTAGGGTCAGGGTCAGGGTCAGGGTTAAGCTCAGCGTGGTGCTTTACGAGACTTATCGACGACTGGCTTGCACTGCCATCGTCGTCGAGAAGTGCCACGGTTAGCTCACACGCTTCGCGGCAGCATCGTAGGTAGTCACCCCTGTCCCTTTCGGATCGGAAGGGGATGCACTTGATGCGCTGCTCCTCTTGGCATTGGATCAGTTTTGCGAGGGTTCGTGCTTCCTTATTAGAGAGTACGATCCCTCCACCTTCACTCATTTTGATTTGTTACCTTTCTATCTACGTACTTAGTAGCTTGTTTAATACTACTAGTTGCTACCCCGTGAATTTTGTTGATGGCGATTAAGTCTCATCTCATCCCTTCTCTATATATAGATTTCAAAGGGACACATAACAAATATCGACTTATTCAGTTATCATATACTGATATACGGAGTATGGTATAGATGAAAAATAATTGTACACGTTATCAGAGGCGTATCTTAGTAGTGTTGGGCCCGGGGCCATCCCCCCGCCCGTTTGAGATTTATACTAGTATATATATGTTGTTGTATTACATAAATGAAATTGTTATATATGCTGCGCTCCAACGGTTGTCTAGTCAATATTCTAACCCTTGCCCTCGGGTTCAAATCTGCTCCCCCACTGCACATTATGGAATTTTGAATTGGTTATATATTATCTTATGAACGATTAATTAGACCGTCTCTGTATATTAAGTGTCTATGCATATTGATCATATATTGACACCTTAATCTCTTTTCTTTTCGCTCATTTTATTCGTTTCTAAGTTTACATATACGTACACCACCTCGTTACTTGCTTGATACAAGTACTGTAATTGCTATATATCATGTTAACTTAGAGAGAACAACCCTTAGCTTACTTCACACATTTAGATTACCAGGCCATACCTACCTACACGGCTACAAGTACATGCATCACCTCTTTATAAGTTATAACTTGCTTGAGATAAGTATATAGCTAGCTACCATGCATGTTAATTACCCTAGCTTCTTTTACTTGTTCGATCATTCATAATTTCATACCACGTGAATTCAGTAAGTATAATCTATCATTCATTCATGGACAATGCTAGAGGTTTAAAGTGTAGACACCCAAAAGTGTCTACAATCATTAATAATTTTACTACACTATCAAAATTTTACTACTCACACAATTAATTTTACTACCTGAATTTTTTACTACAATTAATTTTACTACCCCGATCTCAATTTTACTACTAGTAGCTCAATTTTACATTATAGACAAATTAATTGTGTCTAAAATATAGACCTCTATCAATTTGCTTCATTTATTTTGTTGTGTAGTTTAATTTTTGCAGACCACGCCTCTTTATCAGTTACTTGTTTGATTGATAGTTGCTACTTGCTAGGTAGCTAGCTACCACGTACGTACAGTATTACAATACCTCACCTAAAATTAAGGACATTAGTTGCTACCGCGTAATTTTAATTAAGGACTATAATTCAATATAATTTATTGATATAGTTGCTATCACGTGGGTTTAAGGACTATAATTCAATAATAATTTAATGATATAGTTGCTACCACGTGAATTTAGAGAGTATAATCCAATAATTTAATAGCACCTGTATCCTTTTTTAGTGATATATATAATTGCTATCACCTAAATTCAGAGTCACCATAAGGCGGCCTAGACTAACCCGATCATAGAAGAGGCCGGGGAAATAATCCGAGTTATACTCTCCGGCCTCTTATTAATTATTACTCCCTCTGTTCGAGTGAGATATTGGAATATTGTAAATTGGAGTGTTTAAAATGAATTGTTGGTCTTTTCTCATTTAGGGGTTGGTGTTTGTATAGTTACTATAGTGTCCTCAAGTGACTTCACATCTATCCACCTTTTATTGGTTTTGTGGGGATTACTTATTTCTCTCTCCTTTCCCCACCTCTACCCCACCATACACTAGTTTCTAGTCGAAAAAAGTAAAATTCAACATCCCACTGAAACGGAGGAAGTATCGATTTTCTACTGTGTTCCCTTCATTCCATATTAAGTAAGACTCATAAGATCGGAGTATTCCCATTGATCAATGAGATCTCATAATTTATTTTCTCAAGTGAAAATCTCACATAAATCAGGCAAAATAGACCATAGTGCAATCTCTTCTTGCTTCACCCATTTATCTACCTTAGGTACAATGGACACTACCTTTCTATTAGGTTGGCATTGATTGTTGCCACCATATGTATTTAGAGAGTACATGCCCAGCCTGTAGAAAGATGTACTATTGACCAGCTATACCCATGTAACTTTTTTGGAACTTTGATTAACCGATTAAAATGTATACTCTTCTTAATAAAATTGCCGAAAAGGCAGTAGTCTATAGCCAAACAGAACGAGTAGCAGGCTATAAAAATGCATCTTGGTAAGGGTAATTTGAGCATACAACAAAACACTTGACTTCTTAAAGAAAATCCTTTCAAGAGCATCATCACATACAAAGTAAGTATATCCTCAAATTATAAAATCTTGCATAACTATTGAATTTTATGTGATGTACTTGTGCGGGTGAAATACACATTGGAAATCTTATGTTCATAAAACTCTTATGTTATCACAGTTGCATTATTCTGCAATATATGGAGTACTCTCCTATACAAGAGGAGTATATTACTACAGTATGTATGCACTAGGTAGCTCGGTGCACTTTATATATGTCTATATATGAGCTAGTAAAGAGCACGTTAAATGTCATACTACTAGTGGTTAACATAGAGGTATTGGCGTATTGATAGATCAGTTCAGATGTTCGAGCCACGTTATACATACGTAAGTCTTAAGTCTTTCCATTATTTTGTGTTTTGTTGACTTGCAACAGGCAACAATAATGGCATGCACCGTGTTCGGAACCCCCATTACCGACGAAACACTCAAGGGAATGAACAAGTACCATGACAAGAACATATCACGGTTGGATAAGGCGACGGTAGCATTCGAGATGAAGAATGCCGAAGGCAAAGACGTGAATGCGCACAAATACGTAGACGGCCTAAGGAGCGGTCACCAAATAGATGGCATAAAAGCCCTAATCTACAATGCCACCGGAGGCCCAATTTGCCTTACTAATTACGCAGTTTCTAATGGTGTTATAGGGCCATCCCCTCTACCCACGGTCATTGCCAATGGACAATGGGGTGCTTACTTCCACCCCTATGATCCCAAGGTCGATAGCCCACCCGACGGCCCAGCTGCCCATGCCGTTGTCTACTCCGGCAAGAATGCTAGCGGGCAGGAGTACCAATGGATGTTTGTAATGTCAGCCAGGTGGCCTGGCCGGGTATGTAATTCTCTCTTCAATTCTTTTCTTCTTGGTACTCATCTACTGTGTAATGTGTAAGTGTAACCGTTAAACGACCAAATGATCTGAACCAAAAGTCTAGACTGAGTAACTGCATGACATGAAAAGCTAACTTCAAAAGTTGTACCCTCCGCTAGCTCTAAGGCCTTAATTAAAAACAGACCCTTTGATTCTTTGAATTATTTGTATATCTAATAATCTTTACAACTCTTTTAACAATTTTGCTCGTCAGTGCTATGCCGAGATCCAACAAGCTGGTCACTACCCCTCGGAAGATGACGCCTTTGATAAATACAAGAGCGGTCTCGATAAGAAGTTGTTCAACCATCGAGCCCACAGCTACGGCTGCGAGTGCTTTATTTCGGAAGGCGGTGACACCACCTCCCCGTTTATTGAAGTAATCATGACCCTCGACTCTGCATGGGGCTGGTGAACCTATGCATCCATCAAAATCTGTCCATGTTTTCTCCAAACACCTATACATGTACGCTTGATTTATTCAAGCATGCATGCTACATTGCTACAGCTATCCCTTTGCTTTATTTTCGTACGTGTGCATGTTACGTTCTTTATCTTTGTTGTTAAGAGAGTCGATCGATCTTTGGTTTTACGTTTTATTTCGCGGGGTTATGAAATAAATAACACACACTCATTTGCTACGAGTGTCCCCTATGCTGTAATTCGTGCTATGTCACACTCGAAGTACTACTATTAGGTCTGAGCACCAGCTCCGGCCACTGGAATCAAATTAATGAAGTTTATATTGTGTTTTCTCTCTTTTTTGGGTATCAAACAATTCTATCTTATATATGTAGCTTTTGCTACAACCAACAACGTTGCATTCAAAGACGCTATGCAAGTCACCAATGTAACAAAACTTGTACTCCCTCGAATTCATATCCAAATATAAAAGGCGGTTGTCATTATACGATTAGACCATTGTTCCAAAGACGCTAAATCCGCTAGCAATAAACCACAGTTTCCGATAAAGGTTCGCCTCAATATATAGCCAAATGTGAGAGATGTGAAATCAGTCTCATTTCTCATCTACGTTAGAACAGAGCAGAGTAATAAATAAAATCCTCATGTTAGCTTGGCTCACAATCCACGTTGAGTCCGCTCAAAAGTAAGCGACATAGAACTAACCTGTTTGGATTTCTGGACTCACATACACTATCTGAACATACTCTGAACTTCAAGACACCCTTGTCCCAAATCACGAATGAAGAACTATTAAAGGACGATTTCATAGACGACACCTTGCAAGTTTCTGACCACTGAACTGGTTCCAGGGACTTCCTTCATTGACAAACCATGTCGGGCTGCTTCACTGAGTACCATTTCATCCATTCTGCATTATGAAAAGGGAAACCGTGATCAACGGGGTGGCGCCTATGCTGTTACATATATAACCTATGGAGAGTACAAAACTGTGAAAACAAAACAGCCTCAGCTTGATCCTAACAGCTTGTGAGTCAGCCAAACAACATAAGAGCCTTGTGATTTCTGTTAGAACATACACGGGCTGTAGGTTTGTATTCTAGGTGCACTACTTGATCGTTAGGAGTTATTCTTGCCCCCAAATTAATTAGTAACGCACAAGTTACACAAAGTGAGAGGGGGGGGGGGGTTCAAAGCTGAAATTCACAAATTCGACATATAGGCATGATGGACACGGTACTCACACTTTAGCACGAGAAACATATCCGAGAATGAATTTGCACAGGCCTTTCCCTCTTATTTGAAGTAGCTGCAAAACTGTTTGGAAGAGTAACGGAATGCTGGATTGTTGAAAGCTTAGGAATTGTCAAGGCCCTCAATCAACACACATGGAAGCAATGAATATCTCAGTATGTAACATCCAATTGTAAATTAAAAGATCAGGAAATCAGGATATAAATATCAGCGCCAAGAATAAGATCGAATCCTTCAGGATATTTCTCTGTCAAAGCATTTATCTGGGCAGAATTTCCCCAGTCAAGTTTCTCAGCAACCAGATCTGAGAAAAATAATGTCATGAAATGTATAAAATGCCATGCATATAATGAATGTTGCTCACAGTTTATTTTCACATACCGGGGCATGACGAATTTATTTTCACATACCGGGGCATGACGAATTTATTTTCACTTACCAGGGCATGACGAATTCTCAGAGGATACATGATGCTGAATATTTCTCTCCAAAATCTACATGATCGTTTGTATACAAACTGTTAAACCACCAGCCGAGACTCAAATCTAAGTCTCCATCTAGAAAGGATTTAAAGCAAGACCTTACCTTTAGAACTTCGTCATTGTGGTCTGTCATTACAACTCTACTGCAAAATCTACCACATAGTACCCCAGTAACACCTACAATTCACTAATCGAAAAGTACAAATTAATAGAGGAAACTTGGATACTTCAAAATTGGAGTAAAACCTGCTAGGATCACCAGTAATAGAAACAAGTGTTTTGAGTTTTACTTTCACAAGAACATCAGTTGAAATTCCAAAACCAGCAGATTTATACCAGAAGACAAGGTTATATAGACGAGCTCTATGAAGATTTAGCATGCCTCACAATGATAATGTCTAGGTTAGATCACTATCTGACCATGATGGTCTCGAGAGTAACTTGTGTAATTTCCATAAACTGATATATATTGTATTAAGAAAGAATCTATTCACGTTTATAAAAATGAGCATTGCCCTCAGCATGATTAGGATGTTTCATTGAAGATTCTCTACAACGGTTGTTACATGGCATCCAGGCTTAATGAAAATCTTCGACTAATTATAGGCATTAGAGCGCTTACAGCATGAAAACAACATCCAAACTTCTACCATAGATGACAGTCATGACACAGTCGCAACCTAAATGTGCAACATCACTTCAAACGAACCTTGCTCAAGGATGATGTCACACTAAATCCACAATAAGAACATTACTTCAAACCAATCTCGCTAAAGGATGATGGGGCACAAGCTCGATGTAGTTACATTCATACATACACACATATTCCTTATCAGCACAACTCTAATTTGAACAAAATGAGATTAAAAGAATGCGACTTTTGCATGAAATCCAATGCCAATTAATCAAAGTTGTGCAATACAGCTCAATTAACCTAAAAGTTAGAGGCTTACCAACACCAGAACCTAGCTCAAGGACGGAAAGACCTCGAAGCACATCGACATTTTTGGAGAGATAATCATTCAAGAGGACAGCTCCAGGCCACACCAGCTGACCGGTCAGATCAAAATCAGCTGCCCCAGAAAATACACATACAAAAATCAGCATATACTTCCCCCATTTCACACACACACACACAGACATAAAACTTAATCAATTTCATCCCAATTTCAAATCTAATCTGATACTAAATTCAAATTCATATAATCATATGAATTACTTCAAATACAACATGATTATTATGATTTTCTATTACAAATAAAACCCATCAAATTTTTACTCAACCAAATTAAAATTGAACTTTTTTTTCTAATCTAATCTGATATAAACTTCAAAATTATCAGAAATTACTTCAAATTCAACATGATTAACATAATTTTCTAATACAACCCATCAAATATAACTCGGCAAAATAAAAATAAAAAGGCACTATTTTTAATAATTAATTTAACTAAAGTTACTTACTTGAAGCTGATTGCAGACAATATAGCTCAAGAACTTGAGACCCAAATGTAAAAGTCGTCAACTTGTAACTGCAAAAACATCAAAAAGTTAATAAAAGTTACTGCCCACCAAATTACAATCTTGTTTATCAAGCAACTCATCATTAGTATTACAATTTAGTGTTGAATACAAAAGAGAAAACTTGAAGAAGAAGGAAAAGAAAGAAGTGGGTACTCGTCATTGACAAAGAATGATTCATCCAAGCAAATAATTTCATCTTCTTCTTCTTCAATTTTTCTCTCCATTGCCATGTCCTCTGTTTTTCTCCTCTGCTTCAAACCCTCTTTTTTTTTCTTTTCTTTTTGGAGGCAAAAGGAACAAAATTGGACCTAATGTTTTTTCGGGTTGTCCTCTTGACCCATTTTTATTCGGGCCGGGTGTACGTGTTTGGCCTGCACTAGATTCTTTGGCCCAATGGGCCGACATAGCGACATGCTGGGCGGCCTGCATTCCATTGGACACACGTTATGTAGAAACTATGATGTTCATTGTTCATGGTATGATTAAAGGAAAATGCTAGAGGTCTAAAGTGTAGACACCCAAAAGTGTCTACAATCCGTAATAATTTTATTACACTATCAAAATTTTACTACTCACACAATTAATTTTACTACCTGAATTTTTTACGACAATTAATTTTACTATTCCGATCTCAATTTTACTACTACTAGCTCAATTTTACATTATAAACAAATTAATTGTGTCTAAACTATAGACTTCTATCAATTTGCATGATTAAATGTCAAATAAGATGAGCAAATTAGTCATAACGAAAGTTGCCTGATTAGACAAGAACATTATGCATTCATGCACTCACAAAAGAAGAAAGAGAATGGTCCAAAAGTCGAATACCGTGAAATAAAAATAAAAGTCGAGTAGTGCACATTAACGTTTTCTTAGGTTGAGAGTTGAGACTGAAGTGTACATTAATACACTACCTCAAAAAGAATTGGCTATGACTGAATATGAGGTGCATAAGAACAAGAAATTTATTCACACTGTATATTCTACTTGTAGAACTCAACGTACAACATGAAATCTCTACTGGGCAAGACTTTCACACTTCATCAAAAATTGTGTAGATCGTAATAATACTAACAAACAAATATTTGTACGTTGTATCAAATTTCACACCTACGTTTCAAATATAAAAAAAAAAAACAACTGTCACATTTATTTGACTATTCATCTACCTAGTAGGCTGCTAGTATTATCCTACGTCAATGAATAATATGAGTAAATATTAGGTTAACTCGATTTTTAACACATAGACTTAGATATTCATCGTTCAAACTCTTATTATACAGATTAATACAAAAACGACAATATATTTTTTTTTTTTCCACACTCTTTTAGTCCATATACAAACCACCAAGTTGGAGTATCTTTTATTGGACTAGAACATTTCAAGTCAAGAATTACACTCTACTCAAAGTCTAAATATTCCTCCTTTAGTTTACTTGTGTTGTTAGTCCAACAAATGACAAAATATATGGCACGTAGCTCCAAAGTCACAAATTGGCGGCAAAAAGATTGCATGGATATTAGACCAACTTCCAACCGAAAACTACCTAACCACCAAAAAATTTCCCTCCTTTTTTTTTTTTATTTTTTAAAAAAAAAAATTTCTTCATCAATTTAATTTAATTTCTCTGGCCTTAATTTCTTCCTACGCAAAATTTGAAAATTCAGCAAGACCATACAAGTCAACATCTCAAAAACATTTAAATTTGTGACACTTCTATTTGACGCCACACACATTTTTTCATTCATTCATCGAATTCACACCTCTTTTTTTTTTTTTTTTTTAATTTAATTTTTGTGCACCAAACATGAAAAATGATTTATGAGCAAACTCTCTTTTATCTACCACAACAACTAACCCACCAAAATATCATTTACTTGACTTTTTGAAGAAAAAGGGAAAAAGAACGAATTTTTTTTTATTTTGTTCTTTCTTTAATTCTAGGGTTTCCGAATCCCTATTTTTTTTTTTTGGGATTTCAGTGAATTTCTTCTGCAATTCAGGTTTGTTTTTGTTTGAATTGTTCTGGGTTTTTACTGAATTGGGAAATTATCAATTTTGCTTTGTTTAATTTGGGAAATTTATGATCATGTTGAATTGCAATTGATTTGGGGGTTTTTCATTTTGATCATGTTTATAATTGTTTTGAATCCAATTATGTAATTCATGCCTTTAATTTTAATTTCCCTGTCATTTATATGATAATATGTGTGGCAATATAATCTGGGTTGGTTGTGCATATTGCTCAGTGTGCATAAATTTTTCATTTGTTAATTATTTGACTATTAGATACTTTATATATAGACATATGATTATTGCAATTTGATAGGTTGCATTGTTAATTTTCTAGTAAAGTTCTTAAATTGCCATGATTGTTGTTTGAAATGTTGGGTTTATATTGCTTTTGTACAAGAACATCAATTTTAGAGTGGAATTTAGTTGATAATTTTGTGTAAAAATTCGATGCACGGTTCGAAGATTGGCAAACAATAATGCTTTGGATTAATGCTCATGTACATGATGTACATTATGCTATACACAATGTATTGAATGAGCTTGAAAGTTGCATTTTTGTGGTTGTGGTTGTGGTTGTGAGGGGATGTAGTGAATGAGATTGAAAGTTGATGATTTCAGAAATTTGCCTTTTAAAGTGTTATGTTGCTTCTGATTCAAGTTTTGATGTGTTTTCCCTGCCCCCCTTATGCTATCAGAATGTCGAGTTTGGAGGAACCCCTTGGTTTTGACAAGTTACCTAGCATGAACACTATTGATAGAATCCAGAGGTTTTCTTCTGGTGCTTGTCGACCTTGCGGGGAGGACTTAGGCATGGGAGCGCGATGGATTGAAGGAAGTCGCTGCAGCACATCTAACAGCTGCAGGTTAGTGTTCTTTCTTGGGAGTGTTTCTGAATTGTCTTTTGTTTCTATCTCTATCTCCAATCGCGCCAAAAGCTCATTGTTGTTTGGTGTTGCAATATGATGGATCAAAGCAAAACGATCCACTAAATCGTTTATGCTTCATGTGAAGTAGCAGTCTGCCAATGTGATCTTCCACTGAACAGCCTTCTTATGACTTATGAGGCTCTGATGTAATGATGTTTTTTCTTATAAAAGAACCATCCTTTGTTATCAAACTAAAATCTTGCGTCTTTTGCAGTGAAGATTCTGAAGATTATATGGAAGAAGTTTTTCCATGGGGTAGGAAAAATCGAGACAGGTGTCATGGTGACTCTTTTACCTGGAGGAGCCTGAGCTTAGGTAGGAATCATATCGCTTATGGAAGCCATGACAAATGCACTAATGTTACAAGAAGTAAGGTAATCTGATGATACTAATTGATACTTTGAACATCATAATTTTGAGCTCTTGCCTTGGTGAAACAAGTTTTTTGCTGCTAGTTCTGGTGACCATTTTACCATTGTCCATTTTTTTTTTCTTTTTTTTTTTTTTTTTTTTTCAGCCATCCTTGAAGTTGTGATTGAGATGTGCATTTTGATTGTTGGATTCGATTTCATAGCCAAGTTTTTTTATTTTCACCTGTCTGATTCATCCTTGTGTTCGATTTCAGGTTTTTTATAGCTTACCTAACCATGTTAAGATCGTGGAAGTTGGTCCAAGAGATGGACTGCAAAATGAGAAGAACATTGTTCCGACTAATGTTAAGGTTGAGCTGATTGAAAGATTAGTCTCTACCGGATTATCTGTTGTTGAAGCGACAAGTTTTGTCTCACCGAAATGGGTACCTCAGGTATTATTCCTCTCCAGGTCTAGCGAAATGTTTGAGTTCTACGAAAACTTGCATGGTGAACCACTGAAGGAAATGCATCATGTTTTGAACTGTCATCTGACTTACAACAAAAACAACCACCACCAAGCCTTAGTCCCAAAATGATTGGGGCTGCGTAACATGAATCGTCATTTGAAACAGCCATACTTGAATATAGCAAAATAATTAAACACAGGCGAAATATATTAGAAAGACGGTTAAAATCAAACCTTGAAATAGAGGTTTTACCAAAAAAAAAAAAAAAAAAAAAAAACGAATCCTTAAAATGTTTCTTTACAGGTTATAGTCATCCTAGAAACATAGATTTGTTTCTTTCTGGTGTTAATAACCAGTTCTGTTTCTGATGTTGTGCAGCTTTCAGATGCGAAAGATGTCATGAGTGCAGTCCGACATGTCGATGGTGCTCGTCTCCCTGTGTTGACCCCAAACTTAAAAGTAACTTCTTTTTTTTTTTTTTTTTTTTGTGTGTGGTCATATGTCAATACGCAATTGTGATGTGGGGTAGTAGCTTTATCTAGTTTTTGTTTCTGTTTTAGGGATTTGAAGCAGCTATTGCAGCTGGCGCGAGGGAAGTTGCTGTCTTTGCATCAGCTTCAGAATCCTTTTCAAAGTCGAATATAAACTGCAGCATTGACGAGAGTCTAGCTCGTTATCGTGCTGTTGTTTCAGCTGCTAAAAAGCTTTCAGTTTCAGTTCGTGGGTATGCTCCTCTTTCACCCCCCCCCTTCATTCTTGTTGTATCTAGACTGTGACTGGCTGTCTGGTTTAGTGGTATCTTGAAATGGTAACTTTTATTCATGGTCTGATAATATGATATAAGTTTCTGAGTGTGGAGTTTTCTTAGCCGTTTCCGGGATTTTCTCTCTCTCTCTCTCTCTCTCTTAACAACCTTGGAAGGTTTCGGAGGACGATTTATGTTAACCGACCCCAAATAATTTTGAGACTTATTAAGGCTTGGTTGTTGTTGTTGTAATTGTTGTTTGTTGTGAAGTGGTGTTTTCATAGATTTGAGTTCTGTAATTTTATGAAACTTGTAACTACACGCATTTTCTTAGCTAAGATAGTAAAATACAGTGTTATCCTTGGCATGGTTTCAGGTTTTTCCCACATTACCAAGTTACTGTTACACTCCTTACAAATCAACAATTAAATGTGAAATTCTTTTTTAGGTACGTATCATGTGTGGTTGGGTGTCCCGAAGAAGGGCTAATTCCTCCTTCCAAGGTGGCTTATGTTGCAAAGGAGCTTTATGACATGGGCTGCTTTGAGATTTCCCTTGGTGATACTATCGGTGTTGCTACACCAGGTAAATGTCCTACATAGTCCTGTATGCCTCTTGTTCTCCGTACTAGCCACTGGTTAGCTGAAACAACGACAAAATCATTACCCAAGGCTTTTTAATAGACTTTCTCCCTAGGGGCCGGGAGGTATTCTCTCACATTCCGGTACCCATGCTAAAACAGAGAGGCTGCACCATGTATTAGATCCTGGATGTAAAACGTAGATGGAAAGCCAACTTTGAACCTTCTCCTGCACCAATAATTTTGAAAGCTATAATATCATTATGGTTTATGAAAACTGATAAAAAGTCCTGAAAAACTTCCCGTAACTTTGAAAGGGTTAATCCTAGTTCACCTTCTCAGATGCTCATTCCGATAGAACTGCATGTCAGCATGTGAAGTGCCGATTAACATAGATAAGCTAGTTTCAACTTTCAAGGTCGTCTACTTAAAATCTTGCCTTGAGGGTGTCTCTCTCCCTTATATATGTTCTTCCATGTGTCAGGAACGGTTATTCCCATGCTAGAAGCTGTATTGGCTGTAGTTCCTACTGAGAGCATTGCTGTACATTTTCATGACACCTATGGACAATCTCTTCCCAATATTTTAGTCTCTCTTCAGGTCAGTTGCGATACTAGTACTTTTGTTTGGTATCACCAAATTTTACTTGAACCGTCTATCAGCAAATGTCGTCCAAATGTGTAGATTGAATTCTCATGTTGCAGCTCATGTCTTTTAAACAGATGGGGATCAGCACTGTTGATTCCTCGGTAGCAGGACTTGGCGGGTGCCCATATGCTAAGGGAGCATCAGGAAATGTTGCCACAGAGGATGTGGTATACATGCTTCATGGGCTTGGGATCAAGACCAATGTGGACCTTGGCAAGCTGCTTTCAGCTGGTGAGTTCATCTGCAACCACTTGGGTCGTCTGTCCGGTTCCAAAACCGCCATTGCACTGGGCCGAGCTACAGCTGATGCCTCTAGGATCTGAACTTAGTGTAGACTTCCTTCCTGAAATATCGACATCAAGTGTAAGAAGAAGAGAAAGATGTATACTATGTATGTTATCATATATTCTTATGATCTATAACAAAACTGTAATACACATTGATCAATGAAATAATATCTTATTAAGAATGCAATGTATTAGTTCATTCATTTTCTTTGTTCACCACGACCAGTAGGGTTACTGGGTTAGCATTAGCAAAAGTTTTGTAAAGGTAACCGATGCTAACGAGTTTCGATCTCGGTCATCTCGGTGATGACTTACGAGTCAAATTGATTCATATCCGAACAAAGTTAGGAATGAGATCTTAAGACTTGAAAATAGATGTTCTGCAAAACTAATGGGAAGTGGAAAACTATACCCATGTACAATCAAAGTAACCAAAAAAGTTAACCGTGACACATGTGCGTAGATTTGGAAAGTAAATATAACGAGTGTCAACTTTATCTAATTTTGGATAGGTACATTTCTTAAATCTTTTGTGAGAAATTCTAAACAAATTCGATTTCTTCTAAGCGAAAAATTATCAAGTTTTTTCAAATATCCATCGGATTGACAAGGCCAATAAATCATAAAATTGACCAGGAAACACAAAGTAAACAAAACAAAAGAAAACAGTCCTGTGTTACACTCGTGTACTATTTGGTCTGAAGTCTGAACTGATATGTTCTGCTGTTGTCTTTGATTATCTGAAGAAGAGGGTTTAATACTTTAATCAAAGCGTATTAATCACACTTATCAACAATCGCCATGGATGAGCACGAATTTCAACGCCTCCTTCTCCTCTTCCCCGTCGTCCGAAATCGTGATTACTGTGTAAATCTCTCTCTCTCTCTACCCTTTATTTTCCTGCAGTTTTGTTGCCAATTTTTCTCATTTTTCTGCATTCCTGCATCGATTTTTATGGAGAAAAATAATATTACTAACTTAAAAAGGTTTTATCTGGAGATATATTGTGTGTTTATAATCAAATCATGGTCTTTTGATACTCATAGCAATTATTTGGTGGTTGAATTTTTATGTGGGACTGTGATGAAGAAGAAAGATTGAATATTTTGAAAGGTGGAATCTTTTGAATATTTTGATCCAATTCCAAGCTGGGTATAGCTGATCAAGAACTAATTGTTTAATTGTTGGGTTATTGTTAGTTTACTCTATGTATCTTCTTCTTGGGGTTTCTATACTACCCTCTTTTTTTTTTTTACTGTTTTTGTTAAGAGAGACTGAAATTTCAATTGGAGGTTTGTGTGTTGTTTTTGTGTGGAGAGACTCTACTACTAGGATCTTGAACCCATCTAACATACACAAGACTGTTACAGATGACGATCATGTTGTTGTTGTTGTTGATGTTGGGATATTGGGTATATTATATCATAGGTTGATATCATCGGTTGTTGATATTGCTCTCGCACTTATGATGATGATCTTGCTCTCGCACTTATGATGATGTCAAGAGCCTAGAATTATTAGTCATGGTGTAACAAATTGGTGATGTATGAGGTATATGGTGTAACCATTATCTACTTCCCCGGTTGGTGTTAGGATCGATGAGCGTGGACATGATCATCATAGAATAGGTGGTCATATTTCTGAGCTTAGGTTGCAGTAATTTATGAGTGTAATATATTATGAAGTGATTTAAATGATTTTGCTGTCTGATTGGTCTGTTGATCTTGTATGATAAACAGCAGGCTCCTGCGCAATCATCAGGTCAATCAACTTCCGGAGCATTGAAAAATGAGGTAGTTTTGCTTTTGATCATGTTAGTGATTTGGAACCTTGTTATTGCTGTGCTAGCTTGACGTCTCATGTAAAACCAATTTTTCTGAGCAGGTAGCAGAATGGCAAGATGCTTGGGGTGATCAAGAGACCAAGACACAAGGTATGACTATAAAGTTGTTCTTTGCTAGTTATTTTTTGAAAGTATCATGTTCCGTTACATATTTGGTTCCAGAAGTAGTTTGATCCTTTCCTTCTCCATTTTTGTATTCTGTTCCACCCATTAAGTTTCATGGACTACTCTAACTTCCAGAGAGTATGCATTAATGTGTGGCGAAGACGTGTCCTAAATCATTGTTGCCGAAGGGTTCTCTCCAAGCTTCTTAGACTGTCAGTATTTTGGATGTTTTACTTACAGTTTGGAAAGTGGAGACTATCATATTGGTGCAAGTTTAAAGTTTTTATAATTTGGCTGCCTTTCTGAGAACTTTTAGTAATATGGTTTTCAGTTCAGAGGAATAATGATGATTTCCTACTCCACTCACATCATTTTCACATTATAGTCCATAATTTAACATGCCTATTCACTCTCCCTTGTAACAGATGTCTTCTGGGGCAAACTAAGGTCTGCTGCTGAGCAAAAGGTTTGTTTCAATCGTTTAATAATGTTTTTGTTTTGCAATCTCCTACTTACTATGCACTGCAGGCTATATGTTCATACAACTAATGCTCATATTTGGACCTTATGTTTGTTGGCTGTACTTTCTACATCATGTATCTTTGGGGTTTTGGTTCAATATGTGTGTGATACTGCATCAGATACTGCATCAAATTTAGCTCTAGTAAAGGGTTTGTCTGTTTTTTTGCTTAGAACTATTTTGCTTCCATGCTTTTTAGTTGTGTTACTTCTGCCTATTATTCATTGATTTGGGTTCAAGGTATCAGACATATCAAAACTCTCAAATTTTTGGTGTATTAGGAAGGCTGGTTCTGTTGGTGTTTCGATATCTTGCAAAAGCAAACTTGTTTCCATAGAGGGGGGGGGGGGGGGGTCCTGTTTATATTTCTCCTGTTCAGATTAGAGCCACTGACTTAGCCTCTTCCTTTTTACCTAGATTGCCCCTGCATAATGTAATTAGGAAGACTGGTTCTGTTGGTGTTTTGATATCTTGCAAAAGCAAACTTGTTTCCATAGAGGAGGGGGGGGGGGTGTTTCCTGTTTATATTTCTCCTGTTCAGATTAGAGCCTCTGACTGAGCCTCTTCCATTTTACCTAGATTGCCCCTGCATAATGTGTAGTCAAAAGTGAAGGTCTTTTTTTAGCAAAATGCACTTGTATATATTAAGCACGAGGCTGGAAAACGGGAAAAAAAAAAAAAAAAAAAAAGGATAAAGCAGCCGCCTAAAACAACCAGTTTAAAACTAAAAAGCACAAGCCTCAGCTCATGCATACACTAGCTATAACCAAATCCTATCCCTATCAAGAAGATTACAGAGTACGTTTTTTGTTAGAATTTAAGTTCTGAGCTCTCCTATTACAACCTGAACTACTAGCTTAGGCAACCTGACACAACATTCTAGTGTACATATATTTCTGGCTCGCCAAATGTGATAGATCAGGCCGTATATGCAGGCTGCAGTCACTTTGCTTCATGAACGTGTAGCCAATTCATATCTTGCGTCTCAATCAATAGTATTCTGCCATGGGAGGCATATTACAATCCGCTCGCGAGGCAGATTACAATCCGCTCGCAATAATCTTGACTCTTGAGGCACTGCCTTGGCATTTGAACGGAAGATGGGCATGGGTTTCCTCCTGTTAACAGCATAATAAGAATAGATTGCTCCGCAAAGCTGAGCTTTTTGGCTCGCTCCCTCTACTCTATGTGGTCGGCCTTCTTTCTCTTGATGGAATATAACAATGATAGAACTACCTACTCATTATTCGGAGGTCAATCATAGAACACTAAAAGCTGTGGTATCTTATGGACCTAACATAGATCACATCCCTCACGACATAAGATTGAAAGATCCAAACCTTCCTCTTCGGAGCGGAAAGGGACATGGCCAAAACATATAAAGATTGGTGTAGTCGCTCATAGGGACATATCTATCTGGATAGAGATAAAGACAGGGATATGTCGGAACAAATCCCAAGTCTAGCCAATTTGTCTTTGTGTTGCAGTTTTTCCATTCCAGCTAGCCATGCTATTTGTTTTTTTTTTTTTTTTGGTTGCTATTCTATTAAGCTGAACTTAGGTACATTTTGCCTACACCATATCGATTTTGTCCATCCCAAAGGAACATTCTTGCCAGCAAGCCAAAGATAACCTTCCTTCACTATATATGCTCGAGATAAATTAGCCACTTCCCACCTTAAAATGCACTGCACATTCTAGGGCTGATTTTGCTGATCATCTTCCAATGCCAACTACGATCTGCACTAGGGTAGTAGCTCTCCCATTCCATGTTCTTTATATAAAGATGGTTAATCAAATCTGATCTATAGATGGCCCTGTTTGCTATGATATCACCACTCAAACTTAGCAACACAAGCAATGTTCCACAACACACTATGCCGGAATGGCTGATGCCAAGGCCACCAGATTTCTTTGGTTCACAAATCTTACTCCAACAAAAGAAGAAAAAAAGAAAGAAGTGAGAATCTTAGTTGATTGCCGGCTCATAAAGTGTAGCAAAAAATGAGCTTCTCATCAGGGATGATCACAGGTATTAGATGAACGCAAGTTAAAAGGATAGATTTAGCTTCGGAATGCTGACCTGCTATAGTGCTATAAGTTGTCTTGGTGATAATGCAGAGATATATATATATTCTTCTTAGCTCTGCCTTTTGATCATCAACAAGCGGTCACGAGTTGTTTCGACTCCTCCCTCGCCCTGGAATTTCGTCTGCTATACTGCTTGTAGTTCTTCAAGGACAAAACAATGTTAATGTCGCTGTTGAAACCAAACTACTTGGTTTATTCTCTTTTAAGAATTTTCTAGAATCTCATTGTCGTAACTAAAGATTTCAGAAGTGTCACAAGTAGTAAGAATATGGCATAATCTCTCAATTTTTTTAGGACATGTAATCACAGTGCGCTAGGAATATTATACCTACTCCACACACGGGCTCAGACTTGTCTTGTTTTTGTCTAGTGCTTAATGTCCGTGATCATTTTGGTTCGGACATCCAAACATGTTATCTTCTAGCATTCTGACCCTGCTCACAGACACGGCATCATGCTCTACTTAATAGTTAATTTCTCCTTGAACATATTCCGGCTGAAATGGTACTCAGGGCAGATTTTTTAGACTTGGCATTTCTGCTGCTTTGTGACTGTTATTATCCAAGCATTTGATAGTTTAATTTCTTTTGGTGGTAAACTAGTCATACACTCATACTTGACAAGTCGACATCCCATATTGTGCTCTAGAAATGTCTTAAGCTTAATATTGCTACAAAAGAAATTTGAGTTGCATTGACTGCATCAGGCTCATCTCATCTACCTGACTAATTGACACTTCTTATTTAATCAAGTACACTGATCACTTGTTTCAATTACGCTTCTGTTTTGCTGGATGTTTTATAGCGCTCATCCTTGTGTAGGTTGGACCGGGAGGGGCTGACAAGTTTTGCGATGCCTTCCAGAAAATTTATCGCAAACTGGTATGCTTCTGTTGCTTTTTTGTTTGACTGTTCATCGTTTCTTTTTTGGTTCGCACCCGTTTTTAGTTCTGATCCTTTTATATGTTTTGGCTTTTCTATTTTATAGGTGTTTGAAGAACTAAGCAAAGAAGCCATTGAGAACTTTTTACATTCATCTTGACCGTTCCGGAGTGCTTTACTAGTACTACATCGTTGCCCGTTTGCCTTCTGTTTTGGGCTTTAGTAGTACTAATATTGTTGCCCGTCGCCTTCTGTTTTCTAGTTTTATTTGCATAGAAAAACCAGTGTTTAGTGCACGGGGCATGTTTGAGACTACTTAAGAGATGCGTTTACGTGGAAACACCAAAAAACAGTGTTAGATTCCGTTGGTAAAAACACACCAAAAAAATTCATTTCACAAACCTTATGGGCATTTTACGAAGTTTGAAAACTTAAAGGTTACACCTGAAAAACTTGGATAATTCAGGGGTACCTTGGACAGTTGGACTATATCCTCATATTTTACATATTGGATTTACGCCAACCAAGATAATTTGTTGTTAAACATGGATAATGGTACATATACAATGGTTGTATGAGAAATCTCAGACATTGGGCTTTTACCAATTAATGTGATTGACTTGGAGTGTTGATAACAAATACACACAAAAGAAAAATTCATCAGAAACACCATCCCGCAACCACCAAATGCTAAAGCCACCATCAATCGCTACTCTATCCCCTAATGCTACCACCATCCACCCCATGCCTATCTCCACCAGGCCCACCACCACTGGGTCGTTCATGGCAACACGCGCAGCTCCCCTCCCATGGCGGTACTCTACCCCAACGACCACCTTGCACAGTTGCACCATCTCCTTCTCCCTCACTTTATATTACCCACACGCCGTCAAGCAGCCATGCCCTCCTCTGCACCACTTCCATGGTCGATCGGTCGTCCGTCACGACCACTTTCTAACCCCCTTGCCTTGGTCAATTTAATATCCCCAAATAAATTTATTTAATTTTATGGAGATAAAAGTGTTGACAAGGGGCGGAGGAGGCCCCGTCGATGGTCGGTGGTGGCTTGGTTTGGTTCACGGGGTATCAACGGTCACGGTGTTGTGTCCGGAACGGTGACCCATGGTGATTGAGGATGACGGCACGATGGGCTAATGGTGGACGTTGGTGGGTGAAGGTTAGGTGAGAGAGGTGCTGAGGGTAAGGGCAGAAAGAGTGTTAGGGGGTGTTTCGTTCATGTTTCTTGGGGGGATTTGAAACGGATTGGATTACCAATCTGTTACATTTTGTTTGGTTTGATATTTTTTGTTTTATTAATCCTTTCACACTCCCATTCCAATCTCTCAAAATGAATCCCACCAAAAACCTGAGGTTTCAAAATTGAATCCCCCTAATCAATTTCTCTCTCTCCTCCCACACAACAACCCCACTCATCACCGGACCACCACGAGCCACCGCCGGAGATACAACCGCCGCCACCCTTTCCTCCGGCGACACCACCCTCCGGCCGGTCTTGCTCCGGCGAGTTCACCGGCAACCACGCCGGCGACCCAAAACCCCCCCACCGCCCTCTCTCTTGCGTTTTCTCTCTCCTCTTTTCTTCCTCATCTCTCCTCTTCCTCCTCCCACCACCATGACGACCCACAACTCCCACCCATACGTCGCCTCCTCCTCCGCGTACAACCCGATGTGACCCCACCCCCACCGTCGTTACCACCTAGGTAAAAAAAAAGAAAAATTGAATTTTTAATGCTAGATGTACAAAATTTAAAAAGAAATTTAGGAAAACTAATTGCACAACCATATTGAGTATCTAATTTTGATTAGATTGATGGTGGTTTTTGTCGGAGAAGTGGCGGTTGGGGTGGTCAACGCCGGCGATGGGCGGTCAACGGTGTTAACATAGGAGGAGAGAGAAAAGATGAGGATTGATGTAAAATTTTAAGATTTAAATGGTAAATTACAGTTTTACCCTTACTAATGGAACTTTTTAATTGAACCAAACAACTTCAATAAAGAATGATACTTGTATCCATCCATTCCATTTCCGTATCCAATCCGTTTTCATTCCACTCTCACGAACCAAACGCACCCTTATTGTTTTTGCTGTGCCAATCACTTTTATTAATTTGTCACTAGTTGGTCTAATGTTGAGTTGTCAAAGTGTGATTGGTAGTGTATGAGATTCCTCATACAACTATTGTATGTGTACCACCTTCCGTTAAACATTGCATGTACTACGGATTTGGAAAAGGGTTTGGCTTCTTTATTTATGACATTGCTAAGTACCATAGATTTGACTTGATTAAACAGCTTAAAATCAGATTCGTTTTACGGGCTAACTTTAAAATGACCTAATTCGAACACATTATAGAAATATGTGAGCCATATGACTATTATTCTAATGATCTCTCACACGGGCCACACGTATTTCTGTATATCATGTGTATAATTTTGGGCTCAAAATTATGTTATCATAAAAAACATCTCCAAAACAATTTGGTCCATTGATCGCCCCAACATAGAACCAAAGCAACATTCATTATATGTGGTGGCTAAATCCTCAATGATCACATATATCGAACATAACCAAATGACATAGATCTAGTATGGATGTGAGCATGAAAATTACAACAATAAGTGTGTTTCCATTTTCCACGATAAAACGTCAATATCACAAACTCCCACTAGTCCTTCATAACCTTAAAAAAAATGACATCCATATGAGCAATCTCATGAAAGGTAACAACCCTATTACAAAACGGATCAGTAATCATTAGTTTGTACTAATTTGTTCTTTATACACCTTTGATTCCTTTTCTCTTATGGCCACGTCAATGTAGGACAGAGAGTCAACCGCCTCCGATAGTGTCCCAAAACTTTAAATTTTGTTTATCTTATCAATAAGGTATTGATGAACCACGTTGTCCATGGTTAAAGTTGCAATTATAATAGCGTTAGACCTTCAAAGTTGTTGTGATCTTCAAAATATTCTTGTACAACTTGGACAAGACTAGGTCCGTAATTAAGTACCGTAATTTAGCTTGATTGGACATTTAGGCCCGTCGAATATTGAATCTTAATTGTACTATTGTCCTGTATCATTAATCTTATACAACACGTAACATAGCAAATGGAGACCTATTGTTACATTAGTGTAGCACAACAAATGGAGACATATTATAATACTACGGAATTTGGAAAGTGGTTAATGGAGTTGGTTTGTCTCACATTTAAAATAAGACTCATATGATCAGTTTTTAATAGATTCTTACCATAATACTAACAATAAGGCCTTCACCTTTTAGAGCTTACGAGAGGATATTTGGGCCTAAGAGGTGACTTCTCATCTCATTAGGTTGTGTTACGACGGACGGTGGATTGGGCTGTTACACATATGATACACTCTAAGTTATATATTCCGAGCTTGTTATGCTCCAACTCAATACTTGAATTGATGATGATAATAATAACAGAATACAATCCCTGAAGTACTAAATCATCCAAGCTTGAACCACTGGATATAGGAGAAGAAGACGATTTACTCGATTTTGAGTCATTTGACAATCTGATAGCTTCGCTCTCACTAATAGCGTTACTAATAAATAACGGGAATTCGGAAATTTCCATCTCAACGTTCTTCCAAAACTTGTTGATGGAATTCACCTTTTTTTGCTTGGCCACTTTACATAGCCAATGTGCAGCACGATTTCTTGGACGTGATACATACTCTACTTCGACTTTTGATCGTAACCTTATTTTCTCCACCATCCGCATCAATTTGAGTTAATCGTGATCGTATTTTTCTCGACCATGAAATGTAGTCGAAAACCATGGAGATAAATACGAGACTTGTTACTACGCGAGAGAGAGCTTAAATGGAGCAGAGCAAACTTGGAATACATAATTTAGAGTGTATCATATGTCTCCATTTGTTGTGCTATATAATGTAACAATAAATCTTCATTTCCTATGTTACTTGTTTCATTAGATTTATGATACATGACAATAATACAATTAAGATTCAATATTCGACGGGCATAGTTGTACAATCAAGCCAAAATACGGTACTTAATAATGTACTGAATTAAAGTCTACATTCGTCAATTGTCTTCATCTACATACTACCTCCTATTCAAAGAGATTTTCCTCTTTCTATTTGCATGTTTGAGTTGCCATGTTGAGAGCTACTTTTATATCAAATGAATCATTCACGTATTGCAAAAATTAGTACATATTATATTCTTCAATGGAGTCTACCAACTCCATTTGATTCCACGATAAATGGATCTTCCATTTAGTCTACATGTAGTCCATCAAATGACAACTTACAACTGCAAAAAGAAAAAGAAAAAAATCTCTTTGAATTGGAGGGAGTATTAGATATTTGACTTTGACATCAAACAACTGTCCATTAATGTAGTACTTGATGGGAGAAGAGTTTAGTTACCAATATTGTGAAAATCTTACGACTCATAATAATAAACAATGAGGTGGTGAAAATGACTTAAATGACTCGTCAAAAAATGAGACAAAACGTTGTGTTTATGATGCATTGTATTATTATTCGAATTATCCTTATTCATTTGTTATGTCATTGACGTGTTGATCAATTTTCTGAATATAGATGTAGTAACTATTATTGGTAAAGATAGTTGTTTCGTATTCATCCAATCTATACCTTTCAGCCGTCTCGTTCGCGACCCACAACTTGGCACTTTCCGATAGAATTCCCTCCAAAGATATATCATATGTTGTCACCAACTCATCTAAAATACTTTTCATCTATGAATATCACAATATTGGTAACTAGAGTCTCCTTCCATCAGGTATCATATTAATGGATTGTTTGATATCAAACGTCAAATGTCTAATATGTAGATGAAGACTAATGTAGTCTTTAATTCAGTACAATACTAAGTACCGTAATTTGGCTTGATTGGACGGCTAGGCCCGTCCAATATTGAATCTTGATTGTACTATTGTCATGTATCATAAACCTAATACAACACGTAACATAACAAGTGGAGACCTATTGTTACATTATGTAGCACAACAAATGGAGACATATGATACACTCTCTAAGTTATGTGTTCCGAGCTTACTCTGCTCCATTTAAACTCTCACCCGCATAATGACAAATCTCGTAGTCATCTCCATAGTTTTCAACTATATTTCATGGTCTCCCAAATTATGAACCTTTTTTAGGGAACCTCAATCAAGGCCCAAAAAGGATTACCACACCCATTCAAACACTCTTACTCGACATAGAGTGTCGTTTTGTTTCGCCGGTGCAGACGACGATGGGTGGTCGGCGACAATTGTTATGTTGTGGTGCTTGTTAAAGTTGGTGGAGCTGAATCGGGTGATTGAATGAGTGAACATAATCTGGAATTCTGGTGGGTAAATTAAAGGAGGGAAATGAGAGTATATGTGTAATTGAGCATAACATTTGTTATGTCCTCTAGTGCCCCCTATTTAACGATTTTGTCCAATATTAATTAATTATACTAATAGCCAATTGAATAGTCTTTCGTAAGACCCTCCACATCATATCTGATGTCATCGATGACATCATTGCCACGTCATATTTCTCTAAAAAAGGCTTTAACTGCTTTTTTCAAAATAAAATGATTTAGTTCATTTCGAGGTAAAAACGACTGAAAAAATGGTTTTATTTATTTCCAAAAAAACCAAAATAAAATCAGATTTGATTATGGGCCTAATTAGTTCAAAATATATAAAAAAGAATTATACATATTTATAATTGCCTAATATAACCTTATTAATTACAATTAATTAGAAAATAATAGATTTTATACATTATTTTTCTAAATCTCACAAAAAATATTATGATAAATTAGACGAGTGATCAAACTATACACTCAGTAAAATGGAAACAAAATACTAATTTATCATCAGCCCAAAAATAGTGCAATAATTATACTACTAGCATAGAATTCCCAAAGAAATTATGCCCGAATTGGATGTTTAGGAAAGAATGGGTTTGGTTTTGATCAAATAATTTTCTAATTGAAAAAATAAAATGAAAACCAGTCGCATGGACTCTTGCTTATACTATTGCCTTCTTAAAACAAAACAATTGCCTTCTTAAAACAAAACAATTGCCTACTTTCACGGAATTCCTGAAATCTGATTGGAGGGGTACAAGGAGTGGCAAACAAAGTGGGACAGAGGATCCTCATTGTTAAATATATGGTGGAATGATTCCATAAGTAATGGCAAAATTGTAAATTTCTTTTTAAATCAAAATAACCACTAACACCTCAACTATTCTTTCTCCTCCTTCGGCCGCCACCGTTGACCACCCGCCGTCGCCGTTGACCACCACCAACCGCGACGGGTGCGACAACAAACATCATCATTTCAACCCAAATTACATACTCTCTCCGTCCCAGCTCAAACGCCACATATTCCATTTTTGGACGCCTCACCTCAAACCCCCCCCCAATTATTTTGGGACATATTTCTGTCTCCTACTTTTATTAAATTATTACATCCTCTCTCGCATATCTCTCCTACTTTTACTAATTCTCACATCCTCTCTCCTCATTTTTCTTAATATTACCCCACTTAACTTACTATATCAATTTTTCTTGTTCCACTACAAAAAAAGCCTTGGGCGTTTGAGCTGGGACGGAGGGACTGAGGGAGTAACCAACAAACCTATATGATTATTTTTTCTTAATGTTGCTCCAAATGATGTAGATGTAGGAATTTGTTTTCGTTTTTTTTTATTTCATGGTGGAAAACGTGGTGGAGGAAGGATATGGACGGCCGGAGATGTGGTCGGTGAAGTCGCCGGAGCAAGGGCGACCGGAGGGTGGCGTCTCCGGTGGGATGGGCGGCGGCTCGTGTTCTCCGGCAGCGGCTTGTGGTGGTCCGGTGAGGGTTTGGGGTACGGGTCCAGGTCCAAAAATTTAGGACCCGTTGGCAACGGGTACAGGTACGGGTCCTATAATTTTGGACCATTTACCCGCCGGGTACCCGTTAAGCTACAGGGCCAAACGGGTACCCGTTGTTTAACGGGTCTAAACGAGTACTTATAACTCGACAAAGCTAGAAAAAAAAATTGAAGTTTAAAATAAAAATAGTTCACTTTAAAATAACCATGGTTACCCATTACTCCATTAGCATTATTAACTTCGAAAGTAATAATTTTTGGATGACTTTTTGGCTTGTGCATGTATAAACCTCGTTGCTCAAAAATCAAACGAGTACCCGTTACCCGTTTGGCAATTAACGGGTCCGGGTCTTAAATTCTAGGACCCGTTTATAACAGGTCCGAATCCAAGTCCATGATATAATAGCGGCCTAGCGGGTACTCGTTTATGTTCTTGCATATTAACCCCCCCAAAAAAAACATCATTATCTCGCAAAATTGAATTGAGGGTTTTGATCGAAATTGAGCATAATTTGTGCATGATTATCTCAAGCTTCAATTACACACTTCCAGAGCTCACTGCACTGAATCAGGTAAATTTCAAGGATTCTTTTTTTATGTTTAATCGACTTGTAGCTGGAGCCTATAGTATGTTAATTGCTGTGTGAATGCTACGAGTTTTGTCTAAAATGTTTTTTTGCAGGGCTTTGAATTATGATAAGATTGCAATGTTGTTAGTATTTAATTTAGTGTGGTGCTTAACAAAATAATTGAATGTTTTGATTTAAAAATATAATATGATTTTGATTTTTTTTATTTTGTATTTTGTATATTTTTTTTTTTTTGCAGGAACAAAACAATTGAAATTTCATAATTGGGGGCACTCTTAATTAATGGAGAGTTTAAGCTCTCATCTGCTAGATATGTCTCTGGTATTGCTGCACATTCTTTTCTTCTCTGTTAAGCTTCTGCTACAAGTGTGGTAAAGTATGTATACACCTGTGGGTGTAGCTTGCATTCGTATGGGATGGTGGATCGCCCTTGGTTAGATGACATCGACATTGCCATGATAGTATGATACTATTGTTTACATTACTGTAGGTTTATAAGGACCAAATTGTATATGTATATGGGTGGTACCCTTCAATCCTTGGTGCCCTTTTGAATTACTCCGTCCATTTACTTCGATCTTCCTACTCAGTTTTGGGACCAAGTTGAAAGAATTCATTTATTAGGCCAATTAAGTGACCAACCACACTTAATAGACATAAGCCCTCACCACCACCACCACTTGACCTCGAAAGACCTTGAGTGAATCCTTATCCACCCCAACCACCAAGAGTCAAACCTCACAACAGGCATCAAGAGCTTAGCCCACCCGTAGTCACCATGAGCCAACCCTGACCCAACCCATGATCACCAGAGGACGTTGTATCCATGGAGGGCGTCAGATCGACAAAGGAGGAGGGGAGATCGACGTCGCAATAGATCAATCGTGGGAAATCAACAAAGGAGGAGAGTAATGGGGGGAGATCTGAGGAGGAGGAAATGGAAGGCAGCAATAAAGATGGAGTTTTTGTCCCCTGGTGTGTCGTAGGAGCTGGCCGGCAATGACAATTTGTGGTGTAGTCCCCGCATGGCAGTTGGGTGAGTGGTGGAAAGGAGGGGAAAGAGAGTAAGGGATTATGAGTGTGAGTTTTAAATATTAAACAATTTTAGGGTGAAAACCTTATTGGAAAAAGAAACAAGAAGATCGGGGGGATCTTGGCGTGAGCTATGAGAGGTTTACCCATACCCAGGGTTGATTTTCGAAATAAGGGAGTTTAAATTTGAACATTTTAGAATGATTTGACCCGAATTCGACACGACCCGAATACGACCCGACCCGAATTTGACCCGTAATTGATACACCCGAACTAGACCCGACCCAAACCGAACCCGACCCGAACCGAAGTAGACCCGAAATGTTTGACCCGAAATGTTTGACCCGAAATGTGACCCGACCCGAATAGACCCAACCCAAACCCGACCCGATTGAACCGTTTGCCAGGTCTACTGATATAGGTAGGGGGATTAAAAAGAGATTTCAAAATCGATCCAATTTAAGAACGATTTGCCACGGCTCTTGTACTTGTGACGTTAAGGAAATGATACCTTGAAGGTACGTGTTAGATTTTACCAATGCTTACATGTTTATTAAAAAAATATATTTTAGTGTGTAAAATTACAAAGTAGTACTCATGCATCATGCATCGTGCATGTAAGGATACGAGGGTAGGTGTTCGTATAAATAATTGAATTAAAATTTAAAAGACATGCAAAACGCTATCAATTTGGAAATGTAATCAGTCTTTTCTTCCCAATGGAAATTATTTATGTTTTGCATGTACCTTACTAGCTACTATGCCATCAAAACAAGGATGAAGGGGAAAACATATTAAAACAATAGGTAAGGTGAGAGAGGGTGAGTGTGAAGAATTTTTTTAGGAAGTTCATGTCAGTATGGGAGAGTAATGATCAGATTTGGTACGGTAGGAAACAAAGTCTACTCTGAGCGGAAGATAGAGAAATTATATGATTTTTTTTCCCCTCTATGATTTTGACTTTTAATTGTGACTTGTAAGTACGTATAGGTAGAGTGAGCAAAAGAATCGGACTCCAAAATTACCAACATTTAAAAACGGTTGACCATAACTTTTGTTTCGTAGAATTTAACCGATACCCCCGTGCGTATCCGTTAAGTAATAGTCAAATACGGAGTACTTGGCAAACAATGCCATTATACATGATCCAAGAAGCATAAAGAGACAACAAAGAGTAAGGCATGTCTAAGTCGGAGGCAAGCCATCTCGTATGCGTTGTCGGAGTCGACTATTGTTGGCTAAAATAAGCTTTTAGGTAGAATCGGTTGTGTTAGGCTCGTGGTTGGTCGGTGATTGCGGTGGTGGGAGAGGAGTACGTTAATTGTAATTTGTTTTGAAATTGTTTTAATTTTGCGATCAATTGTGCCGTGTCTAATTTAAACACGGTGTTAAAATTACAGGTTGCGTGTAAGGTTCTTACTCTTTGGACCACCTGATGCTCCGTAGTAAATTAAATTCCAAATAATTTGCTCATTTCCTGAGGAAATGTAAATGGCCTGTTTGGTTTCACTAGGACTTAACTTAGTGTAGAGTGTTGACTTCTTTCCGTGGAGTTCAACATCAAGTGTTCAAGTGTTAGTCCAAGACAGTTGTATACTTGTATCATTTACTCAACTTAGAATTTATAATTTGTTTTATTCGTTTTCACCACCAAAAAATAATAGGGAGTATCTCCACAATAATGGCTTAATGTCATACTACATTAATCAATGTTTTTTTTGTACAAGCCACTGAACTATTACTAAATTCCAATTGTAGAAGCTGCAAAAAGGATGCATATATATGTATTAGTTCCATCTTTTCTTTTGGTTTATATACATATTGCAATGCGATGACATGATCATGAAGAGCATAATCAAACACGTACATTCAGTCATTCACCAATGCTGATGCGTTTTCGATCTCGGCCATTTCAGACACGATGATTTACGAGTTAAATTAATTGATATCTAAAATTAAAGTGTATTGGGCTTGGGCCAAAGAGAGTCGGGATCATTTAAGGGCTAGAAAATTTAAAAATGAATTGTGCCACTTGGTCTTATACTCAAAAACCCTTTTGTTAGATTACAAGTTCATTTTCACTCTCACGTGAATTTATTAAACTTATATAATTAGTACATTTAGAATAAAAGGGGATTTATTTTGTTCAATCAAATTGCACTTTTTGGTAATAAGCCAAAAGAAAACACTTCAAATCAAGTAGAAAAAGAAGGAAAAAGAGGAGAAGAAAAAGCAACCCTTTTTAAAGTTGTGTAGGCTAGCAACAAATTAAAGCAACTTTTTTTTTAGTGCCATGATATATGGATAAAAATCAATGATCTTTATCCTTCAATATAAGTTGAAAACTTAAAACTATGCATAAAGAAGGGTAAAAAAAAGATTGAATTATTTAGAACTTCACATTGACCTTAATTACTAAATGGTCCTTTCTTTTTAGGGTTTTCAGCTTTCACCCCCTCAAAATTAAACTTTTTCAGATACTGGGCCATAAAAGATCTTTTTAGGTGGCCCCTGCTTTTGAGGAGGGAAAATCCATCATATAGCATATACTAGTACTAAAGTTTTTTTATGAGATGTTATACTAAAGTCTTTTTTTTTTTGCATATTATTGCCATGCAAATGATGCAACAAATAAACCTTCCAAATCCCAATCAAATTGATGAAGATGCAGTGGGGAATATATTTGGACCAACACCATTGATTAAAGTCACAGAACATTCATGTAAAAAAGTTACACACATTATTCTTCCATCACATAATTATTTGTGAATTAGCGCCTAAGTTATCATCAGCAAACACATGCATGGCACTAGATGCATATATACTTTCAGTACAGAAATCATGAGACATTTCATGATTGGTAATCAAAAAGTAGCACCAATGTAATCCATAACCAGCCCGAAATTCGGTTAAACTACAATTATCGTCATTTTAACTTTTTTCGATTCTTCCTCTGGTGGTGAAACGGGATTAATCAAAAGCATTAATCTGGTTATACTTATATCAAGACGAGTTTTATGCAATACTTATTTGGTGAATACGAGGAAAAATTAAGTAGACATTTTAATTCATAATCTAACCCAAAACTTCATTTTTAGCCATACAAAGGAAATAACTCTAGTAGTTAAATCTAGCTAGCCACTAGTTTAAGCACTAGTAACATAGAAGGGTCATACTCGTACATAATATTATTCATACATATCAAAGTTTTATTTATTTCCTCCTGCTAGATGTGCAATCTCTTCTTGCTATGAAGAGGGACTCCAAACAGCTTAATAGTCTCCCTGCTGCTTTGATCCTTGATTCGCGACGACGAATTATTGGCCGAAACACCTTGATCTTGATCATCAATTATCTCAATAAGCTTAGAAGGAGTAGTTGCAGCAGGCATGACATTATTATTGTACGTACCAATAACATTATTATTGTTATTAGTACTACTAGGTACTGGTTTAACATGGTTTTGTATGAAGTAAATAATGTCATTATAGAGTGTTTTCATGTGATTAAGTTCAGATAGAAGCATGAAGTTCCTCTTCCTTAACCTTTGATTATCTTCCGTAAGCGCGGCTAAGATGTCATTAGTGTGGCCATTATTAGTGTTGGGTTTAGGGGAGTGTAAGGGTGAGGTGGTAGAATTATTATCAATATTAATCCAAGGTACATTTTCATCAAGTGATGATGTAGAGTGAAGGTATTGGTGATGAGGGGGGATTAATACTTGGTCTTGGTAGTGTATTTGGTTGTGGTGTGTTGGAGTTTTTCTTCTATGTATTTCACATAACAAATTTTTCTCCCCTTTCTTGAAGTACTCATTTGCAAACTCCCATCTATCTGCCACCACCTTCTTGAAACCCTTCATTTAACAAAAAAAAAACATGAATTTTGTCAATATCGTAAACATTACGATTAGTCGTCTATCCATCAGACCAAGAGTGAAACGTCCCTAACACGCACACAACGACGATTATGATGAATTATAAACATTTTATGATGTTGAAGCAATGAGAACAAAAACCCTAGTCTAAATTATATCTAATTAACTTGGTAATTGTAAATTTAATGTGTAAATAACAGCTGTATAGAAGATTATAATTATATATTAGGAGTTTAGAAAAAAAAACAAGTGCACCATTGCAGGAAGGGCAAGACAGTGACCAAGACAAGAAAAGAAGAGAATCAAGATATTCTACTAACTGTCACATGCTACTGAATTTTTCTTATTATTCTTTTAGTTTTTCACCAAAAAAAAAAAAATTAAAAAAGATCCATAGCTAGAAAATCTAAGTTAATTAAGTAATTAATTAATTAGTTAATTAAGAAGCACAAATCTATATGTACAACAGACATTTCTTACCAAAATGCCTAGAGAAGCAAAAGTCTGAAACTAAAGGTCCCCCCCTTCCTTCTTCTCTATACATCGATCCGAACAAAATCATCGAACAATTATTCCCTTTGGAAACATAAATTTAAAACCAACTACATTTGATCTTGTGTTCTTGATGAGCTTAATTAATTTAATTTATAGAGATTTATTTAAAAAATGTGATCACATACATTTGCTTTAAAATGATACATGAACACTATATATCCATCCTCTTGATCATGCCATGAGTGGTACGGTTTATCACTAGCTTAGGTCTAAGTACGAGTTTGTATATACTAGTATACGCTATTGGAACTGGAATAAATCGGACGAAGAAATTAATATAGGAGACTTGACTTATTTAATGTCTGTGCATTTTGAAACTCAGTTTACGATCATTTGGTTCTTGATGGTTCCTTGTTATATTAACCAAATATGAATAATGCATCTAAAAAGAATGACACTACACTTTAACTTAGATAACATCGTATATAAATATACATCAATCGCCAAATGAAGACTACAGAAGTCCAAGATAGAGTGTTCTATAAGCTTAATAAGGCACATTCTTATCAAAACCCTACCAAAGTCCAAACATATTATTCAAAAATGTTCACATTATTTGAACAAACCATAACAATATTAAGTCATCAATAATGTGCATGCATGTTGATGTATGTAATAATAAACCAACAAGCTAAGGAAGTAATTAAGATGATAGCACACCACGCACACGACATACTGTAGTGTCGGTTGATCAGTATCGAGTTTTGGTATCACCCTCTCACATATTTCCGAGCCTAAGTAAACGTGTGAGAAGGGTGGCAAGTGTCCTATTACCATCCACTGACGCCCTATCATTTGATATATAACATTACGAAAACGTAAAAATGCTGTAACAAAATATATTATAGTAATAAGCTAAGGACATACATAGGTGTTGAGCTGCCTGACAAAGCTGGAGAAGTTGTTGTGCTTGAAGTAGTTAGGGAGGAGATCTCTAGCAAACTCAGGTGGTCTCCAAACCACAAAGGTGGTCTCATCTTCACCCCATGATACAATGTGGTCCGTCCGATGGTCATCAACAAGTTGATATGTCTTTGTTAAGAATGGTGCAGGAACTGACTTCTGTGATTCTGTCACAGAGAATACCATCTCTTGCTGCTGCTGTTGTTGTTGCTCTTGTTGATGATGATTGGTGTTGTTATTATGATGAAGATGATGGTGAATAATGTTGTTATGATGATGATTGTGATGATGATGGTGTTGTAGAGGATCACTTCTCTCTACCAAAAATGCCATTTTATTTTGGTTGGTTGGTTGGATATACAATATAATCTTAGCTTGGAGTAGTAAGCTTCTAGTAGTATATATATATGATGAGTATATGTCTTTCAAAGTACTAGAGGATAAGAATAGAATCTTACATCATGTACTATCTATGACTATATACTATAAGATGGTGTATACGTAGAGCGAAATGAAATAAAAGTTGTTTTTATATAATAAGTGGCGAATTCAAGATTTCAAATATCGGGTATCGACAATTATGACCATATCATGATAATAATTGATTTACTGATCTAGTTTATTTCAACAAGGATGCTTTCTTAAACACTCGGGTGTGGACTGTGGAATGGAAATCGATCGATCAATGTGGCGAAACCAAAATTTAGGAGTAAAGTCGGGATTATAAACACAACAACAACTCCTTACACCTTATCGAATAGATATGTCGTCTCTAGGTCGAATTGTCGAAAGGAGTATATAAACACCATATTTCGTAATTTCTCGTTCGATTTTAATCATTAGGTCAAGATATCACGGAAGTTATTAGGATTAATACGTGTGATGGGAATGTGATGAGAAGGGATAGATGATATGCTCTCCAGCTAGTCTAAATTTGTAGCTAAGCTAAGGCTCTTGCAATTGTACTATAGGTGCAAACGGAAGTACTTCTGTTCATCATGCTCTTTCTCTCACTCATCATAATTTACTAACTTTAAGAAGCAGAAACATATGACCAAATCACTAAAATAAAAGCAGTGATTCTCTGTCTTTTCTCACACACACACACACATACACTCTCTCACTTTCTCTCTCCTGAAATAAACCATCTTTCTATCTTTCTTACTAGCTTTAAGAAGCATATGACCATGTCAGAAAAGTCTGAAAGTGTTTTTAATTTGGTTCTAGTAATATGAGATCCAATCCAATCTTGTTAATTAAGCTCTTGATCGATCGATCACCACCCTTTTAGATGTATTATTGAAGGGTTGTTCTTCTTTTCACGGTAGTTTTAATAGAAATCCATAATAATGAAACGATAGGAAAATTTTCACTTTGATTTAGCTCGTAGATCGATGCCCTACATAAATGCCATTTCATATAATCACGCATATAATTTTACCCCTGCCCGGACTTAAATTTCCATAAAGTGAGAGTCTATTCGTTGACGTTGATTACTGAAAATAATACGAGATAATTACACCTAAGTAATAATGAAAGAACAAATTAAAGACATTATTAGTAGCCTACAAGTTGGTAGAGTAGGAAGAAACAAGATCTAGATAAACTGATGAGAATCAAAGAGTACATGTTGGAAAACATATAAGTCCAAGTCAATCGACCTCCAATCTAAACTTTGTCCCTTGCTTTTTCAAATTCTATCCAACAAACATCTTTGTTTTCAAGTTCATGCAACACTTAATTATTGGACTATATGTCACTATTTTGCTTCCCGAACTCAGCAGTGTCATGTAACGATCATATATACCGCTTTTGAATTCAAATGGTATCAAACTTCAGTATCATTCCGATCTACTATTGAATCAAAACACGAAATCACCTAACAGTTCGAATACCCATTTTAAAACAGTGAATCGAAATGAACACTCCTTTAACGCCTTCTTGTTGTTAGAATAGAAGCTACTCGTATGAGAGACAATGCATGGGAATTTAATATGCAAAGTTCAAAAGAACATTCCTCCCTCTCTCCACACATACATACAACTACAAAGTTACTACCAACATTTACAGTGGGATGTACAAGAGGCTTTACTTTGCAAAGTGTGTTAATTACGAAACCCAAGGTGCACCCGTGACACTACAAAGAGAGAAGAGAAAGATTGGAACCTGTGTTTGTTATTGTTCTTTTCCTTCCTATCTCTCATCCCTTTGCCTAAAAAATTCACCTTTTTTTAACTTAATAATTATTTATCTAATCTAATACAGTAATTAATTATTTAACTAATCACTTTTGGCCACAACTCTAGTGGAGGGGCGTGGGTCTCCTCCCAACAGTTGCTTCCCTATGTGAGAATACTCCCAAAAAAGTCCCAAGTTTTACCCTACTTCTTGTGTGTGTATGACATTTACCTATCTAGATTCTCTGAGGGGTGGGGTGAAGAGCATCTCACTATTAAGAAGGAAAAAAAAAATTGAAATTTATCATCACATCATTAGCCCTACTAATACTAATTACATGGCATAACATCTACCGAGTATATTTTGAGTGCGACATGTATGTAGTCTTATCGTATTGACTACTATACCGTTTATTCTATAAGATTAAATAATTTGAGTATGCATGGCGAACTAACCCAGGCCACAAGGGTTTTGAAATTATATATTATTCCTATAACGTTGGATGCCAGTGGTATATTATGGTACCGAAATTTTTTACATCTGAATTTTGATGGTAAAAAACATTCCTGGCAAAGGGGTTAAATTAAAAGGGATCACTAACAATGCCTAAGCTTTGGCAAGCTAAGCTCCCTGAATTAATTATCACATATGCTCAAGATTAAAGACACACTATTTAACTGATTGATTTACGATCATTCTAGGAGTCTATAAATAGACACAAAGAACATTGTCTATAATTCAATCAATGTACACCAATTGTAGTAAAATAAATTTGGTCAATAGTAATTAATTTGGTTGTGCAGTAAATTTTCAAGATTTGTAGTAAATTTATGTCATTGACAGTAAATCAAAAATATTGAGAATCTATCAATGGAAACAATATATAATTTGATTTATTTCCAAAATCACTAATCCTAAATTTTTGCCAATTCCTTAAAAGTAATTATTTCCACATTTGTACTAGAAAATTTACTACACATCACATTTTATTTACTAGACACTTAATGTAGACAATTTTTAATTTGTCTACATATAGACTCCTATCACTTTCCTTTTAGATATCATAAATTGATTAGTGTATCATGTACTAGTAGTGATAATACACTTGTGGGGTACAAAAATCATGAGTGATATATAGACGACAAGCCTACTAATGTTACGTACCATACGTCTAATCATCTTATACGATATGATGCCATGCATATTGCATATACTCCACTGAATTCCATTCCAAATTTCCAATTCTAAACTCTAAATTAAAGTTCCCGTTGCTGATGTTTTGTACCGACCATAACCATTAACCATTCATATATACACGAGTATGTACGAGATATTACGCTTCTTTTATCACACACGATTCAAAACAGTAATGATCGAATTGAATTCTTTAAATTCAATGTGAATCATCGTATACCATTTACCCAAAAAGCCCAAACGACCGAATACAAAAGATTTGTTAGAGAGAATTCTTTTTAAATTGCATTGTCACTTTCAAATATATGTGTGTCGATCCGAACAATGGTGCGTGGTATGCTTGAGTTTGTGATATGAGCAAGGTTAAACAACACGTACGTATTCATGTTTTTTACCCTTAAAATGATACTCCAATTGAGCTAAAAAAAGAAGGAAGATTCTATTCTGAGTGAAATAGACTGAAATATTTGTTTGATAGGAATAAATAATGCAAAAGATCACATGACCCAATCTCTCGCACCATGTGACCATACTGCTATGGTACTTCCATACACCACAAGACAAAAGAAGACACACACACACATACACAAACACACCAGAAGAAAGAAGAAGAAGAAATATATGAGAGGGAGATAGATGCATGGTAAAAGAAGAGTTTGTCCAAATATATTGTGCATGGTTTTGGACGAGAAAAACATATATCTGACTCCATATAGTTTTTTTTTCCTCCTCTTCTGTTTGTTTCTTTACGTTCTTAAGCATTTTCTTTACTCAATTATTGCCAACCCATTTCATGTAGTACGTAGTATGTCTTATTCTACTCTCATTGTCCATCACTCCCGTTTATATATAACTCGTGTTTCGAAAATAATGAGGGGGTTCGATTGAACCTCTAAAATTGCCCGGCCCCTACTTAAGATTAGGGTCGCACACTGATTCAGAACCGGACCGAAGTTCCAGGTCTTGTCCGATTCGCTTGGTCCATTGAAAATCACATTTCCGGTCCGATGACCATAACCTGTCCTATATATATGATCGACGTACATTTGTGTATGTTAGGGTATATGTATATAGCAGTTCAATGTATGTACATGGTTGTTTACTCGATACTAGTAACTCCTAGTGTATGTAGTCGGGCTAAACTGTTGTACTCCGGTTTGAGATGACCAAATGATCTGTTTATATACGAATTGAAGAAAAATTCTTTCGAAAAAAAGCAAATTAAGTCACGTTAAATCAAAGTCGGTAATAATAAGTATGAATAATGTAATGATAATCTTCATAGTTTTCATACACTCGTGAAATCAAATCTTATTAGTAAATCTAAAAATATTGAATTGGGAGATGAAGAAGTGTGGATTAGCGAGGTCCATGCACAGTACAGACTTTAACAGTAAGTATTCCGTATATTCAAAGATATCTTTAGTCTTTTGCTGCCTTCACCACTTTCTGAAAGTGGACATAGAGATGCCCGAGTTTGAGAATATCAAAGAGAAGGTCAGACGTAAAAGTAACAGAGAATGAATAACATTATTTTTCTAGCTAGCTATAGTCTTCATCTTTTTATACTTTGATTCATAAAGTATTGTAGGAGTAGATCAGACCATCCATATGTAAATATTTAGTTACCGGAAATACTCCGTGATTAACAACACGTAAGTACGTAACATATTATCGTATACGGAGTATTGAGGATTTCGTGTTAACATCGTCAAAGTTTTTAACGTGACGTTTTGACAACAAATTGTTTCAAATTTATTACCAAGTTAATATTATAAGATGTACAATCTTACTCAGTGAAATACATGCATGATGCGGATCTGAAACACAAAAACAAAAAAGGCTTTAGAGAAGAACAAACTTTGATTTCTTCTTTACTTTACACTCTTGTTATTATAAGGGAATAGACAAAGCATATATGGTCAGATCTCTTACATTTCTAATATAAGTTAATTAGGGCATTAGAAAAATACATGGATTGTTGTGTACTGCTCAAAAGGGTGATAGAAAGAGCAAAATTCATATGATTTCTAATAATTTCTCACTCTTCCAACTTCCTTCTTCGTTACACCTTTTTCCCCACTTTGATTATTCTAGAGACTCATGGACTTATATAAGCAGAGTGTACGTTTGGCAGCCTTTGAGTTTATGTTTTTGTACATATGCATGCATTTCTATGCAAGCCCTAGCTAGCACGTGCATGCAATTTCATTCACACTAGTGAGCATCTAGATACGAGTATGTAGGAATGTTTATTATGTAGATATTATTCATAATACTAATACTAATAATAATAATTATAATAATGTGTTAGCTAGATTGTAGACTGATGTTCCCATCATTTAGCTACGGCGGTAAGAATGTCTGTCTGGTCATAGACTCGATCACTTTCTTCATATTCAAGTACTACACATTAAGCGTCACGCACAATCGATTCCAGGCCATCCGAGTGTGTTATACCTCAGCTGATCAGCTCAACGCGACTTGACTATTCAACTCAACTGCTAAAGTGCACGACTCTTGTGTGTATTGTACATGTCGTACTATATGCATGTGTATATTTTGGATTGAGTCGTGTTTACTCAAGATCTAAAGTCGAACTTTAGCCGAGAACATATCGTCTACTCCGTAAATTTTCAAGCAAACCATATTAATTTTATCTTTTGCAGAGAAATGGCAAAACTTTGGGAGTCAGATCGACATGAGAATAACATGGGCAGAATGGCAGATGGGTTGCGGACTTGCGGGCCAGAAAAAAAAAAGTGTTTTTGGGCTTCCGGCCACATAAGCAGCACCACTGTAACACCAGCTTATTACTAGCTTGTGTAACACGAGTGACTGTTGATGATTAGTGAACATTGAACAACCTAGTAGATAAGGAAGTAATTCACTCGTCTGAATTTTATGTATAGGTCAAAGACTCAAAGTACATGAACTTCATTTATTTCTTTTCAGGTGAAAATCAACTTAACTTGCTCAACTTTTTTTTTAGGGCAACTTGCTCAACTTAATTAGCCTGTTACACGATTATCTACTCCGGTTTTTTTTTTCCTTTTTTCTTTTTTGTGTTAAATTAAGGTCTTGTTCTCTTCGTCTGAAATTAACTAAGTGTGGGTTTGGGGATGTTGATTCCATTTTCAATTTTCAAAATTTCAAATTTTACATATATCGATTATATGTTTGTCAATCCTAAATATTTGAGAATTTGAATTTATGTCAAATTCATAGAGTTATTCTATTCTTTTATCGAACAAATGATTTGTAATTGAATATCACGGTTTTGAGTGACAAGCTTAGAATGATTACCAACATTTCAATTCAAATTATTATTTCAAAATGCCACCTAATTTAGACGTGATGAAAATAAACTTAGTACAAAACCAATTGAATCTAAATTTCTAGGTTGAATTGAAATAAAAATACTATTATACTTTGGTCGCCATAATGTCCCGATCCATATTAAACAAGTCATCGATACATCAAGGCACCAGTTGTTAATCAACAACCCTACTGCTATAAGTGTAGTGTACACCGTAGTCTTGAATCGTTTATGAGTTGATGTTAGGATCAACAAGTTAATTCATTCTAAACTTGTCGCCTAATATAATCCCAAACAATCACCATATTTTTAATAATATAAGTGTCATGTCCAACTGTCCAAGTCTTCTCAGGTCATTATTAGACGATAAATTAAATACTCGTTTTGAAAATGGGTTGAGGCATACAAAATCATATTTTAAAATGAAGTCGAAATTCACTTGATATTTTTGGTGTATCGACCCTAAACGACTAAACGCACGCAAACCGAAAAGTTTCCCTTCGAGATTAAGGTCAGCAAGAAAGTGACTACTCGTATGGTCGTATGCTCCTATCACTTAACCGAAACCGTTTTTTGGGACACAATAATCAATTTAAGTTTTCCGCCAATTTTTTTTTTTTTTTTTTTTTTTTTGGAAAAACGCAGCGTTTCAATCCAAAAATAATCAGACCAATTTGGGAATTTGGGGTTTAGGGTTTTACAATTCTTCTCCTTCTTCAACAAGCCATCAAACTTCAAAACACCTCATCAATGGAGTCGCCCTCACCGTCGCCGCCACAATCTCCGTCGCAATCGTCGTCGGCGTCGTTCGAGAATACAACCAGCAACGGCGAGAACGACTACAAGCTGGTGCCGTGGTTAAACTGGGACGACTGGGACTTCGTCAGACTCTCGCTCTTCTCCTCCTCCCCTGATTCCGTCACCAGAGCTCTCCGTCGTGTAATTCACGCCTCTTATTTCATCGCTTCTCAATTTTTTAATCAATTTCTAATTCAATTTTATTCGTCTATTAAATTTGCGACGTGTTTTGAATTTTGATGTATATGTTTACCCCCAAATTTGTCGAACAGATTGCGGCGTGGCGAGCGAGAGGATGTTTACCGGATACGGTTGAAGTTACGGCTGCGTTCGTCGAAATCCAGCAGAATGATCCCTATTTTAGGTGACGACCTAATTTTTTTTTGGTTAATTTTTTGTGTACTTACTTTCAATGTAGGTGATTAGTAGTAGAGTGATGCGGGAACGTTGTGAAATTAATCAATTATCGTGTTTTCGTTATCGGTTTTGTGTAATTTGTATGTGCTATTGGAATGTAGTGGCAGTGTGAGTGATGGAGCATTGCATTCAGAGGAATTGTTGTCCATGCTTTATAATGCGGCAGTTATTAGGTGAGTGTAACGATAATTGATTTTCGTAATTGTGATGTGTTTACCGCGATTTTGTGTGCGTTTGGAGTGTGTGTGTGTGTGATGCTGAAAGGAATAATGAACCGAACTTTTAGATATACTCCGATTGTTCATTGCGTTTTTATACCATGCGGACCTTGAATCTATTATGGTTTGTATGCCATGTAATTGTTGTCTTACACCGTTAACATGCTTCTTTTCTAGGCTTGTGAACGGTGTTATAGAAAAGTCACGAGACAAGAAAGTGCATTCTATAGCTGATGCTGCTAAAGTAATTGATTTGCCGCGCATGCTGATTGATATTCGTCATGGTAAGAGCATTGATGAAAGGTTTTACGGTTTGTTCTTGAGTTGGCATCACATCTCTTATCGTTTTAACTTAATATAATAGCCTAAATAAGGATTGTATTGGTCTAATTATCTGAACTCGAGTTTGTGAAATGTTTGGAGGACAATAATTTATTTTGGACAGGCCATAGTCTGCATTTGCCGTGGACACCTTATTGCTTATAAATTTATGATTATTGCTTGTTCTTCTTGCAGAGGGTGCGCACCGTGAGCTTAATTCTATTCATCTGCTTCGCCGAGCCTCAATTGTAGTATGACCCTTGTTTATCTTGTTTTTAGTTCAAGTCATATTTGTTAGTATGTGATGTACTTTTATTTGGTTGTTTAATTATCAATATTAATATATTAAAAAAAGGTCGCTTATGTTAGTATGCACTTAGTGCGAACTCTGATACAGATATGGTATGTTCCATTTTGAGTTGACCTGTTCTTTGGTGGAACTTATTTGCATGTGTATTGGAGTCATGGAAGGAGGTTTTTGTCGCACTCTGTTGTCTTATATGCTTATTGAGACTTAAGAGTTATATCAGAAGTTCAGAACTCAAAGAAACTCACACTTTTTAGTTTGTCACTGATTGTACTTATTTACTTGGCTGCTTGTTTAACACCAGTCTTCTGACTTTACTGTCCCCCTTGTATCAACATTCAGGCACTTGATTGGTTAAAATCCTACTATTGGGATCGCCAAAAGAATTCAATACCATACAGCAGTGGCCGAAGTGCCAAAGTGAGAATTAGATTTAGACTGCGCGAACTGCTCAAGCATACACGAGTTAACGGAAAAAGTATGTCAATCATCTTAACTGTCTTGTTGGGAAGTAACTTAGTTCCATGCCCCTGTTCTATCGCCTGTTTGAGTTTATTAGATTAATCCTTCAATTGCCATGCCTGCCAACTCAGTGTCTCAGTCTAGGTGTATGTGGTTATTGTCTTCAATTTGCTGGATATAGTCTTCAGTATCTTTGTTCTTTGTTACTTTTCTTTGTTACAGCTGTCTCCCCTGACTTATCAACCATATCTTTAAAGAAACAAAATTTCACAACTTACCTGGATTTAGCAACAGCAAGGTTTTAAGGAACTTCAGTTTTCACCAGACTTCTTCTTGTGAGTCCTGGACGGCTGGACCTCCTGGTAGGCTAGAATGGTAATGAAGGCTATACGGTATGCCGGTATCCGCACCAAGCATTGGAACTTAAAGATTTGGTTCGCAAATATATGGTCCCTTGTTTCTGTCGTGTGGTCTCTTCTTCTTCCTTTTCTTTGTTTTTATTGTTTTTATTTTTTTTTATTTTTTGAAAACAATGAGTGGTGTCTGATCATGCAGTTAGCTGATTTTTATTGTTTGGTCGTGGCCTGAGTCGTGTGACTCTTTTAGGGGAGCAACTTTGCAGCTGATGAGTGTGCTTTATTTGATGCAGCTTATCTTCATTGTATGACTTAGATTTTATATTGGGTATGGCTTACTGTGGTATGACCTTTCTGTACAGATGCTACTATTCTGGGGCGCAATAAGCTTTTCTCACTTGTGGCATGCAAATTCAAACCTTCAAGTGTAGGTAAGTTTGCAACATAATTGATGGAATTTGTAGTGCTCTAATTCTTTGGGGGACTCTTTGCCCTCAACATAATTGAGGGAAGTTGTAGTGTGCTTTAATTCTTTGAAGGACTCGAGAACTCCTTGTCCTTCCTGTACGACTTTTCTCCAACTTTTTCTTCAATCTACATTCAACTTCATAGTGAGAGAAACCTAGTTATTTCCATGCCTTCTCTAATGTTGCTGCTGCAAGCCCTTCATCTAAATGGCTTGCATCGCAGCTATTGTACTCCTTGCGATTTGGAATTGTAATATCACTCTGAAGAAAATGTGTGTCTGTTTGTGTATTGAATCTATCTAGGTTGGGTAATTTGCTTTGGATGTAAAATTTCTTAAAGTTTACATATCTTAAGAATTAAGATAATTTTAGTTATCTTTCGTAATTGGCTGCCTCCCCATGTTTCTTGCCTGGATTTGTTCAGTATTTGCATAATCTTACCAAGATAATTCTTGGAGCCTAATTGTGTGCCCAATTTCTTCATATATCCAATTATCTTCGATTTCTCGTCCAGAATTTTGTGTTTGATGTGATTAATGAAAAAGAAAAAGAAAAGGCTTCCCTTAAGTCTTGCGAAACAATTGCTGAGCTGGTAAATTTGCATTTCTGATAACTCTAGTTATCCTGTACTGTTTCCTCTGCTACTGGGCTCTTCTTTGTAGCTTTGAACTTTTAAGTTTGATAATGGGGTACAACCTTTGCTTTCTCTGAGAATTTTTTTGGGTTGATTTCAGGATCTAAGAAGCAGATTGGGAAGACTGTAAAAAAACTTGTTCGATTGTATTCTTTCTACTCTTCAGATGCAATCTCTGTGTTATTGGAGTTTCTACTCCGGCCATCAAACTCATCAGATATCATGGATTCTCCTGAGCACATTCAGATCAACCCGAGCTTAGAAGTTGCTCAGCATGCATTTGATGAATGGAAACCTGTGATAACTAAGTTCTCTAAGAATGAACCAGATCTACTTTTTGGCCTTCTGATGGCACTGCTGGACTTGATCGAGACTCGTAAAATCTCTAGAGATGATTTCGGTAAATACTAGCCTTTATACTTTTTTCGGTCTTCACTCAGATTCAGGTCGTTATAGTGGTTTAAACTATGTGATTTGTAAAAGAGTACTTGAGATTTCTGCCAACTTATATGCATGAGAAAATCAGCATCATAAGATGTTCGACATAGTGATCTATTCCTTTCAGTGTACTGCATCGTTCACATTGACAATATATTAGTCTTTGTTTACTTGTCTAACTTTTTAACCAGTTTTATATACTAAGCAATCATACCTTGGAGTTAATTGAATATCTTTTGGCGTTGGTTCTTCACATTAATTTGCTTTTTATTTCAGAATTAATGGGACAAGTAATTTAGTGAGGGACATTTTCTTCGGCATTCTAGATTAGTAGTAAGGTTATTTGCTCCCTTTTTGTTGTCGGAGCAACCATCTGGCTGTTTCCTTTTCTTTCTGTTTCCTCAAATTGTACCTCAGTTACTGCATATGACCAAATCAATTCTTCTTGCTCTTGCTCTTCTCTTTTATGTTCATTGATTTATTCTTAGGTGCTGTTTGTCTGAGCTCTCTGTTGGTAATTTTAGGTAACGAAAACTTCAGCCTATCACAGTACGACTTGGAGACTCAGAGAATTGGGGTCCTCTCTTCACTTTTTACTTGGTTAGTGGTAGTCCTGAAAAGCCTGAATTTATCTGTGGATGAAAGTGAAGGAAAATATACAGAGAGTGAATGTTGCAGTTCTAGAGCAGCGTTGACCGAGCTCATAAAGAGATGTCTTCATGTTGCAGATCTTGATAATCGTGAGCTTCTGGGTTCAGCCGTGGTGATGGCGAAAATGGTTGGAAGTAGCCATCTGAACCAAAAAATTCAGAAGCTTTCTTTGCTGACCTCACAATATTCAAAGCATTCTAAAGACGATCCTTTCAATGCGGAAGCGGAAGAGGTTATTAATCAAGACAAGTATATTTGTCAAGCGGCGGAAAAGTTGGAAATGCTCAAACATCTAAAAGTTGGCAATTCAAATGTTTTAAGAACCCAGGATCCCAATGGAAGGGATGGGAACATTTGGACTATCGCTAAATCATGGAATCCATGTCCTATAGGGATGTTGCCTCGTGCGTTTGGCTCATCTGGTTTTCTACCTGTTCTCAACCATGTCATGGGTTATGAATCTAAGACAGCTTTGCCCTCCGCAGATGACAAGGGAATCTCGGAACCTAAATATTGCAACAAAAGAGACACTAGTGCTATTGAGACAGTGGATGAGTCGAGCCTCAAGAGAATGAGACCGACAGAGGGTTCTGATTTTGAGACAGTGGATGAATTGAGCGTCAAGACGTTGAGAGCTACAAAGGGTTCTGATTTACCTCTGCCAGATGATACAAATGTGGTTTCGACATCTGATGGGGTTAAAGGCCGGCTTTTAATCGGCGGGTTTTACCAGGAAGTAGATGATGAAAAGCCCCAAAACATCATATCCAGACTGCGTATTTTAGTGCCTGCAAAGAAGAGTTAAGGCACAAGCTATACAGTATTAAGTTATCGCTGCCTGGCATACCCAGTTTTGCTTTCTATATATTTGGTCATTCTCAGAAGACTCACTGCGCTTCTGTGCAGGTAATTTTGACAATGTACCGTCTCTATTCTAGAATTTTTTACACATAGAAGCAAGTTCGCCTGGTATTATGCTTACCATTTAGCAGTCAGCGAGACTGACCATAATAGTGCTCGCAACGATGCGCCCTGATTTAGAGCGATTTTGTTTCTGTGGTGGAGAAAGGCCGGCAGGGGCGACCTGAGAACACATGAGCTGCGAAGGATATGAACCCTTACTAGCCATGTGTTATCAGGTCGCTCCTGTAGGACTTCGCCACCCTGCTCATTTCCGGTGTCTATCGCAAACTTCTTCCTTCTTTGTTTGTAATAGTAAAGATGGTTTTGATGTTTCGGGCAGAGTGTTGCTTTTATAGCGCATCACGGCTTTCTGGTACAACTATACAAGTACTGCAATGTACTTGTTCCGGTGTACATGTACTACATGATGAGCACGAGATATAATTATATGGTACTTCGGCGAGTTTTAGCTTCTACCTTGTTTTGGGTAGACTTGGTAGTACACGATGTTGTTTCACTTTGTACTACTAGCTTAGAATTTAGATAGACTAACTGCTACTAGTGTACAGAAGTACCACTTACAATTCAAACAGCGGGACTCGTGAGTCGTGAGATATTATAAGTAGATATAGGGATGTAAATGGATTGGGTTCGGATCGGATGGACCTTCACCCGATCCATCACCCGTTTATCATCCATCCACTCGATCCATCCATCACCCGACTAATCTCTCACCCGAACCCGATCCATCCATCACCCATGAGATAATCGGATGGATCGGGTGATAAACGGATGAGTTTGAATATGAAAAATAACAATTTAAGTAACATTATTAAGTTACATATACAAATAATTGGATTAAAAAAAAAAATATTAAGTTAAACCGGTGGGTGACGGCCTGACGGGTGGGTAACGGATGAAAATTTTTCACCCGAACCCGATTCACCCGAATCCGTGTGACATCCATATAAATCGGGTTCTCGTCCGTTTAAAGTGATCGGGTGGTAGGCGGGTTCGGGTTATATTGCCATCCCTAAGTAGATATGATATGCATTGTGCCTTTTCGTTTATAATGTTTGATGTGTCTTACACAAGCTAAGGCTAATATTACTATATTAAGTAATTAAGATATAATCCATGTAGATGCAAATTCTAGGCCGACTAATGTACTAACTTAGCTAATCACAAAATAAAGCGTATACCAGTAGCCAGTGGTTTGTTTTCATTTTTGTCGAACTTTTGAGATCTCATCCTTTAAAAAAAATATCATGACTTTGCAAGAACGTTTTTTTTTTTTTTTGGTTTTTGTTTTTATTTTAAGCAGCCTCGGTAAGAATATTTATTATTTTAGCTCTGTTAGACAATGTTATCAGCAACCATAATTACGTGAGTTGATTCAATAAAGAGAAGCGAATTCATTTTAGTTGAACTTAGTCTTTAGACTTTTGTGAATTCATATGATTTAGTAACATCGATCAAATTAATTTATTGGAGCTTATAACATCTGATCTAAATTGATGTGATCTCAAATTTTATGAATGGATAGAATTACTTATAACAAGTTTACAACATTTATCTCAATTTTAGAAGTTGAGGGTGGTCAAGAATGGACCCTCAACCTCCAAGGTAGAGGAGTGGGAACTACCATGACTTTAGGAAGTCATATTCTAGTATTCGTAATATTTTAAAATCGGTACTTTGTAATTCACTTGGGAAAAAAAGTAACCAGGCCATAAAATTTAGACTAGATCGTGTAGTATGACTAACCAATGGTGAAATTTCTTTGTAATTGGTAAACCAATGATATAAACAACTTGTACTACTGGAGTAAAATTTGAACTTGTAGTTTAGCGTTGCTTGACAATAAAAATAATTTTAAAATAATTGTTTTTCTTTATAAAAGTCAATTATGTATTTTCAAATCATTTATTTACGATCGATAATTGTTGTAGCTTGTCATTGTCTACAGATATAATGTGGTTCGTAAATCTATTACGAGTAGATATTTTTATGAAAAGAGCCTTACGAAATAACGATTTATATATGGGTCACCCTTATTGATTGATTGACTCTACTTAGATTAACATTAATACTAATCTACACAAATTTAAAAAAAAAAAAAATCAAATTGAAGACCAAATATAAATAAGTAAATATATTTTCCATTTTTTTTCTAAATAATACGGAGTAGTTATTTAAGTGTGGAGTATAAATACAAAAATCTCACGACCCAACAAAAACTCTTCTTCTTCTGTGGACAACCCTTCTCTCTATACAATCGCAACTGGTGAGCAAAATTTCACCCAATATCTTCTGAATCACGCTTTCTACACATTACCCACAATTTTACAGTGCACATATTGTATTTGTTCAATTAATTTGATCTTTTAGCTGTTAATTTGAAAAGGGTTTTGATTAATTTGGTTTTTTCTGTGTTTAGGTATAAAAGTTTGGTGGGAGATCTGATGTTCGCGCCAATTGATCCTGTTTACTCTGAAGATCACGATGGCCCCTGAAAATACAGGTTAGTAATTATTCATATTAATTTGTTTTCTTTTTTTCTAATTGTTTTATTGTTGATGAAATCTCTGTTAATTACCATTATATTTGATGATGATGAGGTGTGAAAGTTGGGATCTTTGTGTTATGACAATGTTAATTGTTGATTTTGAAATATGGGTTTTTAATTATATTGGTTTTGGAGTTGAGAGCTAAGTTATTGGGAAGTTATATTGATCGAAATTTCTATTTTTGTCGCCTGATTTTGAGTGGCATTGAGAGGTATGGGTACTGTGAAGTGAAACTTTGTGTTTACGCTACTTTGGATGTTGAATTATAGCTGATGGGGGGAGGATATGCAGTGTCAGAAGGAATCGGTGCTTGGCTCGATCATGTCTTGCTGGTGAAGTTGAGGTTGTTGGTTAGAAATTGGTACAGTTGTGCTGTCACGAGCCCGCCAATTATTATGGTGGTTTGATGACGAAACAGGTTTGGACTGAGTTGGTTTGAGTGGATTCATGATGTTTTGTGGTGAGGCATTTCAAAGGCTGGCGATGTACTATCTTGTACTTGCATTGCTGTCAAATGGAAAAAGAACACTAAAATTTACCTTATCCGTCCAAAATGGTGACCGTAAGATAAGTTAGGATGTATGCACGATTGATTTTTTCCGTACTTGAGCTCATGGGACTCAAGCTGTCTGGCACTGTATGATTTTGAAGGAAAGCTGTCTTGATTACTTTGGTATTGTCAGGAGTAGTATGTCAGTATTACACCCCCAACAAAGAAGGCGATAATTAGTTTTCTGATTAGAGTTGTTTCTATATGCCTCCCTTGCACGTTCTGGGACCCTACTACGGTGTTCTCTTCCTCTATAATCATTCTAACTTTGAGATTCTTTTTCGAGGGGTGCTTCAATATAGTCTGCGCTGTGTTCCATGCTGCTGTAAAACTCACTAGAATCTGTTTATGGTAACACACTTATAATTTGAGTATTCCTTTTATTGACAAGACCTATTCGTTTACGCGTTTGACACTTATAAATGCCTTCCTTGCACGTTCTGGGACCCTACTACGGTGTTCCTTCCTATATAGTCATTCTAACTTTCAATTTTTTTTATATGTATGACTGCGTTGTGTTGCATGCTGCTTTAAAACTCACCAGAAACTTCCCCCTCAATTTTAGTGGTGGGCTAGTGTCATGGTTTATGGTAACATACACTTCCTCTTATACGATTCAAGTAAGACCTGTTCGCGTGACGCTTTTGACATTCGTAACAGATGGTGGGTAAGGGTAGACTGCCGGTGTAGATATATTCTAGTTCTCATGTGACTTGAGGAAGAGTGTTGCCTGTGCTTGATGAAGTGCACAATCTACCTTTGCTAATGATCATTAAATGACAGCGGTGTTGAGCCATTCTTTCCCATGGGTTGTAATGTCAGGGCTTGATTTATTTTGGTATTGTCAGGAGTAGTACTTGAGTATTACACACCCCAACGAAGAAGGCAATAATTAGTTTCCTGAACAGAGTTGTCGATAGATGCCTTCCTTGCACGTTCTGGGATCCTACCGCTATATTCTCTTCCTGTATACTCCCTCCGTCCCAGCTCAAACGCCCCGGCCTATATTTGTAGTGGAATTAGAAAAATTGATATAATAAGCTGAGTAGTGTAATATTAGGAAAAAGAAGGGGAGAGAATGAAGGGATTTATAAAAGTAGGAGAGATAATGTGAGAGAGGATGTAATAATTTAATAAAAGTAAGAGAGAGAAATATGTCCCAAAATGGATGGGGTGTTTGAAGTGGGACGTCCCGAAATGGAATATGGGGCGTTTGAGCTGGGACGGAGGGAGTAATCATTCTGACTTCAGAATTTTTTTAATTTTTTTTTTTTTTTTTTTAATTTTTTGACTGCGCTTTGTTCCTTGGTGCTGTAAAACTCACCATAAGCTTCCCCCTCAACTTTAGCGGTGGGCTAGTGTCATAGTTTATGGTAACATATAATTTGAGTATTCCTTTTTTGACAAGACCTGTCTGTGTGACGCTTTTGACATTCGTAACAGATAGTGGGTAAGGGTAGACTGCTGGTGTAGATGTATTCTAGTTCTCATGTGACATGAGGAAGAGTGTTGCCTGCGCTTAATAAATTACAAAAGCTAACTTTGTTAGTGATCGCTAAATGACAGCGATGTTGAGCCATCTTTCAGCAGGTCTGTATGTCAGTGTTAAGACGACATTGGTTTACTGCTTTGTTGGTTTTAATTGGTAGCAATGAATGTTCCTGAGGGTAGACTTGGAGAGATATCTAAACTGATTAGTTTTATAACTTCTTAAGTAACTTTCTATCTGGAGAACTTGCTGCAGTGAGATTGATATAATTTAATGGATACTGTAGACTTTATTGTAATGAAAAAAATTCAAGGACTATAGTGGAAGGGTTTAGCTGGTTTTCCTGTGATATTTTTGTTCTTGACCTTTGATGGTTTTCTTTGGTAGCTGAACACAGCCTTTTCAGGTTCCCCCAGTTGGGAACTTCATTAGAGGTTGTTGGGTTATGATAGATTATGTTAAGCAACTCTCTCCATTCAATCGATGTCTGTTTCCTTGTTTCTACTTGGTATTTGCAAGGATATAAACTCATTTCTATTCCCCTTAAAGAAGGAAAGAAGATTTATATGGTCTAGGGAGAAACCAATAGTTTCCGCTAACCTTATTGTGCATAGTTTTTTTTGTTTTGTGTTTTTGGGTAGATTGTATTGGATACATTCCTGTACACTAGAAAGAAGTCCTAGACATCCAACTCGTTCAATTTGGATTCTGTCTTCCACATGGTATTATTGGTTTATAGTTTTCCTTTGTTCAATATACCATATGTACTCTTGTATAATCAGATTAGCTTTTAATTGCCTCCTTTTTCCTTTCCCCCCCTTTTTGGTAGCCTTTCATATCATCGAACGTTGTGACCCGAGTGGATCAAATTGAGTTTGTATAACGCTTGTGGTGGTATTAAATACCCTTACTTTGTCACACATCATTTGCCTGCATACCCTCGGTCCGTTACAACCTCTTTTGCTGAGAGTCTACTCCTTAAGACCAATTCTTGCGCCTAGTAGCTTCTTCATCCCCTTTTGTCTTTAGATCTGAGAAATTTCATACCGGAGATAGGAAAATGGAGAAGAAGAATGGTTCTCCGGTCCATCGTGATTGGAAACTCAAACAAAGTCGCCGGCCTTGTGAATCCTCAGGTAATTGAGCCGTCTCTCCCGTTTTCCCTCACCTCTTCCTCCCTTCATAGCCCTTTTATGCTACCTTTTTTAGAGATTCTTTGAAAAGTTTGATTTACATCAAAGAACAAATCTAGGTCTAATGTTTTAAATCGCAATTTTTTGTAAGCACTTGAATTGATTCCAAGAATTATTGCTTTTTTAGAATTCCAATCTCGTGTTAGATCCATTAAATTTTCTTGTTATATCGGGCCTTTCACTGAGTAATTTGTTGATGGTATTTGAATTTGCATGTCAAGCCAAGATCTGAGTTATGATGTTTTGTCCATTTGAACACCGATAAACCCAACACACATCTAGCTTCCTTTGGCTGGGTATGCAAGCCTGAACTATATGTTGAGGGCTATGATTAAGTCTTCGTTTCTGCCTACTTGATTGTGATCTTATCAATTTGTCTGAGATTTGAATTTGTTAGGACACATATAAGCCTCTGCGTGTTATGCAATAGTCTTGTTTTTTGGAACATAAACGATAAGAAGGATGTCTGTGTTGGCTAATGCTTAGTTTGCTGATGGCTGAATTTTCGATTGTGTGTGGTGTCTATGAGAGAAGATTACTCTCTGTGTCCCTCTGTGAATTATTGTCTCTGCAAGTGTATGTCCAATCTTTCACTGAGGATAATATGTGGGAGACATGCTTAATGGTTTCGTACATGAGTGAAGAAGATCGAGGGAGGCCCTCGATAGAGGATTGAATGATGGAGATATGATGAGCTGCAAAGGATGATCTAGGAAGACGATACTTGATAGGATTAAGAGCAGTATGTGTATTGGTAGAACGGATTAGAGTAGGGGATCTGGGGCCTCGATGTAGCGAGATTCATGTGGACCAGTGTGTTTTTGTTTTGGGGGTTTTCAATTTTTCATCATCTTTTTACTTAATTTTTTCTCCCTCATTTCTCCGTCTCTCTCTCTTTTTCCCTCCTTCCTTTTTCTCCTTCATCTCTATCTGTTCTTTTGTTTCTATGATTCTCGATGACTGTTCATTCTAGCCGATTCCATAATCTTTTGGGATTGAGGCCTTGTTGCTGTCGGATTGGGTTCAATAAGCAAGTAAAATGGATAGAAGAAACATTAAGCATCGAGCTGTATGAGATCCTTGATCTGATTTTAGCGTAATTCTCCCTATAGTATTTGCTTGGGTAATAATTAAACTGATCCTTAAGTTGGAGGAGGATCAAAAAAACATTTCATGTTGTTTCTTTCCCTTACATGAAATATTTTCGATATGTGGAATGAGAACTTGTTTATAGGTACTCATGCCTGATTTCTATGTTTTCACGCAGAAGCAATGCAAAAGGGCCGTGAAGCATCCTTTCGATGCTTCCAAGGTGATAGCATTTTCTATAGCCCTCTGAGGAGTTTCAGTGCACAGACGCTGGAGCTCAAGCATATGAATAACGGGAAGCAAACAAATACTGATTCTGAGAGTGACAGAGCAGTAAATTATGAGAAAGTGGCAGCACCTAGTGAATGCTGCGGCAGATCAGTGTGGCAAGAGAATTTTTATCTTTGGTCTGCATTTGACCCCAACTTACTGAAGGTGATGCACTGCCAACCATACCCTCTTGATGGCTGGGTTTATCCTTCAGGCCATGGACCTTATATTCGTACACATTGGTCTCCTCAGATTCCTCTGCAGATGGTTCCTCAGAGCTACCCACCTGAATACAGCTTTCAAGAGTTTCAGTACTTTGTGGTCATTGATTTTGAGGCAACTTGTGATAAAGAAAAGAACCCACATCCTCAAGAAATAATTGAGTTCCCGTCTGTGCTCGTGAATAGTAGGACTGGTCAATTGGAGGACTGTTTTCAGATTTATGTGAGGCCTACGCATAATCAACTGCTCAGTGAATTTTGTAGAGATCTGACGGGCATTCAGCAGTCTCAGGTTTGTAAATCGTCTCCCTGGTCACTTTTCTTATTAAACTATGTCAAGCATCTTAGCACTTGAATTTGGTATGTGCATATAACATAATAAATCTTTACAGTTCTGAATGCATCCATTTGATTAAAGCTAGATTGATTTTTGTTTTCATTTTGGTTGACGTAGTAAATCTGAAACCCTTGTCTGACGCTGTTTCTGAATTCTTTGCAACTTTGTTTAGCTATATAGAAGTCTCTGTTTCTTGTTGGACTTCGTTAATGCCTCAATGGTCCTCCCTTTCATTTCACTGGAATGCACTCCTTGGCTTACTAGTCACTGTAGTCTCCAACCAAAAAGTCTTCTTTGGTTTCTCTTCCCTCCATTAGAGCCTGTTACACCACGCGGAACTTTCTAACCTTTGACAGAATTAGCTAATGCATATGCTCACTTCTCATGTAGAGCACCCATTCGCTTGAGAGGGGTCATCACCTTTTGTCTTTCTGTGTGCAGGCTCTTGTGCATATTGGTTTTGTCCCTCTCTGATGTCCAAGAGAACACTTGCTGATCTAACTGCCACTAGACTTTGTATTTTTAGCGTATTACATTTTAGAGAACTGGAATGGTGATTGGCGTAAAATTAAAAAGTGCAGAAGAAGAATTCTTATGGGTAACTTTTTCCTTCTTGTGATCTGCTTCCCATTTTGTTACCTCTTATGCCGGTGGGGGTTTTTTTTGTCTTATTTCAATTTCATCAGTAGTTACCCTTGAGGTGAACCTATTCCAGGTAGAAGATACCAAAACAAGGAAAACCTTTAAACTCTAACGGTCTTGTCTTTGAGAAGGTAGAAAAGGCATTTTTGCAATTGAGATCAGTGGGTTTTGGTGGGACAAATAGAGATTCTGCTTTGTTTCATGCAGTATTAGTTGTATTTTGAGTGGATTGTATTTTTTGCGCTCTGTTCGGGGATCGATTATACTATTAGCTACTTTTCGAGGGATTAAGGGATTCCTCTCAAGTAGAATTGGAAGTATAGTTTAGGATTTTTTCTGTCTCCTAAGGCAACCGTAACGTTAGTGAAAGCCTGACTTTCTATTGACAAAAGGGCTAGTTAGAACTCTATTGTGTTTGACATGCTTCCATTGTTATTGGCGTGTGATGTAAGTATTTGATTGATATTGAAGTGCTTTGAGGATCAGATGAATCCAAACTCTACAGCTAACCACTTTGACACACCAAATTATAATTGGTATGAATGTTTAAATCATATCTCTTATTATTTTCAGGTAGACAAAGGTGTTCCTTTGAGTGAAGCACTGCTTATGCATGACAAGTGGCTTGAAGATAAGGGCGTTAAGCATACAAATTTTGCTGTAGTGACCTGGTCGAACTGGGATTGCCGTGTCATGCTGGAATCAGAGTGCCGGTTCAAGAGGATTAGGAAGCCTCCATATTTCAATAGGTAGGTGTAAGACATTATTTCGATTGCTTTTCATTGAATGGGAGACTTTCCTATGAGCTGAGGAGGTGAAAGTTTATTTAGATTACGTGTTATATTTCTGGGTTTGGTAACAGGCTTACGACTTACAAGTTGCTTTGGTGTTTCTTGATATGATGAGCATTCTAGGACCTATATGCATTAATTGCACAGTTTAGAAGTTTGCGACTTCTGTGTACAAATTCAAGTTAATTAGATTCATTCTCTTTTTGCATTCATTTTTGCGGGCATATACTTGGATAATTGGATTGCTTGCTTGTCTCATGATTCATTTAGCGCATAAGGGAATTGATAAACGGGATGATCGGGTATCACGGTGTATAGGTGGAGTAATTGTGGTAGAAGGACTAGGTGTGGAACTGTAACACTCAGTTTCTTGGGGCATTTATTACAGCTTGGAAGCGCCGGATCTTACCCTCATTTCAAGAGGACCTATAGCCTCTCTCTTCCCCAACACTTTTTTTTCAACTACCTACCCAGCATTTGTTCGCTTTTGTTTGAACCTCTGATTCCCCCTCAATCCTTTACCTTCAACCTCAGCGTTGCTGCAGAAGTTGGTGAATTCACTCTTTCTTTCTTTTTTTCGTGTGAGGGAACACAATTTTAGGTTTAATTAGACGGCCCAATTCGATTTTAACGAATGAAGTTATATTTTCTTGAAGCCAGCATGCATTCTAATATACTTAACAGTGTATGAACAAGTTCAGCACCGACCAATTCGAATCTGGCATTACAGTTTAATGTTGGAGGAGTTATGAACCTTCTTTCTTACTTTTGCTTTCTTAACCTTTTTATTTTATTTTATTTTATTTTGGAAGAACTTATCGTAGAACCAAAAAAAAAAAAAACCGGACATACAGCTTAATGTACAGGCCTGCATTCAAAAAGATGTCTCACTTGGTCCAGAGAAAGGTCTGACAGAAATCATTCACCTAATGTCTTTGTATTCAGAAAATTAATCCTGGTAACCCGGGAATATTTGTACATAAGTTTATGGTGTATATGCAATGATAATGGGTCTTTGATGTGAGGAGAAAGAATCTGAGTTCTACAAATAAATTATGTGATAATAATGCAATCTTTTCAGTCTCCTGTGCTGCTGCTTTTGAGTTTTTACATTTGTGTTGCCCTGTAGTTAAACAACATTCTGTTCACCTCGTCTCAGGTGGATCAACTTGAAGATCCCATTTGGCGAAGCTTTTGGTGGTGCTAGGTGCAATCTGAAAGAAGCAGTTGAGCGAGCTGGATTGACTTGGGAAGGTCGAGCCCACTGTGGGCTAGACGATGCTAAGAATACTGCTCGCTTGCTGGCCCATCTCATGGGCCGTGGATTCAAGCTCTCAATAACTAATTCTCTCCTGTGGCAGTCTGCTGATCATCCAAATGTTGCCCAGCAGCAGCAGGTGTCTAGTCCTCCTGAATCTGGCTTTGTTTATCCTGCAACACCATACAAATGGAAGTCTCCTATTTACTCAATTGTCATTCCCCAGCAACCAGCACAAGCTGCCAGTGCCATGAAAGAGCCTCACATGTACTGTTACTGCGGGGCAGCCAGTCTGAAGAGGGTCTTCCAGAAGCCAGGACATCCGAAAGGTAGCTTCTTCTTCGGCTGTGGAAACTGTACTGCAAAAGGACCTAGCTGCAACTTCTGGGTTCCTGCTTCCGAGCCTGTGAAAGCCGCGTAATAAGCCTATAAGTTATATGTTCTGGGGAGCTTTCTAAAATCGTGCGTAGGGTTGTTGGTAAGAGGAGAAGAGAGATGATCATGATCATTCTCCTCTAGAAAATGGTGCCATAGCCTTCTAGTTTAGGGTTCTGTTTAATGCTGTTGAAAGTTAAAAGGGATTCAGCAGATACAGAGGCCTGTGCCTGTCATGCAATGGACATGATTTCCTGTTTCAGTATAAATAATCAATCAGATCAAGTAACATATTATGTATCGAAAATTGGCCTCATTTATTCGAGCTCTTTCAAATTACAACTATATGGCTATACCCCCCCCCCCCCACACACACACACAAAATACTGCTGTCATAGTTTTTGGTAGAAACCAGATAAAAATTAACAATCTCAATTGACCCAAATCCTTAATGAATTACCTTCTCTGTTCTTTTAGATTGTTTGTTACCTCGTCACATTACAATTAAGAATATTTGGTTTATGTAATGCGTTTGAAAGATGGTTCATCCATCACGACAACTTTCCAAAAAAGAATCACGTTTTTTTCTAAAGAAAAAAAAAAGAAGTCTTTACAATCATAGCTCGTCAAGAAAAAGATTGTATATACGATAAGTCAATAACCTTAAAGTTTTGAATAAAAAATGTTATCGTAAGTACACGATAAGTCGAGTTCTATAAAAGTTGGAAGAATTTTGATTGGGGGAGTAGGAAGTCAACGAACAATCACAAAATCTCCACTGCCATTGGAAGAAGAACCTACTCACATGTAGTCACATGATCACATCAGCTACCAATTTAGTTCAATCTCAAAATTTGCAAAGAAATTCTTAACAAAAATTATTTTTCTTGATTTAATTTTGGTGGGAAAAAACAAAAAATTAGTTGTAAAGATGATCAGTCATCTGCTAATTATCTTAGTAGTCATCTCAGCTGCTTTCTCTTTTCCATCTGCCACTTGTTCAACAACTAATCAGGTAAGTTTTTGAGACCAACTCGTTTCCGAAAGAGTTCGAATGTACGCAACCTTACCTCTCAGTCGTAAATCGTCTCGAAAGTCGAAAACTTTATTAGTAATTATTAAGGATTTAAGGGTGTCATATTAGGAACTAATTTATTTTGAAATATTTTGGTAGTTCTGTGGGGCTGAAACTGGATATGGAGAAACTGGGTGTCAAGTTTCATCCTTAAAAGGGAAGATACTGATTAAAGGAGGAACTGTAGTGAATGCCCACCATCAGGAAATTGCTGATGTTTATATTGAGGCTGGTATTATTGTTGCTGTTCAACCCAATATTAAGGTATAATTCTCAGGCAGTCTTTTTTTTTTTCCTTCTTTTTTCTTTGATGTGTGTGATTTACGCTTCTGCCAATTCATGTTAGCCGACTCTTTTAAGAGTGGGACTTGTTGATTTAGACTTACTGCCTTAAATGTTCTGATGTCATGTTTTTGTGTACTGTGATTGTTACATTATTTCTATTATCAATTTTATGGTTTGTGATGATCTTGACTGTATCTGAAAAGGAGAAACCTTTTAACAGTCTTTGTTATAAGAAACTGTCTGTGCTTTCGTTTTGCTTGAGCGCGCGCTATAGAAGTTGATTGCAATGGGATGATTTTGGGACTAAGGCTTTGTTGGTGATGGACTGAGTTGTGTGGCAACTGGGAACAATTCATTTTCACTGAGATTTTAATTTTTTTTATTGAGACAGAGATTGGGGGTGATTTTGGTGCTAAGGCTATGAAGTTGGGGGTAATTTTGGGAAGAGATTCATGTTAGCCGACCCCAAATCATTTTGGGTGCAAGGCTATGTTTTTGTTGGTGGTGGTGATTTTGAAGCAATTGCTGTCAGTAGGAAACTGCTGAACGGCTATGTATTCTGTGACAATTAATCGTGCAATTGGACTTTCATGGAAAACAGGTGGGTGATGATGTCGTTGTACTCGATGCGACTGGAAAGTATGTCATGCCAGGTAGGTTGTTCATGCTCTAGACTTTGCAACATTGCATCTTGGATGGTTGAGGAAGGAAATCTAGTCTGACGGTCTGACCATTTGTTTGTGAATGTTAATAGGAGGAATTGATCCTCACACTCACCTGGCTATGGAGTTCATGGGTACCGAGACCATTGATGACTTCTTCAGTGGCCAAGCTGCTGCGTTGGCAGGTGGAACAACTATGCACATTGACTTTGTCATACCAGTTAATGGAAGCTTAACAGCAGGCTTGCAGTCATACAAGAAGAAGGCACAAAAATCATGCATGGATTACGGTTTTCATATGGCAATTACTAAATGGGACGACATTGTTTCCAGGGAAATGGAAATCATGGTTAAGGAGGAAGGTCAGTTTGCTCGTTTTCTTTACCACTTGAATTTTATGGCAAACTTCTAGAATAGTGCAAGTAGCTGCTGTATAGGTCCTTTTACCTCTGTTGATCAACAAATACTGAAAAAACCACAGGTATCAATTCTTTCAAGTTCTTCATGGCTTACAAGGGATCTTTTATGGTAAATGATGAACTTTTGATCGAGGGGTTCAAGAAATGCAAGTCCTTGGGTGCCCTACCCATGGTCCATGCAGAAAATGGCGATGCTGTTTTCGAAGGCCAGAAGAAAATGATAGAACTAGGGATCACTGGACCTGAGGGACATGCTCTTTCGAGACCTTCTGTGGTAATTTCTCGTATAACTAGTTCTTTCTTATTGTATTCTGAAGAAACCTTGTTTCTGAAATCTTGTTATATGCAGAAAATAGTTTGATAGAGAGAATTGTAGACTGTAGCCAAATTTGCGCCTTCTATATTAAAGTTCAAGAAATCCATTTCCCGTTCTTTTCCTCCATGATTAAATATTGGAAGTCCCCAGGTTCTCTAAATAAGTAAGAGGCGCATGATTTTGGTATACCATTCACGGATGTGATTCACAGGAGCTGTGAATGATAAAATGTGATTGATTTGAGTATGTCTGATGACTTGATCGCCTCCTCCATTTACAACGTACATCTGCTATTATTGTTCTTGAGGCCTTGGTTAACGAGATTGCTCTCTTTTTTTTTCTTTTTTTTTTGTCGGCGAAGGCTCTCAGTTTCTGTGTAGTCTGTAATCTCTGGAGGGTTGGGTTAATTTGTTGGTGCCTGAATTCCCATTACAGATGGCCAATTCTCCGTGTTTAGCTGTTCTATTTACATAAATTGTTGAGATCTTGAGACACTGTTTGTGACGGGGATTCAAGTTTTTTGATAATTCTCAACCCGCTTGAACTTTTGTGTGTTACGTCAGCTTGAAGGAGAGGCAACAGCTAGGGCAATCCGGTTGGCAAGTTTTGTGAACACTCCTCTGTATGTAGTCCATGTGATGAGCACGGATGCTATGGAAGAAGTAGCCAAAGCTCGTAAATCAGGTTCTCATCTTTTAATTCAGTAAATCAGTAGTTGTATTATCAATTGGGATCCGAGGTTTGTTTCTCTAACCAGTGTTGTAAGTCATAACTATCAGCTTCTCAAACGTCACTGAAGATTGAAGATGGTAACCCAAGTATCCAAACGGTTGCATAGCATTTCTGCTCGAACCTGCCCCTTCAGAATTTGTGGATCAGTGCATACAAATTTAAGCATGATAGAGAGGATAGGCCACATTTCACTTGTTAACACACACGATTATGATACTTCATTTTACATTGATTGCCCCAGTTGAACATGTTTAGCTGCTAAATAGTTAAGCTTGTACTGGAAAATTGAAGATTTTGACACGTTTGAGCTTTATTACAGGACAGAGAGTCATAGGTGAGCCCGTTGTTTCTGGTTTAGTCTTGAATGATTCTGTACTTTGGCATCCTGATTACACCATCGCATCAAAGTGAGTAGTCTCATGCCTCGGTTTCCTAATAAAAGACTACCTGTTTTTCATGCGAAATTTATAGAAATTAAGATGGTTTCTATCTTTGTTCAGATATGTCATGAGTCCACCTATAAGGGCAGCTGGGCATGACAAGGCTCTTCAGGGTGCTCTTTCAGCTGGAGTTCTTCAGGTTTCCCTTCTATTTCGAGAAAAAACTCTCAACTTGATTGAAATTTATGCATTTGCCACATAAGCTATGTCAGTATTGCCTTCGAAATGAACAGAAGACACAATCTTCTTGTTTTCTAGTTCAGTACAATCCGAGACAAAGCTTAGTATCAAATAATCAATATTGCATTTCTATACACATTGCAGCTGGTGGGAACTGATCACTGTACATTTAGTTCAGCACAGAAGGCTCTCGGGATTGATGATTTTCGGAAAATACCTAATGGAGTTAATGGTAAGACTGAGGCTGTACAAACAAGGTGATAATTACTGCTCATCAGTTATGTGTTATCTGCATAATCTGATTTGTGCAACAATGAACTGTGTTTAGGGCTTGAGGAAAGGATGCATCTAGTTTGGAGCACTTTGGTGGTAAGCTCTCAAAGTATGACCTAAAATAATAGAATTTATCTCTGCTATTCTCTAGGTATCCTCATTCGTGTCCCGTTTTCTTCAGGAATCTGGAAAGATATCAGTCCCTGATTATGTGAGGATAACTAGTACAGAATGGTAAAATCTTTCTACTGTTGCTAATTTTCTCGATAGTAATTTTCATGGAGTACAAGTTGTTATGAGGTATGGTTGATTTGATACATGTTTATTTCTTAGTGCAAAAATCTTCAATATTTATCCAAGAAAAGGAGCGGTACTTCCAGGATCTGATGCAGATGTAATAATATTCAACCCTAATGCAAGTTTCAGCATTTCGGCACAATCACACCATTACAAGACAGACACAAATGTATACGAGGGAATGACAGGCAAGGTAAATGGTTCATATAATTTCTTCACTAACATTTAGCCCCTGATACATATGCATTTTGTAGATCTCTTTTGTGATGTGTGTTTGCTTCTGTTTATCTAGGGAAAGGTTGAAGTGACTATTGCCGGTGGAAGAATTGTCTGGGAGAATGAAGAGCTGAAAGTATCTCCAGGTTCAGGACAATATGTACAGATGCCTCCTTTTAGTTATGTTTTTGATGGTATTGACAAGGCAGACGCCAGTTACCTCTCTTCTCTCCATGCTCCGGTAAAGCGATTCAAATCCTCATCTTAGCTGCAATTTAACTCTTCGATTCGAAACTGCTGTTACCTGTGTACAGAAAGCCCCACTTTTTTCCTTTTTTTTTTCTTTTTATGAATTTATTCTGTGAGTTATTAGCCCATGAAAGTAACCATGAATAAGACGGTTTGCAGTCCACATTCTTGTTATCATAGATTTTAAGATGTGAAGGTGCAAGTTAGTAGAAAGCTATCACTTGAACAATAACTATGTGCCAATGTAGTTCATGTATAATTCATCTTACCCGCTCCCCCACTCTGGGCTGTTTTTTCGGCCTTAAATTTACAGAACTTCATCTGTCAATAGTATTTCAGACTCACGAAAACCAGATTTCATCAAGGAGTACAAAGAGATGATAGAAATAGATGTATTATTACTCAGTCACTGGTATATTGCAATGTATGACCTCATTGTAGGATTTTACACTTGTTTTTGATCTTCGTAGCAGCACTGCCCTTGTTATTAAGGCCTTATACAACAATTAACGTACGTCAGAAATGACTTCTTCCTCTGCAGAAGATAAATTTCAGAGATCAGAAGGTAATTGTAGTTGTAGGTCTACATTTCGCGCTAATACTTAGAGCAGATTGTGTACTTGATTGTATTGGTCCATCTACATTCACTCGATTGAGCTAGGAGATATGAACCAATATGGAATCAAGTACATATCATTTAATCATGAGAAACATGCCTACATAATCTTATATTTGACTGTTAAGAAATCTTACCGCAATAGAGTCATCCTCTTCGTGGTCAGAATGATGGCGTCTATAATGATAGCGGTCATAATGATGGTGCTGGCCATGGCTGGCTTGGCGCGCTAGCAAGTCAGATTCATTTCCTAGGCTCAAATGCCTAACAGCCTTCTTAGCTTGCTTCCTCTTCGCCCGTGCTTGGCTGAACACCATGGAGTAGTTAGGACTTGGTGCTCCTTTTTGATCCCAGGCCCCAAACTGAGGGACAGACTGCCACCCAGCATTCTGTATGTCATACTTTGGTTAGTGCAGAACATAGAATATCATGTCAAACTCAATGTAGGAAAATTATCCACAGGTTCTCCGCAGAAGAGAAATAGACCAACTCACGAGGTTACATTCTAAAAACAATCGGCCATAGGGATAATAACCCGTTATTATAAGTTAGTATGCTCTTCTATATGAGATACTTCTTACAACACACATGTGGATTTTCTTTCTCCAACGAAATTCGAACTTTGTAATGATTGATATCCCCTTTGTTCATATGCACATCAACCATTACAACATTGCTAAACTTTATGTTAAGAGCTTTATAAGTTTAAATATCCATCACTTTAAAGCTGAATTATCCTAGGTACACAATGAACATATAATCTAGGACAATCAATAGAAAATCGTAAATCGAAATCGTGTTATTAGCTGTTTGTTACTTACCTCCCTACGACGTTCCATGGCAACGCGCAGAAGAAGAAATCTGTGCAGATATCCTATCAACCTAATGAGATCATGATTTTCTTACTTCTATTTTTAGGGTATACCCTCTGTCTTATGCTTAACAGATGACAGGGGAGAACAGACATCTTTGCTATTTTTAGCATTACAGATTTACATACCTGAATATCATAGTACAGAAGTTTTAGGGTAGCCTTACAATGTACTGATAAAGAGAATTTCATAATAGTTGAGCCCATAACTCATTCCATGCACTTCAATGTACAGAAAACAACTTCAGAACATCACTTATTACTCTAGAGTCAGACCGTCCCATAAAAAATTTCATAGTCTCGAAACAACTCTTTATAATATATCACGTGTACAAGATACACTTACAACAATATCAAAACGAAGAGATGAGTCTAATTATAACCTTATAGTCGACCTGATATAGGTTTTCGTAATCGTTTTGATTCTTAGAATAATAACTAGTATTAACTAACCACATTGGATCACATCTATTGGCTTACAACTTCACAGCAATAAAGACAAAGATAATTCCGCTCGAATATGTTCTGAACCAAAACAAAAGTTTAATCTAGCAAACTTTGATTAAACTTTTGAGTTGGTATGAAAATGTCCAACAAGAAATAAGCTTTGAAGATGATCTGTAACAAAGGAATGTCCACTTTACAGGATGTACCAAGTGAGTTGGCAATCCCTGAAAAATAAGGTGCCCCATGTTCTTTTGGACACTTATTATCTGCCCACCGATATGATTTTATCATAAGAAAAACCATATTGTTAAATTAATTATATTCACATTCTTATATTATGAGATCAGAAAATCATTCACATAATGTGATGTGATAACTAAAAGACTTTCCAGTCCAGATGAGATATCTTGTCTGATGCTTCAAGGTGTGAATATTTAGTTGGTACGTTGGATTCTATATCTTCGTACAAGGTACCAAAATCTACATTAAAAAATAATTAAGTTTCTTACATAGTACTCCGTATGTGATCATCCAATATACGAGTACTACTGTAGCTACTATCTAGTACAGTAGTACGTACCTTCAGTTCAACTCGAGGTACAAATTTACTAAAAATAAATGCATAAGTTTAATTAGAGATACCCAAAGTGGAACAATGTTCGAACCTTGAGTATTTAAAGTGGAATTACTCAAACCTTGAGTAACCAAAGTGGAACTCGTCCAAATCTTGGGTACCCAAAATGAAAATTTTCCATAGACTAATCTAACTCGAGTTACATTGAAGTGCATGAAATGAACCCTAAAACTCATTCATGCACTTCAATATAAAGAAAACTTCCGAACATCACTTATTACTCTAGAGTCACACCTATACCTCTATAAGCTATAACTCTTTGGGAATTACATGCTAATCAATCCAAATTTGTGCCAAGTAGGTGTGACTGTATGAGTGATAGAAAACTTGTTCAATCCGTGTCAACTGAACCAAATGCTCAATTGTCGAATACTCCAAAGATTGAAGTCAAGGCACAAGAGGAGGTAAATGGTCAAGAACAGTGCGTGAGAGTCCCAAAGGGGTCTTATCCACTCACATTGTACCACGTGTTTCCTCTGGAAACAACATACCGAATTCCATACCTATAAAAAAAACAAAAATAAAAATATATTGAATATTAGTAATTACTAGAATAATTACACCAATAGAATCCAATGAAACCCCACCTCTAATTAATTAAATACTATTCTACCCCTCCCTTAGATTTTTGGGCTTATTTGCCACTCTATTTATACACTTTCACCACCACACTCCACTCTCACACTCTCACACACTCTCTCTCTCCAATTTTCTCTCCGACTAAAAATGGCGGGAAATGCCGGCCACATTGTTCTCCTCCTCCTCTTCGTGTTCACCGTCATTTCTCTCTCCACCACCTCCGCCGCCGCGCATAATTATTACGACGCGCTTCGGAAGAGTATCCTTTTCTTTGAAGGACAACGCTCCGGCCAACTTCCGCCTGATCAGCGCCTCCGTTGGCGCCGTGACTCCGCCGTCCACGACGGCGCTTCCGTCGGTGTACGTCCTCCCTCCCTCCCTACCTACATTGCATTTTCACACTCTATATTATTATTATTATTAGTTATGTTATAATGTTAAGGTTGATTAAACATTATTCATCTAATTAAATTAACTTAAATTTAAATTATCAATGCCAAAAATAGAAAGAAAGTAAAAGGGTGACGGACCTACTGTGCATGGGGTGAGTGGTGTCATATGACACGATAAAGGGTGACGAACTTTACCGATTAAGTTAATTGACCATATTATATACTCCGTATATGATATCTCGAAGTATTGTTTAACGTGTACTCCGTATTACGTTTTGTTTATAGTTTTATACCATCGGTTTTAGTTAGAGTTTTAGACGAATAGGTGGACGTCTGGACAATATCGAATTGCATTTACAAATGTCGATAATGGCCAAATATTACGGTTTACCTATTCTCGTCTTATTTAATCAAAATTATCGTCGTACCTCTCTACACATAACGGTCACTCGTTATAAAAAACAATTGTATACTCTGTATAAGCTTTCTCGAATGTCATATCCTAAATTCGCTCGCTAATAATACTTCACAAAGAAAGTAACGAAATTCAGTTATAAATTTGCAGAGGGATTTATCAGGAGGATATTACGACGCAGGCGACAACGTAAAGTTTGGATTTCCAATGGCGTTTACAACCACGCTCTTATCATGGAGCGTGATTGACTTTGGGAGAAACATGCGAGGTGAGCTTCCCCACGCGCTTAAATCAGTGCGTTGGGGCACTGACTTCCTCTTGAAGGCAACGGCTCAAGTCCCTGATATTATGTACGTTCAAGTTGGTGACCCTTACTCGGACCACAACTGTTGGGAACGGCCTGAGGATATGGACACGTTGCGAACCGTCTACGCGATTGATCGGAACAATCCTGGGTCCGATGTTGCTGGGGAGACGGCCGCTGCATTGGCGGCCGCCTCCATTGTGTTTAGGAAGCGTGATCCTGCTTATTCCCGTCTTTTATTAAGTCGGGCTGTTAAGGTACGTGTTTTAGTTTGTGGCTTAGTGTTACCTACATTTTGGAATTTATGTGCTATAGGGATTTCATTATGTATGTCTAGTAAAAGGTAGAGTAAGCTACAAGCTTAGCATCATGCATGCTTGTACGCTTTTTTTTGCATTCGATTAGTTCAAAAAGCGTAAAATAAGTACGATTTTGTGACATCTCGACAATAATAATTTATACTCTCTCCACATTATTAAAACCAGACATTTTACGTTTCACATTAGACAAAACAAAAGACGTACTAATCGAATATATTTTGCGTGCTATAATAATTAATCATGTGATAATATTTCCCCCAAAAGCAGCAATTTTATCGCGTTAATTAAGGTCTTTAGACCTCATTGATATAAGAACCATAGAAAGCAGAGTAAATCAAAAGAGGTGAAATAGAAAAGATAAAAAAAAGTCAAATTAACCGAAATAGAGAGACAGAGACCCAAACAAAAAGGGTAATTTTTTTGGCGCGTAATCAATGGTTTTTTATTTTTATTATTTTCAAGGGGTAATAATAATAATAATAATAATAATAATAATAATGACAATATAGTTATTTTGTTGGTTAGGTGTTCGAGTTTGCAGACAAATATCGAGGTGCATACAGTAATAATCCAAGAACAAGAAAAGGAGCTTGTCCCTTTTACTGTGATGTTAACGGTTACCAGGTACAGTAATTTTTTGTTTTGGTATACTATATGGACAATGCTAGAGGTCTAAAGTGTAGACACGCAAAAATGTCTACAATCCGTAATAATTTTACTATACTATCAAAATTTTACTACTCACACAATTAATTTTACTACCTGAATTTTTTACTACAATTAATTTTACTATTCCAATCTCAATTTTACAGTCTACTAGCTCAATTTTACATTTTGGACAAATTAATTGTGTTTAAACTATAGACCTCTATCAATTTACATACTATATACGTGATCGCTTTCGTGAAACTTATTGGTGTAACGTTGCTTGATTTTAGTTAATGAAAGCTGAATGTTCGAAATTTCGACAAATTGGACTTCTTATTGTCTGATGTTGACACGAATTTTGGTTGAAATTTTATTTTAGTCTTTAAATGCTCTTACATTCTTTATTTATCTATCTATCCTTTTTTTTCTCCTCTGTACGTATCATGTGGATTTTGCAGAGCTACATAACTAGTCTATGCAAATATATATACTCAGAAATTTACCTTATGCTAAACAAGTGGTGAATTCAGACCTTTTTTCAATGTGTATCCAGTTTAGTAAAGTTCATCACATGCACCCAATTTTATGCCATCTTTTTGCAAAATTTTGGACCTTTCATCAATTTTGGCCTATTAGTATTCATATGTTTTTTTTTACTCTAGAGTCTTTATAATCAAACGTTTTTCCTGAGAATGGTGAACCCGTCTCTAATCGAATTAATGCAAATAGTAAAAACTAAACACGTCGTTTTGATAAAAAAAAAAAACCCGATATATTGAGTTCGATTCATTATAACGTGACACACTGACACTAACTAAATTTTCGTACATATGTAACAATATATGCTTTGGATTTTAGTATGCGAATTTACATTGTGCAAGATGTGATGCTTCACTTAATGAGTAGTATGTGAAAATAATGGGGTGTGTGTACATGGGGGATGGGCATGGTGCAGGACGAGCTGCTATGGGGAGCAGCATGGCTGCACAAGGCCACAAGGAGGCGCGAATACAGAGAGTACATAGTAAGGAACGAGGTCATCTTAAGAGCTAGCGACACTATTAATGAATTTGGATGGGATAATAAGCATGCTGGTATCAATATTCTCATTTCCAAGGTAACTTCTCCCTTAATTTTCCCTAATTAATCTCACTCCTTTTTCACTTTAATGTAAATTTCGTCACTAATCTATATGTTCTCGCTTTCTTGCATACCATACTTAATAATAAGTTATTAGCAGAGACTAGTTTGAGCGACCGAAAATTTAGATTATGGCCTTTATCGATCAGTGAGGTATTACTGAAAGGTAAAGGGCTGATTGGATGTTATAACTCGATTTCTTGATAATGACCAGAAAGTAAACTCTATACATAATCGTTAGAGACCAATACGTAGAATATGTATGTGTTGTGTAAATGAATCGTTTGATCAAAAGATTATTACCTGATCTATTAGTTAGAGTATTAGTGATTATTGGAGAGAGATTATGCTCCATAGTCCGTACTGATTCACTGATACGGGTATGTTAATGTTGAGGGAACGAGATTTGGTGATTAAAATATGATTAGCAAAGCAATGATTAGATTAATTAATCTAAAGTTGGACCAACGGGTATTCTTGTCCAAATGACATGGGACATTATTCTTCTTGTCCTGTTTACGCCTCGGATAGCTAGATATGTGGGTCCCACTTTCGTCCAATCACGTGCTTTCGCGGAATATTTGATCTTGTTCTTATATAAGCCGGGTTTCAATACTCGGGCCCTACCCGAGGTACTGGGCTGGCCCATTTGTTATCCATCTTCAGCTTATCTAGATTTTAATTATTATTTTATCTTTTTATAATATGGAGTAGTATGTTTATAATAAAAGTTGTATAAAAAAGAGTGAAATGTTGAGTCAAAGAATACTCAAAGGTGATAGGGAAGAAGAATCTAATTTGGGTATCAAGATAGATTGCACATGAGTATGATTTTTGAGTGTATAATATATGTTTTCATATCATATTGTAATTTGGCCTTTTGGGAGAATATTTGTATGAGTTTTACCAATTTACAGCTTGGATTTTGAAGTAGTTTATATCAAAACTCAAAAAGTTTATACTCTTTTTAAGGAGTGTTTTGAGTCATGATTCTCGAAATATTAGGTTTCGTCTAAAACGAATATACTATACGTTGGTTTAATGATTTAGAGTTTAGAAGTTTTCGTCATAGTGTATACACACGCTGGCAAGGGGTACGGATGAGTTAAATGTTGCTCTACCTCTATCATTTCATTTAAAATTGGCTTAAATAATAATGTGTAGAATCGAGATTATAATGTGCTTAATATAGGGTCGACTGTGGACGAGTTGGTTGTTACTCTAACGTTGTCATTTCCCTTCGGAATTGGGATTAAAGTGCAATAGACCGATTGATAGGGCCAATACAGTTATATTTAGGAGTTATATACTTCATATATGGAGTACTGTGCAATTGAAGCAGTATAACAATGAAGTTCAAAAGTTCCATTTTTCAAGTCTGTTCTTATTTGGGATTTAATTACTAATTTTACTGTCAAAATCTAGCCTTATGGAATATGTAAATTAACTGGCATAAACATGTGCCAAAAGTCTGAAAAAACACAGTTGAGATTTCAGAACTACTGATTCAGAGTTCTGAATAATGATGTTTTGACTTCTTTTTTGAGAATTCTGTTTCCTGATTCTTGACATTGTCACTGTTCAGACACTTGTACTATACACTACTCGAAGTGTCATTTATGATCATATTTTACTTTCATCTTGAAGGAAATGGGTGTAAGTTGGGTTGATTGTGTATTCAGCTCAAGTCAATTCCTAATTTTACTGCCATGTTACCTATTAGATTCTCATAGTTCACATAGTCCGAAGTGCATGTGTAGGGACGGAGTAAGGATTTGACATTCGGAGTAATATAGTTAAATTCCGATTCTAACAATTTATCACACTAACTCCACTCATATGTTTGAGTTAATGAATCCACACTAGCATTATATGAACTTAATACATAACCATTAACCAGGTTTTTGTTATGCATTATTTCAGGAAGTTTTGATGGGAAAAGCTAATGATCTGATGAACTTTAAGCTTAATGCTGACGGCTTCATATGCTCCGTCTTGCCCGGAGTTGCTCATCCCGAAGTTCAATATTCTCCAGGTAATCTACCTAATAATTAGATATCGTTTGTATAGTCTCGTACTTATGTTCAATAGCAACTTAGCATTGATGACTTTATGGTGAAGCTAATGATTAAACTGCTCTATGTATGAAAATTGTGAAGGTGGTCTGATCTTCAAGGCTGGAGGTAGCAACATGCAACATGTGACATCCCTATCTTTCCTACTTCTAGCATACTCTAACTATCTCAGCCACTCCAATCACCAAGTGCCATGTGGTGGCATCTCAGCCTCCTCTGCCCTCCTCAAAAACTCAGCTAAACGTCAGGTAACATTCTCTTGGATTCTTCCATCATTTTTCTTCTCTGCATGTCATGTTACAACTTCCATCTAAACATATACATACTGTACATAAATGATCCGTCATTCCGTCATGTTCACATGTTACCGTTGGTTTTGTAACATATACTCATACTAGTTGCCCTTAGACAAATGTTCATAATTTCAAGTCCTAATTCGAGTCCTAATTCTACATAGTAGTAGCGGTAGCCAATAGGTATCATATTCGAGTCATGTCTCGACTTTGTACATGTTACGCGAAATTAAGATCATCATGGCCAAAATTTGTAGTGACAGTTGGGGAAGTTGAGGGCCACATAAGAGAGTTACAATTTGCAGACTCAGATTTGCTTACTAGAGTAGAGAGCATTAAATTTAAAGTTTTATGGTCCTAAAAAGTCAAGGGATCTATCACTATTACATACCTTTGCATTTCTCATAATTGCCAATTTTGTTCGTATACATAACTTTATCACATGATAACGGCTAACTTTCTTGACTTTATATAGTTCCCCATTTACAGGATTTCTCATTGAATTTTTTTGTTTCTTTGCACTTTAATCCTACAGTATAATTGCCTGTGATGTGGGGGATGGAATGAGTTCATTTTTATTACCGTTATGGACTTGTGGTAACTTAGTCCTGAAGCCTTAGCTTATCCTAATTCTACATGTGAAGTTATGGCATTTCGGATAATCGTCAGCTACGTTCCAAACGAGTCTTACTTACCTATTGCATATACTCGACTGTCGACACTTGAGACTCGAACATTAGATAAGTGTACAATGTTGTAACTTTTCATAAAATGGCCGAGTCTGACATTTTCTCGGGTGTTGTGTGTGAATGCAGGTGGATTACATACTTGGGGATAATCCATTGAGGATGTCATACATGGTGGGTTATGGACAACGTTACCCACAAAGGATACATCACAGGGGAAGTTCTCTACCATCAGTCCGGATCCACCCGACCCACATCGGTTGCAAAGCGGGTTCAAAGTACTACCTTAGCCCGAATCCAAACCCGAATAGGTTAGTCGGGGCGGTTGTTGGTGGGCCGAATGTCACGGACGCCTTCCCAGATTCAAGGCCCTACTTTCAAGAGTCTGAGCCCACAACATACATCAATGCTCCTCTAGTGGGCTTACTAGCCTACTTTTCAGCCCATCCTTGATCAATAGCCATTATTTCAAGCCCATAATTATCTAAGGCTAAAGCCAAAAAAATCTATATATAAAAAAAATTGGGATGGAAAAAATGTGTAAGAATTATAATTACAAGGTAGGGCATTGTGCACTTGTGCAGTGGTGAGCAAATTGCCACCCTGTGGAAATTGTAGTTGTTGCATTATTGCTGAAATCAATGGAAAAGGGTATGTTTTTAGCGTAAGAAGATCGCAAAATGATGCTGCCATGGTTTCTCGTGATGTCTCTATTAGTCGACTCAAGGTCGTTTTGGGGCCGAGAACAATGAGGTTTGAGGCATGTGAAGTGGAAGTATCTTGGAATAGAAGTGACAAATATAAGAAATAGTAAGTCTATTTTCGAATAATCAGTAAGAAACAAACATATACTCCCCAGAAAAAGGTCACTCCCCCCTTTAGCATTAGTTTGCAAATGATATGAATACATTAGTTACACAGTTAGCACAAGAAGCAAAAGCCCTACAAGAAGAAGAGATGAAGAAGAAAAGGCGCAATCTTCGTGTACAGACACCCCCACAATGACAGTCACATTATCTTCTTCCCCCTTCTTCCTCCTGTTCTTGTTCAAGGAAACACTCTTCACAATTGTACACCACCACCCCCTTTTTTGCTCGGAATTTTCTGTACATCAAAAGCCCAAAGAATCAAGTATTCTCGGATGTTTGTCTATGCATGGGATATAGAGAAGCCATGCTCCTCTCATACAACCATACTACGTCGTTTCTTCAGGTTTCCTGTCTCGGGGTTTCCTTTCCTCATCATTGCCACGAATTCATCATAGTTGATCCGGCCATCCTGTAAAAGTCATGTTTTAGGAACTTATCTTTTTTTTTTTTCTTTTCACTTGAAATGGAAGGATATTACTATCACTTACATTATCAGAATCAACTTCAGAAACTATTTCCTTGATGTCCCTTCCATCCTGCATGCCATATTCGCGTAGAGCTTGTTCTAGCTCTTCTATTGTAATGTATCTGAGATAAATCAAAGCGTGGTGTTACAAGGAAAACCATATAAAAAAAAGCTTATTTCAGGATCAGGACTATTGACATATTCTTATCATACCCGCTGTTGTCTTTATCGAAATACTGGAATGCAGTGTACAGATGCTCTTCTCTGTCCATTCTGTTCAAGTGCATTGTTGCTGTGATGAACTCCTCGTAGTCTATAAGACCGTTGCCATCTGCATCGGCCTATTTTTTGTTTCCAATAAACACGAGATAAGTCTACAGTTGGTTGCAACTATATAAGAGGATTTGATTAGGAGTTCTACAGAAAATACTCACAGCTTCCATCAACTGTTTGACCTCAAACTCAGATAGTTTGGTCCCTTGCTTTTGCATGCCTTGCTTCAGCTCTTCAAGAGTTATAGTACCGCTGTTGTCAGTGTCCATGCTCTTAAACATCTCCTTTAGGCCCATGATTTCTTCCTCTGATAAGCACCCAGCAATAACCTGAATTCATTCAAAACAAATGACATCTGATAAATGATCTTCTGATGCAGAGTTTGGAACGAAAGTGTAAGTGTGTATCTTTTTATTAGAGGCGATCTGATACTAACCCGTAGTGCAACTTTCTTAAACTTGTTCATTGCTCTGAACTGTTTGAGTCTGTCCAAAACGGCATTGTCAAGAGGAGTATCAGGAGCTTCTCCATCCTCTTTAATCCATGGATGATCTGATGATAAAGAACACGAAAGTTACCAGAAATGTCATTAGCATTTCACGTTGAAGTCGAATGGTACCTCTATCCAAACCAATTTGTAAATGTTCATACATGTCGAATCTGATCATGCAGAATGATTTTCATAATTGTAGAGAAGTGCAACTTTTTAGAACTTACTGAGAACTTGGTAGGCTGTAAGCCTTTGTTTAGGGTCAGAGTTCAACATCTTCCTGACCAAGTCCTTCGCCTGAGGTGAAATTTGGGGCCATGGGTCACTCGTGAAGTCGATGTGGCCTCTTAGGATTGCATTGAATATACCATGTTCGGTTTCTGTCACCAAAAAACTTGCACTTCAATCATACAAGTCTCTGATGTTACAAGGGGAAAAGGGATACAAAGAGAATGCTTGGAACTTACCTGCCCAGAAGGGAGGAACACCACATAGAAGAATGTACAACATCACCCCGACACTCCAGATATCAACTTCTGGCCCATACTTTCTCTTTAAGACCTCTGGCGCAATGTAGTATGCGCTTCCAACAATGTCCTTGAATGAATCCCCTGCAGGAACACAGTAACAATGTCACAAATTGCTGTCTTTGACATCCTGGTGTGATCAAGAAGCAATCTTTTGAGAGGAATACAAACCTGACTTGAAGAAGACAGATAGACCGAAATCAGTGGCCTTGAGGGGAGAGTTTTCATCCTTATTCAAAAGGAGGAAATTCTCGGGCTTAAGATCACGGTGAATGACACCCATGGAATGGCAAGTATGAACAATTTGAACAATAGTCCTGAGCAACGAAGCAGCAGCACGTTCAGTGTAATGACCTTTAGCAATGATACGATCAAACAGCTCCCCACCAGCGCAAAGCTCCATCACCAAATGTACGGAATGCTTATCCTCAAACGCGCCTTTAAGCTCAACGATGTTTGGCTGGCCCGTTAAGTGATACATGATCTGAACTTCTCTCCTTACATCCTCAATATCCTCCTTATTAACCAGCTTCCTCTTAGCTATGGTCTTGCAGGCAAACTGCTCCCCGGATTGCTTATGCGTCACCAAATGTGTGACCCCAAATTGACCGCGACCTAGCTCCTTCCCAAAGCTGTAGGTGTGCTTGACATCTTCCATAGGCCTGCCCAACACAGGTCCCATCTGGCCTTGCTTTGCAGGCTTACTGGGGGTGGCCGAAGGAGTGGGCTTAGTGGAACCATCTGGCCTATGGCTGCTAGGATTGGCAGCATTCACATTGTTCGAGATTGAACCACCAACAGCCTTGTGATCATCAGGGGCTTCCGTGGGAGCTGCGTTGCCTCGGGGGCAACAATTGCCCATGGGGAGATGGCAGGAGAATTAAGAACTAAGGATGCTTTGGAAAAGAGGTGGGATGTGAAGCGGTTTTCGCCTCCTCTTTTTCTTTTTATTTTCTTTTCTGGGGGGTGGGGGCGTATGGGATAAGAGGGGGAAGTGGGTATTTTTTGGAGGGGAAGATGGAAGATTAGAGGAGGGTTAGGAGAGAGAAAAGGAATGTATGATACAGGTTGGACGGAATCCGAAAAATGCAGGGGAAAAACAGAGTTGTTGATTCTGAGGAATTTTAGGAGAATTTGACAAGACAATTTTTGAAATGTGTTTGAAAGAGAGGTTTACAAAGAGAGGGGAAATGGGCAGAGAGTATTTCGCGGGAAAAAATTAACTGTTTTTTTGCCAGTTTGTTGTTTTCTGTTATTAACAGCTACAATGTCTGTTATTTTCTGTTCTTTCTATTTTTGGGAAAGAGTAAATTCTACCAACTGTGCATACAAAATGTTGGTTTTTTCTTATTTTTATATGCATTCTGATATCTTTCATGTTCCCTTCCTGAACAAGCAATCAAATCTGATAAATATGGGAGTACAAAGACAAAGGATAACTCTACGATATCAAAGTAATATACTCGGAATACCACTAAATTCTACACTGATTGTACTTCAACACCCGTTCATTGTAAAAGCATAGATGGAATGATGGATGTGCGTAAAGATCAATATGATGAGTGTAAAGATTACTTCATACGTTTATCATAGAGATGTTTAGAACTTTGATAGGAGCTGTAAACAAATTTTCCCTCAGAAAACGAACAAATGCTCGGAAACATTTAAGAGATCGATCTTATTTTTGGTCGATTAAACTGCTAATTAATCCACCTGTTTTGTGTCGTATACATCTTAAATCATCTGTATTCAATGGAAATCCTCTAGGGAACAAAATACATTCTCAAAAACACGAATAAGTGAAGTAAAGGCAAAGTGAGACGAGAGCAGCAAGCAAATCTGAGTGTTGGGCAAGTGCTACCTCTTACGTTCCTAATAAGTCGGGATTGAAGGATCAACCTTCGTGGCATAAGCGTGAATACCTCCAGTCACGTTGAAGACTTTCTTGAAACCCTGGACCAGAGAAATTCAGGTCAGTCACCAAAGACGCAAATCAAGCACTCTCCAATATTTGCTAGAAGACATATGTGACTTCAGGATCAGACTCCATGCAAAAAGCAATAGCACAGGAAGGATGGGTTGGTACTTGGTATGTTTGGGATCATTCATGTAACCAAAGAATAGTGATCATGTTATAAGCTGAAGTGCTTCGAAGAAGTTTAACGAGTCAGCTCAGTAGTTTGGGTACGGTTGATTTAGCAAGTAACACAATACACAACACTAAAGTCTAATTATGTGTTTGTATACTTCAGAGAAAAGATTAGATTGATTAATTGACTATAAAAAAATCACAAAGAAAGTGAAACTACTTCTATTTTAACTTGCCGACCCCATTTCACTAAAACCTGAAAGAGTAACAAAATGTAACACTGAAACAGCATGTATAGACAACAAGGTATCATACACTCCATTATGAAGCCAAGTAAAGCTGCCTTCAACAATCGAAATCTTGAAAATTAGACAAAAGCTTAAGATCAATAGATGCACCAGAAAGTATAAAAAGTAGTGTGAGGATTCTACCTGACTCTGCAACCATTTGGCAACTTGCAGTGACCGCATGCCATGGTGACACTGTATAGAATAGAATGAAATTGAAGCTCCAAAGATTTACATGAATCTATGAAAGCACGCTGCACTGACTTGAAGTGGAGTACTTACCATAACAAACGTCTCTTTATCGGGGTCAAATTTAGTAGTTATCTCTGGGCCCCATGTCCCAAATTGCTGAAGAGGAAGAACTTTAAAAGCAGGTAAAGATGCTCTAGCACTGCAAAGAATTTACATTGAAGCTGTCAAAGCACTGATAATGCACACAATACAGTCCAATCTATCTAATATCTAATCTAATCTAATCTAAATATATAGAAACCTCGAACCAAGCTATTCCTAGGTCGACACTTGGTAGGATGGCAAAATAAAGTAAACATAATTTTTCGTGGAAACCCTGAGAGACCATATTATAGGTTTTAGCAATATACTAGAGCCAAAAGCTATAATAGGTTTCCAGACTCGGCAAAAAGCGCAGGCTAGCCTCACCAGGTGACATGTGCGACAAGGCTTAAATGTCTCCTAATAGAAGTACCGGCCCTCATATCCAACAAAACTACTCTATGGCAGTCCATGGCCAAATTTAGGAAACATTTGGTTATTTTCAATTTTGTGGCCAAAATTGGTTAAAATTGAAGTATATACTGCACGATTTTTGGCCCAAATGGCCCCGGAAGAAAATGGCTCAAATTTTAGTGGAAGCCCTAGAGGTAATTTTCTGACTTTTCCGAAAATTATTAGTCATAAACCTATGGTAGGACCCAAAATCGGCAAAAAGCACATTCTAGCCGCAACAAGTGACGTGTGGCAAAGGCTTAAATACCTTCCCTAACAAAGGGAACGACCACCGTATTCAACAAAGGCACGCCAAGGTTGTCCATGGTAAAGTTAGAGAATATTTGGCAATTTGGCTACTTCAAAAAAAATTGTCGAAATTGGCCAAAAACGAAATATACAATGTATGGTTTATTGCCCAAAATGGCCACGACTAAGAACAGCTCACATTTTCGTGGAAGTCTCTAAGAGTCATACTGTGGGTTTTAGAAAAATTCTGAACCACAAAGCCATGCTGGGTTCCCAAAATCAGCAAAAACCACACAAAGCCTTAACAAGGGAGGGAGAGGGGCCGAATCAGCTAAAAGGGCTTAAAGAACTCCCTTAACAAAGGAACCACTCCTCATATTCAACAAGGGAACTCTAAGGCTGTTCATGGTAAAGTTTTGAGAAGATTTGGCTGCCTTAAAAAATGTGGTCAAAATCGTAGTATATAATCCACGGTTTTCGGCCAAAAATGGCCCGAAAACAAAAACTCCTCAAATTTTGGTGGAGGTCCCTAGGAGTCATATTATGGGTATCACTAAAAAATTAAAGTAAAAAACCTATGGTAAAACCCAAAATTCGCGAAAAACGAAAGTTACATTCGATGGGTGATGTGTCCTAAAGGGGCTTAAAGAACATCCCTAAGGAACAGGTCCCCATATCCAACAAGGGTACTTCAAAGCTCATATTAAAGTTTTGAGAAGATTTGGCTACTTTAAAAAAATTGGTTAAAATTGGCCAAAGCCGAAGTAGAGTCATAGTTTTAGACCCAAGATGTCCCTGTAACCTCTTTCAAGTTACTTGTCCGTCCAAGTTCTTGTGCATTTGATTGCGGAAAGTTTCCGTCTTTTCACATACCTCCTAGTACATCTAAGTTGGGTTCAATTACTTGTAATACCATAAAACATGAAATCCAAAGGGTAAAAGCAGTGGTCGGGGAGAAGTTAAATTATGACACTACATCTATAAGCCAAATTAAAAATCATAATAAAAAGTGAGCTCAAAGATGAATAATTAGAAGGGTCAAAGAGAGCATACACTTCTTCAGGCTCTCGTACATCAATCAGTTGCACCTCTTCAGCGTAAGTAGGGTCTTGCAGTCTCTCATGAAGCTCGTCAGGTTGGATTTCTTGCAGCACCAATGCCTCTCTGAAGCGTTGTTGCCAATTTATAGAAGAACGAGAACAAAGACTAATTAGCAAACCTTTTCCCAAAAAGATTGATGAAGTTAACTAAGAATAACAAACCTCTCAGATAACACTTGCACCAAGTGCCAACCAAATTGTGTTTTACACCGTACAACCGTGTTTAATGGGGCAGTAAATGCAGCCTCTTCAAATTCCGGAACCTGGTACAGAAACGATTACGCATCAGCTTACTTTACACAAACATGGAAAGATCCCTGGACGTATGTTTATCAGAATTTTCAATCTTAAAGCAATTTGTATTAGTACTAGTCCAAACAATCATTCCCATTACAAGGCAAGATTAATATCACATTGACATACCATTTGGCCTTTTTTCACCCAACCAAGCATCCCACCATCTTTTTTCGAAGGGCACATCGAGTACTCCAAAGCGAGATCACTCAAGTCCTCCCCTGAAATGTAACAGCAACAACTGTTTCCATTACCCATTGACCCCCATCAAGCATCTGCCACATACACTGAAGTACAAGCATACCTCCGGCAATCCTTTTCTGAACTTCCACCAAAACATTGTTTTCCTTTACTAGCAAGTGCTGAACTAATATTTCCCTCGCACCACCTGAGCTACTTCCAGTTGTATAAGCTGAACCAAAATGCACGCCTCGGTCATCAAAAGTGTAAGCACTCCAAATACCAACATTACTAGAAATTCAAAGCACATAATAGACTCGAAAACAACCCTCCTGATACCCGTGTAATGTGTATAGTATAAGTCCACGATCACTCGACTAATAGCTCAATCACAGTACACACTGCAGAACTCCAAGCCATTTACATCAAAACAACACTAAAAAATTACCTCTTAAATGAGATAATTATATTCACTAATTAAGCTAATTGGGTTGAAAATTTACCTAGTAACCTTATAACCACTCTCCATCATCATACTATCATACCGAGTTTTCGCAATACGAACTTTTCTCAAACTAACAAAGCAAGAGCTCAAAAGAGTAACAACAACAACAACAACCAAGCCTTATTCCCAATACGATTTGGGGTCGGCTAACATGAATCGTCATATGTAACCGTCTCGTGTACGTCAAAAGAGTAATTCTAGCAAAACCCACCACATTACACTCAACTACAAAACAATAAAAATCAATCCCACAAAAAAATCATACTACAAAACAAAATTAAAAGCTATCAAAACAATATACATACCACATAAATTACATGAACATTGAATAATTGCAAGGTCATATAACTAAAGATTAGGAATTTGTATCAAGGAACAGACCTTTGACCTTAGAAGACGAGCGACCCATCATAGCTGGCGTAAAGTTGAAGCAACTAGACGAAGTGGGTATGTAGGAATTGCAAAGAAGTGTTCTTTTTGGGTTGGATTTAGATGAGCAAGTAGTAGAAAGATTGGAGCTTTGGAGGTGAGGGTTTTGGTGGGGTTTGGAGGAGAGAGAAAGAAAAGGGAGGAAATTGGAAGAAAGTTTGAAAGAAGATAGGTAGAGTGATGGAGAAGATACCAATGTTAAGGTTGAAATGCAATGGTGATGAGTGTATGATACCCTGCTCAACATTTTTGCTCAATTTTCTGAAGAAAAATGAAGAGGTGGAATGAAGAAGGGAGAATGGTGAAGAAAAACTGGAAAAAATTTGGGTGGGATTTTGCGTTGGGGCCGTGTGACCGAGTGAGTGACCCCCGACTCGCCAAACTCGTATAAGAACGTTTCATCATACCGCTTAGGTGAGTAAGGTGAGGTGAGGTGATGTGTGGTGTGATGTGGTGCATGCGTCAAGTTTTTGAGATAGGAGTACGAGCTTTCAAAAAAAGTTGTAGTGCAACACGGGATATATGAAGAATTACAAGTCATCCAGCAAAAGGGACGTCAAAAACTCAAAATGATGGTGGTTAGTACTCCGTATTTGTTAGGTCCTGGCGTTTATTCTTTGTGTTACGCTATGGTTATATAGTATAGTATTTCGATATTGTTAAATTTTGCGAATGTGAGAGACTGAAAGTCTGAGAAGATAGTAGCTTGCCTATCGTTGGCTGCTCATCTTTCGATTGGCAATGCGGCACAGGCAATGTTAGGACATGTACATGCGTTGTGTAGAAAAGTTGACAACCTCTTGAAATAATGAAATGGTATCATTATGTATACTTCTTCAGGACGATACACCAGCGATTTCTTTGGCAAGTGCTAGTAAGTTGGAAGTACATATATACATGACAGGGAGGGTTACAATGTCGTGAACAAAATTTCTCAGCATCTTTGCAACGTTGGTCCTTACTCTGAGTAATACACCTATTCCCTCCCAAATTATCAGTTCTAGCTTCCAACTCTTCAGCCTTTCACAGAAAGGGGTTATGATAATTGCTACCAGTGTAAAACTACAATAACAAAATCCTGATTCGGTTTCTTTCTTACAAAAAAGATGAACCTCGTTCATGAAGTGGCTGCCGCAGCAGGCATTCCAGGCACCAAGCGAGATTCCATGCGTAGAAAATCAAGCGCAGGACCAGAATAACAGCACCAGTGACAAAGCCTGGAGGAAGAGCAGTGCCAGAAGTTAGCTACAGGAGAGACAAGGTGAACACAAATACAGACAGCAGCACTGCAACAAATACAAAAGGGCATCAACAGATCAGTATCAGTATCATTTTTGAAGGAGAGACCCAAAAGTATCATGGAAATGATGCAATGGTTTAGAATGACAGTTTGTATAATTCGACTCCCTTGTCTAGTTCAGATGTTGCCTTCGTTCATGTCTAATCAAGTTCTATTCAGACTCTACCCACTGTATAATGGGTCAAGGCTTCCAACAGAATCGCCTGGGTAGAATAAAGATGAAGATAAATATTGGCACATCACACACAGAAATACAGCACCTATTCAGCAGTAAAAAATGGTCAGAGAGGGGAGGGGACTCAAAGCCTTGAACCAGGTAAGCACGACCTATGCTCTAACACTGTCCGCCAAGCTAAATGTAACTGCATGTTATACAAGTGCAACACTGTACGTACAAACCAAAAGTAAACAGGAGGCCCTCCGCCCACATTAACAAGGAACCACCTCTGCTGATTCCCAAAATAGTTCCAGAAGACATAAAGTTAGCATTAGCCATACTGGTTGAAAGGTTGTTGGTAACTTGGTATACTGTATAGAGAAAGCATCCTGCTCCAACCTTGACGTAAGAAGGCCGTTGAACGAAAGTTAGGCCCCATAACTTCGGTAACTAGGTAGATGAAGGCATATAGAGAGTGCCTGCATGATCGGAAATGGGTCTTGATGTTTTTCAAGCTAAAAAGTTCCCAAGAGCAAATGAGCGTCTAAAACAAAATAATGTGTCTTCTTGTTGCCAGTTACTTGATGAGCAGATCCAAGTGAACTAACAACAAAAAGATACACTGAACCTCCCAGCAACAAGAACCAAACATTTATCTTTTTAGCGCACTCTACAGCATATCATAAACCAAAATATATGGGAGTCCTAAAAACATAATTGTTCTCGCATGGAACCCTAAAGAAACTGCAGGGAAAAATGGATCAGCTGGGTAACCACTGTGCTCAAGATACTCCTTCGATTTGTGGGCTTTTATACAGTGAAAACGAAATTTGTGGATTATATACTTCAGTTTTGGCCAATGTTGATTTTTTTTTGGAAAGAAGCCAAACCTTTTCAAAATATTACGGTAGACAACCTTGGATTATTCTTGTTGGATATGAGTGTTTTTTTCCCCGTTGTCACCCGTTAAGGTTTGTGTGCAGCTTTTGCTGATTTTGTGGATCCTATAGAAGATTTTTGGCTCTACTCTTTTGCCAATGTGTATAAAATGACCCCTAGAGGCTTCCACAAGAATTCGGGTAAAAAAAAATTCCGTAGCTGATTTCGGCCGAAAATCGTGGATTATATACTTTGATTCGCCCAATTTTGAACATTTTTTGGAAAGGAGACATATGTTCTCAAAATTCGCATGATGGCCTTGCAGTATCTTTATTCTATATATGACTATATGAGTATTGTTTTCTCTATTAGAGAAGTCCTTTAAGGTCTGACGGTACATGTCAGATATCACCAGTTAAGGCATGCCTACAACTTTTACTATTTTTTGGATCCTATCCTAGGTTTTAGACTCTAATCTTTTGCAAATGGCCATAACACGACCCATAGAGTCTTCCACGAAAATATGAACCATTTTTGTTCCGGTTTCATTTTCGGCCAATATTCGTGGATTATATACTTCGATTTAGGCCAATTTTGACCAATTTTTGGAAAGAATCCAAAGGTTCTAAAAGATACACCATAGACAGCTCTGGAGTATCCTTGTTAGATATGATTGTTGTTTTCTCTGTTAGAGAATTCTTATAAGGTCTATCGGTACACGTCAACCGTTAAGGCTTGCATGGAACTTTTACTGTTTTTTTTTATCCTACCCTAGGTATTTGGCTCTAATCTTTTGCAAACGCCCATAATACGACCCCAAGAGTCTGCCACAATGACTTGAACCATTTTTCTATCGGTGCCATTTTCGGCCAAAATTTGTGGATACTTCCGTTTCGGCCAATGTTGACCCAATTTAGAATGAAGCCAAACGTTCTCAGAAATATACCGTAGACATCCTTAAAGTGTCCTTGTTGGATGAATGTTGTTTTCTTTGTTAGAGAAGTCCTTGAAGGTCTTTCTTTACACAAGTCATCACCCCTTACGGCTTGCGTGCGGATTTTGCTAATTTTTTGGATCATACAGTAAGTTTTTTGCTCTAATAATTTGCAAATGCCCATAATATGACCCCTAGAGCCTTCCACGAAAAGTTGAACCATTTTTGTTTTGGTGCCATTTTCGGCCAAAATTGGTGGATTATATACTTTGGTTTTGGCCAACTTTGACCAAATTTTGGAAAGTAGCCAAACAATTCCCCGCCATTGCCTCCTGATACGAAACCAAGTTTTCAAACTATATCATAGACAATATTCGAGTATCCTTGATGGATAAGAGTGTTTTTTCCTCTGTTAGAGAATTTCTTGAAGGTCTTTCCGTAGTTCCGTACACGTCACATGTTAAGGCGTGCGTGCGGGTTTTGCTGATTTTTTGGATCCTACCACAGGTTTTTGGTTCTAATGTTTTGCAAATGTCTTTACTATGACCTCTCGAGTCTTCCACAAGAATTTGAGTCGCTTCTGTTCCGTAGCTATTTTCGGCCGAAAATCATGAATTATATACTTCAATTTGGTCAATTTTTAACACCTTTTTCGAAAGAAGCCATCAAATATTTACCATAGACAGCTCTAGAGTATCCTTATGTTACTTAAGTGTTTTTTTCTCTATAAGAGAAGTCTTGTAAGGTCTTTCGGTAACTGTCACCCGTTAAGGCTTGCATGCGACTTTTACTATTTTTTGAATCCTCTCGTTGGTTTTTTTGCTCTAATCTTTTGCAAATGCCCATAATATGACCCCTAGAGTCTTCTACAGGAATTTCAACCATTTTTGTTCCGCTACCATTTTCGGCCAAAATATGTGGATTATATACACTTCGGTTTTGGCCATTTTTGATCAATTTTTAAAAGAAGCCAAATCTTTTTCAAAAATATATCAGAGACAATCTTCAAGTGTCCTTGTTAGATATGAGTGTATTTATCTCTATCACGGAATTTCTTGAAGGTCTTTCAATGCACATCATATGTGAAGGCATGCAGTGTGCCTTTTGCTGATTTTTTGGATCCTACCATAAGTTTTTGGCTCTAATATTTTGCCAAAGTGTGTGATATGACCCCTAGAGTCTTCCATAACAATTTGAGTCATTTTTGTTGTGTAGCTACTTTTGGTCGAAAAACGTGGATTATATACTTCGATTATGGCCAATTTTGACCCTTATTTGGAAAGAAGCCAAACGCTCTCAAAAAAAATTCCATAGACAGCCTTGCAGCATCCTCATTTTATGAGTGCTGTTTTCTCTATTAGAGAATTCTTTTAAGGTCTTTCGGCAGACCACCCATTCAGACTTGCGTTGACTTTTACTATTATTTTTGGATCCTACCCTAGGCTTTTGTCTCCAATCTTTTCTCACTGCCCATAATACGACCCCAAGAGTCTTCCACAAGAGCCTGAACCATTTTTGTTCTGGTGCCATGATCGGCCAAAATTCATGGATTATTCTGTTTCGGCCAATTTTGACCAATTATTGGAAAGAAGCCAAATGCTCGCAAAAACATTATATAGACAGCCTTGAAATATCCTTGTTTGTTATGAGTCGTATTTACTCTGCTAGAAAAGTCCTTAGACATCTTTCGGTACACGTCACCAGTGTGGCTTTTGCTGTATTTTTTTTATCCTATCATAGGTTTTTGGCTCTAACCCTTGGCAGGTGCCTGTAATATGACCGCTATAGTCTTCCACTAGAATTTGAATCATTTTTGTTCTAGTGCCATTCACGGCCAAAATTCGTGGATTATAATTTAAAGTGATAGGGATCAGCATATCACATACCTTTACAATTATATCAGCAGCTTGTAAGAAAGAAATGACCATCAAAATGTTCCACACCATACCAGCATCATTCAACGAGGGACCAGCACTAGAGCCACTGCGAGATTGTACATGCAAACCACAGATAATTCAGCATCCAGAGAATCATCCCTACTGAGTTCTAACTTTATGAATATAGACAATCAAATTCGCAAAAACAAGCCTATTCAACTGATTAAAACAATACCATCAATTAACAAAAGACTACAAATTCTGTTCGTTATATCTTCACATAAAGTAACCACTAAAAATATCAAAACCACATACCGTATTTCTCTAAGCACATCGTAAATTGCAAAACCACACATCTAATATTAAAGATATAAACCTTAATATGAAATAAATGTAAATTTAGATACAAATTTACCTTCACAGAGATAAGACTCAATCTTGAAGCTGAAATTCAGAAAGAACAGAAACAAGGTCGGATCGTAGGATACGCGCGAAATGCGTGAGTGCTACTCAGAAAATGATTCCCAGTTAGGCTTAGAGAGATAAGGCAATGCATGAATGCACGAATAGTTCTTGATAATGTGATGTCAATCAAACATAGTCTCACAACAAGGAGCCACATTGCAACAGCCTAGATATGGAGTCAACTAATCCAGGTATTAGGCAATAAGCTTTGGGAACTTAGAACGGAACTTTTGAAGTTCATCAAGAAAGTCATTGCAGGGGATGTGATCTTCTTCTGGAGCATCTTGAGAAAACGTTGGTAGACTGTCCACCATATCAGAGTCAAAGGAATGACATAAACACGCCAAAATGGTTGCTCTGATCTTAGAGCTAAGCACAACATTCTCAGCTGCCATCTGATGAAGTAGCTCAATCACTTTATTCATTTCACCTTTCACACAATAACCTGTGAGCAACGAATGATACACAGTGGTATTGGGGGTGAAGCCGCTAGCTACCATCCTTTCAAAAAGGTCCTTGGCTTCGTCCATCTGTCCATTAGTCGAGAACCTCTCAATTAGGGTGGAAAAGAAGGTGGCATCAGGGGCCACACCACTTTGAAACATCTCTCTGATCAGTGTTTTGGCATATTCAAAATCTCCAGCTCTAAACGCTCCATTGACCATTGTGGTAAAGGAAAAAATATCTGGTTCACAGTTCCTTTCCTTCATATTTTGGAATAAAGCTCTTGCCTGCTCCAAATTACTTTCGTTGCACAAGTTTGACATCAATGTATTGTAGTCAACTACTCTGGGATTTAGACCAAATGAGCTTAATTTTAAGAAAAGTCCCTTGGCAAAATTGACCATCTGAGACTTGCAGAACCCATCAATCATAATGCTGTAAGTTTGAGAGTCAGGAATTATTTTCGAGTCGATCATGTGTTTCCAAATCTCCAAAACATTCTCAACCTTCCCTTTCTTCAAATAAACTCCTATGAGGGTGGTATATGTGAGTAAATCCGCAGATATGCCTGTAGCAACCATCTTATCATATAATGCAACAGCTTCGTCAAGACGGCATGTCTTAGAGAGCCCTATAATCATTATATTATAAGTCACAACATCTGCCTCGATACAAGCCTCATCTTCAAACACCTGCTTAAAAATCCGTAGCGCATCATCGACCTTCCCAGTTGTGCAAAGCGCTTGCAATATCCCACTGTAAGTGAACCTATCAGGCTCCTTCCCAGAACTCATCATCATCCTTAATACGTCAAAAGAATCACCAATTAGACCTGCCTTACAAAGAGCAGTAATCACAGTAGTATACATCACATTATTTGGCTCGACTCCCTTCTCTTTCATTAATTTCAACATGGAAATTGCTCGGCTAGCCTTCTCGTGAACGCAAAGGTTCTTAATTAGACCTGAATAAGTATATACATCAGGCAGAACCCCCAAATCCGTCATATCTGTAATCATTCCTGCGGCTTCTTCCCAACATCCCATCTTAGCTAGACCTTGCACCAAACTTGTGTAGGTTACTACATCAGGTTTCAACCCCTTCTCTAGCACTTCATTCAATAGCTCTTTTCCTCTGGCCGTGTTCCCTATCTTGCAAAACCCGTGAATGAGGGTAGTATAAGCAACCTCATCAACAATAATTCCATTGCTCTTCATCTTTTCCATCACACACATCGCATCATCCATCTTCCCATCCTTGCACAACCCATCCAAAAGTGTAGTGTATGACCTCAAAGTAGGACGACACCCAGTTTCCTCCATTTGATTGATAAAATTCGCAGCCTTTACCAACCTATTTCCCTTACAAAGTCCCCTAATCACGGTATTGTAGCTGACAACATCAGCCAGAGAGTTTTTGCACATGTCACTTAAAAGCTTTCCCGCACCATCAACATCTCCATTTTCACAAAAACCCTTTAACATAAGATTCATGATGTACACATTAACATCAAAACCCCGCTTCAAAATCAACCCTACAACCCCTACCGCATAACCAGGCTCACGAACACTCACAAAGTAATCAACCAAAACCGACAACGAGAAGAACAACGGTGATACTCCCGCCTGGCTCATTTTCTTATACACTGAGAATGCTAATTCAAGCTCCCCTGACATCCTGAGCTTATTAACTACAAGATTACAAGTTTCGCTTGATGGGATTGTCCCAGAACATATAGCTAGGGCCGTCTCGTGGATTCGAGGGGCCGTGTGCAAAACCCTAATCATAGTTCCCTGCGGAATGCAACATTTTGGGCATGAAACTGGCATTTTCTAATTAACAAAGATCAAAACTTTGTATCTTATATTCCAATTCAATTGTTGCCCAATACAACATTCACAAAACCCATTTCAAAACACTCTTAAAATTGCACTGTGTCTACATTACTTCATGCAAATTTAGTAAACTAAGATTAAGCATGAAATTGAACAAGAAAAGCTGATTTGAAGTTTACCTGTACAGTTCTTAGACTGATTTGTGCGTAAATTGCACGATTGAACTGGCGTGAGAATGCTGACTTCATCTAATCTAATACTAGCAGTGATTTTGTTCTTCCCCAATTAATTTTTCTTCAATTTCTAAAAGATCTTCAGAGTGTTCTTTGAGTACCGGCTGCTGTTACCTGTCTTTGGTTATACATTTCCAATCTTTTTTTTTTAACCGAACAGACTTATATTTCGCATATTGGACCTCTACGTTGTAAATGATCTGAGAGCTGGTGTCGATATTCACAAATTCTCGTAAAAGACGGTGTCTCGATAATTTATTAAAAGTCCGTTATATTATATTATAAATTAATTTTTTTTACATTTATTGTAACCATTATAATACTTTTAGTGATCGTATTAATTTACTATAATAAAATGATTTTGGAAGATCAAATCATATAAAATTAGGTAGAGTTTATAAAATAACCCATTTGCAAATCTTGGATTAATTGTCTAAAGTCACTAGTTATATAAACAGGATCACGATGTAAATAACATAATTGGTCTCTTAATAAATTATTGAAAGACGGTCTCAAAGACCTTCTGGTTGTTTTAAATGCGTTAGACCTTCTAGTTGTTTTAAACTAGATTGTTCGATTTGGTCTTGGTCCACCAAAAAAATGAGGTTTTGATATTTAATCTACTCCTTTGGTTCACAAATTTGACCATTCGGTTTTCGGTCTAGTATTCTTGGACCAATGCTCAACCCTATATCGAGTCCACCAGCTTAAAAAAAAAACTGTCCCAAACAATTTATGTGCGTAATAATCTCAATTTTCTTCTCATTGGGAAAATCAAGAGCGTTCTAAGATAGACAAAATGTTTACATTGAGCTAAATATCATTTCGAACTATGAAGTTATGAATTTCCGTTTACTAGCAACATCATGTTTCAGGTGCATAACTTTCTGAGCTAGATGTGGTTTGCCTTCTCTGTTCAACCCAAAGAATACGGTCCGAAAATTGATAGAACTGGGCACAATTCCATCATTCATCATTTCTGATAAGAATAGCACTGCTGTTTCAGATTTTCCTGTGTCACAAAGAGACTGAATTAATATAGAGTAAGCCTTAAAATCTGGATATGGTCCTTTATACTTTATTCTCAGAAACAGTTTCCAGGCATCCTCGAAATTTTCTGTGTTCATATACCCATGAATCAATGCAGTGTATGTAACGACAGTAGGATTGCATCCCTCTTTCCACATTGTCTTGAAGATGTCCAGTGCCCTATTGATGTCTTTCTCCTTGCAGAAATGCGATATTAAGGAAGTATAGACATGGACAGTCGGCTGAATACCCGCTTCTTTCATAGAATCTATTCGGGACAATGCCTCGTCTAGCTGCCCCTTTTTTAAGAGACCGTGCACTAGGCTTCCACAGACATAATGATCAAGAGTAGAGCGGTCTTCTTTAACCTCATTTGCTAGGGCTAAGGCTTCATCCAGTTTCCCTTTCCGGCAAAGAGCCCTAATAAGCAAGGAATAACATAGAGGTGTACTAAAACCGACTCTCTGGAGATGCTCCAAGCATTTCCTGGCATCTGCCACCCTACCAGTTTCACAGAAACAATCAAAACAAACTTCAACCAGTTCTTTATCTGGAACAAATCCTTCCCCAATCATCTCCTCAAAAACTTTGATGGCTTCGTCCACCTTCCTCCCTTTTTTCCCACAGAAGGCCAACAACAAGTACTTGTATGTAGATGTGGATGTCTTGCAACCGCTGGCTTTCATCTCACTGAAAATTTTCGATGCAATATCAGTCAGGCCTACACGACCATACAACATTATCATGATTGTCCATGTATCAGGTGTCACCAAGCAACCATTTCTTTGCATTTCGTGGAAGAGATACCTCATGTGTTTAAAATCTTTACCTTTACCAGCTATTTTTATAGCCCCGTTGTAAGTTTCTGTTGTATGTCTGTAACCAGGTTGTTTTCTAACCCATGAGAAAAAAGGCAGAACAGCTGAACCATACTGACCGCAGGTGTGTAAGATCTCAGAAACAAGGGCAGGTGTATAACAAATCTTTAACTTCTCCAAAGCTTCTTGCATCGCAGACCAATCCTTAGCCGAAGACAATATGTCAGATACATTTTGCAGATCTTCATCCCTGAAAGCATGCGGTAGAGGCTCTAGCAACAAACATTCCGCATTTGACTCAACAGAACTTGCCACTGCATTCTGAATCTGCCCCTGTGGAGGGCTGTCTTGGGATTTCCCAACTTCACCGCAACCCCTGACACGTCTAAGTATATCCTTAACCTGTTTCAACTTGCCCATCTCCTTTTTCCTCTTCAGATGAGAGATCACACAATCAGAAACTTCCTTTCCAATGTTAATCTTAGAATCCAGCATATGATTCAAAACCTTAATGATTTCTTCAGCCTTGGAACTCCTACAGAGCTCCTTTATAAAAATCAAATAACATTTCTGATCGGGTCTAATCCCCTCCTCCTCCATGCTTTCCAAAACTTTCCAAGCTGCTGAAATATGGTCATGGCGAACATGACCTGCAATCATGGCCGTGTATGCTACAGCATCCAGCTTAACACCTGTTTCCAACAACTCATCATATAAAGCACATCCCTTCTCATACTCGTTCAAGTTAAAATGGTGCTGCATCAATTCTGTGTAAGTTGAAGTCAGGGGAGTCAAACCAGCTTCCTTCATGCGATGAAACAGATCCAAAGCCTTAGAAGCATCCTTCTTCCTCAAGTATCCATTAATAAGAGCCCCATAAACCACCTCATTAATAACATTTCTTTTCTTCATGATATCGACTATTTCCAGAGCATCATCCATCCTATCAGACTTGCAAAGTCCCTTCACCAAGGTTTCAAAAAATAGAGGGCTTAGAGCTACACCTTTATTGTTAAGGTCACGAATCAACTCCAAAGCTTCTTTTATACGTCCTGTAATACAAAAGTTCTTTAAGACACACAAATAAGCGTCATGTTCAGGGATATGAGACACATTAATCATGCCATCTACGACTAAGTAAACCCCATCCACATGTCCACAACCTGCAAGGCAATTAAGCAACTGTGGGTAAAACCTACTGTGAAGTTCAAATCCCTTTTTCACCATTTCCTTATAAAACTCCAACGCAATTTCACCTTTCTTAAATTTGCATAGCAACTGGATCAGTATTCTATAAGCCTCAGCATCAGGTTCAACACCCGATCTTCTCATTTTCTCAAACACCGACAAGGCCTTTCCTACCAACTTTGCCTTGCCATAATGCATGAGAATAATGGTCCAAGTCTTAATATCTTTCTCACAATTATACTCCCTCATTTCTTCCACCAGCCTCTCGACCAACTCGAAATCCTGAGCATCCCCTGCCATATACAGCATAGTGTTATAAGCTTCAGTAGTAACACAACTCCTATCCTTCAACTTCACGTAATTAAAAAACCTAGTGGCCAAATGTGGCACTTTGAAGCACCTCTTCAACACCTTTTCCACAATATCAGCACTCATTTCGCAACCCGAGCTATCCAACCGTTCCTCCATGGAATTTTCACCACGATCACTCCTTATAATCTCCGCAATCTTAAATACAACGGCACTGACATCGCTTTCCGCCAAAACCCCCACTTGGGTATCCCCACTAACGGACACTTCCTCACTTCCACCCTCATTTTTCTCATGGGCATTTCCTCGAACACTTGGTGTGCATTGTTCATTCCCACTAAAATCATCCCCATTTACGCCGGCAACAGAAAACCCAGATGAAATTTGACCTAGATCAATATTTCCAGTGCCCAAGATCTTAGTAATGTCGCTAAAAAGTGAATCATTATCATCTTTTTTGGGATTTTTCTGGGTAATATGACATTGTGAGTGACCCTTTTTAGGTTTAGATTGTGTTGAGAATCGCTGAGTTTTCAAGTTATTGATTTGGTGTAATAATTGTCGATTTTTGGTCACAAACTTCAGCATTTGGTGATCTGTCGAGTCGCAGATTAGCGTGTGGGGGAAGTATGATAGAGAGAGGCGTAAGGAAGAATTAAGTGAAAAGTGAATACTGTGAGCATGAGCAATTGGCGGCAATTTTGAACTTGTTGATCGATTGATGGACTATTGGCACTTCACGTGAGTCTTCTAGCATTCCCACAATGGCAAATTGGGTCGTATACGGGGTAGGTTACGGAACACTCGTTAGTGTTACACTTCTGAAAACGAGGAAATGGACCAATTCACGCTCGTGTGTCTCGCGCCTGTTAGTATTACACTTGACCAATCCATGCATGTGTGTGTCTCGCGGTGGATTGGGCTATTTGTGGCGTGGAAATATGAGTGACCGAAAATTATCGTAAATACTATCTCATAATCAAAATTCAACTCACGTTCGAAGAAGATGAGACTGGGACATATGATTCCCAAATGAGTCGGAGTTGGTAAAAGCGATCTAAAATTCGAAGATAAGTACATCTTGTTTGTTTAGGGCACAAAACGAAGTCTACAATTAAGAGGATTACACAATGATACACAACTACACAAAGATCTCGTTGCTAAGAGCTCCAAAGTGCGGACATACATCATACAAAGGGCTAGGCTACAACCCATGAACCCAATGAACACGTTTTCGCGTCATCTTCAAGACTTTGGTCCTTATTTCGAATAATACATCCCTTCTCTCAAATCATCAGTTCTAACTTCTAAGTACTAACTCATACCTTTCCCGAACTACCAGTGATTCACCACAATAACAAAATCCTGCGTTGATTTCATTCTTACAGTAACCAAACCTAGTTTATGAAGTAGCTGCTGTGGCAGACAGTCCAGGCACCACAGCAGGTCTCCATGCATAGAATACCAAGCCCAGAACAAGAATGACAGCACCAGCGACAAAGCCTGGAGGAAGAGCGGTGCCAGCACCCAAATATGGGAGAGGCAAAGTGAACACAAATACAGACAGCGGCACTGTTACATAATACAAAGGATGTCAACAGATCAGTATCAGTACAGTTTTTCACAGAGAAATCTTGGAAGTAATTATAGTATCCAGCTTAAAAATGAAATGTTTGGACGATTTCACTCCCTATTCTAGTTCAGAATATTGGCTTATTTACAACTAATCGAGTTTCTATTATGTCATATTAGACTGAAAGTCTGAAACTAGCCACTTGGAGAAGTAGGATCAGTCAAAACCGCAGAATATTTGATAGTTATGTCTGTCTTTGGGTCCGATTACTGGCAACCAGCAACATAAAGCTCTACTCAATTCTTTATCTCCTAGTAGAAGCCATTCAGAACAAGCTATTTTTTTTATGAACGCTCGCTACTACTGTGTCAAAGAGTAAAATTATCATCTACTTTCTCAAGACTGGCAAGTTATGAAAAGAGAGATAAATACCTGAAACTGTAGATGCAAGGCAAGATACAACCGCTGAAGAGATCTTAAGAAGATGCAGCAAAGATATATTAAAACCCATGTTCACAATGACAAAGAGTATAGGCAGTAGGGGTGCACCAGCACATCCTGCAGAAAACCAAAGTATGTATGAAGAATGAACTAAAAGTCAGTGGGAGGCCCCGGCTATGCTTACTCCAAATAACTTCCAGAAGAATTTTAGTTAACATTAGCCGTACCAGTTGAGAGATTATTGATATTGAGAAAGCATGCTGCTCCATCCTTGAGGTATGAAGGCAGTTGATAGAAAGGTATGCCCCACAACTTTGATAAAAAAGGCAGAAGAAGGCATATAAAGAGCGCCTGCATTGTTAAAAAAAGAGTCTTTATACACTTTTGAGAGCTGAGAAGTTCACTAGAGCCATATCAATGTCTACAGACAAGATAAAGGTGTCTTCTTCTTATTGCCACTTTGCCAGGTGCCTGCTACTTACTTGATAAGCAGACCCAAATGAATTCACGACAAAGAGATCCACCGAACCTCCCTGCAACAAGAACCAGAGAATTCTCTTTTTAGCGCAATCTCACAGGATATCGTACATAGTACACCAAAATATATGAGAATCCTATTCATGTGTTTGCAGGGCTGCAATCAATATTAAGACTAAAGAACCTGCAGGGATGTATGCTGATGTTCATGTAACAAAATCAGTCAGGCATCAATGTGCTCAAAGATTGGGTAGAGCTAAGGTTACATCGTAAGCAGCAACAAGCACAATGATTGGGTAGAGCTAATCAATCTAACCCTACCCCAACCCCTTCTTTCAAATCCTTGTTCAAATAATTTTATGCAACATAAAACAGCCAATTCACGCTATAGCTTTCATAGGATCAGAAAATAACCGGACACATATAATAGATAGCTAGTACGATTTCAACATCATATATACCTTGAGTCGCTTAGCCCCATCCAAGAAAATCAATTCCTACAAAACAGAACTAGTTTGGTTATCAGCCAGTTTCTTATCACAATTGCATCTGACCCCACGAGAAACAAGTATAATTATTGATGGAAGGGGGATAAAGGCCAGTATGTCAGATACCTTTACAATCGTATCGGCAGCTTGCAAGAAGAAAGAAAAGATCATCAAAAAACTCCAGAATATACCAACATCATTCAATGAGGGGCCAGCACCAGAGCCACTGCAGATTGTACATGCAAATCACAGATAATTCAGCATATCACAAAGAATCGCAACATCTGGAGGATAATCCACCAGATCACTACTCATCAGATGGAATGGCCACCTTCTATCTATGTAAGTTTGTTAGGCAATGGCATGTGACTAAATGCTGGGTTAAAGTACCCTTCTCAAACATGAATAAAAATGTGCTGCAGTGGCTAAAAGTAACAAAGCATCATTAGTAGTCCAAATTAGGGATGTGGTTGTTTCAAATTTCAACAAATTACTTTGCATGGCTACAATCAAAGATATACAATAGTGCAGAGGACATGCCAGCTCAGCTCACCTTGCTACTGTGATTATTACACCCATAGAGACCAAAAAACACCCAATCAACTGGTTGACATTGTACCTCCTTCCAAGAAAAATAACTGACAGGAGAAGTTGCCAAACAAGAAACGTCTGCAGATTAATGAAGCTCGTATCAGTAACTGTTTCACAACTATCATGTACATTTAGACATAAGCATGATAAATGGCAAACATGATTTAATACTCCGTAAAATATTTTCTCTTATTCCACTATTTAGCACCTTCTACTGACATTTAGCACACTCAATTTCGGATGCATGATCACAATAAGCGTCAAGATTAGATAGACTGCAGCAGTCCCAAATGAGTGTGCTCGCTTTGAAACAGAAGCAAATCCTAAACACATAGAACAATTAGCCAACACAGATTATCTAGGTAACTCTTTTCTTGATATACAAACTAAGATATAAGATTTAATCAATTTCAGCCTCATCCCACTCCCCTAACAAATTGAGATGTATTTAAAAAAAAAAAAAATTGAAAACTATATGGATCATATGATCTGCTCCAGTGCATAGTATGTAGATCACCATCTAGTTCCCCCCTTCTCAGAAACAAATATGACAGAACCTGTAGACTGTAAAAGAACGTATTACCTGAGACAAAATTGGAATTGATGCACCAGAAAGCATGCCTGAACCAAACACATAAACAAGAAACGGATCAGGCTAACTAAAAACGAACAGCACAAGGCACTGTGTACAAAGAGAATCCACTATAAAACCTCGTCAAAACAAGGAATCCAACAGAGCCTACTTCTCTAAACCCCAAGGATCATACTCTTTCAGCAATTTAACAAAAAGTCCTCGAGAATGCAAATCTTAGAAAAAAACAGACAAATCAGAGATCAGAGTAACAGGTTAACCTTACTTCCAGCTGCCATTCCAGACGCTGCTGCTAGGGCCTCAAAAAGACCAACTGCAATATATGGAATTTGAGGTAAAGATAGCATCTCTTTTGTGACAATGCCCGCTTGACGCCGAAGATACAAGATACTGAAATATACAATCACATATCTGCATAATTCATGTTTACCAGAAAGGTAAGATCAACAGGGTCTTCATAAGACACTTAATGCGTCCTATCAGAACGTATAAATAAGAAATCTTCTGCAATGTTGCATTCCGAAATGGCTATCATAAGCTAAGTCAGTGTAAAACAGCTACTTTAGATTTCGTCGTAGTCAAATTTAAAGTTGAAATATCTACCAATATATTACTCCCTCCAGTTCTATAAGATGTCGGAATTCAAATTATACGACATTCTCTTATACTCGTGGAAACAACATCAACTATATAATTTTCGTATGACATCAACTGTATTATTCCACAAGTTTGAACATGATCAAGCATTAAAAAGTTTCTTGAGTCAGGCATCAATCCTAATCATAATGTCTTCACTAAACTCTACTTAAAAAGAAAAGAGTGATTGTGACGCTTCTTAACTTGTGTAAGTACACCAAACTAAACCACCTCAAAAGTGTCTTCCAAGTTAATTGTACCCAAAAATGACTGATAGCGACAATAACGCACTAACTAGTAACTAGATACTCCCTTCCGTCCAACTAAAATTGTCGTTTAGGACAAGTGCACAACTCGATTTTTAAAGCGATATTAATAAATCAACAAAACACGTGAGTAGCAATTTAATATGACCATTAATTAAAATTAGTGTCGATATTTAAAAATGCGGTTTTTAAACATTAGACCTCTAACATTGTCGATATCGATTATAAAATAATAGTAAAGTAATAATGGGAGTAGTATATACCCAAAAGTGGCGAGCTGTGCAAGGAAAAACGGGTACTGCTTCAACGGAACCAAAGCAAGCTTATACAACACTCTATTCCCTACACCAAGCACCACCGTCAACGCCGCCGCAACCGCAACTTCCGCTGTCCGATCAACATTCTTCTCCACCACCGGCTGATCAACCTCCCCCGCCGCACAGTTACACTTCAACAACGTCGGCCTCTTCCACCACCTGCTCTCCCCGCCGTCCGATCGGAAATCGATCCGACGGTACAGTTCAGCCCGACGCGTCGGATTCCGTACAGCGGCGGCCTCCAATCGCGACCGTTGACTGATGAGAGAAGTCGGCAAATTGTTGAATCGGACGGTTGATGGTGGCCGTGGGACCACCACCGGACGCCGCCGCCGCATTACCGGTGATGTTGCGCCGCCGGCGGAGAAAATTTGGCGCGAAACCGCCGCCATGATTAAATAAAATAACTCTTTCTTTTTTTTTGTTTTTTTTTTTTGAGATGAGGAGCTGAGTAAAATGGTGGGTTTATATATAGCGGGAGAAAAGAGAAAGATGCTCTACTATACAGATCCAAATTTCGATGGACATAAACAAAAGTTTAAAAAAATCAACGGAATTTTTATGTTTTTTATTTTAAAAGAGGAAAAGAAGTAAAGATCGATATTTCATTGTACTCTTTTCGTGTCAAAAAGAACCGATAAAAAATCATTTGTCAAACTTTAAGTAAACTTAACTAATCATCAAAAGTACAATGGTAGTTCACAGGAAAGAGTAATATGGAGTAGAGCATTACGATAGGACATCACTGAATACGTCATGTTTTATAATAATGTACGGCTTCAATTTTCAGCCTTTTTTTTACGGGAAATTTTTTGGCCATTTTATAATCCCAATAGGTTGAAATTTTAACAAAATTGGTTGCAAGTATTCTTATGAAATATGACGGTGGAAAACGGGAAAAAATACGTATACAAGTTGTCGGAATAATTGGAATTGAAAACCGAAAAACGATGCCAGTAAGAAGGCTCACTAAAATGATAATAGGAGTTTGGAAATGAATGGCCGAATATCATACAGCGATTTTGTTATCACTAGCCACAAATCATACATCAAATATCTGCATGATAGAAACAGGGGAATTGCTTCATGCTGAAGGACCTCAAGTCCTCAGAGATTAAGGAAAATGAATCAGATGCCCCCAGTTTTTAGTCTTTTAGACACCACCCATTACAATGCCATGACAACAGCCCTGACCCCCAGGTACAAGTTGCGACTTCAGAGTTACGACTTACGACCCATCAAGCATTCACTCTATCTCACTCGAGTTTTGATCGATTTTTTGCTGATATGCGACTTCCAAGTACCAGCATCGACCATCTCGATAGTAGAGGACCGGAAGAACAGCAGTATGTACAGGACAATAGAAAGACAGTGACATACTGAAAATGACACAATAAATCATGCCTTTTGTTTATTTCACATGATTTATACACCAGTTAATTAGAGAACACAAACTACCAAATGAATGACCAAAACAAATTATCAATCACATCGCTTGAGTATTCGTATTCATAGCCAGAAAACTTTCTCCTGGCTGAACTTTTTCATACCTAGTTCTCAACAATGTCGTACACGACCTTACCCAGCTTTAGACCTCATAACAAATACAACTATCAAAATCGTTACAAACGATACCAGTAGCAACAACCTAATAAAGGGAAGCCTCGCAGCCTCACCTCTAACTCTCTAACCCAAAACTTCCATATTAAATTTCGACCTAGCCCTCTAAACATCAAACAAGTTCAGTTGACAAATTACTCTAATCCTCCTCACTCTCCGTTTTCCATTCTTGGTCTTCAAACAGGCCTTCAGGAGGATCGTAGACAAACATACCTGGGAAAAGCTCCAAAAAGTCACCTTTAACCTTCTCTCTCAGTTCGGCATATGAAATGAGCCCTTTCATAATCACACGATAAGGGAGGGACAGAGGGGGATCAGGGGACTGTCTCATTTCGTCATAAATCTCCATAGCCTCATTTGGGAGTTCATTGTCAAGGAAGGCCCTAATGATGTCGCCGAATGTGTGCTGATCAAATAGAACTTCTTCTTGCTTCAAGTCTGTCCATACACGCTTCGCTTCCTCAACCTTTTTGTTTCTTGCAAGCATCATGAGCATGTCTCTGTAAAAGAACATGTCCGGTCGGTACCATATCTCTTTTCGCACCACATCATACAACTGAATCACAAAAACCACAAATTACAAAATGCAGAAGAAGCTACCATTTGATTGACTTCCTCGAGATAAGAAACCATAAGTCCAGAATATGTTACAGTGGAACATCACTAATTGATATTAGATCACTAACCACTATCAACCAATAGATCCTATGAGGACTAATATCAGTATATAGAATATTTCCTAATCGACTTTACTAAAAGGATATCCTTACATTTCATCAGATACATTCCGTCATTAAATTCTCCATGAATATAGCCGTTAGATTGGACTATAGTCAACAATTAAACCTTCACCCTGAGAAAACAGATATTTGGGTAGGATTCTTAAACAGACATCAGTTTTAAAATTGCTGCATAACACAATGACCCATCGTCCACAAAAGCTTTATAGTGACTTCATTATGGGTGATATCACCAGCATATAGCCATCAGAAACAAATCAACATTCCGCCTATCAGTATAGTGTTAAGCTACATATCCTAACCTACAGTATGCCAAGTAGTAAAAGTAAGACAGCATTTGCATCAGAGATATTTCTCCTGAAATATCACAAACAATTCGGGAAAAGAGCGCAATCATGACCAAACTGTGGCATACACAGATACACTCAATGTAAACATAAACCCTTCTATAGAAAATTAGCAAGGAATAATCAGTCCCCTACTAGAAAATTTAGACTTTAGACTGTTAGAGTAGATATTATGGAGCTTCTTTGAGCTATACAAGTGAATATTCCGCATATTTTTTCGGGTTTGTATCCATCCAACTAATGCTCTATGCATAATCAAATAAAATCTCAAAGTCTCAATCATCCCAAATACAACAAAAATATCTCGCATTTCACAAGGAGAACTAGTACCACCATACCAAACTACACACACAAAACCCAACACCACGGGTCAAGGTTGACGTAGTGGTTAGGCCATCAACTTGGGGTTGTCCCGCGTTCAAATCCTCGTAACCCCACCCCCGTAACATTAGTTGCTCCTATGTACCCAAAAAAACCCAACTCCAAATCATCCATTTTCAAATTTCAGAAAACCCATTGGTGACACAGACTCACATAGAGACAAACAACCATAGTCATACATCCCAATTTCCTAACACATAAATCTTAGAAATAACATACATTTGCAAAAATAATGACATCAATTAACAAGAAATATAGTAATAATTACGGTAAAATGGCATAACCAGGTAAAAAAAATTCCTACCCACGTTATAAAATTGCATAAATTTACAGATTTGAGAGTAAAGAGATAAACTTTATAACAAAAGAAAATGATGTTAAATTGAACATAAATGTATATACCTTCATAGAGAGAAAGACTTGATCTTGACGCTGAAACTCAGCAAGAACAGAAACAAGGTCAGATTTAAGGAGACGAGAGACATGGGTTTGCATGAATTTGTGGAGACGAAGTGGGTTTGATTGAAGACGCTTCATTTCTTTTGCAATAATCAGACCTTCTTTCCCAATTTCTTTCTTCCTCCTCCATATTGATATACTTGGGCTCCTTGATGATGTTGCTGTTGTTGTGATTGTGTGTCGTAACTCTGAAGCTTTGTTGTTTGAACAAGGAATTTGGGGGTTTAGGGTTTTAGGGTTTGATTTTGAGGTGATTGATCTGCGTAATACTGTGCGATAGAACCTAATCATGGATATGTCCTCTCTTTTTTTCTCTTCTTTTTTTGGTGAAGGGGGTGAACTCAACTTCAGTTAATCACCCTTCTTCCAATTGTACGTTAGGTTGACACGAGGCGAAACTTTGGAATTATTTAGCGACATAGACTTCACCTAAAAATCACGCTTCAGAATTTAAGTTAACAACAAAAAGAAGTAGGTTGAACTCCTAAATAGGCTTACATAATTTATGCCCACTTTACATAGTTACATTAAATCGATTAGGAAGTATTATGTTACCGAACTTTACAAAATTCTACCAAGAGTACCACAACTACTTCCTGAAGCCATAGTAAATAGATCTTCTAAGATACGACCATGAGCAACGCTCAGTTTTGTCGTAGTTTCCTTTAAGACGACTATGAGTAAAACTCGTGAGGCTTGTTTGACAGAGTAGTGTAATTCTTTTGTAACATCTGTTTGGCAGCCAAATGACAAAATTAGCAACTCTCCTCATCTGCTCAGAATGAGGAGTGTGCGCTCATTCTGTATGGTGCCAATGCTACCATCCCTTAGCCCGTATGGCTGTCCTCGGCTTCTTCAGCTAAGTAGTTCTCAGTCGTCCACCTGAATTCAGCTCGTTCTTACTGTTGTCCTATGCTGCTAGGTCGTCTGATTCATAAAGACACAGACTCAGACTGACGTCCCCTTTCACTCAGTAGCGTGTCTGCAATCAGTTTTCCTTTGCTCACTTGAGATAACACCACAATAACATATGCCTACATTCAAACAAAACCATCAAAAGCCGTAATCCTATCAGCTCTGATCACTGCCAACCTATTCACTCTCAAGTTACATGGACTTCAGGACTACTCTAAACAGTATGGTACTGGCTCAACTTGAGTTGCGCAGCTGTCATCTCAGATCCGGCCCCAACACATGTACTTCAAGGCTTCCAGCAACTTAGTCAACTTCCAGCCATTGGAAGATACTGAAGCTCCGCGGTCCTCTGCACATCAGACAAAAAAAAAAAGGATGAGTGCTACACTGAAAATGACTCACAGTTAAGAACCAACAGCGTGAACACGGACTTACCAGGGACCTCCAAGCAAGGATTTAACCGATGATTGTACTTTAGCAATAACCTTTGGGATCTTAGACCTGAAAGTTTGAAGTTTGAAAAGAAAATCATTGCAGGAGACGTTATCTTCTTCTAGAGAATCATTGCAGGAGACGTTATCTTCTTCTAGAGAATCATTGCAGGAGATGTTATCTTCTTCTAGAGAATCATTGCAGGAGACGGTTTTTTCTTCTGGAGAATCATTGCAGGGGACGTTATCTTCTTCTGGAGAATCTTGGGAAATTGTAGGCAGACTATCCACCATACCAGAATCAGAGGAATGATGAAGACACTCCAAAATGGTTGCCCTGATCCCTGAGCTAAGCACGACATTCTCAGCTGCCATCTGATGAAGTAGCTCGATCACTTCATTGCTTTCACCTTTTGCACAGTAACCCTCAAGCATCAAACGATAAACATCATCATTAGGTGTGTAGCCGCTAGCTACCATCTTTTTCAAAAGGTACTTGGCTATGTCCATATCTCCATTAATCGAGAACCTCACAATTAGGGTAGTAAAGAAGGCGCTACCAGGGGCAAAACCTCTTTGAAACATCTCTCCCGTCAGTGTTTTGGCATACTCGAAATCTCCAACTTTCAAGGCTCCAGTGATCATTGTGGTAAAGGAGAAAATATCTAGCTCACAGCTACTTTCCCTCATGTTTTGAAGTAAAGCCCTCGCCTGCTCCAAATTACTTTCTTTGCAAAAATTCGACATCAATATATTGTAGTCGATTACTGTGGGATTTAGACCAAAGGAGTTCAATTTCAAGAAAAGACCTTTCGCAATATTGACCATCCGAGACTTGTAGAACCCGTTAATCATGATACTGTAGGTTTGAGAATCAGGGGCTGTTTCCGAGTCAGTTATGTGTTTCCAGATCTCCAGAGCTTTCTGAACCTGCCCTTTTGTCAGAAAAGCTCCAATAAGGGTATTATAAGTGAATAAATCCGCGTATATGCCTGTAGAAACCATCTTATCATACAGTGCAAGAGCTTCCTTAAGACGGCCTATCTTGGAGAGCCCTGAAATCATTGTATTGTAAGTCACAACATCTGCCCGGACATGACTCTCTTCTTTGAACAGCCTCTTAATAATCCGTGACGCATCACCAACTCTCCCAGCTCTGCAAAGCCCTTGAATCATTACATTGTAAGTCAGAACATCTGCATGGACACAAGCCTCATCTACAAACACCCACTTAAAAATCCGTAATGCATCATCAACTTTCCCAGTTTTGCAAAGCTCCTGTAGGATCACATTGTACATAAACCTAGTGGGCACCTTCCCGGAATCCATCATCATTCTCAATACGTCAAAAGAAACAGTGATTAGACCTTCCCTACAAAGAGCAGTGATCACTTTATTGTACATTGCAGAATTTGGCTCGACTCCCTTCTCTTTCATTAATTTTAACATGCCAAATGCTCGCTTAGCCTTATTGTGAACGCAAAGGTTCCCAATTAGACCTGAATAAGTATATAGATTAGGCAGAATCCCCATCTCCGTCATATCAGTAACAATTCTTGCGGTTTCTTCCCATCTCCCCATCTTAGCTAGACAACGAGCCAAGAATGAGTAGGTCAGCACATCAGGTTTCAACCCATTCTCGAGCATTTCATTCAATAGTTCTTTCCCTCGAGCAATATTCCCTGCATTGCAAAACCCGTGAATGAGGGCATTATACGTAACCTTATCAACAACAACACCATCCCTCTTCATCTTCTCCATCACACGCATTGCATAATCCACTTTGCCATCCTTACACAACCCATCTAAAAGCGTAGTGTATGACCTTACACTCAGTAAAAAACCCGTCTCCTCCATTCGCTTCATAAAATTCACAGCTCTTCCCATCTTCTTTGTCTTGCAAAGTCCATTAATCACAGTGTCATAGCTCACATCACTAGCCAAAGAGTTCCTACACATGCCACTCAAAAGCTGAACCGCGCAATCAACATCACCTACTTGACATAAACCCTTTAACAAAAGATTCATAGTGTACACATTAACTTCAAACCCACGCTTCATCATCAACCCTACAACCCCTACTGCATACCGAGGCTTCCGAATGCTCAGAAAATAATCCACCAGAACCGTCAGAGTAAAAAACAACGGCGGTATTCCAACATGGGTTAGCTTCTTATACACTGAAAACGCCAATTCAAGCTCCCCCGACACCCTCAGGTTATTAACTAGTAAATTACACGTTTCGCCCGACGGGGTAATGCCAGAATACAAAGCATCATCAAAAGTTTTGACAGCTTCACGCATCGAACCCGGATTTCTACTTAATGATCTTATTTTACCATCTACACCAATTTTCTTCTGACTAAAGATCGCTGACATTGAATAAATTGCTGAGAAGGGTTTTGTCTTTGTGTATGCATAATAACAAACGTGAGAATGAAGATTTCTGGGAAATAGTCTCTTAGACATTTCATCAAACACTTGGCGGGCATAAGTCTGTGAAGTTTTGACTCAATGAACTTCAAACATACGGGTACCGGGTATTCGGGTACGTATGTTATGCGAACAACAACAATGCAGCAAAGATCTTGGAAATGAATTACTGAACTGAATATCAAATTCTCGCTGAAAATTTCGAGAGAGACTATCGACACTCCACTGCAGTTTTCGGACACTCCCTCGAAAATTTGTCGTACTATAAATTTAGAAACTATCTGGTTTTTGAATTATTTAAATACGGATTCGAATCGGGTATCCGATTCAAAGATCCGATTTTTTTAATTTATTTATGATCGGGTAAGTCGAGTATCAATTACACAAATACAGCCTTGATGAGTGGGTTGGGGGTGATACAAAAAGCAAAAGCTTGTTGGACACAACACAATTTTTTTGTTTGGTTTTTTTAACCGAAACTGACAAAACAAATGTGGGCCCACATGGTAGGAGACTGGTTACCGGTTGGGCAAGTGAGTGTTTTTTTTTTTGTTGGTATCCAATCTGATGAGACACCAAGTTTCGCGCCCTCTTCTGTAAACCAGTTCTTAAGTGGGACCCACTTTCGCGACACAAATACGAGTCGCTCGTGAGGACAGCGCATGGGAAACTCCTCCCCACTTACCGTTTTTTAATTCTCGGTAACTTGGTAATTAAATGTTGATTTTACTGTGAGCTTTGTTATTAAGTAGGGAGTATTTACTCTCTTGTGGCTTTATCTTGAAATTTTTTATTTTCTAGGCCCAACATTTTTACATTTTTCTCTGTGTTTCACCTTGGTGTAGATTGTAGAATACTTATATATTTCTATCGTGCAATTTGTATGCTATTAAGAGGTTCCTCGCTCGATATGAAGATCCTTTGTACCATCTTGTATCTCATTCCCTATATCCATTCAATTAAAAACTTGCAATTTCACAATTTAATTTTACTTTCTAAAATTAATAGTTTTATTAAATCTGATTGGAGGAGTACATAAAGTGGGTTACAAAATGGGACAGATGATCCTTACGGCCTCGCTAGAGGATCAATTCTCATTTTAACAATGCAACTTAAGATAGTTTGAGGTTGGAAATTTTGAATCTAAGATAGAAAAATTGCTCAAGGACAGAAATGAAACTGCAATTATTCCATATAACATTAATAACATCTTACAACCAGCTAAATTCGTCTACTTATAATTTGCATATGTTTTTGGAGTTCGGATATGTCTAGTTATACACTTTTACAATCAATGGCTCTTGTAGTTGCGATCGTTTAATAGATCTTAATAGTTTATACTGTCTAAATTAGTCACTTAGTCGAAAATTTGCTAGGCCCATGGTGGGATAACACATAAATCTTGTATTTCTCACTGGTTTTCATACTATCGGTAGAATGAACACTATACAAAGTATCCACCCAACTCTCTTAGTAATACAAAATGACTTTTCACGGAAAGTGTAATGAGCTCGGTGAGAATTTCGTCCACAATAGTTACAATTTAAAACTGTTAAGCACCGCTTAATTAAAAGATAAGAGCACTTACCACTCACACCAACCAACTTTAATAAAAGGGTCACTGACAAGTTAATAATCAAACAAACGTTTAAATAATCAAATACACCATTACTCAAATTTCTCCAACAATCCTTTACTTAAACCAAAACTTAGCAAAACAATAATCATCTAACATTACCATACCATACCATAACATACACCAAATGAAAGGGAAAATACCTTTGCTTAGCCAAGTAGTAATGGTCAGTTGACCAGACTTGACAAAGACACAAACCACAATACCCAATTCCAAAACTACCCATCTAACATTACATTACCATACCATACACCAAATAAAAGAACATAAATACCTTCTCTCTCTCTCTCCATCTCCTCTGAAAGTGTGAACAACACACCACACTTTCTACCACCACAACTTACCTATCCATATACCCTCACCATATTCTACCTAACCTTTCACATAAATCATAATAAAACCATATCTTATACAACTATTCCAACTTTACCCTCCCAAATGTAATGTACCTCCAAACAGTGAATTATACTCCCTCCTACCCAAAGACATTTTCCTGTATTCCTTTTTGGGTCGATTCACTAACATTTTCCTCTTTCAAAACTTTCCATATTTGGCAAATTTTGTGGACAATTTTACCCTTAATGAAAAACTGATCAGGGACTAATCCACCCACTAACAACTCCCCCCATTTTATAATCCAACCCAAATTAAAAACAAAACTCCACCCAAATAAATTCTACCCCCAAATTATTTCACACTATCTTCTCCTCATTGAACCCCCGTTCTCACCGCCTCCACACCCAAACCCAGAAAAATGATCCCTACCCACTTTCTCTCTCCTCACTAACCCAAGATCTCGATCTATGGCAACTCGATCAACATGCCTTTCTCACACTTTTTCTTTAGATTTTGTAATTTTGAGGTAGAATTTGCTGTTGAAATTGCGGAAAGTAGCACGAGTTTTCTGGGTTTATGGGGGAAATTTGAGGATGATTTTTATTTCTGTTTTATTTGGTAAATTTGAGGATGATTTTATAGGGTAAAATTTAAAACTGTTTTCTGGGTAATTTGGGGAAAATTTTGTACGATTTTTTGGGTTAATCGGAAAAGTTTTGGACATTTTTTTTTTAATCTGGGTTTAGTGGCTGCACTTCGACTCTTCGAAGAATTGATTTGCTTGAAATTTTTCTACACATCAATTGATACGAGAAGAGGGTAGAGGATGGATGATTAATTGGCTCAAAATTGATTTGGAAAGGAGAAGGCTTTAATTAAAGAAGACAACCCAGAAGAACTTTTTTTTATTTTTTTTTTTTTTTTTTTGAGGTAGCAGAAGAACAAAAATGGATTTGGGAAGAAGGGAGTTTAATCACATTCTCTAATAATTATTGGAGCTTAGGGGTGGAAATGTGGAACTGAATTGGTTTAGAATTGAGTTAATTACTCTCTAAACCCCACTATCCCACTTGCAATTCCACTACCATATTTGATTATTAGTAAAAATTGGTTCATGTGCCCAACCCAAAGAGGAAAATCTCTTTGGGTAGGAGGGAGTATTAATTATTTTGGGTGTTATATTAATTACCAATTAATAATAATATTATTAATTAATATTTTTGGTTGGGAAAAAAAATAAACTTTAGTTGGAACAGTTGGTTTTTCTTGTGTTTGTGCTTTTTGGCTCTTTTCTTCTCCATCATCACTCACTTCTCTCTCTCCTTTTTTTTCTTCCCCCATTTTCATGTCTTTCTCCGCTTTTCTCTAAACCCTAATTTCCGCCATTTTCCGATCTCCTCCGATTCGGACCGAGTCGACTCAATGCCTGACTCGGCGGCCGATTCCACTCGGAGTGTTACTCACTTATAATTACAATCTATATATACGTAGTAATTTTGCAAAGTAATAATAAAATTTACTGTTGTTGTTGTTGGTGTTTGATTTGAGTTGAGTAAAGAAGAAGCTACTGATGCGCAACAATGGCGGCTTTTGAACGTCCTAGACTTGGTCCTTCTAATACGGTACCGTTTTTTATTTATTATTATTTTTTTGTTTTCTTTGCTTCACTCTTCTCTCACTGTAAACGGTAGCTTTCAATCTTTATTTTTTATCTATTTATTTAACTTTACTTTTAATTTTGATGTTGGAATTTTTGGAGGTGTTTTGATTTGGTATTTAGTGATTATTGTTGGTGTTAATTGATTATTACATTTGATAAAGTGACACATTCTTCTGTTTGAGGCTTCTTGAAATTGATTTTGTTTGATAGTCTAATTTAATCGGGATTGGGAAGGATACGAAGGCGTGATTGTTAAGCTAGTGTAGTATAGTTACGGAGCTTGTATCGGCGAGAATTTCAAAGGTTTGGGAATGTTATGACAAACTAGTCGGTGTTGTTTTCGGGTTGATGATTTCGTAAGTGAGGTGCAACTGAATAGATTGGGGCGTATTCTTGAAGCAAAACTAATTACAGTGATAATCTGTGGTAATATCGATTTGCTGCTGCAAAATCGTATAATCTGTGTTTTATACGATGGATTATGCTTCTTGGCAATCATATTTGTCTTGTCCTAGACTTGGCTCCTCTGATACGGTACCGCTTTTTCTTTGCTTCACACCTTTCTTGGAATTCGAGGCGTTTGATTTGGTAAATTGGTATTATCAATTAATATCTTGTTGCGTTGATACATTCTGTATCTGTTTATTTATTACCTTTTGTAACAATGATACATGATTATCTCTTTGGAACTTGGCGCCAAGTAATTCTCGTCTGGAGTGAGGAGAGTACAAAAACGCGGTGTGATGTTTGTATGAGTGGTTTTTCAGGTAGTTTCGCTGGAGATGCGTAGGTTTACTGGTGGAAATTTTGAGGTTTGTGGAGGTTATGGTTTATGAATGCAAAATTTCTTGGTTTTATTATCCCATTACTGATGATAGTGAAGTCCAACTGAAAGGGTTTGGAGATGTGTAGGTTTATTGGTGAGAATTTCGAGGTTTGTGGAGGTTATGGTTTATGAATGCGAAAATTCTCGGTGTTATTATCCGATTACTGATGATAGTGGAGTCCAACTAAGAGGAAATCAACGAGTGTGCATTACAGGATGAATGCTGCTGCGTAGGAAATCATAGTTGAGTTCATGACTTTTGGTACTGACTATTCCCTATTATAGGAATAGCGACGCGCGCATTGTTTGGCCAACTAAGATTGGAATCAAATTATTGAATGGCACTGCGCCCGTATAAGTGTCTGTACAATTGTGATTGAGGAATGAGCTCGTTGAGCCCAGCTTTGAAGCGTTTGTTATATTCGTTTATCTGTAGTGTAGAAGTTCCAAAAACTTGTCTATCTACAAGCCTCACTCGAAGAATAACTTGCTTTCATGTTGTTTGGTGCCAATTGAGAACTTTTGTTATGAGCACTTAGATTATTAGAGGGTGTAATAGTTGTTGTAGGGCGTGTAGATATTTCTCAATTTGGGCATGAAAATTCGTGTCCAAAGTTGAGATAATTTGACCTTTGTTTGCTCAATTTTAATCGATTAGACAGAGTCATATAACTCAGATTTGGTGAGCTGAAATGATTGGTCTATCAACGTAGATATTGGTGATTCCGTAATTAATATTCACGTTCCATATTTATTGATCTATCAAAGTTAATATATTCATAATTATTATCATTTGTGACAACTGACAACTGACACATGATGTGTAGATTTGGTTGGAAAAATGTTGCTTTTTCTGTATCCTCTATTTTCCGGTTATCATTCCGAATGTGAAAGTACATTTCATTTATTCCCTTACTTTGCATGCTTAAAGTTTCTGATGAGCATAGAACCTTTCACAGGTTTTCAAAAGTGGACCACTCTTCATCTCTTCCAAAGGTTGGTAACTAATTCTGCTCTCAATTTCATTTCTGTATCTTTTCAACATAAAGATCTTATTGAATGCCTCTAAAGAAGCTTCTGCCAAGGTAGTAATGAGGTGGTGGTGTTTCGATGTACTCACCCTTAGCCCTGTTTTTGAATGAAGACGCTATCCCATTTGCACCCCTAAAATGAAATGTCAGTGGCTCACGGCTATGCGATTGCTACTTCATATCAAATAAGAAGCATACTTGGTCACATACTATTTAAGCACCAGCTAGTTATAAGAATATCTATTTTCCTTATTCTTTCTTCTATGGAGTATGTAGTTTGCCTTCGTTACTTGTAAACCATTATTTGGGGACTCAATTGAAGTTGATGCTCTCGTCCCCTGTTCACCCCTTCTGGGGGCTGAGGGAAACCTTTTGTTTTTTTTTTGGTAGGGGGTGGAGGGAGGGGGACTCCTGTAAGTACAAACTATATTGGTCCTGTTGGACTACATGGTCTTTTCTGATGGTTTTCTCCTATTGCTGCAGGATTGGGTTGGAAGTCTTGGAAGAAGCGCTGGTTTATTTTGACGCGCACTTCATTAGTGTTCTTTAAAAATGATCCTGTAAGTCCTATGTAGCTTTAAATGCATTTCAAGCACAGCATCTGCTGTTACATTTTGCAGTCGTCAAACTATCCATATTGATTCTTGTTTCATGTCATGCATTGTTTGGCAATTGATGATTGTGAATTTTGGTGGTTGTTCAGAGTGCCCTTCCTCAGAGAGGTGGAGAAGTGAATCTGACCTTGGGTGGTATTGATTTAAATAACTCAGGAAGGTAGAGGCTCTCTTTCTTATGCTGCTTCTGTTAACTAGTTCCATAGTCTTGCCCGGTCTGAGAAGTTTCATTTACAGTGTTGTTGTAAGAGAGGACAAAAAGCTCTTAACAGTGCTTTTTCCTGATGGACGTGATGGTCGAGCCTTTACACTTAAGGTATTTCTTGAGAGCATGTTATCTGTTTAATTGGGTAAAAGTTGATAGTATATATATCAATATATGATCATGTTCAAATGGGTTGGCCACCATTGGTTTATCTTTACATTCAGAGATTTGATACCAGCGGTATGTTTGACTCTGAAATTTTAGGCTGAAACGTCAGAAGACTTGTATGAATGGAAATCAGCTTTGGAGCAAGCGCTTGCCCAAGCACCGAGTGCTGCCCTTGTGATGGGTCATAATGGCATATTTCGGAATGACACCAGTGATGCTATTGAGGGAACTTTTCATCAATGTCTGTAATTATTTCTCTTCTTTTCATCAGTGTCTGTTTTTTTTTTTTTTTTTTTTTTACGATCTCCTTTAGAATGGTCTGTATCTTTCACTTGAGAACTGACTTTTTTATTCTTGCAGGGAAGGACAAGCGTCCTGTTAAATCATTGGTTGTTGGACGTCCTATTTTGCTTGCTTTGGAAGATATTGATGGCGGGCCATCATTTCTGGAGAAAGCTCTAAGATTTCTTGAGACTTATGGTGAGTCTTTGGCTTTTGCCTGGCATTTGTTTCAAGGGACGGGGTCTATTTTGTTCTTCCATTTCTCTTTTAATCTATCTTTGCTTTGATGGGCCTATATCAGTCCTTATTCTATCTTGTAATATTACACTTGTATAATAATCCTGCAAGTTTGTATTGTGGAGTGTGGCAGTGTTGTCAGTTGAGGTCTATTTTTTGAACCAGTTGTTAGCCAAACAGATAACAAATGTCACAATTCAATTGTTGACACTTGCATGTGTGAGGCTGTATAAGAATACATAAGTCACTTTTTGTCGTATGTTTGCAAGCATTTGCAAGTTGTATTTCTGTTCGTGTGTGTTTTGACTTTTGAGTGAGGGTCTGGGGTTGTAAGATCACAAGGAATTAATTTAGATAAACTTTGTAGGCAATTCGGATTGTATACTGACAATTATTCTTCCTAGTTGGATCTTGTTTCCGGCAATACTGGTTGCTGTCAATTCAGCTTACGAAGCTTTGTGTTACTATATTTGTCTACAGGGACTAGAGTTGAAGGAATTTTGCGCCAGTCTGCAGACGTTGAAGAGGTGGAGCGCAGAGTCCAGGACTATGAACAAGGTCTAGCTTACACTTTAATTGTTATACTTCTTGAGATAAGACAGTACTAACATGTAAAGGTGTTATTTCTATAATGTGATCCTGTTTATCTCCCTCAAGTTGGGTATTTTGTTGATCTAGGTAAAAATGAATTTGATCCTGATGAGGATGCTCATGTTGTTGGCGATTGTGTGAAGGTAATTCACAAGAATTTGTATTCTATTAGTTCCCAAGCCTTGTGGTATAGCACATGCTTAACTCATGAACATCTGATTTGCAGCATGTTCTTCGCGAGCTTCCATCATCTCCAGTTCCAGCATCTTGCTGTACTGCATTGCTTGAGGCTTACAGTAAGTTCTGCTCACAGAATGTTGAAAACATTACTAATATATGATGGGTTTCGCCGTTTAGGTTTAACAATTTGAAACCTCAAATTTTAATGACATAATGAAAGTGTTTTCTCTGAATGAACTGAATCATCTGTAGATAGTGCTACTGTTTAACATGTTGCGAGCATATTTTACCTACTTACGCAAAAATCTATATATTTTCTTAATTCCTGCTTATTGTTTCAGAAATCGACCGTAAGGAAGCTCGGGTAAATGCTATGCGATCAGCTATACTGGAGACCTTTCCAGAACCAAATCGACGATTATTACAAAGGTATTTCTGTCTGTACATCTTAATCTCTTTACTGGATGATCGTCTTCCAACGTCTATCTATTTATATACTCATTTACAAATGAACTTTGGTTTTTCGACCATTATGGCATTTTACTTTTGGAGTTGTTTGGGTGGGAGCAGCTTGAGAGATATATTCATGCTATTGAGAGAAATGAGAATCATGCTGATTAGTGTGTGCTATACTGCCATGACTTCCAAGTATATTGGTACTGTATTTTGAGCAAAAGTTTTTTCAAACTCGATTACGGTTACTCCCTCCGTCCCAATCAATTCCTTACCATTTCCTTTTTGAGCCGTCTCAATATACCTTTCCATTATTGGGTCTTTTTTGGCTTGTAATATGACCATTCTATCCTCACTTAATCACCCCCATGTGTTTTTTAGCTAACAAAAGGACCATATCATCCCCACTTCCCATGTGCTTTTTAATTGTTTATTTGTTTCTCTCTCATCTCCTTGGCCTTTGTGCAAAACACAAAGGTAAGGAAATGATGAGGACGGAGGGAGTACATTAATATTTTGAAACACCTTTATGGCTCTTGTTTCATTTTTTTTTTTTTGGTTTCTTTCATTGAATGATAGCTTTTCATCCTGTAAATTCACTCCTTATTCATTTATTCCTTTTGCAGAATATTAAGAATGATGCACACGGTTGCTTCTCATGCCTCTGATAATCGTATGACTCCATCTGCTGTTGCCGCTTGCATGGCACCTTTGCTTCTACGGCCTCTGTTAGCTGGTGAGTGTGAGCTGGATGATGACTTCGATATGAATGGTGATAACTCAGCTCAGCTCCTGGCTGCTGCAAATGCTGCTAATAATGCCCAAGCTATCATCGCAACCCTTCTGGAGGAGTATGAGAATGTATTTGATGTAAGTTGCTCATACCTGTCACTTTGAGTATTTTCAATGTGCTATTTTCTGCTCTGATGTACGTGTTGCCTAAGCTAGTTTTGTGCGCAGCAAGTTTATATGCACTCGTCTTCACTCTTATATCTATAGTAAGACCTAACATTGTGAATAGTGTGGAGTACGCATACAGTGTACTCCGCCTAGCATTATCTTCTCTTCCAACTTTTTCTATCATGAAACCCCTTAAATGCATGGGACGGGAGCCTCATTGGAAGCGCTTGGGGTTATGACGATGATAATTATTCCAAATTTTGCTACTTGCAAGTGGCATGGTTGGTTGGCCTACTGTAAAGGAAAAACGTACTTACTCATGGGACAAAGCCTTTGCTATAGTATTATCCACCATCCCTTCTGGTTTAATTCTTGTAACAACTACCTAGTCAGTTGAGTTGTTATATTGAGTACTGTGATCTGTATGCATTCACTTGCCTTTTTATTGTATAAGAAGACAGAGTTCTAGGACTTCTGTATATCTCTATCGAATAAAACAGGAGTTTTTTCGTTGAGTTGTGCATTCCCTTTTGCAGGATGATAGTTTGCAGAGATGTTCGATTTCAGCCGACTCACGGATTGAGAATAGTGGTAGTGATGATTCAACAGATGACGAGAATCTGGATGTCAAAGTCAATGGGTATCATAATTCTGAAAATGGAGCAGACCAAGAAACGGATGATGACCAGGAACGGGTATTGAGTGGCAAATTGAGCGAAAGCAGTGGCTATGCTGGGAGTGACCTATATGATTATAAGGTCTCTTGCATTTTTTCCCCATCTCTCTCCTAGTTAATAGAGCAGCTTTTATCAAGGTTGAATCAGATTTTAGTTGATTCTGCTTATAAGATAACTATGTGGTATGTTGACTTTATATCCTTTGCTGATATTTAGGTTCAAGCCCTCGGAGGTGATGATTCCGATGGGTCCTCTAGGGGTGATAATGTCTCATCCATCAATTCGAAACCTCACATGGATAATCAAACATTTCTCGAGTCTAATGGTGAGTTGAGTGAACAAAATACACCAATAAAAGCGAGTGCAAGCTCAAATAATGTGTTGGGAAGTCCCGTGGTTACCATTGGAGATTCTTATCGGTCAATGGGAGAGATACTGTCGTCAATGGATCCAGGACCTCCGTTACCTATCTCAGGTCCTGAATCAAATGCTGAAAAACCTACCAGTAAATTTTCTGGTACCAATGCTAAGCGGTCAACATTTTGGGGCAGAAGCGCTGTAAGTTTGTTCACCTTTCATGTGTGGTTTTTCTGGTAGTTCATAATATACTGAATTCGTAGCAATTTTTCTGTTTTTTTCAAGTTTTCACCTTTTGTATTTTACCCACATTCCTCCTGGAGCTTTCTTCTGTAGAGAGGAAGGGAGAAAGTCCCACAGAAAGTCGTACCTTGCTGTGTACAGCTAAGCTGTCTTTTTCAGTGTCCATTTGCTCTGAACTCCTAAGAAGTACAATATCATGGGCAGGGTTTTCTTGTATTGCAGGCCGTTTTATCATTCAATCCCTACTCTTTGTCATTGCTAAGTGCTTGTGTGTCCCCCTTGTTGAGTATTATAGTTCCAGTCCAAACACTTTGTTTCAATTTTGATGGGTTTCTTCTTCTTCGAACCTTGAAGACTTTATTAAAAAAAGGTCTAGTCTTTTTAATGGGCTTGATGGTTGTGTTCAAGTGGAAGTATTGGACAACACTTGACAGAGGGCTCTATCCTTTCAATGAACACTTTGCAGTAATGAGTCATCTGGACTATCTAGAATTTGTGGGAGGTTCAGGGATTGTGGTGTAAACATCAGCCAATTATTTTTCATGAGGGAGCTTTAATCTTTTTGATACTGGGGTTATACTTATATGAACCTTTCAAAGAAAAGGGAATGCTGTTAGTTGTTATCCATCTATGAGATTATTGTATCTGGTCCTTTCTTTAGCAGAAATTTCATATCAATGGCTGTGTAATGATTTCATTTGTACAGCATATCCAATTGTCAGATTAGTTGCTTGAATTATAGAATTTGTTTGCCTTTTCAGGTTCGTAAAACACCATCGATGGAGTCAGTCGATTCTTCAGGAGAGGAAGAGTAAGAGCTCTGTCCATACTTTCTTTTATTCTCTATTTGCTGTATAGGAAGCTCCCAGCTACTATTTGTTATTAGGGATATAGATTGGTTGGAGATTTACAGTGATAACCATGTTTAAGTTTTGCCCTGAATTTTCTGATCCTGATATTGCACTTATTATTTCTTACTCATTTTAACTGCTATGCTAAATTGCTAACTCTTTTTTATTGGTTCCTCTTGCCCAACAGACTTGCCATCCAGAGGCTCGAAATCACGAAGAATGACTTGCGGCACCGAATTGCAAAAGAGGTAAAAGGGGGAGAAAATGACCATGTTTTCTTTCTATCTAGTGTAGGGGCAGTTGCTGACAGAATATGTGTTTTTTTATCTCTGGTAGGCCCGCGGCAATGCGATATTGCAAGCTAGCCTAGAGAGAAGGAAGCAAGCTCTGCATGAGCGCCGCTTAGCACTTGAACAAGATGTACGCTCCCCCAGTTCTTCTCTCTTCGTACTTCTTACATAGGCAGTTTACTGCTTGAGAACTTTTTCTTGCCCGGTTTTCTGAAATGGGCTTGAGTATTTTGGGATGCCGATTAGTATTTGATCTCGGTCCCATAGAATTATGACTTCCTTGGTTCTCCTTGAATTTTACTTATAGCACATTGTCTATGTTTATTTTATATGGTAAAGTATTGTTATGCTGAATTACCAAAAGAGTTACTGTTAGGCTGGTGGCTACTTTCTTATGACTCTTTCTGCTGCAGGTTCAAAGACTGCAAGAGCAGCTTCAAGCTGAAAGAGATCTAAGGGCTGCACTGGAGGTCGGTCTAAGCATGTCCTCTGGGCAATTTTCAAATTCCCGTGGCATGGATTCCAAGGTTTGTTTAGTATGTCTGTCCTTGGATTTCAAAGTCCTATCTTTTTCTTGTGATCTTTTGTAATAAACTTTATCCTGGCCTCCTGGGTATACAATAATTATCGTGTACTGGCTGTGAAGACGAGGGCTGAGCTTGAGGAGATTGCTCTCGCTGAGGCTGACGTTGCCAGGTTGAAGCAAAAAGTGGCAGAACTGCACCAGCAACTCAATCAACAACGACAACATCAATTTGGGTCGCTCTCTGATGCATGCGATAGGTATGATGAGGGTGTTTTCCTTTTTCCTCCCCCCCACCCCACCTGTTTTGATTTTGTGGGGGGGGGGGGGGTTGAGCTGTCTTTTGACTCTATGTTGCTGGTTGCTTTGTTGTTACTGAACTTTGATGATAATGGTCCACTTCGTAACTATCTGCACATTGAGTTGAGTATCTTAAGCCTCCAGTATAAATGTAGACAAATGAACTAGTGTCTTCCGCTAGTTTTCCGAAGTATGTGTGACGACCTCAATATAATTCCATAGGTCAATGTTGTTGTGGAAGCTTTCCTTCTGAGATACTTCATTAGATGGATTAATAGACTTCCGCTGTTTTCTAGACTTGTGTTGATCTTATGGTTCATAATTTTATTTAATGTTCTTCTATAACCATGCTGAACGGCAAAAGACAGGAGTTACCTTACTTTGTTCATTTCTTGTGAGAGCAGGAGACTTCTTCAGCATGATTTTGATAGTACTCTGGCATTTTGCAATCATGAAAGGAAACAGAGAAATGAGGTATGTCTTTACATGATCCTTACAATGTTCCATTCTCCCATTGGGTGATGGAGAAGAGGGGGATTGAATCTGTATAGAAATATGCAGATTAGTGTAATTACCATAGCCTAAATTTGCTACCTGCTGGCGTATACTTGTCTGTCTGTCGTACCCTGTACGCTCACTGAAGTGACAAAATCGGAGTCAAATGCTTTTATACTTATGTTTTTGTCATCAACTTTAAATACTAAGACCCTAGGACACACTTGTTCGGATTTGAGGTTTAGATACTAGGTGATATGGGAATAAGCTTAATAAGCGCAACACATTGGTTCTGCTGTAGGACGGTTCAGTGCTCCCAGAATGGAGTCACAGCAAGGGCCAAATATTAGGTGGCGGGAGCAGCAATAGGCAGACCCGGAAGCAATTCTTGGAGCCAACTAACTTGAGTGATTCAAAAAGCACCGAAGCTTCACCTGGCGTGTCATTAGATGAATTTGGTGCTGTTGATTCTTCGTCCATGCCTTCCACTTCCAGAGCTGCAGAGGTAGGCTTCTGTTCGGTTGTATCCTGGAATTTTGTATATTTGGTTCTCTGTTGGCTGGCACCTCTTGAAGTCATCTAGTATCTAAACCTGAAAGCTGGTCGGCCAATTTTTTTCCAAACACCCTCTTCTTTCTGTTTGAAGCTGTATGATCAATCAACGACTAAGAGCGTTTACTGGCAGTAAGAGTAAGGTATAACTTCATAACAACTTTTGCTTTCAAATGACTGCTTGCAGGTATTGGAGTTTCCAAGAATTCCTTCAGCAGCGTCATCCACATTAGTAGAATTAACAACCAGGCTTGACTTCTTCAAGGAGCGGCGGTCTCAACTCATGGACCAGCTGCACAACTTAGATTTAAACTATGGAGTGGCAACTTCACAGGACTATTTGTACAGACCATCATCACCATCATGGAGCTGATTCCACGCCTCGTGAGCACCTGGAGAAATCGGACAGGGGCAGAGCTTGGTGCCTGTTATTTGTACATCCTTTCACTGATTGCATATAGTTACGTCTCTTGTAATTTTTTGTGCTTTATTTCAAGTGAACTCTGTTTCTTCTCTTCTTTTCTAGAGTAATTATTTTTTGTAGTGCACAATGGTCGTGGAACTGGTGTGTTGAAGATCGTTTGCCTTCTCTTCAATCCCGTCTCTTGGGTTATGGACGATATTGAAATGTAGCACGTATTGTATCGTTTCCTATGTGTATATCCTTTGCTTTGTACCAAACTCTTGCGTCAGAAAAAAGAGAAAAAAAATAACTTGAGATGTTATTCAGTACTATAACTAATAATAAGTAGAAAGGTTTTGTGTTGCTTTGTATCAGAGTCTAATTTTCTTTGGAGTTTGTTTCTGGAATGCTGTTTACATATTCCTGCGTTGCAAATCGAGCATTGGTTGGTTATATACATTTCGCAGGAACTACAGTGTTGCATTTGTGTTCATATGGGTCTGCTGTTGGAGATGTGAACTGTGTTTACAATCTCGGTCAATGTAAGACCGACCTCAAATTATTTTGCGACCAAGACAATTTAATTGCAGCGCGCCTGTGATGAAGAAGCCTTGTGAGTCCAGCCTACGACAAAAGAGTCCGAGGAAACAGAAATCAGGCACATCAGCTGTGAATTATGACAGTATTATTACAATAATGGAAAATAGTGCGAATGTTGGCTAGCTCAGGTGGTAACGAAATGAAGGATGGTGTACTAGTATCTGTGACCATCGTTTATTTTGAAAATGTCGTAACCGCCTTTTCATTGGAAAAGGGTAATTTCTAAGCCACAGGAGTCAGGTAACAGGGCGCAGGATTATGAAGATGCAAGCCACTGAATGATTTCATCAATATGGTTATCAGAACTGCCACCTTCATCCACTGCCTCCTTAGCAAATCCTTTCCACATCGCGGCATTCTCCTTGATCTTCGCCCCTCCTCGGCCACCCATGATTTCCTCGAGGCATCGACTGATCTCCCCTCGAACAACCAAGCCATTCTCTTCAACCACAGGTGTAATCCCTACGCCCCAAACATGATCCACAAAGTGGGCGTCAACCACTTGGTCCAAAAATTGCGGCATTGCTATTATTGGCACCCCAAAGCTCAATGCCTCAATGGTCGAGTTCCATCCACAATGACTCATAAAACACCCTACCGCGTCATGAGCCAGTACATCCAACTGAGGGCACCACGGCACCACCAAACCCTTGTCCGAAATTTCGCTGATAAAACCACTAGGCAGCTTTTCCTGTTCTGTTTCCCTGACCACCCACAGGAAACTGGCTGAATTATGCTTCAATGCCTCTGCAATTTCCGCCATCTGATCAATGCTCAGTTGCGCTGCACTGCCAAATGCAATGTACACTACAGAGCCAGCAGGTTTGGTGTTTAACCAGCTCATACAGTCTTCATTTGTGGGCTTATACTGGTTGAAACCATAGTCTATATCATTCTCTATTCTTTTGTCAATATAAACAGATGGAAGAGTTGGTCCAATTGTCTTCACTTTGCATATATTTGACATCCATTTTATAACCTGCACCCATGTTTACCATATGATGTTACAATTTTTCATCCAACTCTAATACGGAGTACTCAAATCAAGACATACTAGTGCATTATAAAGTATGAATATTGAGTTGATTCTTTAACAGATTGGGAAGGGAAATATCAATTCATAGTCTAGTTTTACGATTAACATCGGTGACACGTTCCAATTTTATTATCAACGCAATAAATTTTACTATTGTAAGGAGTAATATCTTACTTTCACTATTGGGTTGTCGTGGCACACGTGACATGCATGACATATAAGCATTAACCGAATCACAGTTGTTTGTCTACTTTAGTGTCCTCTAGCATCGTCCATTCATTAATCGTTATTAGCTTTGAGTTCGAGATTACAAAATATATAATGATCATTACTCAAGAGTTACTTAATTACCTCTTCCTCGAGTTTATCAAAGGAGTTGAGTAGAACAAAGTCAGCTTGAACACCGTTGGCATAATATTTCACGAGCCATTGGAGCAAAGGGTGAAGCCCTTTGTTGCTTTTAGCATGAGAAGTAGTGTTGCCATATGACATAAAGGACATAGGGAGCTTTTGTATGATCAGATCCGGAGGGGGCAAAATCAAGGGCGAATCTAGCTCCATACTCGTACCCTGAGTGTGCTCTTGGTGCAAACGGTAGTAACTAACAAATGACGCGGCCGCAGCAGTGAAAAATGCAGCACCCGCGACATTATGTTGGCGGGCTACAAGAAGAGCCCAATGCAAACTCCCTTGGTACACCAATAGACACTTGTTATTAAGTGACTCTTGCTTTTTAGCAAGGAGGACCCGTGCTAGGTTTGGGGCTCCCTGAGCCTCGAACCTAGCCATACGGTCTACAATGTGGAGGTTACACTCGTCAGTGTCGTCGTAAATGGGTTCTAAGGTTATGGACTTGTAGGATGAGATGTTAAGAGCCATTTGTTGGGTGGTGCTAAATGTTGTAGCTATGGTTACATGTACACCTTTCCAAGCTAGCCGTTTGGCGAATTGGACCATAGTGTTCATGTGACCTTGACCATGATAAGGTAACACTATAACTTGGATAGACTTCTTTTCATGAGCCATTATCTTATGAAATTTGATCTATGAAATTGGATGATTTCTGGCTGGTAATTAGATTTCTGTACACTTTTTTATATTGTTTGTTAACAACGTTGGTTGAGAAGAAGATTTTAGGAACAATTGTTTTGTGTCCCACGACTCCACGAGCAACTCGTGTGCACTTTAGCTACTGTAGTCTTGTGTAGTTGTGTTGGCCTTTTACTCCGTATTTTTCAGCTTAACGAAGAAGATTCATTTTTTTTAGGTTCTGACTCTTGTGAGCGTCGTCTGAGCGATGAGGTTATAAGGTGGACAAGGTTGGACTCATTTCTCTATGAAATTATTTGTTTGATAATGATTTTATTTGAACTGATTAAGTAAACAATAAAATATTATCAAATCGAAACTAAATTAATCGGGAGTTATAAAATCAAATCTAGCCGAATATGCAAATTCATCTGAATCCTACTCATCATTATTTAACTTGAAAGAAACGGTACATGGGACAAAATTATTCACCAATCCCCTAAAGTTCAAAATAATATCCTCCAATCCATCTATAATCCATGTTTACTTAATCGCATTTCTCCAATTTCGCTCCTACTAAATTCATTCCAAACCTAGTTGCATCTCCAATAACATGACAACCCTCAAATGATCAATCCACCGTAACCTATACTTCCTCAATCGCTCTCGCTCCTCCTAAACCTAGATCCGACCCAAGTCGCGTACCCGAAAACACGACAAAGAGACCCACAAGAAACTGTTGAGTAACTTAAGAAGTAAGGGAAACAGACTGAGTGGAGAAAGAGAGAGACGGTAAAAAAACGAAAGGGGGAAGAATATACGGATAGTATTTCACGTTATCCTTTTTTCTCTTTTTTTCTTTCCATCTAAACGACAGAGAGACAGAGAACTTAATTAGTGGAATTTGGGTCATTCTCATGTTTTACACTTTTGATTAAATAATTAAGGTTGTCTTCCTCTTCAAGATTTATGCCACTTTAAAACTTCCATCACCCATGTAAGTGTCTTCTCATTTTTCTCTCAATTTAATTGTTCAAATTCTGCTTATTTTATGTGTGAATTTCAAGCTGTAATTTGTCTTAAATGTTGTGGGTTTTGTTTGAAAGTTCAGTTTGTATGCTAGAATTGTATTGGTTTGATTTGAAATTTGAGGGATGAACAAGAATATGGGATTGTGGTAACTTTAAAGTTTGATAATTTGTCGAAAAGATTTAAACTTGATGCATAAGTTTGACTAATTGAAGTGGGGTTCTCACTTTGAAGTTGTTTTTGGGTGTTTTGGGCATTTTTTAAACTCAATGTTGCCGAAAATTTAGTTGTTTTAATTGGGGAAATGTTGATGGGAGGTAAAGAAATTAGGGTTGTGAAGTTGGGATACTCTTGATCATGATGTTGAATTGGAAAGTTTGGAACTTGGGTCGGTTCGATGGCTCAATGAAGTGGGTTACTCTTTCTGTGGATGAAAAGATCGAAATGAGAGGTCATTTCGTGCTCGAAAACATTGCAAAATGCAGAGTAGTGTGCATGGATTAATTTGGTATCATGCATAGTTTGTAGTTGGTAGATGAGAAGAATTACATTTGCATTTCGAAATGGGTAGAATCGATTTTGGAATTTTCGGGCTGGGTTGGGTGTCTTAGTCGGGGAATGTCGAGACTCTAGGGAAACAATTTGGAAATTTTGAAACTTGGCTCCCCTTGATGTTTGATCGAAGTACTTTTAATTCTCTGAAGTTTGAGCTTTTGAGGTGGTATAGTTGGTGGGTGTGTAGATTATGCTCTCAGTAACAGCAGACAATAAAATGGACGAATCAGTATTGATTCTCCCCTTGCAACATCTAGGGAGATCCATTGTTGGTCGCTTGAGTCGCTGACCAGTGAACTAGTGGAGGGTATATTTTGCCTTATTTCAGTAACTTGGGAAATTTTGGTAAATATGCTTCTGCTTCATTGCACATTGTTTAGGTAGTGTTTAGGTAGGTATTGTGGGGTGTCTTAGGAAAGATTGCCTTAGGTTATTGGTGTAATGCCATTGTTGTTGAGCTTGTGTCTAATATGAAGGAAAGGAACGTGTGACTTTCTATATGTTGATGTACAATTTAGGGTGACTTCTTATGATGTAAGTTGTATTGACCTTTTGATTTGCTTGTACAAATGTCAGGCATCAACTTGGTTCTTGAGTTGTGAACCTCGTCTACCATGAGACTAGCTTATCCTCCAAGCTTGAAGATGCCTAACCCAATCCCGTGGTTGGGTTTCCATTCAAACAACAAGATGGAGCCAACATCAACTCCCTCTCAGCTAGTTGAGGAATCGCCTAACAGATGGCCCTCATTTGATATCAAGTCTTTTGGGCTCTCTCTTTTATCGATCATCCCTTGGGATAGATTCAAGATGCCAACCACTATAAACAAGGAGCTAAAAAGACAAGCAAGATCCCGAGGTAATGATGCGTCTACTAGTGTTGATACTCCTCGAGTGAAGTTCAGACCATATGTATCTAAGGTCCCTTGGCATACTGGAGCTAGAGCCTTCTTATCTATGCTCTTCCCACGATATGGTCATTATTGTGGGCCAAATTGGTCCAGTGGAAAGGATGGAGGTTCCCTCGTCTGGGACAAACGCCCTATCGATTGGTTGGACTATTGCTGTTATTGCCATGATATGGGCTATGACTCTCATGACCAAGCAGAGCTTCTACAAGCGGATCTAGCTTTTCTCGAGTGTTTGGAGAAGCCTCATATGCAAACTAAAGGGGATAAGCATGTTGCTTTTCTCTACAAAACCATGTGCACCCAAGGTGATTCCTAATCTATTGCCGTGGACACTTCCTTATCTAAGTTAATGAAGGATCGATGGTTTAACCATTGAAATTCTTGATATATTTTCAGGTCTCAGGAATATACTCATACCTTACAGAACACAACTTGTGAATATTCAGTCAGGGCGGCCTCTGATTCAATTTGGATGGTTGAGCAACATGACATGGAAAGTATGGAGCTTTGGGACAAATACAAAGACAGAATGATCATGCACTTCCTTCACCTGATTGAGGATAAGCTATAATTTCTCTGGTATCTCTAGCACAATTTGTATATGTTGAATGGGTGCGATTTCCTAGAGTTCAATGCTTCAATCCAGTGTGTTCGAATTGTCGTAGTTTCTTGTTTGTTTTGAAGGTCGACCTCACGATGTTATTTTCTAATCGACCCCTTCACTGTAAATAACTTTCAGCCTTTTCGTGTCCTCTAAGCACTGTTTCAATGCAAATATAATATAGGCTTTTCGTGCTCATGTTTAGATCTTTTTTGTTGGTACCTCTTTTGTGTAGCTTGCGTTATTTTCTAGTAATGTCTATGGATTCCAGGAAGACAATGGTAAGTTGTGCTCTCCATCTCCACCTGTTGGTTTCGATGAACGGCCAATGATGTGATGCATTACCACCAAGCCTGCAGTATCAATCCAAGTGAGTGTTTCACTGAATTACCAAAGAATAACTGACTGTACTGATGCTCGAGGCTTCTATGCTCGCTAGAGAAGGTTTATCTGTTCTTCCAGCAGAACTCAAATCTCGCCTATTTGATGGGTGGCGATCAGTGAGGCCGACTTTTTAGACCATTGGTTTAGCAACTGAAGAATGTTTCTTTGTGTTTCTCATGTTCATAATTCATCTACTATGATGTGTAATTGCACTAATTGGTTAATCTTGACAGTGAGCCAGCACCTTGTTGTAGAAGCAAGCCTTTATTGATGACATGCATCCATCAACCCAACGGCCAGAGTTCATAGAAAATTAACTTGTTGCTGTTGTTAGTCTTTAGTCATCATATGGGACTGATCAAACCAACCACTTCCACTCCTTTGTGTTGGTAGTTTGGTACATTGGTACATCTTCGTTCCAATAATTACTGCGGTCATTTACTCGTGTTTCTTACTAAAGCAGCGGGTAGATTACTACTACCGTGTCACAGAGGAAGCGACTGTACTTGGTGGTTAAGATGGAAGTATCGAGTAAACTCCGATTCTCTTTCCTTCCCTTTCCTATTATTGCCCCTACTTCACATGACGCGTTTGTCCTTCTTTAAGAGGTATTCCGGCGCTACTTAAGAGTTAAGACCTTAAACTTGAAGAGTAATAATCCAAAGTCAACTAAGAGGCAACTATTGAGAGTGATCTTCAACAATGGAGTATAGTTAGAGTTTCGATGTGGAGGTTATGATCCTATGACTCTACGATCCTACAATGTTGACGGATCTCATGTGTTCTTAACTTCTGATAGGAAGTATCTTAATTTTAAATCTCGAGATCTAAGGAAGATATTGGGTGACTTTTATGAGAACGACACTAGTTTCGAATACAAATTAAATGAGCTCGTAAGTTTTAAACAAATAAAGAGACAAGATGAATCACTACAAGTGTCTACAAGTCTATGGGCAGCTGGTAAATTGCCTTGCCCAAGTCTTATGACTAACAATGGGTGATCGGTTACATTTAAATTTAAATATAATTATGATTGTCGTTCGGTTCTATTTAAGAATAGAAGAAAAACTTGTATTGAACATCTTTGAATTCTAGAGTTCCAATTTCAGGACCTTTGAATACTAATTTTTGAATAGTACACTTGTGTATAATAATCTACTCTTATACTCCTATAATCAAACACTTAAAATTTCACAGTCAAATAGATGGAAAAGTTATTCTCCTTATATGCAATCGTTATTCACAAATTCATGTAACCGTTTTCAATATTCCAAAGTATCTTATATCAATAGATTCTCGATAGATCTCCATTGTAACAGTGACCTAAAAACTCGACGACATGTTTTGACTCATTAGTGAATAAAACCCAGTCTACTAACTGAAATATCACCTACGCCATGACACAACTGCACAATAGTTACATCCAAAAATCTCCAATTTCAACCATATAACTGTTCTGATATAATCATATACTCCTAATAATTAGTAAGCGCATTTTCTTAAAACTTTCTTACTATATCTCCACTTATTATTCAATAATCAACAACAACATACTACCCACATTTTTACACCTTGTAAATTGTAGTTGTAACCCAGTAATTAAATGTTAAGTTCATTAAATTTTTTTAGGGTAAATTGAAGTTACATAAGTTTAATTAATTTAATAAATTAGTAAATAAAAAAAATAAAAAAAATTGATTTTTAGGCCTGTATCTTTCATCCGTATGTATAGCCAGTTATAAGCCAGTGGAGTCGTTTCCCCCAAATCTCTCTCTTCTCTAATTTTTCTCTCTCCTCTCTCTTCTTCTTGTTCTTCTCTTACAAGTTACAATAACATTTGACCCACCAACGCAATTTCTACCCCTTTTCTCTCTCCTTCTCTTCTTCATCACTCTTCCTCCAAAAGGGGGTAAGTCTAATTCTACTTTCTTCTGTTAATTTTCTGCTCTTTTTTTTTGTTTTCATATGTTTCTGTCCTTTTTTTCTTTGTAGTTTAGATTTAATTATAGAAGTTCTGATTTTTCTGGGTTTTTTTGGACATGGTAGCTTCAATTTTACGCTAATTGTTGATATTAATCTTCTGTAGTAAGCTTTTTGGTTGCCCATGTGGTAATTATGTAGCACTGTGTAAGAAATTTGGGGGTTTTGATTGTTCAATTTTTCTGGGTTTTTAGTTTTGTTGACTGGGTAGTTGCCAAATTCAATTGAAATTGCTGTTTTTTTTTTTGTGAATTACTGGGTGCCCTTTTGCTTTGGATTGTTGAAAAGTTTTGATCTTTGATAGTTTAGCTGGTTAGAGTTGGCATTCTTATGATCTTTAGGTTTGTGAATTGTGAAATGGATTTTTAAGGGTTTCGGGGTGTTTTACTGGTGGATTTTTTTGGGTTTGTAGTGTTTTGTTATGTGCAATACACCACATGGGTTTGGGTGTGATGTATAGAAGCTTGTTGTTGAAGGAATAATCTGTAATGAGGGTTGTTGCAGTCCTGGGTTTTGAGGTTTTTGTGGGTATTTATGGTTTTCGACAAGTTGAGCTTATCTGAATCGCTTTTGTGAGGGATCAGAATTAGGTGAAAAATAGTTCCTGTGTGCTAATTTCAGAGTGTTGGTGGAGGTTGGGAGTCGGAGGATTTGTGATTTTGCTGCTAGAGTTTGATTGTTGGGGGTCTTGTCGCGGTATGTAGTCGTGTTGGTTTAGCTTCAGTCAAGGGTTGGTTCTTGTTATATATTTGGTACTCATGGTTTCGCACTTTTGCTGACTACAAAGCGTTTTTGAGTTGAGAGCGGCTTTGTTGTTGCTGTAATTGGTACTCATGATCTGAATCTTGGATAACTAGTTTATGCTGTGCTTTCCTATTGCTCTTTTCTAGACTGTTACTTGCTTTCACAAACTAGAAACTACCATATGCTTGTATTAGTTGTATATCATACTGAGCGTAACTTGGTTATGCTGTTTTAATTGTGACCAGGGTTGATGTTGAGTTAATTCAGATCATTTTTATTGATGATCGTTCAGATGGATAAGACATCGACTTCAACATCCAGAGAACGTGCTCAACAGCTGTTTAACAAGGTACTTTATTTTTCCTTCCGTGTTACATGATAGCCGATAAGTGGTAGTGGCAGGCTGACCTGAGAGTTTGAGAAACATGACTTTTGAGCTCCTGTTTGTGCTGCGAACTGGACCTCATCCATATCTGAGATTGTTCTGTAACTCATACTCTATTCTGGACTGTCTTTTCAATTTTGTCAGAATATAGAGTTGGAGAAGAAGAGGCAGAAATCGCTTCAAGCAAGGATTCCTTCTGACCCTAACACTTGGCACCAGATACGTGAAAACTATGAGGCTATAATTCTTGAAGACCATGCCTTTTCTGAAAAACATAATATTGAATTTGCACTCTGGCAACTTCACTACAAGCGGATTGAGGAGTTTAGAGCACACTTCAGTGCTGCTCAAGCATCTGCACGATCATCTGCAACTAACAACTCAAGAGCGCCTCAACAACCGGATAGAATAGCCAAAATACGTGTGCAGTTCAAAGCTTTCCTGTCTGAGGCTACAGGATTCTACCATGATCTAATTCTTAAAATTAGAGCTAAGTATGGTCTTCCTTTGGGGCATTTCTCTGATGATTCAGTCAATTTGGCAGTTGTCGGAAATGATACGGCGAAGTCATCAGATGTAAAGAAAGCTTTAGTGTCCTGTCACCGTTGCCTTATATATCTAGGTGACGTTGCGCGTTACAAAGGGCTGTACGGGGAGGGTGAATCAAGAGCTCGTGAATACTCTGCAGCTTCAAGTTATTATCTGCAAGCCGTATCATTGTGGCCTTCAAATGGGAATCCCCACCACCAGGTTTCTTTCTTACTTTTAAAATTTTTTATGCCCTTGTATCAGTTTCCCTTGGGTCAATTAATTATGGCATAATAAATCATTTACATGGGTTAATTTGTTCTTTTTGGTGCCATTTAGCTTGCAATATTGGCTACTTACACAAGCGATGAATTGGTGGCTGTCTACCGGTATTTTAGAAGTTTGGCGGCAGAGGTTCCCTTCCCAACAGCCAAGGATAACTTGGTGATTGCATTTGATAAGGTAATACAACAACATCTAATTATCAGTTAATCATACTGCTTGAATCTCTCTAACATAATGAAAATTGCCTGAAGTGGTTGTATTAGAAATCGGTGAAATTTGTACATAGTCATATATAGCCTTGGTGAATTTGGGATTTGAAGCACCGTACTGATAGTGATGTAACTAGCAATTCTAGACGCTCAAAGAAGCTGCAGTCTTTATAATTTTAGGTGGCTTATAGATAACAGTATTACTGTTTACTAGGTCAGCTCTGAAAGCTTTCCAGGCTTGATTTACACGGTTAGTAACTTAGTATATGGGTCACTGTTTGAGGTCCTACTTAATAAAAATCTGAGATGGGTATCTTAAATGGTCTACTGGGATCAATTTCATTCAGCGCTTGTTGTGTTGGGACAAAATATTTATTATCTAATTTCTTTCTTTCTCTTTTTTGGCACGTCATTGCAGAATCGACAAAGCTACACTCAACTACTTGAAAAGAAGAAAAATGCTGGGAACAAGGAAGTCAGTATGAAAGAGAAATACAAAGACTTTTGTAATCAATTTGTTCGGCTTCATGGCATCCTTTTTACTCGGACAAGGTACTGGTCATTGTCTCTGTATAGCCTAGTTGCCTTATAAGTGTATTTTTCACGTCGAGGTTTTTTTTTTTTTTTTTTTTAATTTAATGTAGTCTCTCTCTCCCTCTCTACCTATCTTTTCCCAGCCTGGAGACATTTTCTGCCGTCCTCTCTTCAGTTACTGAAATTCTTCATGAGCTTCTATCTTCTGGGCCAGATGAAAAGCTAAATTTTGGCGGAGATGCTATGGAGAATGGACTTGCCATTTTGAGACTTGCTGCCATTCTCATATTCACAGTTTACAACGTCAATAAGAAGAATGAAGGCCAAAGCTATGCAGAAATCTTACAGCATAACGTTCTCTATGAGAATGCTTGTACTGTAACCTTTGAGCTTATGGGTCTCATTGTTGAGAGATGCCTGCAACTTCATGATCCTTCATCTAGTTTTCTTCTACCTGGCATTCTGATTTTCCTGGAGTGGTTAGCTTGTTGCCCAGATGTTGCAGCTTGCACCATTGATGAGAAGAAAATAACTGCTGCCAAAATGTCATTCTGGAAGCATTGTATAGCTTTATTGAACAAGCTTGTGTCTAGTCGTATGGTTTCAGTTGACGACGATGGAGATGAAACTTGCTTTACAAACATGAGTAGGTATGAGGAAGGCGAAACTGATAGTCGACTTGCATTGGGAGAGGATTTTGAGTTAAGGGGGTTTTTGCCCCTTCTTCCTGCGCAGAGTATTTTGGAATTTTCCAGGAAGCACTCGACTGGTGTTGGTGGCAACAAGGAGAGACGAACTCGAGTCAAAAGGATTATTGCTGCAGGCAAGGCCTTGGCAAGCGTAGCTATGGTTGATCAAAAGGCTGTGTCATTTGATTCAAATGTGAAGCAATTCATAGTCGGAAGTCAACCACAAGTGCCTGAAAATGCCCTGCCAAGCACTTTCTTCACATCATCTGAATCAGGTACTCCTGAGCAAGAGATTGCAATGCCTTTTGTAAATGCTCTAATGATGCGGGGAAATGCTCAGCTCGCATTTGAGGGGGATGATGAAGATGAAGAAATTGTTTTCAAGCCGGTGCTTGTCGAGAAGCCTGCCATGGAAATGACACGAAGTTCTTTTGAGGTTTCAGAGAAGGGTAAGAGCGCACCTCCTCATACCAGTTTGCGTTTCCAACAGGTTACATCGGAACTCGTTATGCCTAGTTCTGACAATCTACCTATGCAAGTTCATTCAACGAGGGATATGCAGAATGCAACATGGTCAGCAGAACAGCAAGCTTCAGTTGCTGATGGCATCAAAAAGTTGAGATTTGTGGAGAACGGACTTGTGACAGCACCTAATATGAAAGGAAACTTGGGTGTCCAGAACACAGGCCCACTTTTTCCTCCACAACCACCTGTCGGTTTAAGGGACACTGCTGCATACTCTGACTACAGGAGAGGTCCAGAAAACATGATCCCATTCAATATGAATTCTTCTGCATTCCCTGATGTCGCTGCTGATACTTTAGTGGTAAAACCACCAGCTACTTCAGCAACATTTAAAAGTCAAGCAGCTCGTCCTCTTAGACATCTTGGGCCTCCCCCTGGTTTTAGCCATGTTCCTCCAAAGTCTGTTAATATGCCTGTATCAAGTGTGGCTGGGGCAAATGGCTCGATGATAGGTGATGATTACAGTTGGTTGGATGGGTTTCAGATGCCATCTTCAACAAGTAGTCTAGGGCCAAGTTATGCCATAAATCAAGGGTCTTTTGGTTTTAACCCTGTTGTAAGTAATAGTGGTAGCTCAAATGGATATAGTGGCTTGCCCTTTTCTGGAATGCAATCTAATGGTGTACAGCTGCAAGGAGGGAACATGAATAGCTATTCTGAAAACCAGCCTTACCGAAATATGGACCCGCACCATGCACAGAAGCTACTTGAACAACAGCATATTATGTCTGGAAATCAGTTCAGTTCTCAGGCGGGCCAATATCAGGGGCAGCCCACCTGGACTGGCCATTATCGTGTGTGAGATCCTTTTGATGATATTGGAGACATAAATGGTGAGTGTCAAATATTATGCTTTCATATTTGGGTATCTGATGTTTACATGGTCAAGAATCCTCGAGTAATTATTATTTGGGTATCTGATGTTTATATGCTAAATGGTTCACAACGTTTTTGAAATTTTATGGCGCGCATAAGACGGTTACTGGATGACGATTCATGTTAGCCGACCCCAAATCATTTTGGAAATAAGGCTTGGATGTTGTTGTATCTGATGTTTATATGGTCAAGAATCCTCGAGTAACTATTATTTGGTATATAATTTACTAAACTATTATGATTGATGCAGCTTTTATCTGCTGACATAATCTTCTTTTTGAAGGCCCGAGAGAATTGATTACGGAGAATGTCCTACATTATTTTCCCGGGTGCACGCCCCAGCTGTGTGGTGCTCAGTGTTTTTTGGTATACCAGGTGATGGGTGGTGGTAAGGTGTTCAGCTGGGACTGGCTGCCAAACTTGTGAGTATTTTTTTTCTCTACTTTCAGCAATACCAGTCTTTTTTTGTGTTCATGTTCTCAGAACCTGCCATAAACTTCTGATGTGTATAGTAAATCAAATGTCGATTTCTTTCTGTAGGCAAAGTAATTACAACCTCTTTTTAAGTACTACGGTGTGCTTCAAGGAGCGACTTATATAGAGCACTCCAATTTAAATATCAAAGTTAATTTTGTCACGCCAATTGGAGGATGATAATGTTATTCATTGGCAAAATATCTTCTTGAAAAAAAACAAATTCAAGATCAGTGAGTAAACCATGTTGATGAGTACATGAAGAGCAGTTCCTTACTTTAGGATTGAACTGTCTTGGTCACACATTTACTCTTGTGCAGATTCTGCTCAGCTACTTTCGTGGATGAAGGAATTAACTACCTTATCGCAGATATGGGTTTGGTCACTGGCTTGTCCCGTTTTGACCACGCTGTCTGGGTAAATCAGGTCTTTTGGCGGAAGATGGATTATAGGAAACATCTGTATTGGGTCAGTTGTTCGGTGGTGATGGTGATGCTTGTCGTAGTTTCTCAGTGACTGGCAGCAGATATTAACTGATGCCACTCAGCTGAAGATTTTCAGAATAAGGTGATTTGTGTCCTGAAGGCTCTAATGGGGAGTCACACATTATGGAACTAGGGTATATAGCCTCAGATCTTGGGGCTGCTTCTGAATAATCGGGAAACCGAAGACTCTTTAATTCTTGCTTTGTTTTGCTCTATTTATAAACAGCATGCACCGGAAAAAACCTCCCTTGTTTTCTAGCTTATTCTCATCTTCCGGATGTGCATGCAGTTAAATAACTTGTCCTGTATCTACAGTTTCACCTTTTGGTACTTCCACTGGTGTGTTTGATTGTTAAACAGATCGCGTTTATAATGCTTGATTTTGTGTAAAGTTGAGGTTGATCAGGATTGAACCCCCGATTTTTTGGGGGCGTGAATGCGTGATACAAACTAAGCTCCCACAAGGCTACAATCCTTCCTCCTAGCATATACTCCGTTTATAGTATGAATTACTATGGATGTATGACGGGAGTAAGCACTTGAGATAATTGTTTCAATCCACGTAAAAACCCGAAAGCAATGCGAAACCCTAAGAGCGTCAATACTCGATAGTCTCCGATTAAACACACTTTTGTAGAGGTTGGCGAGAAGGAAAACGAGATAAATTATTATATGGTACTCTCGGGGTACATTAAGTTTTTGTACCACCTCTCACGATAAAACATAATGCAACTGGGTGAGCTGACTGAGCTCGCACACTTGCTCACAGTGCGATTCACAGTAAAAGACGTAACCTACACTCAGATTCCAGAACCTCTTTTTTTCTTCAAATATCTAATGTCCACTATTCTTCAATTGTCTCAACTTCCCATTCACTGTTCTTTTTGTCCATTTCTGTGTGTAATAAGAATATTACTTCGCATTATTGTATTCTTTGAGTTTGATGCAATGTCCATGAGTCAAATCTGAATCTAAATTTATATGGAAAACTGCTAAGCATTGGTTGGAATTATAATTCGAAGGAATTCATTATTCACATTTATATATTAGGTTCTATAGTCTCAAGAATAATGTTTAGAACGGAGTACGAAGTATTGTTTGGGAACGAAACCGAGTTTCTAAATGTGGGCTCGTTAACAATGACTCTGTTTTAAACAATAGTTAACGTTTATGGATTGTAGATGTTTGGTCTGAAACAAATTTGAAAATCCGAAGGAATATAATAGAATATGCCCTGGACAAGGAATGTAAATTAATGTTATAAACTCGTTAGCCATATCGATCTTTTTTGGTACAATATAATTTTGACAACCAGATGCATGTATAGCAAATCTCGTACTATGTAAGACAATGTACATTGTAGACATTAAATACACGAGGATATATATCTATATATAAAGCCGAAGTTTGCCCAACAAAGTTTCCAATCACTTATTTTTACTCCTCATTTGCTCAAACAAAACCACCAAAATTTCTCTTCTTATCCAAATTAAGTACTACAACTATGAAAAATAACAAGAAATTTTCTAATTTTTTTATTAAACTATTTTTCTTTGTACAAACATTTTTAATCCTACAAAATAACCATGTTTTTTTAACCCATGCTACCCCTAATAACCCAATAAAAACCGTGGTTATATTAGTCATGGAGAACCGGTCTTTCGACCACATGTTGGGTTGGATGAAAAAACTCAGCCCGGAAATCAACGGCGTAGACGGGTCGGAAACGAACCGGTTATCCGTCTCGGACCCGAATTCACAAGTCATCAACTACAACAACACGGCCCATTTTGTCGTTGACCCGGACCCGGGTCACTCATTTCAAGCAATGAGGGAACAAATATTCGGGTCGAACCAAACCCGGTCTGATGAACCGCCTCCTATGACCGGGTTCGCCCAACAAGCTTACTCTATTAATGGGAGCATTGAGATGGCTCGCCACGTCATGAATGGGTACAACCCGGATATGGTCCCGGTTTATCAGGCTCTTGTTCAAGAGTTTGCTGTGTTCGACCGGTGGTTCGCTTCGGTTCCGTCATCGACGCAACCGAACCGGTTATTTATTCACTCGGCTACTTCGGGTGGAGCTACTAGTAATATCCCGGCTTTGCTCGCTAAAGGTAACTATAATTTGTTACTCCTTAGTCGATTTTTGTTTACGTTTGTTTTGAATTTTTCTCGCATTTTGAACCGAAGTCTGAACGTAATAAATTCAGAGATGGATCAAGTAGTAAACTTTCCAAACTTAAATTACACGTTTTGAGAAATTACTATGATGGAATAATTAACATTTAATTTCATTTTCCAAGATAAGATAAAAAACGTATGTTTTTCGACTAAGATGGTAGTTGTCAGAATGATGCTGCATTCATCATGTGAATTGTTGTCGTATTTTCTTGTTCCCTTGACTTAAAAGTATGCACGATGTCAACTTAGTAATGAGACGGTCTTACGATAATTAAGTTAAATCATAAAATGTTGCGTAATGTTCATAGTTATTTATCCTAGGTATCATCGGGACATTTTTCGTTAACTTAATTAATGTAAGACGGTTTTGAAACCTTGTAAGATTAATATGATGTGTTGTTCTTTTTTCTTTTTTTCATTTACGTATGTTTGACATTTACGTATGTAATAGGTTATCCACAGAGGACAATATTTGAGAATTTGGAAGATTCCGACATCGGATTCAGAATCTACTACCAGAATATTCCGGCGACATTGTTCTACCGGAATCTAAGAAAACTAAAGTACATAACCAAGTTCTTGCCGTACGACTTGTTCTTCAAGAAACATGCTAAAGACGGCAAATTACCGGGCTACGCCGTAATTGAGCAGCGTTACATGGACACTAAACTTGAGCCGGCAAATGATGACCACCCTTCACATGATGTGTACCAAGGCCAAATGTTTGTTAAGGAAGTTTACGAGACCCTTAGGGCTAGCCCTCAATGGAATGAGACCCTTTTGCTAATTACTTACGACGAACACGGTGGATTTTACGATCATGTCCCTACTCCGGTCACCGGGGTCCCTAGCCCCGATGGCATCGTGGGACCCGAGCCTTTCTTTTTCGAGTTTGATAGGTTAGGGGTTCGAGTCCCGACTATTGCTGTCTCACCCTGGATCGAGAAGGGCACCGGTACGTTATTACTTATTATTTGGTTATTGTCAATTATTTGTGTTTTGTTATTTTAACTTATCGATGTTGACATTGATGTTGGGATCGATTAGTTATTAGTACATGACTACTTGTACAAGTCATGATACATAGAAGATAGAGTGACTGAAATGACCAAGTTTGCTAATCTAAGGTGGGTTAAGAAATGGTAGGTCCAATCTCATTATTGGCTTAATTAGGCAAACTCGAACCTAACTCGGTAAGTTTGTGTAGCGCGTGCATCCCAAATCATCCGTAAAATTACCTTTGGTTACTATGGTTAGGCTTATACTAAATCTTGCACGTAATGAAGGCGTAGAGAGTCAAAATATTTTTGTGATTTTGTCGGAATTAAATGGATGATTTGTCATAGTGTATAGATTGAGTTAGGTAAACACACACACATTGAATATCTGATCATTCTAGTTGATTATCCCATGTTCGTGCAGCTTTAATTTTACCTAACCAAAGATTTTGAAGACCTTGAGTGGAATTGTAGAATTAGAAATTAGTCAAAAAGTAATTGACCTATAATAAAAAGAATCGTACAATAACATATCATATATAAAATCAGAGAATATTATAAACGACACGATTATTTTGTCCACTGTCACAGATTAATGTTCAGATAAAATTTGGTAACAAGGAAGCTACCATTTGTATCCTTTTGTTGTTCGTTAGTTTCGTTGTTGTGTTTTATACAACAACGTAATTTCCGAATTTTGTCATTTTCGTAGAAACTTGAAATGAGCACCATAGCCAAGCTGCCCCCAACATGTTTTGGATTATATGTAGCTCGTTCTAAAATCTAAATAGACAAGATTGAGGATGAGACGATAATAATCATATGAGTATGAGAGTGTATGTCACAAGTTTCTTCATTTCACACTATCTTTTTCAAAGGGGAAGTTGGGAATTACTCCATTGCAGTACCAGGTTTTTATATGCTTGTGAAATTGTGGACCTCATGTTATCCCTTCAGTTTCCAATCCAACTCCATTGTCACTTAGCTTTTGCTGATATTTTGTGCATTACTTGCATTGGTCCTTTTATAGGCTAGAAATTCAATGCTTTCAAGAGATTTTGACAAAAGTAGTACTTTGATGTTTATGAAAAAAAAGAGTTGATGGAGTCATGGAGATATAACATACATGACACATTACTACACTTTACTTAGCTAATTATAACGGGTTAATTTAGTGGTTGAATGTTCATCTCATAATCTAGAGGTATAAAATTCGGCTCCTATTAGATAAAAAAAAAATCGGCTCCTATTAGATAACTTTTTGTTGGAGGTACAAAATAATACTTCCTCCCAATTAGTTTTTGTTCATTTTGTCTATGCTTTGATTGATGTTCATGTTCTCGAACATTAACAAACGAAAAGAACGAAGGTACTAAAAAAAAAAAAAAAACTCTAATTTGTGATATGCCTTGGATCTTTAGACCTACATACCCTACACCTAAATTCCTAATAAAATAGAATTGTAACACCACCACTTTGAATATGTACAAGTTTCGCAAATTTTGGTATATTTAAAGTACAAAAAAATAAAAGTCCATCCAAAAATTAGCAAGATCCGACCTTAGCTCAGTTGGTAGAGCGGAGGACTGTAGTTGGAAAACAGATATCCTTAGGTCGCTGGTTCGAATCCGGCAGGTCGGATTTTTTTTTCCTGCTTTTTTTGGAACTAATTTATAACATTTTACAGTGGTGCACAAGCCCAACGGGCCAGAACCAACATCAGAGTACGAGCACTCGTCAATTCCAGCGACTGTGAAGAAGCTCTACAACTTACAAAGCCCATTTTTAACTAAAAGAGATGCATGGGCCGGAACTTTCGAAGGCATCGTACAAACCCGAGATCAGCCCAGAACCGATTGTCCAAGTTAGTACACTTACACTCTATTACTCTTAGAATAATGATATTGTATCACCTGGCGTATATTCATTTAGGTAATGTAATGACGAAGATTAATGGTTGTAATGCATTATGTGTAGTGCAATTGCCGGAGCCAGTGAAGATAAGGCAAGTCGAAGCAGACGAGAATCGAGAAATGAGCGAGTTTCAACAGGAACTAATGCATCTAGCTGCGGTATTGAAAGGTGACAACATATTAACGAGTTACCCTGAGAAGATTTGGAAAGGGATGAGTGTGAAGCAAGGGAAAGGGTACATGGAGGAGGCTGTACGTCGGTTTTTCGAGGCCGGTCGACTTGCTAAGAAGATGGGTGTTGATGATGATCAGATTGTTAAAATGCGGCCTTCTCTTACTACAAGATCTTCTAAATCTACCTCTCAACAACGGCCTTGAGTTGGAGATAGTAATGTTATAGTCCATGTACATTTTTTACCGTGAAATCATGGTAATAATTTAAATTAGGAATTGTCAAATCATGGTGAAGTTCGGAAATTATGAATTTTACATTAGTTCGATAACATTTTGAAATGTGATTACTGCATTATTTCGAGGGGAATATAAATAAATAAAGCGTCAAGAACGCGGTTGAAACTCCATTCACCAACCTGTCCATATGTCAGCTCCCCCTGCATTTCAGAGAGTGGTCGAAAAATGTTACTCCCTCCATTTCATTCATTTATTTACGTTGGGCCGGGTTTTGTGAGGGGAACCCAGGCCCAGCGTAAAGAAATGAATGAAATGGAGGGAGTAATAAATGAAAATTGAGTAGTAGTGAAAGTTAGGTAAGACCATCCTATGACAAAACTTGGTGAGAATTCGGGGTTTCATATTGAGTCGTCGGGATTTTTCGGGCTGACCCGTATTCGTTCACTGTTGGTTCAACAATTTGAGTGGGCTGATTATGGTCCAAAAATATAGTGTTGATATTATATGTGATGTAACAAAGCCCAATAGCCAGTGCCAACCCAAAGTAACAGAATATTTCGGCCCATGCTACTTTTGCAACCGAAAATCATTCTGTTTTGCTCAAACATTCTCAACTTCTCAAGCAAAAAAATCTCCTAATTAATGAACTCCAGATGAAACTTGCAAGATACGAGTTGACAATTTGGTGAATCATCCAAGAATGGACGGTTTAAATTCCCGAGCATATGTGATAGCCTGTGAATCACGCGGTTAAGATAGTAGCACGTTCTTGCAACAACTATGAGTTGTATTTGATATATAATTTCATCACCTCTTTAACCAGTTGAGTCAACCCTTACGAAAAAACCTGAGTTTTTTACATGCATGAAAGCTCCGTTATGTAAACGTATCGCCCTATACAAGTTTTAGCGAACTATGATTCTAGGAATGGATGCCAAAATGCCAAGTTGCCAACATAGATATGATCAAAATGGAACAGTTTACTAAACATGTCATTATGTTGTTTCCATCATAATCAAGAGATATTGAACAAAATGTGTATCTCACTCGCTTTTCTTCCCTAATCATAACTAAGTCAGACCATCTACTGTGTATAGGTGCTTCTACATTCCACAGCATACCGCGTCAAATTTAAGGGGTGCTTCTAGTGCACAAGCTACCCGAGTTCTAAAAATGTACTAAGAACGCTACCTGAGTTTTACAAGGCTACATTCGCAACATTATATTTGGCATTTTGGATGTATGATACAGGAATCTGAACTCGAGCCCAAAGGCTAACTCATAGACCACATTTATCAACTAAAATGGTGAAATATACATCAAAAAAATGTGAAGAAAAAATTGATGTAGGTATAAGAATAAAGCAACTATAGTATGCTAACATTGTACATTTGTATGATACTGTCCTAACTATATACTGTAAATGAGTAAATCTCTTCTTCTCTGTTCATACAAAGTAACTCCTCAGTAGTTAGTTGTCATCTCAACCATCTATGTCCGGAATTATCTGAGTTGGTATAATCACGCGTTTAATCAAAGTTTTTCCCAATCAGGAATGTTGGATGTAGCTTCATTCACCATTTTCACTAGTCTTACCTGCGCCAATATCAGAATTTACATGTCATCAGTGATCAGTCTTGATCTTTAGTCTTATAGAGACTTTCAGGTGGAAGAATAAGCTGTTTTCTTTCAACATATCGCGATCTTAAAGCCAAAATTACAATCATAATGACAGCATTATGTGTTCATAAGAGACATACCACACTTTCAGGAGTTCCAGGAGGAGGCAGTGTAAGGTTCTTGGGTGGAGGACCATATAGATACTGTCTTTTATCAAACCGCCATTCACCAATTTTGCCGTATGTTAGTTCTCCCTGCAGAATTTGGAGCGTATAGAGTAAAATCAGCTATGATTTAACAGCAGCAGCAACAACAAGAATAACAGCATGACTCCAGTGCCTCAAAGGCTGCCGACAATTTAAGTATGCTGATAAAACACAGTCACTAAACACTTGCACAAGATGGCTTACCTTCATGTTATAATCGTTCCCATAAGTGTAATGAATGATGAACTTTTCCCCAACTTCGCGGTCAAATGGAGGCTAGAACACAGAGAGATTAACTTTAGAAGAGTCAAAATTCAGGAGGAAATGACTTTCTGCATATAAATTAACTTAAATGCATGATTAATGTACCTGAAGCATGAAATCTTTGTAGAGAATGTGCTTCACACCATGCAATGCTGAAGCTATGGCATATGCATACCTTCAGACAAGTAACAAGTACAGTAAGTCAGTAACATCAAATTATCGACAAGTACAGCAGCAAATACACCCACCTGATGGCGAGGTAAGGTGAGATTAGATCTACACAGTCTTATAACCCTATGTTTGAGCATAGAGAGACTGTTTCCGGATGAGACATAATCAATATTGCATGAAATAATATAATTCACCACAGGCAAAGATGTGGCAGTAACTTACATTTCTTGCACCCAACCAAATTGTTTATCGGCCTCAGGATCATTCTTTATCAGCAATGAAACATTCACCCATGTAGGCGCAATTTCTTTCAGCAGAGTCTAAACAGCCAAAATTTCACCCCAAATTAAGGAAAATTACTGTCAGCATTTGTAAATTGTAACAGTGAGGTACATATTTACTTCTAAGAAAAACTTCCATCACTAAGGACTAAGCTATACCTTGGTTATTATGACAGGAGAGTTACCAATCGGATCCACATTTTCTATCGCACCTTCAGGGTAAAACTTCCTGATGATCTTCTCATTTTCGGCTGGTTTGATGTAGAAGAACGGAAATGCAGCCGGATATTTATCCTGTGCAAAGTTAGGAATGGGTTTTACGAGTATATGGTCTGGTTCAGCCATCATGACGTATCTAACACCAACACAGGGTTCATGTCATTCATAAAAACAGAATGTAGGAAATAAGCAGAGAATATAATCGTAACAGCTATGTTGCTCGGACTCTTTTCACCCGAAAGTGTCAGTGTTAGGCAGTAATGTTTCATCTTAGGTCTAGAACACGAACTACTTTAAAAAAGTAGCCGAGTCACTCACAAAGACATGTACCCGTGTCTGATACTTCTAGGCGAGTCTGAGCAACATAGCTTTGAGATCAGATAAGTCTCAAGTGTGTGGCACTCACTCTTCCACAATCGTTGCTTTCGCCAGCCATTGCACAAAAGCCCAAGGTCTGTTTAAGACAACATATCCCTACACCAAACATTTAAAACTCAGATCAAAGATTACATTATTGTAAATGTATTCTTAATTCACAATGAACCAAGTCAACTTAATATTAAAATCAGCCATTTGCAAAAAAAAAAAAAGATTGCATTAACAAGTAGTTTTTAAGTCAATGCTTATATGGCTAATAGAAATCTGAAAAGCATTAATGCACTTAATAATAATACCATTTGACCTAGACTTTCATGAAATTAATATGACTAGTTTATACTTGGATTCGTCAAATAACAGTCATCTAAGCACCTCCACCTCCCATCACCTATGGAGGTTAGCGTGTGTTTTTGGCCAAAATAGGGGACCTTACTCAAGTTTGTAGCTCTAATATTTTGCCAAAACATCTAATATGACCACTGGGACCTCCCACAAAAATTTGACCAATTTTTTTTTCGGGACCATTTGCGGCCAAAATTCGTGGATTATACCCTTTGATTTTGACCAATTTGGCCATTTTTTCCGAATTGTCTAATTGTTCACAAATCATAACCATGGATACCCAGGGAGTGCCCGTGATGAATATGAGGGATTGTGGGGGCAGTTCCCCCCGTTTGAGGGGACAGGGGTCCTTTAAACAACCCCGCCTCCCGTCACCTATCGAGGTTAGCATGTGTTTTTAACCGAAATAGAGGACCTAACTCAAGTTTTTCGTTCTAATATTTTGCCAAAACTCCTAATATGACGACAGGGATCTCCCACAAAAATTTGACCAAATCTTTTTACGGGGCAATTTTGGGCCAAAATTCGTGGATTATAGCCTTCGATTTTGACCAATTTGGCCATTTTATTCCAATGTGTCTAATTTTTCTCAAATCATAACCATGGACACCCAGGGAGTGCCTGTGATGAATATGAGGGGGCAGTTCCCCGTTTGATGGGTCATTTAAGCAACCTCTCCTCACTTCACATATCAAGGTTAGCATGTGTTTTTGACCGAATTAAGGAACCTAACTCAAGTTTATAGATCTAATATTTTTCTCGAGCTCCAAATATGACCACTGGAATGTCCCACAAAAATTTGAACAATTTTTTTTTGGGGCCATTTTGTGAAAAAATTCGTGGATTATATAATCTTCAGTTTTGGCCAATTTGGAAAAAATTTCGAATGAGTGTAATTGTTCTCACATCATGACCATGGACACCCAGGGAATGCCCATGATGAATATGAGGGGCCACTTCCCCCATTTGAGGGGTTCTTTAAGAACCTTCGCAATCAGTCACCTCTAAAGGTTAACATGTGTTTTTGGTCGAATTAAAGGATCTAACTCAAGTTTATTAACTCTAATATTTTTTCAAAACACCTAATATGACCACTGGGACATCCCACAAAATTTGGACCAATTTTTTTTCAATGCCATTTTGGGCCAAAATTCGTGGATTATAGCATTCAATTTTGGCCATTTTTTTGAAAGTGTCTAATTGTTATCAAATCATGACTACGGACATTCAGGGAGTACCCCTTATATATATGAGGGGCTGATTCCCCCATTTGACGGGTCCTTTAAACCTCCACTTTCTATCACCAATGGAGGTTAGCGTGTGTTTTTGGCCTAATTAGGGTACCTTACTCAAGTTTTTAGCTCAAATATTTTGCCAAAACACCTAATATGACCACTAGGACCTCACAAAAAGTTGAACAATTTTTTTTTGGGGCCATTTTGAGCCAAGATTTGAGCGTTATAGCCCTCGATTTTGACCAATTTAGCCATTTGTTCTCAAATCATGACCACGGATACCCATGGAGTGCCGTGATAAATATGAGGGGGCGGTTCTCCCATTTGAGGGGTCCTTTAACCACCTTCGCCTCCCTTCACTTATCGAGATTAGCATGTGTTTTTGGCCGAATTAGGGACTTAACTCAAGTTTTTAGCTCTCATATTTTGAAAAAAATCTCTAATATGACCACTAGGACCTCCCACAAAAATTTGACCAAATTTTCTTACAGGACCATTTTGGGACAAAATTCATTGATTATAGCCTTCAGTTTTGCCCATTTTTGCCAATGTGTTTAATTGTTCTCAAATCATGACTACGGATACCCAAAGAGTGCCCGTGCTTAATATGAGGGGCCAGTCCCCCATTTGAGGGGTCCTTTAAGAACCTCTGCCTCCTGTCACCTATAAAGGTTAGCATGTATTTTTGGCCAAATTAAAGGACCTAACTCAAGTTTTCACTTCTAAATTTTTTTCCAAAACACCCAATGTGACAACTGGGACCTCCCACAAAAATTTGACCAATCTTTATTTCGAGGCCTTTTTGGGCTAAATTTCGTGGATTATAACCTTCGATTTTGGCCAATTTGGCCATTTTTTCCAAAGTGTTTAATTGTTCTCAAATCATGACCACGAACACTTAGGGAGTACCCTTATATATATGAGGTGCTGATTCCCCCATTTGAGGGGTCTTTTAAGCACCTCCACCTCCCATCAGGCCATCACCTATGGAGGTTAGCGTGTGATTTGGCCTAAGAAAGGAACCTTACTCAAGTTTTTAGCTCTAATATTTTGCCAAAACATCTAATATGACCACTGGGACCTCCAACAGAAATTAGACCAAATTTTTTATCAGGACCATTTTGAGCCAAAATTCGTGGATTATACCTTTCGATTTTGACCAATTTGGCCATTTTTTCCAAATTGTCTAATTGTTCTCAAATCATAACAATGGACACCCAGGGAGTGCCCATGATGAATATGAGGGGGCAGTTCCCCCGTTTGAGGGGTCTTTTAAACAACCCCTCCTCCCCTCACCTATCGAGGTTAGCATGTGTTTTTAACCAAATTAAGGGACCTAACTCAAGTTTTTAGTTCTAATATTTTGCCAAAACTCCTAATATGACCACTAGGATCTCCCACAAAAATTTGAACAATTTCATTTTCGGGGCCATTTTGGGACAAAATTCGTGGGTTATAGGCTTCAGTTTTGGCCAATTTGGCCTTTTTCCCAATGTGTCTAGTTGTTCTTAAATCATGACCACTAACACCCAGGGAGTGCCTGGGATGAATATGAAGGGCCGATTCCTCCGTTTGAGGGGTCCTAACTCAAGTCTTTTATAAAGGTTAACATGTGTTTTTGGCCGAATTAAAGGCCCTAACTCAAGTCTTTTAACTTTAATATTTTTCCAAATCACCTAATATGACCACTGGGACATCTTACAAAATTTTGATCAATTTTTTTTCGAGACCATCATTGATCAAAATTCGTGCATTATAGGCTTCGATTTTGGCCAATTGGGCCATTTTTTCCGAACTACGGACATTCAGGGAGTACCCGTTACATATATGAGGGGTTGATTCCCCCATTTGAGGAGTCCTTTAAGCACCTCCACCTCCAATCACCTATAGAGGTTAGCATGTGTTTTTGGCCAACATTACTCAAGTTTTTAGTTCTAATATTTTGCTAAAACTCCTAATATGACGACTAGGATCTCCCACAAAAATTTGACCAAATTTTTTTACGGGGCAATTTTGGGCCAAAATTCGTGGATTATAGCCTTTGATTTTGACCAATTTGGCCATTTTTTTCCAATGTGTATAATTTTTCTCAAATCATAACCATGGACACCCGGGGAGTGCCTATGATGAATATGAGGGGGCATTTTCCCGTTTGATGGGTCTTTTAAACAACCCCTCCTCCCGCCACCTATCGAGGTTAGCATGTGTTTTTGTTCGAATTAGGGAACCTAACTGATGTTTTTAGTTCTAATAAATTGCCAAAACTCCATATATGACCAATCTGATGTCCCACGAAATTTTCAACAAATTTTTTTCGGGGCCATTTTGGGACAAAATTCGTGGATTATAGCCTTCGGTTTTGGCCAATTTGGCTATTTTTTCCAATGCGTCTAATTGTTCTCATATCATGACCAATAACACCCAGGGAGTGCCTGAGATGAATATGAGGGGCGGGTTCCCTCGTTTGAGGGGTCCTTTAAGAACCTCTGTATTCCGTCACCTATAAAGCTTAGCATGTATTTTTGACCGAATTAAAGGACCTAACTCAAGTTTTTAGTTCTAATATTTTTCCAAAACACCTAATATGACCATTGGGAACTCCCACAAAAATATTTTTTTCGGGGACTATTTTGGGACAAAATTCGTGGATTATAGCCTTCGATTTTGGCCAATTTGGCTATTTTTTCCAATGTGTCTAATTGTTCTCAAATCATGACCAGTGACTCCCAGGGAGTGCCCCTGAGGAATATGAGGGGTTGGTTCCCTCGTTTGAGGGGTCCTTTAAGACCCTCCGTATCTCGTCACCTATAAAGGTTAGCATGTATTTTTTGCCGAATTAAAGGACCTAACTTAAGTTTTTAACTCTAATTGTTTTCCAAAACACCTAATATGACCACTGGGACCTCCCACGAAAATTTGACCAATTTTTTTTCGGGGCCATTTTGGGCCAAAATTCGTTGATTATATAGCCTTCGATTTTGCCCAATTTGGCAATTTTTTCCAAAGTGTCTAAATGCACACAAATCATGACCACGAACAATCATGGAGTATCCATTATATATAAGGGGGGCTGATTCCCCCGTTTGAAAGGTCCTTTAAGCACTAGGACAGGAAGCACAGTGTTTGGCACGAAGACTTCTATGTGGGCTATCTTCGACTTTCCTCAACTCATTCTCAAGCCAGCAGAGAGGGAGAAAAGCGAGAATTCAAGCATACGTCATTAGTCCGATCCTTTGTAGGGATAGGGTTGGGTAGTTTTCGGGGACCTGCCCCGACAACTTCTATCCCGGGTGGGTTTCGCGATGGAAATGCCCTCTTCCCCCAACCAGCCGGCATCCTGCTCTCGAAGGGGTGGAGTCCTCTTCCCAGTTCTTTCTAAACTTTTCGGCGCCAGCAAGAAAATACCTCCCTTCCAGTGCAAGAGGTTTTTTCAAATGGGAAAGAAAGGTGGTCAGGTGAAGTGTACTACCTCCACCTCCCGTCACCTATGGAGGTAAGCGTGTGTTTTTTACCTAATTAGGGGACCTTATTCAAGTTTTTAGATTTGGCCATTTTTTTCCAATGTGTCTAATTGTTCTCAAATAATGAACACACGCACTCAGGGAGTTTCAGTGATGTATATATGAGGGGCCAGGTCCCCCGTTTGAGGGTTTAGTTAAGCACCTCCGCCTCCCGTCACTTATCGAGAATAGCATGTGTTTTTGGCTGAATTATGAGACCTAACTCAAGTTTTTAGCTCTCTTATTTTCTAAAATCCATAATATAACCACTGGGACCTCCCACAAAATTTTGAGCAAATTTTTTTTGGATCCATTTTGGGGCAAAATTCGTGTTGGCCATTTTTTTTCAATGTGTCTATTTGTTCTCAAATCATGACCACGCACACCCAGGGAGTGCCCGTGATGAATATGAGGGGGCGGTTCCCCCGTTTAAGGGGTCCTTTAAGAACCTCCGCTATGGTCACGTATTGAGATTAACATGTGTTTTTGGCCGAATTAGGGGATCTAACTCGAGTTTTTCTCTCTAATATTTTGCCAAAAACCCTATTATGACAACCGAGACCTCCCACAAAAATTTGACCTTTTTTTTTTCAGGGCCAGTTTGGGCCTAAATTCGTGGATTATAGCCTTCAATTTCTGCCAATTTGGCCATTTTTTCCAATGTGTCTTATTGTTCTCAAATCATGACCATGGACACTAAGGGAGTACACGTGATATATATGAGCGGCCGATTCCCCCGTTTGAGGGATTCTTTAAGCACCTCCACATCCCATCACCTATGGAGGTTAGCGTGTGTTTTTCACCGAATTAAGGGACCTAACTCAAGTTTTTAGATCTAATATTTAGCCAAAACATCTAATAGATCAGTGGTATCTCCCACTAAAATTTGAACAAAAAAAATTCCAAGGCCATTTTGGGCCTAAATTCGTGGATGATAACCTTCGATTTTGGCCAATTTGTCCATTTTTTGCAATGTGCTTAATTGTTCTCAAATCATAACCATGGACACCCAGTGAGTGCCCGTGATAAATATGTGGGGCCAGTTCCTCCGTATGAGCGGTCTTTGAAGCAACCCTGCCTCCCGTCACCTATATGTGTTTTTAACCGAATTAGGGGACCTAACTCAAATTTTTGGCTCTAATATTTTGTCAAAACTCCTAATATGACCACTAAGACCTCCCACAAAAATTTGAACAATTTTTTTTCGGGGCCATTTTGGGACAAAATTCGTGGATTAAAGTTGAACAAAAAAAAAATCTTCGATATCGGCCAATTTGGCCATTTTTTTCCCAATGTGTCTAATTGTTCTCAAAACATGACCACGGAGAGATTGAACACCCTCAAAATGCCAGTGATGAATATAAGGTGCCGGTTTCGTCCGTTTTGAAGGGGTCCTCTAAGCACCTGCGCCTCTCGTCACCTATCGAGGATAGTATGTGTTTTTGTACTTGGGCACTAATCACAAGGGTTTTAACTCTAGTAATATTTGTCAAATAATTTTCTAATCATCTTAACCAAAACCAAGGTGAAATACGTAGGCAAGCAACTAATGCCGCGAAAAAAAATGAGATGATCACCTAGTTAGAGAAACCGATAAACTAGTCATTCTCATCCTAGGCAACCGAGCATATAAAACTTTGTCGAAACTTCTCGTTCATGTTAAATTAGATTAAGACTTCTACCAAACGTACTCTAATCGACCCCATTTTGGCATTTGGTGGCCCAATTAATGATACTCCATAGTATTTTGGTTCATTGCTATGCAACAAAAGTGTTTTCCACATTGCAACTTCTACCAAAAAGAACTAACAAATGAATCGGAAGCAAACTTTATATCAAAGCAAAGAAAAGAACCTCAAAATAATTTCATTGAACAAATAAAACGGACTCACCTTATCAAGGCCAGCTGGCAAAGGATCCACAACAAAAGTGGGTATCTCCTCCATCAAGTTATCCACCCGACCCGAATGCAAAACCCGGGTAAACCCGCCCATATCAGACCCGGGCAAATCCTTCATTTTCTTATACCAATAATACATAATTCTACATTGCCACTTACTATAAGGTGTATCCGTCGCAGTGACAACCACATGGAACTTCGGGTTCACCCGCTTTCGAGTCTCCGGTATCTCCACGACCGGGTCGACTTGACCCGACCCGTGATCACTCAATTCCGGGTCGACTTGACCCATCTTTGGGGAGTGGATTTTTATCAAAAAAATAGTTGCGACATTGTACGTGAGACAACAAAACCCAATTGCTAGCGCAAACAAGAGTAACAGAGTATCTCTGTTCTTCATTCTTTTTCTTTCTCCTCGATAATTCAACAATTCAAGAACAACCCAGATTTTTTTTGAGTGATGATCAAGTTTCCCAGATGATTTTCTGCCAAAAAAAAAAAAGAAAAAGTTGATAAACAATTAGAATTTTACATATTTTTGGAAAGATTTTGTGGTAGGAATATAGTTTTGGTAAGTTATATGTGATTTAAATAAGGTTTTATACGTACTTTGTACATGAAAAAAATCAAAATTGGGAAATTTTAACATGATGAAGAATAATAATGAAAACAAATCAACCAAAACCATTGAATGTGAGGTAGGTTAATTCAGAAGAATAACAAGTAAGCAATAAATATGGTGACATTTTCAAGATGATTATTTTAGTTCATGCAGTTTTACTAGTACGTGTACATCTGGACCTTCCTAGACGTCACCTAGACGAAAGAATAGCGTTCGTGTCGTCTATTTTAATCGTGTTTCTATCATATCGAACATTAGTATGCATGCCTCAAGAGTTGAAATAAGATGAATTGTGAATGAAAATGAAAAAGATTGAATAAGAGAGATTATACCTGGATGAATGATCAAATGATGGAAAGATTGTAGAGTGAAGATGAAGAAAACTTGAGTAAAAATGTTTGAGAACACATGGAATGTTAATGTGGGACACTTGATAAGTGCGGGAGACGATGTTAAGAGAAATAAAACGCACCCTTTTTGTACGTTTTTTGTGGGACAACTTTTTTTAGTCTTCAAGGAAGTACTACTACTACAAGACTTGAACGTTAGACTTGGTCAATGCTGGAGTATGAACTCTCATTTTGGCAAAGGGTATGTTACACAATACACATAAGACCCAACTACTACTCCGTATTAATACTCTCAATTCCGACGAAATGTAAATAACAACGTTATTCAATACTAGTATATAGTTTAAGGTGATAAGTTAACAATAGTTGTTTTCGACAAAAGTTTTAGACTGTCATACGATGTATAACTAGCGTTAATTTCGATATTTGTACAGACGTGGTTCACCCATGATTTTGGTATTTCTAGTTCTCTATTGATGTATGAAATTAAATTGTACTCGTAATTTTTATTATTAAATTAATTAAATCGTTAGAGAAAAAAAAAAGATCCGCGTGAGATCGGGGGATTGAACCCGACGTGAATCGAACACGCAACCTTCTGATCTGGAGTCAGACGCGCTACCATTGCGCCACGGATCCGCGGATGACATCTTACAGCCCAAAACTGTTGATAATAGTGTTTTCAGCTATATTATCAGAATCAGGCTGCTATTATTATATCATACAACAAAATCAGAAGAGCTGCATAAAATCGTCCAATAAAATGTCTATTCTCTACACAATCAACACCTGAAAAAATTACAAAGTCGTTTTCGCGGCACGACGGGCCAAAATAACCCAACAAATAACCCTATACAACAAGAAAAACCCAATCATAATCCCTACATTAGCCCACCTAGTATCCTTGTTAAGCCCTCTATTTCTAAGCACATCTTCACCATACACTAAACATTTGGTATGATCAACACTATTAGCCCAAGAAAAGCAATCACCCCTCATACTCCAATACTCATTTACTAGCAATGTGTCTAAAGGGTACCTATACAAGGACACATAGTACATAAACACCCAATACTTTGGTATGTTTTCCTTAGGTATAAAGTACCCTGAGAACAAGAAGAAGGCCCCTAACACGGTGCATATGAGCGAGTTCCCGGCTATGAAATCAGGTGAAATCGCGCTAAGGAACAGGACTAGTGAGCTAGCCATCAGGACAATGAGCCAGACAGTGAAGACAAAGAAGGCGAAAGCGTGGAAGGTAGGGTTTAGTCCTACTATCCAATAGACTGGAGCAGAGAATAGAAGAGCAACTACAAGTAGGAATGGTAGGAATATTAAGGTGTTTGCTATCATGTAAGATGACATTTTATATGCTCCTCTTGAGGATTCCTTCATGATTACTCTTCTTTCTTGTAGGTATATTGGTAATGCTTCTACTGTTGATGAGAGGAGGAAGCTTAAGCTGAATGCAAATAGCCCTAATCTTTCTCCTACACCACTGTCGTCTTTGCCTAGCTTCACATACACACTTCCTAGGCTGAACCCACCCACTATTGCTTGCATTGTTCTTGCTAGAAATAGCTGCTTTGTTCTATAAATCACCTTCCAAAATCGCAAACATAAGATCATTATCTCTAATACCCAATTAATGAATAACCCTCTAATAATTCCCTCATCATTTGTTGTTGATGATCCTAATAATTCACAAAAGTTGTCTTTTTTAACAACATTTTGTTGTTCTTGGGAAATTGGTGGTTCTTGTTCGAGCTTGGTTATAATCTCCATAGCAAACTCTAATGCATTCAATTGAATCGGGATCTCGTAACCCATACGACAAATAGTTTCCTCTAGCAATCCAAGGCTGCCATTATGAACAATTGAACCTTGTGAAAGAATCAAGAAATGGGAAATATGCTTGATCATCCTATAACTCGGCTGGTGTATCGAAAAAATAATAGTCGTTTCCTTAGAATTCGCGGTCATTGAACCAAGCAATTCAATGACGTGAAGTGCCGAGGAGCTATCTAGCCCTGAGGTAGGCTCATCAAGAAGCAAGATTGGAGGATCATGGATCAATTCGACACCAATCGAAACCCTCTTTCGCTCTCCTCCGGAAATTCCCCGGTTTTCCTCGTCGCCCACGAAGCTATTGGCTACTTGAGCAAGCCCAAGATCAAGCAACAAGCTCTCTACTTTGCTCTCCCTTTCTTGAGAATTCATATTCCTTAGCCTAAATTTGGCGCGAAACATTAACGTCTCTTTGACGGTAAGTAGAGGGAGTAAATCATCTTCTTGGGCCACATACCCACATAAAGTTCTCAATTGGGCTGGGCTTTTTATCGGGTAATCATTGATAAAAATGGAGTTTGGGTTAAATTCCTTGTCTTTTACTCTACCGGATATGACCCTAAGAAGGGTGGACTTTCCAGTCCCACTTGGGCCTACAATGGCAAGCATTTGAGAGTTTTGGGCTTTAAAAGAAACTGATTTGAGGATCTCAATCTTATGTTTGGGCCTTTGGAATGGCCCATTTTGGTGGAGGGTGTAGGAGAGGTTCGTTACACTTAGTTTGTAAGTAGTTGTAGGGTGATTGTGGTGGTGGGTCTTGGTAGTGATTGGTGGTGGCGAATGGTGGCACGAGGAGGAAGACGACGAGGACGAGCAACCGGATTCCTCGTTCGAGTCGGAGGTTGTTGAGAAGAGGATAATTGAATCATCCTCTGTCATGGATTGCTTAAAGCAATTAGCCATTTTTTCTAGTTCTTTTTCATTTGGGACTTGTGGGCTTTGCAATATTTGTAGTACTAAGGAGCTTACAATATGTAGGTGGTGAAATGAGGAGGTTGGAACAACCAAAGTTGTCTAAAAGAGTGAAAATTCTTTTGTTTGGTGGTCTAAGAAATGTGCTTTATGTTTTGAGTGAAAGAATTACTTCTTTTTCTGGTTAACAAGCATCTACTTGAATTAGGTGAATTAGGTTTGACATTAAAAGTAATTGAGTTCCACTTCTTGTATTGAACAATGCTTTTTCACCCTTCTTTCATATATTCCTCTTTTATAGCTCATTGCTTGGTCAAAAATAGATCACTCAAGGTCTTAAACCATTGTTAGGTTTATTTATTACTACATCATATGGGAAGTTCGCCTTCTCTAATTTGCGACAACAATTGCGCGCTTGGGGAGCTTTACTCAAAAGATCCTTGACATGTCTGAGATTCGAACCACTTCAATTCGTTTTGTTTTTCTGTATTGGTCTTTGGCTTTATCGTGACTTTAACAACTACTTTACCCAACATGTACAACATTTACGGATTTTTTTTGTAAGATTATAAATAATACATAGACCATTTTAGCAAACTACATTTAACCAAATTGTATGTGTACATTTTCTAATATAATTACAAAACCAAAAGTGTGAAATAAGTCAGCATTGAAATGGTGGAGCTCGTGGTAGGGGAGAAATACAGTTGAACTAATAATACTACTTACTAACTTTTAGAGATGAAACAAGCGAGAACTTAATCCTTAAAAAACATGAACCATTATCAACTAAATGAGTTTAGCCACAAGTAGCTAAATTGACTGAAATTAATTTAAATAATTAATGCCATCTTACGTTTGATGTCTATGTACAATGATACACTCATGTGACATTTAATCCTACTTTAGTCTTTCATTTATTTGGCATGAAAAAACATAAGACCTGAAATTTCCTGAAAAGTGTAAAATTAAACAAATCATTTGATTGCTGCATACCAATCGAAGTCCTTGATGATTTCAAGTTGTAATTAACAACCCCTAAACATAAGTTGTAAGTAACCCAAAAACTATATATAATGTGATCAGAGTATAAGGATCCAATTATACACATTGAAACACTTTAACTGTTTACTGTATATATACAGACGCCAAGAACGTAACTTTTATACTTTATTAGTTTTTACCATTGATTTTGTACTTTTAAATTTTGTTTTGCAAAATCATTAGTTTGGTCAACACCATGGAGATCTAAGCTTTTTGTTCCACGGGAAATACTTGTGTAAAATTGTACTAATATATAGGGTTGTACTGACATATTTTATGACATTAGCATCGTAATTACATTATTGATTGACTATTATACATTTAAACTCTGCAACTTTTATGGTTTTTTGTACTTGCGATTATTCAATATTTAATGTGATTAACTAACTTAGTTAACATTACATGCATGTACCTCAAACATAGATAGAAAGCAAACTTACAAAATTATGTCTCATTCTCATGTCTACAAGCAAAGGGGAGAATTTTGTATAAAAGATTGCAATATAATAAGGTGCTTAGCCAGGAATTACAAATTAACAATGCAAATCGAAAAGATAAGATTCTGTTCAAACTTTTTTGAGTAGTGTGCGATCGAACCTTTAACTATATGTTCAAGAATCATGACATTCACCAAAATTTTGATAAATTTACAAATGAACTTGCATTTGGCGTCTTTCTATATGCATGGTTTGATCGAATCAAAATCCATAATTTACGAGGAGAGATATTGGAATCTTATATAATGTTGTAAACATGTGTCCATGCGTGCATGGTCTTCTATCTAAATAGAATGGTTGCGTTTGTTACGACTTATGACAATTGAGTAGTACAAGTATATGGTTTGGCCAGTGTTGTGTCATTCATCTAGTAGTGAACATGTCTATTGGAGTATTGTACAAGAAACAACTAACATGAATCACGAGCTAGCTAGCAAGCAAGCTTTGATCATCTAATTTTATTAGGGCCTGAGAGTTATAGTCCAAGTTTATTAGGCTCGGAATATTGGAAGTAATTTTCTAGATGTGATCCAATCTAGTTAGACGATATGCATTCAAGTCATTGTTTTTTAGATTCGATATATGAAGTTGTAAATCGTAACCTGCTAATCTATAACTTTGTAAACTATACTCTATATATGTACTGAGTTAATAATGCTCCTACATCAAAACTTAATCTAGATTTTTCATCTACACAAACCTTTAGCATTTTGATTCAGTTAAAGATTTCTAGCAATAACAACACAACTCCAATCACTAGACATGACCTTTGAGGAATACTGTTGAGTGATACCCTTTGTTCTGTATATAAAATGACATAATATTAACGCTTTACTTTGAAATTTATCTAATTGACATCATACAATTAAAAGTTGATGTGATTATAGTTGAGATGCGATAAATCTCCTCAGATATCACAATACGGATATCCCGGAAACTGAGTAGATACGCTCAATAACAGCACAGTCTACCTGTTTTAATCTCTCGTCAACGGGTTATAGAGCTTATATTTAATACATGTAACAGTTACAGTAACGTAATATTAAGTGCGTACTCTCTTAGATTCGATGATGTTAATAACATTAACATACCACATGATGAAATTACACAAGTCTGACTAAAAATTACCGTGGATTTTCTATCTCACTTCACATACATCAGGCCACAAAGACAAAAACTGATCACTAATGTAGTAAGTTCAAGGGGTTAAACTTAATTAGAGTCCATACTCTCCTAAATTCGATGTTGTTAACATTAACCTAACCCATAAGGAGTATACAATGCACGTATTAACCGAATCTGACTCAAATTCCCATATATTTTCTATCTCACTCCACATACTCAATGTACTCCCTCCATTTCTTTTGATTCTTTACGTTTGGTTTGAATTACTCTCACAGATTCAAATTAAACGTAAAGAATTAAAAGAAACGAAGGGAGTAGTAAAGTTTCACCTACTTAATACCTTCCAAATTTTACCACAATCGCCCAAAAATAAAGGGAGAGTAACATAAAGTAGGACCCCCTAGCTAGTACTTTTTACTCACTATCCTTTGAAATATGACCATAAAATTAAATTAAATTATTATTATTACTAGTAATAAATGGAGTACCAAAGTTGATCCTCTGTATTCCATCCTCTTTAAAAGCGCGTGAATACCCTCTCCTTCCCCTCTCACCCAGCATTTTCCTAACATACCCCTCCCTATATATATACACACTCACCATGAGACTTCACTAACACACTACTCCACCACCACCATTACACAAAAAAAAAAAAAAAAAAAAAAAGTTTGTTTATTTTAATTAATTTTCTTTTCTTTTTTCTTCTCCGCCGTGAAAGCCGCCGCGATGTCGCGTCACCGCCGCCAAGCTTCACGAGTGATTGTAACTCCGGACTTATCGACAATTGACTTGTCATCTCCGCCGCCGTCGGAATCGTTTCTTCTCAACGATCAGATCACCGCCGGCGTTGGTAAGGAGAAATCTGTTGGTTCTGGAGGCGGAGGAGGAGGAGTTTCTGCTCAAGAGGTGGCGCCGCCTGTTACTCCACCGTCGGGTGGTGGTACTACTCAAAAGCCTTCTTCCGGCAAATCTTCCTCCTAATTAATTCAGCAAAATGGTGATTAATTAGTGGTGACTTGCAAGAGAAGCTTCGTTATTTTCTCCTCCCACCCTACCGTGTTGGTTGGGTTTAATGTACATCTGCTCCGTTGGCCGGTGTTCTAGTTATAATATCGTTTTTTTTTTTTTCTCTTTTTTATTAAAGAAGAAACTCAATCTTTTGTAAAAAGATTTGAGTTTGAGTAATGTAGTAACTTGAAATGTGGGAGGCTCTATATATTAATTATCACATAATAAATTGAAAACAAGAAAAAAAGGATTATCCATTTTATCCAATGTGTATCCGTTTTGTGTCCATTTTTTTTCTTGGTGATTAGTTATCGGTTTAGTGCTCGAAATTTTTAGTGCATTCGTTATAACGTTGTTTTACACTTTTACTGATATATTGGTGACATATTTTGGTACCGTCTATAATACATGGCGAAGATATATAGTGTATATCATCTCGAAAAAACTGATACAATACATTTTGCTACAATTATAAGATGGTAAAATTGGAGTAATTGTGGGTGAGATTGTGTAAAAGGGTGTTTTTGTTTGTCACTCACTAGGTAGTGACTTGAGTAGTTTTAGTTGGTTGATGATGTATCTTAGCTAGTTAGGCAGCAAAATCATGATGATGAAATGATTTGGTCGTATGTACTTTCAAAATTTGACTACTTGATTCTCTTTTCTATCAACTTTAGATTGACATTGATTTTCGTGCATTAGATCCGTTTGCTTTGAGTTTTGAGTAGTATACAAAAACTCAATTAACCAGGTTTGACTTTGCATGTAATATACTAAAATTAGATCCGTTTTTTCTTTTCATTTGTTTACGTTTTATCAAACTCTCCCGTGTAGTTGACAGTTTAACTCATCAATATAGTATAAGAAATGAAATAATTAGTGGGTTAAACTTTAGAATTATGTTTGTCATGTACATCAGTACATGTAATAATGTTATATGAGCTAGTACAATTAAAAGTGGCGAAAGTATTTCAATTCTAACATGTGCTTATCAGATGATAGTGCGTGAAGTTGATTATTCTATTATGATAATCACGTTTAAAATTCAATGAACGGGACTAAAAACAGCAAAATGATAATACATGATTAGGTTCAAATCTCGTCGCAATGCAATAATAATTTGAGTAATAATCCAAAATGACCAAATAATTAACTGACATATAGTCATGGAAGCAGCATGAATAAGTGCATCTTACCCATCCCAACATGTCCTGAAATGTTGAGATTTGAGGGCTTGAGGCCCCAAAATTTCATTATTGGGTCCCTTATTATTTTTATGAAGGATGAATAATTGCCGATGATTTTCGATGGGTCCATTTTTCTTGGATATTCACTTAATTCTTTTGAAAGCTACACATTAATTAAACATGGCCAAAACTTTGTTGTTTGTATTGTGGAAGTGCTTGATTTTATGTGGGAGTAAGGGGACCATGATTTGCCATGGATCATAATCAAACAATTTATCATGTGATCAATTTAATGGCTATGATAATTTCTCCATCGATCGTTTCTATTACACCTACCTACATACTTTTTTCTTTTAATTTAATTATGTGTATTTTTATATATCTTTTCCTTTGATGGAACTCCAAACATAGAAATGAAGACATTACATGACACATGAAGTCATGCATGAAATATATTGAATTACAAACATGAACATAAGCAAATGAAAAAACAAGGCAGCTACTAGCATCTTCCACTGAGTTAAGTGGAATATGAAGTTCCATTACTAGTGTATTTTACCAATTTATCGAACTGATACTCGAATCTAGTTCGATTCCTTTGTGGATTTCTTATTATTACATTACAATGGATATATCTATGCAATACAACCGACAAAATATTTACGTATCTACATATATATGATCATCATATCACACAATACATAATTTATTTTATATGATGCATTATCATCATTATCATTGTATTCCGCTTTATTTAAAATTTAAAATTTTTTTGGTAAGAAACAAGCCTGACATTTGAGAATATACAACAAACGTTGATAAGAGTTGAGCAATTTCAACTTGATGTAATATCGGATAAACTAACTTATTGTATGAAAACAACATAACAATCAAAGAATTTGGGTTAAGAAACTAAGTTATTAGCAACGTATTATCCGCAATAGTTTCAGGATAAGTTACTCCGATATAACTTAATACGAGGGGTGAAGTGTGTGTGTGAAGTGTTATGGAGCATCTGACATGAATGGCTGCCATATGCGCCAAACGCGGAGCTCCAAAAACATCGGAGATTTGAAGATAAGGGAATCCCACATCGTCCTCGCCTTAAAGTTTAGGGAATCTTTTATCCACTACATACTAGTACTCCCTAGTCCGTACTTCATTGCCTTCTCTTTTTAATTTTCCAATCTTTATCGACAAAATAACAGCTACGACTTGTTTATCGATTACCTTATATAGAGAAGTTGTTTATTGAGAAGTTTGTCGAAACACTTATATTCAAGTAGAATCTATACTCCATAATAAGTGACGCTGTGGCGGTATTGTCGAAAATGTATGTATTACTCCTCTTTACTAATGACAATCATTCATTCCTATACATAATCTCTCCAAAATTACATTAACATGTTGAATATGTTCAATTTAACAAGGTAATAAAGTCGTATCAAAGAGACTTTGAAGATCTTTTACTAGTGGATCGAGATTGTTATATGGTTAAATTATTATCGTCATCTTTCATTAATCGCGCTTATATGTACATGTTAAAACACGATCAGGCATGGCCGCACCCGCACGGAGGAGAGCGAATCCGCATCATAAACCCAAGGAGGTTCCATCCTAAAACCAATTAACAATAGGAGGAGTAACTCTTTGGTTTATATACGACTCAACTCTTTCCTCTTTTTCCAATGTGGGACACTCACGGGTGGAGCTCCTTTAACACTCCCCCTCACGTGTGAGTTCCCTTTTTACTTAGCAGACTGGGCTTGAGGCTAACCGGGGCTCTTCTAGCTCTCTTCGGTTCCCATATATCGAATCTGCGCAGACTGGACCTTCATGGGCTCACCGGGGCGTTTTCTAGCTATTTTCGGTAGCGTCGCAAACCGGGGCTCTCTTAACTCTTTTCGGTTGCGTAAACTTGGTCCATCTGCAACATGCCAGTTTCTTTCATGAGTCTCAGGTCTTTAATTATGGGCTCTGATACCATGTTAGAGCACGATCGGGCCTGGGCACACCCGTAGGAGGAGAGAGAGTCCGCATCATAACCCAAGGGGGTTCCATGACTTCCATCCTAAAACCAGTTGGCAATAGGAGAAGTAACTCCTTGGTTTATAACCAATGTGGGACACTCACAGGTGGAGCTCTCTTCTCAAAAGTGTTAACAAGTTCTAATTAACCATAAGACGGACACGGTCAACGAAAATTCTAGAAACAATATTGCAGTCATTTTCAGCAATTAAAAAGGCAGCAAAATCCTACCATAAAATTTTTACAAAATGTGATAAAGATGTGTTGAAACTTTGTTGAATGCAAAGTTCAAGTCCATGCAAAATGACAGCATTTACTTTTCCAATATTTTTACTGTTTACTCTGCTGCACAGCTAAGTAAAGAAGACCAAAGTTACACGGTTGCTGAACCACTACTACTCTGGAGGGGTCCATTTGGCTAGGTAGATTATTGACCACCGTCCCTGTGGTAAATTTTCTTGTGGTGCATAAGCTGCCAAATCAGCTACTTTTTTACCTCATGTATGTCACAGTAAAATTGGCGACTGAATTTCACCAGGTTTTTGACATGACTTTGATAGTTTGATAGTACCATGATTATGACTGATTTTGACTGGATTATCCCAAGCCATTAGCCATACATGTTTTAACATTGTGTTTTACCTCGCATTGTGTCAAAGTCAAACAAAGACTACGTTGATTTTTTTCTAAAAAAAACGTTATTGGTTTATAATTGTCGATAGTATAATATGCGACCTTATGAAAAAAAAAATTCAATTTCAAAACCGTGTATACTTGGTATTGAAAGTGGATGACGTCATAATAATGTTTGAGCAATGGTGAGTTGGTGACTAGGGATGGCAATATAACTCGAACCTGCCTACCACCCGACCCACCCAGTCACTTTAAACGGACGAGAACCCGATTTATATGGATGTTACACGGATTCGGGTGAAAAAATTTCATCCGTTACTCACCCGTCACCCACACGTTTAACTTATAGATTTATTTTTTAAATTTTTTTAATCCAATTATTTGTGTAAGGAGCTTAATGATGTTATTTAAATTGTTATTTTTTTTCATATTCAAACTCATCATTTTATCACCCGATCCATCCGATTATTTAATGGGTGATGGATGGATCGGGTTCAGGTGAGAGATTAGTCGGGTGATGGATGAATCGGGTGGATGGATGATAAACGGGTGATGGATCGGGTGAAGGTCCACCCGATCCGAACCCAATCCATTTACATCCCTAATGGTGACTAGGCAATCCCTAAAACCTTGGGGATTTAGGAGTATGATTGGATAGGATAATATTGTTGATTGTAATCTTTTCCCATTATTGTGAAGGTGAAAAATCATATCCATTTTGTCTATGGTACATGAACAAGATGATTTATTACCAAAAAGAGATGATATTGAGCAACCAAATCTTCAAAAAGGGACATATATTAATTGTTGATTTTTTTAACTACAAATAAGTACAAATTGGAACAAAATCATCAAAAAATATATTTAACCATAAAAGGTTGATCATATATCTTTCCCAGTTAAGCTCTAAAACACCCATCAATTACTAAAAAAGAAAAATAATGTACCAAATATCTATTATTTATTTAAGGTAATTAACCATATTTAAAATACAAATAAATAATTTTATCCTTCATTTGAATGGGTTAGCATAGGATGACATTTGAATCTACCCGAATTGATCCAATATGATTTAAATGAATCTTATCTTATCCGAATATGTTGAAAATTACTTGAAATTAATTGAATTAATACAAAAGAATAATCTCGATGAATTGATTCTTATTTGAACAAATATGATCCGATTTAATTTGAATTGACTTGGTATGATCTTTTGTAACGTTTATTAAGTTGAAATGAGTTAGGTTGCAGTTGTGGTGTGATGAAACATGTTTCCAATGCATTACATTTCATGTAGCACAAGAGCAACATTCATATATATAATTTGCAAATACAATACAAGAAAGTTTCATATAAATGATGAAAAGCACGAAAACAAACACAATGTGTGACAAAATACTGTGGGTATACAATAAACCAATTACATTCCATCTTTCTGCCATACATTTTCAATGAAAATACATAAGTTCACTACATAATTTGGTTTATTGCTACGAGACTCTTGTTCACTCAATACAATAAAAATTTTGCCCTAAAAAATAATTGTCACTTTATTTTCCACTCGAAATTTGACTACTACCGACTCCATGTATCTAAATTGCGATAATTGAAACATAATCTAAAGTTTGACCTTAAACGACTTAATTTTTTTTTTCTTGTTAATAAACTAGGTGACAATTATTTTATGAATCGGAGTAAACCTTTTTCTTCAATTACCGAAGAAACGATTGCGCTTGCGACCCATGTAATTCGGATCCTGGCTTGGCCCGCCACCCATGTACGAACCGTTACCCCAAGCAGAACCCGGGTACGGGTTTGGTCCACCTCTGCTGGAGCCAGCACCACTGGAACTAGCAACATTGGTTTGGTCAGGAGCAAGCATATGATACTCGTAGCGCTTGAAAGTTGTCATATGAATAGTGACTGGGCCAGCAGCAATAAACTGGCCCACAACATGGCCAGCCCAAAGGCCCACACTTGGCCCATTTAGGAGCACATTGATATAGTTATGGGGCCCTCCAGGCATACGGGTCGCATTGATGGGCGGGTTTGGTTGGGCTGGCCCAACATAAAGTCCATCCATCATGATCAACTTATGAACCCCAATACGAGCAGTGTTGGGCTCAGGAAGCCCAGCGTTTTGGAGTGTTACATTCTGAACCCAGCCCGCTCCGCTGAGGATTGTGACCCCAACTCGATGTTTCGCTGTGAAGTCGCGAATCGCCTGAACGATGTCGACTCCACTGGGGACTTCCATCACTAGTGATTTAGGCACAAACCCCTGGTCAACGTTGATGACCTCGGGTTTGGGCTTGTTTTTGGATCCGAAGGGCCTGCCCCTTTGCCTTGGAGCAGCCTGAGGGGCCAAATTGTCTGGCCCAACCTCACGTAAAGGAGCAGGATTAGCCAATGGGACATTTGGGTTGGCGAACCCATTGGCCGAGCCGTCCCCTGGTCCAATGAATAAACCATTGTTCGAGCCTGGGCCATAGATCAAGCCATCGGTTGATCCAATGAATACACCATTGTTCGAGCCTGAACCATTGAACGATCCATCAACCGATCCCATGAAAAAATCATTGGTCGAGCCCTCACGTGAACCAATGTATAAAACATTGTCTGGGCCTGAACCATAGGCCGGGGCCTCGGCCGAACCAATGAGTAGAACGTTGTTTGAGCCCGAACCATATGATTGGATCGGCTCGAGATTGTTGTGACCCTGACCAACAAGTGAGGCTGAAGTGTCTAGGACGTAATCAGCCGCAAAAACGGAATGATCGTTTGCAAAGTTAACTTCATCAGTAGCCGAAGTAGCGGGAGAAAATGTTAAAGAATCTGATGAGGAGCTAGAGGCCATTTTTTTTTTTTTGATTGGAGGAATTTTTTTTACTTGTTTGTGCTTAGCACCGAAAAGTTACGTAGAAGAGAAGAGAAGAGAAGAGAAGAGAAGAGTATGATTTGCATGAAGAAAATGTAGAGATATGAAGGGGGTTATATAGTAAAGTATTGCATGGGTTGGCCAATGGGTCTGCATGAGAGGAAGGGTGGGTTAGCCGTTAGCGGGCTAAGGTTTTATTTTTTACTTTCCATGATATTTCACATACACCCCCTAGCTAGTTTGCAACTTTACATGATCAAATGTTACATACATTGTATTGTGTATATCGACCCATGCAATTAGTTGGATGATGAGTTAAATTGGTACAATATCATTTGGATATAGACCTTGGTCAAAAATACATTGGCAAAGAGAACTCGTGCTAAATAATATTGCAAATTAAACTCGAGGTAGAGATGGTCACTTAGTCTATTCATGCGGTAGCCGAGCTCGAGTGACAAGCATATTGCATTGTCCTTGTACGTCCAATTCGAGTAAAACCCTAGAAATGTCGAAGTCCAGGTCGAGTGGCATAACAAGATCAGATATGTGTGCCAGCGAAGACTTAATTTGCATTACAAAATATTAATTTTAGGAAGCGAATTATGTCTTTTGGAATTCCTTAATTTGTATGATTTATCCAGATATTTCATTATCTCACAGCTGTTTCATCTGTAATGACAGACTGGCTATCAAAGATTCATGTAATGCACCCATAAAATTTACATATAGCAAGAAATTACAGCTTGCTTATCATTTTTTCCTGCGCTAATAATATGGAAGGTAAAATTAATACGAAAGTACATTAACTTTAGAAAAGATATACTCCGTAGTTAACTAAATACAGCAACAACAACGTTTTACTCTCGATGACTTACACTTCCTATATATTGTCCTATATACGGAGTAAATATTTTTTTCTCGGTTTTTTTTGCATGATTTTATAAATAGATATGTGCAATCATATAACTCAATTACTTGTTAGAGATTGTTCTATTTTCGTAAAAATATCTCTTAATAGCAAAACAAAATGAACATAATCCACAACGTGATGTATTTGAACCAAATATACCGCCTTGTTTTATTAAATTTCATTATGAACATTCCCCTTGATTAAGTACTTTTTTTAATTGACGAGTATCATTATCTGAACTCAACGTCGTTACTTATTCCTTAATTTAGAAAGGTTCATAAGAATTTGAAATTATTTACAAATGTCTAACGAGTTCATTATCGATAAATAATAGTTAAATGTAGAAAACAAATATTGATTTAGTCCCACTCTTAGAGTCATCCCACGATTCTAAGCCTTTATTAGTAAAATTAAATTTAGTATATTAGAACTTGAATAGGTGGTTTCTAAATTTGGATTGATTAGAAGTGTCCAAACATTTCATAAAATGATCATCAAACTAATTGGAGGCTTGTTGTGTACTTGTATGTGAGGTTACTTAAAAGGGCATATGCATGTTGTTTTTTCTAACTTTTGTTATTTTTCTTCTTCCTAAATGTTAACTTTCTTTATTTACTCTTGGGGGCTTGGGAAGTAGAGTGTGCACCCTACTCCCCAAGAAAGCAAGTGAATTTTGCTGTGTTTTGGTTGAATTAATTTTTATTTAAAAAAATTAATATTTCCTGATATTTTTAGGAATGAAATTTTATGGGATTCCTTTCCTTTTCTATTAGAAAAAAGTTATTAAACTACTATTTTTAATATAATTTTGTACCAAAAAAAATGTCCAATTATGCTAATATTAGATTTTAATAAAGGTAGATCATGATTTTGTAGCTAACATAGAAAGTTTTTTGATAAATTACCAAAGTACAATCAATGAAGAAATCTGAAACTACTATAATATCACATTATTATTTATTTTTGATAATCCAATAGTGGCTAGTATAGAAACTACAGAAATGACTAAAAGAAGAAAGCCAAAAAAAAAAAACATTTAAAATGCCCTACACACAATCGAACGCGAATGAGGAATACTACTTAGTGATTATCACCAAACATTAGCATAGATTGTTAACAAGAAACAAATATGATTATCACCCCATATTTAAGATGACGATAAACTGATCGATTTTGATTACATTGAACAACATAACGACCTTAAATTAATCGAAATTAACAATAGAACAATCACGTGAACCATCGAGGGTTTACTCATAAACTCTTAAATCCTCACTTCGTCCTATCATAAGGCAATGGTTATACCATGCTCCCAGGAGCACAAGAAGTACGATGGTCCTTCTCACAATGGAGGAGTAGAGACCAAAATTTTAAGTGTGGTCTCTACTCCATTGCGAGAAGGACCATCATTCTTGTTGTGCTCCCGAGAGCATGGTATAGTTTACGATCACAGGGACTTCCAACACCCAAATTCAAAAGAATGCCCGGCTACCATAAAACACTCTAGAACCATCCTTCTTCTTGCTCTCAACTTCCAACTTCTTATTACTCCTTTCCATAATTTGGATCATATTCCCATCATCCTCACCATCCGGGTTCGGATTCGGGTTAAGATCCATGGGCAGCTTCATTTTAGCCAAGGACTCAGTAAATTGCTGCATACTCTTCATATACATATCAACAATCTGTTGCTGCATTGCTGCCTGCTCCGACTCAAGCTCCATACCGACCCGACCCGAGAACCCACGACCCGTATTACCGGAATCCGTTTCATTCTGCTTACCACCTTCAAATTCATCCACATTTTTATTATCTTCTCCATGACTCTGTTTCACCTCTGTTTCAGCTTCTAAATGACTCTTCTTCTCACTCGAACTCGAATCAGCCGTGTTTCGTTCATCACTAACACTCGTAGTAGTCGAGCTAAACACCCCGGAGTATTGATTACTCGGCGAAATATCGTTTTCCTCGATAGAATTGCCGATCATCTCATCATCATCATCGTCTTCGCCTTTGTCGATTCTCAAAACAGAGCCAAGATGAAGAAATGAGCCTAAACAAGGGTTTGAATTAGAATTGAGGTACTCAGAAATGATCATTTGATCCTCAGAGTCTGCATTTACGTCCGGAAACTCGACTCGAGAATAATCATTTGGAGCCAATAACACAACTTCTGAAGCAATAGACGAGTTTCTACCGGACAAATTCGGATTAGGGTTAGTATTTACAGAGGAAAACAGAGGAAAAACAGAGCTAGATTTTTTTGAGGACAGAGTAAGGCTCAATTGTACTGTTCCTGCAGGAGAGTGGAAAAGATCAGTTGAAGAAAGGCTGAAATCTTGACGGTGAAGCTTCCCTCCTCGGGTAATGATCTCTGAAGTTGGAACCAAAGCGAAACCCAGTAGTTGATCTTCCAACACATTCTTAGCCCTACTATGCATCCAAATCTCACATTTAAGTACAGCAGCATCGATTTGGTTCACGTTTAAAGCTAACTTCTCGTCGAAAACCGGGTTTTTACCTCCTCCTATAACGATTTGGGTTGATACCATGTCATCTGGGGTGTATGTAAGGGAGAATTTTGCATAAACATCTTGGTTATCATAGATGCATATGTTATGTATGTTTCTAGCATGATGAGCAAAGATTTGGAGTACTCCTTCGAATTCGATATCGCCTTCTGAATCACCCGAATGGTAGCAAAATCTAGGTGTTTGATTCATGGATTTCCTAGTGATTTTGAGGGTTCAACAACTGATTGATTTTGTAGAACAAAAAATTGGTCAGAAAAGTGTTGCTTCAAAGTGTAGAAATTAGTCTTGGAGTGCTTTGTAAGCTAAGTTTTTCTTCTGCCTACATAGTTGACAATTCATAAATCGAGAGTTGAATGAATAAAAAGATAAGAGCTGAAATGAATCAAGAAAACTAGTTAGTAAGGAAAAAACTCACCTATGTTCTTCAAAGTCCTACATTTAAGTCTCTGGTCCAAATCCCCGTCTCTTCATTGTACTGACCTTCACGCCTCATCTGTCCAACACGAAGATAATATAACTTGTATGAGACTTGGGAAGGGAGGTAGGGAGGGGGGGGGGAGTGAGTAAAGTAGTAATAGTAGGTGAAAATGGGAATGAATGAAGATGATGATGTTTGAGAGAAAAAATGGTGCTACCTTTAAAAATGAGAAATGATTCTTTCTAAACTTTGATGATATTGTGTTATCATATAATTAATTTCAAAGAGTTTGTGGGTGGATTGATAAAGATAATTGAAAGAGAGAAAAGACACAAGAAGGGCCTTTGCTTGACAATGCAACTTCCACTTCTTCCTACTACTAATTGAGAGTCTTTCTCCACTACATTGAAAATGCGCTGGTCCTACTTCTTGACCTTCAAAACTTTGTTTGCCACACTTTTCATAATTCTCTTTGTAACTCTCATAGTGTTCTCCTGTGCTTTAGGGCTATGTAATTGGTCATTTCCTTGCGCAATCGCGTCTTAAGATATCGACACAAGTCTGTGTCAAGTTAATTCAATCAAAGAAATTTCAGGGATTGCCGTCCACATACCTTGATGATGCACTTGCATAATATCTTTGATCGGCGTAGATGAAAGCTCGATCAAACACATTCATGCAAGACATCACATCCATGCACACGCGAAGGAGGTTGTTCGGATGTCACCATCCTTCTGGATGAGCACGCGTCCATCCGTCCAACAACCCTGCAGATCAGGAAGGGGGAGGGGATGGACAGAAGGCGATCCCGGGACTCACAAGGAAATGCAACAACAGTTTTCAACACAGAATTATAAACATGGATGATCAATATCTCCACAGAATTCACAGGAATGGACTTTCAGGAGACTTTGCACTAAAGCCAAATTCCCCAATGTGGGAATGTGTCTTCTTGGATAAGTTCTCCAACCCAGTAATTAGCAGATTAATAACAATAACTGCAGGTATTACTAGCAGAGATTACAGAGCACTGTTTGCCCAATTAAACTTGAACAGAGACCAGTCGACCTATGATGCCATTATTTATACAAAGCCGAATTAGAATGAGATGCTGTACATTGTGTAGTGGAGACAATTGACATACAAGGTGGCTGGCTTGCATGATGCTTTTGCACACCACCAAAAATTACTGCCTACCTAACCTAACTAAGTGTTCTTGGTGTTTCGCCGCAGCCGCCTGATTAGCAGCTTCACGCTTCAGAGCCCTCTTAGCACGACGCCCCATTAGATCCTTCCCAACCTCTTTCTTCTTTGGCTCTCGAGATGAGCTGCCGTCTGAATCCAAATCAACTTCTTTTAGTTTGCGCTGACGGGACGAACTTGCACCTGAGTCTTGAGGATTCGACCTGTGGGCTGGCCTCGCCTCCTGGCGACCAGCACGGACATAACCATTGTCTCCCCACCTACGATTGCCAATGCGGAGTCCTGAGGAGTTATGGAAGAAGACCTCATCCAGATCATCATCTTCCTCCTGATAATCATGCTGGTACTGATATTGATAATAGAAAATGTCATCTAGGTCGTCGTCAGGCTCATCCCGATGCTCGACTACCAATGGTGTAAACCATGTGGCTCTCAAAAGCAGACAGACACTCTCCTCAAACATGTAATCACGCAAGCTGCAAGGCAAAGTCCAGCGATTACTTACCAGCTTCGGAAAAATCAGGACCAACTTACAACCAAAAGAGTAAAAACAGCACATTCAAGATTCAACTTTTTCAATTGTAAAAACTAGTGTGTAAAAAATTGTTGAACAGCGCTCCATCACAATAGCAGACCAGTGATCTAACTACTCCATATCCACAACGGATATAATGGAGAACAACACAGCAACAAGAACTAGCATAACTAAAACTTCCACCCCTGTTTCACATCCTCAACTGAACACTTCACCACCAATACTTTTTGTATACTGTTACAGGTGGACTATAATTACAAGAAAGAAGTGCGAGAGAAAAGAGTGCCTCAAACGCAATGAGAGGATGCCTAGCATACCTGCCATCAAGTGCACGGTGAACACTAAGGGATTCAAATGGATGCTTGCACTGGGGGCATCTGGGATGCTCATGGTATGTGGCCCATTGAAGGATGCATTTCACACTGAAAGCAGAATAACATACACGAGTTAATACAAATGCAAACTTTCCTAAAGAGAAAATAGAGCAACAGAAACTAAGGACACAAAACCATGATCAAGATAGCACAAACAAAACTATAATTTATCGTTCCATCAAATTCCTACGTTAGTGTTACTAATAACTCGTGTCATTATCACTCCTGTACCATAGCTCCCTTTTGTAAAGCACATAGTTCAACATGCCTTCCTCTCCAAAATGTAAAAAGGAAAACTATAGGTCAAAAAAATGGATCACATATTCACACGCCCCATTTCACCCCACCCTTCTAAGCAGTAATACCTTCCTTCCACATCAGTTAAAGAATGGTTTTCACCCACAGAAACCCTAAGCTAGCCCCTCCACACTTCACCTAATCACCTGGTGAAACACAACCTCGATTCTTCGTAGATAAACAGAAACACCGTACTAGTACCTTTCTCTTGAACAAAGCATGATTTATCAAAAACTACAAATCCTTTCAACTTACAAACTCAAATGTAATAAAATTTGCTTAGTGACATAATCAAATCAGTTCAAAAAACTTGTTAGTGACAATAAGCAACCCTAAGTTTACACAAATTTCAGCATACAAACATACTCCCTTACTCACACACCCCTAAACAAATAACCTAAATCCACATCAAACCATAACAAGACAATAACATCAACAACAACAAGAAGCCTTATTCCCAAAATGATTTATGGTCGACTAACATGAAACGTCATCTAGCCGTCTAGCGCTAGACATAAAAGTTAAAAATCATTGCGAACAAGTTAGTCAAACCAGAAACAACTCCTCAAAATCTAAACAATTATTACTAACTACAAAAAATTAAACAGATGGAAATGAAATAAATAGGAATATCAAAGAAAAAGAAAGGGAGGACAAACCAGTAAGCATGCTCGCAACCTTTTACAAGGGCAGTATCTTGAAGCTCAATATCATCCAAACAAATGGCACATACCCCATTATGCACCACCATCATCATCATCATTCCACACCCTTCTTCTCTCTCCTCCTCCTTCTCGTTCTCCACGCCCTTCATTTCCACCTAATTCAACCCACATTCAAAAAAACTCATCAAAATCCAATCTTTTCAACAATTTCGACCAAATCCCAGAAAACCCACATATTAAATTCATCTAATTGAATAAGAAAAACACACACAAAAAAAAGCATTAAACTCAAAATTCGGAGTGATTTTAAGCACAAACGCACATTAAAAACTCCTCAAATTTTGATAATTTCAATAATATCGACCAAATCATAGAAAACCCATATATTAAATTCATCTAATCAAACGGAAAAATAAAAACACATAATAATATTGAAATTAAACTCTAATTTGGGATTAATTACAAGCAGGAACCCCTAATTAAAGAATGACCCAGATCAAATCCAATAAAACCCATGTAACAAATACAACTAATTGAACAAAAAAAACCACATAATAATATTGAATTAAACTCAAATTTGGGATTAATTTCAAGCACAAACCCCTAATTAAAGAATGACCCAGATCAAATTAGAAGAAACCCATGTATAAAATCCAACTAATTGATCAAAATACACACAAAAAACGGCATTGAACTCGAAATTAGGATTAATTAAAAGCACGAAACCCTAATTTGAGAAATACCCAGATCTAGAATTAATCATAAACAACAAATGGAAATTAAAAGGGGGGTAAATTTTACCTGATTAGGAATGGTTAAAAGCGTAAGATCGGTAGTACGAAAATCATCAACAAAGGGGGTCACTGTAGTCATTGCTGGGTAAAAAAGAAGAACAGAGGAGAGAGAAAAAGGGAGGGGAGGTAAATTCTGTATGAAGTTTGCCCAAAAGGTATATTATAGCAAAATTTTAGATTCTAAGGTATTATTCTTTCTTACAATTTCTTGATTCTAAAACACACCCACAACAAAATTTTAAATAAAAAATTAATTTTAAAGAAAAAAAAAAGAAGAAGGAATTAAAAGAAAGAAAAAAGAATTACAGGGATGAGAAGGCAATGGAATTGGTGAAGAGGAAGTCCCTCTACAATGATGAAGGGGGTTGTGGAAGATGTGGCTCTTACTTATAAATGAAAAAAAGTTAATTTTTTTTTTGGATTCAGAAAAGTTATTTTTTTAATGAAGAGTTTTTTCATTATAGAGATGAAAATTGATATAAATTATATCAGGCTCTCAGGAGTAAAAAAACTCGGTGTTCCTTCTCACAGGAGTAGGGACCACACTTGAATGAATTTTAAATTATTTGAAGTGTGATGTCTACTCCTCTGTTAGAAGAAGGACCAATATACTTCTTGTGATTCCGAGAGCATGGTGTAAGCATTGAAATATTGGGGTATGAAAAAGAAATATTTCGTGTTTATTCGTTAGGATGAATTAATTAGAACATCTCTAATGGTGAACTAAAGTTAGAGATTAGATTTAGGTGATAGGTTCTCCCAAAGTCAGAGAAAGTACCAATAAAAAAAAGGTGTGAGGGTGAGCCATGTGTGGTCTAAGGGAGGATGACACATTGACACAAATTTATGATTATGCGGTTTAATTCAAAAGGATCTCTTAAATATGCGGTGCAACTGCAACTTGGCCTTTATCTTGTTTCCATCTCGTCCGAGACTCTTGGACCCTCAGGCCTCAACTCACTGAACAGGTGCCATTTTATGAGTTTGAGTTTTGGATTATTTGGCTTCCCTATGGGCTATGGCTCATCTTTCTGAGATTATCCCCACATTTTCCTTGTTGGATATTCGTATTCCCCAACTAGAAATGCCACTCGATACACCGGTTGTGGAGGTATATCGAATGTTGCACTGATCTGAAACTTATTTATCGGAAATGGGGTGGGTTGAATACTACGATCTACCAATTTTTAACTAATTTTATAGTAAAAATACAAAATAAAAAGAATTCGACTTTCCGCAAACCTAGTGCAGGCCGTAGCCGTTTAAGCCTCCCCTTAACTCCGCCCGTGCGACGCACAATGTTACGTGCCACATTGCCACACACAACATTTATACGAGGTGTATGTAGTTTTCGTATCCTTGATAAATTTTGATGCTTCGATTTTGAGGTCACTGTCATGGACGCTTGTGTTACACTTTACGTACATAATTTACCATACCTGCATTAAACTTGGTTTTGTAAATCACTTTTTCATATCGAATTTTGAATTTTCCACAATTAAGCATAAAATGAGATACCAGTTAAGTTCACGTAGTAATCTTTTCACACGCTTCGAATGTTGCTTTTCGTCATTGCATACATGGATTTGGATAAGATTTCTTCACTTCCCAATTGTTGATTCATTATTTCTAGTCCAAAAGTACAACTTCATAAAGGTCATATTCAAGTTTTTTTCAAGAAGGGAAGAAAAAGAAAACGAGGTATTAGACCGTTCATACCCTGAACAAATAAACAAATCACTAAAGTCGATGCAAATATGAAATATTGTCGAAAAAAAATGGCAAACCTGCTAGTAAAAACTTACTACGTATTATCCATCACGAGAAATCAAGAAATAATACCGTCTCACCGTAACTTTGCGACCAACCCGTCTTATACGAAAGTTATTTTTGACGTTCCTTGGTTGGGTTTCGCAACGGGAGGCTCTATGGGCCGCCCATTTCCTTTTCAATATATCACAAGCGGCCCACTACTCAAATACCCAATATCAGAAGCTTCAACGACAAGCCCACAACACAAGGACCAACAGGCAAACAGCAACTGAGCAAAACGAAAACGCACCCTTTCTCTCTCTCCTCTCTCTCTTTCTTCAGCAGAACAGTAAATGGGCGCCGAAGCAACACCAGCAGATAATCTCTCTCCAGAAATGGAGGAACAGGTTGACGCTTTACTCGAGGTAATTAATTTTTACTGTTACCCTTTTTTTTTTTTGGTGGAGGGTTTAATTTGTTGTGTAAAAGAATGATCCTGTAAAATTAGGATGTTTGAGTTATTAATTGTGTACCCTTTTTGTTGATTTACTCAAAGTTACAATCTTTCTTTACAAGTTTCAATCTTTTTGAGTAAATTTGAACTTCTGCTGATTTTGCCGAGTTTGATGATCAGATTGGTTATGTTGTTGGGGTATTTGATTTAAGTGATATTTCACAATATAGTAAAAACTTAGTACTTTTTAAACTTGTTCGCAATGGTCTTTAACTAAGACGTTACATATGACGATTCATGTTAGCGGCCCCAAATCATTTTGGGGATAAGGCTTCGTTGTTGTAGTAAAATACTAAATTTAGATGAATTTCTATCACATTGGTTTTACTGTGCTCGAATTGTTATTTTATATGATAATATTATATGATTACTGGTTTTTAGAAGTTAGTTTTTCAACTGAATGTTATGTGGAGAAGTGTTGGTATACAATTAATTGAGAAGTCTGCGTTTCAATTGCGCAGGCTGCTAGATATGATGACCTTGATGACATCAAGGGTTTAGAATCGACTGGACTCTCACTCAACGCCAAAGATTCGCAAGGCCGAACAGGTTCGAGATAATTCGTATTTGAAATTTGGTCTCTGGGGTTGTGTTGTATAGGATGTGAATGTATGCAATATGTAGTCGTCTTCTGTGACTAATCGATCAATGTAGAGTGGTTGTCCGTATATTGGTTTACATGAGCTTTGGTGGCAGAGCAATAAGGCTTAAACATCATAGCATAGTGTTTAGTTAGATGTGTTACTAATGCTCTCGTTTCACTGCTTTGTCGAAATGAGGAAGTTGGCAAACTGAAAGCATTTAAGGATGTGGTTGTGTGGTTGAAATTGCGAATATGTGGTAGTTTAGTTGATAGTAAGAACATTCCGGAGTACCTAAGGTCTAGGAAGTCACTGTCGAGGAGCAGCACCATATTTCTGTGATAATGAGTGCGTTTTGTGCCAATTTGTTGTAATCGTAAAGGATTCAATATAAGAGAAGGCTCTATGAAGGTGAGGCTGAGAATCTTGTGTTAGCCACTGGTCTAAATTCTGCTATCATGGTAGTGCTGTAGGCTGGTTTGTGGCTCACTGTTTGTTTTGCTAAGACTAGTACTTTTGCGGTTTCTTGATTTCTTAGGTTCGGATCACTGTTTATCGTTTCACTATGTTTTATATGATTTATTTCTCCGCAGCTCTTCATATGGCAGCAGCCAATGGTCATCATGACATTGTTGATTACCTTGTCAGCAAAGGCGTGGTAAGTGTACTGTCCCATGTTCTTTTCACCCCCCCCCCCGCCCCTGGATTTGTGAAACCTGTTGTTGTTAAGGATTATCTTGGCTAGAGGGCAGTCCTCGACATATTCGTATTTTACAATGTCCAGTTACAAATCTTATGTTGATCATTTATCTTGCAAATCCCACAAAGAATCCAATATGAGAACTGATATCTTAACAGTGAACACCCTTAAGGCTGGCGAAAAAGCTTAGGATTAGTACTAGTGTGATTCTAATTAAGTTGTCTCCCCAGACCATGGCTATGGTCCTTCAACCTGGCTTTCATTTACAAGGGCCCTTCAAAGTGGAGATCTGAATCAGTGAAAAAAATCGGTGTCTTGTCATCTCCTCCTATCTCTGGCCTAAGGATTTGCGCTATGCAATCTCTATTATTGCCCTCAGTTTGACATTGCTCCACCGGGCTATGCAGTATCCATGATTGCCTCAGTCTCAGCATTTGGCCCTGTTCGGCTGATAGCTCATGTCCATACTTGCCTTATATTCTCTTGAAGTAAGCTGCTGAATTTGAGCTTCCAATTGACAAGAGTCTGATGACTGCGTTTTTGTAAACAGGATCTAAACGCTTTGAACGTAGAGAAGAACACGCCGCTCCACTGGGCTTGCCTCAACGGGCATGTTGAAGTAATGATTTTTTATCATCTATGAATGCATAACATGCTAAGTTTCGACTGGTTATCAATACTCATGTCTGTTCGTATTTAGGTGGTCAAAACTTTGATCTTGGCGGGGGCAAATATCTCACTGCTTAACAGGTTTGACATCTGAGACTTTTTTTTTTTTTTGGCGAAGGACTAAGCTTTCTAATCTCCTGATAGTCACGCCTCTTAGATCAGCTGACCGAAAAAATGTCTCAATTTTTTTTTTTTTCCTGTCAGCCATGAAAGGACACCGGTAGATGAAGCTTTGAGTAGGGAAAAGATGGATGTCATTGATGCAATCAACACTGCTGCTGCTCAACTGGAGCTTACACAAACCACCGTTTCTTGAGAGGTACACAATCACGGAGCAAAAACGTTGCATATAATGCGACTCCCTTAGATTAATGTCTTAGCCCTAGCTTAGAAATCGTGTAAGAGCTTTGTTTGTATAATCCAGACTTCATATTCTCGCTCTATGTAAGGCTGTGCCTAAATATGTACTCGTATTATTCTACTCGGCTATGATTTCTTTTGTTCCAAAGTTGAGCCTCGTACTTACATTCTTACGACTAGGCCAAGATCTCATTTACACCTTCCGTTCCTTAGAATACATGACAAAGTGGATACAAATAGATAATCTGGGTCATCTGCTTAGCATTTTCGATTTTCGACTTTTGTTGTATTGTGCTGTTGATCCATCATCATTATTCATCTCCACCAGAAGAAGAAAAGGAAGCAAAGTTATTCTTCAAAGTCCCCTCTTTTACCCAGCAATAGTAAAGAAATTAAGGCATCAGGAAAGATGCCATTTCCAGTTTCTTAAAATAACCACATTCCCTGGCACTCTAGTAAAACTAATCACAGAGCACCTTTCTATTTTCAGGAAGTTTAACCCCCCTGGACTTCAGAGGGACACTCTACTTTCCTTGGCTTTATAAAAGGTGAATGTGAACTGCTACTTCGTACCGTTTGGTATGTATTATGCCCTTTGATGACTTAGTCGTATAGTGAAAGCTACAAGTTTAGGGTGTACCCGTATTCATTATATTAATCGTTTTTCCAATAGAAACAATTCTCTCGCAAAGAGTAACCAACAAACCAATACATTTGGTTTTTGTCTAGTCGGATAGTTCCAGAGCCCTAATATATACCCGTTCCACAAGATGTTCATATTTTCTCGATATATGAGTCTGGTTTGAACGTTTGGAGGTTTCAAGAGTGGTGTATTTCGGAGGTTCATCCACTAGTCATTTTAAATGATGATGATGATACCATATTAGACGTAGTAAAGAGTGACAATAAAGAAAGAATAAGAGATCGATGTTAGTAGGAAGAATGATACTCCTACACAACATCGAAACAAAAATGGTGCGCCCAAAATGGGAAACAGTAGGTACATAAATAATGGTTAAGAAGCGGCGCGTCTTTACCAAAACTTGACTTTAACTCCTTTCGGCTTCACATGCACTCCATTTACATTAATCCTTACCACTATCACCTTTTACTTCATTCTTTCTACTTACTCCTTTCCGCTTCTCCTCCTAACTTATTAGCTTCCCAATTTCCCGTTATCGGTTTAAATATGCGAGAACAATTCAAATTGTACATCAACAATTTAAGATCAGAGTTGTTACCATGTTCGTGTGATGGCTAAATTCCAAAATACTTTTTCGAGCTTGTTTATATTATTTATGTTGGATCTTAAGACGATTCAAATCAAACATAAACAACTGAAAAACGAAAAACCCCAATGAAAAACGAGGATGGTGATTAAATTCGTTCAATAACTAGTGGAATATAAGATTACAAAGTTAGTAAACTTAAGAACCCTAATCTTAAGATGCCAAATCCTTTAAAAATCAGGGAAATGTCACACCCCTTTTATATTCTCATGTCCAATGAATACAACTCCCAATCATTTTTTCTGCCCACTTTGCTTTTGCTAATACTTTTCCTCTTTTCTTTCCCCAATTCCCTCTAAAAAAACAAAGGATACTTAACCATCTAAAGTCTCAAAATTCTCCATGTTTACACCAAAGTTATGCCAAATCACATTAAAAGCAGATCACTTCCTACATATTCTTCGATTTCTTTTACTTAGTTAATACACAGCTTGTATGCCCTAATCTTCACGACCAAACTGTACGGACGATGAGTAGTACTATGCTTACGGATATGTCTGTATGACGGACAGTGACACATACGCAACATTATAATGTTACATACTCTAATGCTCGTCTATGGACCATGACGAACAAAAGGGGTTGATGGTACATATAAATATATAATACAACTCGTAATGCTATCGTATGTTGAGAGCATGGAGAGACAGTTACAATTCACGACCATTCCTAGCATGAACTCGCCTTAAGATGCACTGTGCTCTACATTTTAACACCAAAAATAACACATCACATTTTCGCAATTCTTTTGACGAACATGGAGGCCTAACATAATGTACTTCACAACAACGAACTTCACCAAATGAGAACAACAACATAATTTTACAGTACAATTCACATGCGCAATCCACACAAAAGTCCACTTTCAGAAGGTGCAATTTAGACAATTAGTTCATGTAGTACTTCAATTCGATAGCCTATACAAGCTTAAGACTCAAACAGCTAACAACTTAACTGAACAAGCTAATTAGGAAACTTCAAAAAGAAGTTAAAATTTTGAAAGAACGTCTACTAGGTACTACTACAATTCCACATGAAAAAACCATTAAGCATCTACATATAATCTCATAATGTATAGAAGGGGCTAATTCGAGGACAAATTCACAAAGTTAAGGCCAGAGAACAAAACAAATACATAGAAAAATCCTTATATATATACTCTTCCAAAGTCAGCAATTGTAGGCAAACAAAACCCATTTTTTCTACAATGTGACTTGTATATATCATTGTATGCAATGGCCTAGCATATATAATGAATCACGACATGTGTGGAGCAAAAAGATTAAACAAACAATAATATCGACTCCGGTTCGATACTCATCATCATAAGCTGAGGGTGGTATATATGTACAATGTACTATAGTACTACACATCAAATTAAAACCACATTTACTCAAACCTGCAAAGCTCATAAGTGATAAGAATTGAAAGAAGATAAACTATAGAACAATGCCAAAGCAAAAGCGAAGGCGAAAGGGAGGGAGGGGGGGATCATTGCTCAAGTAAGCAAAAAGGCAGGAAAACAAGTACATAGAAAGCATTGATGAATGTATGCAATTTCAAGGTTTGTCCAAATTTGCAGTGAGAGAAGAAAAATGTTAATGTTTACAAAACAATGAAAAAAAATAAGGAATTGATGAAAAGGACATGATGAATTCTCCCAATGTAAATGTGTAAAAATTGTAATTGCAAATGCAAAGAGTATATATTTCTTCTTGTATGACCAATTAATGATAGTGACATTGCAACAACTCTCCCTAAAAACCCTTTAAAGTCTACTACTACTACTACATACTACAGCAGGCCAGGCCAAACCCCTCATTAATAATAATGGTGAAAAGAGTACATTCACACTTCTAGTTCTCCAGGAACTAAACTAACCAAATTGAACTGAAGGCTTGTTAGGGAATTGTTTGGTATCAGACCATCCACTTCTCATATAACAACAATTTATACTATATAGTTTGGCAGAACAATCATATCTTATAACATACTATACTATAAATCTATGATTCAGTCATGACTTGTGAAGTCGTTATATCACGTAATGTACTCTTTCCTTTCCTTTGGATTGTTAACGTTTTTATTTACTATGGAATCTCTCGGACTGGACGTTAGCAATCCAAAGTAACGGAGTGCGTATGTATTCAATCATGATATGTACTATGTATATATGTATGGATTGTGTACTAAAACCAAAGGAATTTCCATGTCTTTGTGAAAAGGGCATATTATTGCACAGGAGTTAAAAACATATAGTGTCATCATATATAGATATGCAAGACAAAATGTTACACATGATAAATATAAAAGGTAAAAAGATCCATACCATACATTACTGTCTCCTGGGAAATGAGCAATTATTTGAGCCCTGCAACAAAAATAACATCATGCTCTTTGCCATCCAAACATTATTATTCCAATGGCAGAAATAACAGAAGCAGATAGATAACATTATGAAGAAGAAAAGGATGCCAGGAGTTACCAGAATTTCAGACAGTTACCTTGCATGCAAAGTTACTAATGAATCACAAACCACGATGACGACAAACCCGTAATCCTAGCTAGCTAGAATCAATAATTGGGGTCGGCTTACATGAATATATAGTCGTGTTTATGAATCTCGAGGATATTAACAGACAATTATGCTAAGGAAGATTAACAAGATTTAAAGGAAATTCAAACATGATTAGAATGAATGAAGCAAACATTTGAGATGACAAGAAATTAAACCCTATTTTTTCATTGATTGATCAGATTAATTAAGAGATCATCTAATTATTATTATCAGAAATACAACAAAGATACTACATTACTACAATAATAATAATAATAATAATAATAATAATACTAAGGTAGTTAATAATTAATCATAACATTGGTGTTTTTTTTCTCGAGTCTTTTGAAAAAGGTAACAAGATTTCAAAAGACTCAAAAAAAGAATTCTCTCACAAGTTTGATCATGATATAAAAATGCTACAACTAATTTTAAATATTTCCATTTCACATTTGTGTCTTATTAGTTCATAGTGTTACCATAGCTTGATCCTCCACCAAGCAACCCTCCAGCACCACCACCGCCGCCACCGGAAGCACCATAAACATTGGCGGGATCGATTAGTGGCGACGAGGAAGCGGCATTTCTTCCACCACCACCACCACCACCGCTACTACTAGCTCCACCACCCAAATGCAACTCGGATAAATTAGGAAACCCATCTCTTGGCTCAACACCTTGATCATACAAAAACCCTTTGAAAACATGCCCGCCAATCCTCACCACCGCTTGATACGCAAACTCGTCGTCGCCGTCGTCAACAGCCGTTACTTTGACACACTTGAACACCGCCGGTGCCCTCACTTGTCCCGGCAACGTATCCTTGAAGCTAGCGTCTACCTCCACAACACAAACATTATATTTACTACATAATTCACAACTAACCCCATAATACAATAACAATAACAATAATAATATAACCAACGGTCCAACACTAATTCACTCTAATGAATAAAATGATTTAAAAAAAAATGCGATTTAAAGGATAATGGTTGAGCTCCAATAAATGGTTTTTACGTACCTTGGTGACTCGAACTCGTGTCGAAACTTCGAGGAGGTGTATTTGAAGTAGACGTGTGGGAGGTTGTTTGTGATGAGATGAGTCGAGGTTTTTTAGCTCCGGAGGTGGACCCGGATGAAGCACCACCACCACCACCACCGGTAGGACCACCGGTAGCGGAACCGGGTGTCATCATTTGGCGCTCTCTACGCCTAGCAGCGGGCACCCACGTGCTTTTCACGTGAGTTGAGCAATCAAACCCTCTACTTCTACAGCAAGTCCTACACCTCCGGTGGCTACAATCTTTCTTTGCTTGGTTACCACAGTCTTGACACGTGGCGTGACCGCCGCCGGACAATCCGGGTGAGGTGGACAGCAAGTTGGACCCACCCGGATCGAAATTGATGCTCTTTTTGGGCGTACTGAACCCGACCATTTGCTGCTGCTGGTTCTGCCAGAGATGGATTGCACCAGCAGCAGCCGCGGCAGCACGACTGCGGCCGATGAGATCTTGATCATCGCCCCCAATCGTGGTGCCGTGGCCGGCGGTAAGGAGGGGAATAACGCCGACGCCCACCCCCAGTGCAGTTGCGGCGGCGTTACTCCCCTCCGCGGCCATATAACTACTCTCTTGTTGCTGGTGCTGCTGCTGCTGATGATGGGGATGTTGGTGGTGGCTACCGTGATGGTGATGGTGTGGGGACAACATCCCGCCACCACCACCACCACCTCCCGAATGGTGGTGGAATGACGTGGCGGGAGCTACCACAAACATCCCCATCTCGGGAGGAATACCATATCCAACACGAGAAGTAGTGGGCCACATAGGCCCACCACTAACAGTAGGGCCGGCTGCGGCGGCTGCTGCTGCAGGCCCAGCATTGAAACCCAAAGAAAGGTCGTTATTAGTGTTGATCTTATCAGCGTTGCTTGCTGATGAAGCCACCCAATCAGCAAATGCCCCGGAATCCGACGCTAATCTCCGTGTAGTAGCCACCACTACTGCTTTGTTTTTATATCATATATAATATTATTATACAATTAATACCATATAGTATACAAAATAAAAAAAATTATATGAATTGTGTCAATTAATTAAAATGATGAATTGGAAGAAGGAATGATATGGGGGTTTGGGTAAATAACAGAAAAAATTACCCAAGAAAGAAAAAATGGTGAAAAAAAATGTTGTGTGTGGGGAGTTTGTTTCTTCCACAACTCTTCTTGAGCAGCAGCAAAAAAAAAAAAAAAGAGGAGAGAGAGAGAGAGAGAGTGAGGTGGGAATGAAAGAAAGAATGGAAAGGAGTGATAATAACGACCCTTTAGCTTTCTCACTGTATTTTTCTGCTCTTTTGGTTTACTATGGTTTTTGTAACTAAGGTAGTGTGTAGTCTCATTTTTTGTTTGTTCTATCTTATATATTTTTGAGAGTTCCTTTCTTCCAAAGGGGTGGGGTCTTTGATCTTAAATAGCCTTCGTTTGGTTCAACTTAAAACACGAGCTTGATTCAGTTCCGATATTACAATATAGATTATCTGTCGTTATACTAAATACAATAAATTCTAATACCGGTAAAATTTATATTATCGAGTCAAATAAATATCTAAATATATCATCAAGATGTTTTTGTAAAAGAGAATAGTCTTTTCACCCCTTGCCTTAGAGTGGAAACATACTAGTATAGTAGTATACAACCAAAATCAACAAAATTTTGATGTCTACCCTCAAATCCTCAATTCAAAGTGTTGTAAAGTCACTCTAGCACTTAAAAGTCATTATTTATACTTAATTACTTGTAATATATTTATTTAAGTAATTAATTAATTAAGTACCCATTGTTCTTTCACATGTTGATGTGAAAAGAAACTTATCTTATGTGTAAAATACAACTAATTAGTACTAGTAGTAATTTGTGAGTATAAAAGAAGGGTGGAAGTATAAACTATAAAAAGGGATTTGTTGGGTAGCATTTGTAAACTTATGGAGGGGGTTCAAAAGTCACATGACAACTTCACTCTTTTAATTTGCTTTAATGTTACTGCCCCTTAGCTTTACCTAAGCTACCCTAGCTAAAGACTAGTAGTAGGCTACATAGTAGTAGCTCCCTTCTATCTCTCATTCTCTCTCTTTCTTTCTCTCTCAACCATTTACTTCTCTAGTTCTTGTACTCCATCCATTGGATTGAGATAGGACCCACTGATTTTTGTCTTGGTGGGGGCTGATTTGGCATGTGTATTGGCTTTCTTTTTCAACTGGGTTATGCTTCCCTAATTCTCAAAATCGTTTCAATTCTAAAACGCTTAAAGCGATTCTTTTTATATATGTATATGACAATAGTGATACGATCGATGATGAAAATAATTGAATGGAACACCAGATAACTAGGAGCAATTAAGTGACGAACCACGATGACATTCAAATCGAAGTAGCGAGCTTAAAAAAAATAGTTATATTATATGGAGCATATGAGATTGAAAGGAGTACAATTTTTTTGTATGTATTACTCAAGAACATTCAAACATTTAGCTAATGTGCAATCGTATTTGTCCATAGTGCAACCTTAACAATGTATTCTTGTGATGTTGTAAGCAATCCATTGTCTTGTTCCTTCTAAAGATTTTGTGACCCTAACTCACGTGTCCCGTATAATTTATGGCTTTTCTTGTTTTATTATTCTTTGAATGTTATATAAGAAGTCCGAATTTGGTTGATTTGACATAAGACCTAACTTGTTAATCTTTGAGATAAAGTATAATGCAGATTGCAACAATACTCGTCGAAATACCACGGTGGAGAGCACAATAGTAGAGTTTATTACTACTTGGCATAATCTTGCTCGACGCGAATCCAAAATATATAAAACGGACTATAAGAGGACAACAAAAGTGGCCTGGAGTGGTGTAGGCATACACAACATATACTAGCCTACCAATCAATCTTCAGTTTAAATTCATGCAAAGTTATTGCCATTGTGATTAATCCAAATTGTTCAACCCTAATTCGTAGGAGAATGGCTAATTTGTTCGGCCTAATTGAGGTCCAAATCCAATAGTAGGGGACAGATCCATCTAGTTTCTCCATATGCAATCACATCAAACCCATGGATCTTAAAAAGTTCATCTTTGTGATTTCCATGTCCTACGAAATCTTCAATACACCTAAGCCTGTTATTTCAAAGTTCATTTCTATCTAAAAATGCAATCAAACTCACCACTCCAACTCTCATCCTGGTTGCTCTCTTTCGGTGAAGCTAGTCATTTACAAAATCATGTTATTATAACCAATTATTACAGTGTGCTAAAGATACCGTACTACACTCTCTTTTAAAGCGCGCAAAAATAAGAAAAGACGCCAACCATGTATCGAATCTATAACCAGATACAATTAGTCAAAGTTTATATATATACTAGTTCTTGTTCTAACACGCGTTTATGAATGAACTATATAGATGGGATTCATGGGAACACCAAACTGATGAAGTTTTATGCTCATAATAACCACCTTTCTTTTAATAGCAAACCTATAGTATCTTTACTACCTTAGGTTGCCAATTTTGTACTTGGATACACCACAAAACAAACTTACCTAAGCTCATCAAGAAAATACTACGACTCATTCCATCCATCGTATATTACTGATAATGTTATAATATAAAGAGCGATTTTCTCAAACCGGATATAATATTGTAATTGTGAAATGGTTTTATCAACTCCGTATGAAGTTCTACAATTTCTAATTTAAACTTCACTTGATTGAGATTTTATCAGGTAGTAGAAAATAACTTGTCATTGGAAAGGAAGAGAACCTTGTTTGGAGTAAAAACAAATGAGAAAGAAAAAAGTTAGAGAGCAGCAGAGCCGCTGAAAGAGCAAAAAAAATGAGGAAGCTAAGAACTGAGAATGCAGCTTTATTAATTTAGGTAAAAAACAAACAAAACCCAAGCCAAACAAGTCACATCAAATGTTAAGTCAACTTTTGAGACACCAAAGTTACAGCACCATTTACCATCACCCTTCATTTCTGTTCCCCCGTTGACCATCATACAGTAATAAAGTAAAAAAAAAAAAAAGTATAAACTTTGCATACCATGAACGTATGTGAATTATTTAGCTAACAATTATTAGTACCACGTATGGCTAACATCGGAGTATCTCGTTGTCGAAAATGTAAGTTTGATAACTGATAATCCACGAGCAAAATAAATTTTCAAATACAGGATAAAATTTCGTCACATACGACATAGTAAGGAAAAACGGTAAATGGTTGATTGAAACGGAAGATACGGATCATGTTCGTGTTATGATAAGTCGAATTAGCCATTAGGTAAGTTTAACGATCGTAAGCTTTTTATGTTAATGTAGTAGTTCATATACATGATGCATAGCACATTAGCATTGTATTTTGTGTAGTAATGATAATATGATTGGTGCAAAATTCCCATAAGATATGGTAAAAGACAGAGGTAGATACTCTCAAATTCTGGGTCGTATAACAATTCCTTCAGCTCCTTCCCAAGAGATATGCAAATTTAATTGGCCGTATCTTTCTTATGCAGTACGTTTTTTTTTTTTTTTACTGTTAGATTATCAGAGTTACAGCTACAAGCCTACAATTCTGATAAATGAATGAATACTGAATGTGCTTGGGTTTTGGTGCGTTTATCTTACTGTATGTGGTTTTACTGTATGTCTCTTTTTTTTACCAAGATTTCTCAAAGCTTTCGCCCCCCGTATCTCTTGAGAATCTCAAATTTACTGCTACCTGTAACTGTAAATATGTAGCAAATTAATTATTACTGTATAGTTTGGCTATTATCATGTCTTGAATTTTTTTCCGTATGTGTTCCTTACCGCTTTATGATACGGTTACAGTATTTATGGTTGTACTCGACTAAAAGTATGTAATCGGTATATAACGATTCATTCACATACCATCAAATTTTATATGCAACAATTAACCGAGCATCAACAGTAGTCACAAAGTAGATAGATACACATTACGATAAAACATTACAAAACTTATGGGAATGAAGAAGAATTCTTCAGTAAGTCAGTAGTATTGACTGATGATCAGGCCCCTCCCCCAAAACAAACTTAAACGTAGATAGACTTTGCCTAAAGATACTCCACCAGTGAAGCTAAGCCCTCGCTAAGCTAAATTCTGGCTAGAGAACTACTTTAGCTTAGTCTATAAGCTACATACGTAGAGTAGTAGCAGAAGTTCAGTACACTTTTGTCTAATCTACTCTTTTTCGTCCTCATATAATTGGCCTCCCACTTTTTGCATGATCAATCCTCTAATAATTCAATATTTCATATCATAGGTTATCAATCGTTAAAGTATAATCGATCAAATCGTGTGAAAATCATGATAATTTTGACAATTTAAACAAGATTAGATGGAATGATCAATGATGCATAGTTAATTAGTGAAGTTAAATTCGCCTCATCGACAGGGGCGGAGCTTACCACGGCTACGCCCCGCCCTAAGTTTGTGAAATGTCAAAAATTTCTGTCTATATTTACTATACAACTAGTTAAAAATTGAAAATTCGTAGTATTTGACCGATTCCAGCTCCGAAAAATTAAATTTTGGCCAAATTCAAGTTAATTAATCTACCAAGGGAAGATGCCATTAGTGATTGCTAGGTAGAAGGAAACATACCACCATGTGGGGCACCAAAGTTAATTAATCCACAAGAAGAGAGGCACTAATTAATTTGGGATTAGAGATTAAATCTAATCAAACAGTAGTAAATAAGAAAATTACGGCAGGGTAAATCGGCAATAATTACTTTGTGATATTTACCCTTTTACCCAGGGGGATGTGGGACCAAGAAGAGTGTACGGCGGAGTTGCGGACAGCACGCCCCCGCTCCGGGATTTCTGGTTCGCTTTGTCTCAATAATGGCCCTTCTCTTTCCTCGAGCACCGTGCCTTCTTTCTTTTCTCATTTTCCCCCAATTATTATATTCCAATTTACATTCTTAATGATTTTTTTGTTCACTCTAATAATTTGATTCGATATAAACTGATTTAATTCGATTCGAGAAATTAACCTTATTAATTTGAAAATATTTCGTAAAATATCATTAATCTACACTGAATTCATATATAAGGTTGATAATTTATAGTTAATGAACTGATTTGATTTGAATATAATGAATTACCTTATTAATTTGAAAATATTTCGTAAAATATCATTAATCTACACTGAATTCATATATAAGGTTGATAATTTATAGTTAATGAACTGATTTGATTTGAATATAATGAATTCGGTTTAAAAATAAACTTGAAATTTATCGGTTTTTAAGTTATTAAAATTGCATTAAACGACTTAAATCCCGTTGATATATTCGGACATTACGGAGTACGAGTACATATTTTCCATACTTCAGATGAACCATCTTAAACAATGATTCTCTCTTGCTTTAAAATTAGGATTAATCTCATCACTAAACAAGTTTTAAAGTCACGTGCATGCAGTTTATATGATAAAGTCCATAGCTTTTTGAGTAAAATAGTCACCGACCATGCCGATTAGTCTCATGCATCGGCGTCACATTGCAAGACCCCTAATAACTAGAGTCATTACGGCTAATTATGCCACCTAAATCCTAATCATCTTAATCTTGCTTCTCCTTCGTAAACGCAATTATAAATGGTAATGGGCCCCAATGGATTTTTGCCTCATTACACTTGTTAGACAACTCGAACTGGGTATGAACCGTTAGGAGACCCCTCTGCAAGAGGGATTGTATTGCACCCAAATGACCTCCAAATGACCCGCGACTTTATAAGTTGGGGAAGTAAGGATCGAACCCTCGACCACTTAGTTCGTTGGGGACGATAGCAATGTGATTACCCTCATGGATGCATTATTGAAGTTGTCATTTCATGCTCTAGAAATGATGATAACTAATTAATGGTTTTTCCAACATTAACAAATTCATGTAGCTTCATTGCCTTGAATTTGTGAACAAACTTGCTTAACAAATCAAAGCAAATCAAGTGTTAGTCCATCACCATGAAACCATGAAATGAGACAAAATTATCATACATGGTAATAACAAAACAAACATTGCGAATAATAACAATTTCATATGTAACAAAAATATATAATTATTGTGATCAGATAATTAAAGGTACAATTATTTACGGGTCTTGTGGTCTTGTGGATTGACATTTGACAGTGATCGTCTTTATTAGCCGCACACGCACGTTGTGAACTTATGATATTTTGGCTCGACAAGATCAAATCACCTGTTTGCGAACATAATCATGCAAATTAAATTAACCTTTTTACATGTCATTTTTCTGATCGACTATGAATAATTAAGCAGCTAGCTAATATAAAGAAGGTGTAATTAGAAGAAAAACAAAGGTCAGCATACTTTCTCTCTATGCCGGAATGTAGGTCGGACGTCGGAACCGTGCCACACGGGTCCCAATATGGATCTAAAATCTAAATGACTGACGATAATTACCCACACGGCCACACAACTTCACCCACGACATAAAACAAAATTTATATTAAACTAACGGATAAGTAGATTAGAAACAAATTCTCGGTATATAACTGTATTCAGTTTAAACGAAATGAATTTAAACAGAACATCGCGTTACTAATTTAACAACGGAAGAGTATTTTTTTAGTAGTAAACAAGACGAAGATTTTGTAGATCAAATAACCTATAAAAAAAACTATGAATTTTGTGGGAAAGAAAAAAAGAAAAAAGAAAATGGGAGAGAGAAAGCAAAGGGGTGTTCGGAGTTAAAGTGGGAAGGTGCGTGAGGAGGGGGTTGCATCGAGCCCTGTGAATGTGTTTTTGTATCTGTACAAGCAGACCGCAGTCTGCAAAAAGTCCCCCTCTTCCTTAACTCTTCCTCTCTCTCCTCTCTCCTACACAATCTACTTCATATATCCTCCTTTTGTCTTCTAGCGTAACCTTCACTCTTTTTTCCTTTCCCTCTTTCAATCTTGTTTAGGGCATCTTTCATATCATTATGAATTTTACAATCTTGCTTATTAGTTATTACTACCGTTTTAATTTTGTAAGAGCGGATTATATATTCATCTATAACGAAATTCATAAGAATAAATAAGCGGATAAAACTTGAAAATATAGCAAATTGTCCAATCTATCAGTATCAGCATTTAGGCTACAACTAATAGCGTTACTCGTAAAATAGTGGATAGATGGATACTGATAACAGTGGACAACATTGGACAAGTGAATAATGTAGGATAATAGAATAGATAGGTGTACAAGAATAATTAAAGAGATTTTGTGACCAAAACAAATGAAAACCACCAAGATTTTTGCAAAGAGTACCATTCATTCATTCATTACTACATGCATGTGGTAAAACAGTGTGGCAACAATGAACGGGAATGCATGCATATACTTTGGATTTTTTTTCTCATACTTCAATCATTTCTTGATTTTCAATTTTATTCCCTTCCCCCCCCCCCCCTCCTTTTCGAAAGAGGTGTAAAGGAGTGAGTTTTGTCCACAACTTTAATTTGCCATGAGTTCTTCGCTATAAAATCTGATTTGATCTGATCTAATTATATAGCGATAAATTGTTGTAAGGCGAAGAATTAATTCGTAATTCATGCAAGATTCTGTTTGGCTAAACTTTACAATTTAGACAAACTTCTAAGTCATAAAAGATAAAAACGGGCAAAACACACATAATCGAGCAACAATTTATACTTTATATACACAGTTTTTTGTATAATTATTTCTTAGAACTTAAAATTGAAGATCCAACTTGAAACTCCTACTCCTCAAACTATTTCTCAAAAACTCAGAAGGACTTATAGAGAAATTGAAGTTGGACCAAACATATGCCATGAGTCAGGCATTTGTGCAATTACCTTTGACTAGGGCAATTTCTATCCAGTGCTCCTTCTGCTCTTTTGTTACGCTGCGTTACATAAACTAAACGTTAACAAATGAACAACAATAGCTACTCTAATAGATCAGACTTAGGTTTGATCTCAGTATAGTAACAGAGTATTCACTTAACAATGAAAAACAAAGGAAAAGAACAGAAGAAAAGTTTGATGTAACAAAAACCTATGGGCTATAGACTGGGGCCCAAACCCAAGTCTTTAAAAGCACAGGTTGAAACTTGAAAGTTATGGGCTGCTTTGGCCCTTACATGTGGGAGCAAATTTAGGATTGTACGGCCCCCTATTTTCACGGTTTCAGTCCAGCCCCTTTTATAGGCTTATCTACTTTGTAGGAAGAAGACACTTTCATTGGTTATTTATCTACTATAATAAATAACTAATGAACTATTATAAGTTTTAGTATAGACAGTAGCGTTTACAAGAGATAACTTTGTCGTTTTTATGATTTTCGAAGAGGGTTTCTTAGTTCTGAAAGACTCGAATAATGCAAACCATAAGAGGTCACGATATATCATGCTAACGTAACGACGTAGCGTCGAGTATCCTCACAACTCAGATGTAGGTTGCATCATTCTCGTACACTAATAACCAACTTGTGGTAGAGGTCCAAGACCTAAGCCAATAAGAAGTTCCAAATGGTGAATTCCATAATGTATTAGCATTTAATTACTAGGAATAGCTCCAATTTGGACTATTTTCTAAAGGATTGTTTCATATTTATGTGACAATTATGGCATAGATTGTGGATCTTAGTTTGGTTTAATTAATAAAGGGTTAACTCGATTAGTCAAAATCATATGAATGTTGATGGAAGCTTTGTCTTTTACGAAGTTATATGATCATGTGACGAGTAGTTACTATCTTGTGAAGTCCTAGTCTACCCTATTTTTTCTTGTACTACACTCTATTCCTAAGTCTTCGTAATTGTTTACTCCACAGATTTTGGACTAATGATCACTATTTAGTCAACGATTAATTAATTACTAAAGTTTAGCTTCCAGTCATTGTCTTTGGTTGCCATGAAACCAACAATTCGTGACTTAACACCAAAGCCAGAGGATAAAACTACTCTTCCACGAGATATCTTGTGTTTAACGGGTGTTAGACTGTTAGTTATTAAAAGTGTGTAGACATCGAACTATCATACTTGGTTCTACTAACAATGATCTTAATGCAAGCACGAGATTAATTTCGGCCTTCCCAGTTGTTTCGAGAAAAAGAAAATGGAGAATGGGAACGAAACTAAATAAGGCATTTCTATCTCTAGTTTAGGATGAGCTTCTCCCCGTAGTATATACGCTTGAGAAATTTAAGAAATTGAATACTCACATGACATGAACAATGTTAAGTGAAGAATCAATCAACATCGACTCTAAACATCTACTGTATGAAGCATGCTTAAAAAATAAGTCTTCTTGACTATTACCCCTATCATATCATCCTATATTCCTATGCAATTGTAGCTTTGCTATATATGATGATGAATTGGGTAGATGGACCAACCTTAATGTGTAACATTATGAAATCACCAATTTTGATATATAAAGGACTTTACAAGACTTCAAGTTGATTTCTCGACAAAATTTCATTTTTCTCGTCATCTTCCATTTCCTAGAACATTAATACGTCTATTTCAAAAATAATTTATCGTGAAACTTACAATCGAAATATCGTATGCATTATAAGTCGCCCAATTTTAACTTACATTTCCAACCATCGTAGGCAAGTGCAAGAATATTTTTTTCATTATAGTGCGTTTTGGACCAGAGATTTACAAGCCCATAACACATGACGGATCACATTGTACAAGCCCATCATGGAGGCCCGTTGTTTATTGGGCTACAGCCTCCAGGTGTGTTCGAAAGTCTATGAAAATGTTGTTATTACACCCGTATTACCGTATATGACCCTCTAAATTAAAGTTGGATCAACTAACTCAGGGTCGACCCATTTTAGTAGAGGTTTCAAGTTCGACACTCGACTATTGAGTATCAAAATTGAGATGGGCGAACTTTCCCGACATTTTGATTTTACCCAATTGAGTTTTTACAGTTTCATTATGCAAATTGAAGGTTGTAATGCTAGCTCAACCTTGATCTCTCTTAAGGACATTTATACATGTCATGTTTTTTAGAACATCAACATTATACGAGAGCTTATACAAAAGTCATGAGAACTCGCTTTCAACTTTGAATTATAATCGAATAATCAGAAAATTGATCCAAATAAAATTCTTTTGTGTAGATAACTAACACAAAATTGTCACCTAGTGAAAGACTTGTATGTATTTGAATTATATAAAATTTTCTCACATTTATTTGTACACTAACTACTCACTAACACAATGCAAGATCTAATTGATCTTGCATTACAAGATTACACCAAACTAGCATCATAATAAAAAAGAACCCTAATTAATTACTATTTACAAGTTAATACAATTAATTAAACAATTGAAGATTTGGTTATTTCTCAATATCTTTCCACTCCAATCGTATTAGCCTAGATGGAGAAAACCTATTCTTATTATGCTCGGAAATGGTCTTGAGCTTAGGCGACCACGCTTGATCTTTTGCCCTAACAAGTTGTTCATATTGTTTTTGCAACTCCGGCGTACTACATATTAGCTTAGCACTAATACTCGTCGTTGTTGTCGTTGTTGTTGTCGTGGCCGTGCCGGAATTATTTGTAATAATCCTTGTAATGAACTCCGGTACGACCTTGATCATAAGCACCCTACCATCTTTATCCTTAACGTACTCAAAAGGGCCCATCTTACTATTATTAGCATTCTTACTATTATTAGGACTTCTATAATTAGAATTATTATTCTGACCATTTAACAACTTGAGCATTGTAGTAGGAGGAGTAGGAGGCTTGGCATTAGGGCAATTATTACCATTATTAGAAGGAGAGCCTAGGTAGCATAGCGAGGCGGCCGAGAGTAGAGCACCACCACTACCGGTTTCTGATTGGGTGGCCGGGAGGCGGTCGAGGGGGAGGACGAAGTAGCTGCGGCCGGCGACAAGGTGGTCATGGATAGACAAGATTGGGATAGGTTTACCAAGGAAGAAGGAATCTGCATGGCAAACTACACAATCAGGAAATTCAAACATGATTTCTCCTGCTTTTATCTTCATTCTTCTCTTTATAACCTTTGTTGTTCCTTCATGTAGGATGAGTTTTATTGTTTGGTTGGTTAGTAACATTAGTGGAATCAACTCTAATCTTACGCAACACGTTATTGGGTTTTTTTTGGTATTACTCTTGGCTATTGCTCCAATAATCCCCATAATTGTTGATGAGAAGTGATCAAAAAAAGGTTTGGGAGATAATTTGAACTTTTTTGATATTTGTGATCGACGACGAAAGTCGGTATAACGGATTTTAGTTATTGAAAACAAAAACTGCAGATATAGAGCTGATATATAACGAAATTATCGATGTTTAATTCCTGTTTTTTGTCTGTATATATAGAGGATTTGGTTTTTGATTAAGGGGACTAAAACTAAGATAGGGAAGAACTAGAGGAGATGGGGATATAATGTGATGAATATGTATATATAGGAGAGTGGGTGAATGATTGACTTTAGAAAATGTCTACCTTTTATCTTATTTTTATCATTTTATTTTTATTAGGTGTATATAACTCTAAATTTTGGCAAAGGAGGTTCATGTATTGGTGGAAAAAGTCACAATTTGTATTTTAGTAGTTAATGAGACTAGTTGGATATATGTGTGTAACTTGTGAGATTTAGGAATTAAATAGAGTCGGTGGTCAGTCTTGCCGGCTAATTTCAACAAAATGTTACATACACTTTCACTTTTATTGGAAAGAGATTGCTACGTTTGTGTAAGTTGTAAGTTGTACGTGGACTAGTCGTTGCTTAGCTAGCCTACATCATATATGTGACATGCAATTTATATAAATATGATCGACAATTGATTAAAGTTGATTGGTATGACCGACAATTGTCTGAGACATTCCTTAAAGAAGTCGCCGAACATTTGGTTCATCACTTTTGCAAATATAGCGTTAAAACATTTAGATAAGTCTTTCCACTAGATTGACTTTGATGTATCGGAAAAAATTGTCTACAACCTTTAATTTTTCTCGGCGTGAGATACTCATGAAAACGCCAAAAAGACCGTGTAATCAATCAAGTTCCCAAAGTCATACTATACTATAGTTATAATCTGATCCTAGTAAATTAGTAGTGATGTGAGTAGTATTCTTCAGCATGTGCTAATTAATCCGTAAACTTGATATTATTCAACTCTTATGTTCTTTTTTTTTTTTTTTTATTGTGTCATTGTGTGTGTAGTCTGTGTACCAATGAAATATCTTCAGCTAATATTTATATTAGCTAACTTTCCAAAAGGATGACTTCAAAAAAATAAAAATTTCCAAACAGATGTATAATTAATGTCTAACTTGCTACATGTGAAGTTATCTCTCAATATAAATGACACTAATCAATTTCGTACAATATTAAGCTCATCAAGATCGTCCCTACTTCATATTTTCGATGTAAATTGAGAAAATATCCATATCTATCTACCACGTAAATTTTTACGGGATCAACATAAATCTACAAATATGATTTTAATTTTTAAAAAGAGGCTTTCGTCGAGCTCGAACCGCATCATATGCCAACATCAACCATAAAAAGATCAAAACTTCTAAAACCCATTTCAATTAATTAACTAATCGATCAACTAATCACATATGACTAAATAAGATATGATGCGGAGATGGAGATTCCATTAGATAATAGTACTGTACTAGTAATTGATTGATGTTGAATGGTTGATAATAACAGGCATGCAATTAGTTGACTTACCCACCATAAGAGTGTTGACCAACAAGCACACCTGCCTATCATTATAAACAATCATCAAAAGTTGTACTGATACAACACTAAGTTCAACACTCAATTTTTCCTACCAAATACTCGTATATGCTAGTCACTATACAGTGTAATTGATAATAAATCTCGTACTAACCACCGATAACACCGGAATAAGCGATACTCCCTAGGCAAGAGCCCTCCGAGAAGGCTTGAATTGGATGAAAAAAAAAAATTACATCAATTAAAAGACATGAAATTGAACAAGAGAAATAAGCTTTGGAAGCTTGGAGAAATGATGAAGAAGGTCTATCTTACTTTTAGGGAACCCTTTTTCCATGCGCCCCCTCTTTTCGATCATGGATGGTCGGGCCAAAACAAATTGGATTTTTGCTACTAAACATTATGATGTTTTGGTCAAATTCTTATGCTATGATCACCATTTGGTCGACTAACACATGATACATGTACTCAATACCTTCACATGAGGCCAAAAGTTTAGTGCGGTTACGAGATCAAGTTGTCTAGTGCGGGTTTTACGAGTCGGAATCCACATATCGTATCTTGTAAGGCGTAATATATATGCTTACCTATATACGATAATTTGTTTGTCACAATTGCACCCAATGGCTTCTGAAAACGTTTCTCGATGAAAAATCGGACACTATAGAATGTCGTAGTAGGTAGATGGACAGTATGTATACCAAGTTACCAACTACTATTGTAGACTTCAAAGGGTGACAAATCAACGTTTCAAAGCAATAATTTCGGTTAGAATAAACATGAAAATGACATTCCGCTTTGTCAAAAAAAAAAAACATGAAAATGACAGTGCTCATTCTTGTAATAAAGAATCATATTGGACAAAAAAAAATAGTATTACAAAAATACAGTGAAATTTCAAGGCGAAATAATAAAATCAATTATTGTACATAACACCATGTTTTGTACGGAGAATCCATCAAATCACCGCGGTTTTGACTTTAAATTACGTTTTATTAACAAAATATAAATTCACACACTAAAAATGTGTACTATAAATTAAAATGGAAAAACAGAGATCCAATGGATTTTTCAGGCAGTCTCTATGCAGTAAAAATTACAGAAAATAAAATAAAATGATATGAAATGGCAGTAAATCGCGGTAATTAAACCAATCTGAAAATTTTCGGAATGAGGTTTTACCCTCATGGACCTTGATATGAACATATGATCGCTTCCCGATTTGACTTCACCAAAAAAAAAAAAAAAAAAGTCTTGTAGTTTAACAAACATTCAGCTAACTCGAGCAGAACAGTTCCAACAGTCAAAAGTTCGAATAAGATTAAACAGCTAAATGATGGAAGCAAATGTTGACAGCTTCATATCGACGACACAGTAATTACAATTAAGGTGTACTTAATCAAACAGCTGATGACCTGATCAAGGTTGCTGTCAATTGACCTTTACATATAAAAATGGATGGATAAGTACAAGGGCTTGCGCCAGATGAATAGGCCAAGAACAGATGATGGGATTGATAAGACTAAATGTGTAAGGTCAGAATGTCTTATTAGGGCAAGTACAAAAGCTTCTTACGTCAATAGGAAGACTTAGTAGTGAACTGGTCAATAAAATGTGCGTAAATTACACCTTCAATAACACACTTGGAGAACCCTATTAAGGGGTGTATACAAATTTAATACATACACTGTTTTTGCTCAAGGTGAGGTAAGGGGGGTCGGAACTTGGAAGTTACATCCTGTTTCGGCCGCAAGGACAACGAGGTGGTCTACGGTTAACACTTGATCAAAACGAGGAGGTAATCGCTCAAGGTGAGGTCAGGGAGTTGGAAGTACATACCCATTCCAGAATCAACTGTAAGACAGAAGGGTGGTTTCCAAAAAACTCTTAAACATCATGAGTGGAAGTTCTAAAACTCCTATACAAATTTAGGTTCTAGGGTTTCGGAAAGTCGGATACACCAATCGGTAGCAACAGAATGGAGTTGCCACTTCAAGCAACAGATCCTAATTCAAGCTATAGATCCTGATTTCTCTGCAGATTTCCATCTAATATTATCATTCCATGTTCTGCTTTTAGAGCTTCACAGCTATGTTAGTCATAACTCTTATGGCTTGTAACTTACTTCACAAACAACACAAGATCCACGGAACTAAATAGCGTAACTGAAACGGTTGTATGATGTATCAGTGACAACTTGATCTTATTGACACAATAAAGGCAAACCAATTGCTGCATAAGCAGCTGAGGACTTGATCAAAGTCATCACCAAATTACTTATACGATTTGAAGAAGGCAATATCTTTGTCCAGATTTACGGCCTAAGATTCAAATGAAGGATGGCATCACAAAGAAAGCAACCGAAGTCGTAATATATGCAGGCTTATCATGTTCTAAAGGAACAAGCCTAATTGATTTAAAAAAATCAATTAATTCACATTACTTACCACGGCAAGAAAAGAGAGAGGCTTCATTCGTTGCTCAGCTGACAATAAAAGGGTATCTGGCGACTGACTTCTCTTGTAGCCACTAGCAAACCACAACTTGGACAACTACAACAACAACCAAGCCTTATTCCCAAAATGATTTGACAACTTGGACAACTACAGTTAGAAATTGAATCGGATAGCTCCCCCCAGAAAAACACCAACTTCAAGTCTTACCTAAGCCCTGTAGCACCAACAATATGTAGTCACACCCGCGGAGAGACACTTCCAGTATTTGAGCTCTAAAATTCATTAGCAAAGGGCTGCACTTCCTCAACCCAAAATAATGAAGACAAGTAAATACAAGTTTCAAGTCTTTCAACAATCACAGAAACATAAACTACTCGTTGCCTACAAGTTACAAATACAAATTAGCCAATTGCATACTTGCTTAGTTGTTTCAGGGTGTCTACATGCTATCCATCTGACAGAATCTAAGATGAGAGGTAACTATAGAAACAAGGGCAATTCAGACAAATAACCACTGCAGACTTTTTTAGAAAGCTTTTCTGGTTACCATGCAGCAACTTAAGTAAGAAACCAAACACTATTCAGAATAGGAAGAAGAGTCATGATTTAGAAACAGCTATAGTATTCCAAAGGTTTTCCTCTGGTTGAAATGAGCAGCAGCAATATATATGTGATAAATGAAACAGATTGGCAGGCCAAACAACCCCCCGATAAAATATCAATCAACACCAACACTCGTGAGTACACAAACATTCATGGAGTAAGTAGACACCACAAATCAAACAATGACATCATGCAAGACCGTCCCAGGGTAAGCATGGTTTGCATTTTCACTGACACTAAAGCTGAGAATGTTTCTAGCCCACTTTTTCAGGTAAAAAAGTGTTGGGCGGATAAACAGAATGCTAAAAAGGATGGGTGGATAGGATTCTACAATGAGTTAATGGCTTTAAATCCCAAAAATTGTTGCGGAGGGGCAACAAAATATTCATCACCTTGCTATTTCATTCACTAAAGTTGGCAGGTCCAGTTCATACAGTCAAGCCTGGTCGGCTAGCCTTTAGGTAGTGGCATTGATAAATTAGTCAGCTACCTGCTCACCATTCGTCAGAAAAACTGCAGAGGATGTCTCTACCGACTCTCAACAACCACAACAACAACCAAGCTTTAGTCTCAAAATTATAAGGGGTCGGCTAACATGGAACCCTTATATGTAAGCAATACAAAGTTAAAGATAGGGAGCTAAGGTTCTCTACCAAGTACCAACTCTCAAATCATTTCTAAATAAAAAAAAAACTTCATTTATTGTATATGCCCACAGTTGGAGAACTATCAACAGAAGAAGCACAGAAATCAGAAATGAAATTTGCAAGTCAAATGCTAATTAATTTTGTTTGGTACCAGTATGGTAGCAAGCAGAGAGAGAAGTTGAGGAAACTGCAATCTTCATTTCAGCATAATATGGACCAGATTCGAGCAACCTTCTCATGATCTGCAATCAGCCCTCGTGAATCAGAAAAGAGTAGAAAACCAATAAGTTGTTGAAGGCAAAGCCAACTTAACAGAAGATAGGGTGAGATCTATCATCACAACCATAACATTTGCGTATTTAGATAGCTTATCAAAAGTCATTTCTAACTGTCCTGAAAAATAGGAAGAAAAAGAGGCTCCCTAACAATGACAATCTCAGTAGTAGCATGTATACAGTCCTACAGTCCAGAGAAGGGGATCATTGAAATTACAGAAGCAACAGTAGCATAGGTTAACCCTCAGAGTAATGTAAATGACCACCAAATTATGCTTTATACCAACGTAAGTTGACACAGAATAGTACATGGATGACAGCATCTATGGATGGTCGAAAAAGCAAATACACTACCTTTAAAGTAGCTTTCTCTGCATGTCCTTCGAGCACCCTGCCACCAACAGCCATATCACAGAGGCATTGATCTTCCAACACTCTGTTCAATCATCAATGCATCAAAATTTATCATCCGGCACAAAACCCCTTTTAAGCATCTCATCATGGAACTTAAATGCCTCCTTCATGTTATCTTGACTGACATAACCGTTGATTAGCGATGTATATGTTGACCTATCTGGATTTATTCCCTTTTCTATCATCTTCTTGTATGTATGATTTGCTTCTTCCACTCTATCTTGTCTACAAAATCCGTCTAATATTACATTGTATGATATGACATCGGGCATTATCCCCTGATCCTCCATTTTCTTGAACAAAACAAAAGCTCTGTCCATATTTTCGGCTTTCACGAATCCTTGAATAAGAGTGTTGTACGTTATGCTATCGGGAAGAATACCCTTCATAGACATCTTGCCCAGGAACTCCTCCGCTTTAGCTGCATCACCAGATTTACAGTACCCTTTAACGATGGTGTTGCAAGTCACAATAGTTGGCTCAATACCCTTCTCAATCATCTCATCCCACAGCTTAAATGCCTCATCAAGACACCCTTTACTACAGAATGCATTAATAAGAATACTATAGGATATGTGATTGGGAAAGATATTTTGGCGAACCATGTCAGCCCATAATTCATCAGCCTTGTCAATGAAGCCCTCTTTACAGAACCCACCCATAAGAGTATTATACGTCACAATATCTGGTTTGAGACTCTTCTGAACCATAGTCTCGAACAATACCATTGCTTTGTTCATATTGTTAACCTTACAATAACCATGAATCAGCGTAGTGTAAGTACGGATATCAGGCAACAGACCCCTTTGAACCATTTCTTCAAGAAGTTGATCTGCCTCAGTGAGCATGTTCTCTCGGCACAATCCATTTAAAATGGTGTTGTAAGTAACTACATCCATAAGACAGCCCTGTTCAAGCATTTCATCGCGTATTCTCAAAGCCTCAGACATAATACCGATTTTACAGAAGCCGCCAATGAGTATGGTGTAGATGACGCTGTCTGGAGCCAACCCCTTGGCCTTCATTTCTTTATAATACATCAGGGCTCGGTGGAGGTATCCTTTTTTTGAGAGTATATCAATCAATGAAGTAAAACTAATTACATCAGGAACGACACCACGAGAGACCATTTCACCAAACAATTGCTCCCCATCAATGAGACTGTCTTTTCTACTACATTCCATAAGCAAAGTATTATAACTGATAGTATCAGGACTCAACCCGCTTGTCCACATCTCCCCCAATATTTCCCTAGCCCTGTGGTAATTTCCCGTCTTACATAACCCTTTCAAAATTGAATTGTAAGTCACCAAACCAGGCCTCCATCCCTTACTCGACATCAAATCCATGTATTCAAACGCACTCTCTAAATCTCCATCTCTACAATAAGCATTAATCAGTGTATTATAAGTCACATTATCAGGAAACACGCCCTTAGCCTCCATCTCCTTCAAAAACAAATCCACGTCTCCCACCCTACCGTCTTTACACAAACCATTAACCATAATATTCAACGTATAAACATTAACCCGAACCCCACACTTAACAGCTTCCCCATACACCTCCCTCGCCAAATCAACCCACCCGACCTTCACTAACCCACCTAAAAGTCCATTACACGCATTAATCGAAACACAAAACCCACGACCAATCAACAACCTAAACACCTCAACACCCTCTCTCAACCTCCTAGCTTGCACAAAACTCCTAACCAACAAATCAAACACACCCACGTTAGAACCACACTTACTAAACCCACCTACAAAACAATCCACAATTTCGGTCCGCGAAACGCCACTCTTCCTAACCATACGCAACACCAAACCCTGTGCATCAGATGCCCTCCTACCCCTATACAAGAAATGCACCATAGCACACAAAGAAACAGCCGAATGTCTAAAATTGGGGCAATTTGAGAGCAGTAAATCAATAAAATGAATACCCAGTTGCAAATTATCATGACATTTATACAGAACTTGAGCAACATCAAAAGGGGTAAGCGTATAATAGAAGCTACTGTTATAACTGAATAAATTGGACTTACCCAACTTTAAATTCAGCAGAATTTTCTCGACTATTAACGAGGGTGGTGTTGATGAAATGGTTTGAAGATGTGATTGTGAAGATACGCATAGTGATTTGGGAAAATTGAGAGATGTTAGGGTTTTAGCTAGGGTTTTTGAAATTGAAATTGAAATTAAACCTTGTTTCCTCATTTTGGTAAAACAAGTGATTGATCAATGATACGCGACGGGTTCCCCTTCATTTCTATTATGTTGGGGCAGCTTGTACGTGAAGCTTTATTATACGGACTTACGGGGTACGGAGTAATATATAAATTCGGCATATGATCAAGAACCGTTAACAATATGATTCATTAGCAAAAGTAAACTCGATTTAATATATGAGTTGTAAATGTTACTGCGAAGCTAGAGGGATGAATTTCTTTTGCTACTCGCAAATCGAATATGCTAAATGTCGTTACGAATATCATCAATAGGAATAAAGAATAGAAGTATAAAACTATAAAACCATTCTATAAGGATGATCTTAGGGTGAAATCATCTCTTCCCCAAAGGTTTACTAATTTGGATGAGTTTACTTTATGAATTGTCTTGTTTTGTCACAAGGTGAAGAAATCGCGAATTGGTTATTAAAATACTAAGTAGTACTATAGGGAAACTCGTCGATTTTGGGACATTTTTACGGATGTACCAGACAAGTTTGAGGCAATTAGGTTTTAGAACCATCGTGACTCGTCATGGGATCATAAGAGAGTTGTACTAAGAGTCTAGAAGATATGGTTCATGTATGGGTGTTGTTATTAGGGGAGATGAGAGGAAAGTGTCCCGAGTCACGATGAAACAAGTTAGGGAGAAGTGGAGAAGTGGAACCCCAATTCGGTTGAGGCCAAGGCTGCAGAGTTGGAAATTGAGATGACTTGGCAACAAGGCGCGCAAGCCGTGATGCAAGAGTCCAAATCGTTAGTTTTGATTAGTTATCTAAAAGGAGGCGTTTTACCCTCCTCTTTACATTTTTGATTCGATTGAGTATAAAATCGATGTTTAATTTCGATTTGATAGTGCCCTGTAGTGATGTTTTAGATATAACTGCTACGGATTTAGAGTAACGATAACATAATACAAGTTCGTTTTTTCACTTAAAAAGTATTCTCTCCGCCCCCCTTTAAACACCCTGCTCCCTTTTTACGTGGATTAAGGTGGTGTGGTTTGTTTATTATTGTCGGAGATAATGACTGGTTTATTATATTTGTTTATTATTGTTGGAGATAATGAGTGATTTGTTTATTGTTTTTGGAGTTTACAGATAAGGATCCTCTAAAGTTTGTGAAGTTTACCAAAACTAATAATAAGACAAAATGAAAGAATTTTGAAAGGCACATATAAAAATGTTAATTTATTTATTCTTACCTTTTTAAGTAAACTCTACCAAATACAGTTGAAAATCAACTCTAGAGGATCCATACACGTTTGTTTATTGTTTTTGGAGATAGTGGATGGTTGATATGTGGTGAAAGATACTCTATTTAGAAAGTTTTGAAATTGGGTGTTAAAAACACTCCGAAAAGAAAACTGAAGTGTTTAAACTTTAAGAGTAATTCTAAGGTCCTTTGACAAGTACCGCAAAGTAGCATAAGACCCATCATCTCAACCATCCATAATATTAAAAATCAATCTACACCGTTCATTATTTTTATTTAGATATATTTTATAAATTATATTGTAAATAACCAAAAAAATAGAAAAAAAATGGTTAATTGCATTTATTTAATCTTTTATGCTTATATATACATTGTACAAACTATATCTAATATAACTTTATAATTTTTTCCTTTCAGAAAAATTTATTAAATTATTTTAAAAGTGATTTATTATGGTGCTTTGCGGTACTTGTCGAGCACCTTAGAACTCCTCAAACTTTAAAGGGTGAGAGGGTGTTTAAAAAAGTTTTACCGTACTAGTACTAGGAAGAAGAAAGAAGATATTTTGTATCTCTCATGCTGACATGTCACTCAACCATTGGCCACGCCACTTCACCACACGTCAACTGCTGACATGTAACCTCCCTTCAAACAATCCCAGATTTTCACCCTCTCACAAAAAAAAAAAAAAACCGCCCATACTCCACTCCTACCCCACGCGCCACATCACACACTTCCACCTCACAGCCAATAGAATCCTGCCACGTCACATATCCCCTCACTCTACACGTCACTTTATTACCTCACCTAACATTTTTACCGACCGTTAAAAATCCCCAATTCCTCTTACAATTAATTAAAAAAAAAGGGAAATTGAATTGAATTTAATTTAATCTATAAATATAAAAATAAAAAAAATCCATCATCATCATCATCTTCTTCTTCCCCAAAAATCTCTCTCCTCTTTATTTTCTCTCTCCACTTTTTTTTTCCCCGATCTGCGATTTTGATTGTCAGGGGGGAAAAAGATTTACCAGATCTCACTTTTTTTTTTACTGGGTAAATTTTTTTGGTTCACATTTTTGTCAATTGGAATAAATTTTTCAATTTTTTTTTTTGTGTTGCTTAAACCCTTTAATTGGAATAATTAATCCCCAATTATTTTTTTGGCGCTAATTGGTGAATTTGATTGTTTTTCAGGTTTTTTTTATATTAATTAGGTTTGATCGTTGAATTTGAAGAAATTGAGTTTGTAGGGTTTTAATTGCGTGTAGATTACGAGTAGAAGAGATGATGACTTGTGAACGTTTAGCAAATCTTGCTCTTGGAGGTTTGTTTGTCTAAATTCTTTATCTTTTTGAGTTTAATTGTAATGGGTATGATTTGATTGATTAATTTGATCTGTTTTTTCGCAAATGCATTGTGTTGGGATTGGTTAGTTTGGTTAATAGTAGCTTCTGATTGACGACTTGACTGGAATTGATCTGCTGGAAGTGTTGCATTTGAGTATTTGATCTTAATTGAATGCGTATTCGAGAATTTAGGGTATAGTGGTTGTGAATTTGGGGGGAATTTCAAGTGTTGTGGTGTTTCTGTATTGTGTGATCACTGATCAGTGATCGGGGTGGTTTACTTTGGCTTGACTTTCGGCATTTGTTTTTAGAGTAGTAAAGTCGTAAACTTGGTCATTGTATACAATGGTGTTGTGTGGGTGAAGCTGTCTATAGTCGGGGACTCGTGGTAGTGTTTATGTCTGATTGGAGAGGGTGGTAGATTGGTACTGGGATTGTGGGTGATTTGCTGCTGAAGCTAAGGAGTAAGGATCATTGTCGTCGTTGTAGTATGGGCGCGGTATTGGAAGTTAAGAGTGTTGTCTTAAACTGAAGTGGGTACTACATTGTTGGAAGTGTTGCTATTGATTTTGTGTTGGCTTTCATGCTTTCTTATGTGAAGGAAAGGAGACGATAGTGTGTTTGGTGTACATAATCACTTTAGTAGAGGAGGTTATTGTGTACAAAATAGTTCGATAACAGATTCATGCTGTCTTCTTTCAGGGCTGTCTTTGGCACCACTTGTCGTCAATGTGAATCCAAACCTAAATGTTGTATTAACCGCATGCCTTGCGGTGTACGTTGGGTGTTATAGGTCCGTCAAGCCAACACCACCTACTGTGAGTATTGCATGTTTGTTAGAAACATACCTTTCTATCAGTTCTTGAAAAGTTCAGTAATGTAATGGCACATTGGCACTTGTACATTGTCGGCTTCTGATAATGTGTTTGATTGTGTGTGATGCAGGAGACTATGTCCAACGAACATGCAATGAGATTTCCCTTAGTTGGGAGTGCAATGTTGTTATCTCTTTTTCTACTTTTTAAGTTCTTTTCAAAGGACCTGGTCAACGCTGTGCTGACATCCTATTTCTTCTTCCTTGGCATATTAGCTTTCTCGTACGTGTGTTCTTTTTCTCTTAAAATATATTGTCCTGTAAATTCCTCATTATACTTTCTGCCTTTTCTTCGTTTGCTATGTTGTGTTGATATACTTTCTTTTCTACAGCGCAACCTTGTTGCCTGCTATAAAGCGTTTCTTGCCAAAGCATTGGAATGAAGATGTCATTGTCTGGCGCTTACCTTACTTTAAATGTATGTTAGCTTCAACCTGCAGTTCTTTATGCCATCATTGCTCTGTAATGTTCCTGTCTTATTCTAGATTTCTACTATTGACTATTTGAGTTGAATGTCTAATTGCTTGTTTACTCATAGCTGTTACCTGGGTCTTCATTCTCTACATACTCAATTAGTCTTTTTAACGTCTTTTTAAGTTTTGATTTTAACTCCCCTCTACTGTAAACCTATTGTATTCTGTCCCTATTCTGATTGCTGCTTTTAGTCTAGGAACTTTATTGCCTTTTTATGGAATAGTTTTACTGTTGCCTAGATTGTTTAGGCCAGTTGTCAGGATGACCATTTTCCTATCTTGCGTGGACTTCACATTATTTTACTAGTTTGATTATCTTGGGATTTACTTGATGTCATGATGCATCCTTTTTGTGGCTTGAGGTTTGCTTGCAAACAGTGTGTCAATGCGATCTTTTGACCAATATTGTTTGGTTCTGCAGCTGTGGAGTTCGAGTTCACGAGATCTCAAGCTTTTGCAGCAATCCCGGGCTTCTTCTTTTGTGTTTGGTATGCTTCAAAGAAGCATTGGCTTGCCAACAACACCTTGGGCCTGGCTTTCTGCATTCAGGTTTGATTGATTGAATTAAATTTTTGATGTTTTCCTGTCAAATGAGTTGTTGAACCATAATTTGTTGGAAAATCTTTTAAGTTGTACTTTAATGATTTCATTTGATATCTCTGTACGGCCTTTTGGGGGGGAGTGGGGCTGTTAAATGAAGATATGAGAGACTCTAGAGTCTTACTATGAGTTTCCGGCTTTGAATTCTGCAATATTATTCATCAAGTTCTTATTTTCCAAGTTTTTTCTGCTTCTCTTTCGGAGTTAAGACTGTGAAGTTGAAGTTGGTAGAATGTTTTTTGATGGAGGCTTATCTATTCATTGATTTGAGGAAAATGTGTAAAAACCTTTACTTTTAGCTTTGATTATACAATCTATGTTTGTATCTACTCTTGAAGAGTATTGCCTGCATATGTTTAATTGATTTTCTATTTTAAAACTTTTGTAGGGAATTGAAATGCTTTCACTTGGTTCTTTCAAGACTGGTGCCATTCTGTTGGTGAGTATCCTTGCCACCTTTCGTGCTTTTTGCTGAATTGCTTATAATGGAAAGAATGTTCAGATTATTGCTTTGCTTCCAAGTATTTACCACTTTTGCCCAATTCTCCTCTTCTTACATCTGACAATTCTGTATTTCTGCTTCACTGTTTGCTATCTGCAGGGCGGACTTTTTCTTTATGATATTTTCTGGGTTTTCTTTACTCCAGTGATGGTCAGCGTTGCCAAGTCTTTTGATGCGCCTATAAAGGTGAGTTTCTTGGGCCCCTGCAAAGCAGTATTATCCCTTTGATTCTAAAGGTGTTTGTTGTTCCATCATTGTTGAATCTCTTTTTCCCTGCAGCTTTTGTTCCCCACAGCCGATGCTGCAAGACCATTTTCCATGTTGGGACTGGGCGATATCGTTATTCCTGGTGAGTAAACAAAGCTTTGTTGATTACATCTTTCAGCGGGTGATCATGGTTTTATGCTCACTGCTGTAATTGTGGACAATGTTAGTATTGTTAATTATTATTCGATTAATGTAGTGTTTAGGGTTGTATATTACCTTAAATCTGTTGTAAACTGATTATGCTTGCCATGCAATCAGATGCTAAACTTACTTGGGACATAATTTTATCTGGTTTTCTTCACGTCTGGAGGGGTCTTTTTATCCCTGTAACGTGCAAACTAGGTCTTTTAAAAAAAAAAAAATCTTAATGTTGGGGTTATCTTCGTCGTTAGACTATAGAATCGTTGTACTCTGAACCCTGTGTGGCTAACTTGATGAAAATAATATAATATGACGTTTGAGTATACCTTCTTCTGTGGGGTTGTGACTCGTGGCCCCTGTTAAGGTAGTGGAACTCTGAGAGGCAATTGGTTTATTTGAAAGTCTTTTATCAGAGAGCCGTTGGAGTTGGGATTCGAAGCTAAATCTCTGGCCCTCCTTGGATTATTCTGAATCTTTGGATTATTAATTTGAGCTTTTTCGTACTTTGTTTAAAACTATAAGAGAGCAACGATAGCTGTAGCCAAGATTCTAGCTTGAATCTTTTGAATGTAGAATGAGATCCTTGAGGTTTTAAATGAGCCAACAACTTTTCTGACGATTTGATAATTCACAAATATGTCATGTTTGTAAACATTATGCTTTATGTGCATACTGTGGCACACACATATGAACTATGAAGTACTTTGATGTACGTTTCTCATAATTTGGTACGGTGAATTCTGTAGGGATTTTTGTGGCATTGGCATTGCGATTTGATGTCTCCAGAGGGAAGGAAAGCCAATACTTTAAAAGTGCTTTCTTTGGATACACTCTTGGGTTGGTTCTCACAATTGTTGTCATGAACTGGTTCCAAGCAGCTCAGGTTAGACCTTCTCATCCCCTCGTGCTGTCTGTTTGTGGAAATTCTCTCCGCGGAAGCTTACTTTGAAGCCTTTTTTCGAATTACCATTTTGTTCTTTGTTTCAGCCGGCACTTCTATATATTGTACCAGCAGTCATTGGATGTTTGGCAGTGCATGTAGTATGGAACGGTGATGTTAAACCGGTTGGTAACACTTACTCTTGTAATTTGCAGTGTGCTTTGTATTGTGCTTCTGGTCATGGTAGTATCCGGTTTTGGTATCCATTATCTGGTCATCAGTTCCGAACTTCTATATATTGTACCAGCAGTCATTGGATGTTTGGCAGTGCATGTAGTATGGAACGGTGATGTTAAACCGGTTGGTAACACTTACTCTTGTAATTTGCAGTGTGCTTTGTATTGTGCTTCTGGTCATGGTAGTATCCGGTTTTGGTATCCATTATCTGGTCATCAGTTCCGAACATATGTGTTTTGGATGAGTATCCATTCTTATGAGTCAGAGTTTTCTTGTGGTTCACTGTTCCACTGTAGTATTCTCTGATTTTGGTTTGTTCCTGTCTTGCAGTTGTTGGAATTTGATGAATCGAAGATGGCCAAAGATGATGCGTCTAAAGAAGGTGCGTCCAAAGAGGACGGTGAAAGTAAGAAAGCGCAATAGTATTGTATTCAGGAGGGAACGAACTTAGATTGTGGCTCTCTACATGATGTTCCCTGGGGGGGCTTTTCTAACTTACACCTTCACACAGGGCCCTTGTAACAGATTTTGTTGGAAATGAGGAATTATACAATGTTTATGAGCCCTATAATAGGAAACACCCGTCTTTTCTTTGAATCCCTTTGCCTCACTTTCATCTTTCGAGCCACAGTTTCTGCAAATCGATAGGCGCAAGTTACAGTGTTGGTATCCTGTCTGCCGGTTCTGAACTTCTGCCTGCCGGTTCTGAACCCTGAAAATTCCGACTGACCTGTACTGTGGCGAGATCTGTTACTTTTAGTAGGCATGTTTTTGAGTTCTGATTGATATCCTTTTAGCTGGTGCATGCGCACTCTCTGAAACCTTTTTTCTTTGCCCAATATTATCATCAGCACTTATGAGAGCACCCTCGGTCGTTGCATGGTTAAATCTAAAACCGGTTATATAACTCGTCTGTATCAATGTTGCCCTTATTCGGTTATTTGAAATATCTTTTGGGGTTAGCATTACTAGACAAGCAGTAGACAGTAGTTTCCTGCAAAGTTCAGGTCCACGCCAATGATGAATACCACAATCTAAAGAGTACAACAATTGTAGATTGAAATTGAAGCCGCAATCCTCATGCGACATGACTCATGATTTGGTATTGCTCACCTAATGTCAGATGTATTCACCCCTTCATCAACCCCCTTTACAAGTTGATCTTATCGCGATAACGTTACAATGACCGTCTACTTCTCCGAAACTACTTGTACAAATATTTTACGAGGATTTGGACCATAATAGAAATTCAACCAAAATCGAACAATAATTAGCCAAAATTCGGAAATATGTTTTCTCCTCTTCTCTTTGTACACGTATTTCTAACAAACTTTATTTTACAGAAAATATGTACTGAGAAAGAAAAACTTCATACTTTAAATCATTAATTTAATTCAATCTTAATAAAAATAACAATCAACAACGGAAATCAAACGTTAATTACGGTTACGATTAAAACTTGTTACTACCTTTCTTCGTCACTTCCACTCATCAAACAGTTGACGGGTGACATTTTTATACAACCTTAATTCAGATTAAAACAGCACCAAAAAAAAACAAATAATTAATAAAATCTGCAATTAATCGATTTTTATGGGCAAAGAAAAGAAAAAAAAAACCCAGAAGATGCTTGTCTTTGTATCATCATCATCATCTTCGTCACCCTTTTTTTCCTCATCAAAACGTTTTTTTTTCTCTCTCTTTCTCTCTCCTCCTTTTTTTTTTTCGTGATATAACATTTTAGATGTGAAGAAAACCCCAATTTTTTTGCTCAAAAAAAAAATCAACATGGAAGGTAATGAAAGTTTCCCATTTGATTTGTTTTTTTTTTTCTGGGTTTTGTTTGATTATGAGTTTCTAATTTTGTAAATTTTTGTTGTAATATGTTGTACCCTTTTGTTTTGATTAGATGGGTAGTTTGATTTGGTTGGAAAGGTGTGTTCTTGAAGTTTAATTTTGTTAGGGGAATGCACATTTCTGATCTGGGTATGTGGGTGTGGGGTTCTTTTTGGAGGAAATTTGGGGATTTTGTTTGTGTAATTGGATCTTTTATTGAAACTTGATGGTGAATTTTGTTTGATGATATTGTGATTTATTACCTGATTTCATGTTTCATGTATAATTGTATATTTGTATCTATGCTGATTTTGTACTGTTTGGTAATTGTTGGCCAATCGGTGTATGTTGGGGGCAGGGATAATCCCCCAACTCCCATGAACTGCATGTTGGGGAAGATCAATATTTTCGCGGTGTCGAATTTCCTGCGTAGATGTGGATTAGCATGATAGTCCAATCCTATTTTGTTTATGACTATGAGTGGAGCTAGATAGGTACTGTTTCTGCTTCTGATTATGCATTCTGGAGCGCTTACGTACCGTCTCATTTACGTGTTTGGTGAGTGGTTACTCGTTGTAGTGTCCACGGTTTACCGTGAACCATTAGATAGCAATGGAGTTTCAGCATAGGGTATCTTAGAAACGATCTTTAGAGTCATCAGGGTAGCGTTGCTATCTGTAGTGTCCACGGTTTATTGTGAACCAAGTTGGTAGTAATGGAGTTTCTCTAGAGGGTATATTGAAAAATTAATCTTTGGAGTTGTTAGGATGACGTTGCTATCTGGAAATGGTGCTAGTACAGTACTATCCTATTACAGTTATTGTGTTTTGGAAGAGGCAACAGTTTTCTTTACGTCTATGTGCAAATGTTAACTCGATTGTTTTGTTAGAATTTCTTGGCTTTCACTGTTGTACACGATATTATAAATGGTTGTAGTGGTTCAGGATTGTCTTTAGCAAGTGGCAGACTCGATGCTGCGGGTTTTATGGCTAATTGTTGTATGTGAAAATCTGTCAGAGTCAAATGGAGTACAATGTGACGAGAATAAAGCACTCCCTGAGAAGAACAAGGGTAGGCAGTTTAAGTCTAAAGAGCAACTGCAGGGCTTGGAAGATTTTTATAATGGTGACCATTTGATCCCTTCTTAACAGGTTTTAATGAGCTATGTTTCTTGTAGTTTCTCATAGATAGTTGAGGAATCTCTCTCTTTTTTTTTTTATCTCTTGTTATTCTTTTATTGCAGAGCACAAATACCCAACCGAGTCATTGAAGGCAGAGATGGCAGTCAAGCTAAATTTGACGGAGAAACAGATTTCTGGTTGGTTTTGCCACCGCAGATTGAAGGATAAGAGGTTGTTAAAAGAGGAGTCGCAAGCACCTGGACGACAAGATCTATCAAGCGGTATCATACAAGATCGTGGCAGTGGATTGAAGCAGGATTCTTGCAGTAGTACCAAGCAAGCAGATTATAAACGGGCTGATGTGAGGGAGGTTGAAAGTCGGAGATTTGGACATGAGAAGCTTCCGGCTCCAGAGCTAAACTTTCAGCAAAGGAATGTTGGAGATGGAACGGAGCCAGATGATACTTCTTCAGAAAGTAACTCAGCTCTACAAGAGAGCTTCTACCCTCAGAACAGGAGTCATTTGGCTGTTGAAAGTACAGATTATCGAGCTTCAAATGGATTTATTCAACACAGCAGGGGACGTGTTGGTCCATCAGGGTACTTAAAGATCAAGGGTCAAACGGAAAATGCAGCTATAACTGCTGTGAAAAGACAACTTGGGAGTCTTTATCTAGAAGATGGACCATCACTTGGAATTGAGTTTGACCCGCTTCCTCCAGGGGCTTTTGAGTCCCCTATGAAAAATGTAAAGGACGGTAAGTATATTCGTCTGGATATTTGCGATCTTACTATCTTTTTGACCCCAACATGTCGCAACTGCAAGGAATGGAGTGCGAATTTGGTGTTTTCGTGCTTTTTAAACTTGTATTGCCCTTAAGGTTGAAGTGAGTTCATCCATTTAACATCATTAACTTCATGAGAACAATAAGTAATGGTTAAACTTTGAAGAGATAGTGACGCATTAGGGGGTTATTCCATTTGACATCTGGAGATTGAATTCGGCTTCACTGGCTGGGACAACTCATTTCCCGTGAGCTATTGTTGGCTGAGCCACTGTAGTACATGATTTCTTTTGGGTTGTATACTTGTATCTAAGTTGAATGTGTTTGTGGTCTTAGTTGTACTTTCCGTATATGACTCCACTAATCCCACTCAAATATGATTGGTTTCTTTTCCTTGTCCTGCAGATTTGTATGGAGTCCCAGAACCCATTGGCCTTGGCCGTTACGACATGTCGGGATTCCATAAACGTCCAGGGCTTAGCACAGTAAGTGGAATTCTTATATTTGCCTCTTATCTTTCATTTTTGTTGTACCAATGCAAAGCAAGTTCACTAGACCTAGCCGTTGATTATTGCTCCGGTAGTCGAGTTCTTTGTATATGAATGGCATGGTAGTTACAGAGCTTCATGGAAGAGTGAATTTCTGCGAATGTTGAGCCTGCAATGTTGTTGATAATAATAGGAGTTACCATAAAGAGCTCCAATTCCTCTTGGAGTGCTGAGTGAATTAGTAATGTTCTACAATCTACATGGATAATTATCCTCATAGGTTTGAGGCTGTGACATTGTCATATACAATCTGGAACATCAGTGTAAATTTTCTGAAGAGGGACAAGAGCTTTTATTGTTGATACTAGGAGTTACTATTTTTAGCAAGTTTAAGTTGAAGAGATGGAAGTGATTTATATGAAGTTTGTTTGGCAGTTTGGGCAGTATTGAACTGAGCTAGCTGAATATGCAATTATTTTGCTTCGCACTTTGACAGGCTGACTGTACAGTTTTTCTGAATGTGTCTGTTTATGTTGAATAAAATTTTATTAAACATTTTCAAATTGACATGTTTGATTGGCAGATAAGAGATGAGGACGTGTATGAAGATCCAGACGACATGCACTTGCATAAGTCAGACCCAGACAAGTTTTCTTTCCGCCCACCCAAACAGAAGCTACCTTTTTCGAACCATAGCCGTGGATTTCCTGATCAGAAGTCTTCTTTTGGTATTGATCCCTACTCTGCTCGAGACTTTTCTGGTTACAACAGCAGTAGAAACCTCAGTAGTCAGCGTAAGTCTGATTTCCCAAGCATGAGACCAGATTCTCGATTAGACCACCCTTCACATTCTTATGGCGGGAAAATTGCCAGTGAGGCCAAGGGTACTTTCTCGCCTGATTATGATAATGTGAATTCTAAGGCTGGTCGTCAAAAGGGACAATTGTCCTCCAGGTCTGCTGGCGGTGTTAGACACAAGGATCCCATATATAAAGAGGATAGAATGCCGTCTAACAGGATAGCAAAGGTGGTCTTATAACATCGAACTTTATTTAGTATTCTACTATTCTTATTTTATTTTTGTGTGTGTTTGGTATTTCTTTTGAATGTATAACATATCAACTTTTAACAAAAATGACAGGATGAGGAGGTGCATGTGGGGAGAAGAACTTCAAGTGAGCATCCGGATTTTATCAACTTGAAAACGCGACCGACGAATGAGCTCAGAGTGAGTTTATACCTATCTTATACTATGATGGAATTCTCTACGGAGGGTGTTCTCTTACTCTCGTTTTTTTCCTCCTATGTGTCTTCAGGCTAAGAAGAGAGGGAGAGATGAGTTTTTGGAGGAAGATTATCCCATCAGAACACAATCTCAAGACTTGCCACCGTGGTCAAAACAGATAAAAGGGTGAGCCAAATTAGCTTATGGTTTCGTTGCTTGCTTGACGTGGTTAATTTTTATGACGTTGAGTCCAAGTGAAAAGTTTAGACCATTGAAAGGTTAAAATTGTAGAATTAGCAGACAAAATATACATATTTGTGGCAGCATCACAGACTCAAAAGGTGTACATATCCATCTAGGACGTATGGTGTTAGTGGGGATCTCTCTTTCCATCCATATTAGTGGGTGTACTTGGCCAAATAAGCTATGCATTCTATGCCAGAAGTTCTGATTCAGTTTAGGGGTTGCTTGTGTTCTGAGCTGAAAACAGTATTGCCAAATAAGTGTCCTTGAATCTGTATTCAGCTTGGAGTAGTTTTGTAACTGTCCGTTTATTTGGATATACCTCATGGGAGGGCTGGCATGGTTTTGTGTCCCCTTTGAACAGTTTGTTGCTTCCCTTGTTCATGGACCTGTTGTTTCACATCTGCACATTTTCGACTTGATTTACCATTATGCTTTGCTTGGTCAGTTTGTAACACCTTATTGTTATCGACTTTCCTGCTCTTGCATGTCATATGTTAGAAACTGATCTCTCCTAATTCACATTGTGTTTGTTACAGCCAAACAGACATGCCATCAAGTTTTAGTGAGGATGAAACTGCAGGAACAAGCTCCTCTATGGACTGAAGACTTTTATATACAGTGATGCTGTGAGTTCTCAACAGTTTCAAAGCAGGTGAGCTCGATTCCAGATGTGTCATTGCCCCCTTGGAAGCCCCAGGGGGCCTGTACAGTTGCTTAACGCGGAAGATAAAGTGCATCGAACATCATTTCTCTGCGGATGTCTCTGCCCCAATCAGTTAGTCACGTTGTCAGGGGAAAAACAAAGTCATTCCGGGAAGATAGCTCGATCAAATTTTGTTCTGGGTGAGCATACCTATCAATGATCACCCGTGTCCATATGTATGTAAATCATTCGATCTGTGAACTTGCGTAGTGTTAATGTCGATAATCTTCGTCGAGTTCTACCTTTGTAGAAGCCATTTCTTCTATGGCTCGAGTTTGTTGTTACTTAATATAGATAGCTGGTTTTGTTTTCTTAATTTTTGTCACATTTCTTGGCAAGTCTGTACCCAGCTTTAGGAAATTCTCACAGGATATGACATGCAATGCAAAAATCAACTATGAGTGCATGACGTCACCTTTTCCAAACTTGATGTCTCGTACGACGTCACTTTATCAATGGTGGTTGTTGCTGACAAGAGTTTGTTCAGCTATAATAGATTCTTCTGATTTTGATGTTAATTATAGATATCGTATAATCCATCAACTTATAAAGTCGTCAAATTATTATGAATTTTAAGTCATTTTAGTAACGGTAGTAATTAATTGACGTTTGAAAACGATATCATGTTGCGAAAAAATGTTGATCTTACCGGGACCGTGTGTACAAAGTTGATAATGAAGTTACTTGTTGTATGTAGTTATGTGGCTATACCCCAATGTCCTCCCTATGTTTGCTCATGATATAGGGAGAAAATGCAGAATCAGTCTTCGTGCTCCTATTTCTGGACAGCCCTAATTAACTATGACCCTATATGTCATGGGATTGTAGTCGTATAAGTCAAGTTTTCGAGAAATGATTGATGATACACTCTCCAGTACGGTAAAACGCAATCTTGGATCAAAATTGTCGAACTTTCGACAAAAGATACTCCCTCCCGTTCTACATCTACAAGGACGATCCGCTATATATTGCATCATCTAGCACACTCGGACTGAGAGCTTACATAGGTTTGTAGATATGTACTGTCATCTACAAGTACAGATCAGTTGTGCAACAGAATGATACTGATCATAACTACCCAAGTGTACTGTTGGGGGCTCAATTCTACCTCAGAGACAGTAGTCAGTAGGTCGTACCCACAGAAGTTGGGACAGTTGCCAGTTGCAGTCCCACGTTTGGTATGCCCTTTCTTTATTATGAAATGTGGATTGGTTTTGCATGGAAAAGTAAGCCTGTGAATGAATTATTAGATGGAATTATTCACATCTTAGGGGTTTCTAGGATAAAAGGTCACTTGACTTTTTTCTAGGAAGAGGATAAATTAGTGCAAAGTCCTACTCAAACAAAGGTATTTTGAGCCTAAAACTTGAGGACCACTTGCCTTGCCTTTCTATTTCTTCTCCCTTTGCATCCATGTTAGTGGGGATACTTAGGCTTTGTGGATCTCATAGTAGTAACGATGATTAGCGTAACATCGTAACGACATGACATATGTAATGATAGTATCTTATGTTTTTGTATAGAAGTCGAGAACCAATTGCCAATGCATAATGTAAAACGGGTGTATTTTGAACGATCTATACTATCCAGTCTCAATGTAAGAACTAAGAAGGGACTTATGTTACATCTGAGATACTGAATTATTTGTGCATTATCTTCGATGTAGGAGAAACTTGGATAAACAATTGATATTATCCTAAACGACATTGAGAAATGAGAATCGGAGGTAAGTGTAACCATCCCATTATTTAGACCCCTCAAATCTCAATTATCTAGTTCAAGTAACAAGTAGGACCATTTTAAGTTTGATGTAACCTAAAGTTTGGGATTGTAAGCCTTGTATGCCAACCCCATCACTTCATGAGAAAGAGGATATTCATTGTCATGGCCTTTGTGGACCTTTGTCTCAAGACACTTTAGAACTCTTCATGAATTAAAACCCATTAATTTGTTGCACATGATTATTGATAAAAAAGGAACATTAAAATCAAATTGTAGTATATCACAAGTTTGGTCACCTGAATAAAGTTTGGCCTATAAACTTGTAATCACATGCTAAATTCTTTTTAAAACACAAGTTTTTTCAACTAACGCGATTTCAACATACTACTAAAATTCCTATTGAAATAACCTAGTCACCATTAAATATAGTAGAAGACTTACGTTCACCAATTCCACATCAAAACTTCATTCTATATATATATTTACTCTATATCTTGCGTGAACAGTGAAGCATGAATTTAGATCAAGTCTCTTGTGACTCATACACTCACAAAACTAATTCAATGCATGTAAAGTAATAGAATCTAAAAAGTTACCGTGGAATTTTTTTTTTTTTTTTTTTTTTTTCCAATACTCATGAAAATCTAAACTCAGGACCACACCCAAACAGGACGACATAGGTCAACCTTACCCCTCAAATAAATGGAGAATGAAAATAATTAGTTCCGTCATCTCATAATATTGACTTCTATTTACTACCGTCTTCATTATAAGACGGTCTCGTACCAGACTAATCATACTCATACTAGTGAGAGATAACATAACAAACAAAAAAAAGGACCACAAACTACCTCTACTTTAAATTTTACACTTTTTATTTTATTTTTCCTTTTTTTCTCATTTTTCTGGACTGGTCCTCTCTCTCACTCTTTCTCGGTACCAAAGAAAAACTCATCTCTCTCTCTCTCTCACAGATTCTCTCTCCTCCTCCTCTGAGCTCTCTCTCTCTCTCTGCAGCAGAGAACTGTGATGTTCACATTTCATTAATTTCAGATCATTCCCCCAAACTTTTCGCTGATTTTTTTATTCTTCGCCTCGTATTGCTGAAGCTTCTTCTTCACTACAATCATCACCTTCGTCATCAATCAATCATCAGCATCGAAAGCGCCGCGCTTCATCATTCTTATTATTATTCTCTGATTTTCCGCTGTTATTATTATTATTATCGGAATTATTACGAGTAATAATAATAGTGTAATTTTTTTTTTTTGCGAGTTAAGTCAATCGCTATTTGACTTTGCGTAGACTGACACTCAATTTTTTCTCGATTATTTTCCAGTATTTTTTTTTAATCAACTACTGGAAATTCTGCTGAATTTAGCTTCTAATTGAAGCTTCTTTTTAGCGAGAGATTCTGTATGTTTGAAAGTGATTGATTTTTTTTGAAATAGATTTAAATTTTGATAGGGAAAAAAAATTTGATGTATGGAGTATGGAAGAGTTTGATTGTTTTGAAAATGGATGAAAAATTCGAGCTGAAAAATTATTATCAGTAATAAAAGTTAGATTTCTGAGTTAATTTGAATTTTTTTTTTTTTAAATTTGCGACGGAAAAGATTTGGTCAGCTGGATAAAAAAAATGGATAGAATGGCGTCGGATCTTAATCGCAGTAATAATGGTTCCGTCGAAAGAGATATTGAGCAGGTACTTACTCTTTCTCTCTCTCCTCTCTTTGTTGCGTGTTTGAGAAGATTAAGCGATTTTGATTGATATATTACACATTTTTTTTATTTAAGTTTACAGTTTATCATAATAATGTTCTGTCATATGTGTAATTTGAAATGCCTAGAATATCATCTGTGTTAGGAATGATTTGGTTGATTAATCAGCAGCTTTGCGGCGATAGTTCTAGTTCATGAGATGATGAGATCATATTCGTGATTTCGGTTTTTTCGCGGAGTTTACTAGTTAGTTTAGCTCTACATTGAGTGTAGAAGACTAGAAGATGATGATTTGTGTGTTGGATTAGCGGTTTTGGAGCCGAGAACTAGATAATTTAGGTCACTAAACTCACTATAGTTGGTAGAATGGGGGAGATAGAAGTATAGAAGCCGGCTTGGTTGATGTTTTAGGTTGTGGTGTTGCCCTAAGTAGGAATTGGTAATTGCGGTTTTTTGTTTGAACGGGTTCATTAGATAAGGAAGCTAAAGCCTAGAGAGTAGAGATTAGAGTAGTGATTTGAGGATGAAAGAGAGACTACGAGTATGGTGTGTATGGATCTCTTTCTGAAGAGTTTGCGAGGAAAACTCTTTATTTCCAACTTGATGGTGGACATAGGAGGACCCTAACTGCTTACAGTACTTAGACCAATTTTCGGTGTATTCTGTTTTTACATGAATAGAGGCTTAAAGAACATGAGAACTAGTGCATTCGATTTTCAAAATCTAGAGTTGTAAGAGTTAAGATCTGTTGTGAAGGAAATGCCAAAATGTTAACTTTAGAGTGAGAAATCGTTTGATGGAACCTTAGAATCACTCTGAGAAGAGCTTATTTTGTATGTATATAACAAGCGAGTACACTGAATCCCATTGAAGATCATCCGATATCCAAAAAGAAAGCGACTAACCTAACTTTCATTGCCCTACTTATTTATAGAATAAAATGTATGACTGGTCATGTCACCAACTTATTTATAAGTACCTCACTGAAATAAAGGTTGACAAAAATCTTAAGTGCAAGACGAGTTTTGTTGGCTGGTTTACTGTGGAGTATAGCTCTTCCAATAGCTGATCTGAATGAGGATTGGTTGCACTTCATGTATGGAGCAGCAATGTCCTTGTTAGTTGGTATCTTGAGAATTTACCGTAGCACTACATATTGTGGTCGACTGGTTGTTAAACATTGATGTGGTCTTTCTATGAACCATCAAGGAGTGCTCCTCTGATGAAACTTCCTTTAGACAGTTGTTTTACTGTAAGAGATTATGAAGTCTTATGCAGGACAATATCTTGCTGCAATTTATGCAAAACGTCCTTGTTTGCATTCTTTTGCCTGTACACCATTATTGCAATTTCTGTTAAAACCCAAAAGAATGCGTTGAGACTACTACTCATGCCATCATGCATCACGAACACAGTGGGAGTGAAACACACAACAGTACCTCAGTGATTTGAAGATTTTCAATTCAAACATTTGGAGACTATTACTTTGAGCTATGTTCTTGTCCTCTCATTGTCATGTATATCGTATAAAAGTCATTTATCTTATATTTCTTCACTAATTTTACATCAGGCAATAACTGCGCTTAAAAAAGGTGCATATCTGCTTAAGTATGGAAGACGAGGAAAGCCAAAGTTCTGTCCATTCCGACTATCTAATGTGAGTTCTTCTCGCCTTGTGACTGCTCCCTCCCCCCCCCCCCCCTCCTCAGATAGAAGGGTGCATTAAATTTTCATAGTATTTTGACTTCTGCAAATGCTCTTTGAGACTTCTCTATGGGCTATTAGCTTATTAGCAACTAGTGATATGCTGAATTCTGAGAAGAAAAGATGCGCATAACAATGTAACTATAAAAGTAACTTGTGAGTTTTGAGGAAGTCAATGTGGATAGTACATATCTAAGTATATTAGGTCTTTTGTTGCACTCAATTTTTACAGGTATAGACACACTAGTATTAGTTTGCCATCCTTTGAGAAGGACAAGGAACTCAAAAGTTCAATGGTATAGTATATGAGAGATAATATTTCAAATCTTTTGGCTTTATCTTCTTTCAGGTGTTTCTACCCATCTTGAAATAGAAAATTGTTGCCTCATGTATTTCTTTGCTGCTTTACATTTATATCAATATAATGCTGAGAAATACTTCTTCTAATGGTTTTAGTGGCTACATTTAACTTCCAGGATGAGTCTGTTTTGATATGGTTCTCGGGGAAGGAAGAGAAGCACTTGAAGCTGAACCATGTTTCCAGAATCATTTCTGGCCAGCGAACGGTGAGTGTTTCTCTTACAATAGTGTATTCACTAGTTGACTAGTTTTATAATTAGAAATGTAACATGTTTGTGATGATCCGTGGAAATTTTGCAAAGCCTATTGGAGTTTATCTTTGCTTTTTTGCTCCCTGTTTTGGTGATAAAAACTAAGCTCCTTTGTGCAAACCATATTCAGATTCTATGTTATCTGCATCATGTTGCGTTTTATTTCGGCATGTACTGATCAATTTCCATCTCAATTTCAGCCTATTTTCCAAAGGTATCCTCGTCCTGAGAAGGAATACCAATCTTTTTCGCTCATATATAATGATAGATCACTGGACTTGGTAAGACTTTCTGTAATCTTTTTAGAACCACTTTGCTGTGATTTCCAGCATGTTTCTCGAACAATTTTCATGCGGTATAATTTTCAATTCCAGATTTGCAAGGATAAAGATGAAGCTGAAGTATGGTTTAGTGGTCTCAAAGCACTAATTTCTAGGAGCCATCAAAGGAAATGGAGAACAGAGTCAAGAAGTGATGGCATCCCATCTGAAGCAAATAGCCCAAGGACATATACACGAAGAAGCTCCCCTTTGCACTCTCCCTTTGCCAGTGGTGACAGCTTGCAAAAGGTATGCTCCATATGAACAAAACAAGAAAAAGAATCTAGATAGGAATTTTGTTTCTTGCAACAATTGGCAAATTTCTAACTAGTCTTAACTAAATTCAGGATAGCAGTGAGCACCTTCGTCTGCACAGTCCATATGATAGCCCGCCAAAAAATGCCATGGACAAGGTTTTCTCTGACGTGATGTTCACTGTGCCTCCAAAGGGTTTTTTTCCGCATGATTCTGCTGTTGGGTCTGTCCACTCTTTGTCGTCAGGATCAGATAGTGTATATAGTCACATGAAGGGAATGAATAATGATACTTTTAGAATGAGTCTGTCAAGTGCAGTTAGCTCATCAAGTCAAGGCTCTGGGCATGATGATGGGGATGCTCTTGGCGATGTTTTCATTTGGGGAGAAGGTACAGGAGATGGAGTTCTTGGTGGTGGAGCACATAGAGTAGGGAGTGGTAATGGTATCAAGATGGATTCTTTGTTACCCAAAGCCTTAGAATCAGCTGTAGTCCTTGATGTTCAGAACATAGCTTGTGGTGGACGGCATGCAGCTTTAGTTACTAAACAAGGGGAAATGTTCTCATGGGGCGAGGAATCTGGCGGCAGGCTAGGGCATGGAGTGGATGTTGATGTTTCACATCCAAAGCTCATAGATACTCTTAGTAATACCAATATTGAGCTTGTAGCATGTGGTGAACGTCATACTTGCGCTGTCACTCTTTCTGGAGAATTGTACACCTGGGGTGATGGTGGACTTCTTGGGCATGGGAATGATGTGAGCCACTGGGTACCAAAAAGGGTGAATGGTCCATTGGAAGGCATACATGTTTCATATATTTCGTGTGGACCCTGGCACACAGCTGTTGTGACCTCTGCTGGACAATTGTTTACTTTTGGTGATGGTACGTTTGGTGTTTTAGGCCATGGAGATTGTAAAAGTGTTTCCTTGCCTAGAGAAGTAGACTCCCTCAAGGGTCTTCGTACTGTTCGGGCTTCTTGTGGTGTCTGGCATACTGCTGCTGTTGTGGAGGTTATGGTCGGGAATTCAGGGTCCAGCAACTGCTCTTCGGGCAAGCTGTTCACTTGGGGAGATGGGGATAAAGGTCGACTTGGACATGGTGATAAGGAGGCAAAACTCGTACCCACATGTGTTGCTGCTCTTGTTGAGCCTAATTTTTGTCAGGTAGCATGTGGACATAGCATAACAGTCACTCTGACTACTTCAGGTCATGTTTATATTATGGGCAGCTCTGTTGGTGGGCAGCTGGGAAATCCGCAGAGTGATGGGAGGCACCCGAAACGTGTAGAGGGAAAGCTCCTCAGGTGTTTTGTGGAGGAGATAGCCTGTGGTGCTTCTCATGTTGCTGTTTTAACGTCAAGAACTGAAGTCTATACCTGGGGCAAAGGGGCCAATGGTCGATTAGGTCACGGGGATACAGAAGATAGGAACACTCCAACATTGGTAGAAGCTCTTAAGGACAAACAAGTTAGAAGTGTTGCTTGTGGTACAAATTTCACTGCTGCGATCTGCCTGCATAAGTGGGTCTCAGGTGTTGATCAGTCAATGTGTTCTGGCTGTCGCTTGCCATTTAACTTTAAACGAAAACGTCATAACTGTTATAATTGCGGGCTTGTCTTCTGTCATTCATGTAGCAGTAAGAAGTCTCTTAAGGCATCTATGGCACCAAATCCAAACAAACCTTATCGAGTTTGTGATAGTTGCCTGGGTAAACTTAGGAAAGCAATTGAGTCTGATGCTCTATCACATTCCTCTGCTAGTAGAAGAGGAATTGTGAATCAGGGGTCGGAACTAAATGAGAGAGAGGACAAGTTTGATCCTGGATCCAGAGGTCAGCTTGCTAGATACTCTTCAATGGACTCAATGACTCAGGTTGAAGGTAGGTCCAAGAAAAATAAGAAGTATGAATTTAATAGTAGTCGTGTATCACCTGTACCAAATGGAGGTTCTCAATGGGGAGCTAATATATCTAGATCTTTCAACCCAGTGTTTGGGTCATCCAAGAAATTCTTCTCAGCTTCGGTTCCTGGATCAAGAATAGTTTCTCGAGCAACGTCACCTATTTCAAGACGACCTAGTCCGCCTCGTTCAACAACTCCTACACCCACACTCTCAGGACTTATGTCTCCGAAAGTTACTGTGGATGATGCCAAGATTGCCAATGATGGCCTAAGCCAAGAAGTTATTAAACTGAGAGCCCAGGTATGGATTCGTGCTTCTTTATCTGGTACTAGAACCTATGTTTGGTATGTCATCTTCATTATAACTTTTCCTTGTTTCCTGATTGTGAACACCTTTGATATTGCCAATATACAAGCTGTTTCTGTTTGATCTGTCCATTTTTTTTGAATGAAGTGTACTGACTTTGAAATACCTTTGCTAATGCCCATATACTCGCTTCAAGTTGCATGAACCTCTGAAGAGATACAAATACTCAGCTTTTCTAATGATCTGTTAAAGCAGTGAACGCACTTATTGATGTGCAAATTTCAGATTGCGTTTTCTAGAATGATCCTTATGTGGAGAACTACTAATTTATGAGTTCTGGTGCTGCAGATATGTTATTATTATTGTGATTATTAACCTATGCCAATTGTAATAGGTGGAAACTCTAACTCGCAAAGCCCAGCTCCAAGAAGTTGAATTAGAAAGAACGACTAAACAGCTAAAAGAGGCGATAGCAATAGCTGGTGAAGAGACTGCCAAATGCAAAGCGGCTAAGGAAGTAATCAAGTCTCTGACTGCACAGGTATCATTTTAATATTTCAAATCTTGTTTTCCAATAGTTTATAAATCCCCTAAATTGTGGCAGAGGAGTTCTGTTTTCCCTATTATGTTCCCAGATTGAATTTGATTTTCTGGCTTCTTTGCACTGGAATAGGACTAGTGATCTTTCAGAGTGGTACCTAACTATGATGCTAGATGCAAAATTCGACTGAGAAATGACTATATATATTCCACTTTTGAAACAGTTGAAAGAGATGGCTGAAAGGCTCCCCGTTGGAGCTACGAGAAACAGCAAATCTTCTCCATTTCCATCCTTCTCCGCCATCCCGACGTTGGCTGATGTTTCTAATGCCTCACATACCCAATTTGATGATCCGGTACCTAACCCCCTGACAGATTCAAATGTTTTTAACGGACTGTTGCTCTCAAATGGGTCAGCTACTCCAAGCACCCGCAGCTCTGTTCAGAGCAGAGTTGGTAGTTCAGAAGTAACAAGAAGTGGAACGAGAACTAAAGACGGTGAACCTCGTCCAGAGAACGAATGGGTGGAGCAGGATGAGCCTGGTGTATATATCACGTTTGTCTCCTTTCCTGGAGGTATCAAGGATCTAAAGCGTGTTCGTTTTAGGTGAGTATCTCTCTTTTCTGAACCTAATCTTGTCTATTCACTTCTTTTGAAATCTTTGATGTGTTTGTTCGGGTCTATACGTTTTGTCTCCTTTTCATTTCAGTGCGTGTTATATAGTAGTGTCTCCTCTACTTAGTTCCAGTGTCTTTTACCAAAGATAGATATATTCTTTTTTTCGTGATTACAGATGGGTCGGCTCTTCACTCACCTTTTTTTTTGTAAATCTTTAATGCAGCCGGAAAAGGTTTAGTGAAAAACAAGCGGAGCAGTGGTGGGCAGAAAACCGCGCAAGAGTATATGAGCGTTACAATGTCCGAACAGCTGACAAGTCAAGTGTGGGTGTTGAAAGTGAGGACTTAGCTCATTGATGACTGTAGATGACATTTCTGATAATCTAGTCCCTTTGTTCGGAAGCAGATAGGAATAATCCGGTGTTCCACGCAGTTTTGCACTGTTGTATACTGAAGTGGTCGATGTTGCATTCATTCAAATCACGAAAGTCCTAATTAAGGAGGTTCAATCGTCGTCCTCCCAATTCTTTTCTTCTTCCCCTTCCCCCTGTTTCTGGGTTTCGCCCACATTCGATTCTTGTGTTCCAATTCTAGCTTCTTCTTTCTTAATTGTAAGATGTGAGGGTTGAGGGTGAGGGATGTGTATATTCATTCTAGGTTGCTGGCTATTGCTGAAAGCAGCGCCATGTAAATTCTGATTAAATGAAAGCAATTTTTTTAGGTTTTTGACCCCTTTTCGTATTCGCCATGTATTTTTCTTTAGTCGCCAAAGAACGGGTGCAGCATGTAACATCATATGTACATCAGTTCATGTATATTACCAGTATATGGTATGTATATGTAGCTTCTTCATAGCTTAATTAACAAATGAAATGTGTATCAGGACTCCTGATTCATTTTTAGGCGGAATGATTGATACATACCACTAATTCTTCCAGGATTCCTATAACTCAATATTGAACTTCAACTAAAAGTTTTGGCATCTTTAGTGGTCAAAGCGAGCTGCAACCTACCCAATAGGCCAATACTACTACATTACTTCTCTCAAGATTAGCGGAAAAAATCGGTCGAGGACATTGGACACGAACAATTATAAAAAAAATTCCGGCGGTTTTCGATTTCCCGACAAATATTTTGTACATCCAACGATATGATTCCTCTTTGGGCGGGACTATTAATACTCCACCGTTCTTTTAACATTCTGTTATCGTCGTATCGAAGTTCAATTAAAAGTTTTGGCCTTCTTCTTTAGCGATAATAAAATTCCACATCGTTAAACTTAATTAAAAAGTGGAAAGTTTTTTCCGGGAATTAATTAAAAGAAGGGGAGCGCCAAAGGCCTTTATATACCCCCCCGACTCCTATTCTTTGCCCTCAACCCAATTATAAGCAGCGACGCCGACTCCCAGGTAGTGTGAGACTGACGACACCACCACAGTGACAAATTTCAGGTAGTGTGAGACTGACGACACCACAAGAGTGACTAATTTCAGAAGTGGATGAAGAAAAAAAATGGAGTTTTATGCCAAGCCGACATCATAATCGTATAAAGCATCATATTAAGGTATTCAAATGCAGAATCTTCCTCTACAATCTTCTTCTTGTTCCCTTAATTGCACAAAAATGGCGTCAAAGTTGATAACTTTACACCCACATGAAGCTCAAAATCAATTAGAATTGTCATTAAGAGAAGCTTATGTTGTTAATCAACCTGAATTAACACCCCCTTTGAAATTTATCATCTTTTCGCCTGAAGATTACTTGAATATTAATAGGGCAATTGTTTATGGGGTTTTATGTGAACCCACTTTGGGAAAAGTTCATTTGAAGTATTTACATGCAATTGTGAATGATGGGTATTGCTTCTTTATCAAGCTTCTTGTGCAAATTGTTGATGGGTTGTATTCAAAGTTGTTGGATTCGCCGAGAATTCGGCTGATTTGGGTTGTTTCTGTTATGATTGATGTTGCTGGGGTAGGGTTTGACAGTCTTATAGTGTCACTTTTGAGGCAGATTGTTGGGGGGGATTTCAGTGATTGGAATATGTGGTTGAGGTGCGAGATGGCGAACTTGTTGGTGTCGAAATGGGATTTGATTTTGGATGAGGAGCCTGTTGTTTTGGGGTATGGTTTGTACACTTATCTGAGGTTATTAGCTGATTGTTATGGGCTAGGGGAAGATGCTAGGGCAGTGGATTTGAAGCAGAAGGAGATTGGGTTTTGTGTTAGGGTGTTGAGGGAGCAGTTTCATTTGTGTTTGAAGATTGGGAGGGATCTTATTCGGCTTTTGCAGGATTTGGTTCACATTCCTGAGTTTCGAGCAATTTGGAAGGATCTTTTGTTGAAACCAAGTACATTTGGAATCCCGGGTTTTTCAGATATTGCTCACATTTATGGGATGAGAACTTCAAGTAGGTGTCATTTGCTGAGGATTACACCTGAAATGGAAACCCAGCTACGTTTTTTGCTTACCCATGTAAAGCTAGGGTCTCAGAGGAGGCATCAGGCATGGTTTGCTAGGAAATTTCTTTCTGGGCCTGAGAGAGAGACTATTATCTCCGACATTGTTCGTTTTATATGCTGTGGCCATCATCCGTCAAATGAAGTGCTTCAGTCAGAAGTGATTCCGAGATGGGCTGTTATTGGTTGGTTATTGAAATCGTGTACGAAGAAGTACATTGAAGCTAGGGTTAAACTGACCTTGTTCTATGATTGGCTCTTCTTCGATGAAAAGGTAGACAATGTCATGAATGTTGAACCTGCAATGCTTCTAATGGTGAACTCTTTACCTAGATATGTTGACATGACCCATACTCTTATAGAGTTCCTGCTCTTACTTGTAGATAACTATGATATGGATAGGAAAGATGTGATCCTCAAGGGTGTATCTTCTTCTATAAGTGTGCTCGTAAGCAAAGGGGTGATTGCATCCCTTGATATTTTAACCTCTTGCAACTTTCTTTCCCCATTTGTCAAAAAGATGCTTCAGAAATTTATGTTGCAAGTTGAGCCAGGAGTCGTTCCAGAGCATCGACTACCTGATATGCCATCATCTAATTTTCCGTCGCCTACACCACATACATCTTCTATGGAACTGCTGCCACATCCACCTGAGGTAGTTCCTGCACATCCTGTGAATACTGAGTTGACCACTCAGCAAAACTCAGGAGTCTTTCCAGAGTGTCGACTACCGGATTTGCCATCATTTAACTTACCCTCGCCTACACCACATACATCATCTATGGAAATTCAGCAACATCTGCTTGACGTGGTTCTTGCACGTCCAGTGAATACTGAAACGACCACTCACCAAACCTCGGTCCCGGGTGCTTCACTCAATGCAAAGAATGTGGAGCAAGTGAACGAAGTAATGAACTTGACAAGTAAAATAGGAGATAGCATGAAAATCTCAAGTAAGTTGGGCGAAGAAATAGTGGAAGAGATTCTTCTTTTATGTAGCTGCGACAATTCTGATAAGCTAGGGGATGTTAGCTCTGAAATTTTAGCATGTGAAATCAAGAAGGAACTATGTTTGGCCGGCTACAACTTGTTCTCTCCTCTTGTTAACAAGTTCTCTCCTTTTGTTAGCCTTAGTAATAGTGAGGATGCTGATGATGAAGTTCAGTCTGTAACAACCACAATTATTCGTGCCTTTATTTTTACCCAACATCAAAGGATTAGGGAGATGCTTTATTGGTGGTCAAATAATGGTTGTCTTGTTGGAGCGCGTTTATTATCTTATGCTTTAAGATTTTCATATGCAGCACATGAAGGGGGTTATGGGGCAACTTGTAACGAGGAGATAGATAAGCTTCCGCCCCTTGTGAAGTTTCATATTGAAGGATATTTTTCATATATATCCAGAAATGGGAAGGATGTAGATAGCGCTATATTTCCTAAAGTTAACGTTCAAGAAAAACTGGTATCTAAGATGATTGATGATGCTTACACTGCTTATAGGAGTATTATGTTTGCAAATTCGAGCAGTGCGCTGAGTCAAAATCTAGCTGTAGCTCCTGGTAAGCTCCTTTCAACTCATGTCATATCTTGCTCATTATGGAAGGACAAAAATTTTCAGTCTGTGTCACATGGCATCTTTTCTTATCTTTCTGATTTGTCCCTTGCCGATGAAGACCTGATTTCGTTACTTGTCAGTCAGTTGGAAGAATCTGATTTAGTTTCCATACAAATTGATTTGGGCTTGAAAAGGTATGCTATATTTGGTAAAGATGTTCAGAAAGTTCTTCAAGTGATTAGAAGATCTGTTTACTGGAAACAATCGGACCAATACAAATTTTGGGGCTTGGCTACATCAGAGCTTACAGTTTCTGGGGTCCCTCTGGAAACATTGCTTTTGTGCTGCTTCTTCTCTGAGGATCTTGATCCAAGGGCTTGTGCTATTTTGTTTGGGGGTCTGATGACACTGTGCAACAGTCATCCTCCGACACCAGAAATTGTTGGGGCTGCGATGTTGTTGCCTGATGATAAGTTTCCAGACTTTGCTGCCGCTGTTCTTTCTCATTGGGCCCATAGTAGTCAAACAATGTTATCCAATAGTTTTGCTGATTTTTTACATAAATTTAAGAGTAGCACTGGGGATGTGCCTCTTGATTTGGATGGCATTGTCATCAACCAATCTGCCGTTCTATTCTTGTTGAATTATCTTGAAGTACAAGGTGAACTTTGCAATAAAATGCTAGACAAATTGGGCTTAAATTTATCAGACATAAGAACAAGGTTTGGGAACCCAGCAGGATAACTCCATATGATCCCTTGGTAAGTCACTAACATCACTTTTGTTTGATCAAGTAGGCTTTTGATAAACCAATTACAGGTTGTGTGGCTCACTAAACTGTGTACTCTTCTTATGTCGTGAAGTAGCAGTCGATTAAGTATGGGTAATTGTTGTTGTTAGGTAGTCTGGCTCTTGTCAATATTGTGATTCTATGTACATTTATATTATACTGTCGTGGTGCACGTAGAGTGTATGAATTATAGATTAACCCTGGTTTAGTATTTCCATTTGGAAGAGGAACTTCAGAGTGGTCGTGAGTATGTCATGTGCACCCTGGTGTTTTCGGGACTCTGAACTGGAATTAGGGTTGAAGTTAAGCAATTATTCCGGTATTACGCCAAGATTGCCAATGATGGTCTAAGCCAAGAAGTTATTGAACTGAGAGCCCAGGTATGGATTCGTGCTTCTACATCTGGTATATCTATTCTGACTTTGTTCTGATCCTTTTTTTTCCCTTTTCAAGGTATATCAATTCTGTTTGAAATGAGGAGACCGTGTCTCACAGATTTTATTTCTATCTTTGTGTTCGTTTTCTTGTGATTCAATATTGGCATTTCGGAGCCTGCTTCATGCATGACTTCTATGACCTTAGAGTTCAGTCATCTAACATAAGATTAGAGTGTACTCGTATTTGATAGTGAACTCTTCCGTTTTGGACTGTCCAATCAAGAGCTTCTGCTATTTTTAACTTGCTTTATATTCTTTTACAAAAATTGCGAGAATATAACGAGCGACTTTTGTGTTCAGTTTCAACTTTATTTCTGACGTTGCTTTCTGGAGATGCTCTTATGACACAATTGAGTCTCTGTTCAAGAATTTGAAAAATGCTGTTAAAATTTTGCGTTCACAGGTTGGGCTCACCACTGACCTTGTCATGGGCGAAGAAGGCCTAAAAATTGGTTGCGGAGAGACTAAAAGATGCGTATCAATGAGTTGGTGATTCTGCAATACAACCTTAATGGAGTGTCGGGACACAGCAAGAGGACTTCAAGATCATCTTTGCAATAATTCTGTAGGAGGATTGCATTTAGTTTAACCATGGTATCTTGGAAGATTTTTCATCTTGTAGTCTTCTGAGTTCACATGCAGCTTTAATCCTGTGAACCCTTCAGCTGATGTCTTACTCTTACCTGTGGGGCTGCGCCAAGTGGTCTATACCTGGATACCCGGCATTCACAACGATGAACATGCAGGTGGTGCAGCCACCGAGGTACCCCATGAACCTGCCCTTTGGTTTAGAATGGTCTGATAGGATGGGTCGTTGGTGGCTTCCTTCCCTGAACTTAATTAGGAGTTGCCAGAAATGCAGCGACGCCGTTGGTTACAGAGGTGCACCTGAAAGAAAGGCTTGATGTGATGAATCTGATGAATTTGTTAACTTGCTGCAAACCTGCAATGGAGTTTTGGGTCTATGGTGACTTGATGAACTTAGTAATCCGTTTTTTCACAAGTCAGAAATATTTGTTTCTGCATGATAATTGACACTCCGTGGAGAGTGGACGAGGATCCTCTTATCCCATTTTGTGTCATAGTAGTACTTGATGTATACGGAGTATTATGTTCGGATATGAAATTTCACATAAGATTGAAACTACCCTTTTCTGATACCGAAACTTTACGTCTATGATTGTGTTATTCCGAGTACTTTTTTAGCCTTCTACAAAGGAGTAAGTCTCTTGTAAGACCGGTCACACATTAGTTTATTGGAAAGTTGGAAATTTACACGAAAATACAGTGATCCAAAATTTTATTTTTATTTTTTTGCAGTTAACACCCAAATGGCCAAATTTAAGAGATTGAAATATGTTACCAGTCAATAAAACCAGTAACATTTGATGGGCAATTTTATTACATTCCACAAAATCATCAGTTACCTTATTAATATACACATGCATAACTGATGAACAAGGCAATGGATCACTGTGATGTACTCCAGAAGATTAGCTATAAATACTGAACAATCCATATTCATCTTATTACATACATTCATACCCACATTGCATTGTAAGACAGGAATTCAAGAGATTTATTAGCAGCATTTTCGAGTCGAAATCATGGCTACCCTTGTTGCTCCTGACACTTCTTCTCCCATTGATGATGCCCATGTCATCAAGAAGGCTTGTGTTGGTAATAACTCATCAAAAACTCGAAACAATTTTCGATTTTCTTCATTCGTAAATTTTCCATTTTGATGATGTTTTGGTACGTGATATTGTAAATATTGAATCTTCATTTTGACGAATTCTTAGGATTGGGTACTGATGAGAAAGCAATAATCTCATTGCTTGGACATCGAAATTCGAGCCAAATTAAGCTTATTAGACAAGCTTATCAAGAGGTGTACCAAGAAGATCTCATCAAGCAGCTTAAGTGTGAAATTTCCGGGGACTTTGAGGTGTTTGGCACTGTACCCTTTTTGTTTGTTAATCTTAATGTTCGTAACTTTTTCTTGACGCAATTTTCATTATGATCATGAACGTAACTGTTTACTACATGTTTTCCTATGTCTATGAATTGATACACAAAAGAAAGCCGTATGCCTATGGGTTGTAGACCCTGTTGAACGCGATGCAATCCTAGCTCATGAGGCGTTGAAGAAGGCTATACCCGATTACCAAGTGCTACTAGAGGTTGTATGTACAAAAACACCTGATGAACTCCTTGCAGTTAAGCGTGCTTACCACAAGATTTACAAGCATGCTCTCGAGGAAGATGTTGCGTATCATTCAAGTGGCAAGACTAGAAAAGTAATCCCTTACCTATTTTTGTTTGAAGAACAATTCATCACTTTGTATTATTACATATTTACATTTACATCCATATAGAGCACTAGTTTTTTTGCTCAAGTTTTGTAAGGAAATCGCCGTTTTCTTGCAGTTTTTGGTAGAAGTTGTAGGCACATACAAGTACCATGGAGAGGAGATTGATGAGGTGCAATCATTCACAGATGCGAACATTCTTCATGACGAAATCCAAGATGGCGCGTCTGTTCATGAAGAAATCATCAGGATAATCAGCACAAGGAGCAAGAAACAGTTGTTGGCTACTTTCAATCATTTCAAGGACATTCATGGAACATCCTTCTCTAAGGTACATTTTTCCTATGTTCCTCCTAGTCGAAAAATAGACGTTTAGGGCATGTTCGGTCTTACTGTACTTAATAACTGGCTGAAAAATGAAGGGCATGTTCAGTCTTACAGTACTTAATAACTGGTTGATCCTGTTGTACTTGTATGAAGCTGAAAAATGAAAGGGCATGTTCGGTTTTCAGATTTTACGCGTTCTAATTACTGATCAAATGTGATGAATGTAGGCACTAAGAGGCTTCTCAGATGACGAGTTCTTTCCAACAGTTAGAGTGGCAATCAGGTCCATCAAGAACCCTGCAAAGTACTTTGCTAAGGTATGAATTTCTAGGGCTAACATCAGTATAATCAAGGACTAGTAATATTTAAGCTGACTGAGGCTGTTCTTTCTTCTTCTAAGATCTTGCGCAACGCAATTAAGGGACTTGGGACTGATGAGGATGTTGTTAGCCGTGTGATTGTTACGCGAGCTGAAATCGACTTGAAGGAGATTAAGGAGCTTTACTTGGAGAGAAACAATGTTTCCCTTGATCAAGCTGTAACTGATGATACTTCAGGAGATGACAGAGCTTTTCTCTTGACTTTGCTAGGGAGTGAAGGTTACTGAGTTAGACAGTTTAAAAGGGAATTGAGCTGTTAAATTTACTTCAATTTATCAGGAGTCATTCTTATAGAGTTATAGAGTGGTTAAGAATTTTAGTTTCAATAAATCCAGAATTAGGTTCAGATCAGATCATTTCCGATTTTCGGACTACGATCTGTCAGTTTTTTAAATCTTGTTTCAGGCATCATCTTAGCAGACACTGTTGTCATTTGGCATTTGTAGGGCTTATGTTTAGTTCTTGATCAACAATAAAGATTTTCCCTATATGCAATAATGTTGAGTAATGAGTATCAAACAATTGTATTTACACTTTTCAAACATTCAGACAATTACATATTCAAGACTGGTAATCACAGACATAATATACATGAAAGAATGCTCAGTTTCGCTATTGAACAACGTCTTCTCACGAGAAAGAAGGCGATGAACATAATGAACAAGAATATCAGGCCCTAAAGACTTTCCCGTCACCAGCAGAACTGATCTCATGGCCGTCTTTAGCTCCCTTCCAGATAGGCTTCAAACCCACTCATTTCTGTACAAAGTATGTTCTTACAAGTTGGAGCAGCATGACACTCTGCCCCAGTAAAAAAAATGCTGGCCAACGATCTTCCAATGACAACCACAGCTATCTCACCTGCTCAACCAGTGCTGGGAGCTGCAAATTTGCAGTCTGACAATGCGGAAAATCAGTTGACACAGGATTCTCCCTGAGTCAAAATGCTACAGTATTTGGGCACCTTCACTAGTATCATTTGATAAGATTGCAGAAGAAACCCATTTTAGTGAGAGGAGTCTTGCCTCTTCAGTAGAAATTCTGCAGGATTTTCCATATCATCCGACCCTCCCCTACCTCGCCACAGGCGGGAGCCTTTGAGACTCTGGGGCATTACTGTTGTTGTCTCGGTATCATCCCAGGGAGACCTAGCAAACTCCCCGTTACCAGAGCAGAGTCCTGCTGTAAGAGTGGGAGACATGGGTTCATAGGCACCACCTGAGACAGGTCCTTGGTTATTTACTGCAGATAAAATAATTTTAAACAAGTATTGAACTGCATATTTCAAATGACACACCTTTGAATGATGGCAATTTCTCCATAATTTCTTTGGTCATCTGCAACAAAGTCGTCCCTGAGATTACGACAATAAAGCCACATATTTCAGATGCAATTGCCCCTCCATCTTGACCATCCCAATCCTGTCAACAGTCGAGATATTGCGTCAGCATTCAAATTTTCAACAATAAACCAGTAAACCCCTTTCCAACCTGCCACAGCAGAACTAGGTACAAGAGAGCAGCTATCGCCTAAGTTTGATGATTATAGTGCTCTAGGCTAACAGTTAACAAGAAATCATACAGTCTGCTTAATATTTTGGGACAAATAATTTGACAAGTGTTTTATGCTAGATTTCAACCCTGACGACAAAAGATTAGAGATTAAATCTTCAACAAAGGACAGGAGAGAGAGGTGTAGAAGTTCTTTGCACCCCCCCCCCCCCCCCCCGGCTAACATTTCACGGAGTTCACAGGACATTACCTTGAACATGATTACACTGGCAAGAATTGTGAGGGTCGTGAACATGACATAATATATAGGGGAGACAACCACTGTGTTGAAAGTATCCAGAGCCTGAAATGTTAAAAGATATCAGAATATGAGAAACTCTCAGGGAAAAAGACAGATTAAGAGTACAATCAGCTGTGGTTCTGTCAAAATCAGGTATTTTCAGTTCAGACTTGTTGCATACGGAGTATATATCCACCAAGCACTAGAACTGTGACATTAATATAAAGCATCAAACACCAAATAAAGATTTTTCATTAATCCTTTGCCTCTACGTCATCAGGTCATTGGTCTTAGTAAGCACGCCAGTGCGATGAAATAAAGTGAAAACATGAGGAATTCTGTGCTAAACAAATCCATAGGGCAACCATAAAATCGCATTTCAAAAGACAAATGCAAGACTAGCCCATCAAAACACAGAAACTGGTCTATTGATACGAACCTTGTTCAGATAATTCATTTGAGTCAGTACACATGTAATGAGAACCACTGTGAAGAGCCATGTTTCTGGGTACAGTAACTGGTTATTTCCCTCCAAGGTCAATTTCACTGAAATCCCAAGAGCTTTGACACACATAACCTGCACGTGCATTAAGTCAATGAGGAAAGAAACTTTAACCTGACAAGTAAATGAGAGCTCCAGAAGATAATCAAAATCTCAGATTCCCAGACAGATAACAGGTCCACAATTTATCGTTGTATTGCCATTAACCACAAGCATCAGAAAAGACGCAACATTTGGTGTCATCTGCTACTATTGCTAGAAGCATTCGGTGATTGATTATGAGTGTGATTAAGTTTTGGAGTCCATGCCAGTGTTATGCATCACTATAATGCCAATCTCAGGCTGACATTGAATGCCTTTGAACATAAAAATACAAGATGATAAAGGCATTTACCGAGAGAGAACCCATCAAGGAACAAATTCCAGTGAATATCAACACGTTTGAGTGTCCAACCCGCGGTGAATAATAAAGTACCAGAATGAAAACCAACACAAGGACTGCGCCAACGTAGATGAGAAATGCTGAAATCAGACATAGACATAGACATAGCACTTAAAGTTAGATGCTTATACAAAGAATTACTCCTGAAGGCTAACGAATATACAAAAATTTACCAGTTTGAGTGGCCATGTTCCACATTTCCTTAACAGACGAGATAGAACGCTCTTGTGGTGCATGAATGACTATGATCACTGATCCAACTATGCACATCAGACAGCCCATGCACCCCAGCTTGTTTAGCTTCTCATTCAACATAATGTGAGCCAATACAGCACTGCATCACACCAATCATGAATGTTACACTACCACTTCTCACAACCAATGAAATCGATAAACACTGTCAGACGAGCAAAGTACCTGACAATGATGCTCATAGCCCCTAATGGGGTGACAAGTATTGCTGGAGCGAATGCATATGCAACAAAATTCGCAATTTCACCGATAGTCACTGTATTCAAACAACATTTCTTTCTCAAACAACGACTCCAAAATAAGAAAACAGAAAGAGGGTGATTCATACGACTCAATTAGATATCAAACTGCCCACGATTACCATGACCCGAAAGATCAAAAGCGTAATTGAAACAGCATAAACAAAACCCTCCAACATCAATAAAGCTAGCATAGGGGTCAAAATGGAGAAACTAACTACATTAGGTACAACATCAAATTACCCTCCCCATCATTACATTGTATTGACATTTGCGTCTCATTAATTACATACTAGACGAACATACGAACACATTGCGTAATCTTCACAACATTCCCAATCAAGGATACAAAAAATCAAATTAGAGACTTACTCATGATCAAGCCAACCCACCACAAAGGCTCAAATAGATAGGTATACCCTCCAAGTCCTGCAATCAAACACACAAATTTAGACCAACCCACAAATCAAAATCACATAATTAAAACAAACCCACAAATCAAAATCACATAATTAACAAAACCCACAAATCAAAATTAACCAAAAAAGGGTGAAAATTTCAAAAAGGCGAGATTTTGAATGATAAAATTAATTACCAGCTCTCACACCAGAAGCAGCAGCTTTCCATAATCCTTTTTTCTTGATGATGAAGCTAGCTCCAATGAAGCCACTTGATGTAAATGCCAATGCAAGTCCAATTAAATTGTCTTTCGATAAACCCATCATATCTTATATCATATGATATGATTTTTTATACTATATGATTATTATTTGATTAAATTCATTCAATTTTTTTTTTTGTTATTAATGAAGACGGAAGAAACCTAGCTTATGAGTTAGCCTTCTTTTTTCAGATTTCAAATAAAGTCTTCTTCTCCCCATGTTTTTTTCTGGGTATCTCTGTATTTGTAAAGAAATAAAGCCTCTCTGTCTCTAATCATTTGGTTTAATAATCCTAGTTGTTGGTTTTTTTTTTGGGTCGTTGTGATTATTATTAAAAAAAAATGCGGGTAGCTCGTCTGTTTGTACGTGTATGTCTGCGCGGTTGCGCTCGAGTCAATGCCAATTACGCGACTTTGAGATTAGTCGGGGGTTCGATTCTTGACTCTTTTTTGTGCCGAAACAAATTGGTTTTCGACTCTTACGAGTAAAAGAGTTGAAGGTTGGGAAGCTGGATATGTGATGTTTATTAGGGTAACTTTAGTTTTCCGATGTAAAATAAATACACTTATCGACAATTGAACTTGGATTTCTTGTTTTTTTTTTTTTGTTCGTGAATTTGACTTTGGATAAAGAGTCCAGGCCATTGAGATCTCGTGCTTCAAACCTTATTTTTTAAGTTTAAGTGAATGGAGTACTCGGATTCAAGGGTTTGGGTAGACCCCGAGACATATGTACAGACACGACATAGTTGTCGTAATAACTCGCATTGTTGAACTGTTTTATTCTACCTAAAACAAGAAGAGAATACCAAAATACGTAACGGAATTACTTTGGAAAGTTTCAAAATTCGAGATTATTTTGAGAAAATTAACGAAACATAAAAATTAGAAAGGTAAAGTAATCTAGGAAACTTTTTCCGTTTTGTCACTAAGAAACTCATTCCCCTCACTTCCTCAGTCCTCCGACACCTTCTGTTGTACGCCGCCGCCTTCGCCGCCGCAAAGGCCACTGCTTGATACGGTGGTCTTAAACACTGTGATACAAAGGTGTGTCTTTCACTCTACTTTCCTTTTGAGTTTTACTGCGCTTCATGATGATACACCAAATACTTTACTGCCCACATTATTTTTCACTCTTGATGTTCTAATTCTGTGAAAAAATCCAAGATTTTCCCAGTAATTTACTATTAGAATGACCCAATTTGCGATTATCCCATAAAAATTGTTGCCTTTTGGAATTTTGATTTGCTGGGGGTTTGTTTGTGTCTTGTGAGGGTGATTTATATGTATAATAATTGTATAAACATGGTGTGAATTAGTGAATGTGATAATGCAAAACCATGATTTGCAGATATCGGTATCGTTGTCGAGGAAACGAACTACTGCCCGATTATGGTGGGAAATGTTGGTGTTGTGTATCAGTTTAGATGGGTTGGTATGCTCAATTTGGTAAAGGAGGGGTTGATTATGAACTTATAGAAAGGTTAATTTGGGATAATTTTATTATATTAATTAGGGTTTTGGTTTATTTCGATTAGTTTGTCATATGAACTTTGGTTTCGATTATAATCTGATCAGTTGAATTTATACTCTGGCTTTGGTTTTGATGGTTTGCCCTTGGTATAGTTAGATCACTTAGTGTATTCCCTTTGCGTATTTATTGGTTTCTTTACGCTTAACACTTATCCAAGGTTAGCATGGTAGTGAAAGAGTGATGCTCGTTCTTCATCTTATAAAATGTTCAAAATTGGCTCTTAATTTGGAGGTGTTATATTTGTGTATCTGACAGTGGTGCATTCACCCTCTCTGCGTTTGGTGTTATTAATTGTTTGTGGTTTGTTTTGCCTACATTTTGCTCGGCTACTTATCTCTTGATGCGCCCTTGTTATTTGATGGTTGTTGTTTTTCATCACCGATCTTCTACTGGTCTTTTGATTTTTTTTTTTTTTTTTTTTTTTTTTTTGCTGATGCCAGATGGGATCTAGAGGTGGACGAGGAAGAGGACGATTTGGGGGTGGAGGCTTTAGATCTGCAAAACAGGAGGCTTTTATACTTTTTCCTGTAAGTAACTAGTTTACTTTATATCTGACTACTTTGATCAGATTATTTACTACTCAATTAGTTAAGGCTGCATACATTTCAGATCTTCCCTAACCTCACCCTAACCAGCATTCGTACTGGATGGTTGTTATTCTTTTAGCTTTGGCAGACTCATCAGATCATTGTCTGTTGCTACTGACTACCCCCCCCCCCCCCCCTCCCCAAAATACCCAGGGAAAAAGTTAAGAACAGAGAGACAAGGAAGGAAGAAAAAGATAACTTCTGTGCTTTAGTCAGGAAAGATACTATATCACCTGTTCTTGGAAAATCCATCGTATATTTATCTCATAGGTTGGAGGATTTCTCTGTGACTTTAATCAGTATCGAATGCTTGCATTGGCGGTTAACTTGTGTATTCTTTAAGGTGCCTTGGGAGTGTTGCAACTTGCAAGTACTATAGTTTTACATATTTTGGGATTTTCGTTCTAGTTAGGTGGACCAAGCATTTGAGAAATCTGAATGCCTTATGTTTGGCATGGGTATGTCCAAGAAAAGATGGTCTTTGGCTATGTTTTAAGTACGACTAATATGCGCGTCCTTCTCGGTGTTTTACTCACGGTCTTTCCTACGTCGTTTTCACATTCTTTTGGCTATACCTTTGTTTTATGTTATTTATGTTGTTTCTGGGTTACAGGATATTGAGTTGCCTACGGTAGACATCGATAAATGTAAGGAGCTTCGGGGTTTGGTGGCAGTAAAGAATAAATTGGGTCAGAAACTGAAGAATCTGCCCTACTTCCTTGAAGACACATCATCAGAAAGTAAACAATCCACCCTGATGTTTGTAACGTTGTGCATCTTTTTATACTCCTCTGATCTTGTTCACTTCCGTGCTTTGCTTTGAAAATTGAACAGGTTCTGGTATAGATAGTCTTTCTTTTAACACTTAGGCATTGTCTGGTCTACAAGAACTATATTTTTTCCTCTGTTCTTTGATTGGACCCTGAAGTTTATTGTCTGTAATGTCATGCTATCTGTGGACATATCTCGATTACAAAGAGGATGAATTAAGGGTCTAGGCAGTTAGTCTTCTAGAGACTTGTGTATTTTACTTCTCAGGAAGTGCCTGTTGTGGGCTTGCTTACATGACCTGCTCTTAAAAGCTTTGTTATGATAATACCGCCTTTCTTTCCCGAAAGTGCTTCAATTGGAGCTTATAATAGTTGAAACCCAAATGGTGGTTGTCACTGCCTTTGGTGGTCTAAAAGATAAATGTTGTTCGATTGAGACTGGATTCCTGCTTAATGGTGGTTTTGCTGTAGCAAAATAATCTATGTACATAAAGCTGTTTTTGTATCCCAAATCTAATCAACAGAGGGGAAGGTGGTTGTTTCCGATTCAAAAGGTGATTTTAAACTCGTAATGTTTATTTTCCTCCAAGAGCACTGGTGAAGAGGTTTCGACTGAGGTAGATAAGAAATAAGGCCAGATGGTTTTCGTAATTAGGATGGTATGTTACTGGATTAGTGTAGTTTGACATTTGTTTTTGGTATCAGATTTAGACCTACTTACCTCAGATACAAAAAAAATCTGGCATCTCGATGTGCACTTTTGAACGACCTGAGATTTAGATCTAAACGTGGTGAGGTGGAGTCGCTAAAAGAGATAGTTTTGGAAGCTTTGGGCCTTTTCATATCATGATTAAAAAGAGGTTATTTCGATGTGATAAAATTTCAATTATAAATACATTCCAGGCTAGCCACAAAATGGTGTGTAATGAGCCAAATCATTACACAGGTGTATGTGGTGCCTTAAATGTAATTTGCTCGTATTTTTTTTTATAATTAGCAAGGCTAGTGTTCCACATTCGTGATTCCTGTTTTTTTATTTCAATTTTATTTCATTTTAGGATGCATGATCTCAATATATATGTTGTGATGGCTTACCACTCTGATTTCTGTGTATTTGGTTTTACAGTTGATCTCTGACTAATCATGTGTTTGGTGTTGTATCCTCTCAGAAACACAAACTGTTGAAATTGAGAGATATTCTGACATGGGAAAAAATAATAGTGGAACAGATCGAGTCTCTCTTGAAAATTCAGGCTATATGATGCTTAAACCTGGATATTTTCCTTTGGAGCTTGTTCAAGGTTAGCTTTAATTTGATCATTTATGTTTGAGAAGAGAAATGACTGTTCACTCCATGCTGTTCGCATGACAGATCACTCCGAGGTTGTTTGACTTGAGGTTTACTTTGCAGGCACAAAGCGCAGTGCTGGCAGGAAGGTGCAATGGAAACCAAAACGAGGTACTTCAATAGTAATATTGAACAATTCTGTCAGTATATGATTTGTATGTTGAAAGCATCCTCTGTCACTGTTTCAGCTAATTTTAGAACTTTACATTGTCTCAAAAGTACTATTTTCAGAACTAATGCCCTTTATTAGGCTGACATGGATTGGCATTTAGACTTGTCCATCACGCATGTTGGTAGGAGGTGTTCTTCTTTCTAACTTTGTTGTTTGCATGGCAGACCTTGACAAGCTGGACATTCTGGAAGAGCTCGAGGGCAAGCGTAAAGTAAGCTATTCTAAATCTGACTATCACAATAGTGAGGATTAGATCTTTTTACTAGGCATTCTCTTTTTGGTCCTTCCCAACCAAAACTCTATAAAAGCATATGACAGGTGCAGCAGACATTCTGCCAAAGTTTATCGTGGCATCTTCTAAATCGTTCTTGCTCTTGCTTCCTCTGGTGAAGAGTGATTAAGAAGATCTATTATGTCGTGATTCCAGAAGTTCACTATTAATGAACTTTAAATTCTATTTTTGTTATTGACAACTATGTTTTGATATTTCCTAATTCATAGGATGGAGACGGCAAGAAAGAGGGAGAAGAAGAGGAAGATGAAATGGAGGAGCTTGAAGAAGAAGATGATTACGAGGACGATTATGCAATGGTTGGTTCCCTACCTTACCCATCTTTATTATCAGTACCATTTTCCTCAGGGTTCACATTGATAATCTTGAGGATGTCCCTTGCAGGTTGACGATGGCGGTGATGATGAGGATGATTACAACATGCCGGAAGAAGCTGATGGTAAGTAGATTAGATTCTTACGCTTTTGAGTTATAATGCAGCACCTACATTTCCTATAGCTGATCTTTGAATGCACTATTCGTGACGAAACTATGTCTTACAGATGAAGGTATCTTATAAAGCTGGCCGGAGCTTGTGGTTCGGGTTCTTGTTCTAGGAGTACATTTAAAGTCGAGAAGGAAGCTGCTTCAAACATCGAAAATCATCAGGTTATAATCCCGATTCTGAAGTAGATTTCCGATACAATGAATTCTACAGTGTAGCTTTTGATGATCTGAAGTAGAGCTTTGTTATGCCAAACTCTAGTCGGAACATTTTAGTGAAACTTGCCAAAAAAATAATAGTACGATGTTTGTGAACTTGCACTATTGAGTTTCTAACTGATTAGTACTTGTGTACAAAAGTACAAAACTTACAAATGAAGCAACTATGACAAAAAAAATAAAAAAAATTACAAGATTGTCAAATTGAGTTCATTTCCAATCTATACACCCTCTTCTCCTTCCTTCTCAAAAGCTCACTTGAAGCTTCTTCAAACACATGATCACCTTCAAAACCTCCCCACAAACTCACCCGATCTTTCTCCTCATTTTCACCATTTTTCTTGTTTTCAGGCGTAATCATTACTAGAGTTGCCCCTTTCATCACTTGCCCACTCTTGGGCAACTCCAACTCTTTGACATACCACAATCTCATCACCAAATTCCCCACACACGCCATTTGGGCCGAGGCCGAGGACGAGGGTGTTGTTGGTGTTGTAGTCGTTGTTCTAGAGGTCGGGGTATCAGTATCACTACTACCCATATTATTGTCGTCGTTGTTGGTATGAGTAGTACTATCAACAACCGAATTGCGCAATTCCTGAATTTGCGTTACGTCCATGTGAAGTTTCCCTTGCTTCCCAGCATCCGAAATGACAGCATCTCTTAACTTGGGACATTGACCCACTATCTTTTTCATCAAATTGTGTCTTCCTGATGACGCAATTAAGCAAGATATGATCCATATGATCCTCAACCTAAGCTCCTCATCCGAAAACAACTGCTCCTCATTATTTTCACCACCCCCTTGGGTTAAAGATCCCAACTTTTTACCGCTCTTCCGAATTTTACCATCATTCATAGGCGTAACCGAAGTCGCCCCAAGAATCACACACTTGTCCATATCTTTCCCAAATCCGGCTTCCCATTTCAACAATGGCACACTCTTATTAATCCCGATTTCGCCGCCGTAACAAGGAAGCTCCAATTTAACCGATTCAACATCAGGGAAATTCTTCAACGCCTCAGCAACCCAGTTAAAAATCTCAACCCCACTTCCGAAATTACCCCCGGACGACGACGTTGAACCACCGAGAAGCTTCTTGTTATTCAACACCGCCTGGTGTATAAAAGTAAAGGGCTTGATCAACACCTTTGACACAAAATTCTTGAAGAAGCTTCTCGACCCATTTCTTGATTTGGACCCATCTTCAATGGGTTTCTTTGATTTGAGCCGATTGGTCGAAATAGAAACGGATCCGACCTCGGGTACCAACGAAGCGAAACGTTTCGAAACGGCGAGGCAGCGACATAGCGACCGCGCGTCGTAAACCTTGTTTAATATCACAAGCACAATTGGATCTGGTAAATGATCAAAGTAGTCAATCTCGTCCACTACAACCTCAACTTCTTGTTCAATTGCATAAACTTTTTCCATGATTTTTTTTTTTTTATCAAGCTTGTTGAAGAAGATTTTGGGGATAAAGAAAGAAGGATATGGATGATGATGATGATAATAAAGAGTGGAATATAAAAGAGATAAGGAGGAAAGAGAGAGAGAGTGGTGGAAATACAAATGGCGGTATAAGATGGTGGGCGTGAGGAGGCCGTATTTGTCGTTGTTTTCTTTCTTATCTTTTGTTGAGTAACTATTACGCGGGTTTGACCCCAATTACGACACGTTGTAAGCAAGGATGTGATGTGAGTGTTTCTCTGTGGGCCATCATTACTTTTTACTACATTAATTATGATTATTATTAATGAAATGTGATTAGACTAATCTAGGTAATTAGGTAGGGCCGTATGGTTAATCTTATGGATTAAGGTACTTGTTCTAGAGTCTAGTAGACTTGGGGAGTTGTGTTGACTGTTGACTTTGAATATATGAGGAAGCTATGAGGAAATGTTACAAGTACAATCTCGTTCTGGATAACCGTCCCGGCTTGTTTTTTTATAAGATTTATTATCGAGTTTTAGGCGTTAAAAATAATCGCCATATTGAATGTATGGATGTCTATTCTGCTTTTAAGTATTGAGTCGTGGAATTCGATACCAAGTAAATTGGCTACTTGAGTGTGGTGGAGTGGTGGGTTGGGTTGTGTGGGTGGCGGTGGGGTCGGGTCGGGTGGAGGAAACGTGGCGGGGTGAACCATTGACAAGGAAAGGGCAACAGTTGGATAACCCGACGGTGATACACGGACATTTCATTCCGTCCATGCTCCCCTTCACATGATTCAGGACCTCTCTATGTTTTGCCCTACTTTCTTTTATCCATTATCCATAACCTATAAGGCTATACTGTATAACTTTCCTTGCAACTATACTACTTGAGCATTGATTAGTGTAGGATTTATTGTTACTCTTTTTCATGTGTATTATATATTTGAACTCGTTTTCGAGGCTTTTAATAAGTCTCAAGTAGAAGAGTCAAAGAGTGTTATAAGTGTGATAAATTTTACGAGCGTCGGAATAGTCGTCCACTTGAGTAATGATGTACACTTATACACAACAGAATATCTTAATGTTGGAACATGAAGTGTGAGACAACGACATGGTGGGACATGAGATCATGAGTGAGAGGCGAGACATTTTCTTCAATCTTTTTGTGTGAAAACTCACAACATGGTGTCGTCGATAGCATAGCATACCTCAATGAACCATGATAGTAATGAAATTTTGAAGGTCATTTAGGTTCAATATTGTCATCATGTATTCAGTCTAATTTAATGTTACTAAGCATAATTTTCCAATATACAAATTAAACACTTCTTTTATAGAGATCATAATTCGTTTTTGAAGTTTTATATTGTGCACAAATCAAAATAAAGTTAATATAAAAATAATTATGAAATGTCGAGTGGTATCGTATGGTGTCAAAAAAACGAAAATGTTGATTTTAACGAGCAATTGTGCTTCTTAGGAATTGGCCATTGCAAATTACAGCAGTGAACGTGAATCCCTCGCAGTCAAAGCAGTAGCTTGCGTTGGAAGATTGAAACATTTAGAAATCACCAAACGATGTCGTATTCAAGACGACAATAGACACTCACAAAATCGTTTGAATTCCCCAACACGCTACTCACTCCCTAAAACCCTCCCATGGCGGTTTCTCTCTCCTCCACCACCCGATAAACCACCGTCGACCACCACCCTTGCTCTCTCTCCTCCGCAAAAATGTCGACGAGCGACGTCAAGTTCAACGTAATAGTCTCCCTCTACAATAACATTCACAAGGCCAAAACCGCCAAACTGAAACGCATCAAATTCCGGCGATTTCTCGACGTTTATTGCAATCCGTCCGACTATTTCTCCGCCGTCCGCCTCATCCTGCCGTCGATCGACCGCGAGCGCGGCAGCTACGGCCTCAAGGAGGCCGCCCTCGCCACCGCAATCGTCGACGCTCTCGGCATGTCGCGCGACTCCGACGACGCGAAGAAGCTCATCGATTGGCGGAAAGGCGGCTCTAAATCAGCCGGACACCTCGCCGGAAACTTCTCCGCCGTCGCCGCTGACATTCTCCAACGCCGGCAAAACTCCGTCTCCGCCGGCCTCACCATCGGCGAACTGAACGTCCTCCTCGATCGCCTCGCCGAGGACCGCCACGCGAAGGTTGAAATCCTCGGCGAGATGATTAGGAAAACGAATTGGCAGGAAATGAAGTTGATAATTAGCGTAATATTGAAGGATTTGAAATTAGGAATTAGTGAGAAGAGTATATTTCACGAGTTTCATCCCGATGCTGAGGACCTGTTTAATGTAACTTGTGACTTACGCTTTGTTTGTGAGAAATTGTGTGACAGGAATGTGCGGCATAAGCGGCAGGACATTGAGGTTGGGAAGGCGGTGCGGCCGCAGTTGGCGTTCCGCGGTTCCGATTGCGCGGCGGCGTGGAAGAGGTTTCATGGTAAGGAGGTTGTTGCTGAGTGTAAATTTGATGGTGATAGAATCTTAGTTCATAAGAATGGTAGAAATGTGAATTATTTCAGTAGGAATTATATTGATCATCAGGAGTATGAACATGGTATGAACAATGTGATTATTGAGAATGTGTTGAGTGAAAAGTGTATACTTGACGGTGAAATGATGGTGTGGGATAAAGTGAGTAATACGTTTGCAGAATTCGGGGCGAATCAAGAGGTTGCTAAGGCTGCCAGAGAAGGGTTGGAGGGTGGGAGGCAGTTGTGTTATGTTGCATTTGATATATTGTATGTCGGGGATTCGAGTGTGATTCATCAGAGTTTGAAGGAGAGGCATGAGTTGTTGAGGAAGTTTGTGAGGCCTGTGAAGGGGCAGTTGGAGATCTTGTTGCCTAATGGGAACGAGACTCTTAACTCTCATCGTCTTGGTGGTGAGCCGTGTTGGTCTATTGTGGCGAACCATGTGGATGAGGTTGAGAGGTTTTATAAGGAGACGATTGATGGCAGGGGGGAGGGGATTGTGCTCAAGGATCTTGGGTCGAAATGGGAACCTGGGGATAGGAGTGGCAAGTGGCTTAAATTGAAGCCTGATTATGTTCGTGCTGGTGCTGATTTGGATTGTTTGATCATTGGTGGGTATTATGGGTCTGGTCGTCGTGGAGGGGAAATAGGGCAGTTTTTGGTGGGACTTGCAGAGAGGGCTTTGGGGAATACTCATCCTAGGAAGTTTATATCTTTCTGTAGGGTTGGTACAGGGCTTTCTGATGAGGAGCTTAGGGAGTTGGTGACTAAGTTGAAGCCGTATTTTAGGAAGTACGAATACCCTAAGAAGTCCGCCCCTAGCTTTTACCAGGTTACTAATCACTCGAAAGAAAGGCCTGATGTTTGGATAGAAAGCCCTGAGAAGTCATTTATTTTGTCAATTACCAGTGATATTCGTATCATAGGTACTGCGCAATTTGCTGCACCTTACAGTTTGAGGTTTCCTAGAATAGACCGGGTTAGGTACGACAAGCCTTGGTATGAGTGCCTTGATGTTCAGACTTTTGTTGACTTGGTGCATTCGAGCAATGGGACGACACAAAGAGGAGGTGACAATGAAGGGGCGGCAGGTGGTAGAGCCAAACGCAAAAGAGCTGTGAAAGGGGAAGGAAGAAAGAAACTCTCCCTTACTGTTCCTTCTCATTTTGTCCGCACTGATGTTTCCAGTGTGAAGGGAGAGTCGAGAGTATTCTCAGACATGGTGTTTTACTTCGTCAATGTGCCTGCTAATCATTCTTCTGATTCACTGCACACTCTAGTTGTTGAAAATGGGGGCACTTTCTCCATGAATTTGAACGACACAGTTACTCATTGTGTTGGGGCAGAGAGTAGAGGGATCAAGTATGAGGCAGCAAAGCGTCGAGGCCGTGATATAATACACTACTCTTGGGTTATGGATTGCTGTTCAAAGAAGCAGCTTCTGCCATTAAGGCCTAATCACTTTGTCTTCCTCTCAGATGTTTCAAAGAAGAAATTACAGGAGGAGATCGACGGGTTCTCTGACTCTTACTTCTGGGACATTAATGTTGCAGAGCTGAAACAAATTCTGTGCAATGTAAATGGGTCAGAAGATCCAAAACTTGTTGCTTATTACCAAAAAAAGTATTGTCCCCGTGAGAAATGGCGCTGTTTCCATGGTTGCCGTGTATATTTTCACCAAGCTGTCAAGTTTCCCTCATCTGACTGGGAAGCCTTTCTAAGGGTAGCCATGAGACGGATGAAAGTTGAAGTTTCTGTTGGTGGCGGCAAAGTTGTTGACAACCCATGTCAAGCCACACACATAGTAGTCATATCATTACCAGGGCACGAGCTGAAGTTTGAGATATTGTTGCAGGATTTCCCTGAGGACAAGAAACGCCTGTTGCGTTTGAAAAGGATTCATGTTGTTGGATCCCAGTGGTTGGAGGACTCCTGCGAAAAGGAGCAGAAATTACCCGAATTGAGTTATACCCTGAAGCCTGATACTTTGGAAGAATCATCCTCCGATGATCAGGAAGTTGGGAATGCTATAACCACAGAAAGCATTTCAGCTTCCCCTGTTCACGAAAAACCTGTTTGTTCACCAGAGATCAATTCTCAGACCATAGAATTGAGAAAAAAACGAGGAAAGCTTGCTGGTAGTGCTGGGACAACTGGCAGAAAGAGAAAACCAGTAGTCAGTAAACCTGCAGAACCAAAAAGGGCTAGAGTTGGAAGGAGACCTGCTAAATTGCAGGAAACTTTTTCGGATGAAGAAACTAGTGAGCAAGAGCATCATGTACAGCCAAGAGCGAGCCGTGAACTTGAGCAAAAACAGAAAGCAGCCATCAATAAACCTCCAAGACCGAAAAGGGCTAGACTTGGAAAGAAGCCTGCAAGATTACAAGAATGTGCTTCTGATGATGAAACTAATGAGCAAGAGCATCACATACAGTCAGGAGCTAGTCCTGAGGTCGGCATGGATGACCATGTTCCGCAGGAAGGTGATTGTGATGATAAACCTGTCATGCAAGAGGTTGAGAGAACGGATTTAGCATCAAAACCTGTAACTTCAGAACGAAACATGCAGGACAAGGAAGAAGCGCAAAAGTTTGGAAACGATGAGATAAAGCATAGTGTAGACAATTCTGGTGCAGTCACATGCAGTAAACCTGATAAAGACTCAGAGTTCCCAACGTCTGGGAAATTGAATGAAATGGACGATCCACTTCAAGCGATGTTGCTAAATTTGATTCCGAGTCTTGGTACAATGACTAAAGCTCCGAATGCAGTAGTCGAAGATAAGATATTACCACCAATAGCTCCGGAAGAAGGGACGTCTACTGTATTACCCAAGGGAGAACCCGTAAAGAAGAAGAAAGTTAGTTACCGAGAGCTCGCAAAGCAGCTGCTTAAGGATTAGTGTAATTGTAATGTTAACTTATCAGTAAAAAGCTGTACAGAAACAATTGGAAGTATGGCACATGAATTCTTTTGTTGTGTGACACCATCTTATCTTCATTGAAAGTGTTTTTTTTTTTTGTAGAGGCTGAGTTCAGTTCACATTTTTTTTCCTTTTATCTTCTTCTATAAAAGCTGTACTGCACAACTGGTTTTGCCCGTGATGTTCGGTCCTAATGTTGTCGAAAGGTGGATGATGTCGTCTATGTTGGTGGTGAGATTGGTGGAGGATCGGGCTGGTGGCCGGATGATGGGAATAGTAGGAAAGAGGAAGGGGTATGAGAGTAAGGGTAGTTTTGGTTTAAATGACAGGGGTACTGTTAGGGTTCGCTTGGATTGGGGTAAGGGAGTAATAGACCAAAAACAAAGGGAAAACTGATGAAATGGTGGTGGTGGATGAAAATGAAGGTGATGGGGTAATGATAACCCCACAAGAGGGGGGGGTAATAGTTAGTAGTTACCCACTTACTCCGAGTTAAGTGTTAAATTCCCCGAATTTTGCCTTGAGGGTGAAATTGGGGACCCTTAACTTTTATTGTAAAAATCAGGGACCAGCGTGGATGGCGTTAACTTCTGTTAGTCTAGAGATGATGTGGCGAAGGAGAGTTAATGCTCTGCTCAACTACACAAATACCCCCATCTCTCTCCTCCTTCATTTTACCCAGAAAATCCAGAATCTTCGTTCCTCTCACTCGATCGCCTTCCCCAACTTCAACGAGCACCACCGCATAACAATAGCTGCCGACAACCCATCGCCGGCTGCGCCGGCTAAACAAAACGACACCCTATGTCGAGTGGGATGTTTGAAGGGGCGTGGTAAACCCTTTTGGGCATTGATTGAGGTTGCCGAAAAAGGGTTTATGGTTGGCCTTCCCGGCGCCGCTACCGCGGCACCGGAAACGCCAACCCTAAACCCTTTTCCGGTGACCGTGTGTGGGGGCAAATTCCGAAAAGGTGTGATTTGTTGGTATTTGAGGAAGTGGGGTGGCTGAGGAAAGGTGCTACTAAAGGCGGTGAAGGGATAAGGTGGCTATAATGGAGTGTTTGATAAATACCCAGGAAAAAAAAGGTATGTAGAAGAGAGATAAGAGAAAAGATCAAGGTACCTTGATGATTGATGAGGATGATGATGATTGATGATTCATCTCATCATAAATCTCCTCCTGATGTCGATCCTCAAGTTATTCAATTCGCCATCTTCTTATTGGTTGCTATTCAATTCAACTTTGGCTCATTATTTTTACAGATTTAATGATCAATTTTAGATCATCAAAACCTCACAAAAAAATTCTGATATTGGGTTGAGATTTGTGTTTGTTATGGAGTGACGATGGAGGTAGCCATAAACTTCAATTTTGCAGTGAAGTGGAGACCCCACTTGTGCCACGTCATCACAAGTTAACACCAAAACTCACACCATCCACTCTAGTCCCTAATTTTTACAATAAAAGCTAAGGGTCCCCAACTTCAACCTCAAGGCAAAGTTCAGGGACCAATTTGACACTTAACTCCACTTACCCCCCCCCCACACCCATACAGTATTACATTACCGATTTACCCCTATAATGACTCCCTCCACCCCTTTGCACCTCCCTCTATCACTACAACTTTTTCTCATTTTATCCGTGTTTTAGCCTCTGTTACTCTCTTTATGATTGCCTCCATTTTAAACAAGCCGATAGTTTTAACTTTTAATCTTACCTTAAGATGAAAGTTGAACACAAGGCTGAAATTACTTCTCATTTTTTTTATCTTAAGGTTATATACTTCTTATAGGGTGTACATCTTTAATTATGATGAGTGTATATGAATTCAATCGTTATGTTTTCTTTTCACTGTTTCAGGTTTGTAGCTGTCTCAGGCTCACATAATTAGTGTTGTAATATATGTTTTCTTTTCCCTTGGCCTTCTTTTCTATTACCAAAAAGTATCTCGCTCTTTGAGCATCTCCAATGGTAATATAGTGAACTCTAATCGGTAGTGTAAACTGTAAAGCACAACCAAGTTATACTGTACTTTTGGTTTGAATATGTTATTTTTATGATATTTCGAGAATAGATGAGGAGGCTAGGTAATTCAGCAGCAATTAAGAGGCTGTTATGTTAATATGTTGATCAAAGTTGTCATTAACATAATTGATCACCCAAAGTCATGGCTAAATTAATACTCCCTCCGTCCCCCTTTAAACACCCCGATCCTATTTTCACGTGGATTAAGGTGGTGTGATTTGTTTATTATTGTTAGACATAATGGGTGGTTTATTTATTATTGTTGAAGATAGTGGGTGGTTTGCTTATTATTGTTGGAGATAATGGATGATTTGTTTATTGTTTTTGGATATAGTGGAGGGTTGATGTGTGGTGAAAACTTACCACATTTAGAAAATTTTGAAATGGGGTGTTTAAAGAAAAATACCCCGAAAAGAAAATGGGGGTATTTAAAGGGGGGCGGAGAGAGTATTAAGAGCTAAACATTAACATGAAAGGAATGCACCACTACAGGCTACAACCGCGCGTTCAATAAAGATAGAAGGAAATATGTTCCGGGTTTGCCTAGACTTTACACAGAAATCATCACTACCTTTCATATTTATAACCATTTTAGCCGTTTTACTTAACTTTACTTAGGTTTTTGGCCCTAATTTTTTTTAAATCTTTATTATATCATACTTAGACACTACCAACAAAATTTGAGCCGATTTTGCTCCGGAGCCGTTCTACCGAGAAACTATGGATTATGTACTGCGATTCCAGTCAAATTTGATCAACTTTTCGAAAAAAATCCAAATGTCCTCAAAACATTATTGTAGATGCCTTAGGACTATATTTGTTGGATTTAAGTGTTGGTTACTCATTTTGTGAAGTATTTCATTCGTTTCGACGTTCGTCACTTTGTAATAATTTATATCCATTTTAGCCGTTTTACTTAACTTTACTTAGGTTTTTGGCCCTAATTTTTTTTCAAATCCTCATTATATCATACTTAGACACTACCACCAAAATTTGAGCCGATTTCAATACGGAGCCATATTATCGAAAAACCGTGGATTATGTACTGCGATTTTAGTCAAATTTAATCAATTTTTCGAAAAAAATCCAAATGTCCTCAAAACATTATTGTAGATGCCTTAGGACTAGTATATTTGTTGTATTTGAGTGTTGGTTCCTCATTTTGTGAAGTATTTCATTCGTTTCGACGTTCGTCACTTTGTAATAATTTATATCCATTTTAGCCGTTTTACTTAACTTTACTTAGGTTTTTGGCCCTAATTTTTTTTCAAATCCTCATTATATTATACTTAGACACTACCACCAAAATTTGAGCCGATTTCAATACGGAGCCATATTATCGAAAAACCATGGATTATATACTGCGATTCTGATCAAATTTGATCAATTTTTTGAAAAATACCAAATGTCCGCCAAACATTATTATATATACCTTATGAGTATACTTGTTATATTTGAGTTGTTGTTTTTGATTTTGTGAAATATTTCATCCGTTTCGACGCTCGTCATCTTGTATGGATTTATAACCATTTTACCCGTTTTACTTAACTTTACTTAGGTTTTTGGCTCTAATTTTTTTTAAATCCTTATTATATCATACTTAGACACTACCTTCAAAACTTGAGCCGATTTCGTTCCGGAGCCATATTATCGAAAAACTGTGGATTATGTACTGCTATTCTGGTTAAATTTGATCAATTTTTCGAAAAAAATCCAAATGTCCCCAAAAAATTATTGTAGATGCCTTATGAGTATAATTTTTAGATTTGAGTGTTGGTTTTTTTTTTTGTGAAGTATTTCTTTCGTTTCGACATTCGAAATGATTTATAACCATTTTAGCCGTTTTACTAAACTTTACTAAGGTTTTTGGCCCTAATTTTTTTTAAATCCTTATTATATCATACTTAGACACTACCAACAAAATTTGAGCTGATTTTGCTCCGGGGCCGTATTACTGAGAAAATGTGGATTATGTACTGCGATTCCAGTCAAATTTGATCAATTTTTCGAAAAAAATCCAAATGTCCTCAAAACATTATTGTAGATGCCTTAGGACTATACTTGTTGGATTTGAGTGGTGGTTCCTCATTTTGGGAAGTATTTCATTCGTTTCGACGTTCGTCACTTTGTAATAATTTATAACCATTTTAGCCGTTTTACTTAACTTTACTTAGGTTTTTGGCCCTAATTTTTTTACAAATCCTCATCATATCATACTTAGACACTACCACCAAAATTTGAGCCGATTTCCTTCCGGAGCCATATTATCGAAAAACCGTGGATTATGTACTGCGATTCTCGTCAAATTTGATCAATTTTTTGAAAAATACCAAATGTCCTCCAAACATTATTATATACTCCCTTCGGTCCTATTTAAAGTTCATTTTCTCTTTTGCGCACTCCAAACGAAAAAAATAATAAATAATAGTTTATGATTTATTTAGCAAATAAATTTAAAAGCTAATCTTAACCAACATCTTTTTGTTGCCTCCCTAATTTTTCTCTCGACAAAAACTGTAATATTTTGGAAATAGGAATAACAAAGTTGAAACCCTAAAAAAGAGAGAATGAAGTTTAAACAGGAACAGGGGAGTATACCTTATGAGTATACTTGTTAGATTTGAGTTGTTGTTTTTGATTTTGTGAAATATTTCATCAGTTTCGACGCTCGTCACCTTGTATGGATTTATAACCATTTTAGCCGTTTTACTAAACTTTACTAAGGTTTTTGGCCCTAATTTTTTTTAAATCCTTATTATATCATACTTAGACACTACCAACAAAATTTGAGCTGATTTTGCTCCGGGGCCGTATTACTGAGAAAATGTGGATTATGTACTGCGATTCCAGTCAAATTTGATCAATTTTTCGAAAAAAATCCAAATGTCCTCAAAACATTATTGTAGATGCCTTAGGACTATACTTGTTGGATTTGAGTGGTGGTTCCTCATTTTGTGAAGTATTTCATTCGTTTCGACGTTCGTCACTTTGTAATGATTTATAACCATTTTCGCCGTTTTACTTAACTTTACTTAGGTTTTGGCCCTAATTTTTTTTCAAATCCTCATTATATCAAATTTAGACACTACCACCAAAATTTGAGCCAATTTCGTTTCGAAGCCATATTATCGAAAAACCGTGGATTATGTACCAGAGATGGCAGCGGGCCGGGCCGTGTCGGGCCTCGTACCAGCCCGTCGTGCCAAACCATCCCGGAGGGCACGGGCACGTGCTTCGTTCCTTCGGGCCGGGCTCGTGCCGTGCCGAAATTTTTAAAAGTCGTCCCGAGCACGGCACGTCAGGCTCGGGCCGGGCTGGGCTCGTGCCAAATATCGGGCTTCACTTCGGGCCTTTAGAAATATAGTATAATTTCATCTTTTTTAAAAAAATAGTGTAAAAAATGGTAATTCGGGCTGGGGCGGGCCGGGCCATCGTGCCTTGTGCCGGGCCGTGCCAAGGCACGACCGTTTCAACCAATCGAAGGCCGCGGCCTGGGTCATGCCCGTCGTGCTTCGTGCCGGGCCGGGCCGGGAGTCGATCGGGCCGAGCTCATGCATGTGCCGGGTCGGGCCGGCGAGCAGGCCACCCGCAGCCCGTGGCCCGAATTGCCAGCTTTATTATGTACTGTTATTCTGGTTAAAATTGATCAATTTTTTGAAAAATACCAAATGTCCTCCAAACATTATTATAGATTTGAGTGTTGGTTTTTTATTTTGTGAATTATTTCATTCGTTTCGACGTTCGTCACTTTGTAATGATTAATAACCATTTTAGCCGTTTAATTTAACTTCACTTAAGTTTTTAGACCTAATATTTTTCAAGTCCTCATTATATAATACTTAGACACTACCAACAAAATTTGAGCCGATTTTGCTCCGGACCCGTATTACCGAAAAGCTGTGGATTATGTACTGCGATTCCAGTCAGATTTGATGAATTTTTCGAAAAAAATCCAATGTCCTCAAAACATTATTGTAGATGCCTTAGGACTATACTTGTTTGATTAGAGTGTTGGTTACTCATTTGGTGAAATATTTCATTTGTTTCGACGTTCGTCACTTTGTAATGATTTATAACCATTTTAGCCGTTTTACTTAACTTTAATTAGGTTTTTTGCCCTAATTTTTTTTCAAATCCTCATTATATCATACTTAGACACTACCACCAAAACTTGAGCCTATTTCGATCCGGAGCCATATCATCGAAAAACCGTGGATTATGTACTGCGATTCTGGTCAAATTTGATCAATTTTTGAAAAATACCAAATTTCCTCCAAACATTATTATAGATACCTTTTGAGTGTACTTGTTAGATTTGAGTGTTGGTTTTTTATTTTGTGATATATTTCATCTGTTTCGACGGTCGTCACCTTGTATGATTTTATAACCATTTTAGCCGTTTAACTTAACTTCACTTAGGTTTTTAGCCCTATCAAGTCCTCATTATATAATACTTAGACAATACCAACAAAATTTGAGCCGATTTTGCTCCGGAGCCGTATTACCGAGAAACTGTGGATTATGTACTGCGATTCCAGTCAAATTTGATAAATTTTTCGAAAAAAATCCAAATGTCCTCAAAACATTATTATAGATGCCTTAGGACTATACTTGTTGGATTTGAGTGTTGGTTCCTCATTTTGTGAATTATTTCATTCGTTTCGACGTTCGTCACTTTGTAATGATTTATAACCATTTTAGCCGTTTTACTTAACTTTACTTAGGTTTTTGGCCCTAAATTTTTTTCAAATCCTCATTATATCATACTTAGACACTACTACCAAAACTTGAGCCGATTTCGTTCCGGAGCCATATTATCGAAAAATCGTGGATTATGTACTGCCATTCTGATCAAATTTAATCAATTGTTTGAAAAATACCAAATGTCCTCCAAACATTATTATATATACTTTATGAGTATAGTTGTTAGATTTGAGTGTTTGTTTTTGATTTTTTGAAATATTTCATCCGCTTCGACGCTCGTCACCTTGTATGTATTTATAACCATATTAGCCGTTTTACTTAACTTTACTTAGGTTTTTTGCCCTATTTTATTTTTAAATCCTTATTATATCATACTTAGACACTACCACCAAAATTTGAGCCGATTTCGTTCCGGAGCCATATTATCGAAAAACCGTGGATTATATACTGCGATTCTGGTCAAATTTGATCAATTTTTTGAAAAATACCAAATGTTCTCCAAACATTATTATAGATACCTTATGACTATACTTGTTATATTTGAGTGTTGGTTTTTGATTTTGTGAAATATTTCATCCGTTTCGACGCTCGCATCTTGTATGGATTTATAACCATTTTAGCCGTTTTACTTAACTTCACTTAGGTTTTTAGCCCTATCAAGTCCTCATTATATAATACTTAGACACTACCACCAAAATTTGAGCCGATTTCGCTCCAGAGCCGTATTATCGAAAAACCGTGGATTATGTATATCAATTCTATTCAAAGTTGATCAATTTTTTGAAGAAAAAAAAAAAAAACAAAAAACAAATGTCCCCCAAACATTATTATAGATACTCTATGACTATACTTGTTGGATTTGAGTGTTGGTTTCTCATTTTGTGAAGTATTTCATCCATTTCGACGCTCGTCACTTTGTGTGAATTTATAACCATTTTAGCCGTTTTACTTAACTTTACTTAGGTTTTTGGCCCTAATAATTTTCAAATCCTCATTATATCATACTTAGACAGTACCACCAAAATTTGAGACGATTTCGCTCCGGAGCCATATTATCGAAAACCGTGGATTATGTACTAGGGATTCTAATCAAATTTGATCAATTTTGCGGAAAAAAAAATCCATATGTTCTCCAAACATTATTGTAGATTTCTAAGGATTACACTTGTTGGATTTGAGTGTTGGTTCCTCATTTTGTGAATTATTTCATCCGTTTCGACGCTCGTCATTTTGTAAGGATTCATAACCGTTTTGGACGGTTTCCTTATCTTTTTGAGCGATTTTTGCTCCGAAGCCATATTATCTAAAAACCGTGGTTTATCTTAGGACTGTACTTGTTGGATATCTATATTGTTATGTTCATTTTATTAAATTGCCAATTTACCTTTGCTATAATATTAGTAGCAAAACTATTATTTTCCATAAATTAGCTTACCACCGTAATCACCATAAATTATACTAGTATTATTTTTCATAAATTAGCTAACAATTTTTATATTATGTAATTACTATCTAATTAATGAATGTCAAGTGTTGTTCCAAAAAATATTTGTTTTCAGGTTTTAATATATAGTACTAGTTTACTGGCCGGGCTACGACCGGAATAGATTTTATCATTTTATTTCTCTATGAACACATAATTTTATCAATAAAATTTAACTTTTATAAACTTTCACTTTCAATATAGATGATGTGATTCTTCAAATAAATAATAAGGAAGGTAAGGTAAAGATAAAATCAATTAATAGTAAACATTATTGATTTTTTATAATAAAAAATATTGTGAATTTATTTGATATGGAAAACGTCTCTATACTCTTTAGCATAAAAGATATTTCAAATGAATTTTTTAAAAGAAAATTGAAGAGGCATGTCACGTGGCATTGCAGATGGCCTAACTGAAGCCGGTGAACGTGGTCGTTGCAGATGGCCTAACTGAAGCCGGTGAACGTGGTCGTTGCCTCTAACACAGCTTTTAGTATATAGTATAAGATTAGATTTGTCAACTTCAGTCGATTGAGTGTAATACGAATAGTAGGTTTTAATAGCTTGTTGCATACGAAAAAAATTGTTTGATCCAGGTAAATTGACTTGTAAGTACATATGAATAACGGAGTTACAGGTTTCAATCGATCTAAACGACGGAAACCAGACCTTGCTTAGCTTGTTGATCGTCCTAGATTCATTTCTCAAAGATTCATGTAGTATGTAGTTGAAGCCTTGACTAAAATGGATATGGATAAGAATCGATGAAATCTATATCCACTAGTCCATACTTGTACAAAAGGGGGTCGTCACCATCTTCTCCTACGTAGTAACGAGCTGTTTTCACAGCCGGAAACGTCGGAAAACCCGTCGACATTCTCCTCTCTACCATGTCGGGCATATCCAAACGACCTGTCGTCGCCAAACTCAATAACTTCGCAGATACTTCACCTTTGAATAACACAAAAGTCTCACAACAAATTATAAGCTTAAATACCCAAAAAAAAAATATTAAACATGGAAAATTGACTTGAAGTACATCAACAACTGAATTATAGGTTTCCACTTTCCACCCATCAAAAGACAACCCATCTAGACCTGAATTCATTTACTTTCTCAAAGATTCTTGATCAACCTAAGCAGTATGGGGCAGTCGAAATCTCGACTAATTTGGACATCGATAATAATCGATGAAATCAATCTTCTTATCTGCTACTTCCACGGTCAGAATTAACTTTAATCAAACAACAGATTTGATTAAAAAGAGTTTCTCATATAGAGAGTACCACAATATGGCCATGGAAGTCCAGGAGGGCCTATAGAGCGAGAGTATAGGCAGCAGATGCCGAAATATTACACATTTTTACATGGTGTTCTGATAATGAGTAAAGCTAATTACATGACAAAGGAAACATTTGCAGCAGATGATCAGATCCTAGATGGGATCATTGGCATTGCGTTCTGCAGGTATGCACTTGCAGCTGCAACTCCGCTTCCCAGCTTGACAGGGTATCCCACGTCCTTGAGTATCATTTCGACACCAGCCAAACAGCCCAGCAATTGCAACTACAGGAAAGATAGTTTCGTGCATTGTCAGAGAATAAAACAGAACCTTATGTTACAGGTCAGTATGTATAAAGGGAAATTGATCTTACCTCATTCACGTTACCAAGGTGACCTATTCTGAAGACCTTGCCAGCCACTTTGTTGAGGCCGAGACCTAAGCTTAAATTGTATCTCTTCCATGCCCTCTTTACAATTTCAGCACTGTCAATGTATGGGGGAATGACGACAGCAGTGACAGTGTCGCTGAACCATTCTTCCTTTTGGGAACAGTTCTTCAAACCCCAAGCCTCTACTGCTAGCCTGCATCTCAAGATCATGAGCAGGTTCATGTTAGTAATGTGTTCATTACAGTACTTCATTGCTTCTAAAATATAAAAAGCAAAACAGAGTCGAAAAATTCATGCAGGTCTGAATGGTGTTAACTGTTAAGGTAGAATTTCAGGTTACTTGCCTGGTTGCCTTTGCCAAACGGCCATGCCTGGCAATGACATTGTCCAGGCCTTCCTCGAAAATGAGATCCAAAGCGGCTCTGAGCCCATAAAGTAGTTGAATAGACGGTGTGTATGGCCAGTATGTTCCCATTTTGTAGAACTTCAGGTAATCATTCCAGTCAAAGAAAACTCTGACAGACTTGGCAGTCTTGGTTGCTGCAAGGGCTTTTGCACTTGCACAAACAATCCCCATCCCAGTCGGAAGAGAAAGAGCTTTCTGAGATCCTGTCAAAGCAACATCCACGCCCCACTCATCCATGCGGAAATCTAGGGCACAGATTGATGAGACACCGTCCACAAGGAGGAGTGCAGGGTGATTGTAGTGATCTGAAACCAAAGACACAATCAGAAAGACACAATCAGAAACATTACCAAGCAAGTAATCACATTTACAAATCAGAAATCAGAATGTGTGCCAATATTTCTGACTAATCCTAAGAGTTTGATCATAATGTACAAAGCATGAAAGTGAATTCAAATTTCATATTTGACTTAGAAGCAGTTCATGGTTCTCCTAGAAATTATATGGTGCCTATATTGACAATGCTCTCGTAGCCAAGTACTCCAAATTCATGATAGAAAGCTCTGCTCAGGTTTAATGCCTAATGTATCTCCAAAAAGGCAAAAGGGTTTAACGTATCTGGGCACTAAGAACATGCTTTACTATATTGAGATTCGACAGCATCAAAGACTTCATGCTAATGTCATTTTTTAACTCAAATTCATATAATAATTCAAAACCGTGCATCATCGAATACTGGCTACAGGTTTCCTGGCGAATGAAAAATTACCCAAAATCCTCCGGACAGTGGCTAAGTTGTTGGTAACTCCTGTTGCTGTCTCATTGTGAACAATGCAGATAGCCTTAATAGTATGTGCAGTATCAGCTTCCAGCTTTGATGCCATCACTTCGAGGTTGGCACCTTGTCCCCAATCACTCTCTATAACATCAACATTGAAGCCGAGGCGTTGCTGCTGATCAATCCAGAGCAAGCTAAACTGCCCAATCAGGAAGGATATAGTCCGGTCTCCAGGTGATAAGGTGTTAGTCAATGCACTTTCCCATGCACCAGTACCTGGACAATGCCATTAACTGATCAATCACTTGAATAAAACCCAAGTCACAAATTCATAATGCAAGCACCAATGTTAACAAGATCAAGAACACTAATCGCCCTCAACCCTCATGTTTTTTGAACCTATGAACCGTTATTGTTGTTGCTGATGCACTAAGCAAATCACTGACAACAAACAAAACATAGCGATGCTGTCTTTCATTGAATATTCAGTGAGGGTCAACCAATTGCTACTTCCCAAAATAAGAACCGCAAACAGTTTAGTGACTCATGAATTCCAATCTTGTACGAAAAAAAAGGAACATTAAATTCCAAAACCAAAGATGCTGAGTCTTTGCCTCCACAGTAAATGGAATAATGCAAATCACTGAGAATAAAGGGAAAAGCACATTCTGGTCATGAGCCTGCAGCATCTTTGTTGAATGCAACAGGTAATAACTAAAAAAGTGAGTGCGCATTCTATTAGAAATGTTTCGTATGCAAAGCTGTACCTGTTGTGGGGATGATAAAGGGGGTTCCAGAGGTGGTCTTGAAGATTTTCTTAACATCTTCAAGAAGATCTTTGGTGAGTGCTGGAATAGCAGGAGACCGATAATCCTCATTGTTTCGATTCATGGCTCGGAGGACAGGTTCCGGGATATTCACAGGTCCTGGAACAAACAGGTGGTTCCTCCCTGGTCCATAAACGTAGTCCATTTTTTTCCCTTGAAATTGTTGCCCAATATGTCAAATTGAGAATCTGCACCAGCACCCCTCAACTGCCAAACACAGACACAATGACCAGCATCAGTTACACACTCCTTGGGTTGGGGTAGGCGTACCCCTTTTACCTGATCTTTTATCCAACCAGAAAAGGGAAAAAAAAACATGTACAACACAATCTTGAATCTTGCATATAATAGAAGAAACAAGCTAAATGCGTCGTGCACCAGATTTATGAATGTTCCAGCGCAATTATTATCAGATTCATCACAAATGCAAGTTATGTACAAAGTATGAACTCGCTCTGACGATACTCTGCATAGATGTCTTATATACAGCTAAGTTTTTCATCCACTAATATCTTCTCACAGAACAATTCCAAATTTACAAATGACTGAAACTTGTTTATACAGAAACAAATCAGCAGTACTAGAAGAGCCTTGACTTCCCAAATGAACAAAATATGAAGGTAATTAAGAAACTGCCAGTCTGCCACCACAAATAAAGAGTCAATCATCCCCACTGGGATACTTAGCGTCACAGTAAAGGCTATGGCATGTCTACAAACTGCAAGCCAACTTGACAAATAATAAGATATATTTAGTTCATAACTCAATGAAAAAAACGTAATTTTGACGGCTCTTTTTTTTTAAATTTCTTCTTATCATTTAAGTCCCTTGACCACATGCTGCAAGTTCACGTACGCTAGCTGACAAAATCTACTACCACTCTGCTCTTTCTTAATCTCCCTTATATGGTAAGCAAAGATTTAATTTTGGCAAGGGATCAACATGATAACATCTACACCATTTCTAATACAAACTCTTTTTGGCAAAGTTTCATAAGATCATCTTTAGTCAATTCTGACTATCGTGAAACTCTCTGCTAACAGAAAGCATATCGAAAACAGAAATATGATCCATATTTAACATATAAACAAGTTATTCGCATGTCAGGTAGCTTAACCCGTACAACCTAACACTAGCCTTCGCGCTTTATCATATTTCATAAAGTCAATCCTCAAGAGAAGCATGCACCAAAGTAAATATGCATGGAAGGACATAAATCTTCAATTACATGTCATGGATTAAAATTCTCATCGGTTCATAAATATTGTCTCAAATTTACCATCATAACGTATCACTACCACAAAAAGAACATACATATGTCATAACTCATAAGGTGCATGTCGTAAAAAAGAAGAAAGTTACCGGAGTAGGAAAGTTGCAGATGAAGAGGACTGATTTGAAGCCACCTTTAGAAGAAGAAAAAGTAGGCCTGTGATAGGAAGTACAGAAGAACTTTATAGATGAAACTGAAAAAAAAAAGGGATAATTGAAAAGCCCTGAATTTCAGTAAGCGTGATTACTTTTGGTTTTATACAAGAGCGCGAAAGACCAATCAACGTTTAAGGAGGAAGGACCCATCTTTTCTTCTACGTGGCAGATAAGGATCCTACCTCCTCATCCTCCTGCGGCCAAGAATTGCTACATCAGCTCCAACAGAATTGGAGATCAAACAAACACTAAGACAAATTGTTTCCATCTTTACGCTTCATTTTTAAACAATATATAAAATAGATACTTACATTTTCAAAACAATAACAAGTAGAAAAATAAAAACCCACACAAATCAATTCCAAACATCAACTTTTTAATTCTATAATAAGAGTTTTATGTGGATTCAAGATGTTTAGTAGCACTAACAATTTCAGCAACGTCCAAATACTCAATTTGGCAAATTCGTCTAAGCTAATAAACTGAACTTGTTCATACAAATTCACTTAAGCAATAACTTTTTTGACATGAGAAAGGATTGCTCCGGCCTCCGGCAAAGATAATCCATGTAATTAAATGTTCTCGAGTGTACCTAATAAATCGCGAATGGATATGTTCGTCGTGCTTATGTCCATTAAGACTTTTAAGAGACCGTTAAAATACAGAGCGGCATCACTGTTACAGGTCAGAGTGAAAAGTATCAGTTAAGAAAACAAACGAGGTAAATGAGAAAAGGAACAGAAGGTCCCAGTAAAAGCTGAGAAGTAATCTCCTTTTTCTTTTAGTTTGATTAATAAAACTGCAATAATTAATCTTGATTAACAAAAACTGGTATCTTTTTTATGGGGCTGAGAAAGCCAAGAGAAAGATAACAAGATAATGAGCTATCAACCACAGCCTTCCCAAAGAACCCAAAGCCACAGAGTCATTTTGGCCAGATTTGTTCTCCTAAGATGTATCCTTCCCAGTTTTTGTTTCTTCTTCCATTTTCATGTTTTTGTACCTATTGGGGAAAGGGAAAGCATCCAAGTCTAGGACGTGTGCCAACCTGGAACATACTTTCATATCCTCATTTTAGTCTATATGTCGAAAATACGAATGTACAAATATCGGCTAAATCAATTGATAAGATCATTGGGAGAGTTACCTAAAGGCTATAGCTAGACCTGGAAAACGGGTCATTTGGATAGGGCATAAAAAGGGAAGAAGATTTTGTGAGGCGCCATAAGTATTTGTGAGGCAGGGTGAATAGCATACCCTAAGACAAATTGTTCACTTAACATCAAGGTGAAACTACCCAGACCATAACCAGCAGGCCTAAATCAGTCAAATACATAACGAGTCAATGGCCACTTCCAGGGAAAAGCACTGCGAAGGTAATGATACTGTCGCTCCACTAATACAAATCACAGACCAAATTAAAATCACATGCAACATTAGCTCCCAGAGGATGAAGCTAACCCAGATAAATAAACCAAAAATTATCGGTATCATTACCAGATAGCTCAGGGGAATATGTAATTCACAAATTGGGTTCGGAATGAAAAACAGAGAAAATACATTACAAAATGATAAAAACAGATTAATTGAATAGAAGGTACCTCAAAGCGGTGCTCTGCAGCTCGTTCTGATCAGCCCTACAACCTGTGACAGACCACCAGCTTGATCAGAGATCAATTGACACTTGACAGGGTATAAGGATACCAGAGACTGTTCAAAAAATGACAAAATAGAGATCCATAGAAACTTGAAAAGCACAACAAAAGCCGAGTAGATAAGCAAGTGCGATCATCTTGTATATTTCAAAACCTATGCTTTCATTCACTATTGATCGACAATTAAATTATTACAAGCTACAATCGGGCCAAAACTGATAACAAAACTGCACAATGTACATTTCCAGAGTAATACGTACAATATTGACCCACCTATTAGTGAGTTACAAAAAAAAGGTGGTTAGCCTTCTCTACATTTTTCTCTAATTTCAGCTATATTTTCAAGGAAATCCTTGAGTTGCCATCTGCTAGTCAACTTGACAGGTTTTTCCAAAACTCTAGTATCACTTCTTTGAGTCAGCTTCATCACTAGCCACATTGAACTGTAAACTTCAACATTTTCAAAGTCACAACAGCTTCCCAGGAATATTCAACAATTCCAACCAGGAAAAGCCAGGGCTTAGCATAGACCATTTCGTCAATGGAGGATCTTAATTGTACCCTCTAGACGTTTTTTAACTTGAGGGATAACAGTGGCTGCAATGGTATATGCTCCATCCGACGAAAGGTCGACCTGGCTTCCTCTTCCTCTCAAGCAACGAGGCCTCATTCCCTCACCTTGAAACAACTACCTGATGCCAGATGAGAAACCTTGCCTCTGCTGAGGGCCACCACCCTGCCGCATCTTGAATGGTCTGCTGTCAGCTGGTGCAGCACCCAAGATCCCCAAGGAAGTGGATGGAGGTAACCTGGGGGCATTACTTAAAGGTCTCTGGAAAGGGCCTTGAGCCTCTAAGAAAGCATCAGTCTCAGCTCTCTTCCTTCGCTTCCATGCTTCAAACTTTGCCGGGTCATGTATTTTAAAATCTGCTTCAGCAGTTTGATACGAGTCGTTTTTTGCTCCTTTCAGCCTTGCTGACTGACGTTGGAAACCAAGACTGCCATTTAGATGAGAGGGTCCCACGCCAGCTTCATCTTCTTGTTCCTGCTTAAGCTTGGAATAAATTTGATACAACCTGTCTCCCGTCAAATTAGAGAAGCTTGAGACATGCTTCCATAATCGTATCATCATCCCTGACAGGGAAAGACATATTTATCACATACCAAGATGGGATCAGAATAACGTATGAAGGCCTAAATAAGGCAACTAAATACATTGAAGAAAAGGAACTTACTCTCTTGCTTATGAGGTTCATGCTCGTGATCAATAACTATTTGATCGATTCTTCGGCCAATATGTTGCAGGTACTTGCGGATCTTTGATAGAACCTGAAGATGTTAAAAGATTAAGTCAGTATTAAGGATCTTCAATAATACAAATCACTTGTACTGTACGGCATCAAAATTACCTTCTCCTTCGGAAGCTCCGCACTCGTGGTCTGCAATTTTTGAAGACGTTCAAAGGTTCTCTTCTCGTCAGCCAGGATATCTTGACACCATTCCATCCATTTCACTTCCTTAAATTGCTTGGATACTTCTTCATTATCCGACATCTCACCTTCCTCTTTAGTTAACGGCTCAACATTCTGGGTTCTCTGAGACCTGCTGTTGCCCGTTTGGGTCGTACGTTTTGGAGAATTTGGTTTCCCTACTCTGCCCCTTCCACGGGATTTTGGTAGATTCTGGAAAGGATCCGGATTCTTTGAAGATCTATTGCGCACTTTAGGGTTAGACTTCTTCCCAGCATCGGCAGATATTTCCTGAAGATTAAAAACGTAGGCATCAAGCTAAACAAAATTTCAACAATGGATGAACTCAGCAAATATGGAGTGGCAAACTAAAAATCCATGATAAATACCCCCCAAAAAAATTACTTATAAAAAAATAATAGCAGGCAGAAATTAAACACTGCAAAGAAATTAAACTAGAAGCCCCATCAAAGTTGCGAAAATAATACCATTTCAAGAAGTGCTGAGGCACGATCCTTCAGATTGGGAGCACGTGGAAGAAAAGTCTCGTGAGTTTGAAGCACTGCCGGCGCAATCTTCTTCGTTAAGCCGAGCTTCTCATCCAGCCGAATGCATTCCCAATTGCCAAATCCATGATAATGCACACCCAAAAGCAATCTTGCATCATCAACTAAGAAAAATGACAAACACTCAGAAAACTACGCCTCAGAAGCAAACATGAAATTACGACAGATTAAAGCACAGAGGTAATGTACAGTTACCCACTTTGATTCCAGCCACAACCTTTGGACCAATTAGACTGTTTCAGGTATTTTACTCGGAACTGTGAGATGGGATCTTCAAACCGGCTAATTCGCTTAGATAAGTGCTGAAGCTCTTCAACACGGCTAAGCATATCATTAGCCTTAACAGGTACACCAAAAAAATCCAACAAAGGTCCCTGCAGAAGAAATGAAAGACATGAAACAAGCATAAACCATATTACATGTAGACAAAAAAACGTGAGTGAGGCCCATAATGAACCCAAGAGCCTGAAAATAACAACAATAACCTTGGCATCAATCATCTCGCCTTTAGCTGCCTCTTGACATCCCTCGACTAAAGCATCATAAAGTTCAATCTGTGCATCAACATGAGCAGCCTCAATAGCTCCTCCAACCTCAGCAGCAACAGAACTTATATGGCTCGCGATTCCAAACTTCATAACCTAACCATTAAAGCACATGTGTAAAATTAAACTGATTTGTCAAGTTTCAGTGAGGACCTCTCGCACTGAAAACTTCAAAACCCCGACACAGAGAAACTAAGAACAGAAGAACTATATAATGAACCCAATGGGTTAGTTCAAGGTCATGTATTATAATTAGTAAAGATGAAGCTCTGAAATTTTAAAGGACAGGGAATATCCAAGTGTCTTACAGCTTTTACAAAGCGGGTTGCATCCCGTTTTGATAGATTCCCACAGGACCAATCTCTTACTTGAGCAGAAGCTCCATCAATCATCGGGACCAAATGAGCAGACTCCCCCCGACGACGTTTTACATTAACCCTTACTGAGGGTGAATCTCTCTTTTTCCTTTTGGTGGTCCCATCACCTTGCAAAGGCTCCACATAGCTTTTGGTGAATCTCGCCCCTCTAGGAGCTAACGCATCCTGAATTTCAAAGGAAAACAAACTTTAGGTATGTGTACATAGATCAATGGTAGCAGATAAATTCCAAGAATTGAAACAGCAGCAACATGTAGCTTGTAATAGTAAAGAATGCAACTAATCAAACCTCTGCTTGCGTAATAGCTTCTGGCTTTATCCAACGGCTCCAGAAACTAGCATCATCTTCTGCATTGCAAAAGTTCGCAACCTGCAAATGTTTGGCTAAAGTGTTATATAACCCTTCAGGAGTGAAGGAAACCATCTTACAATAGAGGTACTACAACAGACATAAAGTATCATATCCTTGCCTTAAATTGACTGAGAAGCTCATTTCCTTCATCTGTCTCAGTCTCCTTGTCCTCCACCTTCTCTGCTCTCTCTAAAATTTCATCTATATCCATGCTTAATAATCTCTTTTTGCTTTCCTCCTCATTTTTCTCTTCCTTAAATAATTCTTCAGCCCCAAACCTCAAAATTGCTGAAAGCTCATTCTAAAGAGACAAAGGTACAAAAGTAAAGAGTTAAGGGAGGTGTAGAGATAAATCAGAGTGATTCAAAATTCGTACTAATGAATAAATAAATAAATAAATAATACTTTGTCAAAGCCAGCTCCCTTCTTAGCTTCTTTCTTTTCCAGTCTACCCTCTGCATTTAACTTCTGAATCACCAGATGATCAAGGACCTATAACAACAATATGTGACAGTTAACACATAAACAGGACGATTTGCCTTTGTCAACAGACATAATGAGTAAAGGAAAATTAACATCAAAAAGTAAGTTCTATCACGATTTACCATCTTCTTCTTTGCTCTTTCAAGTATGTCTTCTTCAACACTTTTACTAGTTACAAAACGATAGATGTTGACAACCTCTTGCTGTCCGATCCTGTGAGCTCTACTCATTGCCTAAAACAACACAGAACATGAGAAGAGTTTAGCATCAGAGTGATTGTCACAAACACCAAACGAATGGGAAAATTGGGGTGGTCTACACATTCTATCAAGAACGTTAAGAACTGACAGCAATATCAACAATTTCATGATGATAAGCACCACCTCTGCATTTTAGGCGTGTTCTTCTTTTCCTTTCTAAAAAAATTTTATTTACAGGCCTTTTCTTTCAAAATGGTGCATTGGTGCTTGCAAAACACTAAGGTTCTCCATATCGTCAGCAGAATACAAGACATGTGTTTGATTTCTTAAAGTAAAAAATTTAACTAGCATGACAATAAATAAATACATAGTGTATTCGGGGAAAAACCTGTAAGTCATTTTGTGGATTCCAGTCAGAATCAAATATAATAACAGTGTCTGCCGTTGCCAGATTAATGCCCAGCCCACCAGCACGAGTTGAGAGAAGAAAACAGAAATCATCACTTCCTGGAGCATTAAAATGCTCCATAGCCTGATGCCGCAACTCAGCCTTCGTACTCCCATCAAGTCTCTGAAACTGGAACCCTCGGAGGGACAAATACTCTGCTATTATGTCCAACATTCTCACCATCTGCAAGACGAAAGAGAGAATTCAATGTTACAATAACAAATCCTTCAACCTGACCATGTGTATGCCCATGTTATATTAAGACATGTTCAAGCATGACATATCCTCAGTTTCCCAACTCTGCAGGTATCAAAGACCAGCTTGAATTCCATAAGACTACACACCACCTTTTAAACACAAAGCCAGGAAGCTGGCATCAGCTCAGAGAACTTATTATCTACATGTACAGCAATTAGCCAGCTCAAATGTCACAAAAATGAGACAATACACCAAAGACACTAAGAACACACCTAAAAGTACATGATTTCAATTCCAACTACCTCACAGTGCACAGATAATGACACAATATAACACCAAAACTAGCGTCAACTGGTTCAGCTATTGAAAGGAAAGCAATAGACTATCAGAGAGAGGTCATGTGCCATCATCAACAATATACCCACATCTTAGTGATTGAAGGGATGAAGATTAAGCTAGCATTCCAAGTCAGCCACTAGAACCAGCTAATAAAGTCCCTACAGAAAACTGGCATGAAACAACCATCTCCCACACACTAATTGGAGAAAAACGGATATGAGAGGGTCCAAGTTAAAACCTGAGAGAATATGAGAACACGATGCTTTGTCTCATGCAATCTCACGAGGAGCTTATCAAGTATAACTAGCTTTCCACTACTTAAAATGGTGCGCTCAAGTTTACTTCCATCATTACTTTCACCCCCATAACCATGATCTGCACTTTCAAATAAGAATGGATGATTGCAACACTTCTTCAACTCCACCACAATGTTCAATAGTGAAACCTGTGTGATCAAGGAATAAATTCGAACGTAAATAAATAAGAACTTAACCAAGAAAACCCAGTTAAGTTGTTACAAGGAAATTTCCAAAAACACGGCTAACCTGATTTCCACGAACCCCTTTGTTTAAGTCATGAAAGTTGCGTTCCAAGATCCACTTGTAATACCTGCGAAACAAAGTAAATATAGGTTCCCCTCCAATAGAGACTTGCTGCTAGACACTATATAGGAATGAGTACTCACTGTTTCTGCAGTGGAGACATTTCAACCCTTAGGATACGTTCAATTTTAGGAGGCAATGATTTCTCCACGTCTTTAATAACCCTCCGGAGGATATGGGGTCTCAACTCCATGTGCAAATTTGCAAGCTGAGGAAAATAACAAAGCATGATTTAATAAAGAGAAACTAAATAATCTTTTCCACTCGTCTGAATGATGTAAAAGCAACAAATAGAAAACTTCTTACCTCAGTCTCGTTGAATGAGCTAAGATTCTTATAGTTTTGGACAAAAACATCTTTATTCCTGAACTTATCAGGATCTAAGAAGTGAAGTAGAGCCCTGTCATAAAATTAAGAACAAAGATAACACATTTAGAGCTTAGGGCAAACAAAAATATGTGAGATACATGTCACTAAGTGACTGTTGATATTCCAGACGGTTAAAAGAACTATACTGCAAACACAAATGAGTAGGGCCACAGCCCACATGCTACTAAAAGGGGAAAATGCACAATACAGAAAACGGGATCATAAAGGTTGTGAACAGCAGCCAACCAGGTCTAGAATCTAAATTGCCCTCACTCTCTGGTCATTTTCAAATTTCAACATTAACCTTAAAACACTCTCCACTAACAGTCAAGAACCAAGGCCAAACTAAATGAAGGATGACTTTGTTACAATTCAAATCCCCGAGGCTTTGGTAAATAAAATAACGTGAAAAATTGCACAGAGTTGATGTACAGTCTAGAATAGGTTGCCACAGGGAAGAGTACAAAAGAACTTCTCCACTTGCCCAAGACAACCCTAATCGTCAATGTCTAAATTCAATGTACCAAGCTACAACGGGCATAGAATAGACTTGCCAGAACAGAAATAAAGGCTCCACACTCAGGAAGTATAACCTCCAACGGCTACACCATCTCCCAATAGTTGACAAATCTTCAGCAGACTGCAAGTCATTGTATATGGCCACTGGCCCTTATTTCAATCTTATTTTCATGTGATTCCTCCCCTCCCCTCCCCTCCAACCACCACCCCTTAACAATACTAAGAAGTTGCACTCTCTAGCAATCTTATGCAGCAGATCAACTTCACCAGATATTAAAGTAACTTTTAAACAAAATAGTTTTTGATAAGTCCTCACAGCAAAGAGAACTTTACCATAGCTCCTCCACACTATTCTGTAACGGAGTGCCAGTAATAAGCAGCTTGTTTTTGGTGCTAAATTCCTGCACAAGAATTCATTAAGTCCATATTCACACAAGAATCACAATATGCATACACATCACACAAAAGGAAAAGAAAACAAAAAAAAAAGCATACTGAAAGTGCAGTGTATAATGAGGCTTCGCTATTCTTCAACCGGTGAGCTTCATCAACCATGAGGTAGTTCCACTTGATCTTTGACAACACTGCCTTATCCTTCAAAACAACTTCATATGTTGTCAGCAATGCATCAAACTTGATTCCTCTGCCTGTCCCTTTTTCATTGTAAAACTCATACTGCTGGCAAACCTGCAACAAAACTCCCAACAATTGCACAGTAATGAGCACAAGCTGTAGCGAGCTATCCATTATGCACCAAATGAACATAAATAGTGCCTCAATAGAAAACACAAAGTGTTAGTAAATTAAAAATTACATGACAAGTTACATAGTGCTTTACGTTAGCCAAAAGAACAGACTGGACTTCCCAAAAAGAAGAGCAGGCAAATTATCACACTTGATCAACCTGAGCAGTACACTCATAAAGAAAAGAAATAATAAACTAACCTCTCTGCTACCTCGAGTACCAACATACACAATGACATTCATTTTCGGAAGCCATTTCCTGAATTCTTTTGCCCAATTGGACAGTGTCGACAATGGTACAACCACAAGAAATGGGCCATAAATTTGTTGGGCATTCTGCAAAAGCCAAAATCTCAAAATCAAAAGATTCAAAGGGAAAAGATCTAAAATTATTAACATAACGAAGATCAAACCTGTAGGAAACCAAGCATAGAGACAGATTGAACAGTTTTCCCAAGACCCATTTCATCAGCAAGAATGACATTAGTGTCATTCCTCCAGCTGTAACAAGGTGGTAGCAGCAATTTATTGTGAGTTCAGTGTTAAAATAGTTCCGCATTAAACATGATCTCAGGAATGAAAAAGAGCCACAAGCGAAACACTCAAGCAAAATCATCATCAACCCGAAAAATCAATGACAAACAGAAATGATCTAGGACTTTTGTTGCTAAAGGCTCGAAATTCAGATTCAAGCCCACCTAAAATAGCATCACAAACTCTAAGAGCATTACGTTGCCTCCCCGTTTGCCCCATGTAATACAGTAAAGACTCCTGTAAAAACATTTTAAATTCACTGACAACAATAAGGGATATCACAAAAGCTTAAAAACCAGTTGCCCCTAAACTTCAAAAATACTTCGGTTTTTGTGGAAATAAAGGAGAACCATAACCTTAAGGGAAGTGCAGGTAGCACTACAAGGAAATGTTTAGTGAACAGGCTAACCATAGAAACGTCCAAACCAAAAGACGCCAAATAAGATGCAGGTTCAGAAACAAAAAATATCTACCCAACACAACGAGACAACACAATACCAACACAACGAGAAAACACAATACCAACAACACGAAGAAAAGCATGCAGTCCTCAGCAATAAAACATTAATCAGCAACTGTTCCAACACCAACTAATAAACCTTCACTATATATACCTGTTAACAAGAAAATTTAACCCCTCAAGCTGATAATCCCGAAGCTTTCCTCCTTTAAGCCATTCAGGCTGCTCATCCAGCTTCCTTAAACTTCCTACAGAGCAAGAGCTTTTTAAATTAATCCACACAATGAAGAGATAACAATAGTACCAGACTTCAATTGCAAGTCATAAGTAGTAATCTAGGGCTATTCTTAAACTTTGGAATCAATCAAATGGGACTATTTAAAACTACTTCGGTTGATAAGGACACTAAAAGTCACTAAAATCATAGGCCAAATGGGCAAAGAATATGGGCATAATGCACAACAAAGGCTGCAAAAGCCAATTAGCACTGTATCTAGTGCACGTGGAGTTGTGTAAATCAGAACGCCATTCAACCCACCACAAAAGAAGGCCTCTATAGACACATTGGACGATATACACCCTAACAAGGTATATTACCCTCTGCATACGCAGAACAGGGTTCTACTGAAGAAAAGTATAAAAATACCAACAACATTACCCCAGTGCCTCAAAGGCGTCCGCCACAAGGCAGGGAAAGAGGGAGTCAAATGTAGGCAAGCCTTACCCCCGATAAAAACATAGAGAAGCCGTTTACGGATGACCCATAATGAAAATTGCAAAGTATAACAAAAACAAAAAATGGTTACAGACCTCTACTCTTCTTTCTCTGAGCATCCAATGTTTTCCCTTGCACAGCCAAAGTGGCCTCCCGGGCCTGCTCAAAACACAAAACACTCCTTATAATATGATACAGTACACTACTGATATGCACAAAGATTGGTAACTTGCTACAACAGGAAGAAAAAAAAAGGTGGGGAGAACACATAAGATACTCCATGACAGCAGAAACAAGCAAATTTGGTATAGACATGAAATGATGTATGTAAAATCCAAATTAATGTATGAAATGCTGCAGAATCAACCGAGAGGGATCTACATCTAGCTAAGAGCCAATAGTCCATCCATATAAAAAGTCAGAATTAAGTATTTAGACCTCGTGATGTAGTACTATAGTGAGTACATAGAAGAAACAGAAAAGTAACGACATTAATCATGTACATTACAATAAATCAGTTGACTCTCACCTTGTATTCATTGATAGCATCTCGAGCAGAAGCAATATCCTCTTCCTTCTCCCTGCAAGTGAAATATAATAAATTTAGTTAGGCTAAGATCAATCACAGCAGCTCTAACTATCAGTGATTCAGTTGTGTGCCAAATCAAAATATGTCTATCATGGATTCTACAAAGAATCAGCAAAACGTCTTACAATAACTAGTTAACACTACTAGAGATGCCCCTAGAGCCAATCAATACAGCAGCATAATACAATGGAAAAAGGAAACAAGATTGCAAAGTTCAAGACATTTTTACCAGGTGGCTTCGGCATAAGATAGTCCTTGCCACTTCACCAAGTACTCAAAAATCACATCATCAGAACTCTCTTTACTAATTCTATCTGCAATAATTCTCTCAACCTGCAAACAGATTCCAATTACAAACAAAATTATCGTCATTAACAAATCAGCCTATGCATCTGTAAATCTGTAATAAAGTAAAACAAATTTTACTAGAACAAAAACACATCAGAAAGAAAACACTCAAAAGAGAAAGTACCTGACAATTCTGTTTGAAAAGATCCAAGTCCATCTCCTTGCTCACATCGTGAACTTCAATCTAGTGACATTTAAAGAAACCCTCATTAATAAGGACCAACTACGCACTCTGCAACTTCAGTTTTTTTTCTGGTGCAGACTCTCAGAAGATGACAACACATCAACATAAAGTTATAATTTTATAATTATAAACTAATCAATATCCAGAACAGCTACAAAAATTAGATAAATCAGCAACAATCATTGCAATGATCAAGAAAGACAGCCATGCTTTAAATGATCATCACGCTGTTCCACAGTGGCTACATCCGCGCAGTTGGTTTTTTTGTGCATACACACATGCTAGACTCCTTACTTGAAGAATTTACCAAGGACAGCAAGCTTTCCTAGTTAATTTGGTCATCTATAGCACATGTGGTTGTAATGCATCGGTGCTTCGGTTTCCATACGGGGAATATTTAATACATTCTTAAAAATATAAATACATAAACCAAAAAAGTGGAAAAAAAGGCATAATTAGCAGACAGCAAACAATGCCCTACAAGAACATTACACGATATATTGCCGAATGCATGAATAATAATCACTGCCATGTGAGTATGTAACTAATCTTTGACAGCATGGAGACTTGCACCTTTGGTCAGTTGTGTTATTGTATATTGGAAATACTGTATTGGACAGACTCAAATTTAATTAATGAATCATGATGCATCAATAAGATCAGAGAATCGGAGACTAACTGTGTTGTAGGGCTGTAGCGAGAAGGGGAGGGGAGGCTAAAAACAACCTTTTAGCTTATCTCAGCATGCCGCAAATAAAAATCTTCAATGTGTTTGTTATCAAGGTACAAATAATACACGAAGTGCGTAACATAAAGTTGTAAGGAAAACAGAACTCACCTCCTCTCGGGATACAGACATTCGAAACCTTACATCTTCCTTGACCCTTTTCATGTAATTTAAAACCTTCTTGAAACCACTGAGCTGAAGTCCAGAGAGAACAAACGACGTAAAAAATTATTACATATAAAAAGAAAGGTACCATCACTTTAGATGTCTCACCGACAACAAATATAAATAGTACTGAAGGGAAATGCAAAAATCACAAGCTTACATTTTGTAGCTCTAGTAGTGATTTCCACTGACAATGTAGATGAGATTGGCCTTTCCATTTAATCATAAATTCCATCTCATTCCAATCCGGTTCAGTGTCAAACAAGTGACTTAACAATACAGGATCAGTGGATTTATTATTCCTCATGGCTTCCTCAGCCATACCTAGTGGTTGGTGCCACAAGACCTTTTCAATTGCATCCGCATCCTCTTCTTCGAAATCGTCCTATCGACGAGAAATTTAATATCAATGGAATATATAAGAAGAGTAACAAGCCACACAACAAATAACAGAAGGAGTAAGAAATCACAAGAAAAGCAGTAGATAACAAGACGTCTCTTTCCTAAAAGATATTAAAATTTTATATTTAGAATAAAGTTTTAGTTGTTCGGAAACTTAAGTAACACAAGATTCTAGCAATAAACAAACCTTGTGGCCCTTCTTATTTTTCCCTTCATCAACCTCCTCACTTTCGTCACTTTCAACATATGATATCTTCCGGGTTGACCTGCTTGATGTGCGAGTCTCATTTTTTCGGCCCACATTGCTGCTTTTACGGAGATGGGCGCTTCTCTTTGTCTTAAACCCTTCATCGCTATCATCTTCTGAATCCACAGCCGAAAGTTCGTCCTCCGATACACGACTTTTTCTTCTTCTTCCAGGGGCAACCAGTGGCTTCTTACCAGCCTTAGCATTACGCCCAGTCTTGCCTCGCAGTACAATCCTAGGCTTCTTCTTAAAGTATCCATCATCGTCGTCGTCATCTTCTGAAATTTCATGTCCTCCTTCACTTTCAACATCTTCATCCGAATCCTCGGCTTCCCAGTCTTCGTCCTAGAGCCCATCAAACTCAATTAGGTAACGTTTGTTGTAGTAAAGATGAATTCAGATCATGCAATATAGAATTTATTCTGCCTTCAGTAACATTCTCAAAAAGGCCAACCTTGTGAATCGCACGACCAGCAGTATCTCCATAATCAGGATCAAAGTCTGCATCAGCAGGGTCATCTCCTGCAACCAATGTGAAGAACATTTTAAACCCCGAGAAACTTTCAACAACTTGTGTAAGCCCCCTTACCCCACACTCAACCCCCGAGCTGCCCATGTACAATTAATCAAATAAACCTTAGGCCAGCGAACTCGTGCACATAATATTAGCCACTGAACAATTTTTAGAGCAAAGAATTTACAGGGAGTAAATACGAAACAAATAAATAAAAGAACTAACCGTCAGCTACATCCTCATCTTCTTCATCTTCCCCCTCTGCATAAACATCATCATCAAAGGATCTCCTCCGACTTCTTGAAATTAGCTTAGTAGTCATTGGAATCCTCGACTGAGGTCGAGAACTCAAAGTAGAAGGTTTTGAGTTTCTATATGGCAATAAATCATTTTGATCATCCCCATCTTGCTCGTAATACTCATCCGACAACATCTCCTCAGCAGGAATCTTCTCCGAATCCTTCTGAACCTCATAATCTTCTACACCTAATCTGTCATCCTCGCCACCTAAGGAGTTACCATCAGACCCCTCATCATTTCTATATTCAGAACCACTTCTTGATTCATGTCGATAATCAGAAACATCACGAGAACCCACACGTTGACAGTTCTGAAAGAAAGTAGACCCCCATTTACCCGAACCTCCTGTTCTTCTCTCATACGTATGGGAAGTCGAAGGCCCCATATCAAGGCCACCATTAACAGCCACGTCATTCTGCAGCCTATTATTATCCTGATCATCATAGCTTTGATAATGTCCATCCAATTTCATCTCATAATCATTTTCACTTGAATTCAAGTCTATATCTATCGGACTGTTTACTCTATTCACATTATGAATAGCATTCTTATCCTCCATATCTCTCTGTGTCGCGCTTTCACTCGTATAATCCTTAAAAAACGCCATCCTCTATCATGGAAATGCAATCTTCTACCCCCCAAAAACTACTCAAAATCAATCCCTGGCCTCGACAATTTACACCTACAGTCAAACAACACCTCAAACGTCTTAGACACAAGTTACCCAGTAGCAAATTCAAGCTGTAACAAAGTGGCAAAAGCTTAAGCTACACGAAAACTCGACACTACGGTAAATGCTCGAGTTTAAACAACCATAGTAAAACCTCAAACCATGTATAACACCAGTGAAGCAGTAAGAACACGCAAAATTCAACGGTAAATTACCACAAAACGAACGAATTGCAATCGAAAGCACGAATATAATCAATTAAAGTGCAACACATCAAACAAAACGAATCGTATTGAACAATCAACGGATCGGACACAGCGTATTCAATACGAAACCCAAACTTAACTTACTCAAACAAAACCTCGGCAAAAAATTTAAACCCTAACGTATAAAATCGAATCGAAAACTTCAATCTAATCATATATCATAAACCCTAAAATTCGGATAAAAACGATTCACTAATCAACATCGCGTAAACTACACATTTCATACTAAAAAAAATTCCCCGCCATACCGTAAAAAAATAAGGAAAAAAAAATGTTCGGCGGAGCTTGATAATCGTAGCCGCCGATTAAAAAAAAAACGACGTCGGTTTAATCGCCGGTAAAAAAAAACTGGTGGTGGAGAAGTAAAGCGGAGGAAGACGGAAATTTTATTATTGATTTATTTTTTTTAATTTAGAAATTTATTTATTAGTGTTTATTTTTGTGTGGTAAATTTTTTTAATTTTCTCGATATGAGAAAATTAAATGTCGGAATCAAAAAATACGGAAATTGTGTGGAATAAAGACGGTGGTGTGTACGCCGACGGCGGAGATGCGGCGGTGGTGGTGGCGGAGAGGGAAAAATCGCGGTGGTCCGATGAGTGGGTGGGGGCGACGATAGGGTTGATTTGGGTTTTTTTTTCTGGAGAAAAAAAGAGAGGAGAAAAAATTGGGGGAATAATTTTGTTTTGGGGGAAGTTTTTATTTTTTTTATTTTTAATCCCTCGGAAAAACGTGTTTATAGTCTGAAAATTTGAGTTAAAAGGGTTCAAATAAGAAATTAAAAAATATGTTTAATTTGGTGGTGGGGTAAGGTGATTTTAACCAATGAGAGTTGTACACGTGTGCGTTTGGGTGTGATGATCTATGATTAATTTTGTCTTTTGTTAATTCGACGGCTCTGATTTACTGATTTTTTTATCTAATCTTATTTGTGTTTTTTTTTAACCGCGTTGGGTTAATTAGGGTGTGATTGTGGGTTAATTTTTGATCTTGGTTTTAGGCTTGCTCGTGAAGGTGAAAAAGTTAAAAACTTGCGGATTAGGGGATATAATAAAAGCACGATCTTATATGATATAGTGGCATGAAAAAAAAAGGTGTTACGGTTTATTGGTCATAAATGGTGGTATGATATGAAAGCGTTGAAGGTTCTTAATTGAAGAGTGGATTGATGTCATGTAAATGTGATTGTCTTGAAGAAGAACAATCAAACGGGTAGAAAGTGGTTTATTTTCTTTGACCTACTGACAGATCGAATGCGGGAATTGTGGTTGGCAGTATCTTGAAAAGAAAGTCAACGCCACTCATGTAATTAGCTCTCACTCGTTACTTGTCTCACTTATTTCCTCGACCTACGTTGTTGTTTGAACGCGAGTATACTAGATTAGTCACACGTATGGACTATGGATGGGGTGGGGGGTACTTTTGATGGGAAGAAGTTCACTCATTTGTGCAGCAACTGCATGTATAGTGCGTGTTACATACGTACTCAAAAGATTATTTGGATTATTTTAAAAGTTGTCACTTTATTTGAATCTATTCTTAAACCTCGATATATTTTTATCCGTGTTTATCACATTCTTAATTGAAATAGCTTTGTAATTTAGAGTAAGGAATGATCTTTGTGATCCATAACCATCCAATTTTGTACTTCATACAATGTGTACAATGGTTGATTAATGCTAAAGTCAAGGAACATAGAAACTTGGAGTTCTTTGGGTGTGTATAATACTTACCAACACATGGATTATATAAGACAACCCTAGCCCTACAACTCTTTTAACCAATCCTCTTTTAATTTGATTGAATGCTAACATTAGGTAGTTGGATATCTTGCATCAATCTATATGCAATGCTAAGCAAAACCAAAATCGAAATTATTATGGCCATCTTTGGCAATTTTTAGCATGATTTTTTTCAAAAAGAAGCTGTGCATAAGATGAAACAATAGTCACCAATTCAATATGTTGCATTTCCAGGTAATCAAAGATTTTCATGATACAATATACAAACACTGCTCATTGGGTTTAATATCAATATTGCTTACCTATATATATACACTGATACACAATTTGTATTGTGATTCGTCGGTACATTACAACAATGCATTTGCAATGGTACAGTAATACAGAATGAAAATCAATCTCCATTCAACTCTGCATCAGGAAACTCAAGCAAGAAAATCTACGTCCAGCCTGTTGAACAGATTGTTACTGCTTTCGCGCAGCATCAAACAGATCTCTCCATTTTTGAGTATCACTCCCTGGCCCATCTCCCTACACAATGCGATTTCAGGAAAGCAAATTGTATGAAACCATATACAAGAGTCTACACGTTTATGAACAGTGAACTTGAAAAGAATGTCGTTATTACCTTGACAGAGTTGATTTCAAAGATCTGTCCTTCGGTGGTTTCTATATCCAGTGACTGTATACAAGCCTCAGCTACGACGAGTCTGCTTACTTCTCCAACAAGCTTATCACCTAGCCAGAGTTCAGGTCATTATTGAAAGTTGGAAACGGAGCATAACTAACTAGGTAACGAGTGGAAATTGAGAAACTGTTTTAAGGGGGTGGTAAGAATCCAAACTTTGACATCTCATCTGGGAGATGGAGTTCAGCATCACAGTACAATCCCAGATTATATATTAACAGCTAAAAAAACAAGCAGAATTATTCTCTGACGAATTGTTTTTTCAAATATTAAGTAAATTTCGCATCTATAGAAGTATGCAAATACTACATCTACCCTTTTTGATGAAGATTCTGGGAATAATGCTTCCTTGGCTCTTTAATATTTATTACCCTCAACAGGTATATATTGGAATATTATCTAGGCGTAGCATGCAGCCCCGCTGCCATAATTTCGTCAAATGGCAGTCACTCTAGTTCACTTTGAACATTTTCATGTTATTATTATCACATTATGATAAAAGCATTCATCTCAGCAGGACAATGTCAATGTTGTATAGCTTGAATCTGAGGTGCTCAAGCAACATACCTTGACCAATGAGGACAGCACGGCGCTCCCCAGCAGTTGCTTTAAGGAGTGTATTCAGGTCATACGAGGTATATGGGCCATCAGTTAGCCTCCCAGGTCTGATAAAAATGCAATGTGATCGATTTGACTGAGTTCAGCAAGCCGTACCATATATATAATGACCATGTCGAACGAGTAACAGTTACCTGATTATAGTAAAAGGTATACCAGATGCACGAACGAAATCCTCTCCCATCTTTTTGTACTTCAGAACACCAAAAAGATTCATGATGCTGCAACATCAACAATAGTAATGTTGAGCACAACTAGCATAAGGTTCACCAGTATCAGACCGGATATCACGTCCGAAATAGTCGCTAGGTAAGTCATACCTCCATGGTAATTCATTGAACTTGGTTACGCCAACCGAGGAAACAAGAATTAGTCTTTTCAGCGTTGAAGGCAGTATGGATACAAGGTTTCTTATGCCATCCCAATCTTCACGACCGTATATGAATTACAAGTCAGCACAAACATCATTACAGCATATAAACACTAAAACAATTAGCTTGCTAATATTAGAGCCCATAGTAAACTTAGAAACTTAGATACACTTTTAAGCTATTTCAAGTACGATAAAGGGCGTTCATTATGGTTTATCATGGTTATCTACAGATAGAAAACTAGACAATGATCAAGAAACAACCGACCTACTCTTTCTGGCGTATTATCTCCATCCCATCTCCGTGAAGGAAAAGCTGTTGTTCCTGTGCAGCATATGACATGCGTGACACCCTAAAAAGACTAGTTTGTCACAATTTGCCCAAAGTTTTATAACATCAATCATTAACAGCTGAACTGGGTGAAGAGGTTGACACCTCAAGCATTGATGGGTCAAGATCTCCTTCGTTCCTTGTGTCCGCTTGCCTTATCTGTCAGATTTCTAGAAGCTCACTTAATAATATGTCTAACTCTCGTGGAATTATGGAAAGAAATCAACTTTGATGGAAATGCAAGAGAATGATCAACTTTCACATTAAAGGTCACCCATTACTGTAAAGGAGTTGAACAACAGCCAGTAAATGCAGAGGAATTCGACTAATTACCTGGAGTTTCTCCTCATCTTGTTCACCAAACAACTTGGTAGCTTTTTCGGGATCTCGTACTATGAGACGCACTTTGATATTTCGGCTGAGTAGTGACGCTACTATGATCTGTCCTGCAAGGGGAACAACAACATTGTTCATTAGAAATCTAGAATTGATGATATCATTATGGAAGGATCCAAAATCCCTGGTCTCATGTACCTTCATAAGAATCATAACAGAATCAGTAAAAATGTAGCTAAGATTGAAGATACCAGTGTACCAAATGTTCCCTACTTGGCCTAAGACGGATGAAACATTACCATTTTTTTTCTTAATCGTGACCTATGGACCTAATATCGCAATGTTACATGCATGAATACCTTCCTCATCACAAGCACCAAGCTGGTTCGGAGTCATTCCAATTTCCACAACCCCATCTTAGCCACTTTTGCACAACAAACAAAAAGAACCTACCAAAATATTGTAACCCTACTAAGCTTTTGCTAATTGGTTACCAAAGTTCTCACTTTTCTACTCAACTAAAAATGTACATCCACATAGGCTCATCTCACACCATATTCAAATTCATGAAATTTGGTCTTCTAAGTCCAGGTGTTTTTAACATTAGATATGTAGTTTATGCACTTTGTTTAATAAGAATGCCATGTTAACTCCTCCATCGTTGAATACACGGCCTCAAGTCTAGTTCACTCAATTTACGTTCACCCTGCATTATCCTTCACTAACTTCGTATAAAAGTTGACAAAATTACTTTCACAATATCAGCAAATAAGGAAAAAGGTTCAACTTCACTATCATCATTCATCATTTTCCTAGTGCCTCCAAATAAGTTCACCCTACAAGCGGAATAAGACCATAGGGTAATGGGGGCCGAATGTAGGCAACCTTTCCCCTATACTAAATTACTAACAACAAAGAGCTTGTTTTTCATCAACCACAACATTGCCCCAAATCATTAGGAACCCTATTAAAAAAGAGAGGGGTCGAGTGTAGGCAACCCTTCCTCTCAAGTAACATTACCCCAACTCATTAGCCCAAAGGCTCCCGTCTATAGCGTGACAAATATACGCAAAGGCTCCCACTTATGACGCGGTATAATTGTTTTCCATTAACCCTTGGACAATATGGAGGATAACCCATCATTCAACAACTTCATGAATACACAACATTCTATTGATTTACTCCATTATCCTATATCAAATGATCAAACAACCCAATTATAGAAACATGCTAGAAAATTACCCCCACCAACATACGAACAAGGTAAGAAATACTCAATCAGAAGGTAATAAAATAATTTAACTCATGATAAATAAAAATTGACAGTAAAAAAAAAGTGAAGATGGGTGAATAATAAATTACCAACACCACCAGAGCCACCAACAACAAGAACCAGCTTAGAAGAAGAAGAAGCTTCAGAATTGGCGCCAAAATTAGTTTCTGGGTCAACAGATGATTGAGCAACTTCTTCTTTAACAGCATGTAATATTATTGATGATGATTTTTTGGTTGGTCCAACATACAAATTATTGGGGTTTGGATAAAAAGACCCGATTTTTCTGGGTATTAGGTGGATTAATGGGGAAATTCTGGGGTTAATTTGATTTTTGAAGGGGAAATCGAGGATTGGAGGGAATGACAGTTGAGTTGCCATAGTTCATGATACACATGAGAAGGAAGAGGTGTGTGATACAAGATACAAGAGGCTTTACTATAAGTAGTGGCTGCTAATGAAATTGTGATTATTTCTTGGGAGATTTTTGGATCCATGTATTCTATTTTGTCCTTGAGTTGGGCTACAATGCTACATTTATAAATTTTGATGTGATTGTTTTGTTTTAAAATTTTGTGTATCGTATACATCATGTTATTGAATGTAAAAATCTACACAAATACGGAATTATTAGGAAATTGGGACGGGCAAAAAGAATAATGTGTGAAAGAAAAAAAATGGTAAAAAGGCATGGAAAGATTTATGTTCCATGAGGGATTCTCTTCGGCATCATTGTTAAAACAATTGGAGCTTTTTGTTGAACGAGATGGAAACTCCTTCAATTCTAGTTGTTTGCTTTGTTTTTCACCCTTACGCCTAAAATTTAGACTTATTATATCTACCTTATCCATTTTGTTCATAGCGAGATCCATTGGAATATTGAGAGCGTCGTCCACATTTGGAATCATACTTTATATATTTTGTTGGTACATGACCGAAAAATCGTGTGTCAATCAACCTCTTTATTGTGCCTAAAAGAAAACAATCTAGCCTATGAACACATTCACTCGGATCTCCTGTGTAGTTATTCCGGTTTGAGACACAGTAACTATACGTCTATACGCATAAAAAATGTGTTCACTCATTTTATTTCCTCGAACATATCTTTACTCAGTTATTAACTCAATATACACAAATTAGCTTGAGTTATCTCGAACCAATTTCAAAATTATCTTACATCATAATTTGTAAAATGTTAATGCTCATCAGCTACCCGAGTAGGCAATGATATGGCCGGGAGTAGTTAGTACAAGGACTGCGCATATAAATCAATCTAAGATCGATAGTTGAAACAGAGCCTCGCTCCTCTTCTTTCAACTCTCAAAACTACGATTCTTTAAATATCAATACACTCTGACGTTTGATTAAACCAACTAAAAACTTGATTTACAAACGTTCAAAATCCAACGCCATCTCATTTGTCCCCCGCGTGTTATGCAAACGTTAACATAGTCACACAATCCATAATAGTTCTTCAACTCAATTAGTTTAATCCATTAAACTTCGCTATAATCGACCATCATTACACCACGCGTTCTCCAGCTCACATTCTCACTTTAGCACAATCATACTCACCTCGAATCAACTCGATCAAGCGATCCGAGTCTAACCAACTAAACTTTGTTTGGGTTACCAGTTACCACCCTATTCCCGGGTCCCCCAACCCACGCCAACAAACCCAGTTGAAGAGGGTCTTCGTGGGTCAATAGCACTACTGAAGGTCGGAGAAAGCTTGAGTTGCCATGGATTCTGCGGCAATTTCTCGACTATCAAATATTCAAAGGCATCTACAACTCCAACCTTGTTCATCAACTTCTCCGAACTCAAAGGTTACAACTTAATCAACCAACTTATGATTCAAGTTTCTTTTTATTATAATTTATGTTTTGTTTTGACTGCATACATTTTATAATCTTCCCACTATGATTTTTGCATTGTTTTTCATGATTATATGCTTATTTGTGATATTTGTATGGGTTTTTGGGTTGTGGGTCTGAAGGGTTTGGTGAAAAATTGAAGGGATTGTTAGTAAAGTTTGTGACTTTTGATTTTATTGTAGGGTGGTTTGATCAAATTGAGCCCAGAGGTGTCTGATGCGCTAGCCCAAGGTGCCCCGGTTGTCGCGCTCGAGTCGACTATCATTTGTCATGGTATATTGATTTCTGACATAAGACTCATATTATTTGAGTTTGAAATTTGTTTACTACTTGTTAGTCCAATCGACAGGGAATGTGGGTTGTCTACTTATTTGATTTGAAGTTGCAATTATATTGTGTATTGTTAGCTTCATATAAATAGAGATCAAATTTTGCAGCCCTTAAAGTCGTGTATTCGGTTAAGTTAGTTTAATTTAGGGTAATGATAACGCCACTCTCCTTTTCAACTGCTCCACGGGATTAGCCAGAGAGAGACACCCGTGGAGCAGTTGAAAAAGGGAGTGAATTTATGAGTAGCCTTAATTTAAGTATCTGCCTGCCCAATGTGGGCCGCCGATCAGTTTAATCTGTTACATGAATTTCGGTTGCATTCTGTTTTTAGAGGTTAAGGATCTTCTAGAGTTTGTTTTTGGTAGAGTTTACCAAAACAAATAATACGACAAAAAATAAAGAATTTTAAGGGTCACAAATAAATTGTTAAAAAATTTATTCTTGTCTTTTTAGACAAACTCTACCAAGTAGAGTTCATTTCCAACTCTAGAGGATCCCAGCACGATTTTAAATGTCTATGAAGTATGAACTAAGGGGTGTACAAGTTGGCCACTTGACCTGCTGGTGTTTGAAGGTTACTTGGAGATGGGAGGAAGCTGGTCTTGGTTATGTTTCGTACTTCTTGCACTGATCTTTTAGAGCTGTCAATAATACCAAAGGGTTTGTTACATAAGACACTAAGGGGTATCCCAAGTAGAAGGTACGAGTGAGGGTCCAAGAATAACAACTTAAGTTTAAGATTGTACCATTCTTGACTTGAAGATTGCTACAGTAGGCTACGTTGAAACTAGTACTGCTCATTCAAGTACCTCTGTACCCGAGTACGAAAAGATTCAGTGGGAGGAGAACTTCTTGTTTTTGTTTAATTTACTTCTTTTTATAAACAATGGGATAATGTATAGCAGTATGCCACCCAATTAACAGCTGACTAGAGCATACTGAAGAGAAGTCCGGAGGTAAAAGTAAAGGAATGATGAGTATTATCGAATTAGCTAAGGGGGATCTGAGCCTTGTAAAGGGTCATATCAACAAACTGTGAGCTTTGAGCTGATGTGCCTGAGGTAAGAGACTGCTGTGTTCCAATGATATGTTTTTCACGGTGTACTCTGGGTGGATAGAAGAACACTGTAACATAGCTAATGAGACAATGTAGGGTGTAATGCACTGTATCTTTGTTAATTTCCTTACCTGTTCTGCTGTTCATTGCCTTGTTTTATGTTCTGTAGGAATGCCTTATCCTCAGAATTTGGAAACCGCAAAGGAGATAGAAGGAATTGTTAGAGAAAATGGAGCTGTTCCTGCAACCATTGCCATATTGGATGGAGTTCCACACATAGGTGCTTGAATATTTTCCTTCGGCCTATTGCAATAATCTTAAAATTTTGGAAATTGGAAATTCATCAGTTTGTAATTTTGTACATCATCTTTTATGCTGTTCTTCCTCCTGAAACATGGGCCTGTGATTTCCAGTCACCTTGATGTTCATATGATTCATTACGAGTTAGTAACTTTTTGAAATTCTGTGAAAGAAAATTATCAGTTGACCCTCAATGAAGCAGGTCATCTGTGTCCTTATTTTTTAGTACTGTAGGACATTGTTGATCAGTAACTGGTGAACACCTGGTCAGTTTATATACTTTTTGGGTTCACGTTAAAAAGTTTTGAGGATGATGTATCATTGCCCCCTTGGTGTCATTTACTTGAATCATTTTCACTTCTAAAGAAAGGATTATGTATCACTGGTTCCAGAGGCTGAACTCCAAAACACTCAAGCCATGATTTACCAAATGTATGGAATGTATACTAACCACTGGACTGTTGTAACTTATAAATGTCCATGACACTACTTATCACATAAATAGGAGAATTAAATCATGGGTTCTAGGCCTCTGCCCATCCCTCATAAGTTCTGTCTGCCACTATCTGATACAGTCCTTGCATCTTCCTTCTTCCTTTTTTTTTCTTTTTTTTAATAAAGTCATCAGTATAGAGAATTTTTGATTGGAAAGTGTATAACAGTATAAGTTAAATTTTATCCTTGCGATTGCTTGGTTGAATCGAGAAATCAGATCACAGCTAGTCAACACTTCTGTGTCATTTGCTCTGTATGTGATCAATGATCAACCCACTTCTATGGCTAGGTCTTCACTCTGAGGAGTTGGAAAGGCTGGCAAAGTTAGGAGCTCAAGTACGAAAGACTGCTCGTCGGGACATAGCTGCTGTTGTAAGTGTCCGTTTGATGTTTTATATTGTTTTCTAACTTGAAGTCCTTCTTATGAGCCATGTCAAGACTCAAGAGAGCCACCCCTTCCCCCTATTGTTTGATGGATTCACTGTTGGCCCAGTTTTTTTTCATTTCACTGCTTTTTTAAGAAGGTGGGGGATCCAAGTAATAAGGGGCTGTATTTGGAAACTCATCCGTTTCCTTCGAAGTATTTATTGTCAATGTTCGTGTGGTGCTAGTTGTCCCAATTAGGCTATTTGGACCTACATTAGAGGCTATGAGTACTTAGATATAGAGTTATAGACTAATAACCCCCTTTCTAGTCGATTTACTGTTGCTTTTGCTCTAAACTGGTTACATAGGGCTTTGTTATAGGAGTAATTCATCTCTGACTTCTCTCTGGTTGCTGAAATCTTGTTAACTTATGACTAGGGTTTTAACTATTGATTTCAATACAATTAACAGCCCATGTCCATTACCTTCAAATAAAGGGCTTTCTGTTTTCTGAGGTTAAGTTTACCCTTGAACCAAAAGGCAGCCTTTAGTACATTAGTTTTGAACGGCTTTTTGACTTCATCCTCTATCTGGCACCAAGTAATTTCCTGTTTTCTTCTGGAGTAGTTTTCTTGACCATCATAGCTTCAGAAGTGATGGAATTATATCAGCCAAGTGAGAATGATTATTTTAGTTTTCATCTTCTTACAATGATACCCTGAGAACTTGTGAAAATCAATTTCTGCTGAGAATACTAAAGGAACTGAAAGTTCTGATGAGATCTAAAATCAGCTTAAATAATGTTTTTGCAAGTACTCCAAAATTGTATTCACTGCTGAAGTATATATTAATATCTGAGAAATAAACCCTAGCTGGCTATGACAGCTTACAAGCATAAAACTGTTTGATGTATGTCCATCAAACTCAACCATAACCTATAATGGCTGCTCCTGTTTATTTATATTAACTAGATAATAACTCAAATAAAAAAAACTTAACCCTAGACTTTAACATGCTTAAGCACGTTCACCCCTGATCCTCCTTGCCAGCTGGATGTCCTTTGGCATAATTGTGACACGCTTAGCATGAATGGCACAAAGGTTGGTGTCCTCAAATAAACCAACAAGGAAAGCTTCAGATGCCTCCTGAAGGGCTAAGACCGCGTGGCTCTGGAAGCGCAGATCAGTCTTGAAATCCTGAGCAATCTCACGAACAAGCCTTTGGAAGGGAAGTTTCCTGATCAACAACTCTGTACTCTTTTGGTACTTCCGAATTTCACGAAGTGCTACAGTACCAGGTCTGAACCGGTGGGGCTTCTTCACCCTGCCAGTTGTGGGGACAGACTTACGCGCTGCCTTGAAGGCCATCTTCTTAGGAGCCGTTATGGTAGACTTGCGGGCGGTCTGCTTGGTGCGAGCCATCTTTGGATATTCTTGTGGAATAACAGAAATTTTTCTCTAGACCTGTTTTCCTCTGTACCTTATTCTCTCTGTATTCTGATTTGAATGCAATAATGAAAACACATAGAGTCTATTTATAGTGAAACCTAGCTAGAAGAATATGGAATGTGACTTAAGAGACCTAATGGTAGTCAAAATCTGGTTTCCTTAATTATAGAATATGGAATCTTCTAGATATTATTAACCATATAGAATATTATATTACATTTTGACGACTTGGGAGTACAAAATTATCCTTCAAAGGCGAAAATGGTTGTTGTGAACTTGGGGGTCTTTTGGAACCCGAGTTAAGTGTTGAACTCACATTGTTCACATGTAATCATTTCACTTGTACTGCTTGAGAAATAATTAACCACCTGCACACTCACTAATCAATATACACCCTTTGCCGCTTTGTTGTTCGGTTGGATAGAGCCTATTCACTAGCCGTTAAATGTTTGCTCCTATCAGTATTTGCATTTGCTAGTTGTTGTTCTTTTGCTGATGGTAGTTGCTTCTAAAACCATTGTAGAACCATGAGGGTAATACTTAGAGGAAGTAGTTATTTTATATCCAGATTATACACGGTGCTAGCTGTCATATCTGGGTTGTTCTTTGTCACCAATAATCCGTTGTTAACACATACACTTTGTTTTCCTTTTTCTTTTTTAAACTATGTGAAAGTGAATCGGTTACGAGGGGAAGGATTCACATAATGTGTTTACAAGAGACTAAGTGGGTATAGCTTCTTTGGTTGTAAGCCTTGACACTTGATAAAGGATACACGCTGCTATGGAGCTGTTATTGGCATCGATAAGGAGTATATCGATGATGTGGTGGTGTCAAAAGTGGCATAATTTTGAGTACTAAGATAGGATAGGGGTTGAAGTTGTAGATTTTACAAGTACTTATCCAGTTATCCACCACGAGTAGGATGGAGAAGGGGTTGATTCAGCAAGAGTTCTGAGATGATCTTGGGGAGGTAGTGCGACGGACTTTTAGTGGTGATTGTGAGGAGCATGTAGGCTTCAGTCTAGATAACTTCGAAAGAATTCATTGAGGATTTGGTTTTGGGGAGGGGAGGAATGAAAGCTGACTGTTAGAAATGTGTATGGGTAAGGCTTGAGGTGATCTTGGAAGGAAGTAGGAGTTGCATCTATTGAAGACATATAAGATAACGAAGAACCGTCCTAGGTGGTTTGGACACATAACGTGGAGATTGAGTGGTGCTTGGTTAGAAGACTTGGATGCTGTAAAATGATAAGATCGTAAGGGGTGGAGGAAGATCTAAGACTAAGTACGAGTATACTTTTTACTGATAACATATATTTAGTGAAGAAGTCCGAGTGCAGAGAGTTTGGTTTGTTTCTTCTTTGGATGAAATATAAGATGTCTATTAAAAGGACACCAAGGGGTTGACTCCCTCGTCTCCTATATACAAAAGGTTTGGAGAGTTTATTCATTTAAAATAAAATTGTTTCACTATACCTAGTCTTGTTTATTTCTATCTGTTTTATTTTGTTGTTTGGCGATTATCTTTCTTTGTACTACCTTTTCATGGAGAAAGTAGGGGTTGCGCCCATCGCGGACAAGATGATGGAGAACCGATTGAGGTGGTATGGTCATGTGAGGAGGAGGCCTAGTGACGCGCCGGTTAGAAGAGTAGAAGGACAGGGAAGTGATAATATTAGTAGGGGTCGGGGAAGACCCAAAATGACTTGGATGAGGGTGATTAGAAGTGATATGAGCTTCCTAGGGCTTGAAGAGAGTATGGTGTTAGATAGGGCGGCGTGGAGAGACGCTATCCATGTGGAGGACTAAATTTGACTTTTTTTTAGTTTCTTTGTTTGGTTTTCCTAACTTGTTCCAAAACTTTTCCTTACTTGGTGTTCAAAGTTATATGTTTTTCACTCATTTTCAAACTTTTTACTTATTTTGAGGACTTTCTAAAACTCTTTCCGAAAGTGTTTCAATGTTTCAAAATGGTTCACAACGTTTTTGAAATTTTATGGCGCGCATAAGACGGTTCTTAGACGACGATTCATGTTAGCCGACCCCGAATCATTTTGGGAATAAGGCTTGGATGTTGTTGTTGTACTACCTTTTCATGATGTTTTAAGTAACTTTTTCCCTTGATTTCTTTTCAATCTTTTTTTTTTCTTCTTCTTTTTTTCTCATTTATATCTCTGTCTTACCTTGCTTTAGAAAGGTTTGCTTTCCCATTCTCATTTTGTTTTATAGTCTCGGTACTTTGCATTGACAGATCCCTTGTTGTTGTAAAAAATATTATTGTCTCTGTACTCAACATTAGTATATCCGTTGTTTTTGTTGTTGCTGCTGCTGATGGTGGTGTTGGTAGGCTGTTGGTGTTGACATTGGTGTTGTTTTTGGTGTTAGTGTCAGGTAGCTTTTCTTCTTTAATGTTTAATCTCCCTTCGAACCAAAGGTAGCCTTTTGTGTATTAGCTGTCGAGGCCTTTTGACTTTTACTAGGAAATTTCCAGATTTCTGCATGATAATTCTTGTTGACTACAGCTTCAGAAGAAGGGTATCTTATAAGCTAAGTGAGAATGATGCTATTATTTTCTTCTTCCTACTATCCCCAAGAAGTTTGCGATAATAGATAGCAAGAGCGAATACATAAATGAAGTTAAACTTCTGCAAGTAATCTGAAATTCATTTCTGAAATATATTATATCCTGAGTAATAAACCTAGCTGGCTATAAGAGATTACAAGCATAAATCTGTTTGATTTCTGTCCATCAAACTCAACCATAACCTATAATGGCTGCTCCTGTTTATTTATATTAACTAGATAATAACTCAAATAAAAAAACTTAACCCTAGACTTTAACATGCTTAAGCACGTTCATCCCTGATCCTCCTTGCCAGCTGGATGTCCTTTGGCATAATTGTGACACGCTTAGCATGAATGGCACAAAGGTTGGTGTCCTCAAATAAACCAACAAGGAAAGCTTCAGATGCTTCCTGAAGGGCCAAGACAGCATGGCTCTGGAAGCGCAGATCAGTCTTGAAATCCTGAGCGATCTCACGAACAAGCCTTTGGAAGGGAAGTTTCCTGATCAACAACTCTGTACTCTTTTGGTACTTCCGAATTTCACGAAGTGCTACGGTACCAGGTCTGAACCTGTGGGGCTTCTTCACCCCGCCAGTTGTGGGGACAGACTTACGCGCTGCCTTGAAGGCCATCTTCTTAGGAGCCGTTATGGTAGACTTGCGGGCGGTCTGCTTGGTGCGGGCCATCTTCGGATATTCTTGTAAAAGAATAGCAGAAACGTTTCTCTAGACCTGTTTTCCTCTTTACGTTTCTTCTCTCTGGATTCTGATCTGAATGCAATAATGAAAACACATCGAGGTCTATTTATAGTGAAACCTAGCTTGAAAGATATGGAATGTGACTTAAGAGACCTAGTTGTCGTCAAAATCTTGTTTCCTAAATTATAGAGATATGGAAATCTTCTAGATATATTAGTTATATTAATAAAATAAGAATATATACGAAGATCTTGTGGGAGTAATAACAAAGATGTCCTTCAAAGGCTTAGAATGGATATTGTAAACTTGTGGGTCTTTTGGACACTTACTCTTAATTATCCCTGATAGTATGTTGTATTTTCACTTGCATGGCTTTCATGTGTAATTAATCACCTGCACTTAGTTCTCAGTATACCACCATGTTATACAAAATAAATTCTGTTTATCTGCTGTAAACAGCTTATGTACTAGCCTTCTATCAATAAGGTTGCACACACCTGGACTGTCTGGAACCAGTTTGACTTTTACTTTGTAGCTCGTTTTGTTGGTGGGGGTTCTTTCCAAAACCATTTCGTAGAATCACGAGGTTAATAATTAGATTTTTGTTCTTTCAATCCAACTTATGTGTGAACTCTGTAGGGTCAGCCTGAGTTAGTGTTTTTTTTTCTTTTCTTTTTTCTTTTGAGGGGGAGTTAGTGACTTCGTGCTAGCTTCTAGGCAATTTATATTGTCTGTTTTGATTACTCTTTGTTTTCTCAAAATTCACCTTTTTTTTTATCTTGTGTAAATTTCGTTCAATGCCTTTCCTCTTGGGAGTTTAAATGTATGTGAAGAGATTTTCATTTGTTATCAAGTGAATCACTGTCTGACAAGTTGCATGAATGTATATTTTAGCTCGGGGTTTTAGTTTTGTACTTATATTTAGAGTCTGTTTATAGTTTTCACATTGCTCCAGGTTGCTGCAGGAGCCAATGGTGCTACAACTGTTTCAGCGACTATGTATTTTGCTTCGATGGTAGTGTTTTTGGATCCCCCACAGCTCATTTGATGATATGGATGTATCTATGACTCTGTCAGTACTTCTGTACTTGTGTCCCAACTCTTGGTTTAACTATTATCAGTGAAATTGTAGGTTGGTATTTCAGTGTTTGTGACTGGAGGAGTTGGAGGAGTGCACAGGCATGGAGAGGAAAGTAAGTGCACCTTTTCTTGACTGTGATGGATCAGTTACTTTCCTAAGAAGGTCCGTCATGTGAAGTCGTTTGCTAACAGTTCATAAGTCCGGTCCTGTAGATTGTTATTCTACCTATGAACCTATCCAAACTAAAATTTTAACATCAAGCACATGCTAGAAAGTGGGTTAAGTAGCGAGAGATGGCTATTCAAAATGATGTTCGAATGTCATACATTTGTATGTCACCAGAGCTGCGGCCCACTGATATCCTGACTATCTATTCCGTTTCTTGATTGCTTTTTTTTTAAACTACTCTCTCTTGTATATAACCATGTTGAAAATCTCCAAAGTTTGAAGACTTTTTTTCCAGATCTTCTAGCTTGACGCTATCCTTCTATACGCATCTAACTATCTAAGTGAGTAAATGAAGCTTTCTAACGTGATGATCAAAATAACTGTTTTTATAGAAGTTAAAAGGATATTTTAATAAGTTGATTGTCGATAGTCAGGAATGAATATTTGGTTAGACTTCCGCAGATGGATGTGTCTTCTGATCCACAATTTGCTGGTTTGATAATACTTTTGCAGCTATGGATGTGTCTTCTGATCTTACTGAGCTAGGGAGAACTCCAGTTGCAGTGGTATCGGCTGGTGCTAAATCGATACTGGACATACCTAGAACACTTGAATATTTGGTAATGGACGCATGAAATATTAGCATGTTTCCTTAATCTTAGTCTCCACTTTCAATCTTTTCTCTCTTTGCTGTTAATGTAGGAAACACAGGGTGTGTGTGTTGCTGGATATAAGACCAATGAGTTTCCTGCCTTCTTCACAGAAACAAGTGGATGCAAGGTAATGTTAGGGATTCTCAGTTAATTATTGGTGAGCAAGATGGAGATTGTTACGGTCCCTCCTCGAAGGCATTGGGATTTAATATTTAGTCATACGACTTAAAATGCTATTGTGACAAAGATATCAGCATAGTCATCAGAGTTTATCTTCTGGAATCATTCTGTATGGCTGAGTTACATTATGCCTGATGCCTTGATCCGATCAGGGTGGGGGGTTTTGATGTATTTTGGGTTTATTACTTGCTCCAACTTGCTATGCATGCACATATCTTCCAGCATTTTCATGTTATAGTCACTCGCTTTTCATCTGTTGATCTGCAGGTTCCTTGTCGCCTGGATTCCCCGGAAGACGCTGCTCGATTAATAGGTGCCCAATAATTTAGTTACCTTGTCGCATTCTCTAGTGTGGCATCTTCCTTCACATTTACATTCAGAATGATGAGAGAGCATCTGTGTCACAATATAAATCGGTTTTTTTCTTTATTTTTTTGCTTTTACAGAAGCAAACATTAAACTTAAGCTTGGAAATGGGATACTCATTGCCGTTCCTATCCCTAAAGAATATTCTGCTTCAGGAAGCTTTGTTGAATCTGCAATACAGAGAGCTTTGAAGGAAGCTAGGTAGACTATCAGTCTTACCGAAATCCGTTATGAACAGAGCTTGCACCCCAATGCTGATAGGAATATACTTTTACCTTGACAGGGAACAGAATATAACAGGCAGCGCTGAAACCCCTTTCGTGCTTTCTAGAGTGAATGTATTGACTGGAGGAGCTTCATTGGCTTCGAGTATCCTATGATTCCTTTATATAATGATATCTTCTCGTTCTTCTCTTTGTTTTCTTGTCTAATGTTTTCTTACCATGCTTGCAATCATATACGAACTAAAAAACCTCACAGGTATGTGGATCAATATCAACTGCCCTTTGCCTTACTTCAGTTTTTATTGAAATGCTGTTACTCCGTATTAAAGCTTGCAATTTCTCACCATTAGTTCGATTTATTCATGTCTATTTCTGCTGTTTTAACATGAATCTGGAGCCTCGATTTGGCGTGTGGTTGTCCACTCATGTAATTTCCTTCACCTAAATCTAGACATTGCTCTTGTGAAGAACAATGCCACTATTGGTTCTAAGATCGCTGTTTGTCTGGCAAAATTGGGAGGATATGGTGGACGTGGCATGTTTTGACGCCAAAAGTTTACTTTATCAAACAAGGTAAACATTTTTATTACTGTACAAGCGATTATATTATCCTAGGTATTTATTTGATTTTAACTAGTGTCTCTGTACCTTGTACTCTTGAACTCTGTTATTTAGTTTTTCATATAAGTTTCATCCTAAAATCAGGTGTTCTCTTTGATGGATTGTTTGAAGAGGAATCAAATTAAATTCATTGAAACCATATTCGGGAACTGTTGTGCTCATTCATGCTAGCTGCTAAGATGTAATCCCTTGCATTCTCTTGCAACATACTCGTAAGAAAGTTCCGTCCTTCGATGTTGCTAATGTAATACTTGCTCTTGCAGGTGATGATTGGCAGTGCGTCAATGTCATGTGCAGGCTGTTCCTCTGAGTCGATGACTTGATGGCACTGCTAAAGTGGCCAGGTTCGATCATCACTGGTACAGCCCTCGAATGTCACAAATGCCCATTCAGCTTCTTTGCAATGTCATACAAAGTCTTCCTTCGTAAATTGGCCCAATTCATGCATCGAGTGAACTAGTTCTCATACAACAGTGCTCGGTAGTGGGGTTCAGACTGGATATACCCCTTATCTGGGTACTGCAGAGTGACAATTCCATACATCCGGTTTATATTAGTGAATCTCAGGTCATTTTGTACTAGCTATTGTTTTTGTCGTCCTCGTCCTCGTCTGACACTCTTGACCTCAAAGTTCAAGGGTTAAGACTTAAGACTAACATGGACATTAAATAAGATGGATGGGTTAATGTTGCAGCCACTAAGCTGTGAATCTGTGACAGCATGGGTTTTGTGTTAGATTATATCTTAAGTTTAATTATACAGTACTAATAGTTAAGAAACAGGTCCAGGTGGGTTTAAGAAAAACCCAACTACATTCATAGTGAAGATCAAAGACACTTGATCATGTCTAGTTCAGTATTATTGTCTGCCTCATTATCTTTGATTCGCCTATTTTACAGTCGAGTGTTTTATTCTGTTAATCCGATTGTGAAAACTCTGGTCCGGAACAAATCGTTCTTGTTTTGGACCGGAAAAGTGGACCGGAATGGTACATTTGGACTGTCTTCAATCCAATAAAGATGGACTCAATTTCGTTCCAAATGGTGTTTTGGTGATGCTCAATTATAATTCATGCAAATCTCAGGGCTCAATGAGTCGTGGGCTTGATTCCTACCATATTACCATGTTTGTAAAACCGAATACATATTCCCTTTATCAAGTCTAAATGATCAATTTGATTAAAAAATGAGGGATCTATTGGGAAAAAAAAAAAAACAAACCTCAAAAATATATCGTGGGAAATAAACGTGTCACTGGGTGTCAAACGTTATATTTCAAATGTGCGGATATAACATTTCTGAATACGAGGGTCTACAAAGTATATGATTTAAATCACTTGAATCGCATAAGGAAAAGGCTAGATTCATAGATTAAGACGCTAATAGTTATCGAAAAAGAAACTAACAAACCTATAAAACATCTAAAAACAAAAACGATTACTTATTAACGTTACGTTTATTATCGCCATCTCGGAAACCGAAATCCGGTCGTCGGCCATTCCACCCACCCACCAGGCACCATCACACACACATACACAACTCCACACCAAAAACCAAGCCAATTTCACGTGCATGGCATGAAGAAGACGTGCTCCTAGAGAGAGTCTTGCCTCCCTTGTACAGTCAAAACTAACGTGGAGAAAACCAGCAATCTCAGCAGTTTCTCATTCAACTTATTATAGTAACTGCAGTAAATACAGAATTTAGGCAAAAATATTGTACGATGACATAAACTTTAATTCAAAGTTGGAGCGTCGTTGGTTAGATTAGATTTGCTGTCATTTCTCATAATAATCACTGCTGTCTCTCTGACTGACTGACAACATAATATTAAGAAGACTTTACTTGAGTCTTGATATTCATTCACAGCTAGCCTGGATCTCTACTGTAAAATCTATGACTTGTTCTCAGTGGACAAACTAACCCATATGATTTGGGGTATGCCACTATGCCCCTTCTCTCCGTCTTTGTGCGGTGCTCTCTCTGTCTCTTAAATTGTTAACCCTGAATTTCAAAGGTTTAAGAGAACGGATATAGAGTGTTTTTAATTAACAAGACTGGACATCGACCATAAGTTTAAACTTCTTATTACAATTATTATTTAACAAATTGTATTTTTGTCGCCGTAGAAAAAAATTATGTTAATAAAAGTACATTTTTCAAAACCTTAAAACTTTGACAATATATGAAGAAGTTAAACTAATAGGGAGTAGACGATGTAATATTGTCGGTATCAACATTAGCAAGAGTAGTTGTTGCTTCATAATCCAAAAGATATGTTAGGAATTACGACATCTTAATTATTGTAGAGTGTAGTATAATTAAGCATTAGGTATTAGGGATTTAGGGTAGTTGTACTCATTTGTACACCATCCTACATTGCAATATCATTAGGTATTAGGTTTCAAATTAAGATCGCCACAACTTCGTTTATTATCAATTGATTATAAAATGAAATCTCATTTACACATATACGAATATTACACATAATATGATATTACAAATTTGGACTCCTTCGTCTGGTTATTTCGCCCCGTAAATCCAATGTTTTATAAAATTTAATTAAACAAAATAGGAACTAACCTCTTTCTAGAAAGTCGGTGAAGTAAATGCCGACAAAAAATTAGCTAATACTAGTAGGAATATTTTTACACCTATTCACCTGTGGCTACGAAATGTTCCACGAGATAAAAATTTGGTATATTGCACATTCGTTTCTGTTTTCAACAATCAGCAGTCAATGTGCTTGTCTCATTAAATTTTGACACCTTCGTGTCACTTGGATGAGAGTTTATTTCACTAGTACCGTTAATTTACTAGTATTTTTTAAGAGAACGATGGAATGAACATGGATTACGTGATAATTTCTCAAGTCGGTCTAACTATCTCTGTTTAGCTTCTGACATGGGATATATATTAGGACACACCAGGCCATGTCAATATGTCATATCGAGTCATATAGAAATTAGAAGAAGAATCGATATTGAGGAATATATAGATTCCACCGAACAACTAACACTTTCGAGATTGTTTAATAATTTTCACCTCTCTTACAGTTCAAACACTAACAAATTATAAAGTGTGAACGTCGTCCCACAAAGCATATATGCACCTTATTGAATATCTGATACATACGATTACATAATCGTGTTTAATAATTTTATATCTTAACATCCTCCGGAATTACGGACTCCTATGAAGTATATTTGCAGTTCAGACAATGGTTTTGGCATTGCTATTACGGTCAAGTTTGTGGGATGGTCATCCCTCCTGTTTTATTTGTTGAGTAGTATAAACACAAACAAAAAGGTTTTGTCTTCTTGGGTTTGGTTGAAGACAAAACGAAAGAAGACAAATAAAGCTGAAATTTGTGAAACAAGCTAACTTCACTTTCAGATTTAGATACAAAGAAAATGTCACGTAACTCCACTGATTTGCCCATTTTACATCACATATATTTCCCTAAATCATTGATTTGGTTGCTTGTTAAAAAATATTCATTTTTCAGTATTTTGTTTTCCTATAGAAATTAATAAGTTCGCTCTAATAAAATGAAAACTAATAAAAAAACGAAAAAATAAACATTTGAATAGAGATTCAATAGTTAATGTTGTACGATCATATAATTAGGATCAACACAAATTATTGTTCAAAATCGTCAATACATCATAGAGGCTTTGTGTATAATAAGACTTAAAAAAATGTGTCGAAAATGGTGCGATGAGTAGCAACCATTGTGGTACGTACAAACCTTAATGTTATTGACATCGACCAAACAATTTGGTGATGACGTACAGGGCAGAGCTTAGTGGAATAAGTATCTTCGACTGTTTTAATAATTCAAATTAAAAAGAGTTTCGCTGCTAAGTGCTTAACCATGAAGATAAAGAGTCATAATCATGTGATCATGTCCCCTTATTTATTTGATGATTAATCTTATAATTGCTAACATATAAAACCATTATTAGGATCTCAACCATTAAGTTAGACTACTAATTGAGGTGGTTTTTTCACGCGGTAATATATTATTAGTGATAATAAGGTCACTAATTTCCATTTTTAGGAGCGCCCTCTTCCTTCTAGTAGTGAATTGTCATACTCAAGGTGTGAATGAACTCGTGAATTATTTACACTCCAAAGTTTAGTGGAATAAAGTTTATTTCATATGCACATACCATTTTGTTTAGTTGTTTCCATGAACAACATTAAGTCATTAAAACATCTTCCATGTTATCTATTTTACCAATCTCGAACCACAAAGTTCAAATAAAAAGTTATGGCGTACTTGATATTGATATTTGATTTTTGGTTTTCAATGTTCAAATAACTGGAAACCTTTTGTTTGAAAATAAGAAAGAGAGTCTTTTTAATTGTGAATTTCCTTTTCTTACAAAAGTACTTAGTAGTAGAAACTAGAAAGTCAATCAATTTGAATTTAGTTTTGCAACTTATTTAATTAAATTCAATGACATATTCAGAACAAACAATGATATCGAACGACCCCTTAGTAAGAGTTAGAGACTTTGAATTATAAACATTTCTTCTAAATTCTAACTACTACTCGGACTCCTTTATCAAATGAGTTAGCTGATATTTATAGACCTAGTTTGTGCACGGCATCGACACCCTAAGAAACAAAAGTAAGGATAAAATTTTCGAGAATGGTTGGCAAAATGACAAATGAAAATTAAAAGAGAGTGGACACAAAAAAGATAAATGCGCTATCTACTTTTGGAGGTATCCTTAACCACCTTGTCCTCTTTGTCTTTAATAGAGAGAAGAGGGATAAATACCAAATTGTATGTATCACATTTGTTGTCTTGTGTTTGCTTTCAAACAAATAGACTTTTTGGAACCCTTAAAATTTTTCTTTTCTTTTATGTTGTGAGGTTCCATGCAAATTCCCCAACACTTGCCCCACAAGGAAACAATTTCTGAATAGGAGGGGTTAACTCCCTTTGTTTGTCTTTGTTAAGGCATGTTTGGAGCTAAGTGTTGATTGGGAATAAATTTTGGGGGCTTTTTTCCCTTGGCTTTTTCCCCTCTTATTCTCAATCCCACATCGAGTCAAAACGAACCCATCCATTCACATATAAACCCTTTTCGTAATATTTTTTATCCCTTGTGACTTTGTGAGACTACTATCTGAATTATCTCTCAACTTAAGACACGTCAATCCAGTTCAGGTCATTTCGATGTTTTAATTCTCAACTTAAAAGACGATTAATTCACTGCAGACTTATTAATGTCGAAAAAACTGTTTTCATCCAAGTGAATGAGATCAAATTATTTAACACGAATAGAATATAACCAATTAACCGAGAACTTTAAAGTAAAATTTAAAAAAAAAAATCTCTTCTACTCAATTACATGAAATGCATATCGCGATTTTGCTTTCAGATCAGAAAAACAATCATTTTTATATGAGACGGTTTTACATTAACGTATGATAAAAGACACCATCTTAAATTAAATTATTACTAATAACAAAAAAGAGGGCTCTCCTTCTCACAAATTCCATATTCCTCTGTTTTTATCCTTAGAGAGAAAAAAAAGAAAGAAAGAAGGAAGCAAACAAATCATCTCACGACAAAACTCACTACCCACGCATTGTCTAACACTACGTACGTACCACCACCCCCCATTTCTGGAGTCTTTCAAAGCAAGCTTCTCCTCTTTCAACACAGATTTCAGAAGCACAACACACAAACTAAAAAAAAAAAAAAAAAATCACACCAAAAACCCTAGACAGAGCAAAAAACAGAGCTAGGCTGAGAAATTCAAGCTATATATCCAACAAGTTGAGAACTTTTCTTAGGGGTTTTTCTGGGTTTCGTCTGAATTACAAAACCCAGAAACATTTTCTCCTTTGATCATCAACTTACCCCTCTTTCAATCTCTTTTTAGGTAGTATTTCCTCTGTTTTTCATGTTTTTTTTTTTCATTTCCTAGCTTTATACGTATGGTATTTATCTTCTGATTTTACGTCATATATGATATATCTTGCTGAATAAGCTTTGAATAGCATATAGTTTTTCATAGTCTTGAATTTTGATATAGCATATAGTTTTCATAATAAAGTTTGCAATTTTATTGGGATTATTGTTTAGGATAAAAGTCTTGTAATTTTGTTTTGTAAAAGGTGTGGTTTTGAGTTTTTGATGGGACCAATGCTACAAGATGATGGTTCATCAGTAACGTCATCATCACCCCTTCAATTTTTCTCAATGATGTCACCAAATTTAGGGGCAACATACCCTTGGCTAAGAGAGCTTAAGCCTGAAGAAAGGGGGCTTTATTTGATACATTTGTTGCTCACTTGTGCTAATCATGTTTCAAGTGGTAGTCTTGACAATGCAAACTTAGCACTTGAACAAATATCTCACCTTGCTGCCCCTGATGGCGATACAATGCAGCGAATCGCTGCGTATTTCGCCGAGTCCCTGGCCGAAAGGATGCTTAAATCATGGCCAGGGTTGTTTAGGGCACTTCAGTCCACTAGAATGAATGTTGTTTCAGAGGAAAACTTAGCCAAGAAGCTTTTCTTTGAGTTGTTTCCTTTCTTGAAGTTGGCATTTGTTGTATCGAACCAGTCGATAATCGAGGCAATGAAGGGTGAAAAGATGGTTCATATTATTGATCTCAGTGCGGCCGAGCCTGCTCAGTGGATTGCCCTTATTCAGGCATTGAGCGCGAGGCCGGAAGGCCCTCCTCATTTGAGGATTACAGGTGTTCATCATCAGAAAGAAGTGTTAGACCAAGTGGCTCATAGGCTTACTGAAGAAGCTGAGAAATTGGATTTACCATTTCAGTTTAATCCTGTAGTTAGCAAATTAGAGAATCTAGATATCGAAAAACTGCGTGTGAAAACCGGAGAAGCTTTAGCTATAAGCTCAGTTCTTCAATTACATACCCTTTCGGCCTATGAAGACGAAACCCTTAGGAGGAGTAATCCATTAGCATTGATGAAGCATGGTAATGGGGCTAATAGGCATAGCCCGAGCAATGATTCAGCTTCATCTTCACCTCAGTCAGTGATTGGTTCCGCGAAAATGGATGGTTTTCTGAATGCATTGTGGGGATTATCCCCTAAGATTATGGTTATAACTGAGCAAGATTCTAATCACAATGGCTCAGCATTGATGGAGAGATTGTCTGAAGCATTGTATTTCTATGCTGCATTGTTCGACTGCTTAGAATCTACCTTACCGAGATCATCCTTGGAGCGAAGGAAGGTCGAGAAGATGCTTCTTGGTGAAGAGATTAAGAACATTATTGCCTGTGAGGGAGGGGATAGAAGAGAACGACATGAGAAGCTAGAGAAATGGTTCCACAGGCTCGATATGGCTGGTTTTGGAAGTGTTCCTTTGAGCTATATCGGAATGCTGCAAGCGAGGCGCTTGCTGCAGGGCTGTGGATGTGATGGTTATAGATTAAAGGAAGAGAATGGATGTCTTGTTATCTGTTGGCAAGATCGTCCACTCTATTCTGTATCGGCGTGGCGGTGTAGGAGATGATATTTCGATCGACTGATACAATTTGATAGTGTGTTTTAGTTTCCCTTGCATTGTAGTATGAATTTTTTGTTCAGATGCAGATGTATACCAGTAAAATTGTATGAGAAGCAACTGTGAGTTTTCTCAGGACTTCAGGGGATTAGTTCATTTCTTAGTGATTTGTTTGTATATAATGTAAGGAATTCTCTTTTTTCAAGTCTTTTTGTGACATATGAAGATCTTGGTAGAGTTTGAGTATACTCCACTTGTTAGGTGATTTGAGATGGTATCGATTTCGATGTTCAATACTCAAGCTTCCCTTGGTGTGGCGAATCTCGTAACAGCTCTACGATATTAACCATCATGGGGAAGCATTGTATAATAGTTGGCCACGCTTTTGAAAACACACAAAATTTACGTGATTCACTATTGATATTTCGAAGAAGTTCGATTTCCTTTTTTACACTTCTTGCAAGAGTAGTACCCATTGAAATAGCAAAGCTTCAAGTCCACAAGACCACAAGTCCAAATGATTTGAGAGCCCATAAAATGTCCAAACTCTGAACTTAATGGATCTTGTCATTTAGGCTGGGACTACACAATTTTCTCGGGCCCAATTCAACAAAGTCCACACTTTGTTATCTTTTTATTGCTCGGAGGTGTGTGTGTGTGAGGGTAATCTTGATCACAGTGAGTCAGTGACCATTGAATAACACGATATCGTCATTCGTTTAAGTAAAAATGGTTCAATAGAATTGTCTTTCTATTGAGATATTTCTAAATCTTTTAACCCGATACTCTTTGTAATTAATCATTTACGATACTATTTTTGTACTTGTACTTGACTTGCTTTTGTACTCATTTGTTAATCCGTCTAACATTGTTCAATATAAAGTCAATTCATCAGAATGAGTCGGTGGAATAAGAGTAGTCTTTCTATTACAAGTACCCAAATCGCAATTTGAATAGAACAATTATGATGAAACCAATACATAACATACTTCGTATATTGGAAGCACAAACATACATATAGTTGATGATGCTAGTTGCTACTCTATTAGAAATACCTAGTTAGAACATAATTAAGAAGAGACTTCGATTGGAGTAGTAGTAAAACATCATAAATTCATATAAATGTAGGTCGAAAATTAAGATTTAAGGGCAGTTGTTGTTGGGGACCCTTCAAATTAAGGGCACTTGGGACCTCCTCTCTTGGTCTTCCAGTTGTTGTAGCAAGGGCAGGACCCCTTGTTTCCGTAGGTACCGGCTGGGACACACAAGCACTTAGCACAACATTTTTGGCAGAATGTCATACATGGCTTCCTGTATTGGGTTGCTGAGCACCTCATGTTGCACCTTCCTCCACATTCTGCATCATTTTATTTCACTCACTCTGTTAATAATCTACACTATGTGCAAAGTGCAATCCTATTCGGGAAATTATAATGTCACGCTAGATATAGACTGCTCCACGACAATATGTGTCTAGCGCGTGTATCTTGGTGGCGTTATATAAGCATGTAGGCCTATACTAACGTGTAAATTATATATGTTCATATCACTGTTACTGTGGCATGACCAATCAACGAGCATTGTGAATTCGTAGAGTGTGTTTTACTGTCAATCTATGGTAAAAATTAAGCTAAGGTAAAAAGTAAGTCCATGAACAAGATTTACCTTGGGGGTGAAGGCTCCCTTGAGAGACACCATACTGCAAAATTAACAAAAAAAAAGGGTGAGAAATTACTTAAAAGTTACTTTAACATATTTATACATAAAATTCTCTAGTTATAATGTTATATAGAGCACAAAATCATCTTCATACTCCCTTGTCAATTACCCTGTTTTTTTACCTCTGTTTTGTTAAGTGTTACTAGGAGACTTGCTAGCTAATGTTGCTTACCGAATATATTTTGTTGGTTTCGAGTTGAGGCCGTGAAAAAACGCTTGCAGCCTACAACAAAAATGCATCGTCAAATTTAAAATCATAACATCACTAATCTTGTTATTGTGTTTTATGTACAACAACAACAACAACAATGCCCTAGTTACAAAATTATTCTAATTAAATCGACTAATTTCGTGTCATGTCAAAAATAAATGTGTCGCATACCTGGTTCTCTGTTACTAGGACAAGCATCAAAGTGAGTACTATTACGAGCTTTTTAGACATTGCCATGATTGACACTTTTGAGAAGAAATATGAGAAATTATAAAAAGAGTAGAATAGTGTTGTGTGTTTAATTTTGATCTTTGTTGGATAATCCTTAGTGAATGAAGGTGATATATATAGACATTCCACAAGTGCACAACCATGTTCATGCATGACTTTAAGAGGGAAATTGTCTAACATGACACATTTTTGAAAGTGATGTTTGAGCCAATTGTCCTTCCATTTTGGCAAATCTTTATTTTGAGTTACCCTTTAGTTATTACTCGTATATACAATGATCCCCACTCAAGATATTCATGTCTATCTAACAACGAAAACGAAATTAACCACATGAAAATAAGCTTACGGACTCCAAATTTAAAGTTTTATCATGTTATTTAACGACTTCATGCTCATAAAGATTAGGCGATTAGCACATCTAGTATCTAAATTACTCCTTGAGTTAACATACGTCTATGTTCATACAAATTTTGTGTAATTATTAAAAGTAAAAACAAAAAAAAAAGCTATCAATTGATCTACTTTCACCAATAAGGTTAACAAATATCTTAGTTTATCAATCACGGAGCTTGCAATAAGGAGGAAATTCCTCCGCAAGTTTAGCTTTTGTCATCCAAACATAACCGGACTAATGAGTCCAGAAATCCAACTAATCAATAAAGTTTGACATGAATGATTTACGTTTACCACTACATCATTACACCCAAAACAAAAGTTGGCCTATAGACTCTATAGTAAACGAAAAACTACTCTCCCCGTAATATTATATACACTCCGTATTTCTTAGACTTCGATAAGTTTTTTTTCTATCTGTTACAGTAAGTATTAATATATTGGAGAATACCGATACATTGGCAACATTGATGACAAAATGTTTGCGAAAGGGTTTTTTCGTACTTACCTAATGATACTTTCTCTACAATTGTATAGTTCTTTGTACACCGTAAGTCAAAACCTTCACCCAAATACGTAATAACGACTTGTGCTCCGTATAATTTTAGGAAGGTGGTAAGGAAAAAGAAAATTACAGTTAGTTACTTAGTTAGTTGGTTGATGTAACTGTAGCCCAGTGGGCCTGAGTATAACGTGCTAGTACTACAAAAAAGGGTTATTGCATGAAGAAAATAGGCCCATGTCCATGTGCTTTCACATGCCCTCACTATTAATTTTTTTTCCCTAATTTTTGTGGGATGTTTGGCTTAAAGAAAAAGCTGGTTTAATTTACTTGTGGGTCTTTGTTGCTAAGATTATACATGAACCACACACAATACCTTAATTCCTTGTGCCAACATTTTTGGGTTCACATTTGTTCATGAGTGATCCAAAACCTAAACCGAATGAAATTAGTGTTTCTGAGACAAATTCTTGTGCAAGACGATATTACTCGATCAGTTGTAAGGTTTATTATAAGGTAGAAACATGAGCTTTGAAGATAACAACAAAGAGTTGAGGTTACAAAACTAACATGCTATACACGTAACAATATAACATCCACAATTTTTTCGTGAAACCTGCATAATTTATTAGGACAAAGAAAATCTGATATCCACGAACAGATAATCGCATACGATAATTGTGAATTTGTGATTTATGTGATCCACAAGTAATTTCATAATAACTGGCCTAAAAAATATAACTAAATAGATCCTTGCCCAACATTTTTGGGCTTACGGCCTAATACCCACCAAAGAGAGCTTTCGGTGCGTAAACCGTAACACATAAGCTAGGGCAGCCCAAATGACAATCCACCAGTGCTATTGGGGGCCCATATTTTTGAAAGGCCCAATAATTTGGTTGGCCTTTAATTTGCATGGATTTTGCTGGCTGCTCTATCTTCTGGTCAAAGATCCGAAACTCGTTCTTCTTAAGTTCTTACAATCTCAGCTCTTTTTGTCTCCCATTTGCCTTATCACAAACTTTGTGTGCATTGTCTACCTATATTTCGACACTCGACGTACTATCCATTTATAATCTTGGCTTAATAATTAAGATTGATTAAATGAAGCCACGTTTATTAAAAAAAAAATGAATTATAATAAAATTCATGATAGATCAGTAAAATCATCTCACATTAAAAGACGATATTTTACACCCCTTTGACGAATGCGATAATGAAGTAAAAAAAAGCCAGTAAGCGAAAACGACAAGCTGACAAATACACTATCGTCCAAAGCCAAGCATACTCTACAGGATTGCTCATAACAGTAAGTACCACTTTACCAAAGTCAAGTAGCAAATTACTCAATATCCTAACGACTGCCACTTAGATAACGACCGTTCTAAATATCACAACTTGAACTATTACATCTTATTTTCGACAATGCATATCTATCTAATAAAATCAAGGGTGAGGTTTTATCCTTTCACAATGGCTACCGTAGCATGGTAGCCATTGTAGAATCACTCTAGAAATTACCTCCATTTTCATAACAAACTTATTTGTGTTATGACATTCATGAACTGAAAAATCTAAATTGTAAAAAACTTTCTATTTTATTGATTGGAATATTCACACGTTTGTATTAACTCATCATTTCCAAATGGTATTCCGTCCAAATAAGAATACAACTACGAAATGATTTTCTTTTTGTTACACTATGACATACAGATTAATTTTGAGGTGCATTTCCGAAACTTTCTTATAACGGAATACCTGGAGGCTTTATTTAAAGACTTCAAAAAGGTTGTGGTTAAAATCCACATATTATACTTGTTTCTATATAGTGACTTGTTATACTCCGCATTGTTATAGTAATGTGACTATAGCCTTCCAAATGGATGTGGATACCCTGTCTTTTATCGGTGATGCTAGCCCCGACACTTTTGCTGGATATCGTTGAAAGCAAAATAAGCAAAATGTTGGGCACAACATCGAAGACGCACCCTTTAATTAAGGGTGGGCACCCTTAATCAAATCGCCAGATGTACAACTACCATGCATTATCGTCTTGAGTTGTGGCAACAAGGAGCAAGAACACGATGAAAACCAACGCGGGATCTCATGACTACCGGCTTTATACGAGAAGAACTGCAATATGTAAACAAAACTATAATAAACAAGACCATTAATCATTTGGGGTTCGAATGAATAATTTAATTTACTCAATTCAACCACCTGAAACCGAGGCCGGGAGCTAATTTCCTCTTAAATCGAAGAACAATTGACAATTCATTATTTGCCTTTTTCCTTATTGAACAAATGATAATTCCTTACCTTTCATTTTTTGCAACTTCTATGCTTGTAAAACGTGACAGCACACTTGGACGATGGAATTGGATCCCCTAGAGTTATAAAATGGTCATTCCATCCAAGGGCTAAAAATGGTCCATTTTACTAAAATAATAACTAAAAAAAAACTCCCCCACTTCCTTTTCTCTCACCTTCCACACTTCCACACTTCCACGATGCTCCAGATTTCCCATTACCCTGCATTATCTTCTCTCACTATGCATGCTGCATGCCCCCTTCACTAGGATGGACAAACTCATTTCCGCATATTGTGCAGCCACGAACAGCATTGTCTACAAAATAGAAGCAAAACATATCAGATCACAAATCAACATCAAAGGGCTTTCCTAAAGTCAATTTTTCGAACAAGAAAGTACAGGTCTTCCAAAGCCTAAACATAAACCAAAGTACGAATAGCACAAGCAAGAAACATGTCAGATATTTGATACTCCCTCCATTTTTTTTGATTCTTAACGTTTGGTTTGAAATCCTCTCACATACTCAAATTGTTAAAGCACGATCGGGTCTGGCCGCACCCGCACGGAGGAGAGAGTCCGTTTCATAAACCCAAGGAATCTCCATCCTAAAACCAATTGGCGATAGGACTATAGGAGGAGTAAGACTCTGTTTGATAGAACTTCATCTTTCTGAACTGATCTGATCTTATCTAATTTGATTGCTCCTGATCTGATTCAATGACTCTGAACTGATCTGATCTGAATTAGTTGAAAAGTTGATTGATTTTCAACGATTTAGTATCAATAATGGACCAAATTCATTGATCATTATTTGAGCAATTCTGATCTGATCTAATATGATTTAATGACTCTGATCTGATCTGATATGATTTTAATGACTCTGATCTGATTTGAATGACATTTGAGAACTACTTGTTTTAAGTCCTATCAAACATAGCCTAACTCCTTGATTTATATACGATTCAACTTTCTCCTCTTTTTCCAATGTGGGACACCCACAGGTGGAGCTTACTTTAACACAAACCAAAAAAAGGCGGAGGGAGTATAACACAAACATAGAGTGCCGATTGTGCTGGTGATCGGGTGAAGGCGGGTCATGAAGCGGAAGCATGGACGACGAAATTCACCTATGTGCTCTAATGGGCCATGATGGATCAGTAAAGCCATGACTACCTAGAGCAAGGTGCGCAATCAAGGGGAGGTTGGGGGAACACATAAGTGAAGGGGGAGATTATTTGGAATTTCCCATGTGTAAAATTCTCCCACATTGGAAAAAGTAAGAAGTGGGAGGTGTTTATAAGTATGTTTGTGCCTCTTACCCATTGGCTTAAGCTTTTGGGTATGAATGAGCTACAACACACTTATAAACCGGGTTACCCAACTCGTTTTCGACCCAACACAATTGCAAGAGGACATTTCAGGAACACAAACCCAAGTCCTATGGACTAAGTAATTAAGTAATAAAAAAATTTGAGGGAGTGGGGGGTGCAAACATTATAAGAAAGCAAACAAAGACGAGCAAGTAACACAGCCATTGCGTAAATAAACCTTATTAAAAAAAAAGCAAACAAAGAGATTGAAAAAATTACCATCCAAAAATGCAACACAAAGTGAGAATGCCATTGCGAAACTCAGCAAAGAAGAGGTGCCTATTACAGCCGTCTTGAGATGTTGCTTCAAAGTTACAATGAAGCCATCTATTACCGCAATAGGCAAATTTGCTTCCTAGTACGTGTTCGACCAGATAGTCGGTCTTAAACTTCATGTTGAAGCCAGGGCCGTTCCTGACAATTTGAGGGCCCTAGGGCGAAAGTAAAATTTTGGGCCCCTCAAGAATTAACAATGCTGAATTTTGAAAGTCTTTGAATGTAATTACACGTTTCACACCGGAGATCAAAGGCAGAATTCACCCAATTTCTTGATCGAAAGCCGAATTCACTCGATGATTTCTACTATTACACTCCGAATTTGCAGTCCGATTTCTTATTTTAGAGGTAAAGATAAGGTAGATTACTCCCTTTATTAAAGGTAAAGGAGGAGAAGTTAGGGTCTCCATCCAATGGAATGTGCCTTGAATAGTTGCTTGATTGTTTCTAAAAGAAAAAAATTAGGAAAGATTGAGGGAGATCAGTGAAGATATCCAAGTTGTATTTTTTCTGAGATTTTGATGGTAAGTTGAAAATTATAATGGAAGGAGAATCAAAGAGAAATGCGCCGCGTTTGACCGACTAATAAACGTATTTTTTATTTTTGATAAACAAACTCAACGCAGGTTGATATTGGGCCCTTTCTTGACACGGGCCCAGGGCACCCGCCCCTCCTGGCCCTAGCTCAGGCACGGCCCTGGTTGAAGCATGTTATAGCAGCTGTTGCAAACCTAAGATCCTTTGAATGTAACCTCTCCTCTTCGTGTTCTATCCAATACTCGAATTGTTTTCTACACGTCTCCTCCTGATCCGTCCTCAGCTCCGGCACTTTGACACTGACCACAAATAATAAACGTAAACCATACTCCTCAAAATACAATTATTTTTGCAACCTCCGTAACACAAAAGTTAGAATAATTGCGCATGCAGCAGCTCCATACCTTTTGCTACCATGACGAAGCCTCCGTCGTGCCCACCTATCGCTCACTTGCCTATTCACATTCATAATAAACATCACAATTTGTATAAAAAAATTACCAAATCCTAATACTTGATTGTATTGATTGGTTATTCAAATTATCTTATTGGTTTACTATTTTAGTGATTATTATACTTCTTTTAATGGTTATTTGTAAAACTAGTATTCTTACGCCATAGGTAAAAAGTCTTCCATAAGGCGAGCTTGGGTGCCGAGGCGGGGATCGGGGTTAGAGTCGCCGGGGAAAGGTTTAACGCCGTAACTAAAACGTACGTTTGGAATTGCAGCGTCGCCGCGCTTTGATTCGAGGTAAAGATGCAGTTCCCTCGTTGTGCTAAAACCATAATCATTAAGAAGATTTTCAAGATCTTCTCCGGCGAAGTAACGACGAGTTTTCGCCGCCGGAATCGCTGTAAACATTTCACCTCTTGATTTAGCATTGGGCATATCAAGACCAGCAGCCAGATATAACCATCTCAGTGCCACTTCTCCCATTCTTTTTTTGTTTTTTTTTTTTTTTTGTTTATCTAACCCTAGATTGTTTTTTTTTTTTTTTTTTTTTTTGTGGTTAAAATTTTGGAATCATGAATTTTGAAACTGTAACCTATTTATAAGGCGTTTTTAGGTAGGTTTTTGTTTTTTCTCGGTCTTCTTGCGGAAACACGGTACGTGTTTGCCATCTTATTATCAACGTATGAGATAAGCTAAGACCGTGACTAAGTTAGAGTTAGTAGTCACAATATGGACCAAAAGAAATACTAATACTCCCTCCGTTTTTAAGCTTCCTTAAAAGTTTCATTTGAATGCCTCTCACATATTCAAATGAAACGCAATGAAGATTTAGTACTGATTTTCTCATTATTTTTAGATTGTGATACTACATACAAATTTTGAAGATGCAATGAATTGAAAGAAATATGTGGAGGACATTCTTAAATGGTTTGGTGTGGCAAATTGTAATTTTGCCTCTACCACAGTGGCAAACGGATCGAAACTTGTGGAAATTTCTCCAAGGGCAGAAGTTAATTAATTAATAGTACTATAATGTACAAAACTATGGGAAGTTTGATTTATACAACTAGCCTGACATTATGAAAACTATATTAGCATGATCAGCATGTAAAAAGATCTTAGTTATTTGCAAGGAACGACTACAGATAATACGGCTTTGGCTGCATTGGTGGAAGTAGAGGTGGCCATTGGGCGGGCGGGCCAGGGTTAGGGTTGGGCCTATACCTGGGCTGGGCTCCCTGAGGTCTGGCACTGAACCGGCCCACCACTTTTAGGGCGGGCCGGGGCTAGGGTAAGGGCCAAGAATTTGTCGGCCCTAGCCCTAACGTAAGCGAGCCAGTGCTAGGGTTAGGGTCGGGCTAGGGCCAGGTTCGGAATAGGGTTAGGGTGGGGCTGAGACAAGGTTAGGGTTAGGGTTGAGTCCGAGGGTAGGTTGGGGTTAGGGTTAGGGTTATGATTAGTCTCGGGTTGGGGTTGGCCGATTTTAATTTGACCATACTTTTTATTTTCTTCATATTATTATAATTATTGTTAATACATACTATTGTACGAGTAGAGATTGAGACTTTTATTATAAAAATGTAATCGTTTCAATAGTTTGGCTTTAACCAGTTGAAAGAATGAGTATATTAACGGCTTTGATTTGCTAAAATTAACGGCGTGACAGGGCTGACCCGTACCAATGGCCACCTCTAGGTGGAAGTGGAGTTGCAGTTGAAGGCTGATTATGCGGCTGGGGATGTGGCATATAACCACCAGTAACATATGGTCCCAGCGGAGGTGGCATGCCCTGATAGGCGGCATACTGCTGCTTTGTCTCCCTAGAGCGTGAACTAGAAGCTCCATCTTGAGAAGGTATTACTGCACCCATTCGCTGAGGATCCATCGATGGGTTGTTGAGCTTGAGGCCTACCCCAGGTTAGCTTCAGCCTTTGACCATTAATGACAAGTTTGTTTGACAGCTCTCCTGCGCCCTTGTGTGCAGCTTCACGAGTAGTGTAGGTCACAAAAGCACAAGCTCGCTGGAGCACCACTCTTACGGATTCAATTTCACCATGAGCATTAAACTTGTCTCTCATCCTCGGGTAGTGCTTCAATTGTGTGCATCTTACCAGCCTTGTTGAGAAGCTTATTGGCTACTGGATCATTCACTCCATAGTAACGATCTTTTATCTTCTGTTGCGACACCTCTGTCTTGACTGGCATCTCATCATGCCTGTAAGGACACTCACACCCTCTACTACATTCACCTCTTATATAGAAGCTGCACAAATGTGGTCTGTTTCTTTTATAATATGGTGAGCTTCTCTGGAGCTTCATAATAACGTCATTGGGACGCATCTTGCCATATGTACAAACCAAATCTCTATAGCTATGAAACAAACGTATGTACAAACCTTTCTTAAATACTAAACTGGAAACTCCAGATTATTCCTTAAGCTACGTCCTACTACATTATGGATAGGACTCCTAACCTATTAAGTAAAAGTGACAAGCTGGCAAACTATCTCAAATACGTTATGCCCAAAAGCCAAACATACTCTAAATGATTGTTGGTAATCCTTAGTTTAGAGAACCACTATGCGAATGTTAAGTAGCAAAGCACTAAAAAACTCGAATCTTGCAACCACCATTTTTTGACATTTTTAAACTCCACCTACATGTCAATGGCTTGAATGTCACAAGTTAAACTATTTACATCCCACATTCCCACGTCACATAGTACATACCTAGTCCACACCAATTATCTTTGCAAACCACCCATAACAATTGTTTTCGAGAGAACATAAACGTACATATACTTAAACAATGATTATATCGTAATACTATTGTGGTATAATCAAAGAAAGACTCCAACTGTCTAATATAAACACAAGAACATTCTCACCGCATATTTCAACAATTTTAAATTTTTTTTCATTTTTTTTTTTGACATAGCTTTTTAGTAGTTTGTTATGAAAATATAATCAAAAACATTTTGATAGACGACTCTTTATTTTTTTAATATTCAAATTTCCGATTTTTTTTAATAACCCATCAGTTCCATTTTTAAAATATATTTTATTGGTTAGGAACTTGTCAAACGTTTCCTTTTGAAGAATTGAAGTATACTCCCCGTTCAACTCAAAAATTAAAATTTCCCCCCAACAAAAAAACTAGGTTTCAACTTACAACTACTCGACTAGTACTAGTTAGAAGTAGAAGAGATAGAAAAGTGTAACTGATACGCAAAGTCGCAGCTCCCAAGAATCCCCCAATTTCCAACATCCACCCTTCCTCTCCTCGTTTCTCCTGTCATACGTTTCTCGCTCTTTTCCATCATAAAACATCCTTCAGTTTCCCCCCAATTCAATAAAACCCCATTTCCCAATTTCCCTCAATTCAATTGAAAAAACCCTAAAAATGGATTTGGTGGGAAAATCAGTGACCAAAGACTTCAAAGGATTTGGGGTTTTTCATGGGTTGATTGAATCTTACGATTCCTCAACTGGGTTTTACAAGATTTCTTACGAAGACGGCGATTCCGAGGAGATTGATTCTTCTGAGGTTTCTCGATTGATGTCAATTGGGTCTAATTTGGGCCCAATTTCCGAGAAAACGGCCGGAAAAAAAGTGGGTCGGAAGCCGAAACGGCGTCGTCGAAACGAGCCGCGTGATCCGGGTAAGATTGATGATTGTGAAATTGTTGATGCTGGTAACTTGTATGATAATCTTGTGATTGAAGCTAAGTTAGGTCAGAATTTAGAGAACAATGCTGATGTTAGTGATAGAGTTAATGTTATTGTTAATGATTGTGTTGCTGGTAATGGGAATTTGGATGGTGGGTTGGATTTGAATCGCGGGTTGGAGTTCGATGATGGTATCGAAAATGGGGGGATTACAGGGGGGATTGACTTGAATGTGAGTGCGGAGAATGGGGAGTTTGATGAGAATGGGGTTGGTGGTGGAAAGGTGGGATCTTTGGGTGGTGTTGGTGGGGAAGAAGAGAAGAAGGAACGCGGGTTTGATTTGAATTTAGGGTTGGATGATGAGGGCGCGAATGGGGTGAGTGGGAGTGTGGATGTTGAGGTGTGTGTAGGTTCTGGTGAAGAACTGAGGGATGTTTATGTTGGTGGGGTAGATTGTACGACAAGTTATGAGCAATTGGGAGGGTGTGGTTTGGAGGGTGTTACGCCAATTCAATGTGAGGGTGAGAATTCTGGCAGGAGGAAGAGGAGGAAAGTTGGAAATAAATCGAGCTGTAGGACTGAGAGTGTGTTGAGAAGAAGTGCCCGCCGAGCTAAAGTTGAAACTTTTGCCGAGAGTGCAACGCTACTTGATGGATTGAATGACATGTCAGTTTCTGGGATCACTGAAGAGAAGCTTGCTGCTCAGGGCACTAAGGTTATTGTTGAACCTGAAGTACCTCCCCTGAAGATTGATTTGCCTCCATCCTCGGGTAATTTGAGTTTAGAGGGAATTCCTGTAGTAGATCTTTTTTCTGTATATTCTTGCCTCCGGTCATTCAGTACATTGTTGTATTTGAGCCCGTTTGAATTGGAGGATTTCATAGCTGCATTGAAGAGCAAGGTGTCTAACCTGCTAATTGATTTCATTCACGTCTCCATTTTGCAAACATTGAGAAAACACTTGGAATTTCTTGCAAATGACGGGTGTGAATCTGCATCCAGTTGCTTAAGGTAATTACTATAGTCTAAAGTAGTAATGTCTTTGGGCAAATAATAAGTGAATTGTTATTAAACTCTGAATTTTCTGTCATGAATCTAGGAATTTGAATTGGGACTTGCTGGATGAAATTACTTGGCCTGTTTTCATGGTGGAATATCTTTTGATTCATGGATCACGCCTCAAACCTGGTTTTAGTCTTAATCAGTTGAAGTTATTAGATAGTGGCTACTCTAAGCAACCAGAAAATGTGAAGATTGAGCTGCTTCGTTGCCTATGTGATGATGCCGTTGAGGCGGAGGCCATTAGATCAGAGCTTAGTAGAAGGAGAATTATGATAGAGGGCAACACGGAAGTTGATCGGACATTTAACGGAGATCCCGGTGGGAAAAGGAAGATCTTCGCAGATTCTTCTGGAGAAAATCTCTTGAGTGAGGACGTGGAAGAGGTTGCTGATGGGAACAGTGATGAGTGTTGCCTTTGTAAGATGGATGGGAACTTAATTTGTTGTGATGGTTGCCCTGCTGCTTACCACTCAAAATGTGTTGGAATTGTTAGTAGCCGTTTGCCGGAGGGTGACTGGTATTGTCCAGAATGTACCGTTAGTGGACACAGTGCTCGCTGCAAACCTCGAAAATTAAGTCGAGGTGCAGAGCTACTTGGAATTGATCCTTACGGCCGGTTGTTTTTCAGCTGCTTTGACTACCTTTTAGTGTAAGATCTCTTTGGAATTGTGTTTATTGTTATATTTTGATGAGTGACGTAAAAATAGACCAATAGTCCACTCTCTGCTACTACTTTAATCTATGTTCATCTGATTCTAGGAAGAGTTGGTGCTATACCATTGGGAAATCGTAAGCGGAACAAAGAAATGAAGTTGTTAATTATTGTTATACTTGTCTCTATATGAGGTTATGAGTTACATCAATGAAGTACCACTAGATTACTAATAATGAAATTATTGTATTCTTCCATCTAAGCAAAACTCATATTTATTATATGAAATGCTCTACTTAGCGTGGTATAGCATAAGACCAAAATGTTTTTAGCCAGAATATTTGCCTAATTCGTTGTGTGTGTGAGTGAGTGTGCGTGTGGGGGGGTTGGTTTTCTCCTTTGCTTTTGGCAACATAACTCAGCCTTCCTTAGTTTGAAGTTAACTAAAATCAGATATTAGAATCGTGTTCTTTGACAATTAAGTCCTTTCATCATGAAGTGATAGCTTAGCTATTTCTTTATTGGGGAAGGAGATAGAATATCCTACGGGTATTTTAATTTGAGTCTCTCTTCATACCAAGAGGTCTTTTTATAGCAATTCTGATGATTGTCTTTCTGTTCTCCTTTCTTTTCTGAAATAGGCTAGGTGTAAATGTTTGTAATTTCGGTCCAAGGTATTCAAGATATCTGCTCGTGACCGGCAGTCCTGTGTAAATTGCTTATGAAAATTACTGGTATCTGTTGTATGCCTCTTAACTAATCTTGAGTTACGTAGAGGAAGTATGTAGAAAGACTTACTTTTTGAAAACTAGGAAGATATGTACAAACATGCGAGTGAAGTCCAAACAAGAAATGAATTGCAGAAGGATGTATATTTAACAAGATGTATCGAATTATTTTAAGATGAGAGTCACTTGATGTTTGTCGACTGAGATTAATTACTGAAATTTGCCTTTCCTGTGAAATTGAAAATTTGATCAACTGGGTTTTCTGTGACGATGTATGAAAAAAGTTATCAGAGAAATTAAGATTCTTGCAGCTAATGGGAATATGAATTACTTTTTCCTCTCCCCCCATTGTATTACATGAGTTAAAGATGGAAAGATAGGTCTTTGAATGAATATTGATTTTACGACCACATTTGCAGATCGGATTCTTATGACGCCGACTCTTCTTTTAGTTACTACCACAAAGATGACCTGAGCACTGTTATTCAACTACTGGAATCATCCAGGATTACATATGCTTCAGTTCTTAGGGCTATATCGCAAAATTGGTCCATGCCAAATGCCTCAGCTCAGCTGGAAAGTAACATGAAATCTGTTGAATGTATGCTGAACTATGAAGATTCGACTGAGAGCCAAATCAAGAGTTCCCTGACTGGATGCCCGAGTCATCTTGTCACAGAAGGTACTGAACCTGGTGGCGTGTTTGGTTCGGGAACTCTGGAGCATAGCACAGCGAGCGAGGATCAAAATTCAAACTCCAAGCAGTCAGATGAAGGCGTCTTACTGGCACATGGGGTATTGCAGGATTCCCAAAGACCTCTGTCTAATCTAATTGCTAGAGGGACATTGGCAAAGCGCATCTCAGCCGCCAATGGGAAAGAGAAACATTCTGTGAGTGCACAATCCAGATTATCTGGTGTGGAGGTAAAAGAGGAGGAAGGATTGCAAGGATTTTTAGTAAACGATTTCATTAATAGCTATAGATTTGGTCGTACAGCTGCTATTGTGGTAGAAGAGTTATTACGCAAGCCATCAGATAAAGTAAGTGTAGATACTCTGAAGACTGAGGAGGAAATTATATCAATTCAGTCAAAGTTTATAATGAAGAAATCATCAAAATTTTGTTGGGCAACTATTCAACAACTAAATGGGGAGAGGCAAAAAGAGGAATGTGGATGGTGTTACTGTTGCAGGTTTCCGGTTGAAGGAAGAGATTGCCTATTCAACATCAAGAACAGCTGTTCTATACCTAAAAGTCTTAAAGCAGATATCGATGGTATCCTGTCAGAAAGGAATAACAAAGGGCATCTTGTGGACATCATTTGCAATATTCTTTGTATGGAAGAGCGCTTGCGGGGACTTCTCTTGGGTCCCTGGCTAGGTCCTCATTACAGCGAGCTTTGGCGCGAAGGTCTTCTCAAAGCATCTGATGTTTCCTTATTGAAGCATTCACTGCTCATGGTAAATCATGCATTTCGTTTTACCAAAGTTATTTATTTTGTCATAGTTTTGGCGGTTTTAAGTGTCCTTATTCTGGTGGTAAGTTATCCAAGTGCCCTTGTTCCAGTTGTATAAGTGTCCTTGTTCTGGTAGTAATTTATTTGACGGCGAGTTCAATAGGTAAGTAGTATCGATTCTTATACAAAGATGGACGTTTCATAATTATAATATCATGAATCGGAAATTTTCTTTTGTCATTTTTAGTTGAGAGTTGGGAGCTGTAGCAGCTTTATCTTTGGTATCCTGGAATTTGAATAGTGCAAGAACATGTAACGGTGGTGTAAGTAGGTAGAACTTCTAGATATGTGAAGTTGAAATATTGAAGTATTACGAGGTTGCATTATTTTATCGACTGTACATTTGTTTTTCCGACTCTTTATTAGTTACCTTGTCAGTTACTTGATACTCTTCAACACCTTATTTTTAGTTATTTTAAGCTGTTTCATGAAATAGTACTGATTCCTAAATGCATACCAATGTTGGAGGCCCTTCTGTACTTGGGATGCCCCTTTTGCCGTTGTTGTAACATTCCTTCATACTTCTTAAACAAGCTTACGAAAATGTATAGGGGTTGCATGCGAAGAATAAGTTGATTTCATTATTTCAATACATATGAATAAAAAGTGGGTTGATTACAGCCGTGAGGTCCACGTCTTCCTCGAATAAGTTTGGTCTAGGGTTTTGGGGATTAGGAATGGGATGAGGAGGATAAGATCGGGGAGAAGATTATAATTGATGGTTTTGGTATATAATATGCTTTATCTTGGAGCCTTCTTATGGGATATGTTTTTTCTGATAAGCTGGGGGGGGGGGGGCTGACGGCCCTGTAGACAAAGTAGTGCATAATGAGGAACATCACTGTCTTTGGGGGTAAAGGTCTAGTAGAAAAAGTCATTTGATGGAAAATGTTAATTTTCTGCTGTAGATACTAAACGTTTGTGAGTATTGCTGGAAGAAAAATTTAAATTAATTTACAAAGTAGGACCTGCTAGAGATCTGGCTCTCATAGTTTTTGTTTCGTATCCTGGTTAATATGGATGAAAAAATATGCTCCTCCCCTTCAAATCCAATTGTTCCATGTTTTCAAATCCCTTTCAAAAGGTGGGTCCAGAATAATTGGATTTGGCGGGAGGGAGTGGGTTTCTATAATTGATAGGTGATATTGGTCATAAAGCCTATTTCCTAATCTGACTTTTTCGCATCCTTCTGATGACCATATAGCTGGAGTCGAGTATACATCCTATGGCTCTTTCCGCGGATTGGTCTAAACATGTCGATTATGTTGCCACGATGGGCTCAGCTTCACACTTTGTCGCCGGTTCACGTGGCAACTCAAAGAATGGAACTAGCAGAAAGAAGGGTAGATATGCAGACAGTGAGACTAAATCCTCATCTGATGGAAGTGGGCTGAGTTTATTCTGGTGGAGAGGGGGTAGAACATCTCGTAGACTGTTTAATTGGAAAGTTATACCTCGCTCATCCGCCTTGAAAGCTGCTCGGAAAGGTATGTAATGCATCTTATTGAGGTTTTGTTTGTGCACTGACTGCACACTTATCTCATCATGTGCAATGTCTAATTGAAATTTTAATTCGATGCAGCGGGCTTTATGAAGATATCGGATCTACAATATTCTGATACTCCTGCGCACACAAAGCGAAGCAAGTATGTTGCTTGGAGGGCTGCTGTGGAAGCGTCAAGAAGTATTGAACAGCTAGCTTTGCAGGTAACGTTGCTCATTTACTTCATTTTGGATAGCCTTAGCAGTATAGAGTACTCCTCAATCCCCCTCCCCCTCTCAAAACCCACCTCTTCAAAAATGAAGTAAAAGGGTCCTCATATTGCAAAGTCTTATTTTGCTTTTGCATACGGCGTCCTGAACTTTACATGTCGAAGGTAGACTTTCTGTTCTATGAAAAAAGCATGTGTTTACAGAAGAACTGTTTCTGAGAACTAATGAACTGATGTGCCACCAAGTGATTACACCCTGACCGCATCTGCACTAGCTCTTGCTGATTGTTGTTAGTTCCTTGTTCTCTTGTGTGATCAGGTTCGAGAGCTTGACTTGTTCATTCGGTGGGATGATATTGAGAACACTCAACCTCATTTTGTATTGGATAAGGAAACTTTAAAATCAATCAGGCTGTTTAAGAAAGTCGTGATCAGGAGAAAGTGTATGGAAGGAACAGTGTCGAAATACCTTCTAGACTTCGGCAAGAGAAAATGCATTCCAGAAGTTGTTAACAAACATGGGCTGAAGCTTGAAGACTCTGATAGTGAGAGGAAAAAGTTCTGGCTGAATGAGTCGTATGTTCCTCTTTATCTCATAAAAAATTTTGAGGAGAGAAGAATCGTTCGTAAGGCTGGTAAGACAAAGCCGGGTGTAGTTCGCAAGGGTGGCAAAAAATTGAGGAAGCCATCTGAGGATAAGGGTTTTGAGTATCTTTTCTTAAGAGCAGCAAGGTCTGACAGTTATCAATGTGGACAGTGTAACAAGAGTGTCCCGAACAGGTATAACACAATTGTCATATGAAAATTGTATCTATAACTTAGTTAGTTTTGAGAGTTGGGCTCAACTAAGTAATTTGTTCTAGTCTAGATTCTGAATTGTCAGCCATACAAAATTACCTCTCAAGCTTAAATCGGCTATGATGCTATCATGATAGTTGTAAACAAATAATGATAGACATAAGAGGTACCTGCATCTTTATTTTCATGAGTGGCCAACTCCTTTGGTAATAATAATTTTTTTTTAATATTTTTAAATTGACAAGCTTCTAAATTTTCTATACCCTTCAAAGTCACTTTGATGAGTTAAGAGGATTCGTATAGCTAGCCGCCTTGGGTATACTTACTGCATGGCATTCGTTAGTGTTTGCAAGCAATGCAAGATTCGATTTTTGCTCATTTCGTAATTTGATAATACAATATGGTTCTAATTTCACAAAACATGGTTGTGCCAAAGCTTGATTTGACTTCAAATGATGTCTTGTCGTGCAAGTTGTTTTGATCTTCTGCTTAGAATTTCTTTGAGACATCTTTTATGATTCTACTGTCAAGTGTCCTTGTAGTTTTCTGATTTACACAGAAAAGATTATCAGTCTACTATCGTTAGGTGACTCTATTGGTGTAACTTGCATGAATTTCTGATGCCTATGAGTTTGATTTATTTGGCATGTCCATAATTTCTTAGTTTCTGCAGTCATCCTCTCCACTTTGTGATTTGCCGTAGAACTGACATTATCCTTTCCTTTTTTTTATCAGCAAAGCAGTGAGTTGTCAACTTTGTAATGGTATGTTTCTACCAATATATTGCTAAACGGTGTTTTGGTTGTTTTTCTTTAATTCAAGTTTGTGATTGCATGTTTCATTTACTGTCTTCATTTAAAATCTTGCAAATATTACAGGGGAAGTGTTGTGTGGTGTTAGAACTTTTTGTATCTTGTGGACGTGTAGCATCTTGTTTTTCGGAGATGGCAATATACTTCCTATAGAAACTTGGTATCTCAGTAGCTCACACATGACGATTATTCTGCACCTGATCTAGAAGTTTGGCTGTGGTTTACTATAAGTTCTTATTGGTAATAGTCAGGGTAATTTTTTTTTTTTCTTGACATACAAATATACAATGGTCAGTGGGGTAGTAGATTAGGGATTTAGTGACATTCCTCATTTGGAAGGGGAGCCTTGGTGCAGCGGTAAGGTGTTGTTGTGTGATCAGTAGGTCACGGCTTCTAGTCCTGGGAGCAGTCTTTTGCCCCCTATACACCTTTGTGGTGGGACCCTTCCCTGGACCCTCGGTTTGCAGGGGCGTCAGTGTGTACCGGCTTCCCCTTTTTATGACATTCCTCATTTCTTCAACTTCTGCGAGCATATTATTAAGTGTGTTATGAGAAATATCTTGTGAATTCAGTAATCCCTCTGTTCCGCTGAATTAGTTATATTTTCTTTTTGGAGAAAGACACATGCAAGGGTGTTTGGGGCCGTTTTTAAGCAAGTGGGTTACTTTTGTCCCCATGGGATTAGGAGGGAGTATGCTGAGTTCAAAGGAAATGCAAGGGATTAATAATCATTTCCCATGTTTTAGACTTTTCTCAAAAAGGGAAGTAAGCAATTGATTGTAGTCCGCTGGAGAAGAATATGTGAACAATCAGTGGAACAGAGGGAGCGACAGTTTTTTTTTGTCAATGTAGTTCAAGTTGTATCTGACTTATCACTGCAAGCAGTCTGATGAGTATAGTCTGTTACCCTATTCCTTGCACAAAGTTGCATTTGATGTAGTTATAGTTGTCCTCTGACCTCTATGGTTCTTGTATGTCAATTGGCCGTTTGTTCTCACTACTGTTATGATTTAATATTACTGATAATGTCGCTTAATTCATACAATTATCAGGGTTTTTCCACAAAAAGCATGTTATGAAGTCTTCCGAGGGAGATACTGCTGGATGTACGTATACATGCCTAAGATGCCGAGCTGTAAAGAAAGTTAAAAGTTACACCAGCCGAGGTAAAAAGAAATTAGGAAAACTTTTGCATGCGAAAAAATTGAAGGTTGGCAGGGGTAGAGGTAGACCAAGGAAAGTTGGGAATATTTTGCCTCAATATCAGAGGATGTCCTTGCGAAATGACAAAAAGCTGCACAACCATGAGCAGCGTAATGGAAAAAAGCTTAAGAATCACCAGCGACCTCTAGCCGTGAAAAATACTAATGTATCACCTGGCGTCCCTCTTCGTCGTTCTGAAAGGACATCAAAGTGTGTAACACCCATACCTGATGTGATCAAATCTGATGTGCTTGTTGGAGCCCAGAAAAGGAAGAGGAATAGAACTGTTGATGCTCAATTGAAGAAGACCTCAAAAAATCTCCCCCAGAAGAAAAGGAGAACACGCGTTTTTCACGCATTCTGGACAAACGGTCTTCGGATATCTAGAAAGCCAAAGGATGAGCGCGTGACAGACTTCAAAAGAAAAAGGCTCTGTGTCGCATTTGAATCCTCAGGTGGAATTAGTCACAAACCCAAATGTTCTCTCTGCCATGAGCCAGAATTCAAGTCAGCTCTGATGTATGTTGCTTGTGATGTTTGTGAAGGTAAAGGTCTACCCATTTCTGGACACTATCAAAGCTTTAAATGTGATCCAATATTCCAAGTTTCCAACTATTAGTCATACCTTAATACCTTGATTGTGATTTGATCTTTGTAGTTCTGTTCCATGATTTTTGATAGAGCTTACATATTTGTGTGTAGAATGGTTCCACGGCGAGGCATTTGGACTTAACAGAAGAAATATCAAAACTGTCATTGGATTTAAGTGCCATGTGTGCCTCGAGAGGAGAGCTCCTGTCTGCCCTTTTGCTGCCAATCTAAGGAATAATACTGCTACTTCCATTGAAGTAACAAGTGAGAGTGAGGAAGCTCAGGTATCACCAGAAGTGGTTAGCCAAATGGGAAAAGATGGTTTGCTGGAGTATCATAGTAATGAAGGTACTCCTGAAATGACTTGTCAAACCTTTGATGAAATTTCGTCTAATGATAAGGCTCCCCATGTAGACTTTGGTTTGAGTAGTATGGAAAGGGGTTCAGATGCCTGTACGGAGGTAATATCCAGTTGAATTGAGAGTATGAACAAGGAATCAGAGGCCACAGTAGGCTGACCGAGTCATAGTTATTCACTTATTTGCTTAAAGAGACAGTATGCAAGCCTAGCACATCTGCGTGGGATGCAATGGACGCAAATCTATGATATGCTCGTTATCAGTCTGTTGTTGTGCCTGGTGTTTTCTGATGGCCTCAGGTCTGAGGTGTGGCGAGGCTGGTATTTGCTTAAAGAGACAGTATGCAAGCCTAGCACATCTGCGTGGGACGCAAATCTATGATATATGCTCGATAGCAGTCTATTGTTGTGCCTGGTGTTTTCTGATGGCCTCAGGTCTGAGGAGTGGAGAGGCTGGGATTTTTTCATTAGTAGGAATTATAGGAGAGGTGTTTGGCGTATTTTTTTTATGATGTCGCAACGCAACCTCAGTCCTGATTCACATAACCAGGTACAATTACTGTAAAGGTTAGGATCATTTTCCATGCAGAAATATTTGTCAGATGTTGAGTTGATTCATCCCCGGACCCTCGCTTAGCGGGGACGCCAATGTGCGCCGGACTGCCCTTTTATTGAGTTGATTCATCCAACAGACAATTGAAGAAGAAATATAATCTTAGCCTGTGTTCCTGCCATGAGCCCCTTATGATTACTTGATCATGATTAGGTCTTTTGCACTTGAAGAATTTTGTTTTCTTTCCTGAAGTGGCTATGGCCGACGGTAAACCCTTCGGGTATACGCCACTTTAGTAGGGGTTGAACCTGAGACTAAGTGGATAAATTAAAATTCCACCCTTTTAACCATTGAGTCACTACTGTCTGAAAATATTATATATGCTTGGGTTATTATTTTAATAATATAAAGGTATTGTTTATTCCAAATAGTTTGGCCGCACCAACATCAACATCAACCTCTACACATCTATATTAAATATAATAATATTCAACGAATTCACATCAGATCAAGTCGGATCATATTGATTCAAAATAAATTACATTGGATTAAAGAGTGCTGTCCCTCCGGGAGATGGTTAACTCCTGTAACTCTAGCGCGCAGAACGTTCTCGTAGTCGTACTGGCGGGCAAGGTTGTTCAGGTCCAACATTGAGGTAAACAAAACACTGTACTTGTCTCCAACTCTGCAGTTCAAAAAACAGTTCAACATTGAGTGTCACACGGGTAGCTACTACAAAAAAGACGTATTTTTCAATGAGAATCTCACGTAAATAAGATCGAAAATACATACACACTTCACATAATAAGAGCACCTCCAATGGTTTGATGCAGTTTAGCTTGCCAAATCGGAGGGAGAATGTTTCAAGCTAAAATTACAAATCATTGGTAAAACTACAACTAGATCGATGATTAATGTGAATAAAGGTTTATTGTATAAAATTAAATAAAGAAAACAAAAGGAGCTAATGGCGTTAGAGTCCGTTAGTCCAAAACCACACACTAATTTCATTTGAATTTTCGAGTGTATGTGAGAAATGCGGTAACCTCGTTACACATTAGAAAAAATTGTCGGAAACCTCAGATGTACGTTAAACCGTTTATGAAAGGGTAGTTTGGTAATGAGATATTAATCCCGTCTTTTTCAATATCTCATTTTCTCTCTCATTCTTCCAAATTGAACTCATAATTCAAATTCCCGCCTTTATTTATTTGCAACTCAAATTTCAAGTTTAGGTAAATTACATATCTACTCCGTATCTATTTCCCCAATTTTTTTTACTCTCGATTTGGTAACTTTTTCAATTGAATAATTAGGGTTTTTGATTTGCAATTATACCAGAAAAAAACCCCTCTTTTAATTGTGCTGCAAATTGGAGATGGAAGCGCTATACATCAAGCTGTACGAGAAATACTCCAAACTCAAGGTTAAAATTTTCTCACTTTTAATTTCTAGGGTTTCTTTTTTACCGTCAATTTAATTGATTTTTTTTTGTTTGATCGGGTAGTCAACAAAGGAGAATCAAATTGAGGAAATTAATCAAGAGCAAGAAGTTAAATTCGTCGAATTTGTTACTGGTAATAATTTAATTGTTTCATTTCGGGTTTTGTTGCGATTTTTGTGAACAATAAGGTTAAGATTTTCCCCCAAATTTTTGACAATGTCGGAATTGTTGAAGCTGCTGAGTCACTAATTAAGCATTTGACTGCGGAAAATAAGAGGTTGTCGGAAAATATCGATGAATTACGAGGTGAAGTAGTATCGTTGAGGTACTCGTTGTTTTTCGAGCTGTTAGTATCGTGTTTGTAGGGTTTTTGTTGATAATGTGGAGGTTTTTTGAGTTTTTTCTTGAGACATTTTGTTATTGATTGGTTGTAGGAATGCTAAAGATCAGCAATTTAACGAGTTTCAGGAACGTATTATGGAAGAGAAACAGAAAAGTAAGATTGTATGACTGCTAGAATGTCGATTTTGAGTGTGTGTGAATGCTTGTTTTCGTGACCCTTTTTGATGCTTATGATCGAAGTTGTCTAGTTCTAGGATGATAGTTTGTATAGGGAAATTTAGTATGGATGTATTGTACATTGTGTGTACGAGTTAAAGTGGTGGATTCACCATTGACGTCTTGGTTTGAAATTTGTATGCCATGTTCTTCAAGTTCGTATCTTGGGAATAAAGCTTGGTTGTTGTTGTTCTTCAAGTTCGTTTAACTACTCCATATGAGTATCTGCAACTTTCGATGCCAGTCCTTGCCTAGTGAAAATGTGGATCATGAACAAGATACTCAAGATTACATTTTCGAAAGATTTGTGTAATGGATGTTTAAGCTTGCGTAATTGCGTTACATTTACGAAGTAAGATCTATTTCTTCTTGCCCCTCTCGCGAAACAACCATTGCACATGTGTCGATTTTGATTAGATTGGGATGAGGGCGTTTAATTTCAAAGTGTCTTTTTTTAACAGGATGGACATTAGTGGTTTTACATAGAACTGTTCCTCCCACCTTTCTACAGATCAACAGCTTTCTGCAGAGATGGAGGAATTACGGAACCTGCAACAAGAGAAAACCTGTTCTAGCGAAAGAACTGAGCAACCTGATGAGCAAAATCTAAACAGTAACCGGCGTAGTCCCACTGTGTCTCGTGGTCAAACTGAAGAATCTCCCATGAGAACGACTAGAAAACGTGCTAGGCTTTCTTTTGAGACTGACCCTGACACTAGTAGTCCAGCTGCTGGTCATATTCAACGATCAGCTCAGAGGAAGTTATTAACAGATCAATCAAAAACAGATGTTTCTAAAGTAAATGCTTCTCAGACATTTGTTTTTCGTATTCTTCTTAACGAGGCATTTGTTTCTCCTCGTCTGAGCTTTTTGTTTTTGTGGAGGTGCAGACAGGGTGCTGTCAGGGTATCATTGTAAATGGAGGTGCGTGTGTGGAGTTGCTTCAAATTCAAGATGAAATTTTATGTTCTTAATTGGAAGCTTGTCAACCTAATTTTTCCTTCTTGTTGTTGATGCTTTCAGATCCATATAAATGCGTATTCCATGGCTTGGTGGAGTGTCTCATTGGCATGAAGGTCTCTGTTGGGGATCATCCGGAAGGAAAGTGTATACGTGCTGTTCATCAGTCCAGTGGTAATCTATTTTACAGTTATGCTTTGTTTCTTCTAACGAGATCTTTCAGATGTATTGACCTAGGACTTCTCGGTTTTGCCTTGCCTAGCTCTCCTCTTTTTCCTTTTACTTAGTCATGTGGTCCATGAGTAATATCTGTACTCTAATGAATAGTAATTCGTTACTTTTGTTTTCACCAATCTACTTGCTATCTCCTGGAGCAACCACCCTTGGGCCAATGTTTCTTGTCATCCATATACCTTTATTCATGCTGTGTCACTGTGTGCAAGCTGTAATTTTTTTTTTGGTTTGTGTGTGTGTGTGTGGGGGGGGGGGGGGGGTTCTAGCTATCCGCGCAACCCTCTTTCAGTGGAAGGCAAAGGCGGTGAGAGATGGGGTTTACCTGACAGCCTTGCTGTCCTTTAAATGCTTGATCATGTCCTGCTTTGCGGCTGAGTTGGTTTTGCTAATACTTTTCTTCAACTATTCTTGTATTCCGAGCAAACTCTTACTGTTTTCATCATAACTATGCGAGAGCTAGACGACATTGTATTAGAGCTAATTAGATAACACACAGATTATTAAGAGGGTGACAGAAAGGAAGGAGTAAAGAATGAGCCATTTCCTTTCTCATTCTTAGCCGACCAAGGAGTTGTAAGTGCATTATAAGCTGTGAAGTTTGGGTTAAGGTAGATATGACTATATGAGTATTTCTTTTTTCAGACAATATGCATTGCTGATGTTGTTTGTTAATTGTTAGTGGCTGTCCTTGAGCTATAGTCTACGTATGAGGTTTGGCTAGTTGGCAACTTATTATGCAGCCATGCAGGTATGGTGTAGCAGTGTAGTGAGGAGGGGGAGGGGGTTTGGGAGACGGCCGAGACCACCTAAACGATCCCTAAGTTTGCACTCTTCAGAACTCCTGAATGGTTTTATGGTAATACAAGGGGTTCAAACCTGGGTTAGGCAGCGTGTGGACTCGTCAGTCTTCACCAGTACGGAGTTTTTTTTTTTTTTGGTTGGAAGTCTTTATTAACTTAAGCAAATAAATTTGTGTATTATTCACCATTCTCATTTTTATCCGGCACTATGCCTCCATTTTATACACATGTGAAAGTAGTGAGGCTATATGCCTTAGCAGACACTTTACCATTTTTTTTTTGTGGAACCATGAGGCTGTTTAGAGGCCGGATAGTGTAGGCACTGATATAGTTCACTACACATGTTTATTAATTTTGTGACAATAATTTCTTCTTTAACTGTGCTCCGCTGCTGGGTGTAATTTTCGACTAATTTGCGCAATTGCAGGTTATTCATTTAGCTTGACATGGGTAAATAAGTCTGTTGCTGATGAAGAAGAGCTGTTGTATCATGTCACCTCTTTGGGCACTTTTGCTAATGTGGCGCCAGAATGGATGAGGGAGGTTATCATCTTCAGCATGAGGATGTGCCCTGCTTTCTTCGAAAGAGTATCTCGTGTTATCAAGCATCGCTAGTTCTTGCTTGTTATGCTCTGGTAGGTGCCTCGTTTCTTGTACAGAGCCTTTGATCCAATGGTTGAAGTTAGTGGTCTGACGGGCGTAGATAGATTTTCGTAAGCTCCTGAGCTCGTAAGTAGAGCACTTCGTCCCTTGTCACTGATCGTGTTCAAGTGGCAACTATGCGTTGAATCAATATTATCGTTGGTTGTAAGTTGTAATTACTAAGCAGTGCTTAGTCGTCACTCTTCTTAAGATGTCTATTGTTCAGCTTCTAGAGTACGGAATCAACTCGTGCTTCGAAATGACACTGTATGACTTCTGTTTGTTCAAATTATGTAAAAGGAGCTGAATGCTCGTCTTCTTTTTTCCATCCTTTTTTTTGTACACAGAGGCGAACAAGAAACTATAGATACTACTCTCTGTGCCACGCTTGCACCCTTGCTTTGCCTGCCAATGCGCCTCGGAGGCTGTAGTTTGAGACAGCAAAGATTTTCGAGCAGGCACACTGCACACCGTATTTTGTAAGCTATATGCTTGGTTAAATTAAGGATCAAATAGGTAATTACCAATGGGGATGATGAACTGACCATTTCGAGCAGGTACACCATGTTTTGAGCTACATCAATGAGTGTTAAGATTATGATATAAAAATAAACCCTCTTTCTAAAATTCGAGCTATCATGAGCTTTTCAGGTCTGATAAAGCTTCCTTGGTAGCTGCAGAAATTACGGCGTCTGAGGCATTAGGCAAGTAGTAGTATTTTCCTGCAAAAGACATTGAAGAAAGGCTTGTGTTATTAGAGAGAACAAGCAGGAGTGGCTTTTGCTACTTTGCCAATCTTCATACTGAGAATAGCGCTCTCACATAGAGGATCGTATGAGGTCACTCGACTGTGAATATGTGTCGTATAAATGAATCATTGCATATGTGGAAGAAAGTGATAGTGCCCATACCTTGAGCTACTCTTGCTATCTCTTTGGCAAAGCCCGTTGAAACAAACTTGTTCTCTGTGTCGATAACGAGTAGAGACATTCCAGCTTTGTATATTTTAGCAGCCACTTCAATAATCTCTTCCTATGGACAGAAAATCAACGATAAACATCATCTTTTTATTGCGTAAAAGAAATGCAGGAAAGGGCAATATACAAAGTTCAATATGTTTGACGACCTACAATTCGGGTTCTACAGAGAGCAGAGATTTTGAGTACCTTTAACTCTTTAGAAGAAGGTTTAGGGGTCTCTGTAGTGATTGATTCCGGATCTGTAGACCGTTTCAGTGATATGTTTGCTCTACCGTCAGTTAAGACAACAATCATGATACGCCCTACGTCTCCACTTTTCTCTGCATTTAGTCCAACTCTCACAGCCTGAGCATATGCATAAAGAAGGTGATCAGAGATGGCAACAGCTATCATACCTGGAAAGCAAATACTAGTTCCAAGTTTTTCATGTCGAACATTTTCTAGACGGCAGTGCAGAGATGAGATTGGAACAAGCAACAGGCATGTAAGATAATACTGAGTACTGACCGTTGTAAGCCCATGAGCTAGAGGAGAGCCTCCACCACATGGAAGTTTCTCAAGACGTTTTCTTGCCATAGAGATAGATCTGGAAGGAGGTAGGAGAACCTCTGCAGAATCCCCACGGAACGGAATGATACTAACCTGAGCGACCACAAAACATCACAAAACCCAGAGGGACATCACTAATAAGAACCTCAACTATTCTATACACAGATTCTGAAACCATATAATACACAAGTACCCAATAACAAATATAATACACAGAACGAGACATGTGACAATGTGGAGATATCACACAAGTCTGTAGACTGGTCGGCACCCTTTGAACAATATAATCTGTAAAGGAAACTAGCGAAAATTATATCGAACTCTTTACCCCATCCCCTCAAACCAGCTCTGTAGACTGACGCTTAAACAAGCAATGATTTAATATAGAATTTCAAATCATATTTATGTCAGGGGATTTTTCCATTTCCAATGGAGCCAAAGACTAATTTATTATTTGGCTTTGGGATATAATGGAATAAAGCAAAATGGCTCATTAAACTGTTTGTGCTTCTTATTTTTTGAAGTAGCAGTCAGTCGATGCGATTCTCAAAGCAATTTTCATTTTGGGTCATCCGTAGGCAGCCTCACTATGTTTCAATAGGGGCAAGGCTTGCGTGCATACAACCCCCCCTTACCCCGCCTTTAAGGCATTGGGGTAAAGATGTTGTTGTATTCATATCAGGGGATATCCAATGTTTGACAACACAAGTCTTAAGGCCAAGATAAGGAATTGTAATAATTGAGACTGATTTTTCAGAACTTGCAAACCAAATTTACCTGATCTCTGCTCGTATAGCTCTCAGCCAACAACTTAAGTGCTGCACCCTTTGCATTTTGCATACGGTTTAGGGCCATGCTCCCACTAGCATCCACTACAAATATTACCTGTCATGAAGCACCATGAATTTTAATAGTGGTATACTTCTCTTTCAAAAGAAAATCTTATAATTTCTTTTGTTGATATCTGCTGAGGGTCAGACTTGAAGCCTGTCAACAAAATCATTTCGAAGCTCTGGAAGAAAAGAAAATGTGAGTAAACATTTAAAAGAAGAATGGAGAAAGAAAGTAGAGAAAAGATAGAAGAGAATACCAAAGCTCCAGCTTTTCTAGCCATTCTTTTTGCTCTCATATCTGTCTTTTCCACAAAAACTTTCCTAACTTTCAGCAGGTCCTTTTCTCTCCTCAGTTTCTGATATGGTGCAGCTGCTCTGAGTGTGGCATCAACAGCTAATCTTTTGACGGGACCCTGTGCAAGATAGTCTTATTTAAGCACAACAATAAGGAAGCTCTGCTTTTTTTTTTACTAAGACTTTCTATTACAACAGTGGAAACAAAGGATCATCCAAATTCCTGGTTGTCTATAACTTAGAGATGACCTATTACAACCTCGCTCTTCTGAAAACATTGAAAATCCATCACAAAGGGAGGAGCTTAGATTTTAGAGTTTGACATACCAAACATAAGAATCACTTGTTACTATATGTACTAACCATAATCATTTCTGGAGTCTGTCTTGGGACTAATATATTACCACCACCTGATCTTTTCAAGAGTGCAAGTGCTTGACGCACTAGAAAAGGCATAACACTGGTACTGTTACTAATGGTGTCATTGTGTCTCAAAGATGAGAATACGGTCAACATAACTCGAAAGGCCTTGTCATTTTCGGGGGTATGGGTCATAGACTCATACATTAGCATCTAGAATTTCAAACATATCATCATGCGTATGATTTCGTCAGCAATTATGATGTGCTGTTTGTCTGCTGCCCACAAACAAAAAGGGAAGGAGGGAGGGGGGGGGGGAGAGCTTTGATGCAAGTAGAACCTTTGGAAGCATTGGCTTAATGTAGCGGCCTCTGTCCTCTGAAAATATGACGTTCTTTGCTCTTCCAGCCTTGCCTTTGCGCCTCTGAGCTTGCTGAGCAAAGAAAAGAAGTTTCTCATCTACCAAGCCTCCTTCTGCATCAAAGATAAACTCTTCAGGTAATTGATCCTGCTGCTCATTCTCCTCTTCATTCTCCTCGTCATTCTCATCCTACAATAAAGCAAAGGTAAGCATTTATAATGTAACCAAATCTACAAAACAAGTGCGGTAAACTACTTCAAGCTGAGAAAGGGATAGATAAACCTCTTTGTCTTTATCCTCCTCCTCCTCCTCTTTCTGTTCCTCAGATGAATCTTGATTTTGTGGCGGGGGTGGCGGGGGAGGAGGTTGCTGTTGTTGATCTTCTGGGGGCCTTTCTTGGATATCTGAGCGAGGAAGAATTACCAGTTCAACCTGTAAGGAATAAAAAAAAGTTTAAAACATAAAGAAGTGACATTAGATGTTTTTAACCAATATCAATTCTTCATAGCTGGATGTTTAAATGTACGAATTAAAACACCGAAAAGTTCAAGACACGAAACTCCCAGCCTTTGGTTCACTACAACATTGAGACTTTCCAGTGCCTCCAGGTTTTAATCTTAACAAAAATCACATGTTTGGAAACGGAATATCATTAGTATGATTGACAGATACTTAACAGCTTTCTTCAGGTCATCCACACCAACTTTCTCGCGTCCTTCTACAGCAGCCAAGCATTTAGCCACACGTGCAGCATATAACTCAGCTCTGTGACCCTGCAATATGGATGTCAAATTGTCATGACAGATACAGTATCTTTCGATATCAACAAACAGCGAGATTCATCAAAGCATATAGCTGACTCAAGATATCATTCACCAACTGTAATGATGAGCTAAAAAGTATTTTCAAGTCATCAGTACCCTAATCAAACAATTTACTGCAATGGGACGACTCATTTACCACTCATGAAGTCATGAGTGGTGCTCTAGCAAACACAGTCCATTTTCTATGAAAAGATACTCCCATCTTCAATTGACTGGAGATGCCGGTCGTGATTCATTTGACATGACTTCATTCACACTCATATTTGTATTACTCGATTGTATAAAAAATTTCAAATATAGCAGCACATTCTTGTTCGATACTTTCTCCAAGAGTCAAATCCATAAATCACAGAAAGCCTTACACCAGCTAAACATAGCCTTCGACCATTTAAACAACGGATGCATGCAAATTGCAACCAGCAGATCAGAAAAATTTGCAAATTGCAACCAGGTAATCAGAATGATATGCAAAATGTAATTACATTATCAGAACGGTATGCATATAGCAGATTGCACATATGGATTTCATAAATTAAGTGGTTTTGCATATTTTATCAGCATATATCAGACAAGGAATGTCAGCATCCAGGAAAATACTATTACTATCACATGCTACTCCTACATTGGAAGTCGGAAAGGAAGCTTGGTCTCTATGACCTAAACACCTTAGCAGACAAGTCAGTCCATCAATGTTTGAGAAAAAAAATACAACTACAGAACAACAAAGTATACAGAAATCCGTTACGTTATAATGCGAGCATGGAATCTTAAGAAGAGAGTCTATCTTTCAGAACCTGACAACCACCTCGCATTGCCTCCGTAACCAGATATTTCAGTTGCTCCCTGCTCATGGTAACGTCTTTCAAGTATTCTCTTGCCAATATGATCTGCAGTACATGCCAACAGACAAGCAAAACAACATGATTGAGAAATTAGTGAAATGAATATCATAGGAGATGGTACTGCTGAAATCTTTCCCCCACCTGCTCCACCTTCACATAACCCCATCTACATGTATTTGAAGGGATTTGGGGCTTATCCCTTCATGCACAATGTTGTACATCGTTAACCCAGTGTCTCAAGGCAAGGTAAGGGGTTTCAGGCTTTAGATGTAAGCAGCCTTGCCACTGTGTTTAATTCTCTAAGAGGTTGTTTCCTAATGACCCAAAATGAAAGTTGCGTCCGGAACTTCTTTAACCAACTTCTACTTCACAACATACGAAGGGCGAGAATCAGGGAATCACTTTGGTTTATTTAGTCATATTACAAAGCCAAAGAACAGTGAGTCTTGCATAGTGTATGAATCATTAAACATCATCTCAGGAAGCATTTTGAGCCTTTTTACGTGACAGCTGGGAACAAATCCTGTTTCAAAATGATTTCAACATTTTGTGTGTTAGATCTAGCACCCATTTATTGGTGTTCTCGAAGCTAACCCCTAGCTCCCCCCCCCCCCCCCCCCAATTTTTCAATTTTTCTTACAAATAATTCAGGAATGAGGGAAGAGAGCATGTAATGTTTTTCATGATATAAGGGACATTCACAACAGCCCAAAAAGACAACATCCATCTCACATTTTTGAGGACATCTTGCATGAATAAGCTCATTATCATTTGCTTCAAAACAAAGAAGCTTAAGCACAATAAAAATCAAAGCAATGCTCATTTCAGAAAATAAAAATTGAACCCTGCATGATACCTGTGTTTTAGCGAGTTCTGTTTCTTCCTCAGCCATTTTAAAAACTTCATTGCTTTGTTCCTGAAACTGTGTGGCAATCCCAACAGCTGCCACACGATCTTCAAAACTCATAGGAAGGTCTGCACTGCAAAAGGATTAAGACATTAGTGTACTATGGAAAGCAAATATGACCATATCACAAAATACTGAACATCTGTGATGTCGTTTCAGGCCCTACATAACTCCTGGCAGTTCATAGCAAGGAGTATGGACCTAGACCACCTAGTCAAAATGAAATAAATAGCACACTTTTTATGTTTCATAAGCAGCTCCAGATGATATACCAGGGCATGTCAATTCAACAGAAATTTCAGTCTGATCCAACTACCATACCTCAAGTTAATGGCAACTCGATCCAATAAATGCTCACGTACTGCACCCTCTTCGGGATTATAAGTGGCAATTAGAAGGGGCCTGCACGGATGGCGAAAACTGATACCTTCTCGTTCGACAATATTTACACCTTCGGTCAAAACATTTAGAAGAAGATTGCTGATTCCTTCATCGAGAAGGTTTATCTCATCAACATATAGGACCCCTCTATGAGCTTCAGCTAGAAGTCCTGGCTGGAAAACAGTTGTCCCACTTTTGACAGATTCCTCGACATCAACAGACCCAATAAGTCTGTCCTCTGTAACACCAAGAGGAATCTGCCGAGAGCCATGGAATGAAAGAGAAGGGTCATGCTGAGGAGCAAGCTACGCATGAATGTAGAAGGCTTCTTTAAATTTTCATGTAAATTTACCTGTACAAACGGGGATTTTATAATCTTTGTCTTGACATTACCCGCAGAGTCATATTGAACTATATCAGCCAATCCATCTTCCCACCTTCACCATTTAACATCATAACTATGCATGCCAAAAAGAAAAATGCACCAAGACACAAAAGACGAACAAAATGAACATGCCATCAAAATAAAAAAACTGAGATCAGGTGCATTTATAACTTTGTTTCAGAATATATATGAGCATGATTTCAGTCAATAAACAATAACTTCGACCAAAAAGAACATGCTCTGAGAGGTTTGTATTCCGCATAAAACAAAGGTAGTAGCAATAAGAGCACAGGTAAACACACTTTGAGTAACCTTACTCGTCTGGACAAGATGGATCAGCATTGGAAAAGGAACCAACTACGACATCAATAGGTGGAAGGATGGCATGTAAACCACGTGCCATGATTGTTTTAGCTGTTCCTCGCTTTCCTGAAATACCAATCCCTCCTATATCACGGTCAATGGCCCCAAGTAGTAGCGCAGTTTTAATAGCATCCTGCAAATCAATTCCCAAAGGCACAGGGCAGACTTCAGAAGGCAATCAAAACACGCTGTCAAATACAATACAAACTAAACAACATATCTCTGTCCTTTGTAGAATTCCACTCCTACTAGTTACTATTTCAGTCCTAAACATGCCAACATCAAATTAACCTTCACAATACAACACAGAACCGATATAATCTTCTTCATTAAACACAAAAACACGACTATTAGTCGACAAATTTGGGGCCTCCTCTTCTTCTATTTTCCATGAAATCGCAGATAGTCATCTAGTTTTTGGTCTTTATTGCAGACTGCATACAGCATACACCGGAGACTCCTCGTTGAGGAGGTCTCCCGGGGTTCAGGTTCCGGCAATGATGAACGATTATTATGATTTTACGAAGGCCGAAAACAACAAGAAGCCAATGCAGCCAATTATAACATAATTATTCGGATTGCCAAGCTTATCACACAATTATACTCAAAATTTCATGATCAGTAATATCACAAGCTTAAGAATCACTCAACCAATCCTACAACACATTACACAGAAACAGATTAAGCAATTCAACCTCGAGAAAACAAGCGTGTGAATGAAGATACAAGCATAACAAACAAATTGTCCAGTACTATTGTAGAATTAGAGAGAGGGAGTCAGGAAGAGGAAGGACCTGTCCAATAACAGCAGCAAGGGGGAAGAACTTGCGGCCGTAATCGGCGTCACTAGGGTTATCGGCGACGACGGCGCCATTACCGGAGTCGAGAGTAGCGGCGGCGCGGACACGGAAAGACTGCGGCGGCGGCGGACGGAGGAGACGACGGCGAGTGAGGTTGGAGTTGAGGAAGTAGGAGAGAGAATTGGGAGTTTTGGAGGAAATGGAGATGGAGGAGAGAGAAAATGAAGGAGACATGAGCGCCATTGTTGTGAAGAAAGTGTGAGCTTGAAGCTTCTATATTTCCTTCCACTTATCTTCTTCTCCTTACATCATCATCATCAGTAGCAGCTTGGATTAGATTACTTACTGTCTGACTGTACCTTTCCTTTATTAGTAGCAACTTTGTTTGTTTTCATATTGCGAGTCCCGTGTTGGCACGAAACTTAACCAATATTCACGTGAAGGTAAAAAAAAATGTTTCAATTTTCTATTAACGTCCCAAGAATTGACGAGAAAAGCACGTTATCCTCAACGGATGACGTGTATCGAAAAAGTTTAGAGAAAATTCCTATTCGGGAGCATTCATACCCATGAAAAGCACTCAAAAGCTCTCACGTTAAAGTTTTGTGACCATTTAGATCTGTTAAAAAATAGTCAATATTCCACAAAAATGAAATGTATAATCTACGTTTTTTGGTCGAAAATAGCCCAGAAAAAAAGGGCTAAAAATCTCTTGGAGGCATCTACGGGTCATATACTCATATTATTGGTTTTTTAAAAATATTGAAGCTAAAAATCTATGCTATACTTCAATAATCGGCTAAAAAAGCATGTTATTGATTACGGATGACGAGTGTCGAAAGGGTTTTAAAGAACATTCCAAATACAAGAACCAACACTCATATCCACGAAGGGCACTCCGAAACTGTCCATGGTAAACTTTTGAGAGCATTTAGCTCATTTCAATATTATGGTAAAAATTGACGAAAAACAAATTGTATAATCCACGTTATTCCGGCCGAAAATGGCCCGAAAAAAAACTACTCAAATTCTCGTGGATGCATCTATGGGTCATATTCTTGGTTTTTGAAAAATATTGGAGTTTAAAATCTATGCTATGTTCCAATAATCGGCTAAAAAAGTATGTTTTTCGTTATAGCTGACGTGTGTCGAAAGGGGTTAAAGAACAGCCCTAATACAGGAACCAACACTCATATCCATCAAGGACACTTCAAAAATGTCCATGGTAAAATTTTCGGATCATTTCGCTCATTTCAAAATTTTGGTCAAAATTGACGAAAAACGAAGTGTATAATCCACGTTTTTTTGCCGAAAATAGCCCGAAAACAAAAACTGCTCAAATTCACGTGCATGCATCTATGGGTCATATTATTGGTTTTTGAAAAATATTGAAGCTTAAAATCTACGCTATGTTCCAATAATCGGCTAAAAAAGCATGTTTTTCGTTTATGACGTGTGTCGAAATGAGTTGAAAAACAACCCTAAAACAGGAACCAACACTCATATCCATGAAAGACACTTCAAAACTGCCCATGGTAAAGTTTTCGGAACATTTCGCTTATTTCAAAAATTTTGTCAAAATTGACGAAAAACGAAGTGTATAATCCACGTGTTTTTTGGCCGAAAATGGCCCGAAAATAAAAAATCCTCAACTCCAAGTCGATGCATCTATGGGTCATATTATTTCTTTTTGAAAAATAGTGGAGCTTAAAATCTATGCTATGTTCCAATAATCTTCTAAAAAAACATGTTTTTCGTTTTAGCTGACGTGAGTCGAAATGGGTTAAAGAACACCCCTAATACAGGAACCAACACTCATGTCCATCAAGGACACTTCAAAACTGTCCATGGTAATTTTTTCGGATCATTTCGCTTATTTCAAAATTTTGGTCAAAATTGACGAAAAACGAATTATATAATCCACGCTTTTTTGGCTGAAATGGCCCGAAAATAAAAACTGCTCAAATTCACGTGGATGCATCTATGAGACATATTATTTCTTTTTTGAAAAATAGTGGAACTTAAAATCTATGCTATGTTGCAATAATCGGCTAAAAAACATGGTTTTTCGTTATAGGTGACGTGTGTCGAAATGGGTTAAATAACAACTCTTATACAGAAACCAACACTCATATCAATCAAGGACACTTCAAAACTGTCCATGTTAAATTTTTGGGATCATTTCACTCATTTCAAAATTTTGGTCAAAATTGACGAAAAATGAAGTGTGTAATCCACGTTTTTTGGCCGAAAATGGCCCGAAAACAAAAACTGCTCAAATTCACGTGGATGCATCTATGGGTGTTATTTTTGTTTTATGAAAAATATTGGAGCTTAAAATCTTTGTTATGTTCCAATAATCGGCTAAAAATCATGTTTTTCGTTATAGCTGACGTGTGTCGAAATGGGTTAAAAAACAACCCTAATAAAAAAACCAATACTCATATCCATCAAGGAAGCTTTAAAACTGTCCATGGTAAGTTTTTCGGATCATTTCGTTCATTTCAAAATTTTCGTCAAAATTGACGAAAAACAAAGTGTATAAATCCACGTTTTTTGGCCGAAAATGGCCCGAAAAAAAAATTGCGCAAATTCACGTGGATGCATATATGGGTCATATTATTGGATTATGAAAAATAGTGGAGCTTAAAATCTATGCTATTTCCAATAATCGGCTAAAAAAGCATGTTTTTTTGTTATAGCTGACATGTGTCGAAATAGGTTAAATAACAACCCTAATACAAGAACCAACACTCATATCCATCAAGGACACTTCAAAAGTGTCCATGGTAAAATTTTCAGATCATCTCGCTCATTTCAAAAAAAATTTGGTCAAAATTGACGAAAAACAAAGTATATAATCCATGTTTTTTGGCCGAAAATGGCCCGAAAACAAAAACTGTTCAAATTCACGTGGATGCATCTATGGGTCATATTATTTGTTTTTGAAAAATATTGGAGTTTAAAATCTATGTTATGTTCCAATAATCGGTTAAAAAGCATGTTTTTCGTTATAGCTGACGTGTGTAGAAAAGTGATAAAGAATAACCCTAATACAAGAACCAACACTCATATCCATCAAGGACACTTCAGAACTGTCTATGGTAAACTTTTTAGATCATTTCGCTCATTTCAAAATTTTGGTCAAAATTGACGAAAAACGAAGTATATAATCCACGTTTTTTGGCCGAAAATGGCCCGAAAACTAAAACTACTCAAATTCACGTGGATGCATCTATGGGTCATATTATTGGTTTTTGAAAAATGTTGGAGCTTAAAATCTATGTTATGTTCCAATAATCGGTTAAAAAAGCATGCTTTTCGTGATAGATGACGTGTGTTGAAAAGGGTTAAAGAACAACCCTAATACATGAACCAACACTCAGATCCATCAAGGACGCTTCAGAACTGTCTATGGTAAACTTTTCCGATCATTTCGCTCATTTCAAAATTTTGGTCAAAATTGACGAAAAACGAAGTGTATAACCCACGTTTTTTTGGCCGAAAATGGCCCAAAAAAAACTACTCAATTTCACGTGGATGAATCTATGGGTCAATTTTTGTTTATGAAAAAACATTGGAGTTTGAAATCTATGCTATGTTCCAATAATCTTCTAAAAAATCATGTTTTTCGTTTTAGCTGGCGTGTGTCGAAATAGTGTAAAGAACAACCCTAATACAGGAACCAACACTCATATCCATCAAGGACACTTCAAAACTGTCCATGGTAAAATTTTCGAATCATTTCGCTTATTTCAAAATTTTGGTCAAAAGACGAAAAACGAAGTATATAATCCACGTTTTTCGGCCGAAAATGACCCAAAAATAATAACTGCTCAAATTCACGTGGAGGCATCTATGTCTCATATTATTGCTTTTTGAAAAATAGTGGAGCTTAAAATCTAATTTATGTTGCAATAATCGACTAAAAAACATGTTTTTCGTTATAGGTGACGTGAGTCGAAATGGGTTAAATAACAACCCTTATACAGAAACCAACATTCATATCAATCAAGCACACTTCAAAACTGTCCATGGTAAATTTTTCGGATCATTTCAAAAATTTTGTCAAACTTGACGAAAAACGACGTGTATAATCCACGTTTTTTGGCCAAAAATGGCCCGAAAACAAAAACTGCTCAAATTCACGTGGTTGCATCTACGGGTCTTATTATTTTTTTTTGAAATATATTGGAGCTTAAAATCTTTGATATGTTCCAATAATCGGCTAAAAATGATGTTTTTCGTTATAGTTGACGTGTGTCGAAATGGGTTAAAAAACAACCCTAATACAGAAACCAACATTCATATAGTCATATCCATCAAGGACATTTAAAAACTGTCCATGGTAAATTTTTTCGGATCATTTCGCTCATTTAAAAAATTTGGTCAAAATTGACGAAAAACAAAGTGTAATTCACGTTTTTTGGCCGAAAATGAACCGAAAAAAAAAATGCTCAAATTAACGTGGATGCATATATGGGTCATAATATTGGGTTATAAAAATATTGGACCTTAAAATCAATGCTAAGTTCTAATAATCGGCTAAAAAAGCATGTTTTTTTGTTATAGTTGACGTGTGTCGAAATGGGTTGAAGAACAACCCTAATACAGGAACCAAGACTCATATCCATCAAGGATACTTCAAAACTGTCCATGGTAAAAAATTTGGATCATTTCGCTAATTTTAAAATTTTGGTCAAAATTGACGAAAAACGAAGTGTATAAATCCACGTTTTTTGGCCGAAAATGGCCCGAAAATAAAACCTGCTCAAATTCACGTGGATGCATCTATGGGTCATATTATTGGTTTATGAAAAATATTGGAGCTTAAAATATGTGCTATGTTCCAATAATAGGCTAAATAAGCATGTTATTTGTTATAGCTAACGTGTGTCGAAATGGGATAAAGAACAACCCTAATACAGGAACCAACACTCATATCCATCAATGATACTTCAAAATGCTCCATGGTAAATTTCTCGGATCATTTCGCTAATTTCAAAATTTTGGCCAAAATTGACGAAAAACGAAGTGTATAATCCACGTTTTTGGGCCGAAAATAGCCCGAAAACAACAACTGTTCAAATTAACGTGGATGCATCTATGGGTCATATTATTGGGTTTTGAAAAACATTGGAGCTTAAAATCTATTCTATGTTTCAATAATCGGCTAAATAACATGTTTTTCGTTATAGCTGACGTGTGTCGAAAGGGGTTAAAGAACAACCCTAATACAGGAACCAACACTCATATCCATCATGGACACTTCAAAACTGTCCATGGTAAATTTTTCGGATCATTTCGCCCATTTAAAAATTTTGGTCAAAATTGACGAAAAATGAAGTGTTATGCACGTTTTTTGGCCGAAAATGGGCTGAAAACAAAAACTGCTCAAATTTACGTGCATGAATCTATGGGTCATATTATTGGTTTTTGAAAAATATTGGAGCTTAAAGTCTATGCCATGTTTCAATAAGAGAGGTGTTATTTGTCGCCCTCCTGATTACTAATATCGCCCGCTATATTCCTATATTGCCCTTGCTATATTTATTCTCACACTTATTGTCATAGTTGTAAGTACATCAAATAATCATTCCCATCTTGTCACGCATTCAGTGATTCACTTAACTATTCTTGATAACCTCAAACGCCTACCACCAACGCTGATAGAATGCCAACATCGATGTTGTACACCGATTTTTTATTGATTCAAATCGATACACTAAGATAATTTCTTGCAAATTAAGTTGAATTCGGGTAGTTACGCTAATGGTTGAATGTGTACATGAATAAGTGGTTTTCTCATAATATTTTGATTGTATGTTGTTGTCTTATCGCTGCAATTCCATCAAAAGAATACCTCCTCGCCCCCCCCCCCCCCTTCGTTATGCAGATTCAATATGAAATTTTCTTTATAGAACTTGTAGCCAGGGCCCAGGGGTGCTTCGTGGCATCCTATACTCAACTAGGGTAAGAACTTGTGTATTATGAGGAACTTTTTGTTGACACAGCAGAAATCATGGATAAACTGGAAGGAGAAAGTGTATGTTCGAAAAGAATTACAATTACAATCAAAAGACTGGGGAAGTAGGAGAGATTATTTATGTAATGTTTGGTGGATAGCGTATAACTGGAAAAGTTGTAAAAATATTGGGCGATATTAGTAAAACATGGGCGACGAATAGCTATTCACTTCAATAATCGGCTAAAAAAGCATATTTTTCGTTATAGCTTATGTGTGTCGAAAGGGGTTAAAGAACAACCCTAATACAAGAAGCAACACTCATATCCATCAAGGACACTTCAAAACTGTCCATGGTAAAAAAAAATTATCATTTCGCTTATTTCAAAATTTTGGTCAAAATTGACGAAAAATGAAGTGTTATGCACGTTTTTTGGCCGAAAATGGCCCGAAAACAAAAACTGCTCATATTCACGTGCATGCATCTATGGGTCATAATATTGGTTTTTGAAAAATATTGAAACTTAAAATCTACGCTATGTTCCAATAATCGGCTAAAAAAAGCATGTTTTTCGTTATATCTAACATGTGTCGAAATGAGTTGAAAAACAACCCTAAAACAGGAATTAACACTTATATCCATGAAGGACACTTCAAAACTGTCCATGGTAAAGTTTTCGGAACATTCCGCTTATTTCAAATTTTTTGTCAAAATTGACGAAAAACGAAGTGTATAATCCACGTTTTTTTTGCCAAAAATGGCCCGAAAATAAAAACTCCTCAAATTCACGTCGATGAATCTATGCGTCATATTATTTCTTTTTGAAAAATAGTGGAGCTTAAAATCTATGCTATGTTCCAATAATCTTCTAAAAAAGCACGTTTTTCGTTTTAGCTGACGTGTGTCGAAATGGGTTAAAGAACAACCCTAATACAGGAACCAACACTCATATCCATCAATGACACTTCAAAATTTTCCATGGTAAATTTCTCAGATGATTTCGCTAATTTCAAATTTTTGGCCAAAATTGACGAAAAACGAAGTGTATAATCCACGTTTTTGGGCCGAAAATACCCCGAACAACAACTGTTCAAATTAACGTGGATGCATCTATGGGTCATATTATTGGGTTTTGAAAAACATTGGAGCTTAAAATCTATGCTATGTTCCAATAATCGGCTAAAAAAGCATGTTTTTCGTTATAGGTGACGTGTGTCGAAAGGGGTTAAAGAACAACCCTAATACAGGAACCAACACTCATATCCATCATGGACACTTCAAAACTGTCCATGGTAAATTTTTCGGATCATTTCGCCCATTTAACAATTTTGGTCAAAATTGACGAAAAATGAAGTGTTATGCACGTTTTTTGGCCGAAAATGGCCCGAAAACAAAAACTGCTCAATTTCACGTGCATGAATCTATGGGTCATATTATTGGTTATTGAAAAATATTGGAGCTTAAAGTCTATGCTATGTTTCAATAATCGGCTAAAAAAGTATGTTTTTCGTTATAGCTGATTTGTGTCGAAAGGGGTTAAAGAACAACCCTAATACAAGAAGCAACACTCATATCTATCAAGGACACTTCAAAACTGTCCATGGTAAAAAAAATTGATCATTTCGCTTATTTCAAAATTTTGGTCAAAATTGACGAAAAATGAAGTGTTATGCACGTTTTTTGGCCGAAAATGGCCCGAAAACAAAAACTGCTTAAATTCACGTGCATGCATCTATGGGTCAGATTATTGGTTTTTGAAAAATAGAAGCTTAAAATCTATGCTATGTTCCAATAATCGGCTAAAAAAACATGTTTTTCGTTATATCTGACGTGTGTCGAAATGAGTTGAAAAACAACCCTAAAACAGGAACCAACACTCATATCCATGAAGGACACTTCAAAACTGTCCATGGTAAATTTTTCGGAACATTTCGCTTATTTCTAATTTTTTTGTCGAAATTGACGAAAAACGAAGTGTATAATCCACGTTTTTTTGGCCAAAAATGGCCCGAAAATAAAAACTCCTCAAATTCACGTCGATGCATCTATGGGTCATATTATTGCTTTTTGAAAAATAGTGGAGCTTAAAATCTATGCTATGTTCCAATAATCTTCTAAAAAAACATGTTTTTCGTTTTAGCTGACGTGTGTCGAAATGGGTTAAAGAACAACCCTAATACAGGAACCGACACTCATATACATCAAGGACACTTCAAAACTGTCCATGGTAAAAAAAAATTGATCATTTCGCTTTTTTCAAAATTTTGGTAAAAATTGACGAAAAATGAAGTGTTATGCACGTTTTTTGGCCGAAAATGGCCCGAAAACAAAAACTTCTCAAATTCACGTGCATGCATCTATGGGTCATATTATTGGTTTTTGAAAAATATTGAAGCTTAAAATCTACGCTATGTTCCAATAATCGGCTAAAAAAGCGTGTTTTTCGTTATATCTGACGTGTGTCGAAATGAGTTGAAAAACAACCCTAAAACAGGAACCAACACTCATATTCATGAAGGACACTTCAAAACTGTCCATGGTAAAGTTTTCGGAACATTTCGCTTATTTCAAATTTATTGTCAAAATTGACGAAAAACGAAGTGTATAATCCACATTTTTTTGGTCGAAATTGGTCCCAAAATAAAAAATCCTCAAATTCACGTCGATGCATTTATGGGTCATATTATTGCTTTTGAAAAAAAGTGGAGCTTAAAATCTATGCTATGTTCCAATAATCGGCTAAAAAAGCATGTTTTTCGTTTTAGCTGACTTGTGTCGAAATGGGTTAAAGAACAACCCTAATACAGCAAAACGACACTCATATCCATCAAGGACACTTCAAAACTGTCCATGGTAATTTTTTCGGATCATTTCGCTTATTTCAAAATTTTGGTCAAAATTGACGAAAAACGAAGTATAATCCACGTTTTTTTGCTGAAAATGGCCCGAAAATAAAAATTGCTCAAATTCACGTGGATGTATCTATGGGACATATTATTTCTTTTTGAAAAATATTGGAGCTTAAAATCTATGCTATGTTGCAATAATGGGCTAAAAAACTTGGTTTTTCGTTATAGGTGACGTGTTTCGAAATGGGTTAAATAACAACCCTTATACAGAAACCAACTGTAATAGCCCGAACCATCGTCCGTCGCAACACAGCCCAATAAGATGGGAAACCACCCATTAGGGCCAAAAATCCTCTCGTGTGCTCTAAAAGGTGAACTCCTTGTTGTTAGTATGATGGTAGGAATTTATTATAAACTGATCATATAAGCCTTAGTTTCGCAATGTGGGACAAACCAACTCCATAATCCACTTTCCATATTCGTAGTGTTATAAACTCCCCCACTTAGAGAACGCGACGTCCCCGACGCGCCTCGACCATTTCATATCGACATCAACACAGGTCCAAGATCTCCCCCGCTAGACGGCTGACCTGGGCCTAACCCCAGCACTCAGCACGCGGTCGCAAGGTTGCTCTGATACCATCTGTAACAGCCCGATCCACCGTCTGTCGCAACACAGCCCAATAAGATGGGTAGTCACCGCTTAGGCCCGTAAATCCTCTCGTGGACTCTAAAAGGTGAAGGCCTTGTTGGTAGTATGATGGTAGAAATCTATTATAAACTGATCATATGAGCCTTAGTTTCCAAATGTGGGACAAACCAACTCCATAATCCACTTTCCATATTTCATAGTGTTACACCAACGCTCATATCAATCAAGGGCACTTCAAAACTGTCCATGTTAAATTTTTCGGATCATTTCACTCATTTCAAAATTTTGGTCAAAATTGACGAAAAATGAAGTGTATATAATCCACGTTTTTTAGCCGAAAATGGCCCGAAAACAAAAACTGCTCAAATTCACGTGGATGCATCTATGGGTCTTATTTTTGTTTTATGAAAAATATTGGAGCTTAAAATCTTTGTTATGTTCCAATAATCGGCTAAAAATTCATGTTTTTCGTTATAGCTGACATGTGTCGAAATGGGTTAAAAAAAAACCCTAATACAAAAACCAACACTCATATCCATCAAGGAAACTTTAAAACTGTCCATGGTACATTTTTCGGATCATTTCGTTCATTTCAAAATTTTGGTCAAAATTGACGAAAAACAAAGTATATAATCCACGTTTTTTGGCCGAAAATGGCCCGAAAAAAAAATTGCTCAAATTCACGTGGATGCATATATGGGTCATATTATTGGATTATGAAAAATATTGGAGCTTGAAATCTATGCTATTTCCAATAATCGGCTAAAAAAGCATGTTTTTTTGTTATAGCTGACATGTGTCGAAATAGGTTAAATAACAACCCTAATACAAGAACCAACACTCATATCCATCAAGGACACTTCAAAAGTGTCCATGGTAAAATTTTCAGATCATCTTGCTCATTTCAAAATTTTGGTCAAAATTGACGAAAAACAAAGTATATAATCCATGTTTTTTGGCCGAAAATGGCCCGAAAACAAAAACTGCTCAAATTCACGTGGATGCATTTATGGGTCATATTATTGGTTTTTGAAAAATATTGGAGTTTAAAATCTAGGTTATGTTCCAATAATCGGTTGAAAAAGCATGTTTTTCGTTATAGATGAACGTGTGTCGAAAAGGGTTAAAGAACAACCTTAATACAAGAACCAACACTCATATCCATCAAGGACACTTCAGAACTGTCTATGGTAAACTTTTCAGATCATTTCGCTCATTTCAAAATTTTGGTCAAAATTGACGAAAAACGAAGTATATAATCCACGTTTTTTGGCCGAAAATGGCCCGAAAACTAAAACTGCTCAAATTCACGTGGATGCATCTATGGGTCATATTGTTGGTTTTTGAAAAATATTGGAGTTTAAAATCTATGTTATGTTCCAATTATCGGTTAAAAAAGCATGTTTTTCGGTATAGATGACGTGTGGTGAAAAGGGTTAAAGAACAACCCTAATACATGAACCAAAACTCAGATCCATCAAGGACGCTTCAGAACTTTCTATGGTAAACTTTTCAGATCATTTCGCTCATTTCAAAATTTTGGTCAAAATTGACGAAAAACGAAGTGTATAACCCACATTTTTTTTGCCGAAAATGGCCCAAAAAAAACTACTCAAATTCACGTGGATGAATCTATGGGTCAAATTTTGTTTATTAAAAAATATTGGAGCTTAAAACCTATGCTATGTTCCAATAATCTTCTAAAAAATCATGTTTTTCGTTTTAGCTGGCGTGTTTCGAAATAGGTTAAAGAACAACCCTAATATAGGAACCAACACTCATATCCATCAAGGACACTTCAAAACTGTCCATGGTAAAATTTTCGAATCATTTCGCTTATTTCAAAATTTTGGTCAAAAGACGAAAAACGAAGTATATAATCCACGTTTTTCGGCCGAAAATGACCCAAAAATAAAAACTGCTCAAATTCACGTGGAGGCATCTATGTGTCATATTATTGCTTTTTGAAAAATAGTGGAGCTTAAAAAAAACTCACTACCCTACTATTTTCTTTCTCCTACCCACCCTTGCTATGCCCTTACCTTGATCACGAAACCATGTTGGTTTGCGGTTGGAATTGTAGTATAAAAGGTCGTTTTTGATGAGTATTGAGGAGAGACAGTGAGAATTTGGATTAAATTTTTAATTTTAAGTTTCACTCTTAAATCTTATTAGGATGAATGAATGACATGTGATTGGGTTGTGGCTAAATGTTGGGTTGTGTAGAACTATATAAATTTTAAAAAACTTATGAATTTGTAGGTTTGGAGTACATATCGGTAGGTTCGGATAAATTAGGACCATTTTCATAAAAAAAGTTTAAAGTTAGGATTATTTTGGGATAAATGAAAGTTTGGATTATTTTGTGATAACCAACCAAAGTTGGGATTATTCTTGCTAAATTTTCCAAACAAAAACTGCTCAAATTCACGTGGTTGCATCTATGGGTCTTATTATTTTTTTTTTTTGAAAAATATTGGAGCTTAAAATCTTTGTTATGTTCCAATAATCGGCTAAAAATCATGTTTTTTGTTATAGTTGACGTGTGTCGAAATGGGTTAAAAAACAACCCTAATACAGAAATCAACACTCATATAGTCATATCCATCAAGGACATTTAAAAACCGTCCATGGTAAATTTTTCGGATCATTTCGCACATTTAAAAAATTTGGTCAAAATTGACGAAAAACAAAGTGTAATTCACGTTTTTTGGCCGAAAATGGACCGAAAAAAAAACTGCTCAAATTAACGTGGATGCATATATGGGTCATAATATTGGGTTATAAAAATATTGGACCTTAAAATCAATGCTAAGTTCTAATAATCGGCCAAAAAAGCATGTTTTTTTGTTATAGCTGACGTGTGTCGAAATGGGTTGAAGAACAACCCTAATACAGGAACCAAGACTCATATCCATTAAGATACTTCAAAACTGTCCATGGTAAAAAATTTGGATCATTTCGCTAATTTCAAAATTTTGGTCAAAATTGACGAAAAACGAAGTGTATATTAATTTAACCATTAGCGACCCCATTAGCCTTCAATTACACTATCCACGTCATCAGTGATGACATCAGCATTCATTTAGTGATATCACTGTTGATGTCATCGCCATCTCATTATTACATGTGTTTGACTACATAAAAAATGAGCTTGTGAAGGTTTGAACCTGTAACCTTAGAGCTACAATTTTAACACTTCAACCACCAAGACAACTGGTTTTTTTTTATACTTTTATTAACAAAGTTATATATAAAGGATTTGAGATTTTGGGAGATAATTTCGGAAACAACTTTCGACAAGATAATCTAAATCATATCAAATTATTTTATTTTTGGGGATAATTTAGGAATTACTATATATATATATATATATATATATATATATATATATATATATATATATATATATATATATATATATATATATATATATATATATATATATGCGCAATATGTTTGAAAATAACACATCTTGGGTTTGTTTCGTTTTAACTCAAAATACGGGTCAACGGGTGGGGTAAGAGTTAAAAAAAGTTGTGTTAAAAAGTAGTCGGGGTAAATATGAATTACAGTTCAAAAAAATGAGACCCGAAAATATAATTTACTGGTCATAAATTAATTCGTACATATATACATAAAGTACTGAAATACATTCTTTATACTTATTAAATTGTTTTCATTGAATCAAACATAACTTCTCTAAGATGGTACCAAATTAAACACGTTTCTTTTCGTCTTAATTTTAGAAAAATTGGGACAATGGGCTTTCTCAATTTTAACCCAAAAGAATATTAAAACGGGTTCGAGTTATATATGGCCAAAACTTGATTAGGAAAAAGAATGGGTATAAACCTTGAACGACGGGTCACATCTGGTCGATTAAGGCCCTGTTTGATAGGACTTATTCTCAGATCAATTCAAATCAGATCAGAATCATTCAGATCAGATCAGATCAGAATCATTCTGTTCAGATCAGATCAGATCAGAATTATTCAGATCAGATCAGTTCAGTTCAGAAATGTTCAAATAACTATACATCTATGTATTTGGTCCATAATTGATACTAATTCGTTGAAATTCAATCAAAGCTTCAACCAATTCAGATCAGATCAGAATCATTCAAATCAGATCAGATCAGATCAGTTCAATTCAGTTCAGAAAGATGCAGTCCTATCAAACATGGCCTAAGTTTTTAATAACCAAGTTCATATAACAACTCGTGCAATTTTGCACGGGCCAATAAACTAGTAATCCACGTTTTTTGGCCGAAAATGGCCCGAAAACAAAACCTGCTCAAATTCACATGGATGCATCTATGTGTCATATTATTGGTTTATGAAAAATATTGGAGCTTAAAATCTATGCTATGTTCCAGGGGCGAAGCCACCTGGTGGCGAGGGGTGGCGGCGGCCACCCCGGTGGGGTGCAGAATTTTTTCAATTTTATAGGAATAGGTAGTTTATATATAATTTTGAGTGCTCAAACAACAAATTAGATGTAGTTGGCATAGTGGTTATATTGGAGTCCCTATAACTAGGAGGTGCTGGGTTTGAATCTTGTTAGAGGCAAGTTTTATTAATTTTTAAAAGTTTTCCTTTTCTTTTAAAATTGAGTTAAACTTTAGGTATTCTATGAGAGGATTTGAACTCTTGACCTAATGGAATCAAATGTTAACAACTAACCAATAGTCCACAATCATTTCATGCTTCTTATACAAACTTTAATATATAAAACATTCATTTCCCTTTGCCCCAATCTTTGTTCGTATGTTTATTTTTTCTTTCTTATTCCGTAATTTAATGAGTATGTCCGTTTCGTTATTTTTCTTATTAGATGAGCTTATTTAGTATTGATTTTGGCTACATATAATGAATGAATCCTAAATTATACATTAGGAATACCGCGTATATAGTTATAATTTGTCACCCCGAAAATTAATTCATGGCTTCGCCCCTGCTATGTTCCAATAATAGGCTAAATAAGCATGTTATTTGTTATAGCTGACGTGTGTCGAAATGGGTTAAAGAACAACCCTAATACAGGAACCAACACTCATATCCATCAATGACACTTCAAAAATGCCCATGGTAAATTTCTCGGATCATTTCGCTAATTTCAAATTTTTGGCCAAAATTGACGAAAAACGAAGTGTATAATCCACGTTTTTGGGCCGAAAATAGCCCGGAAACAACAACTGTTCAAATTAACGTGGATGCATCTATGGGTCATATTATTGGGTTTTGAAAAACATTGGAGCTTAAAATCTATGCTATGTTCCAATAATCGGCTAAAAAAGCATGTTTTTCGTTATAGGTGACGTGTGTCCAAAGGGGTTAAAGAACAACCGTAATACAGGAACCAACACTCATATCCATCATGGACACTTCAAAACTGTCCATGGTAAATTTTTCGGATCATTTCGCCCATTTAAAAAATTTGGTCAAAATTGACGAAAAATGAAGTGTTATGCACGTTTTTTGGCCGAAAATGGCCCGAAAACAAAAACTGCTCAATTTCACGTGCATGAATCTATGGGTCATATTATTGGTTTTTGAAAAATATTGGAGCTTAAAGTCTATGCTATGTTTCAATAATCGGCTAAAAAAGCATGTTTTTCGTTATAGCTGATGTGTGTCGAAAGGGGTTAAAGAACAACCCTAATACAAGAAGCAACACTCATATCCATCATGGACACTTCAAAACTGTCCATGGTAAATTTTTTTGATCATTTCGCTTATTTCAAAATTTTGGTTAAAATTGACGAAAAATGAAGTGTTATGCACGTTTTTTGGCCAAAAATGGCCCGAAAACAAAAACTCCTCAAATTCACGTGCATGCATCTATGGGTCATATTATTGGTTTTGAAAAAATATTGGAGCTTAAAATCTATGCTATGTTCCAATAATCGGCTAAAAAAGTATGTTTTTCGTTATAGCTGACGTGTGTCGAAAGGGGTTAAGGAACAACCCTAATACAGGAACCAACACTCATATCCATCAAGGACACTTCAAAACTGTCCATGGTAAATTTTTCGGATCATTTCGCTCATTTCAAAATTTTGGTCAAAATTGACGAAAAACGAAGTGTATAATCCACGTTTTTTTGCCGAAAATGGCCCGAAAACAAAAACTGCTCAAATTCACGTGTATGCATCTATGGGCCATATTATTGGTTTTTGAAAAAATTGGAGCTTAAAATATATGCTATGTTCCAATAATTTGCTAAAAAAGTATGTTTTTCGTTATAGTTGACGTGTGTCGAAAGTGGTTAAAGAACATCCCTAATACAGGAACCAACACTCATATCCATCAAGGACACTTCAAAAATGTCCATGGTAAATTTTTCGGGTGATTTCGCTCATTTCAAAATTTTGGTCAAAATTGACGAAAAAGGAAGTGTATAATCCACGTTTTTTTGCCGAGAATGGCCCGAAAACAAAAACTGCTCAAAATCACGTGGATGCATCTATGGGTCATATTATTGGTTTTTGAAAAATATAGGAGCTTAAAATATATGATATGTTCCAATAATCGGCTAAAATAGCATGTTTTTCGTTATAGCCGACGTGTGTCGAAAGGGGTTAAAGAACAGCCCTAATACAGGGACCAAAACTCATATCCTTCAAGAACACTTCAAAACTGTCCATGGTAAATTTTCGGATCATTTCGCTCATTTCAAAATATTGGTCAAAATTGACCAAAAACGAAGTGAATAAATCATGTTTTTTGGCCGAAAATGCCCCGAAAACGGAAACTGCTCAAATTCTCGTGGAATTCATCTACGGGTCTTATAATTGGTTTTTTTAAAATATTGGTGCTAAAAATATATGGTATTTTCCAATAATCGGCTAAAAATGCATGTTATCTTTACACATGATGTGTGTCTAAAGGGGCTAGAGAACATCCTTAATACAGGGAAAACAAACACTCATACCTATCAAGGGCACTCCAAAGTTGTCCTTGGTAAAGTTTTGGAAACATTTAGTTCATTTGAAAGTTTTGGTCAAAATTTACCGATAAACGAAGTGTATAGTCAATGTTTAATTTGCTGAAAATGGTTCGAAAACAAAATTGCTCAAATTTTCGTCGAGGCATCTTGGGGTCATATTATTTGTTTTCGTAAAATATTAGAGCTAAACATCTGTTATGTTTCAATAATCGGCCAAAAGTATTTTATTCTTTACGGATGACGTGTGTCAAAACTCAAAAGGGTTTAAAGAACATCCCTTGTACACAAACCAACACTCAAATCCATATGGGGCACTCCAAAACTGTCCATGGCAAAGTTTTAAAAACATTTAGCTCGTTACTAAATTTTGGTCACAATTGACAAAAAAACGTAGTGCCCAATTCTCGTGGAAGTATTTAAGGATCATATTATGGGTTTTGGAAATATATTAGAGCTAAAACGCTATGTTAGGTTCCAAAAATTAGAGAAAGAAGCATGTTATACTCAGCGGATGACCTGTGTCGAAAAAATATTAAAGAACATTCCTATACATACCCACAAAAGAAACTTGTAAGCTGTCGATGATAAAGTTTTGTGAACATTTAGCTCTTTTCGAAAAATCATCATAGTACACCAAAAAGAAGTGTAAAAAAAATGACATAATCTCAAGATCAATCAATCAAACATTTGGCTTAATTTTATTGGTGATAAAAAAAAAGTTCCTATCAATTCTATCACACTTTAATTTTTTCACCAAGTTCCCTAAAACGCTGCGTTTAACAATTCCAATTTCTAAACAAAATTCCTAAAACCCTCTCACTTCATTCTTCTTCCTTACTCTTCTCTGTCTCTCTCCTCAAACTTTTTTCCCTCCAATGGCTGCTGAAAACCAAGCAAAATCTGCACCAAACGATCCCAAAAAACGCAAGAGATGTTATCTTCCTCATAATGTAACTGTTTTTTTTCCTGGGTCACAAATTTCCCAACTTATTTTATCTCTTACTTTGAATTTTAATTAATATTTGCAATGTTTGTTTGTGTATGATGATTTAGAGACCCGTGAGAAAGAAGGGTCCGAGCCCAATAAGGCCAGGAGTTCAAGGGTTCTTCATAACTTGTGATGGAGGACGAGAATTCCAAGCTGCCCATGAAGCTATTGATGTCATTGATTCTGTATGTCTTAGGTTTTTATTTATCTCGAGTTCCTTGTGGATAAAGTTTTGATCTTTTATCTTATTTTCGATTTGTCTGTGCTGAGAAGTGTAGTTTAAGTTTGTTTCATTTGGTAGATTGTTGTTTTGAGGGAACTTTATGCTGATTATGCAATTGGTATTATTAGGGTTTATTGGTTTTTGTTGATGATTGAGTGATTATTCTTTTGGGGGGGGCGGGAATTTGATTTAGTGAACTGAAGTGGGATTTCTGGGAGTAAATTGTTGTTGGGTCAAGCTATATAGGTTAATTGGATACGAAAATGGTGAAAAGATTGCGACTTTTATCCCGTGTGTTTGGAATCAGAGAAGTGTACAATCTTGTGCCTAATGGGATTCTTGGATGGATAATAATGATAGAAAGACTGCTGACTGAGTTCTTTTCAATGAGACATTGGTAGGTAGTACATGGGACTTAACTCGTGTTTTAGCGTGCATAGACAGAAGCGAGTTGGCCAATTTGGGGGGTTAGGTACTGTGTCTTGGAAGATCAGATTGCTTTTACTTATATTTGAGAATCCTTGACACCTGAGCTGGTGATGGATATTATATCCGATGAGCATAAGTATGGAGGAAGAACATTGTTGTTGTGTTTGGTCCTATGGATTAATTGGCTGCAAATGTTGAAAGTATTGCAGCTTTTTGTTTCGATATTGTCTGAGAGAGTTTTGTGCTGGTTTCCTAGATGGAAATCGATAGAAAGATTACTGCTTTTTGTTTAGAATAAATGTTGGGGTATTTCTTCGAAACTGCTTGCTTGTAGGAAGGGGGATATGTCTATTAAGGGTTTGGATAATCACACAAGGTGAACTTAAGGCAGTAGATCCCCCCCACAATTTAAGGTGGATCAGTGCAGCAAAATTATTTCTCTTGCCATGAATGCTTAAACTTATGCAGTGAACTATACTATTATCTTATAATCCTATTGACTTCCATGCTTTAATGTGGATAAACATTGATTTTGTATAGTGGTCAACTGGTCATGCTGTGCTGAAGAGCATTTGTTTTCGTATATGCCTTTTATGCATTCACTGAATCACTGTGCTATATGAAATCTCTTATCGAGTTGCAACCTTTCTGGTTTATTTCCTTGTCTGATTTACTATCCAAACTAAGTGAAAATTTGGCTTCTGTTTCAGTTCTTTGAAGAGCTGGTTGATGGAAAGGAGTCCAGTTCTAAGGTGGCAGTGATACCAGAGAAACCTGCGAACAAAAAAATCACATTCACGTACTCTGGTTCTGATGAAGGAGATGAAGATGATAGAGATGATGTTGATGATGGGGAGGAGAGTAATAAATCAGTGCAACCTCCTGAAGATGAAGTAAATAATGCAGATAAGGCCGATCAATCGCCTGAGGTTGTCCCGGAATCGACGAAAGATGATAATAAGGAAGCTGTTAAGGAGCAAACTGAGGGGGAAAGCGGGGAAAATGAGGAACCGCCTGAAAAAAAACAATGCACTGATGTAAAAAAATCAGAAGGTGGAAGTCAGGGTATTGCTACCCCAGAGGTGTCTATTGATAAGTTAATTGAAGCTGAACTCAAGGAATTAGGAGATAAGAACAAGGTCAGTTAACCTTCCAATCCCCTCCCCCCTTCTGAGATAGAAACAATGTGTTTTTAGTCTTGTTAATAAATACACTCCGCTTTTATATTATGTATGCTTTCTGGTTGATTTTGATCTTTATTTATCCAACTGTGGTGAGTTTGTCCCAAATAATAAAAGGAGTGATATGGGATCTTGGATGGCTCCCTAACCTGTGTCTACTTAATTTGTTAATGGGATCTTTATTATGGCCCATCACAAATAGTCTCGATATCTACTTACGAGTGAGGTTTGCACAGATCTGACCCCGTCCCTCCTTACCCTTTGTAAGCATTGGAGTAATGTTGTTCTTGTCTGTTGGTATGTTGGAGATGAATAGCAGTAGAGGAGTATAACCTATTATATTAATGCCATGTTCAATCTTGTGAGTTTCCAAAGTGTGCAAGTTTGTAATAAAATCTTCTTGTTGAACCAGAGACGTTTCGCCAAACTTGATACTGGCTGCAATGGTGTCGTTTTCATTCTAATGCGGAAAAGGGCGGGAGACCCAAGTCCTATAGATATTGTACAACACATTATGGCTTCTGCTGCTTCTACAAAGAAACATATGTCAAGGTCTAATTGGCTTCATATTATATTGTATTATTATCCTGCAAGCTTTTTTTGGTTTTTACAGATGAAAGTGTTTTCATTTGTCACCGTATTTTGCTAAAGCAATTACATTTCTACAGATTTCTGCTTAGAGTTTTACCAGTGGAACTCTCATGCTATGCTTCTGATGAAGAAATCTCAAGAGCCATTAAGCCACTCGTTGAACAGTATTTTCCTGCGAATGCTGAAAAACCAGTTAAGGTATTTCTCCATACTCCATCAGCACGTTGTGCATAATTGGTGGTTTTTATCTATTCATGTGGACCACTGTTTTGGTGATACCTGATGCTTTCCCCTTCAATAATTTTCCTCAGTATGCTGTCCAATATGATGCTCGAGCAAATTCTGGCATTGAGAGGATGAAGATAATAGGTGCTATCGCAAAAGCTATACCTGAACCACACAAAGTGGATCTTAAGAATCCAGAGAAGACTATCGTTGCCCAAGTTGTAAAGGTACATGAAGCCATTCTTTGTTTTACTGTAGATTCATTAAATTCGTATGTCAAAGCTCATGCTGACCTTGTTTTTCACCTGTGTTCTCTTTAGACTGTGTGCATGATAGGAGTCGTGGACAAGTACAAGGAGTATGCAAAGTACAACCTGAGACAGCTCACTTCCTGAGACAGCGCGGTTCCAAGTGTCCAACCGATGCTCTCAATTAGAGAATTAACTTGGAAAGCCATGGCGATAACAACAGTTCAACATTATGAAGCATGGATACTTTCTGTTGATACTTTCTCAAGTGGAGATGCAGCTTGGCGTTGTTGGCCGTTGGGGGTGAAGGTTTATCCTTCATCAAAATACACAGATAACGTAGAGCAACACCCCTGGTTCTTAGTTAGCATATGTAATAATCAGCCCACATAGTTTGTCTTCATTGATAAAATTGACAGAAAGTTTGCATTTTGTATTGATTAAAATTTCACAGACTTGTATTTCTCGACCTTGGTTTGATATTCAAGATAGAAAGAACAAGGTGTTCTGAAGTCTTGTTACCCAGATCTCATTTTTGCATGAATCATATAGCTGAGTTGCCAGTGCATGCTCCCACCTATTGAGGGCATGGAGCAGACATATTTGAGTTTTGACACACATATGGTCCAGACGGACTCCCAACGTACGTTGAGATTCTATCGTCCAATGAAGCCAAGTACTGAAGCCTGTGCACAACTTAGTGCCAGTTTGTGTATGTACCAACAACATTCCACCGGAAATTGCCCAGAAAAAATCATTGTTTTGCACTTTTGTGTAGGAGGAACAAGGAAACTTTGAGAAAAAGGAACACAGATGAATTATTGGAGAGAAAAAGAAGCAATCCCTTGATATATTCTTTATAACTTTTTGTGTAACAACAAATGATGGCACAATGATTACAAATCAAAGGGGAGAATAAAAATAAAGAATTGGCAAATTTGCAGCTCAATTTCTCATCAATTGTGCTCCCAAACTAACTCAACAACCTTCCCATCATCACAATCTAACAAACCCTACCATCCTCCTAAGCTGTTGCCGGCTTGTACAGCTTTTCCACCATCTTCCTGTACTCTGCAATTTCAGCAAATTTCCGAAAGTGTCAAAAACGTCGGTTCATATAAAAATACAGCACCAACCAGAGAGAGATCATAATCTGTTTAACTAACTAAAAACCACAGCCACCCACCTTCTTGATTGCTCCATAGCGCGGCAGCTTGTGTGTTCAATGGTGAGCTGGTGTTGGGTTCTGCGTTTAAACATAAAGCAAATACGGACATTAATAAACCATAGTACCATAGCAATCAACAGCCGACAAACCACAGTACTAGTTGAACAATGGTGTCTCTAATCAACCATTGTACCATGACAATTAACAACCAACTAAGCACAGTACTAGTTAAACAAGGTTCACTAGTTTATACAAGGATCACATTCATCCACAAGTGGCTGCATTCGTCATATCGAAATATCGAGCAAGGACAATGAAATGAACTATCTAGCATCAGAAATTACCTCCAAGGAGACTTTGGATGGACAGCAATATTGTTCTTACGTCGTAAGCAGAAGACCATTTGTCCTGCACACATACACATCAAATCACCATCAATAACCAAATTTTACCATTTAACACAAACTCAACCAATGGAATGGAACTCAGGAGACTTGTGCAAACCCGTCCATTTCGAAAGTATACCTGAAGAATGTCCAAACAGATGTTACCAAAACCATCCACATTCGGATGGAAGCACGCAGTTTCGAACTTGACCTTTGGAGGTTTAAAGGGATAATCAGCTGGGAAATGAAGAGCAAGCTTGTATTCGGTGCCTTCGAAAACGGTTTCTTTGCTCCCATGGATTGTCCCTTTCCATGTAAAAATGTTGTCTTCCTCTGGAAATGCTGATATTCCTGGATCACCACCCATCTGTACAAACAAAAACTCGTAAATTTTCGATCTTTTACCCGGGTTTTAGAAAAAATTAAGGATTGATTCAAATTTGTAACTAAATCAAGTGTTCATAAATGTATGATTCTTACCATAAGAGACATTAATTCGGATTGCAACCTGATTCATCAACAATGAAAACACAACAAACGAAATCATAGAAAAAATTAGAATCCAAACACAAAAAGGCAAATTAATTAAAAATCCAGGTAAAAACACAAATCTAAAACCCCAAAATAATCCCAATTTGAAAACCCATCAACTCTAATTAAAAAACCCCCCATTCGAAACCCTAATTAAAAACCCCCAATTCAAAATTAGGCAATCACATTAATCGACAAAATTAACCTGATTCGATCAAAACCCAGATAAATTCAAGCGTTTTAAGAACAAGGGCAAGGGTCGCATGATCCCAATTGGAAAACCTAATTAGAAAACCCCAATTCGAAACCCTAATTAAAAACCCCCAATTCAAAATTACTCTAATCGACAAAATTAACCTAATTCGATCAAAACCCAGATAAATTCCAACATTTCTATACCAAGAGCAAACATCTAATGATCCAAAACTTCTCAATCACGACTAAAAAAATCGCAAAGAGTAGAGACAAAATTCAATTTAAAAATAAAAGAAAAATTACCTTTTAAGAACAGATTTGGTATCGACGGTAGTTGCCGGAGCGACGTTCTGCTTCGTCGGAAGAACCGCCGGAGTAGTCACCGGAGTGTTATCTTGATACCCACCATTAACCGTCGCCATTATTATAATAATATAAAAAAACAAACAAAACCTTGGTTTTCTTGGAAAATAAAATCAAAAGAAAAGAAGCGTAACTAAGACGATTTCAACAGTAAAAATCTCTTCTTCTTATTCTTCTTCACCTTCTTCTTCGTCCCACTTGTTACAGTTAGGAGAGAGAATGAGGAGATTAGAGAGAGAGAGAGAGAAATGATTAGAGTGAGATTGAAGATTTGGAGATGTGTGTGATTATATAAACTGTGCGGAGGAAAATATAATATTCATGAAATAATAAAAAAGGGAAATTATTATTTTAATTTTCGAACGTTAGAGAGTTGGACAGCGGCGTGGTTTTACGCGTCCTTTTCCAACGGCTAGTTTTTTGGGTTTTATGGTTCGTGAGAAGTTTAGTTAGTACTTAGTAGTGAATGTGTATGTGAATAATGTGATGAGAAAAGTGTGAGCCACAAGAGCACAGGATCACCAATCTTGTGTCACGGTAACTTCTTCACTACTTCACAATTTACCGAAGAGTCACATGATTATTTTTTTTCGACTCTGAATTATGCAGGTAAAAATGTGAAATTCCACTTGGTGTATATATTATCATTAGTTTCAATTTAATTCAGTTCGATTTGAACTCAGATTGATGGAGCTTATTATACGTGATTAGTAATTACAAACATCTTAAAAGGGAAAATCACGTAGGGCTTGTCTCTCATTTCATTATGTTTATATGGCGTACGCATAGCCTCAAGGCATCACCCACGAGCGACGATGCAACCTTTACGCAATTAGATAAACGACGTCTCGATTTGCCTCTAATTGAGTGGCCATCACAAAGGTCTAATGGTGGTTGAGTGACTGAGGTGTGTGTTAACTGGTTTGGCAAACCCGAGCTTACTCGGAGAGCCAGTTAGTTAACACCTCTCGTAACGAGCTGCTGAAAGCAAGATTCTACAAAAGATATCGATGTAAATAAAAATCAAAGGTACTGATATTAAGAATAGTTCTATTCCACCATGGTAAAGAGCCTTACAAACTAAATCCTATTCCATTGCAATAATACAGAATTCTGTACATCGAACATTCGAGAGACGGAGGAAACCCTACATTGATCTCTTCAGTATCATGAAATAACCTATGTACAGAATACAAACCTCAACAACACGCTAATTCTAGCCAAGATTACATTTTTTGTGCTATACCAATAACAAATGGGTGGAAAAGAACACTTCTAACAGCTGCACAAGACCGAGAAGTCGAGAACTACTTCTACGCCTACTATATAAATTGAATATATAAATCGACCCCAATAAATTCTAGAGCTTTGTACAAAGGCCTATATATATACTTAGATTTATATGTAAATATGAACACATATGTATAAGCAAACCTTTTTTTGCTTTTTTTTCATGTATCCACGATCTCCGATGAATATGAGGCAGCAAGGAGGGCTGCTCCAATGCCCGATCCATCTTCAGTGACCTTCAACTCCACATATGGAGCCAGTTCCTCTCCCAAGATCTCAGCCACAGCCTCATTCAGATACTCCCTGAACATTCTGTAATTCGAGTATAAACCTCCTTCAACTGCAACCACTGTCCTTCGCAACTTGCTGCTGCTTGGACCTTTCACCCTGCCACCAGCAACCCCTCCACTCCCATCTCGCCCAATCTTCTTCAGTATACCGATAATGCCAGCAGCTGCAAGGCGTGCAGCCCGCCGAGTCACCACATCACATATGTTGACTACAAGTTTTCGAACTTTCACAGGCACGTCTTGTATCTAATGAAACCGAATAGCCAGAAGAGTGACAAATGTCAGCAGTTATCGTGTCTATCAAGTTTCTAAAAATTATATCATTAAAGTATACTAAAAAGTTTATGAGAAATCTATACCCCGAGAACGTCGTTCAAGATCCTCGCTACTTCTCTTAGGTCAGGAGACTCATCCTCATGCATAGTGGACATCAAAGGAGTCCTGAGACAGTATTTCTCTATTAGCTGAACTCATCAATACAAACATACAGCATGTGATAAATCAGAATTGTCAGGGCAAGTACCCACTGCATACTGTAGCCACCCTCCAAAAGGTCCTAATCGAACTCTAACCCTCCCTTCAAGTCACAAGTCCTAAACACAACCTCTCTACCAGCCCAACCCCAACCACCCCACCCCCCACAATTGAAAAGGAGTACACAGAGGTCAGATATTTATAGAAGAAACCCTAGATAATTTGCTCCTTAAGGCTATTTAGAAACAAAAAAAGTAAGTGTAACAAAAGTAATTTGTTCTTTTCATCATTAGTGCCCATGAGATCCTTAGACGGTTAGTCCCCCAAACTCATATGCGATGCAAAGAAACAAAAGTACAAGTAGAAGGTGACATGTAGAGCTTCAGAATTGTAAGCAATGGAAGGATACCTTAAGATGAAAGCTTGTGAAAGGCTTGAAGAAACAGGTCCAAATATATCAGACTCCTGTGACATCCTTAATAAAACTCTCCTCACAATCTCACCCAGATACATTCCAGATATCATTTTCTCAAAACCCTGAGACAAGAGAGAACTTGCATGTTAAATAATACCATCATAATAATAGCACTCATCATGAAAGGGCAACAAAGAAAGACCACATGACAACAAACTGCACATTCCCGAAACTAACCTGGTCATTCGGATTAGGGCTATCTGCATCTAGCTCAATATCGTAAGAAGTCCTCGGCAAATGTGATGACCAAAAGTTACCCCACTCCATGTTGACAACCTGATGAAATGGGGGAAAAGAGGGAAAAAAACTGCATAAAAGAATGAATAATACTTGTTGTAACCGTAGCTAGAAAAGAAAGGTTGAAGAAGATACCATGCCCCCAGTAGTAGTAGGAAGGCCTTGAGACTTAATGATAGCGTCTGCCCGCTCAAAATAGCAGGCATTAGTTCCAGTCCCAATAATCACAGCAGCAACAGTGTCCTCGTCATTATAGTGTCCAAGAGCTAATGACCCCACCGTATCATTTACCTGATTAACAGCAACAAAAAAAGATGTTTCTTCAATGAAAATGATGATGATACACGTTGCAGGATATTGGAACATGCAGAGCATAGCCTATAGTATAAGGAACGTAAAGAGTACCAAGAGAGCAAGAAAATTATAGTTTTATAAGCTTACCAAAGCTGCTACATGCATATCCAGGCCCTGTCTAGACAAAGCTTGTTGCAACGAATTACAAACATCCTTTCCTATCTGAAAACAAGAAGGTTCAAAAATTAGGATGACAATTCTGAAAACATATTATATAGAATTACAATTTGGGAGAGAAATATTAAAATCAGAAAGAAGCCCCCCAAAAAAAGTAAATCCACTACGATACTCTGTTCGGTATAAAATCCCGAGTTAGGTGCAAACAAGCTTAAGAAAAAGCTTCAAATCTAGATGATTTTCTTGACATATATAGTCAAACAAGATAAATACTATAAGCAAAAATGGACGCAGCAAATTCAGAAATCACTACGCTTTATATCCTTGATAAACCTTACAGTTAATTCTAAAGAACTTGCTCATGCACGAAACATTAAAAAGCTAAAGAAATTCACCATGTCGCGGATTGAAAACCCCTTGGTCCATTTCATCAGGATTCCTGAAGACACCGATGTTTGCTTCATAGGAAAAGAAAACGTGAAACCAAGTTCCCTTCTGGTGGCAGAAGAAAACTCCGAATCTCCATCTCTCTCTCTTTCGACAAACTCTTTCAGTGATTCTGCAATGAAATCGAACAAATCCTGCAACGACAGTAATCCAAATTTCTAATTACAGCCATGCACATGTAGAATAACTCTGCCATAAACACGTAGTCAAAATGTGAACGACCTCACTAGTACTTGTCATTAAGTGCTCAGGGATAGGCTTCCTCTCAACATCATGCCCGACAATGCCGGGCCTTCTGCCTCGCAGCTGAATCCGTAACACCCTAAAATTCGTACCTCCGAGATCTAGTGCATAATATACTCCCCTCTCACTCCTATAGAAAAAGCGCAAGAAGAATTATATTCATCAGTTAGGTGTACAATGGTAAAAAAACAATGAAAAACTTAGATGCACCATACAACCGAGTAGAATGCAGCCACTAGCAGTAGCAGCATGGCAACAAAGAAAGAGACACAGTCGACACTAGACAACCAGCAACTTTATTTACAAAACAACAAGAATAAAACTAGGCAGCAAAAGAACAGTTACTATTTACTGTAACAAGGACAATAAAATCCACAAGGACAATAAAATCCACATTGTCCTTTTTGCCCTTTCACAGTGGTGGAGGTCCACATACAATGGCAACAGGCTGTCAAGTATGACAGCTGCAGTGAAAAAAACCCAAATATTCAACAGAAATATGACTAGCACCGTCCCCCACAGTCAATAAACTATCATAAAGACTACTTAGGACCAAACAAATAAATAAACGCAAATCTAGCTAATCAAATCTATGATACCCTTCCATAGAATCAAACCACGCATAACGGTGACAGCCTATTTCACAGTCCTTCGGAAGCTTAACAAACAATTCCACTGTCATACGCGTTCCCTCTCCATCCTGGAGCATGGGCTCGGGCGTAACATAAACTCAACAATGCAATGTAAAATAATCAATTTGAAACAGATGTCGAAATGGTATCGAGTAACAACAACATACGGCCAAAGCCACCGAAAAAAAACATGGATTGAAATGGTATCGACTCGAGTAACAAAACCAAATTGAATAATGATAGTGTTAAGAATCGACTACAAGTAAATAACAGAAGAAATGAGACCGATAATGTGACTTAAATGATCCCATAGAAAAGATTTATAGGTCAATTAACTCATTCAATTGCATTCTGCATATGTCAATGACAATCCATCCATAGTGAAAGAACTCTATCACTTTCACATTAGTCATTCACATTACTACAGCTGAAATGTGCACAAGCACAACAGTAGAGCCATAAAAGGTGAGATACTACTTCAATACTTAGTGAAATGCAGCAACTCCCAATAAGGAAATGACAGAAAAAACGCAAACAAGACGAAATTGAATCAATAAATAAAATCAACTACAAACGATGATACACAATGTAATCCCCCAAAACAATAAAAAAGATCAACAAAAACGCGGAAAAACAAGCAAAACCGACAACACGACGGAGCGAGATCAATTAAACAACGAAAAGATTCAGATTATGTTATTGTACCTTCATTCTTCATCAACAATTTTCACCCATATAATCAAATAAAATCAATGAAACAATAAAAAGGTTCAAACTTTATCAATGTACCTACATTTTTATTGATCACCATTTCATTTCGACCATATCATAAACCAAATAAAATACACTCCGACCAACAAACAAAATAGACAGAACAACATTAAATCACTGAACAAAATTGAAATTGAAAGGCAGTAACAAAATTGTGATCAATGAAATAATCCCACCGTACCAATCATCACAAAACACATTAAAAGCGTATGCAATACGACACAAATCAAACAAAGATTAAAACAAAGAAACAGAATTAAATTAAACGGACCAAAAAAAAAAGAGATTATACCCAGTAGGAAGTTTATCAACATAAGTGAGCAACATTTTAAGTTTGGAGCCACCTTCAGAGGCTAAACCAGCATGCATCTCAACAGCCATAGCATCAACAACTTGCTTCAATCTACTTATAGGGGTCCCACAACTTTCTTGAAATTCCTTTAATACCCCTACAACTCTCCCCCATTTCCTCCTACTTCTCACTCTCTTCCCCACCACCACCGCCGCCACCGCACACGTCACCACCGCTATTCCCACCGCCACCCCAAACCCCACCTTCCCCATCTTTTCTCTCTCCTCCTCTACCTACCTTCCCTTCAAACCCTGAATAATAAAGAGCCTATATATTCTCATTTTGCCGCCATAATCGGGCACCAAACGACGTCATTGATGATCTGGGTCGGGTTATAATCCGGTTTTCTAAGATGGGTCGTGCTCCGTTTCGGGTGGTTTCCGGTGATACGGCGGTTTTCCGGCGATGCACTCAACCTGTTCGATGAAATGTTCCAGAGAGAGAGAAAGAGACAGCAGATATGTTTTTGGAGAGAGAGAGAGAGAGGAAAAGGAGAGGGGCGAAGAGGGGACTTGGGGTTGCGCTAAGTAGTGTTGGAAAGCGAACCGATGGTTACTTATAGTGGTGTGAATATGACACTTTTGCCCTTGTGTGTAATTTCTCTTTTCTAATTCTCTGATTTTGTTTTATTTTATTTGATTTTGTTGGCAATAAAATCAATAATGGCCAATGGGTGATGTAAAGTATTATTTATCCATGATTTTTCTCATTTCTGAATATAGGAAAATGAGATATGCCCTCAAAAAAAAAAAAAAAATTATGAGATATACATTTCATTATATGGTATGTAATCGATCATATAAGCTTGAGTATATCGTAAATATAGGAATTATTTTATAATTTGTAACCATAAATGTAAAAGTGGATAATATTGAGATAAATACAAAATATGTTGAAACTATCTAGCAGTAATTCGGATCTTGATTTGTTTTGATAAGAAGATTATTTGAATGACGCAGTAATGACTGTGAAATTGCTGTCACCTATGGATTGAAAAAAACTAACAATTATGTAAAAAAAACACCCATATACCCTTGGCTATAGAAAAACCAATACGAGTGAAAATATGTGCCGCAGCCTGCGCACCAATGTCCAACGTCCTAGAGTATCGTTGAATGTGTTGAAGCTGAGCAACGGTACCTGGCTTCAATTCTCCTAGTGAGGAGAAGGAGATTGGGAGGAAGTCATAACTCAAAGAAGCGCACAGAACATCATACTTAGTACGTTTACGATGAGCCGCACCACGCACAACCTCGTCGGCTCAAAACCGATCAAGCCAGACTGAGTTAAGGGCGATGAATTAGTCAAATCGACACACACGTCATGCCCACCGTTAAGTGTGCACACCCTCTTTCGTGAGGGTGCGTTTTCGGGGAGCACTTACAAAATGCATAAAATTATCTTATTATCAATTGGATTTTGACTTCCAAGGGAAAATTTGTATTAAAAACATTAAAAAGTTGCAAATTCCCTCGGCTAGTGTAACATAATAAACAATTTTTATGGCATGAATTTTTATAAACTAGAATAACCGAAAAACTTAAAGTTATGATGTTCAAGCAATAACGGCAAATTCTTAACATAAACAATTTTGTAAGATTGTATACATTTTACTATCACTTTCCTGAATAGAAACCACGATGGAATTGATGTAGATAATGAGTATCCAAAGTGATCATTAGTTTTCCCGATATCTATCGGTCATCTGAATTTGAATGTATACTCAGTAGTTATTAACTGAATTAGTAACATTTAGAATTTTAAATCGAATCTTATTAAAAATTCTACATTTTTGTGATCAACTTTAACATGATAATTTTTTGGTATATTTTTGTAAGAGATCAGATATGACAAAATCGTAAAAAGATCTCATCTTCTTCAAAGTATTGGTGGGTATTATTATTTGAAGTTTTTACTACTAGCTGAGTAGTAGTGATTAGTAGTATTTGACTCTCTATCTTATTTATGTAATCAAAATTGATTTGCTTTAATTTGTGCTTTATTGAGGAGGGCCAGAATAAATACGATTTTTACTGATTCTGCCCTTGGCCCTTGAATAAGTTGGTGGGTTTTGGTCGTTGGGAGAGATAGAGGAAAGAGTAAAGAGAGGTTTTATGTGAAAATTTTGACTCAATTGATAAAGCAAAGACATTTTCTCCTAATAGCAAAATTACAAGGTAAACATGCTCTTTGTATGGACCCCCTTCCTACCGTTTATAGTATTTATTGGTGATTTATTGTATTATCAATTGTATTATTAAATGTCAAAAGTGTCCCTTTTACAACCTACGGTTCATGTTTTATGTGTTTATTGCAAATAGTGGTTGCAAAAGTATAGGTTAATTAGTGAAATGTACCCAATTAGTCAATACTCATATACTACAAACACTCATGTAGTAGGCAGGCAGATTGACATAAATAAAATAGTCAAGCTTACCAAACATTTTTTGTTTGGTATCTAAGTGAAACAAATTAAAGTAAACATTAAAAAAAGCATGAGTTTCAAATAATAATACAATGATAGATAATTTACTAACTTTTTGCAAGCATTAGATTCTTTAGGAGATAATAGGTTCGGCCACCTTTTGTTGTGGACTCTTACGTTGTAAGGGTATATGTTGTGCATTTGTTGGCGTATTATACTTATTGAATATGTTGATGGTGCGATCTGTATTTATATTTGTTAACATATATTAAGTGCTACCATTGTATAGTAAAAATGATTAGAAAAATCGTCTGCATTAAGTTGTAGCCGAGAATTAAGAGATTAATTAGTTGGAATTATTGAATAGGAAGGCCACTCACAAGGAGTATGAAATTGGTAAATCTATCAATTAGTTTATAATTGAAATATTAATGTGATGATAACGGTGGGGAAAGACGTATACTTCGTATGTATTGTGAGTATTTATGAGGATTTTCTACTATTACACCACAACAAATGAATCATAGGTAAAAATCTTAAACTGTTTACATAGCAATGTTTTAACACTACCAAAAACAAATTCACATGTTTAATTAGTCTTTCCTTCTAGATTCCCAAAAGAAAGAGGCAAAAAGGGCAAAATGGTCAATATAATAAAATGTTTCCAGGTAAGCACCTGCCTTGACCATACAAAAAGCTTCTGGTTTGCTGTTAAAATAAAGTATCATCCTTCCAATGCATTTCTTTTTAGAGAATTTTGTAGGGAGGATCCAACTGGCATTTGGGACAAACTACTAGGACAACCTCAGAAAACCAACAATGTAAGTGAATTTATATTACTAACATAAGACAACCAGAGAAAAAAAAAAACAGTGCTCCAACTAGAAAAGGAAAGAGAGTGGAAAAGTTATAAATTTAACATTTCACTTGTAGACGAATATAACATAAGGTATTGTTAACTCATGAGTCGCTAGACGTATATCGATAAAAAATGTAGTAAAGTATTTTCATATTACCGAGAGTTGAGAATGTATGGTAGATTTTCCGGGAAAACGGTAAGGAGAAAAAGAAAGAAAGCGAGTGAGAGGCGAGGCGAAGGCGCGTAAATAATTAAAGAGAGTAGAAGTGGGACTGTGGGGAGTGGAACGGCGACGTTTGTTAGCGTAAATGAGCGATTGAGCGGGTATACGACGCCGTACAAGTGGGCAGCTGTCTCCCGCCAAAATCCAGCTAAGCAGCACTGATAAAGCATGAAAAGTTGTCACCCTTCCCTAGTCATTTCTTCTCTTCTCTCCATATGGTACGGCCATATGTTGGTGTGCCAAAATTATATCATATCATATGTTAAAATTTATAAAATGCACATACTCCTATTAGTACCAATAATAGTACTACAACTTGTAACTTGTACTAGTAATATACTATGCTCTTTATACTAATCCCAAACTCCCCAATTTGTGTACCGATAATAATGTACTAGTAGTACTTGTAACTCTCGAATGAAGGTCGTTTGGAGTACATACAACCAAAGAAAGAATTTACCGAGTCTAATATCCATAGTGATGAGTAGTCAAAACTAATAGAACTTTATGATGATGATCGATGTAGATAGTATTGGTACCTATATATGTGAGATTTTCGTTGCGCGCCTTATATATATGATCATACCCAACTCGAATCTGAATTAAACTAGATGATGACATCATGAAGATCAATCAACTATAACATTACTCCGTACATAATTCGAGGAGGGATCAGAGTACATGTTCCCCGTTTTTGTTAATACTAGTATTTTAGTATCTACCCTAGATGTCTTCTATTCGTCCTTCTCCTCTAATTTTAATTTGCGCTTCTAGTTTTGTGTTTTCTTTAACTATTTCAATGAATTATTATTCTCATCTCATTCAGTCCTTGATTTATTTGTACAATTTGCCGATTCCTTGTAATTAAGTATTGAAGATATATAGTTTTTGAAATTACAAACTATCGCAATTCCAAAGTTTCTCATTATAAGGATCAGCGAATGCATTTCACTACCCATTAATCCATTATTATTATATGATTAAGTTAAGTTTAACTTAGATAAATAACATTGTCATGATCACCTGAATCATTCCTAAATCTATGATGAAAAAAAGCACGATACAATTTAATTTATCGTTGCAACTACCACGTCGAGCATGCAAACGACCTAATCAAACATTCAAAAGCATTACATATACAGATACAGTACTATATAGTATATATACTACTGCCACACTCCTTACGGAGTTGTGGGACGACGACCGGACGACGTAGCTGGCCATTATTTCTGCTGTACCAACTACTTGACAATATTATAATTACCGTTATTTTACAGTTTGAATACAATTAATATAGCATTGACTACAACATTTTAATTAGTCCTCATCTAATTGTCGTTGAACAACATTAGCATTAGTCTTAATTATCATATTACAACCGAAGATCATTTTCTTTATGCACACTTGCAATTTGCAAATTTAAATGACGAAGAAAAGTACGTTACGAGTTATACGAAGTAATCCACTAATTTATGGCTTTATGAGAACATAATAACATTTTTTTTCTTTCAATTTGCATGGTTATAATCCGATCCTTTTTAATTTGGGAGTTTTACTATTTTAGCCTAATAAAAGGGCACGCATAAACATCTAATATACGACATTGACGGTTGGCGTATAAGTTTAGATCAGATTAGAATTCATGTAAATACGACTATTTACGCGTAAACGATCCACCTAACATGCGTAAAGGATCACAATCATGTTTTTTCTTCTACACATGTAAGTAACAATTTTTATTCTCGGCAATTGACACCCAACGATGTACCGAATTGCTACCTCTACATATATGAATTTCGAGAATATTACAATAGTAAATAACTGCAATGTTGTCTATAAATATATTCACTCTCGTCTTTGATTTTCTATATATATGATGACTTATAAAAATTTGAACCCGAAACAACTTTCGAAAATGTTTGAATCCTCCTCAACTACGTACTCGATCGATCATCCGCTCAACTGGTTTACGCACAAGCTAGTAGGCTAAAATAAAGCATCAACATTACTCTTTATTTGAACATACATATATATATACACACTCAATTACTCGTAATTCGTATATTTGTATGTTGTATGCTCCACCATATGTTGTCTCTAGTGGCAAATTGGCAATAACCCGCACCGGCGAGCAAATTAAAGAAACTTCAGAAGACTTAGACAGGGTCAAACCAAGACAACCACAACTTTAAACTTGCGTACGTAATAATGTCAATATGTGTGAATCACGCACAGTAGCTAGATTTGATCGAGTATCTGCCTAACTCTAGATTTTTCAAAATTCAAAGTCCAAATAAAAAGCTGACCTTGATAAAACAAAGTAACCGCCCGACCAAAAAGCGCACCAAATCCTCCACATATAATCACATTTTGTGCTACTCTTGTAATGTCTCTTTCTAACATGTCTCCTATTTACTTCCCAAGCTCATATCTTCTAGCTCTTTCCGTCAATTTTCCATCTTTTTATAAGAAAATATCTACAAATTATTGAAACTAAGGGCCTGTTTGGCCAAGCTCCAACTTCTCCAGAAGTGCTTCTCAGAAACAGTTTTTGGAGGAGAAGCTCCAAATTGGAGCTTCTACTTCTGAATAACAAATTTACACTAGAAGTGCTTCTCAGAAACCAGAAACAGTTTCTCAATTTTGGGTGTTTGGCCAGTTTTCAGTTTCTAGGACCCAGAAACAGTTCAGAAACACTTCATAAGCTTGGCCAAACACACCCTAAATGGTATGACCACTAATCCATCGTTACATTTTTTTTTTTATATATTTTGATTAGTTTGAATTTTTCTATTGGCCGCCCAATCAATCTGAGTAATGCGTTATGCCTGTTTCTGAAGGACCGAAGTACAATTGGCTGGCGACTTATAACAATATGATTTGTGACAATTCAACTGGTTGGCTAATTTGGAGACTTGGAGTTGTAGATAGGAAGACTATATATAGGTCTATAAGAATACTCCCTCCGTTCCCCTTTAAACACCCCATACCCAAAACGTACCTTTATTAGTGACAGCGTACACATTAATTGGTTAATCAAAGTTTAAAAATGGAATTTTGCTAAGATTTTTTTCTAGCTCACCAAATAATTTTTTTAGGAAATTTGATTGACCGAATTGCATGTAAACCCTCATCAACACGGCGGTATTTTAAATATGAGGTGTTTAAAGAGGGACGGGGAGTATATACTCATGCATGCATGGAACTATTTTCTCATGCGTACGTATACGTTAGCTAGCTATTTGACCTCGCACACACAAGAACTTGTAGCTATGTACGTTATTCCTTGTGATACGTACGTGTGCCGTGAGATAATGAGATTTTTGTCGGGAGTCAACGGTAGCATGCAAGTCTTGTTACTTTTTCAAACCATACAAATTCATTAGCGTGAGTAGCTACTAGCTACCTTCTTTTAATTTAATTTATTACGAGTTTGTGTGGGTTATGGTCGGACTTACCTTGAACTTTTAGAGCGAAATTAGAGTAATTCTATTTTTTAAGAGAATTTAATTACTATTTTCAACGTTGTTTAAAATCAACCATTTCTGTCACAATATTTAATTTAATTTCAACAAATAATAAATACGGACACTCCTTCGATTATTCACTATGAACAGGTTGTCCAGGCTGATGATCGATCAATGCTAACAGATGGAACAACAAATTAAAGGAGAAAGGCCAGCGTAAGCTGGAAGCTAAAAAACTTCTTGATGACCTCTCTCGTGAAAATTGGAAATCCATAAAGCTGTTATGAGCTAAGATGAGACCTGAAATTGTGCAAAACGGTACTTTGCAATTGTTTGCATATATTTTGCGTTCTGGCAAAATAAAACAAGGCTCCACCTCGTTGATGATGCTTTGGTTGTCAATTTGTCAGTACTTATTTCATCCCCATTTTTAATTTGTTCAATTGTTCATCATCTCCTTCACTCACTTTGGCCCTTTTCGATACTGTTGGATTTCTTTACATGTGAATCTCATATACAAACTTCTATAACTACGTTGACATACAACTTGACATGCTAGCATGGTGAAATGTGAATTGCACACCTTTTGAGTTTTTACCAATTAATCAAACAAAAGAAACGTAATAAGCTAATTAAGCCGATTTAGATTTAAAACTATTGAACTCTGTAATACAACTATATTTACCGATACTAATTCTTTTCCGAGTAATAGTACAACACGATCGATTTCTTTACTTGAAATGATTAATGTTGGTGATGTACGATTTTGATTGAAAAGCTACATATTCAACCACGATGTTACAAAATGTGTCTGATGTACTCATACTCGTGGTACGTAATTTAACTGAGGGATCAAACTAATTTAAAGACATTTATATATCAAATGCATGCAGTTTTACAGATCTACATCAAACAAATGTCACAACTCGATTAAGTAAATCAATAGTCACTACTCTGATCTACGAAATCATAGCAAATAAGTTAACTTTTGTTGACAAGATCATCAACAAAAAATAAGAGTTTAGATTCAATAATAACAACTTTAATTTAACCTCGTCAATTAAAATTTCAAATTCTAACTCGAACCTACTTTCTTGTTTGGGATCGTACGAGTGAAGTAATAGATCAATACATGCTAGAATTAGACTCCATATTGAGTTATTGACGCACGTTTAGTAAAATAATTCGAGTGTAGTAGGACGGTCCACGAGTAAGCGGCTGATTTGACGCGTGTCATAATGAGAAACATATACACACATTTCCCAGTTTTGCCAACTCAGCTCAACCAAATGGGGGACCGTGTTTGGCTGCTACTATTCGCTACCTCCTCATCGCACTCAGACTCGTTTGATTTCTCTCTTTAAAGTCTAAATAGCTGTGGACCGTACCAAACACTGCCTTATACGATTTTCCGCATTCCTCTTTTATATGGGCCTATGTGGCCCACATCCATGCAATAATCATTATATTTTCTTGGGCCAGAACTTCTGGATCATCATGTGGGAGCCCACGATGGGCGGCCCAATATTTAAGTAACTTCTTGGTCACACTAATCACTTAAAAAGACATGATAATTAATTAAGTTTAAAAAAGTACCTCAATAGTTTACGGAGGGAATGGTAGATTGGTAGTAACTAGTAAGTAGTCTGTTTGTAACTTATTTGCAATGGTATTTTAAGGCTCTTTTTTTTTGTGAGTATAAGATAGAGTTTATTTTTTTTAACATGATTTATACTGTTAATTGTTAAGCCATACTATAATTTTTACTAATTCTAATACTCTACGACAATAACAACAACAATTGAATAATCGATGTGCATATTTACAAACGGGTAAGGATCCTCTAGAGTTTGTTTTTGGTAGAGTTGGTAGAGTTTACCAAAACAAGTAATAAGACAAAATATAAAGAATTTTAAGGGTCACAAATAAATTGTTAAAAAATTATTCTTGCCTTTTTAGGCAAACTCTATCAAGTAGAGTTCATTTTCAACTCTACAGGATCCCAACACATGTACAAACACCACACGATTACTAGCTATCATTAGTCTAACCCAATCTTAACAATAAAACACCATGACGTTTCCTCAACCTTGAAATTTACACTTATATTTTCGACATTGTACGGTTCAAATATTATAGACTTGAGTCAGACGTGTATATCACGTAGCTACACTAAAGCAGTAAAGCCACAGACTTACGGCACTATGTGTCCGGCACACAAGTTCGATAAACCGAGAGACAACTGAATTGCCACGTCGTCACCAACGAAAAAAACCAGATAACCGAATCATTTCCACGAATCCAACGGTTTCACTCTTATCTTCAACCACACGCTCCCAGAAATTTTCCGAGGACAGAAAAAAAAAATGGCGGGAGTAGGTGTCTTCCACTTCAAGCTCTCAACGCCGCCATTGATGGCGATGTCAAGCTCGATCAAGGAGAGAGAAATTTCTAAGCCGAACAACAGTCTCTCATCTTCCGACGAAAAAATTAGGAATTCTAGGGTTTTGGTTTTGGGCGGCACCGGCAGAGTCGGCGGCTCCACCGCCGTCGCTCTCTCGAAATTCTCCCCCGACCTCCGCATCCTCGTCGGCGGCCGCAATCGGTAATTCTTCACTAATTTAATTTTTTTTATCTTGATTATGTAGTAATCATAGTAATTAAGTATAGAATTGGGGGAAAATTGAGAATTTTTTGCTGCAATTGTGTTGTGGTGTTGAATTGTTGAGAATTGGTGGTGGTAGGGAGAAAGGAGCAGAAATGACGAAGAAACTCGGCGAGAAATCGGAGTTTGTTGAAGTTGATATTGATAATGTGGATGCATTGGAGGCTGCGTTGGAAGGTAAATTCAATTGAGATTGTTGATTACGTTTTATCTGAATTATTATATAGTCTATCGTATCGAATGTGTTCATATAAGGTAATGTTGAATTAGTCCTTTAGCTTCAGCCGCGATTGTGTCATGTCATCCCCGAGCTATACTTGCATAGGACTGTCTCATTGTACTAAACAACGTACCTCAGAAGTAACCTCGCGAATTTGTGATGATAATGTTTTATCTTATGTGATTACGTTGAATGATCTCATCGAAATTCAAAAGGTATCGTTGCAATTGGTGATTTTGAGAAGTACTAGTCGATTGGTATGATTAAGAGCGCGATGAAGTGGAGGGCTTTATGTGGTCTATTGTGTGCAGTTGTATGTGGTAGATGCCGTACATCTGTGTGTTGAAGCCTATCACGGTGATATACTGATTTACTACAGGTGCGTAGCCATGTAGGGATCTATTTTAAGCTAGGGTTGTGATGAATTATTAGCTGGTCTTTCTCGAGACTTTACATTGCAGAAGTGAATATCACAATCGTGTGATATAGGGCTAAAGGGTAACTTTCGAGGTTTTAAGTAATACATAATTAGATGTAGTTCTTCTTACATTGAGGGGGGAACATCACATACATGTTTACAAAAATGGCAAGAAATTGTCTTCTAGATAGTTTATTGAAAAAGATGAGCTAGTTGTGCAATGCTTGTCTTATATGCGTTAGAGTAATCATATGTACGCTGAATCTCATCTGCTTTCAATGCAGATGTAGATCTCGTGGTTCACACTGCAGGGCCTTTCCAGCAGGCAGAGAAGTGTAGTGTACTAGAAGCTGCTATTCGTACCAAGGTGAGAAGAGGTAATTATCTAGTTTCAAGACACTTCGTAGTATCCCATGACATTGAATTTTCTGCTGTGACTTTCTTACTGAATTTTCATGTTTTTATTTAATTAATCGAAATGAGTATCTATTGATGAACACTTGTGGTTGTTGTTACAGACCGCATATGTTGATGTTTGTGACGATTCAAGTTATGGTTTTCGCGCTAAATCTTACTGCAAAGAGGCAATGGCTGCTAACATTCCAGCTATTACAACTGCTGGGATCTACCCCGGAGTGAGCAATGGTTCTCATATTTGAACAATCTGTATTTCCTGTGTCCCCCATTGTTCTTACTTTGGCATAGCTTGTTCATTTATTTGTATCACTAGTCGGATTGACATTTTGGTGAAGAATTTTTTTTTTTGTTGGCTTAGGAACTTGTGAGGTCTAAGCGTTTTTGAACAATATGACAGCATACATTTACTTATCTCCCTGTGGAATTATGATGACAGTGATGGCGGCAGAACTTGTTCGTGCTGCAAGAGATGAAGGTGAAAGTGACCCTGAACGGCTCAGGTAATCTTTTGTCTTGCCTTGCTTGGAATGTCTATATTACTCAAAGCCTTTGTTTTTATTTTTGAGTTTTTCATGATAGTTCACTTGTTCTAATTTTATGTTGGATTCTTTTTTACTCAGATTCTCTTACTACACAGCAGGTACTGGTGGTGCTGGACCAACTATATTGTCTACAAGTTTTTTGCTTCTAGGAGAGGAGGTGGTTGCTTATAACAAAGGTCTTGTTTTCTCCTGTCTTTCATTGTTTGGCTGATTTTAGTTAATTCCTTAACAGTTCATCTTACGAGCCATTATATTGTTTTGGCTGATTTTTGTGGTAGCAGGTGAAAAGGTCAAACTAAAGCCTTATAGTGGGATGGTGAATGTTGATTTTGGAAACGGGATCAGAAAGAAGGACGTGTTTTTGCTGTAAGTTACTCTATCTAAAGTTATGCCCAAAATGGCATCATCTGTTGGGTTGTAATTGTTTGAATGATCTACTTCCTCTCAATATGTATCTTTAACTTGATATTTTTTTTTAATGCATGTGTTGGACTTCGTAATGAGGCCTCAGTTTTAAGGGTTCCATTGAAATTAGTAAGCCAACAACTTGCCGTAAGACCTGCTTTTTTACATGTGTTGGGTCAGCGAATGTTTTGACCATCTCACTTTCTGTGGCGTGCATGTCTTGCTGTTGTGGGCATTATTACAGCTCTAACTTGTGTTGTTGGGTTGCTGCTGCTCTGATGTGTATGGCTTATCCACCTAAAGTTAACGTAATTTCTTAACTTGACATGCCCCCTAACATATAATTGTGCAACCAATTCATTTACTTGTTAGAACTTAGAAGGTCTAACTTCATGCATTTGGATTCACAGATCACATTTGTATTAATTCTTCCCGCATAGTCATTTTGGTCTCTAGAATAGAAAAGTTATATACAACGATGCCTTGTTTTTCCAGAAATTTGCCGGAGGTGAGAAGTACGCATGAAAATCTTGGAATACCAACTGTCAGCGCCAGATTTGGGACTTCACCCTTCTTTTGGAACTGGGGAATGTCCATAATGACAAACCTTATACCACCGGTATAATTAACCCCCCCCCCCCCCCCCCCCCAGCTTAATATCTGGTTTCGCATACATTTTAAACGCCTTTTCATTCAGAAACCCTACAAATCAAACATCTTTGGAGTCGTTTACTGCCATTGGCCAATTCACTTACACATCCATATTATGCAGGAAATTCTGAAGGATAGAAACAAAGTCCAGCAGATGGTCGATTTATTTGATCCTGTAGTTCGAGTAGTTGATGGTATAGCCGGGGAACGTGTTTCAATGAGGGTAAGATACTCTTTTACTGATTTCATCTCTTCTCTTGTATCAAGAATTATATAAGCAATGAAAAACTCTCGATACATGAAACATAATCTTCTCATCTGTTAGATATATGCTTCATACATTTACCTTCAATTTACAGGTTGATTTGGAATGCTCAGATGGACGGCATACAGTCGGCATATTCAGTCATAAGAGATTGTCTGTGTAAGTATTAATATGTAGCTCCTATAATGGGCAGAAAAAAACTTCACTCGCATTCTTGTACTGCTTTGCTGAAGAATATGGCAATGCCTAAACTTTAAAAAGCTGCTTTTTCCTGGGAGCTGCACTCTCTGAATCCTTTGATGTTGTAAATCTCTGCATTCCCTTTAGAACCGTCATTCTCATAGTAGTTAGAAAGGAGAGGGGGTTCAGAATATAGAGTAGTAGTAGTAGTAAAGGATGTATATTTGCCACATGGTTTGGCCGTATAGCCCAAAGTCGAATGTAGGAAAACTGCGTCGATTCTAGTATATGGTGCGTAGAATCTGGAGATGGATCAGACTCAGATTTGTGAACTGAGAATTGCGTATAACTCTCTTCTGGTGATTTTGTATCATTCATGACCATCATCTCCTTTACGTGTTAGCTTAATCCTGTGTTTTTCCGTCTTGCAGATCAGTCGGAGTATCTACTGCTGCATTTGTCCTTGCAGTCCTTGAGGGCAGTACACAACCCGGTGTCTGGTTTCCTGAAGAGGTATGTCAGAAGTCCACGAAGTTGAAATCTGGAATACTGGTTTTTAAATGTCATGGTAACTCAACTATCAGTCATTTTTATACAGCCCCAAGGCATTGCAGTTGAGGCAAGGAAAATTCTTCTCGAGCGTGCTGCTCAAGGAACATTCAATTTTGCGATGAACAAGTACGCTTCATTCTGTGAATATGACCCCTTATCTGCTGCAGTTATTGTCAAATTTCCCTGCAAATACGTTTCTTGATCATTCAATTTCTTGCCAGGTCTCCTTGGATGGTGGAAACAAACCCGAAAGAGGTTGGTTTGGGAATATACGTGTGATTGCTCAGCTGAAAGACTACAATGAAGTAGATCAGGCACTGTTAGCTTCGCCCACCACCCTACAAGGTGACGAGTCTGAGCATAGCCGGTCCTCTCCACGCACAGCAAACTGAGATCATGAGTCATGATAAGGTTACAGCAACTCCACCATAATTTCACGATGAGTCAATCGTCCTCTTATTCTGACTTTGCGGTTGCAAGTAGATGTACATAGGTGCCAAGATAGATAATGCTCAAGCCTTTACAAAGCATCCCCCCTCCCCACCCCTGTAACATATACTGTACATGTCAATGGAACGTGCCAAGAAACACTTCGAATACTATGCTTTTATGAAAATGGGCAAAAACAATCATATGCTGCACTGCATCAGGGGCGAACCCAGGAATTTCAGCACGTGGGGCTCGCGTGGGGGCTGTTTTCCCCCTCTGCCCTCACCTGGATCCGCCCGTGCCACATAATAAGATCTCCCGTATAGTTAATGTTTTCGGGTGAGGTTACAAGTTCAAAACTTACGAGGATACCTCAATGCTCGCAATATCGTTCCGTAAAATTTAGTTCTTAGACTTGTCATTCTTGATACCAAAATGATCTAAACATGTTGAATTGTCCATATTGTTCGTTCCTGAAAAGTACTGTTGAATGATTTGTTATGGCATCTACAGACTACAGAGTATCAAACTGATAGTGACGATTGTACCCGGCCATATCTAGTCACAGGTGCCAACTGCCAAGTGTCCTTTATACAAAAGGCCCTTGAGGTCAATTCGCATGGGTCCGTCACATATGGCATCATATAGCTGGATGACAAATATTGACAATTACACCTCAACTTCAATATATCTGCAAACTATCACAATTACATAGCTAAAATGCGGCAAGATTTTTGGATATAATCACGTCTAAACAATCACATATCCGCAAAATTTTTAGGCAGCGATTAAAAGTTCAAAATACTTTATCTATCATACATTCATACCATTGTGCCACATAAAGGTCAATTCAAACCAAAACGAGTAAACCAATCACTCATCATGACTCATCTAAAGACCAAAGAGAAGCAACAATCTTCAAATTGAAGGAAAAAAAATGATCGGTGATACACTATGCACTACCGTTGTATATATACGCGTAGCATCTTTACACCAGAACCTACCAAAATTACAATTTGTAGGACATAAACGTCACAAAGCATTACTCCACTATTTAACACTTCAATTATTATTCTTTTTGTTTCATAATCTTATCCAAAAAGAGTAAAATTTATGTTATTACATAGCAAAACCATATTGATAGTTAAAAAAAAAAAAAAAAAAAGACGGACAAAAGAAAGAAAAACGAAGTGATCACATGAACGTTGCATCACTTTTGCTGACCCAGATCAACAGTTGCTATCAATCTCAAATAGATCACATACAACTCGATTCAAATTTCACCCTAAATCTTCCTTCATTATCACTAATTTCTTGGATCATACTATTAATTTTGTTCATTTATCATATCATATCATATTATCATACCTTCAACTACAAGCTAAAAAAAGACTCAACCTTTTTGACATCTCTCACAGGCATTTCGTCGAACAAAACGCATGCATCTTTGTAAAAAGGAGGTTGGGGATACAAAGTTGCAAACTTTATGATATGATGATTTCTTATATGTTATTTCCGATATGTCACCGGCGTTGGTAGGGCTCCGGTGGACCGTCGGAGAGGATTTTTCCGGTGAATCAGAACCCTAGGAATTTTAAAGGTGAGAACTTTTTGCAGTTTTTTTGCCTGTTTCTTGGTTTGATTTTTTTTCTGGGTTTGATTTGTAAAGATTGAAATATTTTGGTTCGTCGTATATAATACGAATATGAATTCATATGGGTCATCTGGGTTTCAGAGTTCGAGTGATATGAGTTCAAATTTTGAGTTTAGTGCCCCCAAATTGGGTGTTGAAAACCCTACACTTAGTTCAATTCCTAGGCTTTCTAAACCAAGGTTTGTCAAGGCTAAAAGAAACTTGAACTCTAAGTCAATGGGTAGCTCAGATATCCGGACTATTGATCCGGGTTACAATCCGTTTCGGCCGATTTCGGATAATGTAGGAGGGGTGCCTTCTAGGTTGGATGGTGATGCCCCTGGTGGGGGTGGTGGTGGTGGGTTGGGGAGTGAAAATCGCGGTGGTGGGTATGTGGATAGGAATGTACATTTGAATTTGAAGGTTGCAAGTAAGGTTGAAAAGGTTGGGAATGAACTTGTTGATGAAATTAGGAAGTTGAGGATTGAGAATCAGAGTGGTAGCAAAGGTTTGGATAGTAATTTGCCACCCGAACTTCCTCAGGAGTTGAAAAGGATGAATCTCGGAGGTTCATGTAGTGTAGAATCGGGTGTCTCTGGGGTTGCGCGTGGTAGCCAAGGTGGTAGTGGTGTTAATGTGGGTGGTTCTATTGGTATTCCTTTGGGTGCCGAACTTCCTAGTGACTTGAGTAGATTGAATCTCAGAGATAGTGGTGAGGTTGGTGGCCGTAGTTTTGGTTTTAGTAATCCTGGTAATAGTGATTTCGTATTTGGCAGCACTAGGGTAAAGAATGATCCTGTTGTAGATAGCACTCTTTCTGATACTATTAGGAACTTGAAGTTAAGGGATCCTGACGGAAGTAATGGCACTCAAAAGGAGACAAATGTTAACATGAGCAACCCGGCATTTGTTACTCGTAGCACTGAGACTGTTTCGGGATCTGGGGGAGTGATAGATACGATGGTTTTGGATGATATGGAGAAACTGAATATTGGAGGTACTTCACAAGGATCCTCTGATAATGCTAATCTGAATGACAAACATTCAACTGCTCCCCACGCTCCGAGCTCTGGACTGTCAGGAACACCAGTATCATCAACATCAACTTTCCCATCTGGTAACTTCCCCTTTCAGCCTGCAAGGGGTGAATATCAAGTGCCTCGGTCAGATGAAACTGAGAAGAGGGAAGGTTTTAATTTTACTGGCAAGCAGGAAAGTACAAGTATGCCCAGCGTTGAATTTAGAACACCAGCTCCAAGAGGCAATTTGTTCACTGGATCAAATAAAAACATGGAGTTTGTCTCAAGAAAAGGAACAGCTAAAGCTGGTATGTCCAGAGGAAGGAAAGGGAAGGTGAAAGGGCCTAATCCAGTCCTTGTATCCATTGCGAAGAATTTTACACCGATGGAAACAAGCATGCAACCGGAACCTTCTGAGTCTTACTCCCCAATGGACGTTTCTCCTTACCGTGAAACTCAGGATGACGCACAATCGAGCAGAGAGCCCTCGTTGACATGTGATGACACAGCATCTTCGACTGATACAGCAAAAGAGGAACTGGTTGCAGCAACTGAACGCATGGAAATTAATGAGGGCAGTGATGTGAAGCATGGAGAAGAATACGTGCGTGCTCCAGTGTGCAGTGCAAATACAGATGTAGATAGGGATAGATTAGTAGCTGATTGTGTATCTGCAACTGAGGATGTAAGTTTTAATACTGCAGCAGAGGACTTGGATAATGAGGGAGAAAGTGAAGTGGAATCAAAGTCTGAGGTGGAAGCTTGTGATCAGACTCAATTTTTCTCTGCCTCAAGTTCTATGAGCAGCGGTAGGTCTTCGTTTACATTTGGGGCTTCCTCTTCTTCCCATGGGCAGGCATCAGGTGCTATGCGCCAAAACAAAAAGAAAAATCAAATGAAATCTGGCCCTGATATATATATTCCCGCTAGAATAGATTTGTTATCTGATGCGACATCATCATTGCTGTTTTCCCCTATTTCTAAAGCTTCTGTGCTTCCATCACAAGTGGGGCGGAATGATGTTGTATCCAATGCTCCACTCAAAGGAAGTATCAATAGAAAGATTGCCTCTCCAACTAGCAGGACAGCATATACTCTTGAGGATACCAACAAAGGGATTAGGTCACCCACAGCAGCAGCTCGTGCAGCACAAGAATCCTGCGAGAGGTGGCGGTCCAGGTGCTTGTCATGTCTGACTATCCAACCTTCCTTTAGTGTTCTCTTTGCTTTGAGTTTGACTAGAATACTGCTCTGTGTGAATAGTTGAATATTGTTGACTTCGATTTCAGGGGAAACAAAGCATATGCTATTGGTGATTTCGAGAAAGCAGAGGACTGTTATACCCAGGGGTTGAGCTGCATTCCTCGGCATGAGACATCTAGGGACTGCCAGCGGTCTTTGGTACATTGTTACAGTAACCGAGCTGCAGCGCGCATGTCTTTTGGGAGAATGAGTGAAGCATTGCAAGACTGTCTTGTTGCTGCTGAGATAGATCCTAATTTCTTCAGGGTCCAGTTAAGAGCTGCAAAGTAATGCTCATCATTTTCGCTTCTTTGTTTCCACTTTACTTTTATATGTTTTCGGTGATATAGTTTACTACTTTTAAGTTTTAACCCTTACTTGACGAGCTCACTAACTAGATTAGGCTTTCAGGCTGTCTATTATAATTCCATATTATACGGTAATTTGACTTCATTCATGATACTCTGTCCTCAACTAGAGTAAAAAAGTTCTTGTCATGTAATTTGTCTTTTTTCTTCCTTTTATTTTCAAAAGCACAGAATAACATGCGTGAAACACATGTTAATTTGATTATGAAACATGTTTGTTTATAGGTTAAATGCATAGCTTCTTGAAAATACATCTTTCTGAACTTTGATTGTTATTGCCAGTATTTGGGGAATGATGATGCATCTATTGCTTGCTGATGTTTTGTTATGTAATTGGAAATCTTGCTTAGCTGTTCCATGCTGTCTGTTTAAGCTCTCATTGTACTGTGCATGCTAAATGATTCTGACATATTCGGTCCAAAGTTGCTCTATTCGGTGATAGGTTCATTGATTATATTTAGGATTTGAGCTCAGTTTCTTCACTTGTTTTGGTGCTATGTATTAATTTTTTTTCTGTCCTCGTTACCTGTTTCTCACCCCGTTTTCTCTGTTCAAGTTGTTATCTTGCTCTTGGCGAGATTGGCAATGCATCACGTTACTTCAAGAAACTGTTGCAGTCTACTGATGTATGTGTGGAACGGAAAATTATTCTGGAAGCTTCAGATGGCCTACAAAAGGCGCAGGTACTGTAACCAGTTTGTCAAGAAACTGTTGCACTCTGCATTGTTATTATTTCATGTTATGGTAATATACTGCTTTTGTCGAGTGAAGATCGAGCCAGATTTCCTTTTGCTTTTTTCTGAATGGCAGAAAGTATCTGATTGCATGGATAGTTCCTCTGCTTTTTTGCGACAAAGGACCTTCCCTGATGCTGAAAGTGCTCTGGAGATTATCTCCGAGGCTTTAGTTATAAGCCCATATTTTGAGCAGTTGCTGGCAAGTAAAGCTGAAGCACTTTTCATGGTATGTGCTTCTGTGACAGTGCTCTTCTTTTCTCTTTTCCATTTCACCTACCTGTCCATCTACAACTTGCAGCAGATATTGTTTATCTTTCAAGTCATGATTATGTGATGTTCCTCTTGTGCAGTTGCGGAGGTACGAAGAAGTAATACAGCTGTGTGTACAGACTCTGGCTATTGCTGAAAAGAATTTTTCGAAATCTCGGTCCAGTGAGCTATTATCCAACATGGATGCGGAGCTTTTGGAGAATTACTCTTTTTGTATATGGCGGTTTGGTTTTATATTCAAATCAAACTTTTGTCTAGGAAAACTAGAAGAAGGTATTGAATTTCTGGAGAAGCAAGAAAAATGGAGTTCTGTGGTGGCAAAGTAAGAATTTCCTTACATATTCTAATTACATCTTTCTTTTAATAGGTCTTTAGCCTATTTCTCAGATTACAAGATTGATGTGAAATTATCTTTAGGTATGGAAATGAGGCGCTCGAGTCACAAATACCTTATCTTTCCACTGCACGTGAGCTAATACGACATAAGGTATATCACTGGATTAAATTTAAGCGGTTGTTCCCAGAAGACTGGATTATGCATTTTTACCCAGGATAAATAATGACATATACTTCAATATGAAACTTTTCATGAAGTGAATTGAAATTTTACATGTTGATAATATACTGACCCCTTCACGACAATATCCTTTGAGGGTTAGTGTATTTCTGGTTGGCTTGTCACCACATTGTTTTCATGTGTTGTATGGGATGCCAAGACGTTTTAAATTTCCAAAAGTTAAAATGAGTGGAGAAGGGTTTAGTGGAAAAATGTATGGCCTTGGAGTTAAAGACTTAAAGTTACATGCGAGAAAGAGAAACATGAATCTGATAGTTGAGAAGATTATATGGAACCTTACTGACCAATCAAGATTATCTTAATGATCTGAAAGGATGAAAAGAACCACGTGGGGAGGTTGAAATGTGTGCAACCTCACTGAATACAGAAGGTTGTTTCGAAAGGACCCAGAGGGAATGCGAATAAGTAAATAAAGATCGAACTGCCAGATAAGTGAGAAAACTACATATGCCAATAGGCACTGTAATAAGCAAAGATGAACAAGAGAAAATAGCAATAGAGCAATTATCGAAATAATAACAAATAAGAATATAAGATTAGCTATATCCTGGAATGATGTTAAAGTAATTTCTTTATGATTAGGATAATACTTGCTGGTCCTGCCTGAACTTCTTGTTCTTTATTATCATTGATTGTTTTGCTTTTCTGCAGTGTGAGAGATCTGCTCTTAGTTACAGTTGCTCCCTCCTGTTCCCATTTCTGGCTATTTCTTGGTTATCATCTTGTTTCCAGCTATCTTTCTAATTTGATTTATGGTTGTTACAAAATGAACTTCATGTAGTCCTTTCTATATTTTCTTTCCCCACCCTTGGCAGAACTTGTGGTTTTGACCTAGCATTGAGTGTTTGGGATGTCTATGAAGTGATAGAACTGTTATCGATTGCAGTCTGCAGGTAATGGAGCCTTTCAATCAGAAAGACACACAGAAGCTGTTGAACATTATACCGCAGCTTTGTCTTTCAATGTGGAGTCTCGTCCCTTTGCTGCTGTATGTTTTGGCAATCGTGCTGCTGCGCTTCAAGCATTGGGTCAGATCACCGATGCAGTTGCCGATTGCAGTTTGGCAATTGCTTTGGATGGAAATTATTTGAAGGTTTGCCATTCTTTTTTCACTTGCTCTTAGAGTTGTTTTGAAATCGTATCTTGAAGTATGTAGAAAATCTTCCGCCTCGTATATCTCACTCTTTCTTAGAAGAAACATTTGTCTAATATCCCGCCCTTTGGATGATTAGATTTTAAGGAGGGGGTGAAATTTTTCCTATACCCTCAGGGGATATAGTATAGAAATTTTGCTGTACGACAGACCAATCACCATGTGATGCTCTATTAGACTGACCTCCAAAATCCCCCAACAGAAAGTGATTTGTGTACTCCCATCATAATAGAGAAAAGATATTGTTTTCCTCGACTAGGGCAAACTGGTAGTCTTGTAGGAATAGTCATTTAAGACTTAAAGTAACAACCAGAGGTGTGTCAGTAGACATGGTTAGTTTTGCTTCACTGTGATGTCCTTAGTTTTGCGCTTCCTAATTATCAAGTGAAACCTGTATCTTCAATGTAATGACTTATGAGACTGCATTAGGCCCACTTGCATGAAGCTTTTTTCAGAAAGAAGATTTGAAGCTGTGTCGATAACTTCCATCATAAAACACAACATAAATAAGTATAGCTGTCGACTATCATATGATATGATTATCCTACTTTCCTTTTAAGAACTGTTACTGTTACCATAGAACAGGCTAAATGGAGTTTGAAGCTGTCACAACACTCAGGTCATCATATTTTAATGAGTTTCCTTGTTTGAAGGGGTGCAACAACTAGCTGACATCACCGAAACAACAGTTTCTAGACTTTTGTTCTATACTGCACATATACATTTAGGACATCCTGCGTTTCTGCTTTGAATATATATAGATTTCTAACACTTGAGCAATTTCAGGCAATATCCCGAAGAGCCACCTTGTTTGAGATGATCAGAGATTATGATCAAGCAGCAAAAGATCTTGAGAGGCTGGTCTCTCTCATAACCAAGCAGGCAGAGGAGAAGGCTGGAGCATCTGTGCCAACAGGGTCTCTATCTGATCTGAGACAAGCTCGTCAGAGGCTCCATCAGATGGAGGATCAGGCTAGAAGAGGGATACCTTTAAATTTTTATCTCATCTTGTAAGTGTTCTCTCATGAACATACATGAACATATGTACGGTTTTGATTCTTGATTTTAGTTCTATTTGATATATACCTCGAAATAACACTGGGATTTTGATGCTTGGCTATTTAAAGTCTGACCCGTCAAAAAATTCAAGTGTTAGAGGAATAATGAGAAGTAGTCTTTTGTGTCTACTAATATCAGTTCCTATCTCAATGCCAGGGGTGTGGAGCCATCCGTCACAGCCACAGATCTGAAGAAAGCTTATCGTAAAGCTGCTCTCAGGCATCACCCTGATAAGGTAATATCCCTTACATAGGCTGTCTCATTTTGTTTATCCTATGCATGTGCTTCATTGACAAATTCCTTGCTGCTATAGGCTGGTCAATCGTTGGCCAGAAGTGAGAGTGGAGATGATGGACTCTGGAAGAACATAGCCGAAGAGGTTTATAAAGATACTGATAAGCTTTTCAAGATGGTTGGCGAGGCTTATGCTGTTTTATCAGACCCTACAAAGGTGATGTGAACAAGCTCTTGCATCAAATTGTTTCTGCGGTTTATGTTGCTTCCTTTCATGTTATGGTATTTGTCTAAGCTAAAGCTTATGTCCTATGTAGTAATGTGATGTCTCTTTTGTTCTTTTTCCTCAAATCAATTTTTTTTTTTGGTTTGTTTATGAGATTACACCCTCAACCCAAAATGTGATTAGAAATGATACGAGTATCTTGGGCTTGATGAGAGTATGACGTTGGATAGGGTGGTGTGGAGAGACATGATCCATGTGGAGGATATATAATTTGACTTTTTATGACCTGCTTTGTTTGGTTTTCTAATGGTTTTTCTATTTCTTCTTTTTTCAAACCTTTTCTTCGTCATTGGTAAAGCCGTAAAGACGTTCATACTTTTTGTACTTGTTTATAACTATATTTTTTGTAATTTATTGCCATTTCTTTTCTTTTGACGACTTTTTAAAACTCGTGCTAATTGTGTTTTCAGTACTTCTAAACTTGTTCGCAATGATCTTTAATGTTTATGGCCTTATGCAAGACGGTTACAAATGACGATTCATGCTAGCCGACCCCAAATCACTTTGGGAATAAGGTTTGGTTGTTGTTGCTGTTGAGATAGCTCCTCCTAAGGCTGTGTTACAGACTTATTTCACTCAAAGTGGAGGACAATCCTTAACCGGTTCACTGCAGTGATCACATGAGGCATATCATGCTTGTGCTGAAACTAGTTTCTGATTGTCAGTATTGAAATTTGGTGTTTCAAAGTCATTTTTAAGTTCATAGGGTAACAGTCATATGCTCAAACTAGATAGAAGTATCGCTTTGACTCTTTAATTCTTGAATTATTTTCGTTTTAGCCAAAGTTAAGAGTCGAACCCAAACCAAGGGGGCTGTACCTGCCTCTGGCTGTAGGCTGCAACTCTACCTCACAAACATTATAATAGTTTCTAATATCTAGAGAGGGCCTATTTGAGCTCCCAGCTTAGCAGCTTAGCTGTTGGGTATCATTTCTACTCATCCATGAATTGGTTGCCTCTTTCTGAGTCCAAGACTCAAGTTATTAACTTGAGATGCTGAATTTTTGTATGCAGCGCTCCCAATATGATATTGAAGAAGAGATGAGGAATGGCGTGAAGAAAAACAGCAACAGCACATCTAGAATGCCGAGTGATGCTCCCATTTATACAGAGGAAAGAGGTGGTGCTCGACGACAATGGCGAGAAGGTTGGAGATCTTCTGCCAACCCTTATTCTCGAGGGTTTGAGCCATCGAGACCTGGTAGATATTACTGACAAAAGAACAACCTCGTGTATAAGATTTGGAACGAAGACTTCCTCAGTCTGAACCTTGTGAGTTCAATTCAACTCGTTTTTTTTTTTGAAGCATTGATGTGTGATTAGTCCACAGCATATGTTGGAGTGGGGTGTAAATGGGTTTTCCCACTTAAACCATTGTTTTACAGAAACGATCTAACCAAGGTGAAACTGTGGTTAGTACATAGTTTAAATGTGAAGAGTGCCTTCTCCACACCTTTTTTTTCACTCCTTATCGTTCGAGGTTTGAGGGGGTTGGTTGTGGGCGAGAATTTTTCCGTCAAGATTTTGTAAATGTCGGCATCATGTACAGAACGAAGAATTTCTTTGATTCTAATGAAATTATGTTCAGCTTTGTTTTGATTCTGCAACGAAGCCTAGAAATGCCAAGAAATTCTTCCGTTAAGAAGCTGTTTTGCAAAGAAGCCTAGAAATCCCCTGAATCTTCAGAAAGAAGCTGAGTTGCAGGTAATACTATCAAAGAAACTTCTTTCATTGCAGGTGATACTATCAAAGAAACCTTTTTCATTATTTTTGCGTAATTATGTCCAAAGCAGAACTCATTACAGAGATCTGAATTATCAACCTTAAATACGCGTATGTAAAATGAACAATCGGGTATTTCGATTCATAAGGCAAACCTCTACATATAATTCAGTTATATGCAATACATAAATCTTTATGAAACAGGCAAAAATAATAAACCAGATCATCGATGTCTCAAACTATTCTCGAATGTGTTCCGACTGAAGAATAACCATTATAGTTAATCATTTTCGCCATCATCAACTGTAATGTAGCAATGCTGCAGCTTCACACACACTGAATTCGTCAGGAGGGTGTCTCTAGCTGTAGAATGAGTATGTTTTCGCTGAACGAATGATCGCTCTTAGTGCTCCGATGGGCGATAACACCATTATAAGAACTCCGAGTACGATGCAAATCTGAAGTTCAACAATCAGACATTAATTTCCACGTACCTAAAGTTGAAAAGAAAAAAAAAGAAGCTTGTTCTTGAAGAGAAGAAATGAGTAACATACCCAGTTGATTGTCCATGACAGGCCAAATCGCTTTGGTTTATAGATACGAAGCCACATGATGCAGGGGAGCTGTATAATTTACGATCAAGGTAAAAACATGTAAGCAAGGGTGCACGTTACACTCGTCAGTCGAGTGTTTTGATCATATATATGAGTCGAAAATTGTGACTTACAAAGTATGTGGTTGGGGCAAATGCGAATCCTCCAAAGAAACCTAGAAGGCCGCCGAAGAAGGGGAAGGTCATCCCGATGAACATGGTAAATCCTATCAAGTTATAAACAACAAAAATGTCTTAGTCTCAAAATAATATCGTGTGAAGTGATAGGAAAGATATACGTCAAGAAAGTTAGGTACTTGCCAACATAGACATTGCGGGTAATAAATCGAAGTGTCCAAGTTGGCTTGAATTTCATTTTCTTTACTAACACGGTCTCGATCATGTCAAACACTGGCATTGCATATATCTGAGTCCAAAAGCACGTACAACAATTCATTATTAGTTCCTAAAAAGGTCTGAAAATATTGATTATTTTACGTATATCAAGTTTCGTGAGGAGTAACTAAAAATAGAAAGAAATGAACGAAATGAAAGAAGTACGAGAGATCACCTGATAGCTTCCAATAACATGGATGACGACGAACAAGTTAGCCATTGCAATGAGCCAACTAGGCTTATTCAAGGTAATGAGGATGTCATCGGAGACATTATTGCCAAACATCCAATATCCGATTAGGGAAACAGGGAAGTAGCAAAGAGCGACGACAATGTAAGCAACAATCACACCCTTCCACATAGGGCCCTTGGAGGGCTTCTCCGGGGTGGAAGGGATGGTAGCTTGAATTTCAAGTACCACATTGTGGCCGGCGTACGCGAAAGCCACTGTTCCGAGGGCATTGAAGAAGTCTAGAACCTTTGCTCCGCCACTGTGACCAACTAATGCATATGATACATCAGGTTGTACTCCCTTGTGCAATGATGCTGACCATGCTATGGTGGAGTAACTGTTTTTTTTACCAAATCAAAACATAAATTAGTAAGTGCTAGTGTATCAAAAGTAGTGCGGTTTTCACCCGGGCCCCATAAGCTCAACACTAGTAAATTAAATGTTTTCGTGTAATAGGTTCATCCAAAAGTATACGGAATATAAAATAAAAGTCATAATGTCGAAATTTGGTAAACGTACCTAAGAGACATAACAGCCGCGGCCAAAGAGACACCGGCGATAGAGTTGAAATTAGGGAGGTGAGAGAGAACAAAGTGAACGGAGGCAAAAATCATGATGAAGTAAGTTTGTTTAATGTTGTCATTCTTGCATTGTTTGTGCTCACAAATAATGTCATGGAATTTCTTAAGTGATTTGCCACCAGTGACCATGTAGACAATGTCTACACCAACTTCCACAACAAGCTGTTGGGGAACCACAATCCACAACCCCAACTTCTCTCCGAATGCATGCTGGCCGAGCTCGTGATACCGGTCAAACCGCTTTCCCGGCACCATTTCGTGCATTTCCACCATTTGCCACAAGGTGTAAAATGTGATGACCCATGACAATACTAATATGGCCACTCCAGGTCCCCTGCACAAATTAAAAATACATTGTCACGCATATATAACATAACCACCGTTTTGTTTATAATGGCTCCATCATCGACTTGGTTTAGACTTTTGATTGAACTGGTTCAATTACACATATCATGGGTAATTAGACTTGGTCGAATGATATAGACGCAGTACCATTTAAGGGGGCTCATCAACTTAACTACCTAAACAAGCACCAATCACGCATCAAAATGCATAATCGTCTAAAAAGATACCAGTATTATATTTTATGTATATGACATTTTTCACGTAATTTAATTACACGTCCCCGGAAAAAGAAGTCCAAGAACAACTTACCATCCAAGTTGAGACATGGCATAAGGAAGACCAAGAACACCAGCACCAACCATAGCAGTGACATTGTGGAAAGCAGAGTACCACCATTTTGCATTTCTTGCGGATGTAATTGGTAGCCAATCGTCTATTTCCTTTTGTCTCTTCAATTCATCCGGATCCGTCTATTAAACACACACAAATTTTTTTTATCATTATACAATCAAAATTATTATGAATTTGGATTTAAATTAATTTCACGTTTAAGCAACTCCAGACATAAATAAACGGGTTAAAGTAAGTCTGCCTAGCCAAATATAAATTGTCATAACTTCAATTTGCGGTGGAGATTCATTTACATATTAAACCCATCTCTATATATAATTACAAAATAAAAAACAAGTAGTCCTCGCATTTAAACAGGAGTAATTTGATTCTTTGAAGTAGACACAAGAAAAGGCATTACCAAAGATACAAGGAAGATATTTACTCGTGATAGTGAAGATACGCAAAATTAATGGTAACATCCATGAAATGAGGTGGTTCACGGATTAATTAACTACTATGAACCGCCGGCTCAATTGGATAAATGAGACAGTTGGATTTGAGCTTTGAACACTCCACTTCCACTTAATTAAAAAATCGATTTCTTTATTATTACAGCTAGTAAATTTTCCCTAAAACTAGCCCTTTTCACATGGTATACCATGCTGATTACATGAATAATTGTAGGCGGAAAAAAAAAATAAGAATGGAGTGGTGCAAGTAGTTCACAACTTCACATGCACATCAATTCTTTGGTTAAATATTATGCAAGTATACATATAATTATACACAAAAAAATATCCATTATTAGTTTTTTACTTAAATCTTACATTTAGTAGCCATCCACTAAATAGAGAAAACCATTTTCAGGAATACTAAACATAACATCACTTTTCCACAAATCAAACAATATAGTGATCATCTGATATTTGCAATCAATTTGATATTTCAATATGTAAAAATTATGATCTCGACATGTGATATACTATGCTTTTCGTATTTTTTATCAGAACTTATACATTTATCAAAAGTTTAAACTCATTATTATCAGCCAACATTGTACAAACCCATAGTGAACTGAACCCACCAAAAATATAATGCCATACTATGATACCAACCATAAAAACAGGCCATATACTATTATTCCCATGTGTATGACCTATAACTAATTAAGCTTAAAACTTCACCAAGAATCAATGTTTAGTCTTATACAACTAACGAACCAATTCAATCATGTACACCAAGTTATTGCCATATCTCATCTCATGAACATAAAATTGAAAGACTAATTAATGAATCAATTTTCCCGTTTTTTCTATCGGCGAGAAATTATTTCAGAAGTCAACTTTTATCTAAGATATGCAATTACTGAAACAATGAAACATGATGAAAAAAGTCAAACATTAGCGAAAATAAAAGATGATATCATTGTCACCATTATCAATGCGACCACGAAAATGCAGACGGTCTATTTACACAAGATTACAAGAATATATAAGCATAAAGTTATAGCCTAATTTGAAGAGAGAAAAAGAGTAGAGATGTATTACTTCTTTGTTAATGCGGTCGTAAGAATTGACATTTGGAGGTATTTTCATAATAACTTGATCCAAAATTATTTATGGGATTTTTACTTTAATGACTTTTGCCAAAAAGATTGGAGATTTTGGTGTGAAAAGTGAAAGCAAACAAAATTTTCGGATAAAGACGGCCGAAAAGAAAGAATGCCCTACACTTTTTGGGTGTGTTCTTACAATCAAATGACATTTTTTATACTAATCATCAAATTAAAGTCTCACCCTCTTACATCCTCGCATGAAACTTTGTTGAATATTCTAAGTTCTTAACAAAGAGTATATTAGACCCTATATTTTTTTTAATGTTTCTCTTACCTTGTTCATGTGAATACGATTCAAGACTTGTAAGAGCTTGAAGATGACGTTTTGATTGTTGACCTTGACTTATTCTCAAGCATTTTGGACAACTAATGACAACTTGACAAGACATTTGTGTACTAATTTCCACTATATTTTACAAATAGGATGACACCTCAAATTCAATATTCCTCGTCGGAGATATCCGGCAGGCCGAAGCCGATTTTTATGATAACCAAATAAAAAGATGTATTCCGAATACAATTAGTTAACTAAAACAGACCTTATAAACACTTATTATATAATACAATCGTGCGATTTAATTAGTGGTCGTTTGACTTGAATCGGGAAATTGAAAATTTCATTTCCCAATAATTAGAAATTCATAAGAATTCCTTCGGTGTAGTTTGTAAATTCACTTACGTATCGTCACTTGGCAAGAGCGACTAGGTAAGTTTTCTTTTAGAATACCCAATTCAACGATTGTGATAATAATATCCAAACAACCCCAAATCTTATATGAGATCGTCTTACATGAGACCGATACACTGAAATAATAAATAATTAGATTTACATTTCAGTTTTTTGTGTGTTGGTCTCACAATAACTTATGGTGAGACCCTCTCACACCAGACTTACTGAACAAACAAATGTCATTTTCTTAATTCATGAAACTTCATTATATATACTTCGCTATTAATATCATGATACTCTCTATAATTGTTAATCCTCAATAAATAAAAATAACAAGTGGATCATGATGGTTCAATTCATTGCCTAATAATATCTACTGAAAACTTGATAGCATATTATATAATCATATATAGACCGCCCAATTCCACAAGGATTTTCAACAATTTATGTCCACATTCATGCTAGTGAACAACGGTATAATATCCCAAAAGGGTGGAAAGAACGTGAATTATATATGCAATTAATTTTCGTGATTTATTGCCATAACAAATGAATTTTAAATATTGATTTTAGACCCAAATGTTTTAGCATGTCACATGCTCTATTTTCCCAACTTATTGCTTCAACGAGAAGATAAAGAAAACGTCTTCCTAGGATACCTTCTTTTTCTCATCAGATACAAAGGTTTTTAGAGGAAATACTAAATTAATTAAGGTGTACACTTATAAAATACGAAGAAAATTTAAAGTAAACAAGAGAGAATTAAAAAATTGCACGATCATAGATTCAATAAAACTAATAATTTTCGGATAATTAACATGGCTTATAATGAAGGTAAAGACAAATTCTACATCTAAGTGATCATATAGGTCGTATATAATCTGTCGATGAAATAATTTTATAAAAACTTTAAAATAAATAAACATTATTCATATTTACTAGGGGGAAAATGGCAAAATAAAAAGAAATAATTACCATTTACCAAGAACCAAAAACAAGTACACCAACCTTGAAAATGCATGGTTTAAATTCAAATCAACAATCCATGACTAATTCCAATCGTTATTATAATTTTTCTTTAAGAAAATCGAACATATGTTTCGTGGCAAAATGAGAAAATGACGTAAAAAAATAATAAAAACTCGATAAGTGGTCGTTTTGTTGACTATTAAGTCGTTTTCTTAGAAATTCAAGCTTTGCCGACCACTGAGAATAAACTTTCAGACGAAAACACGATACACAAAGCGAGAAATCAGCGAGGGAAAGACATACATATAGATTAAGAAAACTTACATTAACATGATTGGGAGAAGCTTGAGTACCCATAGCTTAGCTTGAAATGATCGATATGATGATGATAATAAGTTTGGTAGATATAGATACGTAAAATATGTAGAATCAAGGTGTAAGAAGGAAGATTCAAGAATATTTTGGTAGGCTATCAGACCGGCCACAAAAACCAAATGAAATATGCACTTCTATATATAGAGGATATGGAGAGAGTGAATGCAAAAGTGCAAACTGTGTAACGTTGTAAATTATAATATAAAAATGTATATTTATAGTATAAGTAACACCTTATTATGACCGATATAATCTCAGAGATTTCTTTAATAAGATATATGGGGTGTATTGTGTGTGTGTGAAAATATCTGTCCTAATTTACGTGTTTTTTTGATTTGCTACCTTGTATGGAGTAAATAAAAATGGCTGATTAATGATGATTATATCTTATAATAAATAATAAATGAGATGATGACGATGATGTGTAATTGAGTATGTATTATATATATAATATATGTATGAAAGTATAATCAAGTTGAAGGGTTGAATATGTTGACGGATAGCGTTGACTTGAGGAGTCTATGAAGTATGAACCTATCTCTCTCTCTCGATCACTCTTTATTTTGATGGTTGGAAAATTCTACGAATGAACTCAAACAGTAGCCCATATTGTACGTCACATGACTTGATATATACGATTCTTGAATTGATGATATCATGATTTGACCAAATGTGCAGGTCGGTCGGGTTTGTCTCGGGTTGAGATTTTAATTTATTGACCTTAGCATGGTACGTACGTGTATATATATAGAACTAGCTAGATCCGGGCCAAGGATCAGTGCAGCTGGTCCAGAAATAATAATGACCCAACCCGAATAATCAAACAACTAACTAACGTATGGTCGTGTAGTCCTAGTATTGTAAGTGTATTGTATACAACTATATATCGACCTCAAATGGAAGAGGGGGGGGGGCATGCCTAGTACTCGATTGAGTTTGTGAGTTTATTGGTAGGTCTTGGGTATCGTAAAGAATTTCAAGGCAGGAGTATAGGTTAAACTTGAAGAATCGATTAAATAGAACTATTAAACTCGAGGAGTACTACTCAAGTGCGCATCAAAATTCCCATAGTGTCATTCCTAGTGTGTGGATATACCTCATACAAGACATTATTGCTGGTAATTATATAAGGTATACAAAAATCCCGACTCGTACGTTTACGATATACTATCTGACTTAAACTCGATCGCTCGATAAAACCGTACTTATATTATGGTCTCATCATAGCCATGAGTAGATAGCATATCAATACTTTCTCTGCTATCGATCGAAATCAAAAGTACAACCCAAGATAGAGCAATGTACAACTTGGCCCAAACAACATTACAAACATTATTACAAACATTATCTCTATGTGTTATTATTATCACTAAAAATCAATAATAATTTACAAGAAATTGATGGGGAGTCGATATACGATCTCCATGTTGCCAAAACAAAGAAAACGACAAAGATGATTTGTTAGCTAAGTAATTAAAAGAGACAAGAAGCTCGAAACCCCCTGAAAGAAGGCAGTAAAGTATAGACGAAGATTCCGGTTCAAATATCAAAATAATATTCAACGCGCGAATTTTAAAAGATATAAGCTGTTTTTGTTCTTATGTGTTGCCGCCATCACACTGACGCTGACGCCGTTATTATTTAAAAACTAACTGACCAATGACCATAAACCTTGACTTTTATAACGGCTATAAAAATTGCTAGTTGACTCTCAAGTGCCACCTAATAATTTGGCTTCTCTGGCATCTCTATCCAGCTATCGCCATTATTCCTAACTAGCTAGAGGTATTCATCTCATCACGGGCGCGCATATGAGTAAGACGATGGGCGTTTAATTACGTTTAAATTAGAAACCGAGAGAGAAATTAAAGTCCATATATACCAAACTTTATAAAGAGACCACAGAGTTACGAAAATTACATAAAAATAGTCCTTTGAGCCTCAAGGTACGTACGGATAATAACAAATGATTGTAGCTATGTGACATTTCACTTACTCCGATCCATATGTTACATTCCGAAAATTTGTACTAAAATTTTATTGAAGGTACAATGTTAGTTAGATAAGTACAGTGTAATGTTTGATGCAAAATTCATCATATAGTGGAATTGTCAAATGATGAAATTTTTTGTTCAATGATATGGTGACGTTTCAATATTTTTTTCCTCATACTCTATGAAACAAGAGTACCACACAAGTTAGATTGATTAATTTTGACTTAAAAAAATTAACCCGACAATAGAGATTTATCCACATCGATCGTCGTTAAATATGAGACATGCATGGATGATGATTTTGCCAAGACAAATCAGTATCTTCCAAAGTAAATCTGTCCATTATATGGATCAGGTTCAATGAATCTGGCTTGGCGCTAGTAATTATTGTCTTGCCAAAATCATCACCCTATTTTTATTTCCCTTTCTTCTTGCCATACTTTTATTGTCGTTGAACATATTCTCCAAATTATTATTATTTTCAACATTCACCTGAAATTTTTTTAGGTAGTATAAATCGCAGCGAATACAATAATATAACTATGTATGACTTCTCTTTTTCATTTATCGGGAGAGATAAATATACTAATGCTATTTGCATTATTATTGCTCTTAATTATGAGAATAATGGTGGAATAATGAAATAATGCTTGTCTTTTGATTACGGCATATATAGTATTAGTTTTCTTGACATAAACTTGAAATACTAAGACTTTGAAAAACTTACGAGTTTGTGAAATTACGCGGGCCTGGGCCACACCCGTAAGGAGAAGAGAGAGTCCACTTAATAAGCCCAAGGAGGTTCCATCCTAAAACCAATTGGCAATAGGAGGAGTAATTCTTTGATTTATATGGTAGACAAGTCTCTTCTATTTTTCCAATGTGGGACACTCATATGTGAAGTATTTTGGGTGTCACTCAACAGAGTCTTAACTCTTACGTCTGATTAATTTGCCAAGTCGTACGTTGAACACTTATCACATATTCACATCCCTCGTTACATTTCTTTTTTCATTTTTAAGCTAAGAAATGTCACTCACTCACTCTTAAGTTCACACGAGAAAAGAAAAGAGAAAAATATATAGGAATTGCATGCGTTGAAATTGTAGCTGGTTATTTCAATAATTATTGGTGAACATGGTTGCAAATAATAACGTAGCTAGGTCATAGATCGATATATATGATCAAATGTTCGTATGAAATTATTGAGAAATTTGTATCCAATTCACATGGACTATTTAATTACAGGGTATATATATATAGACTTTAGCTGATAGTATTACGCAAGTCAACTAATGAAGTTTCTAAATTATGCTGGGGTACTGAATATTGATCATGATTTTGATTAATAATGTTGTTACCTTGAATTGGAGCCTTTGATACATAAATTACAAATAAATAAATAAATAAATGTGTCAGTTGCTTCTTCTAACGATCTCCAATTAAAAGAGCAATAACGTTATTTTTTGACACGTAAATTCGTAAGGGTGATAAACAGACTATGACAAAGTTAGTTTGGATAAATTTTCTCCTAATTGAATTGGAGTGAAGATTGGCTCCATATATGAATGATAGAACTTTCGGCCAACTCTATTATATTTTGTTGGGTTATCACCTTAAAGTACTTGTTAAACTATTAGTCTCCATTAGAGGGAGTATCGTTTTAACCATGTAAAGCCGTATTTATCTGAGGAGAGTGACAATTGAAACGCGTTGGTTGTAAAATTTCACTCATATTCATGAACTTGCCTTTTATCGGTATGTATGTCACAATGGAATACGATTTAAATAAGTGATAAATTTATCGTCAATAATAAAACGCACATTCTAATTAATAACCGGAGAATATATCTCTCATGCAGTTCTTGGCATGCCATTACAAGCAAGTCTCTCTTCTGCCCCGTTAGCACTAGTAAGTGGTCACCCAACTTGAGCAAATATATACATCTCTGTTTTGAAATTCTCAAAACCTCTATTGTTTACTCATACCTCGATATCACACACAATTGCTCATATATTGCACATATATTACACATTATTTCTATACAACCTAAGTGAAGTCCTATACTAAATGGTGTCGTCTTTTGGGTCACTGATTTTCATCGCTGTGGTCTATCTTCCCCGTTTTGTTTGCCGTCGTGGGGTTTTTGTTCGGGGCAAGAATTTGATTAAAACATATTTTTTTTTTACTTGAGAAAAAAAAAAAAAAAAGACAACATACAATGAAAGCTGGAAGGGTCGATTTTATCACCACGTACGCATGATGTTTTAAAAGTGCATGCATGACGTTGAATTTTGATCTTGTTTTGGGCTAAACAGACCAGTTTAACAAATGAAAATTATTTAATAAATCATAATGGGCTAACAGATAAGTTTTGGGCCAATAAGATAAGCATGTTTGTGGACCAGCCCGAGGAAAATTGGGCCAATAACTTGTTACTCACTCTTTATAACTGTTTTCGATGATTCAGACCTCCAAATTTATTGCTCTAATGCCACAAAATATGATGATAGCCCATCTGGGCCTACAGATTGGGTATACGATGTCGGCCCACTTTGAGGATAGCCCATCTTCTTAAAATATAGTACGGACTACGGAGTATCAAATTTACAATCTGGCTATCTAAGGCTAAACATACAAATTTTACCCACAGAATCTTTTTGATTAATTATCGAATTCTTAGATATTCTCCCTACATTTCATTCAATTTTTTACGTTGGAGCGGGTTTTGTGACGAGAACCCATCTCCAACATAAATAATTGAATGAAATGGAGGTAGTATTTCTTGACACTTCTTGACTGAGCTATCTTTGCCTAAATGGCTAGATATTACTTGGTACGTACATCAACACAAACACATTGTGACATTGTGTACTTGCGAAATTGCGTGAAGTCGCCATTTTAAGTAACTAGGGACGAATTTAGTCACATGACTAGAAGTGAATTCGGCATTCAAAATCCAGTCCAGGTAATTGTATGTCGATATGAAGAGGGATATATTCGTAAGTTACTAAATTATTATTACATCAATTTCTACAAACTCCCAGGGCGTACGTGATTTATATAGCCGTATATATAGGACTCTTAAATTGGAACTCGACATGCAACCCATATGACAAAATGGGCACTCCGATAGCGGATAGTTAGGCAACCCTTCTCTTCAAGATATCGCCCTCGGAAAATCTAGACACACAAGCAAGATCTACACGTCTTTGGAAATTTCCAGTCCCTATGCGGAAAAAAGAGCTAATGGTTTGTTAATAATAGCTAATGATTCTTGCAAGTTGGGAAACCTATCCAAGAAAGAGTCAAAGCAATGAACTATACGTTCATGAAACCCTACTATTAGTCTTGTGCAATTAAATTTATTTTGGCATAATACGTAGAATAATATATATTCACACAACTCTATATGTGGAAAAAAGTTCCGATCAAATTAATGGAGTAATTGACGTTCCATTTGAATTTTCTTTTGCCCTTCCTACACTTCATTAATTCCCACTAACATAATAGTACTACACTACTACTCTTCCCTAATTTCTATATAAAGGGGCATTTGGAACTCTTAGTAAATCATCAAACACAATTATTATTACTGGTATTTGATCATTTTCCTCATAATATAAAGTTTTCCATGGCTAAACATAGTCACGTTTCAAAGGTGTTTGCCACCTTACTATTCACGGCATCGTTCTTGTTCATCAGCCTACCGTCGACAGGTATATATACGATGATTATTTATATTATTCCACTAAACATGCACATGTATATTATTATGTTTTTGTTTCATCTTGGCTAGTACACGTTTTTTCCGATTTACATATTTCAATTTACCCTAGATAGCTAGCACGAGTAAATAATAATAGTAAAAATGCATGCATGCATGCAGAAGCACAAATTGGAGTATGTTATGGGCAGAATGGCAACAATTTACCCTCGGCGCAATCAGTCGTGAATCTATACAAATCCAAGGGCATAAGATTTATGAGAATGTACGGTCCAGATAACGCAGCTCTCCAAGCACTACAAGGCTCAGGTATACAACTTTTACTAGACACTGGGAATGACCAGTTGCAAAATTTAGCATCTGGTCAGTCCTAAGCTAACCAATGGGTTCAGTCCAATGTCACGCCCTTTGCCTCTTCGATTCGTTATATAGCCGTTGGTAATGAGGTTCCACAACCTCTACGACAGTACGTCGGACCAGCGATGCAAAACATCCAGAATGCCCTAAACGTGGCCAACTTAGGCCAAATCAAAGTCTCCACGGCAATATTCTCCGGCTTGATCGGGAATTCTTTTCCGCCATCTAACGGCGTTTTTAACGACATGACGCTCATGGGTGCCGTAGTGAACTTTCTCACTAGAAATAATTCACCTTTGTTGGTAAATATTTACCCTTACTTTTCTTACGTTGGGGATAAAGCTGATATTAGTCAAAACTATGCATTATTTACCGCACCAGGGACAGTAGTTACTGATAGTAACAACGGTCTCAAATACCAAAACTTGTTTGATGCTGTTTGAATGTGCATCAGTAACTTGTTTAAGTTTGTTAGAGTTTACCAAGTCTTTAGGCATTTTTTACTGTCATTTACTTGTTAGTAGCTAGAGTTTAGGGTAGTTGCTAAAATATAGCTAGCCAGTTAGCAATTTCTTTGTTTTCTGTTGAGCACTTGTTATTTAAGCTACTTTTCTTAGTTAATAAAATTATCTTCTTCCCTAAATTTTTCCAACAAATTGGTATCAGAGCTGTTTTCTTAAGGGATCTGTGAGTGAGCCAAGAAAAAACCCACAAAATAAACCTTACCTTCCTTGATTTAATCCATACAATGGATTCTGCAACACCTTTTACAGCACTAGCACCACCAATGTTTGAGGGTGAAAATTACCAAGTATGGGCAGCCAGGATGGAGGCTCACCTAGAGGCAAATGATCTCTGGGAAGCTGTTAAGGAGGATTACGCGGTTCCTCCGTTGCCAGATAATCCGACAATGGCTCAACTGAAGAGTCATACTTTAAAGAAAACAAGGAAGTCTAGGGCAAAGGCTACCTTGTTTGCTGCTGTCTCAGAAGGTATTTTTACCAGAATCATGACCAAAACGTCAGCATTCGAAGTTTGGAATTTCCTCAAAACTGAATATGAAGGAGATGAAAGAGTTAAAGGGATGCAGGTATTGAATCTGATTCGTGAGTTTGAGATGCAGCAAATGAAGGAGTCAGAGACAATCAAGGAGTATACAGATAAGCTTCTTACTATAGCTAACAAAATTAGGTTGCTTGGTTCTGAATTTTCTGATTCAAGAATAGTTCAAAAAATTCTTGTAACTGTACCTGCAAGATTTGACGCTACTATATCCTCTTTGGAAAGTAGCAAAGATCTGTCAAAACTCACGTTGGCAGAATTGAACAACTCTCTACAAGCTCAAGAACAAAGGAGATTGATGAGAAGTGAAGGCTCGGTGGAAGGAGCATTGCAGGCTAAGTTACAAATCAATCCAGGAGAAAAGGACAAGAAGAAGAGTTACAGGAAGAATTTCAACTCACGTGATGCAGGTAGCAACAGCAAAGGAGAAAAGAGCAGAGATTTTCCTCCTTGCAAGCACTGCAACAAAAAGGGTCATCCTCCCTTCAAATGTTGGAGGAGACCTGATGTCAAGTGTGTGAAGTGTAATAAACTTGGGCACCACGAAAGGATCTGCAAAAGCAATTTTCAGTCAAAAGATGATGCTCAAATAGCAAACGATCAAGGGGAAGAGCAACTATTTGCAGCATCTTGTTTTACAAGTAGCAGCACAAGTGAGTGTTGGCTTGTAGACAGTGGTTGTACCAACCACATGACCAGTGATGAAGAACTCTTTAAAGAGTTGGACAGATCACATGTATCGAAAGTCAGAATCGGCAATGGTGACTACATTGCTGTCAAGGGAAAGGGAACCGTTGCCATAGAAAGTTGTACAGGTACAAAATTAATTTCCAATGTTTTGTATGTACCTGAGATTTATCAGAATTTACTAAGTGTTGGTCAACTCGTTGAGAAGGGTTTCAAAGTCACCTTTGAAAACCATCAGTGCTCGATCAAGGATGCGTGTGACAAAGAAGTCATAAGAATCAAAATGAGAGGCAAGAGCTTCTCACTTGATCTGATGGAGGAGGAGCAAACAGCTTATACAGCAACCACAACCAACACAGAGACTTGGCATAAGAGGCTGGGTCATTTTCATCATGCAGCAATATTGAATATGAAAAAGAAAGAGCTGGTTCGTGGTTTGCCTCATATTGAGTCTAATTTACCAAGTTGCAAAGCATGTCAATTTGGTAAACAAGCAAGACTTCCTTTCCAAAAAGGAGCCTGGAGAGCTACCAAGAAGCTCCAACTCATTCATACAGATGTGGCTGGACCTCAGAAAACTCCTTCACTCAATGGGAGTAAATATTATATTGCTTTTATTGATGATTTTACGAGGATGTGTTGGATTTATTTTCTTAGGTTTAAGTCTGAGGTTGCAGGTGTGTTCTTTAAATTCAAGAACTGGATTGAGAACCAAAGTGAGTGTAAAATTCAAGTCTTGAGGTCAGACAACGGCAAGGAGTACAACTCCAACGAGTTTGATAAGTTCTGTGAGGAGGTTGGAATTGAGCACCAACTTACAGCTCCATACACTCCACAACAGAATGGAGTCAGTGAGCGAAAAAACAGAACCATAATGGAGATGGCCAGATGTATGCTTCATGAGAAGGAACTTCCGAAGGAATATTGGGCAGAAGCAGCAAATACTGCTGTATTTTTGCTAAACAGGCTCCCCACAAAAGCAGTAGACGGAAAAACTCCTTTTGAGGCTTGGTACGGTTATAAGCCACAGATAAAAAATCTGAAAGTATTTGGTTGTTTGTGTTTTACTCATGTGCCACAGGTCAAGCGAGACAAGTTGGACAAAAGAGTCGAACCTGGTATATTCATTGGGTATAGCTTAATATCGAAAGCTTATAGAGTTTTTCAACCTGACACAAGAAAAATTCTAATAAGTAGGGATGTAAGCTTCATGGAGAACAATAGGTGGAGCTGGAACAATGAAGAAAATCAGCAACCTGATGATCTCAATCAAGATGAGTTAGTAGATCATCCCTCTGTCCGTGGCACCAGATCACTTGCTGATATTTATCAGAGATGCAATATTGCCGTGCTTGAACCAGCAGGCTATCAAGAAGCCGAACAAGATCCTAAATGGAGGGTTGCTATGCAGGAGGAGCTTGCTATGATTGAAAAAAATCATACATGGGAATTAGTTGAAAGGCCTGAGCATCAGAAAGTAATTGGAGTAAAATGGGTGTTCAGAAAAAAGGAGAATGCTGATGGTTCGCTCAACAAATACAAAGCAAGATTAGTAGTGAAAGGGTATGCTCAAGTTTTTGGGGTAGATTACTTTGATACTTTTGCTCCAGTTGCGAGGCTAGACACAATTAGAATGCTACTAGCTATTGCAGCTCAAAAGCAGTGGAAAATCTACCAACTTGATGTAAAGTCAGCGTTCTTGAATGGTTTTCTAGAAGAAAAAATTTATGTTGAGCAACCTGAAGGTTTTGCTGCAAAAGGACATGAAGACAAAGTGTACTTGTTGAAGAAGGCGTTGTACGGCTTAAAGCAGGCTCCGAGGGCGTGGTACAGTAGGATTGATGAATACCTGCTGAAATTAGGCTTTGTCAAAAGCGTAAGTGAGTCGACTTTATATGTCAAAGGTGACGGAAATAATCTTCTGGTAGTATCGTTGTATGTGGACGATATCTTAGTCACTGGCAGCAACAACGAGCTTATTCAACAGTTCAAAGAGGATATGATGCGAGTCTTTGAGATGACTGATCTTGGAGAGATGTCTTATTTTCTTGGAATGGAAATTAAGCAGAAACAAGGTGAAGTATTCATCTACCAGCAGAAGTATGCAAGGGAGATTCTGAAAAAATTCCACATGGAATATTGTAAGAGCATGAGCACTCCTATGTGCCATAAGGAGAAGCTATGCAGGGAAGACGGAACTGCAAAGGTGGATGAGTCTACATATAGAAGTCTAATTGGATGCCTAATGTACCTTACGGCAACAAGGCCAGACATCATGTACGTTGTAAGTGTTTTGTCAAGATTTATGAATTGTGCTAATGAGACTCATCTCAAAGCTGCAAAAAGAGTGCTCCGGTATGTCAAAGGAACTTTAAGTTTTGGTGTTAAGTTTTGTTTGTCGCAAAGTTTCGAGTTGCTAGGTTATTCCGACAGTGATTGGGCTGGGTCTTTAGATGATATGAAAAGTACTTCCGGTTACTGTTTCAATTTCGGATCAGGTATATTTACTTGGAGTTCGAAAAAGCAAGAGATTGTGGCTCAATCAACTGCTGAAGCGGAGTTCATATCGGCGACGGCGGCTGTAAATCAGGCCTTATGGTTGAGAAAAGTTCTAAATGATTTACACTTGGAGCAAACGACAAGTACCAAAGTTATGGTGGATAATCAAGCAGCTATAGCTATATCCAACAATCCTGTTTTTCATGGGAAGACCAAACATTTCAGTATAAAGTTATTTTTTATCAGAGATGTTCAAAAGGATGGTGCAATTCATTTGGAGTATTGCAAGACTGAAGATCAGCTGGCAGACTTGTTTACAAAGCCTCTTGGAAAGAGCAAATTTGAAAACTTAAGGGAAAGACTTGGAATTTGCACGTACTGATGCAAGGAGAAGTGTTTGAATGTGCATCAGTAACTTGTTTAAGTTTGTTAGAGTTTACCAAGTCTTTAGGCATTTTTTACTGTCATTTACTTGTTAGTAGCTAGAGTTTAGGGTAGTTGCTAAAATATAGCTAGCCAGTTAGCAATTTCTTTGTTTTCTGTTGAGCACTTGTTATTTAAGCTACTTTTCTTAGTTAATAAAATTATCTTCTTCCCTAAATTTTTCCAACAGATGCGTTGGTGGACGCGGTGTACGCCGCCTTGGCTAAGGCCGGCGGATCAAACACCGCGATTGTTGTGTCTGAGAGCGGGTGGCCCTCAGACGGAGGTGATAGCGCGTCACCGGGTAATGCAGGGACTTATTACAGGAATTTGATTAGCCATGTTAAGAATGGGACTCCTAGGAAACCTGGCTCACTTGAGACTTACCTTTTTGCTATGTTTGATGAGGATCAGAAGACTGGGGCTGCTACTGAGCAACATTTTGGACTTTTTTCGTCCAATCAACAGGCTAAGTATGGCCAACTCAGCTTCTCTTAATTAATTACGCGATATTACAACGACTACAACAGAAAACAAAGGCTCTCGAGTCCCGTCTATAGCGACAAAATAAAACAACCCACAAAATATTTGGGATATATATATATGTTTGATAGACAATTAGACACATACATGTAAGATACATATACTCCGTGTACTTTTCATTTTTGTACTTTGTTTAAATTCTATACTCATGTATCAAGAAACACAAAATAAGCAAATAGAAAGTCTTAATATATATCCATATACATATCCCTACTTTTTTATCCACATGTCCCACCATATTCCAATTCTCTCTCCTCAATCTCACCACATAAAAATACAAAATATACCCATACTACCCTCCATATATGTTTAATAATGTATGTCACATATACAAATAGCCTTACTCATAAGCTAAGCGGTCATCAGTTTGGTGTATACGTTATTGCACTTACAAGAAGTGCTAATAATAATAAGAAATTTTGATGTGCCACTCTTTTGTTTTCGTGTAATAATTCTAGCATGAGTCGTTTTTAAAGAAAGACGACTTTTCTACGAAAATATATACGGACAGTCGCGCCGTACTACATTCACTTTAATTACGCTGTGTCGTTGAAGCAACTCGACATTACATTTCCACACTGAATTATTATCACAACATGGACTTATTCAAAACGTTACAACTTCTTACAAGTCCTAGATTGTTTGGCACGATAAACTCCATATATAATTAATGTGCGTAGAACGAATAACGTGACAGTCATTGGCTCGTTGGTTGCTTAATTTGTCATTTATGTGGAAATTTTCCATAAATTCTACACAGTGTAGAATGTTTTTTTGGTATAGACACAGTGTAGAATGTTGACCACACGGCTAATTAATTCTGATTTTGTATACTTTAGAGGGGCAAATTAAATGAAGGTCTATATCTCTACTACTAAATGCAGCGAACGATAATGATAATGTGAGAGAATTGTATAAGAAAATGACACATACGTAAATTAGTAAACATTGTTATACTCCAAAGTAGGAAATTAGTCCAATCAAATGACTTGTATTATTGTATATCGACAAGCTAACTAGCTAAGTCAAGCTTATCAGACTTAATTAGTGACAAGCTAATGAGACTCATCCGAACTCGTCGTAGATAGTTGATTGTTACTAGACTCTAGCTATGACTTATTATTTCAAAGGAATTATTAGTAAAGACGACATATCTTATCTTCCTAATAATTAAATTGAAGTTAGGTTCATTCCCACCTTTATAGTGGTACGTCGTAAATTATTATAAAAGGGATAGAGAGTTAAGTCGTATCTCTGATCAATACTGGAACTTAATATCACCCGTTACACTTTGTCGTCTTCTTGGAGACCTATACGTCTTACTTTCTTAGTCTTCCACTTCTGTCCAAGTGACGGGCTCAGGCGGCTACTATTGCATCTGACTACTAGTACGTACCACAACTCCGTCCACAAGAAATTAAAATTGAATAATATAGTGTTATGATCGAACGTCACGATAAGTAGAGAAACTAGCTTAGTAAAGTTTCTTGTGGAAATGTATACGTAATAATGCTCAAACTAGAAATTTAAGAATTTTGTATAGTGAGAAAGTGATAGAGGCCTAATCACTAGCTGCATACATACAAAAAAAATAAAAAATTAGCGCATGCTTGTCGATCGTCGTCCGTGATATGAAATTCTTGGTAGTATTAGTGACACTAACTCGAATGTACTGGGTGAGATATTCAAATAATTTGAAGGTATCGTGACATACATATACAACTTAAATATATTGGGGATCGATTAACCTCGTAAGTGACATGCATTGGAATGTGCAACGTTACACAAACAAATGTGTATGTGCGCAAGTGTAACGATTGTGTCCTAAAGTTTTTATATATTCCGTATTTCTATTGCACTCGATCGATACTTATTAAACTTACTCCAAGTTATCCCTTTATTTGTTTTTTTCATGAGATCAGATTAATGACAATTGAGTTGTGTTTATCTCGTATATTGAATACAAACAATAGAGTCCGGAAATAACAAACATATAATCAATAAATTAATACTGATATGTACTATATATTATGGTGTTTTGCGGTACTTGTCAAACACCTTATTAGAACTACTTTATTAATAATAGGTTTACTTGATCCACTTACTGAAGTCTGAAATGATCGATCAATGTACACTAAGTATAAACCAAATCTTATTGATCGAACTATATATTAATTTAATTTTAAGTGTTCATTAGCATTAATATTGTGGAATTGATAAGGCAGACAGGAAGTAATGGCTCATCAGTCATCACCAAAGTCCAAACATACACATGTGGGAGAAAAAATCAATCAATTATTTCATGGAGTCGTGGTTCTTGCATGCCATTTAATTTACAATGCAAGTCGCTCTTCTGCCCCATTTGCTCGCCCAACTTGAGCATATATACATTAGTATTAATGAACCTCAGCTCTATTTATAGAGCTTAATTAGTTTCCAAACTCATCAAATAAAAAATCCAAGTATATTATTTTACCTGAATTTTGGAAAATGGCTACTATTCTTAGTAAGCTTCCAAAGGCTGCTGTCATTTTACTGTTTGTGGCATTGTTGTTGTTTACTCTACACTCAACCGCAGGTATCTCTATCTTCTTATTTCGGTCTTTAATGAGGCGCAAATAGCAGTATATGTGTAAATCAAGGACATTCGAGTTATTAATATATATTTAATCATCACTTGAAGCTTTATTTTAATTAAGACTTCGCATTAGACACTTAATATGCAAATCAATTTACAATTTTAAGTAAAAATCAATTACTTTAAAAATTAGGTCACTAGTAAAAAAAAAAGCCGAAATATAAGATAGTGACCTCTTGATTAAGCTAAACCTTAGGGCCTGTTTGGTATCGTTTTCTATTTTCATTTTTTTGTTTTTTTTAAAACCAAAGTCCCGTTTTTGAAAACCAGAAAAAGTGGTTTTCAGTTTTCATTTTCAGCATGACTATTATAGAAACATGCAGTTTAAATTAATTTTGCAACGAACATACTTAACTAAACTTTTTACGCAAAAAAAAAAAAAAAACAAAAACTGAAACGACAGTGATACCGAACGGGCCCATAGTTTTTTTTTTCTTTCCCTTTAGCCTTCACTCGGACTGGTTATTTATTTTTAATAATTGAAGAACGTTTAGTTTGAATTTGTGATGACACGATATACTCGATCCATATATGCAGAAGCACAAATTGGAGTAAGTTATGGAAGGTTAGGTAACAACTTACCCTCGGAGCAACAGGTGGTTAACCTCTACAAATCCAACGGCATACAACTAATGAGGTTGTACGCGCCAAATCAGGCAACTCTTCAAGCACTACAAGGCTCAGGCGTACAACTCCTCCTAGACGTCCCTAATGAGACTATCCAAAGTCTAGCTCAAGATTCGTCTCAGGCAACTCAATGGGTTCAGGCAAACGTCGTTCCTTTCGCATCCTCCCTTCGCTATATCGCGGTTGGGAATGAAGTTCCACAACCGATCCGGCAGTACGTCGGACCGGCCATGTGGAATATCCAAAACGTCATTAACTCAGCTAACTTAAAAGGCCAAGTCAAGGTCACCACGACAATTGGCACGAGCTTACTTAAAAACACGTACCCACCGTCTAATGGTGAATTTACGGATTTACCCTTCATGGACCCCATAATAAATTTCCTCACTACCAACGATTCACCTTTGTTGGTTAACATTTACCCTTACTTTGCTTACATTAATGACAAGACTGACATTAAGCTAGAATATGCAATTTTTACCGCACAAGGTACTGTGGTCACTGACTCTAACAATCAGTTGCAATACCAAAACATATTTGATGCGATGGTGGATTCAGTGTACGCAGCCTTATCCCGTAGAGGCGCATCCAACACCCGTGTTGTCGTGGCCGAGAGCGGGTGGCCGTCAACCGGTGGCGACAGCGCAACATCGGATAATGCAGGGACGTACTACAGGAACTTGATCAGTCATGCAGGGAGAGGGACTCCTAGAAAACCAGGGCAGCTAGAAATTTACTTGTTTGCCATGTTTGATGAGAATCAGAAGACAGGTGCAGAATCTGAGCAGCATTTTGGGATTTTCTATCCTAATCAACAACCTAAGTACGGCCTTAACTTTGGCACAACTCCGGCACCCGCAACAGCAGGTATCTATCTACCTATTATTCTAATAACAACACTTTATTAACACGAGATTATTGATAGTACTACTCATACTAACAAAGTCGAGTTTCCTTTTTGGAATGCAGGAACAGGATCAGGAATTGGAGTATGTTATGGAGGGTCAGGTGATAATCTACCCTCGGCGCAACAAGTAGTGAACCTCTACAAATCAAATGGCATAAAAAAAATGAGGATCTATTCGCCAGATCCAGCAATTCTCCGAGCACTACAAGGTACAGACATACAACTCTTTCTAGACGTCCCAAACGATCACCTACAAAATCTAGCTCAAGATCAGTCTCAGGCAACCCAGTGGATTCAGACAAACGTGGTTCCTTACGCATCCAACATTCGTTACCTCGGAGTAGGTAACGAAGTTCCACAGTCGGTCCGACAGTATGTCGGACCGGCCATGTGGAATGTCCAAAATGCCCTTAACTCGGCCAACTTAGCTGGACAAGTCAAGGTCACCACAGCAATTGGTATGAGCTTAATAAAAAACGCGTACCCTCCATCTAACGGCGAATTTACTGATTTACCCTTCATGAACCCGATCATTAATTTCCTCACATCCAACGGTTCACCTTTAATGGTTAACATTTACCCTTACTTTACGTACATAGATAGTAACGGTGTTAGCCTAGACTATGCATTAGGTACATCCACTAACACCTTTTTTACTGACCCTAACAATGGATTGCAATACAACAACTTGTTCGATGCGTTGTTGGACTCGGTTAATGCGGCCCTGCGTAGGCAAAATGCACCACACACAAAAGTCGACCCGTCCGAATATGGGTGGCCTTCCGGGGACGGTCATCACCGCGGCTCAAGGAAGAATAACGGCGGTGATGACGCCGCGTCATTAGATAATGCCGGGACTGCCTATAGGACATTGATCAACCGTGCGCATAAAGGAACTCCTTTGAAACCAAATGAGCCACTAAATCTTTACTTGTTTGCTATGTTTGACGAGGATCAGAAGCCAGGGGATGCCACTGAGCAACATTTCGGACTTTTCTACCCTAATCAGCAACCCAAGTACGGTGGGCTCAACTTTAGTTGATGCGTAACACTTAATTTCTTAAGAGTACAGTTAACGTGTGCGGTAAGCCGCCGGTTTGGTTTATAAATGTATATGATGTGTAAGCATCAAGCCCGACTATAAGAACAAATCAAATAAAGGATCTTTAATAACTTGTTTAATCGTCTCAAGCAAGTTGTTAGTTGTGTATTATATACAGACATACTCACATACATACGGAGTATAATGTTCCGATCATCTCACAAGAGACTTGCTTAATGCTCATACAATACGGTTTGGTGATCATCGTGACTAAAACTTGTGTATGTACAGTACAGTACAGTACAGTACAGTACTAGATTGAAATAGACTACAGTTACTAACAAAACTAGTAGCCCAGCATGTCGCCTAGCTAACAACGACACCACCACGCACCAACGTAAAAGTTCTCACGGGTCGTTTGTTTTTATTTATCATTGGATTTTCGATTGATTCCGATGTGTCCTCAATTCTATAGATTATGTATGTTTAGTCGAAATAGGTGAACGAGATTCAAATAAAATATAAATATAATATTAGATGCACGATAATGGGACACCGATAATAACAAAAGAAAAGGTGTCTCACATCTATTAATCAAATTTTATTGCTTACAAGCTCGTGCGTATGCATTCATAATTCATCACCTGTATTGATTTCTACCATACTCAAATGACCTTTGATATAACTATGGTAATTTCTCCCAATTAAAAAATAAATAAATAGATATAATTAATATCCGAATTATAATATTTCAGACACGGGAAAATACAGTACACCCTAATTTTACGGGTCAAGATTCGTCTGGATGTGGTAGCTAGGAAGCTTAATCATTTATTAGCCGCCACATGATCTCACCTGACGTTACACTCTAATGACTAATGCGGAAATATTCCAAGATAAGGCAGAGAGACAGTCAGCATTATCAGTATAGTCTGCTAATCGATCTACAACTTGGCAGCTAGTTATACATGTGTTATAAAATCATTCTTAAAATAATACCAGTTGAAGGTCGTTCTTCTACTCTTATTTTAATTTACTCTGTTTAATAATAGCCGATTAATTGAACTTGAATTATATTAGCCTTTATAAAGGGGTACATATGTGGGAGGACTAAATAGTCACAATAAAACTATTCTCTCTTTTACACTGATTTTAGGGTCCCTATGGCAACTATCACGCTACTAATAATCGCATTCTTGTTGTTTACCCTAGGCTCGACAGGTACGCTTTTGTATCTTTGCAAATACGATTTTAGCATATAGTAACTTTACTAGACTCGTGTGTGCATAATGTGCTACTCCGTATAATATTATTCATTATCATTGTTGAGCAGCATATATATATATATATATATATATATATATATATATATATATATATATATATATATATATATATATATATATATATAATCGCTTGATTATATTTTATCGAATTATAGCATGAAAATAAGACGGTTTTATGTGAGATGTATGTATCAAGTATGCGGTAATGTTTTATGCAGAGGCGCAAATTGGAGTAAGTTATGGAGCGTTAGGTAACAACTTACCCTCAAAGCAACAAGTAGTCAACCTGTATAGATCCAACGGCATACAACGAATGAGGATATACTGGCCTGATCAAGACATGTTACGTGCACTACAAGGATCAGGCATACAACTTCTCCTAGACGTCCCTAATGATCAATTACTGAGTATAGCTCAAGATTATTCACAAGCACAAAGATGGATTCAGGCTAACGTCGTTCCTTACGCGTCATCCATTCGCTACATCGTAGTAGGGAACGAAGTCCCACAGTGGGTCCGCCAATACGTCGGACCCGCCTTATGGAACATCCAAAATTCCCTTAATGCGGCCAACTTAGGCCAAAGAATCAAGGTCTCCACTTCAATTAGCATGGAGATGATAAAAAATTCGTATCCTCCATCGACCGGTGAATTTACCGATTTACCCTTTATGGACCCAATAGCATATTTCCTCAATTATAACGGTTCACCTTTGATGGTTAACATTTACCCTTACTTTACGTACGCTAACGGTAACGACGTTAGCCTAGAGTATGCATTATTTACGTCACCAGGGACTGTTGTAACTGACTGGAACAATGGTCTACGATACCAAAACTTGTTTGATGCTCAGGCGGATTCGGTGTACGCAGCCTTGTCTAAGCGAGGCGTGCCAAACACGAAGCTTCTCACATCCGAGACCGGGTGGCCGAAAGCCGGTGGCAAAGGGGCGTCAAAGCAAAATGCGGGGACATACTACAGAAACATGATCAATCATGCTCCAAAAGGAACTCCTCTGAAACCATGGCAGCCAATTGAGACTTACTTGTTTGCTATGTTTGATGTGAATCAAAAGCCAGGGCCAGCCATTGAGCAGAATTTCGGACTTTTCACACCTGATATGCAGCCCAAGTATGACAATATATACTTCGGATCCACAGTCTTTAGCCCAACCAATGGGTCAGTTGAGTCAGCGCACTCAACCATATGAGACAGTCTCGTATGAAACTTTGTATTTTATAAATTATGACGTATAGTTCAAATGTGGACTTATTCCAAGGTTAGGCATTTAGGCAATAAGCTAAAGGCATATCTTATCATAATAATAAGTAAATAAACATATACACATGTGAGATGTGACGTACCGTAACACACAAATTATCCTGCAAGTGTCACTAATGCACATATTGTACTAAACTTAATTAACTTTGTGATCGAGTTTGCAGATCGAACTGGCATGAAATATAGTACAGCAACCATTCACATATGAAACATTTTTCTGTAATTCAAAATCGCAAAAACAGAACTTCTTGCAAAAGAAGAGCATGCGTTAATGTCCTAAAAAACGTTCTTTAGTTACCCTTATTTTACGGAACAAGATTCGTCTCCAATATACTATACTAGTAGATGGTTTAGAAATCAGTTAGCCGCCCCCATTTCGACATACCACTACACTCCATTATTGTGGACTCATATATACTCTAATATAAGGCAGACGGTCAAGTCAAGTGGTCAACAGTAGTGGCTCATCATCTCCATCTTTGCAAATTGCATCGATCATATATACATGCATGTGGAAAAAATTGCCAGTCAACTGTAAGGTCTTCTACATACTACGGAGTACTTCATGATCAATTACATAGTTTAATGGTCACTCCACTTCAGTTCCAAAGGCCTCTATATATATGGTGGGAGGAGAAAATAGTATAGTCATCATTTCCCTGAAACATTCTCTCTCACACACAGTTTAATTAATTTAATTTCCCTGAAATTTTGGCATGGGCATCCTTATTACTAAGGTTCCTAAGGTGACCGTCACGCTACTATTAATCACAACATTGTTATTGTTGATTACCCTACACTCCACAGGTATACCTTCTTTCAATTCATACGTACTATCATTTATAACTTATAAGACGATCTAAGTTAAGTTGCATGAAAGTTGCGTAAATTAGACGGTCTTAAATAATGATTTATCATATACTGATGTATATACTTGCGTGTTTGTACTAACATAAGGATATGCAATGATTTAATGTATGTAGAAGCGCAGATTGGAGTAAGTTATGGAGGGTCGGGTAACAACTTACCCTCAGTGCAACAAGTAGTGAACCTTTACAAATCCAACGGGATACAACTAATGAGGATATACTGGCCTGATCCAGCTGTTCTCCAAGCAGTTCAAGGCTCCGGCGTACAGCTTCTCCTAGACGTCTCTAATGATCAAATACAAAGTCTAGCTCAAGATTATTCTCAAGCACAACGATGGATTCAAACTAACGTTGCTCCTTTCGCGTCCTCCATTCGCTACATTGGAGTAGGGAATGAGGTTCCACAGTCGGTCCGACAGTATGTCGGACCAGCCTTGTGGAATGTCCAAAATGCCCTTAACGCGGCCAACTTAGGCCAAAATATCAAGGTCACCACGGCAATTGGGATGAGCTTAATACAAAACTCTTACCCTCCATCGGCCGGTGAATTTACCGATTTACCCTTTATGGACCCAATAGCATATTTCCTCAACTATAACGGCTCACCACTTATGGTCAACATTTACCCGTACTTTACGTACGCTTATAGTAACGGTATTAGCCTAGACTATGCATTATTTACGGCACCAGGGACTGTGGTTACTGACCCTAACAATGGGCTACAATACCAAAACTTGTTTGATGCTCAGGCGGATTCGGTGTACGCAGCCTTATCTAAGAGAAAGGCGCCGCACACCAAGATTATCGTGTCCGAGAGCGGGTGGCCGTCAGCCGGTGGCAACGGGGCGTCACGGCAAAATGCAGGGACATACTATAGAAATTTGATCAATCATGCTCGTAGAGGGACTCCTCTAAGACCAGGGCAAATGGAGACTTACTTATTTGCCATGTTTGATGAGAATCAAAAGCCAGGGGCAGCTGTTGAGCAGAATTTTGGACTTTTTGCTGCTGATCAGCAGCCCAAGTATGGTAATCTCAACTTCAATTAGACGACACTTTGCTTCTAGGTAGACCGTCTTATACGAGAATATCTGAGACCGTCTTATACGAGAATATCTGTCGGCGGGGTTATATATATATACACGTACACATGTATCAAAATAAGGTCAATTCATCATGACGTCATGTAGAACCAATTCGTCATGACGTCATTTATCTGATAAATGCTTAGTTACTATCATTTACCAATTTGATGAATTTGATTTCAAGTTTTGTTTTTTTACGTCGTCGACCACTAATAAGTGGTATAATCTAATTGAGGCGACAACAACATTAATAAGTTATGTGTCTGCTAACACGGGTTCGTTCGTTGTTATATACTCCGTACATTAATCATATGACATTATATTATTATTGTTAGTATATATTCTATGTACTATCACTAAAATTAGTGTACATTTTGTAGTTATGGCTAAATGATGATGACTGATGAGTGCCTCATTCTGTACTTTTACGTATCTATTTTATTTATCGAGTTTTATAATAAGAATTATTGGTAAAATTTTAATTTAATTTCCTTCATACTATTCATAGTAGTTAGTATAGAGTATGCAACAAGTTCATTTCTTACCCTTCAAGTGGGAAACCACAAATAATGGAGCAACAACTATATACTAGTATTCTTCATGCATGATTGCATGTGTGCTCTCGTTTGCCACCACATGAATCCATTAGTAGCCTAACTAGCAGGGCATTCAACGCCCCACCCCACCTTGCCGGCTCTTCATTTCCCGTGAAAATGTACGTGTACATATTTTACCAATAAAGTTAGTCTAAAAATCGACGTTAAAAGAGTTTCCTAGAAATCCTCTCTACTTAGCAAAAGAGTTCATCATTGATTAGTGGTAACTTATATCTACTCCCTCCATTTTATTAAATTGTTTACGTTAGCTGGGTTGTGTAAGAGGATCGAACACATACCCAATGTAAACAATTGAATGAAACGCAGGGAGTATACGTAACTTTTATTTATATTGGATTTTACTCTTTTAGGGGTATTCTTATTGTCCTCAAAATATCCACACATACATGTGGACTTATTCCATTCGTCGTCTTCGGCAAAATACATGTAGAAAAAAACAAAGCACAATCACATTTACTTATATTTTACTCCGTATTATTTCTTTCACCTACTAATAATAATCCAAGTCTTTTCTACCCTATTTCTGCTATATAATGCGGACTCATGGGAAGACAAAAAAATTCATCGAACTAATTCCCCCTCTCTTAGCTTAGCTTCCTCCCATTGCAACATTATATTCAACAATAATAAGTAAAATATAACGAATCATTAATTTTTTTTAAAACTAGATTTTAATTTGGTATGGCTTCTCTTGGTAAAGTTCCAAATGCTACGGTCACATTACTGTTCGTGGCATTGTTGTTTAGCCTACATTATCCCACAGGTATATATCTCTTTTTTACGATAAGGAGACGGAAATTCGAACACTGTCTTTGTTATAATTAATTGTTGTTGTTTTATTTTAGAGACAATGCTAGAGGTCTAAAGTTTAGACACGCAAAAGTGTCTACAATCCGTAATAATTTTACTACACTATCAAAATTTTACTACTCACACAATTAATTTTACTAACTGAATTTTTTACTACAATTAATTTTACTATTCCGATCTCAATTTTACTACTACTAGCTCAATTTTACATTTTAGAAAAATTAATTATGTCTAAACTATAGACCTCTATCAATTTGTTTATTTTAGTATGGTGATAAAAAAATTTGAGTGTAGTGTAACCCTCACACATTTAATTATTGTGCAGGAGCACAATTACTTGGAGTGAGTTATGGAAAGTTCGGTAACAACTTACCGTCACCACAACAAGTAGTAAACCTTTACAAATCGAATGGCATACAACTGATGCGGATCTATACCCCTGACCAGGCAGTTCTCAAAGCACTGCCTGATTCCGGCATACAACTCGTCCTCGGTATCCTCAACAGCGACCTCCGAGCTATGGCTCAAGACACGTCTTGCACGAAAGCGAATCAGTGGATTCAGACCAACGTTGTTCCATATGCATGCTACATTCGTTACATTGTTGTAGGGAACGAAGTACTACAAGCTGATCGACAATACGTTGGACCTGCCTTGCAAAATGTCCAAACTGCCCTTAATGCCGCCAACTTACAAGATCAAATGAAAGTCACCACGTCAATTGGGTCGGACTTGATCAAGAACTCTTACCCGCCTTCTCGTGGCGAATTTACTGATTTACCCTTTATGACCCCTATAATAAATATCCTGAATTCCATTGATTCACCCTTGCTGGTTAACATTTACCCTTACTTTAGCGCTGATAATAATCCCCTAGACTATCAACTGTTCACATCCCCTGGCACTGTGGTTACGGACCCTTACAACGGGCTAGAATACCAGAACCTGTTTGATGCGCTGGTGGACGCCGTGTACGCGGCCATATCCAAGGTCAGTGACCAGATGGACACGACTATGGCGAGCGCCCCACGTGCACCACACACCAAGATTGTTGTGTCTGAGAGCGGGTGGCCATCAGCTGGTGGTCGACCTCATCATCGTAATGCTGCTGCAGGCAGGTATGAATTAGACGGTAACCCTGGTAAAACTGACACTGATACCGCGACAGTGGCAATTGCTGGGACTTATTACAGGAATTTGATCAGTCATGTGCAGCAGCAGTGTGGAACTCCACTGGTACCAGATGAACCATTAGAGGTTTACTTGTTTGCTATGTTTGATGAAAATCAGAAGCCAGGGAATGCCACTGAGAAGCATTTCGGACTTTTTACACCTAATCAGCAGCCAAAGTACGGCCAACTCGACTTTACCAGTTGATGTTAACCTGCAGCTAATAATAACTAAAAGGGTTTAACGACCTGAGTTTAACCTGCAATTTTGCACGAGTACATAAACTAATTTGAAATATAAGTTTTAAGTTTAGTTAGTATGTACTCCGTATGCAACAAGTTCATTTGTTACCACAAATAATGGGGCAACCACTATTCTAGTACTCTGTAATCTGTATGCATGTGTGCTCTCTTTTGACACATGAATAATTCAGTAGTAGCCTAACTAGCATGGCATTTAACTACCCCCCCAAACTTCTTCTTAACGATACGCATTAATAAAATTAATCTAAACATCGATGATAGAAGAGTTTTCGAAAAGTTATCTCGGCTTATCAAACGATGTTATATCTATGATTATAGTATAGGGCTCAACAAATTTTACTTATATTGGTATACTACTCTTTCAGGGGGTCTAATTTTTCGTAGCTAGATTTTATTAGTCGAGAATTACAACATATAACAACGTAACGATGCACAAACTCTATACAAGTACCACATATGTACATAGCATTGATCCTATTGTCCTCCAAAAGTCCAAATATCCGCGCACATACATGTGGACTTATTCCATTCTTCGTCTTCGGCAAATTGAATAGAGGCAATAATGCCTACCTTCACATAAAGTCATGAACAAATAAACATGCATGTAGAAGCTTACAATGCACAATCATATTTAGTTTACTTATTTCTTCACCTACTAATCCAAAACTTTTCTACCCTATTTTTGCTATATAAAGGGGGCATATGCGAGGACTAAAATTTCATCAAACAATTTCTCCTTCTATTCCTCTCAATGCGAAAATAAATAATATAATACGAGAATATATATATATATATATATATATATATATATATATATATATATATATATATATATATATATATAGTCCAAACGGAATATTTTTAAACTGGATTTTGGTATGGCTTCTCTTGGTAAAGTTCCAAATGCTACTGTCACGTTACTGTTTGTGGCATTGTTGTTGTTTAGCCTACATTATCCCACAGGTATTTCTCTTATTATGATAAGGAGACGGAAATTCGAATATTTAATTTATTTTCGTTGATTTTTTTTTAGTATGATGGTAATATTTTTGGGTGTGACCGAAACACACAAATTAATTGCGCAGGAGCACAACTACTTGGAGTGAGTTATGGAAGGTTGGCTAACAACTTGCCGTCACCGCAACAAGTAGTGAACCTTTACAAATCTAATGGCATACAACTGATGCGGATCTACTACCCTGACCAGACAGTTCTCCGAGCACTGCCTAATTCCGGCATAAAACTCGTCCTCGGTGTCGCTAACAGCGACCTCCAGGGTATAGCCCTAGACCAGTCTTGCGCAAAGGCGAAGCAATGGATTCAGACCAACGTTGTTCCATATGCATCCTACATTCGTTACATTGTTGTAGGGAACGAAGTACTACAATCTGATCGACAATATGTTGGACCTGCGTTGCGAAATGTCCAAACTGCCCTTAATGCCGCCAACTTACAAGATCAAATGAAGGTCACCACGTCAATTGGGTCGGACTTGGTCAAGAACTCTTACCCGCCTTCTAATGGCGAATTTACTGATATACCCTTCATGACCCCTATAGTAAATTTCCTGAATTCTAATGCTTCACCGTTGCTGGTGAATATTTACCCTTACTTTAGCCCTGATGTTAGCCTAGACTATCAATTGTTCACATCCCCTGGCATTGTTGTAAAGGACCCTAACAATGGGCTAGAATACCAGAACCTGTTTGATGCGCTGGTGGATGCAGTGTACGCGGCCATATCCAAGGTCAGTGATCAGATAGACACGACTATGGCAAACGCCCCACGAGCATCACACACCAAGATTGTTGTGTCTGAGAGCGGGTGGCCATCAGCTGGTGGTCGACCTCCTAATGCTGTCATGGCTGAATTAGACGGTAACACTGATACCGCCACATCGGCTAATGCTGGGACTTACTACAGGAATTTGATCAGTCATGTGCAGGCGAAGTGTGGGACTCCTCTGGTACCAGGGCCGTTAGAGGTTTACTTATTTGCTATGTTTGATGAAAATCAGAAGGGAGGAGATGCCACTGAGCAGCATTTCGGACTTTTCTCACCTAATCAGCAGCCCAAGTACGGCCAACTCAACTTCAGCAGTTGATGTTAACCTGCTAACTAAACGGGTTTAACGAACTGGTTTGGTTCAGTTCCACCCTAGACACGAGTATCATATACTCCCTCTATTCATATCCAATATTCTTATAGATTAATAAATCTCTCTCGCAAAAAGGTGAGCTCAAGAATATTGGACTTCAGCCGACCCTAAACAAACTTAATAAACGGACCTTATATATGGAGTTACTGGGATAACATTTTCTTCAGAAGAAGTATGTGTATTACGGATCACCTGTTCGATTCCGGCCAGGTTTTGCTATCTACGAACCAGCATAGATATAAATTGCCTAGTTTGTAATTTGTTATAAGGAATAGTACTTAATACAAAAGTGAAGATCATCATTCCTAATTAACCGAGTTTCTGTGTTCATCTAATCATTAAAATTGCATTATTCGTAGCAATTTATCCCAAGTGTCAACAAACTACTGTACTTCAGGCTTAACTTCAATACTGATGTTTTCATTTTTGTTTGCACCATCTCGTTGAGTCTATACTTGAGTCAGGGAGAACCACAACGACCCATGAGTCTCGAAGAATTAAGTTTTAAGTAGCTTGTTGATGAAGCGAATAGTTTAGATGTCTAAATCTTGCCATAGTTGAACTCTTCAAGAGCTGTATCATTAATTAGGGCACACATTTCCACACAATAACAGTCCAATGTGAACTTATTCTAAGGTACAAGTCCTAATTGTTTGGCACAATTTAGAATAGTCTGTCAATGATTGGCTTGTTGCTTAATTTGTCATAATGTGGAAAATATCATCAAATACTTCAAAGAGATCGATTGAGTAATTGACCAGGCAGCTGGTTGTTGCTAGTGTTTGAAGTTTATGTAAACACTAACATGGCTCAGCAGTTCAACATATATATCTTATATGTTACCTCTATATAACAGGGGAGTTGGATGAACATCATACCTATAAGAGAAGCTGACAGCAATACGATTTTCGCAATGAGTAACCTTCCAAAGCGTCCCATGGCCACCATTACGCCACTGCTGTTCATAGGAATGTTATTTTTTACCCTGCATCCAACAGGTATACTGCCATCAACCCCTGTAGTAAGATCTTCACAGGCATCCTGTACATAAAATGTCACCATTAGTTATTTTCTTTACTTTCAAAATTATTATTGCCACATAGTTCTAAGAGTTCCTCACAAAATTCAGGAGTGTTACTTTCAATAAGCTCATATTGAGTATATGATCATGTAGATGCACAGATTGGGGTCTGCTATGGAAGGACCAGCGATAACTTCCTTACAGAGCAAGATGTGGTGAACCTGTACAAAGGAGATGGAATCAAAGCAATGAGACTTTACAATCCAGGTCAAGGGGTCCTCCAAGCCCTACAAGGATCAGGCATCAACATCATCCTAGGCGTCCCCAACGACAGCCTTCAATCTGTGGGTTCTGATCCCTCAGCTGCGATGCATTGGGTACAGACTAACGTAGTACCCCACGCATCCTTCATTCGTTATATAGCAGTAGGGAACGAAGTCCATCCAACTGATGCACTGGCATCATCTGTTCATCCAGCCCTGCAGAATGTCCTTAATGCCCTGAATTCAGCAAACTTAGGGGGGGAGATTAAGGTAACCACTGCCATAGACACAACTTTAATCACGAATTCATTCCCGCCTTCCAATGCTGTTTTCAGTGACACATCATACATTACCCCAATAATAAACTTCCTTACTAGCAATGGATCACCTTTGCTAGTTAATGTTTATCCTTACTTTGCCTATACAGGTAATGAGCAAAGCATTAGTTTAGAGTATGCATTATTTACTGCCCCTGGGACTGTAGTTACTGACAATAACAATGGGTTGCAATACCAAAATCTGTTTGATGCGCTATTGGATGCTGTATATGCGGCCTTAGCAAGGGCTGGGGCACCAAACACGGCCATTGTTGTGTCTGAGAGTGGCTGGCCGTCAGAGGGAGGAGATGCAGCGACTGTCGATAATGCTGGGACTTACTACAAGAACTTGATCAATCATGTGAAACAGGGGACTCCACTCAAATCAGGCCAGCCCATAGAAACTTACTTGTTTGAAATTTTCGATGAGGATAACAAACAAGGCGCGGCCACTGAGCAGCATTTTGGCCTTTTCACCTCTGATCAGATACCCAAGTACGGCCAACTCCACTTCAGTTGATTCTGCATGAATGGTTATAATAAGAAATGGATATTCAAACATGTATATGCTAAAAAACATTGATATTCATATAATAATGTACTACAAAATATTGAAAATAAGACTGGCCTCCCACTCCCAGTAAGTAATAATCATTGTACATCAATTAAAAGTTCTTCATTTGCCTCTGTTACTATCATCAATCTCGTATAAAATTCAACAAGAATTTCCAAGTTTTATTTGCTAAATACGTGGATAAACAACATTACCTAAGTAGAGATTTCACTTTACTTAGTTTCCGGGGATTTCATTAAGAATTTCAAAAAGATACTGTCACTCAACATTGTCCTCATCCCTCCCTTCACATTAAACGTAAAAATCCCCGAAAACTCTCCTACTATTCAGCCATTGTACATGTATGGAGACACAGTTTCATTGATCAAAAGAAACAAGAGGCGGCTAACCTCAAAAAGGGTCAAACTGATCATGAGGCTCCTATATAAAAGAAAAGTATCTTCACAGGTAACCCACAGAGCATCAGTCTCAATTACGCGCTGTTTACTGCACCGGGAACAGTAATTACAGATTCCAATAGCAGGTTGCAGTACCAGAATCTCTTTGATGCCATAACAGACGCTGTGTATGCTGCTATAGATAGAGCAGGTGCTCCAGACATGGCAATCGTTCTGCCCGAGAGTGGGTGGCCTTCTGCAGGTGGTTTCGCTGCTTCATACGAAAATGCAGGGACTTACCACAGGAACCTGATTAACCATGTGAAGCAGGGAACTCCAAGGAAGCAACAACCCATTGAGACACATTTATTTGCCATGTTTGATGAGAATCTCAAGCCTGGTGGTACTGAGCAAAATTTTGGGCTCTTTACTCCTGATAAACAATCCAAATACCAACTCGATTTCTTTTCATAGCTGGAGTACATAGTCATGAAAACCAACAATCACCATCTGTGTACTCTGAATAACAAGTCAAAGCATAACACAAGGTTTAGCGGTGCCTCCTTTTTAAGAGCTCCCCTTCCAAAATTGTCAGTGTCCTTTGAGTTAGAGGCGATCTGAATTAGGCCCTGTGTTCAATCAAAAAGAGTTATAAGTTATAACCATGGTATATTAACATCAACAGGACTGTACAATTTCTGAAAATAGCAAATTAGCACTTTTTCTTTAGGAATGACCCATTGGTTATTCTTGTTAACAGTGGATGAAGCCCAAAGTAGAGACTCCGTTAAACTGTTACGATTAGTTTTTGCTTCGGCCGAATTTTAAACTACACATCGACTCGACCAATCAGATCATCAATGATCTTATGATTCAAAAACTTTATTCATTCATATTCCATAGCACCAAAGCATTTTCCAAATTGCTCCAAAGCCTAACAAGCTAGACTCTGAAAAGTCATGGTCAGTTAACTAGTCAATCAAAATTGCCAAATCAAGATAATCAATTCTATACATGATTGTAAATGTTGATCTTGACTTAGAATGAGTGTACTGGTCCCGCTGTTAGACTCCCTCAAGAGCAAGCCACATTAGTTTACTGACTTTATTCTATTTAATTATTTTTTAACATTATTGACTATGACTATCTGAAATTGACATAGATGATTAATACTCTTTCAGCAAAATTGTTTGTCACGCAAACAACAATTTCTAGTCGTAGCGTACACCTAACAAATGAAGAATTACAACTTAAAAATCGACCATTTTTGACCTATTGGCCTAATGGAAGCAAGACTTTTCAGTCATGTACTGTAACTAATGGAGCGTGTCAAGCAGCCATACTCATACATTTGGATATATCAGGAAAAAAAATTCCAGAAGGTGGTTTGCTCAACCTCTTCTCTTTCTATATAAACAAGCATTTGTACGAGCATAAGATCATAAACTCAACAAAAGCAATTTTAGAAATCATATATAATGGCACTGTTGAGCAAACCATCTTCTGTTGCTATTTTGCTACTTGGTGCATTGTTATTGCCTAGTCTACACTTAACAGGTAAAACGTAGGCAATTATCATTGCTAACGCAAGAGTTTAAAATTTTTCCCCCAAGAAATAATTTTTCATGCATCCATATTGTACTACTCTACGGCAATCTTTTATCTCAAACGAGTTTCACTACTTCTATGTACTTGTTCGCTCCTTACCTTAAACTTTATATTGCTCACTTAATGACGGTTTCGGAGGATGAATCATGTTAGGTGAACCATGTTTTGTATTATTGTATGAGATGACTTGAAAGTCATCCTCTTATCATCAAATCTAATCATTTTAAACCTCAAAAAGTAAAACAGAAGATTAAGGTCACGTTGAGTCTTATGCAAGAAATTTAATAATAGAAAAACTGAACATTAGAGCAGTGAAACTTACATTAATTTGCCTGTTGTGATGCAGAAGCACAAATTGGGGTGTGCAATGGAAGGAACGGCAACAACTTGCCTTCTGCTCAAGATGTGGTAAATCTGTACAAATCAAGGGGGATAGCAAGGATGAGACTTTACGAACCTGATCAAAACACCCTCCAGGCGCTTAGAGGATCAGGCATCGGTCTCATACTTGACGTCCCTAGAAACAGCCTCAAGTCATTTGGGTCTGATGCTTCAGCTGCAAACCGCTGGGTGCAAAGCAATGTTGTACCCTATGCTTCTAACGTCAACTTCCGATACATTGCAGTAGGAAATGAGATTCAGCCATCAGATTCCGAAGCAGGGTCTATCCTTCCAGCGATGCAAAACATTCAGAGAGCCCTCCAGTCTGCCAACTTAGCAGGCAAGATCAAAGTCTCAACAGCAATTGACTCAGGCCTCATAGCCAGTTCATTCCCACCATCCAAGGGCGTTTTCAGTAATTCAGGATATATGAATCCCATTATAAACTTCCTCAGAAATAACGGCTCTCCTTTATTAGCAAATATATACCCATATTTTTCCTTCACGGGTAACCCAGGCATTCAGTTGAACTATGCTCTCTTCACTGCCCCCGGGACAGTGGTTACAGACCCCAACAACGGGTTACAGTACCAGAATCTCTTTGATGCTTTGGTTGATGCTGTGTACGCTGCTCTTGCAAGGGCAGGGGCCCCACAAATGGCGATTGTTGTATCCGAAAGTGGTTGGCCTTCAGCTGGTGGTAATGCTGCAACAGCTAATAACGCGGGGACTTACTACAAGAATTTAATTAACCATGTGAAGCAGGGAACCCCAAGGAAACGCGGACAGGCTATTGAAACATATTTGTTCGCCATGTTTGATGAGAACCTAAAGGCTGCTGGAGTAGAACAGCACTTTGGGCTTTTCACACCAAATAAACAGCCAAAGTACCAACTCAATTTTAGTTAAAGAAGATTACTAGCCGATCAGTATGAAACGGCAAAGATTCTTTAAGTAAGTTATCTTCAGAGAAACAGGCAAATCATATATGCATAGCATGAGTATCTCATGTAATAAAGCTTGTTCCTTTTCATAATTTAAGTCGCTGTTTTTTTAGTGATTTAAGAAATACTCCGTAATAAGTAATAAGGTGCGTTTGTACATGTCAAAAACTTCAGGCCTTTGCAATACTTTCTTTGATGGAAAATTTATTCGATGAAATTTATAATGTGGAACTAATAATTAAAAAAACCAAAAATTTCATGCACGAAATCTTACACTTTATACGATTTTGAGGATTTGTGAGGCCACAAGGGAAGAGGCTGCAGGTGAATGATCCTCCATACAAAATTCAGCAGAGTAAAGACATGAGTCGTACAGATAATAACTGTTTCAACCAGATATCCTACTGATTAACCAACGTTGCGTGAAGTCAAAATTATGTCCTAAATAAGCCAAAACAATTGATTTCCACAGCAGAGCAAAACAAGACCTAATCCAGTTCAGCATCAATGGCAAAGCAAGGTTGAAGACAATCTTCAATCTTCTGCCTGAATAATAAGACAGCATGACAGGCAGGTTGGTATAGAACCAAAGTGTTATGAATAAGAATACAAAGCTAGTTAAACAAGCGGGATTGTAAAGGATACCTTCTCAGGAGCAAATCAGTATATTGCGCATACCTACTATCTCATGCTCCAATTTATAACTCGCAGCTCTGGATTCGCGCCCTGACTGTTGAGGAGAATGGCGTTGATTAAGTATTCAGATAAATTACAACCATAATTCAGTTCAGCTCACATTATGTTCTGCCATAAATAGCACAGGCACACTTCTCATCTGCACAACTTTCTTCAATTTGGCAAGTAATAATCACCAGTAATCTTTACATGTGCAGAAACCATATTTGAAGGAGTGAAATCGGCTTCTGTCCCTAATCACAATCTCTAAAGAATAGATCTTTGAGATTAATTTCATAACTGTGTGGCAATCACGGCAGATCCTCAAATTCTTCACTACCCTTATAACACGTTCTTCAGACAATCGAAGTATGCCAAATGCAACAGCCAGCTTCTCACTATGCCTATACACTGAATACTCTTTTTCTTCACCTTCCAGATCATACAAAACATTCTCAGTCTGGGGAACATAACCACCTTCAACTCTAATCCTGAGCATTATTTCCTTAAGCTTCTGATAAGCTTCTTCGCTTATCTCATCCCGCTCACCACCAGCTACAAAGGTATACATAATCTTGTCAACCTCAATCATACTCCAACCAGGCTTTTTCTTGACCCCTAGACTGCTAATTGATCTTCTCACAGCAGCTGCGTCTTTCCATTTCCCCTTATTGGCGTAGATGTTTGCCATCAAAATATGGTCACCAGAATCTCTAGGTTCAGTTTCAGAAATCCTGAGTTTTACTTCCTCAGCCATCTCGACATTACCATGAATACTGCAGGCCCCCAGAAGAATTCGCCAGAGAGTGGCACAGTCTTTCAACGGCAATTGGCTAACAAAACTGTATGCTTTCTGCAATAGACCCGCCCTTCCATACAGATCGACTATGCAACCATAATGCTCAACGGAAGGTTGAATACCATAAACATCTGTCATCTTGTAGAAATAATCACAACCTCGCTCAACAAAACCAGCATGACTACAAGAATAAAGAACAGAAACAAATGTGGCTGCATCAGGAAGTACTCCGGAATTCTCCATCTCACGGAAAAGCAGAGTTGCTTCCTCGCCATATCCGTGCATTGCGAGGCCTGATATCATAGAAGTCCAGGAAACCACGCAAGTCTTCTCCGGCAATCTATCAAACACCAACTTAGCCATACCTAAGTTCCCACATTTAGCGTAAGCATCAAGAAGCGCATTGCTCACAGAAACAACTGAATAAAACCCGGCCTTCTCCACAAAACCATGCAAAATTCTACAATTCTGAAAGGCCCCAGCTTGAGCACAACCAGATAAAACACTAGTCAAGCTCACCTCATTTGGAATCAAACCCAATTTCCTAAACTCCCTAAACATACCAAATGCTTCATAAAAATCACCACTTTGAACAAACCCGTAAATCATCGTACTCCACGAAACATCATCCTTAACAGGCATCTTTGAAAACAACTCCTTAGCAAGCTCCATCTCACCAGCCTTAACATATCTTGCCAACATAACATTCCACGTTGTCGAATCACAAACCGACATTTGATTAAACACTTCCTCCCCCATCCTTAAATCTCCACACCGAAAACACGCCGTCAATAAAGCATTCCAAGCAACCACATTTCTCTCAGACATTTCATCAAACACCTTCCTTGCACACTCAATTCTCCCACATTCGCCATACAAACTAATCAATGTAGTCCCAACAAAAACATGGGTATTCAACCCAAAGATGATAGCTTGACAATGAAGCTGAATCCCAGCTTCCAAACTCCTCAAATTAGCCGCACCTTTGCTCGCAAACGCGAAAGAAAAACTATCCGGCCATATCGATTTTCGACGCATTTCAATGAACGTAAAGATTGAATCTTCCGGAACAAGCGACTCTGAAAACCCACGAATGAGGGCATTATACATGAATGAATCAGGAAATTTGACATATGAGAGATATTTGTATGCGTAATCAATTGAATTTGGGATCGAAATTGCGCAATTTAGGATGAATTTTCCAGAAATTAAAGGGTTATTTTCAAACCCAGATGTGCAAATTATAGCTTGAATTCGTTTGATTTCTCTCAAATTTTTGCAGGTTTGCAGGAGAGAGATGCAGAGTTTGTCAGTGTAAAAGTTGATCATTTGATCTTGGCGCCAATACTATGTTCAATTTTTAGTAGCTTTATATTTACGCTCCTAAACTAGTAAGTTGGACGTGAGACAAACCGGTTAATCAAAAGTCGAGCTAGAATTGCACGTGGGAATTTAAAATTGTCGCTTTTAGGTGACTTGACGCATTGACAAATATTCTAGTGAGAAACTAGTCGACCGTGAAACATCGTCAATAAGTAGTCGTGAGTTTAATTTGGTTCAAGAACAAGTGAAATAATCCAAAGACAAATTGGAAAAACCGACCATAATTTCATTCATGAGTCACGACATATATATTTATAAACGAAACATTTATTAATTATACGACTACATAATTCGATAGATAATACTACGACTAGTTAATTTGACGGCTAGGTAGTCTGGATACTCCGACGATCATCTAAGAGACGAGTTCGTCGGTGAATTCGATCACTTCTTGTTGAATTCTTGCTTAAGCTTGTTATAATCCTGAGCGAGACCAGTAAATGTCTGAAATTTAAGGCCATCTCCTTGTTTCATGTTGGTCTGTGAATCCTGTTTTATGTCTTGAATTTGAGTCTTGAGTTCTTCTATCCTCTGTGTTCTTTCATCATGCACTTTCTGCAACGTTCCCAACTCTGCCAAATTAAACAACAAAATTAATTACAACATTTTGCGAATGTTGTGGATTTGTAGTTCTTTTATAATAGTATCGTTAAGTTTAAGTTTGAGCATACTATACGAGAACAACTTAAACCAGACGTTAACGTATACTAGTATATGATAAAATCATTCATAATTCAACTATACTGAATGATCGATCAGAACCAACCTGAATTATGTGAAGGCATTTCAAACTCCATGGCTTGACTTCTACAAGAAGACAAAAGAAAAATGAAAGGATTAGTAACTCAGAAAAAGTACACGTAAATGTAACAGAATTGGCAATATTACTACCTCGATTATTCTGCTATAACTAAAACGAAATTATGAACACTATACTACTATACACATATGTAGCGTATATGACTTGCAATGATACTGAAAAGAGGTCGCGATAAAAAATGAGATAATGTCATCGGATGATATTGCGTTTTTATGGCGAGTGTTTTGTTTCAAGCTATTTAAAATAGTCAAGTAATCAAATGTTTCGAAGTAACTCCAGCATGCAAATTGAGATGTTATACAGTAGGTTACATGCCTTATATGTTGTCTCTATGGTTGGTAGGACTTACTTGATTATGTAGATTGCAGAGAAACAACACAACATTCACATGTGAAACAACCCTTTGATCGGTACATACACTGTGAAAGTGAGTAGTTAGTAAGTTTTCCGTCGCATTTTGTAGAATCAGATTAATGGTTGGTCAAATTTCTGGTCAATTGGCCAAATTTCAAAATCAGATTCCAAGTACTAATACAACTATTTGAGCCTCTTGATGTCACACATAATGCATGAAATTCCGAATAAATTTCAATGAGTAGTAGTATATGAATAGATCATTTATTTATAGCATGCAGGAGATGCATTGATCACCATGCAAAAACCATTTAGTGGCTCGGAATTTTAATTACAAAGTCAAAGAATAACATTTTAATAGCAACATAGATACGTACTAAGGTGCATGCATAAAACAAAAGATAATTTCAAACATTATGGGCTTATAATTTACATCACACACACTTTCGTAGCGTAAAATAAAATAGATAGAAAACAAACCTTTTGACTAGTTAACGTCGATCAATATCCTTTTGCAAGCAACGATTAATGGACCAATTCCCAACCTATACAACTTATGTAAACATGCACCATGATCAATACACTTTTGGAAGGCTTATATAAGAAGCTAATAACAACAAGTTGAAGTAGGACAATAACAGTAGCTAGTAAAGTGGAGTCTGCAGTCTGCAGCATGACTACGTTGGAGCACCAAAACAAAAACAAGTTAGGGTTCTAAGAACAGAAGAATCTATGCTACTGAAGGAAAATTAAATAAAATTCAAATTGGGCAGAAATTATTGGTGCACGAAAATGTGAAAAATATGAATTATGACGTTGTGTTTTCTCGTCTTGACCTTCCTGTCTCAAATAGTCCCATCAGAATCAGAATATTAAGGGCATGATGCCCTCCATGTGAACTCCTCACCCTCCATAATTTTGGAAAAATATTTGTACATGATCACTCATTTGATCTTCTCTTGCCTTCACAGTTTTGCCTTTGCCCTAGTTTTTAACCTAATAATCGTAGGGATATGATCAACATAGGTCACTCGAATGCTACTGATTTCGATTGATCAATGTCTCATATAGAGAACATAATCAAATGCGCGATTGTATATGTTGTAAATCGACTAGACTATGTAATTGGGTGGTGTGGAAATGAGTATGGCGAGATTCTACTCTTTTCATTTATGCACGAGACTATGTGACGCTCGATATCCCTCTCACTAATAATTAGTTTAGAGCCCGAAACTTGTCAAAAGTGACATGGTACTAGTAGATTATACTGAGTACTGTATGATGAATCTCTCTTGATTGTGCGTGTACTAATTTACTACGGTGTAGAATCAGATAACAGCTCGATTTGATGCCAATTATTCAGCTAAAAGTAGCAACACTAGCTAGTAATTGGTTTTGGGCCGCGTTTTAGCCCTAAAGTGAGCGAATTAAAGTATTCAAAATTTCAAACCCACTTGTGATCAACCGTTATTTCCGAGATGAGTAGCTATATTAATCTCAACATTAGATATTAATGAACTTAGTCGTTTTTTCAAGTTGAAGAGAATTTATACCATCTTGTAATGTTCCGAAAGAATAGAGAGAACAACTGGACCGTATATATCGAATTTGTTCGCGAGTAGCTAACTCAATTGATACAATTGTAGAAAGTGAACTTATGGACACGCTTAAAAACCCATCTACATCCATGTCTTAACATAAATTGACATTCAATGCTAAAAGCCAAAATTAGAAACCAGTCATTTTAACTTGAGAAACTCTCAACACCAACATGATGATAATCACTCTTGTTTATACAATAAAGTTTCTTGCTAGGGTATATACACCGAAAAAAAATCATTGAACCAAAAGATGATCAGTGGGTCCAAAATGTTGTAATAACCAGGGTGGATTTCATAACCCATCATATTCACAGAGAAAACTTTAGCTAAACTACGCTGTGCTCATAATTGATCAATAGTAACCCTATAAATACATGCACATATCATCTTTACCTAGTACATCAGAATTTCTTGCCCTTTAATCATGAACCTGCTTTTACCCATTTGATTATTAATCTTGTACTTTACAGAGTGATTAGTGTCCTAACAACATGCACTGCATGTCAAAATATAGAAATCATCAGAGAGACTTCTTTTTCGGCTCCTAAGAATCGAGGAGCAGCACTGTAGTGTTGCCGATGATCAGACCTCAAAGACGAGATTTTAATTAGTAATGAGTACGTTTTTCCTTGGATCAAAGAAATAGTCACGTAATCACATACCACAATTCTGCGTTCAAGATTGTTGTGGTGTAATATGAAACATGCGATGCTAATAGTTAACCGTCACACAAGAACTAAGAACGACCCGAGCTAGAAACCATCACACAAGACCTAAGAAAAGGAATTGAACGAGAACTAAATCGATACAAGACCGCCTCAATCCATACGACCCAACGAGAACGAGTTTTCGAAAGCCAAACCACCAAGAGTCTTGATAGATACGACACAATCTAATTACTGAGACGAACGTTTGATTGGGTTACATTGTAATCACTGACAACACAACAAACTAGAATCATCATGGTTGTTTTTGGAGTCTACGGGGACCTCGATACGAAGTGAAATCGACCAAACCATGTCAGTTTTGCAGTTAATAGGCTTCTCTCTCTCTCGTACCAATTGGTTTAAGCACGGCATTGACCGGCAGGAAAACAGAACATTGGGCCATGCACTTCTTAACACCTTTTTCACTCTTTAATGTCCCACGATTTCTGAGCCTTTTCCCCCCTCATTCTTACCACAATGTCTGGGATTTTGTTACTACCATTTGACTGGAATTCAAAATGTGTGTATCCAGCACAATCACGCCTTTGTCGTCGATGATCGTCTTGTTCGACTTTACATAACGTCTTGTAGAGAGTCATTTACGAATAAGGTTAAAGAGAACGAAGTAATCACTAATGAGCAACGAATAACAACAATTTCTTGTAGACGGATGAAAGGGCAGGGATCAAAGATTAAAGGTACCAATCATCCTTCACGTTAAATTAGCCTAGTCAGACCCTCTTTGCTACTGTAGATTATGTGAGGTCTGCCCATGCAAAATTAAATAAAATGAAAAAAAATTGAAACTTTTTCCAAAGTTTTTTTCTATTCCGAATTTTTATCAAGTGCTGAGAATCATAAAAGTAGATATGAAAGCGATTTAAGATCCCCCACTTTGAGAAGGGATCCGAGGGAGCTCATCACAGTAACACCTTCCTCAAGCTCTTGACAATCACACAACCAACCAATGGACGCTCTTAAGTATCGGATCGATCAGTTCGAGTGAGACAGAAAATCTACGCTATAGAGCGAGCGAGTGAGTTTCCGAGGGCGAAACTTCACAAACACCATTAAAGAATATAAAAAGTGTTCACAACCCTGATTTCAACATCCATCCAAATCAATCAAATTCTAAATTCTAAATTAATTAACTTCAAAGTACTCTTAAGACAATAAGAGATCATTTAATGCCCTAGAAACAAGAGCAAAGAAACAGAACCAGAGAAAGTTTTGCTTTTTTTGGGCAGATAAACACACATTTAAGAATGAGACTAATCGGCAAAACCCAACACCATATTGTCAATAAAAACTCTCTTTGAATCATACCCAGATTTAGATTAAAGAGCTTTCATGGGGGGTTTCCCATTAATTTAATTAATAAAAACAAACAAAGAGGATGACATGGAATATCCCAACCACTCAATATATTTAATCTCATTAACATTAATCTTAGTAACAAAACACCATGACACAAGGAGCTTGAAGGAAGAGAGCTCAGTGCACCCTTACCCATACAGTAACTAACAACAAGGATACCAAAATTCGAGAGCGACTATTCCTACACCTCGTAAAGAAATGGTTTCCATACAAGAGGGTTTGACGAGATAATAGCCGAAGGTGTAAGAATAGTCGCTCCCGTAAGTCCGAACAATGATTTTGGGGAGTGAGGTTAAAAACTTTGACAGTGAAAGAAGTGTGGTGAGTGATTAACACCCTCTGCACTGCAATACACCATTCATAAAAAATGTGTCAGCCCCCATGTGACAATGAGGTCCTACTCCTTTCATTTCCACCTAAAAGAAACCACAAAATGAGACAAAAGAGACCTCTCCCTCTCCGAAGTTCTGCCTTTTCAAAACCCACATAAAAAGACCTCAACTTTATTATTTTTACACATAGCTTAATTATCATCTCTATAAGTTGATCAAATAAAGAAGGGAATTTTGATATTTTATAAGTAAAAATTTATTACAAAAATCTACCCTTTTTGCTAATCCTTTCTGCAAATTCTCCTCTGATTTTTCTAGCTCAAGTGTGTGACACTAGTGAGAATATTAATATACTAACAAAAAGAACAAGTATAAGAAAAAGAACAGAACTTTTTTTTTTAAAAAAAAGAGCAAAAGAAAGCTAACTGTGAAAAACAGCTTTTTTTTTCTCTTTTTCTCCACTTGAGTCACTCCTTTACCTTTTCTGGGTTTACATATGCTCATGCTCAGCCTGCACAGATAGGTCTATTCCTTCCATCTACCAAACATCTTTTTTTACCACATAGTACACAAAGGGATCAGTAAAAAAAAAACTTACATTTCGACGGACAAGAATCTGTATCGAAACAAAACAATGTCCGTGAGAGTGTTGGAAGCATGTTTTGGAACGATAATATCAACATAGTAAGATAAAAGCATGAAAATAGGCAGAAAATGGTAATCGACAAGTAGGAAGTTAATATTATACCAATAAGATTCATATTATAAAAGCTTGCTAAAAAACTTAGCCTTTTTTTTCTTTCAATTAGATCATATAGTAATGTCTCTACTAGTAAAGAGTTTTTATCCTTTGGTGTGGTCCAAGTACCCAGTACACAAACCTACAGAGAGGGATACAAAAGTCATGGAAGCCCCTCTCTCTTTTTCTCTCCTTTAACTCTCTCTCATAAAATCAGTCTATCTGTACCCCCTACGTATGCATTTTTATCTATTTTTCTTGTAATGGACAAAAAAAGAAAAACTATTATGTATTTTTTTTCATGATGATGATGATGATGATAAGGATGATAGAGATCACTCTGAGAAGACCTTCCTACTCTGATGATATGGGTATTTGTTGTTGTTTTTTGGGCTGTACAGCTTTTTAGGGGATTCCCTCTTTTCCTCTTGGCTTTTGGGTGGTCAAAATTTCTGCATGTGTAAGAAAAATAATTACCAAGATCAGTAAATATTGGTACAGTAAAAACCCATGTGACATTCTGATATGTAAGTACTAATAATAAGACATTTTCAGTTATAATTAGATCAGCAAATCAGTAACAATAGATAGATCCTTACCAAACAAGCTGAATCCCCCATATGCTGTTTCTAGAACTACATTCCTAGAGCTCCATGGCCAGTAGATATCCTGTATCAAATTCAAAACAGCCCATTAGATTGGGATTAGGTAAAAATTTCTTTGTCATTTATGAAGCATCAAGAGATTAAGGTATGCACCTAGGCATTTCGAAGAAGCAAGATTTAAGAGGAGACATGTTCAGGGAAGACGTAGCGGGTAAAGCGGAGTCGTTGGTAGAGGTCGAAGAAGCGTTAGGGGCGGCAGCGCCATTATCAGGCTCGGCTAAGGCTGGAGAAAAAGCCGCTGGTCGGATGTCGGAAGACAGTTTTGTTGGAGAGGCAAACAGGTTATCAGGAAGGACATGCTCAAAGCTGCATTACATGAGAATGCCAAAAAGATTATTAATTAGACAATTTGGACTACAAGAAAAAAAAAGGTCACCTGATAATGACAATTAAACAGCTAGCTTTTTCTCAAAGTAAACGATCTAAACACGGGTGTACACAAATAACATAGGCTAAAAATAGGTAAATCTCATGGATTTTCTGAAAAACAAAATCTATTACCTTTGAAAGAGTTCATTTTCTTCACGGTTGGGAGAGCTAACTTCCTTTTTTGGGACATTGCCATTGATATCTACCAGACCAGTATTTTCATCATCATCTGCACCAGTTACACTTGCTGTATTTTCTGCAACATCATGCACAAATCAAAACCAGTAACAATCACTTCAACTAAAAAAAAACCCGACAATTTCGACACAAGAATGATCAGTAAATAAACCTTCAGGAGGGTCTTGGCCGATCCCATTAGAAGGCGAAAAGGGGGACTGATTTGTCGACAGCTGAGACGACAAGTTTGGCGACATTATGGGAGATCCAGCCGAGACACTTTGCTGGTGTTGCTGATTCTTCAAGTCCAAGAGCTGCAGGTTCATCAGCCTCCTCTCCTGGAGTTCAAGGGCATGCTGAAAATCAGCTTGCTCCTCCAATTTCTTCCTCAGCAACATCTCCTGAGTAGTACTATACAGCATTCTACCTCCACCTATCCCAGAACCAAATCATAAACAAAATTTCGACATTTCGAAAAAACCCGTAAACAATGTACCTTCAAGCTTCAACCACTCACCAAGTGGAAAATCATATGGTTCCCTGCAATCATGTCCAGATGGGCTAGAACAAGAATACTCTCCCCTATCAAACTGATGCTGATGTTGCTTCCTACCATAATTGTGAAAAGAACCTTAAACTTGAAGCTACTTAAAATTAAACTACCATAATTAACACACATACACTTAAGCAAGATTAAGAAAGATAATTACTTGTCAGGAAGTTTGCCCTTCTCCTTGTAAGGCTTAACAAGAACACGAGACTCACAGACAAAGTGAGGGTTCCCTTTGGCTAAGATGATCTTCACTGTCTCAGGAAAGACAAATGTCACAAAACCAAACATTCTCTTCTGTTGATAAGGAATCCTCACATCTTGCACTGGTCCAAATTTGCTTTAATCACAAAAAAAAAAAAGGAAAAATCATCATCATCATTATAATCATCATACTGTATATATTTATAATCACATTGTTATAATCATCAACATAATTTCACCAAAATTAAAACTTTATATTATAAAAATTAAAAAGATTCAAACTTTATATTAAAAATATGAAAAAGATTAGTACTTGAAATAATTGGAGACATCCTCTTCTTTGAAAGTGCTGTCAGCTGGGAATGTCAAGTAAATCTGTCTAGAACCAGGGTTACAGTCCATCATTCCTGCAAACTCATTTCTTGCCATCCTCACTCGATTCAACTTGTGAAAATCTTCACTCATCATCAATGCTGCCGCTGATCTACACACCATTAACCCCAACCATACACCTTACATTATTAAATTCCATATAATCACACAAACACTCAGCATTATACTCTCTTTTTCTTATAATAAAAAAAACTCGGATAAGACGGTCTTATAATGTTACATTAAACCGTAAAATGGTCTTACCCAAAACTCGACACAATTAAATAAACAAAAAAAACTCGGATAGATAAAAAAGAAAACCGGGATTATACCTTTGAGCTTCAGAATGAAGGAACCCCAACTTGTTATAAGGCAAAGAAACACCAGACGCCATTAATTGAGCAGCTAATCTATGCTGATGTGCAAGTTTAGACCTAATCATATCTTCTTGACATTGTTCAAAAGCAGCACTACCAATGGTGGGCCCACAATTATCATCAAGAAACCCACCACCACCCCCACCACTACCACCACCGCAGCTACCACCACTACCACCACCGTGAACAAAATTACAAGAACTGCCATTCTTACAAAAACCTCTTGAGTAATACAAACACGGTTTAAACCCGAACCCGGAAGTTGAATCATCAGTACCAAAATACGACAAATTACTGTCGTTAAAAGATTGACTTCTACGGTGGTGAAAATTACTATTATTATTATTAATATTATTACTGTTGGCTTCACCGTTACTACTACTATTACTGTTATTATTACTATCACCACACCATAAGTCCAAACCCGGTTCACCAATACCCGGGTCAGTTAAAAAAAGCGGATCCTGTTGTTGAAAGTGATAATCATCAAGTAAACTACTCATAGTGTGGTTTACGTTACTAGGACTGAGGGAAATGTGATGAGGAGACCAAATGGAAGGGGAAGAAGGAGAAGACGGGTTAAACCCGTTTGATAATCTGGGTGAAGAGAGTGAAAGTGGGTTAGGTCTAGAAATGGAAATCGGGTTAGAAATCGGGCTAACAACGGGTACGGGTGGTGGTGGGTGTTGTGGTGCAGATGAAGTGTTTGATGAAAGTCCTAAGTCAGTTTTTGCTCTGTTAACCAAAGAAAATATAAGGGTTTCGGGTCCATAAGCTAAGTGTATAACGTCTTTCTCACCATGGTGAAGGAGAATATAACCCATGATTTTTGATGCATTTTCTGGATCTATGTCTTGAACCCTTGTGAACACTGCTCTTGATGCTTCGTATGACTCCATTACTTTAAAGTTTCTTTTTTTTTGTGGCTTGTAGAAGAAGGTAAAAAAAAAGAAAAAAAAAAATGGGAGAAAATGGAGGGTTTTTTGAAGGGGGAGAAAAAAAAGAGAAGAGAGAGAAAATGAGAGGAGAAATGATGTGGGTTTTAAATTTATGGAGGTGGTGTGTGTGTGAAGTGGTGTGAGGTAAATGAAATGCTAAAAGGCTAAGAAATCTGTTGGGTAAAAATAATGGTAATTTATTATTAAAAAAATGGTAATTTATTATGATAAAGGGGTAAAAAAAGAAATCTCAATCTTTTTTTTTTATATTGTTTCTTTTTTTTACAATATGGGTTGGATAAAGTTTGTTTCAGAGAATCAGGAGATCAGGAATAGAAGGGTAGGGGTAGTAAATTTGTTTTTTTTTACCTTGTTTAGTTGATTTTTTTACTGTGTGAGTATGAGTATAGATTGGTAAATAAATATGGTAAAAAAAAAATTGGTGATAATAAAACAAATAGTCTGTTGAGAGTATGAAGGTGAGGGGGGTTTCTTGGCTATGGTGTGGGGGTGGACTGTATAAAAAAAATAAAAATAAAATTGATCAGAAATTTTTTATAAGTGGAGCCACAACTTTTGGCAGTATAATGCTTCCTGCAACTGCAGTCTTGGAGAGTGTAAAAACCAAAAAAAAGAAAAAAAAAATCAAATAATACTTCTTGTGCATGGGGAATTATTTTATTAGTTTGAATTATTCAATTCGAGTCAGGTAAAACTACATCTGGGGTATTCAGTAGAGATTCGTTATTTGAAGGTCTTGAACGTTTATAAAGTTTGAATTCGAATATTCGAGTTAAAGTGGTTGAGTATCGAGTTTAATTAATTTGCTAAATGTGTATATAGGGGTAACTGGTAAGGCCCATCGAGGAAGTAGAGGTGGGTGTGTTTTTCTGAAAGTGGGGTTTGTCCTTTGAGAATTGGACAAAGTGAAAGAGAAAAGAGTGAGTGAGAGTGAGTGGGGGGGAGTGAGTGAGTGAGGAAGGGGAGCAGATTCAGATCTGTTTGAAAACAAGAGTAATGTTACATGGCCTAAAGAAATGTTGATGCCACTCTTCTCTCTCTCTAGTCTTTTCCCTTTATAAATCACTATTCAATTATTGTACCCTCCTTGTGCACGGGTGCTCGTAAACTAGTTAGTAGAGTACTAACCAATTTGGGGTTTTTGTGTCTAGATTGGTTTGGCTTGTTTGTGTTTCGTCATTGAGTTCGGTCCTAATTCGATTCGTGTTTGAATCGGTGTGGCGACAAACCTCTAAATTATGAGTTTTAACACTGTTGCATTCTGGGAGTCCAACGACTACCATTGTTTTGTGTATAAAAGTTTGAGTTTTCATTTCCACGTGAGTTTTTGACCATTTCAAAACTACCATATGTCATTAAAAACTTTAAACTATCATTGCAAAGACACTTACCTTTGACGAACACGTCTGTAGTCGATGTAGTCCATGATTATCCTTTAGGTATTAATAGAGAATCAGATATTGAATTAAAGCAACTTAGCAAGTCAACAATTCTCAATTTACTTGGGATCCTTCTTAATGACTCCACTCCAAAACTTTTAATAAGTAAAATCTACCACCAAATACCAAACCAAATTCAATGTTCATTCTGACCCAAGTTTGGATTTTAAGGGGTTGAGTAACATTAGCATATTATGGTGGAGCAAGATCAGCATATAAATGCACAATATTGTTGCTGTATTTTACGTTCCCGCGCAATTTATGCTTATCTCCTTCAAAATAGAGTTTGTTACAATAGAACCTAATCTTTGTCACAGGACAATCATTTTGATATCTCCATAGTACATAGTACTACTACACCATAAAAATGCCACCACGTCCACCAATACATGTACTCCTTGTATGACATAATGAGTAATTCCGCAATACTCTCGGTATGTCATCATGTGAGGATTTTTTTTAATCTACTGATTGGGTGAATAGAAGGGGTAAAGTTAATTAACAGTGAAATACCGAGTACGAGTACTCATCTTTATCACTTATGATTTTCTAGGATGATAGTAGGTTAAAATCACGATAACCATCTTATCGTAAATGATAAATTAATCTAGTACGAGCCAATGGAAATGGCAAGGTCTAGATTTCATGATCCGACCAATACGTATACTCCATTCAGCATAGTCTGGAACCCAATTAAACAATTAACAGAGTACATAAAAATCACATTTACATAACTATCAATAAAGTATACTTATATATTGTTAGATTTAATTTATTTAACGAGGTGGGCTGTGTTTAACTTAACAATCACGGTCGATGTGGACCGTGGAGTCATTACAAAAGCCAACATGACCAATACGTCAACGCGTAAAAGAACGACAAGGTTTTAAATACACTACCAAAACACGATAAAAACAAATATTATAAATATTAAGGTTTCAATAAAAGATTTAAGTAAAAACGATTTCACCATCCAATACTTTATACTCCGTAATGCAACTTAAAATTAATTCAATTAGAATAAATCGTCGTTTGAGTTGAATGATACAGGGTCTTTCAACGAGTTTTGATTTAGAAACATGAATGCTACAAAATCCGTCCCTTAACCGCAGAGACCTGACAAACTAACCCTCGCCGTAGTCTAGCAAATACTTTACAAATTTAAATTGGATTTGACGTATCTTTTAAATGGACCAAAACCCAAGTGCCTGGGTCAGCTACTGCAGACCACAGGATGACAACAATCCTCCACAATCTCTACCGTCGATGACTAAATAAACTTCAATCGAACGGCTGAGAGAGGAGGGACATTGAAAAGTCCCCACAACTGTAGAGTGTAGTAGGAGAGAGAAAGTGAAGTGGAAGTGGTCAAGTGAGTGAGTGTGTGTGGGTGGGTGGGTCAAACTTGGTCAATGGATCGTCTCGAACATTTCGTATTTAGGATTAGACTTATAGTAATGTTTTTTTCATATCCGAGGCATCATTACTTGTTTAGCTCCTTTATCCATAATGTTTATAGCCTGTCCTCTCATTTTCACTATTTGTAGTATCCCCAAATTCATTTCAATCCAATAATTTCGCGCTTTTATATACATGGAACATGAAAGGCACATTACAATCTCGTTATCGACTTATCGTGAATTGATTTCACTCGTATAATATATTTACGTAGTTAAACACTTACGCAGTTACGCTCACCTTTTTACTAGTAGGAGACCCGTTAAGGCTCTGAGCTTTTGAAGAGACTAAGAATACATTGTCCGCCGTACTAGTAAATGTATTTTTAGACATTGTATCTGTGGGATATGTGAGTCGTTCTAAGGGACATGTATGTCATTTTATGGGATTACCAGTCATTGGTTTTACTTGTTTGCAATGTTTATACTCACTTTTTAAAGTTTCGCCAATACGAGGTTTATTAGAGTATGAAAGACAAAAAGAGTAATAAGGTGTCGATCAATATGTTAAATGAGAGACACATGACTTACAGATGCATTTTTTAAAATTATGGGATTATGATAAGATTTACTCAAGAACTAGGTCATATGAACTTTTCAACATTGTACTTTCGTAATCTTTTCCAAAAATATATAAAAACATAAATGGAAAAAAATAATATTAAATCACTTGAGGGTGAAAAAGTAAGAGAAAAGACTTCATGAAGGGAGACATGGTAAAGGCAAAGGGGTGAAAAAATTGGACCAACATTTACATGGGCGCACGACTAAAATAACCAGAGATTTATTAGTCACATGTGTGGGCCAATTTCTTATTTGATTGACTGGTGCAGAAAGAATTTTGGGCCCTACTAGAAAGGCCCAAAGAAACTTAACAAAAAAAAACAGAAATGTCTTGTTTTGTGACCCGCATGTCTGGGCCTCCACTCAAATTAACTAGCTCACCCCAAATGTAATTGTCGCCGCTTACCAACTGACGGTGAAAAAATAGGCGCGAGTGGATATCAGCTAGTTTAGTTGGTAAGGTAGTCGAGAAGATGACATTCAATAACGAGGTTGAAATCTCGCTAGAAAGATTGTGATACAGGCCGAACAATTTCGGGATGAAAGTCGTCCATGGTGATGTTCTGTTGGGAGGGAACATGGTCTTTTTGAGACTGTGATGTTATCACAATTGGAGGGATGTGCGCGAAAATGGACGGGAGAACATGGTGACACTGTACAAATTCAGGAGCTATATCACTGTCAAATGCACATATGGTGTTGAGCTTGTTGTTTATGTATCATTGTCCCCAACTAATTATACATGCCACTTCCATCAATTCGACACGGTCCCATCTGAACTTCTCAAAGACACTTGAAGGTTACACAGTCATGGAAGGGAGAAATCTTCGTGATCTATTAAATTTTCGAAATGTACACTTACATTATTTGATCTACACAGAATGAATTTCCTGACCTGCCAACATCTTTGAAACAGTTCTGCTTACTTCCAGGGAGCCGGAATCATTGGATCTCGAGAAAACGATGCACCAGTATAGTACCTGATCATTAGCTCAGGGGGAAAATTGGTCTGCATGCAATGTGAATATGTGATTCAGCATGAGGGCTCGATCCAATGGGGTTTTTTGCATTGTTTCTATGCCAGCCACCATCTTTGGTCCTCTTTATACGACACAACGCTGAATAAGATTGATGAGGATAGACATCGGGGTAATCATGCATGCTTGAAGAGTTTCATGCTGAGCCAGTGGAAATATACAGCAACAACGAGTACAGGAAGCGACAATGGCACCAAGAAGCAGTAATATCTGGATCGAAACACAAGAACATTAGATACTCTAACTAGATTTCTAATACCATAATAAATCTTAAGAAAATACGGAGTACTAATTACTGTCCACATATTACCTACACAAATAACACATGACAGTAAGCGGAGGGGAATAGCTAAAGGCTAAAGCAATACAACCAGAGGATGAATTCAGAAGCATTAACAAATGTTCAGAGTAGCCTTGTCCCTTCACATTGTAGAACAGCAAAGTAGCTATGTGAAGGCGTCACGCTGAGAGGCATACCATGGACCAAAATCTTATCCAGTAGTACAATACAGTCATCAAGAGTTCAAGACAAACCATCTGCAAGGAGCTGATCAAGCTTTTAAGTCACTCATGTAGTATCATTATTTCGGGTTAAAGGTCTACAGTAGACTGACTACTGACTAAACTTGAGAAATTTTAACGAGTGTAGCATCTCGTATTCTCGTGTACTAATGCCAGCCATTGGTTCACACTTCACTCTACATTAACCAGTTCTCACACTACATTGATGTCAAGCCAATTACCAGGAGAACAGAAACACGCAGATCCAGGCATCCAACACTTTATATCTTTAGATGCAATGGTCTATTTTGGGGCAAAATAATGAGTAATTGAAGATTCCGAACACCTAAGAGAGATTCTCCGGTCAAGACTCAAGCGAGTCTTTCCCTGATATCTGCAATTCCGAACTAACTAAAACGTGGACATAAGTAGATACTATACACACACAACCATACTTCAGTTTCTTCAAGAATCTGAAAGACACCCCCCTACCCCAAACATTGGCATTAATCATTATAGTTGCTTTCAGAAAAGAATAATCACAAACAATGAGTCCCTCTCCAACAACGGCAAAGGAAATGTACTTACTATTGCACTCAAGGCCTAATGGGTTAACAGCAAAATTAAAGCTGATATAAGCAATTCCAAGCAGAAAAACCACAATGAATATAAACAAATTCGGAGAAATCTCAATATATCCAGGATAGTTTCGACTATTGCTCACATAAATGAAAAGTATTGATAATGCAGGCCATTCGCAGGCAGCCTGGTAATTAAACACCGTACTAAATTAAGATTTGACTAACGATGCTCAATAGGTAGACCAGTGTCAAAATTCTAAAGCATCACATAACACACACATCTGAAATCGAGATTACCAATCTTCATAAAAGACCTCTTTCTCAAATTTAAGTAAACTAATTACATAACCTCATTAGCATTCACCAGTTGTTGTATTACGAACACAATAAGTTCAGCAACAACCTAGGTATAGATGTATAATCCAGTGATTTCACACCTTGGAGGGTACGAGGTGCCGTACCCTTATTTAGCAGAAAGTCACTTAAACTTGATCCTAGAAAGCCAATCATGCCAAAGTATCAAAAAAACCTCATCTTTCCTGTGCCTTTTCATGACTAAAACCACAACAAGACCTAACAATCTACTGACAATCGTGTGTTCCAACAATCTTTGAGTGTTCTAATACACAAATCCTTACTCGGGTGGTGACTTTTACACTCCCCAAAGTGATTTTTACACTCCTCGTGAAAGGAACATGGTCCCAACATTGGGAAATGCGACTCACAATGGGGAGCGTAAAAATCAATCCGACGAGTGTAAAAATCCCTACCCTTTACTCCTGTCGAATTAAGAATTGGACTATACAGGTACAAATTCCTGCCAAACTTGCTATAACAAGATTCAAAATCAGCCCAGAAAAGAATTTTTGTGACTGAATCACCACAAAGTTGTCACATTTCACAGTTCACAATTCACAATTCACAATCAAACACACAGGAAACTTGGGTTACACGGAAAACATCAAAATTAGAAGTATAAACCCAAATCACAAATCAGTCATGAGCTCGAGCTAATGAAATCAATCGTCAACAATAAGATACTTGCCAACATCAATAGATCATATATACTGGAAATAAATTAACAAACAAAAAGAAAAGATTGAATCTTTAAACAAAATTTAAGGATAGAATGATAGAAACCAATACCTGTCAGATTGTATAGCTGAGATTATAGGATTTTGTGAAGGTGGGAGAAGCTTGGAGATTACGGCAGCGTAAAGAAAACCCACAAAAGAAACGAACCCAAATGCCATAAAAGTTAAACCCCATATACGCTGTGAAGCTGTGGAATTTCCCATTGATTTTTTCTGCAATTTTGATTTGATTTTCTGGTTTTTTTTTTTGTTTTGGGGAGAATTAGCCCAGAATCCAGATGTTTTGAGACGAGCAGATTTGGCGCGGGTGTGATGATTTTTCCACGGGTATTACGACTTTGTTTTGATGCAATTCTTCTTGCAATTTTCACGGAGGATTTTAATAAGTGTTTCGGTAAATAGTCGCTTTATGTTTTCAACGTAGATATGAAGTTTGTACACACGTATTCAATATCCGTTCTATTATTTTATGGCTAGAATTATTTGACGCACGAGTGTGGGTGACCGAGTATTGTTGTTGTAGATAACACATCTTTCTTTTTTCTAAATTTTGGCATGAGTGTAAGGTGCACACAATTGATCTAAATCGCTGTAGAATGAGGCTTTTGAGTCATGTACTAGAACCCCGAGGGACTGGATTTGAAATGGATATGACACAACCCCCCAATCTAATAATCCAATAACTACGGTAAAAAAAAACGACTAAATCCATTCAACCCGCACCAACACGAAACCAACTTTGACGCCTAATGTCAAAAGGTGACTTAAGACAATTACACATGGATAAGACAGTGACTCACACGATATAAACGTGCACTTTTCAAGTCGAATCACCCGACTAGGAGTATAACCTATCAACGAAACTTAAAGACATTTATACGTGGATATATAAGATGGTGCTCAAGACCCAAAAATCTTTTAAAATTTCACCATATTTTCCCTCCTACGGGCCTTGTTGGACTACTGTACCCAAAAACTTGTCGAGAATCTTAAAATATTGCATTGTTACCCACTTACCCTTGTTAGTTAAGACGTACGAGGCCAAGAATTTTTAACACGCACATCAACAAACAACCAATGCTCCACAAAAAATAGGGATACGAGAATTCGAACCCACGAGTCAGTAACTTGTAAGGCATGTTTATAGGCTTGACCCACAACACGACTTAGCCCACGGTCCAATATCACAGGAGTATATTAGGTCACCTCGCCTTCTTAACAAAAGGGAAATAAAAAATCTCAAATCACCAGAAAAAGGAGAGAGAGAGGAACGCAGCTTCTTTCACAAGTTATTCAAAGAGAGAGAACCAATGGCGGCACCAGACGTAGAAGCGGTAGACTTCGAGCCAGAGGAGGACGATCTCATGGAAGACGACGCCGGCGCTGCTGAAGCCGACGGCTCTCCTCGCGCCGCTCACCCTCGCATCAGGTCCGCTATCACCGGCGCCGGCTCTTCCTCCGCCGGTGGTAGGAGGACTAAAGGCCGTGGCTTCGAACGTGATGCCGAAACCGAGCGTCACAGCCGCTTGAATGGTCGTGACTACGAAACCCTTGACTCCGACGGCGGCCTTGGCCCCGCTCAATGTTAGTTCCTCTCTCTCAAGTTTCAATTAATCTTCTTCTTGAAGTTTTTTTTTTTGTCGTCAATTAATCTTTTCCTTGAAGTTTTTGTTGTTAATTAGGTCTGATTATTCATCGTTCCTTTCAATTTGTGGTGAATTTAGGTTAAGATTGGTGCTGCTAGGGTTTTTCGTGTATTTTAATTGACGATATAATTCGAAGATAGGGTTTAAAACTTTTATCGGATTGTTCGATTTTTCGTTACGGTTTAAGTCGAGTATATTGCGAAGCGTGTTGTGTTTGAAGTTTGTGTTGTTCTCCCTCTTCGATTTTGGGCGTAATTGTTGATGTGTTAATTGAAGGTTAGGGTTTCAGATATCGAATTTTCGACGTTCTGCTGTTGATGGTTAGCATAGCTTTTGATTGGTTGAGGTAATGTACTTACGGATTCAGGCCGTGATTAGTAGGCTGCTGTTGTGTTTGTTTGTGCTCGTGTTTGTGTTTCGAGAGTGCTTCGTATTAGGAGATTTAAGCAGTCCTTGAAATTAGGGCAGTGGGGAGAAGTCATCGGAATGTGGTGCCTGTTACTTTTGTGGTCGATTGAGGCTAATGCTTTGGTGGATTGGAGTTTTGATATATCGTTTTGATTGATTCGTGACAGGGCTGTGATACATAGTATTAAACCTAGTCTTCAACTCTTCATAATGGAACCTTACCATCCGTACCAAAGACTAGATAATACAAAGTTACATTGGATTTGACGTATCTTTTGAATGGACCAAAGCCCAAGTGCTTGAGTTGGCTGTTGCAGACCACAGGATGCCCACCTTCATTTAGAATACCCACAGTCAATGCCTTGGGAGATATTAATCTGACAGCGGAAAAAGGAGAAAGAAAGTGAGGCGTGGTCAAGTGGGTGGGTGAAAGTCGTATAAGACTATACTATAGTAATGTTCTTTCATATCCGAGGCACCATTACTTGTTTAGCTCCTTTACTCGTAATGTTTATAGCCTGTTTTCTGATTTACCTTCGTTAAGAAAGATGATGATGTGTTGGTAATTTGTCTAATGTGTCCTAAAGAGAGATAGTTGAGTAAGCACAAGCTTAATCTTCCAGGTGTTTTGTCTGTCACATTTACTCAATAGTTGTGGCTAAATTGTGAAAGCCATATTCTACCTGATCGAGGACCTAACAGGGTGCCTGACAAATTAATCTGTAGATGTTTTCTCCACATTTACACACTTTTTTTTTTTTGTTCTTTTGTTGGTCAATATATTTCTTTTGAATGTATCTAAGGTCGTTTTATCCTTGATGCCTGTATATTTAGACATTTAGCTGGTTGCGTGGCATTCTAGAATATTTTCAGGTGTAGTTTTGGGGGCTTCATAATTGAAAGGGTTGTGATTGCATTAATCATCTCACTTTGTTTTCTGTGTTTTGAATAATCTGTATGGAGTAGCAACTGATGATTTTGATGTACTGCAGCAATTGAAGGATGGATTGTACTCGTCACAGGAGTGCATGAAGAAGCACAAGATGATGATATCCATAATGCCTTCGGGGAGTTTGGTCCACTGAAGAGTGTGCACTTGAATTTGGATCGTCGTACTGGATTTGTGAAGGTAAGAACATACATTTTCACCATTGACTAGTCTACGGGCCACTCTTGCTAGTGTTTCTCCCTATCTTGCGTTCCTTTGTCTAAGTGCTTAGGAGTCATTTGATGTGGTTGTAGACATTTCTCGTTTGTTGTAGGCTGTGGACATCGATATTTTTAGAGTATGACTCCAATTGAATCTTTTCCTCCTTTTTTCTGTGGGTTGTTAGTCATAGGCTGTGGAAATTGGTACTAAAGTTTGACTCCAAGTGAATCTTTTCCTTCTTTTTCTGTGAGTTGTTATTCATCTGGGCGGTTTATGAGAGTGTTGATGGCTCTCTTTCCGGATGGTGAAATTTGGTGTTACACATTTTTTTTACGTCTTAATATGCTAAGCATATTTAAGAGCCCCCTTTTGCATTACCAATAACAGGTAACATGTAAAACTTCTTTTAGACGATAGTTGAAGGGATTAAATCCTTCTTAACAAAAAGGTTTACAATTATTAAACAGTGTAAGGCTACTGAGCACATTTGAAAGTTTTGAGTGATAAGAGTGGATGCTTTTGTCTTATTTGAACCTCTAAAGCAGTCGGAAGCTGCACAAGTAATCGCATTCTGATAATTTGTTGTGTGCTTTTGAGATCTGATGAAGTGGTTTGTGACTTTGTTTTGGTTTGCTGTGCGATCTAATATAGTGTTTCTTGAACGTGCTTTTGTCTGTCACTGTTTCACTGTCGATGGAAAGGAATGATAATCTTGGTGATGTTGACTAGATGGTTACTTCTCTTAGAATAATTCCTATCTGCAGAATTATTGATTGCACAAACTTCTTTTATTTAATTAAATGATTGAGTGATAGCGTGAGTGTGGTACAGGATTGTTTATATCAGAACTGTGATAAACTGATAATGCTAAACAAAAGCCTTGATTTTAAAGTATTTGTGCTGGTGGTAGTGTACATTATGCTGTTCAAATCTACAATTGGAGGCACATGACTAGTAAACATGGACGATCTGCTATAGCTTTTTGTCTTTGTCTCTGATGAGTGATGTTGCTTGATCATTGTTTTTAAGTTTGTCTAATCATTATTAGCCTGGGTACAGAAAGATCGAAGTGTATTTACCAAGACATGTGGAAACATGGTAATCTTATACAAACATTTGCTGGCTAGTAGACTGTTATCTTCTCTGATTCAATAGTTATATTGTTGGGTGAGTGACACCTATCGAATAGTTGTTAAAGGCTTCACTTGCTCGTGCTTTCTTAATATGGTACTTCAGCATATTGATACCCTGTTGTGGTTCCTTCATGTCAAATTCAACTGTTGCTTTAAGTGGACACTAGCTACCTGCTACCGTTGTGCTTATAGGAAGCTTTCTCTTTTCTTGTGTGTATAGAAGTAAATTATCTCGAATTTGATGGTCCAATTTGGTTTCTGTTGTTTTTGCATATTTTCTAACACTAGACTGATTGATGGCAAATCTACTTTCAGGGTTATGCTCTGATTGAGTACAAGCAGTTTGAGGAGGCACAGGATGCGATAACGTTGATGAATGGGACCACTATGCTTGAACAGACAATAAATGTTGATTGGGCTTTCTGCAATGGCCCATGCAGGAGGAGGGTCAATGCGAGGAGGTTTGTACTTCTTACTTATTGCTGTTAAATTGTCAGACGACTCAGATTTCTGCAACATTTCTATTGGATAATGTACGACTTTTTTGTCCTAGTGGCTTTGCCTTTTGAATGAGTTTGCTCGTCTGTTATGGTGTGAGAAAAAAAAACAGGAAGGAGGTAGGGTTACTAGTATTGTATTCCTGATGATTGTGTAGAGATCTTGCATAAGTTCTTCAAAGAATAAAATTTGTGCAGCCTGGACAAAGAACCCTCCTTCCTTAGGGAGGGGGGAGGGGGGTGGTAGTTAAGTTTGGACTTTGGACTACTGTGGCAAGGCGAGTTTTGAGTGTTCTGATTCCCTTCTCAGTTCGTTATCTGCTTTCCTGGTCAAACTGTTTGAGTCTTTCTTTCACTTAAATATCACTTACGATTCAGCTTATCTTGGGTTTACAGATCAAGGAGTCCTGCTCGGAGGAGGTATTAGCCTGTTGGTTGCTGGTTGCTGGTTGCTGGTGCTGATCCCTTCTGTCGGTTGAAGAATGAGTTTGTCAATGTGGTTTTTTGATATCAGTGACGGGCATTGAGCTGAATATTTGGTTATCGTCCCACTCTCAACGATCATGAATCCTCATCTTTATGGAAGAGTGGCTTGTTGTTTGACGATTGATGTGTAGTCTACTTCCATCGTATTGTATTAACTTAGTTCTAGCTGCATCGAAGATCTTCCAACTTCTTAGTCTTCACAATTTGATGCTGGGTTCTATATACTCTTCTGTGCGAAATTACCGTGGCTTATTCAATTTAATCTAAGACCTTGTCTACTTCTGTTGCCTTACCTCAACTTCCCTTGTGGTAATATGCTAGGTCGCGGTACCTATATTGTACGAAGGGCTGTCGTTTTTTTTCACCCCAAGTAAATTTCAAGTTTCCATCCAAGGGGAAATCACATTAATGGTTGGGTGGGGATTGAGGGAGTTCAAACGTATATCTAAAAAATTGTTAGCGTAAATATGGCGTGAGGATGGTAAATGAAGCCCCTTGTGTAGGAGGCGAGACTCGAAATCTGGTGCTAAAACACTTCACAGATTCATTTAGCATCAGTTTCACGGTTGTGCTCAACAATAATATGCGCGTGGGGTGATTGAATTCAACCATGGACATATCACTCCTCTCGTCCTTTGTCGCCGATTACCTGGTATATATTGAATGCTTCGATTACCTAGTATTGTCTACTAGTGTGGAAATGCACCAAATGACACAGTATAACTGCATTTCTGATGAACAGATTACCAAATTTAGAAAGTTATTGGATCCCATAGAGTTAAAATTTTGGTGAAGTTGGTGGTGTTTGCCATAAATATAAAGAAAGTCTTTAAATGCACAAGTAAAATGTCACATATCTTTTTCTTACCTCATTAGACAAACTCCACCAACTACACCAAATTTCAACTCCATGGGATCCAAATCCATTCTCATGACTATATTACATTTGAGTACAAAAAAAAAAAATTTACCAACTTTGTGCCCATTTCCCACGTGGCACAATAGCCCTACAACAAAAAACTGTTTTTCAAATTTCCTTTTTCTTTCTCCTCTAACATTTCTGTATTTCCTTATCCAAAAATTAAAAATAAAAATAAAGAAGAATTGAACAAGTTCTATAGCAAACAAAAACCTTCCCAAAAATGGAAACTAAAAACAACTAGGAACACAAACTACTTATAGATATAAGCTCTAAAACTTATAAGAGAAGCTTCCTGTGAATCATCAATTCCAGATTAAATCCTTGCATGTTGCTGATTGTTCCCTGACCTGCTAGTTCCCTAAAGTCCCCACTTTGAAGCTCATACAACCCAAAACTTTCTTCCCCAATCTTCATAAAAACTTCACCTTCACTCTCACAATTATTCACCTTAATTTTACCCAAATGTCCCAAAATTTTAACATCATGATGAACAATACCCATAAGATCAATTTCATACATTTTAACCCAAAAATCAGTAAAACCATCTTCTTCTTTTACCATCATCCAAACAATCATAGTTGACTCCCATGGTAATCTATCAGTTAAACACAATTTATCCTTAATTTCTACTAAATCTAGACATTCAATTGATCTATCTGAATATGTTCTTGGGAAACATACCATACCAAAATTCTCTGTTCCCAGATCAAAAGACATGATCTTTATACATCTTGGGTTGTACATCTTTTCCCCAATTAGCCAGTAAATTTTCCCATTTACATATGCATAATCTTTCCTACCCAATATATCAAATGGGCATTTCCCAATATATCTCCAATCTTCTTGAGTACTCAACCCAAGTTGTGATTTTTGGGTGCTGATGATCTCACACATTACCTCCTTCACCTGGCAATAATGGAAATTGTCGAACTTTTCAATGGTGTAGAATCTGACGAGTTTGAATACGTTTGGAGACGGCGAAAACCCGAATGCCCAGCTGTAAGTTGAGCTGAAACTGGATGGATTTGGGAGGATTGTGACCCTTTTGATGATGGGATCGTAAAGAAGAAGCTTTGTGTTTGATATGAGGCAGAGAATGCCATGGCAAGTGAGGATTGAAGTTAAGGGGTGTGGGAAAATGGTGGAAAATTGATCAAGTTGTGTTCCATCAATGTAATAGGAAGACAATTGGGTTGATGGGTTTTCAGTACTAGTGTTTTGTAGCGTGAAGAGCAAGTTTGGGCTTGTTTTGTGTTTTTGATGGTAGAACCCTCTGAATTCTGGGTCTAATTCAAGCATAAATTGCCAATTCTTGCTTACACACCTAAGTTGGTATAGGAATTTCAATGGAATCCTTGAAAAAATGTCAAAGGTTATATCTTTTGGTAGGTTGTTGAATGGTAGCTCTTGTGGTTCTTTCATTTGAACAACAACAACAACAAGATGAGAAGAAGAATATGATATGAAATGAGATGATGATAATATGAAGATGTTGATTTTTTTTTTTTTTTTTTTTTTTTTTTTTTTGGGATTTTTGTGGGTTTTCTTTTATCTTTTTTGTCTTGGTTTGGAAGGGAAGGGACAAAGTTTTGTTAAACTGATTTGGAGAGAAGAAAGAGAGAAAGAGACAGAGAAAGAAAGAGATGGTGATCTCATTAGATTAAATGTGTTAAATAAATAAAATCCAAAGGTTTGGAGAAATTGACAAAGTATAAAGGCAAAGATTAGAAGATTATTAGGAGAATAATAATAATAACAACAAGTATACAAGGCACAATAAGCTTGACTTGTGAGAAATAACAAAGCAAGTCCCACAAGGTGTTACTTATTGGTTTAGATTACCTCATATTTTCATTGACTATTCATTTGAGAGTGATTGACGGATGCATAATTTTTGATGGATAAACACTTGTTTACACGTAATATTAAAGCTTTTGGATTAAGCTTCTCTCTAAATGCACATGTTTAGGCACTTTGGTATGATTTAAAAGCTCTTGTTCTGCCTTACAAGTGAAAGCTTGTGTTCTTTTTTACTTGATTTGGGGATACGAAACATGATATATTTGTCCTTCGGGATTTCAATTTAATCAGATTGATGAATGGGTGATGTAATGTTGCAATGATTGATAGAGATCGATGCATGTTTGTTTGTTTTGTTAGAATTGCCATTTTGTTGCTTTGTGGCCGAGAAGTTGATAGAGCAACCGATTTCGTGGCATGTCTTAACGTGTCTTATAAGAAAGATATGTTTTTGTGATATACTATTCGTGTAACGTTTTGGAGGAGGAGCTCCTAATATTCTTTCTTATCCATCATTAAAAGACTATAATAATTGGAGAATTTAGGTATTGTCGTTTGCAAAGACGTATTTGGTTGGAAACAATGTCATACTGACATGTAGTAGCATCAAATGTACTGATAAATTATGGATATTAAAAGTATCTGCAACACACTTGTTATAATGTAGAATGTTACACTGATCAAATATACATCTATCTATATTTTTGTGTTACATTTACATGTACTAAAGTGACATTTCTATTAAGATAATAACTCAGGCTTAAAATTTCATCTTTTTGCTGTTACATGTTCTATGTGCATTGATTTTACAGTATTTAATGTCAACGTCTCCGAGAATCTGTAGTTATGCTTCCTAAAAATCATTCTGAGCATCTGCAAATGTCAATATTTCTAACTTCTGAGCATCCCTGTTGTGTTTTGTGAAAATATTTATGGTACTCTTTCATCTGCTAGGTGAGCGAGCTCACTGAGCTTCAAGATGCTGCAGCAGCCCAGTAACTTCCACTGCATAAGCTTGTGGGAGTAGCAATGATCTTGGACCATATCCAATCAAAGTCTCTGACACGGTACATTTCTGCCAACTGTTGATAATTGTCAGCATTTAACAATGATATTTGAAGATTAGCATCTTTTTATGCTGGTCAACATGTCTGATAATAAGGCACACTCAAACATAGGACTATTAAATTTGATCTGTTATCAGGTATGATTGAACCATGAAGCGGATGTTTTCTTGTTTCCAGTTGCTACTACAAATGTTGAGCCTTTCCTGTTCTTTTGCAGTTTTTTCATTAACATTTAAAGTCTGAGACTGTCAAGAGAAATAAATTACGACAAGTAAAGATTTTGGATTCATATTCAGGAATTCAGGATGCACTGAATTGTGAAAAATTAGGTCAGAATTTTTTTCACTTACTCTGCCATCATTAAGCTCAAAGATAACTTTATCTTCTGCAGAGGGGATTGGCCTTGTAGACGACACCTGCATATGATTAACCGGCTTATTTTTCACCTTTTCAGTTCATAAAATGCAAATAAACCAGTAAATTCATCTGAAGCTGACCTTAGGATCACAATTTCTGCTAGTCTTGTCATCAGAGTCGCCTGCACGAACACAAATGCCTTTGTTCTGATGCTTTGAATCTGTCTGTCTTTCTTGCTCAGCAGATGCATTTTCAGAATCTGGATAACCATAGTCCCTCCATTTCCATTCCCCAGAGTCGAAGTATCTTAGATAGACCTTCCCGTCTGAACCAACCAAAAACAACTGATGACCTTCGAAACTTGGACCTGTTGCTCCAATGAAACTGACTGTTCCATGTGGTGTCCCGTGCTCAACCCACATCCATCCGTCAAATGAGTTCCAGTGATACTCAACCAGTCCTCCATCTTCCGAAAACATGAAAAGAGAGCCTTTTGAAGAGTGTCTTGATTGCCTCATTGCTGTCCCGGGTAATCTTGAAAGAATCAGATGCTGAGACTGATAATGCTCATGCCATTGCCCATACAGTGTATTATACTGATATAACCGCCCATTTCTTCCTGTGACAAATACTACTTTCTCCCTTAACACTTCCTGATCCACTATACTTGCGACCTTTGTATTTCCGGGGGTTTTGCAGTCCTTCCATTTGAATTTTTTTTGGGCAACCTAAGCAAGATTGTACTTCAAGTTACAAATTCAGAAAAAAAAGTTTTTTTTTTCTCTGTGATGCACAACATAAAGAGACTAGAAGATTTAGCTTGATCTAAACAATAATCATGGTGTTGTAGTCATTTTGTTCTTGGTGATTCAGAACTTACAGTGAACTGAAGTAACCTTCCATTCTTGCTGATAAAGTAAAGGGCATTACTTGGTGTGTTTTTGTTTGTTATGCCGTGTATCATGTCCCATGGAGGGCCACTGATTACCTGTCTACCTCTCTTCATAGCAGTACAGTTTATCCATTGCAGCTCATTGTTGCTCCTCTCTCTGATTAGAAGACTTCCATGGATGTCAACAAAGAACAGACTTCCGTTGTAGCTTCCAACTGCTCCTTGAATTGGTGTTGCGTGCTCATGGCGCAACCACATTCCAACATCACTGTTGTAAAGAAACTCAAAAGTCAGGCCACTCTTTGTTACCTGAAAAAATGATCTGCCTCCTTGCATCACTCTCAAGCGAAAGTTACTGTTAACCAATTGTTCCGACACCTTGTGTTCATCATCAATTTTCCCTAGATTAACACCTGAGGAGTCTGGAATCAAGTACGTATGTGGCATTCCCTTCTGCCTTCTTGTTACAGTCCTTGCACTGGCAAAATCTTTTGTTTCCTCCTTTACTCCCATCATGCAGTTAAAGGATCCGCGTTCTTCTGTGCAATATTCTGTGTTCCATCCTTCAGTCTCGGGTGCATCCAGTACAGACCAAACATACTTGAGCAACCCTCTTTTTCTGATGTTAACTTGATCAACTGGTCCCGAGTTTTCGCCTTTATAAGCTGATAGATGAAGTTCTGCAAGCCTGCCATCATCTAGTGTGAAGAACATTCTACCAAACTGATATGGTGTGCCTGCTATACCTCTTGCTACTTTTGCATGAGGTGGGTGCAGATGATTCACCCATGTCTCTCCTATTTGGTTCTCTTGAGTCACTCCTGTCAGCGCATGGAGATCATACAGGTTATCGTTACACTAACTTGTGCAAGAGCTATAAATACAACAGCTTTGCATCCAAAAGGGCAGCTGATGCACAGGCAGGTTTTTTTTCCTTTCAAAAGGCTTCTTCCTTGTAGCTTTCCTGATCTTCTTTGTTCATTTCACGCTAATTTTTGTTATGCGCATTGGATAAGACATTGTAGTACTAGCATTGTCAGGTTTGCAATAAGATAATTAATTCTGCTTAACAATTTACCTGCCTGTTTTGTTATAGCATATTCCAGAATTGAGCCTGCAGCGGTTGTTAGAAACAATGAATACTTCTCATTTGCTTCATCCAGTAGAATCGGGGTGATTGATGTGAGCAGCTGATCATCTGAACTTCCATGTGATATCCATTTCCACTTCCTCTGGTACAAACGCCTCTCCATTAAGTTACCAGCCTGTGTAATCAGGTAACAAATTAGAACAAGAAACTGTGTTGAATACTTGAATGATCATTTAGTTAAAATTTAAAGCACCATTTCCTGTAACTGCACCTTGGTTATCAGAAATAGTGAGATTGAAGAAGTTCCTGCTAGACCTTGAGCAGTACAACCTCTTGTCGGAAGTAAGGAAGAATCTTCTGGTGGTCCTTTCCTGATGTGCTTCTTCCATGGTGGTTTTGCACTTTTGTCATGCTCATACAGTTCACCTGTAGAACTATGGCAGAAAATGTCAGGTCATGATCTTTATAGTCTAGACCTCGATTTTTCTATTTTTCTTTTACAGAAGTGTGACTTTAACTTTGCTCTGCTTGGTTTACTTGTGATGATTCTACGCGCTTATTTTTGCTGAGTACACTACTGTTGATGCTGTGCAGAATGTGCTCACCTGATTGTGAAAATAAGATTCTGTCTAACTGTACCAGCATCAGCTATTGCTGCTACATCTGCGCCTGGCGGCTGCCCATGATTTACCCACCTGTTTGTGAGCAGAAGACAAACTCTGTAAGAATTGTATATCTACTTCTATGAATTCAGTTATAAAATACAGGTCTACTTGAACTGTGGATAAAATAAACTATACTGTTCATCAAAAATCTGAAATGTAACGCCTTTTCGAAACAGTTTCTGATGCTCACCTTGGAGGATCAACCTCAGAAAGTTCTATTAGTGACCCATTCTGGGTGCAGAAGTAAATTCTCCTGGGGTAGCGCAAAGTCATCAGTGATTCAACTTGGTAAGTTTTCGATCAGGAAGAAGATTATGCTTATTTGGGATTAATAACAACAGAATCTAACAACTCACTCCCCATCATTTGTGACAAATCCAGATTTCAGTACACTGTGTCTTTGCTCACTGATTGCATTGTGGTCAGCTATTGGTGGAAATTCCTTCCAAAATACTTGTGAGTTTTCGGTCAACTGCATCTGAAATTGATACATTTTACACATGAAACTAGTTGATAATAAACTCATATTATAATATGGCTATAAAACTACAACTAAGAGTTTAAAATATTCACTAAGATTTGTAAATAATCATCATTCATCAATCATCATTACCCTAGTGCCTACAAATAGGCTCGTACTTAGCCGAGTAGGGGGTCAGGCATATACCAGCTTCCTGCAACAACCGAAAGGCTGTTTCTGATGGGACTCTTAGCTGGAAACAGGTCAACCAGTACTTTTCTATGAATAAAGAAGCAGAGGGTTTTGAGATTTTTAAAAGCCATTTTAGTTTAGTTCATTGTATGACTAAGCTTCTCAAGTAAGCTTTCATCTAGCTCATGTATACATGTCAGACATCCTATGTTGCTCGGACTCTTCATAATTTCCTACCCTTGTCGGACATTGATATGAACACTTGTACTTCCATTTAGGGCAGTAAAATGGTTTTTTTTTTTGCCTCCAACAACTGGCCAACTGAGACACTTAAACACTTAGCTGAATCAGATACTTATCTTAGGAAGCTGATGCACAGAAGATTTACCTGATAAATGTACCCTGCTTCAGAAAGAGTCAGAATTGTCTGACTGACAATAAAAACTGATGTTGCAGGTCCTGCAGATGAAGGCAAATCATGAGGAGCAATCACCCAGTGAACACCATTCCAGAATCTCTCATAGATAGACCCGCTTTCGCCAGTGATCCACAATGATGTCTCAGACATTTTGGTTAAAGAAATGCGCTTCCTTGAAGGTAACAGCTTTCTGTAATTCTGCTGTGCTTTCTTTCCGTCATACTTATCTCCTACTCCTCCTGTTTTATCCTTTCTCTTTTCGCGGATTGAACCAACAACAGTACAGTTATCATTGACACAGGTAACCAGATCATAAGGCAGTTCTACAGGTACCCAACTGTCAGACTTCTCATCAAACCGAAAATACTGATTGATTTTCTGCTTTGGATGACTTGTACTGAACCCCAAAGAAGCAAACCAGCTCAACATCAAGCTAAGCAAGATGATCAGTCTCAAATGTCCATCTGACATGGTAGATGAAGAAACACACCAGAAGAAGTGCAAAACATCCAAGACAATTCTACACACAGAAATGGTGTACTTCTTTGATTTTCTCTTTGGCCGCAAAAGGGCAATATTGATGCAAACAAGTTTCCGACTTATGGTTATGGGTACCACCTTCAACGACCTTACCAAGTTACCAGTGAGCAAAGTAACATCCACTGCAGACTGATACCTTTTATGGAGGTACAAGTAGACTGACAGACAGGTATCACTGGGGGTTAATTCATAAAGATATCTTCATGTAGAAGATATAATTCTAACTTTTTTGGTGGACCATGAACATGGCCTGGTGATCAAGAGGAGATTGAGGTGGGACAAATTGTTATCAGAAAATGGGTCCTTAAAAATCTAAGCATAAAGATGAGAAACACCTTTGTTGCAGCAAAGAGTTGGGTGATTAGTTCATGATAATCATAAACTTTTGTTTTCCCCTTAATTTAAGAGATTAAGGTTAACTTTGGAAGAGCTTTTTGCTGCTTTTTCTTTCTTTCTTTCTTACCTACTGAACTGACTTTAATAAGACCATTATCAAATGTTTTGTTGTTAAGAACTTGCCTTAAAACTTAAGGAACTGTTCTATTGGTGAAGCCTTTGTATTATTCCCATTTCTTTTTTTTATAAAGCATGTTCTTAGGAATCTCCTTCATATACATACACTAGGCATCCCCTTAGCTACGGAAATTTTGCACTAAATCACGTATTATATAATACATGTCATAAACACTAAGTTCAAACTAGAGTGTAGACACTCTATCTACAGCATAAAATAGTAACAAGAAATTTTGACATCTTTTGATAGATGTAATCAATCAACTTGTTATATATTCCATCCATCACTTTGTGTACTACTATAAATTTAGCTTTGCACCATTAAAGGAGAAATTATTAGCCTATTCTATATGTCCACTAAATTGGACCATATTGTAGGGAAAATGCACCTATCAGTATCAGCTAAGATAAGTTGCCATCAAGAAAAAGTCTAATTTTTATGGTGAAGGCGATAACCTAATGTCATTTTGTGATAACAGTATTTTTTTCTGACGTTAACTTAGATCCTTTCTTTAGGTATAGGGTTAAAAAGTGCGACAAAAGTCTATCACAAGTTCCACGAGTTTGACACTATTATAATTACTGAGCTCAAGTTCGGCCACGATAAAGGCCCGTACTAACTCAATTGAACGCTCCTAAATTAGACACTTGGTGGGAGACACATTACATGACCTGATCATCTAAGATCACAATCAGTTAGATCATCAGTTGACATCAAGGGGACATCCAATGAAGATGGAAGTCTTCATCCAACGGCTGAAATGGTGGGGACTTTTGATCTTATCAATGTTGACATGGGCCCCATACATTCCAAGTAGAATCTTAAGCCTGAAAGAATCTTCTTTGTTTAACATGGTTCACAAGATTCTCGGCCTAAACCCTGATATCATTGTTTGACTTCCTGACATTATTCCCAAACTTGTTAAGAGTATGATTAATGAGATGATCGTTACAAAACCAAAATAATACACATCCCACACTTTAAAATATTGTTTACATTAAACTCCAACGTTAAACTGGATCGTTACAAAAGAACCAAAGGATCAAAAAGTAGTCTAATTTAAGATCGTTTCGAAATACATTTACAATACAACCTCAACTAATTTCACTATTTTCTTCGCTTCAATTGTTTACGCTTTTTTTTTACACCGCGCCAAAAGACATGTACAGGTTGACAGGTTGACTATCCGCGTAGTACATCAATCGAACTATCCACAAAGCTCTGTAAGGGCGCCACTGTAATTACACAGATACCCCCCTTCGCTAGGATGCAAGAACCCTTTACTGCAAATTCTACAGCCAGCTTCAGTAATTGTAGGGTCTGCACACAGTAATTATAAATGCATCAAACAAATATCGTAACAAGCACACTTTGTCATGGAATGCAAACCCCTTATGGTTTTGAAATTATGCAAAATCTATGTCAAAAAGTACGGACTATTCGATTATCGTCTATTACTGTTTGTCTAAACATTAAACTCCTAACATTATTGTTGAACATAGATACCGAGGTAAAAGTACGTACCATTCAGAATGCAGCAGAAGGTCAGGAGAACACCATTGCACAATTCAGCAAAGAAAAAACGACGAGAAGAACCATCAATTGGCCGAGCAATAAAGTTGCAATGGGTCCACAGTTTAGTATTGATCGCTCTTTCTTGTGTACCGAGAACTTCTTCAAGTATATAACGGGGGTACCCGTACTACGAACAAGAAGAGTGAATGATAAGCTAAAGTTTATTTGTACCAAAAACAGATTAAAACAGGGCGAAATTATAGGAAGAAATTCCAAAAAGAGGTACAAACATTTTGATACTTGGCATTAAAGTATGCTAATGCCATTGATGCACAGAAATAATCTGTTTGTCGATAAATCGTAGCTCCGAAATTCTGCCACATTTTAATGGTATTCATACACCGTTCCTCTCTGTCTGGTTTCGGAAGAGTGTCTACGTATCCTTCTGGGACACTGAACAACATATATAGCCAAAATGTCACTGCTACGACTACACTTAAATCGCGTATTTAAACTAATTACTCGAAGGTAAAATCGACAAACAAATTAAACACACACAAAGAAAGACAAGAACTTTCGTTCCAAATCTTTCTAACTTTAATTTGCCCTAGCGTCATTTACACTATACATTTGTTATCCAAAAACGATTATTGAAACAACGCTTGATCGAGTGGGAGATCGATAATCATGTACTAACAAGTTTAAACAACAACAAAGTCGTGGCTAACATGAATCGTGATTTGGAATGATCGAAAGTAAACAAATTTACACCTCGAGAAAAAAGATTCAAAGAAATTAAAGAAGAAGGAAACGTACGGTCTTCTAGACATTAACAAATCAAGATGATACTTCATTCTCATCTCCATAATCTGCTTATCTCGCATCCTCCTTCATAGATGAAAACAATATAACGTCATACATACATTTGAATTGCGTAACAACGAGCAAAAATATCTACGTAATTTTTGGTACGTACATCGTACCAATCGAATCAATTTTCACAATTTAAAGCTTTAAAATCGTATAACATTCAAATTCAAGAAGTAAACTTTAATCATGAACGAGAACACACGTGAAAGTCTGTTTTTTAAAACACACTTAAGCAACAATTCTAACAATAAACGACCCATGTTACCTAACACGTTAATATCGACTAACAAGAATCGCCATATATGCAAAGGAAATAAACTTACGCGTCAGAAAGAGCGCGTTGAGATTCCTGCAAAGAAAGTTGGACCCTAGAATCAACAGCGTGATCAATAAGGCCGTAGCGAAACCGAACAGAATCAATTCCACCAGGGGGACAACAGTGGTGACGAGCTTCCATCATGGCCGTAACCAAAGGCGAATTGTCGTCAACAACGTCGCAACCGTAAAGCTTACGAAGAGTTAAAAAATCATCAATGGTGTACTGTTGAACTACTGCTGTTTTCTTGCTTTCGTTTCCCATGGTTTCTTCAGTAATAATTTAGTATTTAAGAAACTAGAGTAATTTTTTTGTGAGTGAAAGTGAAAAAGAAAGGTTTTTTTTTTCTTTGTTTTGGAAATCACAAGAACCCTCTCGCTCAAAAATTTATATTATTCGGGTTAAAGATTTCATGGGCTTGGATAGTAAAAATAATAGCTTATTGGGCCTTGAAAATAATGGCTTATTGGGCCTTGGCTGGTTAAGAAGAAAACACGACTACGTTCACCGGCTTCAGTTAGGCCATCTGTAATGCCACGTGGCATGCTTCTTCAATTTTTTTTTTAAAAATTCATTTGAAATATCTTTTATTGTAAAGAGTGTAGAGGCGTTTTCCATATAAAAAAAAAACATAATATGGAAATTATTAGCTAATTTATGCAAAATAATATAATTTATGGTGATTATGGTGGTAATCTAATTTATGGAAAATAGAACTGTTGCTACTAATATTATAACAAAGGTAAATTGACAATTTCATAAAATTAACATAACAATATAGATATCCAACAAGTATAGTCCTAAGATAATCCACGGTTTTTTTTAACAATTGGTATATTGTACCCCGGGGGTACGTAGCTCTAGGTACCCCCCAGTTCAAGTGGTATATAATGAGAGAAAATTGAAAATTAATGAGTGAAATTCGGGAAATAATGAGTGAAAGTTGGGAAATAATGATTGGAAATTCAGACATATTGACTGAAAATAAATAATGACTATAATGTTATATATAATGTTAATGAGTGAAAATCGGAAGATAATGAGTGAAGATTGAGAAATAATGAGTAAAAATTGTAAAATAATGAGTGAAAGTATATAATGAGTGAAATTGAGAAATAATGAGTGAAAATTGTAAAATAATGAGTGAAACTATATAATGACTATAATGTGTTATATAATGAGTGAACAGTTCTAATAATTTGTGTTTTGATAATATGGCTCCGGAGCAAAAATCGCTCAAATATTGGTGGTAATCTCTAATTAGTATGATATAATGAGGATTCAGAAAATATTAGATTAAAAACCTAATAAAAGATAAGGAAAACGGCCAAAACGGTTATAAATCCATACAAACTGACGAGCGTCGAAACGGATGAAATACTTCACAAAAAGAGAAACCAACACTCAAAACCAACAGATATAGTCCTTAGGAATCTATAGTAATGTTTGGAGGACATTTGGATTTTTTCGAAAAATTAATCAATTTTGACCAAAATCGCAGCACATAATCCACGGTTTTCAATAATATGGCTCCGGAGCGAAATCGCCTCAAATTTTGGTGATAGTGTCTAAATATGATATAATGCGGATTTGAAAAGTATTAGAGTCAAAAACCTAATAAAAGATAAAGAAAACGGTCAAAACGATTATAAATCCATACAAAGTGACGAGGGCCGAAACGAATGAAATAATTCATAAAATGAGAAACCAACACTCGAATCCAACAAATATAATCCTAAGGTATCTAAAATAATATTTGGAGGACATTTGGATTTTTTCAAAAAATTGATCAAATTTGACCAGAATCGCAATACATAATCCACTGTTTTTCGATAATATGGCTCCGGAGCGAAATCGGCTCAAAATTTGATGGTAGTGTCTAAGTATGATATAATGAGGATTTGAAAAATATTAGGGACAAAAACCTAAGTAAAGTTAAGTAAAACGGCTAAAATGATTATAAATCCGTACAAAGTGACGAGTGTCGATACGGATGAAATACTTCACAAAATGAGGAATCAACACTCAAATCTAACAAGTATAATCCTAAGGTATCTACAATGTTAGGACAACATTTAGATTTTTTTCGAAAAATTGATCAAATTTGATCGGAATCGTAGTACATAATCCACATTTTTTCGATAATATGGCTCCTAAGCGAAATCGGCTCAAATTTTAGTCGTAGTGTCTAAGTATGATATAATAAGGATTTGGAAAATATTCGAGTAAAAGTCGAACAGAAGTTAAGTAAAACGACCAGAACGGTCATAGATCCATACAAAGTGACGAGCGTCGAAACGCATGAAATACTTCACAAAATGAGGACCCAACACTCAAATCCAACAAGTATAATACTAAGGTATTTACAGTAATGTTAGGAGGACATTTAGATTTTTTTCCGAAAAATTGATCAAATTTAACCGGAATCGTAATACATAATCCACGGTTTTTCCATAATATGGCTCCGGAGCGAAATCGGCTCAAATTTTGGTAGTAGTGTCTAAGATTGATATAATGAGGATTTGAAAAAAATTAGGGCCAAAAACCTAAGTAAAGTTAAGTAAAACGGCTAAAATAGTTATAAATCCATACAGAGTGACGAGCGTCGAAACGGATGAAATAAGTCACAAAATGAGGAACCAACACTCAAATCCAACAAACAAATATAGTCATAGGGTATCTATAGTAATGTTTGAAGGAAAAACATTTTTTTTTTCAAAAAATTGATCAAATTTGACCAGAATCGTAGTACATAATCCACGGTTTTTCGATAATATGGCTCCGGAGCAAAATCGGCTCAAATTTTGTAGGTAGTGTCTAAGTATGATATAATGAGGATTTGAAAAATATTAGGGACAAAAAGCTAAGTAAAGTTAAGTAAAACGGCTAAAATGGTTATAAATCCGTACAAAGTGACGAGCGTCGAAACGGATGAAATACTTCACAAAATGAGGAATCAACACTCAAATTCAACAAGTATAATCCTAAGGTATCTACAATGTTAGGACAACATTTTGATTTTTTTTTGAAAAATTGATCAAATTTGACCGAAATCGTAGTACATAATCCACGGTTTTTCGATAATATTGCTCCGTAGCGAAATCTGCTCAAATTTTGGTGGTAGTGTCTAAGTACGATATAATGAGGATTTTAGAAATATTAGGGACAAAAACCTAAGTAAAGTTGAGTAAAACAGCTAAAATGGTTATAAATCCATACAAAGTGACGAGCGTCGAAATAGATGTAATACTTCACAAAATGAGGAATCAACACTCAAATCCAACAACTATAATCCTAAGGTATCTACAGTAATTTTAGGAGTACATTTAGATTTTTTTTCCGAAAAATTGATCAAATTTGACCGAAATCGTAGTACATAATCCACGGTTTTTCGGTAATATGGCTCCAGAGCGAAATCTGCTTAAATTTCGGTCGTAGTGTCTAAGTATGATATAATAAGGATTTGAAAAATATTAGAGTAAAAAACCTAAGAGAATTTAACTGAACCGACAAGAACGGTAATAGATCCATACAAAGTGACGAGCGTCGAAACGCATGATATATACTTCATAAATTGAGGAGCCAACATTCAAGTCCAACAAGTATAATCCTAAGGTATCTACAGTAATGTTAGGAGGACATTTAGATTTTTTTCGAAAAATTGATCAAATTTGACCGGATTCGTAGTACATAATCCACGGTTTTACCATGATATGGCTCCGGAGCGAAATCGGCTCAAATTTTGGTGGTAGAGTCTAAGTATGATATAACGAAGATTTGAAAAATATTAGAGACAAAAACCTAAGTAAAGTTAAGGAAAACGGCTAAAATGGTTTTTGAAAAGAAAAGGATTCCCCCTCCCCTTTTAATTAATCAAGCTCAATCTTTGAAAACGTCTCAACCGTTTCTCAACGGTTTCTTGCTCCCTCTATGTCCAAAAATCGTCGGCCCCCCGTCTTTTTTTATTATTATAAAAAATCAATGTTTACTATTAATTGATTTTATCGTTATCTTATTATTTTGTACATTCCTTATTATTTATTTGAAGAATCACATCATCTATATTGAAAGTGAAAGTTTTATAAATGGTAAATTTTATTGATAAAATTATTTGTTCACAAAGAAATAAAATGATAAAATGTATTCCGGAGAAATAAAATGATAAAATCTATACCGGGCGTAGCACGGGCAGTAAACTAGTGGTGTAAATAACGAGAGCGCCGAGAACCAAATAAAGATAGGTTAGAAAGTTGAGGATAAAAGCGACTCAAATATTTGGGTAAGTAAATATATATGGGTCATATTATTGTGGGTTTTAGAAGAAAAATTATTAGAGTCGGAAACTTTGGTAAGTCTCAAAATCGCAAAACACGCATGAATCATGATAGTCTAAATGGTTGTTGACCTGTGTTTAAAGCGATTAAAAAACTTCCCTAACTAGAACAACGTTCATATCAAACAAAGGTACTCCAAAGCTTTCCATGGTGAAAATTTGATAACAATTTTCGACTTCCAAAAAAATGGTCAAAACTAGTCGAAATCATAGTATATAATCCACGGTTTTCAACCCGAAAATTGGCCCGTAAGAAAAATGACCCAAATATTGGTGGAAGCCCCTAAGGGCCCATTTTATAGGTTTCAGCAAAATAGTAGAACTAGAAACCTATCGAAAGTTCTAATATCGGGAAAAACGAATAATAGCCCCACCGGCTGACGTATGCCAAAAAGTGATTAAAAACCTACTTAAAGGGGAAATCAGTACTCATATCCAATAAGGGTACTCCAAGGCTGTCCATGAGGAAGTTTTGAGAACTTTTGTCTAATTTTAGAAATCTGGTCAAAATAAGTCGAAATTGAAGTATATAACTCACGATTTTTGACCCAAAATAGCCCCGAAATAAAAGTGGTTCAAACTTTTGTGAAAGCACCTTACTTAGGTTTTATACTCCGTATTATGGATTCTAGCAAAATACCAGAACAAAAAACCTATGCAGGGTCCCAATATCGACAAAACATGCACAACAGCCTCAATGGGCAACATGCGCCAAAAACATATAAAGAACTTTCCAAAACGTGAAACCAACCCTCATATTCAACAAGGATACTCCAAGAATGTTTATTGAGAAGTTTGAAGATTATTTGCCTACTTTTAAAAAATTGGTCAAAGTAGGCCGAAATAGAAGTATATAATTCATAGTTTTTGTTAGAAATTGCCCCAAAATAAAAATGGCTCAAACTTGTGTGAAAGACCCTAGGTTTCATATTATGGGTTTTAGCAAAATATTAGAGCCAAAAACCTAAGCCAAGTCCCAATATCGCCAAAAAATGCACGACAACCTCAATGTGCGACATAGGCCAAAAACATATAAATAACTCCCTTAAACGTGAAACCAAACCACATATCCAACAAGGGTACTCCAAGGCTGTCCATAGAGAAGTTTGGGGATCATTTGTCTACTTTTAAAAAAATGATCAAAATAAGCCAGAATTGAAGTATAATTCACGACTTTTTACCCGAAATCGCCCTGAAATAAAAATGGCTCAAACTTTTGTGAAAGACCCTAGGTTTCATATTATGGGTTTTAGCAAAATATTAGAGCCAAAAACCTATGTCAAGTCCCAATATCGCCAAAAAAATGCACGACAACCTCAATGTGCGACATAGGCCAAAAACATATAAATAACTCCATTAAACGTGAAACCAAACCACATATCCAGGGTACTCCAAGGCTGTCCATAGAGAAGTTTAGGGAGCATTTGTCTACTTTTAAAAAAATGGTCAAAATAAGCCAGAATTGAAGTATAATTCACGACTTTTTACCCGAAATCGCCCCGAAATAAAAATGGCTCAAACTTTTGTGAAAGGCCCTGTGTTCCATATTATGGGGTTTTCGCAAAACATTAGAGCCAACAAATATGCCAAGTCCCAAAAGCGACACAAAATGCACGACAGCTTCAATGGGCGATGTGCACTGAAAACATACTGTATAAAATTTCCCTTAATGTGAAGCCAACCCTCATATCAAATAAGAGTACTCTAAAGCTATCCATAGAGAAGTTTGGAGATCATGTCAACTTTTTAAAAAATGGTCAAAAAGTCGAAATCAAAGTAAATCACAGATCTTTAGTCTCAAAATTGCTTCGGAATAAAAACAACTCAAACTTTTGAGAAAACCCCTAAGAGGGATATTAGGAGTTTTAGCAAAATATTAGAGCAAAAAAACCTATGCCAAGTCTCAATATCGGCAAAAACGCACAACAACCTCAATGGGCAACGTGCATCGAAAGCATATAAAAAAACTTCCCCAACAGGGAAACCAAGAGTAAGACTAAGACCCAACAAAGTCCTAATGAAGTTTCAAGACCATTAGTTTACTTTTACAAAATTGATCAAAACTAATCAAATCAAAGTATACAATCCATAGGTCACACTTTTGTGGAAGCCGGCTCACACTGGTTATATTATGGGTTTTAGCATATTTGAGACAAAAAAACTTACAGTAAATCCCAAAACTGGTAAGAAAAAAAAAAAAACCATGCGAGCCTAAATAGTAGCTCGTGTCGTTCCTTGAGAAACTTCCAACCACTTAGGTAAAACCTTGTTGGTTGACGAATAAATTATCAAACACTAAAGTAAAAATTGGATTGAAGAAACAACATTTAACCAACTAGCATCAAATCCTCATTGAGAAGTAGTGAACTCCAATCTGTAATATCAAACTCAATAAGAAGGCATATGTAGTATTTGGATTTTTTGATAGCACTACTCGACTCAAAATCGAAATAACTAGACCATTCAAGACAAAAGAAGAAAAGGGAAATCGTAATCAGCTAGCGGCTGAGCCATAAATAGCAAAGATGATGACCACCCATCCAAATTTGTCTTCGATTATTGTAGTGTTACACTATACTATAGTACTAGTAACATGCATGGTATGAAATGCACCCCCCCTTTAGCTTAGCTTAGCTTAGCTTATCTTTGTTGCATTAAATTCATTTCCACTTGCCACCCACATATGACATTACGTGTGTTTAAACACACCCCATTACTATTGCAATATAAACCAAGAAATATATATTTGAGTAAACATTCACATTCACAATTAATTTCATCAAAGTTTTTATGTCATTCGAATACCGTTGGCAGTTGGGTTTCTAAAGATCATATCATATCATATCATATGTGTTAACTTTCTCCTTCTTCCTTATATTAAACTTTATATTATATCATTCAAGTATCATATATTATACATGAGCAACTATATATGATCAGTAATTCTAACATGGAGATAGAGTCTGCTACTGTTCCTGCACCTGCTAATGAGGTTAGTTCACGTAAAGTTTTTACCAATGGTGCTTACGAAGACGATGACGGCACCGAAACCAGTGGCGGAAGCAGCCGCAGCGGTGATGTTCCGGCGGCGTACTTGGTGTGGGAAGATCTAACGGTGGTGTTACCAAGTACATCAAATGGGCCTACCAAACGGATCCTACAAGGGATTAGTGGGTATGCTGAACCGGGTCGGATTATGGCTATTATGGGCCCTTCCGGGTCGGGTAAATCCACCCTTCTTGATTCCTTAGCAGGTCTGCTCATCATCTCACACTAATCTTAATTTTTTTTTTTTTTTTGGTTCAACTAATAATTAACTGCAAAGAGAAGTTAAAAATATGATTTATCATCTCATGTCATTTACGCCGTTTGCACTATTCGATTTAGTCCAGATTCAAGTCAGGTAAAGACTAGATAAGGCATGCCATCAATCAAATGAGTTATTTAGATTTTTTTTTATTCATCTCTCTTACTAAATGAAGAAAATCGTAGAATCAAATTCTACTTTTTAGGTAAATCTGAGGCAAGAGGGGGTAAAAGGGGTATTGTCAAATGAGATAAGATAATCACAAGTTTAAGGATTGAGTATCTTCTACTAATGATGATGTTTAGCATTTTGGTATGTAAGCTAGAAGAACACTTTTACTAATGATGATGTTTTTTCCAAGTACTAACCTTTTGCTACATATAGAAAAAGTTGAACTAGTAGACTAGTAGTAAAACTTCAAGTCTTTAAGTACTAAATAAGTAAAAAATGGATAAGAAAAATCTAGTAAACTTTGGATGCACTTGCATCACTTTCAATACTTTTTCTGTCTTTAGAGAAGCTTAATTTATCGTAAATTTGACTCTTCTTTATTATCTTCTTCTCTTTACTGTTAGATGCTCAAATCTTCATAGAAGTTAGGTGTGTTATTAATTGACCAATCAATTCTGTTTTCTGCCGCCCTATTACTATTTTATTGGCTGTGTTATATTTTTTTATGGGAGGTTTGTTCCATCTAGTTCAGTCCGGTATCAAATAGGGTCCTATGTCCGAGCACATAGGACGGTAATGCAAAACTGCATGAGCTTTAACATTGCAAGTTTGTGCTCAAGTCTCGTGTCAACTCAACAAAAGTGCTCATAGGTTCGTGGTGGTGTTATTGCGTGTTAGAAAGTGCAGTACGTTACGGTTAATAAGTGCAATAAAACTTGGGACTCCTAGTTGCAATTTTCTGGTTAGTGATAGGCATTCAATCGATTCAATTAGAAAGATATAGCCAGGGGACCAGTATAATAGAACAATGGACCATATCCCCATTAATCAAAGTAAGACTGAATGAAAATATCAGTAATAACTCAATATGGTTGTCCATGATTCACTTCCTTGGTTAATACGACTCCCTCTGTCCCAAAGAAATTCTCCGGCTTTTTTGTTCTCGAAAGTCACAATTTAAAAGATAGCATAATTTCAAGTAAAGAAGACGATTGGAGGTGTTTTTGCATCTTCTTAATGTCCCATACCGAAACCTGATCGATTTTTTGGGACGGAAACTCCAAAAGAATAGGGCATTTTTGTGACATAACTGTATTTTGGTGAAATAGCCTAAATTTAAGGGGTGCACCGCCCCAGGAAACCAGATTACTAAGGTCAGCAGAAGAAGCTTTTTCTGTGTTTGCCTATGTAATTAAATTTTTTTTTTGGTTACATGCCTATGCAATTAATAAAGTCATGAAAGAATGCATTATATGTATATCCAACTACCCATGGACTCACTTAAATGCTTCCACCTGACTTCTCTCTACCTGTTTTATTGAGTCAACATGCGTCTTTTGTAGACTTGTAGGGTATGGGGCAGTTTAGATTTTCTACAATTCTGTACTTCAGGCCAAATTTTCAGAATTTAAGTGTAATACTCAGAATGGCCTGTAAAACATGAAATTAAGGAACAGAAGTGACTAACCGTAGTTGTTTTGTTGTCGTTGGCGTCAAGTACACGGGCCATCCATGATTCCATGCAGCTTTGTGTGTCTTTGCTCTCTGGGCTTTATGTCGTGTTTGTAACGTCTGCTGACTGGTAAAAATGGTATTCTGCAACACAACAAATTCGACAATGATTGAGTTTAAACATAATCTCTTCTAATATAGTTCATGCACAATGAAATTGACCATTAAGACCAACAAAGAGAAGGACATACTTTCGTTAATGGCAAAGATGATATGTACATCTATGTTTGTTGACATTTCGTCTGCTATCCCTTCACTACAGGTAGACTATCAGCAAATGTTGTAATGACAGGAAACATTCTTCTCAATGGCAAAAAGAAAGGACCGCGATTTGGCAGTGTAGTAAGTGATTCAAAATTCATACGAAGCGATGTTCTCTACAGCTAGAGATCTTAACATATAAGATAAAACTTGTCCAATGCCTATAAAGATTCTGACATTGTTTTCCTGCTCGGAATTCAGGCCTACGTGACTCAAGAGAATGTACTGTTAGGAACACTGACTCCGAGGGAAACACTCACCTACTCTGCACATCTGAGACTTCCAACAAACTTGAGCAAAGAAGATATTGAAGATATTATAGAAGGTGCCATAATGGAGATGGGCCTTCAAGAGTGTGCTGATACAATAATTGGGAACTGGCATCTGAGAGGCATAAGTGGTGGGGAGGCAAAAAGATTAAGCATTGGCCTCGAGATACTCACACGTCCCCGGCTCTTATTTCTTGATGAGCCCACCAGTGGACTTGACAGTGCATCAGCCTTCTTTGTGGTACAGGCTCTTAGGAGTGTAGCTCGAGATGGTGGCAGAACAGTCATCTCTTCGATTCACCAGCCAAGCGGTGAAGTGTTTGCTTTGTTTGATGATCTTTGCCTTCTGTCTTCAGGAGAAGTGGTCTATTTTGGAGACGCAAAAAGTGCTGTTCAGGTGCGTAACTGTACTTCAGTCTTTATGTTCAGAATCCTGCACCAAGCAGAAAATTAGATCTTTAAGGTTTACAAAATGGAAATGGAATACTATCAAACTGAAATGTGAACTTTAAACTTCTGATTTCTATGACTATCTTCCAGGCATATTAATATCTTTATCCCTAACAGTTCTTTGCAGACGCCGGATTCCCATGTCCGAGTAGAAGAAATCCTTCGGACCATTTCCTACGTTGTATCAACTCAGACTTTGACAAGGTTACAGCTACACTAAAGGGATCATATAGAGCCAGAGTATGTGAAAGTTTGAAGAACAGTATTCTTTGCGTACTTTATTCTTGAAATTGTTCTCCTAATATTTGTGTTTCTGATGCTTTTGACTTTGTTTTCTGAAGCAAATACAAACATTGTCAGACCCTTTCATGGATTTGGAAACAGCACAGATCAAAGCAATGCTAATTGAGAGATACCGACGGTCAGAGCATGGCGAAAAGGCGAGATCAAGAATTCAAGAAATAACATCAATTGTAAGCAACCCTAACACCCCAAGCTTATCATAATAAGTCATGCGAGCAAATGAATACCATATTTATCAAGACCAAACAACAAAACTCAATTTGGTTGATCAGTAACCCATACAAAAACAAATTGCAGAAAGGACTCTCAACTGAACCACAAAAAGGAAGCCAAGCAAGCTGGTGGAAGCAACTGTCAACGCTGACACGAAGATCTTTTGTCAATATGTCCCGGGACATTGGTTATTATTGGCTGCGCATATTTATCTACATAGCAGTATCCATATGTGTGGGGACCATTTACTTTGACGTTGGTACTGGCTACACTGCAATCTTGGCTAGGGGAGCTTGTGGTGGATTTGTATCAGGTTTCATGACTTTCATGTCAATTGGAGGCTTCCCATCCTTCATCGAAGAGATGAAGGTGAGCATGTGCTTCTACTTAAGTTGTAAAGAAGAAACAGTGACGCCACTTTAAGACAGCACCCTGAGGCTATGAACTAAAAACACTCCTCCTAATGCAGGTCTTTAATCGAGAGAGGCTCAATGGATATTATGGAGTTGTTGTTTATATCCTATCAAACTTCCTCTCCTCATTTCCATACCTGGTAGCAGTAACGATGTCCGCGGGAACTATTACTTGGTACATGGTCAAATTCCGTCCAGAATTTTCTCACTATGTCTTCTACTGCCTCAACCTTTTTGGCTGCATTGCAGTAGTTGAAAGCTGCATGATGGTGGTAGCGTCAGTAGTTCCCAATTTCCTGATGGGACTCGTGACAGGGGCTGGAATCATTGTAAGATAAGCTGACTGTTGCATTACTCTGCATAGTGCATAATATAATTGAGAAGCATGTTCTGACCTTGAAATATGCAGGGAATAATGATGATGACTTCCGGCTTCTTTCGCTTGCTACCTGATCTTCCTAAGATATTCTGGCGCTACCCAGTTTCGTATTTGAGTTTTGGGTCCTGGGCAATACAGGTAAACACAGGAATATTGTTATTATAAATTCAGTGCATTTGAATGTAGGAGATACCACGTTACAGGCAAAATCCGAACAACACATAATAGTATCACATGTGGTGGAGGAAACTTAGAACACACGCATAAAGGGTTCATGATGTAGCTTTTCATCATATTAGTGATACAACAGTAGTTACGTATTAAATTAATTACATAATTTATACACTATCAGGAATATCCAGTCTTATAATACGGCACTAAAAATTCCAAGCATGGCATAAACTCACATTGGATTATATAGGTATAGAGTTTTGCTGACTGAGAGCTTGCAAATGCAGGGTTCATACAAGAATGATCTCCTAGGACTCACATTTGATCCAATGATTACTGGTGACCCGAAGTTGACAGGAGCATACATAGTTGGGAAAATGTTTGGAATCCCAATGGATCATTCCAAATGGTGGGACTTGGCCGCTCTTTATCTGCTACTCTTATTCTACAGGGTCCTCTTCTATGTCGTCTACCAAATCAAAGAGAGAGCATCACCAATGTACCGAACAATCTACAGAAAGAAGACCTTAAACAACCTTAAAAAACGACCATCATTTAGGAAGACTGGCATTTCTTCCAAGAGATACCAGCCGCAGTATCCCTTGTCTTATCAAGAGGGTCTTAACTCACCAATCCCGTAATAGCAAGAAGAAAGAATTCCTGCTGCAGCTACAATGATAATTCAGTAAGCTTATCTGTTCTAAATAAGAAAGCAATATCATCATAGACTTAACCTATGATTTCATAGACTAGAGCAGTTGAGCCTACCACATGAAGACGAGTAAGCCAACTGACTCAAATTTCTGAAGATCAGAATAGTCCAGACGAGTACCCTCGTACAGAATAGAAAGTGCAGCTTCAGAGATATCCTTCTTGCAGTACTGAAGCCCTATACAGACATATATGTTAGATGTTAGAAGATTGTCCATCTTGTACTATTCAAAGGCATAGTTTAGAATCGCTAAGTTCATTTCTACAAAACTTGATGAAGATTCCATGCCCTGCCTTTTGTTCCCTACATTTCTACGACTATTTGCTATCCAGGCTTTCTTGGAGTCGGCTATAACTCGAACATAAACACAAATATTATACTCACCTATTTCAATGCTTCTGAACACTTCCTTTCTACCAAGATCCACACGGAAGTATCTATGTCCATGTCGGAGTCTCATAAACCAGGCATGGGGATGTACGTACATGCCTATGTAACATGGTTACTATAACATAGTAATATATGACAAATGAGGGCGAACAACATAACATTATTAAATTATCAATAATAATCACAAAATAAACTAGAGAGATTGAAATGGGCCAGGACATGAGATACACCATAACCTAAATTTATGACATTCCATCTATAATCAAAAGTGAAAGGTTGGCTGACCTGAGCACTTTTCCATGACCATCTCTTGGCACTCTCCGCGGGCATAAACTTCTGCCTGAAACTGCCTGTAGAACTGTAAAGAGCAATTTTCCTTGAACCATCTGAATAAGCATCACTGATCAATCAGGCACAAGTGAGCACATAAGCATATGAATGCTCTGGATTTCCTGAAGTAATGGCAATTCAAATGCGGATTCGAATTACAGCAAATATGGTGAAAAACAAAAAATTGAAAGTCAGATTGCAGATAAAAGTAACAGACGATGTGAAGTCACTCAACAGTAGCTAGTAAGCATAAGATGGCTATGGATTTCGATAGAAAGGATAAATAAAGCCATTGCAATTCCTCATGGGACATATGTAATTATGTAAGCAATGGTTCTTCAGAGTACATTGCCTTCCTCTGTAAGCTAAACGGATCTACAAGAAATCTACCTAAAAACTAGAAAAAAAAAAAAGAAGGAATTAGATGGGTAATGACCCAGTCCCTGATCTAATACATAGGATCGAACATCTCCAAGAAACCATTTCATTGTTTGTTTTCATCTGATACACCATTCTCAACTCGGTTGTCATACCCATGATAAGGAACTTCAATCATGGGCCTTGGAACTGGACGGCCTTCAAAGTCAGTAGGGAAACATTCAAAATCAGGACCAAAGTTGAATTTGACCACGCAATTGGCTTGATTAGGAAGGGTATACATGGATGCGGCAGGATAGTAGTGACCACCAGAAATATCCTTGAAAGCAACCCCTTGAGAAACACCATTCTTGAAAAACGATATTTCACTTCCTGCACCAGTAGATAGATAAAGATAAACAACAAACTCAAACTACAAATCAAACTAAATCACAGCATTTTCCAAAAATAAAATAAGATTCATATTGTTTTTGAAATTTTAGCAGACCCTCGCTTAGCGGGGACGCCAATGTGCACCGGGCTGCCCTTTTATTGTTTTTGAAATTTTATGGCATACACAAAACGGTTACTAGATGACTATTCACGTTAGCCGACTCCAATCATTTTGGGAATAGGGCTTGGTTGTTGTTGTTGTTGTTGTTGTTGTTGTAGTAAAATATAAGATTCACAATATAATACAAGCATTGAAGGACAAGGAGCGCATCAAACTACAAAGCTACAAGTCACCCCAATTCCGTTGATCCAAAGGATTAGGGGGGTTCTTTAAAGGCACTAGCTGCATTAACTCACAGAGGAGTTCAGAAAAACAGGGTTGTAGTTAGATGGATAGATAAGGCTAGCACCATCAAAAGGCTGGCTCCATGGAAAACATGGCCTCCTGCCCATGAGATCCCCAACCACATTTTTTGATCACTGGAGAAACTATTTTGCTGTACAATAAAAAGTGATTTCTGTGAACAGCTTCCCAATGAACAGCATAGCCAAAGAAAAAAAAGGCAGTTAAAGAAAGCCTTTTACAGTTATACACAAGAGGGAAGAAAAGACCAGAACTCGAGATGAGTTGTGATGCATATAATAAGCCTAGTGGGCTCCGACTGAGGTCTCTACATTTGATCACGTTTCATAGCTAACCCAACTAGATTCAATGTTCTGCGAAGGACATGGTTCCCTTTACAATGCAGTTGGTAAGTCCAATAACCATAACTGCAGTCCTATGGTCCTCCAGATTTAGTTACACCCTGTCATCACTCTGTCTACAGGGCAAGTCAAGCTGAAACAGGCTACAGTATATCTTCTTAAGCCTTTCAATCCAAAGATGATCTCATAACTTGACATCTAAAGAGCCCAAACAACTTAGAAGACAATTATCTTCCGGTGTCATGAACACTTAACCCTGATTGGGCATGGAACTTGCTGCATTAGTGGTACCCGAAAACATTTGTAACTTCTCTACATCCAACAGATCAAAAGACTTGCAGAGAAGCTGAAGAATAACTCCAAGATGCTATCAGCAACCCAAAACAACATAGTACCAACTTCAAATTTCAGCTCCTACAAAAAGCAGTTAGAGAGTGGTCGGAACCACACAAATACACCTCCTTGAGTCTCGAGAATGTTCTACTAACAGTGTTTTGAGCCCATCAGATAGAGAATTCTGTTAGTAATGTGTCATTCCATTCTTTCCTGCCCTAACGAAAAGAGAAAAGGAACAGACACAGGTGAGTAAGGGAGTCCCTATTACCCTTGTTCACATGATCACAAACTACCAAACTTTTATATTACATATATTGGCAAACACGACTGCCATCTTCACCACAAAGTAGAGCTCATATTCTACATAAATCCATGTCCCACATGATTTACATGTTCTAAAGTTCTAAACTGCTTTATCCCTTTTCTCAGAGTCTCTAAATAGAGTGATGGGCTGATGGCTTCCCTTAAATCTATAATGTGAATCTAAAAAGTCCCTAAAAACTCACAATGCTAACCCTCACCTTGTCCTTGTAGCTTGCTAGCTGTATTATTCTGGACTTCCAGGGCACCCAATAGTTCAAAAACTTGAAAAAGGTGAACCACCGCAAAATGCTATTAGCAACCCAAAATAGCATAAGCGCCAATTGGCTCAATTTCATTTTCAATCACAACAACAGCCACTACTCCACCTGCTTCTTAAAATCTCTTTAAAACCCGTCACAGAGTGATCTAGGCTATACTGACGCTAAAAATCGATCCAAACTGGCTTCCAAGTCCATTGAACCTTAATCATATATGAAATTCGATATACTAAGAGTCTAACATACTCTTGCTTAACATACTAATCACCCGCAACAATGCAGCATTGTCATGGACATATCAAAGCCCATTAAAGATACAATTGTTATCATACTACATTTCCTACCAACAATTTACGGAACAATACTATTAACATATACGAAAATGCACACTATCCACAAGCAAAATCTAAGAAAAAAAAAAAGATACCACAAAAAGAACAAAAACCAAACTCACCAGGAACAGACGGGGTTGGTTCCTCCTTAGAATCCTCAGAACAAGCATACTTCTGCCCCTTATACATCACCAAATGCGGCGCCTTTGGAGCGAAAGAATCCCCCTCAGGCAAGCTAATATAAAACCCGATAACATCCCCTTCTTTATACCCTTCCTCTCCATACTTCTCCCTCAATGCCTTGTGCACTTTACTCCCATCAATGTCCCTATACCCGAAACTATTCCTATCATAACCCACAGGCGCTTGCAAGTCCCCTTTCTCGGTCGACCAGCCGAGCCTAGTGTGTCCACTCTCCCCTAAATGAACCACCTTAATCTCGAAAAACCACGCCCCTTCACTCACCCCTCGAGTCGCCCTCACCATCCTATACCCTTTACAACTCCCAGCACTCAACCTATCCTCCCCCAACTCCACCTTCTCCGCCTTGTACACCTTAGATAGGCAAATTTTCGCCTCCGGGGTATCGTCATTCTTATCAGGGTACCTCGGCATTGGGGTGACGAGCACGGCATCCTCGGTTTTCGGGGTGGCGTGGGTGCTGCCATTGTTTTGGTTATTGTTGGTGTTACCACCGTTCTTAGCCTTCTTCTTCCCTTTCCTAGAAGTTGGCTTCGTCCACACGCTATTCCCACCCTTGCTCTTCTTCTTGGACGATTTCTTACTCCCATTCACATTCACATTCCCAACATTACCAACAATGCCAGCAGACGACGAGGGTGTTCCCGCCTCGGCCTCGGTCGCAGTAGCGTGAAGCTGAAGCTGATCAAGAGCAACAGATTTCCGCTTCTTAGGATTCGAACCTTCCATTGTTTCTTCATCTTCTTCCATATCTTCTCCTTCTTCTGACCTCTTCACCTCCGAAGATTCCGGAACCTCTTTGTTACCTTCGGATACCGAATCTGACGACACGTCTTCCGAACCTAAAGGCTCCACCTTTCCACCACCCTCTTCCGAACCTAAAGCTTCCACCTTTCCACCACCATCTTCCGAACCTAAAGCTTCCACCTTTCCACCACCCTCTTCCGAACCTAAAGCTTCCACCTTTCCACCAGCTTCCGGATTATCCGACAATTCCACAACCATTGGCTCCGCATCCGTTGCCAAATCCGCCGTTTCTACAGACATTGGGTCGGGTTTAGGGTCGGGCTGAGGAGTAAGGGTTGGTGGGACCACTGAGGGTGGCTCGGAAATCGGGTTAGGGTTAGGGTTAGATTCAGTGGAGGTGGTTTCGGTATCGTCGTCTTCATCACGGTATGCGTCTTGAAGAGTCTCCATTTGAATTGGAAAAAGAGGGTTTCGTAAATCGTAATGGAGAAGGAATCGAGGTCGAAAATTGGAAGAATTTTGATGTGAATTTTTTAGGGTTTAATCTAATTTTGGGGATTTCCAGAGAAAGGGAGTGAGAGTGTTGTTCGGAGAACAAAGAAATTAACGGCCGGCAGGCGGAGTTTGTGTATGTGTGTTGGGGTTATGTTTTTAGAAAATTTATAGTGTTTATATATGCTTCTCTAGTGTCCAAGTCTCGATGTATTTCGAGTTCCGATAAAAGGTTGTTCTCGAGTTTGAATTTTGAAAATATTAAAATCGTGATATGGATAATCGTAAAGTTGGGATATTTCTACTCAATTTCAATTTTCGATTACGCTACATGGGTTAGAGTTGTAGACCAACCAAAAAAAAAGTGTTATTGTCGGGTTTTAATATGCCATCGTATTTTATTTCACTAATGACAAATTTTCGGTAATCTATGTGTGACCTATTTTTCGATTCATTGGAAATTATATGACTAGAATCTCAACGTTTCACTTGCTCTCGTGTTGAATTGACTTACTTGATCCAAACGTATCATTTAATTTCATATATGACCTAAATTATTATGGGACATGATAAAGCCAAAAACTGATAATGACCATTTTATGCACGTTCCTCTCAAACACGTGTATCAGTTGTGGAGCGTTTTTTTCAGCTTTAGCAATAGTCATAACTCACAAGTCGTAACGAGATCGACAATTACGTCGATTTTCAAGTAGTCTAATTTCAAGTTGAATCACACGGGGCCTCGTTGGTTTAATCTTCTTCAACCCTATAACCTCTCTCGTATAATCTCGCGTCCCAGTGTGCTAAACCCATTTTCGCATCATTTCGAATCACAAAACTGCGCACAAATCTCTCAGATCAAAAACCACAATCCCACCAACGTAGGAGATGTTTAAGCTATTTGGGAAGCTTCTCGGGAAAGCTCCACTCACATCACTACCTCCTCAATCAAATCTCACTTCCCAATTTCATCCCACAAGAGGTAATAATCTCAACTTCATATTGTTTGTTCTTCATTTAATTTCTCCATTTGGGTATATTTCCGATGATGATTTTGGTCAATAAAGTTATCTGATTGTTGGGTTTTATACTTTTATGTGGGGTTTGGGTAGTGAAAGATTGCCCACCAAATGTTTGTTGAAATGTTTGTATAACCAAAGTATGAAATTGGGTTGATTTCCGTTCATTTGTTTGAGCTTTGATTGATTTTAGGAGATGTCGGATTCGCTTCGATTGTATATATACGTATTGCTCTAGAAGCCAGGGTAATAGTATGTGAGGATTTTATTGCCATTGATGAAATGAGTTGCTAGTTGTAATGCAAGTCAAGTAAGACAGTTTTACTATCGGAACCCGTGGAGCTTGTGAGGATTTGTCGTATGGGGCAAGTTTTCGACTTGGAATCGTAAAAGCTCACCCAAGTTTTCGCCTTTGGTGCTAGTATGTGAGGACATTGATGAAATGAGTTGCTATTTGTAATGCAAGTCGAGTAAGACAGTCTTACGATTGGAACATGTGAGCTTGTAAGGATTTGTCTTATGGAGTTATGGGGTAATCGTAAAAGCCCACCCAAGTTTTTGCCTTTGGTGCTAGTATTTGCTGGGAATGTTGTCTCAACGGTGTATTCTTTTGTTTCTGGCAAGAAATTGGTTTGGTTCTATTGTGTGTAATATAGAACCGCAGAACCATCACTAGAGGTCGAGTTTGAATTGGTTTGTTTTAGATTGTAGGCTTGATTGACTGAGTTAGAGCAGTATAGTGTATATGAACATAGGTGCAATCCACTTCTGATTAGTAGGGTGCACTACATAGATCGTCTTTTCTATTCCCCACATTAGGCCAGAACTGATTGCTCAGTAATATCAGATTGGCTTAAGACTATCGAAGAGTGATATTAGATGGTTTTAGCAGACTAAATACCCGACGAATTTGCCACAGTTGATAGACTATGATAGCACCCTTGGCATGAATAAAGTCTTCCACTTTCTTGCATAGTTGCATGGTTCCACTTGTTGCTCTGCTCGTCTCTGGAGATCTAGTGCAAATTAGAAACCTTTACCCCAGTTGCCAAAAACTATACAAGTTCACAACTTTTCCGATTAAACACATAGCTCTGACCTCAAACACGTGGAATAATGTGTATTAATATTGCTGGAAGAGGTTGTTAATAATGTCTTCTTACAGCAGTTGCCTACAATTTAAAAAGTGGCCCATGAGTATTATTTTTGAAGGATAATAAACATAGGGGTTAACTGATTACTGTGCCTTTAGTAAATGGCATGCTGCCTTAGCGAGTCACTGGTGTAATACTTGACAGGAGCTTCATTTGGTATCACACTTATACCCTGGCATTGGGTGCCTATACTGACCCTGTGTTTGAGTGTTGGTTGTTTCCCTGTGTTCATGGTAGTTTTACTCAGAGACGCAGGGTAGTCTATAGTCATGATTCTTGGGTAAGGCTGCTCTGTCAGTTGGCGAATAGCTGAAGTTACTGCCTTATTACTTGTTATCCTAGCTGATTTCAGATATGTAGTCTTGTACTTGTTTTGGAGTCTTGTATCCTAGCTGATTTCAGATATGTCGCTTTATGGCTTGTGATATTGTGCTATGGAGTTTCATACTTCAGGTTTTGATGCTCGAACTTTCCTTCCCTCTTTATAGGTTATTCGACTGGAGTAGGTGCCTATGTTGGAGATAAGCGGAACATACTTGATTACCACCGTAGGCAGCTTGCAGCTAAGCATGAGCTGAAGCGACAACTCTATAAAGCTATGTGGAGAGATGAAGGTCTTCCTAGTAGCATGCGGGATAAAGCCAGGGAGAAGCTGTCCAAGCTGCCAAGAAACAGTGCTTTCACTCGACTTAGGAACCGCTGTATTTTCACAGGGCGTCCCCGTGCTGTGTACGAAAAATTCAGGATGTCTCGTATTGTTTTCCGTGAGCTTGCATCTAAGGGCGAGTTGCTGGGTGTAAAGAAAGCATCCTGGTAAGACCACCTTAGTTCCACAAATTCAGGAGAATATGGAAAATGTTCTCACTACCCTTTTGTCCAAATTCACCAGGAAAACTTGTGAATCCATAAGTTTTCTCATCATAAGCAATTAGCAAAAGTCAGATCCATATTTAACAATCTTTAAGAGTTCCATTTCATCTTCAATTTAAATTGATGTAAACTTGTATTTGCTTGATGATGTTGAATTAAGTTTCCTGTTGGTAGACTTTCGATATGTTGCTCAAACTTGGTGAGTGGTGACAAACACATGTTTCTGGCTTAGTCGAGTATCAAGTGTTTGTATTTGTACCCTGCGTCCGAGTACCTAGTACCCGACACAGATACTCCTAAGGGTAACCGATAAATCGAGCAGCTAGTACTTTTGGTGATTCAATTCGTGCCATGATTGACAATTGAAGGAAGTTTCCACAGGATTAATGGCTTAACTTAACGTTAGAAGATATCAAATATTAATATAATACTATATTTTTATGGTGATGACCGTAGAATTTTCGCTCCAATACCCGGTTCAACTCTCTTCAAGAACAAACAATCAACGACATTCATCCTCCACCCACCTCCGTACACTGTTAGACTCTTTTATTATAGTATACTAGGATAAAAGCCCGTGCGTTGCACGGGTTTTTTAATAATGATTTCTATTAAACTTATTAAAACTGAAATTTGTAATTTATGTTTGGATATAGATATTGTGTGGTAAAATCTCTATTTAATAAACATTTTTTCATATTAATTTGTGTAGTTTTTTTATACATTGTATAACGTATTTGTTTTTCGAATTAGGGGTTTGATTGTCAGGGCTGACGAAAAAATATTTCAAAACAATTATGAAACTTCTCGTTAGATTCTTGGTGAAAATTAATTTCATAAGTGTATAATATTATAATCCAACCATTGTATTTTGAGAGATATTAACGTTAAAGGAGTGTCATGAAAGTTAAGCTCTTTTTTTTTTTTTTTTTTTTACAATGAATGATACTCCCTTCCATTCATTTTCAAGCTTTCTATTTTTCTTTTAGGGGGGAATTCACTACCAAACTTCACGTTTCCAGTTTTTTTATAACTTCTGAGCCAATGAAAGGCCTCCTGAGTGCTGGGTGTTCCTTTCCCGGTTGCTTTTAATACTTTTTAATCCATTCCTAAAACTTTGTGCAAAAGGCAACATGAAGTAGATTAAAATTATACAACCAATAGGTTGTTAGTGGCTAGCTATACTTTTGTAAGTCTCTTCGAAATGTTCTTTCGGATGATAAATATATCAACTAATTCTTTTGAAAAACAAACAAAGAAGAAGAAGCAGCAAAGCTTATACAATTATATTTATACAACCTATAGGCTAGATATTGGACACACTTATTAAAAACTCATGCACAAAGTACGTAGGATTATGACGTATTTCGTTGAGCTAGGATAAGTACGTAGTGTATGTCTTGCATTTACTACTGTAATTGTGATTGGAAACACCTTCTACACTAACGCATATCGTACGCTAATCCTAACAAATGAAAAAGGCTAATTACAATCTAATACTAACAATAATGGAAGTTATATAGGGGTTCTAAATACTTCTTGAGATGGAAATCATATTGGAACCATTTATCATCAAGAGACATGAAAATTGACGAATTAAAGATCATCACAAAGTTTCCAGATGAAAACCCACCAATATTTTGCAATAAAATTTACATTTCAGGAAAAAAAAAACAAAAGAAAAAAAAAAACCACCAATCACATTTAGCAACCTTCACTTGATTTTTAGATGAATATAGTTAACATTAACTCCTAATTAGAATGTGTATTATCGTACTATAGCAAGTTTATGACATAAGACTTTGAAAACTACGTATTAGTAGGATTATTAGTAGGATTGTTTAGTCTAAACATTATTATTATAATATTGTTATTATTATTAGGAAAATTTGCGAGACCGCACCTTATAAAATATGTTTTTTGCGAGAATGCACCTTTTATGTTAAATTTTGCGAAACACCTTTTAAGTATATTTCTTTGCGAAGCAGCACATTTTTTCACTTTCGACCAATATTGACTTCGCTACAAAGTTGACCCGACGTTGACTTGTTCTAACAATTCAGGGTTCTTTAATTTGGGGGGAAAAGGGGGGAAAATTGGAGGGAAATTGAAGGGGAAGAGTAAGGTCGGGTCAACGTTGGATAGTGGTCAAAAATTGATCGAAAATGAAAAAGGGTGCTGCTTCGCAAAGAAATAGATTTAAAAGGTGTTGTTTCGCAAAAATTAATATAAAAGGTGCGGTTTCGCAAAAAACTAATTTTATAAGGTGCGGTCTCGCAAATTATCCTTATTATTATTAGAAGATTGTCTAATTAAAAGAGTTTCACATAAACTTGATAACTAAATAATATTAAAAAATTGCCAAAACTCTCTAATAACCTCCGGTCATTGTGAGAGCACTTAAAAAGCCTCCTTTAATAGTATAGAAGGATTTTGTCAAATACTCCCTTATAAAATGTTGAGTTTGTCAAACATTCCCCTTATATAATTTTTTTTGTCAAACACTTCCTTGTATAACCAATTTTTTGCCAAACACTCCCAAATGAACATTTTCGTCCACAAAAAGTCAACTTTCCGGCATGACCACCGTCTAGTACGTGACTTTAGTTGGATTTGTCTCTTTATTTTCTTTTCACCGTCTTAGGTGCGTTTTGTCCCTCTAAATATTGAACGTGAAAAGAAGAGACTAGAGGGATATGTAAAAAAAGGCAAAAAAAAAAAGACATATCCGATGAAAGACATGTGTGAGACGGTGGTCGTGCCGAAAAGTTGACTTTTTTGTGGCCTGGAATATTCAATTGGGAGTGTTTGACAAAAAATTGGTTATATAAGGGAGTCTTTGACAAAAAAAATTATATAAGGGAGTGTTTGACAAACTCAACCTTTTATAAAGAAGTATTTGACAAAATATCCTTTATTATATATAGTTGTCTGAAGCAAGCTTCCCGTCTAAATTCAATTCTCTCTTTCCATTACTGAAATCCTAGTCAACTTTTATTTACTTGCCACAGATTTTAGTCTTATATGAGCCTATTAATCGTTTGATTAATCAGTTCATCATATCCTAATATTTTAGAGTGTACCATTATTGCACTATGAAGGGCTTTATTATGCATGATACCTCCTCTTTTACAATGGTGAGTATTCTCACACTAACAAGTTCCTATTAAGGACTATATGTTCCATCCAAACTAAAATGTACTCGCATGTGGAGGGTTGCTTTGGTCCGTGTACGTACCTCGAAATTATCATAGCTGATCTTGTCCATTTCGCTTTCGCAGACACTCATTGCCCCAAAGGATAGCGTCTTAATTAAGGCATGTTAACGGTGGTGAGTCTGGTGACATTAAGTTCGTCATTGTCATAGGTCGTCGAGTATTAAGTGTTGATTGTTGAGTGGGTGACATTTTTTTTTTTTTGAAATAAATGAAAATTCGTTAATATTGTCACTAAACGACACTTACATCAAGGATTTTACAAAAATTCTAAATTTAGTGTCAGTTCAATATAAGTGTCGTTTGACGACAATATTAATGAATTTTCGTTTATTTCAAAAAAAAAAAAACTACCTCAACATCACACATCAACGAGCTCAAAGTAGTGAATTTGAAGACACATATTTATCTCTATTTTGAAATTCTCAAAACCTCTATTGCTTATACTTCAACAACTCAGCGCTCATATATTGCACATATGTTACACAAAATGTTTCTATACAACCTAAGTGAAGTGTGTTGACCAACAAAAGAAAAAAGAGATTTCCTCCATATCATGGCCTCTATTCTAAGAAATTATATGTCAACTTTTATCCTAAAAAACAATATAATTATTGAAATGGGGATGCCTAATGACCTGATCATTTGTCTTCTAATACTATGTACTCCTTCCGTCCCAAATCAAACGCCCAAGGCGTTTTTGTAGTGGAATAAGAAAAATTGATATAATAAGTTGAGTGGGGTAAAAGGAGGATAGAGAATGTGAGGATTAATAAAAGTATGAGAAATAATGTGAGAGAAGATTTAATAATTTAATAAAAGTAGGAGAGAGAAATATGTCCCATAATAGATGGGGTGTTTGAAGTTGGACGTCCCAAAATAGAATATGGGGCGTTTGAACTGGGATGGAGGGAGTATGTTGTTGGGGAGTGGAGTATTACCTACAAAGTCATTCTCTAAGCAACAAGCCATCCTCGCTATAAAGGTTTTCGTTTCAATTCCTTAATTAACATATGTTTAATTGTCTATATCAAGCGATATATTCTCCGCCTATTATTAGAATGCTCTATTCTTGACAATAATTTTACCACTCATTATTTATGTGTATGACCATAATATCGTATTTCATTGTGAATTGTGATAGATTGATAAAGGACAAGTCTATGAATGCGTGAAATTCTACAACCAACGCGCTTTCAACCATCCGCTTATAAAGAATAACAACTATACTACTCAGAAGGTGAGCTTTTTATTTAATTAACATCATAACTGATGTTACTTTTGCTAAAATGACTATGAGGCTATACCCAATTGAATAGATTTTTAACCCCCACTTTTTAATTGTCATTACATATATACCCGAATTATTGAATTAAGCAATGCACATACATAACAATTGTTTTTTTTTTAGTAGAATCATAGTAAAAAGTTTAAATTAAGACCATTTAATTATCTTTACTTTGTTATTATAAAATGTATTATATTATACGAAAAATCAAGTATAAATTAGAAGAAGGTATTATTGTTACCAAAGTTGTTGTAACTTGTACGCATAGGCTTAGTTAAAATCCGCCGATTTGACACAAAAATTACGAAGAGTGTGCAAGCTTGATTATGATGGTCACTAACGTGATTATTACACAGGTGAAATTGAACACATCGCCAAGTAATTTAGAGAAAAGTATTGGATTAGGGCTCAAAGGCCGTGGCTGTCCATTTGGAACAGTTCCCATCTTGAAATACTCTGATAATAACGTTGTCATTGCACCTCATGATGTCGCGCCACCATCACATTGCGTAAGTTTTCGGAGCCAGTTTTTACGATTACTATTATACTACTATATACAGTATGATGGTCGACTTTTCCCTCACATAATTTGGAATTCCGGATAATTATAAAAAAGGAATTGAAGAATGTACTATAGTCGTATTCACGTGTACATGTTGAACTAATTGATTTTAATTAACAATTCGTCAAATGTAATACAGACGGCTGTAATCCGAACTAGAGGGTCTGCGAAATTCTTAGGTTCCGATGCTTCGATAAGCCTCTATAAACCTAAAGTGGAGCCAACTCAATGGACTTCTTCGCGAATAAAACTTTCAAGTGGAGCCGATAGCATTGAAGCTGGATGGATGGTTAGCCCTTACAATGCTCTTTTTTCCTTAACTTTTCTACATTTTGGTCTCAATTGCAAGCCTAATATTCATCTACATATATTAATTATAAGAGTGAGTCTATTTGTATATGACATATAATGTCATGGTTGTGTTATATCTTAGGTCATGTGGACCGGGTACTGGTCCAATTCTCTTTTAGAATATAAAGTCTTGGCCTAGTAGTGTTGTTATATAGTTTCAACTAGGAAATTATTAATACATGTGCAAATAATTTGGTTTCCAGGTGAATCCGGCGTTGTTCAACGATCAAGAATCTCACCTTTATGCAAAATTCACAGTTAAGGACTTCCTTCTCATTCACATATAGTAGTATACATCACAAATTAGTTAAGTTATAATAATATGAATATGTGAATGGTTATTTTACAGAGTGGATCAAGCGGGTGTATTAATACCCAATGTGCGGGTTTTGTCCAAGTAGAGGAAAATATCCCTTCAGGGCTCGTCCCTGAAAATTACTCTAGTATGAAGGGAGATAAGTTTACATGGATTTTAACGATTGAGAAGGTAAAATATGCTTCATCGCGTAAAATATCGAGTAGTTGCTATTACTAAACAATTTTCGAATACAACATTTTGTTCATTTTATTTAGCTCTACACATATATATTCAAATTAAACGTAAAAATTTTGACCAACGGATTTTTATTTTAATTGTATGTGGTGAAGCATCAAGATGATGGGAATTGGTGGTTAGCAATAACGGGTGATTCGAGATTTGATGTTGGATATTGGCCCAAAAGCTTGTTCAATGAAATGGCAGATTTTGCGGCCCAAGTAGAATGGGGCGGTGAAGCGGGTAACCCGGAAGGAAAGGACCCGCCCCCTGAAATGGGTAGTGGTGATCTTGCTCGATACGATACGTCCAAGATAGCATTTTTCCAAAAGGTGACGGTCATTGATGAAAGTTCACACAACGTGAATCCACAGTCTACAGAGAATCATCTCGATTGCTTACCTATGTATAACGTCGCTGATTTCGGATATAAGGATGATTATTGGGGTCGTCTCATTTTGTACGGAGGTCCACACCAAGGGTAGTAGCGTGATTATCACTATATATTATCGTAGCTTGAATATTTGTTCTGTAATTGTGTGACACCTGCTCGCTCACCCCATACAATCATTTGCGATATAAGATGACATCAATTTGCTACATTCTGATTAGTGATTTTTAGACTTCTCTATGCACCAGTAGATGTTTAAAACAAATTGCGGATTCCCTAGACTCCTAACCGTCCTACGGTTTAAAATAAACTCTACATGGTTTTATACATACCCATTCTTAATTATTTCCAGTAGTGCAGCCAATTTATAAACGTTAGTATTGTAATAAAGACTCATGTCCTTGACCAACAAAAGGAAAAAGAAAAGTCCTCCATATCATTCGAAATTAGAAAGGGAATTTGTATGATGGAATAATAATGGATATGATCAATAACATTCAAAGAATGTTGTTAGATTGAATGAATGAAACAATCGACTTCACATCTTTATAATCGATTTTCAACTTCTCTCTTCTTACAATAGATACTCCGTATGAAGTAAAAGAAAAATATTGCGAAGTTCATGAAACGACGGTATAAATAGCTCATCGTAAAACTACGAAGATAATCGGTTTAAGTGTGTTAGTAATTACTTGTATTATATTATATTCCGACACTCCGTATTCATTTGATGGATAATACAAGTGTTATAAGTAATATAAAATGAGGACTAAAAGTCTAAAAGCATTTGTTTGAGTATGCAATCATCATTGCATTTTGTCACCAAACGTGGAGGAGTATTCCCTATCCTTCATACATTGACTAATTTCTCCATATATAATCTCAAGAAAAAATCCAACACAAATCAGATAAAAGAATAAAACTGTACTTGTTGCTGCGACATGCTGTCAGAAAAGGAAATCCTAAGTAAAAAAAAAAAAAACGAGGTAGTCAAAGCAAGCAATGGTACATCGCCGTCACACATAAGTTACGGTACGCCTCAAACACCAACCATCAAGAAGGCCTAGGCAAAGTTTGAAAATTGTCGTGAATATGCTTAATTGCTTATTCGTAAGTGAGAGTGAAACATTCTATTTGTACTCGATTGAATATAATAAGAGAAATTCAAACAAAATGTTCACAGCAAGATCCTCGCCTCTCGATCTCCAAAAAAAGTATCGTACAATTACAAATAATGTAATCTACATATAATAACAAAGAGAAAATTTACATGACTAATAAATGATGTCAATTTATAAGAATAGAATAATCGGTTTCGTCAAAAGACAAAATATGTTCATCACTTTATTAGTGGTTTATTTCATTTTCACAAAATAGTTGACATTCAACAACTTACTCAATTAAGGAATTTAAAAAAATTGTTTCAAAAAATAAAGTAATTTAAAAAGGACTCAATGTCAAATTTAACACAAAAGTCATTAAAAAACTCCAAACTGTTTGGTCAATCTTCATATGATTCGGCACGGTTTCACGTCAATTTTGTTGTGAGACCGCTTCAATTGTTTAAAAAATGATCTTTTGTACATATTAAGGGATACTTTTGATACTACTGATGTCATATCGTATCGTGATACTAAATACTGTAATCAATTTATAAAAAAACAATTATTCGCATCTATAAAACGATTTCTTCATTACAAATACGTACAACGAATGAAATGGTCTAAATTCCATGCCAAAATGATCACCAATTAGAAAAATGTTCACTATTACCTTCACAAGAATTGTTCACAATAATAAGTTAAGGCGATAGTTTTACTAATACGAGAAAATCATTAATTAAAACCGAGTCAATATAATTATTTAAAAGAATACATCTTGTACAATTGCGCTTTAGTGAATGTGACGTTTACCTTAAGATTTAAGAACATCCTCGCCCCAAGCTTCCATGTGACACCACACCCGATCCTTTAAAAATTGATAGTGTGACTAATGAATGATTTTATCCTTTAAAATGTTTTTTTTCTCACATATAGCATGATAATAATTCTTTGAAAAAAAAAGAGCTCAAAAGTCATTAAAAATTTGTGGGTTCCAATTTTCTTGTTCTCTGTATAATCTGTCTCCAAAAATGTTGCAACTTAATTATTACGCTTATTATCATATTTCTTGCTGATCACATACACAATAGTCAAGACATTTAGACATCATCATCATGTTTACTTGTTTCGGATTTTTCAAGGTTTGTAATCTGTTAATTAACATTTTACTGTATTTTTTTTATTTTACTTCAGTTTGTTCATGCATGATGAATAATAATGTTGCATTTTACAGCTAAAAGTTAGTGTCTTTCAAGTTAAACTTGGTGATTTGATCATGGGTTTTCGGCAATTATGCTTAGAAATGAAGAATTCAATTTGTGGGTTTGGTTAATATTATTGCAAATTAATCTTAGAATTTGAATATTTCGAATGAACTTAAAAGGAATGAAATTGGTTTTTTTGGTAATAATGCTAGAAATTGAAGAATTTCATTTGGTAGTGAAAATATGAGTAATGCTATTTGTATATGTGATATACATTACTAAACATATATGAGGGGTAGCAAGGGTATATTTTGTATTTTTATGTGGTGGGATTGAGGAGAGAGAATTGGAATATGGTGGGGTATGTGGATAAAAAATTAGGGATATACATTTAGAAATGTATATAGATATACATTAAGACTTTCTCTGAAAATATAGAGCTGAAGTTTTTTTTTTTTTTTGGCAAATTCATTTGTTGTTCTCGGCAGTTCAGATGACGTTTCATGTTAGCCGACGTCAAATAGTCAAATCATTTCGGGAATCAGGCTTGGTTGTTGTTGTTGTTGTTGATGTCGTTAAGTTGTTGTTGTTGTTGTTGATGTCGTTAATTTTTACCATGATGGCCTTTTAGCTAAAAATAATTAAAAGTAGAGGTAGATTCAAAGAGAGGCAAATGTTTTGATAAGAGGACATTTTATCAATCAAATGGTTTAGTATTTGGTTAATAAGAGTGACTTTGGACCTAATGGCTCAATTTTTGTGGTTATGGAGGTTGCAAGGTTTTGGCGTAGTGTTATCAGATAACCAACTCAACCAAAAGTCTAGATAGTTAGGGCATCCACGATGGTTTTATACCTTCAACACGTAGCCATATATAAACTATAGTATACATGTCCTATAAGGAGGGTTAGTATGAGTAGGATCAACAGATGAGACTGTATGTCATAGAAAGACCTTTAATTTCGCGGTGATGTCCTTGAAACTGGATAGATGATCATATGTCTAATAGCCTCTTTTGATGATATTATAGATGTTAAGCTTGTGCACTGTGCTCTTGCTTACCATCTCTACACTTGCTACTTATAGGAAAAAGGAACTGTTATCCACTCACATGAAAATGGATGTTCAGATTCGCCTTCCTTACCTTACTCAGAAAAGGCAGTGCAGAATGTTCTTGAGAAACCTGTTCATGGAATAGACGAGAATCTTCCCGAGTTTTCTGAAGCTCTGAGAAGTAATTTCTATCAATATTCTGAATAATAAAGTTCAGCATTATCTCTAAACGATTAATGACTGAATTGCTTATAAAATTGTGTGCTTACTTCAGCTGTGGCCAAGGCACTGAGACTTGCTGCAGAAGGAAAGGCTTCGGCTCAAGCTGAGGCAGCAGAATGGAAGCGGAAATTTGAACAGGAAAAGGCTAGGAATTCTCAACAGGGGTGTAAAGGTTAACACTGATTTTGTTTGGTTATTCATATTTTCTCTTAGTCGCTTCCTAGCTCGAATATCTATTGCTGCTTTGAACAATTGAACCTGTTGGTGCTACTGTTAAACATTTCTGTTTCACTGATTAAGAGTATATGTCAAGCTAGAAACATTCAAGATGAGTATTTGTGTTCTTTATTATCTTTTAGTAGTTTTCACTCAAATATTTCGCCTTTCCTAGAGACTTCCACCGCCTTTTTTCTTAAAACATGTTTCGTGGCAGGGCTGGTATCTGAAAACCACAGTGCCAATGTTCCGTCTGAGAGAGCATCTGAGACACAGACACCTAATAAATCTGAAGTGAGTCCCTTAGGAAATGAGCACTGTTGTGGGGAGAATGAAATTTGTAACCATGAAGTTCTTCAAGACGGGGAACTCGCCTCCAATTTAGAGCTTGTGAAAAGAAGATTCTTGAGAAAGGTAGTTGTTCAGTTAACCTCCTAAAGGTTGAGATCATTACTCTTGCATTTCACATTATCTGCATATATCTTTCTCTGGTTGACAATCATTTCCATTTAGCAGTTTGTATTTGCCGCAAATAGATGAAGTTTATCTGCTGCATTGAAGTTCGTACATGTCAATGTTAACCTTTACTACATATGGTTTCTTGAGCCAGGCATCATTCAGACTTTCATGGAATGACAGTAAAAAAGGCAATCGGTATAAACATGATGTCGTTTCATTTGAGAGAGGAAACATTGGTACTACTGAGCGCAGTAGCAAACAGGTAGTACATAATGTCATGATTAGTAGCTCTGTCTCTGTTGGTTGCATTTCTTTGATGATATTTATCTGACATTAAGCATCAAAGCTTTATTCATTTATACCAAATCAATTTCAGTGTCTCTACGCACTGGTTAAGTGGTCATACCTTCACAGTGAAGGAACTGTCAAAACTGTTACGTTATCTGTATTTGGGGTGTAATCTATGATCCAATCTCATCGAAAATAAAGTTAAAATTTTTGTCTAATTTTGGTAAACACTGATACTCGGATTCAGTAACCTTGTAAGCCAATTGTGCACTTATGTTTATAAAATATAAAAGCTAGTGATTTGAGCTTTCTGACTGTCATGTATAGCTTCTTCTTCTGGTGTCTTTCTCAAGTAGTTTGAATATCGTCGTTCCTGTTGTTTCAGATTTCTCTGAAGTGGGAGAGTCAGCCCCAGAGTGTTCTTGTTTTGACCAAACCTAGTTCAACTTCTGTACGGCTTCTATGCTCCGAGTTGGTCAGGTATACAAAATTCTAACTTCGGACCTGTTGTATACATTAACTGTGTTGTTTAGCATTTGGAAAGGCCAGTGAATATCAAACGAAATCTGCACGTTTATATCTTGCAGGTGGTTGAAAGAGCAAAAGAATTTGAATATTTATGTGGAGCCACGAGTCCGTTCTGAACTTCTTGACGAGTCTTCTTTCTACAATTTTGTTCAGACTTGGAAGGATGGTGAATACTATGGTTTTACCCACCGATGTTTCTGTAATTTATTCGTGGTTTTAGCATTTTAATTGATCCGTTTTTTCACATCATATTGTCATTGACAGACACGGAAGTCTTGCTTCTACATAAAAAGGTCGACTTTGTTGTTACCCTTGGTGGTGATGGGACTGTGCTATGGGTGTGTTCTTTTCTCATTATCGTCTCTTGTAAAACGACTGTCGTGGAAAAGCAATTGGTCTTCTGCCAGTGGAGACTAATGCAAAAATGTATTTGCTTGCAGACTGCATCATTGTTCAAAGGGCCAGTTCCTCCTGTGGTTCCATTTAATATGGGATCGTTAGGCTTCATGACTCCATTCCGTATCCTTTACACTTCCTTTTTGGATCTTGTTGTGGAGTACATTATTAATGAATATTGGATAGTCTCCTTACAGATGCCTTGATAGTTTTCTACTTTGTCAGGATTTTTCTTTAACGATCTTTAGATAGCGAAAGTTATAAGGAGTCACTAGATGCAGTTTTACAGGGTCCTGTAAGTATCACTTTGAGACATCGTTTGAAGTGTTCTATTCTACGAGCGACAGCAAAGGATGATTCGGAGACAGTGGAACCTTATTACGTCCTGAATGAAGTTACCATTGATCGAGGGGTCTCCCCGTATCTCACAAACTTAAAATGCTATTTTGACGACATCTATGTGACATGCGTGCAAGGAGATGGATTAATTCTAGCTACCACATCTGGTAGCACTGCATATTCATTGGCAGCTGGTGGATCTATGGTTCATCCACAGGTACCTGAAACATTACATTTTCTGATTCTTTAGGCTTTACACATTGTTTTGTTGAGAATTGCTTGTAGTTTACGGCATGTGTCCTGAATCTGAGTTGTTTTTGACAGGTTCCTGGCATCTTATTTACTCCGATCTCCCCACACTCACTATCCTTCCGGCCACTAATATTGCCGGAGCATGTAACATTGAGAATGGAAGTACCAACTACCAGTAGAGGCCCTGCATGGGTGTCATTTGATGGCAAGGGCAGAACACAGTTGGCTCCTGGTGACGCACTCAAATGCAGCATGGCACCTTGGCCTGTGCCAACAGCATGTCCTGGCGATTCCATGGTCGATTTCTTGAAAAGCATCCAAGAGGGTCTGCACTGGAATGTTAGAAAGACACAGGCCTGTGATGCCCCTTCTGATCTGAGTACTTGAAATCCACAATTCTGTTTTGCATCAGACCAAATCATGAGTGTAGATTTTCAGTTTGTCCAAGCCATTGTATATTTCAATTGTAGAATATAGCCATATAGGTAAGTATAGGTGTGATGATGTGTTGATGTCGAAAATAGATTTGAGTATTCCCTCGTAAATCGATACTGAAAATAAACAGGAGTAACTCGAACTCCTTGGTTTATGAAACGATCAATTTTCTTCTAATCTTTAAATGTGAAAACTCCAACATGTATGATAAACGCAAAATTACTCGTATCCTCTGACGGTACGTATATAAGTGTGGACATAACCAATTCAACGTTATATAATACCGAATTCATAATCAATCCAAACCTATTGTAACCAATAAGTGTCAATTAGAAGCATAATGTTATCTTTATTAGGTGGGATACATCTTCCTTGAATTGTTCTAGACTTCTAGTGTTCTTACTACAAAATCAGGACCAGACCCAATTTTACTATGAGTATACAATTATTGAAAATTTGCCACCAAACTCTTAAAAAATCGTGGAAGATACTCTATCATTTTCATACGTACGTTGACAAGAAAAAATATCAAGAAAATGCACCAAATCAAATAAAAACTGTACTACTTGTGTTGTGTCAGAACATGAAAATCCTAGTAGTAGAACATTTACGAGGTAATCAGAGTAGCAACGTTGCACCGCCGCCACACATACTTACCAATGTTACCATATACCCTCAACCATAAAACCGTCGAAATACCTAATTTACCGTATATTTTCTCAAAATGGTATCTCAAAATAAAAACTTTAATAATATGGAGGGTGACCTTAACAAGAATAAAGACTTAAAACACCACTCTGACCAGTGACCACTACTCGAGAAACACATGACCAGTATACCTACGACGTAGATACATATGATTTGCTAGCGTGTCTTTATTCCTATCCGTGTGCATAAAACAAGTGAATGTTGACGGGAATATTACCATTCATCCACATTTTTCATCTACTTTCTCACTTCCATATCCATTAATTACGAGTACGACATAAAATACAATTTCCGTAAATATACAGTCTATCGCCTAACATATCCGATATCGCACATGCGCACAATGGCAGGACTCGAGGAACTAACCTGTTCCTCACCGACCCCCCAAAGAAAAAGTCCGATACAAATAAACCAAAATATTGTGTAGAGTTGACTGACCACCAAAAGAAAAAAGTAGTGATATGACTCAAATTTGATTTCTTCTTGCTTCCTTCCTTCTTTCCTTTCGATCAAACTTCAAATTCAACACCAAACTCCCATCAAATTAAAAAAAAGTCATAATAAATAAATATATAAAACAAAACAAATATTGCGAAAAATTCAACTGAAAAGTCATAAACAATCTTCTAAACACTTTATTAGAGATTGTGGGTCCCACAAATAACAATGGTTGTCTATATAAATCTCTCTCCAAAAATGTTGCAGCTTACTTACTCCCTTCATATTTCTTGCTTGATCACATTCACATTCACATTCACAAAGAAATAAAGCAGTTGGGAAGTTGGGATTTTTTTTGGAGAAATTAAGAACAAATTTCACTTGGATTTTTTTTTTTTTTGTTTTTTACTTCGATTTTATCGGTTAATCAATCAGACATGTCTCCTAGTCAGGTGATTTTTCTTGTTAATTCTTAATTATCTCTGGTTATGTCTGTGATTTGTGGAGTTTTGAATTGTTTTAAGGCTTGATTTTGCTGTAATTTTACTTCATTTTGATCATGCTTGACGAATAATGTTGCATTTACAGCTTAAAGTTTGTGTCTTTGAAGTTAAACTTGATTGTTTGAACATGGGTTTTGCGTAATTTTGCTTATTAATGAAGAATTTATAGGGTGGAAGATTGTAATTTAAGCTGAAAATTAGAGTTTGTGAGTTGAAACTCAAGGGGGTGATGAACATGGTTTTTTTTGGCAGTTTCGCTTAAAAATGAAGAATTCATATGGTGGGTATGGTTGAAATTACAATTTAAGCTGAAAATTAGAGTTTGTGAGTTGAAAATTAATGGGATGAACATTGGGGTTTTGGTAATTGAGGTTAAGTTTAAAGAATTTAATTGATTGGTGAAAACATAGAGCTGAAGTGAGGGGGTTTTGTTGATTGTTTGTGAAGTTTCTTCCGAGGTTGATTTCTGTCGAGATTTAGCCCTTTGGTTAGAGTAGTTTACATGTAGAGCGAGATTGGTGAGTGATATGGGTGGTTGAAAGAAGAATTGGTAGGTGAGATTGGGAGTGTGAGAGAAGGATTGAGTCAAATGTTTTGGTGAGATGGAAAGTGTGAGAGGACATTTTATCAATCAAATGGTTTAGTATTTTGGTGTATGGGATGACTTTTGGGACTATAGGCTCGATTTTTGTGGTCATGGAAGTTGCGAGGTGTTGGCATATGTCTTATAAGGAGGGTAGGTATGAGTTGGATCAGCAGGTGACATTATACATGACAGAAAGAATTATGCTTTTCGTGAATGCATCAATCAACTGGCGTAGTGTTTCTTAGGTCTCTTGCCGTTATAGACAATCTTTGGGCACACGGAAGTTGGGAGGAGGCGCATATGTCTAGTGGTGAGGTTTAATGGATGGCTTTTTAGGACAATGTTGATTATACTCCCGGGATGATGTCTCACCAATCCAACATATGACATTATGGCTTTTATCCTTTGACTAGTCATTTCGCTTGAGGGGTTTGTGAAGGTGGGAACTGGAATAAGGTGTTTCATATTTTCCAGCTTATGATATGTTGAAGCCTCTCATTATGGTAGTATATAAGGTTTCAATTTTAAATTGGGTGTTTGTTAAGCTTGTGGTCTTACTTACCTTCTCCACGCTTGCTACTTCTAGGATAATGGAACTGTTACCAGCTCACTGCATGAAAATGGATATTCAGATTCACCTTCCTTCTCTTGCTCAGAAAAGGCGGTGCAGGAAATTCTTGAGCAACCTCTTCAAGGAATAGACGAGCATCTTCTGGAGTTTTCTGAAGCTCTGAGAAGTAAGTTCTGTTTAATCTTGTGACTAGAGTTCAACATTATCTCTAAAAATCAATTGATGAATGAATAGCTTATGAATTGTCTGCTTCCTGCAGCTGTGGCCAAAGCACTGAGACGTGCTGCAGAAGGAAAGGCTTCAGCTCAAGCTGAAGCAGCAGAATGGAAGCGGAAATTTGAACTGGAAAAGGCTAGGAATATGCAACTGGGACTTAAAGGTTAATACTAATTTTGTTTGGTTCGTTTAGTTTTCTTTGTTGCCTTTGTAGTTGTCTGTACCTGGCCAGAATTGATATTGCTACTTTCGAAGCTACTTTCTTCCAGTTGGTGTTATTGTCCTACACTTCCTCTTGATAAACTTTTTTTTTTTTTTTTTTGAAGTTTTCCCTAAAAAAATCCGCCTTTGCTAGTTAGTGACTTTTCTCATTCTTATCCTTAATACATGTTTCATGGCAGCACTGACATCAGGAAACCACAGTGCCAGTGTTCCAACTAACAGAGCATCTGACACAGCTAACCAACCTGAAGTGTGTCTCCCAGCAAACGGGCACTGTTGTGGGAAGAATGGAATTTGTAACCATGAAGTTCTTCGAGATGGTGAAAACACATCCAATTCAGAGTCTGCGAAAAAAAAAGTCAAGAGAAAGGTAGTTTTCTAATTAAGCTCTTTAAGGTTGAGATCATTACTCGCATATCACATTATCTGTATATATCTCACCATGGGTGACTTTTCTTTCCAGTTAATCCCTGGTTGACATATCTTTTCATTGAGAAGTTTTTATGGAGTAAGAGATAGATGAAGCTTATCTGCTGAAGGGAGATTTTTAACCGGTAGTTGCTTGATGCAGGCATCATTCAAACTTTCATGGAATGAAGGTGAAAACGGCAATCAGTACAAACATGATGTCGTATCATTTGAGAGAGGAAACATTAGTACTACCGAGCGCAGTAGCAAACAGGTAAGACATGATGTCTCGATTGGTAGCTTTGTTAGTTGCATTTATTTGATGAAAGTTCTCTGATTTTAGGCGTTAAAACAATTTCAGTGTCAGCACGCACTGATTGTACCTGTATAGGAAGGAACCGTCAAAATGTTAACCTTTCAGTATCTCTGATTCTCTGATATTGCCCATGGTCTAATATTCTAACCCCGTTGGTAATGGAGCTGAATACTGCATCTAATTCACTGATACTGGGGTGCAGTAAACTTAAAGCAAATTGTACAGATGTGCATATAAATTTTAATATCGAGTTATGTGAGCTATCTGATTTTCCAGTTTAGCTCTTCTTCTGGTATCTTTCTCAAGTAGTTTAACTATTGTCGTCCCTGTTGTTTCAGATTTTTCTGAAGTGGGAGAGTCAACCCCAGACAGTTCTTGTTTTGACAAAACCTAATTCAACTTCCGTGCGGATTCTATGCTCCGAGTTGGTCAGGTATTCAAAATGTATTAGTATCTGAGTTGTTTGGCACTTGGAAAGACTAGGGAATATCAAACGTAAATCTGCATGTTTATATCTTGCAGGTGGTTGAAAGAGCATAAGAATTTGAATATATTTGTGGAGCCACGAGTCCGTTCTGAACTCGTTGATGAGTCATCATTCTTCAACTTTGTTCAGACTTGGAAGGATGGTAAATATAGTTTACTCACCAATTTCTCTTTTGTTTATTCATAGTTTGAGCATTTTAATTGATTCATTTCATATTATATTTCATTGACAGATAAGGAAGTCTTGCTTCTGCATAGGAAAGTGGACTTTGTTGTTACACTTGGTGGTGATGGAACTGTGCTATGGGTATGTTTGACTTATTATTTTCTCCATTTTTGAGCTTTAAAGATGGTCGAGGATATGTCTTAAACACCTCCTGCCGTGTCAGTAGAATTTTCAAGAGACTGGATCTCTGCAATTTTCTATATCCATAGACTCAACAGTCCATTAGTGGTTCCACTAGTTCTCTCATCTTGGCCGACAATTAACTAATGAAATATTTGCGTAAAAAGTTTACATGTAAATACGAGTGTTACAGTCATATTCTTTGCATCTCCTGAATGTTTACTTTTCGGTAAATGGTTATAACTGTGGTATTGATGTAGCTATTAAAGAGTACAAGTAAATAAAATAGTGCTGTTTCTTCCTTTACGAATCGTGCATCGTTAGCTCCCAGAAAAGGAGTTCACCCCTCCTAGCCTTTTAGAAAACAGTATGTTTGAATGCATTAGTGTTGGGTTTCTGACTACATGCATACCAACCTCCGTTAAACCCTAATCTGAACAACTGTCGCCTTGGGTATGTAACATTCCTTGTTAAAGGGGATTAAACTTGATGTCTATGTAGACTCTCAAAAAAGTACTTCGTAATTATTACAGCTTGGGACTTGGGAGCTACACCTTTTCACCTTGTTACTGTCAGTGGAGACTAATGCAAAAGTGTTGTTTTATGCAGACAGCATCGTTGTTCAAAGGGCCAGTTCCTCCTGTGGTTCCATTTAATATGGGATCTTTGGGCTTCATGACTCCATTTCGTATCCTTTTTACTTTGTTTGTGGATCTTGTTGTCTACGCTAATGGATACTCCCCTTACAGACATTTTTATACATTTCTACTTGCCAGCTTCACTGCTATCGGTTCTACTTGTCAGCGTTGTTCTTTAACCCTCTTTAGATAGTGAACGTTATAAAGAGTCACTAGATGCAGTTTTACAGGGTCCTGTAAGTATCACATTAAGACACCGGTTGCAGTGCTCTGTTATTAGAGACGCAGCAAAGCACGAGTTTGACACGGAGGAACCAATTTTTGTACTCAATGAGGTCACCATTGATCGAGGGATCTCCTCGTATCTCACCAACTTAGAATGCTATTGCGACAGCACCTTTGTGACATGCGTTCAAGGAGATGGATTAATTCTAGCTACCACATCTGGTAGCACTGCATATTCATTGGCAGCCGGAGGATCAGTGGTTCACCCACAGGTAACTGAAATATTATGTATTCTGACCTTTGATAAGATGTGGATTGAAGAACTCGGGGTCAGATACTCCTTGTTTTGTTTTGCGTTTGTTTAGGTTCCTTTCTGCTTTTTGCTTTTTGCTTACTCTTCTTGTTTTGACAGGTTCCTGGCATCTTATTTACTCCTATCTGCCCACACTCTCTATCCTTCCGACCACTAATTTTGCCGGAGCATGTAACATTGAGAGTGCAAGTGCCATTTAACAGCAGAGGCCCGGCGTGGGTGTCATTTGACGGCAAGGGCAGAATACAGTTGGCTCCTGGTGACGCACTCAAATGCAGCATGGCACCTTGGCCTGTGCCAACAGCATGTCCAGGCGATGCCATGGTTGATTTCTTGAAAAGCATCCAAGAGGGTCTGCACTGGAATCTGAGAAAGACACAGGGCTTCGATGGCCCTACTCCACTCTGAGTAATTGAGTACTCGAATTCCACAGTTGCGTTTCACATCTGTCCGAGTAATCAGTAGGAGGTGAAACCGTGAACGGTAGGCTTTTTCAATTTCGCCATGCCATTGTATCTATCAATTTTAGGCTATAAGTATACATGTGAATTGTGATGATGATGATGAAAATAGGTCGAGGTCGAGCCATAGAAAGAATAATCTTGCTTTGTAAATCGTTGCTTAAAATAAAATCATGATATACCCAGTTGTGGTGTATCCTTTATATGTGCACTTTCGGTTTTAAGACTTCCTGTTCCATTTTCTCTCGGATGTTGAGTATCATTTGCAATTATGCTTCCTCTCGACTCCAAGCACATAAAGCTTACAGGCCACACGCTTCTTGACTGCCGGTTGGCCGACTATAGGCAACCTTTCGACACAGCCCTTATTTCTGTGGAAGTTACGACACAACAGACGGTCCTTGGTGTGTCGTGTCTTTGCCAATTGGAAGCATATCCAATTATGATCGACCCGAGTGAGACAGAGTGCCCTCCAAGCAAGTTCTAATTAAGCTGATATTGAAGTTTTTACATACTACATGGCGAAAAAAAGTGGAGAAAATTAGGGCAATAGTGAAAATTCATCATTCAATTATTCAAGCTTCGCAACCATCCAAAGCAAAACCGAGAAATTCTCAAACCAACATGGAACGTCAAATCCTTGTTCAATATGTTTCTCGTCTCGTGACAACAAGAGAGTAAGAATCGATCACTCCTATATAATCCTATATGACGATATTTATGGAACACCACGCTTTTTGGCCATTCCATAGAAGATACAAGCCCAAAGAGGGTGCATATCAGAATGTCGGACTAGAATAGCACCCCTTTCTCTTAAATAAGACGGCTACAGCTTGTAACATGAGGCACAAACCCCAAGTGTAATCAGTCGACCTACACTATGTTCGAGTCCGACTAAACCTAAGCATGCTCTTCTTTGTGTGCTTTCTGGATTCCCACCAAGCGTGCATAGTCCACCCACCTAACAGAACATACAAAACATCAGAGACAGCACTAACATGGAAATGGAAAGAACGAAGACGAGAAAATTGGCAATAACTCAAACAGAATAGGACATTAAAGAATAGCACTTACAATAATGAACCCAAGAATGTGTTTCCTGTTCGAACAGCAAAGCAGAGAGCACTTAACAGGACTTTCTGGTTGTGTAGGAAAGGTTCTAGAAGCCGTTGTTCAACTACACCGGCAACAATTTGGTATCTGCAGATAAGAAGCAGCGGCAATAGATGAATATCTCCATAAAACTAAGAAATGGTTCACCAGATACAAACACGCTGACACTCAAGAATATTAAAGGCATGTGTCTTCGGTTAGAAGGGATAGAAATAGACAAATTGATATGCTCAGCAACAGTTCCAAAACAATTTTCGAACTGACACAGGAGATTTTCTGCCCCCGACAGATAGATGGCATTATAATATCAGTTTACTCATCAGAAGGCAAAACGCACGGAAGACTTTCAGACACTTGAACACTCAAAAAACAACAATTCCTAGACATTCAAAAACGACCACCAATCACTCTTTCTACATTACAGCACAGAGAAGGAATAGTTAAGTTGCATACACCATCTATACTCAGATAACAAAATCTATAGACCACTAGTTCGAAATACTTCCAAGATTATATCAAACATACCTCAAGTTGCTTGATATAGCCATGTATACACCATATGCGACACTTGTCGATAATATAGGTACATTCTCTACTTCCTCACCCTCTGTTTTATTAACAGCCTTTCGCGCGTTAATCACAGCATTCGTTATAGTTGTACCAACCTGCAGTGTGAAATAAAAGCATGCTTACAAGTTTGAATGCTAAATACACCTCTGGCCAAACAAGCAGAAGCAGAGGAAGCAAGCGAGAATTATAAAACATGCATCCTCACAGACTACACCACGATGACATGCCTAAGGCTCATAAAACATAGAAATAGTGAGACATAGACTTGATTTAAGAAAAGTTCTATTCGAGCTGATAACTCCATATGATGGATAGTTTTCATACCCACACATTCCGTTCGTTACATAATACAGGAGAAAAACACGTACCAACGAAGACGTGGTCCCAACAGCAAAAAGCTTTGCCCCATTGCGCTGCAATAGTACATCAAAGTACATTAGATATGCCAACATAAAATTCTTTGTTCTTGTTAAAAGGAGCTCATAGTGAACAACCTGGAATCAACTATACACTTACCACGATGGCACCAAATCGCTGCATCAACGTAAAAGAAGCACCACCAAGAGCAATCTGGAAACACAAGGGTCAAATGAGATAATTTGGCTGTTCCTGAAACATGAAGAAATCAAATATCCCAAGCAACATACTGCGACAATCCAAAGAACTTTCACAAACCTGGAACGCATTATCAGGGCAATTGTGGAAGAATTTCGCAATACGTCCAGCATTTAATGCAAGAGGAGGTCGGAAGGCGATAGTTGGAGCAGGAAGATACACAAGCATAAAATCTGCAATGACGGCCATAACCTTTTCACAAAAGAATTATTTATCAGAAAATAGAACTGGAAACAATTCAAACAAGGCAGTCACACAGAAAGAGACTTCAATAGAAATCATGAGAATAAAAATTCAAAAATCTACAGTGACTATAGCCTATATTACAAGCCAATAACACCAATCATCATTTACTCCAGTGCCTTTAAAGAAGCTCCTACTCCAAGCGGGTTAAGGGGGCGTCAAATTTACAGTCTTTTACCTAAAATAAGAATGCGGCTCTTTCCAAGTGACCTTTACTCCGGTTACTCTCACATACCCAAACACTGAGACACCAATGCAAGACAAATTGACACTACATTTACAGCAGCCACAAGGACTCGTTGTTCAGAACAGACATAATAGTAGATAAACTGAATTCAAAATACAAGAAAGCATACCACATCAGCACAAACAATTTCTATTTCATCAAAGAAGGTCTCCTTTCGCTTCTCGTATTCTGCAGCAGTCTGAAACACAAGATAGCATATCATCATATAAACAACTCATCTGTCAACATTAGGTAGTAAGAGAAAAAAATAAAGGCCAATCACGAGAAGTAGATTGTTTGAGAATTAGAGGAGCGGGAAACACAGATAATCCAGCAAAGGCATGACCCACTCACAAAATTATTAGCTTTGAAGAGGGTCACGGAGATACGCCGGATATATCTACAATACAAAATAAACATTGGAATGCAGATAGCAACGGCCCAACTAAACGAAACCCTGGAGGATTGACACAGTAGTCTTCCACAAATATACCCTATAGATGTTATTACTCAACTAGGTGGAAACTGGCTAATTTTGCCGATATTAAAAGAGGGATCTACATAAACTAATAGCCCTGATCCAACATAGACCATAAAACACAGATGGTTTATCATATTTGGAACTTGGGATAAACTATAGACATAAAGGTGACGAATATCCTGGAGCACAGACACAACTAATCCTTGTTTTACAGGGAGGAAATCTAAATTTCAAACGAGTAGACTTTTCACGTTCTAGTTATACACTCACTTTCAGGGTAAACAAACATATGACCTCAAAGGCGCCACTAAATGAAATCTCCCGCCCTAAACACAAGGACATTGCAAGTTGTCACAGGTCATACTGACTTTTGTATTCCCAAAAGCAAAGTTTATCAAAAGTATCTTATATTGTTATAGCATGTCAGCAATTTGAAGCTCGCCATGTACTACGTAAATCAGTCATTCATCAAGCGCAGCAGATGCCGGGTTTACTACTGCCCCCTTATATTCAAACAGCTTTTACAACAGGCATAAAATGGATTATTCATGAACCAGTTTCCTAAACTTTATTGGTCTAAGTTACTACCCTTTCAGTTTCCAGGGAACAGCACATCAACTTCTGGTCGTTTAGTTTCGCACTTAAGCTTCCACTAACATACATGAACAAAGACCTCCATCCACCCGTAATTCAATCCCACACAATAACATTTCAAGTTCCAAACTTTCATGGTTCCGAAAGGCAGGCATTGCCACACTAGTCTCTAATTGCAAAATTCTCGTGAACTCACATCAGTAGCTGAACATCAGCAACTCCAAATGTAGTACTGCACATAAAGACCTCCATCCACCCATAACTCCATCACACAATAATGTTTCAAGTTCCCAACATTCATGGTTTCGGAAGAAGGCAATACCGCATTAGGTCCCAATTGCAAATTTCTCGTGTACTAACGAACTCACATCCACCCATAACTCCATCCCACACAATAATGTTTCAAGTTCCAATCTTTCAAAATTTTCGAAAGGTGGCAGATATTACCGCATTAGTCTCTAATAGCAAAATTCTCATGTACTCATGAACTCACATCGGTAGCTGAACATCAATAACTCCAAATTTAGTACTTCACATAAAAACATTCTTCAACAACATCAAATCATAACAACATGTAAAAAGGCCGTCCAATTAAGTAAACCTTCATCTCCAAAACGGCCAAAAAGTCACGTCTTTTTGCTAAAATCTTCCAAGTTCTAAACTTTCATGGTTTCGAAAGGCAGCCATTACCACAATAGGCCCTAATTGCAAATTCATATTAGCTGAACATCAACAACTCCAAATATAGTACAAGACAAAAACACATTCTTCAACAACATCAAATTTGGACAATCTCACAAATACACATATTCTTCATCTCCAAAACGGCCAAAAAGTCCCGTCTTTTCGCCAAAACAAACACACCCAACTCAATTCCAACAATTCCACAACACTACACATTTTCTAATTTCTACCTACACACCAAATTCCGAAAACGACATTTGTATCACATCAACTAAAAACAAACCTACATTACACCTAAAAACGGTCCATTATCATTATCCAACGGATCATAACCTTATAGTGAGACGGTCTCTCAAACTCGCAACACAAAAAGAACACCCTACAAAACAAAACAAACCTAATAAACCTACATTACACCTAAAAACGGTCCATTGGTCATTATCGAACGGATCATAACCTTATAGTGAGACGGTCTCGCAAACTCGAAACATAATAATTCATTTACCAATAATAGCTACTACTAAAATTAGCAAGAGAGAGAGAGAGAGAGAGAGAGAGAGTAAACCTTGGTGAACATTCCAACGCCACATTCCATGGCAACTTTAGCAAGGAAAAGGTCATCAGCAAGCAACCTTTCTCTAAACCCACCAAATTGAAGCAACCACTTCATAAAACCAGACCCTTCCATACTCAAAAACCGCCGTACTATCTCCGCTGATATCTTCCCTTCCTCTATCGCCGCCGCCATATCTTTCGGTAGCGTATCCAAGGTCCTTCCTATCTCTCCTAACACCATCATCGCCTCCTTCTTATTCTTATCCTCCTCTCCCTCACCCTCTCCCTCTCCCTCACCCTCACCGCCGCCTCCATTTCCATTTCCGCCAGAGTTGTTGTTGTTGTGATTGTCGCCGCCGTCGCCGGAGAAGGAGAAGACGGGGAAGGGGAGTTGTCGGCGAATGTGGTGGTGGCGGACGAGGTTGGAGGAGAGGGAAAGCGGTGTTTTAACGGTGGTTAAGGAGAGGCGAGGAGAGAGAAAGCGGTGGTTGTTGTGGTGGTTGTTGATGTTGGGGTGGTGGTGGTGGTGGTGGTGGTTGTTTGGGGAGGAGAGAGAAAACGACATGGCGGCCGCCATCGCCATTGTTGTTGTTGTTGTTGTAGTTGAGATCTTTAGGTTGCTCTGTTTGTGTCGACTTTTTTTCTTTTTTTTTTTTAATTTTTTTTTTTGGTCTCCAAAGTAAATTGGGGAATGTGTTTGAGAAAAAGTGGTGCAATAATATATACTCCGTACTACTAGTAGTAGGAGTTTGAAGGAACGTGAAGAAGACGCGACAATTATATTCGGGAGGTGTTTAAGGAGTGATGAAGAAATGTTGTTTGTGAGTAAGTGGTGTTAGGTTGGTTGATTTTGGAAATTAGATGTCACCTTGTACATTTGTACTCACTTTGGTATAGTTCGTGTGTACCCGTGAATCGTGATAATAGTAGTTGTAAATTTCCATTGAGAATAATAAGTGGACAAGTTTTTGTGAATTTTTTTGTGAAAATGTTCTTTGATTTTATTTGTTAGTGTAATACTTGATTTCGCTAAACGTGAAATACTACGCTATTAAAAAAAACAATTTGGTTGTCTATTTGCATTTCCGATCTCAGATTTGAGCAATGTTTAATTGTTCATTCTAGTTATACCGGTTTCAAATTCGTCAGTGTTTTTTCTGTAAAGGGAGTTATAAGGGCAATTTTAATGCTGACGGGTTTTGAACTTAGGTCATGAGTATCACCCTGGTCACTTTACAACAAGATCTAATTGAGTAATTGACACACTCACTTATTAAGTAATCGTTTTTGTTAGAGATATTTCACATGTAGCTAAATTTCATAATCGTAGTTGTGATTTTGACTAGTCGATCACAAATCATTTTAAAGTGTTCTAAATCAAATTGAAAGGGCGAAGAGTGGGCATACAACGAGTGGCACGGACTTGTAGTAGTGGCGCGTGGGCGTGATAGTTGCACGAAGGGTGCCGGTGGAATTTGATGTTACCAAATAAAAAGAATTTGGAAAAGAAGAGTGCATGGTGTGATGACTAAGTTACGACGTAAAGATCACGCGCAACATAAAAGGGATGGGACCCACGTCCACATACAAATACAAATGGGTCAACTGGTGAAGTGGTGACCGAATATCAGCTTTCATCCTGACATGGTTCGATTGTCCTAATTTTTTTGGTGTTGTCTCCATTAATGTTACTCCTAATGTTTTGTTCGCAACTTAATCAACATTCATCCCATATATACTTATGTTTCATGGGTTTTACTAGATTTTTCTCTTGTGTATACGGTAATTTAGTACTAACTGCTTAGTAACTTAGTAAGTATTGGAAAAACGATTTGGTTACAACAACAACAACAACAACAACAAATCATCTTATTACCAAAATGATTTGGGGTCGGCTAACATGAATCGTCATCCAGTAACCGTCTTGTGTACGCCAAAAAATTTCAAAAACGTTGTGAGCAATTTCTTTGTGTTAGTACATGAAAAAACGATTTGGTTCTAGTAGATTATTTCTTTGTGTTAGTCCTCGTCTTTATAACTCTTTAACTTTTATGCTCGAGCATGATCTATTTCAACTAAACGAGACACATGACTCCAGAGATTTGGTTAGTGTTTCGCCAACTTGGATTGTTATGTTTGACTTAACATTGAATATTTGGTTCATAATTTGCAGTGTAAAAACTCAAGAATTATTGATTGGACCGGAATCATTAAAAAGATACATGCAGAAATCTAAAATGGTCCAAATTAGCGGATCCGTGAAATTTCTACCGTGAGCCCGATGGGCATGCTTCTAAGCGATCCATGTTCATATATATGTTGGGCTGTACTAAACAGCCCAAATATCATTTCCTTACCAATCCATCACAATTCATAGTTCATGAGTTTATTCATTCATCACTTCACTTCACAACAATTGTGATTGTCTATATGCCAAAATGGAGTCACAAGGAGCAATAATGATGCAAATGTGTATAGGACCTCGATGTTGGGTCGCTAAGTCTAGAAGTAATACTGGTTAGGAGATCAACTTATTCAGTTAGTTGACATCGCTCATTCACTTTGAAGATAGCTGACAAATAAACTACAAATTTGACTACTACTTGTGTAGATTTTGAATCATGTACATATAGTTTCAATCATCCAGTTATATTTATACACAAAACGGACAAAATCGACTATAACGAGAGCAGAATTTCTCATTTCAGTTTATAACACTGTTGAATTACTATTGCACCACCGTACCTGTCACCATATCACCCATAAAAAAATTGTCGCTCTTCGTCAAGTTTTGGACAGAAACCCTTTTACTCCGCATTAGAGATCAACTTATCACACGTTCACAACACCATCGGATCGGAGTGGAAGTTGTAATCATTTTATTCACACGTTTTCATTTTTTTTTTTTCAAACTTGCAATTATTATCATTATTATAAAATTAAATAAGTGCATGTCTACCAAATAAATGTCAAATGTTCAAGCTTATTCGCCATAATAATCACAAAGCGCAATATGAGAGACAGAGAATAAAATGAAGACCATTGACAAGCAACGAGGATAAGAGTGGCCACAACAGTCCACTCCTTTATAAGCTATAACGATGTGCATGCATGCTCTAATATCTAACGTGTACATCAATCTATAGAAATAACGGGAGCTTGAATATGATGGAACACAAGAAACGAACCTGTTTCTTTGCGAAGTTGTACTCGATAACTCTCAATGGAATGTTAGTTTTTCGTATTTGATAGTTGTTTGATGCAGCGATTTTTGGAATTTGGATAACTTACAACAAAGTTCGTAATCAATAGTGCCTAGTGCTACTTGTTACGTTGTACGTATGAATTGGAGTACTCTGACGTCGGAATTTCTATAATTGTTGTTTTAATCAGTTAAAATTTGGTTTGAACATATGAGAAACAATTCGAATCAAAGTGTTAGCAAATGAAAATACTGACAAAGTTCCTTAGAAGAGTTTTTTTTTTTTTAGGTAAGTGAAGAAAGGCACTAGGGTCCCCTACTGCAAGGGGAGAACTTGCTAACCCTAAGTGCCGTACAGGGGGGAAAGAAAGAAAGATACAAAGCCGAGGTCGGTCCAAATACCAGTGATTGTTTGGTGTGAGAACATTGGATCCGGAAACCCGATTTTAGAGGGCCGAGATCCATAAGACCCAAACCTAGGAGAGTTAAGACTTAAGGGTATGAGATAAAATTAGTTTGGTTGAAATAAATCATGTAGCTTTATTTTAAAACCAAATCTAGTCTTTTTAACCCCATGCTAAACGTGAATATTTGTATTTTCCATTATACCAAGGAAAGATGAGTGAGACAAAAATGATATTGTGGTTCACTTGTAAAAATTTGATGGTTACACGGACGTATAGAACAAGCTAAGAAGGACCTACTGTATACTCCCTCCGTTTCTTTTGATTCTTTACGTTTGGTTTGAATTTGTGAGAGGAATTCAAACCAAACGTAAAGAATCAAAAGAAAGGGAGTATATGTATCAACCTGCTAGAAGCTAAGAAAAATAACAGGATAATAAAACAAGGGAAATGGAATCAGAGGTTCAGAACAGTGTAAATACAAACACTACATTAAATACAGGTGGACTGCTAGACATAAGTTTGGAAAATCCAACAACGGTCCAAAATGTTAACAAGTGAATGACGAGACATTGATCATGACATACCACTTTGCTTGTCAGCATTCAATTATTCAGCTGGTACCTGGGTATTGTTGTCCATCCATCGCACAAAATCACAACATTATCGCCATTGATAAATTCACATCAGAGCAGAACCACAAGACACCATACAATCATCCATATGGCCTAGTTTGGGCGAATAGCGCCATTAGCGAGTAGCGTATAACCAATTGTTACGATGCTTCACTGACCATTATACGGAGTAGTAGTTATTATTATGATAGCTTTATGATCGAACTACATACATGATACATAAAGACTTTAGTATTGTGAACTATTCACGGCCAGGATTGAATACTCGACTCAATTATGAACACTTGGATGCTTCATTTTCTATACCATAAATGTGGAGTAAATCTTTACAAATATTAGGAACTACGTGCACCAAGTCGGAGCAACATAGTTGTGGATGGGTCAAACCGGCTAATTAAACGTCATATAATGGATCATAGGCAGTCTTCATGGCAAGAGCAAAGTGATGGGCAGTATCTTCCGGAGGGTGAGCTTCAACCCTCTTGCGCTCCGGCATGACCCACCGGCCTTCACTGTTCCGAACCATCCCTTTGTTATGGTCCTGCCTCCACCTAGGAGGAACACCATACTCACTCTTAAGCATATTAGAGTCCTTGTTAACAAGGGCAATATCCCTCTTTGTGACCATCCTAAATTTCTTGCCTTTTCCATGGTAACCATCAGCCAAGTGCAAGAGAGCCTCAAGGTTGTGGGCACTAGCCACGTCTGCGGTCGGTTTCAGGAAAGGAGAGTGTGTATGGTCCAGAGCAAACTCGGTCCCTACATGAGCGTAACTCCAAGGGAAATGAACGGTGTCCTCTAGGTATTTTTGTAGCTTGTTCTTCTCATTCGCGATAAGGCCGGGCATTGTCGGAACCTTATCATGGACATTGACGACTCTTAGCTGTTTAACTCCGAGTTCATCACATCTTTCCTTAAACTTAAGGTTTCCAACTCGAGGACTTCCGTAGGAAATCACCGAGATTGGTATCTTCTTCGGGTTGTTATTCTCATCTCGGACAATGTTGAGCCTCATTTCAGCTATGTCATAGGCACTTAGGAGCGCAAGAGCTCCTCCTAAACTGTGCCCTGTCACGGTAATACTGAGCTCTTCGCCTTTGAAGAGCTCGACAAGCCGTTTCACTTCAGCTAGGATTTGTTCCCTGGCTGAAAATGAGCAGAACTTGCAATTTTCTTCTTTAGTGGTGTATAGGTCATAAAACCCGGATTCAATTTGAACATGAGGGTTATCTCTAAAGTGGGCGGGTCGGAGGATGTTCTTAAGGTCATGGATCCATTCTAGGTATGTAACTGTACCTCGCCAAACGATGAGTATGTCCCTGCGGCCTAGCCTCTTAATCTCTTCTTCATCACTCGTCACTGCAACGTATCCCATCCAATTTGCATGGGGACTCCATATGCTCCTGATGCTGTTTGATCTCTGAAAAAACTTCTCTAGATTGATGTTCGAGGTTGCGTAAAGGTACCTGCATGCACATCAAAAGTTTAGAATAACCATGAACTATGAACACAAATCAATATACAAGTATTAATTAGCAGTGGTTTGTCTATGATGGCAAATATTTGATGTAACGGCTGAATTAAATTGTTACCCACCTATTATAAACGGGCAACTCTATCTAAAAACATTTCACAAAGATTAGCCAATCCTATAATAGTTAATAGCTTCATAACCAAATCAATAAATTTGGACTACCTCTAAGTAACCCTAGTATCAGTTTGTCTTACACAACCATGCCTTTATACATCGCATAACGATCACAGTAACCTAACGCTAAATGTCTAATATCAGACACATAATAGACGTCTAAAACTACTGATGATAGAAATAATAATATGATTCAAACGAGTTAAAAGGAAGAGCTTTGACAGCACATACCGGCACATACGATAACCATAATGCGCCATGTCCATCTTCTCAAAGAAATCTGCTGTGGGGTATTTGCAGGAACCACAGTACTTAGAGTGAGGATCAAAGTCGAACGAGTCATAAGAAGATTGAGCAAACTCCCCATACCGGATAATCTCTCGTCTCATGTGAGAGTTCATGGGGTCTAATAACCCTTCCCAATCGTTGGACCCATGAATCTCTTTCCATATATCTTGCAGAAGCCTTGGATCTTCTTCATGATCCTCTAGTCTGTGCTCCTTCTGAAATCCACTGAGTTCTGTTACGCTACTTTCTGCTGCTTCAGTTATGGCAGCAGCAGGTAACTCTTCCTTGAGAAACCTGCTCGGTTCTGTTACGCTTTCTGCTGTTTTGGTTCCGGTAGCAGGTACCTTGTGAACTCTGCTGGGTTCACTTAAGCTTTCTGCTGCTTCGGCCATAGCAGCAGGTAACTCTTGGTTATGAAATCCGTTTAGTTCTGTCAGGCTTTCTGCTGTTTCGGTCCTGACAGCAGGTAAGTCTTGCACTAGTGCACTCCTAAGCATTTTTCGGGGTTTGGCATTGCCAGGTCTACTAGGAAGGCAGGCGTAAGTACGGGAATAATCAAGATTCCATGGTTGGGATAAAAATTGATGATTAGGGTCTGATGATAAAACTTTTGGAACGTTGGGAGAGAACAGTAAAGAAGCCATGGAAAAGTGGTGGTATGGATGGTGGAAATACGCGACTGTATAGTGTATGTATATATACACTACAGAATCACAAGCAGATTAGTTGAAATTCTTGAAACTATAAATAGGCAAGAATATACAGGCAACTTATGTTAAATTTATAAAGTATATGAATGATAACTAATCAGGGATTAAGATATTTGGCTTTCTTATGATGGAGAAAGGAACAGAGAAAATTTGTGGTGTGTAAGTGAATACCAAGTATGCCTGGTCCAGCTCCTATATATAAGGATTGTGAGAGAAGCAACCGCTAAAATGGCATAATTACTGTAAAGAAATTTCTTGGACTGAGCTAAAGTTCAGTGTTACTACAGTAGCAGCAAAATGTGATACACGGTATAGTAGAGGACAAATAAGGAAAAGAAAAGAAGAATGACTGGTGGAGAAGTGAAGGACTTTCAAACCACCAAAAGTTCAAGAAGCAAAGTTTCATAAAATCGAAATTGGAGTAAAACAAAAACGACACGATTCTGGCAGAAAATGGTTTGGCAAATAACTACAACAAAAATGAACTACTGCAAATGGTTGTCGAATGCTAAAAGGCAATAATTATCACTGGTTCACGTTGTTTAATGTTGGTAAAGCTGCTCCGGGACAATCTATGTTACTTCGACTCTTCACTTAAGGGACCATACTCGTGTTATAAGATAGTCAAGGATTTGGCCCATTTGGGTATGAAATCCATACCTGGCCCCTACCAACTGGACGTTTTTCTAGAAGAGACAGGACATTAAGCATTTAGCTTGAAATCTCATAATTTTGCGTTTTATGTCTTAAACATCTCTCTAGTTCATTCTACATAAACTCCAAATAGAACATTAAGATAAAAGATCTTTTACGAAGATGTGTCCCGTACCCATATCGGCCGTATGGCCGTAACCTCATTTAAAGGCAGAGATGTTGTGTCTCAGTAAATGAGTCCTAATAAATCCGACACTCGGATATGTACCCACACGTAAACTACAATTGCCATGGATTTTATAGCAACTACCCAAATATCTAGCCAAAATTCTTCAATTCTACTACCATCACTTTTCACTACAAATAAAACTTACTACCTCAAAAAAAAAAATTACTACCAGTGCCTACATGCCAAACTTTCACATCAACATTAGACAATTCAATTTTGCATATATTTACAACCTCTAGAATTTAATGCCCTCCTAGATTATTTCACTAACTACCCTTGATATAAATGGCCAAACTCAGCCTAACGTTGTAGTCCTACGGCCTACATGAACCAAATCGTGTGAAACCTTAATTACAACCTTGACTTGAGTATTTAAAAATTAAAAACGTGATGGCTAATTTTCTCATTCAGTACGAGCATAACTAAATATCAAGTATTAGGTGTAATTCATTAGCTATTCTAGCTGCACAAAAGGTCTAAATATCTCCAAAAATCTGGCAGTGAAACTTCACCATCACTCAACCAGTAACATTTCTAATTTAAGTTCCTAAGCAAAAGGGAAGGAAAACCTGATGTCTGAAAACAAAAGGAGAAGACTAATACATGCACCTCGTGTGAAATGTGACAATTTATCACACGGCATTTGAAAATATTTGCAGTCCTATCATCGTTTTCATGGAAGTTCTAAAACAAAAACAAAAAAACGACTGAAACCAGAACTTCTCATCCCCACACGGCCAAATTCATGGAGAAAGACATAAAAAAAAATGTTAGTCACGGGGGAAAATCATTCGAAAATTTCCACTGAAAAGTAGACTCATATACACATAACACATACTACGTGTGAACAAAGACAAAACGTTCAAAAATAATGTGTACTTGAATGGAGACGACCAAGGATGTCAGTGAATGGTCATTGAAAGATACAAGTGTAAAAAACCGTAGAAGTTACGACACACTTTGGTTTAACAATATTTTTACGGCAATTCAGGATAATAATCAAGGTTTTCAGATACGGATCGAAATTGCAACAACAACCCTTACAAATAACATCCTGATCACGAAACTCACACGGCGAAGAAGACAGATATAATCATAATACATGTAGAAGCACAACAGCTTTTAGTAAGTGTGTGTGGGGACTGTGAAGATGACCAAGGATGCCACTGAAACAGGATTTTACAAACATGGAGCAATTATAAACACTGCGTTATCAACTTTATCCTACTCTTCGGACAAGCTTCATTGCTTCAACTTTTTAATTTCTACAAAATCGGCATTAAGTTGTGACTACAAATAGCTACACAATCAGTTTTGGAGCCAGTCAATTTCACAAAATTAACACACACATGGTGGTCATAGTACCTAGGCTATGAAGATATTTTATATCGTAACAATCACTTCGAAAGCAATACGGAAATTCTCACTGGGCAAATTAAAATACACAATTACACATGGTCTTCATAGTACAATAGTACATAGGCTATGAAGAATTGAAGACACTATGATATCGTGACAATGTTCATAAAAGCAATGCAAGAATTCTCACTATCAAACTATTCATAGTGCAATAATTCTGTTTGAAGCACTACACAGACCAGCCAAGCCTCCCATGTGAAGAAAAGAACTTAAATTAAGTCCTTAGATAGATGCACTGATGCAAGTGTTTACTCGTAATTCACATTGTATGTTGCAGAGCAGAAGGAGGTGAAATTGAGATACTCCGTATTTGGTTTTGATTTTGGTATGAGTAAAGGGCTACGACCATTTTCCAAATATACCTTCTAACAATAAAGGGTTCGGAGCTCGTTTGGCATGAGGGAAAATATTGTCCTCAATAGAGAATAAAGGGTGTTCTTGAATGAAAAGTTGAAGAAAATTAAAAAGTTGGGATTTTCAGACACAGAATGGCAGAATGCAAAAGTTGGGATTTTGACATCAAAGTTATTGCCCTTGAGAGAGCAAGTGCCTTATTAAATGGGTGCTTAGTTCCATTGCAGGCACAAATCAAAGACTCGATTCTTCCATATTCGCTCTCCAACTTTGCAATGATCAATTGCAGAGTTAGAGGGTGTGCGGACTGCTGAGTGTAGTACAAAGCTTAGTTTTCTTACAAATAATTTGTTCATTCATCAACAACAACAAGAAGACAAGCCTTATTCTCAAAATACTTTAAAGTCGGTTAACCAGAAAAAAAAAAAAAAAATTCAGGAAAAAGTTTCCCCTTCTAACCAAAAAGCCCAAGAGGTGAATATTTTCATAGAGATACTTAAAAGTGTAAATGTGACCGTGGATACCTACTCATCACATAATCATACACAAATCAAGCATCGTCTACTACTCTACTCGAGTACCACAAGTAGACATCAATATTCAAAAGTAGATATTGAAAGGGGGGACAATGAAGAAGCAATCGTTCTGGCCCTCCAAATTGTTTCACCTAGTATGCAAATTATATCAGTGGGTTCAACATACGGAGCATATATCAATGGAATATTTTTGACTAAAAATATATAATCCAAGAGTCTTTTACTCTTTTTCCACCATCTTTGCCTGACGTCCACCATCTCAGAAACCATGAGAATGTAAATATTACACCATATAGTGATTAAGCTTAACATTTTGTCACTAAGGACTTGTCACCATGATTAAGCATGACCGCACAAATTTGCATAATTCCTCCAATACTATGCAGTACATCAGTCGTTGGAGCTAATCAGGGAGGAATATGGGTCTAACATCATTTAGATATGGGCAAGATAAGGTCCCCATTGTAGTCATCCACACAACTCTCAGTAAAATTCGTAATCTTTCCCCATCCAACTTGTCCTATAACGAATGGAGAACCTCTCAAATTTCAATTTCATGCAAACACCCGGAACAGATGGACTCTTCAATAGACAAGCTCAAAAAGGAAATGCATCTATGGCTATACCATATTACCATGACCTCAAAATTAAAGTTTAAAACTCGTCCAAAAGATGGGTGCGTGTTCAAGTGTTGGATTCATCTATAAAGATGAAATTGCTCTCCGTTTTCTAGAATGAAGACTCCAAGTATCATACCCACTAGCCCGGCACAGCCAGGCCCCTGGCCAGCTCTACTTAGGACTATACTTGTTGGATTTGAATGTTGTTTCCTCATTTTGTGAATTATTTCATCCATTTCGACGTTCGTCACTTTGTATGGATTTCTAACCATGTTAGCCGTTTTATTTAACTTTACTTAAGTTTTGGCCCTAATTCTTTTCAAATCCTCATTATATTATACTTGGAGACTACCACCAAAATTTGAGCCGATTACGCTCCGGAGCCATATTATGGAAAAATCGTGGATTATGTACTACGATTCCGGTCAAATTTGATCAATTTTTCGATAAAGATCTAAATGTCCTCCTAACATTAGTGTATATACCTTAGGATTATACTTGTTGGATTTGAGTGTTGGTTCCTCATTTTATGAAGTATTTCATGCATTTCGACGCTCGTCACTTTGTATGGATCTATGACCGTTATGGTCGTTTTACTTAACTTCTATTCGGTATTTTACTCTAATATTTTTCAAATCCTCATTATATCATATTTAGACACTATCACCAAATTTTGAGCCAATTTCGCTCCGGAGCTATATTATAGAAAAACCGTGGATTATGTACTACGATTCCGGTCAAATTTGATCGAAAAAAATCTAAATGCCCTCCTAACATTACTGTAGATACCTTAGGATTATACTTGTTGTATTTGAGTGTTGGTTCCTCATTTAATGAACTATTTCATGCGTTTCAACGCTCGTCAGTTTGTATGGATCTATGACCGTTCTCGTCGTTTTACTTAACTTCTCTTCACGTTTTTACTCTAATATTTTCCAAATCCACATTACATCATACTTACACTATCACCAAAATTTGAGCCGATTTCACTCTAGAGCCATATTATCGAAAAACCGTGGATTATGTACTACGGTCTGGTCAAATTTGATCAATTTTTCAAAAAAATCCAAATGTCCTCCAAACATTACTATACATACCCTATGACTATACTTGTTGGATTTGAGTGTTAGATTATCATTTTATGAATTATTTCATCTGTTTCGACCCTCGTCACTTTGTATGGATTTATAATCGTTTTGCCCGTTTTCCTTATCTTTTATTAGGTTTTTGACTAATATATTTTTCAAATCCTCATTATAACATATTTAGACACTACCACCAAAATGTGAGCCCCGCTCCGGGGCCATATTATCGAAAAACCGTGGATTATGTACTGCGATTCTGGTCAAATTTGATCAATTTTTCGAAAAAATCTAAATGTTCTCCAACATTACTGTAGATATCTTAGGACTATACTTGTTGGATTTGAGTGTTGGTTCCTCATTTTGCTAATTATTTCATCTGTTTCGACGCTCGTCACTTTGTATGGATTTATAATCATTTTAGCCATTTTACTTATCTTTACTTAAGTTTTTTGCCCTAATTTTTTTCAAATCCTCATTATATCATACGTAGACACTACCACCAAAATTTGAGCCGATTTCGCTCCGGAGCCATATTATGGAAAAACCATGGATTATGTACTACGATTCCGGTCAAATTTGATCAATTTTTCGAAAAAAAATCTAAACGTCCTCCTAACATTACTGGAGATACCCTATGACTATACTCGTTGAATTTGAGTGTTAGATTATCATTTTATGAATTATTTCATCCGTTTCGACCCTCGTCACTTTGTATGGATTTATAATTGTTTTGGCCGTTTTCCTTATCTTTTATTAGGTTTTTTACTCTAATATTTTTCAAATCCTCATTATAACATATTTAGACACTACCACCAAAATTTGAGCCTATTTCGCTCCGGGGCCATATTATCGACAAACCGTGGATTATGTACTTCGATTCTGGTCAAATTTGATCAATTTTTCGAAAAAATTCAAATGTCCTCCAAACATTACTGTAGATACCTTAAGATTATACTTGTTGGATTTGAGTGTTGGTTCCTCATTTTATGAAGTATTTCATGTGTTTCAACGCTCGTCAGTTTGTATGGATCTATGACCGTTCTGGTCGTTTTACTTAACTTCTTTTCACTTTTGTTACTCTAATATTTTCCAAATCCTCATTATAACATACTTAAACACTATCACCACAATTTGAGACGATTTCGCTCCGGAGCCATATTATCGAAAAACCATGGATTATGTACTAAGATTCTGGTCAAATTTGATCAAATTTTCGAAAAAAATCCAAATGTCCTCCTAACATTACTGTAGATTTATAAGGACTATACTTGTTGGATTTGAGTGTTGGTTCCTCATTTTGTGAAATATTTCATCCGCTTCGACGCTCATCACTTTGTATGGATTTATAACCGTTTTGGCCGTTTTCTTTGTCTTTTATTAGGTTCTTTACTCTAATATTTTGTAAATCCTCAATATATCATACTTATAGATTGCCACCAAAATTTGAACGATTTTTGCTCCGGAGCCATATTATCGAAAAACCGTGGATTTTCTTAGGACTATACTTGTTGGATATCTATATCGTTATGTTCATTTTATGAAATTGTCAATTTATCTTTGTTATAATATTAGTAGCAACACTATATTATTTTCCATAAATTAGCTTACCACCATAATCACCATAAATTATATTATTTTGCATAAATTAGCTAATAATTTCCATATTATGTAATTACTTAATGTTATTTAATTAATGAATGTCAAGTGTCGTTCTAGGAAAGACTTGGTTTCAGTTTTTAATATATATTATTAGATGTACGAGTGTCGAGTGCCCGACAAGGGTGCACAGAGTCAGAGTAATACAGCTCTTAAGTAAATAAAAAAATTAGTGTCAAGTTACTGATTGGGAAAAATGGTGAAGAAGATGGAAGTTCATCATAATCTCACCACCCACATTCCCTCTCAATTCAACCTCATTAGAATGACAAACTTCCTAGTCTAGGTTGCCATTTGTTATGAGATCCGAGGGATTATGTTCACTTGAATCTTGGAAGTGGTATTAATGATCCACACACATATATTAATACCCTACTATGCTAGATGGCAATACTTGGGACAAATAAATCTCTATGTCTACTGTGATCCTAAAGAAAAGCCATTTATGTACACAATTGCTGCCTTCAGCCAGGAAAAAAAAAAAGAGACAAGCCAAATGCATAGCCATGTTTCTGTTTGCAACTAGATACTCAGGTAACAGGTTTGCCATATACAGATAAGGGTTGATGCTTAGTCAACCTTAACCACGTTTCTGAACATAATTTAAATGTCAAGTAAACAAATCTCAACATCACAATCAGATTTCTTATCAAGTTGCTAGCACTATGGTGTAATATTTGTTTCTCCATGATACATGTCTGAATAGTCAAATAAAACGAGAAGGGAACAAATAAGCATACCTCATAATAAACCAGAGATATCATTTTCAAATCTGTTCAAAAGAACTTGTTACAATCTAATCACGTTCCTTGTAGAATTCCAGGCCAAACCAAGCTGCTAATAGTTACTTCCATGAACACTTGTTCCTGACATTCACAGACTGTATAATTAGTATTACCTCATCAGATCAATTTCAGCTCGTATGTCATCCATTAAAATAGCAAAAAGATCAATAGAAGAAAATCGATGAGAGGACACTTCTGCTAGAACTACATTGACATTTCAAACATACGTACCATGCACCTTATAAGTGATAGATGAGTAAGGTAATTGACAATTAAGACTCACAAATCAATAGCATGTGGAGGAGACAGAAACTCAGATAAAAAGAACAAACAATCTATCGATCCTACATCTACTCCCTCCCCACACATCCAAATGACACTGCTATACTATTTTTGATTTCAAAATGGGGATGTTACATCAAGTTACCAACACAAAAGCAGTATTTTTCCACAGAGATTCAAAACAATGCCAGACTCATGAAGTTATCTTGATTTGCAGATTGAAACTAGTAGTTGATGAAAGCGCCAAGAGAATTGCTAAAGCAGAAAGATTACCAGGATGTTCTTTTATAATCTGAGAACTTCCTAACCATTTCGTATACCTAAATCAGGTCTTCTTTATGCAGTTTGAAGTAAAGTTGAGCTGAACTCAAAGCTTTTTAGGTGATGCTAGTAATTGTAAGACTTTCCGGAATTGCATAATTTTCAGCCGTACATTTACACATATGCTGCAATAAAAGGGGGGAGGGGACAAAATCATGCTATGAGCCCATGGCCATGAATATAAATCCAAAACCAGGAATCCGGCTCAAGATCAAGCAATGTACATGTCCAACCTTATACTTGGAACTTGGAAGTAATACTAATCATCTAATTAACAACTTTACAGACCAGCAAAGCTCACTCAGAAAGACAGAACAAAGGTCAAATGAACTGTAAGCTCACTTATCCGACTAACAACAATAAGATTACGTTCATTACGATTACATTCCCAAGTTTAAGGAACCTCGAAAAAGGTCATATGTGAGATAAGGTCCTGAAACCCAAATGTTACATCTTGACGCGAAACTACAAACATGTAAACTTACCCAAACAACAACAACCAAGCCTTTGGGGTCGGCTAACATGAATCGTCAATTCATCTCCAGGCGGAACTCTAAGTCCTTAATCCCTTACCATGATCATCAGCATTGCGCGTCTATATAAACATCAACAAGATTATTCAGGTCGAGCGTCAGGAAAGAAATCGAAATTTACACAAGTTTTTCTAACAAGTAGGCTAACATTCAGCTGTGAACTTCAAGATTCACAAACTTTATCATATGCTCAAACCCTAATTCATAGCAACAGAAACACAAAACAACAAAAAAATCGTAACAAACAACTTTTGGAATCGATAATTACACTGTAATACTCCCCAATTTCTGAATTAAAGGTCTCAATTTTCCCCAATTTCGCCAATATATTACTCTAGTTTACGGAATCGATGCGAAATCCATAAATTAACATCATATAAGCTCAAAAAAACAGTAAAATTTCAACATGTTGCGTTAACTACAAGCTTCCTAAATCATTTCTAACGATCAATCGCAACAACAACAACAACAAAAATAAAATCAATGTTGATTAAAGTTCAAACCCTAATTCTGTCGATGCAATTGACGATCTATCAAACTTTAACAAGAAGAGAAAGTTGATGAATTTAGCATACAAATCAAAGAGATTAGAATGTCACCTGAAATTTGATCGGGAAAAAAACCCTAATTCTCTCTCCTTTTTTTTTGTTTTTTTTTTTTTGTTCATTTTCGTCCCGCGCTTTCGAAAGAATTTGAGCAATCGCGCCACATCTGCGGTCTTTTTTTTTTTTTTTTTTTTTTTACGCGACCACACTGAAAATTGCGTTTAAGGGTAGAGAACTAGTGACCAACTTGTATCGATGTTTCGAATGACTTATAATGAATATGCATAAGTCGTGCATAATGTTACTTGATTCACACCAAAATGTTTGATACGTTTTTAAAGAAGGAGAAGAAAAAGTACACCTTAGGAAGTAGTATTAGAGAAGCTAGAGACATAGTGGAGTATAGAGTGTGACAGATTGATATACTAATTCTAAGTTCAAAACTTGTGATATAAGCAGTAAGCATTGCATTTCAAATATCAAAAACGACACAATATCTTCAATAGTTAAACCACATCCATCATCGTCTTCGTGAAGACACGAGGAGTAGTTTTGAGGCATTTGCATTACGTGACCATTAAAACGAACAACATAGTTGAAATTGTTAGTAATAAGAGAGGCGTTATACTCTTATTGCTTCCATACAAGTATGAAGTTGCATCACTTGCTTTAGGAGTAGGCAAAGGGGGTTGCACATTTGTGACATTAATGGCCACTTTCATACCACTGTAACAGTAACCTTTGGTGCATGTGAAATAGTATGGTCTTGCCTCCGTTAGCTGGAACACGTCACGACCGCCACGCGTCAGGTTTGCTATCCTGAAATTGGTGTTGCATGTTTCGAACCCTGTTTGGTTCACTTCCACTATGTCGTACTGGTATTTGTCAAACCTGAATACTGGTAATAAACATGTTGATGAGTGTTAATATTCCGAACACATATTTCACATTTAAAGCCTATGAGCATGAAACAAAGTTGAATGCAAATTGCTATAGGTCAGTGTATACACAATTAATATGTTTATAATGTAAAATTAATTGTAATGAAAATTTTAGGTAGTAAATTTAATTGTGCGTGCGGGTATTAAAATTTTGATAGTGTAGTAAATTATTGCTGATCGTAGACATTTTTGGGTGTCTACATTGTAGACCTCTAGCATTGTCCAAGTTAAATTCATTGAAAGATCACTGAAAATCAAAATTAATAATTTGACAATTATATTTGAAATATAACACTGGATTCATAATTTATCATAATTTCACCGGAAAATACTTGTATGACATAGAACTTTCAAAAAATTATTTATTGATCTACCTAGTTATGATGTGGTGAGAAAATCAAGATTTACTTATTGCCAGACCGATATGCACGAATTCTTCGATCGAGGACGATCTTGTGTGAATGATATGAATAAAGGAGACAACTAACAAACAAATTAATTGGGATCAATATTACCAAATACCCAGCAAAACATGTAGAATCACAGCGTTTGCAATTAATTTCAATCGACAATCGCCCTATCTTCCGACATCATATAATTTCACATCTAATGAAATATGTAATTTGATTCGAACTTGAATTGATAGAAGTATAGAACATCAAAAAGACATATTTAATGTAAACATTTTACAATTAAGATCATATATATAAAAATTACAAAATACTATTTATTATACCATTAAGATTACTTACAAAGCCAATCACCAACATAAAGCTTTTCTTGAGAAGCCCATATACTAAAGTTTGCATTGGGCGTCCACCCTTCTCTTCCTCCAACGGTGACCATTCTTTCACTTGCCCCGCCCATCAGCATTGTTGATGTCACGGCAGCCACCCACATGGTCGTGACCAGTAGAACCGAAGCTGCTCTTTTCATTTTTCTAAAACCCTATTTATTTTTTAATTTTTTATTTAATTATTATGTGTCAAATGTTTTGGGTGTTAGAGTGTTACATAGTATAAGTAATAACAATTTTCCTAGTAGCTCTTTATCTAAGGAAAACGCGTGGAGAAAATGAACCAATCATCGTTATCATTCTCGTTTATATGTTTAGTGGGACAAAAATTTGTTTCCTAGTTTTGCGTGATGATTACTATATAAGGTTGTCATTTATGACAATTGAAAACTATGACAACTAATAATTGACTAGAATTTAATATTTTTATTTTGTGTACGTTGACGAGGAGTTAATGTTTCAACCGTTGTTCGTAGTGGATGGAACACGACAGCTCGACAATTTGACAGTGCCTTGGTAACTCTCAAGTTAATTCATAAGAGTTTGTGTTACTCCGTATTCCACTACGACTATCAGTAAAACGGTTTTTGTAATAAATTACTCACAAAGGAACATATTAAAATACCCACTCTTGACTCTTCCACTCTTATAATATGACAAAAATTCACACAAACAACTATATAAACTAAATACTAACCATGTCTATATGATGTCAAGATTTATTTGTAAGAAGTTCAAGCATGAACACCACAAAAAGCTTGTAGTTTCCTTTCAAAAAAAAAGAAAAAAAGAGCTTGTATGTAATAACGGCCAAAATATTACCCTCCGGCCCTCCCTCTATTTCGTGTTCTATGTCTCGTAGACTCGTAGTAATGTTGTTGTAAATCCCAACTTTAAAAGCATCTTTATTGGTGAGTTTCACATACAAATTATTTCCAAAAATATGTAGTCTTGAGTTTTGAAACTCATCTTGAGACCCTACACTTCATTCGTAAGACTTGTGGATAAGTCATTATAATAATATTCAAACAATATTAAATCATTTATAAATTTTTTTTTGGCAAAAATAGGGTCTCATTGGCAATGAGATGGTCTCTAAAAACAGAGACCTTCTCCAAATACGAGACCCCACCAAATTGCTCTCCATTAGGAAAAACCTTCTCTCTCCTCTTTGAGACCCCCAATGGAGATGGTCTAAGAATCCATAAACTACGTCGTAAGTTCATTTCTTTCTGATTGTTAAAAAATACTGTAGGATATACAAGGTCAAAGTCAATTTCTTTTTAAGCATTAGAAATCCGAACGAGTGTTAAAGTGAAAAACCGTATTCCAAAACCCACCCAAAAGAACACCAGACACACAACCATGACTCATGAGATTGAGACCATGAGCCCATCCACGACTCACCTACCACATTACTCCCAATATCGCATGCCACGTCACTAGTGATCGCATCAGTCTCATTCCCCACCTTCTATAAATACTCCTTCTCCCATGATTTTATTATTATTTTCTTTAATATCAAAAAAAAAAATAAAAAAAAAATGAGCGGGGCAGGTAAGACAGTGTGCGTAACAGGCGCGTCGGGTTACATCGCATCATGGATCGTGAAGCTTCTCCTTGACCGCGGCTACACCGTCAAAGCCACCGTTCGCGACACCAGTCCGTTTCTCTCCTCCTCCCCCCCTCTCTTCCTTTTATTTAATTTTCATTGTTACGTTATTTATATTGTGTGTTCAATTTTTAAAAATCGCGTCACGATTACGTTAATATTCCAAAAGAACGGAGGTGGAGCATGAATAACTGAGTATATTATTAATAAAACATTCGTGTGTGTGTGACGATTTAGGTTAGCCGACCACAGACTATTTATGGTGGAGCGTAAAAATCAATCAATGTGCGTCGTTGTTGCAAATTAATTATGTACTTCCATGATTATTTAGCCTCTGTATTGCTATATACGGAGTAGAATTAGGAGCGAATTGTTTATAGGTTGCAATTAGTCAAGGTGAAGCTAAGTTGGAATTTGGAGCGATTTTGTTTTAGTGGGAGAATGAATACGAAACCAGTAATTATAGAATTATATGGGGTTGGTGATTTTTACTCTCCGAATTGTGAGTCACATTTCCCGATGCTGGGACCATACGTGTAAATATCAATACGAGGAGCGCTACCCAATAATATAGATGCATAATAATATAATGTGGTTGATTAACTTTTAGTCACATTTCCCGATGCTCGGACCATACGTGTAAATATCAATACGAGGAGTGTAAAAATCACTGCCCAATAATATGGATGCATAAGTCACATTTCACGATGTTGGGACCATGCGTGTAAATATCAATACGAGGAATGTAAAAATTACTACCCAATAATAAATATGGATGCATAATATAATGTGGTTGATTAATTTTGTCGAGTAGTACGAGTGGGCTTATGGAGTAAGGTGCAGGAATCGCGAGGGGAAGTTTCTGCAAGCCATTGGTTGCTCATGGACGTGAGTACTAAATGGCACTAATGTATGTATGTTTTGATGATTGATTGATCAATTATTAAGGGAATTGCTTGTGGTATCGATATACCAATTTGCGAGTGTGTATGTGTCGGTAGGCTTTGATTTGGACTATATCTGATCATTTTTTCGGCTTTGATTTGGACTATATCTGATCATTTTTTCTGCTGGGCGTACGTGTTGCTATTTACTATTGCCTGTAAACGTCTATCAGAATGTTCAAGCTTTGATAAAATGACGAGTGAGGAGTATTTGAAGTGCTTAGTCTATGAAGACTTAACCTTTAGCTAGCACTCCTAGCAGTGGGTGTTTCCATGTCGGGAAGGAAGTAGGTCGTTCTTTAGGATGTGATTAGTAATTTGGATATATATGTTGGGAGGGGCATTCGGAATTTCTATTAAAGCTTACATTAAATTATGTAGAATATTAAGTTTGCGGATTTACTGCATTGTGCTTAGTAGGCACAACGATACAGTTCTATAAAATACAAATTAGAGACATGTGTTCCGAATTAGATCTTTTCTACCTTTGCTCGGGACTTTTGAGTTTTTCATGTGGGATTTACTACTGAAGTGTAAACCTTTAAAGAGGCTGTGTGTTTACTGCAGATGATCCGAAGAAAGTAGAGCACTTGCGTTGTCTTGATGGGGCCAAGGAGAGGCTTCACTTATTCCCTGCAAATCTTTTGGAGGAGGGTTCTTTCGATGCTGCTGTGGAGGGTTGCGAAGGTGTTTTCCACACTGCATCCCCATTCTATCATGCTGTTAATGATCCACAGGTTGATTTTTATTTTCTACATGACTCCAGTCCTCGTTTTTTTTTTGGTGTGTGTGTGTGGGGGGATGTGCGACTGAGGGCTCTAGTATATATAGACTTGTCTTTGGAGTTTTTTTTCCCCAACGTTATTGGCGATGTAGATATTCAATTGAGTAGTTAATAAAATGGGAAATGGATATGAAAAATAAACATAATTTTGCCATGGATTTTGTAGCCCTACCAAAAAGTCATATTCCTTCCATCATGCCCTTCCTTTTAGCCAATCATCCAATTCTAGCTTGACTGTGTACTATTTTTTTTTTGTTTCCTCCGTTCGACCTACTATTGGTTCATTTGAGGCTGGTGCTGGTAGCTTGATACCTGGAACCTGATTTGAGCTTTTGAGGACAATGTGATCTGAGTTTCAAGACACGTCGTTGCAGCTGTGAATTATGTGATACTTGTAGATTTTAATCCTGAATTTGTTAATTTGGCTTATGAGTCTAGACGGGAAGTCTTACTTTTTCCTGCTTCGAGTTGTCAAAGGGTGCTAACAATTACATGTATATTAGGTTGTAGGTTAGGTGACTTAGGTCGTTAGCTATATGTAACATGTTTTGTATGAATAATAACATAACTAGTGTGCTCTAATTCATGGTTTTATGGCTGGAGAAGACTGATCACTCTTTTAACTTATTTCCACCTGTATCAGGCTGAACTGATTGACCCTGCAGTGAAGGGAACACTCAATGTCCTCAATTCCTGTTCAAAAGTTCCGACCATCAAGAGAGTAGTGGTGACATCGTCAATGGCAGCAGTTGCATACAATGGGAAGCTTCGAACTCCTGAAGTGGTGGTTGATGAAAGTTGGTTTTCTGATCCAGATTTGTGTAGAGAATCACAGGTGCGTGGTTTGCTTGAACCACCTTTCACTAAGGAAAAAAGATGCACATAATATATTTTGTGCTATGATTCCTGCAATTGCAAGATCTAACTATTTTAAAGCTTCTGCCTGATTTACTGTTTCTATTGAAGTTGAAAAAAGTTATTTTTTTTAATTTTTTTTCCAGGGAAGTTGAAAATAGTTATAGAAACATGCCGCCTAATATAATTAAAATACCTGGCTACTGCCATCTGTTTGGTGGGCTTTTATGTTAGTTGTTGGGTTGACTTGGGCAGGTAAATTGGGTAAATCCGTAAATGTGCAAGTTTGGCTTCTGAGAATTACAAATGTATGAAACATTAGAAATGCTGAATCTGTTTCGTGGTGCTGTATGCTTCGGCACTCTGTTAATTTCTGAATACGAATGCTCCCAGAAATACTTCTGGAATCAAGCAGAAGACTTCTCTTTCAATGGACATATGTGTATGATGCTAAGTCATCAATGATTCTTGGAAATTAAATTCACTTGCAAATACCTGTCATTTTTCTTTAAAAACGATCACCCTAAAGAAAAGGATCAGCCGAGGGACTCCTTGTCCTGTTTTGATTCCCTGGAAGGTGTTTGGTCTTTAGGGGACGAGAGGCATCTATCATTTAAATTCAAGATGTGGGATGGGCTGGGCTCCTTGAGTGTAGCTAGCTAGTGGCTGATTAGATCTTGAAAGCAGGCAAGTAATTTTTCTAGGAAAGATACTTGTTTTGTTTGCTGAACATATGATCAGTTGCACTGAGATGCAGTAACATAAATCTCCTATTATCAGATTTGTGCTCGGTATTTTTTAGGTTCTTCCTTTCATATTTATAGCTTTACTGTAATATATATCGGTGTCAACAGATGTGGTATGTGCTTTCCAAAACTTTGGCTGAGGATGCTGCCTGGAAGTTTGTCAAGGAGAAGGGTATTGATATGGTGACGATAAATCCAGCCATGGTTATTGGACCACTATTACAGCCAACTCTTAACACAAGCGCTGCTGCTGTAGCGAAGTTGTTTGGTAAGAATCAAGTTGTCCACAACTCTGCAACGGTCATTTCTCACTTTAGCGTTTATTTAAGGTGAAATGTTTAATCGACTGCTATTTAATCTAAGCAGGGGCAGAAACTTACACTAATGCAAGCTTTGGTTGGGTTCACGTTAAAGACGTTGCCACAGCACACATCCTGGGATTTGAAGTTCCTTCAGCCAATGGGAGATACTGTTTAGTCGAATCTGTTGCTCACTTCTCAGAAGTTGTGAAGATATTGAAAGAGCTTTACCCCACTGCTACTCTTCCAGATAAGTAAGTTGTTTTCTCCGAACACCCTCTCTGTTGCGCCCCTTGACATTCTTTTCTTCAACGAGGTAGAGCTGCTAACCTGAGTGTTTTCTGACCCCCTCCAAACTTCTTCAGGTGCGCGGATGACAAGCCTCTTGTGCCAGTATATCAGGTCTCTAAGGAGAAACTACAGAGCTTGGGCATTAACTACATTCCTCTGAAAGTATGCTTCAAGGAGACTGTTGAAAGCCTGAAGGAGAAGGCTTTCGTCACCCTCTGAGCCAGAATATCAGATGCATAGTCGTTGAATGAAATGCGTTCATGAAATAGTTATATGGTTTGCTATGAGACTTGTGTTATGGCGCCGGTAATTTTGAGTCTCGAGTCTGTGTTCTGGTATTGTACTGGACATTATTGCTAATCCTATCCGACACCATCTTGAATAAGAATTTATGTGAAGCTACCATTCTATCGTTTACAATTTGTGTATTAACTCTAGAAAATCTTGATCCTATTAAACGTACTTAAGTATTTTATCTCGAAGAGCAAAATGGCGTATACATATAAATCAAGTGATGTGAGTAGATCCATAAAAAGCGAAAGGTAACTAAAGAAGCAACAGTACACCTACATAACCAATCATACATATTCATAGTTATGTTTTTTTTTTGGGACAAATAGTGCAATTTTTATGTTCAAACACCTTACAATTAGATCTCCCGCCACGAATAAATTTCAGAAAACTAACCTTATACAATGTGTAAGGACTTATTTCGCAATGGAACAGGAGTTGGCCACGGATTCAATACAAAAGATTCAACATTTCTTGGAGAGTAGTACACATATTCACCCAAATCACATTCAGCTTCACCCCAATCGACCGGTAAGTCACAAATATGGTGTAAGGTCTTATTTCGGACATCAAAGAGCATAAGCACACAATCTTTTACCACATATATCTTGTCCCTGTCTTCCGCGAAGGACTCAAATCTTAAACAACACGAATTAGGTATTTTACTCATATCAATATCATATTTTACCGTCAACTTGTGGGCATGATCCACAAGTTCCCAAACAACAAATCTTTCAGTACCAAAGTTGGTCCCTACTCTAACGGATCCTTGACTCATTACTGAGAAAAATAACCCACTATACTTGAAGCCGATTACCTTATTATTCAAAGTGGGCAACGGAATAATATCACAACGGTGCGGTGCATTAAACGGGTCGTACTCAGCAATACAAAAAGAACCACGCCAATAACACAAACCGTTGGCGAAAAATACCCTCTTCATTACATTGTCATTTGGCCAAGTGTAACTTGTAGGAAAAGGAACACGGAATATGCTCCAATCAGCTGCTCCAGAGAAGTAGATACGTATGATAAATACATCATCATCTGCATTCTTCTCTTTGCTTACGACTACCACAGTGAACTTAATCTTCAATGGATCATCTTGACAATCTTGAAGTTGGTAGCAAGTAAAGCCTGCGTGACCCTCGACTGGCACCATCGGAAGTTCCACCCAATGATCAGTGATTGGGTTACAAACATAGAAAACACTATAAACAGGCTTAAAACATGGCCATTGAGATAAGTCTGTTGAGTCTCGGTAAATAGCCTGAGCTAAGAGTAACTCGTTGCATACACCTTTGAACTGCACCTCCTCCAGAAACACCGTCTCATATTGCCCCCCAATAATGCCCACGCTATGTTGTATTCGAGGTGCAATGAAATCCAAACAAAAATACACCATTGATGATGTATCAGATAATGCATGTTGTATTCGAGGCAAGATGTCCACTTCTGCACCAACATCACCACCCTTTTCACGATAGGTATTGAAAATTAGCAACTTGTTATTTTGATCATTTTGACCTCCTCGTGACTGCATAATAGAATAGGAACGAGCAAAACCAGGGTCAGAGATAAGGGAGAGCCAACGCTTACAGACGCACTTGAGCCGATGGACCAACTTGACAGGGAGCTTAAGGAAGACGCCGGTTAGCTCGTCATCAGACAGATCATCCAATCGTGAATTCCTAACTTTTTCAATCTCGTCCTTGGATGATGTACAAGCAGATAACCTCGGTCGTTTAGCTTGTGGAGTACAATTAACATCCAAATCTTGTTGGATTGGAAGTCCATTGGTTGATCTCTTGGATGATGTACAAGCAGATAATAACTTTAAGTTTCTCTTTCCTTCCATTGCTCTTGCTTGTTCTAAGTGTTTTCTTTCTACTCCTACCAGCACCTGTAGAAACACACACAGATGATAAGATGTAATTAGGGTTGTGAATGATAGTTGTTGTTGTCTCTTATTGATGAGGGGTGAACCCCTATTTATATCGTTACATAACTTGTACCGCAAGGCGGATATCTACTCCTATTATTCCATAATACTATTCCTACCATAGTCTAGATATTCCCTAATCTTATTCCTGATACAATATAGAAATATTTCCATAATCTCTAACAACAAATAAAATCGTATTAAAAATCTTGTTTTGGGCCGGTTTTGAAATTTTTTGGGTCTGGTTTTCAAAAACTTCGACCCGCCACCTGTCTGACACGTGTGTGCCCTTAGCGAGAGTAGACTCTCGGTACCACACAATAATCTTCCTCATATGATAGACTACCTCCATTCGTACCATACTCCTCATGGTCCGCTGATCATGATATAATTTACTATTGAAAAAGGTGTACACCCTAACCGGTTAATCAAAGTTTCAAAAAAATAGCTAAGAATCTTATTTAGCTCACTATGCACCTTTATTTTGAAAGTTAATCAAAGATTAGTGTATACACCCATAAATGAACTATTAGATTCTCAAGGCTGACCTCGCCCTCCTCCGCTTCGCTATGGTCGCAGGCGGCGCCTCCGCATCACGAGTTATGAAACTAGGAGGGCCGATGATGAAAATTCGAATCTTAACAAACAAATTTTAGATGGAGAAGAAATTAGAAATGTTTTCTGCATGTTCGCCTCTTGGCTTCGGTCAATCAAAAAGCATTTTTCGCTCGTGTTTGCCCCAGCTTGGCGAATCGCATCCCCGCGCAACGACATCGCTCCCCCTGCTTTTCGGCCGTAATCCCGTGCTTGACCAAGGCATTCAAAAGGTAATCGACGGTTCCCGACTTTCTCCGGTTTTCGCAATCGTAACCCATCTGGATGTGGCAGAAAGGCTCTTAACTGTCTGATAACCCTCGAGCTGTCGGTCGGCCTTGACACCATTTCTTTGCAGGAAATGCATCCCCTTGTCCCTATCTCTGGCTAAGACAGTTGCTTGGGGGGAAGTTCTGTCTTTTGTCTCTTTCATTCACCTCGACCCGCTACTTCCATGGATCGATCAGAGTAAAGGAGCTCCTCCCTACGTGACCGATCGTTCCAATCATGAGACTTTTCGTTCCACCCATGTGTGTGCCAAATTGACTGGCTCTGTTTTACTTAAGGAAGGTTTTGACTGGAAAGAGAAGAGGTGAACACCTCGCTGTTAGTGTTCCGATCGGTTGCCCCGCTTACTAGCGAATGGTGCTAATTCCCATCTTCCTTCTAGTCTCGTTTGGTTTCGAGAGCTTCCCCCTCCTCGTCCCTTACTCGTCCTTTGACAGCCGTTATCTTGGATTTTTTCTATCTATTTGTGCATCAAGTTCGAAGAAGATCTCAATCTATAATGAAGAAATGATAGTAGCTCGTTGTTTTATAGGCTTTATCATATTCAGTCGGAAGAGTTTAGGTAATACTTTCAAAGTGACTCTCGACGAGAGAATCCGGCTATTCAGGAAGAATCGCAGCAATTCCCCAATCCTAACGAAGTAGTTCCTCCGGAATCCAATGAACAACAACGATTACTTAGGATCAGCTTGCGAATTTGTTCTGCCATTCTTCGTAGTATACCTGACAAAGCGGGAGGTGTAGCCGCAATAGCACCCGTCCGAGGGGGCGCCAGAAAAGGGGGATAGAAGAAGCACCCCGAGAGGGAAGGGAAGGATGTGTCTGGTGGACAAGTACCTTAAGTGACAGTTCAATCATAATCTTAATAAGTAAAGGAAATCGTTTTGTGTTGTACAGGCGGTCTCGACTGAGTTCCGGGTGAGGAGAGTTGCCTACATACCTTCGGATCAAGTCGAGTATAGGTCGATCCACATTGTTAGGCGTATTGGGGTCGCAACAGAGCGGAGCGTTGCTAAAGTAGGTGCACGCTCTGCCCGGGTACGAGAGGCTCATGACATTGCTTCTCCTAAAAAAAGGTCAAAAAAGAAGAAGGAATGGATAGAAAGCCCCCTGACACCAGCTTCGCTGCCTGCCCGTCCTTGAGCAGCAGGGACGGCGATGCCCGCAGCTCTTTGTGCTGCTCGGCGTGCGCGAGACTTTCCATCCTCCGTTCACG